>CM028248.1:56614578-59201558 GCA_016432835.1 Brassica nigra
TATATGCCTCAAGATGGCCTCTTTAAAACATCGGCGTCCTTTGCCACCCTTAAGCCCGACCGCGGTGGAGTCGGCTGTTTGGTTGGGGATTCCCAAAATTTGCACCTAACGGCGGAAGTTGTACACCACACACGAAGAACTTGAATAAAGCCATCAACAGTGTATGAATTTGCCCAAATTTGCTGCTTCACAGAAGTATATCGCATGAGCGCCACTCCGAGGATAATTCTCAAATTTTTCTAAATCCATCACTAGCTTTGCAAGACTAGCATATAGGGGTTGAGAACTTTCTCCCTTCAATGAATCCGGCTAAGATAGCAAGGTATCCGAGCCGTATATCGCGATCTTCCGCCACCACTGCATCTCTTAAATGCTCTATTATCGTCGACATTTGCACGCCTCGATATGAACACCCATCTTGTCCCGAGCAGCCATCTCGCCGTAACCTCACACCTTGGATTTTGAGGTCCTTCATGTCCGCAGTTCAGACCAGTGGTGTTCAAACTCTATCGGTGAAAACCTCATGGTTACACACAGCGAGACCCGAGCTCATATTTCTTCTTGATCTTAAGTGGAAACCGAGTATAAAATGCACCAGCCAAGCCCAATTAAAATTCAGCTCCTTGAACTTGATGAACACTCGACTTCGACTCCTTGACTCCCGTGATACGTCACTCTTAGACCTTCACTTAGGCGACAACAACTTCGAGTTATCGGTATGATACGAAATGCTCTTCATTCGCGATGGGTTCTTTCCCAAACGTATATCCTCCGCGGGAGTTACGGTAAATCCATTTTTCCTTGCAAAACAATCAAATACAATCAAATACAAGCATCGAACAAGCAAACTATTCTAAATACGCATGTAAAATATAGTGAGAGAGCGCTCGAACGACTTCCAAGACGACTTCCAAGAAGTCTTAAGTCGTCACGACTTCCAATAAGTCTTCTAAGGACTCTTATTACAAGATGGATGGATGAATGACTTACGGTAGGAGAAGATAACGACACCAATGATTCTGAGATCTGCAAATATCGGCGAGAAAAGAAGGAAAGAATCGAGAAGATGGATTTCGCCGTTGTCGCCTAAGGAGAGCGGCTAGGGTTTCCAAAATTTGTGAAAAAGGGAAAAAATGTATTTATATGTCCGGTAAATTATTGGTTAGGCTTAAATTACTTTGTTAAATTATAGGTTGATGCGGTTTGGACGACTTAAATGTAAGTCGCACATTAATTATTCAACGGTGACTTATAGTTAAGTCGCGTCTTTCTAAACATAACCCCAAACTTAATTAACTAATAGACACTTTAAAAATCAAATTAAACTTAAAAGTGTTAACTATACAAATAATAAAGACATATAAGTAAAAATATATATTTTAGAAAAAATCCAAGCTTCCAAAATCTAACCCAGAATACATACAATCTACAACATATGTTTTCAAACCCGAAAACCAAAGAATATCATGATTAACTACTTTTCCATCTATGTTGAAAACTATTCATTTTATTATATGTTAATTTACATCATTTAAAGCTGTTAATAATTACATGATTTTATTTTCACTTGTCCAAACATTTTTTAATTTATAAATTATTTTAAGCTCAATGAGCGGGCGACTTAGTTTTAAGTCGTGCGGGCGACTTAGTTAAAGTCGAGTGCATGGGGCGACTTTCATGGGGTAGAAGCGGAACAAATATTGGTTTTGTTTGTTCACAAGGGGTTAGTTGTAATTTCAATACCCTTTTAGGTTACTTTTGCTATTGATTCAAGTTTGGGTTTACTATTGTATTTGAAATCATGTTTTGAGTCACAATTGGCAATTTTCTCATTTACTAATTATATAGAGTATTTACTGCGGCTTTCATCATCCTGCTAAAAATTTAGGTGTGGAAGTAGGAATACAAGACATCAAATGGAAAATAACATGTATAGAAATTAAATGTAGAAATATTGTTCGACAGAGAAGTGCCGAAATATTAGAAAAGAGTACGAGTCAATGGTTGATTTGTTGGTACTTGTTTTGTTAATAAGGACCCTTGATAACATTCTATGTACGTCCAACTGTCCAAGTGTCGTTAATGATAAATTCATTAAAATAACGAGGTAAAAATAATTACTGGAAATCAAACATTGATTCTATTTGGTTACTTGGGTTGATAATATGTTAACCAAATTGTATTAAATTCAGAAGATGGTTTATCATGGGTTTCACTTGACTATAAATTATTACAATATATATAATTGAGTAATGTATAGAGAAATAAATACTTGTTAAATCTAACAATTTTTCGAAGAATTTTAAAGAAATCTTTGAATAAAATTGGTTATTATGGGGGTATGTGATAGTTTTGATAAATAGTTTAATTCTCCAGGCATTGTTAAGTACATTCTTGTAAGAAAAATCATTGATACTTCAGTGATTTTCCTTTTCATATAATTTTAAACACCAAAAGTATAGTATTTGTTTTCCAAATATTCATATTTAGGTTGACGTTGAACAAAGTTATATTGGCAATTAAAAAAAAGTTATATTGGCAATTGTATAAAAGATTATAGGGATAAAATGTGTGACAAAAATAACTAGGCCCAATAATAACAAGGATCTTTAACCTAATTGGCCCAAGGATAATAACTAAGTGACTAACAGAAACATACAAGAAATAAGGAAGACGCCTTTGCTCAAAAATAAAAAAAAATAAGGAAGACGACAAAAAAAAGAAACCGAACACGTGACTCAATCTAAGGGAACCACCACCTTCACGTGGGAGACTTAAAAGTAAACAAAAGAAAAGACAAAGATAAAGGAAGAGTACAAAACAGAAACCGCGATAGAGCGACGCAGTTTTCTCGACACGTGGCAATAAGATAGACCATTTTACTGCCTTCACTTCCACTATGCTACATCTCACACAGTCTTCGGTTTTTTTTTTCTTTCCATTCATCAGATTATTTTAGAATCTGTAGTTTTTTCTTTCAACTAGAATTAGTAATGACTTTTAGAACAAATATTATAAATGGTGTTCGCATTGTGCAACGACTTTAAGCTCACAATTCACGCAACTCACTGGAGTAAAATATTAATCTAAATGTCTTTTTAATATAATTGTCAGAGAGTATTAACTATTCTGATGGGAGTTAGATAACAGAGCTTGTTTCGTCAATGTTGGCATCATCTAATTATCACGTTCATATATTGGCTACTAAATGTCTATTATCTTCGTTTAAAGTTCATATAGAACTTTTTTGCTCATGTATATCATTAATGAATTGGATATTCAGGAAGACTTAAGTTATAGTATTTTATATAAGACACACCACAGTAATACGCTTCTGTTTTTATATAGTATGAGAAGTGCTATAGTAGATTAAGTTAATTTGTAAAAAAAATTAAACATATATTATTGAGTAAAATATTGTAACTTTGGTATTCTAATTCAGCAAAAACTAGATAATCTTAAAGCAAACAAAAGAGAATATATACATCAGCAAAAGAGTGTATGTATATATATATAATTATCAGTAAAAGAGAATATACTGAGAATAAGATAGAGAAAAGAGATAAATCAACAACATAAAGCTGCAAATGGCAAAAAAAAAAGATTATTAGGTAAGATAAGACTGAAAGGGAGAGAGGAAGCTTTTGGTCGTGTTATCGTTTTCTTCTTCCTTCATTTTCCATTAAATAGAAGCAAACCATACTCCAAAACCTTCTGCTACAACTTCTTTCTTCCTTTTTCTACAGAGATTCTCAATAGAATTCATCTAAAATTTAGTAAACTCATCTACGACCTCTGGTTCATCTTTCAGTTTTCAAGAGAGTATAGACCATTATAACTTCTATACTCCTCTCCTAAGCTGTTTAGGTAGCTTTTTGTTTGGTTGTTTGTAGAAGCAGCTGTTTCTGTATCTCTGTTTTCTTTTCTTCTTTCTAGGTCCCGGTATCTAGCTTTTTCAAACTTTCCAGAACAAGAAAATCTATGGTTGTTGGGGGATCTTCCAAATTTTCTTAACTTTATAGATTCTGAAAAAGTTTAAAACTCAATATAATAATCAAAAATAGAGAGGCCTAGAGAGATACAATGTGGTGGTCATCATCGACGAGAGTTGGATCAAATCTGGAGAGGCTTCTTGGAGGTATCACTCCAAAGCCCACTTCTTTCTCTCTATCACAGGTACAAGTTTCATTTTCACTTTTAATCTTAAAGAATCCCCTTGAAGCATATTTTCATGTTTTCAACTATACTCTTTTATTAGTTTACAAAAAAAAACTATACTCTTTTATTTCAGTCAAAAAAAAAAACTATACTCTTTTACCCTAATTCAGTAATTCTCATCTTTTTTATACGAAATAATAATAATATTTCATGCCATTTTGTGAAGTTTTTTTTTCGCCACGTGGAAACACACGACAGCAAACCATGTATTGGAAGGGATACTATATTTTGAAAAGAAAACTGATTAAAAAAATCTTATACTGAAACTGGTTTGACTATTCAAGATAAGTAGGTATATCCTCTGCATGTGTCTTTGTTCATCTTTAATTGTCTCTTTCAGCAATTATTGTCATTAAATGTGTGACTAATAGCATGTGACGTAATTAATACAAGTGTCGGAATACAATGTTTTTAGTGGCTATAATAATTAGCATTATCAGTAAAACACATGGTTAGAAATGACTTGTTGATAAGCTACTACTAAGAGTTTGATCTTCTTTTGTTGATTTGCAGAAGTGCGAGAGTGATTTGAATAGTTTATGGATACAAGAGAGCAAAGATGAAACTGAATATTTCAAGCTTAGTGATCTTTGGGACTGTTTCGATGAGCTAAGTGCATATGGACTTGGATCAGAAGTCCTTTTGAACGATGGCGAATCCGTTATGCAGTACTATGTTCCATATCTCTCAGCCATTCAGATCTATACTAGCAAATCTCCAGCCAGGTAAATTGTGGGGAACGACAAGAGTGTTTTATGTGTTACAAAACTTGACGAGTGAATAACCTATGGTTTGCTTCAGGAATCAGAGTGATGTGGTTGATTTTGAGAGTGAATGTTGGAGTGACGATAGTGAGATTGAGAAGTTGTCAAGGTCAACGAGCAGTGGTTCTAGCAAAGTATGGGACTCTGTTTCTGATGATTCAGCTTATGAAGTCGATGGCATTTCTTCGTCCATGCGTGATAAGCTCGGTCACATTGAGTTTCAGTACTTTGAGTCGGCTAAACCGCACTTGCGAGTTCCTCTTACCACCAAGGTCTTCATTTCTAGTGATCATATGATCTTTATCGTGCCTAAAGAACCTAACAACTTAGAAAAAAAATCTCTTGTTTTTGGTTTGTTTTAGATTAATGAATTAGCTGAAAAGTATCCCGGACTAATGACTCTAAGGAGTGTTGATTTGTCTCCAGCAAGTTGGATGGCTATTGCTTGGTAAGTACTGACTCCAAGTGTTCTTGGGCGTTGATCATCGATGATGATATAGTCCTGAACTTTTGTTGCGCGTATAGGTACCCGATATACCATATTCCATCTCGGAAGACCGATAAAGATTTATCAACGTGCTTCTTGAGTTATCATACGCTATCTTCGGCCTTACAAGGTATATATTATACTTAGACTGTAATGAATTTCTTAGCTTAAAAGACATGTATTTTGGTACAAAATGTTGAAACATCTAGCTTTTGATGTTCGATTCATTAGGTAATTTGGCCGAGGGAGAAAATGAGAATAACAGAACCATGGAAGAAGAAACATTATGTTGTGATGATGAACCAGTGGTGAGCAAGAGACTTCCTATGGCTCCTTTTGGTTTAGTTACTTACAAGCTGCATGGGGGTTTGTGGGGGAATCAAGAATCTTGTGACCAAGAACGGTTAGTTTATCTTGCAAGTGCAGCGGAGTCATGGCTGAAGCAGCTTAACGTTCATGATCACCATGACTACAGCTTTTTCTCTATGAACAAGAGCTTGTAGGTCCAAAATAACAATAATACTCTGGTTTTAGTTGTTTTCTCGAGTATATAGCAACTGGTCAGTGTAGAAGTTTCCTTACCTACTGTTGTCGTAGCCATGGAAAATAAATAACTTGATTTTGTTTTTTCGAGTGTACAGTGATGGTTTGTGTTGTAAGAGACTCTGGGAATGAAATTCATGAGTTGTGTGTCCCATGTTTTTAAATTAGGTACAACCAAAAAAATTTTGTATTTAAATTAATTGGTACCTTAACATTGATGATGAAATTCTAAGAGTGATTTAGTTGGTGATACAATACTACAATTGATGATAAAAATCTGAAGAGATTTAACAACTTTCGCAATGAAGTTTTATTACTGGCACATATATATTTTTTATTTTTAATATCTATTTTCCACTCTTTCATAGAGATACTTTATTACAATTTCCCCACTTTTTTTTTTCTTTTGACAGCAACAATTTCCACACTTCATTATAAATAAAATTATAGTTTTCCCTTCCTTTTCCTTTTTTCCATTTATTTCGTAATTTCCCACTCAATTTTAGCTTCCCTTTTCCCATTTAGACGTGTGTTTATTTCCGCTTATATCTCGGGTGATAAAGCGAGTGACTTCAAAGCGCGTGAGCCTACGCAATCGTCGCGAGCTGTGTGACTCGACTCTTCCCCCCTAGGGTTTTCGTCTTCTGCAAAATCCAGAGCTATTTGGTGTTTAAAGCTCCTCCTCTCTCAATCTCATCGACCTTCGATTCAGTCTCAACACCTCCTCAATCTCGTCCCCCTAGATTCCCCTCGTCGGAATGTCTTCTGATCACATGTCAGGAGGAGGAGGTGGAGGAGCTTCGAAGAAGAAGAAGAAGAATCCTCACCACAACAAACCGAGCCAGAACCGATCCAAACCAATGGCGATCCCTAGACCCAACCGATCCGTCCCCCTCCCCTCTCCGTCGAACTCCTTCGCCTCGGAGGACGAGTACCCGATGCTCAAGGTCAGCCTGAGCTCAATCTCCAAACTCGAAGTTGGAAACTTGAAACGGAAACTAACCTCCGAGCTAGACCAAGTCAGGAGCTTGATCACACGCTTCTTCGATCCTCCCCACCACCAGAACAAGAAGACGAAGAAAACAGGTAATAACAAGATTTTCAAGAGCTGCAACGCTCTGCTCGCGAAGCTGATGAAGCATAAGGATGGGTGGGTGTTCAATGTCCCCGTGGATGCTAAAGGTCTCGGCTTGCATGATTACCACACCATTGTTAAGGAGCCTATGGATTTGGGGACGGTGAAGGGTAAGCTTGGGGATGGTTCGTATGATTCGCCGTTGGATTTCGCTGAAGATGTGAGGCTTACTTTCAACAATGCGGTTTTGTATAATCCTGTTGGGCATGAGGTTCATAGTATGGCTAAGTTTCTGTTGAACATGTTTGAAGAGAAGTGGGTTTCTATTGAGGTTCAGTTTGATAATCTGAATAGAAAGGTTAAACCGGCTCGTGATGTTGCCTTCTCTCGTCCCCTTGCTCCTCCTGTTGTGGAGCCGTTACCAGCTCCTTCGCCTTCCCCTCCTCGGCTTCCGCCTAGGGTGCTTGAAGATAGGACTTTGGAGAGAGCAGAATCTATGACAACACCTGTGGAGCGTGAGACTGTCACTACTACTACTACTGCACTCGAGAAGCCTGAAGAAGAAGAGGAGGAGGAGGAGGAGGAGGCGGGTGTTAATGTTAGGGACCTGACGATGGATGAGAAACGGAGGCTCAGTGAAGAGCTTCAGGACTTGCCTTATGACAAGCTAGAGACGGTGGTTCAGATTATTAAGAAGAGTAATCCGGAACTCTCTCAGCAGGATGATGAGATCGAGCTTGATATTGACAGTGTTGACGTCCAAACGCTTTGGGAGCTTTATAGATTTGTGATTGGGTATAAGGAGAGCTTGAGCAATAAAAAGGAGGATCAGGGGTTTGGTTCTGAAAGAGATGCTGAATCTGTTCACAATAGTATCCAAGAACCTGTAAGCTTTCCTTCGTTAGCTAATTGTTTCAGGTCTTTTTGATCTTAATGGTTTTGGCTAATATCGTTGTTTCTTCTTTTGTTTTCACAGACCACTCTAGCAACTGGCACTGAAACATCGAGAGTTAATGAATCAGGTAAGGTTTTTTTAGCTCGCAAGGTCGGATGTTATTAGTATCTAATTACGTACCAATGGAATAATGATTGTTCTAACCAGGAAAAGCGATTCGCATGTCATCTCCTGGTCGGCAATCAAGTAGTTCTAATAGTTCTAGCAGTGACACAGGGTCTGGCTCTAGTGGTAAGCGTTGAAACTTTTTATTGCCAGCTCTTTCACCTTATCAGCATCATGACTCGCATCACTTTTCTTTTATTGATTTGCAGATTCTGAGAGTGACAGTTCCTCCGGACATGGATCAGATACGGGTAACTAGAGCTGTGAGAAGTTTAAAAAAGTGTTTAGCTTTAGAGTCAGGGCTGTCATGTTGTTAGTTTGTTATCCATCTCTTTCAATAATAGCACACTTAGATTTTTCACTACGTTGATGACTTTTACCAGTCTGGATTGTTTTCTGTATTAGGTTTTTGTTACTGTACAGAAAAAATGAACAACTGTTAGATGTCATGGTCTCTTATCATTGATCTAATAAACTTGATTGCTCCTTGCGTCCTTGCTGAAACAAACTGCTTAGAGAAGTAAAAAAGAAACTAGAAAAGGCAAGAGCAAGAATATTTGATTTTTGCATATTAGAATCAGATCGGATCTATTAGTACTATATATTTTTCAAATTATCACATGAGTCTCACAAAAATAGAACAGTTAAGCATGTATAGCTCACACTCACAATCTTATCATTACAATAGCTCCCACTCAGAATCTTCAGATGCAAGTGGCTCGTTTGACTCTGAGCTTTTGGGGTTTAGAGATGATGTCTCATGTTTCTTAGTGTTCATCACATCACAACCCATTTGTGCATCTCCGAACCATATTGCAAGCTGCTCATATTCCTTCTCTCTTCTTCTTTTCGAAGTTAAGGCATCCATTATCTTCCCCTGATGATTATGATAAAGAAGAAACATACTAGAGATCAGTAGATTGATTGGAAGATCAGTATTCAATCTCGTGAAAATGTTTGATTGCTTCTCCCCTAAGATGAGACTATAATCTATGACCACTTAGTTCTGAAACTAGCCATTCCTGTTGAAAGCAAGGCTTTGTACGAGAGAAAGAGAGAGGACCTTGAATGATCTGTGCTGCCTGCTTCTGTCACGAGCTGCATACAGTAAATTGTCGTCAAAATCTGAAGGGTCTTCTCGAAATGTCATGTCGTACAAATCAATAGTATCCAACGGAGCCTCATCGAAGTCTTCAATGAAGAACTCATCTTGATTAACTACACATTAAAAGTTGCACACATGATGGAACCGAACCAATTCCAAAAACTTGTAGAAAAAAACATGAGCAACACACAAACACAAACACAGAGAACAAACCCATCATAGAGTTGCTGCTAAAGGACCTCATGTTTGCCACTTTATCAAGACCAGGAGCAGCTTGAGTCTCTGTAGCAAGCGGGATGAGATTTGAATTCCCAGACGGAGATACAAAAGCATCATCATCATTACATGCTTGAGAAGACTTTGGATTGTTGCGGGAAGTGGTTGCTTTCTGATTACAATCTCCCTGCTCTGTACGCAAACAATGATCTGCTTTATCATCATCCCTTACAGAATCCAATCCTGGAGGATCACTTGAACTCAAAGAAACCTTACCCTGTGAATACATAAGAGAACCTTCATTTCCTTGTACTCTCGAAGACTTTAGAAACGATTAAAAAAGTACCTGAGCAGCCAAACTGTCTACCTCAACAAGAATGGTTTCAAGCTTACGGTAGATTTTACCATACCATCCTCTTCCTTTGGATTCTGTGTTCATAGCTCACATACACAAGGACACCACACCACTACTGAAAAATAAACACCAAAAACCCAAGTAAATACATTTCTGAGACAAAAAACATCACCATCATAGTAGATGATTTTCTAAACGCAGATGAAAACAAGAACCTTTCAATATAAAGTTAAAGAAGTAAAGTGTCAAACTTTTTCGAAACAGCTTCTTTTACAGAGACCAATATGTCAAAAAAACCAAAGAATCTTAGCAGTTTGGCCGGAAAAGGTTTAAACTTTTTAACATGTCACAAAAGACGAGACAATTCTATCGAAATCGTGATCAAAAGCACATGGAGAGTAAAATTCTTACGCGCATAGAATTAAACGAAAGAAAAAAAGTGAGATTGTGAGGGGAAAGGCCAGAGAAGAAGAGGAGGAGGAAGCAAAGAGATAGAAACGAAAAAAAAAAAAACCTAAACACCGATATAAATGAAGATCAAAGAAAGAAAAGAAAGAGACCCGAGAAATAGACTTGACGGAGAAGAACGAGCCTGGAAATAAATAAGTTCCTTTTCTCTTTTCTTTAATTATATTAAGATAGATCTAAATAGGTTAACTTGGGCCTGCTTTGGGCCTGTAAACCCAATTAATAATTGAAACGTATACAAAACCAATTAATAAGGGTTATTAGTTTATACAGTGGAAGGACTCGAGGAAGCACCACCTGATTTTGCTGAAGGAGCTGTCGTAAGAAGAAAAACGCTCGTCGTTGTTGTTGGCCATCATGTCTCTCGCAGAAGAAGAAGAAGTGGATTAATATCAGAGATCATCGATTTCTTCAGAAACGTTGGACAAGTTGTTCGTGTTCGAATCATGCTAACCCACAAGGGCAGGCACGCGGGCTGGGCCTTTGTTGAGTTTGCTTCTGCTAACGAAGCAGATAAGGCTCTGGAAGAGAAGAAGGGCGAATATTTTAACGACCGTGAGGTTATTCTCAAGAAGGGAGCTGCGTACCTTCCACCTAAGTACTGCAAGCATAGATCACAAGGTTTGGTGGTACTACGAGGAGGAGGAGGATGAGTGCCTTGTTGAGCAAGAAAGCAGCAGCTTTCAAATAGCACAAGTTGAGGACGAAGTACTCCTCGTCGCCAATCTCTCTCCCCAGACAAACTAAAATATCAGATATCATCGATTTCTTCATTTGGACAAGTTGTTCATGTTCATCTTTTTGTAAACTACAGGGGGGCGACCATGTGGGCTATTGTTTTGTTGAGTTTGCTTCTTCGAACGAAACATACAAAGCCCTCCCTGAAAAAGAAGAAGGGTGAACCTTTGCACGATCACAAGATTTATCTTGAACCTGTCAAGACTGGTCGTCGACACCCCTTGCATTGTAAAGACTACCTTCGCCTTCTCTCTCATCATTGGAAAATCACATATCATCGATTTCTTCAAAGATGTTGGAGAAGTTGTTAGTGTTCGACTCGTCGTAGACCAAAAGAGTGAGCGTGTGGGCTGTGGCTTTGTTGAGTTTGCTTCTGCGGACGAAGCAACCAAGGCTGTGCAAGAGAAGAATGGTGCTAAGCTTTTTGTTAGCGTGGCTGAGATAGCTCGTCAGTACCCTTTCCGACCTAATTACCACCTTCAAGATAATAAGCTTTGGGTACGAATACAACCTTTCTACGAGAAAGCCTCGATCGGGAGATCAAATTTAACCAGAATGTAATATTTTGCGGTGAGAAGACAATCTTCTCTGATGTCAACAGATAGAAAGGGAAGCTCAATAGTTGTTTTAAGCTTGTGATATGATGCAATTTATCACTTTTTATTTACAAATCATATTTTTACTTTTTGTAATGCAAGACTTTCTCTAATTTCTTTCGGTATTTTAGCCCCGTCTTCTTTATTTAGTCAAAGAAAAATAGAACAAAATAACTGTGACAATAGAAAAGGAAAGAACAAAAAAAAAAGGAAAAAAAAACAACAATTTAAAATGACAAATATGCCCTTATTTTCATTTTTATTGTTTTATTTAAGACAGTCCAAAGTCCAAACCCACACAGGTGAACCGCGGAAAAAAATTATTACACAAAAAAAAAGGCTCGAGCTTTCTTTTGCGTCTCTCCGTTTCTCAATCGCCGGTGTTCTGGCCAGACTCGTCGGAGGAGTTGTTTTATTGTTGAAACTCGGATTAGGGTTTACTTATAACACCGCCGGCTAAGCTTCCGAAGGTCTGTTCTTACGATCTGAGCGAAGGATCCCTTTTGGAGGCGAAACTAATGGCGGAGGATTGAATTGAATTGAATCTCAGTTTAGGGTTTATTTATATCACCATTGAGTGAATTGAAGTCTTGTTTATCCGATTAAAGCTCAAAGATTGCGTTTTTGGAGGATATGGCTGATAAGTACAACGTCGAGGAAGCAGAGGCTTTAGCCAAGAGAGCCTTGGTTACAACTCTTTCCTCCTGTTTTATTACACTTGTTTGATTTTCTCGCGATTATTGACTTTTTCAATTGTTTGCTTCCTTCAGCACTTACCAATTGCACAGGCAACACCGATCTACGAGCAGCTTTTGTCACTCTATCCTACTTCTGTAAGTTTCCAATGCCTTCATTGCCGCGCACGTGTGGTTTTGGAGTTTGACTATGGTGAAAAGTTTCCTCTTTTATTTAAGTGGGTGTTTGTTTAATTTGTGTAGGCGAGATTTTGGAAGCAATATGTGGAGACACAAATGGCTGTGAACAATGATGACGCTACCAAACAGATATTTAGTCGTTGCTTGTTGACCTGTCTTCAAGTTCCCCTTTGGTATTGAGTTGCTTTCCCTTTTTAACATCTTTTTGTTTCAATGTCAATGCAAGTTAGCTTTCCATCTCCTTGGATAGATAACTCAAACATCTTAATTTCTTAGGCAATGTTACATTCGGTTCATCAGAAAGGTCTATGATAAGAAGGGAGCAGAGGGTCAAGAGGAGACCACCAAGGCTTTTGAGTTTACGCTTAATTATATTGGTATGGCTTCTCCTTCAGTAGTTTGGTTCTATTTTTTACTTCATTTTTGGCTTGTCAGTAGTGGATAACGTTCTGTGTATTTGTGCAAGTTATTAGAGCTTGTGTGCATTCTAACTTCTTACACGTGAGTCTCTCGTAGTTCTAGTCTTGACATGATTGTATCCATTTTAGAGTTCTAGTTTGTGTTTAACATGCCAACACATAAGATAATTTGTCCCTTACTGATGGTCGTTTATTTCGATGTATATAATAAATCTGCAGGGACAGACATAGCATCTGGGCCTATATGGACCGAGTACATTACCTTTCTGAAATCTCTTCCGGTTGGTTATATCATTCTTACTTTGTCCTTTATTTTAATAAATTGTTATTGCAGAGAAATTTGATTGATTTTCTTGCAGGCTCTTAACCCCCACGAAGATATGCAACGGAAGATTGCTCTCCGTAAAGTTTATCAGAGAGCTATATTAACTCCGACTCACCACGTTGAGCAACTTTGGAAAGAATATGAGAACTTCGAGAATTCTGTTAACCGTCAGTTGGTAAACTTTGCTTTTACATATCTTGTGTGGTTTCTTATTTTTTAATGTATGAGAAGCTGGTACAAACTTCTTTCTTATTTTCGAGTTGATGGATGATCAAATATATCCTTTGAGCAGGCCAAAGGACTCGTAAATGAGTATCAACCAAAGTTTAACAGTGCCAGAGCTGTCTATAGGGAGCGCAAGAAGTACATTGAAGACATTGATTGGAACATGCTTGCTGTGCCACCAACAGGATCTTCCAAGGTAAAGAGCTCATCATTCAGTGCTTCTTTTGGAACTGCTAAATCTATATGTCTTCCATTTTTTTTTTTTTTGAATTCGACAATTTTGGATATATTTAATCTTAAATTGGCTAAAAAGACACCGTGAGCATAAATTTACGTCATGAGATCTGGCTATGAAGATAAAGAATAATACATACCGAGCTATAAGTTTTTCATTCTTTCATTTTTTCAATTGGGCATCAATGGCTCACTTTGGTCTACCACACTGCCTTCTGGTTTTATGCAGGAAGAAGTTCAATGGGTGGCCTGGAAGAAGTTTTTGACCTTTGAAAAGTAAACCCCCAAACTATAATATTTTCTTTTCTCTTCATTCAATGATGACATATGTTCTTACATAGCTCTGCTTAGCCATTTTTCTTAAGGAATGCCTGGTATCTTAAAATCAAAACCTAGATATTAATATATTGCAATAGATGAGACTTTTATATATTGCTCTCCCGTAATTTTCTGGTTGAGATTTATTGAGGTATATAGTAGCTAGAAAGCTGAAATCATTTGCTATCCAGTTAAATCCACAAGTGATTATTGGATTATTTGCATATTGTTTTCAACTAGTCCTTCTGAATATAACAATCTTCTGCGTCTAATACACTTGTAATTTTCAGAGGAAACCCTCAAAGGATCGACACGGCCTTGTCAACTAAGCGGATTATTTATGTTTATGAACAGGTATGTGAAGTGTCAGTGAGATGCTTTTGCTGAACTTTAGGAGAAATAATCTCCCAAATGTGGTTCTTTCATTATTGGCTGATTATTACTCTGGTTTTACAGTGTCTGATGTGTTTATACCACTATCCCGATGTGTGGTATGACTATGCTGAGTGGCACCTAAAATCTGGTTCCACAGATGCTGCAGTCAAAGTATTTCAGCGAGCTCTTAAAGCCATTCCTGGTATATATGATCTATCCTTAGTTTTTTTTTTGTCTATGAACTAGATGCGTTATGAAGGAACTATTACTCTTTGCCATAGATAAAATCTTATATTTGATTTAAGCTTAAGAAGTCTTCTTTCTGTTGTATGCATGGTGCGAGTCTTTTTTATTTATTCAAGTGTTTACATTGCTCACACAGATTCGGAAACGTTGAAATATGCTTATGCTGAGTTGGAGGAAGCTCGTGGAGCTTTTCAGGTTTTCATTCCTTGTACTTGGTTCTCATTATAGAGCTTTCTCCATTATCTTTATACTCTTCGCTTACAGTTGTATTATTTTGCAGTCAGCAAAGAATTTATATGAAAGTATTCTGGGGGTTAGCACAAACTCTTTGGCACAAATACAAGTAAGAACACTCAAATTTCAGAACTTTGGACTGCTAGAATTGACTTAAAGAGCATTTCTGCGCTTTTTATTGTTAGATTGTTTCTTTCTCTGGAAACGTTCTTTATGATATACGTTTTATATTTTTTCACAGTTCCTTCGTTTTCTCCGGAGGGCGGAGGGTGTTGAAGCTGCTCGCAAGTACTTTTTAGAGGCTAGAAAATCTCCTAGCTGTACATATCATGTGTATATTGCTTTTGCTACGATGGCCTTTTGTCTTGACAAGGATCCAAAGGTAGGTTTGTGGTCTATGTTTCAGAACCTTTTTTTTTGTTTGATCTTGTTGGTATTTTGTTAAATTGGTTATGAAGGAGGTAGTGGTAGTGGTCGCTCAGTCAAGTTCAGAACCCTCCCATTTTATTTTCCTCTTAGTTGTTTAAGTAAGCCAGGAGAATTTTATGATAATTAAGTCCATATAATTTTGAATATCTGGGGGTTTTGGTTTTTGACATTCATGCAAGACAAATATACTAGTGTAGCATCTAATTTCAATTTCTATTCAGTTTCACAATTAAAAAAAAACGAAGTTTTTATATTCTTATGCAGGCTGCTCATAATATCTTTGAGGAGGGATTGAAACGCTATATGACTGAACCCGTTTACATCCTTGAGTAAGAGTTCCTTTTTATTTTTTCTCAACATATAATTGAAACTCAAAACTTGTTCTCTCTCCCAAACATTCCTTAACACACGGTTTTAACCCGTTTGGATTTTGCTTTGAACTTCAGGTATGCAGATTTCTTGACTAGACTGAATGATGATAGAAATATCAGAGCTCTATTTGAACGAGCTTTAAGCACACTACCCACTGAAGAATCTGCTGAGGTACGCTAATAGTGATGTTTTCTGTTTGGTTTCTCAGAGCCGTTTACGAAGGCGGTTTTTGTTCTTAAGCCTGAAAAGAGACACAGGGAAAATAGCTGAGCAAGTAATTTGATTATAGCAATTATGAACTGCATTATAGGATTAACTTTTTCCTTACCTCATCATGTGCAGGTCTGGAATAGATTCGTTCAGTTTGAGCAAACATATGGAGATCTTGCTAGTATTCTTAAGGTACTCTTCAACTTATTTGAGTGTTGTTGTCAACGTAAACTAAGAAAGCAAAATACAGTTAGCTTTTGATGTGTTTTGTAAGCCTTTTTGTGATTACTTTTCGTTTTGACGACAATTTTGTTGTAGTAGAGTTTCAGCTTTATTGGTTTATTACATCTGACAGGCTTTGGAATGCATGGAATATTACTAAAAATTCTGAGACTGAGAATTTAAGACAGCACTTTTCTAGTATTCGTTCTGAGATATTTTTGTAACTTGGACAACCTTGTTTTAGGTTGAGCAGAGAAGGAAAGAAGCACTTCTCGGAAAAGGGGAAGAGGGATCTCCTGCTCTAGATAGTTCACTTCAAGATGTTGTTTCTCGGTACAGTTACATGGATCTTTGGCCGTGCACTTCGAATGAGCTTGATCATTTATCCAGACAAGAGGTATGTCCCATGCATGCAAATATAACACATTTAGCTTGATTAATAACTACTGATGATGCATCTAAGTAAACTGATCGATGTGTTCACTGCAGTTGCTTGTGAAAAATCTGAATAAGAAAGTAGAGAAGACAAACCTACCTCATGGATCTGCAACTATAGGTCTGTAGTTTTTTTTTCTTTTAGTAAACTGACGTGAATCGATTATGTTGAAGTTTGGGGATGATTCAATTAAAGAAACTACCTTGTGTGTGGACTTACAGGTAGTGTAGCTTCTTCAAAGGTTGTTTTTCCAGATACAGCTCAGATGGTCGTTTATGACCCAACAAAGAAATCAGGTATTGATTTTCATTCGCACGATGAAAAATAGAATTGCGAACTCAGTCTGAACCATTCATGATTTGACTACAGAGTTTTCTAGTTCTGCAAAACCAGTGCCAGCAGCTTCTGCTTTGAACACTTTTCAAAGTAATGTGACAGCAACTGCACCTCATGGCTCAGCCATCAGCACATTTGATGAAATACCAAAGACGACTCCACCTGCATTGTTAGCTTTTTTAGCTAACTTGCCTCATGTTGACGGTAAATCGCTTTAAACCAATTCCAAGTTCGTTTTTTAAACTGATCATTGGAACAAGTCTCTAACTAAACGAGCTCCTCTCGATTCTTTTCAGGCCCAACACCCAATGTGGATGTTGTTCTCTCAATATGCTTGCAAAGTGACTTACCAACAGGTCAAACTTCCAAGCAGAGTTTTACTGCTAAAGGCAATGTTCCAAGTCAAAATGATCCTTCAGGTCCAACCCGAGGTGCATCTCAGAGATTGCCAAGAGACAGAAGAGCTACAAAGAGAAAAGGTTCAGGAGGGCAAGAAGACGATGATACTACCTCCGTACAAAGCCAGCCTCTACCTACAGATATGTTCAGACTAAGGCAAATGCGTAAGGCGAGAGGGATCTCAACATCATCACAGACACCAACTGGTTCCGCATCGTATGGTAGTGCCTACTCCGGTGAGCTATCTGGTAGCACCGGCTAAAAAAGGTACTGAGATAGGCTAATTTGTATAAGCCTCTGTTGTTGCTACATGTAATCTATTACTCCCAACAATTTTGATTTATGCAATAAAGATAGGCTTCTTGGATTATATCATATATGTTTATCAGATCTTTAAGCTTACTTAATGCTAGTTCTTATATCAAAATAGTGGTTACAGATCATAGTAACATATTAGTGGATATCAAGAAACATTACATTAACCAAAAGCATCATCACCAAAACAAGGACAAAGTATCAAGAGGCTCACATTCAATCACAATCCCACACATTTTCCTACAGCTTGACCACTGGAGAAACACCTTAAATCCGGGTCACAATTTATTCTCAGACGCCACTCTCAAACTTTCATAGTTTCAGAAACACAAACTCTTCAATCGCTGAGACACCTCCAATCTTCTCGAGTGTCTTCTTGTCTGGTTCTTCATCCACTCCTATCGCCATGATAGCTTGTTTCCTCACAACTGTTCTGCCAACACTCATGAAACTCACATTCACGTTCTGTTCTCCGAGTATGTTACCTACTTGTCCAATCATCCCTGGCTGATCCACCTGCCTGCACAGTATCAGATTCCCTTCAAGGCTCACATCCACACCGAACGATCCAACGCAAGTCAAATGCGGCACCCCATATTTAACCTTCCCTTCAATACTTATAGCACCAGCATCAGAGACAGCACCAGCGAAACTGGACTCCACGTTAGAAATCTGAACTTGGATGGAATCAACAGGGTACTCTGGTGAAGACTCAACCACGGTTCGTTCCTCGCTGATTCGGAGACCCTTTTGCTTAGCTATGAAGTCAGCATTCACCAGGTTGACATAAGAGTCTGAGATGGGTTCAATGATTCCCTTCGTGATCATGGCACGGAGTAGTCTAGTGTCCAAATCATCTCTATCACGAGCTGAGCGGTACACGACCTTGATGGACTGTACTCCCTTACCTCCAGATGCTAGCTGCACAGCTAACCTACCAAGCTTCTCGGCTAAGACAATGTAAGGAGCCAACTCAGATAAAACCTCAGGAGCAACCATTGGAGCGTTGACTGCAGTAGCTGATAGCTCTCCTCTCAATGCCCCTGCAACAGCCTCTGCTATCTCTATGGCTACACCTTCCTAATAAGGCAAGATCCAACGGTACATTATAACCCTTTTTTTTTTAACACATTATAACCATTTCACAAGATTTCATGCAAGATATGAATTTTCGGTTAGTTAGGTTCAACTCAACAGGTTTTTAAAAAAATTTGGTTTTCGGTTAGTTTGGTTTTTCAAAAAATAAAATAAAATTACCAATTTTTTTTCTAAATTCCGAACTGAGTTAACCAATATCTCAAACCGGATAAACTAAACTAACCAAAATTATTCAAATTTTACCGATTTTAGTCAAATTTTTAATTTGACATATAATTGAAACCAAAAACTTCAGTTAATTTTGTAAAAAAAAATTAAAAACTGAACTACCCAATAGCTGAACCGAACTTTTTCCCGGTTCAATTTGGCGAGATTTTGGTCAAACCAAACTACTCGAAAACCGAACCCTCAGGCTTAAGTGAATGTATGTATGTACCTGTGCCTCTTTGGTGCTAGCTCCGAGATGAGGTGTGACTGTAACATTCTCATGTTGAATCAACTTACTGTCTTTCGATGGTGGTTCCTGACAGAACACATCCAACGCTGCCTGGGCCACAACTCCAGAGTCAAGAGCCCTAACTAACGCATCCTCATCGATGACGCCGCCTCTAGCTACATTAACGAGACGAACGCCCTTCTTCATCTTGGAGAAGGTTTCGTCGTTGAAAACCTTCTTCGTGGCGGGAGTTAAGGGCATGTGCAGGGAGATGAAGTCGGCGGTGGAGATAGCTTGGTCGAAGGAGACGAGTTCGACGCCGAGAGCTCTGGCTCTGTCGGCTGGAGCGTAAGGGTCGTGAGAGATGACGTTCATGCCGAGTCCCTTGGCTCGTCGAGCCACCTCTGTTCCGACTTTGCCGAAACCCATCACGGCTAATGTTTTTCCGACGAGTGATACGCCGACGTACTTGCTCCTCTCCCATTTTCCTGGAAAGAAAAATATGAACTTTTAGTAACGTATTCGGCACGTCATCTATTACTCCACGGAGGAGGAGACTGTAGAGCTTAAGTCAACTCAAATTTACAATTACACACCAAAAAGTCAACTTTAAGATTCTTTTTGTTAAAATTATTATTTTACTTGTTTTAGTGGTACTTTTTCGTTATTTCTTGTTTTTAACTTTGAAAAAAAAAGTTATCGTATGTACTTGTTCACTCCATTTTATGTCTCCATCGGATGTTAATGCCTTACCAGAATCAAATAATTGAGTATGTACAATTATAATGCATGATTAATTTTCAAAGACCCACTTGTTGTGCAGTGTAGTTAAATCTATGATTATTTTTTTTTGGGTCAAACAAATCTATGATTATTATAATATCTGAGCAACAGTGAAAAGGTGTATTATTGATCAACGAATATTCTTCTGCCACTCTCCACGCCGAATCAATTTAGGTGATTAAAAATGGGTAATAAAGCAATAATAAATATAGATAATGGTAAGAAGAAAAAAGGACCAAAAAGTTACATGTTGCCATAATGTTCCAAATTCCAAAATGAGTGGAAGTCATGAGTTGTGACATAAAGGTGAAAAAGAAAATACAGTATCAGGTAAGTGAATGATTGCTTCGACCTAATCATGTTTCGAGACTTAAAGGCAAAGGAGACTCCGATAATCTTTGGTGTACTATGGTTGGTGAATGCTAAGAGACTCCAGAAACCAAATGAATAGATATGAGAGAGGTTCTAGTGGCCCCAAGTCTTTTTTAACTCAGGGCCCAGGCTTTAATTTTTCTACAAAAAAAACGGTCCCCGGTTTCAGTTTTGGCAGTTCTTGTCGTCTCTTGACGGGTTAAATTTGATTTGTCAAGTTTGACACTTGACCAGGAAAAATACAGACACTAATGGTAAACCTACGTGAGAAGAGTCACGTTTGATATTTTGTTCTACTTACGTGAAAGAATTTTATGCTTTTTTTTGCTACTTTGCTACTATGTGACTTTTCGACTACTACGCAACGACAGATTACCACTTGGTTGAAAATTTCAATTCAGCAATAATTACAAAAAGACACACTAACACCACTAAACTGTTTACTATTCAAATGGTGGACCATGGTGCTCGAGATCTGATGACGGCTTTACAATGAAATACTAATATATTATATTATAAGTATTATTATTAAAATTCGATATAGTAAACGACTACTTTCGCAATTATTAACGAACGACCCCAGTTAATTAAGCAGAGTACCGAGTATGTTCAGAAAGTTATTCAGTATCTCAATTAAGATATTTACGTTGTTGAAATCTAAGATCTAATTCATATTTTCACCAGTATGCTGCTCAGGATCTGATGACTGCTCCACAATCAAATAAATATATAATAACCTTTAAAAATCAATATAGTAAACTATTACTTGTCACAATTATTAACGAGCCATCGATAGTATGAACATAAAACTATTCAACTAACTTTTGTTAGTAGATCTTATTCAAATTTCTACCAGTATCTTTATATTATACTTCAAAAAATGTTTTTTGTTTTTGTTTTTGAAACATACCGGCTTTAATGGAAGCGTCAGCCTGAGCAACGTTCCGTGCCATAGAAGCAAGCAAAGCGATACCGTGCTCAGCTGCAGCCACCGTGTTAGCAGTCGGCGCGTTAACCACCAAACATCCGTGCTCCGTCGCAGCTTGCAGATCAACATTGTCGATCCCAACTCCGGCTCTTCCCACCACCTTCAACCTCCCCTTCGCCGCCTCGAACACTTCCCTCGTCACCTTCGTTCCGCTTCTCACGATCAACGCGTCGCTCTCCGCCACTCTCTTCTTCAGATCCTCCGGCGAGAGCTCGTAGGAGCAGTCCACGTCGCCGAACTCCCGGAGGAGGTTCACCCCGGCTTCTCCTAGCTTCTCGGCGACGAGGATCCTCGGCTTGGGAAGCGACGCTAGGTCTTCTTGGTCAGATCCGTAGGTGGAGAGATTGTTTTCCTCCGTTAGCGTCGTTTGCTCCACGGTTCTCAAGGCGTTAGTCGCCGTTAGCTTGACGTTCGGTGTGTAACGGAGCTCTGGTAACAGAGAGGGTCGACGGAGGGAGGCGAGTTTTGGTACTGGTGATGGACGCGGAGATATCCACCGTGAGTTAACGGCTTTGAGCGTTGAACAAGAAGACGTAAGCGCCATGATTTTGTTGTTTTTGTGTTTTTTTTTACTTTGCTTGCTTACTTTGTGTGCGAGTGTGGCGAAGCTAAACGTGTGTATTAAATAGACATGTCATGGATAAGTTTTTTCCTTTTTACTTTGCGGTCAAAATTATATAATAAGGCTACCAAGATAAATGTATATTTTGTTGGATTGTTTATCTGGTAAGATAGTATATAAAACGAGAAGCACATGCACAAGTATGGCGTTATTGTCTAGATGCATCGTTGTCTTAGAAAAAAATATCATATAAACTATATAAGGATAGTAAAACATTACTAGATTACTATTTTAATATATAAATACGAAATTGTTTTGTATAGACTATGTAGTAGGTAATGAGAAGCTTTTTTGGTGTAAGTGTGATAATCAGTAGATCTAACACGTGAAAATAGAATGATTCAATATGATTTTCACACAAAAATATATTTGTCATCTATATTATTACTGTGATGGTTAGGAATCTATCGCCATGTGCATCCTCAATAATCAAATTTAAATAACTGTCGACCAATCTTTTTCGATGATTCCCCACTAACATCATTGAATTTTCAAAAGCACCTTTAAATCAATTATTTGTATATTTTTGCAGTGAAAAATAGATTCGAACCCCCATTTTTACATAGTCATATTAATACACTAAATTATTTTATTCTTTTATAAGAAGATCTTGCAATAAACAAGACACTAGAGATAGACTTCTAAGAACTTTGACTGGTCCAGCGACGACACACCAGTCAGTCCGACGACCGTACCTTAAGTTCGAAACCCTCCCATAGGCAACATCATCAGTCCAAAGTTCAAAATGCACAACTCGAAATGCCGTAAATACCATTTGAAAATTCCAAACGCAAATTGATTCGTAAACTCAAGCGAGCATCCTTTCGCTTCTTTTAGCCTCTGAACAACGAATAGCTCTTTCTTTATATATTTTTATACCTAACCAACATATAGCTTGCAACAACTTTCAGATATTTTGGTAAGAATAGATGAATCTCTTCTGCGAGCTAGTCCTCTCTTTGATGCTGGTGCCAGTAAGCTTGCATTTTGTCGGGTGGATATATAGAAGAGTGTCACATGTGAGTTTGTGAGTTAGATCCCTAATACTACTCCTTGTTTTACACCATTTTCTTGCAAATGAATTGGTTAAGATACATGAATCAGAATATTATAGGTCTCCTTCAAATTTGGGGGGAGATCACTCAAAGTTTCTTCCGCATATGAGGCAAGGGATGTTTTAACCGAGGAAGCTGTGAACACATCTCCTAAATCAAAATGGACCGACTGGTTCCACTGTTCGTTTATATCCGGTTTAGTAGTCACTGAGCGCTAATTTTCCTTTCAAGTTTCGTTTTTTTGTGTGTTTGATTTATTCCTTTTTTTTTTTGTCCAACCGTGTGTTTGATTTATTCACCGTCCAAAAAATCAAATAAAATTCATATTACTGGTCTGAGGACTAAGACTTCTAAATTATTAATACTGGTTTCATACATGTTTATCATTTTCTACCAATTGGGCAATATAAACTTGTTAAATTCTCTTTACAAGACATATGTAATAACTAAAAGAAACTATGTAAGAAAATTTATATTATAAGTAAATGTTCTTAGCATCTCTTATTATAATTTTGTTTTATCATAAATCACGATGTTCTTTGCATAAAGCAAAACAATGTGCAATGGAATCTTATTTAGGATAATTGGCAAAATTAATTAATTATAAACATGATATACTTCCCCCATCATATAACAGTGGCAAGCGCACCCGGGCACCTCCACAACAGACCAATGACATGCGACTTCATAGGTCACCGTTCACTCATATTTACTGATCGAATAAAAGAACTGTCACCGCCTGTAACTCTAACGATAACCATGATAACGAGGACAAGAACATTATAGTATTAGACATTTAGCTTATACGATTTGTTTCCTTCGTGTTGGTCCCGAAGAAAGAAAGAAGATTGTAATTCCGATTTTATCCTTCTAGAGAGAGAGAAAAGGTGTGTAGGCGTTTTTTCTTCTTCTCTCGTTCCTCCATTTTCTACGAGATCAATCATCGATCAAGTGGTCTCAATCGATGAAACAAAACTATGGAATGGAATGTGAATCGATGGATTTGGTTATGGTGATGACGCGATCCTCGTCTCGGTGATTGAGATTTGGAAGCTCTTTTTTTTTTGTTTTTCTCGAAGCTCGGATTAGTTTTTTTTTTTTATCTACGCAAAAAGAAACATGAGTGGAGATTCCTCTAGTGGCCCTCCTCCGTCTTTAGAGTGGAGATTCTCTCAGGTGTTCGGCGAGCGAACCGCCGGAGAAGAAGTCCAGGAAGGTAATACTTGCGTTTAGAGATGAGTTTTAGATCCGGAGGGTGTTTGAGGACTAAGGATTTGATTTGTGGTTTGGATCTGATCTGCTGCTTAGTGTGTGTCATTGATGAATCTCTGTGACTTGTGTTCTGAGTGTATTTAGATTTTAATGTTAGTTTGGATTTCTAGGTTGTATGAAATAGGAGGTGTAGTCTAAGCTAGAAGCTTCTGTTTGTTTAATGACATAGCCATGGCTACTGTTTCCACTGATTAGAATGATTTCTCGCCTCTGCAAAAACAGCAAAAGGAAAGCATATGATGAATTGTGTGTCAGAGAAGTGTCAAGTGTTAAAATGTTATGCATCTCTTGTTCATGAATTGAATTTGTAATATTGAGTTTGTCTCTTCTGTGGAGTACTGATATAACGAGGTGGTTTTCAGATGCACTTTCAGTATGATACAAACTTAATCTGCTGTCTCTCAACATTTTCTCATGTTTGTTTACATTTCACTGTGTCATGGAGAAGAATATTCGAGCTGCAGATTGTGGTTTTATTGTGTTTAGCTTCTACAATATATTGATGAGTTCTTGATTTAACGATTCTGTTTGTACAAATTTGTTCCGCAGTTGACATCATTTCAGCCATTGAATTTGATAAAAGTGGAGACCATCTTGCAACTGGTGACCGTGGGGGCCGAGTGGTTCTTTTTGAGAGGACGGATAATAAAGATGTGCGTTCCTTTTCTCATCTGCAAGATTTACTTCAATCGTCTTTTAAAAAGTGTGTTGTGTTGTAATGCATTCTTGTGCGATGTTAATTTTCAGCATGGTGGGTCCAGGAGGGATGCTGAGCAGATGGACTACACAGTTAGGCATCCTGAGTTTCGATATAAAACAGAGTTTCAGAGTCATGAACCGGAGGTACATTTACAACCATGTGCACCAGATTTCACTTTATGAATAATTTGTTGCTAGTGATGCAAAATAACATCCGTTTCCAATCTCTTTCAGTTTGACTATCTCAAGAGTTTGGAAATAGAGGAGAAAATAAACAAAATCAGGTGGTGTCAGCCAGCTAATGGTGCATTGTTTCTGCTTTCCACAAATGATAAAACCATCAAATATTGGAAGGTGCGACATTTGGATGGACTTTTATCTTGTTTCAAAATATTTTAGGTGTCGCATGTGAAAGTGGTCTAGAAACTGGTTGGTTATGCTCTGTACAAAACAAAAAGATGAAGAGTTCTTAACCTCCTCCCTCATTTTTGATCGAACAGGTACAAGAGAAGAAGATCAAGAAAATTAGTGAAATGAATATTGATCCGTCGAAAACTCCAGGTCAACCAAGTTCAAGTAGCCCTCCTCCAATGGTTTCTAATGGAGTAGATGCCGATCCAGCACATGGCTACCTGAGCAATTTTGCCTTCCCGCCAGGAGGCATCCCATCTCTGCGTTTACCTGTGGTACTTATACTCGATGCAAATTTTTTCCCCCTTTTTGGTGTCAAATGAGTGGTTTAGTTTCAGAATTTTGAAAACAACGTTCATATAGATATCCATTAGCTTGTCTCCAGTAAATTAGTTGATCTAGTAATCTATTTGATTGCTTTATACTTTTGAGACCTGAAGATGTGCATATTTTCCTACTACTTGAGTTGTGAAATGTAGGGAACTTGCTAGTTGTCCATCTTTCCTTTTGGTGTAACTAAAGCTCATTACCAAATTTGTGACATGTATTAGTCTATTGATACTTCTCTTGGAAAATGGGTCGTTCTATATATTTAGGTGACTAGCCTGGAGACGAGCCTTGTGGCTAGATGCCGAAGAGTGTATGCACATGCTCATGATTACCATATTAATTCAATCTCAAATAGCAGGTATTCCTTTCCCTAAGTTCGATATATATATATATATATATATATATTTATAACCACATTTGTACTTTCTTTCTCCTTGATTTTCCATCTCAGGAACAATGCTAATATCTAAATAAAATTTTAGAAATTTATTTTGTCTTTTCACGTCTTGTCGTGCTACCATTCCCATTATCGAGTTTAGTTGATATTAACTTTCACAACTTGTACTTACATGCCTTAAAGTGCATTGTTTTCTTCATTGCGATAATGTATGTTTTTCTAAATTTTGAAGCGATGGAGAAACCTTCATTTCGGCTGATGATCTACGAGTAAATCTATGGAACTTGGAAATCAGCAACCAGAGCTTCAATATTGTTGATGTTAAGCCCACAAACATGGAGGACTTAACTGGTATGCTTTCTTCCCTTTTTTGCTAGAAGTTATGTTTTGTATTATCTTAACATTAATGCATATGTTAAACAGCCTCCTTATTTTGAAGTTCTCGTCTTTTCGCGTTTACTACAAGCCATTATAAACTTGTTGAGCATGTTTTTAAATACTACATGGTCTCTGCAGAGGTTATTACATCTGCTGAGTTTCATCCAGTCCACTGTAATATGCTCGCATATAGCAGCTCAAAAGGCTCCATTCGTTTGATTGATATGCGGCAGTCAGCTCTGTGCGATTCTCATACTAAATTGTAAGCTCTGCTCTTCTCATACTCTTAGCGGACAGGGTAGTTTTTTCCTGAATATGCATAGCTGGTTTCGATATGTGCTAACCTCAGGTGAAATTTTAAGTAGAAGGGAATATAAATAACTAGGTTTATTTCCAATATTTCTCTGTCACGAATGACTTGGAAGTGGAGATTATTAGGCTAGAAGTTCCAGACCACTGACTAGTATTTACTTCATATCACAGATTTGAAGAACCGGAAGCACCTGGTTCAAGATCATTTTTCACAGAGATAATTGCCTCAATTTCAGATATTAAATTTTCAAAGGATGGGAGATACATACTTAGCCGTGATTACATGACCCTCAAGGTCTGGAAATTATCTGATTCCTTTGTGTATAGATTTTCTGACTCTGGGCCAATATAGGTGTATCCTTTAGTAGATTCTGATATCTGCCCTTTCTGACTTTTCAGCTGTGGGACATAAACATGGATTCTGGTCCAGTTGCATCTTACCAGGTTCATGAACATCTGAGACCCAAGGTAAGAGCTTCTTTCCGTAAGAATCTCCCAATTGATGATTATGTTTTGAAAACTAAGCACATTATGTTTTTACCCGGTTTCAGTTGTGCGATCTATATGAAAATGACTCCATCTTTGATAAGTTCGAGTGTTGTCTGAGTGGTGATGGATTGAGGGTAGCAACAGGCTCTTACAGGTTTGCTTGCTTGCTTGTCTTCTGGTCAATTCCGATACTATTTTATCTTATATAAGAGATGAACAAATGACTAAACTTATTGTGCTTGAAACCAGCAATCTATTCCGTGTATTTGGAGCTTCTAAAGGAAGTACTGAAGCTGCAACTTTGGAAGCTAGCAAAAACCCGATGAGGTAAATAGGAAGACAGAGAACATTGATAGCTCAACCCCCAAGTCATAGAAGTTTATATATTGATGACTTGTTAAATTTTCGCATCAATGGTTTATATTAGGAGGCAAATCCAGACGCCTGCAAGACCTTCCAGAACTATTAGCAGCATGACACGTATGGTTAGACGAGGTTAGTTGGTAGTAGTTACGGTATACTCATTCAAGCTCTTACTGTTTTCTTCTGGAGCGAAAAAAATTGTGTTTGGACGGCAGGATCAGAGAGTCCAGGAGCAGAGGCGAATGGGAACGGATATGACTTCACAAATAAGTTGCTGCATATGGCTTGGCACCCAACAGAGAACTCAATTGCTTGTGCAGCAGCAAACAGCTTGTACATGTATTATGCATGAACTGGAGAGAGAGATAGAAGAAAAAAAACATGGAGCCAGCTTGCTCCAATTTAACTTTCCTTTTCTCATTTTTTTCTCTCTTTCTCTCGCTCTCTTTTAACTACCAAAGTGATTATGTAACCAGAAAAAGGTGTAGTAGGAACAAAGTTATGCTGTGACCAAGACCAAAGCCTGACGGGTCACTGCAACGAAGTTCATGGAAGAAGCAACAGTATTAATCTTTCAAGGTTTAGACGGTAAAAAATGTTGGGTTGGGGAAGAAAAGAAGAAAGAGACCTTTTTTACCGTAAGGGTAATTTTCTGAAATATTTGAACAACCCTTCCTACTTAGGTTGGTTGTCTTTTTAGTTTCGAATCTATTACTCTTTTAAGAAGAAACAGCTTATGGTGTGTGGGATTTTTTTTTTAGTATGAGACGGTGGGAAGGGTTTGTGTTTCAAATTTGTTTATTGATTCTTTTGTCATATCTTTTTTTTTTTTTCTTGAACACACCTTATGCTCTCTATATGCCTCTTTTTCAATTGTATTTTCAGACCCCCTGATGTGATTTTTACCGTTACCCACAATAAAAAAAAAAGTAGTTGTATCCTCGTACCTTACATATACATTGCAGTAGTTTTCTAAAGACGTGAGGAAGAGGAATAAACGAAGAATGTTTCGATGCGGATCTTCTGATAGCGTCTGATAAATTCCAGAAATATTATGAATATTTAATATCCACATACAGTGTTGTGTTGTCATGTTAAGACTTGGTGATCGGCTGAAATTGCTTTCAATATTATTTAGAATATAATTTAATTGAAGAAATCAAATTGATGAATATTTGAAAGAGGTGGCCACCAAATAAAGATGATGATCCTTAAACTCAAAGAATATTCCTCTTAGTTTGTCGCTCAATATTCTCTCCCAACTTTCATCCCTACTCGCTAGTGCCTTCTGATGCAATTCCCATAGTTTGTTATTTGCTAAATTCAATGTTTTATGGTTTAATCCTACCGATTCATAACTCGCTAGTGCCTTCTGATGCAATTCCCATAGTTTGTTATTTGCTAAATTCAATGTTTTATGGTTTAATCCTACCGATTCATAACTTTGTCGACAAAGCGTGTGACCTAATCGATAAAGCCACGCACTAACCATACAAAATTCTTGTTTCATTCAAATTTTTTATCAATTTTATAAACATGATTTTGCCTAAAAAGAACGTGATTTAGGAAAAATATAAAATAATTGTGATTAATTGAGAATTTTCATCAAACCTAATTCATATGTATAAACAAATGTGACCCCTCAATAATGAAACATTATCCATCTTCATACAAAAAGAAGAAAAAACCAATATGCATTTCGTACACTTTTTTGACTGAGTTCTGAAACTTTAAGAAAATACAAAATGAAATTTGAGAAACGGATTAATAGGTGGAATATTCTTTTTTTATCTGATTCACGTGTCTTCTCAACTGCCTAAAATCCCACTTTAAACAAACTTTTAACAAGCCAAACTAAAATTAAATAATAATAACACCCAAAAAATAAACCAAGAGGCGTCAAACACCGTCGGATCAGCACACCTAGTCAACATCTGACCTAAAACATCACCAGCTGGTCCAGATCCAACGGTTAAAATAAAACAAGAACCAAATACCAATTCTTCTTAGCATACCCTCCAGGTAATATTCCAATGGCATCTTCTGAAATCCATATTCGTTTCTCTCGTCTCCACTTGTATATAAACCACATTCACCTTCTCACATTCATTATAATAATCACACACATACCTAACAAATTTTTAAGGTTTCTCACAAGAGTCTTTCTCTGTTTTGTCGGAACAATGGCTGACAAGAACAACATTGTCATCGTATTCGATTTCGACAAGACGATCATCGACGTGGATAGCGATAACTGGGTCGTCGATGAGCTTGGCTTCACCGAGTTGTTCGAACAGCTTCTCCCCACAATGCCTTGGAACTCTCTCATGGTTTGTTATATCATCCATCTCTCTAACTCTCTGCTCTGTTAGGGCATTTACCGTGTTGGTCAAGATTCTAGAAATTTAAGCCGAAACATATTTGTTTTTTTACGTAACAGGATCGGATGATGAAGGAGCTTCATGATCATGGCAAAACCATTGAAGAAATCAAACAAGTATTGAGAAGAATCCCTATTCATCCTCGTGTCATCCCTGCCATCAAGTCCGCTCATGCTTTAGGGTAAATCTAAATTTTAAATTGATTTGGTTTTAAATTAGCTAGAGATTAAGACATACAGTAATGAATAATCCATTATAATCCTGGTAATATTTCAGGTGCGAGCTGAGGATAGTGAGTGATGCCAACACGTTCTTCATAGAGACGATTGTGGAACATCTCGGGATTAGTGAGTATTTCTCCGAGATTAACACAAACCCTGGACTTGTAGATGAACAAGGAAGGTTAAGAATCTCTCCTTACCATGACTTCACCAAATCTTCACATGGTTGCTCTCGTTGCCCTCCTAACATGTGCAAGGTACTCTTACATGAACCTTTTTGTTATATGCTACTATCAACACATGTCATGTGCTGAATCTATATGGATGTACCCGTGTTTGTGTTAATTCTAGTGTTATAATTAATTAATAGTTTTTTTTTTATATAATTGTAGAGTTTGATCATTGAGAGGATTCAAGCTTCTTTTGCCAAAGAAGAAAAGAAGATGAAGATGATTTATCTAGGAGATGGTGCTGGTGATTACTGTCCTAGTCTTAGGCTCAAAGGTGAAGATTACATGATGCCAAGGAAGAATTTCCCGGTTTGGGATTTGATTAATCAAAATCCCACCTTGGTTAAGGCTACGGTTAGAGATTGGACCGATGGTGATGCTATGGAGAGGATATTAATCGGAACTATCAACGAGATTATAGCATCAGAAGAGGAGATCGAGAAGATGTTGAGGTCTGATCAGTGCAAGATATCTGTTGGGATTGTTCATGAACCTCTGTTGCCTCTTTCTCTTCCGGTTCCTCTACATCTCGTCAAGTGATTAATCAAGATAACAAAGAATCTAAGTTTTTTTTTTGTTTTCAAATATATAATGTTATTCTTCATGCAATCGAGAAAAAATGTATAAGATAAGATACCTAAAGTTGATTATAGTGGTTCATGCACGTAAGTGTGTTATTTTTGGTTCTTAAGTGATGTAATGCAAGTAATTTTTTTTAACGGCCCTTACTTTGGAATCTTAACATAACCACTTTGTTTAGTTATATCTTAATCATGTTGGAGATTATCATTCTTTAAGCTCAAAACAGATAACGGGGTTAGTTAACTTTTACACCAAGTCACAGGGCCAAAAATTGTTCAAAGGATGGAGAAAAATCTTGAACTAATGAGAAGAAAATACTGTCTAGAAATATCAAAGATGAGGTTATGGAATATTATATAATTAAGATAATAAATATCTAGATAAATGGAAAGAGATTAGAGAATACAGTATCCTGAAAATAGCGAATGAATATTTTTAGCAAAAAAAAAAGAAAATGAATGAATATTAATTAGGATGAAATTAACAATGAGATTTTTTGGGTTAAAGACAGTCAAGTGAGCGTGCCACCAAGTAAAATATTAATCTGGTTTGTTGTTCCAAACCTTAATTTATATGATTGACTAGGGTCCGGTTATGCTAAATCGAAGGTGTAAGTAAGTTACCAGTAAGCAGTAAAAATGGTTTAACCTTTTAATCCTAGTATATATAACTCGATAAACTCTAAACCCAAAAGTAAGTTACCAGTAAGCAGTAACGGTTTGCCTTTTTAATGCTGAGAAAGCTGCAAATGAATTTTACGCTCCACGGTGGAGAAAAGGAATATAATATTCAGAAGTCCTTCACATTTTTCAACTCTAGTTTTCTTGATCTGCTTCATCTTTTGCAATAGTTAATCTCTGGCAACACCATGGTTACGAATACGTACATGAGCGTCTTTTCTCATCGGTTTTCCCATTGTCGTGGCTTCTTTTTTTGCCTTCATGAGCTAACTCAATTTACAAAAGAAATAGTTTCAGTTTGTGGATAACAGTTCACTTTCAAAAGTCTCGGTATCCATCAACTCGGTTCTATCTCAAGCTGTCGTGTACAATATCTTTTGGTGAAGAGCAATTATTTTATCTTCTTCTCTGACATGCTTTATGTGAAACCAGAGGATTCTGACCTTCGGGTAGGAGTTTTTGATGGATACTCATTATGACTGTTTGTGTGACAAAATGTGGTATGCTAAAAGCAAAGTTTTTCACTCATAAATGTTTAATTGTAATATGCTTATCGCTATAAACAGAAAGGATGCTGAATTTGACTCTTAGAGCTATTAGAGCAGAAAGTGACGATTTCACAGACAATGATCCTTGCACTCACTCAGAAAACAAGTTCAACTCTTCCATATTGTCTTCAGTATCACTCAGGTTCAACTCTTCCATACTGTCAAGAACATCTGGGAACATCCGCAGGCTTTTGAAACCCGGCATGCTCAATTTAGCAAGATTGGGCCAAGACCTTATAGATGAAGGAACCTCTTCCACACCAGTATATTCCAGGTCAAGATACTCAATGCTTGTAGAGATCTCTGGAAACGTTTTCAGTTGGGTGCAGTAACTGAGATCAAGGTGATTCAGAGATTCCAAGTTGATGTTGGTTGGAAGAACCTCTAGCTTCTTACACCCCACCATCTCTAGGTGTTCGAGGCATGAGAGATTCTGGAACCAAGTAGGGATCTCCACCAGACTTTCACAAGCATTGAGTATTAATGTCTCAAGATTCTTGGCATTTGACAGATTAGGGACCTCTTTCAATTTCAAGGAGTAAGACATATCCATCAGCTTGAGGTGTCCAAGTGGCTGTACATATATGGATAATGGAAGTAGACAAATTAAAACACACATAATTATGTTTTAAGTTAAAACACAAAATAAGTCAAAACTACTTACCGGAGCTCCCTCCCAAAGCTTCTCTATACAGCTATTCCGAAGCTCAAGGATGAGGAGAAACTCGGCAAGAAACATAGGAGGAAAGGATCTCAAAGGAAACTCATCCCAACGTAGGACTCTAAGCTTACGAGGTAGAACTTTCAGACCCTGCGGCAAGATCAGTTTGTTGTTGTTCTTACCGTATACATAGGGACTTTTGAATCTTAAGAACTGAAGATGAGACATCCCTTTAAAGGCCTTCTTGTCAATGCTTAATTCGTTCTGGACTGCAGCTATGTTGAGATCTATGCCTAAAACAGATCCAGTGCCCTGAAACATAAAGCAATTGATGACATACATACATTTAGCTTCATATGACCCGCACAGAGAAAGGCTGTGAAAACTTACCATATTATCGCCAAGAACATCACAAATATCCTGACCATCCACCAAGAATCTACGTCTCTCAGGCTCATGTTTGTGTTCTTTGCGAACTATTTCTTTACCGAGTTGTTCCACCAAATTATGCATCATCAAACGTTTCTCTTGAGATTTAGATATGAGAGATTTCTCAGTTAAGACCTTAAGGCCATGCTCGGCTTGCAAGTGTGCAAGGCACTTTTCAACATAGCCAATGCTCTCACCTACGAATAAACATGCTACATGAAGAAATAAATCTTTATCTTCATCGCTCAAGGAGTCGTAGCTTAACATTAACACCGTTTCAATCTTCCCATCCAGACTTTCCCTAAGTCTAGGAAGTGCGTCTATCCACTCTTCTCTGGGCATTCCTCGCAGATATGAACCAAAAACACCTAGACCCAAAGGAAGATTACCGGCAAGTCCTATAATCTCCTTGGTGAGCTCCTTGTAACCATCTTTTGGGGACTTTTGATCAAAAGCAGATAGACAGAAAATTTCAAGAGCTTCAGATGAACATGGAAAATCCACCTGGTATATATGGTCTATCCCGTGTGCCTTCAAAGGACGTGTATCCTTTGTGGTGATGATAATCCTGCTTCCGCGGCCAAACCACTGAGTTTTGCCAACCATGGCTTGTAGCTGTCTTAAGTCATCTACATCATCGAGAACGACAAGTACTTTCTTATCCTTCAGCCTTTCTTCCGCCACACCCAAGTGATGTATCTTTAAATCCTTGTGGTTGAAGGTTTTAGACAAAAGCTGTTCTTGTAAATGCAACTTGAACGCAAAATTGTCCCTGTGTATATTCTCATGACTTCCCCTTATACTCTCCATAAAAGCAGTGTGTGTGAACTTATTAGAGAGCTTACAATGTAAGGCTCGGGCTATGGTCGTTTTCCCAATTCCGGCTGGACCCCAGATTCCAACCATCCTCACATCATCGGTATCTAATGACAACAATGAACTTATCTGCTTGATATGATTTTCCATCCCAACCAATCCATCAAAATCCCTTGATGGCGTAGCCATATTTAACTTGGTTGCAACATCGATAGCTACTTTTTCGATCATTTCCGCCTCATTTTTCCTACAAAGGGAGAGATCAATACAACTGGTAAATAGCCATACAAAATTTAGTTTCTCGAAAAAATGAATAGCCTTTGTAAATGCAACTGGTATATAGCCATAGTATATTGTGTGTGTGTTCAAAAAAAAAATAGCCATACTATATATAATATGATAAACTACTGTACTAGTGCTCTTGATGAGATTGCATTCCACAATTTTCTATATCACATCATCACAAAGAACCATTTGACTTATGCCATTATCTGCGTTTAAACTAAACATATACTTTGGCTTGTAAACAAAAATTAGGAGGAACCAAAATGACTAACCAGCTGCTTGAATCATAACCGGCAATTTGGGCTACTTCCTCCAGAGCTTTTCTCCATTTCTCAACGGCCTCCCCGGGTTTACCCACACAAGTTTCCTTAAAAACAGATCCAAAGGATCCCCTCTGCTTCTTCACGTCGGATGGTTCCACTTCATAGAAAACGGCCATCACTATTTGACTCGACTCTTCCCTACACTTCATGATCGCTACTAACTCGTCCAGACACCACGTTGAAGAAGCGTAGTTCTTCGATATTATAACAATGGATGCCTTCGATCCTTCTATAGCTTTTTTGAGCTCAGGACCAATAGGCATGCTCCTCTCTATATCATTATCAATAAATGACGTAATTCCTTTGCTTCTGAACTCCTTCAGCATGTGAGGGAGGAAGGCTTTGCGGACATCTGCCCCACAAAAACTTGGGAAGACTTGGTGTGAACAACTGGAAGGCAACGGAGGAAGACTCATGGAAGGATCAACTATCCCTTCGTTGGTTCTTTTCCCAATGCTTTCAAAAATTTCTGTATCATCGGCGAGTTCATCACAAACCTCCCAATCATCCTCTGTCGCATGCACATCTATGTAATCTCTGCTGGCGATTTCTTTACCCAGCATTACCAGCAAATTATGCATCACCAAACGTTCATCTTTGTCTACAGAAATGAGAGATTTTTCTACTAAGACCTGAAATCCGTGTGTGACGTCCAAGTTGCTAATATACTTTGAGAGGATGCTAGATTTCTTACCATTGAAAAAACATGCTATATGAATATATAAATCTTTGTATTCATCGCTTAATACCTCGTACTGGTACCTCAATATACACTTAATCTCTGCATCGAGGCGTCTCCTAAATCTAGGAAGTCCATGCATCCACTCTTCTCTGGACATTCCTCGCCGAGATGAACCGTAAACACGTAGACCCAAAGGAAGATTACCGGCGATTCTTATAGTCTCCATGGTGAGCTCCTCGAAACCAGCTTTTGGGGACTTTTGATTAAAAGCAGATAGACAGAAAATTTCAAGAGCTTCAGATGAACATGGAAAATCCACTTGGTATATATGGTCGATCCCGTGTGCCTTCAAGATATGTTTATCCATTGTGGTGATGATAATCCTGCTTCCGGGGCCAAACCACTGAGTTTTGCCAGCCATAGCTTGTAGCTGCCTTAAGTCATCTACATCATCGAGAACTACAAGTACTTTCTTATCCCTCAGCCTTTCTTCCGCCACACCCAAGTGTTGTATTTTCAAATCCCTGTGGCTGAAGGTTTGAGACAACATTTGTTCTTGTAAATGCACCTTGATCGCAAAATCGTCCCTGTGCATATACTCATAACCTCTCCGCCTTATACTCTCCATAAAAGCAGTGAGTGTAAACTTATTAGAAAGATTCCAATATAAGGCTCGGGCTATGGTTGTTTTCCCAATCCCCGCAGGACCCCATATTCCAACCATCCTCACATCATCGGTATCTAATGACAACAATGAACTCATCTGCGTGATATGATTCTCCATCCCAACTAATCCATTGAAATCCCTTGGCAGCATATCATGTGGAGTCAACATGTTTTCAACATCTTTAGCAATTGTTTCCACCATGTCCGCTTCACTTTCCCTAGAAACCAATATATCAGATAAATAGTCATGAAAAATTCACTAACATTAAAAAGGAAATAAGAGCAGCATTACTCAGGTTGAAGGAGACATTCCTTAAGATAATATATTGTATCAGTTCTACTTTGATGAAAATTCATTCCGGGATTATGTATTTGAATCAACTATATATGGACTTTATCTGTATATTTTAGGGTACACATACACAATGATATGCTAAACAGGTTGGGACATTTTAAAATGACTAACCTGCTTTTTGTATCATAACCGACTATTTCGGCCACTTCCTCCAGAGCTTGTTTCCATTTCTTAACATCGCCCACTGATTTCCCCACACAAGTTTTCTTAAAGACAGCTCCAAAATACCCTCTTTGCTTCTTCACATCGGACGGTTCCATTCCATGGAAAATGGTCATCACTATTTGACCCAACTCTTTCCTACACTTCATGATCAACACTAACTCATCCAGACACCACACTGATGAAGCATAATTCTTTGATATTATAACAATCGAGATCCTCGATCTTTCTATAGCTCTTATGATCTCAGGTGCTATCCTCATGCCCCTCTCGATAACATCATCATGGAATGATATGATTCTTCTGATACTGAGCTCTTTCTGTATGTGACTGAGAAGGGAGCTGCGAACATCTGCTCCAAAAAAATTTGGGAAGACGTTGTATGTCCAATTGAAATTAAAAGGTACACTTTTATAGCCGTCACTGCTTACTTTGTCTTCGATTTCAGGTAAGAAGAGATTTGTGCCTAGAACAGATCGAGAGACCTGAAAAAAGATCCACAGAAGCTTATACATTACTTTACAGAAACATTTGAATATTTATGAAATGATTCACTGAGCATGGCAAAAGAGGCTGTAAAAACTTACTGTATTATCGGCAAGCATATCACGGATTTCCAGAGGATCCACTAGGAATTTACGTTTCCCGTGCTCATATCTGTATTCTTTGCGGGTGATTTCTGTACCAAATTGTTCTAGCAAATTATGCATAACCAAGCGTCCCCCTTTGTCTATAGATATGAGAGATTTTGCAGCTAAGACCTTTAGCCCGCGCCTGAGGTCCAAATTGCTAAAATACTCTACCAGCCTGTTACTTTTCTCACCTTTGAAAAAACAGGCTATATGCAGAAATAATTTTTTGTGTGTCGCATAGTGCCTCGTAGTTGCACTGTAATGATTTCTCAATATTTGTATCAAGACTTGTTCTAAGTTTAGGAAGTGCATGCATCCACTCTTCTTTGGGCCTTCCTCGTAGATATGAACCAAAAACACTTAGACCCAAAGGAAGATTACCAGCAAGTCCTTTAATCTCCATGGTGAGATCCTCGTAACCAACACATGTGGCCTTTTGATCAAAAGCAGATAGACAGAAAATTTCAAGAGCTTCAGATGAACATGGAAAATCCACGTTGTAAATATGGTCGATCCCATGTGCCTTCAAAATATGTTTATCCTCTGTGGTGATGATAATCCTGCTTCCGCGGCCAAACCACTGAGTTTTGCCAACCATAGCTTGTAGCTGCCTTAAGTCACCTACATCATCGAGAACGACAAGTACTTTCTTATCCTTCAGCCTTTCTTCCGCCACACCCAAGTGATGTATCTTCAAATCTTTGTAATTGAAGGTTTTAGACAAAAGCTGTTCTTGTAAATGCACCTTGATCGCAAAATCGTCCCTGTGCATATACTCATAACCTCTCCCCCTTATACTCTCCATAAAAGCAGTGAGTGTAAACTTATTAGAAAGATTCCAATATAAGGCTCGGGCTATGGTTGTTTTCCCAATCCCCGCAGGACCCCATATTCCAACCATCCTCACATCATCGGTATCTAATGACAACAATGAGCTTATCTGCGTGATATGATTATCCATCCCAACTAATCTATCGAAATCCCTTGACGGTACAAACTTATTTAACATATTTGAAACGACGTCAGCAACACTTGCGATCATTCCCGCCTCATTCTCCCTATAAAGGAAAATCAAAACTTAATTCATTAATATATATTTTCTGATTACAAACATTAGCTATCTATCACCTTTAGAGACATTCCTTAAAACAATATAATATACTAGTGCTTTTGATGAGAATTCATTCCACGGTTTTTAGATAACATCATCACAGATAACCATTTAACTTTCTCTCAGTAGTGTTAATCGATTTTTAAACTGCTCATCAACTTTGGCATGTAACAAAAATTAGGAAAAATTAAAATAACTAACCATTGGCTTGAATGATAACCGGCAATTTGGGCTACATCCTTCAGAGCTTGCCTTCCCGCACGAACTTTCTTGAAGACAGACGCAAAATATCCCCTCTGCTTCTTCACATCGTTTGGGTCCACTCCATAGAAAATGGGAATAACTGTTTGACTCAACTCTTTCCTGCATTTCATGATCTCCACTAACTCATCCAGACACAATGTTGAAGAAGCATAGTTCCTCGATAAAAAAACAACTGCTATCCTCGATCTTCTTATAGCTTCTATGAGCCCAGGACCAAACGACTCCCTCCTGTCCGTGAATAGAGGGATTCCCTTTCTTACAAATTCTTTCTGAAAGAAAGTGAAAAAGCCTGTGCCAATATCTTCCCGACAGAAGCTGGGGAAAACTCGATATTCCCAGTTGCAAGTCACAGAAGATGGAAGGGATGAAGAAGACACAGAAGATGAAAGCGATGAAGGAGACAAAGAAGAGACAGTTACTTTGTTATTTTGATGGAGTCTGTATTTCCTATAAGCCATAAAAAACATTGTACCCAAAACCAGAAGCGCAAAGAAACTAGCAGAATCCATTACTATGGTGGAGAGAGAGAGAGAGAGAGAGGGGGGGATTAAGATCTCATCGATTTCAGTGTGAAATGATGAACTAAGAGGCTTTGCATAGACGCCCGCCGTTGACTCCAATGAGTGGAAACTTCGTTGTTCCTTCGGAAGTTTTGTGGCTACAAAAGTATATGTCCCCACCATCACCATGTAGACCCTGGACCCTTCTGATTCTCTAAACATAAATGTCATTGATTTTTTTCGGATTCAGTTATAGAGAAACGAGTTTTCGAGACTAATCTAGACTGGACTGAAGGGAAAAGAAAATCCGAATACGTGAAATACTCGAAAATCAACCCCCATTGAATCACACAAACTGTTGCGGTATCCATACCGGAAAAACTCAATTTAAAGTGACACCCAGCATTCCAGCAACATACTGTATATGTTTGGTTTGTTGTTCCAAACCTTACTTTATTTCGATTGGTTAGGGTCCGGTTATGTTAAACCGAGGGTGTAAAGTAAGTTACCAGAAAGCAGTAAACCAGAGTAAAACTCGATAAACCCTAAACCCAAAAAAAGCTTTTAGCGGCGTTAGTTAAGTTGTTCCTCTTACAAACGAACACTCCGTCGTCTTCTTCGATTTCAAACCGCCTCTCCTCGAAAAACCCTAATTTCGGCGGCAATCATCAATCGACGATTCAACGCAGTGAAGAAGCAAAGCGAGAAACTCTCAGCTTCTCCTAATAACCTCAGATGGCTCCAAAAAAGTCCAATGTAGTGTCCAAGAGACACAGACCACATGATAAACGGGATACGAAGAAGGCTAAATTTGTTGAGAAGGAAGTTGTTTCCAATCACCCAACAGAGGAGGATTTAGGTAATGTTTAGCTCTAGCAAGTAAGTCCATATCGTGTTCTGTCAAACAACTCGAATCAATTGTTTCGGGGAATTGTATTGTAGATTCATCTGAAGAAGAAGACGCTATTGAGGACGAACCGGAAGCAACGGTTTACAGAAAACCGACAACGTACGATAATTTGCTGGCGTCTCTCGGTTCATCTAACAAAGCTGTTGCTGATATGAATAAAAGAAGGTACCTTTTATATCGAATCTTAAGCTGTTCGGTTGATTTGGTAATATTTGTAACAGTGTTTATATGTCATGGCTTTGAACTAGTAGTTTTAGGATCGAATCTGTCTTTTTCTATTTCAAAGTTTTATCCTTTACATTTGGGTGTTTCCAAATCATTTAACAGGCAGAGAGAGGAGGAAGGTAAAAGCGACACAGAAGGAGATGACGAGGACGAGGAAGAGGGAGATGAGGAAGAGGATGATGACAGTGGGTCTGAGGATACAGACGAAGAGGATGATGAGATTGAAGGTTTTTTTTTTTTTCCTTTTTCTTAAAAATTATTGTTGGCTTACTGGTTTCTCTCATTTATGCCCCACTTGTGACGCGGTTTTTGGATAGTCCTGTAAACTTGAATATTTTTTTAACTCATCTCTGGCAATTGATCTCAATCATATTTCTCTTTGTCTTGTTAAATAAAGGGGACGATCAGGAAAGTCTCGGAGGTCTTACTGAGAACACAGAGCAGGAGACCAATGATAATCATAGCGAGGAAGAAGATTCTGACGATTATGAAACGGACGAGGAGCTTGAGTTGAGTACCAATGGGCAACCTTTAGTAGATGCGTCTTCATCTACCAGGTAAATTTAGTTTTGGATTGTGATTTCTCTAAAAGTTTCTTACAGTTTGCCGTGCTGGTTTAATCCAATGCAGTTTTAAAATTCATACATTTGTTGTTGTTCAGTGCATTTAGTGAGCACCTTAGTCACACATTATCAAGTGAAGAAGTGAAAACCTTACCCGAAGGCAAGTGGAAATTTAAATGGGAAGCACCGGCCATTGACATGCCAAACTGCAAGTGGAAAGGCACAAGACCAAATTTCCTCGATGTATGTGTTCACAGAAAGATATGGTTGCAATATTCGCCTTACAAACTTAGGAGTTATCAGTAACACTAAAAACTTAATTTTGCAGGCTGTTCAGAGTGATGCACCTTATGGCCTCAAGCCGAAGTTATTTAAGCACTGGCTTCAATTATACCAGAAATCTGGTGGAAAAGATTTTGACTCATCTAAAAGAAGAAGATTCTTCTCCATTTGTACGTATTATTTTCTGAAATCTTTTCATTTGTACTGTATATCTTTCTTGTTTCTTTTATGGCTTTGTCGTTGACTATAGTATTTGATTTTCTAGGCAACAGCTACCTGGATATTTTGCATTCTAACAAGAGACCCTTTTACAATAAAGGCCGTGAAGAAGACTCAAGTGCCATGGACGCTTATCTTATGCATTCTGTGCGTGCATACTTGTATTCCTTTTCTTAAAGATTATTTTATGAGATTTCTGTTGCTTTTCATTTCACGTAGCATTTCTCCAAGATTTATTGAAGTCACTTTGTCTTATGCAGTTGAATCATATTTTTAAAACGAGAGATCTTGTGAAGAAGAATGAAAGTAAAATTGCAAAGCATCGAGAGACGTCTGAACAGGAAATTCTTTCTGATGATGGATTTCTTGACCAAGGATTTACTCGTCCGAAGGTGACCCCTTCTCTTTTCCTTCTGCAGATGCTTTGTGTGTAAATATGTTGTTGCTCGTATTTGACAGTTGGCCTTTCGTTTCTTGTATATCCAGGTATTGATTCTACTACCGATGAGGAGTATTGCCTTTCGCGTTGTCAAGAGGCTCATACAACTAACTCCAGAGGCTCAAAGGGTACATAAATTTAGGAAATTCAGTTATTTAATTTGTAATTGGCACCTGCTTTGTGACTGCGTTTCCTTATTCTATGATACTTGACATCTCACGGATGAGTCATATAATGTAGAAAAATGTGTGTCTACGGTATACGGGGTGAATTAAGATTGTTCTGCATTGATATTGTCTCGGTTGCTGATTATGTCTTGAGTTGCCTATGTTCTCTTCAAATACTATTCGTTGATATCAGGTTAATGTGGAACACCTTGACCGGTTTAATGCCGAGTTTGGATGTGAAGACGAATCCGATGACGATGACAATGATGAGAAGACATCCAAAAATGGAAAATCGACAAGCCACAAGTCTTCAAAACCTTCTGATTGGCAAGCCCTTTTTGGTGAGAAGAACAGTGATGATGAGTTTATGCTAGGCATTAAGCATACAAGGTATTTCTCTTGCATACATCCTCTTTAATATTGCAGTACGTTCGCCTGCTTGTAAACAATTTGGTAGTTGCCTGAGACTTGAATTCTTTTGGCTCTTCCAGAAAGAGCATTAGGCTGTATGGTGATTTCTATTCCTCGGACATGATTATTGCTTCCCCTCTCAAGTTACATATGGTAGCTACCCTTACCTATCTTTTTGTAAGATGATTTACTTGTGTATATTTTCTTGATTCAGTCTCTTTATCAATTGTACTCTTTCTAGGCCATTGGTCAAGCAGAAGAAAACAAGGAAAAGGATGTTGATTATCTCTCCTCAATTGAGGTAATTTCGTTTATCATTGCTGGAATGAGATATATTTAATAGATATCAGATGATTGATGCCAATATATTTTTCAGTTACATAGTCTACTTTTGTTTTATCTCTTAAACCTGGTCTATGACGGCCTGTAGTTGCAAATATTTGAAATTGTATTCTGTATCTCCTTATCAACTTATATTTCTTTAATTTACATGTGGATAGGTATTGGTTATCGATCACGCAGACATAATATCTATGCAGGTAGGTTTTGTTGTAAATGTATAGACTTTGCGAAGATGGATTATTGTATCTTCATTTCTTATATGCTTTATTATAATGTTTCAGAATTGGTCGTTCCTTACTACAGTCGTCGACCACATAAATAGATTGCCATCAAAGCAACATGGTACCAATGTCATGCGAATCCGGCCGTTGTATGTAGTTCTTCTACTTCAAGTTTTTTCTCTCTATTACGGTTTATGTGTGTCGCAGAGCCCAACTCTGGCAGAATCATAAATTATATCGTCCTATATTTAGGTATTTGGATGGACAGGCACGGTTCTACCGACAGTCAATAATTCTAAGTTCCTATTTAACCCCAGGTATTGCTCTGCCCACTGTCTTCTTTCACATGTGGCTAAATTCCTTTTGGTCTTCGTTTTTTGCTATATTTTCATAATTCTGGAGTATGGTGATTATTGAAGTTTCAAAACTCTTACTAACCCAAAGAATATTTAATCTCAGAGATGAATGGTCTATTCAATCGCCAATGCTTGAACTATAAAGGAAAGGTGGGCATTCTTTTTTTAGCAAATTCCATATATATTACATGCATTTCCGGTATATAGATGATTGATGGATTGCTATAGGCTGCTACTCTGATTTGAGTTGAGTTATCAAGTCTTTTCGAAACCAAGATTGTAGATATTAATTAAACTGTCTTTCATTGTTGGCTTTGAATTAAAACTGTCCCATCACACCTATAGTTGAATCAATGCAGGTGAAGCTGGCGTGTGAATACAAAGGTGTTCTCGAGAAAGTGTTGCTCCCTGTCCGTCAGGTATAATCTCATCTTGCTTACGCTTGAAAGTTCTATAGACATCTTAGCTCTTTTGTCTATGTTGCAGATTTATGAAAGATTTGATGCAGACTCCATGACCCAAGCAGACGATGCCCGTCTTGAATATTTTACCAAAAAGGTCTAGTTTTGATTTGCTTAGTAACATTTTCATGGATAACATATTTAAAAGATGATATTGTGCATTTGCGCATTTCCGTGTTCAGTTTTTTGTTACCACTGAAAGTAGGTCACTACAGGGACTATACTTTTATTTTTATGTTTAATCCTAAGTACAATATTTTATTTTCTGATTATGTTCTTTTTGGTTCAGATATTCCCAAAGTTCAAAGATTCTTTTCAGGTACTCCCATTATTCAAAGGCTGACCTATTTTGATGTCCATACTTTACATTGCCATTGGAAAAGAGTGGAGAACATTAGAGTTGCTCAGAAGAAAGGCCATGTTGTTATCACTTAAATTTGAGAGCCTGATTGTTGTATTTTAATCCTTTTTGTAGGGAGGAGTAATGATCTTTATCCCTTCTTACTTCGATTTCGTCAGGGTTAGAAACTATCTGAAGTCGCAGAATGCCTCTTTCTGTCTTCTCGGAGAGTGAGACCATTTTCTTCTCTGTACTGAAGTTCATGTTTCATTGTTATCTTGATTTCTTTCATAGCCTAATCCTAACTCTTGTTTTCAGCTATACAAAGAATGCGGATATATCCCGTGCACGAGAATGGTTTTTTGCAGGGAGCCGAAAGATTATGCTTTACACTGAGAGGGCGTACTTCTATCGGAGATACAAGGTTTTTTCGTAATCTATATATTTGATCTCTGATTAAGTTCTATGATACAAATACAATTTTTGATCAATATCGTCTTATGATGTTTCAGATCCGTGGCATAAAGAACTTAATATTCTATTCCCTTCCGGAGAGGAAGGAGTTTTACCCTCAGGTAAGAGCATCTTAATCGAACTAACTGCATTACATGTCTTATCAAAGAGAAAGACAGTCGGATGCTCATCATTGTACCTTTAACTGCAGATAATGAACATGCTTGATGAAGGATCGTATGACATGATGTCCACTGCACTTTTTTCTCGTTTTGATCTGCTCAAGGTACTTACACAATTCTCCTTATCAATCCTGTGATGGTTTTTACACACACTTGAGAGCCATACCTAGTCGTTTTGTATCACTCCATTGATTTCAAATAGTATTAGTTCCTTAACTAGAACTAGGAAGTGGTATATGTATAAGCACAACAATGCTTAGAGGTCTATCACAGAGGAATCTTTATGAAGTCTGGTTCTGTCTTTTCTCAAGTACAACTCTAACTGGTTTGCTTTCAGTGAGATATATAGTGTTTTTTACTCTAATAAGAATTGGCTCTTTCAGCACCAATGTGATGAGTGGGTTGTAATGGATGTTATTTGCAGATGGAAAGGATCGTTGGGACTGCTTCCGCAAAAAAAATGATCAGTTCTGATAAGAGCATCTTTGCTTTCTGTTAAGGAGTCAAATGTTCTAGCATCCCAAGCCTTTTTTTTTATAATTCAAATGGTTTACTGGCATAAAGACAAATGAGCTATATATGTTGATGATATCAAACCCCCCAGTTTTGATTCTGTGGTCAGATATACAGTGAACTGAGTTAAACCGATTCTATTCTGTTTAAACCGATTTTTATAATCAATATCACCCTCCCTTTTTCATATAAACTCATTAAATATGACGTTAAATGGTGTGAGAAGATACGAAGTAATAATCTGTATTATAGATCAAATACAGATTGTGAGCAGCCTCTTTACGTATGGTCACAATTAGCAGGTTTACGCTCTTCTGCAACATTTGGATCTTTCATTAGGAAGTTTCGGCATTGGATATTCTTTCTCATAAAACCGTTAAAACCTTCTCGTAGCACGAAGCACAAGTCCTACGTGATGATTCTCCTGAGCAACGTTGTACAACGCCTCTTGTCTGTTACTGCAGATTCTGTATAGAAATGCAAAGCCATGATGAGTTCTTGAGTCGGAAACGGAGAGCTAAGTTGATTAAAGCAGCTCCTGAAAAAGAAGACAACTTTATACTACTTTTTAAACCCTGACCGGAAACAATCGCGTATAGAAAGCTCCATCTAACGTCAATATAGTTAGTTGCATTAACTAATAAACCATACAAAGGTTTCGTGGTGTAGTCGGTTATCACGTCAGTCTAACACACTGAAGGTCTCCAGTTCGAACCTGGACGAAGCCATTGCCGTTTTTTATTATTTTTCTTTAAGCAAAACGAAAATACTCAAATTTCGTATCAACAAAATAATCGCCGTTGCCGGGGATCGAACCCGGGTCACCCGCGTGACAGGCGGGAATACTTACCACTATACTACAACGACCTTGTTGTTTGTTAATCAGACTTTCATCATTATTTCCAAAACCTAAGAGTTTCTCTAAGGTTCTCCATTCTGTATGTGATTGTTGCTGTTGATGATAACTTATCATTGATAAGGTGGCTTTCCATATTTGTAGATGAGCTAAAGAAGTATTTCTGTGTGTGTGGTAACCTATCTGACTGAAGATTCTGTGGACAGACTTTTCTCAGATGGAAAAGTTCATGAGCTTAGTGACAAACAGGGTAACCCCCTCTCTTTTACCTATGTTTTCAAACTTAAGCTAAAGAAACGTAGTATAGCGAGCTCAAGCACTTACAATGCCTCAATATGTCGATATAAAAAGGGCTAAACCAAAGAGAACCGGGAGAGAAAGCAGCTTTATCTCCTATATAGTGGAGTATGATCAGGAAGATATTGTTATGGTGGGAATTGAGAAAGCAAATGAAGATAACAATATGTATTCGGGTAATGGGAATTATAGTGGGTTTGGAGTTTATGACGTCTACATTATTCTTAACGTTGCATATACGTTTGTTCCAAGTAACTTGATGGTTCACCCTTGACGTTGCATATAATGTTTAATTCAACCAGCCCTTGATGATGATTCAGTGAAGCTCTCTTTATCATATCTATTACATATTTACAAGAAGTTAGTGTGAAATGAATTTACGTGTACAGAAACTCCAAGCCTTTGTGACTGACTAACTCAAAAGTCAGCTTGGACATCTAAAACATGTGGTGGTCACATGGTTCTGAAAGTTCTGTGGCTGTGTGGCAACTATGATTTCAAACACTTATTGACCCCATCAACACTATATTTTTCTAAAAATAAAGATTGAGATAAACCTATTTGATTTTACTTATCACTTATCAGCATCTTGCTATCTAACCATTTCAGTTTATTTTTGTTGCTCTATTTTTTTTTTTTTTAGCAATTGTTGCTCTATTTCTGTTTGGAGATTATAACCGAGATTTCTTAGTTTCTTATGAATAAAAAACTTAGAGTGAGTTTTTATATTTTAATGTAGTTGAAAATTTTGGAACAGTGTATTATTATCCGATTAAACCAATAAAATAAGAAGATTTTCTAGTGCTTTATTTTTATATTAATTTGTTGAAAAGGAACAAATTCCATCACATGTTAGTCATCGTTTTACACCATAACACATAATCTTTCTTTTGTCGTTGATAATTACATGACACCTGATTTTGAATCATTTGTGGCTTTGCTTTTTCTTGTTTAGGTTGAATCGGAAAAAGAAACTATAAACATTTCACCGACACCTTCTAGACCTTAAGCCTACGCAAATTTGAACCTAAACTTCGTTAATAAATCACGATACCCAAAGACTTTGTCATTTGCCAGCATGCAGCAGACTGTAAGATTAATATGCAAGTAACATTCATAATAATTCATAGGTTCTTAGGGTATGTACCACATGCCATGGTAGCTTAATTAATTGATACAGCTAACAAAGAAAAAAATGTAGCTAGCTTAATTGTCTAGTTATAGATTAAATATTAATTGACCAAAGCACTTTGCACTACTAGTGGTCAGCCTCACACGCATTACTACTACCCACCATATTAATTGCGTATTATCGTTGTTCAGAAAAAATAATTGCGTATTATCATTGTTAGCTTTTTTTTTTTTATGTTGGTTCATGATCATCACTGTTAATGAAGGATTGTTACTAGAATCAAATGATTTAGCATTTTCTATAAGCAGATCAAACATTTTTTTTTTTTTTGACCAAAAAAACAAAATGTATATATCTTCATTTACATAAACAAAAAAATAGTCTTACCGGAATCGAAAAAAAAAACTGTAAATGAAATCAAATGAAAATTGAAACAATGGATTTATATAACAAAAAATGGAATGTAAGATTTTCATTTTGCTCCCCCAATGTTTAAAAAGTGAATTTCCAGACCTTGACCCTGAGATCAACCTTACACTTAGCGGCGGTGGTAACAGCCGTCGTCGCCTTCTTCCCCGTCGGAGCCGTCGCTCTAATCCCTTCACAAGTAACCCTGATCCCCGACTTAGGCGTTTTCACAGATCCCATCTTCACCTCCACCTTCGTGTTCATAACAATCTTAACCGCGACTCCTCTCTTCGCCTTCAAATCTCCCTTGATCTTACCCGCCGACAGCTCATCAAGATCTCCCGGAGGACTCCCGACCGTAGACTTAAGCAGAGTCGTGTTCTTCTCACCGTGCACAAACGACGCGATCGAGCCTTTACCGATGACGACGTCATCGTCGTCTCCGGGGGAGACTCTGTAGACCGTGACGTCGGCGGCGTCGTAGCTGAACCCGACGTTTTTGTTCGGGTTCTTGGCCACGACGGAGATTGATATGGCGGTGGAGAGGCGAGTGGCGGAGGTGAGGTTGAGAGAGGAGACGCTGAGAGAGGAGACGGTGAAGCTCGGCCGCTGAGGACGGTAGATCAGGTACACGACGGCGGATGCGGCGGCGACGAGGAGGATCAGGAGGATGATCACGAGAATCGTCCAGCAGCAGCAGCGGCAGCAGCATCCACGGGTATGGGTGCGGCGGCGGCGGGGGGCTGGTGGACGGTAGGCTGGGCGGTTTGCGCTGTAGAGCTGAGCTTTAGTCGCCGGGAAAGTCGGGTTGGCGGTTGCGGCTCCGACAGTGCCGGGAGGTTTAGAGGCAGGGTAGACTCTGTCGTCTGTCATGTCGGAGAGAGATGAAAAGATTGATTAGTGGAAGAATAAAGGGTAAAGGTTTACGAGATGTGTGTTTCTTTATAAGAGATTTTACAGTGAACGTTTAAGCTTCTCTTTAATGGCTGATTAGTGGGGGAGAAAAGGAGTTAATGATAGTGGTGGAGGAATGAGAGAGGAAGCCAAAGAAACAGCGACGGAGACTGACAAAAGAGAGCGACAGCTCAACGCGGGAAAGAGAGCTTTCACGCGTCTTAGCAGCGCGTATATATCACGATATGGGAATAAACGGTGCCAAAACAGTCGCGAGAGTCCAGTTGTTTATTTGCTAAGCATTTTTGCTGGAAAAAAAATTCCGACTAGTTATTATTCATGATAAAATATTATCGTAACCAGAACTATAAAATAAAGTGTGAATAATATATTTTATGATCCGTTTTGAAAAATTTATTCTATCTAGTTGGTAAATATTAGTGCATATATACATTTTCCATTGACGAAAATATATACTTTGTTTTAAAGATATAGCAACAAGATTGAGATATGTTTTAGTCAAAAATAATAATAATTGAGATATGTAGTTTTTGAGTTAAAACGTGAAATCGTACACCAAACAAAATTTCCTTTGCATTGAAGCAAAGATATATGAAAATCCCTTTGAAATAAAAATAATAGATGCTTAGTCCCTTTCCATTTTAAATCTGATCTAAAACAATCAAATTCATTTAATCAAGCAATGTTAAAAAGAAATTTATACAACTGGATTTATTTAGATATGAAATACGTGACGGAAAAAAAAAAAAATTCCCTTAATACATAAATCATTTTTATTTCATACTTTCCGCACTAGTATAAAGAAGCATTTGTCACTGCATTTCCACGAAAGAATACTTAAATGCCGTAGGTTGGTTTGACTTTTAATTATGATTATATAGAATAATGTGCGTTTAAAAAGAAGTGTTTCAAAAAAAAAAAGAATAATGTGCGTTTCAACGAAAAGGTGTGTGTGAGCAACAGAAACATATAGTAGATCAGGACAAGGCGCGTGAAGCCGGCGGTAGCGTAGTCGAGGTGGTAACCAAGTAGTCCATAACTAATAAAGGTCCTCAGTTCATAATCAACGGTCACGTTTTCATTTTCCTGACATTAGGCTTCTTCATTACATTAATAACACACACAACACGGTTCAGTGTAAGAGCAAGCCCTACATGTTCATTGGTTGATTTCTTCCCCTGCAAGCAAGCAGAGAGATTGCCTAAAGAGTTGCAGAGTTGCACAACTCATATCGGATCACTTTGGTTAACACATTTGTTGCTACTCTTTCCAAGTTGTCAGTGTAGAAACCAATGAAATGAAACGTTCAATAGCTCTTTTGGTTCAGCAATTGAAAATAAAATGTTAATAAAACACTTACACATCTCCTATAATGCAGTTTCTTACAACCTCAGATACATAAAAATAGTCATTAATAATGTAGTTGCGATGACATGATCGGTTATCACCGCAAGGAAAATGCCGAGAACCACAGCCAGTATGCACATGAAGAAGTTCCACAACAATGGCTTTAAATACCTCAAGAAGATTGATACGTGACTACAAGTCGCATGTTTATCCTTAAAACGGGTTGTTGTTTCCTGGAAGCAAGGACGACAAGCACATACTGGTACCTATATAAAAAGGAGATTAAACTCTTAATTGCATATACTATATATAGAGAGAAGATGGCAGAAGATTTTGTTTACCTCTTTACCGTGTCTTCCAGCCGGAAACCTAGTGAATGTATTATAGTCCTTTCCATTGGGGCAAGGGCTAAGATCTAGGTGATCAATAGAATGCGCGGCCTGAAGGGAATAAGTTTTTAAAGACTTGCAGCCATGTGCATTTAAACACTTGAGACTCAGTGGAAGCCCTGAAAGTGATACAAGGTTGTTACAGTAATTGAGGCTGAGAGTTACCAAGGAGGTTAGGTCGCCCACCATCTTTGACGATATTATCTTGAAATCTTGCCTGCTGAGATCTAAATGTGTCAACTTGGTGAGATGCTTAAGCTCATTTGGTAATGAAACAATTTTCTGGCAGTTGTCAAGCCAAAGCTGAAGCAGGCTGTATGGTCCTTGATCTTGCTTCACCAGAGTTCGGAGGTTGGTACAGTCAGAAAGTGTTAGACTCTCCACCTGAGATAGTTCTGGCAGTTCTTTAAGGCTGCGGCAGTTGGAAAGCGTCAAGTGTTTCAACTTGGTCAGACGAATCATTGTTGTAGGTAACCTCATAAACATGTTCCCACTGAGGTCCAACTTCTCCAGGACTTGGATGTGGTCAATGTCATCTGGGATCTCCTGGATATTTAAGTTGATTAGATTTAACTCCTGTAACCAGGGAAACCCTGAAAAGCTATCACACTTGAAATAACCACCCTTCAAGCTCCACTCAAACCGCATGATGTCCAGTGATTTAAAACCGTAGGGAGGTGAGTTGAGCTCCACTTCATGAGAGACGTGGTTCTCAGAAACAAAAGATAGATGCTCCGCAGATCCTCTAAGAACCTTCAGGTGGATTTGTAAGTTGCCTCTGATTGATGGGTCTGTAAGAGAGCATCCCTGAGTATTACCCGTAAACGGCTCTGTGCCAAAGAAAAACATGTAGACTGATCTAAGGCACATGATTGTGTCTTCAAAGCCAATATCATTAGATTCCGATATACTGATCTTCAGCTCTTTCAGCCCATCACAGTTGGACAAATCAAGTTTCTGCAGTCTAGATAGTTTGCCTACCGAGTTTGGGATCCGTTTCAAGGAGCTGCAACCTTCCAGTATCAACTCCTCGAGACACTTTGCTTCCTTAAGATTTGGAAGTTTTGTTAGATCCTTAGATCCGGTCAAATCTAGTTTCATCAGATTCACAAGTTTCTGAAAAGTATGGGACACAAACACAGGGAAACGTTATTACAAGAAAGCAAATAGTAACAAAATATATATATATGAAGGCACTAGAAAGGTAAAGCATACCGGTGTTCCACTCCAAAGGGTTTCGAGCTTGCTGTAACATAGCTTTAGCTCAACAAGACAATCTGGACTAATACTGGTAGGCAAGGTTGTAAAAGGATATGCATCCCAATGTAGTAACCTAAGCTTATGTACACTCAACTTGTCCTCTAGAATCATATCTTCCCTCTCGAATCTTGTTTGCTTAGAGTTATATATCTTAAGAAAAATGAGATTATGCATACGCTTGAAAACATCCCAATTGATGTGAACTCCAGTGGGCAATTCACAAACATCTAGCACCACCCCCTCAATTAAGTGCTTACTCTGAAAAATGATCAATGTTCAAGAAATTGTAAAGCTGCGGACCAATTTTTTTGAACGCTTAAACCGATCTTGAATAAAATGGTTTGTCGATCGACTAGGCTGGCGTCTAGGCCCTGCCTAAACCGATTTTAGAACATTACATATGCTAGATAGTGACATTTATTGTTACGAAGAGGAATGGTGGCAGAGCCTAGCCAAACCAAAAGGAAACAAAAGTTAAGAACATTGTTTGTACTTACTGTATTGGTTCCAAGTACTTGAAGGATGTCGTCACGGTGCCACAAGATACGTTGCTGACAAGGGTTGTTGTTTGACTCTTGACGCACAATTTTTTTCCCCATTTGCTCGAGCAAACGGTGCATACACTCATCAGCAGACACTTGGACGAGAGACTTTTCCTCTAAAACTCCCATCCCGCCGACTTCACCTTGTTGAAGAAGTTTCTTGACTCGCTGGACAGGTTCTCCATTAAAAAGACATGCGACATGAAGAAAAGCTGTCTTACCAACTCTATCTAAACCATCATAGCTATTTTCCAAGGCCACCAGGGGGTTCTCGGGAAAATCTTCCTCGAATGATTTCAAAGACTCTCGCCAGTCCACTACGGACTTGCCATGAAGATACTTGCCGAAAGCCTCTAGGGCAAAAGGAAGACCTTGAGCAAGCTCAGAGATACTTTTTGAAAGATGTTTGAAGTCAGCATGAGGTTCTGCTCCTTGAAAAGCAAACCGCTGAAAGATCTGGAGAGCCTTATCATCATCCTTCAAATACTCAACTTTGTGCACGCCAAAGGAGGACCTGAGCAAGCTCCTGTCTCGTGTTGTTATGATGATTCGGCTCCCTGGTCCAAACCAACTAGCCTCTTTTGCCAAGGCATCCAGCTGTTTCGCATCATCCACATCATCAATAACAATGAGAGATTTTAGGTATACGAGTCTTGACTTGATACAAGGAGCTCCCTGGCCAAAGTTGAGTAACTTGAACTCTTTTTTCCCAAGGATATTGGAAAGAAGCTGTTTCTGTAGGAATAAGGGACCTTTTTTTTTCAAAGAAGAAACATTTTCCATGAAACAATGATGATTCTTGAAATGGTGTTTATGTTTTTCATAAAGATTCTTGGCTATGGCTGTTTTCCCAATCCCTACCATTCCCCAGATTCCTACCATACGAACCTCATTGGTCGTAAAGTCCATGTCCAAGAGATGTTCGATTTGGTCCATGTCAGCTTCCATACCAACAATATCCCCCAGATCCATAGGCAACGTAGACAACAGCATGTCTGAAACAAGTTCAACAAGTCTCTCAACCAGCGCAGCGTCGTCCTTGCTAGCAATCAGTAAAAAAACAACAGTAAGTATGTGAATTTCATTTTATGCATTGAAAAAAAAAAGAATTTTTACCAAAGTAATGTTCAAAAAATGCAATTAATTTGTATGACATTTTGCTAAGAAGCAAATAGGTACTAAAGAGCCGCAAAGAAAAGAGGTTACCACTAGACAACTCATGCATGGGCACTATAGCAGAATCATATTTTTGAATTAAAAAAAAAAATCATCTAATCCACAGTGGAACGGATCAAATAGAGTGGATTTGACCTGTTTCCTAGCACTAATGGACTCGCAAAATAAAAAGGGAGAAAAAGGCTTTACCAATCTTTAAACTCGGTTTGTGTGTTTGCGATTCTCGTGAGGGCATCTTTCCACAAGGGAATCATGGGATCTCTGTGGTGGTGTACTAAACTAAAACGACTTTTATGATCTCTAACGTCAGAGATATTCACTTCATAGAAAACCGCGATGACACCAATCTTTTTCTCCCGTTCGAGCTTCATTATCATTCGAAGCTCTCCCAAGCACCATCTCGAAGTAGCGTAGTTCTTTGAGATAACCACAATGGCAAACCTCGACGTGATGATGGCTTCACGGAGTCTCTCCGGGAAACGGTCTCCTGTTACCAGCGTTACATCGTCTTTGAATGTACGTATTCCTTGTCTCACAAGCTCTTTGTGCAGATGGCTAATGATGTTCTTACGGGTGTCTAGACCTCGGAAGCTCAGGAAGACATCGTATTTGAACTGACGATGTGAAGGAGCGCACCACGACATTTTGCTTTCAGTTTTTTTTTTTTTTCACTCTCCGCTCTTTGGACAACAAACCAATCAAAAGGGTGAATGCAAGTTTAGGGAAGATCCCACCTTAATACCGGTTCAGCTCTATAGGATGTACACTGTGCAAACTCTTCAAAGTCAACATATTCTCCAATGGAATTCTATAACATAGTTATGTTATTATTTAAACTTATCATGTTTCTATTGTGGATCTACATCTCTACCATTTCAGAAAAATTATACACTGGATTTTTCTTATTAAAAAAATGTGTTCCAACCTGCGTTTATTTAGGATGTTTATGAAATAACTTTTGTACAATTAGATAAAAAAGTCTAATTTATCTTGTGTTAGTCTTAACGAAATCTTAAATATTTTTTCATTAATTCCAGTAGCATTCTTATTTCTTAGTAATGTAACACCATAACTAAAATTTGTTTTGAATGATATTGTTTAAGTAGTACGTACAGATAGATGATTTCTATTTTAGTGTGTGTTAGTCGTGACAGATATATAAAAATAAAATATGAAATGTTGGAACTATTAAGGGAATCTCTCCATGTGTGTGTTTTTAGTTTACTATACAATTATGCCATTAATTTATGAAACTGAGTAAACAGTGTAACGTGCAATGCTCGCAAACTTATCATTGAAGTTTTTTTTTCTTTTTGTAGAAAGAACTTATCATTGAAGTTGTAGTGCTTATGTAGTGACACAAAGAAAACAAAGTCAATGATTCCTTGGTAAGAGTTTGTGTTCCTCCTCCATAAGATTTTAGATGACAGTTTGTTTAGCCTCCAATCTTTACAAAGTCACACAACTCAAAAGTTCACATTTTACACATGCTTATGATAATGCATCACCTGTGAATATGCTCACAAACAAGGTAATGAAGTTTCCAACAAGAACAGCTTCAAATTAATAAGTCTCAATAATCTTGGGCTTTCTTATAACATGGCCAGTATAAGAAGACTTAAATGTTAACGGTTTGCTCGACCGGGTTTATCAAGAGTACAAAATATTCATTTGCCTCTGAAGATAAGCTATGTGTGCCGTATTTGTCGTCCCAATACATTTTACTGATCTTGTAAAGTTGCTCTACGCCACGCACATCTTTCCTCAGATTTACATGAGAGATTAACGGATTCAAAGAAACTTTTTAGCTAACCAGACAGTTCAGTAGTTATTTCTTGTAAGCTTTTTCTTAGGCTTCTGTTGTATATAACCAAGAAGCCAACAATATCCACAGTTATTACCGGTTTAAATATAACAAATATGACGAAGAAAATATTAGTAGAAATTTTTTCATTAAAAGGTGATTAGTTCTTACCAAAAAAATAAAAGGTGATTAGATGAGAAATTAGGTAAAGAGAAAAATACATTAGAAAACGTGAGCGGCAGGATTCGAACCTGCGCGGGCAAAGCCCACATGATTTCTAGTCATGCCCGATAACCACTCCGGCACGCCCACTTTTGATAACTATGTACCTACTCTCAGAAGTTCGCCTGATCGTAACCTCTAGATATAGATGGCGGCAGCTTTAGTGAATTCCTCCACCGAAATGATGAGGGGAAGCATCCTCGCTGGAGTGCAAGGCTTGGGGATATCATCGTTAGTTCCTTAAGCTACATCACCAATATAACACAACATATCCATCTACATTTATAAAGAAAAAGAAACACATTTTCGTATTCTGTTTCTTATACATAACATACACATACATTCAAGTCCATGAGTAAAAGGAATGGACTTTTTACTATGCATCATCATCACCATCATCAAGGTCTTAACAGTTCCTCCCTCCCGCCACAACATTTCACTTCCTTATTTTTACGTAACATTAAAAAATACTAAAAAAAATTATAGTACTGTAAGAGCTCGAGCGTACACTGTTTCAAGACCTGGTCTTTGGCTTTCTTTGAGCTTTCAGGTCCACCACAATGATCGAGATATTGTCCCTGCTTCCCTTTTGGAGAGCAAGCTTCGAGAGATAATCAGCAGCGGCTTGGCACGCCTGGTCTTCCCCTACGCCTCTCTCAGCTAAAGGCAATGCTCCATTCCTCTTGTGCCACAATAAGATCCGTCTCCTGGCAAACTCGCAAGCATCTTGGTTACTCATCACGTCCCAAAGTCCATCGCTGGCCAGTATCAAACACTCGTCTTCTCTTGCTCGTGGCATAAACGTCACTTCAGGATCTGGTATCACATATGGCTCCAGATACTGATCACCTGAAAAAAAATGCAGAGAAAAAATCCTCTTTGAGGATATCTAATGCTTTTGCGTAGAGACTGTAACAGGTGGTAAGGACCTACCAATAGACCTTGACATGGCAAGAACGCCAGAAACACGAGCTCCTTGCCATTGTATAACTTTCCCTCCAGCTCTCTCTATCCTTGCATACTCGTCCTCTCTATCTGGCTGCAAAAAAAAGGAAGTAAGAAACTTTCCAAAGATCATATTAAAGGAAACTATTTTTAGTGAGGACTCTTTACTTTGTGATCAACTGATAAAGGCATAGACTCTTTGCCACGGAGTAAAACCGCTCTCGAGTCACCACAGTTTGAGACTATTATATGCGATGAGCAAACCAAAGCAACCACAGCGGTTGATCCCACGGTCTCAGGGGAAACAGCCTCGAGAACCATCTTATCAGGAGAACCAACAACAGGTCTGTTGATTTTCCCTTTAACTTCATCATCCACCTTCAGGAAACAATCGAAAAAGACTTTCTCCCATTGGACCTGCCTACCTTCCCCAGTGTTCCTCTCGCACAACTCTTCTTTAATCCATTCGATCTCTTCAGCCAAAGCAAAATGGATCCTGTCATGACAATAGTCAGCAACCTGCAACAAGAATCCCATTTCCACCAAAGGCGTCATATATCACATAACAACCTGCAAAGGATCCCATTTCCAAAGCAAAATCCATATCATATATACATACTAAGGCAACAACAAAACATAACTACATAGTATCTCCCAGGCTCCTAGTGGTTCAAACTCTCTATTGCTAAAGCGTACCTGGAGGCCTCCGTGGCCATCATATACACCGAAGAAGTGACTGGTGAGATGTGTGAGACTTGGACTCATCCCTTCATGATCCCCCATGAGCATCTTAATGGGTATTTTCAGAAAACGAGGTAAAGCTCTCACAGCATCCTCCATCTCTGATCTTTCACCGCAGATAGAAACAGTTCCCCAAAGAGGTATACAGTCTAGCTCGTAGACGCTCCTGCTTCCTCTTGCAACGTTATGGTTCTCTTCAGGCAACCTAATGACCACCTCCGAAGCTGCCACCTCCATGCTCACATCGTGATTCAGACTAGTGATAAGAACTTCAGCTGTGGGAACCTGATCTATGGTCGTCTCGTTTAGGATAATAGCCGTAGCGAGAACCCTCCCATTTTCTGGTAAAGTTATCTCAGACCTAGCGTCCACAACTATTAAACCCTCGCTTATAACAGTCGCATCAGATACTAATACCTCGTCTTCTTCTGATTCTTGGACAGTTACAGCATACTCAGAAGACAAGCTTCTAGATTGAGATAAGGTCTTCTCTTCTTCCATCATATATTCAACCTCTCCGTTACTAAAACTTTGAACTTTCTCATCGCAGAGCATGTCAACTGCATCAGTGACGTTCTCCAGCTCGGTGATATCCAAAGTAGATGAGATTCCAGAGTCACACATAGTGTTGGCTAGACTCAAAGTTAGTGCAACTGCTGGTGAAATCTCTTCCATGAGTTCCTATGCTCTGCTTCCACACCTTTTAAGACTGCTACAAATGGAGCAAAACAATCCTCATCGTCTTCTTCTTCTTCTTAAGTTATGGTCTGACTACATCATCCAATTCAGCTATCCACAGCTACCAAAACGCCCTTTTTGACACTAACTAAGCCAAAGAGTAGCAAATCAAGAAGAAGTGGGTACCTCTGGTGAACAGATCTGACGGATCTCTATGCGACGGATCCTCCTAAGATCCTTTGTAACGCTTGATCTCACATAATCAGAAGGACCAGACACTCAATTTCTAACCCTAATCCCTAATTAGAAGAAACCCCCAAAAGTTTCAACCTTTTTTACTAAAGAGATCACAAGAGACGACACAAAGCTCAAAACTTTATCCAAAAACAAAAACAGAGGATCAGGTGAAACTGAAGAGCAAGGACAATAACAGAGAAGGTTTCATGAATCACACAAAAAAAAGACCTAAAAAGTCGAAAACTTTTTATCTTTATCTTTCCAAAACAAAACAGGGGTTCTCCTGGATCTGATGGGTTTACCTAAACTAAAAAGCTAACAAAAATTAATTAATTAAATTGTTTATGTGACAACGACTTTGATATTAACACGTTGATCCAATCAATTATAAAATTAATTAAATTTTCGTTATTTTATTTTTCATCTATTCAATAGTGGTAAAGATAGATGCCGCGTGTCTTGTCCATTTTCAAGGTCAAGTCTTCCCTAATATTTTCTCAAAATATTTAATTTTACATATATAAGTCTTCGACTATTTTTTCTTTTATTTTTTTGTTATTCTCTGTTCAGATAAGCTGTTAAGCTGTTATGTAATTTTCTAGATTTAGTAAACTGCAAACACCATTAAAAGCTTTCAAAAGAAAAATTCAACAAACAAAAACTGTTTTTTCATCTCCTCTCTTCTTAATCTCTTTCTCATTTCATTATCTCTCTCTGAGAACGTAAGTCATGTTTTCTTGAGACACAAGTTTCAGATATTATCTCTCTGTCTCTCTGTTGAGGTTTGAAAAAAAAACAAAGGATGGCCGCAAGAAGAGTCAAAGGAAAAGACAGCAATGCGGTTACCGCCATAGCCATTGACAAAGATAAGAACAGCCAACACGCTTTGAAATGGGCCCTTGAGCATATCGTTGTCGATTCATCAAACTGCATCCTCCTCCATGTTCAAACCAAATTGAGTAAATGACCTCATCATCATCATTATCATCATCATCATTATCATCATCTATCATTATCAATCTAATGAAAGAGTCTTTGAAACAGGAATTGGTGAAGGAGATAACACAGAAGCACCACATGACAACCAAGATGAGGCGCATGAGTTCTTCCTTCCCTTCAGAGGATTCTGTGCTCGTAAAGGGGTCAGAGATTCAATCTCTCTTTCTCATAACAACAACATTCACATCATTACTTACATATATATATGTTTTTAATCAGATTAGAGCAAAGGAGGTGCTTCTTCACGATATTGACATCGCAAGTGCAATTGTTGATTACGTCACCAACAACTCCGTTTCAAATATAGTCATTGGAGCCTCTTCAAGAAACACCTTCCTCAAGTATATCTATCTATCCTTCTTATATAACCTGATTTTAAATCTCAAACTTAGCTTCCATAAATTGCTCTCAAACTCTATGTGATGGTCTTAAATCAGGAAGTTTAAGACCACAGATGTGCCAACGACTCTACTTAAAACAACTCCAGATACATGTTCTGTCTTTATCGTTTCTAAGGAGAAGCTCTTGACAAGCAGACCAGCGAGTAGGTCTCCCACACCTCAACACAGTCCCCAGCCTTCAATAGAACAACCATTAATCTCTATGTTGTCTGATCCTGGCCCTATAATCTCCACTTCCATTGAATCTGGAAGGTAATTAACTTTTAATATTCTCTTCCTGTCTGTCTGGTGAATGAATACCGTTTTGCTTCAAATGACTCATTGTTTTTTTTTTGCTAGCTCATCATCTGCGTTAAAGGGAGACGTTTCTCCACCTAGAACTCATTACAAGCCTTCTCATAATATGAGTTCTCCAGGAGAGTTGAGCAATGAGTTGTCTTCCAACCGTCACAGTGTTGAATCAAATGGGAGTTACTACAGCAACCTAGGACGATCCACCTACGGAGGAAGCTCCCATTCTTCCACATCCATGGTTAGTAGTATTCTCTCACCACGTTAATGCCTCCCAAGTTGCCTGACGTTTTTAACATTTTCTTTCAAAATCTGTAGTATGAGGTGACCGATGGAGAGGAAGGCCTATCTGGGGGTAACATCACTGAACAAGAGGTAAAAGAACGTTTTAGATTTGGTGTTTCCGGGCATGCAGGTGCTGAGATGCTTGTGTTCTATTGTTCTTAAATATGCTCAGAAGCAAAATCTTGAACTAGAGGTGAGAAGATTGAGACTCGAACTGCAACAGTTTAATGCAACCATGGGGCGAGAAACTGTAAGATACTTACCTTCCTTGTAGACAAATTAACGACAATGTTTTCTTGAAAAACATTACACAGATGTGTGACTAATAATACCATACACTGAATCAATGCTTGTAGGCCCCTCATCTTCCAGAATCTAGAGCTGCCGCTGAGTCTGAAAATCTGGAGGAAGCAAAGGTAGCAAGAGAGATGCTTAAGGAACTGTCTGAGATGGATAAGCAGAAAACACAGAGTGCGATCCATGCAACTGAAATGGCACAACGTCTTGCGGAAATAGAGAAGCAGAAGGAAAGACTTGTGGAGATGCAGGCCAGGTTCAATGAACAGAAGATGGCCAATAACGTATCCTACAGACGATACAGCATCAAGGATGTGGAAGATGCAACCGATGGCTTTTCAGATGCCCTAAAGATTGGGGAAGGAGGGTATGGACCTGTGTTTAAAGCCGTTCTTGAAAACACTTCCGTTGCCATCAAAATCTTGAAGTCAGATATCTCACAAGGCCTGAAGCAGTTTCAACAAGAGGTTGAGGTTCTAAGTTGCATGAGACACCCTAACATGGTGATCCTCCTCGGTGCTTGTCCTGAGTATGGGTGCCTTGTGTATGAGTATATGGAAAACGGAACATTAGAAGACCGTCTCTTCTGCAAAGACAATACTCCACCGTTATCTTGGAGAGCACGGTTCAGAATCGCTGCTGAGATTGCAACAGGCCTTCTCTTCCTTCACCAGTCGAAACCTGAGCCGCTAGTACATAGAGATTTGAAGCCAGCGAACATTCTGCTAGACAGACATCTCAATAGTAAAATCAGTGACGTTGGTTTAGCTCGGCTGGTACCGCCCGCTGTTGCTGATAGCTTCACCCATTACCACATGACTGCTGCAGCCGGTTAGTACTTTCATTCTACCTTTAAAAACCAAATCTAATCTTTGCATCTCCTTAACAATGGACCAATTTTTGAAACAGGTACGTTTTGTTACATTGACCCTGAGTACCAGCAAACGGGAATGCTTGGAGTGAAGTCTGACTTGTACTCATTTGGTGTGGTGCTTCTGCAAATCCTCACAGCGATGCCAGCAATGGGTTTAAGCCATAGAGTAGAGCAAGGAATTGAGAATAATAGACTCAGAGAAGTTCTGGATCCCAGAGTATCAGACTGGCCTGAAGAGGAGACCCTGGTGCTAGCTCAATTAGCTATGCAGTGCTGCGAGTTGCGGAAAAAGGACAGACCTGATCTTGCTACGGTTCTGTTGCCTGCACTGAACAAGCTAAGAGCGTTTGCAACAGAGGATCATGGATCTGATAGAACATTCTCTGTTTCACGTGCTCACAATTCAGTTCCTCGTTCCCCAATATCTTCCTCGCAGGTTGGTTTCTTAGAACCTGCAGTAACAGATCTCTAATATTTGATTCATGTGTCTTTATTTCAATCATTTTATCTGCAATGTAGACAGAGGATGCACACTGATTACTGACACACAAAAAATTGGAGCATCGACTTTAGATCAAAGTGAAGAGACGTTGGCTATCTCTGAGATCAGCGATGAACTTGCTCAACTTAACCATCCTATGCCACCAGAAGAAAAAGATCATAAACAAGCATATGCTTACGAAGTTGTTTGTTTTAAATGATTTGTGCTCCACCAAAAAAAGTTCATTATTGATCTCTCATAGTGTCGAAGTTCCTATCTTTCTGTACATGAAATTCTTTATTGTTTGGGTCTCGTGAAAAGAAACACTTTTCATTACAGAAGAGCCGTCTCGTCCTTGCAAAACCAAGTCACCTTTGCGCAAGAACATTTCTTCTGTGGCACATAAAAAACCTTTGTAGAAACTTCTGAGTGGGAAACTGTGATAGTTAATTGCAAAGAAGATACAAAGTAGTTACACACAACACAACTCAAAACGAGAATTTAGAGAGACAAAAACTGATTGAGCTATGCCATTAATGTTAGCTGACAAGCCACACGGACTTACACACAGATAGTGATACTCACACACGTTTCTGATCAACAGAACAATCACACGTTTCAAAAACTCAGAAATACTAAAAAATAATTAGATTGCTAACAAAATGTATAAACAAGTGAACTCTGGTGAATCAGGGGACCGAACAATCACGCAGTGAGAACAATATCAAGCTGGTCAGAGATGAAATAAATGGAGAATTGAAATGATTTCACCTCTGAATCAACATAGAAAAACATAATCATAAACAAGAACTCATGGAGATTTCAAAGTACCAATCGGTAAAACCTTATCATTCATTATATTATGCAATATGAAAATTCAGAATGCTACCGCTAGAAACAATCAAAAGCTATGATTTTTATCATCCCCAGACCCCCACCAATGGCCACCTGCTCATATGTAAGCATACCGCTTCAAAACCCTCTTCCCCGCCAAAACCGCACCAGTCGCCATCCCTCCAAGCACACCCGCCACAGCCGCAGCTCTCACCCCACGCGCCGCCCTAAACACAGCTCCAGTCCCAATCCCAGCCACCACCTTCGTCCACGCGTCATCCCTATCCGTATACGCCACGACGCCGCTCTCGATCCCCGCGTAGATCATCCCCACGACCCCAACCTTACACCCCAGCGAGCGTCCGGTATGGCCAGACGAGTTCAGGATCCTGTTGATCTTCAGCTTCGCCGTGTCTCCGTACTCGAAGCTCTTGACGCCGGAGAGAAACCCCGCCGCGGCTCCGGCTAGGGATCCGCCGAGGTAGCCCGTGCCTGTGTAGAAGGTGAGATTCTCTCCCCAAGATCGGCGCTTTTTGAGGGACTCTTCGGTGAAGAGGTACTCTGGGGAGGTGGGGAGCTTGTAGAGGTACTGGGCTTTGATCGGGACGTCGAAGTTTTGGTAAGGATGGTAAAGTCGCGAGCTTTCGTCGGAGGAGGTGTGATCGGTCGCCATTGTTTTTAAGGGTTTATGAGTTGTTGTGGAGACAGACAGGTTTATGAATTTTTGTAGGGTTCTTTATAAACTTTGTGTCTAAATTCGAATTTGACCCCTGATGTTTCATTTATAACATTTAGACCCAAAGTCTTTGACTTTTTTATTATTTCCATTTTGGACCGTGGTTTTTGTAAAGTCTCGATTTTGTTTGGATATGGAAGGATACTCGGAACAAAGGCAGTAGCTTTTGGTCGGCGGAAGAGTCGCTGATTCGATTGTGTTTGTAGATTACACAAAGGAAGCTGCAAAATAGATGGGAAACCAGAAGCTTAAGTGGACGGAGGAGGAGGAGGAGGCGTTGCTCGCCGGTGTTAGGAAGCATGGCCCTGGAAAGTGGAAGAATATTCTCCGAGATTCTGATTTTTCTGGTCTGCTCTCTCAGCGCTCCAATATTGACTTAAAGGTCTCCACTTTTCTTCTTCTCAATCATTTCTGTTTGTTCTGACATAGCAAAACCTGAGTTATTGAGTTCGTGGCACATCGGTAATGAAAAATTTGGATGTTTCGTTTGAGAAGTGAACTTGAGTGTGGCTCTGTTGATAACTGTTAGTGTCCAGTTGAAATGATTAAAACTTTGATTTTGCTTAATATGAGTTTTCTAGTGGACAGATTGTCTGCTCTGTTTCTTCTGTAGCGTCTGAGATTCATAAATTGAATCCAATTATATATTTTGTTGTCTATGCTGGCTGCCTGCTAATTAATCTTTCAGTATATGACGCTATCGAATGCAAGCAATGCTGCAATGCATTATCTTAAATCTAGCTATGGCTTTAAACCACTAGAAGTTGTGAATTTAAGCTTTAAGGTAGGTAATTGGTGAACTTTTATATCCTGTTCTTGTTTTGGTTGCCTAGGACGAAGTTTGCCTCTTATGTGATTTATTGATATCTGTTAAACAGAGAGGAACACAGATCATCAGACCTTGTTGAACTTGAATCTGAATTTTGAGAGGGAAATTTTCTGATTTGGAAGCTACCAGTGTCGGTATCTCCATTATTTGGTGACCTGTGACCAAGAATCTTAAACATCCAATGTTTCATATTTTGTAGGATAAATGGCGTAATTTAAGTGTTGCCCCTGATATTCAAGGGTCAAAGGATAAGGTACGGACACCAAAAATCAAAGCTGCTGCTTTTCAGCTGGCGGCAGTTGCAGCTGCCAGTACTCCATCTCCTAGTTCCAACCATTCTCCAGTTCCTCCCCTTCCTCGTAGTGGATCTGATTTGAGCATTGATGATAGTTGTAACTTTACGGTTGATGCAAAGAATGCTCCCAGGTTTGTTTTTTTCTCTCTCCGAGCCACCACTTACTTAATCCTCTGTTGATTCCTCAAGTGCTGTTAAATTGCTAGTCTACTTGCATTGTGACGATTCTGATGAGCCAATGTTTTTACTAAGGTATGATGGGATGATATTCGAAGCTCTTTCATCGTTGACGGATGCTAATGGATCTGATGTCACTGCAATTTTCAACTTCATCGTGGTTAGACATATTTTTCCATTCTCTTCATCCAGCATTTGTCACTGAAAATAGTTGATTCATGTAGTTTAAATCTTAGAAAATATTACCATAGCCCCATTAGGTTGTTCGTTATTATTGTTTTAGCAGCTAACATGTACTGATGTAACGATCAAGTTCATTGATAATGATCTGTTGTGCGTATAGCAAAAAGGACATGAAGTGCCACCGAACTTCAAAAGGATCCTTGGTTCAAGATTGAGGAGGCTTGCTTCTCAGGGCAAACTTGAAAAGGTTAGCCAGTTAAAATCAGGAGTAAGTCTTGAAAGCCTTGCTTTGAACAAGAGCTTTATTTCCATTGTGTTGATTTCTGCCTGCCTTTTTTATGTTTTGGCTATTCAACAATGCAACAATACACACAACAGACGCAGAACTTCTACAAGATGAATGGTCATAGCTTCATGGCAATGAGAACGCCACTTGCAGCGAGACCAAAAGAAGTGAATGTAAAACCCCGGCAGGCAAACAGTCAAGGACCCACGGTTTCGCAGGAGAAGTTTGATCACGCTGCAGGAACCGCAGCTTTTAAGTTTGTGGAGGTAGACGAAAAATTAGAACAGCTCAGTGCAGCTGTAGAAGAGAGAGATAGGATGATAGAACTGGCAGAACAAGCTGAGTTGATTCTGCTGTTAGCAGAAGAGTTGCACAAAGAATGTAAATAATTGTCACCTATTCTCAGTGTTCTTCCATGTCTAAAAATCCCAAAAGAATTTTGGTGTCTGATTCTTTTAATATTTGTATGTTGCAGGTTCTCTGGGAAAGATTGTGGCTTTGAATTGAGGTTTGAAGGAACAAAAGAGCAGCATAGAGTTTGAGTCTTTGGAGTTTCGGCAGACTCTGTTGTGGTATATATACTAATAGTAATAGGCTATTAGATTGCATTCTCTTGTTTCTTTTTGTTATACCAAATTGTTTTGACAAAAATAAACATTTTTAAGTGTAACATTCTCTTGTGTAATATTTTGACTAAAGTTGTTTAAATTTTTTGATTTGCAAAACATTCTCTAAACCAGTAGTAACAATCAAAACCATGAGAAAACATATTTTTGTCAGAAAAAGCAACAATGATTCAAATATGTTATAGTACATCTTTCTCAACATAAACCATCCATGACTATGATTTAACTTTCTTTCAATGTAACATTCTCTTGTGTAAGGATTACTAGTTTAAAGTTTTTGATTCGCAAAACATTCTAAGAATCAAAAACCATGAGAAAACATATTTTTGTCAGAAAAATTATGTATAGTATTTATTTCTGATACAAACAAAAATAATCAAGAATATCATACGACACAAAGATCATGTATGTCAGTGTAAGACTTCATTTGAGAACATCTGTCTACGTTCACATTTCTATCTTTTTAAAGAAAAGTACTATAACTCCAGAAAACAGTATTTCATTTCTTTTCTCTAGGCAGATTTGTTAAAAACAAAAACATAGTATTGTGAAAAAATGGTACATAGGAACTTATTATATTCATCAAAAACTAAAATGGTTTGGAAACTTATATTGTGAGAGAAAACGACAATGATTCAGATACATCATAGCACATCTTTCTCAACTGAAATCATCCATGACTACGATTTAACTTTTCTTTCAAAGTAACATTCTCTTGTGTAAGATTTTGACTCGAGTAGTTTAAAGATTTTGATTCAGAAAACATTCTCTAATTGGTAATAACAATCAAGAACCATAAGATATCGGATAACTACACAATATTATATAAGAATTATCTTTTTATTTTAAAATAATTTTTTAAAAATTCTGGATAATTTTTACTATTATTATTTTAATCACTTATCTAATCAAAATTAAATTTGTTATATATATATATTTATTTATTTATTAAGGGTGACAACGATATTAACCGCACCAACTTTTAACATGAGAGTTCTGTTGTGAAAAATTAATTTGCAAATAATAGTTGGATAGATTAATTGATTCATTAGGCCTTACCCAACCGCGCATTACGCTAGCAATTCTCGATTATAACCGACAGAAATATATATATATATATAACCGATCAGTATCAATAAATTTATTAGTTTTCCTTAAAAAATAAAAAAAAACCTTCTTGATGGTTGGTTATTAAAAAATGTATTCTTGAGATAACCGAAACTAATCCGAATCTAATGTTTTTTTTACTAGCTCACAAGACGGATTCATTTTAAATTTTTAATCTTTTGGGTCACCAGGTGCGTGCTCTAGTAAAATCCTCAAAACCGGAGACTAATGCAAGCAATTTCAAGGAAACTATTAGACGACATCCGGTCCTCACATGTTGCAACATATATGACAAGCTAGGCCCTTCAATACAAAAGTCTGAGCAGCTGTGGCTGCTAAGTTCTCATATAGATAGTTACAAATGAAACTCCACAGTTTTTTTTCATATATATGTATAAAAGGTAAGCAATATCATTTGACCATCTATGGAGGCTGATAACAATCAATGGGAAAACAAATTCTAGTATAAATCTTAAGCACAAGGTGAAAGAACTAAGATGTAAATCATTAATAAAGATCTAACCTTTTATGTTTCAGAGGCAACATATCACATTCAAGTGAGGAAATAGCTAAAGAACATTGATGGGCATCAACAAAATTAACAAAGAAAACTATTAAAGCTTAGAATCTCTTAAAGCCCTTAAATAGATTAGCTTTCTCAAAGCTCTCATCTCTTTGTTTCTTTGCACGAAAGACCTCGAGCTCCTTTTCTAACTGTTCAAAAGTACTTTCAAACACAGCCATAACGGGCTGATAGTAATCAGGGTGAGAATAATACATACAATTGAACAACATCTCCGCGATCTGCTTGCACTTAGTGCTATGAGGTCCATCACAATCTTCCAGAGCTTTAAAAGCATCTTTGCAACCACCTCCTCTCATGAACTCGGAATACCTATCTTCTGCAGCCTCATCAGTTGATGATTCTCCCGCTCTCGGTGGGAACAAGCCATAGAGGTTCTTTATCAACAACTCTGCATTAGCTGTCATCGGATGTGGCCAATCACTGAAATCTTCCGGTTTCTCTTGCTCCGGTTTTGCCGGCGGAATTTGGATGGATAACGCGATCCCCATTCAGCGATTCAGGATGCGTCACAGAAGAACGATATCAGCCTTGTTCTTTTCGGGAACGCTGACGCAGCGGCGAGCGTCCGAAATTTAACAAACAAAACAGAGAAATGTAAGTGCAGCGTCATTAACGACTCCCGCCGGCGACTGTCGCAACTCATCTTTTCTGGTGTTTCTTTCGACGCTGTAAAAAGCAGCGTCTCCATACGTCGGCTTGCGTCAACTGATTTGTCGCTTGCGTCCAATTATTTTTATCTTTTGACTCTCTGTTTTCATTTATTGCTGACCTGTCACTTTAATTCTTTTATATTTTCGCATGGTTTGCCGCTGACGCCCTGCGTTCTCCAAAAGAACAAGGCAATCGAGATGAGATTTTTTTTTTCAGTGATCTATTACACAAATTGCTTTATATAGATATGCAGCTAAGAGAACTTGGGCCTTTAGTGGGCTTGCGGCTTGAAGTTCTCTGGACTATTGAGGATTTTGGTAAAAAGCCCAAACCTTTTTTCTGAAAAGAGTTTATCTTGATAATGAATCAAGCAATCACGTTATTTATTAACTAGACCCAATACAAGCGCATCGGAGCAGACTTCTATACATTAAGATTATTTGCTCTGGTTTTTTATGTTAGTTACAATTTGTAAACAGATTTGTGGAATTGTTTTTGTGGAATTATTTGCTCTGGTTTTTTATGTTAGTTACAATTTGTAAAACAGATTTGTGGAATTGTTTTTGTGGAATTATTTGCTCTGGTTTTTTATGTTAGTTACAATGCATGTCGGAGATTGTGAAAGAATAAATCGTGAAGAAAAACAAAACTGTGTCAACGTTGCATTCTTAAAATCATGTGAAGATGGTTAAAATTATATATGCGGTATGAGCAGCAATGTGGGCCCTTACCATGAGCATGAGCATCTCTATGCAATTGTAAGAGAGTGCAGAGACATCACATTTGATGATAAATCAATATTTGATTTTGATTTTTGAGGATTTTTTTTTTTATTTGTGAAAATTTTATGGAACGGATAATATACAGGATATAAAACTGACTGACGTATAGTTGAAAAAAAGAGAGGTAGATCCTTACTTAATCAATGAAGTCATCCGCAAATCAAGTCACCTGCAAATCAAACATTATACAAGTTGATAAGATAGGATACAGTTTTCGACAAATATTGAAAGTGGAATTGGTAATAGATCCTTACTTAATCAATGAAGTCATCCGCTAGCTCCAAAAGGAGGTCTTCAACATCAGGGGTCTAATTTAGCGTGCACATCTACCTGAAAAATCATATACACCTGGATGAGACATGACCAAGAAGTAAAAAAAAAAGGCGAAGTGTCCAATAGAACAATCACCTGAGAAACAAGATCATGTATCTTTCTTTTGCCAAGCAGTTGGTTTGTTGCTTCTGTTCCTTGGCTGTAACTACCACCACCTGGTGTCGTTGTACCCGACTTTGTCGCATCTAAACTAACAGGAGTTCTGCCCTGCATGATTCGACATCCTTAGAGATGGCTGTTGTTGATTTATTGGCATTTGCTGCTGCTGATTCAAGGACATGGAGTTTTGGTGCCATTGAGCAGAGGGAAGTTGTTGCTGTAAGAGTAGACTCTGCTGCCTTTGACTTTGTTGCACTATCGGAATGATTGTGAATTGGGGCCGGCTATTCAACAGATCATGAATTTTCACCCTGTTCCAACATTTGTTCCTCTATAAATATACATGTAAGGCTATACAATAGCTAGGAAGCCTGCCAAATTCAAGAATTATGCTAAAGTCATGCATGTATTTTAGTAGTTAACTAAATATGTTGGAAAAAAATATCTGTGGGAACAAATATATAGTGAATTCATATGATTGATACTTTTAGTCAGAGGGCAACAATAAGGCAAAAGCAGTCGTGAAAGGGTCTAACACGAGATATCGTTTAGTAACGTGCTGCTTCAAGACCACCGGTGAAACTTTTTACAGCTTTTACCTGAGAATCTTTAACCCCAACGCTACTCAGGCTCCCGTGGTTCAAGCGACTTTTCAAGAGGGACTACAACGTGAAGGAGAAGATAGATCAGGTGATGCCTCCACACCACACCATAGTTAATTTAAGATGTCCGCATGTGAACTTTGGCCCAAACGTTTTCAAGTTCAATCTCAATAATATAAACAACGTTCTTTTCCTTAGAAGCAAGAAAGTTCTCTCTATTCAAAATCTCTATTGAAAGGTTTGACTTTTTCACACAATTCAATCTTTGTGTTCTCATTTCTTAAGATTTTTTTTTGGTTTTTAGATGTTAAGGCTTGGTTCCAGACTGATAACAGCGCTTGAAACGCACAAGATATTCTCGGAAAAATACAAAGAAGAGAGAACAAGATGAGAAAGAAAGAAAAAGGGAGATCTACTTCTACGCATGAGAGCCACAGCAAAAATCCTACTCATACAAATAAATAATGGTTCAATCGGTTTGAAAGGGTACATAGCGTTCAGTCAAAGATCGACAAAGCTATGCCGCCACACTAGATTAAAAAAAAGCAACGGTTTTCTCTTCATTGGGTGGTAAGTTTCTCTCTCTCTCTCTCTCTCTCTCTCTCTCTCTCTCTCTCTCTCTCAAAATCATGCCAAGGCTTGGTTCAAAGATTATTAGTGTATATGAAACTGCTGATGATTTTCTTGGAAGGATTAAAAAGAGAGAGAGAGAGCTATGAGATGGAAAAAGAAAGGAAGAGAAGGCAAGAAGAGAAATAAAAGAATGAGAAGAGAGGGTTAAGTCAAGGATCGAACTTGCCTTTCCACCACACATAAGAGAACGATATCTCCCGCCAAATCTCCATCATTATGTAGCCAGGATTTAGATTTACTGTTTTAATGCAAAAAAAAAAAAATTAATGTTTTAGATTTACTGTTTTAATTCAAATTTTAATTTACTTTTATATTAGTTTTTAATAATTTTGATACAAAATATGAAAAGACATAATTTTAAAATTGGATTAGGGCATTGTTAAATGTTAGACCGGTACTGTCTGTAGCGTAGCTAATTGAATACTAATATCACACATTAAAAGTGAAGTGACAAGGAGTCAAGTGAAATTGTATGTATTATATATAATTTAAACGTTTTATAGGCAAACAAATGGAAGATGATTTTTTCAATAGTTGGACTTTCAATTATTATTTTCCTTTTTTCATTCTCAGTCGATTTTTATTATTTTTATCTATGTAATATTAGTTGTTCCCTTTTTTAAAGATTGAAAGTTTAAGTACTTCGATGAGTTTCATGTATGTTTTCCTGATTTTAATGCATTTGATGTTTAAAAGATAACGACATATATATAAAACCAAGTGACATATAGATGGTTGGTAGAGATAGAAGTGTATACAAAATTAAAAATCAAACGTTTAAGACGAACGATGTAATCAAATTATTAAGAGTAGTTGGCGCTTCAACATTAACAGCATGTCCAGTTTCTTTGATTATCTCTAATCTTGAATTTTGTAGATGCCTGCGAAAAGATATATACAAATATGATTAAGTTACACAAACTAATTTCCCCAAATTATATAATTTTTTTTTGTTGATTCATGCCTCTCAACGGCTATATGATTCGATAATGCGTTTACCTTTGCAGCCGATAACCATGCTCCAATGGAAATACCTTGTCCTTGTCTCCCCAAACAATTAACGTTTTCTGAATTATTATGATATCAAATTAGTGACCAAGTTTGTTTTGTTTATTAGTATAGATTCGAGTAAGATTCCAGTAAATAACGTTGATCTGTATCGTCTTCTATAAATAAAAGAAAAGTGAAGGCAAACAAACAAGAATAGTGTTTCCACTATACTTTACTCATAGACAATTCAAAACGTAAATTATTTTCTTTCTATAAAGTATCAGCTATATCCATCATGCCTACTCATTGATATTTTTGTCTTGATGCTAAAGTTTTATCATTAGCGAGGTCTTTCTAAAAAAAAAGAAGTTAAATCACTAATATCAATTTGACTAAACAAGGATAGTTGATTCAGTGAAGATTTATTACCTGTGATATCACAGGCAAGTCTGATTCTTCTCTTTCCAACAAGTTCTTAGCTAGTTCAAGAAGCTCCTGCCTATTTTTCTCATACATTACCTGTAGCAGAAGTAACAAGTTAATCCAATTTCAAAATATTTCGTTCAAAGTAAACAGAAAAGGAAAAACTTACAGCTATGAATTGGGAGAGGATGAAATCTGGTATCCAATCAACGAATGTTAAACCGGTGTTCGTTGAGATCTTAATTAACATCCGTAGATCCATAGGAGTTTTAGGAACAAGCATCTTCGAACAGTCTCCACCGTGTTTTCTCATCTCAGCCGTCTTCTGCTTCTGAGTAAATCCCACTCCACTGCTCACGATCACCAGCTTCTCCATCATCTCCGGCCACATCTCCGCCATTTTATACGCCACGAATCCACCGTAGCTAATCGAATACACCGAGATCCTTCCGTCGCAGCCTAGTTTTCTCAACCCTCCGACGATGCTCCTCGCCTGAATCTCAACGCTCCGATCCGCATTCTTCGTGTAGGATTTCCCGAAGAACACCAGATCGGGGATGAACAGATTAAAGGACTTGGAGAGATCGGAGACTTGATGAACGAACTGCCATTTGGAGTTTCCTCCGTATCCGTGGAGCATGACGAGATTAGGACGCGAGATTCTTCGGTGGCCGGAGATCCAGAAATGGACGGTGGTTTCTCCGTCGTCTAGATCGACGGTTACGGGTCGGAGATCGCAGAAAGCCATGAAATACAGAGATAGAAACGAATCGGTGATCTTGATCAGTATCGGGAAATCGAAGAGACACGAGATTAGGCTCTGAAAGAGAGTGAGAGCGATTGAGAGGTAACGACGAAAGAGATGAACGTGTTTCATGGACGCCATCTTTTCAGTGCAGAGGAAGTGGTGTGGTGTGAGAGAGTGCTTTTAAATTTGAAATGTTTCTACATTGGTTCGGTTATTTCCGGTTTATTTTTATATAATCGACTTAGCCTCTGCTTCAAACGTGGCTAAGGTGCATGTTAAGTGTTTCGACATCTAAATTTAGGATCCTAGCTGCCATGTGCTAAGTTTTCGTTCTATTGATTATTTAGGAAATTTATAAACAAATCAAACATTTAATTTTAAAGAAAAATACGAAAATAGAAGAAAATCTACTTTGAGCTGATTATTATACAGCTTTCAAAAAGAATGCATGTCTTCTGTTTCTATAAATTGATTACTCGCGTGAGAGCTACTTGGTCCACACATGGACTTATGAACAATTTTACTATGTCGTTTTTGTCTTCTTCTCTACGTCAACTAACTAGCTCAACGCGATTAGTCTGGTTAAGTTGATTACTCTGCATCGTTGGATCAGAATCAACCAAACACCACTACATTGTTTTGAACGTTTGATTTTTCTAGCCAACTTAGGGTTCCTAAAGTTTAAAAAAATTAAAAAAAAAAAACTTAAGGTTCCTATGTATCTATCTACCAATGAAATGATCTCCTGAGATCAGGTTAGGTTAAAATCATACTAATAACAAACCTTTTCTTGGCTCTTGAGTGTATATCTCGAACTGTCTTAATTTCCCAAATGAAAAAGGTAGACATATATTCTTTATAAGTGTATGAGGAGATAGTGTGCGACCCAAGTTAGGTCAGAACCCAAAGTAATGCCAAATTTCAGGTCCAACTTAAGGTTGAAACAGAGCCACTATAAAGTTATATATGAAATGAGCCCAAATCATGATCCATCGCCGCAACGGAAAGCATATAGTTTTAAAATTTCATATGTTTTCTGGTCTTCTTTGGCGCTATAATTAACCTGACAATGACATGCATAAATCCATTGTCTGAATATATTTCGAACTATTACGAACATGAATTTGAATTTGAATCTGGCTTCGAAAAAAAGAATATAGCTTCGAAAACATATCTGCAAAATTCAAATGTACCAATATTATATACTTTATTTCATTTTCAAAAATCATATATAACAGATTTTCTACATATTCTCCTATATTTAATCTCGTTCTATATCGATACACTATTAGGCACACCTCTGCACGTAACACCAGGCTCAGAACTCGGAACCAACAACTCATAAGGCAAAACTCCAGCTCCGCACCTGTTTCTACGGTTAGGATCACTGTTTCTTTTCTCAATCTCTTTTTCTATCCGTCCAATCTCCGCCGCGAATCCATAAAACGCATCAACAATCTCCGCGTCTCCTGTCCAAGTCGACGGTTGTTGTCTCTCCCCGATATACTCCTCATCAGGCGAATGCGTTGACAATGTATCAACCACAGCCATAAACTTCGACGTTTGCAACAAACTCGGCATCGACGAAAAATAGAACTTCTCTGGATCCGAGATGAAACTTGCGTACTCCGGATCCGACTCGTCTGGGATTAACCGTCGCATCAACGGAGGTCGGTTTGGGACGTAACCTCCGTACGGATACTGTCCGAAGTTGAGAGCGGCGTGTTGAGCGGAGGCGAGCCATACTAATGTGGTGAGGATAGAGACTAGGTCATCCACGGTGTTTAACTCTGGCCACCACTCCGCGTCGCGGAGATCTGCATGGCCGACGTTGATTGACTCGGAGTACCAGGATTGGAGTTCTGAGTCTGTCTGGATTGAGTTCGGGTTCTGGTAGTAACGTTCCACGTAGGTTCGGACCCATGTTTGGATTGAGGACCATATTAAAAGACCGTCATTGGCGTATGGATAGTCTTCCACTAGGAGTTTAAGACCATGTGGTTGTGTTGGGTCAGGAACTGCCATTCCTCTGGAAAGAAAGAACAATATAAAAGGATCGATATCAGATTCTATACAATGAAAACTTATAAAATTGTGTTAAAGATAATCAAGACTAGTATTTAGCTACGATACCTTCGAATGAGATCAGCAGGGAGGCCTTCCATGTCGAACCGCCAACTACTTTTGTATGCCGCGGAGCTCATTTCCAAGCCGTATTGGCCAGCAGTGAAGCCTCCTTCGATCACACCGTCTGCACTGATCAATGATTGTCTAGCCAATGCATTGATCTCCAACGTGTACCTCATGTGCGGATCCAATAGTTTGAATATCGGATGCATAGCGCTCAATTGCCTATGTGCAGCTATTATAAACGGTTCCAAGCTTGCATGGGTTCGTAACCTTTACAACAACAAAAAAAGATTGATAAAACATATTAATAACTCTATATTTCCATTATTAATAATTTGTTATTACATATATGTTTAATAACTTAATGTTTTGAGTACTAACCAGTGGTTGACAAGTTGGTGGACTCCAGCATCGTTAGAGCTAACGTGTGCTTTAGCGAGCTGCCACACCCAGTTAGAGGTTGCATCAACAGGAGGCGTAACCACGCGTTTGAACCGGTGGTTCGGGCCATGGGAAGGGAGACTTAGCTCGATGGCTACGGGCTTAAGTGTTCCGAGACGAGTCAAGAAGAATATGGTTCGAGTAGCATATGCTTTGCGTCCGTCGAGCGCATTGATCCGGTCGAGGAACGGCAAGAATATGTCATGGTAATCCAACATAAACAATCTGTTCTCTTCCAACGCCTGAAGAAAAAGCAATTAAACAAAAATTAGTTGATCAAATTTCACATTTAGTAATTACTCGAGTGATTTAAATTTGTTTATAGTATAAACGTACTCGTTGTACGGACAAGCCGTCAAGATGTCCGATGATGTGGTCGGAAGTGAGAGCTGAGTGTTGTGGACCGTAGATTTCTGGGTCAAGATTACTGACCGGTGGGAAAGTCTTGACTCTCTCAATGTTGACTGGATTGATTCCAGCTATGGCTTGACGTGCAAACTCGTCGTCTCGTAGCCATGCGTTTTTATCCTCTGCATTCATTTTTTTGAAATCAATTAGTTAATAACACTGATGTAGTAAGCATGTTATGGTTTTGAATTAATTAAAGGCAAACGCGCTTTCTATTATTCACAAACTAATACTATAAAATGGCATGAGCGTTTTAACGAGTTCAGAAAAGCACGTGAAACATATTTTCGTTTATGTACTCTCTTATTTCTGCTTTTCAACTAAAATGATTGTTTCTTACTTTTTGGTGAGACGATAATTTCATAATGGTCCCAATTATCAAAGACCAACAATCGCCACAAAAAAAAAATATTAAAAGTTTTTAAAAAATAAAAAGATAAATATATTAAAGTTCATTTTCAATTAAAAACAGAATTCATGTTAAAGAATCTCATGAATTAAGTGAACTTACTCGACAGTATTTTGGGAGTGTCGTATTTAAGTAGTCCTTTTGAAGATTCTTGGAGGGTATTAACGATGCCCTTAGGCAAAGGGAACTTGTTAAAAATCTCATCCTGAAAACCTAACTTGAGTAGCAAGCCTTCTTTATAGAGATCATCAATCTCTCCAAAGTCAGAAAAGTCCTCAGCTAAAATACTAGCTTTAAGCGACGGAACTAGGTGGTGTAAGACCGCTTTTAACCTCCCTGCAGCGAAAGTGTCCTGCTTAGTCTCTTCAAATTGCTCGTCTCGCGGCACGTACATAGGTAATGGCTTTTCCACTCGGCTCTCCGCTTCTTTATCTGCCAACAATGCAGATAAAACATCAGATACATTTTTTTTACACAACTAATGAAACATTGGAACTTCAAAATATTTTGGAGCAATATATATATAAAGGAATCTCTCCATTTTTTAAAAAAAATTAAAATCGTTATTAACTTGTTTATCGTCTCAAAATTTCAGGATCGGAATGATTTCATAACACCCAAAAAAATTACTATTAGAGATATTGTTTTTAAGAATGTTGCTATGAATTGTACCGGTATCAGTTGGCTGGCGACCGGTGCGACACCGTCTAGGGTAAGGCCTCTCTTTGCCACCGAGCTTGGGACGAGAGAGTTCAGATGACTTGTCGGGATTCCCAAGATCGTTGTAAACATCAAAGTCATAAATTCTGTCTGATAACTTCCTCACTCCACTGCCATTTCCTCTTAGATTCTTCAACTCTTTCTCCCTCAGTTTTCTTAACCCATCAGGTGTTTCATTGGGCAAAAACGGCTGCACACAAATTAACATAACACTGAATTTTAATAATTTATAACCACAACATTATCAAATTTAATTGAAAGCTGGCTAATGAGTATTATTATATGGACCCACCGGACATGAAACTGATTAGTATATGTAATTAATTCGCTGGAGATCGAAAATGACGTGACTTAAATGGTCTGGGACCATCCATATTTAATTATGTATCACTCAGACATTTTAATCAGTTACCTGATTAGTGAAGAAGATTCGTTTCTCAGGGTGATCGTTTTGGGACTGAACCCAAGAGTTGCATGGAAAATGAACAGGGCCAAGTGCGAAACCTTCGATGGTTATGCACTCTAGAAAAAACTCTTTCTGGTGCTTATTCACGATGGTGATGGCTCCCGGCGTGCCAAACGCTGCGTCTACCGTGAACTCCGCCGTGTAATGAACCCTCTCCGCCTTGGTTTTCGATTTCTCAGACCAATCCTTTAAAACCGCTGCATTGCTCTTCTTCGGCAAATTCGTTTCTGTTTAAATCAAAGATTGGATATTTGAAATAGGCCATTTTTAATTACACGATTTTAAAAAGTTTCTATTTTTAGAAAGTTTTCTTGAGGGCTCTGTTTTGTAACTGAGTTCAAAAAAAAACAAAGAAGAAGGTGACTTACTTGGATCTAGTTCGGTGCTAATAAGCTCCAAGACGATGTTCCGACCGATCTTGTCACCAAAAGCATCCAAGTGCTTAACAAGAGTCTCCTTAAAGTCCTCCTTGTTCTTGTTCCTCACTGTAACCACAGCTCTCACCTTGAATTTCACCGCCGCTTTCTCCTCCTCCTCTCTCTTTCTGTCTCCGGTGGCTGTGCTAAAACGCAGCGTTTTCACCAAATCTTCGCTGATGGCGGAAACGACGCCGTATTTGGACGTTCTTGGTCTCCGATCAAAAGGCTTGATCGAGAATTGCGTTGTATGTGTCTTCTTCTTGAAATGCGACGCCGACAAAACAAGTGATGGCCTTTGCGAAATAAGAGGATGACCCATTAACTCTTTAGCTAAGGCCATCACGATGATGTAATCAAGTAATATTGAATTGAATGAATCTTGAGCTGTTTTGTGGTATAGTGTTGGTAGGCAAAGAAGAAGAAGTTGTTGAGAGTTTATTAGTTGTTTGTACGTTCTATGCTTACTAATAATCGGCAAGTGAAAGAGAGATATATAGAGAGAAGGAACTCTTTGCCGTCCACACGTTTTTCTGTTCATTGGACTATTGTCTACGCAAAGTCATGTTTTAATTTTCTTTTTCTTTTTTTTCAGAAAATGTGAACTCTCAACTTATATTCACTTGAGCTAGATTTTTTTTTTTTTGTCAACAATATAGTTTTCAAAGTGATTAGTTGATTATTCTTATTGTTTCATTGTTGTGATGTTACATTTTTAACGATATCATGATAAATGTCTTTTCTTTAAAATGTTAGAAAACGTATTGTTATGACTTATGAGATGAAGATAATACAATATATTAGCGTGAAAAAGAACAATACGTTGTATTTACGTAACGTATAGTAGCAGTATTATTTACAGGACTGATCGTCTGATTGGTAACCATGTTGTGTTTCAGTAAAGGAACACATTATGAATCACAAAATAGTAACAATTAGTGGTATCGAAAGTGGTCTATTCGAGTTTGTGTACCACTATTTTTCACCGTTACTTTTATTTCGTCTAGTTATTTGTATACTCGTACTCCCTCTTTAAGTAAAATACTTGTATGTTATGTTACCAACTGGATTCATGACTACTTGTCCAATCCAAACTGTATTTGAAATTTAAGAAAATTATTGGATAAAAAGAGTTTTAATAAGGTTATGATCTAAAGTATAATAGTTGAAGACTAGAGTATATATTTAATGTATTTTTCATTAAAATTTTGTTATTAATCTAAACATATAATTTTAAGAAGGAAACTATAAGTTATATATAGAATATTGTTATTTTACTAATCAAATATAGAGCTACCATCGGCTTTTTTACTGTTTGGAACATATACAAAAGCTGACCACGATTGAAAATGCAATAGTAGGATTTGAACTCTGGTCTATTAATCTTAGAATGAATCATTTAATCATACCTTTAATTAATTTATCACGAAAAAAATTACTTATTTTTTCATATTTTGCTGTAACTTGTTTTTTTTTTGAACACCGTTCAGTAACATTTGTATCATGAACTTAGGTTGCTATGTTAAAAAGTCATAGTTGGCTATGTTTACTAAACAGAAAAAGAAAAAAACATATGGCTATGTTTACTAAACAAAAAAAAAACACGTGCAGAGTCAAACTGAGTTCCGAGTACACGACGCGTAGTTAGGAGGAGGCAAGGAAGCGAGGGAGAAGCTCCGAAGATAATCGAAATGACTACTTTACCCTCATATCTTCCAAAATTAGCGATTAAATGTTAGGTTATCGTCTGGAGAAAGTTGACCATGACCTTTTATATCATTACAATAATCAACAAAGTAACATAAGCCAGGAGAAGTAAATAAATAATTCGACAAAATGACCTTTGAAGATCGGTTGGTAATAGTTTCGAGAAAGAATTAAAGAAAAAATGGGTCTGACAGTTTTTAGTAGTTTTTTCACACACAAATTATCAAGAAAGAGATGGGGCATTAATGTACTTGATGCATAAAAGAAGTACTATAGGATCAAAATACTTTTTATTTTATAAAATACAAAAATTTATCTATCAGCACGTTTCTTTTATTACTACAAAAAATTATGAACCATTTTAATTAATTGAATAATAAATCTCTTTCAATATTTTCAGGCAAACTCCCACTTCTAGTACATCAGTTGAAAAATGGACAACAGATTAATTGATTCAGTGTGATATTGATTAGTTTTCTTAAGTGGAGTTGTCCATGCATGCATGTAGTAATTCACGTTTAAATTATATATAGATATCAAATCTAAGTTAGTTTAGCAGGATACAAACAAAAATACTGTTCAAATCTTGTCAAATATGAATTTAATATAACGTCAAAGTATGAAACATTTTTTTATCCGGTTTCCAATCCAATGATATACATATATGAATAAACTGAATTCACGACAAAAGAAAAAAGAAGAATAAACTGAATTCAGCAGTTATGAGAAAAGTCGTTTTTAGAACTGATTTGCTATTTAAATAAATAAGTGAAAGATTGTACCGCTTAGCTTAGATAGTGTTCAGAATTTTTTAAAAATGTAACGTTGAGCTTTTGTGGATTACTATGGTGGAATAAATGAAAAGGACAATAAGATCATAAGTACTTGTTTGTTAATCATGAAAATTCTCTTTAAAAAAAATATCCAGTAGTTTGAGATCGATCTTTGGAAGACTCCTTAGAGAACCAAGTTACTCTCAAACTGAATATGATCGAGAGAAGAACAACCAAACCAACTTCAGAGCACAAGCCATATTCCAAATCTTCAGGTTTTAATTCCTAGCCCATTCTCCCTTTTTGGTTTAGTTACTGGATCCCAAAACTCTACTTCCGAAAAAAAAAACGATAGAACTATTTTAACATTTGCACCCAAAAAAAAACGATAGAATCAAAGGGCATGCATATGTAACAAGTTTTTTTTTTTTAAAAAAAACAGTCTCGCATTGTTTTATATATAATATGGGGTGACAAGAAAAGTCGCATGGACACAACAAAAATAGAATATTATATTTATAATTACCATCTATACTACTGTGATTATGTATACGTGATATATATTAAAACATATTATTAATACCTGTCTATGTGAACTATGCAGTGGTTGGGAATCATTATGAACTTTGCGAACATGTTTCTATCTTGAAAATTTTGTTTAATCAAGTTTTTTTTGGTAAAATTGTTTAATTAAGCTGCTAACACGTCAAGATTTTTTTGGTATTTTAATTCGTTTCAGATTCATCAACAACACGTCAAACTGACCTTATTCGTCAAAGAAATTAAACAAAGTAAAGTAAACAAAGTCAAATAGATATTCAACACAATTTTATATAGCTGTGTGTAATTAACTACAGTACCAAATAGATAATGATTTCGTGAGACTCGCTTTGACATTATTGAGTTGGTCTAACTTTCAACGTGGAGGTACGTAAACAACGTGGAGCATGCATATATCTGATAATCATTTTTTGTCATAACCATATAAATCTAAATTTATGACGTAATAGTACCTCAACCTCATGTTGTTGTATTATTTGAAACACTACCGTAGACGTTTATTAAAATGAAACACTTGTTTTGCGTAGACTTACATGAGCATTTGAACTTATTTGTTTATGGGAGTATGCTTTACGTTTATATTTATAAAGATATAACAATAATTTCTTCTTAAATTATAGAATAACTTAGATTTGATCTTTATTGTGTCACTCGAGCAGGTCCGCGCTACGCGCGGGATTCGATGTATCGGTTTTTATAAAATATAATCTTGTTTAAATTTTATTCTATGTTCAGTTGGTTAAAGTGTGATTATGTTAAGAGAATGAGATTGAGTTTTCAAATGCCATAATTTATTTTTATGTCAGGGTATCTAATACAATGGAGAATAAAGTTTTAACTTTGAGATAATCTTAGTCGAATATATTTTGTAGTTGTTTAGGACAATGTCAGTAATTGCTACTCTTAACACTTTTTTTTTTTATATTTATGCTGTATTTGAACATTTATTTTTGGTTGATGTTATGTCAGTAATTTGCTAGAGATAAACTAAAACAAATGTACAACACACCAAATAAACGGAATAGTATACTTTGATGATTATATATATATATACTTACATAAAATTTTAATCTGACTATAGAATATTATGCACAAACAGAACTTATGACCATATATTATTATGTATAAAAATATTATAAATCAGCAAAATACATATTAAACTAACTATTATTTTTAAACTATTTTATTACACTATAGTACATGTTAGTTAATAGAATATCTATATATATTCTAATATTTGTATTAAAATTATTTGTAAATCTAAAATATGAATATATTAACATCTCAAATTGATAGTAAAAGCACACGTTTCTTATATATATTATTTCATCTAATATTTAAATATTAAAATTAAGAATATATTTATAAATAGTGATAATAATATTTCTGAAGTTCAAAACATAACTTTTAAAAATTAATTAGAATAATAATGTACACAAATTTTTAAAAAATTTAAATTATCTAGATTATGGATATAAATATAATTTCCATCTAAATTTTTTCAAGATAATATTGCACTCTAAACTAAACCGGTTAATATGAATCGCACTCGCATCCAAAATGTGCAATTTTCCTATGTATTGTTTTAGTTTCAAAATCATAATAATTCCCGTATAATACACTACATCTATTTAATATTATTATAATTTTTCTTTCCCTCAAACTCAAAACTATAACATATTATAAGCATATTTTTTCCTTTTTTCTCTAATCCACTATTACAATATGTAATAGAAATCAAGTATTATTTTGTATTTGTAAACATAGTTGTTTAATATATACGCCTAAACATTCTATAAAATCAATACTAACAAATATATAATCTATGAATAAGAATACTTTGCAATGATCTATATAAAAAATAACTTTTGGATGTTTTAAAGATACATAAGCAGTATGAACGTGATGTCGAGCCACAGACTGCGTAGGTAATGTTAGATGCGCTTGTGACTGAGCAGAGATAATGACACCTGCAAGTCCAGTCTTTCCTCTGTTTTATCTCCTGGCCATAACTAAAAGTTGTTTTAAAAAATATTTTAGAATATTATCAGGATATATAGTGGATGCAATGGATCTCTTTATATACATAAGCGTTTATTGATGTGCATTAAAGTGGCAGTTACACACTATTTGAATATGGAAATAAAAAGAGATATATTCATTTAAAAAAGTGATGAGTTTTTTATGCAGGAACACGTGTCGCGATGTCATGAAACGAATTTGTGACGTGGACGCACATGTGGCGCAAAGAGAAGGGAAGAAACTCAATTTTATAATAATAGATTTGTCGTTTCTGTACGTATAAATAATAAGGCTGTCAGTTATATATTACGTAGCCCTAACTCCGCTAAAATAACAATTTCGTTGTAGCGAATTCCAATGACAAGTGTGATTATTAAAATCGTAACCCTAATTACTTTTGAAATACAAAAGGTAGACGTAAGGAGAAATTGAGTGCAACATTCATAATGGGAACGATCAGAAAACGTATATATGACCTACCTTTCAGGTCTATTTTGATGGGCAGAAAAGTTAATAACGCAGTTTCTTGACGGATTATATGTCCAGCCAACTCCTTTATATCTTGCACCGTCCAACAAGATTACCGCTTAAATAAATAAGTAAATGTAGAGATACAAACGAAAAAATAATAATCCAGTAACTAAGTTAGTAACTACAAGATTCATTATGAGCCGAAGATTAAATATTTTCCATAATGATTTTAGTTTTATTGTTGATACACTTTAAATCGCAAAATGTTCAATATTTTGGATATCTAAGAGCATTGTCATCACTCAAAAACTCAAATGAGTTTCTTAAACTATTTTTTAATATTAAAAGAACAGCTGTGTCACAACTGTTTAGTGACTAAGTATTAATCACTCAAAATATGATATCCGTAGAACCAGTTTCCTATAAATTTTTCATAGTATTTTGTACTAGAGGAGAGACACGAATTTCCTTGAATTTCCTTTCTTTCTATTATTTTTTATTTTAATCATAAAAACTTAGTGCCTAGAGATCAGACTGATTTATAACTTATATTTTATGGCTACTTAAAAAATGAATTTACCAACAGGTTAAATAACATTTATAAATGAACATGTCAAAACTTCAACTTTATTGCCAGCCTGTATTCAGTGACAATAACGTAGGCGATGTGATGTATAATCAAAATAAAAATCCACAAAATCAATTACTTTTGCCTTCCAGTTTATAACACTTATATAGTACTTCTATATTACGTATTTATTCAGCCTCTAGTAAAATCCAGAATAATTCGTAAATAAGCTTTGCATTCAAACTTCGAGCTGTAAGACCGTTCATTCAAATATAATATAATAATATATGATATGGCATACAAGAAAACTGATCTTTTTAGTTAACACGTATTTTTTTTTTTTGAACATTGGTTAATACGTATTTGCACCGTCCAACCAACAAATCTATGTGAATTGGGTATCAGACAGAAATAAAATCTCGATCAAGAGATGTTTTTCTCAAGTGTCAACGAATCCAAGTAAATTATAGTTACATGTCAATATCATTTTATTGGTTTATTTTTAAAAGCCTAAATTGTGAGATTTTGATGGAACTTTTGAATTTGAATGCTACACGAATAAGACGTCTGTGTAAATTTCGGCCCATGAATGCATCCAATCTAGGGGTCATGTGCGTCTTCCACCGTCCAAGTTTTATTTAACATTTTTTTACCTTTTCATATTAGTTTATTTTTAACACTTTCAACTTAACCACTCTGAACTAAAATCTAGCTGAGTTTTGTTTATCTCAACCTTATGGTACTCCACACGGCTGCTTTCGTTCTTGTCTAATGATCGTTCTTTGGCTCGTTCGTCTAAGGGTTTTGGTGTTAGACTCATCTTTCACCTTAGCCACTTCTCATATGACCATCAAATGATGAGGAAAATCACATCTTTCATTCCAAACAACAGGTTTAAGTTCTCCTTCTCTTCTTGAGCTGCAATTTCATTGTGTGAGTGGTGCTTTGTAATTTTAGGTTTATTCTATTATTTTGTAATAAAATTGTTGTTGAATTTAGAAAGTGATATAAATTTATATATTTTGTGGAAGCACGTAAATAAATATTAAGATTATAGGATGATGTAGTTAGTTTGACGAGTTTTTTTTTTTATAAAAATTATACATATTTATTAATTTTTTAATTGGTGCAAAATATGCATGATACACATACCTTATTCTTTAAAGGGATGTACTGGTGGGCTTAATTTTAGATAGGCTAACCGGCCCAAATTGAGAAAACAGATTGATTGTAAAAGATTCAACCGTGATTGAGTAAATTAAAAGCGCGTTTTAGAGTTTAACCCCTCGAACACCAGTTTTCTTCCCGCCGTGTATCGCCTGACAGCCACCGCGCGTTTCTGAACTCCGATCAAGTTGATGTCAGGACTCGCAGCTCACCTAGTGTTCCTCCTCGTTCTTGTCTCCGTCTCCTTGGCGCCGTCGTCGGTCAGGTGAGCTAGGAAAGCTTAAGGTTTCTATTGGCAATTTGCCCCATTGTATGAAACTGATCGGTTCGTATGTGAACTCTATTGGATTAGATCTGCGAGTTTGGGTTTTAGATCCAATCGAAAAACTCTGTCGCGGGACGAATCTCGTTGCTGTTTAGCTTTATTTTCCAAATGTCAGATTTGATGAGCTAAAATTTGTTAGGTGTTTAGGTAAAGAGAGAACATTGGCTATGATAAAGCCAGATGGAGTCTCTGGTAACTACACTGAGGAGATCAAAAGGATCGTTGTCGAGGCAGGTTTCGATATCGTCGAGGAGAGGCTTACTCAGCTGGAGAAGGAGACAGCCTCTGCGTTTTATGACGAGCATTCGTCAAGGAGCTTTTTTCCTGATCTTGTTTCTTACATGACAAGGTGAGAAATTTTTGGTGCTTAACACTAATTAAGTGCATCTTTGCTTTTGTCTGGTTATGCTAATGGGGTTTGTGAACTGTTTGTAATAAGTGGTCCGGTGTTGGTGATGGTGTTGGAGAAGAGAGACGCTGTTTCTGATTGGCGTGGTTTAATCGGGCCTACTGATGCGCAAAAGGCTAAGATTTCTCATCCTCACAGGTTTGATTTGCTCTCTAACTTAGTCATTGATGTTTTGTAGTTTATTTATTCTCTTTTTGTATCTAAAATTTGCAAACACAATGTGAGGTTAAGTTGGGCTTAGTCATAAGCTGTATCACTTGAAAATCATTATTATTTGACTTGTTTTGACCTCATTAGATTGCTCTTCCTTCATGTATTATAAACTCTCGTCTTGTTCTTGCAGCATCAGAGCATTATGTGGTAAGGACTCGCAAAGAAACTGTGTGCACGGCTCGGATTCAACATCATCAGCTGAGAGAGAGATCAAGTTTTTCTTCAAAGATGTAGTTTCAGGTTTCTTGCTTCCTCGAGTCTTCCCCCCCCTTCTTTTTTGATTTTCAGTATTATTTGTTTAGAATCACTTATTAAACCAAATCCATTCTGATATTTGCAGATGACATCGCTTCACAACATGATGAACTTTAGAAAACACCAAAACGTGTTCTCTTTGTAATCTTGTAACTGTTGTTTAATCTATCTATAGTCACATATACTGTTTTGTAACAAATGTTCATTGATTTCGATACGACTTTTCAATTGTTGGGAAGAGTGGGATTATTACCACCCAAATTCAATCTAAGACACATCAGTATACTTTACAAAGGCAAGCCTTGTGCATACATTTTTTTTTTTGCATACATATTTTGTTTTCCTTCTCAGTAAACTGGATAACTCAGGCCTAGCCCACGTAATAGGGTCAGCTGGTTGAAGCCCTATTTTGTTTTAGTTTTGATAAAATTCGTATAATAAATATTTTGTCAAAGAAGAAAAGAAAATTGTAGGGTTTAGATGTCTAGCACTTGGGAAATTTGACTAACCATTCAATGTAATACATTTTGGAATATAATAAATATATCTAAAAAGAATTGTTTGGCCTCTATTTCACTAATGTGTTATTTTTATCATTTATCTAGAATTAATTTTACAGTTAAATGTGTTTGAATTCAACAATTTAAGGATATATAGTCTATAAAAGCATCTTTTATATTTTGTAAATAAATATAAATCACGATGAAAATTTTCGTATTTATTCTAATTAAAAAAAAATCAAAATAGCACACTGCCACACTGGCTGTTAAATAAAGATGGAGCTTGCGGGTGAAGAGAGAGCATGGGCCAGGAGTGGTGGCTGCCGCTGTACGTTACAATAACTTTATTCAACATGGTATCTTTATAATTTGATTCTTTATATCTTGTTGGTACTTAACCGATAACTTTATTCGGTCTATTTAACGTCAAGTCGCATGCTGACGAATCTCGTGACGATTGACCATACATTAACAACTGCCTAATGAATTTCTAATATATAAATATTATACCTCCAAGTTTCTCTAAAGTTAAAATAATTAGAATTTAGATGTCAAACACGTGTACTATTTGAAAATCACAAAGACATCTTAAGAACTCCCAAGATTTTGTGTTAATCACAGTTCACAAGAGAACGTATTAATTGTTTGAACCACATATTAATCACTTTTAGAGTGGTCCCTAATCCTAATTCTGGTCCTATAGTGTCCCCACTCATTCTTAGTTATCTACATAATTAATCAGGTGTGTGTGCGCGTGTCAGTGTGATGCCACTATAAACATTCGGATTAATGTCTAACTTTTTACTCAGCAATTCTCGGGTTTGCCAAAGATACTGCTAAGTAAGTATAAATTGAAGTATAGTGGTTAGTAATTAAATAAAAATATCTAGAAAAATATTAAAAGAAGAAGGTGAGAGAGAAAGTTGACGCAGAAGACAAAGTTTCATGGAGACCAAGGAAATGTTTCCCAATCCATAAATCCAATGATGTTAATTCATTTGGTAACATGCAATTCTATTGGAGTTTGACAATCATTTTTATTTTATTTATTTACATATACTGTATGCAAGTAGAAAGCCTATTTTGACTGATCCATATAGGTGGGATCAGTTCCATATGAATTACAATGCAAACATATCTTTAAAAATATATGCTTCTACGTGAGATGGTGCAAGAGTTTAGATATATAGAAAACTTGCCCTAAAGAAATTATAAGACAATTGCCCTTATATAGAAGAGTTAAAGACTTGAGAGGACATTGCACAGCTCTTTACATGGATTTTCGTTATTTTTTCTTTCTTTCTGACTCTTTCTATTAGATCTTTATGCACTTTTTTAAAAACAACTTTAACACTTTACAGATTTTTAATAGTTCTCCCATAATATCGAAGACTATTGTGGATACATAATTGATGATCAATAATACATTGTATAGTAGACATGTCTAAACTTGGAATTAACCGGCTTGTCTTTATTATATATTGTTTGACGTTTGTTTGGTAAGCTATGAGTTACGACACTGAACTGACACCAATTTCATCGTCTATGTTAAATGCAGCTTACTATAAGTATATATACTTTCGGTAACCAGCACTGGTTCAAAATGATACAAGCATGTAAATGAACTATGACTGACTTAAATTTTGATATCTGTTAAACAACATGTAGTCATGTTGTGGTATAATGGTATCGATTACTATCAAGAAAGTAAATTCATTACGTTTCAAAGTGGGCAAATACTTTGTAAGTTTTTTACGGGCTATTGATTCAGTCACTTCGACTTGAGTTTTGGTCGGGACGCTTTATCCGTTGGTAGATTTAGGGAAAATCTTTGCCAACCTGCTCACGTTCAAATATGTGATGGCTAAATGCATTACGTAAATAATTAAGCTATAATCTACATACCTATAAATATTATCGACTGAACATCAATTATATAAGTAAATTTTTAAACTTTGGGACCAGATAACAAAAGTTTAATTTCTTGCCTCACCTATAAAATGAGCTAATTATTAATTTTATAATACTACTTCGGTAACTACGATTAATTTAGATAACAGAAGTTTAATTTCTTACCTCACCTATAAAATGAGTTAATTATTAATTTTGTAATACTACTTTCGGTAACTACAATTAATTTAACCACATGATTGGTGATCTAGTGACATACAAGATTTAAGTTGTAAATAATTTAGGTTTAAAAACACCACATTGCACTTTATCACGTGATCACGCAGATATAGGTTCATTGTTTAAAGACCCAAAAAATATTTGGAGAAAAGGTTAATCTATGACTTTCTTTTGAAAATTAGTTTGAGTTATTACATGAGTCCAGAATACCACTTATTAATAAACAAAACTATGATTAGTTATCTCTTCTATGTTAATAAAATTTAAAACTTTGAGGCCAGATAAACATAAGTTAATTTTCTTGCCTCACCTATAAACTAAGTTAATTATTAATTTTGAAATACTATTTTCTATAACTATATATGATTAAGTCTCTTTTTGTGATTAATTCTCTTTTATATCTATATTGTTTTGCATATGCCCATATTAACAGTGGTGGAACAAGCAACGTGCCCAATTATATGTAAACTAAACACAAGTTTATAAGTAATTAACAAACTTGAGGAGAACCCATTCCGTGTCACCGTACTAACCATTCAATGTAATGCATGTCTAGGGATTCAATTATTTCTCGTTCTTAGAACTTTGACTGGTGAAACATATCGAAACTACTCTAACTTTCTACATATCGCCAAGGTTGCTCTACGCCCACCGTGTATGATGAGCCGAGATCAAAGCCGTGACGTTCTCTCCAATACACGGGTTTAAACTTAATTAATTTTATTTTTTAAAGAGTTAGTGTAGCTAATCTGTGGGCCGTAGTAAAATGTAGAAGAATGTTGGTGGACTCGTTGGGTACGTGGGGATATGTGCTTTAATATGAGTGAGTTTATGAGTTGTATAAAGTAGCAACAGTGAGATAATATCTGAACACAAGATTACAAAGAACAGTTTAAAAGTTTTCTTTTTAACTTGAAATCCTCTCGTTTAAATAGTCAAACTTGGAACTTGAACAACATCAAATTCATCAATCTTAGTCCAACTTGTCTAAAAGACTCTCTCCCAGTTTATCTCTATAATAACCAATAGCAATTCACCAATAACTTAGTTCACACATAAGACATTTAATCTCTGTTCAGAAGATCGTAAAAAAAAGAGGAATACATGAAGGTCAGTTTTGTGGTCCTATGTAATATGTTTTAATTGTTTTATTCTATGTTTCTCAATTCTCCTATTGTTTCTAATTTTTTTTACTTGTTGTATTCAGTTCTTAGGATGGATGCTGAACAAGCAAAATGCAAAACATGGGGATTATAACAGAACAAGCACTTCCTCTGCTTCTTCTCGTAAGATTTTACTTTCATAAATCTTAACTTCAAGATTCTGTTGTCTGCTAGGGATATGTGCAACCAATCCACCAGGATTCTTGTCTCTTTAGAATTTGTTGTCCAAAACCAAGATTCAGGACCTTATTTTGACAAGATTCTTGTCTTTGCTTCTTCAATTTTGATTGGTCCTCTGATTTTTTCTCGGTGTCTTGAATCTTGTTCTTAGATCATGTGAAGAAAGAGTCAAGAGAGGAGTTCAGTGACTGGCCTCACGCGCTGCTCGCTATTGGAACTTTTGGTACAACAAGCAATGGTGTCAGCCAGAACGAGAGCAAGAATGTTCATGAAGAGATTGAAGAAGCGAAGAAGTCTATCTCGGCTTCCGAGCAAGAAGAAGAGCCTTCTTCATCTGATGACATCGAGGATTTTACTCCAGAGGAGGCCAAGAAGTTGCAGAAGGAGTTGATGAAGATCTTATCAAGAACTAAGAAAAGGAAGTCTGATGTGAATAGAGAGCTCATGAAAAATCTTCCTTTGGATAGATTCTTGAATTGTCCATCGAGTTTAGATGTGGAGAGGCGAATCAGCAATGCACTCTGCGCTGTTGTGGATTCATCTGAAGAGAGTGATGATATGGAACGAACAATTAACGTTATTCTTGGTAGATGCAAAGAGATATCTATAGAAAGCAAGAAGAAGACAGACATAAGCAAGACGTCTGTCTCATATCTTTTCAAAAAGATCTTTGTATGTGCAGATGGGTTTTCTACATCCCCGAGCCCTAGCTTGAGGGACACGCTTCAAGAATCAAGAATGGAAAAGGTAAAAATAGTATATATATAAATTTTATTCAAACATATCGGTTGTCTCTAATTAAAATATAAATTTACAGTTGCTAAAGATGATGCTGCATAAAAAGATTAATGCTCAATCCTCGTCGAAACCAACATCATCAACAACAACAAAGAGATGCTTGCAAGGCAAGAAACAGCTCTCTTTGAAGAGTGAAGAAGAAGAAACCAACGAAAGAAGAAGTAGTCGCGATGGACATAAATGGGTCAAAACAGATTCTGACTGTGAGTTTTCATTGGATTCTCATTAAATTTAGTAAAAATTCATTTAAAAACAAGAGCTGATTCTATCTTGTTTTGATTATAGTCATAGTTCTTGAGATCTGACCAAACCTTCGTTCTTCAAGCCCTTGCAAGAATCTATTCAACGTACAGGTAATTAAGAAATAACACGAGAACCTCTTAAGCTTCTATGTTTCTCTTATCTAAAGCTTATGTGAGATGTTTTGTTTGATCATTTATGCAGATTCAAACTCTTAAAAGGAAATAATGAAACAAGTCTCTTATTTTGGAGGATTTTCTTTTTGATGAATCTGCACGTGTATGTATGTATGTATACCTTGTTGTTTTTTGCATGATTTGATATGTGGGCATTTGGGTCCATAGAAGCAAACATGTTCTTGAAACATACATACATGTGTGTATCTGATCATTTGTGTAATGTTAAGGTGGACAACCTTAAGTTTTAAAGGTGAATATTTCTTCTTCAATAATTACATTCTTTGTGCGTTTAGTTAAGTTATTTGTAAGAGACAGGTCAAATCTTGAACTGAATAATACTTCTTCTAGTTTCTCCTTGGTCTATTATATAACATATATTAAAAAAAAATGTTAGAGGTCCCAATCAATTACCAAAAGATATGAAGATTCTCTCAAGATGAGGAGAAAACTATATCCACTTAAATTTTTCCCGTTTTCTTGGATTAGTGGTAGTAAGTGCTTTCAAAATAAAACAATGAATTGTCAGATTATTCTTCCCAGTCCGTCCTAGTTTCAAACACATACACCACTGCTTGCTACAATTAAAATACCAAACCAAAATAAAATTCATAGTCTAAACTATCCCTTTAGCATAAAAACATTAGTGTATAATTTTTTGACCTTCTTTTTCGGAAGTTTTAAAATCGAATATTTGACTAGTAAAGGTTTGATCACATTCACATGTAACAGCTAGTTATGAGCTATTTCGACCCAAAGTTTAGAAAAACACACTTCCGAAGAATCTCAAACATTCGGAACGGAAAGTTTCAGCCCAAGCCCATTTTATCTACATTGCTAACAAAAAAACGCAAAGAAATTCTGAGAGCCACAACTTCCTAGGAATCTCCGGAAGAAAGAAATTCAAAAATGCAATCGAAAGATTAAGCTCCACATCACGAAGGTCCCAGCAACCATACTATTATTCTCTCTTTTTAGAAAAATATCATTTTACCAGAACACGTTTTTTCTAACGAGTCGTAATCATGAAGCAACGTATTGATTATTGCATCCGTGAAAGGGGCAGTTCAGTCAATTAATCCTTGTTAGCCATTAGTTTTGTTTTTTTGACTAATCGCATTAGGTGGGATCAAAAGATTTGCCTTCTCTCGTGGGCAAAATGCAAATCACACATTAATGTCGCGAGTGCGTCGTATGACTTGCGCGACTTGTCCTAATCATATTCATAACATATGACTCTATTTAATTCACGTGTTTTTTTTTATCTTCTGTCGGGTCTCAGACAAGTGCACTCTTTTGAATTTTTTTCACACGGAACTCCGGAAATTACGAGACAGAGCCCCACACGGCACACGGCCCACGTACTATTATTCTACTCGAGTTTCCGTTAAAGTTAACTAACAAGTTCTTGTAACGCATGAAAGTCCCATGAATGTGACTTCTAACTACGACGATGCCACCACTATAGCTTAGGCTGAGTTATTGGGGAATGGCAGTTTCGTAGATACAAGCATCTTTGGGGTCCCTTTACGAATATTTAGCAGATTGACTAACGGCGTCTGATAACGTGGTCGTCGGTTTGTAACTCTTTACGCGTAAGGAAAACGTGCCGGAAATTCTATTTGAAAAAAACATTTGTTTAGTCTAAAATCTGGCCGTCCATAAACCGATATTCTGTACCAAACTAAAAAAAAAAACATGTGAGCATATTTAAATAAAAAGATAGGCGACAGATTTGTTATACCAAACTTAAAACAATAAATAATTAACGAAAGACTACTACCATTAACTTTATTATTATTATTATTAATTTTTTTTTGCTAAATATCATTAGCTTTATTATTGTTATGAAGTTTCCTTTCTCTTTCACACGAGGAATATTTATTTGTTATTAGTGATGAATTATTCCAAATATCTGAATTTTCATTCATCAATAAAAGTAGAACTACCACATACTCAAAAAGAAGAATAGGAAAATCAAACAAAAATAAAATAAAATTTTATTTATTTATTGGAGGCTATTAAAGCCACATATAATGAGTTTATAAAACACATGAGCGAGCTCGGGGCATCCCCACTTGTACTCTTTCTTCCATTTGAACGCACAAAAAGAAAAGAAAAACAAGATAACAAATACATAACTAAAAAAAAAAAACAGAACTCTGGAGAATCTCTCCTTATGATTCACAATATGTCGGAAAACGAAGATGGTAAGGCACAACCGCAGGAGAAGTTTAACTTTACCCGGAGATGTAGTTTGCTCAGCCGTTACTTGAAGGAGAAGGGTAGTTTCGGGAATATAGATCTTGGATTAGTCCGAAAGCCCGAGTCGGATCTAAAGTTACCCGGAAACTCTGATCAACAAGGTACTTTATATCTTCCTAGCTCTCTCACGTCCGCCACTTGTAATAGTAAAGTCTGTTTTTATTTATTCATTTGCAAGTCAGTTCCTTAAAACTCGAATATGTAACCAGGGAAAAAAGTAAGGAAAGAATTTACTTAATTTTGGAAACTGATACGGTTCATGAATCGCAAAAAAATAATAATTATTTTTTGTAGAGTTTATTCGTTTGACTCCAATAAAGCTGACAAAAGTGTTTATTCTCTTTATTCAGAAAAACAAAATGTGATGCATAAGGCAAATTCGGAACTCAAAGCTCTTAATGTCTTAGGTGAACCCTCTAGTTCATCTGGAGGCAAAGCCAAAGCTACCAATCTCAGGTGAGGTCTATAATAATAATACTTGTTGCTATTCCGGTTTTAGATGGTTTTGTTCTGAAACCGGATTTTGGTTTACAGTGAACCATCAGATCCGGGAAGTTCCCAGCTGACAATCTTCTTTGGAGGAAAGGTTTTGGTATACAATGAGTTTCCTGTAGACAAAGCTAAAGAGATAATACAAGTAGCCAAACAAGCCAAGCCTGTTACTGAGGTTACTGTCCAAAACAACAACAAAAGCAACATGGTTCTTCCAGATCTCAACGAGCCCACAGATTCTGCTGATGTCAATCAACAGCAACAACAACAAAACCAGCTCGTGGAACGTATAGCACGTAGAGCGTCTCTACATCGATTCTTTGCTAAACGTAAAGACAGGTAAAGTTAACTTGACTAGTACAAAAAAGATTAAGTATTAACAACATAAGTGCTCCTAAATTATCCTAGTAATCAATCAAAACCGCGATAGATACTCACATGACAATTTTCATGTATTTTTTTTTGTCATTACAGAGCTGTGGCTAGAGCTCCATACCAAGTTAACCAAAGCACTGGTCGTCATCACTATCCTCCCAAGCCAAATAATGTACCTGGTCAACAGCTAGAGCAGGGACAGTCGTCACAACGACCGGCTCAATCCAAACCAGAATGTGATAAAGATATGTTGATGGAAGTTAACGAAGAAGGCCAATGTTCGAAAGATCTCGAACTTAGGCTATAATCAAATTTTGTTAAATATTTTTAAGAAACTTAAACATAAGATTATCGTCTGACTTATTTTAAGTGATTTTTGCTTTGTGCTAAAGTTTGTAATCATTTTTAACTTGAATATTTATAAATGCTATACTGAATTTAGATGCAATTTATTACAATTTGATTTGCAAGTTATTGTAGGGGGTGTATTGAATCTGAAATTTAAAGTGATTTGATTTTTAGTGGGTTTTAGATTATTGTAGGAAAATTTGAGATTTGGTGTGATTTTTGTTAAATAACTCTAGAATCTCCTCTAAAATAATGAGATTTGGATTTTTATTTTTATAACTAAGAAACTTCTCTGAAACACTCTAAAAACATTTAAAGCACTCTGAAAAGCACTCTGAAATCTTTAACTTAAATTTTGTTCAATAACAGTGGATTTCAGAGTATTTTATAAAATGACAAGTTCAATAACACCGGATTTTAAAATGATTTTTAAAATCCACGTTTGAATAACAGTGGATTTGTCATTTTAAGACAAATCAACTCAAATATTTAATTGAATACACCTCCTGTAGAGTTTATTTTAAGTTTTTAGGAGCAAGTTATTACAATTTGATTGACAATTATCATCTAAACAAAATCAATCAAAAAAGAATCTAACATGGTCTAGGAATTTTACAAAAAAAAATCAACAATAGTTAAATATTTAATTTGTAGTTGTAGGCAACAAACTAAGTGATATTAATGATTTCATTAAATAATACAGTTTTACATGATGTATATAAGAATTTGAAAATGCTGTAATATTTTGATGTATTTTAACTATTTATTATAATAAAAATGTATGTATAAATTCCTGTTAGAATAAAAGTGTATTAATGTGTCTTATCCTTCTGAAGCAGAAAACTATATTTTACAAACTAAATATCGAAAACTAAAAAAGTGACCCTCTATATGTGATCTTGTTGGTGGCCTTCAACAAATGTTATTTTTTTCATCACGAAATACGACACTATGTTGAGTAGTCTTAATTTAAATATCTAATTTGGATGATGTAACTGTGGCTTTTATTATAGAGCATTTCATTTTGTAAATTACACCAGTTACATGAGGTTGTAGCGAATTACATTACAAAATTTTTGGTATTGATTTCAACTCTATCATTTTTGCCAATTAGAAACTAACCTAGTTTATGATGGATAAAGAATGTCTTTCTTGGAGTGAAAATACAAATGAGAGAGTGAGTTTGCTTACAGTATTTTTGTAAGCTGTAAAGGTTCCAAAGCTTGTTGACTTCTCTTGTGACATACTGTTTTCAATTTTCAAACTGGATTTTGATTTTTGAGTATAGTGATGGCGTACGTGATGTGATTTGATCAGGTTAGTAAATGTTTACCTCTTTGACATTTTTCTGGTCTTTTTTTTACGTTTTCTCTTCGTTTACCAAAAATAAATTCTCCACAAGATATCATAACAATATATATATATATATATTGAAATAATAAAATCAGTGTCGAATTTCATACTAAATATATCTCATCTCATTTATTTAATGGAGATTCATGCCTGATCGGATTAATATATTAAGAATTTAGAAAATATAGATTTATAGTAATTACATAAGGCCAATCAATCTTTCATAACAAAAACATAATTACTTAAGAGTTACTTAACACTATTTTTAGAAATCATTTACGAATTTGAATTAATTTATAAAAAATCAATATTATGTTTCAAAATTATATTTACTTATAGTTTTGAATAAAATATATTGTAAATAACATATTTCAAAAATAAATTCACACGGCACTCAAAGTTTGGAAAGACAATTGGTAGTAGCATCTAAAAACATGAAAAAATCTAATAAAATTAACATATATGAATATAACTTGCTCTTCTAATTATAATAAAAGTATCACAATTAAGAAGACTCTACTTTTCGATCATTGATTACATTAAAAGTTTATAATATATTAGCTTTCATCTCTCATAATATGATATTAAGGAAAAACTAAGGAAAAAATTATGTAATTTTGAGAAAAAATAGAAAAAATTACTGATATGGCTGTTAATTATTATTTCTGCAATAACTATGTGGTTTATTTTATTAGAATTTCATACCAGAAGAAATTATAGATTTTTAGTAATTACATAAGATCAGTCAATCATTCATAGTAAAATATATTATTTAAGATTTACTTTAAAATTATTTATAGAAATCATTTAGGAAGTTGAATTAGTTTATAAAAATTTAATATCATGTTTCACTATATATCTACTTATATTAATGAATAAAATATATTTGTAAATAACATATTTTAAAAATAAATTCACACGGCATTCCAAAATTGGAGAGACAATGTGGCAATAACATTTAAAAACATAAAAACGAATAAATTAACATATATGAGTAGTTCTTGCTCTTCTAGTTACAATAAATGTACCACAATTAAGAAGCTTATACTTTCAATCAGTGATTATATCAAAAGCTTAAAATATATTAGCTTTCCTCTCTCCTAATATGATATTAAGATAAAAATAAGGAAAAAATATTGTGATTTGAGCAAAAAATAAGAAAAATTAATGATATGGTTGTTAATTATTCTGTCTGCATCTATGCCTTTTTGATCGAGTGAACCTGAAATGTAGAACATCATAATTTACATACACCTAAAAGTCATCAATATTTGTAAGAACTCTGAAAGATGTGAATCTGTACTATCCATTCCTGTAGGAATGATAAACTGATTTTGATGTTCTCTTTATCCTCATTTGTCATCCGGAAGATATCCAACGTCTTCAAAGCATCATCATTTGGAAGGAATCGCTTGAGATTTTCCAAGCCAATTAACCTTACAAAACAAGAAAGAACTTCAACCACGGGTTTGAAATTTCCAATGTATATATAAAATACAAGCATAATGTGAAACTTACTGTGAATTACCACTCACCACATTCTTAAATGTCTTTTCTGCTTCACTTCTTGCATCAGAATCACACTTTATTATAGCATCTACACATTTTTCTTTTTCAGTCATCAATTTTTTCCTCTGCCATGCTGATAAACGAAGCAGATTCAGATCATCAAACTTCATTACTGTGTTGTGTGGCAAGTATGGACTGATTTCCATGGTTGGACGAGCCAACAAAACTTCAACTAAATAAGTACACTGAGTCTAGCTTTAGTTTATGAAATGCTTCGTAATCTTTTTCTTCGGGATCCTTTATTATAATTTTTATGACATCTTCTTCTTGAATCTTATTTTTATTACGGTTCTGTTTCAATATCATTGTTTCTGTCATTGTGAGGACATTTTTTATGCTTTATTTTCAAATTATGGATATGATGAGTCTAACTTATTTTGTTTATGACATAAGCTCTGAAATGGTTTCTTGGGGTTCCTTTCTTATACCCTTTGATATTCAGATGATACTGAGAAAAAATGGAAGAAAAAGAAAATAATTTTGAGGAAAAAATAAATGAAACGGATGGTCATTGTTATTGCATTTCTCAATAAAAAGTGTTAGGGAAACAAAAATACACTAAAATGAACGTTAAAGCAGCTTTTGTAAGTTGAATATATCAAAAAACTTAAATATAAGATTAATATTAAAATTGTGATAGTCTCAAACCTATAGTTTTACAACATATTTGGTTTAGTTGGTTTGGAAAAAAACATTTTTCTCGATGTAGTTGTTGTTCATCATGCATCCTTTTGATGTTAGAGATGAATTTTTGCTCATGTTTTATTTTCAAATTATTGGATATAGTGAGTCTAATTTATTTTGTAAAAATGACATACTTTCTAATGGTTTTCTTTTGAGTCCTTTCTTATAACCCCTATCACATCTTATTTAACTCTTATTTGATTACTGTGGAACTGTTTGTTTCTAATTATCTCTGTTATCAACAGGTTTGTAATCAAACATCTGTTATTGTGACATACAAAAGAGAGATGATTCTTGTTCAGCCAAAAGTCAAATCTTACAATAACAAACTTGTAGGGAAGAGATTCTTGTTAGTTGTTATTAAGATGTATAAACAACAGACAGATTATCTAGTTTAGGTAAAGAAGGATGTCCCAATCTTGAACATCAGTCTCTAAATCTGCTTTGTTTGTAGGCCAAGATATCTATATAAATGAAAAGCCCTGTTCAGCGATTACTATACAATTCCTCTTTTCTCTGAGTGTTTGAGTCTGTTGCATAAACATGTACCACTCTCTTAAAGCATGTTCATCAAGCTACACACAGAGTAAAGCTAGTGTATAAGGAAAGGGTAACATGAATAATTACTTCATAATCAAAATATGTTTTATCTCATACAAATATTGAAGAAATCGACAATAATGTACACAAATCGAATCAAGTAATTCTCTTCAGCACAACAAACTTTGTACTTGTGTGTATAAAGTTAAACATAAGAGTTCTTCTTCCTTTTTTTCTGTTACCTTGGCTTTGAGTCATTTCCTTTGCCACGGAATGGAGACAGTGAGAAGAATGATCTCTTAAACTCTCCATCTTTAGCTTTGAAGCTCTCTAAACACACAAAACACAAAGCTATAGTCAGAGGACTTTGTGAAACCATTTAAGACAACAAAAGAACTATATATAAAAAGGATTGTCTATACCTTGTTCATCATCGTCACCTTCAGATGTTGTTACAGAGACCCAATCCATTAGACTATCTGCAGGACGAGTTTTCTTTCCAAACTTAAGCAAACGTTTGATCCCTTTTGCTAAATCTTTCCGAGAATGGAGTGGAGAAGAGTTGAAAACAGTGACATGACTCTGAGCTGGTGTTGTTGTTGTTCCCCATTTCTTTCTCATTCTTGAACTCCAAGAAGGACTTCCCATGGGAGAAGAATCATCAGCATCTGAGTGCTCTTGCGGATAAGAGAACGCGTGTTGCAAGTTTGAGTTCCACGAGAGAGAACTCTCAGTTGGTGAGTCCATTAAAGATCCAACGTTATGCTGAAACGTTGAAGGCAGTAAGTCTATCTGAGAAGTGACATTTTCATCATCTGATGAGGAGTTTTCAAGTGAAGGCTGTTCATCAATAACATGAATATCCATTTCTCTAGCTTCATCTTCTTCTATGGGAGGATCCTCCACAACTTGTTTCTCTTCTTCTTCTGCCATTTCACCAAACTCATCATTCCTCAAGTTCTCTGGCACATCAACAATGCCACTACCTTGCTTCTCATTCATCTCTTTGTTCACCACATTATCAGAGTAGAGAGTTGTCAACTCTGTGAACTCTATGTTAGCAGAGAAGCTTTTCCTCAGTGATCTCGGTCTTCTAGCCTTAACAGGAGACGGTATCTCTTCTTTTGTAGTCTTCTTATTACTACTACTTCTCACTTGTGTTCGAATCACAGGAGGGTTTCTGACAGCTAAAGAAGATGATTTTGTGTTTTCTTTCTTAAGATCAGAGATATTAGGAAGAGAGGATTGTGTAACCGGACTAATCTCTGTTGTTCTTCTCCCTCTCCCTGAAATAATGTTAGTGTTGAAAGCTTTACCTGATGGTTTTGAGACCCGGGAGCTCCGGTTTGATGATGGAGCCTTTCTAACTTGGGAGCCAATAGATGGCTTGTCTTTCACGTCTTCTTCCTTGTTCTGTAGTGAGCTTATAGGATGCTGTATAGAACATTCAGAAGAGTTTACCATATAATAAGAAAAGGTTTTGTGATCACCATCATATGAACTAAATGTTTTTTTTGATTTACCTGAAACTTTTTCATACTTGACCGGGAGTTAAATGATCTGAGTTTCTCTGCACGTTGACGAGTACTTGATATTGAATCCTGTCTCTTCTCTGAAGCAGCAGAGAACTTAGCCTTCATCTCGGTTCTACTTCTCGCGAGAGATTCTTGCATTGACTTTAACTTGGTTTCTTTAGAACACCTTTCTTCTCTCAGTTTTGCATCCCTTTTCTTCATATACATCTCGTACAACTTCCCTTTGGAATCATCTGAGTAACTCAAATCAGATACATTCCGACGCATTACAACAATCTTGTTGTCTTTTCCAGCTCGTTTATCCCCTTGAGAGCTGTCCCTAGACACTCTTGCTCTATGCATTTGATCCACAGACGTTGCACGAACTCTGCTGCTGTTGATCTTCCCAGCTGAATCTGCATTCACAAGATCATCCTCTACACCAAATGATTGTTGTTGTGCCTCATTGTGCGGCTTGGATGCATAGCTCTCTTCTTCTTCTCTCTGTCTTGAGTCATCACCATCAGACTGGTTTTGAGTATCATCATGTTTAGTAGAACACACATCATCATCACTCCTTTTACTGTTTACTTCAGACTCTCTTGGCACTATGGCATCAGGGTGACCAGAAGATGGTATACTCAAGGGACCTTCTTCCTTGTCACTAACAAGACTCCATCTGCTTAAGAAAGATTTCTCAGGGACTAAAGGAGCAGCTAATGAGACATCAGAAGAAAGCCTCCTCGGTTCAGTGGATTTAGCAGCAACCACTGGTTTGTGTCCTGCAGAGTTTGAATTTTCCATCTTCTTGCTCTCAAAGAGATTGATCCTATCTTGCACGCTGAGTCTCCTTGTATTCTGACTTGTCTTAACCGTAGACGATTCTTTCTTCTCCTCTTCATCTTCTTTACTACTGTGAAGTTGACTTATGTTTGTTTCATTGACTGATGTCATGATTAGGTCTGGTCTTCTTTCACATAATGACTTATATTTTCCACATGCTTCACTGATAGAAGAAGCAATATTCGGATCAAGAACTTAAAACACAATTGCAAAAAAGTGAATCATGGAGAAAAGAAGAAGAAGAAGTGCTTACGCCAAAGGATGTGCACCGAATGTATCAGCAAAACGTTGGACATGAGAAACAGTGTGAGGATCAAAACCATTAGATGATGCATGAGCAATCGATGTGGTTAAGTCCTTTGTAATAGCCTCAAGTCTTAAATCTATAGCTCTTAAGAGCTCCTCCCTGTATACACAAAAGAAAAGCCACTCAGCAACACACACTTTGACAGCTACAATATAAAAGCAGAGAGGTTAACTTACTTTGTTGCATCAGTTACATCTCCATCATCTGAAACAATGAAAAGAAACTTAAGAACCATTTTGATTCTACAACTTAAATTGAGAAAGTTTTAACATACCACGAGAATATAAGGTCCGAGCTACTTCCAACTGTGACATCTCCGAATCAAATGTATTCACTCTTTCCAAAACTTCTGGACCGTTAACAAACTGAACAAACCTGAAAAAGATGTTCAAGAACTAAGCTAGTTGTAACTTTAATGTTAAAAAGGCAAAGAAAAAACAAAATGTTTTCTATATCAAAACCTCTCGAGTGTTCTTCTTGTGAACCAAGATTTGCCATTGTCGTTTTTTTCTACTTCTGCTCTAAACAATGATTGTGTTGCAAGAACACTAAGATGATTTACGAATGGTTCGATCAATCCTGAGGCCAGCTTCTCTGTTTCTCCATTACTCGATACAAACAGTTCGCATCTGTTTACAATTACACAAGGTTTCAACATGTAGAAGCAGAATCATTCGTAAAGAACACACAATAATAGAATGTGATTTACTCACCTTGAATGTTTTTGCGAAAGCTCAAAGATAGCATAGTCAAGAACAGTATCAGGCTTCATTTAGCTATCTTTTTTTTTCCTATACCAGAATGTGAATCATTCAACAGATCATAAGAATTTCATGAGACTAATATAGTAAGCAATTAAATGTATAGCACTAAAGAGAAAACAGAGTTCAATTCAACAATATTACGATGACAAGTAGCAGCTCATTCACTATCAAACCATAGAAATTGTAAACCGATGCTTCCTAGATCTGACCACAACACTAAGAACCGTAACAGTGTCTGCATACCTGTCGTTATGCAATTTTTCTCGTTGCCCAAGTTGAAGAAGAACGTTTTTTTTTTTTTTAATATCTCTAAGTGGTCTAGAAGATATAGAATGTGAAGCTTTAGAGAGAGAAAGAGAGAGCTTGCTTCTGACAACTTTCAACTTCTTTTATTTTCCTTGGCGTAACAGTCTGTGTAACTAATGAGTTAATACGAATGACGCAAGAGTCGAGAAGAAGATTCCAAACCCCAGTATTAATTTACGAAATTACCCTCTTAGTCAACCGAATCCAAACAAACAATTAACAACAATACCCTGGTTTGGACCATGTTGACCCAAAATTTTCAAATTATCATTGTTTAATTCTATATCACATTAATATTCATAAATTTTTCTAGCTGTTCGATAGTATTAGTAGTTTTGATCGGGTAGTGGAATTCTCAACGCACCCGGTTAAATTGTTAACAATTTGGTAGGATGGGGGCAATCTTGTAAGATGGACTTGGTAGGAGAGATGTGGTCAAGGCTACTCTACTATGTGGACCAAAACATCCAATGATCGAATTCTAACGGTAATAAATTTTATTTCGGGAAAACAAAAATATAAATATGTTGAGTAGAGACAACGAAAGTCATATATACACATTTTGTTTAATTTTCAACCTCATATCTTCTCTTCTTTTCTATGATGTTAAAGTGTATCTAAAATCTCTTTAATTTTTCGTGGAAGTACTTGTAGATGTAAATGAGTCTACATGTTTCTAAAACTTATCCAATTCTTGTAAAGGTGCATGGTGTCATCGACATATAAGAATACCATAATAGTTGTTTTGAGTATTTACTGATGCATATTCATTGTGTAGCTAAATAATATCAAGTCTTCTTTTCATTGATCAATATCATATTAATGTGTAATATACAACTTTCTTTGATGTTCATGGAATAATTATTTACAAAACACGTGATGTGAACGCGTAATAATATTCTTCACTTTGAAAAAGTATTATTCTTCACATGCAAGCAATATTAAAGATCCAAAATAGAGTTCATTCATGCCAAATTGAGTGCACTTCCATGTTTTTCAATTAAATACGCTACAACATTTAATCAAATGCGACAAAAGTCCTAAATCATGAAATCATATAACATCATATCAAACCCCTTATTTGTATTTTGTAGCAAGTAATTAAAGTATACTCTGAAAAAATCATGTCGTTCCTATTTACTACAAAAGGAGCCTTGAGTGAGCAAGATGCGTTTACACTGTCGGTATGACATAAGCTTGAGCACATGCGACATGTTCCTCTCATTCTGTGTCCTTTTTTTTCCCTTCCTTTTGTCCCATGTGTCTTTGTCAATGATTAATCTTTCTTTATTAATCTTCATGCGAAAACTAATATATTGAGTTCTTTATCTTTGACGAATGATTGAACAAAATCAGCTTAACTGATTGCGTATAACAATTAACAAACATGGATATTTCATCTATTGCGAATTGGCATACCAAGCCTGATAATAAAACCAAACCGAATTAAAAAATCACTAAACCACAGGAGGAATGAAATTATACATAACATAAATTATGTAATATAGAAATATGATCCTAAAATGAATGAAAAAAATTCTTACTAAACTATTTATCATCAGATTTTCACTCTCTTGTAAACCGAAAGAGAGATTTAAATTGGTTTATAGATCTACCAAACCAAACAGTTTGCCGCCTTTTTTTCCTTTTCAGTGGACCCAACAAACGAAGTCGGGTGGTTTAGTGGGTCTCACTATCCACCGAAACAACCGCACCATCAAGCGACTATGTACAGAAAAAAAAGGGATATATAAACCAATTAGTAGATCCAGCGGTGTAGATTGGACAGTAAAGAAAAATAGTTGTACTGGCTGGTCCCTACGATCTGACTAGCCGGTGATTACACGTGTCTCTATCAAGAGAAGGAAAATAAATAGTGCAAGACCGTCAGGGTCCAACGATGCGTTGTCAATGTGTAACTTCATTTATATCATTATGTGTATGTAACATGTAACATGTTCATGATAAAAATACGTTATACAATTCTATTAAATTCTTCGATTTCCACTTGTAATGGGCCTATTTGGGCCAAGGCGCACGCCGACGGTATATCATACGCTGCGTTTCATTATACAACGGGGTTAATTGGCCCAAGTGTTTCAGTACAGCCTTATAGCAAATATCAATAATAGTCTCCATATTTTCTTTTTGCTTCTTGAAACTTGTCTATTATTTTTTTTTGAAAAAGTTTGTCAAACTAATCTAAGTGTAGTTTCATCCTGAAATCATTATCTGAGTAGCTGTTTATCAATATCACATTTATTACAGGTATTGATTGATCACCATACAATTGATATAATCGATTTACCTAGTACTAAAAAAAAACTAATCATGAGATACGATAAGAGGATATAAGATTGAGAAATTAGATGCTCTACCAAAGAACTTACACCTTATTTGCATAACGACCAAAGAGAAAATAACCACCACTGTTCACATGTTAGTTTTACCCTGCTACCCCTACATCATAAACCACCATTAACCACGAGACCAAAATCTATCAATAAGATTCTCAAAATCTTCCGTATCTCTTTGTCAGACAAAACATGGAGAACAACAATTCACAGCCACCACTCTGCTTCATCTCAAAGAGGGTTTTTTATTGTAATATTTTGTTAGATCTTTTCTTTCCTTTGAAAGAAAAACAAAATTAAAGAAACTCTGAAATTAAAGTTTCTTGATTTATTTTATGAATCAGGGTAAGTTTTTCATTATAGTTATCAAATTACATAAATCTCGAGGTGAGACTTTCTATTTTAGTTGTTTTGTTTAAGTAAATTTGTCAAAGAAAGTTGTGTTTTATTAATCTACGGTCTTTGTCTTTCTATTGGATTGATCTTTGAGGTACTCTTGCCAACTCTCTATCTTTGGATTTAATTGGGAGTGTAGATTTTCTTCATGTGCTTTGTTTCTCATGTGTCTTCAATTGATGGTGCGAAGGACAATACGTTTGGTAGCCTCTAGATTGTTAACCACAAATTCTCAACGCCCTCATCATATTTGCAGTTGCAACTAAACCCAGTTCGGAAGTTATTCTTGAACAAAACCGTCTAATTACAATAGTGACAGGTCACCTATATCATTAACCGGCTAAAACAAAATTTTAAACATTAACCATCGGTATCGGGTGAAGGAGAGAACCCAATTGGCCGTCTAATTACAATAGTGGCTGGTCACCTATATCAATAACCGCTAAAACAAAATTTCAAACATTAACCATCGATATCGGGTGAAGGAGAGAACCCAATTGACCGTCTAATTACAATAGTGGATGGTCACCTATATCAATAACCGGCTAAAACAAAATTTTAAACATTTAACCATCGATATCGGGTGAAGGAGAGTGCCCAATTAGCCGTCTAATTACAATAGTGGCTGGTCACCTAAATCAGTAACCGGCTAAAACAAAATTATTGAAAATTTTGTGAAGGTTAACAGTGATTGTTAGCCGGTTCCGAAGATATATAACCGTATAACGAATTACTTATGGGGCTATCTAGTTTACACTGTCGTTCTGGTTTATTCATTACCGTTAGGGTTCCGGGGATCCTGTTATCTTTAGGGTATAAAATTTTGTCTATAGGGTTTTAATATTAGTGTTTAAGTTCCGAATTTCCAATTGGGTGTAGGGTTTAGAATTATGTAGCGATGGATAATTGGATGTGATTATGTAAATATAGAATTAGGATATAACATATATATTTTTTTTAGATTTGTGGAGAAAAAAAAAATTCTGTAACGAAGATAAAGAAATAAGAAAATGATAATCAGAGAGAAAAATCTAAAGGAAATCTCATCTGTAGAGTAAACGAAATCTTTTTGATATCTTCCTATATCTAGCTAATATTTTGTGTCAGAGATAAAATCCTAGACATCTAAAAATCCAAAGAAGAATGTTGAAGCGTCAAGGGTAATAACGTCTTTTTTCTTTCCTTTTTGCTGCCACGTCGTCTCAAGTTTTGATCCTTTGGTATTCTCCTAATATATGACTCTTTTGTTGTTTTTGAGCTAAATTGCTCTATAAGATTTACATACATATGGAATTATTATGATGATGGAGTTAAAAAGCATTCCACGTTTGTAGAACCCATTATATATGTTTAGCGAAGGTTTCGAATGGTTACGCCACAATTAAAACTGCAATTATTTGGATTTTAACACTTCGAGAGCTGACAAAAAAAAACACACTTCGAGAATCATATACCTAATAATAATCATCGACTTAGTTCGCAGTTAAATGAGCTCAGATGCACTAAAAGTCTAGAATTCTAATCAATAGGATACGCGGTCATATTCTTAGATCCTGGTCCAATTGTGACTGTATTAGCTTTGGATTCATTTATGTGATCATATGTGACGCCATTATTATATCATGGTGCATGTAATATATTATGAACTCATTAAAAACAGGCATTCCGTGTCAACCATTTCTGCCACTAGAAAGGCAAGTAGGGCCGTGCGTGCAAATGCAATTGGGGTGATCCTGCGCGTCATGTGGCGGCGCATTGTGTTATTTTGAATCCGAAATAAGACATGCAAAATATATAGTATATAAAATGGAGCAAAAAGACATTAAAACATAAATTTTATTATTGGCTGAATTAGATTATCTAGTATGATTAGGGAAGAAGTCCTAAAAAGGATTATAAAATAAAAGCGAAGTTATAATGTTTTAGGGATCGCACTGGATCATGTAGGAAAAAATAAAAACTTTCAATAAATAAAATATATATTAAGAAAGATAACTAATAACATCGCCGTCAATAAGTGTAGAACTCAGCCAACTCCTGGACGGATCCTATCTCGAGATCATCATTATCGTCGTGATCGGAGCAACTGTCTTCGAGCATCCATAATAAGTGCTCGAACAATACTACTTCACAGGCTACTAAGACAGTCTTTTGATCGTGACGTTCTTCTATGAATCTCGATGATCTATCAAGTAGTTCTTGGACAAGCGGGTGGTTGATGACGTTGGAACTAAGCATGTAAGGTCTCCGAGACTTCCCGACGTAGACAAGCTGAAAATCGTCGCGTTTTGAGACCTTGGCAGTGGCCACGGAGGAGGTAGATACGGTGGTTGAGTGGTGGTTCTTGGTGAATGAAGGCCATTTCTTTATGATCGACTTGAGCCTTGTTAGCTTCCCGAGTTTAGCCATTAGTAAAGTATAAACCTTAGGTTTTGAGAAATATTGGAGGTTTTTAAAATAAACTAAATAAGTTATCAAGTATTTGTCTTGAAGATGATGAAGTTACGTTCGTCTGTATTTATACTGAGAGATTGACAGAGAAAGCTGAACAGCTAATAAAGACAAAGGGTACATAACCCGTAAAACTAGTGTCTCTTTGCTATATTTTCATTTATGTATCTTTTATAACGTATAACATTTTTGCGAACGCATGCATGTTGATACGTGAATACGTCATACGTGTGTTATTGGCTTGGACAATCTCATGTTATGTGTTGTTCTCTACTGATCAGACCAAGGGCGATCAATAATTTCTTAGATAAAGATTTCATCATGCCCACAATATTGAATTTATAACTTCCGACATTGTAATTTTAATATATAAATTTCAACAATAATCTGTGTATTCTGAAATGTAAACACAAACACTGGTCCTCGGAGGCAATGTAGTATCTAAACATACCAACTTTGTTGATTGTGCTTTTATTGTTTTGTCAAAATCCTATCTCATCTAACTGAAATTTAAATAGTGAAGAAAATAATTGCATTTTTCATTTATAAAGTTTAGACAGCTTTTAATTTTGTTTTTTGGGTGGTCAAACAAGTTGTGCCAACTGCCAACAAAAACCAAAATATTAAATTCAAAGAAAGAAATAAAATAAAATACCAAGAACAAACAAGTTAGTTGCAAGGGGCAAGAGCAAATAAGCCAGTTGAGATATTGTTGTTCTTAAAGAGCAAATAAGCCAATCTATCATAAAATTTTGAGTACTAATACTATACCTCGGTACACCATATATATTTTTTTTTGCCAACGGATCAAATACTTATTAATCAAATTTGTATGAAAACGAAACTTTGAAATGTGAAAAAGCATGCAATGGTTCAACAATATTTTAATTATTTAATATTATGGTTTTTCAAAACAGTAATCGTCTATAAAACTCTCAATAATTTTCTAACCAGTGTTCTAAAATACGGTCTAGGCGCCCGCCTAGGCGGCATCTAGGCGCTATACGGTAGCCGAATCGCACGTTTCACGGTATACAATATTTTATGCGGATTTATATAATTCAGATAATAGCGATTAGACGGATATTACGCGGTCTACGGACGCCTAGGCAGATTTTGAACAATAATACTAAAATTTTTTTAATATTATTATTATATTACATTAATGTTATTATTTATATTAAATTTATTTATTTTATGTGTTTATATGATTGTAGATATTAGTTTAATTATTGAAAAATCATTTTAAATTTGTCATCTTTATATATTTAAAATGATTTTAATTTTATAATTTAAGACTATTTATATATGTTAAACTATATACTTATACAAAATAAATGTATTTTAAACATATTTATGTTCATTTTTTAAAACTAATGTATGTATATTAATTTTATATTTATATTTTGTATAAAATCATATATCCGTATATACCCGCTTAGGCCCCTATATGCTAGGCTATACACTCATCTTCCGCGTAATGAGCGTCTGGCGCATTTTAGAACACTGTTTCTAACTGATGCTCTCTCACATCTTAGTTTCTGCAAACAGTACTTCAGACAGAAAAGAAATGACAAGGGTCTCCTTTGCTTATTTTTTACTCAAGATTGTTCATATCTATCAAGAGAGGTCTTGTAGAACTGAATCCATTAGTTGCGGAACTCATCCATGAAGCTCTTGTGGAAGTCAGTGAGACGTTTTACGATTGCAGGAATCTTATCTTCTTGAGGAAGTATGGTGCACTTGAAATGCCATGTGCCAGGTACCTGCATAAAACCGACAAAAACACACAAAGATTAATAACAATCGTAAGTGAAGTTTTCGTTCGGTTACTTGGAGAAAAAGACATTCTCAGTTTCAAACCTGTCTAAAGCCAGAGCCAGGGACCACGACTATTCCAGTAGTGTTTAGAAGACGTTTGTAGTAGAACGCATCTGGTGCAGTCTTTGCAGCTTCTGCAGCTGCAATCGCCTTTTGTGGAAGGTTAATGCAAGGGAATAGATACATAGCTCCTTCTGCTCTGTTGCATGTGACACCTTCTAACTTGTTCAGTGCTTCTTCAAGGGTCTGCACGATTGAACTCAAAACGCATTATAAGACTAGTAAAATTTAAAATCATGTTGCTATGTGAGTGGCTAACCTTTGCACGTTTTGCTAAAGAGGAGAGGATTCCCTCTTTCTCTTCTATGTACGAATCAAATGAGTCGTCACCAGGCTGATCAAATTTCATAAAAGGAGTTAAAGTCAACCGAGCTTAAACCAAACCAGCTGTTAAAGTAATATATAGATGTTTTATACCTTGGGAGGGCTCATGACCAGGCTGGCGAGAACTTGCCAGAGATGTTGGAGCAAAGATTCACAGAAGCCAATTTGTATATCTGTTCTCTTACATCAGAAGTGAATCCAGTCACCTCCATGTAACTACCTCTTTTTCCACACTCTCCGTAGTACCCTATTGAAAGAATCCGGTTTTGAGACTAACTGCACATAGAAATGACCATAAGCTTATCACTAGACTAGGAAACAAGTTCTTTTCAAACCTTTGGAGATAGATTGGAACGAGACTAAGCAGATATCCTTCTCACCGTAGCCCATAGACCGGGTTACTTTCTTGAAAGAACGGAACTTTTTGTCAGGGACGTACACATTTTCCTGATAAACCTCGTCGGCTAAAAGAACCAAGCCCTCTTGCTTACAGAAATCAACAATCTCACGCTGGTTTTCTTCCGCAAGAACCTTTAACCAGACAAATAACAGGCCAAGATTCAGACAAACTGTAAAATTTGGATTAGAAGAGATTTGTGGTTTTGTCTTGAAGATCTAACTTACCTGTCCTGTCGGGTTGACAGGATTAATAACCGCCAACCTGGCTTGGCTGTACGCACTGGTAGCTTTCCCGGGAATCTGGTCTAGAATCTTCCAAGCACGCTCAATAGAATAGGAACTGATAAACATTGCAACATCCATTGTTAAATAAAACCTTATACCACCAGAGTAGTGAGTGTAGAACATATAAACCACTTGCTTGGTAGCTGAACAAACCATGTGTTGCACTCTCGTCCAACAAAGCTGTGTGGGAGCACAAAGCAAGAACCTGAGAGACATAGACGTTACAAGTTAACTCAACATATGTAACATAGCCATAAGCATCAAAGCTCACTTATATTTACCTCTCTGAAAAATTGTCGTCCTTGTTAATTTTCATAAATTTGATGTAAAATAATCGATGAATGTTTAGTAATAACAAATACTCGTGGAATTATATATGCAATTATCATAGTAATTTCTACAACACATATTATGCATCTTGTTCGACCTCTTATTATTATTTTTTTGTTATTTTTATTAAATCTTTGCTAATGTCTTCATAATTTTTTATATATTTTTTGCTAAATATTTACTTTTTTTTTCTCTAAATAGTAATACAAACTGTACAATTAATGAACAAAAATTCATCTTATAATTATTTTCAATTATAGCATTACCTTATTCACTTTATTATTTGATAAATGCAAAAAAAAATTTAATCAAAGTTCTCTCATGTTCCGTTCAGTATAATTCGTCCAGTCTTCAAAGCATAATATTTATAAAACATCTATAGATATTATAAGAGAATAATAATTATTATAGATACGGTTATATTTTATATAAATCACTATATCGATTTCTAGAACTTGTTTTCTATTCATTATTTTAACAATGTTTTAATATTATGGTCTGCAAAAGAACATTACGTTTAGTTTAATCAGTCTGTAAAAACTCAATAAAACTTCTTGCTCTAACTGATGCTCACGTCTTAGTTTATGTAAACACAATGTCGACGGAAAAGAAACTGCATGTGTCTCCTTTGCTTATTACTACTCAAGATTTTGATCATATCTTCAAAGACAGGTCTTAAGACACAGAATCCCTTAGTCGCGGAACTCATCCATGAAGCTCTTGTGGAACTCAGTGAGACGGTTTACGATTGCAGGATTCTTATCTTCTTGAGGAAGTATAGTGCACCTGAAATGCCATGTGCCAGGTACCTACATCAAACCGACAAAACACACAAAAGATTAATAACAACAGCAAGTGAAGTTCTTGTTCGGTTATTTGGAGAAGAGACTTTGTCAATCTCAAATATTTCCATGTGGTTCTTAGTTATGTATAACTGATATTTGGTTTATTTGTAATCAAAAATATTTGTATGCATAGCATGTGATCAATACTAGTATAATATAATACATCATAATAAATTCAAATCCACTGGATCATCATATATTTTTGCTGAAATTTCTATGAAACAAAACATTGAAATATGAAAAAGCATGCAATAGTTCAACGATGTTCTAACATATAGTTTTTAAGAACATTACGTTTAGTTTAATCGTCTACAAAAACTTCCAATAAAACCTCTCACAAAAGCTCTAACTGATGCTCTCACATCTTAGTTTCTGTAAACACACTGTCGACGGGAAAAGAAACGGCATATCTCTCCTTTGCTTATTATTACTCAAGATTGACCATATGTATCAAGAGAGGTCTAAAAAGTTCAGAACCACTTAGTTGCGGAACTCATCCATGAAGCTCTTGTGGAACTCAGTGAGACGGTTCACAATTGCAGGAATCTTATCTTCTTGAGGAAGTATAGTGCACCTGAAATGCCATGTGCCAGGTACCTACATCAAACCGACAAAAACACACATACAAGATTAAGAACAACAGTAAGTGAAGTTTTTGTTCGGTTACTTAGAGAAAAAGACAATTCTCAGTTTCAAACCTGTCTGAAGCCAGAGCCAGGGACCACGACTATTCCGGTAGCGTGTAAAAGGCGTTTGCAGTAGAAAGCGTCTGGTGCTGTCTTTGCAGCTTCTGCAGCTGCAATAGCCTTTTGTGGAAGGTTAATACAAGGGAATACATACATAGCTCCTTCTGCTCTGTTGCATGTCACACCCTCTAACTTGTTCAGAGCTTCTTCAAGGGTCTGGCACGGTTGAACTCAAAACGCATTAAGACCCTACACTTTTAAAATCATGGTTGCTAATAAGTTCTCGGTGAATGTCTAACCTTCGCACGTTTTGCTAGAGAGGAGAGGATTCCTTCTTTCTCAGCTACGTATAAATCATAGGAGTCGTCACCAGGCTGATCAAGTTTCATAAAAGATGTTAAAGTCAACTGAGCTTAAACCAAACCAGCTGTTAAAGTAGTATAGATGTTTTTAATAACCTTGGGAGGGCTCATGACGAGGCTGGCGAGAATTTGACCAGAGGTGTTGGAGCAAAGATTCACAGAAGCCAATTTGTATATCTGTTCTCTTACATCAGAAGTGAATCCAGTCACCTCCATGTAACCACCTCTTTTCCCACACTCTCCGTAGTACCCTATTGAAAGAAAGAATGAAAGAATCCGGTTTTGAGACTAGTTGCATATAGCAACGATCATAAGCTTACCAATAGCCTAAGGAAACAAGTTGTTTTCAAACCTTTGGAGATAGATTGGAACGAGACTAAGCAGATATCCTTCTCCCCGTAGCCCATAGACCGGGCTACTTTCTTGAAAGAGTGGAACTTTTTGTCAGGAACGTACACATTTTCTTGATAAACCTCGTCGGCTAAGAGAACTAAGCCCTCTTGCTTACAGAAATCAACAATCTCACGCTGGTTTTCTTCTGCAAGAACCTTTAACCAGAAAAATAAATGCCAAGATTCAGACAACTGTAAAAACTTGGATCGAGAAATAGATTTGTGGTTTAGTCTTGAAGATCCAACTTACCTGTCCTGTCGGGTTGCCAGGGTTGATGACCGCCATGGCTCTCACACTGATGCCCTTCGACCTAGCATCCTCAAGTTGCTTCTTCAGCTCAGATATTTCAAGGCCCCATCCTGATGCTTCGTCAAGGTAGTATGGAACCTACCAGAAGAAGATGACAGCAATCAGAAGAAAGAAGAAGAAGCTCGGAAGGCATAAACCATAAAGAAATCTGTCATAACGAACATACCAGACTTCCACCAAGAAGGGCAATTGAAGCTGAGTACAATGGGTACTGAGGAATAGGGCAGAGGATTCCATCTTTCTCTGAACTTATGAGAAGTTGCATCATCAGATGAACCTGGGACAAGAGGAACACAACTGTCACCATAAAAAACAACTTGGTTCTATAATTTCCTAATGAGTTGAGGGAAGTTTGATGGTCTTTACCCCAGGGGTTGCACCATCTGTCATGAAAATGTCATTAGGATCAGCAGGGAAACCGTCACGGGCTTCGATTCCAGCAGAAATTGCATCACGTAGTCCCTTGATACCCTGAGACAAAACAGAAGATGTAAGAAAATGAATCATTCCCTGAGAGAGAGAGAGGGAGAGATGCTGTTTAAGATTGACAACGCCACAAAACCTGGCTGTGGCTGTAAGCACCGGTGGCTTTCCCGGGAATCTGGTCGAGAATCTTCCAAGCACGCTCAATAGAATCGGAACTGATAAACATTGCAACATCCACCGTTAACAAACGCTTATACCACCGGAGTAGTGAGTTTTGAACATGTAAACCACTTTTTCTTCGTACCTGAACAAACCATGGGTTGCACTCTCGTCCAACAAAGCCGTGTGGGAACACAAAGCAAGAACCTGAGAGGAGACATAGATGTTACAAGTTAACCCATAACTAAAATACGTAACAAATAAGAGACATCAAAGCTCACTTATTGTTACCTCTCTGAAAAATGTTATCGGCTGCTGGCCAAGAGAGTGCGGATTTCCGATGTTACAATAGATAATCTGACCACAAACCGGTGAGATTAGTAAGTTAGATACACAAGCTTGACGGCATAAAGACGATTATAACGTACCTCATCGAAGGAATAAGCATCCTTGTTAATCGTCAAATCTTCTTGCAACCTCTGTAAGGTGGAGGAGCAGAAAGCCAAATGAGTAAAGCAGTATCAATCAACTTAAAGAAGAATACAATCTAGGACTAAAGTTGCTTGCTTTTTACCTGAGCAATGTTGACAATCTCTCCACGGACAGCATACTCACATTTCAGAACCTGACACATCCCAAAAAAAAAAACAGTTTTTAAGTAAAAGAACCCAAATAAAATAAAAAAAAGACAGCAGTCAGTTGAACTAGCTGGAGATGAAAGAACTGTTCCCTGAGAATAAAACTATTTAATTGGAAAACATGAGCACAATCATGCCAACAAATAGAAGCATCAAAACAATTATTTAATTAACCACAAAGATGGAATAGTAAGATCAGATGAATCTAGAAAGGAACAGAGACACTAAAACAATTTAAAAAAAAATCTCAGCTAATATAATACTACATAACAGAGATAAACCTTAAAGAAAAAAAAGAGAGAAACCTTTTACGTGTTGGTCAAGCCCTAAGCAGATGCTCAATAACTTTCTAGATCAAACACGTATCAATCTCCACTAACCACTAATACATATCACAAACAAACAAAAAAAAGCAACCACAGCTACTAATTAAACAAGAGAGAAGCTGGCCCATAAAAAAGCACACCTTAGGATTGATGGAGTCAAGAGTAACGGGAAGAGAGGACGGTGATGAATCAGAACCAGACATGTCGGAAGACGAAGAAAAGAGACGGGACGACGAAAGAACAGGAGCAGAATCGGAAGCAGCTAGAGAGAGAAGGCTTTTGTGATGATGAAGACGACGAGTGTGATCAATGAGATTTTTAGCTTGGCCAATAACGAATCTCCGCATCTGTGTGTCAGCTTTTTATAACTTTACTTGGTGCTCAATCCAATTCGATGGTTTTTTGGCTCAAAAAGACTAAACTTCTTTCTTTCCCTGATTTTGACCATCTCTTTACTTTATTGCGTCCGTCCACCGATTTCGAATTTATGTGTAGTAATATTTCATTTTTCAACGAATATTTCCCTTTTCTTTCTATTTTGCGGAAAGTATTGAAATTATCTTTTAACTAATTGTGTTTCCACAACTGGTAACCAAATTATCTTTGCTAGTTAAATTTCAATGGTCTAATACAGCAATTCAACATTAATCAACTTCTGGTGGAATCTCTGTATTCAGACAAAACCATGTGGTTTATTATAATTCCAAGTCAGCGCCTTTATAATAAGTCTTGGGCCATTATAGGGCCGGATTACGTCTGTCTCTGGCCCAACAAGGGTTTGATTCGCTATCGAAATCTAAGATACGAACCGGAATGAATTGTTAGAATATTGTTCGGTTTAGCTGAACCATCCCAAGCTTGGCTAGAAAGAGAAAAAAAGATTAATTTCTCTTGGATCTACTGTTATCTGATTAGGAGTTTCTTCGCTGCATTTTCATTTTTGATGTGATTTTCTTCGTCTTTTTGTGTCTCTGGGTAAGAACGAAGCTTGGATTTCAATCGAATTGTATATGTTAAGCATCTTTGGGGGGCTCTGAGATATTGATCGAAGAAATTGCAGTTGATTCAAGCTGGTCTGCCTATAATTCTTGTTTAATCAAAGGAGTTTCCGCTTCTCAGTAATCTATAGGATCAACTGTATCATTTGTTTGTTGGTATTTATTTTTGTGTGTAGATTTGCATGGTTAATCCAATCTTGTGTTTGTTATTTTCTTAGGTTTTATAGATTCCTTACTATTCTCAAGGTTTAGGTAAAACCATTGATGCTAACTGATCCATTTCATTTGCAGGTGTATATACGTTGACGCTGTTGATTATCTTAAACAGCAGCTGGAGTTTATTCACTTAGTCCATAGTAACATAGTATGGCAGAAAAGGCTTGTATTAAACGTCTTCAAAAGGAATATAGAGCACTTTCCAAGGTACAACTCTCTTCTTCTTCTTATGCCGCTCCTAACTCTTTTTGAGATGGAATCCGGATTCTTCAAGATTTTATATTGCAATTTTGTTCCCCAACCAAGTTTTCTAATGTTAGTTCTACCTGCATGTGATTGTTTTCTTTGTTTCTAGTCTAGCGTATGCTTCGTATCTTCTTTTGTTTCTTTAGGTGTTATTTATGATATGTTCTGTTTTTGGGCCTTTTAGGAACCAGTCTCCCATGTTGTTGCTCGTCCTTCCCCTAATGACATTCTCGAGTGGCGTAAGCCTTTTCTATCTTTTTATCTTTTGTTTGGTTTATATTTTCGTGAGATATATTTGATGGGCATATTTTTGTACTTGGAACCATAAAAGCTTGATTTACTATGATGAGGCTAGACAGAACCGGTCTTACTTTAATGATAACTTTGATAACAATGGTGAAGAATTAAAAAGTGAACACAAAGATTTGGTATATTTCTTCTCATTGTTACTGTTAACCTGATTGTATAGTTATTAGTTAGGGAGTTTCAGGCTTTCTATCATTTCTGCATTTAGTATTTAAATAAAGGTAGATGGATCTGTTACTAACAAACAGTTTGAATTATTGGCGTTAATCCTGCAGATTATGTTCTGGAAGGTAGTGATGGAACACCTTTTGCAGGTGATGATCTTCTTACTAATGTGTTTCTTGGTAGTTTTTTCTTCTGCATCATTTAGCAGTATCTAATTCTGATACTGGATTTTTTCTTTAACAGGTGGATATTACTATGGAAAGATCAAGTTCCCTCCAGAGTATCCTTACAAGCCACCCGGAATTACGTATGTTTCTTTGGTTCTTCAGAAGTTGGTCTCAGCTCTTATTTCAGTTTGTAGTCCAGTTTCAAACACTTCCTTTTTTTTTATGGTTGCCTCAGGATGACTACGCCAAATGGTCGATTCGTCACACAAAAGAAAATCTGTTTGTCTATGAGTGACTGTAAGCTCAGTGGCTAACTTTCTATTTGTTGTTTCGCTGCAAGCAAGTGTTTCAATATCTGAATAAATTTACATGACATTTTCAGTTCATCCAGAAAGCTGGAATCCGATGTGGTCTGTGTCAAGGTATGAATTCTTCTTTTCACATATACTATAATTGACTTTCGTAATTTTCATATATTTTCGAAAGATGAAGATTTGATAAATCTGTAGTTAACCAACTTTTTTTCGTGAGTGCAGCATACTTACAGGACTTCTCTCATTTATGGTAAGCTCGTTGTAGGCTCTAAAAATAACTTTTTTAGTATCGTAATGGTGCCCCTATTTGTTTATCGTATTTAGCTTTTTTCTACTGTTTTCCTTGTGGCGCAGATGGATACAAGTCCAACAACCGGAAGTGTGAACACTACTGTAGCTGAGAAACAACGGTTGGCTAAGTTATCTCTCGCTTTCAATTGTAAAACGTAAGATCATCCCACCATCTAAGTTACAGAGATTCAGTTTAGAAGCTAGCTGTATTCATGATAGTCATAAAGTAGAAAGAAGTATAGGAGTAAATGTTAATTCTATGAGCCTTTTTATGTGTGTATTTCAGTTCTTAACCTGAACACAATGTTCTTGCTTCGTTACAGCCCAGCATTCCGAAAGCTATTTCCAGAGTATGTAGAGAAGTACAAGCAGCAGGAGGAACTAGCAGAGCAAACTCAACAAACCTCACCAGAGACTCCTCAAGAGAGCAACACCAAAGCAGAGTCAGAGAAAACAGTCGACCCAACCAAAGAGGACTCGGAGGGTAGCTTGAAGGAGAAGAGGAAGAACAAGAAACAGGGATTACCAGCATGGATTATACTGTTGCTAGTGTCGGTGTTCGGTGTTGTAATGGCGTTGCCTTTGCTTCAGCTGTAATCTCTACGAAACAGAGCATAGATATGGATCTCTCACTCAACTGAGTATCAAAGAGTAGTCTTCTTTTGTCTAGTGGCTAAAAAGCTTGGTTTGCATATGATAAAAAGAGCCGAGCCGAGCCGAGCCGAGCCGTATGGTTTTTCAGTTGTACTACTTATTTAAACACATTCTCTAACTAAAGTGTGTTCTGTTTCATCAAATCAAATATATTAATATTATTATTACCCCCACGACCATGGATCGCTACTCGTCGGACGACGACGACGAGGACCACCAGAACTTAATCCCACAGAACGACATCAGAGACAACAACAATCTACGCCGCCGTGACGACGAGCTTCAGTCCGTCACCACCGCCATGGCCACTAACGGCGGTGGCAGTAGTCCGAGATCGACGTTCCAGATCGAGGAAACCGTATCTCGATCCCGGAACCATTCACTCAGCAAACGTTACATCTTCGCTGCCGTCTCACTAACTCTTCTCCTCGGCGTTTTCTTCTTCTTATTCACTGATACTACTCGTAGCTTCTTCTCTGTGGATCTCTCGAGCTTTAATAAGCTCGATCCACTCTCGGTTAAGGCCAAGGAATCAGAGCTACGCGCTCTGTATCTTCTAAAGCAGCAACAGAGTGCCCTTGTCTCTCTCTTGAACCATAACTCCTCGAATGCGATTGAATCTGTTATTTCACTGAGTAGAGAGATCGAAGAGGTGCTCCTATCACCACACGGGACGGGAAACTCCTCTCTCTCTGGTCTTGGTTCAGACACTAGTATCACTGGTTCTTCTTCTTACATGTGTAAGAAAGTAGATCAGAACTTGTCCGAGAGGAAAACGGTCGAGTGGAAGCCTAGAGAAGACAAGTTCCTTTTCGCGATCTGTCTCTCAGGACAAATGAGCAACCACTTGATCTGCTTAGAGAAACACATGTTCTTCGCCGCGTTGTTGGATCGAGTCCTCGTGATCCCGAGTCCTAAGTTTGATTACCAGTACGATAGAGTGATTGATATAGACCGGATCAACACTTGCTTGGGGAGAACTGTTGTTGTTTCTTTCGATCAGTTCAAGGAGATGGATAAGAAGAAGGAGAAGAGTGCTCCTCGTATTGACAGGTTCATCTGTTACTTCTCGTCGCCGCAGCCTTGTTATGTGGACGAGGAGCATGTTAATAAGCTCAAGGGGTTGGGGGTTTCTGTTGGTGGTGGGAAGCTTGAGGCTCCTTGGAGTGAGGATATAAAGAAGCCGAGTAAGAGAAGTTCTGGAGAGGTGGTGGAGAAGTTTAAGTCTGAGGATGGTGTGATTGCTATAGGGGATGTTTTCTATGCTGATTTGGAGAAAGATTGGGTGATGCAGCCTGGTGGACCTATTAAGCACAAATGTAAGACGCTGATCGAACCAAGTAGGCTCATTCTGTTGACAGCACAGCGGTTCATCCAGACGTTCTTGGGAAAGAATTTTATTGCGCTTCATCTCCGTAGACATGGGTTCTTGAAGTTCTGGTGAGGTCTTTTTGCATGTCTCTTTTTAGGTTACATAAACTTTGTCATAGTTTCCGTTATCTTGATAGTGTAGCTAACACTTGATTGATTGCGATATTAGAATACCATTTGGTTCTGTTTTGTCAATTAGTATATATATCTCCATCTAGCAGTTTGACATATGCTTTGCTTAGATACTTCTGTGTAGCAATTAAATATTTGAGCTAGAGGCTAGGTTAGCATTTTGACAGTACTGTATCTGATTAATAGCTGGCTCTGTCTAATGAAATGATTATATGGCCAGCAATGCGAAATCGCCAAGTTGCTTTTATCCGATACCACAAGCTGCAGACTGCATCAGTCGGATAGTGGAAAGAGCCAATGCTCCAGTCATCTACCTTTCAACAGATGCTGCAGAAAGTGAAACCGGTCTGCTCCAGTCTCTAGTAGTCGTTGGTGGAAAAGTCGTTCCGCTTGTCAAACGTCCACCTCGCAACTCAGCGGAAAAGTGGGACTCGTTGCTGTATAGACATGGTATAGAGGATGACTCTCAGGTAAAACACTTATGAACCAACGACTTTGTTCTGTAGAAATCACTCGAAATCTTGTCTCCAGTGTGATATCTAACAGCAATAAAATCTAATGGGACTCTATGATCTTCTAACGTTCTTTGTTTGATATTATGTCTTGCGCAACCGTAATGTATGACAAGACTCTCTTCTCTCTCGTGTTCACTTGCTTGTGGTTGGTTTTTGGGATGTCTAGGTGGATGCTATGTTGGATAAGACAATATGTGCAATGTCAAGTGTCTTCATCGGAGCATCCGGTTCTACTTTTACAGAGGATATTTTGCGTCTAAGGAAAGACTGGGGAACTTCATCTATGTGCGATGAGTATCTCTGTCGAGGTGAAGAACCAAACTTCATAGCAGAAGATGAATAAAAAAAAAGTAAACACATTTGTTTACTTTTTCCTTTTTGTCTGTTCTGAATCCATTGTTCTTGTTTTTTTACCTGTATTATAATAGTGCCTTTAGTGTCAAGATTCTTTTGATTATTTTTCGACAAGAGATAAAAGTTTCTTCCTTGAGAATCATCTGTTATGTCGGAACTACTTGATAGCTTCTGAAATAAGTAACCAGAATGTTGCATAGATTGTAGACATAACTGAATTGCAAAGGGGTATGTTTGAGTTCTGCTGTCACCAGAAAACAACACTACATTACCAACTACACAGATCATATGAATGCTCTAGTTTTTGTTCTTTACTCCTCTTTGACCTTAAGAGTTAGTGAAGAACTCAGGTGAGAGTGGTTTTAGACAGTATGAGCTGCACGGATCATCTTTGAGTCAATTTGTTTGAGCTTGATCACTGATTCTAAATGCCTTGACACCGAGTGTCCCTCTAAGAGCCTATCAGATGAACAAAAACAAAGATTTTGTGCATGGATCAGAGATGGTTCTGGTGGGCATATAAAACGGAAGAGAAAACCCAAAAGCAGCATAGAACCTGGCGATTTCTGCACGCCTTCTGGTCTGTTCAGCGATCCAAGAAGGACGAGAACGACTTCCACTGAGTTCTTCTGCTGAATGGCTTCTCTGACTGATGGTCACATCCGCCTTTCCATCATCTTTCTTACAAGTAAAAGCTGTCTGCAAAACAGAAACCAACAGTCTTTGTCTTTCAAAGAACAGAGTATAAGTCTTGAGTAACAAAGCAGAGGACAAGACGTGCACCAACCTTACGGTCTAATACGAGGTTCCAAGCATCTCCACTCAATGCGTAATGGAAAAAGAACTTAATAATATCTAGCGGCACATAAAATATCAAACTGTATAACCATATAACACCTGCCCATCCCCATCCAATGCCGATGATGTTAGCAAAACTTATATTGGCATAGACAGCAATCAATGTAGCTGCCTGTGTACATGAAACAGACAAGTCAACATCAAGAGTCCTGTGTATGCTATATAGCATTGTGTGATCATAAGGGTGAAGAGTTCTTACAAGTTGAGCAACAATGAAAGCAAAGATCAGGAGAGTCCCGGGACGTTCTAGAAATGACCAGCTTCGACTACGTGTTACAAATATGAGTGCTTGGCTTATGATGCTCACTTGGAGATACACAGCGGATGAGACTTGTTCACTGTTTTTGCAGATTGATTTGACATGGAAGTGTTTCTGCAGCGTAAACAAATTTGAAGGGGTCGTTTACGTGTATGCATTTTTCTCGGTAAGCTAAGTCGAATATACCTCGAAGAAGGTGGTAGAGACAATGAGCCAGTAGAACAGGACTGTGACCAATGCTAGGTATGTTCCGATGACAATTCCTGTCGCAAATATCTGCTTGAGCTTCCAGCTTTCCGGTGTAGGAGAGGGTCTAACTCTATCTTTAGAGATAGTCATGATGGTCCCTGATGCATAGGTGATCAGCAAGAGCACTTGAGAGGGATAGGAACTATTTTTTGTTTGCATCAACATGAAAAAGCTAACGAGAGGATCATGAGATTACCATCATTGAGTATTGCAATGATTAGAACCATGAAAGGTGGAAAGTCATATTCCCATATCAATGCTAAAAGTGTAAAACCAAGCTGCATGAAACAATGATAAGAAGAGAAAGCTCAAGTATATGTAACTTAAACTAACATGAGTCAGATCATTCATTATAAAGCTCCTTACCACTATTCTTATGGTGATTGAGACTGCATATACCTGCAGATTCATTCATTAAACTACTTAAAAAGTTGAACTTCTTTAGCATTTATGTGGAATAAGATGATGGTCCTTAACTGTATAGTTCTTCATCCGCTGGAAAATAGCTCTGCTAGTCAGGACAGCACTGATTATTACACTTAAACCAGGCTCAGTTAGTACTATGTCAGCAGAACTTCTTGCAGCATCTGTTGCATCAGCCACAGCTATTCCAATGTCAGCTTTCTTTAGAGCAGGAGCATCATTAACACCATCTCCGGTCATTCCAACCACATGCTTCTTTTCTTGTAGAATCTTTACAATCTCATACTTGTGTTCTGAAACATGAGAAACAAAATAATAAAGATTGGGATTAGAAATGAGAGCAAATCTGAAATGGCTTCATGCATGCTCTGTAGATATTAGCGTTGTGGTTTGATTATTGACCAGGGAACACTCCAGCAAACCCATCTGCCATTTCAATTAGCTCATCCACTGGAATGGCTTCATGCTCATCATTGTTGTTGTGGCCTAACAAAGAGGAAGAAGGATACATATTGGTTCCCATACCAAGACGTCTTCCTGTCTCCTTTGCTATCGCCAACTGATCACCTGAAAGTTTTATACCACCATCAGAGAGTGTCTGCTCCTCTGCTTTAGAAACAAACAAGCAAGCAAAGCTCTAGGGTAAGGTATTCAGACTTACCGGTGATCATCTTAACACAAACTCCAAGGTTAAGAGCTCTAAGGATGGTTTCACCACTGTCATGCCTTGGTGGATCAAACAGTGGTAACAAACCACAGAACTTCCATGGTCCTCCAGGGCTATTACTGCTTCTTTCTGGAACTTCCTAGAAAAAAAAAAATAAGAAAGATGACGCAATGATAAAACCAATTCAAGAGAGAAAGGAAGATGAGAAAAATTTTACCTGATAAGCAACCGCAAGAGACCTCAAACCCTTTTCTGCAAATCTATTGATAATGGCATAAACTCTTTGCCCAATCTCATTTTTATCTTGACACAAGCTTAGAACCTATATATGTAATACACTTAGATTCAGTGAAGTTACTTCTTTCATATAAAGTTAGTTTGGTAAGTACGAAGAATAGGATGATACTTAACTTGTTCAGGAGCTCCTTTGGTAGCGCGATACCATTTTCCATCTGAATCAATATACGTTATTGCAGTACGTTTGTTCACAGGATTGAACGGCAAGAAATGGACTTCTTTAATGTTTGCACGAGCCTACAGATAAACAACCTTTGTATGAGAAGAAAACTTTTAAGAAGGTGACAAGTAGTCTTGTAAAAGAGAGTTCACGTACCTCTCTAGGATCAGCAAGCATGCTAACAATTGCTGTATCTATAGCATCCTGATTCTCTAGTCGTGAAGCTCGTCCTGCAAGCAACAGAACTGTGTCCTTGTCCATATAGTCAGCGAAAACCTGTGCAGGTGGATTAACACATTTAAACATGGAGACGAATGTACTTACTGTATTCACTGAACTTGAAATGAAAGTCATATGAGGTGTATTGGTACCTCAATGAGATTTCTATCAACGGAAAGGCTGTTTAAGGTAAGTGTTCCAGTTTTGTCACAGCAGAGGACATCCATCCCAGCCATCTCCTCTATTGCTGTCATCCTTTTAGTAATGGCACCCTTTCAAAAACAAGAAGAAGCATTAGATGCATCTCTGTTTGGTCTATTCTAGTTAAAGACTAAAGAGAAAAGAGACAGTGAGATATGTACCTGTTGTGATAGTCGATGAGAGCCAATGGCAAGTGTGACAGATAGAACAGTGGGCATGGCAATGGGAATGCCACCAATGAGCAGTACAAGAAGGTTATTTATCCCAACTCTGTAAGGGCGATGTTGTATAGGAAACATGACAATGATTTCAAGAACCATTCCAACAGCTATAGAGCAAATGCAGAAGTTCCCTATTGATGTAAGAACCTAGAAAGAAAGCATGTTTATGTAATTGCAAGATGCAGAATGTACTTCACCACTTCAAGCGAAAAAAAGAACCTGCTGAAGATGTCCAGTTACATCTGTGCTGTCCACCAAGCATGCTGTCTTACCAAAGAAAGTGCTAGAACCAGTGGCTATCACAACAGCTTCTATCTCACCTTGCTTACAAGTAGAGCCAGAGAATACTTGCTCACCCTTCTTCTTGGTCACCGGTAGTGATTCACCGGTCAGCACTGACTGTAGGAACAAATGTTAAGATCAGAGACAGTTTTTACATACTGCACTAAAAGACAAGAGATTCATATTCTGTGCAATACCTGATCAATTTTCAATGGGTCTCCTTCAAGAAGGCGAGCATCTGCAGGAATGATATCCCCAAGCTTTATGCTAATTATATCACCAGGTACCAAGATAGACGCATCTTGCTCTTGCCACTGTCCATCTCTAAGAACCTGCAAGTGTGGATCTTGATCAGATTTAAGGTAATATGGAAACAACAGTGCAGAATCAAAAATCATATAAGATGAAGAACCAGACTCTTGTTTTTAGAGCCAAGCGAGCCATAAGAGCAGCAGCAGCATTTCCAGCATTGTTTTCTTCAAAGAAGCTGATTGTTGCGTTGATCAGTAAAAGACAAACGATACCAACAAAGTCTTCCCAGTCAGGACCCTGTCTCTGTAATTTCACAGTGAGTTTCAAGCTGTATCTTGATAAAATAAAGAAGAAACATTAACCCTTAGTGTCTTACCTCACTATTTGCGAGGGCGATGGCTATCAATGCTGCAGCTTCCATAACCCATGACAAAGGATTCCACATAAAGCCTAGGAACTTCAGAAACTTGTTCTCCTGTAACATTTTTTTAAACAGCATTAGCACAAAATATTAGAGCTCATAAGATTTTATCCTGTCCTTGAAGGAACACTATGGAGACACTTTGAAGATAAGCTATTTATTACCTGTTTGTCTTCAAGTCTGTTAAGACCAAATATCTTCAATCTTTCTTCAGCATCTCCAGATAAAAGCCCTCCAGGTGATGTTCTTAGGTGTTCAAAAACCTCTTCCAGTGGCAATAGACCCTGTCAACTTCAAGCGTCAAACCTTTTTTTTATTACCACTATGAATCCAAGTATTAAGAGTATAAAGTTAACACATATCATACCAAATCAATGCCTTCTCTGTTGAAAGTATCAGGATCCAGCAGTGGCTTGTCTAAATCCTCAGCCATGGTTAAAGATTCAAAGGCCACTGTCCAGCTTCAAAAATCTAGGCTCCAGGGTTTAATGAAAAGAATGGTGCATCATTCATTGACTCACCAGCATATGATATGATGACACGAAGCCACTAATATCTTTGTCTTCGAGAATGCTACTTGAGAAACATTAGTGAAACGGAGAAACCTAAAAGGGGTTAGCGAATATTTGAAACCACATTTCCATGGTTGACCAGTTGGTATGGAGTTAGGGGAAGAGGAGATTCTCTTGCTAGTCGCGTTTGGTAAGGCCATTATTTAGATCAAGCGTCAGTGTCTGTGAACAGCAGATGAGAACGAGGAAGAGGTAGTAGTGGGAACAGAGAAGTGTGGTTGATCTAACGGTCACTCCCTCTCTCAGAAGTGTGGTTGACAAGGGACTTACGACCTGATTTATTTGGGCCTAGATTGTTTATATGGGCTGCTCAGGTCCTTTCTTTCATGTTACTGTACGTTGACAATGAATAACAAAAAAATTGATTAACAATGGACCAATGGTATAGGAAGATTCACAAAAAGTCTCGAGAGAAAAGAAAACAAATGTATCAATAAGTCTGGAAGATGTTGACTATTTTGCCTTGCTCAATGCTAGAACTGTGACGAGGTGTCTTATTTTGTTTTGTGTTTTTTCTCTGTCTTCTATAACGACTTTTCTTGTCTTGTTCTTGTGTGATGAGGGCATGATATTCAAAGCCAAAGCCCAAAGGTCTTGTGAGAGAGCTTCATTAACCACAAGATACCAATACAACCTCTGAGTTTCCACATGCTTCGCTTGCTCCTTCCATGTGTTGTTTTCCTCTTTCTTACAGTTTCAGAAGCTGTCTGCAACCATCAAGATCAGGAATCTCTCCTGTGGTTCTCAGGCAACGTTTCTTCTTCTGTTTCTCCTCTAAATTGGAATCCATCCATTGATTGTTGCTCATGGGAAGGAGTAACATGCGATGATTCCTTGAAGAGTCACATCACTGCAATCTCTTTGCCCTTTAGAGGACTACATGGCAAATTCCCTTTCTCTGTTCTGCAGCTTCACCATCTCTCTCAACTCAATCTGTCTCATAACCATCTCTCTGGTCCTCTCCCGCCGGATATTCTCTCTTCCCTTGACCAGCTCACAGTTCTTGATCTTAGCTACAATAGCTTCAACGGTGAGTTGCCACTTGATGAAGCATTTTCAAATGAAACCAACAGATTCTTCCCTATTCAGACCGTCGACCTGTCGAGCAATTTTCTCCAAGGCGAAATCCTCAGTACTTCAGTTTTCTTACACGGAGCTTTCAGTTTAACCAGTTTCAATGTCAGCAATAACAGCTTCACAGGTCCCATCCCTTCATTCATGTGCACAAGTTCACCGCAGCTCAGCAAACTGGACTTCTCCTATAATGATTTCAGCGGCCATATCCCCAGAGGACTAGGCAGATGTCTGAGGCTAAGTGTTCTACAAGCAGGCTTCAACAATCTCTCTGGACAAATCCCAAGAGACATCTACAATCTTCATAAGCTCGAGAAGCTCGTTCTGCCAGCCAATCATCTCTCTGGAAAGATCGGTGATGACATCACACAGCTCACGAAACTAACGTGCCTTGAGCTTTACTCCAATAACCTAGAAGGAGATATACCAATGGACATAGGTAAACTCTCTAGCCTGCAAACCATCCAGCTCCACACCAATAACATCACTGGAACAGTCCCACTTTCACTTGCAAATTGTACTAATCTCGTCAAGTTGAATCTGAGGAAAAATCGTCTGGAAGGAACCTTATCAGAGCTCGACTTTTCTCGGTTTCAGAGCCTTAGCATTCTAGATCTTGGAAACAATAGCTTCAGCGGTGAATTCCCTTGGAGGGTTCACTCCTGCAAGTCTCTAACAGCGATGAGGTTTGCAAGCAATAAGTTAACAGGGCAGGTATCTCCTCAAGTACTGGAGCTAGAGTCCTTATCATTCTTGTCTCTCTCAGACAATAAACTGACCAACATCACAGGCGCTCTCAGCATTCTGCAGGGTTGCAGGAACCTGTCCACTCTCCTCATGGGAAAGAACTTTTATAACGAAACGTTTCCAGGAGACAGAGACTTGATATCCCCAGATGGATTCCCTAATCTCAGAATATTTGCCAGCGGTGGATGTGGACTGAGAGGTGAACTACCAGCTTGGCTGATCAACCTGAAGAACTTAGCAGTCATGGATTTGTCCCAAAACCAGCTCGTAGGATCAATTCCTGGTTGGTTAGGAACTCTTCCCCACCTGTTCTACATAGATCTCTCGAATAATCTTCTCTCAGGAGAGCTTCCAAAAGAATTGTTTCAACTAAAGGCTCTGATGTCCTTAAAAGGCGACGACGCAACAGAAAGGAACAATCTAAAGCTGCCTGTTTATATCAATCCTAATAATCTTACGACTCATCATCATCAATACAATCAGCTGTCCAGCCTCCCACCTGGTATATACATAAGAATGAATAATCTGAAAGGAAGTATACCAGTCGAGGCTGGCCGGTTAAAGGCTCTCCATGCCCTCGAGCTTTCTCATAACCGTTTCTCTGGAAGCATCCCGGATGAGTTGTCGAACCTTACCAACTTAGAGAGGTTGGACCTTTCCAACAATAACTTATCTGGTCGAATCCCTTGGTCGCTAACAAGGCTCCATTTCATGTCCTACTTCAATGTGGCGAACAACACTCTCCAAGGGCCAATACCCACAGGAAGTCAGTTTGATACATTCCCAAAATCACATTTTGAAGGAAACCCCTTGTTGTTCGGTGGTGTACTGCTCACTTCCTGCCCTGCTCCAACTCAACCACCTGCTACAACCACATATGAAGAGAAGCTAACCAGAATATTCACAGTTGGAGTTGCAACTGGATTTGTTTTAACCTTCACTTTGAGTATACTGATGCTTAATTGCTATGTTGATGTGATATAATAGATGGACCACGACCCAATATGCTTTGACTATTATAACAAATAATGATTCTGTACACAACAAAAATAAGTAATTACCTTTTGACTTTTGAATAAAATATTGTCACATTTGGGTTGTTTTTCCTACATCAATCAGACGAATGTAGAAACATTTGCCATATACAGCATGAGACCATACCAACAACGTACCAACCGAAGTGTTGTGTGACACAAAGCTTACCTTGTTTGCTTGAGTTTCCTTGATGACTAAAATTACAACTCAACTCCAGCCTCCTCGATTGCAGCAGACATTGAAGCCGATGCTTCTTCTAGCGTTCGCCTCTTCTGAACCGCGTTAAAGGCCTCAATGGTGTCTCCTTCAATCCAGTCGTCATAGTCATCCATACCGATACCACATTCTAATCCAGCACTCACCTAGAACAATAAAACCCGAGAGAAGATTATATTGACGAAGTAAGAAAGTCTAAAAATTCAAATTTGGACTGGATTTGGAACTTATCTTAGGGTGTAAGATGGACGTTGACGGTTTATGATAAGTATAAAACATGTGGTCTAGGAGAACGCTTACCTCTTTTACATTTTCTTTTACTCGCTTAAGAGAATCAAGGACACCGACATGGACAGTTTTACCCTTCCGGACCACCCTGATGCCACAATCTTTGACAAATTTCCCTTCGTTCACCATGCATCCAGCCACACGACCGCTTCCACTGCTGAAAGTAGCTCGAACTTCTGCTGAGCCAATTGGAATTTGTTCCTATCAATAGCCACATGAATCTTTAGTTTTCACAACTCCAAAAAGCCTCATAAAGTGACATTAAGACCTATGTTTTATGATAATCCATGACATAATACAGAGGTTTACTTTTCAGGCAATTCAATAATTCACCAATAAAAAAAACAAAGCCAAATCTTGTGGAAAGAAGAGATCTCTTCATGTGTAACTCTAAAGAGGCTGTAGATCAGATCAGACAACAAGATAAAGCTTCAGAAGTGCCTATGAAATCGATGCTAACCTCAACAGACTCGAGAAGTCCTTCCATTGCGTTTCGTACATCGTCAATAAGCTCATAAATAACTCTATATAGTCGGATCTCAACACCTTTGTTTTCTGCAGATTTCTTAACAGAACCAGATGCTTTGACATTAAATCCAAAAATGATGGCTTCACTAGCCGATGCTAGATCAACATCACTGTTGCTCACATCCCCTGTCGCTTGTAGCAAAAATTTCAAGGTCACATTCTCTTGAGGGAGGACTTGTAGAGCTTGTTTGACAGCTTCAATGGATCCCTAGTAGTCACATTGGTGATTTGCATCAGCACGGATAAGAAGGGACATAGGAAAACAAAATGCCTAACATAAATGCTCAAACTGGTGCTTTACCTGTACATCGACCTTCATTATGATATTAAGGTGATGCAAATCTAAGCCTGACACCTTTTTCGCTGATACAGCAGAGGCTAAGGATGAAAGCGTGACCTTTCCGTCCCCAGCCTTTGCAGATATTCTTTCATCTCGTAGTGATACTGCACGTGCATCTGCTCTCTCTCGCGCCACATCAAGGGAAGAGACAATCTCAAATTCATCACCAGCAATGGGTACATTATTTAAACCAATCACCTACGAATGCAATTAGACATGTAAATCATCCAGACATGAGACAAAAGGAACAAAATTATGTCGACAAGAAAATAAACATGAGCTAAATAATGAACCTACAAACCTGTACAGGTATGGAGGGTCCAGCTTCATCAACTCGTTCACCGCTATGATCAAATAAAGCTCGTACCTAACACGCAGAAACAGAGCAAGATCAACGTAGGTAAGTTCCAAGCCACTTTATACCATCTGCACAATGTAGCTTGAGAAGAAAACTAAAGTTTGGATAGACCTTCCCGAAAGCTTCTCCACAAACAACAACATCCCCTCTTCTCAAAGTGCCCTTCTGTACAATGAATGTGGCAAATGGTCCTTTCGCTTTATCAAGTCCAGCCTCAATAACAATGCCCTTGGCATTTCTGTGTGGGTTTGCTTTCAACTCTTGCAGCTGAAACAACCAAAATATAGTTAGCCCACAAGCAAAAGCCAATGAGAAGCAAAAGCAGAAAAAGGTGAGGAAAAAATTATGCATGGAAGCCTCGTTGTAAACGTTTTTTAGACTAAAGCACTCCTCAAAGCAAGATTTTGGGCCCATTTTAGAGCAAGAACGTAAGTCCTTTGTAGCCACTATGAGGATAAAACTCTTAAGAAAACTAATCAATATATTGGATAATCTGCTAACTTCAGCTTTTTTATGCATCTACCAAAAAAGAAGAAAAATCAAGCAAATCTGCTATCAGCTTATCATGGGGTGAATAGCAAACTAACCTCTGCAACAAGCATGACAGTTTCCAACAGATCATCGATATTCTCGCCTTTCAACGCACTGATCTGTCAAAGGCGAATATTTAGCATGATATGAGACCTTATGGAATATATGGAGCCTGAAACATATAGGTGATGAGAGTGTGTATCCCAACCTGAACCATTGGCACATCACCACCCCAATCTTCAGGCATCAAACCAATTGAAGAAAGCTCTTGCATCACTCTCTCTGGACTGGCTCCGTCTTTATCTATCTGGAACGGGAAAGGATTCAGAATTAGAGAGATAACATATACACAGGTAAGATCTTTCCCAACTCCAAGACTGAAGAACGCAGGTGTTACTTGAACCTATACCTTATTTATAGCTATGACTATAGGGACACCAGCAGCCTTTGCGTGAGCTATTGCTTCATTTGTTTGAGGGCGAATTCCATCATCAGCAGCTACCACAATGATTGCGATGTCAGTAACCCGTGCTCCGCGAGCTCTCATTGCACCAAATGCCTAGATGAACTCTTAAAAGTCAGATAAGCAAAACTATGGTTGCCAGCAATAGATGTGAGATAGTCAAGAAGCATGCTATATTGAAAAAAAGCTACGAACGTTTGATCAATGAAAATTCAGCATCAGAAATGAACGTATGAAGATTTAACTTGGAAGAAAAAGGATTTACCTCGTGTCCAGGAGTATCAAGGAAAACGCAGGACTGCAACTTCCCATCAACAGGCACTGCCACCTTATACGCACCGATTCCTTGGGTAATCCCCCCTGCTTCTGAAGCAGCAACCTGGCAGATTTCCAGAGAAGAGACATTAGCTGAAACCGCTATCTAGTAATAACCTTGGCAATAAGCGAACGAATGAACAAACAAACAAACAAAATATCGGAACGCAAAGCAGATATCAATACTCTTAGGTTAAAGGTATCCTCAATCTAAAAGAAATAAAGAACCCACAATAAAATTCCTTGATAAAACAGGGGAAAATCAGTGTTAAGTTGGATATAGCTAATCTCATAGAAATGAAGTTTTGTACCTTGCTTTTTCTGATATAGTCCAGAAGAGTGGTCTGCAAAATAGATAAATTTAGGAAATGCATTAGGAAAAACCTGCTGCTTAAAAAAAGAACTCAGCATATCCGAGTAGGACGTGAAAAACAAATAAGGTTAGAGCAAACTGTGCTTACCTTTCCGTGGTCCACATGACCCATTATCGTGATGACAGGAGGCCTGTCTTCTAACTTGTCCAAATCTTCTTCATCAAAAATTTCCTTTTTCTTTGCCATTTCTTCAACTTGAACTGAATCAGCATCAAGGACCTCAACATCGTAATCTCTACAAATCATCCTCACCATCTCTCTGTCCAGGGTCTGCACACCATCAGGTCTAATCCCTTTTGAATATAGATACCCAAGGATGTCACCTTCACCGATGGCTAGGTTGTAAGCCAAGTCCTCGATGGACATGCCTTCTTCCTCTACCTCTAATATTTCAGCTTTAACAGGTGCTGCGTCTCTGGCAGCCTGGAGTCTTACAGCCTTCCTACTAGCTTTACTCCATTTTCTCCCTTTTCTACCTTTTCCTGGAATTGTATCTTCGTCGTCATCTTCAGCAACAACTCTTCGTCTTGGACTAGCTGATGCATTTTTTTTATTACGTTGCTCAACTCTGAACTTGTTAAAAGGAGGACCCTTTCCAGGCTTGGTAGGAGCTAACACTGTCTGAGAGGCCACAGGATCAACACCCTTTTTCTTGGAAGCAAACTTATCAACCAAAATAGGCTTCCTTTCTTTACTCTGTATGCTAGAATCAACCTCGTCAGAAACTAAAGGTTTTGAGGCCATACCAACATCTTTTAAGATGGGACCTAAAGGTCTCGATGCCATACCATGATCTTTCAAAATGGGTTTCTTTACAGGTGGCTGAGCTACCATAGGCTTCCCTTGTAACTGTGGCTGAGCTCTTACAGGTGGCTGAGGTGGAGACAACTGAGTGCTAGCTTTGGCATCAACCTGCACTCCTTTATTATCAATTTTAGGAACAACTTTTTGCACAACTGCAACAGCATCCCCCTTACGCCACACACTCTTCGTAGTTTTCGTATTCTTTATCCCTCCAGAACTCGCAAAGCGATCACCTTTGGAGTTACTACTGTTACCACTAGACCGCCACGGTTTAACACCCTCACCACCCTCTTTACCAACCGGTTTCGGAATCTCCAACCTCTCAGCTTTATCCAAAACTTCCCCAAGAGACTCAATAACCTTACTCCTCTCTTCTTCTCCACCAAACTTACCCCCATCCTTACTCCAAGGAGCAGAAGAACTCACCCCTAAACCCCTCTCCACCCTCGCCACAGGTGGCTTCAACACAGGCTTAGGAGCCTGCTTCAGCACGATCTCACTATCACCATCCCCTTCGATACTTCCTTTAAAAGAGTTAGAATCTAAAGAAACAGAGTTGCTGCTCTGCTCAGCGACGAGGTCAGTAGTACTACTAGTAGAAAGAGAATATCTACACAACCATTTCTTAGTTCCTCCTTTAACGCTTCTCCTTGATAAAGAAACCCTTTTTACTAATGCGTACGACGATGCATCCGAGGAAACGCTCGCACCATTACCACCTCCTGGATTAGCCAGAGAAGCTAACGACGGTAATGTGCCGACGAGAACAATCATCGACGGCATCGTGATAAACCCGGAAAGGAAAGGAAACAAAGAGATAAGAAATTTCACAGCAGCATCAGAAGCTTTATCTCATTCCAAGTTCCGCATGCAGAGATGAGACTCCAACGAATTTCAAAGAGAAATTGGGGTTATTGACAAATTGAATCAGATATTATCAAGCTAATTTGAAAACCGATGAGCAATTAGGATTAGATAAGAGAGACGGAGGAAGGAAGAAGATGAAGTTCAAAGGATAACTTTGAACTTGAGAGCTTGTGTGGGTGTGTGTGTGGCTTGCTCCTATCCTGATTTTTTTTTTGGCGGATTTCCGATAAGGCCATTTACACACAAAAAAAAAAAAAAGGCTAAAGAATAATAATGATATTGGGCTCGATAGTTATTGGGCTCAATAGTAAAGCCCATTTATAAATCGACCCGCCTGATAGACCTTATCTACGGATACAACATGCAGACAGTGTTGAAGGGTCTGTTGTTGACCGTGATGGTGATGAGATTCAACCCGAGGCTCTAAAAATGCTCAAATCCAGCCAATGGAATCAGAATCAGCTGCATCTCTGTGCAAGGTTTCCCACGAACTTGCTTCCCTTCTTTTCAGTTTTTTTCTTACTAGGAGATGGTCTCGACACTGACGTTTATTGGTTTCAACTGTATTGTTTTGTAGGATGATCACCGGAGTCATTCACAGAAGCTCTTGAAACCCCCACTCATTTATCAGCAGCCATGGAAAAAAATAGGAAGGAGAGTTACAAGCGAAACAAATAAAAACAAGGTACCAGTACAAAAATTACATCACTGGTCTGGTTCTTTAGCTTAGGTTTGCTTTGTTATCTGTCGGATCTACAACCTCAGTTTATTTTTTAAAATTAAAGGTAAAAGTTTTGTTAGTTGTCAAGTAAAAGACACTTAAAACAAAGGAGTCTAATCTCCCAATAATCGTATATCTAATTCTTGTTTCCAATTGTGTTTCTTCCTACTTGATCCTGATTATCTTAGTTCTGAATCAGACAAAGGTTGGGTCTAAATCGAATATACACGGTGTATGATTATCATGTTTAAACCTTTGATTCAAACCACTCCTATGTCATTGGTCATATAGGATAAACGCAAGCAAGTACGTGAAAAAAAAAAGACCAAACACAAACGCATTAATTATCTTCCATGATCAAAGTTAACTAAAAGATAATTGTAGAAACATACATGACAAATTAGAGATGTCTTAAATAAAAGCTATGAATTAACTTCCGAAGACGGTAACTTCGACGCTTTTGTTGGAGTCAGCGATGGCTGGAGGATCAAAACGAGTAAAGAGCTTGTAAGAGGAGATTAGAGAGAGAACGACATATAAGCAAACCACGACGAATGTGATTATGACAGAAGCAGTGGCTCTATGGCAGAAGCTGCCAAAGGAACTGCACGCGTCGCTCCATGTAATGGCATCGTCTCCTTTGTAGGCTAAGTACAGAACTTCAGTAGACACAGCTCCAGCAGCAAGAACCACGTAGGTCAGAATCTGAGATGACCATGTTATTAAATTAATAAGATAGTACTATTAAGAGCGGGTCATTTGATAAATAAAACCGAGTTAATGTGTAATCAAGATATATATAATATGTGACCTGGTCGAGACAGAAGAAGGTCCAAACACGAGGCATTGTGGAAGAAGAACCAGGCATGGCAGAAATGGCTGCTGAGAGAAGAGAGTAGCCTGCACATATTCCATTTGCGTGCACCAAGTACCTAATCGTAATTAAGGTTCATTATTACCATCACTAATCATTCATTACTTTTTTCGTCCATAGCATAACCATTTAATCTTTCTGAATCGAATCTTAACTGAAATAATCAACACATGTAACTTGACTAGTACGTCTCTTCGTAGTTTGGTATGTATATAAATAAAGCATGGTTTGTTTGGTTTAACGGTCCAAATTAGATAATAAATCTGTAACTACTACAATGTCACACCCTGATGGTGAATACTAAATAGTGAGATGCAACCTTAAATGTTGAAGATAATAAATTAATATAATTATATATCTATGTATGGATCGGAGAAGATACCTGAAAGCCGTGAGGTTGGAGTAAGAAACTGAGCCGAACTCATTATCCTGAGAGTCTTTAAGCATGATAACAAGCGCCGCAAGGCAAAGCCCCACCGGAGCTAACCGGAGCATTGTCTCTGCGGTTCGGATTCCCGTACTACCATCCTCCCATTTCTCCGTCGCATCACCACCTGAACTGCCATTGCTAGTCTTGTGATGATCATCGCTCTTGTCCATTATTCTTCTTCGAATTTTTTTTTGTTCTCCTATTTCTTTCTCTTGTTGTGGTTGCCGAGGGAGAAATGTGGTTATAAACAAGTGGGTTGATGATTTTAATGTGTGAAATAAAAAGAAAAAAAAAATTGTCGGATCGAAAGGGTTGGTGAATGCATTTAATATCGATATTCATGACAATCATATTGCACTTCCCTAGACGAAACATTTAAGGGTTTCCAAATTGACAACAACGCTAAGACCATGCGCAACGGGGGCTTTAGACGGGTTCAGGGGCGCGAGTTCTAAGGCCCGCGAGATTAAAAACCAATTAAAAATGGGTTTGTTTTCACGGACCGGGCCTTACTCACGATCCGCTATATTGCGATTTTAACCACGCGTCGTGTCCTGGTTGGACGAAAGAAACCGCGTAGAAGGGGGAGGAAAGAAGGTTTCCCCGTGTCCCTTCTCATTTTCTCAAATCGAAAGAAAAGCTAGGGTTTTTTGTGTGAGAGGCGATTATACGAGCGACGCCGATTCTCGCTTATTTTTTCGTTCAAATCGACGACGAAGAGTGTTTTCGACGACCTCTCGTGAGTCTCGTGTAGATCGACTGCTTGATTTCATCGATTTAGATCGAAATCGCTTTTGAGATTTGAAATCAATTTGGGGTTTTCGGTTTATGATTTAAATCGATACCTGGGTTTCGATTAATCGCTTTCGAGACATGCCGCTTCATTTTGGGTTTGTTTGTGTGAGATATCAAATCGATAGAGGGCTTTGGAGTTGGGTTTCGATTTGATTTGATTCGTTGATTCGATTTGGTTTCGATTATAGTTTTAATTCTGAAGAGGGTTCGATTTGATTCGTTGATTCGATTTGGTGGGTTTTAATGAGGATTTCGATCTTGGTTTAGTTATCCGAGTTTTGAGATTCAAAGAGATCCTACAAGTGTACTAATACCTTCGAAATATTTCACGAGATGGATCCCAAGAAGAGATTCAAAGTGGCATAAGAGTATGCCAACATGCTCGATACACTTGCGATTCGAGTATGGGATTCGAAGGTGTTCGGTGGGGGAGAATCATCGACGAGGTGAAAGTGAAGGAGGAGCACGACACTCTTCCCGGAAGAGGTTCTTCACTTCGCCAATTACGAGGTAAAATGAATCTTTCAACGCTTCATCAAATATACAATTGCAAAACCATTCTTGATTAAGTTTTTGTTTGAAACAAGGCTGATGGGTTACACATCCGCCGCCTTGGGTAATGGTGTCCAGAGCAGCTCGAATGGTCAACTAAAGCGCGTGAGGCGGAAGAGGAGATCAAGTTTATAACGAGTCTGAAACACCGATTCAGCACTGAGGTGAGTAAAATGATTTCTAATTCGCCTCATATTACTTATTATTATGTGACTAACAATTTTAATTATTGTTTCCATGTCCGTGGCGCGAAAGAGCTGAATCTGCAGGTTGATCGTCTAACTGGAGGTTTACAACCTCACGGTGCATGTCGAGGTAATCGAGAAGCTCGCTTGAGTAACAAGCAAAGGTAAACACTCAATCTCAATGAACTAGACTAGGTAGACTAGAGGTGAAGTACTAGTGAACTTAATTATGTGTATGTTCTTTAATGAACTTAAGTAGATATTTAAATGAAGTGAACTAGTGACTACAACTCGCATCGACTTGATGTGTAATGAATGGTAACTCAATAAGTAGTTGTGTAATTAAGTTGTTGTTGGGTTATTAATCGCCTCCTAGTTGTTCCGTCCATTCGTTAATGAATCTTGGTTGGTGAAACATAAGAACTCCACACTTAATTATCTATCTTGCTAGTAGTTTAAAACATAGTAAACCCACACTTAAAAATCACAGCAACATTCTAAACAAAACCAAACCACAACACCCTAAAATCATGGACTCTTTTCCTGTTAATCGTGACTGGTTTGTTAACATGTCGACTTCGCAGACAATTGCAAGAGACTTGACTCGCTGAGCCATGTGTTAACTCTCCCTAAGTTAATTCTCGCCGAGGCGCTTAAACCTTTGAAAGGAGAAAGTGGTTTGTCAAAGAAGACCTTCTTCTCATTGGGCGGTTAACACATCAAAGGATCCCATACGCTAATGAGCGTATGTAGTGGCATTTTGGAAGAGAATAGAGCTGTATTTCAACGCAAGCCCTCGATGGTCGTCCGCTCCTGAATGGGGCCAATGTAAGCAGAGGTGGGGAAGGATCAATGGGGAAGTGAGCAGATTCGTTTGCTACCATGAAGCCGCCAAGGCGAAGAGCGGCCAAAATGAGATTGATGTCATGAAAGTCGCCATGACATCTTTTCAATGACTACGCCAAAAATTCACACTCGAGCATCTGGAGGAGCTGAGGTTTGATCAGAAATGGAGGTCACACGTCAAAGATGGTGCAAAGGAGAAGAGGAAGGAACCAGGTCCGGAGGACGTCTCTGACGATGGAGATGTTAGGCCTCCGGGTGTGAAAGCCAGCAAAGCAGCGAAGCGCAAGAAGCAGGGGAATGAAGCTACTTTTGATCGAGTTGAGAGCTTGCTAGCTATGAAAAATATTTACTCCAAACAAAAGATTCTCGATCGCCTCCTTTCTAAAATGAGGGCTCTTCTCGATCAAGAAAAGAACTTAAGACAAAACTAGTTGCTGAAATGCTTTGATTTGGTGAGTGTGTTTAACTTGAGTGAATAAGAAGTTTAGTATGACATGAACGAGTGTATTGAGTATTGTATTGTCTTGTATTGTCTTGTATTGTCTTGTATTGTCTTGTCATGCTTTATTGATTCTCCTTTCTTTGCTTTGAGGCACGGTCAAGGAGGCAGCAGGTTGCAGGTCACTGGAATGAAAGGTCATACTGCAGGTCAAGGTCACGGGTAGAAGGTTTATTTATGTTTCCCTTTAGTTAATGAACTGCAGTGAGTGTAGTATTTTGTTCCTCTCTACACCTCACTGATGTAATAGTTGCAGGTCAAAAATATTTATCTATGTCTTTTGCTTTTCATGACTGTACTGGGTCACGGATGTACCAAAACTCTCCCTCTATATATAAAGTGTAACAAAATATTTATCTATGTCTCCATTCTCTCGTTTCTCCTTCAAACAACAAAGTAACAACATATATCTGTTTCTCTTCCTTCTCAAAACTCTTCAGAACAACAAAGTGAACAACATCATTCACCAAGTAGTGACCAACAAGGTCGAAAGCAAACAACAACAAACTACTTAAAACAACGCCGACCAAACTACAACAAACCTCACCAAACAACCTCGACCAAACAACTCCCACAAGGTAAGTGAAAGATAGAAAAAGATGAAATAATGTGGGAAAATATGAATAAAATTTGGCATATGAAAATATATACAATTGTTAATCAAGGAAACAAATATTATGATCATAAATAAATAAAATACAAAAAATAATAAGATCATAAAATTAAAAAAAAATATGATCATAATATAAAATGAAATGATGATTTATTAGTTATAAGTAAGTAACTGAAAAAATTGAAAAACTAACCTATAATTATAAGTTATAAAACCAAAAGAACCAAAAAAGAACCTATAACAAACTCTATGTTGCCTTTTGTGAACAAAAGATCAATAAATTACACCCACAATGTCTTCCTCATCAAGTGATGAAGTTGATGAATATTTAAGAAGTGCTCGACGAAGTAGTTGATAATTTCATCGACTCTGATTCATGCTCACCCCAAGAAGTCCAAAAGACGGACTTTTATCGAAGATATCGAACAAGGCCACATTCACCATTAACGATTATTTCACGGAAATCCTACATATACAACGAACGCTTTAGAGACGCTTAATGAACAAGCCATTGTTCTTCAGATTGTCGAAGCGGTAACTAATGAAGTTCCATTCTTTCAGCAGACCAGATGCTACCGAAGAAACGGTCTTTCCACTTCAAAGTGTACGGGAGCGCGTGATGCCGCGATATCACCGAGATACATATGACGAATATCTCCGGATGGTCATTACGCTCGTGTTTGGCAAATTTCACCGATGCAATAATACAATGTTGAGATGAGTATCTACTAAGACCTACAACCGAGGATCTTCAACGATTACTGATATCGAGAGGTAATGCGGGTTTCCGGAATGATAGCATCGATCGCATGCATCGGGAGTGGAAAACCGCCCGACGGCTTGAAAGGTCACACACGTGGTTCGTGGAAGCCGACAATTGTCTAAGCCGCCGTGCATCACAAGATCTTGGATATGGCACGCATTTTCGTACTTACTGTACCCTCAACGATATCAATGTTCTCGACGCCACCGCCATGATATCATACATGGTCGAAAGCACCTAAAGTGAAGTTCAAGGTCAACAACCACACTTATCGTATGGCCTACTATCTTACCGACGCATTTATCCTCCATGGGCAACATTTATCCAATCCATCTCACTTCCTCAAGGTCCTAAAGCACGAAATTTGCAAAAGCAAGAACTACGAAAAGATGTCGAACGGCTTTTGAGTTTTGAATCGAGGTTTGCAATTGTTAGAACCCAGCTCTACAATGGGACTTGGAAAAGATAGAAAAGTTATGAGAGCTTCAGGTCATATCACAATATGATAGTAGAGGACTAACGACACACATACCAAATTAACATATCCGAAGTTCGAGACAGAGAGTCTACCGGTTCAAGCGGTGAAGCGTAGATAGTGTTAATGTCACCCCTGATATGTTAAATGCAAGAGAAGTTCGAGATTTGTAAACATGATCGCCAGAAGCGGATTTAAGGAAAATATTTGGCAAAAGTTTTCATGAAGAAGAATAAATAAGCTTTGTATTTTCTAAATTTCCAATTCCTAATAAATAAGCTTAATGTATTGAATAAAATGTTTTCATAATTTTAATAATATTTTTAATAATATATTTATGTTTTCTGAATATTTTGAAATTTTTTAAAAAAAATTAATATTACTATTTTATTCCTAAGAATTCCTTCCACGGATTCACCAATGCAGAAAATATCAAATCCGAGTTTTTAACTATTCATGACCCCACATAAAATTATTAAAAAATGTTGGTGAACCCCCCTTTGGGGTTCACCATTGCTCTTGCTCTAAACATATGTAAACATGTGAAGATTAGATGGCTCCACTACGATCTCTATAACTCTATAATCAAATTCACTGTATTAATTATGTTGTGTAGATACGACGTTATAAGAAATTTCTATTAAAGAAAAAAAGATTGTTATCCATCTATTTTATTTTGACGTCGTTTCTCGCTTCCATCTTAAGAAAACTATAGTTACCACTAATACATAATAAGTCATCGTATTTGTTTACAGAAAATCAGAGTTACGTTTCTTACTATATGGTATACGGACTGAGTTAGGAACCCGGTTAGCATTTATATCAAAGAACCCTAGCTAGGTTTGAACTTTGAAGTAAAGATTTCTTCGTTTATATATTTTTAAAAACGTAAACCATGTTTATAGGATCCTTACATTTGAGCTGTTCCAATCTCGTGACCGACACTACATCATGGAACATTTGTTTCTTTGCAGAGAGAGTAAATGTATAGATTGAGTGAGTAATAGTGTGGCTATGTTTTTCCATGGCATATTATGGTTACTTGGTTTGTTGACCCCTTTAATAAAAAGCAACCAACTATGAATAATAGCCCACTGTGATTTTTTGGTAGACCAAATAAATACGCTGGCTGCAAAGTTTCTTAAGCATTGATTAACAAATAACAGCATAAGCCATAGTCCCTCAAAACTTTTTTAAAATTTGTATCATTATCTGATAAATATTGGGAGCAGATAGTTTAAAAATAAAAACGGCATGTTGTTGATTAATAAATATTAATATACCATTATAAACAGCAGAGCAAGTAATTGACTCGTTAAATTCAGCTGTTTATTGTAATTAGAAATGGAACAATTATTGGTTATGGGGTGTCAGTGTCAGATGATGTTGACATAATTGATAGAGAAAAAATATCAAATATACAAATTATTTTCGTGCTAAGGCATGAAAGGAAGAACAAGTCTTCTGAACAAATCATCCATTGAACCGGAGGGTTACTGAAGCTAAATCTCTGAATAACCGGTTTCCCACACTGTCTCCAATCCAGTTTTCAGTTTGGTTTATCTTGTTTTAGTTTTACAAATAATTTTTGAGCTGTTTGAACTGAATAAATAAATCTTGCATATTTTGCTTTTTATATTTTATTGGTTCAGTTTGTTTCATTTTTCGAAACCAAAAACTAATTCAATAAAATCAAAAGTCATTCAGGATTTCAAACCAGTTTTCTTGATTTGATGACAAGATTTAGATATTCAGTTCAAACATTTATTTATTATGGATTTTCATGCTTGTAGAAACTAGAAAGTACCAAACAAATAAAATACAGAAGAAAGAAAATACAAATTTCACATAAGAACAGAACATAACGGTCTCGATACCCGAACCATTTTGTTTCCTTGTGTGTTCAGACCAAGTTCAGCAAACATCAAAAGCATCTACTCGGCTCCAAACTTCTTCCTGAGGACATAAGCATACTCAATGATCTTATCAGAATCAGTCAATGCCTTAACCACGCTCTCTCTCTCCAAACACCTCTTGGTCCACTCAGTCAACTTTGGGAACTCTGTTTCGATACTGAACTCACCAAACTTCTCCATAGCTTTGAACCAGCTGTAATAACCCATCAACGCGATGTCTAGGAACCCAAACACTTCCCCACCGTAATAAGTTTTGTCTCCAAGCTCTGTTTCGAGTGTCTTGAAATGTTCAAGCAGTTCTTTCTTAGCTGCAACTTGTTCTTCTCCCTTTGTTCCCCATACTTTCCATGATGGGTCGTAAAACTAAACACACACACACACAACAAGAATCAAACAAAGTCACTAACAATCAGATTTTTTTTTTTGGAAAAAATACAAGTTCTTGAATCTTTACACATCATCAAGAAAGCCTAGAAAAGAAAACATCTAAAACTTAGATTATATTTTAATCAATCTGATCGAAATAATATTTATAAAAGAAATTATATTTCAACTGAACCGGTCCTAAAATTTTGATACAAAAATCTAGGGATTAAACCAATGTTTTTTTTATAAAAAAAAAACAATGTATTTCGAAAGAGATCGTTTACCTTTTTGTCAATGAAATCACCCCAGAACCTAGCTTGAGCTTTCTGGTAAGGATCAGAGGGGAGCATTGGGTGTGTACCGGACCAGACCTCATCGATGTACTCGAGCTGGATAAGAGATTCACAGATCGGTTTACCTTTGTGGATGAGAACCGGAATCTTCTTGTGAATTGGATTCATCTCGATGAGTAAAGGAGTCTTAATCCATGGATCTGTCTCGATGTACTCATAAGTCACTCCTTTCTCAGCCAGAGCTATCTTCGTCCTCATCCCGAACATGCTTGGCCAGAAATCAAGAAGTATCAATTCGTCCGCCATTTTTTTAAGATCAACAACCGTTTTTCAACTTCGCACTTATTATTATTTATGTATCGCTTGAATATGTAGAATGAAGATAAATAGATTGGTGTTCTGGTCTTTATAGATTAACCACGAAACTAGGGTTTCCTAGTTTAGTGCTACACGTAACATCACATAATTAATTATTCAATATATTAAATTTATTTTTTTCCTTATAGAATATGTGGTGTTCACGTTTACGCCATGATCTTAATTATTATTTTCTTGATATGTACCTGATTGCAGTCGAGATATGATATCTTTTTATAATTTTTTGTCAACTCACTGATTATTGAGAATTTTTAAATAATACCAGTACAGTAGTACGTGTTTTTATCATCGGAAAGTGAATTTTTCTTTTCTTGTTGCTTAAAGCAAGGCTATATAGTTTGACTTATTACGATAATTAAACCATTGATTTGGTATTAATTATTAAATCATAACGTGGCATTTGTCTGGGTCTTTTTCTAGTGCTACGGATCTAGAAACAATATTCATTTGGTGCAATTTGGTATAAAATTACATTAATTAAAATAATTTATGGTGGGCAACTGCCCCACCCACTCACAAAGTAGCCTCGACTCCAGCTGCATGCGTTGTTTAATTATGTACTTGAACGTTGTTAAAGCTATTATACGGTTGAACCAACACAGAGAGTAAAAAGCTATTATACTTTGTATCGGCAAACATTTAAAATTTTGATGTTGTCGAAGCTTTGGCATTAACAACAATATGCAATCTTCAAATTTAAATTGAATGACTACATAAACACGAAGATTAAAACTAATTTGATGTAAGGGACATTTTGAAAAACTTTTTTTTAATTAGACATGCATATGTACCAACAGATTTATGGGAAGATATTTGGAAATCGAGGAACGACAAACTCTTTAATGGAAAAAACATATTTTTGATTGACACTCTTCAACACGCGTCCTTTGAGACAGAATGTTAGAAAAAGAGTAACAAAGATGAGGAAGTAAACGAGGATCATGACGATCCCCCTACTACAGAGGTTGAGACAGTGTCTTCTTGGATACCTCGAACCCCGCCCTACCTGTCAAACTGATGCATCATGGATCAATAGAGGTACCGTCAGTGGTTTAGGGTGGAGTCTTGAGGATCAGATGGGTTCAAAATATTTCGGATTGCGGGTGTGCAATAGGAGCTTCTCAACTTTGCATGTTAAGATGGAAGGTTTACTTTGGTCAGCCTCATGTATGAGAGACAGAACGATAATCTCGATACGGTTCGACACGGACTGGTCGCACTTAGTGGACATGACTATAATTAAACCTGATGGATTGGTCATCATTCGCGACAGAGATCGAATTGTTCCAGAAATTACAGGCAGATTTAGAGGATGTGAACCTATCTCATATTTTCTAGAGTATGAATGGCCGGACAGACGTGTTAGCAAAAAAAGCAAGGATCAGAAGCTACACCTTTTTCATATAGATCATTCGGACAGATGGAAATGCTCCTCGGAGAATAAGTTCGTCAGTTCTCCATTTGACCTATAGATTGACAGCTGGCAAAAGAAAGAAAAAAAAAGACATGCAGATGTGATGCCAAAAAACATATTAGACATGCAGTATTCGGCCCGAAACGTTAACCAAGCCGGCCCTTAATGGGTTAAACACAGAATTAAAAGCCTGAACCGTGACCCAAATTTTAATAAGGATCCAATCTGTTCTTTCGTTGAGTTGTATAAGAGCAACTAGTTCACGTGATGTTGTGATTCCACATATTCGATCAACTAAGGCGTGCTTTGACCCACTAAACTACAGTAGTATATCAATTGCCCGTAGTATATGAATATATCGATCAACAGTTTTCAGATAATAATATCAAAAGTCCATCTAGTACTTGGTCATTCAAGGCTGCTAAACTTTTTTTTTAACAACTCAGGGCTGCTAAACTAATAACGGTCAAACCTGTTTTACCTCATACAAGAATCAAGTCAAAGACCTCATATATATAAATAATATGCCGTAATTGACCATAATTTATCATCTTTTCCCCTTTTGTCAAAAACATAAATAGCTTTTGTTACTCGTATAAAGTTCTAAACATCTTTCAGATTTGTGTAAAAGAAAAATATCTATCAAATTTTTTGACAAAAAAATATCTATCAAATTTGTGTAAAAGAAAAATATCTATCTGAATTAACAGTGAAAACTGTTGGTAAAAAGGTAGCAAAATAAACCTCACGTGTGTACCAAAATCCGTGAAATAAAGTTACAATCTCTAGTTTCATTTGACCCATTCGGTTACAAACCTTTTTTATAATGCAACGTTAATTAACTGAGTCTAATTTCTATAGTAAGTGGAATATCTGCGCCACTCCTTATATTAAAAATCGTTATACACGAAAGCCTATGATCGTAAGTCGTAACACCATAGGTCAGTATGTTCCAGAACCAATATATCACTCAACGTATATAATAATTGCGTTTACATAATTTTTTTTTATTATGCTACATCAATAAAGAAATCTGCGCTTATCCATATATAGTTCATAAGGAATCGCAACACTAAAAGTTTCTGAAAAATATATTTTAAAAAGACAATATATCTATATTTTTCTTTTTGTGTATATATATTCGCACATATTTGTCTACATATAAATACAACAAGCATCTGGAGATTCAAAAGGCAAAATACTCAAGAGACCAAAACCAGATACTAATTTTGTTGTCATAACAAGAAAAAAGCAGATCATCAAAGCATGTCTAGAGTGAGTTCTGAGTCGATGAAGGTTGTCTTCATTAACACACAGTACGTCCAGACAGATGCTCGGAGCTTCAAGTCGATTGTTCAAGAACTCACCGGTAAAAACGCCGTCGTCGCTCAGGGTCCTTTCGAATTCTCGGGCCAAGTGCACGGTGGAAAAGATTCATCACATCAGTTTCTTGGCGGCAGAAGAGAAGGAGAAGGAGGTGTAGAGCCGACGGAGTTCGATAGATTTTTCAGGGAGATGCCTCCGGTCGGCGAATTGTATGATCTATGGTCAGAAACTTGAATAGAAAAAAATTGAAATACGTTTTTAACTATTGGGTTTAGTTTTTTTTTTTTCTTGTGGGTGTTAAGGCTCATTGGGTCTCATCTTTGTATCTTAAAGCCCTTGTTTGTAAAGACGAGTGAACCTAAAATTTGATTTTTTTTTTAAATAGTTTTTTTTTTCTGTTCTTGTATAAATAATATGTTATATATACAAGGAAACTAATGTTCTGCACTTTTTCGAATAAGCAAGTTTGGACGAAAGATATCTTGCAAACTTGAGGTTATAATGATCATGCAAAGCTATGAAAGGAAAGAAATACAAATTGTGATTTTACAATATGTGATTTTGATGTTTCAGCATTGTATTGATAATTACTTAGAGCTGTATATTGTGATGGGATCGAAATAGAATAGTGGAGGATGATGCTAAGGGACCGAGTAAAGGAAAAGTTAGCAGTAGTGGAAATGTCAAAGAAGGACGAGAAAATGAAGATTCACATGATTTGGTCTCTTTGATATTAAATGAGAAGATAACATCAAAATTTTAAGTGCATTGGTCAATTTAAGTGTGGTGGTCATCTTTGGGGCTTCAGGGTTATAGAGACTTTTACTTAAGAGTATAAATCGTCACATGCCTTTGTCTTTTGTTCTTGAATATTACCACCAAGTACACTTTTTACTCTCTCTCACTTTGGAATTGGGATGTCCACGTACATTTAGTTTCCTATAACTAATAAATCTAAAATGTTTTCTCTAAATGTAAATGTGAGTACTGCTATTTATTATAGTCACTTCCTAATATTTTTTTTTGACTTACTTCCTAACATTTTCTCTGAACCCTATTCTGGCCGCGTGAGTTTTCCAAATGGTAAAGTTATCAATTTTTTGATAAAGTTATTTTTAAATACCATTAGAAGCTTGTACTAAATTTTGTTTGTAACATTAACGTCTAAACTTTACTTGATATAGCCAGTCTACCAACTACTAACTAATGACACTGACCAAAAAAGTGAATCCAAAATAGTTAGTGCTAAAATACTATATATAATATTTGTAATTTAGTTTTGTTTTTTTTTTGTCGCCTACATCAAATTGGTTCCTCGAGGTGTTGGAGATCACAAAAAGAAACGTCGAAATTAGGGGAGAGTAGTAAAAAGAAGACTGTAAGTTGAAATTTGTAGAAAACCGACAAAAAGAAACAAGACTGTCAGAAAAATATTTGATCTGTGTAGGTAAATGCATGTGTGCGTTTAAATCTCATTCTTGAGTCTTGACCCTTCTTCTCCCCCCAATGGTCCCTCGATTATTAAATCTCACTACCCCCCATTTCACCGACAGCTTTATTTCAAATCTTCAAAAACACATCTCTCTCTCTCTAGGCTTCTTGGTTTTTGAGAGTTTCTTAAGCTGTCTGTTGTCACTGTGGGTCTTCTTCTGGTTTTATGTCCTTGTTCCTATTAACTAACTCACAATCATCCAACGAAGCTCTTTATCTTTTTCCATATTTAATTTACATTTTTTTTTTTCATTTCCAAATTTTCTCTAAGTCACCTCATGAATTTCAAATTCAAAGGTACGTTTCAAACTTTTTCTTATTATCCTGAAAGTTTGAAGATTATTATTACCTTTTCCCCGACATGAGTTATGGTTTTGATATTTGCTGTAATAAATGACACTCTGCTTTTTATTTAGGTTTCAGCTTTTCATAACAACTTCATAACCCTTTCAGCTTCCTGCGAGTTTTAGCTAAGTCCTCCTTAGAAAATCAAAAATGCCAAGAACAAGGTAAAGATTTTCACTACATTTGATCTAGATTTGTGTATTGATCTGATACATTGGTAATGATGTGTGACTAATTAAGTTTTTCTTTCTGCCGTTGCCTTCTTTAGAGTTTCAGAGTTGTCTCAAGGGCAAGCTCCGAGGCTGAGGACTTCCTCCTCTACGTCTGACTCGAATCATCCCAACCGTCTGCTCACTACTGACCGGAGTGCTAAGCTTGGTGCTGACCGTAAATCTCCAAGAAGCGGTGGTGGGCCTCCTCCGCTTGGTCAGAAGAAACTTGGGGGGCGAATATCGGATCTAGAGTCGCAGTTAGGACAAGCACAAGAGGAGCTGAGACTGCTCAAAGAGCAGTTGGCTAATGCTGAAGCTGTCAAGAAACAAGCTCAAGAAGAGCTTCATCAGGATAATAAATCTACAAAACGAAACCCTCTGGCTGGAGTGGAGGGATCTGCTTCTGAGTCCGAAGCAGTTGATAGAGATGAAATCCCCGGTGATGCGGAGAAAGAGACTGATGTGTTTGAGGTTCCTGTTGAGAAGATTGCGGTAGTAAAAGAAGAAGAAGAAGATGAGAAACTTGCTGCGAAGGAAGATGAGATCAAGATGTTGAAAGCTAGACTCTATGATATGGAGAAAGAACATGAGTCACTAGGCAAAGAAAAGGAGAGCTTAAAGAATCAGTTAGCTGATTCTGCTTCTGAGATGTCTAAAGTGAAAGCTAACGAAGATGAGATGGCTGCAAAGGTGAGTCGGATCGGAGAAGAGTTGGAAAAAAGCAGAGCAAAGACAGGTCACTTAAAGGAGAAGCTCGAGTCCATGGAAGAAGCAAAAGAAGCTTTAGAGGCTGAGATGAAGAAGCTCAGAGTTCAAACCGAGCAGTGGAGGAAGGCGGCTGATGCTGCAGCTGCTGTTCTCTCCGGAGAGTCTGAGATGAACATTCAGGATCGGTCTAGGTCAGCAGACAAGTGTTTCGCAGGCAGTGGGTTGTTTGACCAGAGTGCGATGGTTGGGTTCGTGGATGATGAGTCTGATGATGCGCTGGGAAGTGGGAAGAGGAAGAGTTCAGGGATGAAGATGTTTGGTGACTTGTGGAAGAAGAAAGGGCACAAGTGAGATTGCAAGACTATATGTTTTTGCTTACCGTTTGTATTGTATTAATCTGGAGATTTTTGTAAGTTGGTCTCGGCTTCATCAGAAGCTAACTTATATCAATTCAAATCATTTTCACATTCGCTTTAGCACCTTTCGTTCTCCCATGTCGTCTCGTCTCATTTGCATAACTATTAGGAAACGGGTCCTGGACTCGGGTTATCGGATTGTGTTTACTTTTGGGCTAAGATAACCGGATCAAGCCCAATTACAAAGTTTATTGAAAATGAGAGTCATCTAACAGCGAATGTCTATAACGAGACATGTCACGTTTGTGGATGAGCTTGACTAATTTATTCACCAATAAAATCCATTAGCGAAAGACTAATACAAGAAACATATGATAAATTGCTTTATTACTGGTTTGTAGGAAATATGTTTTACTTTTATCATTCATTTTTTGTGATTTATTGGGTTAAGAGTTATAACATTTCTGATATATATATGTATTTTTTTTCTTAGGATTATTTTGGTGATATATGTTAGTTGAAGACTTGAAGTAAACTTATGACCGTCGGATAGAGTTTCAGATCATTCAAGCAAGAAGTCATTTTCATACCCTTTTTAGAGCTTACGTATTCCTGGCAAAAAGTATAAAGCTAATCATATTAATTAGCAAATCTAACGTGACATTAGGACAAGGAAACTCTAATTTTTTACTTTCTCTAATCGTGGTTACGTAAATATTTCAAATCCAAATCCCCGACATTACAAGAGAAATATTCTGGACACTAATTGTCTCAAAATTAGCCCTAATATTAGTTTATTCATCAACTTAATTGTCTGCTTTATCATTTTTTTTTTTTAAAACAGCAGCAGCCTTAAACAGAACGGAGAGAGACAAGAGTATATGCGAAGAGTGTGAGAAGAAAGACGAGAGGAGAGAGAAAAGACAAAGAAGACTGTTTGTGTGCGTTACCCATTCGAGGAATCAAAGCATCTTTTCTCGAGCTCTCACAAAGAAGAAGAAGACAAGAGAGAGAGGGGCAGAAGATAAGGGTGAAATTAGGGTTTTCTCCATTTCATCATCTCTCTAGATAAGGTAAAATGCCCCCAGATTCTTCCTTACAAAAGCTCAACTCTTTTCCTTCTTCTTTTTCTTCTGTATGTTGGACCGTTTTGCTCAAGCTTTAGTCTTTGTCAAAATTTCTTGTTGAGCTAAACTGTGATAATGGGTTAGTTGGTGCTTGAATCTTAGATTGGTAGAAATATGGAGGCTTTTTGATGTTATAGTTAGATCCGTCTTCGATTGAGAGTGATTTTGAGCTGCTTCGTTGGGATAATGTGTTAGGGTCCTTATAAATTTGGATCGCGGTGTGTTTTCTTCAAGTTTTACGGCTATGAAGTTGTCTAGTGTCTGAAAGTTAGGATCTTTCGTGCTCATCTCTTACTTTTGATACCCATTTTTGACTTCAGATTTAGAAAACATGGATTCTTCACTGACATGCTTTGTTCTATTTTGGGGGGTTTCTTCGATAGACTAGAGGGCACTTGGGAGTCAATTGTATCTGTAGATCAGATGGATGGGTTTTCACCATTGAATTTTTCATGCTTCATCTAAGCGGTTTATAACGGTTTGCTTTTGGTTTCATGCCTGGAAATCAATCTATGAAGTTCTTTAGTGTTGTTGACCAAAATGTTATATCTATGATGGAATAATGAGTAGAAACTGAGCTGATTCAGTTGGTTTATTTGATTGCAGTGCTGTCCATCTTGGGAGATTAAGTAGCCTGAACCTGGAGATAAGATCTTGGTGCGTCTCATAAGTGTGATTTTTAGGATTATGGCTACGTGAAACTCTTGTAGTCTGAAGAGAGACACTCACAAGCTGTTACCCGGGTCATGAATGCGTGGCTAGGGACATGCTTGAACCAAGGGGAGCGGACATACCTTTATTGTTCTTGGTTTTGGTTGTATTTCCTGTTGTAGCTTACATATTATTAGGAAAATGGAGTGATATTTCTAATAAGAGAGGGAGGACTAACTTTCTGGCTCAGATGGCAGCTGAAGAAGCTTTGAGAGCTGAGTTTGAAGTTAATGTGAATAGGGGTGTAAGATTTGAGGCTGTGGCTACTGAGAATAGGGCTCTAAGATGCAAGACCAAGGCCGTTCCTGCTGTAAGAGATGATTTCGTGGCTGGTGTGAGTGGGACTGTCGCTGAGCAGAGATCCGAGTCTGTGGCTGCTACGTGTGGAGTCCCTGTTAATAATGAGATTCATGTATGTGCAAGGTGTTTTAGTCCTGCTAAGACTCGCTGCTCGAGATGCAAATCTGTTAGATACTGGTATTTTCCACCTCCCGCTTTGATTTCATATTCATTTAAGAGATATAACTGTTGAAGACATTATAACCCATGAAAGTGTTGTTTTTTGACGTTTGCAGCTCTGGGCAGTGCCAAATAATTCACTGGAGGCTAGCTCATAAAGATGAATGTATCCCTGTGGAGACGTGCTCTTCTTCATCTGAGAGGGCTTCCTTTGAGAATGAGTCTGTTTTGTATGACCAAGATACGGATTCTGCAATGTATAGTAACAATACTAAGCAGAAAGCGAAGGGAAAGGCTTCAAAAAGCTCTGTAGAATTTGAAAGCTTGGGTGTCTCTACACCACAAGTCAACACGCAAGGGAGAAAAAGCGTAGTAAAACCAGTTTCTTCCAAGTTCAACGGAGAATCATTTAGTGGTGAAGCTGCTTGTGCTGGGGGCGATAACAAGAAGGGTCACACTAGACATAAGGTAATAAGCTGTTCTTAAACAGTTACGTTTTCTTGCTAAAAGTCTTCATGGTGCTTGAAATTTAAACCTAGTGATTGTTTTTTGTAGTCGAGAAGCAACATCGGTGCTGCGGAAACAAATTCTAGAAGGCAATCTGTTGATAACTCTTGTATGCAAATGAATGGACAAACTTTTGTAAGTGGTATGCAAGAAAGTTGCGAAAGCAATTTGGGAGCAAGAAGCTCTTTTGGTTGTCCAAACGCACAATTTCCTGCAAACGGTGAGGCCTATAGCCACAAGCTAATGAAAGTTACTCTAGTTGAGGCTAATACAGTCTGAGATTTGCATTTTCTAATGTGGATTGAATTAAACAGGGACCAGAACTGCTATACTGCGCAAATCTGGAGAACAATCATGCACAGAAACAACTAAGAAGGGACAAGTCGCTGCAGTATCAAGTAAGTGTCTCTGAGATTTTTCTTTGACTTAAGAGTTATTTTGTAGTAGTGTCTTATGTTTATATCTATAATCCAGAGACTGTTAGGTCTAAGGATACATGCGTTGCTGAAGAAAGCAATGGCATCTCCTCAACCATGGGTTTAATGAAAATGATGGGTTTAAGAAACTCTACAAAGCATGATGATCGACTTAAAAACCTGAGAGTTAGTTCCCTCTTTGCTAATTCAATTCTATCTCTAGTTTCCTACTTTCCTGAGTCAACATCTCTTACTTTCCAGATGCTTTTTCCATATGAGGAGTTTGTTAAGTTCTTTCAGTGTGAGGTGTTTTACTTATCACCTAGGGGCCTCGTTAATTGTGGAAACAGGTATTTTCTCAGTTACTTCTTTTAACGGCAAAATTGAGTAAGATTCAATGTGTAAATGCCCATATAATTTCTTAATTTGCTTTCCTTTTTTTCTTCTCCAGTTGCTATGCAAACGCTGTCTTGCAGTCCTTGACATGTACAAAACCACTCGTTGCTTATTTGCTTCGACGATCACATTCAAGATCATGTAATGCTTTTCCCAGTTAAGCTTCTTACATAAGTTGAGATTTAGTTGACCACTGCTGACAAAGATAATGTTAACTTTTTCGGCATAGGTTCTGGGAAAGATTGGTGCCTTATGTGTGAACTTGAGCAACATGTAATGATGCTTAGAGAATCTGGAGGTCCACTCTCTGCTAGCAGAATACTCTCACATATGCGAAGTATAAATTGTCAGATTGGTGATGGTAGTCAAGAAGATGCTCATGAGTTCCTAAGGTTTTTCTTCCTAGTCTTTTCAGATTTTACTTTATGGATCCTCTCTTCTGCGATTTTGGCATTTTAATTTTGATCTCTCTTATCCATTTTACTTGGATGTAGGCTTTTGGTTGCATCTATGCAATCCATATGTTTGGAGAAACTTGGAGGTGAGACTAAAGTGGATCCAAGACTGCAAGAAACAACATTAGTTCAACATATGTTTGGTGGACGTCTCCGCTCAAAGGTGTTTGAATCTCCTAGCTTTTGATTTTTATCTAACTTTTTATACCTCCTTACTGTTTCTGCTACTTTCTTTCTCTGAAAACCAGGTGAAATGCTTGAGGTGTGGTCATGAATCAGAAAGATACGAGAACATAATGGATCTCACACTAGAGATATACGGATGGGTAGAATCTCTTCAAGATGCTCTGACTCAGTTTACTAGACCAGAAGATCTCGATGGAGACAATATGTATAGATGCAGCAGGTTAGATCCAAACTTCAAATTGCTTCTTCTTCTTCTTCTTCTTCTGTGGTATTAAAACTAAATCATCTCTTTTTTTGTGAAAACTGCATTTAAAAAAGGTGCGCTGGATATGTTAGAGCAAGGAAAGAATTGAGCATTCATGAAGCACCAAACATTCTCACAATTGTTCTCAAGAGATTCCAGGTTTCAGTTACTTACTACAGTTTTTCCTCTTGGCTTCCTTTGTATTTAGGTTTAAATCTCTTGTGTATGTATGTAGGAAGGAAGATACGGAAAAATAAACAAATGTATAAGCTTTCCTGAAATGCTGGATATGATACCTTTCATGACAAGAACCGGAGATGTTCCTCCGCTTTATATGCTTTATGCTGTTATAGTTCACCTGGATACTCTCAACGCATCTTTCTCGGGTCATTACATTTCTTATGTCAAAGATTTGAGAGGCAATTGGTTCAGAATTGATGATTCCGAGGTAAAACTAATCTGCATGCTCCTTTTCCTTGATGATGCAGCAAAAGCCAAACTGCTTCTGAACTTGTGCAATTTTATCTTAAAACTCTGCAGATTCATCAAGTGCCAATGACTCAAGTTATGTCAGAAGGAGCTTATATGTTGTTCTACATGAGGTAAGAACATGCCAGTTCTGCCTTCCTGGGTCACAGATTCTGAGAATACAATCCTTTTGCAGATCGTATCCGCGTCCTCAAAGAGGAGAACACAACGGAAAAGCTCAGGTTAGGCATTCACAATCACAACCAAGAGACGAGATGAAGGAACAGAGGAAACCGGTTAACCGCTTCAAACCGAGAGCGGACCACCACAATAACGTAGAGTCATCAAGCGAATGGTCTCTCTTCACGAGCTCAGACGAAGCTTCGTTCACCACAGAATCAACCAGAGACTCTTTCAGCACCGTAGACTACACAGATGGTTGCAACGTCTTAGACTCTTCCTCACCTTTCTCCATCTTCAACAACTTACCCCAACGCGTGGAGCCGTCACCACTCAACACGGTCGCCTGCAGAATGTTCTCAGGTACCAAATCCGAAACCCGGTATTTCATGGAGGAAGAAACGAATCACAACAACACGGTCGTGTTGGACTCTTCACCATCACCCCATGATTATTACCAGCAGAGTATGTATGTGAATTATGAGACCAACCCGGGGTCTAACTGTCAGGATCAAACTTACAGTTATGAACAAAACTGGTAGTAGTAGTAGTAATAGTAGAAAAGAGTAGAGAGGATTCTGTTTTGAACCTCCCATGATTTTTAAATATGTTTAGATCTCTCTAGGGATACTTAACTCGAGTGCCCTAATCCTTTTTTTTTTTGTCTTTATGATAGTATCTCTATAATTGGTTCAGGGCAAAATGTTCAATCTCATTTTACCATATTTCCCTGTTTCCCAAATTCTTGGTTTTGGCTGCTCATGGCTCTCGAATTCATAGCTGTCATTACCGAACATTACTTATATAATAGTAGGTTAGAACATTCTCTCTTTCTAGTTCAAGAACCATTATGATAATGTGGGGTTGCAGTTAGCAGCAATGTGCAAGTTGTCAAAAGTGTAATTTGCTAATTCAGATGGTTACAAGCTGATAACTACTTTTAAAATGAAGTTGTAATGCTTTTCTTACTGTAGACATCTATGGTGATGATCTTTTCAGATGTTATTACCAAACCCTGAAGTAAACTGTGCCGGCGAAACCAAATAAACTGCAAACGAAGTCACTAATCACTATCTGAAAACACCATAGAAGTTGTTGTCTCTCTTTCATATTTCTATGCTTGAAGCTCTTTAGGATTTAGAAATTTAAAGTATAATTTGTTTTTTAAAAAACCATGATTTCTTTTTTTTTTTTTCTAGTCAAGTGAGAAATACTTTGAAAGATATCCATCTTGCTTCAAGCATGCAATCTTCTTCTCCACTAGTAAGAGAAAGTAGCCACATATTACCTGTTTTTCTAGGCTTGTTCGCCGAAGATCAAGTTGGTGAGAAACTAACAGATTTGGTGAAAAGGAAAGAAAGAGACATCTTTTTGACTTTTTTGTCATGCTTACCACCTTTATCCGTTGATAAATATTCTCATTTCTCAACCGCAGACCCAAAAAGATATATATTATTGTTTCCTTCTAATAAAAGAGATGTAAACACACCAAACATTTTCAGATTTAAGCTTTCTTCTTACTTCTTAGAGGGGACAATATATCTGATTCTGGTGCTTGTAAGCCAACCATCATGATCAGTTTCCAAAAAGAATGGATACTTACACTTGTATCGTGGTGATCCTCTGCATCGCCTTGTTTGCTATCAATCTAGTGTTTTCTTTTTTCACTTGCTTCTCTATTCTTGACAGCTCCATGATAGAGACAAACCAGGATTTGAGTGACCTCAGGAAGAATCTCATTGAACCAGAAGAAGGTAAACCAGATGATGAGAAGGTAATAATAATCATTGCAGTCCCAAGTAACCAAGGATTCTCTGACTCCGTAGATGGTGATGATTGTGGTGGCCAAGATTGCTCCCAGGATATTTGTACTTGTTGAAGAAAGTTTGGTTTCTATTTTCATTACACAAGACTTAAATCATGTTTTGGAAACTTTTTTTGATCACTCCTACTGGTTAATGGTTCAATCCCAAGGCTGAGAGTAGGAGGATCACATCTTACGAATATATTTAAGGCTTTCGTATAAAATCCAGAATATCTTCATTTTTTTTTCATTGTGTATCACGAGAGACATCTCAACATATGTATGTACTATACTCTACATACGTATATTCACCATGCTCTGTAATGAAATTTCTTCTTATCATAATTAAATTTTCAAAGTCTATTTTTCTCTGGTGGCTAAGAATTAAAGGCAAAGGGCCAAAGGCTCCAGTTTTAGATGGGAAAAAGAAGAGAAAACAAATTCCACTCATTGAAAGTAATATAAAGATTAACAATGAAGTTGATAGTTGACAATAAAAACACTAATTGCGAAATTTAAATAAAGAAAAACAAAAAAAACAAGAAAATGAGTTTGCTTATACATGCAGAATTCTGAATTTTCTCCAATTCTATAGTAGTATTATTTTGTTCACTAATAATAGAAAAACAATTAGTCACATAAATCATTTTATTGATAACTGATTAGTTAGATTAGATGGATAAGAAACCAATGTGAAGCTTTAATGATTAAGAGCCAGCCATTAGCTAATTTCATAATCCTTCCCACGAACACCGAAGCTTCGATTATTGATGAAAACCCACCACCACATGTTTCTTAAACTGATTTTATAAACTTTAAATACTTATTAATCGTATTTAATTAAATAAATACCTTAGTCAAACATTTCAGTCGGTGGTTGTTAATGAACAAAATAATAACTCTGGGCCTAAACTTAAACTTACACGTTATCTCGGGCCTAAAAAGCAAATAAATAAAAAACTGAAAAAGACTTCTTCTTCCAATGTTTCAACGCGTTGCAAAAATCTCCATCTCGATTGAGTTTGAGTCAGAGAGAGCGATCGAGACGAAAAGGAAGAAGCTGAAGAAAGATGGGTCAAGGCGAAGAAGAGAAAAGCAAAGGATTCGCTGATGAAGCAGGTACCCAGCATCATCATCATCATCAGCATCAGTACGGTACGTTTCAAGGTGTTTCTAATTATCCTCCTCCGCGGCCGCAGAATTCTCCTCCGGTCACTGGTTTTCCTCAACCTTCGGCTCCCCCTGGAGTGTACGATTCCCCCGCTCCTCATTACGCACATGGTTACCAAACCGTTCCAGGTAATAGCTTCTCTCTGCTGGATTCGATGTGCTGATTACGGATTTGGGAATCTAGGTTTGGATTTTAGTAAAATCGATGGTGATCACGAATCCGCTTCCTCAATTGGATGTTTGTTTTGTGATAATTTGATCTCAAGATCGTGTCTTCTTTCGCAATGGAAACCAATTTAGGGTCTGTATGAATCAACTATTAATACGAGTGACAGAGATTTTAAAGTTTGGAGCTTTGGTTAGAAATTAGGGTATGTATGATCAATTATTTGTGCAAAAGATTTTAAAGTTTGGAGCTTTGGCTTGAATTTATGGTTTGTATGATCAACAATTTTGAGGTACATAGATTTTCAAAGTTTGGAGCTTTGGTTCTAATAGTAGTTATGTTGTTTTGGTTTGTGTTATCTTGTAGTCTGTAAAGTACGTTGAATGTGTCATGTCTCATTCTCTCTTCTTGTTGTTCTTTGTTTTCAGTACATGGTATTGCTGAAGGAAGACCTGTGCATGTACGACAACGCCGCCTTCCTTGCTGTGGAATTGGTCTTGGATGGTTCCTGTAAGTTCCTCCTCTTTCTCTTGAATCTCTCTCCTCGCCTCTCTCTTCACATGGCTGCTACACTTGGTTTTTAAGAATGTCCTAGTGACATTAATCTACACCAAGATCTTGCTTGCTCGGTAACTCATAGAGTTTGTGTTTGATCTTGTTGAAGGTTCATAGTTGGGTTTTTCCTTGGAGCAATCCCTTGGTATATCGGAATGTTCATCATGATAGTTGGAAGGAGGATTGACCACAGGGAGAAGCCAGGATACATTGCTTGCACCATCGCTGTAAGTTATTCAAATACGATCTCATTTCTTTCATGTTTGTCCATGGATTACATTGGATCCTGATCAAAATGATTTGCTTCATGTGTAAAAAAACACTTTCAGGCTATTCTTGCAACGATCGCTGTGATTCTGGGTGTATCTAAAGGAGCAGAAGACTGGTGATCAATCAAGTTATCTTTGTGGTCAAGTCAGAACGTTTGTATAGGTGTCGACAAACATTTCGTTTTGTATTATTATATTCGTGCTGCTTGAAGAAGGACAAAAGGTGTAAACTTAATAAAAGATGTAAGATATTTGCAAGAAAATAAGATTGAAGATGGTTTATCTATCGTTTTCCAGAGAGAGTTGCATTGTTGTGCATCCTCAATAAGTCTTCAGAGTTCAGACTCAATGTTTGCCTACAGCGTCTAGTTCACTGAGTCTATAACCACACTCATTCCCAAACCCATAAATCTGAAGACCGTTGTACATTCTATTCGGTTTAGGTTTGAAAAGCAACTCCTCTTGTGCAAACATTCCAAGACTTCCCTCAAACTCAGCACCTCAGTGTTATCCATCTGAGCCTGAGCCCGAGCCAGCTCAGAGTGTCTCTGCATTTGTGCCCTTGGCTTAGATACTTCAACTCCTTTAATAGCTTCTATCAACATATCTTAACTACGCTTCAACTGGATTTTGATCCTCTCGTTTGCTGAAAGCTCTTGCGGTAGTAACCCTTTCCAATCAGAATACCATTTTTGGATATCTTCAAACTGAGGTTTTGAACACAACCAAGAAGTTTCTCACGTGATCTGTCATCTTCCTTTAGGACTCTTTGGTTGTGGCTAAACCTTATGTCCTTTTGATACTTATAGAATTAGTTAAAACGAAAATTTGAGTTTTGCATGCAAATGAATGGGTTGTCTTCAAACCATTGTCTCCGTATTAACAATGATTGCTTAGTAATATGCTCATAACTTATAACTAAAAGAAAAAAAAACATTTTGAACAACAATGAGAGAAATTTTACACCTCAAGGAAAAAAATTACAAGGTATATAATAAACTTATGTTTATAACGAAAATATTTTACTATTTGATTTCTTATTCTAGAATTTTAAATTTGGTGTATTCTTTTTAGCCTAACATGTAAACAAATGTAGTTTCGTTCATATTGTATGGGCACTACTAGGTATGATTTTATAATCTATCTTTCCAGATTATTGAATCAAGCAAAACTTTTCTATTAGCAGATAGCTGTCCCCGTTTCTATTTTTTTTTTTTTAAATTGACAATTCTGATGATTATTTGTAAAACTTTGCTTCCTTTAGGATATTTATCTAATCTCAAGTTTTTATCTTCTAAGAAAGTCAATATTTTTTTGGTTCACACAGTAATTATTAGTATAAAGTCAAGAATTTTAGGAATATTTTGTTATCTCTAGCCAAGTTTTGTTTTTTTCAACAATACCTTCTCAGCTGTTTTTAAAGAAGAGTTGCTATATTCTGTCTGAACCAAACAAAATCACTTATATTCTGTACAAACGACACAGATTTGGAGTTTTGGAGTATAACACAGAGAAAGGGACGTCCCACCTTTTAAAATGTTATAACAAACAAAAGTCGAAGCCGACTATGACTCGACTTTTAGTTGATTTATTCAAAAACGTTGTTATAATGTTGAAATTAATGACTAAACTTGTATCCACAGTAATCTTCAAAAAAAAAAAAACTTATATCCACAGTAGATAAATATGTGTAGACATGACGCATTGGTTTAACAATGCAATTTAGTAAATGATAATGACCCTAGCCTACACGTAATTTGATTATATATTATTAAAATTAAAATAAATTGATATGGTTTGACAAACATTATCTTATATACGATTAATACTATATCACATGCGTTTCTATAAAGAGTTAGATTGCTATTCATAGTCTCCAAAGAACAAAGCCACCTGGTTCCATACTTTCTGTCTGCGACTAAGTTACTAACAAATCAGTATCATCGGTGACTAATTACTTTTCTAAGTTTTACACAATAAAATTTAAGGGTTAATTTCAAATCATCTACCTAAATACCAGTCATGCATGAAAGTTGAAAGGGAAATCTTTTACTAAATATTAATTTAAGGTGAGAATTGGAATTGCGTGAGAACTCTCCTTTCTCTAACGTAGGTAACTACGACACCGTTAAAAAAGTAGGTAACTACGACCAAAACAGACGCAAACAAAAAGATAAGAAAATAAATCTGGATGTATTCGTAGATTAAAAATGAACAATATTTTTTAAAAGAAATACACTAAATACTCATGCAATAAAGCCACATGCATGTAGCGTAAGGAAGACAAAATTAAAATTTTGGAAACACCAAAGAGCTTGTTGTTATAAATTCAGTGCCATACATCGAATTATTACATATATACATACAGCTGCCTCCAACATATGTAGTCAACTGATAAAGTTATAAGCATCATCATAGTCTTGTCTCCTTTCTCTCTCTTCTTCATAGATCAAGAACCAAAGATAAAGATGATAGATATAATTGCAGTAAGAAAAGTGTTATTGATCGCTGTTTTGATCTTGATACTGTATTGGGTATGGAGAGCTGTGAATTGGGTTTGGTTTAGGCCAAAGAGACTAGAGAAATATCTGAGGAAACAAGGATTTTCTGGGAACTCTTACAGAGTTTTGATGGGAGACATGAGAGACAGTAATCAGATGGATCGAGTTGCTCACTCTCTTCCTCTCCCTCTCACCGCAGATTTTGTCCCTCGAATGATGCCTTTTCTCCATCACACTGTTCTAAATCATGGTATGATCCATCAAACTCAACATAATTATCAAGTTTTTAGATGTTTTATATAGTTCTTGAAGAAAATTTGAATCTAACTAAGCAAAAATCAACTAAACTTGGTCTTGTGTTAGATTCATTTGTTTATTTATTAATTTGGTTAGGAGTTTCTCATCTTCTTCATCTTTAGTTTCTACTATTTTCAAGGTATGAGCAGAGGTACTCAGAGCAAGGGATTATAACGTTTTTATTTGCCAAATTGCATAATTAAGATTTAAATCTGATATCTTTTTCTTGTTATAACAAAATATAGTTCACGTATGATAAAATAATAACACTCTTAAGAGGATCATATCAAAATACTTTCTCTAATACATCATTCTTCTATGTGTTTTGTTTCACACATAGATTAGATGAACTTAAGTTAATAAATGGTAATAATATTTATATTTTTTCGTTTTAATAGGGAAGAAGTGTTTCACATGGTACGGACCGTACCCGAACGTGATAGTAATGGATCCAGAGACACTACGAGAGATAATGTCGAGACATGAACTCTTTCCAAAACCAAAGATTGGGTATCGTGTTTTCCTCAGTGGTCTTCTCAATCACGAAGGTCCTACTTGGTCAAAACATCGAAACATTCTTAATCCTGCTTTTCGTATCGACAATTTGAAGGTATTTTTATTATTTTGGTAAAGTGATGAGTGAATATATACAATACACTGCTCATTTTGACTCCATAACTAGTTTTTGGTTTTTTAACTCTGACATAAAGTGAGCTTAATGGACGTCCTTTTCGTATTATTCTTTAGATTTTGATCAGTTTCATTCTCTTTTTCCACCTTTTCCGAAAAAGGAAGTCAGATGAGTAACGTCTTTGCATGTTTTGCTCGGTAGCTGAGAGATTCTTAGACAACAATAAATAAATAAATTATTACTTCCGTTTTTGAATAAGTGTCACTTTGATATTTTTCACACAGATTAAAAAAATGGCTAAAATATATGGAAATTGTTATTAATTACACCTATTTGACCAATAATATTTTAGATAAATAAATTATTTATAAAATCAATGCAATTTGCAATTAATTTTCAGTTGAAAATAAGTGTAATTTGCATTGAAATTATAAAGTGACACTTTTTATGTAACAATAAAAAATGGTTAGAATGACACTTATTATACTCCCTCTGTTTCTTATTGTAATTAGTTTAAACAAAATTTATTTGTTTCAAAATATAAGTAGTTTTCATAATTTTAGATAACTTTTACTTTATTGGATATAGTGTAACCAATTAAATAATATAAATTTATTTATGGTTGGTCTAATTACACCTAATTTATATATCAAATACTATTATTTTATAAAAATAGCAACTTTCTTAATATTTGTGCATTCAACTAAAACTACTTACATAAAAAAATAGAGGGAGTAAAACAGAGGGAGTATCATTTATTAAATATATCTTTTAGAAAAATTAAATTTATTTTTAGGTTCCAAGATAAACAAAAAAAAAATCGGAAAGCATTTAAAGAAAATAATAAACAGAAAAAAATAAGAATAAACAGATAAAAAGTCTGCCAAGAGCTAGAAGCCAACACCAACTATAAAAATAAAAGTCTAGCGAAAGCACAGAAAATGCCAAAAAGGCACACTACAAAAAAGGTTAAATCATATAATTTCTAACACATCAACTTTCTGTTAGGCTAACATTTCATTATACAGTATTTTCAACTGATATCATATTTAATTCTTCGGTGTTTCAAAAAAAAAAAATCATATTTAATTCTTCTATTTTTCTTCAAAATGGACAGAGCATACTTCCAGCATTCAACTCAAGTTGCAAAGAGATGTTAGAAGAGTGGGAGAAACTAGCTGCATCAAAAGGAACGGTGGAACTTGATGCATGGACTTACTGTCATGACTTAGCAAGAAACATGCTTGCTTGTGCTTCTTTTGGTGATTCCTACAAAGATGGCATCAAAATCTTTGAAATCCACCAAGAACAGATCGATCTTGGTCTCCAAGCTATTCGTTCCGTATACATTCCTGGATCAAAGTAAGAAGAATGTGTGTGTTTAACACGTAAAATAATATTTTTTTTGCTGATTCAACCCTTTTTGTATAGATTCTTGCCAACAAAGTTCAACAAGAGGTTGAGAGAAACAGAAAGGGACATGAGGGCTATGTTTAAAGCTATGATTGAGACAAAAGAGAAGGAGATAAAAAGAGGAAGAGGCACCGACAAGAACAGCGACTTGTTGTGCTCCATGTTGGCTTCGAATACAAAACAAATGAAAGAACAAGGACCAGCTTCAGGGCTGAGTCTTGACGATCTGATAGATGACTGTAAGGCTTTCTATCTAGCTGGTCAAAACGTGACTGCTTCATTGTTTGTTTGGACACTTGTTGCTCTAAGCCAACACCAAGAGTGGCAAAACAAAGCAAGAGACGAGGTCTCTCAGGTGTTTGGTAACAACGAGCCAGATTTTGAAGGCTTAAGCCACTTAAAAGTTGTAAGTAGACATTTTCAAAACATATCAAACCACACTACAACAACAAAAAGAGTTGTTTATGACTTTTGATCTGGGCCATTATCATTAGGTATCAATGATCCTCCATGAAGTTCTAAGATTCTACTCTCCAGCTTACTTCACCTGTCGGATAACAAAACAAGAAGTGAAGCTAGAGAGATTCTCTTTACCCGAAGGAGTTGTGATCACTATACCAATGATCTTGGTGCACCATGATCCTGATCTTTGGGGAGACGATGTGAAACAGTTTAAGCCCGAGAGATTCGTCAATGGTGTTGCAAGCGCAACGAAAGGAAGACTCTCTTTCTTGCCGTTTGGCTCTGGACCTCGGACTTGTATTGGCCAAAACTTTTCGATGTTGCAAGCTAAGCTCTTTGTGGCAACGGTTCTTCAAAGGTTTAGTGTAGAGCTCTCTCCGTCGTATACTCATGCTCCTTTCCCAGCTGCAACCACGTTCCCACAACATGGAGCTCATTTGATTATTAGAAAAGTGTAGAGGAGGTAGAAGAAGAATGATCGTTTCTGTATATAAGAAACATATTATAATCTAGATATTACAATGTAAACTGTTTTTATTATTCCGTTATAACATACTATAAAAGTATTTGTGTTTGAACAAATACGAGAAAAACACACAAAATGCTTTCCACTATTGCTTCTCTTTTGAGATAACCACTAATCAGGTAAATCATGAAATGATTTGTTATGTTATCTCGGTTACTGTATAATCAGTTTTATTTCAGTGCAGAGTTATACTTATACTTTTTTTTTAAAAGATCATTTTTTCTATATCGAATTAAACACGACAAAAGAGGAGCTGACGAATCTTAAGAAACAACTCAAACAAGGATCACAAGATAGAGAAGTAAATTACAGTTATTGTTTAAGATTATGGTAATTAGGTAAAGAGACTCATACTATTTTATTAATCAGAGCTGCTTCTTAATGTAAAAAAAAAAAAAAAAGAAGAAAAATTCTATGGACGTTTGTAATATCATCCATGTCACTCCTCACATACGCATAGTCTCGCAGCAAATGGCAAATCTAAGCAAGATAACCATATAACTAAGTTAAAAACACACATGATTCATGATGCCTTGGACGACAAACAAACATACACAGACAAGCTTGTCTCCTATCTTCTTCTTACTTTACTTGGTTCTGATCAAGTTCGAAGGATCTCTTAGAACATATTTAGGCAATTCATATTTGGAACCTGCAAAAGAAAAAATTTAACACCTCAACTACTAAACCATAACCTTTTGTAGAAAAATTAGATTTATTTTATTTTATTTTACCTTTCTCATCGTAACAAATAGTGAGGTCATTGTTGTGAACAATCACACCAGCACTCTCGATTATGGTTTGCGCAAGAGATAAGTCCTCTTCTTCTGCTGCAGCTCTTAACGCATCCCAGATCTCTGTTTAAATATAACACAATGTTGTGAACACTTTGCATAAATGAAGAGTGTATAATATACATCTATGAATGTGTTTTATTTTCAGGTTTAGTTAATGGTGATCATCACCTTTCTTGCCTCCATAGTGAGGAGATGTGTCCCAAAACTCCTCTCGCATCTGTGTGAGCTCAGCTCTTGATATCGGCTGAGGATGTTTCCATGATTTTGGCCTTCTAATCTTTTCCTTTCTCCCTATACACACACACACACAAAATCACATCACACACCACATATATGCTCTTATATGTATGTGGTGCCCTAAAACTTCGAATGAACGCCTAGAAACTAAGAACAATCGAGAAGATACGTATCTGCATATGATCTTATTATAACTTTGATCCGATTCATGTCTTTGTTAACCTCTAGAGCGAAGAGAGAGTGAAGGAGTACCTTCTTTCTTGGCTGTTGAACTAGCGCAACCCATTTGTTTTCCTTTGATAACCGACAACGAACGGATAGAGAGAAAGAGACAAAGGTTTAAAGATTTGTAGACAGGTAGAAGAGAAAGAGAGATATTTTTATATGGACAGATCAGAGACAATGGTTTGCGTTATCTCGTGAATCGCAAGGTTGCTCTATTTCTTCTTTTTCAATACATAATGTTTGGTCTGTTCAAAGTGGGAATCTCGTGAGCCACAAATGTGTGGTAGTTTGGAATTTCATCATCTACCTAATTATGGTTAAAGATAAGATCATACATTTTCTTACTACACAATATCTTACAGAATATTTTATACTATATATAACACATATGTAATAATACCTATATGTAAAGCATATATTGTAGAGAATGTTTCTAGATATCCTTCTCAATCTGTTCTATATATAACCTCTTGATCAAATCCAAAAAGAGTTACTTTTTTTGTTACGTACCGTACAAAATCTTGTTGTTTTACGTTAAAACAAAATAAAAAATATCTACTCTGAGTTTGATTGTTTTTCCTCTTTTTTTGCTGGTATTTTAAGTCTAAACCTGGGGACGAACAGAGTGGTTTTAAAATATTAAGAAATTCCTTGGGGTTATTTTTCGCGTACACATTGTGATGTCCTTTATTTAAAGATGAGCACAGCGTGTCGTTTGAAATGAGAAACTAAAATACTACAAGTTGGACAACATGCTGTTTTCAGTAGCGACGAGATGCACACCGTTTTGTATTTTTGGGCTTTTTGTTGGCCAGAGGACTCTAGCCAGACATGCAGTTTCACCCTTTTATTACACTGGTGTCTGAATAAGTGCTGTGTATAGACCAATCCATGATTTTTTTTTTAATAAAAAATTAGGTTATCTAAATGGAATTATGGTGTGAATTAATATACCAAGTCAGGTTATCATAACCACTGAAACTATGACCGTGGCATATATATCCCCTACAAAACAACCCAAATAAGATTCCAAACGACGGTTCCGTTTAGATGTATATGTGTGAATATGCACCAATCAATCTGTGTGTGTGGTCATGTCAAATCAAGCTGGCCGACGTCGTAATTCACTATACCATGTAAAGTGAAGTTTAACTTTTAATTGATACATCATTATCAAAGAAACTGAAGTAAAACTAATGGGTTTTCTTCTAAGTAATACGCACCGCCAATGTTATAAAAGTTACATTGGTACATTTCACATGCTGATAATGAAACTAACGTGGTTTACAAGTTTCAAAAACAAATCTAGAATAGTGCAAATTTACCAAGATTTATATAGACTGTGATAATGACCCAACTGAACGATTTTAACTCGGCTTTGTCTTTTGAAGTAAAACACAAATTTTAAAACGTCGAATTCACGTTTATCTGACAACATATTTAATTCAACCTTTGATGTAACATTTGCGTGCCATATAATAACTGATCGATACCTAATAGTTTTGTTTTATGTAAGACACTCGGATTTAGATGGTTTGTATATAGATCTATAAGTACTCAAAGATGTATTTAATGTGTAATAAGCGGTTCCATCATACTAGTTGGTTAGTTAATTAAACTTCTTAAGAAAATACAAAAGAGGAAAGTGAGAGAAGAAGTTTCTTGACAAAAGGTTAGTCCTTAAACAGTATGATCCCGGAGATGAGCAATAATGGTGTTCCTTATATTATTGCATGTCTATTTTCATTTTCCTTTTTTTCTTCTCTTTTGTCTTAAACTCTGAAACTATTCATAGAAGAAATAAGAGTTTAAAAGATAGAGGAAGACGTGTCTTACGTAAAAACATAATTATTTATAGATTATTGTCAATTCATCAACTTTTGCTCTACAAAAGTGAAAAGCGGAGCTTTTGAATTATTGTTTTTTTTCGAACTGAGCTTTTGAGTTATTGTTCACTTATAAAGATATAGGCTTATGATTCAAAAAAAATAAAAGGCTTAATTATAACTATTTGCTTCTTTCTTGATGAATTTAATTTACGTACGCAACATATTTACATTACCCCGATTATAATGGGCACCAAACAAACTAATGTTCATGCCTATATACGTGTGCAAACGTATATGGTCCAGAATATATTTTTCTATAGAAGTGCCAAAGCGAAGCTTTTGAATGGCTATTTAGGCTTATAACTATTTGTTTTTGAATCTCTTTGCACGCGACAAAGAGCTGCATGTAGTTACATACATATTCCATAGAACATGTTAAAACAGATCTCAAAGTAAAGTGTAAAATAATGATTATTTATTACTCAATTACCGATCACACACAAACACATCTATTTCAGTACTTGGTATTAGATCACATATGAAGACACACATGCACACACATTCCTCATAAGACGCCGTACGGTATGATATATGATAATATCATGGAAAGAAAGCGACAATAAATATATAAAGTCGGTAATCAATGTGCCTAATGACCAACGCCGGGGCTAGGGACCGATCCTAGTTGGCGGTGAATCACCGGCACCATATGCTTGTCCGAATAATCATCCGGCTGAGAAGTGTGACCCTTGTCGCTTGGACCCGAAGGTGGCACATTACCCTTTGGTAAGGCACTAAGAAACAATCCCTTGCTTGCATTGTAAGGCATTAAAACCTTTCTAGCTTCACAAGATTGCGAGACAAAACCTACAACACAAAGTAATAAGCAAATAGTCAAAATGGAGACCCTTGGACAAGCCATTTCCTACAATTAACTTTATAGTGGGATAAATTATTGGTGAAGCAAGGAAAGTTTTGGCTTAATTTATTTTGTGGAGTTTGTAGTGTGTTTTGTGTAGATGAATGATAGAGTGGATCTATATATAGAGGGAGAAAATGGAGTAAATCTAGGTCAATGGTAATTTGGGTTAGGTACATATGAACTAAATTGGTGAGTTCTGATACATAATAGTGTTTATGATTGTAAAATAGTGGATGATCAATATGTATATATATAGTTCTGCTTTTTTGAACTTTTTTATTTTTGAACGATTATAAGTTCTGCTTTTCTAACTCCAAGAACAGCAAACCAATAAATCCCTCACCCTACATGCTTCTGATAGGTATTTACAAAACGTAAATAGTAGTATTTTTGTATAATAGTTCCGGATATAATTTACTAATGTAAGAATAGCAAAACTAAGCTCAACACAGAAATGTAAAATTCAAATTTGTATAAATTTCAACACTACAAACATTAAGAAACATACGAAACAAATTTGTTTTTTTTTTTATCATTCAGTTAAATATCCTGACTGAGAAAACGTGTTCCGTAATAGACCAGAAAACTTGACTTGAGGGAGTGCTATTTTCTTCATATTCATAGTCGAAAGTTATTTCTATGGCTCATTATTAGTGTGGCTAATTACTATTATGAGACTGCTTTTTATTTTTGAACTTATGTGTGTGTGTACTTTTCTTCACCACAACTTTTGTGTGTTTGTAGCAAAATTTTATCCATGGGACACAATTATATGTTTAAAGTATTACATTTCCATACCTCTATAATCAAAGATCTAGTGAAAAAATAAACTTGGTTGAATAGATATTATAGATTTTCATTTTTTTGGTAAATATTAAAATTTGAATTATCAATACCAATAAGAGGTTTAAGCGAAAAATACCAATAAGAGGCCTAGATTTAGGGTTTTGAATTTAATTTTATTGTTCTGCAAGTAATGAAAACAAAAAAAAAGAAGTGACATTCAGTTTACCAAAAACATATGTTCACACGAAAATGAGTAAATCTGTTTAATCTTCTATATGCTTATTGAAAGTTTATAAAAGAACCAATTGGACTGATTGATATGAATCAGAACTTGTGCTGCTAAAATAGAGCGTGTATAAGTAGTAGAAGCTAGTCTATAAGACGGCAGTTTCATTGAACAGAACACAGATTAAAACACAGTTTTTTTCTGCCTTGAAGATTATTTCATTGAGAATCCTAATTAAGACAAAGTGATCTTTAAAAATCTCAAAAATTAAGTCAATGGATTACATAACGACGCCTAAATACCTAATCATTTAAAAACACACAAATCCAGAATTCCAGTTCCTCTCAGGAGAAGCCATTACTTAGCACAAGAAATCAAAGATACAAGAGGGCCTTGTATTATATGTTCCAAATGTTCTAGAGCAAACAACTTCACACGTGCTAGGTTTTCCTGGCAACGTAAAAAGCTCGTGGAGGATCACATAATGAGTTTCCTTTGTTATGTTATAAACAGAGAGTTATCTTCTTGAGGATTGTTGAATTAGCCATAATCTAACTCCCTAGCTAACTCTTCCACCATTTTGTGACTACATTAAATCTTAATATATGCTATAGATTTTTGATCCAAAATTTATTGCATTTTCATGTTCCATTTCTTCAAAATTTAAACACACACTAGTTGTATAATTCCCCAAAAAGAAGGAAAAAGCACCACACAATAATTATATTAACGGCATTCATCACCACTAAACCTTTGCTAATACAGTGATTACTTAAATACGTCATTACGCGCGCCCACATGGCATTAATCGTGAAGGGTATATCCGTCCAAACATTATCAAATCCCTACAGTCACCTACGCGGTCGACAGATCAACGGCCCAGATCTCATCTTATAATCACAGACTATCACCAACAGTCACGTTAACTCTTACACCACTTTCGCGAGTTTATTTCAAATCTCAGTTTACACCTTCACACACTCCTCTCTCTCCTTTCTCTCTCTCCTTTCTCTCTCTCTCTCTCTCTTCAGATCGATCGCTGCGGAGGAGAAAGGAAGCACCTGAGAGAGAGAAGGCGGAGATAATGGCAGGGTACAAAGTGGAGGATGACTACGATTACCTCTTCAAAGTCGTTCTCATAGGCGATTCCGGAGTAGGAAAATCGAATCTCCTATCCAGATTCACCAAAAACGAGTTCAATCTCGAGTCTAAATCCACCATTGGTGTCGAGTTCGCCACTCGGACATTGAAAGTCGATGAAAAGGTCATCAAGGCTCAGATTTGGGATACTGCTGGCCAAGAAAGGTTCGTTTTTTTTTCTTTCTCGCTCTTCGGTTTTTAACTTTGTCTCGAAGATCACGAGCTCCTTTACACAGATCTAGGTCATGATCCTACATTGGAATTGAATCTATCAACTCAATCTATATATCTTTATTTAGTAATTATGTATTGAATTATTTTTAGAGAGATGTGTGTTATGATCTGGGGTCTAGAAGATGATGACTAATTAAAGGTTTAGTTTTTAGCATTTGGAATAGTGAATGTGTGTTCAGCAGAGTCTCTCCGTTGACTTTTTTGTTTTGTAATCAAATATTGTTCCTTTGAGAATGGTTGACTTCATTTGACCATATCATTGAAGTATAGATTATGGAAAGAGCTAATAATGTAACTGTAGATTAAATAATAGCCTCTGTGTTTGACTCAAGACGACCTTGATCTGCTGGAGTTCAATCTTTGTTTGGATGGATGAACAAGAGCATGTGACTAGTGATCAGTAGAATCATGAACACTACAGTAGACTATTGAAGAAAGAAAAGAACTTGGGTTGCCTCAGTTGAGACGATTGTTTTCACTGCTTTCTTTGACTTAGCAATTTTGTTTATCCCTATTTTTGGCAAAGTTGTTGGATATCGGATCAGTATTCACATCCTTGAGTTCTTGTCTAGATTTGGGATTGGCCTGAGATTAGGATAGTGAATGTTAAAAACCTATCGCTGATTCTCGGCACCATATTGAGAGACTTGATTTGATTCTGTTCACAGGTACCGTGCTATCACCAGTGCATACTACCGTGGAGCCGTTGGCGCACTCCTAGTATACGATACTACCCGCCGTGCAACTTTTGAGAACGTTGACCGGTGGCTAAAGGAGCTCAAGAACCACACGGACCCAAACATTGTGGTGATGCTCGTTGGTAACAAATCTGACCTGCGCCATTTACTAGCTGTTCCCACGGAAGACGGGAAATCATATGCTGAGCAGGAATCGCTTTGCTTCATGGAAACATCTGCTCTTGAAGCCACCAACGTAGAGAACGCCTTTGCAGAGGTTTTGACACAGATTTACCGTATAACAAGCAAGAAGCAAATGGAAGCCGGTGAAGATGGCAACGGAACTGTTCCTAAAGGTGAGAAAATTGAAGTTAAAAACGATGTTTCTGCTCTGAAGAAACTCGGGTGCTGCTCAAATTGAAGTCTTTTTTTTTGTTTGTATCTGTTGAGTGAGAATTATAACCCCCCATGGTCCATTGTTTGGTTCTGTTCTTGTTTTGTAATAATATTGACATCTATATGAGTTTTACATTATAGTGCTTCTTTAGCTTTATTCCAAGTATTGCTACTTGCTAGTCAGCCAGTTCCAGACTGTATCAGCAACGGAGCCAGTGTGTGTTTCAGAGTAGTAATCTAAATCTTGTTTTGGAGAGGAGATATCTACTCATATAATTAATAAGATAAATTAATCTATACCAAGATTTAATCATATTTCTTATCTACTTTATCAGTTACTGCCTCTACTCAAAGTTATTGACTTCGAACCATCTCTGTTAAATTTAAACGCATATCTACCATTATGTACGCTAACAAAGCCTAGTTATGACTCTATAAACACATGCACAACGTCGTAGAGTACGGCTTAAGAAACTACTGAAACATTGGGTTGAAGCATATACTAATTCATGGGAAATATTTTGAAGCTTTCTATTTTCTAATTCATTTAAAGTACTTTAATTTGGATTAGAGAAATAAGAAAATGTTAGCTTTGTCTTTTTTTTTTTTTTTGGTACCAGCTTTTGTCTTATTCGTGGTGGTAAAATCAACAAGAAAGTCGTAACAAATCACGACTGCGATGATCTTATTTTATTAAGTCTATTATCTTAGGATGATCCATGCTGGAGAAAACAAGGGCCATGTAAGTCAATAGATAGTTTAGTCAACGAGATTAGGCGCCAAGGTTAGTCTTTGTTTATTCTTTTCAATTTCTTTTTCTGTGTCATTAATTACCACATCACATGGAGATATGGATGGAAATTGTATAAATATAGCAGCTCCAGTCAGGAACTCTTTAAAAAATTTATACGATTTCAATAAGACAAAAGAAGAGAATGAGTGAAAATGGTTTTTAATTAACAGATTTGAGAAAACTCATGAGCCAGACGTCTATTTATTAATTTAAAAGAAAAAGTAATTATTCAGCAAATTTTTTATAAACTCATTTAAGTTTCTTACCGTTGATATGCCTAAGTGTTAATTTCAAAGTAAAAACACATACTCTATCTGTTTCTAAAAGATCCATGTTTTAGATATTTCATTACCAATGTATTATTTTTCTTAATTAATAATTCCCTATAATTTTGAATCAATAAGACTTTAGTAAATACAATTATATTTTTGGAAATGTATAATTTTTCACTAATTAATGTATTGAAAATATAAAAAATGTATTGTTTTGAAATATTTTTTTTTTTAAAATATGGATATTTTAGAAATGGAGGGAGTATTTTTTCAAGAAGACTAATTAGCAAGTAGGGAGGGGTAATATAGTTAACCAAATATATGAACGGAGGCAAAACTGGTAACGACACTGTACTAATAGCTCTGTTTTCAAATCAAAGAACAGGGGGACACATGGCAGAGAGGATTCCGAAGAATGTGAAGAATCTCTGGGAAGAATGGAACATTCGTGTTCTCATCATCTTCAGCCTCTCCCTCCAAGCCATCCTCGTCATCTTCTCACCAAGCCGAAAACGCACGTCAGGCAAGCTCTTCGTCTTCCTCATATGGTTCGCTTACCTTCTCGCCGACTGGTCAGCGAACTACACCATCGGCCAAATCTCAGACACTCAAGACGACAACAACGGTGAATCTTCTCCGTCGTCGAATCACGAGCTTCTAGCCTTCTGGGCTCCGTTTCTGCTCTTGCACCTCGGCGGTCCCGACACGATCACGGCCCTCGCCTTGGAAGACAACGAGCTATGGCGTAGACACCTGCTCGGACTCGTCTGCCAAGCGGTCTCCACTCTCTACGTGCTCTTCCTGTCGGTACCTAGCGCGGTCGCGGTTCCCACGGGGCTGATGATCGTCGCCGGAGTGGTTAAGTTCGTGGAGAGGATAAGAGCGCTTTACTTGGCGAGCTCCGGGAAGTTCAAGGGCTCTGTTCTTCGAAAGCACGAGAAGCTGCTGACGAGGAAGGAGGATCCGACAACAGCAGACAGTGTTGTTGTACCGATGAGGCAGAGTAGAGAGCTGAGAGATCTCGAGGTCGTGGGGTACGCTTACAACCTATTCAACATCTCCAAAGGTCTCGTCCCTGATCTCAGATTAGCTTCTCGAGGATGGAGTGAGAGCAAGAGGTTCGTTGATTCTTTAAATCCCGAGGAAGCTCTAAGGGTTTTGGAGGTGGAGCTGAGTTTCATGTACGATGATTTCTTCACCAAAGCCGGTATCTTGCTCACTCGGGTCGGATCTGTCTTCCGGTTTATAGCTTTTGTTTGTCTCGTATCATCTCTCTGCATCTTCTTCTCCAAGGAGAAGAAAGATTACAAGAGATTTGATGTTAGACTTACGTATGCACTTCTAATAGGTGGAATAGTTCTTGAGTTAGTTGTTGCTGTGATGATCTGTGTATCCGATAGGACAATAGCAATAACCAGGAAGCTTAAAGAGAGTTCTGACCAAACCTGGTCCTGGTCAGACAGATTCTTGAACTGGATTCTTGGTTTCAGGAGACTGAAGTGGGAGAGATGTAGATGTCCCACGAGTGAAGAAGACCTCTCCGAGTCACACGAAGTGCTAAACAGGACATTCATGTTCCGTAGATGGTCTGAATACATACACGGCTACAATATGATTGATTTCTGCTTAAGGATAAGTCCAAATAAAATCCACCGTCCAAAGGGTTGCATACGAAGCTTCTTCGACCTTAGGATAGCTCGTGGACTCGCTTTGGTTGCGCAAGGTATGTACTCGTGTTTCGCATCTATGGAAGGTGGAGCAGCGACTACAGCAACGACCTGCTGTATTTTAAGAAACGGCTGGGTCCTTTTGTTCTTCCCTCTCCTTTTGTTATTGGCTCCCTTAGTTCTACTTGTGGACCTTCTCCTATTAGGGGTTGGTCAGTTATTGGAGTTCTTTGGTGTCCAAGATGAGATAACAGAGATAGTATTCAAATCCAGCGACCGTCTCCCTAAAGACCTTTGGGAGTTCATACACAACGAGGTGAGGTATAAGTCTCGTTCCGCTGTGGATAGAGAACGTGCCAAGAGGATATCTTCCGCAAGAGGAGAGTGGACGCTAAGCCAGCCTCAGAGGAGCGGAGCTGCGGAGTTAGCAGTGGGGCGGACGGTGCTTCAGTACGTGAGTTTGGTTGATTACGGTCAGAGCATACTGTTGTGGCACATAGCCACGGATCTGATCTACCGCAGGGAGATAAGGATCCTCACGGAAGAACAGTACAGAAGCAAGGAAGCGAGCAAAATGCTGTCGGACTACATGATGTACCTGATGATGATGAAACCAGCCCTGATGTCATCTGTTGCGGGGACTGCGAAGATGAAGTTCGAGGAGACTTGTTCTGTGGCTAGAACGTTCTTTGGGGGTGGGTTTTCGGATGTGAGGGAAGCGTGTGGGGAGCTTTTGTCGAAAAAAAGGAACATGATGGCGTTATATATGGGAGATGAAAGCACGCTCGAAGACGCGTGTAAGCTTGCGGAAGAGCTTTTGCGGATAGAGAGGAGATCAGGAGGTGAAGGAAGCGTTTGGGGATTGGTGAGTAGAGTTTGGGTTGAGTTGCTTTGTTATGCAGCTAACCATTGTGATTCTAAGCAGCATGTTGCTCAGCTTAGTCAAGGTGGAGAGCTTGTGAGCTTTGTTTGGCTCTTTATGGCTCATTTGGGAATTGGTAAGCATGCGACTATGCACCACCCTGCTTGATCTCCTTTGGTTGCTCTATTCATTTGAATTTGGTACTTAAAAACGTTGTTTGACACTCTCGCTTTTCAAGAAACTTTTTTGCCTAGCATAATACTCGTAGCGAGAAGCTTAGTTATCATATTACGTAATGTTGATATAGCTTGAACTTGGTATTATTCATTATGAGATTTCCGAACCGACGTATTCTTGGTATATTTTGTGTTTTTGTAATCTTACTACCTCTTGAAAACTATACATTCAGTCATCAATTAATAGAATCTTCTTTTGCATCTGGATGAAATCAATTTAGTGGAATACATTAATCTCTATATTATTTTAATTTCAGAGGAACTAAAAACTATATTCTTCGTTACCTTTTTCACATAAGTTGTAACAACTAAAATGTTGATTTGCGGTCATTTACAAACAGTGGCGGAGGCAGGCAGTTAATGAGAATGGGTCAGCTGACCCCATTTTTTTAAAAAAAATATTTGTTATTACTTAAGAAAAATTATATTAACTCTACTAAAATGGAAAATTTGACCCCACTAAAAATATAATCCCACTAAGTTATGAGTAATTTTAGAGTACATTTATCATTTTTCAATGGTTTATAAACTATGCTTTTGAAAAAAAAATTTTGACTCCGATTCAAAATATTTATGGCTCCGCAACTGTTTACAGACATGTTAAGCTAGTTATTGCTTCGTTACTGAATGAGTGTATACAGAAGTCAAATCCTAAAACGATTATATTATTCGTAAAGGATTAATATCGCTTGAATAATAAAGTCGTTCGAGTCTTTGTTTAATTTGATTAATGCGACCCTAACCTTTACCTACTAAAACGCATTGATTACTCCACATGGAAAGCAGGATCTATGTTAAAAAATTAATATACTGTTTGAAATTAATTGAAACTCATAAGAGGATTTGAAGGTCTGGTGCTACTCTCACAGATCGTAGAGACAAAAATATGGGTCAAGTGTTGCCTGAAGAAATAAACAAAGTATGGGAGAGATGGAACATAAGGGGAATGCTAATCCTGAGTCTTACTCTTCAGACAATTCTCATCTTCTTTGCCCCAACTAGGAAACGAGCATCATCCAAGTCTCTCACCATACTCTTATGGTCATGCTACCTCCTTGCCGACTGGTCCGCAAACTTCGCCTCCGGTTTGATCTCCAAGAACCAATGGACCGATCCAAAACCAAACCAATCAGAACCACGTCGCGACCCAAAACTCATGGCTCTCTGGTCACCTTTCCTTCTCTTACACCTAGGCGGACCAGACACCATCACCGCTTTCTCCTTAGAAGACAACGCTCTCTGGACTCGCCACCTGCTCGGTCTCATCTTCCAGGCCTTCGTCTGCGTCTTCGTGGTCTTTCTCTCTCTCCCCAACCCTCTATGGCCGTCTATTCTCTTGCTCTTCACCGCCGGTATCGTAAAGTACTTAGAGAGGACAGTGGCCTTGAGCGTGGCCAGCTCCGGCAAGTTCAGACACTCCGGGATCCAGACAAAAGGGTTGAAGAGAAGCGATGTCGAAGAAGGGTTAGAAGAACCGACTCCTACCGATGTTTTTGGTCTCTTGGCTTGGATGTTCCGTACGGAGAGACGTCCTATGGAGATCGTCAAGCCAGAAAGAGACTTAACCGATCTAGAGATTGTTCAACATGCTTTTACGCTATACAGTCACTTCACGAGTCTCATATCTAATTTCGTCTTCAGCTTCAGAGATCTAAAGGCAAGCCAGGCGTTGTTCAACGTGTTGAATCCTCAAGAAGCTTTGATGGTGTTAGAAGCTGAGCTTTGTTTTATCTATGATGCTCTCTACACCAAATCACCTGTTCTTCATACTAAGAAAGGGTTTCTGTTTAGAGTCATTGCATCTGGATCTCTTGTTTGGTCTTTCTGTAAGTTCCATTATAGAGACAGGAAGAGTCTAGATCAGTTTCAGCATACCGATGTCGTCATCACGTACACGTTGTTCTTAGCCGGTATAGTTTTGGATCTCATATCTACCTTTGCGTTTTTTCTCTCTGACTGGAAGCTTGCCGTGCTATGCAAGCCACAGGAAAACCCTAACTCAAAACCATCGAGAGTGAGCACTGTGCTTAACTGGATCCTTGGTTTCAAAAGCCTGCGATGGGAGAAGATAATCGATCATGATCATGAGGTGATTGCAGGACCGGTTCTGCTTCGGAGATGGGCTGGAAAGATTCATGCTTTCAATTTTTTCAACTTCTTCTTGAAAACAGATTCACCTAAGATGACGAAACTATTCTCATGTGGAAGCTTCGTCAAATGGGTCCATGGTGTTCAAGGTTATATCGTACATGTCATGGCATCAAACAAAGTGGCTCATTACATTCTTTATCCTGTCAAGGCTTTTGTCCAGGTTTTAAGGTTTCTTGTCGGCTACGTAATCGATCGTCTTGATGTCAAGGAGTTTATAGATGACATAAGAGTGGAAAGCTTTGTGTCGAGTGAACCATTGACTAAAAGTCTATGGAGTTTTGTGTTTCATCAGGTGAGACACAAATCGAAGTTTGCAGATACAGAGGAGAACACAAAGATGATATGTTCAGCTAGAGGAGAATGGACTCTGCGAGAGAATCGTTGCTCGAGGAGACTGATTCATTACGTGGAAAACGTTGATTACGATGAGACTCTCCTCTTGTGGCACATAGCAACAGAGATATGTTACCAAGAAGAAAGCAAAGAGGATCACGATGAGCACCGAGAATTCAGCAAAACCTTATCAGACTACATGATGTATCTAATGATCTTGCAACCTCAGTTAATGTCCGAAGTAGCCGGACTCGGGATGCTCAGGTTCAAAGACGCGATGGTAGAGGCAGATGAGTTGTTGGAGGAGAGTTTCAAGAAATCGAGAGATGTGAAACTAGTTGGTGAAAAGATTGTATCGCTGGCTAATGGTGGTGTTACTGGAGAGTTGGGTAACGAGAGTATCTTGGAGGGAGCTAGTTCGATTGTGAGAGAGCTGAAGCAGATGCAAGATGGTCGTAATAAATGGAAGATATTGAGTAAAGTGTGGGTTGAGTTGATTTGTTTTGCTTCGTTGCATTGTGATGCTACGGCTCGTCTGGAACTGCTTAGCAAAGGTGGTGAGCTCTTTGCTTTTGTTTGGCTCTTAATGGCTCATTTTGGCCTTGTTGACTAGCTCACCATTTTAATGTTTCCTCTTGTCAACATGTTTTAGACAATCTGTGTTTTTTTTTTCCAATTATTTTGTAGACTATCTAGTCTCAGTTAGTTTTTCCAACTCACTAAATTATTAAAATTGAAAATCTTTAATCCAATAGTTTAAATAAAAGCTTATTTATATTTTTAAAAGTTTGAGTCTAAAATTGTGATATATCATTAATTATACAGATTATTAAAACAAATTAAAATAAGCTTTTAAAAAGTAAAATAGAATAGTCAAATGTAGATTTTCGTAAAGCGTCTCAACTTAGGGGAAAAACGTGTTTTTTTATTAAAATAGCTGATGTTTTCGATTGTAAAAATTTGTTGTAATAATTTTCATAATTCGTAATAAAATAAATTAGATATGCAGGGCTTAATAATTTACAATTTAACAATTAAAAAAAAAGTATTTTTACTAGGCGGGAAAAGAATCTTTAATGGGCCAATAAGTATAAACTAGCCCATCGACCAAACAACTTTGTTCTGATTCAGACTTTATTCTCTGGGCCTCGATCAATATACCAATGTAGCTTCCGCATCAGAACCCCTCCGGTCCGCTAGAGACTTTCCGTTACTAGTGCTGAGCAAAATCCTCAAAGCTCGATGGATCTGACGACGACGACTCGCCAGAGACGCCCGCTTCTATCCGGTTCTTCTTCTTCATCAACCAAGCCGTATTCGAAGACTGACAAGCCCGGCCGATCCGACGGCGGAGATGCCGATGATCGCGGTCTCGGGTGGTTCTTGCCGTTTATAGCTCTATGTTACCTTCGTTACATGAGCGCGACTTCAAACATCATTCATGACTGCGACGAAGTGTTCAACTACTGGGAGCCCCTCCATTATCTTCTGTACAAGTCCGGGTTTCAAACCTGGGAATACAGGTGGTTTTCATTTTGCCAACAATGTAGTGTAGACTCTGCTTGGTTGATGTTATTAGAATCAGAGAAATTGATATCGAGCTCAAGGTAGAAGACGAAGTTTGTTACAGATATTATTCATCTTTCTCGTTAATGTACATTGTAAAGAGAACTTTATATAGAAGGTTTAGTAAACCGGCTATAACCGGTATAAACCAATAGATGTGAACTAGTGTGCTGGCCTTGTCATGTATAAAGATGAATCAGTAACTTTGAGTTGTATGTGAAATCATATTCATAAAATTAGTTTAATTTTTTTTTTGTTTGTGTTGCAGTTCGAACTTTGCTCTACGCTCCTACTTGTACATTCTTTTCCATGAATTGGCTGGGCGGCCTGCTTCTTGGTGGTTTGGTGATGATAAGGTGAAAGCATTACTGATTTTCGTGATGTATTTGGTATGCAACTGCGTATCTCTCATCTGCTTGTGTATATTATGTGGATAGGTTAGAGTTTTCTATGCGGTGAGACTCTTCCTGGGACTGGTTTCTGCAGTTTCGGACACTGTCCTTGTTGTTGCACTCTCCAGAAAGTACGGGAAACGTATTGCTACGTACGCAGTTGCAATGCTCTGCTTAACCAGTGGCTGCTTCTTTGCTAGCACCAGTGAGTGTTCTTCTGTTTTTGTGTAACCTTTTGTGATACTTGCAAAATCTTAATTCATGTTTCCTTGAAATTGGCTAGGTTTCCTCCCGAGTTCGTTCTCTATGTATGCGATGAGTCTCTCATGTGGATTATTACTTTTGGAGAAGTGTGCCATGGCTGTTGCAGTTTCTGTTTTCGGTGTGATTCTTGGCTGGCCATTTTCTATCTTGGCATTTTTACCTATCGTTGTTTACGCTCTGGTTAAGAGATTCAAGCAAGCATTTATCTCTGGCGCTGTGACCTCTATTTTTCTCCTTGTAAGTCAAAACACCAAATCCTGTGTGCTTTCTCCGTGTTATGGAAGTTACTGCATGTTCTGAGTTTCTTGCGCATTTGTAGTTTCTTATTCAAAATAGTTTTGCCTCTTTTCCAGGGACTCTCAGTACTAGTGGATCACTATTACTACAAGAAATGGACATCTTCGGTTTTGAATCTCTTGATATATAATGTCTTAGGGGGTGGAGAAAGCTATCTCTATGGGACTGAAGGACCGCTGTTTTATATAAAAAATGGTTTTAACAACTTCAACTTGGGTTTTGTTTTGGCAATTTTGTTCGTCGCACTGTTTCCTGTCATCAGAAGAAAGTACGACCGTTGCTTGCTTTTTGTGATTTCGCCAATGTATATTTGGTTGGCGTTCATGTCGCTTCAGCCACACAAAGAGGAAAGGTGATCTTCAGTATCTCTCATCTTGTAGTCTCTGGACCACTTATAAGGTGGGCTTCTCGATTTAGAGGAAGCTGATTATATGATTGTCAATTCATTTGCTGCAGGTTCCTTTATCCGATATACCCTCTTATATGTGTTTCTGCCTCTGTTGTTATTGAAAACATCCCTGAGCTGTTCCGGGATAAGTATAGCACACGCGAAAGTCTTCTGGTGACAGTAAGTTCTAACTTACATTATATCAGTCTGAATATTTCTTCCATAAATGGAAAAGAACAAGATTGTGATATTCTCACCTTTTTTTATATAATATGCAGATAACAAAATACATCCGACCTGTGATCCTTGGTCTCATTTTATGTGCTTCACATGCTCGTACGTTTTCTTTGATTAATGGCTATTCCGCTCCCTTAGAGGTCTACAAGCTGCTGGAGCACCACGATGATGCTGGACCAGGTATAAGAGAACGCTTCAATCATTACAATGCAAACAAAAGTGAAGATTAAGTCTCAAGTTTTGTGAATACTGTTCGGGTTTGTGGGTTGTGTCAGGTTCTGTTCTGTGTGTGGGAAGCGAATGGCATCGATACCCATCATCGTTTTTCGTGCCTGACTACATAAGCGAAGTACGGTGGATCGATGATGGATTCCGCGGCCTTCTTCCGTTCCCATTTAATAGCACACTTGGAGGCACTGCAGCATCACCTCCATACTTCAACAACAAGAACCAAGCATCTGATGAACAATTTGTAAAACTCGCACCCTTTCTCTCCCATGAAACCCTACAAAAACTCGAGCTCTGCTTGATTTTCTCCATGTTGTTTTTCAGTTGAAGAATATCGAGACTTGCACATTCCTCATTGAGCTGCAGCTTAGCAGACCTTATTCATACCGAGGCAGCGACTTATCCACATGGGAGGTATAAGCATCAAACCATCCTCCTGTTATCAAAATGCTATCTTAAATTCCACTTCCTCTACTACAATTGTTTTTTTTTCTTCAGGCTATAGCGGTGTTACCTTATCTGGACAGAGAGCTATCGCCAGCAAAGTATAGATCGTTCTTCATCCCTTACAAGTGGCAGGAGAAGAATGTGTTCGGCAAATACGTAATACTTAGAAGAGCACCAAAATGATATCAAATTTTTAAAAAATCTATAGACCGGTAGCTTTTAACTCAGTTCTTTAGCCAAGATTTGAGCTGAATGTATACAGGCAGAGCTCAGAAACGAAACAAAACAAAACAAAACAAAAAGATGAGATTTTTTTTTAAAAAAAACTAGAGCTAATAACGCTACACCCCTAAAATAAATACGTAGTTTGTTGTAGCTAGGAAGGTTGGTCTTAGAGCAAGAAAATAAAAAAATTCAAAATCATCAAAACTGATAAGTAGTGTTTTTAACTGTTAGTAATTGATGATATAATAATGTGTATAAAAATTTTTTTTGAAAAAAAGTAAATTTAATTGTACAAATTAAGGTTTTAAGTTTACCCACTCTCAATTTGAGAGAGTGAACTCCACTTGCCTTTTTTCCATGGATACTACCCTTTGGATTTCATTTGATTTTGAGTGATTCTTCAAAACTTAAATAAAAAACTAGCGAGTTATAACAAAACGGGGTCGTATAAGGTGTGAGAAGGGAATTAGCTTAGCTTCGTTCTCCCTCTCTCTCTCTCTCGAAAACCCTAAATTCTCCGAGACCAATCGAATCCGATAGATTGCGATAATGGCGAATAGTAATCTACCGCGAAGAATCATCAAGGTGCGTTCTCCAATCTCAATTTCTCTTGGTTCCTCTTTTGAGGCTTTTGATCTGAAATCCGAATAATCAACCACCTGATTGTAGCTCCTCATGGGAACTGGAATCGTTTTGATGGTTGGTTTGATATTGATCCTCTCCACTTTTCCGCAACTAATGATCTTACTTTTGTTTCGTGTCTCGGATCTGATAGGAAACTCAACGTCTGCTTAGTGAACCTGGTAAAGCTCCTTTTTTTGCTGATTTTGATAGCTCAAATTGATGATTTCGATTCGAAATTTCAGTTTTGTTTTTGAGTAATAAAAGGTTGTGTCTTTGCAGCTCCGGGGATAAGTGCGTCTCCCTCAGAGGAAAATATGCGTTATTTCAATGTCATGATTCTTGGTCCTACACAGTCTCCTTATGAAGGTAAGTAACTTGTTTTTCAAGACTCTACTTCGTCCGTTATTCTTTTTTAATACTGCAACCGTTATCGCTGTCTGCGAGTGTTTGTGTATATTCACCTTCTAAATTCATTGACCTTTTTGTTGTGTGAGTAATGATATCTGCTGTGTCTGTACTTACAATCCAAATATGTTTGTTTAGAGTCTGATGATTTTTCGGATTGTGGTGGTATGGGTAACGAGTCTATGAGCTGCTCTTGATCAGTTACATGTTTTATTAGTTAATCTATAGTTCTAGAATGTGCACTGCTAAGTCGAATTTCATTTCTTTTTTTTCTTTCTAATATTATGTATTATTTCTTCAAGAATCAAGTCTAGTGTAGGATCGTTATGTTAATTGGGACTATTTGTTTACCAATCATTCTATTTCGTTCTCAATTTCTAGGAGGAGTTTTCAAGTTGGAGCTCTTTCTGCCTGAAGAATACCCTATGGCAGCTCCCAAAGTAAGTTGCTTACTCTTTTTCATGTTCTGGCTACATTCATTACACATTATAATATTTTGTTTTTTTTACCGAATATTGGTTACTGTGGTTTGTTATGACTGCTTCAAATTCATTTTAACTTGTAAGATTAGACAAGGTTCCCAAGTTTCTATATCGAGTGTTTCGGGGGTCTAATTTATGATATCTTTTGTAATACAGGTTAGGTTTCTCACCAAGATATATCATCCTAACATTGACAAGGTTCGTTGTAAAATCTTATTTTCTCTCTTGCCATCAAGATGAATATCCAAACGCATGCTTATATATCCTTACGAAAAGTGTTTTGTATTGGTTTATGTATATAGCTTGGAAGAATCTGCCTTGACATACTGAAAGACAAGTGGAGTCCTGCGCTTCAAATAAGAACTGTGCTCTTGAGGTATAAATATTCCATAGACTCTCTCTCTCTCTCTCTACTAAACCAAGAACATTATAGCTACTAATATTAATTATGACACTCTCCAATGCCCTTGTAATAAAAAAGTATTCAAGCTCTTCTAAGTGCACCAAACCCTGATGATCCACTTTCTGAGAACATAGCTAAGCATTGGAAGAGTAATGAAGCAGAAGCTGTTGAGACAGGTGATGAAATATGATCTATAAACTCGAATAGTTTTGGTTAAATCCTTGTTCCTCCTCTCTAAGATGGTAAATCTCATATCAATATGAACGTATGCAGCTAAGGAGTGGACTCGTCTATATGCAAGTGGCGCTTGACGGGGAGTGCAAAAAGGAGAATGATTGTTGTCATTTAAATAACATCTGGATATGGTGATAACTCTACCTCAATGTTTATCTGAATCCTTTTTCTTAAAACAGGGGAAAAAGATTTGTACTCTCTGGATATGTATAACTAGAAGAATTTAAGCCTCGTTTACCCATATTTTTGCAAACAACGTTATTCAGATGTGCTTGAGCTTTGTTCGTGTTAAAGATAAGATTTTACAGGACGTTAAATAAAAGTAAATTTGATAAATGATTGAAATAGAGAACGTTAATACTACAGATGTATGCGAAAGCCACTAAAGGAGCAGCTTATTTTTGTCAAATGTAAAGAAACGTGGTAAAAAGCAGTCATGCGGAATGTGACTTCATATTTTTTGGGTAAATAACATTTTCAGAAACTTGACTCGTCAGTAGATGGACGCCTCAAGAAGTACCTCAGACTATTAGCAAGAACCTACAAACAAAATGTTGGTTTATTCAATAGATACAACATTAAAGTTATAAAAAAGAAAATACACTGATCTTTCTGAAAATTTTTACCTGCTGGAGAGGCTTGATTAGGGCTTTGTTTCTGTAGCTTACGTGGAATTTTACCTTAGCCAACAAACCCTGTTTTGTTTCACATATAACAAAAAGGAACAGCATGAGCAGAAGGAGAGTGATTAAATCTTTAGAAGACTTTGGTTAAAATTAATCTTTAAGTGTACCTCGGTGTCGAATTCTCCAGATTCGACAGCGACGCTTATATCTGAAATGATCTTCACCAGCTCAACTAATAGCCCTGGCCTATCTGCTGTTTCTATGTATAGTAAACTGCATTCTCAACAATAATAGTTATTGATCAATGATCATCAGATCACATGTCAAAATGTACTTAACTGAGATAAGAAGGTATGGGGTTTCCTTTACCTGCGGTCTTGTCCATCATCTTCAATGCTTATGTGTGTTGCAATGTCCACATCAACCTGTCAACATCCGAATCCAATATACTTAACAAAAGGAGTAAATGATCTTGAGCCTAACTTTGATTATTATCTCATTCGGCAAAGTTGACCAGCTAATCTTTCTTTTCTCTATATGGATTATACAAACAGCATCAAGCGTGAATGATTTTTACCAGTTCAGTTGGTGGAAGAACACCAAAAGCTGCTCCCATTGCTAATTGAGAACTTGATTCCTGGTCCAAATAATCGACAAAGCAATGTGTGAGCTGAGCAAGATAAGAATTTTAGTAAGTGAGAATATTAGGGATACAGAGTGGTGGGTTATACAGGATGAAACTCAAGCATATTGTTGATGACAGTGAGACGAATGGCCTCGAGCAATTCAGGGTCTTCTACTTTTCTTCCACTATCCCTGTTTCAGGACAATACAGAGATTCAATCTAAACTCAACTCTCTCTGACTTGATTCTCAAAGTTAACATTAACAAAAGACATACGCTTTAGTAATGGCAAATTTGTTGTGCTTGCCAGAAGAATCGAGGTAGACATTAGCCTTGACGACATTCAAACCCAAGTTCTTGAGCGCATTCATCTGGAGATAAAAACTTTCATCAGATAAGAAGGAAAGAAGTTAAAAGCAGCATGTGAGTAAAGAAGAATGAGCCAATTCATTACAGTGTCAAGTAGAGCTCCGAGACGGTCTCCGAAAGTAACTTCAACGACGGTCGCATCAGGGTCAGAGTCTTGGTCGATTATGACCACTGGTGTTGGAACTTTGTCAGAATCAGCAGCATTTGCATTCTTCAAGAAATCAAGAAACAAAACTTAAAAAACTACTTTTGTATTGTCAGAGTATCATAAATCTAATCCGATCAGCTCTCATACCTCAACAGCAGTAGCATTAGATGCTCTTGGCTTCAAACCAGATAACCTGACACACAAAAAAAGAACTGAATCAATTGGTTGGATCAGAAAAGATTAGCTCAAACAATCTATCTTTAGAAACCTTAGTCGGTTGAGAGTGGTAATAGATTTATCGACGAATCCGAACGTGACTGTCCTCCTAGGAGCAAGACAGAAAGCTCCAACAACGCGTATGATAGCGCGAGAGCTAGGAGCATCAGTGAAACGAAGAGCAGAACCAGAAGCAGAGGCCATAGCAGCCACCATATCTGACTTTGAATCCGAAGCAAAAAAAAAAGAAAGAATGAAGAAACGCTAAGTGAACACAAGCCTTTGGATTTGGACAGGTCTAGTGTTATCCGCCATGAGAGGATAATAAAAAAAAAAAAAGAAGATGAGAAACAAAACAATGTCCGTTGTTTTCCTTCTTATTATCTTCAACGTTAGATCACCCACCTCTCCTTCCTCCCTGCTTTCCTTTTCTCCACTTTAGTAAAATTATATATTTAAAATTTGTTTTTTCATTTTTTTAATTTCAAATGCGACAAATTAGTCCCAGTGTATCGGATGTGGCATGCTATTGGTCTAATCTGTCAGATTGTCTTTATGATGAAAGAATCAATTATTATATTTCTTGTAATTAATGATTAAATGGTATCTGTATTCCACAATTTTTTTTAATGAAAAGTCTCACCTGATCGTTATATTGAAGATTTTCTTTAAACTTCTCTCCAATTATGCAGATAAAAATCAGCATTATTTGGATTCAAATCCAGAATCTACCAATATTAAAGTATTGATGAATTAAACCACTTGATTAAAGGAAAACTTAAATAGATTAGTCATCCATTTATGTATTGGGCCTAACTTTCCATCCATAATAACTTTACGGCCCAATAAATCAATGGGCTAGACGCTGATTACAAGTTTGCCACTTCCGTTGGTTCCTCAGAAGCAATCTGGAAGAAGATATTCTATTTGGCTAATGGAAATGGATAAGAGATGCGTTGGTTAGTCCCTTTCATGCGTTGAGAAACAAACACATTGTTTTGTTGATTTACATTAATGCGTGGCTTTTGCTGGCGTTTCAAGTTATCTCATTAGTTTGGGGAAAGAAACTCTTCTTGTTATTTGAGTTTGTTAGTTTAGGTTTTACTTGTTTTTTTCCCTAAAAATTCTTCTCAAGAAAATCAGTCTCCTCCATTTTTAATGACACACAAATTTACAATGTAAATGCAAAACCATAAAACTGTGCAGCGTTGGATCATATAGAATAAATGCAATACAAAATGGAAAACCGCAAAATGATTAAAAACAAAATTGTCGTTCAATTAACAGAACTTCTGATATAAATTGCAACTCACAGCTCACAAGTTAGAGCTTGTATTGTTCTCTTGTTAGCATAAAACATAACATGAATAAATAAAAACAACTGAGTTACCAAAGTGAATTTTGTTTTTTCACAAAATAAAAGACTTTGAACATAGCATATAACATCTTCAGTACACAAGTTTCTATAGAAAACGAATTTACTTAAAGAGCTATACAAAGAAGAAGAAGAACAACACAATTAGCTCATCTTAGGAATATGAAACCATATCCACTACCATCGCCATCTCATCACCATCATCCTAACCATAATAACTCGAAACAAAAAACAAATGAATTTAAAAAAGAATAGTGAAGGAAAGAAGTTTTAATGACCAACCAAACCAACCACCCACCAAACGGAAGCACCAGAAAGAACCACATTTTTCAAGATTCATCAAAATATTTAATAAACCCAAACTCTGATGTTGTTGATGATGATGGACTTAAACCGGAATCGCATCAACGTTCGATGAGTCTTCACATCTCAATACGACTCCTTCAAGGCTTGTTGGGAACGTGCATCTACTCCATTGCCAACCAGCTGTAATTGGCTCAGATGATGGCACTATCATTAACACATTATCGTTTCTCTGCACCACTCCGATCACACTCACTGTGCTTCCTTCTTTTATATACCTGATATTGAAACCCAACAAAGAGATTCAGGATCGAAGTTTCTATTAATACTTCTGTTTATGAAAATGATTTTTTTTGTTACCCCTCTTTGAGTCGCATTATTCGATCATCGCTTGATAGGTTCTTCTGCTTTAACCACCGAACAAAATCTGGAGACTCTTTCTCATTTCCGTGCTTAAAGTCGATGACGACAGAATCATCTACGAGAGGTGTTACCTTTGCACCATTACCGGTTTTGACCAAGGCTCTGAGTCCAGATTGGAAATCTGATATGTAAAAATCCACCACATGTCTCTGCCACATAATGGTACACCTTTATAAGAATGTGTTTTCATGGGGTTGAGCCAGTTACTATAATCACTAACCTCTGATGATCTCAGTCCCCATGTGAAGCAACGATGTGAAGAGTTGGCTGGTTTTGAACCCCATCCACGATACTCGTATAGACATGTAGATGTGTACACACATCTGGGAACTCTGTGGAATGATGACTCAAGCGGCACATTACCACAAGTAACCACCTTCAAATTATAAGAAAAAAAGCGAATCAAGATCATAAACATAACAAACCATGACTAAAGATGCATTCAATAGCTAATGTCATTCTTCAACTAACTAGTACTCGGTCTTAAACCATTTTAGTAGATACCGGTGCAAAAACAAAATAGCTACAGCTTGCTCTTAGTATGTAATCGTATGATATTAACAAGCAGCAGAAGCTAACACACACAAATTAATCAAGTGAGGGACAAATTGCCTACTTACCCCAGTGACCTTCACGAATTGACCATTTTTGGCAGTTCGAAGGTCAGCATCAGGATAACGAGCAATGAAATCTGTGATACCACGTCTCCCCCAACAACTATTCCAAAGAAAAAGCGCAGCAACAACCGTAAAGAAGATCGCAACAACGATGAGGAGCATTGGATTGTGAACTGCACCAAGGATGAAACCTCCGGCAAGGAACCCCATTATGAATATAAGAACAACCAGCCACAACACAGACTTCGGGAAGCTCTTCAGGCTGGAAAAGTCATCTTGTGGACCAAGGGTAGTCACCGCCTGGTTGTGGACAACAGAAGGCATATGTGTTTTCAACGAACCAGACGAGTCAAGAGGACCAGAGACCTTTCTTGGGGCGCCAGATGAGTTCAAAGGCCCAGAGGTTATAAGACCCGTAGTTGGAAGAACAGGAATAGGACCAGAATGCTGCCGAGTCACACCACCAGATTGCGGGCCGGACGATTTCTTCAGAGGCTCTCCGTGCTTGGACAAAGGTCCAGAATTCGTTTTCTTCATGGAAACAGACCCAGCAGAGGCCAAAGACCCAGACATACGACCACCACCACCGTTAGGAGCGCCGCCGGGACCTGACTGAGCAGTCCCACCAGCGAATGAGCCAGACCTGGAAGGAGCACCGGGTATAGGACCAGACTTCCTCGACTTAGTACTCCCATCCGTTGTTGGAATAAACATCTTCCCCAACTCTCCTGATTTCTTGATATCGCCGCCCGTGTAAGGCATGGCTGTGGAGCTCATCGTTGGAGGTCTTTCTTTGGGTTGCTCGGGCCGACCGGAGACGAAGAGCCCGTTGCCGAGCTGGTGAGATGGGTATCTCGAACCCATTTCGTTTTTACTTAGAGAGGGAAAAACCAGAGTAAAAGTTGGTCAATAAGAACTCCAAAATCCTACAGAAACAATACACTTAGCTTCACATTTATATACACATAGAAACATTATAATAAAAGAAGAAAAAATAGAGACTGTGACAGGCTAAACAATGGCTAATACAACAATGGAAAAATACAAAAGGGGAAAAAGGTTCTGTCAAAAAAAGCTAGCCGCCAGAAGAGAGTTAATGAGCCTTTTGTACAAGATGATCACAGGAAGGAAGTGGACCACTGACTCTCTAGGCTCAGATCCCTAAGTGTCTACAAACCTATGTATCTCTCAGATTTTCGAAATCAGGAAATCTAGATCGTCATTTTTTTTCCAATCGAGGAGAATTGATGAGATCGAAGCGGTGGATTCGTACCTCTGAGAGAGAGTGTGAGTTTCGGGAGAAAATGTAGTCAACGCCGTCCGGAGAAAAGTTAGTTGCTATTGTGGGAGTGACAGTAGAAGAGGACGAAACGGAGGCAATACTGAGATCCGGTGAGCTAGCTCTCTTCTCCGTCGTGTTGGATCTCGATCTCTCTCTCTGAGACGTAACAACTGAGGATGAGTTGTCTCAGTCTCCTTTCTCTGTCTCTCTCTCTCTCTCCTCTTTTCTTTCTCTCTCTAAATGGGCTAAGATTTTTATTTTTTTTAATTGTCCGTCCACCAAACTGAGCTAAGGAAGAAGAAGGGACACTCTGTTTTTTTTTTTCTTTTTCTAGGAGAAAACAAAAAAAAAAGGAAATTGTAATATTTCAAATTTGAAAATAATGTTTTTCAGTGTCGACATTTTTAAAACTGTATTTTATTATTATTAAAATTGATTTAATCATTTTGATATAAATACATAACATGTCTATTGTAATCTTCTTTCCACCTAATCATGGTAAAGTTAGTTGGTCTTTCTTTTCTAAGATCACTCTAAAACATATTACCAATTTTGCAGCAACCTAGGCCACAAAGTGATCAATTTTTTTTTAAACATGATTTTTTCTTTAAAAATATACATAATTTTCAAACTGTATTGAGTTTGTTTTTTTTTTCAAAAAAAACTGTATTGAGTTTGTTCAGCAGTATTTTTCATATAATTACTGTGTTTTATTTTCTTAAATCTCTTAATACAGTTCATTTCGTTTGTGTTTAATATGCACATGCTAATATATGTGTTTGGTGATTGGATTTGTCAATGTTTCGTTTTCTTTGGTGCGTACGACTTATGATTTTGCTAATTTTGTTTAGCCGATTTTGTTAATTATTGGAATCTTTTCTTTCAAGCAAAGTAAAATTCGAAAATATAATGATTGGTCACATCGACTGGGTTAGTCAATCTATTAACCCGTAAATCAAGCTCTGCCGATCCAATAGTTTTGTTTTATCTAACACTTGATGATTTAGGTTTTACATCACCTATTTCAATCAGCATTTATATATGTAAAAATATTTATGAGCATATTTTCTTCATAACATGTGGTTTCATTGATTAGTATGCATTATGCGAAAACTTTGACAAACGAAAGACACGTAACAGCTAATAATGCAACACATTTATACTGATTGAATCAAGACGAAATAAAACCATATATATGAGAGAGAGAGAGAGAGAGAGCATCTAAATTACGAAATAACGTAAGAATATAAAGTCCAGTTTTGAGTCTGGCTCTTAATATATATAAAAAAATAGTCAAAAAAACGTGGTTACTTGTCATGATGCCTTTGTGTATAACTTTGTCACAAGAGCCCATCATCTTGGACCATATGTTTATGTTGATGGCAAAGACCTTAATGGGGTGGTCGTGTGAAAGATGCAAAAGAAAGAGCAGTCATCAATCATCATACCAATTAAGAGAGACCAATAAACAGACAAACAAAGCCAATACAAGCCATCAAATGTAAAAGATTTCATTACATAAATCTATCTCGACATAACTGATGTTCTGCCACAAAAACTCCTATCTCTCAAAGCTGAGACCTTTCAATTAAAGTAACAAACTCTAAACCAGTAGAAAGATAACAAGTCGCTGATGATACTCAGTTTCGCTTAGTACAACACCGGGAAAAAAAAAATTCATTTCTAACATTTTTCTAAGAGGCCGATGACGGATCAGTCCCACTCTTAACGGCGGACCAAACCTGACCGATGCCTCTGGTAACGTGAGGCAAAACGGCGTTAAACCCGTTAAGCGCTGCACCAGAAGCTAAACCCAACACGAAAGTCTCAGCGTATCCAGGCTTCGTCTCCAGCTTGGCGTCCACGACGGCAAGCCTTCCGTTGATGGCGTCGATTTTCCTCGCGTCGGTTAGAAGCTTGTCTTTACTGAAGGGGTTGTTCTTGGAGGAAGAAACGACACGGACGAGCGCGTTTTGTAGGTCTTCGATGACCTTAACCGAGGCTTCGGCCGGCTCGAGCCCTCGTTTCTGGTAGTGGGAGATTAGCTCCGTTGCGGTTGGGATTTTCTTGGGTTTCTTCTTTGCTCCGGTCTGGTTTTGTTCTGCTCTGGTTTCCTCCGCCGCGTTCGGTGTCCCCGGTTGCTTCATCTTCTTCTCTGCAGCTCCGTTCCAAGGTTGGAGATGGAGATGAAAAGAGTACTGTAGATAGAAAAAAATATATCAACTTCGGGTAATATTTTCTTTGTGGACCTTATATTGGGCTTGGGCCCAAAAATATTGTTAAGTAATGTTTCTTAATATATAATTAACCTGATGCAGTGTGATTATCATTCTATGATTTTGCCTAATACAGTATGATTTTGCCTAATACACCCCTTTTCCTTATGTTTAATTGTTTTGGTTGTTCCTTGCATCATCTGAAAAATTGTGATATTGTCTAAAAATTAGTTATACCAGGCACTTCTAAGTTCTAACTAGTGACATTTACATCCACAACCCAAAACTTAGGCACCTTTTTTAAACCACAATTACCAAAAAAAAGTTACTCTTCTTTTGCATTTTTGCAGTAAACACGCTATACAAATTTACACCACTTTAGACCACTAAGAGAACACATCACCATTTTACAAGAAAAAACAACAACAAAAAAAAACTCGTCCATGCTTTAAGCATTAGCTATTTACATAACTTCACACCAAGAGGACCATATTACAAACAAAAAGTTAACCACCTAAAGTCATACTCGTTCATACTGAGCCATTACCAGTTCCAAAAAAAAAAACATACTGAGCCATTAGCTACCATTTGCTAACTATCTTCCAATTACTTTAGCTACTAGTGTTAGCATCTACCATTATTAGTCCCATGTACCACGAAGTAGAGGAGTAGCATCAACATCATCCCCAAAAGTCTTCACAAGATCGCACGTGGACTCATCGCCTTCACCGTCAGCCTCCAACTCCATCCCTAACTCTCCCTCTATGTCATCAGACGCCGAGATCAGTAAAAACTCACACCCTTCATAATTCAAGAAATCAGGCGGGTCGGCTGCCCCAAACCGGGTGTGACCTAAATGGGCCTGAAGATGGGCTGGAAACTGGGCCTTTCTTTTCCTCTTCAGCCCTCTAAACCCCGAACCTCTCCCTCCTTTTCCTTGCTCAGGGTTTCGTACTTGGATCAAGAAAGAGCCTTCCGGTTCAATGTTCATCGACTCCTGCGGCTCGTGTTCTACTGTGCGCGATGGAAACTCGAGTTTGTAGACAAGATGTGTGTGGTGCTTTCTTGTCGGTGTAGGTTTATGTCGGAGAATTCTGTATATTCCTTCTCCCACAGCTCTTGCCGGCGGCTTGTGTCTATGACCTCGAGTCTTCGTCTGGTATTCCTCTGCAGAAACAAATAAAGTTTTTAAACATTATCCACACAAACAGAATAGATCATGAAGTGTTTTACCTCCTTTAAGAGCTTCTTTTACATCTTCAACGTTTGTGGTCACCAACTCCACGAACCCCCAAGAAGGTTGAGACTTCTTGCTCGGATCAGGAAGAGTTTTCTTACCCATCACTATGAATCGTAACAGGATCTGTTTCTCGATGTTCACTTTCTACAAAAAAAGAAAACAAAAAGAGTAAGAAACTGATCCTTTCCCGTAGTGTAATGTTCTTCTTTTACCTCAACGCCGTGTCCTCCTTCAGCTCCTTTCTTGGCTCCGGAGGAAGAGCTTTTATTCTCGCCTTCGTCGCCGGAACCTTCTTTACCAGAGAGAGGGTCTTGTTTCTCCTCGACGGGACTCTCACCGGACTCTGGACGCATCACTATGTATAATCTTTGAACATCGTCCACGCTGTGAGCTTCTTCTTTGTTCACCTTTGGCCTATAAAAGAAGAATATTTCTCCTCTTTCCTGAATCTCAACTTGAGGATCTGGTCTAGTCTTAACTTCTTTACCTTGTCCCATCGTTTTACCTCTCAACACAGATTCACTGTTACCTTTAGGAAAAACACTCTGTTTTTAAACACCATATAAAACACAGTTTTTTTGTATCAAAGTCATGACACTTGACAACGTTACTATATCCCACGTCCTCGTTACTGTTTTTCTACGTGTCGAACGAACATGTGGTTCGTCTCGAGCATAACACTAGACAGCGTTATATGATCCCACATGTCCTCTGACAGAACGAACATGTCACTTTGTCAAAAGATTTAATCTCAAATATTAATATATAAACGTGCACTGAAAATTCATATTCACAGTATATATACATATTGCTTTTGTTTATTATCAATATATACATTGTTTTTTAATCGAAAACACAACTTTTTGTTGGCTCCTAGACACCTCTCTTCTTCAAGCTCAAACAAACAACTTTCTTCCTGAATATATTATACATCGCTCTTGGTTTTCTTCTACTGATATTTTTCTCCTGCAAATCACAATCTCAATCATGAATACATCATACCAGTGATAACATGATTTCACAGTTTTTACGATTTTTGCTATAAAAACTCATTTTTGCAGTCTTATAAAACTGGGTTTTGGTGGAAAAATAAAATTTTGCGATTTAACGGGAACTTTGAAACAAGAGAGTTATATCTTTACCAGATTCCTCGTCTGTGCTCAAACCTATGGGTTTGACATAGAAGATCCTGCATTAGATATAGAAGATCCTGGATTTGATATATAAGGAGCACTCCTACCTTCCTGTAATTCCCCACACAGAAGAAGATCAAACATCATAGATATATATACATATATATCTAATCTAACACAATGTTAATACAAAATCTTACCGATGTATAAGAGACTTGGCTAGAATGTGACATGGGTCCATGTCCAGCATAATACACACTCTCAATGCTCTCTTCACCCATCTCTCTTAGTCTATTAAGCACAGGCATCACTTCTTTACCAAGATCAGGCCTATCTCTTCTTCTCAGCTCAGCACATTGTAACGACAACTTAGCAAGAGCCATAGCTTCCTCTAACGGCCAATCCGGTACCGCAGGATCAAGCATATCTTTAAGCTTCCCTTCTTCAATCGCTTGCTCCACATAATAAGCCAAACCCATCGGCTGTTTCGCAGTCAAAAGCTGCAGAAGCATGATCCCTAGCGAATAAACATCCGACTTCACACCCAGCATCCCTGTCTGCTGATACTCGGGGTCGATGTAACAGAACGTCCCCGCAGCTGATGTGGCTCTGTACTGTGTCACGTTCTCTGCTACCGCGGGGACGAGCCTCGCGAGCCCCACGTCGCTGATCTTGCTGACGTAGTTGTGGTCGAGGAGCACGTTTCCTGGTTTCAAGTCTCTGTGGACGATCGGTTCTGGTTTTGTCTGGTGTAAGAAGAGGAGACCCGTAGCGATCTCGGCTGCGATTCTGAAACGCAGCTGCCATGATATGGCGGGTGTGTTTCCGCGTCTGAAGAGGCGGTCGTCTAAGCTTCCTTTGGCCATGTATTCGTAGACGAGGATGCCGTATTCTGGACAAGCTCCTAAGAGGAGGACCATGTTTGGATGCCTTATGCAACTTAGTACTTCAACCTATGTATCAAAACACACACATTAGGTTTCAAACTTTGTCATTCAACAAACTTTTTCTTGTCTCTCAAGTTAACGATAAGGAACTAACTTCTTTATAACATTGTCATTCAACAACCTTTTCTTGTCACTTGACGAAAAGTAACCAAAAAATAATAAAAGCAAAAACCCTTGTCTAGGAACATCTTTCTTGTAACACAAGCTTCCTTGTTACACAAGTAACTCGACTTATTTAAATTTTTGTCATTAAACTTTCATCTTTCTTGCCAATGAAGTTAGCTTTAAAATGCAGCTAAAATAATTTCACTTTACCTCTTTGTGAAACTGTGATCTTCCTTGAGCAGCATCAGGACGCAAAACCTTAACAGCAACACTTGTGTGATCAAGATGACCTCTAAACACAGGACCATACCCTCCTTCTCCAACTTTTCTTGACTCTGCGAAGTTTGCAGTTCCTTCTTCGATTTCTTGAACAGTGTATTTCCTGTATCTGACGATGCTATGTCGAGGGAAAGAATCGTTTTCTTTCAATACCTTCATCTCTGCGTTTAGTCTTTTCTTTGCTTCTGCTTCCGCAAGCCTGTGTGCAGCTTCAGCAGCTTCCGTGGCGGTTCTGGCCTTTGCTCTCTCCTTCTCCACCATTGACATTGCTGTCTCCTCTGTCATCTTTAGTTCTTCCATTCTCCTTTCCTCTTCTGACCTCAGCCTTTGCAGCTCTGTCGCCTAACACATATTTGTAAGCAATTTAGATTTCAGTTAGGCTTAGATTAATCAACCACTTGAGAAAGCCTCAAGAATGTTGTTGATTCTGAAAGGGAATTTAACTCTCAGTGCACCAACAAAAGTGAAAACCCCATTTTTAGATAAGAATTATTTTCTATAGATAACAAGGAATATCGAATTTTAAAGCTGTATAAATACATGTCTAATGGGTAATATAATCAATATATAAACTCTAAAATAGGTACGTTTGGTTCACGTTTTTCATGTAAGGTATAATACCTCATTCCTTGCGGTTAAAGCTTCTCTGCAAGCTGAGCTATACATATCCATGGTTTGTTTTAGCTCTAAACGCAGTCTCCTCATTTGAGCTTCAACATCACCCTTCAAACAAAACAAACGTAACAATACTAAACCAGTTCTGAAACGAATAAACACAAAAGTGTATTTGATTATAACTTATATACCAAGCTTTGAGATGAGTAGGAGCAAGAAGTTCTTCCACTCTCTTCAGAAGCCGTAGAAGCGTTATTGAGAAAACCCAAATCCGTAAACTTGATTCCTAATCTATTTGATCCAATGCTCTGCTCTGAGCTCGTTGACATTCTTGAGGTTCTTGCTGAGTCTGGTAAGTCGTAGGTAAATGAGGACCGATCTACACTCGGCCTCCCCGAGCTGATATAGGAGATGTCAGATCCTTGTTGTGATGCACTTATGAACGAGTACTCGGACTCTGAATCTGAGAAGTCCCCCACCACTTTCATATGTCCATGTGGTGGTTTCACAAACACTGATCTACACGTGAAAAAATAGAAACCAAGATTTGGAAAAATTGTTTGAGTAATCACACATAAAGAAACTTATACAGTAATCTAACATGACAATCACCTTGGACCATCTGAATCAACTGATCTTCGTGCCCTAGTATATGCTGGTGTGGTAGCTGTTGAAAACAAGAAAGTAAAAGAATGTATGTTGAGTTACTTGAGACGCAAGCAAGCAACATGTAATCTCAAGTTTAAAACTCTCACGTGTTTTATGTTTGTTCTCAGAGGCAATAGCTTCTTGATTTTCAGAATCGCTGAGAATTGATGGATGGTAAGGAGCTGGACGCGAGGAGCTTCGCAGGGAAGAGATCTTGCTTTTGGCAATGACGTAGACATTGCAGAAATCTGGAGCTGCCTTTGACACACTCGTTGGTAAATCCGTTTTGAATCTTCTGTTGATAATCAAATTTTGAAAAAGAAAAACCCTAGTTTTGGTTAATCTTCTGCTGCACGCAACAAATAAAATCTAAACTCTAATCAATTTATTTACCTCATAAAGCTGTTTCTTGATGGGGCACCAAGTACTAAGTTCTCAATAGCAGAAACTGTAACGTATTCGACTATTGCTTTGACTTTGTCTACGTCTTCAAGCACAACGTCCAGACAATTAATCTGCACAAGTTATAAAAAAGTTCCAACATTAGTTGATGTATGTAATAATAAGATCTTGATTTCAACTATACTATAAATATTATTGTTTTTAATGATTAGGAGGTTCTTGGTCCGTAGCCTATAATTTAATTTAATTTTTTTTTCTTTTGAAGATAAGACCCCTTGTGACCTTCAGAAATTCTATTAGATAATTCAAAATTTTAACCATTAGGTTAGCTCGTTATTGGTTACCTCTTTACGGCTGCAAAAACAGTGGAAAGATACAAAGAGATGTTTTGTTTGCTTCTCAATCTGCTGCTTATGTGTTATGCCTTCTTCAATGTCTGCAATGTCCAGAAAGCAAAAAAAAAAAAACTAAATCAGTCGAACTTTTCACAATAATCATTGACCAAACATGAAGGCTTGAAAGCATTCCATAATGGAAGCGTACGAGAATGTGGATAAGTTAATTAACCTGAAGAAGATTGAGATTTGGGAAGGACATGAATAAGAGCAAGAGTTTGACCACGAGAAGTAAGATTCTCCATTGTCCATTTGAGAGCATTTTGGCTGGTTTTGTCGTTGTCTATTGCAATAGCAACTGAACCACTTCTTGTTCCTTTGGTCGTCGCATCTGTTTTCGGTAGCCACATTGTTTTTTCTTTCTCCTTCTTCTTTCTTTCTTTCTTTTTTTCGTACAAGGAAAAAAACAGAAATTGATATATTTTCCTACTTTTGTTTAGTAAATGTTATTTTTGGAAGATTTTTTTCTAAAAAATGGATAATGCAATGGGTTGAAAAAGTTTTCTATTTTCATTGTTTCTAATCTGATGGATAAAATTTAGGAGGGTTATATTTTTGGATGAAATCTAATTTCAGAGTTAAAAGTTAAAACACAAACACACAGATGAAGCATTGTTTTTAAAGAATTATTTGTTTAATTTCAGTGTGTGGAAACTATAAAGCTTATGGTATAAAATAACATGTACATATCACAAATTGTGTATTACCTTTCTTTTCCTTCATAATAGACATCTTAAAAAAAAAATCATTTGTGATGAAGAAGTTATTACATCATAAAACCCATTTTTAATTTAAAACATCATTGTTGTCCAAAAAATAATAATTTAAAACATCATTTAACTGTACTACTCCAACAACATTAAAAAAATTAGTTCTTATGTTTTATTTGATTGTTGTGGACAATATTTTAGAAAAAGAAAATTTCAAAAAAAAAAACATTTTCGAAAATACTTAAAAGAACCTAAGGACCACTGAGGTCAATCATTCAATCTTTTAGACTGTTATAAACTTATAATGGTTTCTTTTTATCTGTTGCTGAAATGGATATTAATTTCCCTTTTTGATCAACTTTTTTTCCCTCGGAAATTAAAACTTAAGATGTTAATATGAATCCATTTCAGTGCACATACACTTATAAACTAGATCTTATTTGCCAAATAACAAAAAAGGTTTGTATAGAGAAGATAGAGAGAGAAACTAGGAAAGGAGAGATGGTTTTGGGAAGTCAGTGAATTTGTGTTATTTTTTTTTTTGTAAAAAAGGTTAAACCCGGATCTATTAAAGACACAGACCTATAACCCCCGGATGGAGGTACAGCCCACGGATAGACCCTCTCCTGGGCATTCAAATGGATCGAAAACAATAATCCATATCCGTGTGGCCAACGGGGTTCGAACCAGGATTCACCGTATTGAGTTTTTTCCCTCAAGCGCCACTAGACTACCGCCACTGGTTGAACCCACCAGCTAATTTCTTCCTGACATAATAAAATACTTCTTGTTCTAATTTTTATTCTATTTTCCTCTTTGATATATTTCTAAGTAAAGCAACTCTTTTGTATATAAGAAATTTGGGCTGAAGTCCTTAATATATGTGTGTCAAAGAATAAAAACGACTTATATTCTTTCCCGCGTCTCTAATACTTATGGGTGGTCACATGGTTTTATTGGTAAAGCTAGTATCTCTAGATTATTTTCCGATCAACTTTTAGGCAAGCCTTTCCGTGTTTCGATCTTTTTCTACGAGTGTCATGCAAACTTCAACTAAAGAGAGTAAGAGGATTATTCGGATGCGGAATTTTTTGTTTGTTTGTTTGCTCGACTTTTAACAACTTCTCAATCATAGCAATATCGATTGGAGGTGATGAGCATTATAAAAAATGTAAGCTTTTACTTGTCTTATGGACTGTATCGTACATGTAGTGGGAAGAGGTGCTTTAATGCAAGATTCCTCAACTTTCCTACCATTTTTATCTTTATATATTTATTTGAATATTTTTACTTTAACTAGCAACAACATTTATTGTATTGCTCATTTATTTTATTTGGCTTTAAAGCCATGAAGATCAATCATATCTTCTTGAAATCCTTTTTCAAAAAGCTATACAATCTCCTTTTATATTCCAACTTCTTTTATATTCCAACTTCTATTACGTGAAAACAAACAATCAACACACACATCATTATCATATTTTTTTTCAAAAAAGAGCATAACCAATCTATTAAAATTACTTCAACGGTTTGGGAAGAAAAAGGTTCGGCCTTTGATTTTTACTCTGTTTTTATTTGGGTAGAAACAACTCGTGCAATGGGAGGGCTGTGATGAAAGTGACAAATAGCTAAAACTTTTCTCTTTGCATTTATGAGTCTCTTCTTTGGACCCGATCCCATTCAACTCATCTTCACACATGTCTCAACCTCTTTCTCCTCTCTGTCCACTCTTCTCTCTCTTTCCTCTTCCTTGATCACAAGGTTCTTTGTCTCAACCTCATTTTGTTGAGTCATTCATTAACCCCCTCTGGAGAGAAGATTCAGACTTAAGTTTATTGCACCGACACAACGTTGAATAGGTTTTTTAATCATAACAATGTCTGGAGACTCTCTGCTCGCTTCTAAACAGTTAAATTTCATTCCTTTTTTCAGTTTCTTTTCTTCCTACTCTCTCTGTTTCTTCCTAATTTTGTTCTCCACTGATATGTTTTGCAGAGGAAGTTCTTTGTCCAGATTCTTTCAGACCAAAGCAGTTAATCTCTCGCAGGTTCTATTAACTTGCTCCTCAAGCTGCCAACTCAATAAACCTTTATATACCATTCGTTGCTTGAAGCTCACTTTCTTATGACTCTGTTTTCTTTGGAAAAATATAGCCAAAGAATATTACTAGAGAGAAGATAAACGATCTTGATTCTCCCAAGAACACCAAGATTCACCACCTCTACAAGTTCGAACTCGAGCATGATGTGAGTTTCATTCACCTCTCTCGTAACAGAAATTTGTCTGAGACTCAGTTCTGCTCTGGTATGAAACAGGTGAAGCGATTAAAAGATCAACTGCAAAAAGAGACTGCACTTCGCGCTCTTTTGCTGAAAGCTTCTGATCAAAGCCATAAGATTGAGCTGTGTCACACTTCTTCTCTTCCACGTAGTGTATGTTCCTGCAGCTTCTCTTACGTTCTACGATAAAAGTATTTGTGAATGTTCCTAAAAACTCCCCATTTTCAGGTTCAAGAACTTCTCTCCAGTATAGTAACTATGGAAGCTACAGTCTCTATGCTCGAAGAAGAGATCATGTCTCTGCACTTCTTGCTGATTCAAGAACGAAACGAGAGAAAACTTGCCGAGTACAACCTGACACATTCTCTGTCTCCACCTGTATGTTGATTAAATGCTCCATTGTTGTTCAATCTTTTTTTGTGCAGCGATTGACTCTGACTATATAAGATGGTTTCTCAGAATGCTACAGATTTGGTTAGGTTTACCAAAAAGAACGAAACTCTACGCCGCAAAGATCATCACAGAGCACAGCCTAAAAGCAAAGTGCCTAAGTCTCTGCAAAGTTATGATAACGCTAATGAGCTATCCAAGGAGATGATAAGATGCATGAGAAACATATTTGTATCTCTCGGAGAGACATCTGCTGGTTCCAAATCCTCACAAGAGATTGTTGGTTTCTCACCTACTAGCAAGAATGCATCTTCATCATCATCATCAACATGGTGGTCGCCTTCAGAACACTCACGGATCTCCAAGTGGGTACAGAGCCCACGAATCGATATCAAGAAGAACTCAGATGTGTTAGCAACAGAGAGCAGCGTGTTTGATCCCTATAGAGTCCAAGGAAAGCTGAGCTGGGCTGATATAGGAAGCTACAGATCGGCAACTGAAGTGGCTTCCATGTCTGTTGAGGAGAAACGGCTTGGATATGCTTCAGATGAGTTATGGAGATTCAGGTACTACTATTAACACAGGTTTTTTTAAACAACAACTGGGAATCTTGACAAGACTCTTTATCTGGTGTTTTCATAACAGACACCTTGTAGAAAGGCTCGCCAGAGTCAATCCGACAGAGCTAAGCAACAACGAGAAGCTCGCCTTCTGGATCAACATATACAACGCCTTGATCATGCATGTAATAACAACGTCTTTTCAAATTTCCCTGAGTTGTGATTTGCATATACAAATCTACAATTTGATGATTGTGTGACTCAGGCATACTTGGCTTATGGCGTACCGAAAACCGACTTAAAGTTCTTCTCACTGATGCAAAAGGTTTGATCTCCACACACAAAAACACTTCTTGGTTTGGTTTGGTTCGGACAGAGGTTAATGTAAGTCTCTATTCTATCAGGCTGCTTATACAGTTGGTGGGCATTCATACAACGCAGCAACGATTGAATACATGACTCTAAAGATGAACCCTCCTCTGCATCGACCTCAGATTGTACTAAACTCAGCTTAAACTTCTATAGTTTTTGAAATTTCTTCACTAACTATTCTAAACCTCTTGCCTAAACTGGGAGTTTCAGGCTCTGCTTCTCTCCATTCTCAAGCTGAAAGTATCAGAAGAGCAGAAACAGGCAGGGATAAGCACACATGAACCTCTAGTGTCTTTCGCTCTCAGCTGCGGAATGCACTCATCGCCAGCGGTAACATTTCCATATCTACGTGAAGCAGAACATTGCAATTTTTCTAACAGAAATCACCTACCTGCAGGTGAGGATATACTCAGCAGAGAACGTAGGAGAGGAACTTGAAGACGCTCAGAAAGACTATATCCAGGCGTCAGTGGGAGTGAGCCCCAGGGGGAAGTTGATTGTACCCAAGATGCTTCACTGTTTCGGCAAGAACTTTGTCGACGACAGCAAGGTTGCTCTGTGGATTTCACGGCACTTGCCTCCACGCCAAGCCGCATTTGTTGAGCAGTGTATTCACCGGAGACAATGGTGGGGCTTTCTGGATTCATCTAGCAGCAAATGCGGTGTGATTCCTTTTGATTCACGGTTCCGGTATCTGTTTCTTCCGTAATGATGGAAGCACACATAACCGTTCCGTTGCTAGAGTTTAGGATCTATGGGGCTATTTAGGTGATTCTGATAAACTAATTAATGGATAAAGAATTGCTAATAGAAATAAAAGAGACGAAATGTTTTCAAGATTGCAGAAATTTAACAGTAATCACCGGGCCGGCGTACATGTGTTTATTAGAATCACTAAAATGGTATTATGTTCTGTCTGAAAGAGAACAACGAGGGAGAGATGAAACTAACTTGGTCCTAAACTAGGCATTGATGGAAGAAATGTCAACTTTCCGAGACGCTTGGACCACGTTCTTGTTTCCAGGGAATGAGTTGCGGGAGACGTCCACGAGTGCTTTGAAGCTGTACGGTTCATGCATAGACAGCTCAGAGAGGACTTTCCGGTTCAGCTGGATGTTCTCCTTCATCAGTCCGTGGATAAAGTTACCGTAGTTAACCTGTTTTTCAAGCTTTAAACGTTAGGATTCCAACCAAACATGTCATTTCAAGTATCTTCAGCAGAAACAGAGTATTGATCCGCATATATAACATCACAGATGCAGAAGAGATATGCAAACCATTAAACAATGGCACCAAGACTAGAAGCTAAAAGAAGTCATAAAAAAGACAACACTAAACCTCTAAACCACTAGACCTCTAAACCACTAACCACTAAACCCTAAATCTTTAAACCTTAAACCCTAAACAACGTTCCTGAGAAATAAAGCACTCAACTTTACAAAACAAAACACTAAAGATCATGGACCCTGAAGGAAGTTGAACTAGATCTCACATTACTAACCATTTCTACACTAATCATCCCGTAGCTAGAACGAAATCGAATCCAAGGAATCTAGAAGTCAAATGGAAGCAATCAGGAAAAAAACGATAATCAAAACCTTGAGGGATGCAAAGAGAGAAACGTACACCGTGCTGACGAGAACCAGCGTTGATACGCTCGATCCAGAGACCCCTCATCTCACGTTTCTTGTTGCGCCTGTCTCTGTAAGAGTACTGAAGAGCCTTCTCCACTCTCTCTCTCGCGATTCTTATGCAGTTCTTCGCTCTTCCCCTGAAACCCTTTGCTAGTTTGAAGATCTCCTTCTTGTTCATCTTTTCTCCCTTCTTCTTCTCCTCCTTCCTCTTTCCCCTGAAACGCCGCCTCTGTGTTAAACTGTTAACCTTTTCAATTCCGGGTCGGGTCGAACCGGATCCAAGACAAATCCGATCACAATTAAAATAACCATTTTAATAGCACACTAACAAAGCCCATTACTCATCTAATGGGCCTCCTCCATTATTATCAAACAGACGACACGTGTTGCCACGTCTTGCAAAGACATTAACACGTGTCACAGGCTTTCACATCCGCTTCATTTTCCGCGGGAAACAGACAAAACTGAAAAAAAAAAACAGAACTACTATTATGTTCCCGGAAAAACATTTTCCACAGATGTTAAGTGGGTTTGCTCTGTTCGTGTCGTCCCATCAATCATCATCACACAGAAAAAACCTCCAAAGAGAAAGACTTTTAGAGTGTAAAAGTACAAATGGGAGGAGGAGAACCGATGGATCATCGTCATCAGCGAATCTCCGCCACGAAATCCGACGGTGTGGGACAGGGGAAGCTATACTCTCCTGACCACGCGATCAAAGTCGCTACGAAAGTCGACGAGAACGTGGGACAGGGGGAACTCTATTCTCCTGACCACGCGATCAAAATCACTTCGAACCCTGAGCCTAAGCTTAACTCTGCGGAGGAGGACGGTGAGAAGCAGAGGATGTTGGGGCTGAAGAGTCTCGCGACTGTTAAGGATAAAGTATTAGAGAAACTAAGCGCTGCTGCGGTTCCGTCGGAGTCGCTGGAAAACGCTAGACAGTTTTTGGAAGGCGTGATTAAGGACTTCGCTGGAGCGGCGCAGGGGATGACTAAAGACGCGTTGCACCGGATTAAAACCCATCTCGCTGTTATTCTTCCCTCTGTCTCTCCTTCCGTCACCGGAAAGGTTAGGCCTTTACAATTTCTTAGTTCACCAGTTTTGTTTTTGCTTGTCTGAACCATGTCGTGCTTCTGTGAGCAGATCGTGGACGATGCGGAGAAGGAAGCCGTTAACGGAGAGGAAGAAGATGAGTTTAAGTCAAAAGCAAGCTCCCAAGATGCATCCGCCGGAAAGTTACTTTTCTCAAAGCTTTGACTGATGATCTGAGATGGTTACGACGCAGACGATCTGAAGTGTCATGTTTGCTTATAAGGAGTGAAAGGCTTATCTGAATGTTATTAATACTATGGATCAAAAATGTTAAAGACGTATCTGTAGAAATAAGGCGTTTTATAAATACACAAGCGACCAAAAAGAACAGCAGAAGAAAGTGGAAGAAAAGTTATGTTAAGCAGAAACAGAGTGTGTGTATAGATATAATCAATGAATAACCAACCAGATCAAGCTACTGAACTAAGTTAAAAGAGCCTGGAATCTGATTTCTTCCTCTTTTGGTGACGCGACCAGAGCATAAGTTAGCATCCACGAAGATTCTTCTACTTCAGTGGCACTTCAGCTGAGAAACTCTTCAAAACACCAGACCTTGTTACCCAAGTTATCATCATCATCATCACTCCATGACTCGTGAAGTTTAAATACGAATCTATCTAAATTAACCGCTATAAGGTTTGTTTCCTGCTTCTTACGTGTCTTCACTTCTTCAAGTGGAGCTCAGAGACATCAGCTTCTTCTATCTTCTTAACCTTTCGAAGAAGAATAGATTTCCACTTCTGTTCCTAAATGAAATTTAAGTATATACAAATTAATCAACCGAGGTCCCAGCGACTTCTGCAGTTCTCTGCCTCATCATCTCCATGACGGCTGCTCTGCGCCGTGAATCTGCTTGCTGCTGTAACCTTCTCAGGTGTTCCTTTAGGTCTCTGAATAAGAGAGATTCACAATGATCAACACAAATCACAATGACAATTCATTTAAAATAGCTTTGCCAGAGTTCTAAATATCCAAAAGCCACAGCATATCTAAGATGACGCAATAAAAAAAACATCGCCTCCGTTTAAGAAAAGAGAGATTACCCGCATCGAGGTACAGCACAGTTTGATTCCTTGCAGGCCCGGGCGTGGATTTGTAAGAGATACCACATTTTCCTGCATAGAACACAACCTCCGGAAGCACGTCTCTGGCAACCTAGACCATGTCTGAATAGACTCTTCACTTTGCGGCAGTTAGGATATTGACAATTTGTAGCACGTCGGCATAGCGTCGCATGCACCAGAAGATCGAGCATTTTCCTCAGCTGCAAATTTTAAACAACGAAAACGTTAACTCAGAGAAGCTTCGGGAGCTAAATGACATACACTTAACTAAGCCCTTCTTCCTTTATCTCCAACTAGAAGAAGGTGCAGCTTTTTCAAGAGGAGGAATATTACGATACCTGCAAGACTCGCAATTGCCTAGCTTCTTTATTCTGAGCATTTTGGTCAGCTAGTGATGGATGATTTGTCAACTTGTGGGGATGATTTATACATCCCTCTTTATGGTAACAAGTATTGCATACATCGTAGTCCGGGCAAACTTCACAGCGCCAGCCTTGACCAGTTTCAATATCGAGGTGACATGCGTTACACGTTGAGACAAAGGCAGGAGCAGTTGGATTGTGAAGATGATAAAGCACCATCATGGAAGAATGTTTTGCCCGCCTCAGTGTATCATACTGATAATGGTTCCCTTGACAAAGACTCAGGAACGCTTGCCTCGTATCGAAAAATTCACTTTCTAGTATCTCATCTCTGTCCTTGGTGTCTTCAGGAATACCGGTAATCTCAACCTACAAAATTAAATTAAAAAACACCAAAAACTTAATACATACTACTAGTAAAGAAAGGAAAAGTGACAAATCTCAATTCTTTCGTTGGTTGTATCTCAGACCGTAACTTGTATCACAAGCAAATCTAACTTACAGGATACAGTGTATGTTTATCCTTTTGATTAACAGGATGCCTTTCTCTGTCCTCACGTTTCTGTTCAGCCTCATAGCACCTGAAAGGATGGAAGAATGTATCAGATATTGCAGCACTCTAAAGGTAAAAACACACACATGTGTTTACCAATAAGTCTCTTCCAACAAGATAAAACACCACAGCTTCCAAGTTGCACAAACCAAGTCACAATAACAAACACGAAGGAAAGAAAATAAAATAATTAGGCAAAAGAGAAAGGACAATTCTTACCTATCACATAACTGGAAATCTTTGCATTGGCTGCAGACCCAACGATTTCCAGTTACCATCAGTGTACAGCAATGCTTGCAACAATGCTGCAAGTGAACCATGATAAAATCCTCCTTCATGGGGTGAATGGTCTCACCAAGCTAAAAACATACATAAACAATATTAAGTAAAACACGAAACTATACAAAAGAACCGAACTACTGAAGCTGATATGATTACTTTTTGCATTAGCAGCAGATCTTTGGACATATTCCCAGACAGATCAGACTGGCCACATGCTTTTAGAGCCCTTTTTGTAATGGGTTTCTTAAGTATGCCTTTCTTATTTCCCTTTCTACCATCATCTTCTTGACCCATTTGGTGTATGATATCCTCTGCTGCACCTGGCCAATAGTCACCATCGAAATACGGGAGCCTAGCTGCCGTAACCTTAGCTCTACATTCACCAGTTTGCAAGAAAAAATGGTCATATAGATTTGTAGTTTCCGCTACAATCCCTTCATTCGCAGCTTTTCTCAACATTGCTAAGTACCTGTACCAGGAGCATATGGAGTATGAAAATTACTTAATTAACATACGAAAAATTTATGAAGAAAAACACAAAGGCAATTGGACTAACCACTCCCGTAGTTTATCAGATTTTGGCGTTTTCTGAATTTCTGGATGGCAATATAGGATGTAGTCCTCACCCTTCAGTGGTGGACAAGCCCATATATAGCAGCTCGTGAAACCACGCAGTTTGCAGTATTCCAGGTAACCAATCTGAAAAAAAAGCATCAATGTATACCCTTGAATCCTCCAAACAATGTAAAGACCACACTAATCTTGGTTAAAACCAGGACTTACAAGAATTTCTTGGTATACAAAAGTGCGCAGAGCCTCTCCATAGGCAGATTTAATCTCAGGTCTAAAGTACTTCACAGAATCCAGATACGAGAGATAAACACGGCGCTCATTAGGAGATAAACATTCGGATCCAAATTCTTGGACATACATCCCAAACAAGCATACTTCTACACCTTCAATCTTCTGGAACAATAGAACCACCTGGCAAAATAAAATGTGGAAAGTGAAATGTATTATTTGAAGGATGAAATCTTGAAAATGTGGACGTGAAGCAAATACAATAGGGGTGTGCCTGGATCATTCTTACCTTAGACTTGTATGGAAATTCTGTGGGGAAATTATCCTTCCTAAATATTTCAAGAAATCGAGATTTGACATCCAGCTTCTTGTCAACAGATAAAACGACTCTAACCACAAGGGATTCAGCAGTTGGAACCTGTTAGTGCCAGTAAAAATGTAAAACAATGAGTGACCAACCAGTAACTTCAATCTACTGTTTCCAGTGAGGAAGCACTACAGTCATATAACAGAAGATAGGACTCAAAGATGCAAAATCACATGAGACCTTAAACCTTGTACAAGTTAACTGCCAGATTACCTCATCATAATTTTTTCCTTGAGCCCTGGCTCTCTCAGTCCTTTCCTGCTCCAGTCTTTTAAACAAACGCTGCTCTATATGGTCACTGAGAACCGTTTTTGGCAGGTCTTTCGCTCCTAGAACAGCATTTTGAAGTAAAGGCTTCCTCTCATTTTGCTCCACCTCAATTATATAGCAATTTGGGCAGGTGTACTCAGCTTGCCCCCCATCATCCCTCCGCCCATTAAAAAGAGCACATATTTGATGCTGCCAAGCCTCACATTTATCACACTGGACCCACTGCAAAAAAAAACATGGAATGCAATAGACATACTCAGAAAAACCTACAAAGCGGGAGGCACATGACTATAAGACTCTGCGGAGTGGACAGTCTTACCGCTTCTTCAGTCTCTTCATCGTTTTTCTTTTTCTCGAGTCTTGCCTTTGGTACTGAAGTCCCTTCGGCGAGTATAGTGTCTCCTCGGGATTCATTATAACAGGGAATACAAAAGTAGTGACGAGTTTCACCAGCTCCAACAGTATAGTACATTGCGTTTCTTTTGATACGAGTACCACACGGAGTACAATAAATAGGTGCTGGCTCGAATGTAAGCTTCTCAACCGCACATAACTGGCAGGAATTCGCACTCATCGTATTCTCCATGGCCTGATTCTTTTCTACTTTGGCTTTACTCTGCAGACAAATATAAATTAAATGAAAAGTTATGCATCAGCGATCACATAATTGAGATAATGTGGAGAGAACTGGTTGCTCCTCTATATAGCAAGAAATTCATCTTGAATGAATAACTTATTTTCTCTAATATTTTGAAGTCAATACACACCTGGCCAACCCACTGACGAAGACCACGAATATGTTCTCTCACTTGTTCTGGAGTGAACAATTCAGTTAAAGCAACACCCATTATCTTTGGTTTTTCACATTTTGGTGCAACGTCTGGAGACTTCACCAAATCTTCTTTATTCGGCTCTTGCTTCGTTTTTATGTTTTCTTGCTTTGGCGAGACATCAGACAAAACATGTTTACCTGGTTCACTGGAAGGCATAGGCTTGGGAATATTTTCAAAAGCTTCATGTTTTATCTCTTTAGTGCCCAATCCTGCTTGAACAGAAATATCAGAAACTTCTTCTTTCACTTCCAACTTCCCTGACTTCAATGCCACATGCGCATCGCTGTGCCTATGATCCTTTCTGTCAGCATCCTGAGATAATTCTGTCTCTGTTTTGGAAACAACGGGGCTTTTAAAACTTTCAGTCTCAGGGACCACTGGTTGAAAAGACGGCTCCACCTTCAACCGTTTTGATGAAGGTTGCAAATTATCTAAAGTATCATTAGCTCCAGCAGTAGCGCATGGTGAATCATTTGATACTACAGCTGTGTTCACTGCGCTCACCGCGCTGCTTTCGTTTTCTAAACGGGCCTGCGAACACGCATTAACTTGTCGCTGACGGTAGTTTTTCACTGCCATACAGACAGGGCACCGAAGATCCTTGCAGTTTTTATAGTGGCTAATCAGTAACTTTGTGTGAGGACATCGAGGATATAAGCACTGAGGTTCAACACAACTGTTCATGTGACTCCATAGTTTCCGAACAGTAACACAATTTCGGTCTGTGCACTTCCCTCCTGGCGGGTTGCATGTCCGTGCATGAAGTAAAAACAAGAGCCATCTCTGTTGATTTCGGAACTTGGGATCGGGATTCCCATATCTACGCATCGTTCCAATAGGATTTTGTAGACTATGGGAACTGGATACGGTCGTAGAAGTATGATTCTGACCAACAACAGACCCTTCGGTCAAATTATTAGGTTGAGCTTCATTCATCCCGGTTATTCTTTGACGGAAATCCTCCTGAACGTTCTGTTGACTTGCCATACCATTGGAATCTGATTTTACTCCAACAGCAGCGTTGCTAAAACTGTTGACAGAATCAGAACCTATATTCTGCGGGTGCAGCATTTGCTGAGTCTGTCCGCTATTTTGAGGAAGTGACGTGCATATATCAGTCCGACTTGTAACTGAGAGATGCTTAGCGTCTGCATCTTCTCCAGAGTTCTGATATTGATTCTGGAACTGAGAAAGCTGGAGCCGTTCAGATGCTTGGAACTGCAGAGCTTCACTATTGTTCTCCATTCTAGGTTCATGCTTAACATTCGTAACCATTTCAGATGCCACCTGAGGTTTCCCCGAACCATCATTGCTTATTAATTTATGTTGCTGCACGGTCTGCTGGAGAAATTTCTGCTGCTGCAGTTGAATCTGACTAGGCTGTTGCTGAAATCGAATAGGCTGTTGCGGTACTTGTTGTTGTGGATGTGACTGCAGATAATGTAGGGAAAGAAAGAAGATTGGAAGTCCGAAAACTAAAGTGACAAAATGTTTAAGTGGAATTATCGTTGCATGCAAATGAAATCGACTGATTGCTCACCGGAGAAGAGTTAGCTCTGGACGCAGACTGGAGACTTGCTGCATTGATATTCTGAACATTGGTCATCATCCCAACTGATGTTACGCCTCCAAGCAAATTTTCAGATCCAAGGGTGTCAGGATTTGTTGTTCTACAACCTTCTCCTGAAATGTGAAGAAACATGCTTTAAATATTCTAACTAGTAAGTACTAGTTATTCACAACCGCCAAATCAAAAGGAAGGACCAATGGTACTCTTCTTTCCTGACAGAGTTATCAATGGAGTGCTGTAAATTTGTTGAAGAATTACCTTTGTCTCCACTTGTTTCTTTCACTCCAACACCACCATTTACAGAGTTATTGGCCACGCCCGCTGCCTTTGGTTGCATCCCGGGTCTACGGCCATCAGTCATTTGGTTGGACAAGATGTGACTATTTTGACCACCGGTATCCTCCCTTTGCTGCTGCTGAGACTGAGGTACCATCGTGGGCTCAGCAGAAAATCCACCACTGTTGTTATTAGCATCATTGTTAACGAACCCAGGTGTAGGAATCATCTGGGCAGTACTTCTTTGAGAACCCATGGATGCCATGTTCCTTCCGGAACCAAGAGAGAAGTTTCTCGATGAATGTTGGTATCCACTAGAAATATTACCTGCAACAATTTGTTAAGGTGTCAGGAGACATATCTGATGAAAAATTTTGATGAAAAGCATTTACGATCATTTTTAAAAAAAAAACCTCCATGCATGCCACGAGCAGCTAAAACGTTTCCAGTATTCACAGCTGTACTTGTGTTGTTGTTGTTTCCAGCTACTGTAGCATCAGCAGAGGACGTAACCGTCGAACTAGGATTACCCCCAGCGTGTGATAATCCTGGAGTAGGTATCATCGTTCCTACCGAAGAAGAATTAGCATGTCGCTGATTGTAGTTATTCAAGTGTCTATTTTTTATTAGGCTTGCAATCCGAGGCTCGAGCGTTGACCGGTTCAAGTAATCCTCCTGTAATATAAATTGGAAAGTGACACACACAAAAAAAAGGATTTAAAATAAGGACATGCGTCAATAAGCTAGAGCCAGATGCAACATGTCGGAAAGCATCAGCCAATCTTGTTGGAATTCCCCAGTAAACCAAACCCCAAATGCTAACTACAAATAAAATATGTTTTTTTTTGGACAGACAGAAATATTTTGAAATACCTTTGAGCTAGCCATCTTATACAGCCCCTCCTCTAAGCGTCTAGCAACATCCATATACCTTGCCTTTGATGCAGCATCAGCCGGAGATGGTTGCCGTTGCTGTAAAACGTTAAATCTGGAAGATCAAGGAGGCTCAGTTAAAATACAGTCCGCCGAGACAGTAATCACATTAAGATAACAGTAACTCCATAATAAGCAAATATAAGATGAGTGAAGACATGGTCTAGCCGGAAGACACAAACGGTGTAGATAAAAAGTTGAAGGCTTACACAAGGATTTGCATGTACTGCCTTAGTTTTAAAATATCATGGTCCATGGGACCAAGACGTGAAGGCCCTGCGCCACCAGCAGCTAAGTTCTGCATTTGAGAGTTCCCGTTATTCTGCGGCAATGTCCCTTGGTTTGAAGCCTTCCCAGATAGTTTTCCCGACATGTGAGCCTGAACATTCATCTTATTTCTTAAACCTTCGTCGCCTTGTCCTAACTCTTCTCGCAACTAGCACTAACAGCCACTGCATAACTCTTCAGAAAACTGAAAGCTCATTTTCCAGCTCTTACTTTATTCTTCAGATGATCTTAGCACAGCAGCTCTTAACACACAATACACCAAGCTAATGTCCTGCCAAACAATCTCATTCTCTCATTAAAACGGAAGTGGCAATACAGTTGGAGTCTAATGATCAAAGCAGACAGAAAGAGGAGTAATAAGAAAACAACCAAATAAATAAAAAAAGGAACGTAAAAATCAAACCTTGAAAATGATGCGCAAAGAAGCAAACTTGTCACAGAGACAAGACGTGATTAGAAGAGAGCAATAGAGTCGGGTGAAGAGACGATGTCGCACGTGTGAACTCACACAAATTAGGATCAAACAAGCAAAGTAGAGAAAGCCCAGAAAGAGATTTCCAAAACCTAGACGGCGAAGGTATAACGAATTATCGATAAATTTTTTCAGAAATCGGAGAATTTTTCGGGAGCTCGCTCGATTTTGGGGATTTTGTAAAATGTTTAGGGATTTCAATTTGATTTAGCAATTAGTAGTAGTAAAACAAAAGTCACATAAAATAAGATTTTACCTTATGTTTCTATTTAAAGTCCAAATTCATGCATACCGTTAAGGAACCAAGGTCGAAAGATCGAACGGACAATAACAATTGTCGGAGAAATGGTTACGTTTCCTGTGATTTACGAATCTACCCTTGTTGTTTTGCTTTGTTTCTGTTCTTGTACCGACTAGTGAGAGTAACAAAACCATTCGATTTTAATAATCATATCCCACGCTCAAACCGAAAACAAATCAAAACCCGGTTTACTATTGGTACGTACGATCATACAAGCAGCAAATGTAGTAACAGTGCAAATGCTGAAGCATTTGTAAATTTTCGTCTTATATGACGATTTTATTGCTTGTAACAGAAGTAATGAAAAAAACTTCGGATCATGTTCAGCTGTAGAGGCTCATGGACTTCAGATTCTCTGCGATCTCTGACTCCAACTCATCTTCGCTCTCAGGAACCTTCTCTCTCACCTGCTGAGACAAATCATACAAAACGTCACAAAGTTGAGAATGTTGTTGTCTCTTAGTTTAGTTAATATCATGAGCGGTTATCATATAGATGTACCATCGTGGTCTCAGGAGAAACTTCAGGAGCGAGTGTAGTCATTGTTCCAGGCGGAGATGAATTAGCATTTTGCTGAGTATTCAATTTTCTGCCTCTTATTAAGGTTTCCAAGCGAGAAGTAAGGGTCGACGGGTTAAGGTACTCCTCCTGTAGTTTATTGAAGTTATATAAAGTGTTAAAAACGAAAGAAGGATCTTATAAAAGTGAAGACATGATTCAATAAGCTGTAGATTAGAGAGACCATATATGTCTATAAGCTTCAGCCTATCTTGTCTCGGTCAATCAATGTTGCGCATTACCGAATATCTCGATCAAGTAGAGTTTTTGAGGATACCTTTGTGTTTGCCATTTGAAAAAGACCCAGCTCTAAGCGTCTGGCAACTTCTACATACTTAGCCTTTGATGCATCATCAGCTGGACATGGTTGGCGTTTATGTAACTCGCTGAGGCTGGAAAGAATGAAAGTTTAGTTAGAAACGATATAAACCCCCAAGCAGAATACCCAGAGGGAGACAAATAGTCAAAGATTAAACACCAAAGGAATCCAAGAAAGTAACATATCAGGAGTAGAGACACCAATATAATAAGAAACAGAGCAGATATACAGCCAGGAATACAGATCCAAGACACTAAGAACAGTACCAATGGAGACATAATAAACTGACAGATAGTTTGTGCAAGAAAAATCAGTGTAGATGAAAAGTTGGAAGGCTTACACAAGGGCTCGCATGTACTCTCGAAGTTCCAAAACATCAGGGTCCACGGGAACAACGGTGATACCTGAAAGCCATAAACAACCAGTAGCACAAGCAGAGGACGTAACCATCGAACTAGGATTACCCCTAGCGTGTGATAATCCTGTAGTCGTAGGTACCATCCTTCCAACAGAAGAAGAATTGGTATGTCCCTGATTGGAGCTTTTCAAGTGTCTGCCGTTTACTAGGCTTGCAATCCGAGACTCAACGGTTGACTCGTCGGCGTACTCCTCCTGTAGTATAAGTTGCAAAAGCATCACAAAATGAAAGAAGGGTTTTTTTTAAGTGAGGACATGAGTCAACAAGCTAGAGCCAGATGCAACATTTCAAAAAGTCAATCTTGTCTTGGAATTCACCAGCAAGACCAAATCCTAAATGTCAACTACGAAACAAAACATTTTTTCCTTTTTAAACACACACAGAAATATTTTGAGATACCTTTGAGATTGCCATCTTAAATAGCATCAGTTCTAAGCGTCTAGCAACATCCATATACTTTGCCTTTGATGCAGCACCATCCGGAGATGGTTGTCGTTGCTGTAAAACGTTAAAGCTGGAAGATCAAGGAGGCCAAGTTAAAATGCAGCCAAGACACTAATCAGTCGATCATTCCTAGGCCACTTTAAGATAGCAGTAACTCAATCCATGATAAGCAAATATAAGATGAACGAAACATAGACATACTATATATATAGCCGGAAGACACAAACAGTGTAGATGAAAAGTTGAAGGCTTACACTAGGATTAGCATGGACCGTCTGAGTCTTAAAATATCATTGTCCATGGGACCAACGATGCTACGTGAAGGCCCTTTACCACCACCACCACCAGCTGAAGCAGCAACTAAGTTCTTAACACACATTACACCTTGTACCTCGTGTAATGTCCTGCAAAACAGTAACATGCTCTCATAAAACGAAAGTGGCATAGTTTTTATCTCAATACAGTTGAACTAGAATCATCCACTATGATCGTCAAGCAGATAGGAACATAAACAATAAGAAAGTAACCAAATTAAATAAATAAATAAAACCTTGAAACTGATGCACGAAAAAAAAAGCAAACTTGTCTCTAACAAGGGGATTATAATGATCAAATCTCCTAAACGCAGTGGAACAAAGCAATTAAGTCAGTGAAGAGACGATGTCACACGTGTGAACTCACACAAATTTGGATCAAACAAGCCGAGAGCAGGTAAAACCAGAAAGAGATTCCAAAAACCTAGAGGCGAAAGATATAACGAATTATAATTTTCAGTCTTTTACGGGATTTTGTAAAAAATTTCGGGATTTTTCAATTTCAGTTAGCAATTAGTAAACAAAATTCGCATTACGTTATGTTTCTTTACAAGTGAAATCGAACGGACAAGGACAAGTGTCGGAGATGGATTACGTTCCTGTCCGTCCGATCGAGGACATCTGATAATTTACGAGTTTTAACTCTTCTGGTTTTGATTTGTTTATCTTTACAGCTATCAACTTCTCCTCTGTTACTCAATTTAATAATCATATTCCAAAGCTCAAAACCGGTAGCAAATCAAAACCCGTTTAAACCATTGGTACGTTATGTATGTACGATCTTACAAGCAGCAGCAATACGGCAACAGTGCAAATTTTGAAGCGTGGGTAACTTATATGATTAGCTTGTACCACACGTAATAAAAAAAAACATGGATCATATATAATATATTCAGCTGTAGGAGTCTCATAGACTTCAGATTCTCTGCGATCTCTGTCTCCACTCTCGGGAACCTTCTCTCTCACCTGCAGACACCAACAAATTGGACCACTACAAAAGTTCATAATGTCGTGGGTCAATTGACACCTGCAGACACCATTGACTCTTTCTCTTTGCGTCCTCAACCATGCAATTTTCCAAAAAAAAAAAAGCAAACAAAGAGAACATATAAAATAATGTGACAAATACAAATTTTTGACATCTATTTAAATGTAAAGTGTGTCTCTGGGAAAGGATCAAACAGAACATCCGAAAAAAAAACCAGCAGTTTTTTTAAATGATAAGCTCTAAGAAAATCATCAAAAGATTCCTACAGTTCACAAATGATATGATTTGATGCAGAGCGAAAAGAAAACGAAAAAGAAGAAGAAGATTTGCCAGTTTTTAAGCTTCAAAAGTACCCATTTCTTTCTTTCTTCCGCTTCACGGCACAAGCAGAACATCAAAACCAAAACATGGAAAGGATCACTCACCAAAGCATTAAGAACCTACCGGAAAAAAAAACATCAAAACCAAAACATCAAGGCAAAGTCAAACTAGGATGAGAAATCGTGGAAAGATATGAATTTCTTTGGCTTGTACCGACACTGACTGAATCAATCGTACTTTTTTTCAGGTCTCTACCTTTCTGGTATGTTGTGAACCATCCTGACCAAATCAGAATCAAAATCAAAACCGGTTTTATCATCAGTATGAACTTGCAAGCTCCAAATCATCACTAAACTATGAAATATACTGAGCCAGATACACAAACATAGAAAGCATATGATAATTAGTTTAACATCCCGGTTAAGACTCATTCAATACAACTGAATCAACGAAGCTGCAACATACAGGATCCTAATTATTTTTGGCACCAATTCAGATTCAGTTTCGACCTTATATACATACATACACTCTTTGTTTGCAACTGAAGACAACTTAAACAACACTGAGACAGAAAACCGCCATTTTTACGGTTCCTGTTGATTCAAAATCTTAACAGAAAGCTTCTGTTTGAGTCCAAGGAAGAAGATGCAACACACAGAAACATCAAACATAATTTATTTTTATCCTTTTCTAAATGGTACTGCTGAGTGAAGAAACCGCAGTGGATGATGAAGCCCCTGACGAGTACGCCATTGAGCTATCTCTAGTCCCGGTGCTAGACGAGGCAATATCTGAAGAAAGATTCGTGTAGTTGTTGTGTCTGTTCACTTCCTCTTGCCTTTTCTCGACCGGTCCTTTCACTTTCAAGTCCATGAAATCAGAGATCAAACCCGGTCTGGTTATGTTCCTGTTCTCTATATCCTTCTCCCCTGTTAACAACTTCACCACCGTGGACATACTTGGCCTTAGCTTAGGATCGTCTTGCGTGCACAATAGACCGATTTTTAGGTACCGGCAAGCTTCATCTGCGTCAAAGACTCCGTTTAACCCTGTGTCAACAAGATCCACCAGCTCATTCCGCTCATACAGATCCCAAGCCTGTGGAATGTAAATAAAATGTTACCTCTCAAAACAAAGAGCTTAGACAACATGATCATCTCTGGTGAGTTGTTAGAACATAAAAGGCAAGACTTACTCTTTCAAGAAGATATTGATAACCCTGGGGTAACCGTGAGTTTTTGTTACTTCTTGCACTGACTATCTCCATCAGAAGGACTCCAAAGCTGTAAACATCAGCTTTGCGCGTCACCTGCCCCCTAACCGCATACTCTGGCGCTAGATAACCACTGTTCAAAAACAGATGTGAACGACCTGCACTTTTCAAAGAAGACGAAAACAAGCATTTGGAACTCACATTGTACCCGCGACACGAGTGCTGACATGAGTCATGTTCGGTGGCATAAGCCTGGCGAGTCCAAAGTCGGCGATCTTGGGGGATAAGTCTCTGTCAAGTAGAATGTTGCTTGCCTTGATGTCTCTATGAATAACGTGCGGCCGTACTTCTTCATGAAGAAAGGCAAGACCTTTAGCAACACCAATGCAAATCTTGGACCGAGTATTCCAATCAAACTGTATCCCACTCTTAATGTATCCCCCAGCTGAAAAAAATCATTCATTCATTTAGAATATGACATTAAAGAAACTGACAAAAACAAACTAGGAGAATCACCAAGAAGCGTCATGTCGAGGCTCATGTTCTCCATATAGTTGTAAACAAGAATCCTGTGACTCCCCTCGACGCAGCATCCATATAACTTAACCAAATTCTCATGCTGTATTTCTGATATGACTTTGATCTCAGTCAAGAACTCTTTCACACCTTGTCTTGACTCAGCGGAAAGGACTTTGATAGCTGCAATCTTTCCATCTTTAAGACGGCCCTAATCATTAACATTTTTTCCCTCCCAAAAAGTTAAAATAAAAAGATGAAGAGAGAAGAAGAGCAAGGAGCTGAGTTTTCTCAATTTACCTTGTACACAGAGCCAAACCCTCCTTCTCCAATTTTGTTCAGGGCATCGAAATCATCTGTGGCCTGACGAATCTCTCTGTATTTGTAAATCTTTACCTTGCCAATCGTTGAGATTTCTGTATGCAAAAAAAGGTATACACTAAGTTAAGAGGTAACCAGCAACAAGACTATATGCATAGTTAACCCTCCAAGCTAAAAAAGTTTATGCAAGAAATTAGTAACCGTAGATTGTGTATATGTACCTCTATCAACTTCTGAAGGTTCTCCTCCACTCTTGTGGCATGAGAACCAGGAGCAACCCATCATCAAATGTAATAAGACAGACCTGTGAACTCTGTTGCTGCCATCATTTAGAAAAAAAAAACGAGACGCAGTTCAGAGATTTGACTTCTAACTAGTAAACCGGCCATAGATCGATATCAATTACTACTCAAATAGAATCTGTGTCCAAGTAAAGAAGAAATCTTCAAAAGTAAAAACCAACTAAAAAAGCTGTCAACTTTGAGTTTGGGTTTCTTAAGATTGAGAACAAAACCTCGAAACAAACGAAATTCACCAAGAGACAAAGAAAGAGAGAGAGAAACTCACCTCAGAAATAGGAGAGAGAGAGAGATTCAGAGATTGCAGGATGAGAAAGTTGCTAACTTGGGTAAATTTTTAGTATAAAAAGGTTCTGCCTTTACGCGATCAGAGTCGCTGACTGTCTCTTCTTAACCTCGCCGTGTGTGTGGATATCAGAGATTAAGGATGTGTTGGAATGGAGTAGGAGAGGGAATGAATGATGAAGAAGAAGAAGGAAGACGGTTCTTTGTAAATCTGAAGCACACGTCGTTATCTTCTTGTCCGTTGCTCCGACGACTAAAAGCAATGCTATAGTCTTTTCTTTTTGTACTTTTCTTTTTTTTTCTCACTTGGAGACAGTGACAATAAATTTTTAGAAAATATATTATTTTCTAAACTAACTATTTTAAATAAATTTCTAAATTCCTTTCATTTTTGTCGGTAGAAATATAAATAATTTTCATAAATTATATTTCTTTTGGTTTAACAGTTTGTATTTTTATTATAGATTTTGTTTTTATTTTTAAATTAGAAAATAGATTTTATTATTTAGAATGTGGTAATGACACATAGATAAAATTAAAAAAATCAATTTTTAGGAATGTTTAAAATGTCTCTTTGGTTATGATTTATGAAACAAAAGTTCATCGTTGTCTTTGTGCTTCGTTCATAGGCATGCCGCATGCTTTGTATTCCTTGGATTAAATCTTGTATTTTAAAGTATGGGTCAATGTCAACTCCATTGAGGAAAAACCAACTATTTGTCGTTTTGATTATAACAAACAAAATTGATATGTTGTAATGGTGAAAAGCTTATCAAATGAATAACTACAAGATGCACTTTAATCCCAAATGAAAAACAAACTTTAATCAAATTAATTTTTTCAAAAAATAAAAATATAAAAAATAATAATCGTATTAGCAAAATTGAGTATGTTGTAATGGCGAAAAGCTTATCAATGAATAACTACAAGATGCACTTTAATGCTTTCCTCAGATGAAAGACACACTTTAATCATATTAAATTTGTTTTAAAATAACCATGAATCTATTGACTAGTAGTTTCCCTTATGTACTATTGACTAGTAGTATCCATTATAATCCTAATGAAATGTTCAATATAATGGGAAAACGTGTATAACACATCAAAAACGGAGTTGCTGAGAACGGGGGAATCTAAATGGACGTTTGAAAATAATAGTTCAGTTAATGTGATCCATAAACAATGATTACCAATAGTCTTTTTACAAGATGGCGGTAGGCTGGTAGCATTGTCCATATTTTCAAGTCTAAAAATACATGTGCAAATTCTTTTGTTAATCATTTCCAATATATTTTGTTATATTTAAAAATAAAAAATAAAAACGTCAATTTTTATTTTAGATGAAAAAATAGTAATAAAATAGAATAAAATTGACTTTAAATACTTTTTATAGAATAAAAATAATAATGAGTTAGAGATGCTCGAGACCAGAAACAATGGAATCCTCGTATAGATCAAATTGGAGCGAGTGTTTTCTAGGAACAAATTAATTTAGAATATCACTTGATCTAATTAATATGGATGTTGATAATCTTTTTTTTTTTAAAGGAAAAATAAATATATACCCGCCAATCATCTCGCGGCAATATTTTTATTACAGGGTTGTATGTAATAAAAGAACCACAATGAAAAAAAAAAAATTCACAGTCTGTGTCCTCTCATCTAATCTTTAATCGGCTAGGGTTTTGAAGCAAAGGTTTCGCTTGTGAGTCGCGATTATCTTCCGCCCATGGCGAAACCAAGCCGTGGCCGTCGTTCACCTTCCGTCTCCGGATCTTCATCTCGGTCCCGCTCCAGCTCCAGATCTCGTTCGAGTCCGTCCAGGTCTCTTTCCCGTTCTAGATCGATCTCTTCATCTCCTTCGCGTAGCCTCAGTTCTGGGAGTCGTAGTCCTCCACCTCGTGGAAAAAGGTTAAGGCTTTCTTTCGATTTGGTAATCTTGCACTGTATTAAGAAGTGGGTTGAATCCAAAATATGGATTTTTTGAGATTGGAGACTGTGGCATTGAACATATAATAGCGTATTCGTAGTGTGACGTGAATGTTGTGTTCTATCTTTACAGTTCTGCTGGCCCTGCTAGGCGAGGTCGCTCTCCTCCTCCTCCACAGTCTAAAGGAGCCTCTTCACCCTCTAAGTAATCTCCACACTCATAACTCGTAGTTTAGAATGTCAATATTGGCAATTAACATCCATTTAACATCTCTTTCTTTATCTCTATGTACATATATGTGTGTGTGTGGTTTAGTTAGAAAAATGCAATTACATTACACAAATGGTGGTAAGATCCTCAGTTTTGCTGACTTTACAATCGAATTCTAATTTCAGGAAAGCTACAGCCATTCAAGAATCTCTTGTTCTCCATGTTGATTCTCTTAGCAGGAATGTAAACGAAGGCCATCTGAAAGAAATATTTGGTATGTTGATTGGTCTTCCATATCCCTTCTTCTTGCTCTTATTTCATTACATGAACTAAAATCAGTAGTTTATAGGTCACTACGTCCATGGATATGTAAGTCTTCACACTGTGTGGTTAGTAATGGCCTTTTTGTCGTATTTCTAGGCAATTATGGTGAAGTTTTACACGTAGAACTTGCGATGGATCGAGCTGTAAGTTGCTCTTTCACGGCACTAATTGGTAAGAAATCTGTTCATAACTCCTTTGCATATTGACAGGTTAATCTTCCAAAAGGATATGCTTACGTTGAGTTCAAGGCAAGAGCTGACGCTGAGAAAGCTCTGCTGTTTATGGATGGTGTATGTCTCTTCCCAAATATGAATGGACCATGCTATTAACTTGACATGTTGGCTTAGAAATTATTCATGCTTTTTTTGTTGTTTCCTTACCGCAGGGCCAAATTGATGGAAATGTTATTAAAGCAAAGTTCACACTACCAGCGCGTCAGAAAGTATCTCCACCCCCTAAACCTGTCTCAAGTGTACCAAAGAGAGAGGCTCCAAAACCTGATAACGCCGGTGCTGACATCGAAAAAGATGGGCCCGGGCGCCCAAGAGAGAGTACGTCTATGTTTATATTTTTTTTTTGTTATTGCTGTGATATATGCTTTATATGATGTCACTGATTATCATCATCAATATGTGATTAGTTTCTCCAAGAAGGCGATCACCACTGCCTAGGAGAGGCGCATCACCTAGGAGATTACCTGATTCTTCCCCTCGCAGGAGGCCGAGCCCTCCTATCCGCCGTCGTGGTGAAACACCACCAAGACGCAGGGCAGCATCGCCATCTAGAGGCCGTTCTCCATCTTCCCCTCCCCCAAGAAGACAGAGATCTCCTCCAAGGTTAGCCTATGGTACCATCTGTTTTTAACGTGGTGTCTTCAGAATCAATAGCTCACCTATTTATGTGTCAACAGGGGCTCCCCTAGAAGAATCCGCGGCAGTCCTGTTCGAAGACGGTCTCCTCCTCCTCCTCTAAGGCGAAGGTAAGTCTATGCCATTACACAAAGCATGCCCCTCGTGAGTGGAGGATTGGAATTGCTTTCTTTGTTAGGCTATCGTACTCAGTACATTAGAGCTGAAAAATGTGTCAGTTTTGTCAACATTTTGAATTGGGGCGTGTTTCAGGTCACCTCCAAGGAGACTACGCAGTCCTCTCAGAAGATCTCCAATACGCAGGCGTAGCCGATCCCCGATTCGTAGGCCTGGTCGCTCTCGTTCAAGATCCATCTCACCCCGCAGGTATGTTTTAGCCGCTTTAAAGTGTTATCAGGGTTATAGTTGTTATCTCCTAGATTTTATTTAGCTGCAGTTGCTTGCCTGAGATAGTACATATGATGACAAGAGTCATGACATGTTTTTCAATCTTGCTTAATTTACGAGTATACATCAAGTTCCTACGTTGTGTTATCCTTGTATGTCTGTTTGTGACAAACTGATTCCAAGTATGACTAAGTTATACAGATCTATGTGGAGTCTGTTAGTGGTGTAAACTTGTCTTTTATTGTAAGCAGGGGACGAGGTCCAGCTGGGAGACGTGGGAGGTCATCTTCTTACTCCAGTTCGCCGAGTCCCAGAAGGGTAAGCACCTGATGCGGATCCCTTTTTTAGCTATAAAATATGTTGATGCCTTGTTGAGTTGGGTGTTTTTGACTTTCTAAACCTGTGTGGATTATTAAAACTTACAGATTCCTAGGAAGATTTCGAGGAGCCGCAGTCCTAAGAGGTAAACACTTTCTTTGCTTAACACTAGTCCTCATCTTAAAGCTGGGAACCAGTGTTTTGAAAACCGGACCGGCCGGTCGAACCGGTTGGACCGTGACTCGGTGAAGAAGCCGAGCCCGGTTCGGTTTAAAACCCGGATTTGTAAAAAACCGGTAAAACCGGCTGAAAATCGGTAAAACCGGTGACCCGGGTCAATTTTAAAACCAGGTTCATAAAAATTAACATATAATTAAGTGTTTTCCATTATTATTAGCTAAAATTTTATATTTTATAATTAGTGTTCGACTATCATTATTTAATTGATTTTTATTTTCTTAAGAAATAATGTGAAAAATATATTTTTAACTTTCATATACTATTTTTATTTTACCATATTCATAAAATTTGAGATTTAGTTGTAAAATAAATAAATATGATAATTTTAATTGTAAATCATATGATTTTATTAATTTTAGTTTACATAGTATTCACTATTCAGTTTTATTTTATTATATATAGTTAGATTTATATTTATTTTTTATATTTAATTAATTATATAAAAGAATATAGAATGTATTATATGTAGAAGTGAAGTTCATATAATATAAATATATAATTATATATATAAGTTTCATAGATAGAAAACCCGGTTCGACCGGTTGAACCGGTCCAACCGGTCAACCAGTAGCTATACCGAATCGGTATCCGGTCCGGTTTTCAAAACATTGCTGGGAACACTTTAGTATGTAGCATGCATTAGTGTAAAAATGCTCCAATATTAAGTGATGCGTACTTACTGAAATACTAGAATAATTGGTTCATACGTTCTATAAATGTTTTAGCTATCGAAGTCTAATGATAGAGAATGGGGTTTGTTGTTGCGTAGGCCACTAAGAGGAAAAAGAAGCAGCAGTAACAGCAGCAGCAGCAGCGGCTCACCGCCTCCTCGCAAAACATAATGTAATAAAAAAAATATTTAAGAGAAAACAAAACTTGTCTTTTAGCTCCGTCTCTATCTTTCAATCAACGCCATATTATCTGTCTCGGCTCAAGTTTTTTGCCAGTGTTTAAATGATAGTTGTGACTTTTGTAGTGTTTTTATAGTGTTGGATCTTTTAAGCTTCTCGCGTCATCTAAGCTTCTCAGAATGCGGATTGATGAAAGAGGAAACTCAATGTTGGTGGTCTTGATTATTTTCCACTCAAATTCGATTTTTTTTGTAAACATAACGATTTGTCTCAAATATTGACAGAAGTCTAACACCAAAATGAGTGAGACTGATGTCAAAATCTCAATTACAAAAAGTAAGGCCAAGACAAATCTCTGAGGGATTTAGTGTGAAAAGCCTATTAACTCGTAACCCAAAATTAGAAAGCCCATTAACATTAGTTCATGAAAGAGGCTGATCTGAGGAATTTAGTACGAAAATCGTTTTAACTTCCCGGGAACTATAAACGAATCAGAGCTGGCCACCTGTCACCGCAAACTCCTGTCTCGTCACGGCGGCGAATCTCGACTACTACTAACTGATTTATTCTCCCGCCGATCCAAGACTCGGCAGTTCTCCACATCGCAATGTTTGAAAAACGTCGAAGAAGGAGAAGGAAGAAATGTCACCAGCTTGAGGGGACGTTTCTCGCTCTCAGACCATTGGAGCCCGGAAGTATCTTCCTTTCATCACAACGGTTTCTCTCAGATCAGTAATGAGACCACGGGAAGAGCTCTACACGCGCTATGCGTCAAGGGATTGCTTCGCACGAGTGTTCTGCACATCAACACTTTGATCAACATGTACACAAAGTTCGGCCGAATCAAACCCGCGCGCCACCTGTTCGACGAAATGCCTTTGAGAAACGAAGCTTCTTGGAACACCATGATGTCGGGACTTGTCCGTGTTGGGTTGTACAGGGAAGGGGTTGGTTTTTTCAGGGAGATGTGTGGTCTTGGTGTTAGGCCAAGTGGGTTTGTGATTGCTAGTTTAGTGACAGCTTGTGGTCGGGGAGGTTCTATGTTCAGTGAAGGGGTTCAAGTTCATGGCTTTGTGGCTAAGTATGGTTTGATGTCTGATGTTTACGTGAGTACTGCTGTTTTGCATCTCTATGGGGTTTATGGGTTGGTTTCTTGTTCGAGGAAAGTGTTTGAGGAGATGCCTGTGAGAAATGTGGTGTCTTGGACTTCGCTGATGGTTGGGTACTCGGATAAGGGTGAGCCGGAGGAAGTGATTGGTATCTATAAAGGTATGAGGGGAGAAGGAGTTGGGTGTAATGAAAATTCCATGTCTTTGGTTATCAGTTCATGCGGGTTGCTTAAAGATGAATCATTGGGGCGTCAGATTATCGGACAGGTTATCAAATCAGGACTGGAGAGCAAGCTTGCTGTGGAGAATTCGCTTGTGTCCATGTTTGGTAATGTGGGAAACGTTGACTGTGCAAAGAACATTTTTGATCAAATGTCTGAACGTGATACTATTTCATGGAACTCGATTGCTGCAGCATATGCTCAGAATGGGCACTGTGAGGAATCGCTTTGGGTGTTCCATTTGATGCGTCATTTTCATGATGAAGTGAATTCCACCACCGTGTCAACTCTGTTATCAGCTTTGGGTCATGTAGATTACCAGAAATGGGGTAGAGGAATCCATGCTCTGGTTGTTAAAATGGGGTTTGATTCGGTTGTCTGTGTTTGCAATACTATTTTGAGAATGTACGCAGGGGCTGGAAGATCAGAAGAAGCAGAGTTGGTGTTTAAACAAATGCCTGCGAAAGATTTGATCTCATGGAACTCTTTGATGGCTTGTTTTGTCGAGGATGGGAGGAGCTTAGACGCTTTAGGACTTCTCTGCTCGATGATAAGGACCGGAAAATCAGCGAACTATGTGAGTTTTACAAGCGCATTGGCTGCTTGCTTTAGTCCTGAGTTTCTTGATAAAGGCAGGATCCTTCATGGGCTTGTAATGGTCACCGGTTTATTTGACAATCAGATTATTGGTAATGCATTGGTTTCTATGTACGGAAAGATAGGCAAGATGAGCGAATCCAGGCGGGTACTATTACAGATGCCTAGACGTGATGAAGTAGCTTGGAATGCTCTTATTGGCGGCTATGCTGAGGATGAAGATAGCGACAAGGCACTGGCCGCTTTTCGAACTATGAGAGTGGAAGGTGTTCCTGCAAATTATATCACAGTGGTAAGTGTTCTTGGTGCTTGCATAACGCCCGGTGATTTGCTTGAACGTGGGAAGCCATTACACGCCTACATAGTATCTGCTGGATTTGAATCAGATGAACACGTGAAAAACTCCCTTATCACTATGTACGCGAAATGTGGTGATTTGAGCTCGAGTCATGACCTGTTTAATAGATTAGACAATAGGAATATCATCACGTGGAATGCTATGCTTGCGGCAAATGCTCACCACGGTCATGGAGAAGAGGTGCTAAAACTCGTTTCAAAGATGAGAAGCATTGGGTTGAATCTAGACCAGTTTAGTTTCTCTGAAGGACTCTCTGCTGCTGCGAAGCTAGCGGTCCTAGAGGAAGGCCAACAGCTTCACGGTTTAGCTGTAAAACTCGGGTTTGAACAAGATTGTTTCATCTTCAACGCTGCTGCAGACATGTATAACAAATGCGGGGAACTAGACGAAGCTGTGAAAATGCTTCCACCATCTGTCAATCGATCACTTCCCTCGTGGAACATACTGATATCAGCTTTTGGAAGACACGGCTATTTCGAGAAAGTGTTTGAGACTTTCCATGAGATGTTGGAAAGTGGAGTCAAACCAGGTCACGTCACATTTGTCTCTCTTCTTACGGCATGTAGCCATGGGGGATTAGTAGACCAAGGCCTTGCGTACTACGACATGATTACTAGAGATTTCGGTATAAAACCGGCGGTTGAACATTGCGTTTGTGTAATTGATCTTCTTGGAAGATCAGGGAGGTTAGCAGAAGCTGAAACCTTTATATCGAATATGCCAATGAAACCAAACGACCTCGTATGGCGTAGTTTGCTAGCTTCATGCAAAATCCACGGGGATCTGGACCGTGGAAGAAAAGCAGCAGAACAACTCTCGAAGCTTGAACCAGAGGATGATTCTGTTTATGTCTTGTCTTCGAATATGTTTGCAACGACAGGGAAATGGGAAGATGTAGAGAGTGTGAGAAACCAAATGGGTTTCAGGAACATCAAGAAGAAACAAGCTTGCAGTTGGGTGAAACAAAAAGACAAAGTGAGTAAGTTTGGTATCGGAGACAGAACTCATCCGCAAACATTGGAGATATACGAGAAGCTAGAAGACATCAAGAAGCTGATCAAAGAATCTGGGTATGTGGCGGATACAAGCCAGGCGTTGCAAGACACAGATGAGGAACAGAAAGAGCAGAATCTTTGGAATCATAGCGAAAGACTCGCTCTTGCTTACGCGTTGATGACTACTCCTGAAGGCTGTACGGTTAGAATCTTTAAGAACCTTCGCATATGCAGTGATTGCCATTCTGTTTACAAGTTTGTTAGTAAAGTCATAGGACGTAGGATCGTTTTGAGAGATCAGTATCGGTTTCACCATTTTGAGAGTGGTGTGTGTTCTTGTAAGGATTACTGGTGACAGAGAACGTTGATTACAGTATAGCTTACAAAATTTCACTCATTAGTTTCTATTGAAATTGTTCTGCCTACTGTCTCGGAAACTGAATTTTACTTCAGAAGGATAAATGTTTAAGTTTGAGGATAGTTGTTTTATTATAAGGAATCATTTAACATTTTTTTTACTTTTTGAAGTAATTTATGATCAACTTATGTCTTCCAAGATCTTTTTCTGAAACCTTTACAGAGCGATATAAAACAACTATACTCAAGGCTGAATCTGTCATCCTTCTGAAGTAAAATTCAACTGACGGTGTACTGCAGACTCTTGCGAGGAAATAGATATAGCTATTATAGTTAACAATACAGGCCGCGTGGCCTAATGGATAAGGCGCTCGCCTCCGGAGCGGGAGATTGTGGGTTCGAGTCCCACCGTGGTCGTTTTTTCTTAATTTTCTATACGCAATCGTTATTATTTTCCACTCTGATCATGGGCAACATTCCAAAAGCAAAGATGAGATCAAACTATGTTTCAAAACTTGAAGCAAAAACTAAGAGCATGATTAAAGGCGGTTATTATAGCTGCCTCTTAAAGAAATAATTTAAAATTATGTGGGTCCCACTATATTATTAAGGAATGTTTCTTCTACTTCTTCCGTAAGAGGTGAGTTTGGAAGGATTTTGTCATTGTTCGCGGGCCTCACAATACGTGGTGGTCCGCGATTGATTATTTCTATTTTTTTTTTTAAATTAGACAAAAAAAATTTAAAAAAATAAAAAAAAGCCTCTTAAAACCCTTACCGTTAATGATGCTCTAAGTCGAGCATAAATTTTAGTCGCTCCGTTACTGTGAAACAAATACAACACATTTTCTTATATTTATGATTATAAACAATTATTTTAATATCCCCTATATATTAATCTTGGAGCATTGCAACATTTTTTTGTAGACACGTCTCACCATGACAATTATTCTCAGAATTGCTAGACAAATATGTTGGTCCTATCTCTACATATATTATATTTTTTATTAAACTAACTATCAAATATTTAGTAGTGTACAAAAGAATATTCTCTTTCTTTCCTTAAATAAAAGCTACAGAATTATCTAATATGATTAACATATATATATATATATCATAATTAATGGTTATGAATAATAAAGATTTGATGACAATTTTTTATCCTCTATACTTTTTTTTAATTTTATACTATTAAAAAATTAAACAATCACATTAAGCATATAAGAAAAAAGTTTAGATTTTTTTTTATATGTTATATTTCGAATTTTTTAAAACGACTATAAATTACTAAAGAATCTCAAAATACCAAAAATACTGAAAATATCTATTGATTTTTTTATCTAAAAATTTAAACTAAACTAATTTTTTTATGTTAAGTATAAGTATTTTGAGATAAATTATTCAAATTTATATGCTATATATTATTTTCTTTTTAGATTTTGAGAAATTTAAAGTATATATAAACTTTATTTAAAAAAAACAAATTAAATGGGTTATCTGAACCTAAACCCGAATCGAACATGCAAAGATTCGAACCAACCCCTATCCCCATAAAGATTCGAACCGAACAAAATCTAACCGAATCAAATGATATCCGAATGCAATCCCAGTCAAATGTAAAAAAGTTATTGATAACAAAATATGTATAGTTTATAATATTTAAATAAAATATATTTTAAAAAAAACTTACACCGCGCCTTGCACGGATTATCATCTAGTTATTATTATTTTTGTTGGTAGTGAATAAACAAATGGAATTAGTGGATCACAATGAATCATATGTTCTGTATGACGTCAAGCTGTCGTAGTTAGTTTACACAAGCTTAGACTGTAATTAACCACGTAGACTGTAATTAACCACGTATATAGCAAATATAGGCGGATTTTTTTTTTTGTAATGTTATGTGTAGTTAGCCTATAATATTCTAGATTCATAGCACGTATTAAAACTAGAATGATTTGAATCAAGACTGATCAACCAGTTAACAAATGCACATTTTTAACATTACATCAAATGAAGCTAAAACATTATCATTCACCATCAACCAATAATGTGTTCCTTTGTCAAATTCCTAGACTCCTCCTCATCCATAGTGTCACATAGAACACTTCCTCTAGTCTCCGGCAATCCGACCACAAACAATCCAAACAACCCTATGACCAAACCAAACATTCCATACGACCAGAACTGATTCTCCCGACCGGCAGCCACCATCACCGGACTAAAAACACCTCCAAACACCAACGCTTGCCTCACCATCGCGAGCGCCGAGTTCCTCACGCACGTCGGAAACAGCTCGATCGTGTAAATAAGCGTCATGTTAAACGCCGTGCACGCGCTGAAAAACGAAACCAGCTCTAACACGATCTGTAACGACCCTATTCGCTGTCCTAGCGACGCGATCAGGACGCTAGAGATCCCGCTCAGAGCTGTGAACCCGATCAGAGCGTCTCTTCTCTTGATTGTATTCATGAAGAAAAACGTTATCAAAAACGCCGGGAGTTCAGACAAGGCGTTGAACACGACACCCAAGTAGAGATTAAAGTTAAGATTCGCTAACGCTAACGGCATACCGTAGTAAACCATACCGATACCGAATCCAACCGCCATAATCGCTAATAGTCTCCTAAGCGACCACGGTTTCTTCACCAAGATCCTCAACGCGTCGTAAACGTCGGGTTTTGATGACTCTTGTACATCGAGACATAAGTCCGAGAAGCTCATAGTGGTTGCGTTGGAACCAATGCTTCGAAGAATCGAGACTGCTTCTTCTTTACGACCCTTTACGATTAGCCATCTAGGAGACTCCCAGACGAAAAACCGAACTAGACAGCAGTAGATGAGCGTCGGAACCGATGTCCATACGTAGAGATACCTCCAAGAGTTTCCATTATTGATGTAACCTAACAACGGAAGCGATAGAAACCCTAACGTGAAGCATAAGAAACCCATCGCGCCCACTTGTCCTCGCCATTTTTTACCGACTAACTCCGTCGATAGAACGAGCGCGCAAGTCCCCACCGTGGCACGACCGAACCCGTTCAAGAATCTCAAGAACGCGTAAACCCAAATGCTCGTCGAGAAAGCTGTTAACATCGAAGACAGAGACATTATCAGACACGACAACAAGAGCATGTTCTTACGACCGAGGGATGAGTCAGCTAGCGTAGACAGAGCTAAGCCACCGATCAGACATCCAAGGAAGAAGGAGCTCGCGGGCAAGCCCTTGACGAGCGAGCCGGCACACTGTAGACCCCACTCGGATATGATCGACACGTGCGGGTTGAAGTCCCACGACCAGGTTTGGTTTGGTAAGGTGCAGAAGTTTGAGGACGAGTTGCATGATCGGTCCGAGTCGAGGCAGTGCCACGTGGGCTGTGAGTCGGTGAAGACGGTGATGAATGTTTGCTGAGCGTCGAAGACCCATGCGAGCGAGACTAGAGCAGCTTGGAGAAACTGTGCCCACCCGAAGTTTCCGATGCACTGCTCGATCGTCTCGTCGAGGGATCTTGGTGGTGGAAGCTTTGACTCGGACGAGTTGGAGTCGGAGAGAAGCGGGCAAGTTGAGTTTGCCATATGGAAGAAGCTTGGATAATTTTGTTTTGTTTCTTTTTATGTTTAGTTTGATTTGCATGTAAGTAATCTATATATGGAGAGGGTAAGATGCAATTTGAGCGTATATATTAATATATGTGTACAAGAATATAATTACGTCGTTCCATAGAAGTTACTAATAAAAAACAATGAGATAGTGTTGATTAACACATTACAACGTATACTATTTGGATGCACTATATGTTCATGACTAGGATCCAGCAGGATATGTCTGCGATGCGGTGTTGTAGTTGTTTCTAAAGATAAATTTGAAAAATGATATCAAATTTATGATAAAATCTATTTTTTTTAGAATTAACAGTTTAACGGCATTCAAAAAAAGAATTAACAGTTTAACTTACGAAAAACACACATTTATTAGATTTTTTTACAATAAGGTATGACCGTATGAGGATTGGGTCATACATCATTTTAATTTATTGGTAAGAACTTCAAGGAATTTCTCTAAAAGGTGATATTTTAAAATAATTTTATTTTGTTAAACTTTAAATTTATGAAAATTTAAAAGAGAAATGATATTTGATATTTTCATGAGTACTTTAAAAGATTTCACATGAGAACTTTTTTTTTTCAAATGAAAACTTCTACTCTCATTTTAATCATGGGCATGATATCACGACGACCCGGAAGTTTAATGTCCTATAAATAGTTATGAAAGAATCCGACTAATGTTTTAGGTTTAGGTTAATTTTGTTATTAAGATAGTTTAGAAGAATTTTTGATGGGAGCTACGAATCTACAATAAACTATTATTTTTACATGAAAAGTTAAATTTTTTATCAAGATTGTGGTCTGAATGATCTCATAATAAACGGCGGTAATATTTTAATGTATTATTCTCGGTTAGTGGAAATGATATGACACCGGAAAATGATTTATTTTTCTTATTTAACAAAAATAATTTATGAAGAATAAAAAGAGTTTAACTTAAAAAAATCACAACTTTTTTGAAAAATAATAACATAAGTACTAATAAACTAGCTTCAAGTATTCTTAACATTTATAATACTTTATACGTAAATTTACATTACTGGTTTGATGAATTCTTGATTCACTATAAATATAAAATGTTGTTAACAAAAAGAAAAAAAACTCCTCTAACACACATAAATGAAGATCCTCTTAGCTCCTCAGGCCAACCAAATAAGAACAAAATTTGTTTGTCCATCTCTTACAAAAGAGAAAATAACAAAACTTCTATGATGTTGAGGATGATATATATTTAACTCAAATCAGACACGGTACGTTATTTAATTATATGATGTTAAAATGGCTTAATTTTTAGGACCTTCTTGCCGCTAATTGGATGTGATCATACACTGTATAATTACTGGATTTGGTCTCCGTTTCTTATCGTTTATCTTTGATGTGGCTGTGTAAGAAACACCGGTTCATTTGATCATCTTCATATAAATTTATATCCCTTATTTTCAACGGATCTTAATTATTGTCAGACGAGTACAAAATTGTGTAACCACCGTATATTCTTATGTTACTATAATTACCAAGTTGCGCTAGTTGCTGCACCTGGACAAGATAAGCTTAATCTTTTGCTTGACAGGTAGTGGCGGACTGACTAAATAGAGATGGGATCACATGACACATCTTATAGATGTATGCAAAATACATGAAGTGTTAGCAGCACCTTTGGTTAAAGTTACATACTGAACACCAAAAACCAGCGTTTGACTGTTGTCCTGACCCCAAATTTTTTTTTTTTTCTGTTGCTGGATTCGCCAGTGTCCAGTGATGACAGAGAACATGGGAGATGGATGTCTTTGGAATGTCTACAGACCATGGTTTGGCTATTTGGAAGCTTACAAAATCTAATATAATTAAAGTAAATAGATCTTTATTAAATAGACAAATTCTTTTTTTTTTCTTAAATAGACAAATTTATGGAGACATAGCGCACTTTTTTTTTCTAATAAAGATTAGGATCATGTTTGATGGACACACTGAATACCAGAATTTATTATTATAGATTGCATTTTCCGATTTTAGTAATTTTATCCACTTTTAATGAGGAAACACTAGATATCTTGAGAATAAAAATTATATAGAAAAAGTTAATGGCATGGAGTAATCAAAGGATAATCACGTAAAATCAGTAAATGCAAACCCCTCAAAATCCAACAAAAACAATAAAACATTCAGAATATTTTTCTAGAAGATATATATTCTTCGATTTACAATAAACTAAGCTTCTTTTACAGAATTTCTGTTTTTTCTACCGCACTAATCCTTGAAGAATGCTCAAAACCCAATCAAGAAAATGGATCCAAACATGTTGTTTTGTTTACCAGAAGGAGATGCCTTGTTTAATCCACTCAATACCATGTTTATTCAAATGGCTTGCATTCTCGTCTTCTCTCAGTTCTTCTATCTCTTCCTTAAACCCTGTGGCCAAGCCGGTCCCGTTGCTCAGATTCTCGTAAGTTATATTCACTGACTTTAAGAACATTTATATATTAAAAAACTAACGTTCTGATTGTTGTATTCAGGCAGGGATCGTGTTGAGTTTGCTCACAATAATCCAAAAAGTCCACGACTTCTTTCTACAAAAAGAGTCAGCAAGCTACTACATCTTCTTCTCGTTCCTTTTACGAACATGTTTCATGTTCTTGATCGGTCTCGAACTCGATCTTGACTTCATAAAACGAAACTTGAAGAACTCCATTCTCATAACCTTCGGCTCCTTACTCTCATGCGGCATAATCTGGATCCCTTTCCTCTGGTTCCTCGTCCACTTCCTTCACATCAAACAAGACTTCCTAACGTTTTACCTAGCCTTCCTCGTTACCTTATCCAACACGGCATCTCCTGTAGTCATCCGATCCATCATCGACTGGAAACTCCACACGTCCGAGATCGGACGGCTAGCAATCTCCTGCGGTTTGTTCATCGAGATAACCAACATATTCCTCTACACATTCGTCGTTTCTTACATCTCCAGAGAGAAAATGAGTGGCGATATCTTTGGCTACATAGTCGCCACAGGAGTTATAATACTGATCAATAGATTCTTAGCTGAATGGCTACCGAAACGAAACCCTAAAGAGAAGTACCTCTCCAAAGCCGAGACGCTTGCCTTCTTCATACTTATATTGATAATCGCGTCGACCATCGAGTCCAGCAACATAAACTCGACGGTGTTCGTGTTTTTCATCGGGTTGTTGTTCCCGAGAGAAGGCAAAACGTACAGAACGTTGATCAACCGGTTGAGTTACCCGATTCACGAGTTTGTTCTTCCGGTTTACTTTGGTTACATTGGGTTTAGATTCAGCGTCAGCTCGTTAACCAGACGCCATTACCTCGTTCTTGGTATGACCGTGGCTCTTAGCATCATAGGGAAGCTTCTTGGAGTTCTATGTGCTTGTTCTTTCCTTAAGATACCAAAGAAGTATTGGCTTTTCTTGTCTATTGTTCTTTCATCCAAAGGTCATATGGGTCTGGTCCTCCTCGACTCTAACTTGGTTTACAAGGTATTACATTATCGATTCTCTCATAACCGGATGAAACATTCGCTTTGACTCAAAATAACCGGATCAAACATTAGCTTTGACTTAAAAATTTATTAAGCTATTAGATTGCATTGAGTTAAATTGTCGATAATTTTTTTTTATTAAACTTAACCTAAAAATGTCTATGATCTCAAAATTTCAAAAACTTATTATGCATGACCTTTAATTTGTCTATATTTTATTATTAAGATAACCTAAAAATGTTTTACTCACTATTTACTGATTTGTTCTCTCTAAATCTCTGTCTGTAGAAATGGTTTACTCCGATAATTCATGATATGTTCGTTGCGTCATTGATCATCACGACTTTGTTAAGTGGAGTACTATCGTCAATAATACTTAGAACGCAAGAAAAGGGTTTCTCACACCAAAAAACATCGCTTGAGTACCACGACACCAAAGACGAGCTGCGAGTGTTGACTTGCGTCTACGGTGTGCGTCAAGCTCGTGGACTAATCTCTTTAGTCTCTGCTCTACATGGAGCTTCTTCTTCGCTCTTCACACCTTACCTCATGCACCTCATACCACTCCCCAAGAAGCGGAAAACAGAGCTACTCTACCACGAGCTAGACGAAGATGGAGTGAACTCCATCGGTGGAGACGACGAGTTCGGGACAAACGAAGGACTAGAGATCAATGACTCGATAGATTCTTTCACCAGAGACAGAAAGATCATGATCCGGCAAGTGAAACTCGTGGCGCAGATGGAGAACATGCACGAAGAGATATGCGACGGGACCGAAGATCTCCGCGTCTCGATAGTGTTTCTTCCTTTCCATAAACACCAGAGGATCGATGGGAAAACTACAAACGACGGGGAAGCGTTTAGGGATATGAACAGGAATGTTCTGAAGCATGCGCAGTGTTCGGTCGGTATCTTTGTGGATAGAAACATAACCGGGTTTCACCAGCTTCACGGGTTTGATTCGGTGCAACACGTTGCTGCGTTGTTCTTTGGTGGTCCTGATGATCGTGAGGCTCTTTCCTTGTGCCATTGGCTTACTAGCAACTCTCAGATTCATCTCACTATCATACAGTTTGTCCCGGATGGCTCGAAGACGGAGAAACTTGTTGGAGACGCGGTGACCAAAGAAAACAACGAGGTTTTGCTTGAGATTGTTGGTGAAGATCACACGAAAGACGAGATTGATCGAAGGTTCTTAGAAGAGTTTTATAACAGGTTTGAAACTTCTCCATTGTTGATAATAGTCTCTTCTTATTGCTAGTCTGCTTCCCGTTTTGTCATGTTTTTTTTTTTACTCTAACCGGTTTTAGGCATAACCGAATACGAAACATTCGTTTTGATCCCTAAATTTTAACTGTAGACAGTTAAGATTATTTTTAACAGTATGTTTATGGACCATTAAATATCAAATCCTGTCCTGTTTTTCATTATGACTCGGTTTCTGTATCTTTTCTAGACCAGAAAAATTGCATTGCATGTTTCATTAACCGGACCTGTTTTGGTTTTGTTTTTTGACAGATTTGTAACGACGGGGCAAGTTGGATTCATAGAGAAGCGAGTAAGCAATGGAGTGCAAACAGTAACGATTCTGAGAGAGATAGGAGAGATGTATTCACTGTTTGTGGTGGGAAAAAACAGAGGAGATAACCCAATGACGTCGGGGATGAACGATTGGGAAGAGTGTCCGGAGCTAGGAACGGTCGGAGATTTCTTGGCTTCATCGAATATGGATGTAAATGCTTCAGTATTAGTAGTTCAAAGACATAGACACTCTTTTGATAGCTTTGTGGATGAATAGCAAACATTCTTTAGTTTTACACAACACAATATTTCTATTAGTTCTTTTTTTTTTTCATCAAGACAGACATCACGATTTCAAGACATATGAACAAGAGAATTTATAAGCTACAGACACACACTTAACAATGAATATACTTTCTGTGCACTTGCACAGTAAATGATAGTATATGGAAATAAGACAAAAAAATAGATTGATGGGCCTATTTAACAGGCCTGATTTGTCCCAGGTCCAATACGATCGGAGAACGAGTAAGCCTAGTCTTGCAGTAAATGAGTATAAACTCAAGGGACACTAGCGTAAATTCCACCAAGCTCAATTTCAAAATCTGAAGAAGCGGACTCGCTCGGGAAATTGCAACGGCAAAACTCTCGTCGAGGTTCTGGGAAAGAGAAAGCGGAAGATCTGGACATCTAAGGAGAAATGGCGTTCGCTAAGGTAATTTTTGTTTAAAAAGGTTCCAAGTTTCGTCGAGATTTTGGTTTAGAAAAACGAATTAGGGTTGCTGCTATTACGTTCATTGGAGATGAGTTTGAGATGGAGGTCATGTCCCTGTTTTCAATCGATTTGGTTACAAGACTATAGTTCTTGATTGGTGTAATAACGTCAGGGACTTGATTTGAAAGATTAAGTTTTCGTTCTTATTTCAGTTAACTATGGGTTTTCTTTGTAGGCACCACGGCTAAGTAAAGATAAAGATGATATCTTTGGAAATCGAGGTATGAGAGTTATCTTTTATCCTCTGTTTCTTGGTGAATCATGTTCTGCTTTTAAAACAATGGTTCAGTTCTAAACATATATACATTGCTTCTTAAACAGCGGTGACTAGGAGTTTCAAATTCTATTCCGATAATCAAAAGACTGATCCAGCTTGTAAAGTGTAAGTGCATCTCTTGTAGCAGTATTTTTTTTTTCTGTCCATTTTTCAATCTGAATAATATGCTATTGCTGTTTATGCAGAGGTGTTGCAAACAAGACTCGCGTTCCTTTAAGGTGTGTGTTTCTGTTTTCACAGTGTTCTCTCTCTCCCTCTTACATCTATTAACTGATGAATTTACTAGTGCATGTTTTCGATTTGATCGTTTACGAATGTTGAGAAATTAAATCGTCTGCTTTTACATTGTTTAGGAAAAAATCTGTGACAGTTAGCAGTGGAGCAACTTCTAACACAAACAAGACGAAGGTTACTCCTTTTCTCTATTTATCAGTTCAATGGATTGTAGGATCCTATGCAGTTATTTAACATGTAAATGCGTTTTGTTCTGATTGAAAAGAAGGGAAATTCAGGAATCACAGGCCAGGACAAAAGCAGTAAGGAAAATTCTGGTAAGCTTATAGCGGAGAGTTATCATTACATTTCTGGGATATAGTTTTGAAAGTTCACTCACAAGTTTTGTCTCCTTTCCAGAGGAATGCACTAAGGTCACAAGAAAAGTATTGGCTGATTTAAGTAATCTTGGTGGGAACACTTCAAGGCCAACACTGCCTGGCAATAATACGGTGTAAGTTTTCTTAACTGGATGGGTTTCTTTTCCTGCTTTTTCGTGGATCAGAGTGGTTAATGCCCACTGTCTTCTTAATCAAACTGATTCTATGTTTAGGAAGAATGTCCTTTATAGTTTTTGATTGTACTGACTTCATATCCTGGTCTAAAATTATTCTATTGAATATGCAACAATGCAGGAAATGGAAGGGTGTAAAATGTTCAAATCCGCAAAGGTATGCAGTAATCCTTGGCTGCTGCTATAGGCATCACATACCTACAGTAGCGTTAAACCTGTACATTTGGATTAGTAGGTTCTCTGCATCAGGTGTATTTTTCGAAGAAATGAAAGCCTTTGCGTTTGATGCCTTTTTGTCAATAGATTGTCCACTTTTTTTTCTTTCATCCATTTTCGTCTTTAGAAATTTGGTCAATAAGCTTTTGCAGAAAGAATCCGCACAGTTCCATGTATAAACTATCTCATTTTTAACAAAAATGAGTTTAAGATGCTGCACTAACTGAACTTTCTGTGTGTAGGATTTCAGTTGGTACTACCAGAGTCCATGATACTTCGCTGAAAAAATCTACCAAGGTACAACAACTGTTTTAAAATTAATCAGAGTATCACAGTTAATATGTATATGAATTAAAGCAAATATCGTAAACGTTGTGACTAAGAACATGAATTTCATTAATTAAAATACCTTATCTTGTTATTTCTTTCATCCTTCTTGCAAGCCTTGATTCTAGTTTTGCTTCTGATACAGGTGAACGAGAGTAAAAGAGTAGCTGAATTTGGAAACAATGGCATTTATAAGACAGGTGAATTCGTAAATGTTACGTTTGTATTCATGTCTATAGCTTGAGTTGGTATTTACCATTTATCTAAACTTTGGACAATTTAATTTACATGTTAGATCACAAAATCATCAAAAACAGAACTCTGAGTCTTGGATCAACTGCTGGTGGAACAAGGTACATATATGCTAATCGCATGCCTAGTAGAATGACCTCTTGTTCATTCAGCATAGCAAAACCATCTCTTATCTTGCCAGATGTTTTCTACAGTATCTGCTGAGAATAACTCGACAACTTTCATTGTTAACATTCTTTATTTGTTTGTTCTTTCAGAAAACCTGTACCAGCTTTAAAAAGAACAAGCCTCACAGACAAGAACACAAAGAAGGTTTTTATTAATATACATTTGGTATTTCCTTACAGTCAGAATATCTGACTTAATTTGACACGACTCTACTCACTTTCATTGATTCTGATAGCTTCCTTTTTCGTGCAGGAAAATGTCTCAAGCTTAGATTCAAAACAATTGGGGCAAGTTCCAGGTAGCATGGATTTCTTCTCTAAACTCACATGTGTGATGAAAATGTGTTTGTTAAAGCTGGAACGTGATTCGTTCGGTATCTCATATGAGTGAGGTTGCATTGTTTCAGCCAGTAAAGTCGGCAACAGAGCCCTCCCGCAGCTAAGCAGTGCCAGAAGCTATAGTTGGAAAACTCGGACAAGTGTGGGTTCTATACCATCGTAAGTAAAAATGCTTGTTTCTGCTGTTATCATTATAGAAGTGAAGCTGGTGCTTCTCATCCTCGAGAACCAGAAAATTGTTTTTTTTTTAATTATTATTCTTTGCCAGCAGCAGCCTGAATATACGCTGCTAAGTCCATTTTCTTTGCTTGGTCAGGGACCTCAACAACCAGAGTAAGAATAGCATTCGCATCCCAAGGAAATCTGTCAAGGTAATATACCTTAACTATGTATGCAAGTGGTTCTTTCTTATAAAAAGCTTACACTGTTTGAAGCTATCTGAAGAATTTGTGCCTTGTCTATCATCATTGAACTGCTAGCTCAGTCTTTTTTTTTCTCTTGTTTCTCTGAACATTTCATGTGCCAATAGTCACAAACACATTGAGATTTTTTGTTTAGTGAATATTTGATACGTTTTCTCTGTCACTCACGATCCAGACAACTCTGAAGACATCTCAAAACCGTAGTCCTCTTAAGAAGCCCCCTGTCGGCAGAAGTAAATCAGGATCTGTTTCTTCAATCTCTTCTACTGAAGAAGCTGCTTCGGCATTGTCACTTCAGGAACAGGTTGAAACAAAAGGTCTCAAAGAAGATACTCAAGAAGGGAGTTCATCCAATGAAAAAACAGACCCAGAGACGAAAGTGTTGGATGTTACAGCGAGGCCAAAATCAAAACGTAGAAAGTCTTTCACATCTCTACTAGTGAATGGATCAAAGGTTCACAAATCTCCCAGCTATTGTGTTCCATGTGACTTCTTTTTTCTCTAATGTTGCTAATTTGGTAACTTTACTTGCAGTTCGATGGGAAAAATGATGAAGCTGAACAGCAAGAAAAACTTCCAAGCATTGATGATGAGTCCAATCAGCTGGAAGTTGCAGAATACGTGGACGACATATATCAGTTCTATTGGACTGCTGAGGTAATTCACTTGTTCCACATACATGCAATGCAACTATCGCTTCCCCCTTTTATTCTATTTTCTTTATAGTCTTGAATACTAAATAAATTCCGCAAGAAGAATTTAAGCTTTCCAGTAGCTTTAACTTGAAATGCTGCTGCAGGCGTTAAATCCAGCTTTAGGATACTACTTGTCAACTCAGACAAAAGTTAGTCCAATGACGCGTGGAATTTTGATCAACTGGCTTATCGAAGTGAGTGCAGTTTTGGTCGTTTTTATTTCAACTTGATAGTTTCCCTAATCTGCTTTTGAATCCTATATCTCGCTATTGACTATTTGTTTGCAGGTTCATTTCAAATTTCATCTAATGCATGAGACTCTCTACCTCACAATGAATTTACTGGATCGTTACCTCTCACAAGTTCCAGTACAGAAAAATGAGATGCAATTGATTGGTCTTACTGCACTCTTACTGGCATCTAAGTACGAGGACTATTGGCATCCTAGGGTAAGTGACAATGATCCTGATAGCCAAAGCCTTTTCTCAGCTCCATAGGGCTTCAAATTTAACTTTCCAGAATCTATGGTCTCTGTTCATGTGCAGATCAAAGACTTGATTAGCATCTCCGCAGAATCTTACACCAGACAACAAATCCTGGGAATGGTAAAAATAAACGCTGTTTATCACTTCTGATTCCAGTTTGCCAACAATTGGTTATTTGCATTTTTCAACTTCTTTTTGTCTTTCAGGAGAGGATCATGCTTAAACAGTTAAAGTTCCGTTTGAATGAAGCGACCCCTTACGTTTTCATGTTGAGGTTCCTTAAAGCTGCTCGATCAAACAAGAAGGTAATGTGCAAAACTTGCATCAAATATGCTAAAATCAAACATGCAAGTCTAGGCAGACATTTAATACTACTATTTTGTCAGCTTGAACAACTCGCCTTCTACCTGATTGAGCTGTGCTTGGTTGAGTATGAAGCCTTGAAGTTCAAGTCGTCATTGCTCTGCGCATCAGCCATCTATGTAGCCCGCTGCACTTTGCGCATGACTCCAGTTTGGACCCCGCTCCTAAACAATCATACCCACTACACTGTCTCTCAAATGAAGTAAGTAGGATCTCTTTAATATCACCATCTTGCAGTTCACTTGTCTGACCTCGTATACAATTTGTTTTATCACAGGGATTGTTCGGACATGATCCTAAGGTTCCATAAAGCTGCGAAGACAGGAAAACTGAGGGTCACTTATGACAAGTACATGAGTCCAGATCGAAGTAACATCGCACTCTTGAAACCCTTGGATAAGCTTCCTCTCTAAATCGAACTCCACAAAAGTCAATGGCGTGTCTTGCCAGTCTAAAGGTATGTTTCATGTAGCTTAAAACGTGTTTTCAATGAGCTTTCTTTAATGGAACTGTTCTTGTTCATGTGTACTCTGAAATTGCAGGGAGATACATCTACGTGGACTCTAGCCAGATATTAAAAAGGCTACTGATGATTCTTGATTAGGTGTGTTTGTTTTTAGTGTGCTTAACAATGTTCTACTGTTTCAAATGATCATAAAGACAAAACTCGAATGTATTGACAAATTAGTATAAAGCTTCTGGAATAACATTGCACTTCTATGATTCCTCAGAAGCTAAAAGTTAACCTCATCTACTCGTGAATATATATAACCTTCAAATGTAAAACCTATATACACCTGATAAGTGTGTCATTGAGTATGTGTATATCAACTCTACTTCCACTATGAGCATGTAACTAAACTGTCTGTCACAAACATATACTCTGTCTGGCCAAATGTCCGTCTCACCGCTTGATAGAACTCAAACCATGAAGATGAACACGAGTTAACAGAACCCAAAAAGAACGTAGGATTGGGACTGCTTGCAGAGGAAGCAGACACCAAATCCAAAACTGAAGCTGCGGGTTTGAGCTTATGAGGGAAACTGAAGGCCAAGTTATCGACTTGATGCTCATAGATTTTGCCAGTACGGTCGAGTTTATACCGAGAAGTGCCTTGGAACTCTACTTTAGCTTCCCATGGAACTCTAGGCACACCCTTGAGATTCCACCTGATGAGAATCATGTTCTCTGATGGTTGCCATACCCTGAAGATCTCAAGTGAGATGTCTCTGAACAATATCTTCCCATGAAACCTTAGTGCCCAGAAGATCAGTTTGTAGTTATCAATCCCACTGAATGTGTTCACCGGATCCACAAACGTTACATCATCCCTGTAACACAGATAAAGACTCTGAATTTGTCAGAAACAGAGACCAAAGGAAACATTTTTTGGAGATAGTAATCCAAAGATTCTTCCTTTCGTCATTATCATTCAAAAAATCAAATGACCCAGATGAGAAATTCACCTGTAGATGTCGTAGTTTAGATCTTTAGTGAATATCAAAGGCAAATCTTCACGAAGCGTACGGACAGCGACACCGAGATTGATGTAGAATTCATCTCTGTCGTGGTTATGCTTATCTTGACCATTGGGTTTTGTCTTAACCTGCGCATCTCTAAGAGGAGGGGAGTGGACGCTGGAAAGAGATAGTGTAGAGAGAACATCTTCCTCAAACTCGTAGCCAATGGAAGACGGCAACAGAGATTGACAGAAAACGGGTCTAAGGTTTGGGGTTCGAAGAAGTATTGAATGAGATAGATTAGAAAGAAGAAAAGCCATAGCTGAGCTCGTCTGTGTTTCTTCTTTACGTTTTCATGGCGAAGATTGGGAGCCAGAGAATGTGCGTGTGTGCTTGAGATAGAAGAGCAATGAAAACATGGAACTTTGTTGGAAGATCGATAACCGGAGATAACCAGCTTCTTTCTTTCCTTTTGAGCGGTTTAATTAAAAAAGACTTACCAAAAACGGCACCGAGCTCTAAACAGCACGCAGTTCACTTCCTAAGCTAGTCATTAGTAGACACGTGGGAAGTCAACAACGTCCTACTACGAAATGGAATGGAAACTGTGCATCGTGATCGTCTGTTTGATGGTGATGGTACGAACAGCTTCTATCACTCTAAAACTCTGCGTTTAGTTCGAAGAGGCTTAGCAACAAGAAAGTTTGCATTTTTCTTGCTATGTTTTTGATAAAAAAAAAATACAAATTTTGACAATTTAGAGACGTATACTGTCCCACTTTTAGTCTTTTTCATGGTTTTATCATTTTGTATGAAGCTGAGCCCACTCAAGGCTAAATTTATGAGTCAAGGTCTTCGTTGATGTAAACATGCAGCAAAATACAACAAAAATGGTTGAATCTCGACTTATCTTTGTTTATTAAGACAGAGACATAGAGAGAGGTGCGTCTGTACCAGAAGTCAGAGAGAGAGAGAAATGGGTTGTGATCTGAAACGTTCCTTTGTTGCATTGATTCTGTTGGGAATCAGCCAACACGCAGCTGCTTCTACTTCTTTCCCTCTCGCGCTACCTAACTGCAAAGACCACTGTGGATCTGTTAGCGTTCCTTACCCTTTCGGGATAGGCCAAGGTTGTTACAATAACAATTGGTTCGAGATTGTTTGCAGCAACAGCAACTCATCAGACGACCAAGAGCAAATACTTTTCTTGCCAAGCATCAAACAAAATATTACTGCCTTCAACCTTGGAAACTTCTACTTCATGTCGGTGTTCAGAAAATTCTACATTCAGAGTCCATTGAAACATTCAGGTTGTTCCATAGGAGATGTTGATTCATCACTGAATCTCACGGGAAGCCCATTCTTCATAACAGAGAGTAATATGTTCACAGCTGTTGGATGTTGGATGTAACAACAAGGCGTCTATGAACGCTACAGGGTTGCAAATCCTGGGATGTGAAGCGACATGTGGGGATAAGATACGGTCTTACAAAGATGCTAACGAGAGTTGTATTGGTTACAAATGCTGTCAGATGCCTATACCACCTGATCTTCAAGTGTTTGATGCAACCGTGGGGAAACTGGAACCAGGCAAAGAAGAAGGATGTCAGGTTGCCTTCTTGACACAGTTTCCCTTGTCAGGGTCCTCGTTCACACCTCCTGAATTATCAGAGTACAATGAATACACGACAATGGAGCTAGAATGGCGTCTTGATCTTTCCTCCATGTCTTCAGAATCTGTGCGTTGCACCAATAATACATTTACTGAAGATGGTTATCAGTGTTCATGTACATATGGTTACGAGGGAAATCCCTACATACCTGGTGGATGTCAAGGTATGTAACTTGCTTCTCAGATTGAAGATAGAGCTTAAGTGTGGTTTATTACTGTCTCACTTATGTGTAACTTGTATTGTCCATAGACATTGATGAATGCAGAATCCCACATGGAAACAACTGTGGAATGAACAAGTGTGTGAATGTTATAGGATCATACAGATGTGAGAAAACTTTATCAGCCATTTTAGGTAAGTTTTAACATATTTTAACATAATCTTTGTAGAATGAAATTGAAAAGTTTTTAACTTACAATGCAGGTGGAAATCTTAGTTCTGGACTATTTCTTCTAGCCGTTGGTATGTGGTTGCTATGCAAGGTTCACAGAAAGCGGAAAGCAGTCAAGCAGAAGAAGAAGTTCTTCAAACGCAATGGAGGATTGTTGTTACAGCAACAAACACACGTCCTTCAATGCAGTGTCAACAGAACCAAGCTGTTCAGCTCAGGTGACCTGGAGAAGGCAACCGATAAATTCAATGCAAGCAGGATACTAGGGCAAGGTGGGCAAGGTACCGTTTACAAAGGGATGTTAGAAGATGGGATGATTGTTGCAGTCAAGAAGTCCAAAGCACTAGAAGAAGAGAATCTCGAGGAGTTCATCAATGAGATCATCCTTTTATCACAGATTAACCACCGAAATGTTGTCAAGATCTTAGGATGTTGTCTTGAGACAGAGGTACCTATGTTGGTGTATGAGTTCATTCCCAACCGCAACCTTTTCGACCATCTACATAACCCATCAGAAGACTTCCTAAGGCCTTGGGAAGTCCGTCTCCGCATCGCCTGGGAAGTTGCAGATGCCCTCTCCTACCTGCATTCAGCAGCATCTATACCAATCTATCACAGAGATGTCAAGTCAACAAACATCTTGTTGGATGAAAAACACCGTGCAAAAGTATCAGATTTTGGGATTTCGAGATCTGTTCCTCTAGATGATACTCACTTGACCACAGTGGTGCAAGGAACAGTTGGATATGTAGACCCGGAGTACCTCCAGTCAAACCACTTCACTGGGAAGAGTGACGTCTACAGCTTTGGAGTTGTGCTTATTGAGCTTGTAACTGGAGGCAAACCTGTCTCCCTGCTGAGGCCACAAGAAGTCAGAATGTTGGGAGCTTACTTCCTCGAAGCCATGAGGAATGACAGACTTCACGATATTCTCGATGCTCGCATCAAGGAGGAATGTGATCACGAGGAGGTCTTTGCAGTAGCCAAACTTGCACGAAGGTGTCTGAGCTTGAACTCAGAATATCGCCCGACCATGAGAGACGTCTTTATTGAACTTGATCATATGCAATCCAAGGGAAAAAGCACTCAAATCCAAGCACAGAAAGGTGAAGAGCATGACCACATCCATATCTCAATATCAGAGTCCATGTCGCTCAGTTACACTTCTCCGAACATAGTCGTTGAAAACTGCTCATTCTCACTAGACTCAAAACCCCTGATGCCTCACAAAACACAGTGACTGGAGAACCTATGCTCTTCACCTTCCAAGATCAATAAAGAGATGACACGCAATGAACCTTCAAGGTCTTATAACTTGTATGAATGTAATCAATATCTTCATCCAATATGCACACTATATAGCAAATTCAAGATTCCTCTTATCAGCACACTATGTAGCAAATTGACAGAAATGAAAACGAGACTACAAAAGAAGCAAACTATTTTATTACTCTTATATGTTCTTTAACGTGTTTGAAGCATACACATAATACACCTCTGGAAAATAAGCAACCATAACAGAGAGCAAAGCAGGCAGGTAAGGCTATAATTTTAATTTCCAAGCTGCCATGAAAAATTCTTATATGCTAATTTTGCTCTTATCTTATCCACAAGCGATGCAAGACTTCTGCAGTAGAAATGCCCAAATGGAATGGCAATGTTACATGTTTGTGGAAAAAAAGCTTAAAGCAGATACTTGTGAGAACCAAGTCTTTTCCATGGCTCCTCCTTCACTACGCTTTTCTTCTAACCATGCCCACAATTGAAGAACTGACTGTAATTATACTGTTATAATATATGCATCCAGAGAGATTCTATCGCCTTGGTTAAGGAGGAGAAGATTCTTCCAAGGATACACAACCAATGATGGACCCACCGGCTGGTATACACATTGGTTTGGTCTCTCTCCAATTCAAAGGCCTATCCAAAGGGTTACACACCCTCACGACAGACAATCTCACAATGTCAAACCTCCCTGCTCCTGTCTCTTCCCATTTAAGGACCTTGCCTCCTATAACATAGAGCTCATCCCTCAGAGCTGCAAAGCCGTATCCAAAGGCCTCTAGCTCTCTCGGGTGATTAGAAAGAACAACAGAAGGAACCGAACCAACGTTGTACCATTCTCCTTCATCTGTATCCCTTGTCTTGATCAAGCTTTCTCCCCAATCCACAATCGTGTACACTCTGTCATTTCTCATCACCTGAACAGCAAACTGCATGGCTCTAGAGAACGGCCAGATATCCTCCACAGTTGACCAACTCATCTCTGATGGATTGAAGACTTCAGATGAACTTTGCTCTGCAAATCCCACCTGATCACTCAAAACATGAAAGGACCCTCTGTACGATAACCCGGAGCAGTCCATCTGTGGTCTAGGCATCGCTGGTAACTCCTCCCACCTGCAATACTGCCACGTCAGCCCCCATTTTGATAGTTTCTTAATCAAACACAAAAGTAAAATGAACAAGATTAGTACCTATCAGCCACAGGATCATAAACCTCAGCAGATGAAATCCCTCTGGAATGCGTTAAATTACGACCACCAGCAACATAAACCTTGCCAGAGACAGCAGAACAAGCAAAGTGAGTCCTCGGCGTTGTCATACTAGCAACCATCCTCCACTCTTTCTTAAACGGATCAAACCTCATCACATCTCTCGTGACAACAGGCTTCTGATGAGGAAACGAAGACACCGAAGGCGCATAGCAACCCCCGATCACAAGCAAACAATTCGAAACACAAACACACGCAAAGCCAGAATGATGCCAGCCGTCTTGAACAGCTCTGGTTCTAGGCAAGGGATGCCACCGATCAGCTTCGGGGTCGTAAGCAACCCACTGGTTCTTAGACTGTTCTGTAAGAACAAACAACCAGGTTCCAGACCATCCGTTTCTAGCTTTGAAGCAGGAGTAATCGGGACTACGGAGTAAGTCTCTCCACCCTCTGGAGACGCACTCGAGGGCTCCGTGATAGCCGTGAGAAAGCTTCGCTATGCATCTCAAAGCTAAATCATCAGGCAAGCCTGGGATGATAGACTGTTCCGTGTACTCCCTGAGAACACAACGATTTTGGCTATAAATCGATTCGATTTTACGAGAAAAGTGTAGATCTTTGGATAAGGGAGACAAAGGTAAGACTGATGAAAGAGATAGCTTACATGATTTGAGCTTGAGAGATTGTTAATGAACTTGGCGATCCCGTTCTCGAACTTGCTTTAGAAACCCAAAGTTAGCAACTTTCCTAAAACAAAACACCATTAACAATAATACATAACGAATAAGCGAAACAGAATCTACAATCAGATTGATCTATTAGAGGTCGAACCAAGCTTACGTGGGAGAGCAAATCAAGTTTCTGGAAAACGAAGACTGAGGAAGAAGACGACCGAAATGGATAGATCCATTAAAAATGGGTCGAAATACTTATCTGGTCCTTCACTTATATATGTTTTCTCTTTTTAAGCACTTTACTTTCATAAATAACTATTAACCCCTCACATTCGATTCGACGTATCATACAGAAACGACGTCGCTTAATTTGGAAGATAAATATGAGCAGCTACGCGATCGCGTGAAACGCAAACGTTGAAGAGCAGATTATTCTGTAAGATCAACATGGCTATTTATGAATAAGATATGATCAATTTAGATTCTTAGCAGAGTAAGAATGTTCAACTGCATTAGGTGAAAGCAAATATTTATATTTATGTTTATTTTACAAATGGACCAACAAAGACCAAGCTTGAGAAGATAGTAGCACAGGAAAGTGTAATATAGTCGAAAGATAGATTCTTTTTTTTTTACATATTCAAGATTCATAGAAAGTTTTCCAGAATCTCCGGTGGATTTATTTTAAGCTCAGAACTCGCGGTCAGGGAAGAGAATCGGAGCAACGAGTGACCAGATGAAGAGACCAGCAGTGGCCCAGCTGGTGACAACACGGACCCACACAGACGGCCACCCGACATCGACCAGCTTGCCACTTTCACCAACCGAAGTTGACCAACCGGTTAAGAGCATCGCAGAGTACATACTCGCGAGGGAGAAGATGATGTGGAAGAACGCGTACGAGTATGTCACTGGCTTCTTCTGCTCTTTCTCTTCCTTCTCTTCTGCTTTCCCGTCTAGTGGAAGCAGAGGCTTCCCTGAACAATGTCAACAAATCAAAACCCATTAAAATACTTACAAGCAACTTAACAGAAGAGAGGTTCAGTTCGGTTCCAATTGGAACCACTCTTAGATGTTTTAACAATGCTGAGAACTAAGCAAAAACCAAAGCAAGAAACGGAATCTGGGAAAAGGATTTGTTGTGGAAGTATACCTGCGCGGGGAGAATCAGGAGAGTTGAGAAGGGTAGTGGAAGAACCGGCACGAACAGCGGAATAAACGACGGAGAGTACAGTTGTGAGTAACCCAATGGTCATAGTGCCTGTTGAGACAGCTTTGGAGTGTTTGTGGAGACCATTGCATTCGTAATCTCTAGGTTCACTAGCGAGACCACTGTAACAGAGGTACATGCAGTAGAAAGATATAACTGATGCTGGTAGAATGCTTCCACCGACCTGCAAAACAATGGTTCATTGAGTCTGAAGATGAGAGAGAAGGAGAAATTGATGGTTGTCAAAACTTACGGCGGGATGCAAGACGACAACAGCGAAGACGAACACAAAAATCAAAGTCATGACGATGAAGAAAGTGTTGAGTCCACAATCATGTCCAGATGGAGTAAACCAATGGAAGAGAAGTCCAGAGAAGACGAATGTTGCCAAGTAACATACAAGAGAAACTACTAGCAACGCAGCATACCTACATATAGAAACCTAGATTAGCAGTGGCATAACGAAGTCACATATGATTGCAAGTGTATCTACTAACCAGAACTGCTCGTCGTAGCCAACCCATGTGTCATTCCATCCATGAACGAAATCCAAAAGAAGCACAACTTGAACGAGAAGAAAAAATCCAGCACCAAACTTCGACATTGACTCTGAAAAGATGTTTAGTTCTTAAGTTAATAGCTTCATCAGGAACATATAAACATTGATATAGATGGCAAATTACCATAAAAGCTGATGACTTCATTAGGAACGAAGAACATTAAGATGACCAGAATGAACCAACAGATTACTTTCATCATCCAGCCACCGTGATGTATACCATCACGAGGGTCTTTCTGAGTCTTGACACCAATCATCATAACCGACAGAATCGAGAAAAACACGAAATTCCCTAAGCTGACACGCAACACCGCATCAGTCTCAAACCATTCTCGATCAGGTGTCTTGTGAAAATGGTTAATCCCTGCACAAACAATGTTAATGATCATCTCCACAAGCTAAAACAATACAAAAGACATAAGAAGAGAATACTTACAAGGAAGCTTCTCCATGAGAGGAGCAGCAACCTCACGGAGAATCCATGAAACGATTAAAGAAAGTGCAAAGAGACCACAGTAAGCGATTCTTGCAGAACGTCTGCTGATGCTTGAAACCACTGTACGGCAAGCATCGCATGCACAAGCAGCACAGCACGATGCAAGACAAGAAGCTGCCCACATCTTTTTTTTTTCCCCCTCGAAGATCAAAGGTTGGATTCAATATTCAGCTGCTGGGTATGAGAATAAATTACAAACACACATCATCAAATTCATACACTATTCTTCTCATCTAATCATTACCAAGTTATCACACAAAAACCCTAATTTTGATCGCCGATCTAAACTTTAAACAAAGATTTTACTGATCGAAATTGACCTCAAGGAAGAAAACCCAAATCGATTCAGCAGAGAGAAGATCGAAAATACCTTTGGGATATCGATAAAGCCTCGAGCTTTTTCCTCTTTCTCTCTCTCTCCTTCAAAAAGTAGGACACCTCCTCGATGTTTCCTTATTCTTGCTACCTAACGAGGACTTATTGGTAATTAATTAGTCATGATACCAATATGATGGACCTTTCTGCCCATTAATGGCCCAATTTGTGCTTAATATTATATTACCCGATATTAAGCCCATTAACGGTTGAACAAATGCCCAATGTGCCAACCAAACTAATCAATGATGCAAAATGAAATGCATCTGTTATTGAATTTTATTTTTTCTTCAGCATCCGTTATTTGATACATGCACAGAGTACATAAAATATGACAAAAAGAATCTGTGTCTTCCTGTAACTTTTGCTTTTGTAGAGTATCAGCTGGTTACTTGTTATCCGAGTTTGTGGATCATGTTTCTAGAAAGACACACGCAAAAAGGTTCTAAATCTAGATATCATCAAAATAGAGTAAACACTGATATAGTAAAATGTAATTTAGGTATATTATTTAGCAAAAAAATTTAGGTATATTTATGTACGTGTTCGTAAACAACCTCTGGGTGCTGCAAGAGTCAGATCGTAGGTAAAAAGCCAACTATCTAGAACATGTCTTTTACAAAAAAAAAAAAGAAAAAAACAATCTAGAACATGCCAATCATTATATCCAAAAACATGCATGCCCCATCATCTAAGCTATATTAAAAGGGGAATAAGATAGATGGAGAGGGTGTCCACGTTTGCAAAAAAAATCGTCCAATAGGAGATCGTCTTTCTGCCACGTCATACATTTCTTTAGTCAAGACCAATTTACACGGGCCTACTTCATGTAACAAATTGATATTTTCTCGCAGCCCATCAGCCCAACTCTCTTTAGCCAGTGTTCCACCTCTTCACGTCTCTATGTTTCTGCAAATCTCCGTTTCACAGTGATTCACTCTCAAATCATTCAATCCTTTCTTAACTTCCATCTTCATAAGCGATCCTATCATTCCATCTCCCTTTATGTCTACTCTTATATAAACCCTATCTTCTCCGACATCGTATTAGTTTTTAGAGGTAAAAAGAGAAGAAGAGGCCTGGGAGAGCAGAACTTTCTCACGAAAAATCAGTAGATTGAGAACGAGACAAGAGACAGACTTCCTTTTTGTCACAATTTTTTTTGTCACAAATCTAAGAAAAATCTCTACATAAGTAAGTTCTCCTTTCTTTGTCAATAGTTACTTATAATATTACTTAACCTATGAAGCACATCAATATATTTTGCTTTTATTGCCTCTTTTAATTTTGTTATCAGATAATCTTCACCGGTCAAACATATGCGATTTGCATTCATTTGGCTTGGGGTATGAGAATATCTGAGATTGTGATTGTGTACTTGTGATGTGTCTTGCTTTCACACTTCTTTCTGATGTTTGGAATGATTGAAGTTGATAGTTACACTCGGGTTATGTCTGTGAAACTTATTTGAATCTGTAATGATAATTCAAGATTGTATTTTTACTATTCTTTGAGTTATGAGATAACCGGTGATCTTCTTGATCCATGAGTGAGTAATTCATCGAGGATTTGTTTTCAGTTTATTATATTGACTCAACAAGTAATTAACTGATTGATTTTACTTCTATTTGCAGTAATATTCTGTTCTTGCACTATTCTGCAACACTGCATAATGATGTGTTATGTCGTATGTTTTTAATTTTTTATAAACACTAAAACTCTTGATTCATCTTTGTTTTGGTTATTCAATGTCTCATTTTGTGAATGCAGAACACTTCTGAATCTCTTCCTTCGAACTGCCGGCACTACAATCTTTATGACCGAGCAGAGAGCTTGATATCAAAAGCACCAAGATTTGAGGCACATTCTAACCAACAGGTTTATATCGTTTCTCTGATCTCTCACCATTTCTAACCTTTCCACAGTCAATTTTTTTAAAATATGCGTTTATATGTATCTCCTGCAAGTCTTTGCTCGCTATTATGTTCTTATATGAGTTATATCTACATTGTGTTTCTTTTCCCCTTTACATGTGCCTTCTTAGACCTCCATATCTATAAATGTAATATAGTGTGTATAAATGTATCACATCTTACACAATATGTTCTTACAGTTGTTTGCATTTGTTTATCTCGGTAAAATCCGGACGATCCAACTCGAGTAAACTGATGCAAAAGAGAGCTTCCTCCAGGCTAGAAAGCACCTCCACGCTTTAGGCTTCATAGTCCAATGCGACAAGTGGGCTATTTTAGTTCGACTCCTCTTGGGTGAAATTCCATAGCGATCCATCTTCACTTAGAAGTTAGAAAGGAATAGAGAGGCTCTTATCTTAGTCAATATTTCGAACTTACCAATGTAAGTGTCAATCTTGGCAATTCTTGCGTCTAAAACACTTTGTGGATTAAACACAAGTTACTCTTCTCGCTGTAGACCTCCTTTGTTGTCCTAGGCTCCTAGCCTTCCTTGACATTTAAATAGATCTATGCATCAGCATGTTGACTTTGAATTAAGGATTTCATACTAAAATATATTTGAATTTTGTCGCAGTGAGGATTGGTGACGTAGATCTCAAGAACGTCCAGAGAGGTTTGAGAAATAATCTCAGCCACAAGCGATGGTGTTTACAGCCTTAATGCATTGTCAAAGAGATTATCCAAAACTCGCACTTAGAAGTTTCTTTCTTTCTCTGTAATTTTCCTCTGAACAAGATCCTATTAATATGTTTTCATTTGGACAGACACATGTACCGTACATGATGTACGCACGGTAGCAATGAAGGTGTTGATAGTCATTCACGGAACGTTAAGAGAAGGTGATCCTACGTTCATAGAAGAGCTTTTAAATTACTCTCACAGAAGACATATTCTCAAGATTTCTAAACTCCAACTTCAAAGACGATACAAGTCCTCTTTGTAAACTGAATAATTCCCTATAGATATGCATTTATCTCAGATCTCTTGATTATCATATTTTCTCGATGCAGCCGGATTGCTCTGCTTGGGGTAGAACATATGCATGAATGTTATCATGTTTTAAAGTATGATGTAGAGGCAGAGCGTTTGGCAAGAGCTTAAGGTGCAGCTTCCAAGGTGATAACAATCCTTGATATGATATACATGTAACGTTTATGTTGATCACATTATCATATGGTTCATGAGCAGGGGAATGATAACAATCGTGAACATGATATACCTGGAGCTGGGCCTGTTTCATCTAACCCTTTTAAAAATTTGTCCAAAATAGTCCCAGATACCTCTTGGGATGGCTTCTTTTGGAGACGCAGAAGGATCAACAGCCTCTAACAGTGTCATCCATGGTAAACATGTGCATGGTGCATTCTCCACTACTGATGGTGCAGATGTTCAGGAGAAAGGGCGCAATGGAAATAAGCCTCAGCTTCCCAGCTTAGGAATGGGCAAGACCAAAGCTGACAACGCTCAAATAAATTGACTAGGATTACGTTTTTCTTGAGCCATGTCATTGTTGGTTTCTTATCTTCACATTTTGTTATCTTCCTCACTATGTAATTTAATGGGTCCACTCTTTTCTATAAAATTGTGATCCATCCAACTAGCCAAATTTTTAAATAAATGACACCTTCGGCTTTTCTTACATGGTTGACACCACAATCATATACAAAACCATTATCAGCCCAAAATCTTAATTGTAAGTTAATACGAGTTTTTCAAAACACAAGGAGCTTAACATGACGCAGATCTAAAGAAGTTTAGTACCTTCAGTGAAAAACTACATTCAATGATAATTAAATTTGTAAATCCTTAACGATGTCCTCTCACATCGACGAACGACGTCGGTCATAATCACTTTTATTTTGGTAAAAGATGTCGTCATTGCTTACCATTTCCTCTCACATTGACTGAACCGACGTGTTGTCTCCGTTATATTTGTCAAAGGAATGACTAGCCTTTTTGTCACGATGGGAATGACTACCTTGAAAGTTTAAATAACTGGTCTCTCCTTTGAAGCATTGAGCCACATACAAAAATATGGGGCAATGAACCCAACAAGATTAACCAAATTAGTGTAACTTATAGCCTAATCTATACGATGCTCCCACTTATATATTTTAGTTTGATATCTATGCCTCCAACAAAACTAGTTTTGCCTCCATCGCTTTGAAGTGTCCGTCGGCCACGGAAAGTTTTTGTTGCTTAACAGAGTTTTCTTACATTAAGCTAACATTATCGACTTAAAGTTTTTTTTTTGGTAAGTATCAGCTTAACGTTTTGTTTAGACTACGTCCAAGCACTAACATTGAATTCTTAGGTTTGTTATCCCTGAGCAGCAGTTTAAAAAGAAAATTTCAATGTACGTTACATTAGAGTCGAACTATTCCCAACAGCTTTTAAACGCGTCACTACAACAAACAAAACAGCTTGCGAGACTTCTTGATATCTACCATCTCAGCACGATACACTAAATCTTTTCTTTATGAATAATAAAATGATTATGGTCATTGTTCAAAATTGATTATATATATATATAGATGGTGCAATTACATCACAACATATGTGAGACGAAGTGGAACAAAAATATGGGGTTTAAAAAGAAAAATTTCAAACACCCGTAAAAGTTTGAATCCGATGGTTCCAAAACTTTTTTTGTCAAGTTTCAATGCTGCTACAACTAAAATAAAATTTTAATTGGTTGTCCATTTAACAATATATAACAGAAAAACTTATATAAGTGAGTTGGGTTATAAATGCTGAAAATTATTGCAAGAATTTAGTCTGGAATTTTTAGTGATCTAATTATAAGTTTTTGTGATGTAGAGAATATTATAACATTTAAATCGTTATTTTTTGAAAAAGAAAAACATCAAGTAAGGTTGTAGATTTGAAGGAGGAGGGTCCGTTATATTAAATAGAGACTAATTGGAAACAAAGTTATAAAAAATTGTAAGGGAGATAAAACATTTCTACAGTCCAATCAATCAAACAATATAACTAAAATATAATTAATTTTTGTTCATATTGCTCATCATCTTATATATATTTTTCAAAAACAAGAATATAAAAGTTTGTATATTCAAATTCGAAATTCAAAATTCATAAGACAAAAAACCAATGAATAAGTAAAATAATTTTATATTTATATATCTACTTATATTTTTTATAGTAAATTATACTATATATAATAAAATAAACATACAAGATCTATAATCACAACTAAAATTTAAATAAAAAATCGCGGGCGTAGCCCGGGCCAACCCCTAGTCTTTTTAAAATCAAAATGGCAGCGAAACACGCATTATCATTTTCTCCCTCCCCTCTCTCTCTCTTATCTTTTTCTAATTTATCTTCTTAAAAATTTTAATATAAAATCACTAGATTCCCGTCGTATGCAACAGAATTAATAAACCGCGTACGGCGTCATCCGGCAAATCGCCACCGCTCGAAGCTACGGAGGAGATTGATTCATCTCTCTCTATCTATATCGGAAACGCTGCCGGAGAATCAACGTCCAGCGGCGGACTAAATCGCGTGTTGACGGAGCTGGGAGCAGCTGATTTATTATCTTCTCCAGATCTCTAACCGATTCTCTCACCTCTTCCTGTTTCACCGGTTCGTTTTCTACATAAACGGATCCATTTCCTCAGCATGATATTCTGATTATGAAATCCTTCGATTGATCGCCTGTTTCCTCGAATCTCTCTTTCTCCAATGTGCATCGACGACGGGATCCATGGTTGATGATCTTGATAGATCGAAATGTTCACATAATTGATCTCGTGATTTGAATTGCCGTATTAAATGGCTTACGATTTGATAAAATCCAGATGGTTTTCTTTACACAGTGTTTCTCGTATTACAGGTTGGTAATCAGAAGCAATGGTTCTTGATGGGATTGTATCTTCGCCATTGAGGAGACACCAGTCTCTAAAGAAGCAGTGGGAAGAGTTGGGAAGCTGCTCCACGGTTGTTAACAGGCATCGATATCTCTTGACAGCATTGCTTCTTTTGGCCTTCCTCTGCACTGTTTATCTTTACTTTGCTGTCACTTTAGGTGCTAGGCACTCCTCCTCGTGTTATGGCTTGACTGGGAACGACAAGGCGATCTGTCTAGCTATCTCTAAAGGGAAACTCAGATTGTTTTAATAAATTGTTCTTGTACTACTACATTCTTTGTTTTCTTTGTTCTTTTATCGATTCTATATTGCCATTTGTGTGAATTCTTCCCATTACATGGTGATAAACCAGAGATTTGTAATCTAAACATCAATACATTTTCACTTCTACGAAGCCACATATGTCTGAAAGCACTGGTTAGCTTTCAGGTATACTAAGTTTCTATTAACAGCACCAAGCCCGTCTAGCTCAGTTGGTAGAGCGCAAGGCTCTTAACCTTGTGGTCGTGGGTTCGAGCCCCACGGTGGGCGTACATTTTTAAAGAATCTAACACATTTTGTTTCCTTTCTGGTTAACTCTTTTGTGTGATAATGGCTCCTAATGAATGCTACTTATACAAATGCAATGGGGAGTACTTTTATAGACAAAGGAAGTCTAACGACACAGGGACCAGTGTGAGGAAACTGACGGAGAAGATCAAGCACATAAACTATACAGAGGAAATCTGAACACATTTGCTTGATTCTCTGCGTGGAAATAACAAAACGTTTGTTCGTTCTAAGCTAACAAAAAAAACTTGGCCCTATTGTTGTCTCTCAATCTAGCTAGCTAACAATCAAGTCAGAACGAAACTCGTTCTGCAGATCCAGACACCTTCTAGGCCACCTTCAAATTCTTGTGTTTCCTAAACAAGAACATCAAACTCAAGGAGTGAATCTGTCCAACAATGTAGCCTCCTATAGCTCCATTACACACACATATAGGCCACTCCTGTTTAAAAAAGTAATAAATATAAGGACTAGTCGTATTATACACAACCACCAAGAACAAGAACCAATCTCTTGGATGTATAGTTCGGGATAAAGACGTATTACCTGCCATGGCCTTTCCCAGTCAAGCGGCATAGGCCAAGCTCCAAACCATCCTCCAACAATTGCTCCATATGCTGGAATAACGATCATATATTCTGTATTTCCACTTGGTCTAAAAGAACCAAAAAGTTGGATTAAGTACATTAACTGTGTGAGCTATGATCATAATAAGTTTTAAAATATATAACTTACTTCATCGAAGCGAAGGCACGATGCCAATCTGTCCACGAAGCACCAAAAACTGCAGTTGCTGGTACGAACTATGAAATTAAAACATTATAAGAGAGAAAGGATTGTTCCAAACTGCAGACTCATATATACATATGCGCAGTATCAACATTATTACATCCCTTTTAAGTCAAGGGAACGGCGGCAGGAGACAGCTTACCGTGAAAACAGACATTAGAAAGGACCAGTGAATTGTTTTTGGTAGATATCTGCAAGAGATGAAAGGTATTACTAATGTTAGATTACAAAAACAATAATTCCAAACAGTTAGAGAAACAAGAACTCGAAGAAACATACTGCATCCCAATAGGTGCACCCAAAGCAACTGCTCCTAAACCATTCAGAAAAGCCCCTATTAATCAAAACAAAACAAAAGGCTTAGAGAACCATCAATCAAGGGATACTGAAAACAGCAAAATATGAGCAGGTTATGATCCTTCTTGGGGTTGACTATCAAGCAAAGCTAATACATATTCCTAACTCGTAGAGCTGGGGAGTTCAGTCACATGCTAAATCAACTCGAATTTACAGTCGATTGTTTCTGTAATTGTATTGCAAAAGAATGAAGAAGTAGCAACTATGATAAGTTGAATACTAACCGGAAACTAGTCCTAATATGCTTCGCCCCACAGCTTTAGAACACTGGAAAGCAATTAGGAGATCATTTAGAAAGAGTTAAACACAAGAAACAAAAGCAATGTGCTTTTCATTCTCTGTCAGCTTCTTTGACACCTCCAATTTCACCAGAGATCATAACAAGTCAAAAAGGAATCACACTCACCGAACATTTCTCTGGGGCTTTACGTAAAAAGCTGTAGATGATTACCACAACCGGAAACTCAATGCTCTGAGAATAAACACCAAAACAAGACTATAAGATCAACTAAAAAAAAATCAACAGTTTAGCACTATAAATCCATTGAAAAAGTGAATTATAGTACCCAGAGGAGAAACAGAGTGAGAGATGGATCAGAGACGAGATCGACCGAAATTTTGTTTCGCGCCACCCAGAATCCAACGCCCAGAAACAAACCAATAATCAAATAAACGAAAAACGCCCCCAACGCAGATATCGAACTATCTCCAGAGGAGGTTTCTGTCTTCTTCTTCTTCTTAGCCTCTTTCATGGCTCTCCATTTCTTCGGGAACAGAACGAGCGAAGAAGGCGTAGAAAAAAAACTATTGGGCCTTTCTTATTTACATATGGGCTTACATTTTTAAAATAATAATGGGCCTTATAGGCCCACAATCAATCTGAAGCGGTTGCTTGGTAATTATCTCAAATGCGCCGGCGAAATCCAGAAGTCTCTGGTACTTTTGCGTGGCGACTTCTCCGTCTTTCCACATCTCAGCATCGAGTCCTCTCTCGAAATGTCTCCTCTCTCCGATCGTACCCATATATATAGCTGCTTCCACCGATTCAAATCCCTCATCAAGCAGACTAACAAACAACGAACCAAACGAAACCTTTTTCATTTATAGCGAAATCTCACAGCAACAACAATGACGACGAGATCGGAGAAAGCCGTCGGAATCGACCTCGGCACGACCTACAGCTGCGTCGGAGTGTGGATGAACGACCGCGTCGAGATCATCCCCAACGACCAAGGAAACCGCACGACGCCGTCTTACGTCGCTTTCACGGACACCGAGCGTTTGATCGGAGACTCCGCGAAGAACCAGGTGGCGCTGAACCCTCACAACACCGTATTCGACGCGAAGCGTCTCATCGGGAGGAGATTCTCCGATCCTTCCGTTCAGAGCGACATGACTCACTGGCCGTTTAAAGTCGTCTCGGGACCCGGAGACAAACCGATGATCGTCGTCTCGTACAAGAACGAAGAGAAGCAGTTTTCTCCCGAGGAGATATCTTCCATGGTGTTGATCAAGATGAGAGAAGTCGCTGAGTCCTTTCTTGGACATCCTGTTAAAAACGCCGTCGTTACGGTCCCTGCTTATTTTAATGACTCTCAGAGACAGGCGACTAAGGACGCCGGTTCGATCTCCGGTTTAAACGTTTTGAGGATAATTAACGAACCGACTGCAGCGGCGATTGCGTACGGTTTAGATAAAAAAGGGACGCAAACCGGTGAGAGGAACGTTTTGATTTTCGATCTCGGAGGCGGGACGTTTGACGTGTCTCTGTTAACGATCGAAGAAGGCGTCTTCGAGGTGAAAGCGACGGCCGGAGATACTCACCTCGGTGGTGAAGACTTCGACAACAGGCTCGTGAACCACTTCGTCGCTGAGTTTAGACGGAAGCACAAGAAGGATATCAGCGGGAACGCGAGGGCGTTGAGGAGGCTGAGAACGGCTTGCGAGAGAGCGAAGCGAACTCTCTCTTCCACAGCTCAGACGACGATAGAGATCGATTCTCTCCACGAAGGGGTGGACTTCTACGCGACGATCTCCCGCGCGAGGTTCGAGGAGATGAACATGGATTTGTTCAGGAAGTGTATGGACCCCGTGGAGAAGGTTCTTAGGGACGCGAAGATTGATAAGAACCGTGTCCACGAGGTGGTTTTGGTAGGAGGATCGACTAGGATTCCGAAGATTCAGCAGCTTTTGCAAGATTTTTTTAATGGGAAGGAGCTTTGTAAGAGCATTAACCCTGATGAAGCTGTTGCGTATGGAGCCGCGGTGCAGGCTGCGATTTTAACTGGTGAAGGTAGTGACAAGGTGCAGGATCTGCTCCTTCTCGACGTGGCGCCGTTGAGTCTTGGACTAGAGACGGCTGGTGGGGTGATGACTGTGTTGATCCCGAGGAACACGACTGTTCCTTGTAAGAAAGAGCAGGTGTTCTCCACGTATTCGGACAATCAGCCGGGTGTTCTGATCCAAGTGTACGAAGGAGAACGTGCGAGGACGAGAGACAACAACCTTCTTGGCACCTTTGAGCTCAAGGGGATCCCTCCTGCGCCACGTGGAGTGCCTCAGATTAATGTCTGTTTTGATATAGACGCGAACGGGATCTTGAACGTGTCGGCGGAGGATAAGACGGCTGGCGTGAAGAACCAGATCACGATCACTAACGACAAGGGGAGGTTGAGCAAAGAGGAGATTGAGAAGATGGTGCAGGACGCTGAGAAGTATAAGGCGGAGGATGAGCAGGTGAAGAAGAGAGTGGAGGCCAAGAACTCGTTGGAGAATTATGCTTATAATATGAGGAACACTGTGAAAGACGAGAAGCTAGCTGGGAAGCTGGATCAAGAAGATAAGCAGAAGATAGAGAAGGCGATTGATGAGACGATTGAGTGGATCGAAGGGAACCAGTTGGCGGAGGTTGATGAGTTTGAGTATAAGTTGAAAGAGCTTGAGGGGATTTGCAGCCCGATTATCTCGAAGATGTATCAGGGAGGTGGTGGTGGTGGAGTTCCAGATGATGGTATGCCAGGAGCCGGTGGGTCAGGTGGCTCTGGTGGTGGTGCAGGTCCAAAGATAGAAGAGGTTGATTAGAGAGGTGGGGAGTGTGAAGACAAGAATGTGGCTGTACTTTTGTGTGTCTGAAGTATCTAAGAGAGGTGTTTTGATAGTGATGAAAGTGATGTAGTACTCTTATGTCAGTTTGTTTCTCAAGTAAAATAAACAAATGATCTTCCAATTATGTTTTATCTGTTTCTGAATTTTCCAACAGCGTCTGTGACATCAAGGAGAGTGTCAAAGCCATGTGAAGTTCTTTACCTTTGCTAACAAGAGCAATCACCCACACGGCCACAGCTCTGATGCATAGCTAATGATAACACTAATTAAGCATAACACTAATTAAGCATTAATGAAGAAATGGGGCATCTTGCTTTAGTGCAAGCTGCTTGGTGTCGTCATCATTCAAGAAGGAAAAACACTGAACTGAGACGCATTGAAGAAGATGAAGTTAAGTGTGCGGGGGTCCCTTTTGTGGCTGTTTTTCAACGTTAGAAATAAAATATTCATTCAAGAAAAGGCTAATAATAACACTAATCAAAGCATTGATTATGAAATAACACTAATTGAGCATCTTGCTTCAGTGCAAGCTGCTTTGTGTCACCATTCATGAAGGAAAAACACTGAACTGAGACGCATTGAAGAAGATGAAGATAAAGATAGATAAAGTGTGTGGGTTCCTTTTGTTGCTGTTTTTCAACGTTAGAAATAAATTATTCATTTAGTAAAAGTCTAATCAAATGTGTTCCATGGCAGTTCCGTAAATATCCGCTCGTAGATTAATTACAAATTTTGTCTTGATCCGGACATGATTACACGAGCAAACATTCCTAATCTGAGGAGCATTAATTAATTTGGTGGATTATTAACAAAAGTAACTTTAAAGTAATCAAACCCGTCTCATTCTCGTCTCGGGTCGGGTCGGGGAAAAAAAGATGACCAAAGGGGGAAGAACCAAATGCTTACGTGTTAAGCAGTGACTGGTGAACGACCTTTTCTTCTCGATTCTTTGCTCTCTCCTCTCTCCTCTTCTTCTATTTGATTCGTTTCGTCCTCTATCAGAAAAGCTCCATCTTTTATTTTTCTCAAGTCAAAAGGGTTTTCTCGTCAATGTTCCAAGTCTCTCTCTCTCTCTCTCTCTCTCTGCGATTTTTCCTCGCTTTTCTCGTGAACACCATTTTTGCTAGAAGATTCTAAAAGAAGTTTCATTAGCTGTTAATGCAGCTGTAAAGTGTAGACCTTTCGATATTAATCTCTCTGAATCGAGCAAAGTTTGTAGCTTTCAGTGTTTAGATCTGTGAATCCCACAAGCATTTTGGTTTAGAATCGGTTCAATGTCGGTTCCACCTCGATTCCGGTCTGCCGATTCCGGCGAGCGAGACTTCAGATCGGTTCTTGGTCCGACCGGGAACAAGCTGCAGAGGAAACCACCGGGGATGAAGCTAGAGAAGAAGATGACCATAGAGTCAAAAGATGAGAAAATGAAGAAACCAGATCCTCCTGCTTCACCGACGACGACTCTGAAGCAATGCTCGTCTCTCTGCTCTTCGCTTCTGAGACGGAAAAGTGCCTCCATGACTGCTTCGTATTCCTCTGACGCCTCGTCTTCTTGCGAGTCGTCGCATTTGAGCGTGGCGTCTTCTTCTAGCTGTAAGAAGGTTGTGAGGAGAAGTGGTTCTGTCTCATCATATGGTACGTCTGCGGTGGCGAGAAGGAAGCAGGTTGATGAGAAAGAAGATAAAGTTAGTGGCGGTGGTGTCAGTAATGGTGATTGCTTCGCTGACGGTCGGAGAAGATGTGCCTGGATCACGCCTAAATCTGGTGAGAATCTCCTTTTCACCCCTGTATGGTTTAAGAGGTCATTGCTATTTGCTGGCTATACAATATGGTTGACCAATGTGACATTTATGAAAAGAAAGGAGCTAGAGCTGTAGACTTCTAGTAATCATTGTTCTGCATATACAGAGGATAAGAGTTACTCAGTGTCACGAGCATGTTTGAAAGTTCTCTGTGCTTTGTTTGTTTCATGAAGCGTGTGCAGATCTGAATCACTTGATAGCTTTCTTGTCACTTGCTGTACTTAAAAAGTTTTCGTGCCACGAGGCTACTTCTACCACTCTCTGTTACTCTCTTATCTGCCCTTTCTTTCTCTTTGCTTTACTGATAGTTGGCTAATAATGTTTTTTTTTTTTGTTTCTTTCTTGTCAAGACCCGTGTTATGTTACTTTCCACGACGAAGAATGGGGAGTTCCTGTTCATGACGACAAGTACGTGGCACCCTCAAACTATTTTCCTTTGATCACATATGCTCTTTGTTAATTATAGGAGTTTCTTACCACTTGGTTAACTTGAGTAGGAAGCTTTTCGAGTTATTATGTCTCTCTGGTGCTCTAGCCGAACTCTCTTGGACCGACATTCTCTCCAGAAGGCAGTTACTCAGGTAACCAACCATCAACTTCTTTATAATCACGTTTTGAACCTCTGATGGCAAGCCAGAAACTAGAGTTTTATATGAGCTCTGATCTCAGGGAAGTTTTCATGGACTTCGATCCAGTTGCTGTTTCTGAACTGAACGAGAAGAAGGTAACCGCTGCCATATCCTTACTCTCAGAGGTCAAGCTACGTTCAATCCTCGATAACGCACGCCAAGTGCGCAAGGTAATATAAACCTCAACGCTTCTGATCTATATTACACAACTTATATAAATCTTTCTGGCTGCTAACTCCTTGCTTTATCCACAGATTATAGCTGAATATGGATCATTTAAGAAGTTCATGTGGAACTTTGTGAGCAACAAGCCTACACAGAGCCAGTTCAGGTATCAACGACAAGTCCCTGTGAAGACATCGAAAGCCGAATTTATAAGCAAAGATCTTGTACGCAGAGGCTTCCGCAGCGTGAGTCCAACGGTTATTTACTCCTTCATGCAAGCCGCTGGTCTTACAAACGACCATCTCATAGGCTGCTTTAGATACCAAGACTGTTGCGTAGATGCAGAGACAACAACAACCAAGGCCAAGAAGATGGAACGAGAGTGATAAATAAATTTCAAGTGCAAATTCTGAAAGCTAATTAACGTGTTTGAGTAGTACCATGTTATTTGCTCGCAAAGACTGTTTGACACAACGAGATTTTGCTACCGTACACCGTGATGTGTTCTTGTGTTAGCGTTGTATAGATGTTTTTGGTTGTTGGTTTATATGCTTAGTAGAATGTTGCGTGCGGGGGTCTCTTCTTAGACCGGGACGTTTTTTGGAAATGAATCTACGGCTTTGATCACTATAAATACAAATGTTTCAAAAAAAAAAAACAGAGAAAGTAACCAAACACTTGTTTAATTGGACAAAAGATGAGCTGTTCAAAACTCGATCTTGACGCCGTTTTGGCTGGATTTTTGTGCTGTCGAAGCAGCAGGAGGATGAAGATGACTTTTCTCGAAAGTGTTATGTTTGTGTGTGAATGATAGCAAATAGTAATGCAGACGTGTCTTGATATATATTTCAATGTATGTTGCATCAGAGCAAACTGGTTCCATGATATAAGAAATATATGTCAGAAGACCCTACTAACTACAACACTACGTCTCTAAACAAGCAGGCAGCTTTCACTAAACACGAAAGTTAATAGGTACACCACAAAAACGACATCTTTTTCCCCTGAATTAACCAATTGCTTTGTTCATCTATCAACCTGAAACAGGAATAGTACCACCTTCTCCTTTATCAGTCTTTTCTTCCTGTTCCTCTTCTTCAGCTTCATTTTCGACTTTACCAGTCTCCTTCTCCTCAGAAGCATCCTCCTCACTCAATTTTGTGTCTGCAGTTGGCTCTTTTGCTGATTCTCGCACTTGTCCCTCAGTTTTAGGTTCTTCATTTTGCTCTATCACTGCCTCCCGCTCTTCTCCATCAGTGTTGGGTTCTGCAGTTGGCTCTACTTGTCCCTCAGTTTCAGGTTCTTCATTTTGCTCTACCACTGCCTCTCTTCGTTCTTCTCCATCAGTTTCGGGTTCTGCAGACTTTAGCTCTTCTTCTCCATCAGACTTGGCTTCTACATTCGATTCCTCAGGCGGTTCTTGGTGATCTCTCTTACATTCAGACTCAGCATTTGATTCTTTCCCGTTTTTGGGACTATCTTCAACCTTGGTCTCAGATTCTTCCTTGTCATCACAATCTTCCGAGAATTTTAGGTTCATCTCTTCCCTCTTTTCTGGTTCATTGCTTCCGCCATTCAATGCATCTTTGGTTGCTTTCCCTTGCTTGGTGGAGTTCGTTACAAGGTCTTCCTTCTTCGAGGATCTGTATCCATTAGTGTGAGAATATTCGTTCAAGGATCATAACTTCCACACTAATAATCTCTACAACTATTGTAAAAAAAAATTCACACCTGACTTCTGAAGAACTTCTCGGCTCCACTTTCATAGACGCAATTTTCCTCTTCTTGGCTTTATGCCTTCGCATTCTGCATTTTAAAGCAAAAACTCAAATACTAAAGAGATGCCAAGCGGACAAGATAAAAACCCATGAAAGTTTCACTTACATGGCAGATAAAGGAGTAGAATCAGGCAGATCAATCTCCTCCTTTTCCTGCTTAAACATATTGGCGACAAATCAGTACACATGTCAATTAGATTTCATTACTTTTTTTCAAAGTAGGAAAAGTCTCACCTCACTGATTATCTTCCAACGTTCATTTTTAAGATTAAGTTCTTCAGAATCCCCATCCGAATAAGACACCTGTAAAGAACAGAAGTATGGAAAATTATAAATGAATCAATTATTCAACAAAGTGAGTATTTGGAAATAGAAGTTAGAGAGATTCACATGATGCATCTTCTCACGACTACAATAGGACTTAATGACGCCATCATAAAACCTGTGAAAGACATATAAATGATAAAGATTGATAACGTTCATCACACCACACAGAATCCAAAACGAAAGTTTGCATGTTTCTCAAAACACTTACTTCTTGTCAAGTGGCCACCAGATTTTGACTCTCTTACCAACCAACTCCTCACCAAGCTCACTCTTGTTGGGCTCCTGCAAAAGAGGAAAATATACACCATATGAAAACACGTGACAAATCAAAGCCTCATACAGTGGACAGAGAAGGAAAAAAAATTCACACCACTTCCTCTCTAGCTGTCCGTTTTCTCTTGGGATGGCTCTTGAGAGTTGGTTCAGATTCTTTGGCAGGAGGCGTCATTGCACGAGAATTCTTCTTCTGGGACAGTTTAACCAATTATGAGTTCAAGCAAGCAAGAAAGCTCTAGAGTATCATATATTGACAAGAAAATTTATGGCTCTACTACCTTGTTCTTTGATGACTCGGGAGTCTGCATATCCATGCTTGCACCTTTTGAATTCTTTTTCTTAGCATCTGAGTGGACAGATTTTTCAAGTGGCTTCTTTGCAGATGTTTTCGCTAAACCATTCTGTCCCATCTCCTTTTTAGATTCTGCTAGTGGCTTCTTTACTGCAGCTGTTTTCGCTGAACCCTTCTGTGCTTTCTCCTTATTAGATTCCGCAAGCAGCTTCTTTGCAGCTGTTTTCGCTGAACCTTCCTGTGCTTTCTCCTTTCTAGATTCTGTAAGTGGCTTCTTTGCAGCTGTTTTCGCTGAACCCTTCAGTGCTTTCTCCTTTTTACTTGACTTTGCAGTCTTAGTGCTATCATCAGGTTTTTCAAGGTCAGTTTCCATAAAATCTTCTTTTTCCTCAGGATTATCTTTCTTCACAATCTGTTTCTTTGATGCTGAACCCTCCTGTGTTTTCTCCTTTTTAGATTCTGCTAGTGGCTTCTTTGCAGCTGTTTTCGCTGAACCCTTCAGTGCTTTCTCCTTTTTACTTGCACGCTTAGTGCTCTCTTCAGTTTTTTCAAGGTCAGTCTCCATAAAATCATCTTTTTCTTCAGGATCATCTTTCTTCACAATCTGTTTCTTTGATGCTGAACCCTCCTGTGCTAGTGGCTTCTTTGCGTTTGTTTTCGCTGAACACTTCAGTGCTTTCTCATTTTTACTTGACTTTGCAGTCTTAATGCTATCTTCAGGCTTTCCAAGGTCAGATTCCATAAAATCTTCTTTCTCTTCAGGTTCATCTTTCTTCACAATCTGTTTCTTTATTGCTGGTGTAGCTAAAGAACCTGCATCAAGGTTTGTCTCTTCCATCTTACTCTTGCTTCGTTTCCGTGATCCCTTCCTAGCATTACTAGATGGTGAGAGAGAAATAACAACTGACTGATTCGTTTGACCAACTTTACTTGACAAAGATGCTTTCTTGGCAGCCACCTTTCCAAGAGACGATCCCCTAAGTTCTTTTTCCAGCACCTTCTTACTTGATGACGTCTTGAATGAATAGCCTTCCTCAGGATTCATCAGAGAATTAGGTTTCCGCCCTCTCTTCCTAGTAGACCCTGATTCAGTCTCTCCGTCTGTACTTTCAGATTGCTCTTGCTTCAAAAGTTGTTTCAAACCGTCTCCATTTTTTACATTGTCATCTCCATTGGCGCGAGCCCCACCTCTTGCAGTTCTCTTGGACCTAGTCCCCTTGAGAGATAGTCCCAAATCCATTTTTTCCTAAATCAAAATATTTTGAAGACATTGGTTAAGCAACGTAAATATCAAAACACTGACAATGAAAAAGCCTTGCAAACAAAGTACCTGCAATGAATCACTTGGGACTACCTGTTCTTCTGATATCTTTTCTTCTCCCTGAAGAACAAACAATGATAAAAAATTCAAGATTCAACCACAAAACTACTCTATAACCAATCAAACCAAGAGCTCAAGGCATTAAGAATACCTCGGTTTCTTTGATATTATCAACAATGTGTGCTTCAGTAGTGGCAGCTTCGCTGTGACATATTGAAGAAACTACTGGAGAATACATGTCCAAGCTAGTCCTTGTGAACTTCAAAGCTTCCATGATGTCCGGTCGAAGCTTACAGGCGCAACTAATGAGAACCTTCTCTACAAGCCTCGATGCCACTGGTGAGACATCCTACGCAATTAGGCGACAAGGAAAGAAAAAATTAAATCTCAATTCTCAAGTCTATTGTAAGCTTGAAGACTTAAAATATGAATTCGGAAAAGCTCACCAGGATCTCTTTTCTGACAGAACCCAAGATAATCTTAAGCAAATCCATGGATACTTCTTCACTTTCATCTATAACTGTGACCATTATCGTTTCCATTGAGAGAAGTACCGGTTGAGGACAATCCGGGCTTAATCTATGCACACATATAAAAAAGCCACCAGCGTTACATAAACCACATTTAATCGAGCATTGTTAACTCAGGTCCAATTTATACCTTATGATTTTCAAGAACTTCCGAAACATCTCAAGAATAAGGTCATCACACTCCAAGTCCAACATCACCAAGGATGATCTGACCTTAGCAACAGTATCAAGCACGGCCTCAGCTTTCTTATAACTGTCACAGGAAGCATCCGCAAGTTTTCCAAAGGCCTCAACCGTCACTTCAAAAACCTCCTGTAAGCCAGAGAATGCCATGTGAGATATCAAATTTAAAAAGAGAACAGTGTGAGGAGGAAACACAACAAACCTTCATTTGGTCATCGTCATAAGGGGCCTCTGGGGCAGTAATCCTCATGATTTCGGTTAAGCAGGAGACAACGTACACCCTAACATCAGAATCATGGTTTCTCAAGAGACCAGCAGATACCAAAGCCTGCATCGACGGTTTCAAGGCGTTTCTCACTTGTAGAATAGGATCTTGCTCAACAGCTAGGAGCAGAGACTCGAGTTTCTGCATCAAAAACCAGATGATTGAACACATCATAAACCCTAAAAAGATTTCAACTTTCCGAAACGTTGAACAGAAACAAGAAGCAAAAATCTAGTCTTTACCCTAATCGATTCTTGTGCCCTAATCTAAACAGAGTAATTTCACCAAACGCATAAACGAAATCAACAAAATGCCCTTTTGTATAGTGTTACAAGATCAGAGAAATGTCACAAGGGATCGTACATTGAGAAGGTCGAAGATGGCATCAGTAGAGGAATGAGGGTTTAGGAGATCTTTTCCGGCTTGGAGGAGTGCTTCAGTGAGTTCGGTCTCTCCGAGAAGAGGACCCATCTTTTTGTTCTTGTGGGGATTCAAAAGACCCTAGAAAACGAATTCTCAGAACGGAGAAGCCCTCTCTCTCTCTCTCTCGTCGCCGTCTCAAATCCAAGTCGTTCGAGCAGGAGAAAGAGACAAAAAGGTGACACCTTTACGAGTCTGATGCGCTTTTTTATATCAACATGCAAGAACTGCTCTACGAACTGGTACCAATATATAAATAACTCATATAAATAATTAAAAAATCTTTATAATTCAATTATGTCAAAAGGGTTGACAAAAAAGTCAAGGATGTGGAGAGACATATCTGATTCTAAAACATGTGTTTCTCATCTTGATTATGTTAGTAATCAATCTTGTGTTTTTTTTTTACTCACTAATCATAAATTAGTTTATACACTCAACACATTTCACATTGCTAACCAGTGCGGAGCTAAACTCTTCCCGCCCTTCTTTCTAAGCTTTTCACTTCACAAAAGCTGAAACTTTGAATAGAAAACATATTAACAGCATAAACAGTTTATCAAAATAGGAAAAATATGATATGAAATTTATATAGATGCTGTTATATAACTGATTAAACAATCGATTTTGTAAACTCATAATACAACACGTTCTGTTTATATATTTGTTTAAGAATCTATCCACTGTATTATCACCAACATATAATTATCGTAAACTTGATTAAAATTAATCTGTAAAATTTTCAAACCTACTAATGAAATTGGGCAGAGAAAACCTCAAGCCAATTGGGCACTGGAACAGTAGAGCCTATATAAGAGCAAAACTTGTTTATATTCCAACAGAATCTCGAGAGGTGTCTGCTAACATAGTAAATATCAAAACCAGTAGAAAACAGAATTGAGAATTTGAGACTGAAAACATTTGTAAATCGAGATTTCAAATGCTTCTACAAACTTAGTTAGATTCAATGTGCTTCTTGACGATGTTGAGTGCAGTCGTGTCCTCACCGTAGTCCTGAAACAGCAGCCAGCAAAACAAATTAAGTAAATTACCACCAGATACAAGAAGAAATGAAACTAATTGTATGGATTAGATATTTTTTTCATAGACATGGATTGACAAGTATATATATACCTTGACCACAAGACAGGAGCATCCAACAACCTTTCTAGCATTACCCTCAGAGTCAATCTTACAGAGCTGAAACAACATCAAAAGATTCAAATTTATTCAACCAAACAATCATTCAGAAAAAAAAATAGCAAGCTTTTAGTAAGCTATGCATATACGGAGAGAGTTAGAGTAGAAGAAGGACTTACACCAGCCCATTCGCCGAGGGTCTTGGCACTTGGAACAGTAAGCAAGTTGATGTTGTGATCAGCGCAGAGAGCCTTAACAAGCTTCACGTAATCAGGCTGGTTACAGTCTTCAGCCAATACACAGAGCTGAGCCACACGCTTCTCGATAAGCTTAGCGCTCTCATGGAGACCACGAACAACACCACCATGAGCACGAGATTTCCTAAGAGTCAACTCCAATGCGGTCAACAAGTCCATGTCCTCAGGGATGATGGCCGCTGGCTCGGCAACGGGAGGAACAACAACTGGAGCAGCAGCGTCTTCACTGAAATAAATAAAAGAAAATCACGATTCAGACAAAAAAAAAGAAACCAATCACATGACTTCTAAAGAATATATTCTTATTTAAAAACCGAGATTTAGTTTAACTCATTAAAATGATATTCACACAAGCGTTAAACCTAAAGAAATGAACCTTGAGATTATCAACTATCCACAGCCATCGACGGGTAATGACATCAACATCAAACATAGAAAGCGAGCTAATCAAAGAAGAAATTGCAGCTTAACCACCACAACAGAAGAGAAGCTTACCCCGACATGTTTGTGTCTTTCAAATGCCTTTTTTTTTAAAAAAAGTCCTTGATCTGTCAATATAAAACCAACAGCAGATTAGTCTCCAAGGGAAAACTGTAACGCATCAAAAAGCAGCGTAGGATGAACAAATTTGAGCAATTAAATACACGGCCCAGATTAGAATCGTGCGAACCTCAGAGACGAAGACGGCTGCAGCTGAAATTGTGAGGAACGACTTAACTAGTCACTACTAAAACCCTAACTTCACCAACCAGAAACAAAAACATTTGGCGTAGCGATGCGGATCTGGGCCACATATTTGGGCTTTTCTAACGTTGGTGAATGGCAAGAGTACTATTTGAATTATGAGCATAGACCAAGCCTAAAATGGGCCTGGGCCAAGCCGCCAAGCGTATATCACGTGTCAATTAAGTTTGACTGGAACACGCGGGTCAAACTGGATCACAACCCCCATAACGACCGTCATCCTCGAGTTACTTACAGATTACGTAAAATGGAACCGACACGAAGAAGAACATTATGTCTGCGTCTCCGAACCAACTCTCTTCTTCTTCTTCTTCTTCTTCTTTCGATCTGACCCGGTTTTACTTCTCTCGTAATCGAATCAATTGGATCGCATCTTCCAGGGGGAACTCGAAGGTTTTCGGTTACGAGGAGGAAGAATAAACCTTGATCTGTATTCAAAAAAAGGAGAGATTTTTGATTTAATTCATAGGACTGTCTCCATGGACGTTCCTAGCTCTTGGGATGAGTTACGGAAACAGGTATTATCTTCTTGAAATTCGAAAGCTAGTAATGGATATTTCTCTAGGACAGAACTACGAAGCTAGTAACGTCTCACATTTTTTTGAATATTGGACTCAATTGGAATGTTTTAGATGCAAATCGCCTTCTGGTACTTAAAAATGAAAATGCGTTTTTTTTTTTTGCTCTCGTTTGAATCCCACCACAGGCTAGAAAAATCGAAGCTCAGCTTGACGAGCAGATGCATTCATATCGCAGACATGTTTCCGCAAAGTGTGATGGTGCTGAGAGTGATCTTGAAGGTGGGATTGACTTGCTCCTAAGGCAACTTCAACAAGTTAATGCTCGGATGAAAGCATGGGTTTCTTCTGGTGGCTCTGAGATGGTCTCCCATACTCTGACTCGACATCAGGAGATCCTTCAAGATCTCTCACAGGTAATAATGAATCCATTTACTACTTACTTGATTTTGTTTAGCTTTGGTTGTGTAGATGCTGATTAGCAATGGAATGTGTGTTACATTTCGACCTTAAGTTTGCACTTTTATGTTTAAGCTAGTTTTGTGACTCAACCTTTTGTTATAAACCACTCTTGTTCCTTGTATAGTATGACTCATTAAAAAAATGCAGGAGTTTAATCGACACCGCTCCAGTCTAAGAGCAAAACAAGAGCATGCTTCACTTCTTGAAGACTTTAAAGAATTTGATCGGACTAGATTAGACTTAGAAGCTGGGGGGGATGGGTCGACAGAGCAAGCACTGCTCAAAGAACATGTGGGAATCAACCGCAATGCAGCGCAGGTAACTAAAATTCCTATGTCAGTAAATCTTTGTTAGGACTTTACTGAACTGACTATCATATGAAACGGTACTGCAGATCGATGGTGTCATTTCACAAGCTCAGGCAACGCTCGGTACACTTGTGTTTCAACGTTCAAGTTTTGGAGGAATCAACTCAAAGCTTAGCAATGTCACGAGTCGTCTACCCACGGTACAAACGAGCTTATTGGCAAACTGTTTACACTCTTTACTTTTTTTTTTGGTGTGCGGCTATGGCCCGCGTTATCGAGTATTATCATCAGGTATACCTCACTCTGCAATACTATGGCTAATAACCCCACTGCAGGTGAACACTATTCTGTCAGCCATAAAGAGGAAAAAGTCCATGGATACAATCATTCTTTCACTCGTTGCGGCTGTATGCACATTTCTCATACTCATCTACTGGTTAACCAAGTAAAAATATGCTCATTTCTTTAGATTCATCTCTCTGCGTTGGGCCACGTCTGGCTTTCCCGTGTTGTTATTTTGTTATGTGGTCATTGATGTTCTAGTAAAGAATCTAAAGATTAAAAAAAAATAAGGATATTTTGTGTACAGTTTAGACGAGCTTATACAAACCATCTGTTTCTCTTATCGTATTCTGGAATTTCTTTGTTTTTTTTTTGCTGTGTGGTATGTTGCCACATTGGACCAATTCACCATTGGCTAATAGTACGTACAACTGGATATAATCTTTCAAACATAGTGTGTTTCTTCCCCTCTATCGAGGTTGATCACATATAACAAAAATCAGATAATGTGTTTTTTCTGATCAAGTTTTGAAGGATGAGAAAATAAAATTTTGGTGAATCTGTTTGTTGACCCGCAAGGATCCTGCAAACCAAACTGATACATAGAGTTTACTCACTCAAGTAAATGATTTGAAGTGACTCGTAAAGACGAAAAGCTTTTTTCAGGCTTGTTTTTCGCGAATCCACTCAACAAAATTGTTGAGAAGCAATGGCCATGCAGGTCCTGGATTGTATTCCGACATATCCGGGAAACTTGTCTGTAAATGTGATAAACAATTCTATAGTTAGTTGTTGAAACTGCCAGCCAAGCAGAGAAATAAAAAGAACTAGGTAACATACCACCTCATTGCAGAACCTGTAAAAGCCCATCCATTGATCCATGTTTATGACTTTGTAGTCGTTTTGGATCTGTTGTCAACACACACACAAAACAATTCATGGGATAAGAAAACATTTCGGTCATGTGAAAGTATAAGACTTTGTTAGTGATGTAAAGACCTTTAAATACAAAATAAACAAAAAATATATATATATATATATACCTTTAAATACTCGACAAAGTAGTCAACTTGGGGTCCGAATGTAGATCCCAAGACCATATCTAGGAGTTGACATGCAGTCTTGATGTCTATGCTCTCTTCTTCTCCGTCTGAATTAAAAAGCAAAAAAAAAAGATCATACAGACATAAAAAGAGGTGTTAATATCTCATGAAGAATCTTTGGTTAATGTTAGTAAAAAGAGTTTGCCAGCTCCACCACGTATATGCCACATATATGAAATAAATTATTATATGATGGAAACATCAAAATCAGGTTTAACTGATTTTAACCTTAATTAATGAAGTCAATCTGTAGTTTAGCAAATTTAACCCAGTTAAGTAAATCTGATCCGACCCAACTCATTAAATCTGACCAGTGTATACGAAAAGAACAAGACTTCCCCCAAATGGATTTCATAACATTTTGGGATTTACAAGGCTAATCGATTTCTAACAGAGAAAAAAGAGACAGAGAAAGAAAGATGGAATTGGGTGGAGGATCGAGCAATAAGCTAAGGAGCAAGGCAAGTGAAGGCTACGTGCTTTGAACTTAAAAGTCTGTGATCACGTAAAAGAAGCTGAATGATACTAACCGAGCTTGGAACTTATATTGGAATACCGATGAAACACATTGATTATTGTCTGTGTTGCTCGTTCCATAACACTAGGCGCCAAACTCAACGCTTAATGAATGACCAAAAAAAAGTTACACAAAAGTCATAACGAAGCAGAAACGTTAAAAGAAAGCAGGGGAGTTGATTCAATTAAATTTGTCAACTAGTTATTTACATACAGTTTGAGCTTTCTATCACCAGCTCCCATTATAGGCTGCTCGTGATTTTCAATCCAATTTCAGCATATAATAATTACACATAAACCCTAGACGGAATTGATTCAATAATCGGAGAAAGAGAGTGAGAAACCTGATCCGTGGTGGAAGATGTTCTCCTGCTACAAGAGTATAAATCTATGGCTGTGATCTGCAGTGAGTTCAATAAGGTTATTATATATAGTCATGATTAGGTTTTCTAGTTGCAGTGTCCACTTTCTTTTCACAATGAGAATTCCATTGATGAATTTAAATATTATACGTATTTACCATTATTAAAAACTATTATGGATCTTTTTTAAGTGATGGATAACTCAGCTGAAAATATTTAAACAGAGATATACAACCACCAACTCCACCAGAGTTAGCTCTTTACACCTGGCAAATCATATACAATCACCAACTTACAGTTATTGTTTATCCTCGTTTTCATAAGGATTAACCCAACTTGGTATAGAATACAATTGAAGGGCATTGTTTTCAAAAGAAAATAGTTTCTTTTGCGATTGTATTTGCAACTCTATTCCCATCTCGCCAAATGAGAATTATCTTTGAAATCAAGTTTTTTCTTTTATGAATATAAGCATTAAGAACAGGCCACGATACTTATTCAGCTGTTGCATCAACCAAATTCTTTGGAATCAGATTCGAGTATTAAGTTTCTGACGTACCATGATGGAAATGGCCCATTGCAATACTTCCACCTCTACTTCTAGAGAAGACCCATTTTATTAGTTTTTCTTTTTGTTCACATCCACCTAGCCTCACCTTTATGATCTTTTTAAGATCCAATATTGTGGCTTCTTGGGATCAAAGCTCTTCACCCTCTCCTCATGATCAAACCTCGTCTCCCACTCTTCCATGTCCTCCTTTGCTTTATTCATGTCATCATAGTCCAAGACTTTAATCACATACTCATTTATGCCTTTCCACAATCCTAGCCTGTTTTGCTATTCATTTTTGCCTCTGCTAATATGGCTCCTATAAGAGAGAAAATAAGTATCATATATGCAAAAAAAAAATGATTTAAACAATCAAAAACTCAGAAGAGGAAACAGTTGGAGATAAGAGGCACTGCGACCACGAAACGAACGCTTCTAAATATCCGTAAACTTTCGAACCAAATCAAATACTCTCGTAATCCATGGTAAAAGAAGTCAGAATGCTGACGTGGAGAAGGAGAGAATAGATAGCTGGAACTTTATATAGTTTTCATTTTTCTTTGTTATCGTTTATGCGTTTAGAACTGGAATTGAGTAGTGAGATAGTGAGATCTTGAAGCGATTCTCTCATGGAGGATTCGTTTTGAGAAGTTGATCGGAGTGATCCCATATATTCTTGAGACTATTTCTGGTTGTAATTGTGTCGTTGATCAGTAATACGGTGTATCTGAGGAATACGTTGAGATTGATTACAGAGTCTATAGGTATAAACCTTAACAGGTGTGTAGGGGAGATACGTCTGGATACAACTGGATATACTATTTCAAACATAATAATAATAATAATGTGTCTCCCCTCTATTGAGGTTGATCACAATTCACATGCAACAAACGTCAGAATAATGTGTCTTTTTTGATAAAGTTTTTGAAGGGCAAGAACTGAAATACATTTTTTGCTGAATCTGTTTTTGCTGAGACCAACGATCCTGCAAAGACTTGAGGACCAGTGTTTCAAACTTTTTCAGGCTTGTTTTTCACGAATCCACTCAACAAAATTGTTGAGAAGCAATGGCCATGCAAGCTCTGGATTGTATTCCGTCATCTCCGGGAAACTTATCTGTAAATGTTACAAACAATTCTATAGTTGGTTGATGAAACTGCCAACCAAGCAGAAAAATAAAAAAAGAATTAGGAAACATACTTCATTGCAGAACCTGTAGAAGCCAATCCATTGATCCATGTTTATGACTTTGTAGTCGTTTTGGATCTGTTGTTAACACACACACAAATCATTCATGAGATTGGAAAACATTTTGGGTCATGGGAAAGTATGAGACTTTGTTAGTGATGTAAACACCTTTAAATACTCGACAAAGTAGTCAACTTGGGGTCGGAATGTAGATCCCACGACGGTATCTAGGAGTTGACATGTAGTCTCTATGTCTATGCTCTCCTGTTCTTTCTCTGAATTGAACAGTAAACAAACATCACACAAACACAGTGATATAAATAAGCCGTGACATACAAATATCTCTCATGCAGATGAAGCTTGGGTTAATGTTTACCTGTTAAAGAATAGCGAAAGGTATAAGCATAGAAATTTGCAAAATTTGATGGCGTCCTGACCTTAAATAGAACAAAATAAAAAAGAGGCGTTAGCATGGTTGAGTGCTGAGAAGATAAAAAAAAAAAGAGAAAGCATAAAACTCCGAACCTCTTTCTCTAGCTCGGGAAGGGCTTTCTTCAGTTCATCAATTGTATCAGCTCTTAAAGCCATAAGGCCTCTTATCCACTCCTCCTACAGATGCACACAGTGAGTGAATATTAATAACAGAAAGAACAAAGCACCAAACTTAATTCTGAGTATCAAAGGGAAAACAAATGATCTCAAGCTCTTACCTGTGTAATGTAGCCCTGTTTCTCAGCTTTCATCTTCCTGCGATGTGAGATTCAAAGTTGTTTTAGGGAAATTTAATTGTTGTTAAAGAACTATTAAGAAAACGTTCGATGGATAATAGTTACGTACCAAGCAAGCATCAAGAATCTGATATCGGTACGAGAGACATCCAAATCTGAGCAAAGTTTTTCTATTCCTTGAGAGCTGTTCAGGTAACATATACTATTAGAGAGAAGCTGATGAGATACTAAACGGAGCTTTGGAAAGACGAATCAATACTGGGATTAGTTAGTTACTTACTCAATGAGATTGGAACTTCTAATGGTATATATATGATACAATTCAATAAAATTATTAATGTCTTTTTCCAGTTCCGTAAGCGAAGCAGCAGAAACGATAGTCATAACGAAGCAGAAACGTTTAATCCAAAGCATAGTGATTTACAGTGTCAGCTTCAACTGTTCAAACAAAGATCATACATGTTACTTCTATCACCACCAGCAGCCAATCACAGGCTGGTTATGATATTTTCAAATCCAAATTTCAGCAAAATACTAACCCGTAAAAGTCCTAGATGGATTTCGTTCGATGATCCTTGGTGGAAGAAGATGTTCTCTTGCTACAACAGTACTACAAAATCTATGGTTGCCTGTGATTTTGCATTTCAATAAGTTTATTTTTATAGTCATTATTAGGTTTTCTAGTTGCCTCCAAAAAGAAGAGTGTCCACTAAGAAAGTCCACTTATTTTAGTTGCCTCCAAAAAGAAGAGTGTCCACTAAGAAAGTCCACTTTTTTAGTTGCCTCCAAAAAAAGAGTGTCCACTTAAAAAGTTCACTTTTTTGTCAAGAAAGTCCACTATTTTTTAAAAAATGAAATTATTGAGTTGGCAAGTAGAAGACAAGTGTGAGTGATGTGGATTATGGTGAAATTGTTTCTGACTTCTAATTGGTCACAACCTCTGAGATTTCATCTATAGATATTCTCATCATTTCTAAACCTTTTTTGGTCAAACCTTGTATTTGTTTTTTTTTCTAAACCTTGCATTTTAATTCATAAAACATACTCATCCCCTACAAGAGAGTTTGAGAAAACAAACAAACTGTTTTTTATCTAGCCCATCGGCCAATTCATTACGCGAACGTGGTAGAAATTTAAAGGAGATAGAGGAGAGGGATCGAGACACCACGTGAATGTCATGAAACAGACCAAGTCCTTAGCACCTGCCTGGACAGCATTAATAACTGCCTTTTTAAACGCCAAAGCTTCCGTCATCAAAGCTGAAGCAACATTTTACATTTGTCCCTCTGAATCTCCTCCCTTTGTTTCTTTTTCTTCCGAAGAAACAGAGTGCACATATATTTTCACTTGTTCAAAGATCCCTAAAATACTTTTCGTAGTATTTTTTTGTCATCTTATACTGGATTATATAGCTGTATCCATGAGCTCACACAAAACCGAAACCTAATACTCACATTCATCTGATGTTTATTTAAGAATGTGGCAAGGAGAAATACATTATTTTTGCTCAACATAAGAATGTGGCAAGGGGTGTATTGAAATGATGAAAGGACGATGTTTATAATTTTATAAATGGTGTGTAGCAAGATACGTCTGCATAGACCTTCAGATACACATGGATACAATATTTCAAACATTATAATAATAATGGGTCTCCCCTCTATTGAAGTTGATCACAATTCACATGCAACAAACGTCATACATAATGTGTTTTTTTTCTAATGAAGTTTTGAAGGATGAGAACTGAAATAAAATTTTGCTGAATCTGTGTTTGTTGAGCCCAACGATCCTGCAAGGAACCAATGTGTTAAGCTTTCAGGCTTGTATTTTCAAGAATCCACTCAACAAAATTGTTGAGAAGCAATGGCCATGCAAGCCCTGGATTGTATTCCGTCATCTTCGGGAAACTTATCTGTAAATGTGATAAACACTTCTATAGTTAGTTTATGAAACTGCCAACCAAGCAGAAAAATAATAAAAAGAATTAAGGAGACATATATATACCTCATTGCAAAACCTGTAAAAGCCCATCCATTGATCCATGTTTATAACTTTGTACTCGTTTTGGATCTGTTGTCAACCATACAAAACCATTCATGGGATAAGAAAACATTTTGGGTCATGAGAAAGTATAAGACTTTGTTAGTGATGTAAAGACCTTTAAATACTCGACAAAGTAGTCAACTTGGGGTCGGAATGTAGATCCCATGACGGTATCTAGGAGTTGACATGTAGTCTCTATGTCTATGCTCCACTGCTCTTCTTCCTCTGAATTGAACAGTAAACAAAACATCACACAAACACAGAAAGGTGAGAAATAAGCCGTGACATACAAATATCTCTCATGCAGATGAAGCTTGGGTTAATGTTTACTTGTTAAAGAATAGCGAAAGGTATAAGCATAGAAATCTGCAAAATTTGATGGCGTCCTGACCTTAAATAGACAGACAAAAAAAAAAGCCTTAGCCATGATTCAGTGCTGGGAATAAAACGAAAGCACAAAAACTTCTGAACCTCTTTCTCTAGCTCGGGAAGGGCTTTCCTCAGTTTATCGAGTGTATCAGCTCTTAAAGCCATAAGGCCTCTTGTCCACTCCTCCTACAGATGTACACAGTGAGCTAACATCAGAAAAAAAAAAAAGTAAAGTACCAAACTTGATTCGAAGTATCAAAGGAATAAAGGATCTCTAGCTCTTACCTGTGTAAAGTAACCTTGTTTCTCAGCTTTCATTTTCCTGCGATGTAAGAGTTTATATTGTGCTAAAAGAACAATTACATATACTAAGAAAATGTTGGATGGATATAATAGTGGTTACCAAGCAAGCATCAAGATTGTGATATCGGTACGAGAGACGACATCCAAATCTGAGCAAAGTAACACTATTCCTTGAGGGCTGTTCAGGTAACATGTATTAGAGAGAAGCTGAATGATACTAAACCGAGCTTGAAAAGCAGAGTGAATGGGATAGTTACTCAATGAGATTGGAACTTGTTTTGGAATACTGATGAAACACATCAATTATTGAATTCATGGCGGATTCCAATTCAGTGAGAGGGAGAGAGAGACTCATGGTGGACGGTGTGATTGAATCAACCTGCTTTCTTCTTCAATCTACACAAACAGAGACAAAATAAGTATTTTATATATTCAAAAAAAAAAAGAGAGATGAAGATAAGACTTAAACAATCAAAAACTCAGAAGAGGAAAGAGTTGGAGAGAAGAGGCGCCACAACCACAAACGAAATATCTGAGAGACGAAGAGGCAGCTGATTGGAAGAAAAGATATGTAGTTGTTAAAAATACACACTAATTTAAATTTATTTTTCTTAAGTTTCACTTGGTTCATTAGGAACTTTGATATATAAATCAATTTATTTGTCATGAATCAAAGATATACATACACACGTTAAAAGCTTTTTCAGGCTAGTTTTTCACGAATCCACTCCACGAAATTGTTGAGGACCAATGGCCATGCAAGCCCTGGATTGTATTCTGCCATCTCGGGGAAACTTATCTGTAAATGTTACAAACAATTCTGGTTAGTTGATGAAACTGCCAACCAAGCCGGGAACTAATAAAGAAACAGGAAACATACTTCATTGCAGAACCTGTAAAAGCCCATCCATTGGTCCATGTTTATGACTTTGTAGTCGTTCTGGATCTGCTGTTGTCAAAACACACAAAACCAATCATGGGATTATAAGACTGCGAGTAAAGTATTCTGAACATGAAAAGCGATGAGATTTTTGAGCGATGCACACCTTTAAATAGTCGACAAAGTAGTCAACTTGGGGTCGGAATGTAGATCCCACGACGGTATCTAAGAGTTGACATATAGTCTCTATGTCTATGCTCCCCTGTTCTTCTTCCTCTGAATTGAACAGTAAACAAACATCACACAAACACAGAAAGGTGATATATAAGCTTTGATTAATGTTACCTGTTAAAGAATAGGTAAAGGCGTAAGCATAGAAATCTGCAAAATTTGATGGACTCCTGACCTGTAAGAGGCAGAAAAAGCCTTGTAGCATGGTTGAGTGCTGAGAAGATGACAATGAATATGAAAGCATAAAAACTCAGAACCTCTTTCTCGAGCTCGGGAAGGGCTTTCTTCAGTTTATCGAGAGTATCAGCTCTTAAAGCCACAAGGCCTCTTGTCCACTCTTCCTGTGTAAAGTAGCCTTGTTTCTCAGCTTTCATTTTCCTGCAATATAATTCGAGTTTAAATTGTGCTAATAAGAGAACAATAAAAATAAAATAATATTACGAAAGTTTTGATGGATATAATGTTGTTACCAAGAAAGCATCAAGATTGTGATATCGGTATGAGAGACATCCAAATCGGAGCAAAGTTCCTCTATTCCTTCAGGGCTGTTCAGGTAACATATATAACCAAAGATATATTAGAGAGGATCGAGCTGAATGATACTAGGACTAAGAGGAAGATACATGGCTTGCAAAGATGATAGTTTACTCGATGAGATTGGAAGTTGTATTGGAATACCGATGATACACATTAACTATTACTTTCAAGGCTTGTTCAACCGTAGCCTTGCTCGAAACTGAACCAATAACAAAAGTTAGACAAAAGTCATAACAAAATCAGAAACGTTAACACAACAAAATCAACAGAGATAAAAGTCCTTTGATCACTTAAGAGAACCTGATTCCAAGAAAGAATATTTCAGTAGAATGAGCTCAATTGTTCAAACAAAGATCATGTTGTGATTTTGAACAACATAGCTCTGATACCATGTTGACATTTTGCTCTTGTTCTAGGCTTAGGCCTCTCCACCACTTATCTTGGCCAGCCTCTCTTTCTCTTTCTCACTCTGTTTTGTACTCTGTTTTACACTCACTCACTCTCTCTGTTTCTTTACTTGTGTTTCAACTTACACAAGCATACTCACTCTCTTGACTCTCTCACTCTTACGTTAGTTGTTGTTCTTGTAGAGAGAGAAAAGAGAACACTTTCATTGTCTACATTTTTACTTCTCCAAATCTTTTCTTATTATTAGACTTGGATACCTTTTACAACACAACACACATACATACTTATAGTAGTCTTTTACTGACTACTACACTTGCACTTCAACTATTACAACCTAGCCTTAACTCTACTAACAACTCTTACCAACTCAAACAACAACTCTAGACTAGCTAGACATTAACCAACACTTCACACATTTGTTGGCTTAACTAAACTAACTAGACTTTACTCTTAATCTCCTTGTTGTAACTTCTAGTTACAACCAAGTCTCTTCCTTGACTTCTTGTTGTTGTCGTTGGTCTTACTTCTCTTCTTCCTCTGTTGCTTGCGCTCCAAGCTTCTTCTTCTTCCATTGGAGTATTTAATCAAAGTGCAATCTCAACAGATCATCACCAGCATAATTACACATAAACCCTAGAGGAGAAAGAGAGAGAGATAGAACATAAGCGATAGAGATCCGTAGTAATAAGATTTAAATAATCAAAAACCCAGAAGAGGAAAGAGGCACCACGAACACGAAGCAAAGTTTCTAGATTGAGAAGAGACGTAGAGGCACCTACCTGATTGGAAGAGACATCCAAATCAGAGCAAAGTTTCTCTATTCCTTGAGAGCTGTTCAGGTAACATACCATTAGAGAGAAACTCAATGAGATAACTAAACGGAGCTTTGGAAAGAAGAGTCAATGGGATTAGTTACTTACTCAATGAGATTGGAACTTTTATTGGTGTACTGATGATACAAATTATCACATCTATTGATTTGTTTTTCTAGATCCGTAAGCGGAGCTGACCAATACCAAAAAAAAAATGTTACACAATAGTTATAACGAAGCAGAAACGTTAATACAAAAGCATAGTGATTTACAGAGTGAGCTTCAACTGTTCAAACAAAGATCATATATGTTCTTCGACACCAGCAGCTAGCCAATCAGAGGCTGATTATGAATTTTTCAATCCAATTTGAGCATAATACTTACCCATAAAAGCCCTAGACGGATATGGTTCGATGATCCGTGGTGGAAGATGTTCTCCTCCTACAACAGTACTACAAAATCTATGGCTGTGATTTTGCATTTCAATAAGTTTATAATCAGGAGTAGGTGTTTTAGTTGCCTCCAAAAGAAGAAAGAAGAGTGTCCACGTATTATTTAGAATTTTTTCATGCACAAAATTAAATTAGATAATTAAAAAAATTGAGTTGGCAAGTAGAAGACAAGTGCGAGTGATGTGGATTATATGGTGAAGGTGTTTCTGACTTCTAATTGGTCAGATATCTATCCACGACAGCCTCTGAGATTTCTTCTACAGATATTCTCATCATCTACTGTCCCTCTAATAAAATCTCCTCTCTTTGTTTCTTTTTCCTCCCAAAAAAAAAAACATAACACTCAAAAACAGAGGAGAGATACATTAGAGATCCAATGGCGATGGCTGTATCCGGAGCTGTGCTCAGTGGGTTTGGTTCTTCATTCCTCACACGAGGCAAGAATAGTGCCACCTCATTAGGAATCGGTGTAAGCTCTGGAGCTGCGAGAGTTGGCCGGAAAACTCTGATCGTAGCTGCCGCTGCCGCTACTCAGCCCAAGAAATCGTGGATCCCCGCCGTTAAAGGTGGCGGCAACTTCTTAGACCCTGAATGGCTCGATGGCTCGTAAGTGATTCCCAGTTTCGTGAACGATCGTTTTTGTAAAAATGAATCTCAAAAAGTTGAGAACTTTCCGAGTCAAATGTGAATGTTTTTTTTTGTTTTGTTGACAGGCTACCCGGAGATTTCGGGTTCGACCCACTGGGTCTCGGAAAAGACCCGGCTTTTCTGAAATGGTACAGAGAAGCGGAGCTGATCCACGGCCGGTGGGCGATGGCGGCGGTTCTCGGTATCTTCGTCGGGCAGGCGTGGAGCGGCGTGCCGTGGTTCGAAGCCGGAGCCGACCCACGAGCCATCGCGCCGTTCTCGTTCGGGTCACTCCTCGGGACGCAGCTGCTTCTCATGGGTTGGGTGGAGAGCAAACGTTGGGTCGACTTCTTCGACCCGGACTCTCAGTCCGTCGAGTGGGCGACGCCGTGGTCGAGAACCGCCGAGAATTTCGCCAACTATACTGGTGATCAGGGGTATCCAGGTGGGAGGTTCTTTGATCCGTTGGGACTCGCGGGGAAGACGCGCGAGGGTGTTTACGAGCCGGACAGGGAGAAGCTGGAGAGGTTGAAAGTGGCGGAGATTAAGCACTCTAGGCTTGCGATGCTTGCTATGTTGGTCTTTTATTTTGAGGCTGGTCAGGGGAAAACGCCTCTAGGTGCTCTTGGTTTGTGATCATGGTTGTTTTGAGCATGGTTGTTTTGAGTATGCAGAGTCCAGATGTTTTATATTTTTACTTGTTGCACGATTAGGAACTAGTCGTAAGTATGCGAGATTAGGTGAAGCAACAAAGAGTAAGAACCTGGTCGTTAAAGAAAACGCAGCATTTTAGCAAAAAAAAAAAAAAAAAAAAGAAAAGAAAACGCAGCAGGTTTAAAAGTTAAAACCAACGTTCTAAACATGATCACTCTTTTGAGTAGACACACATAACATAAATCTTTAAAGGAACGTATCTATGTGCAGGCCGAGTCACAAAACAATGATGATTCTTCGTTCTTCGTCCCTGATGACTTTAGCATCTCTCTCGACAACAGGTCCCGAGCCCTGAATATCTCAAATGGAGTTAGCTAATACATAACCACAAGTACACAACACAGCCATCAAGCATCAACCTAATAATAACAGTGGAAACGAGTTAAATATTTTTGAGTTTTTGCTATACTCTATCTCAAAGATATTAGGTTGCAGCGAGTTTTTTTTTTCTTTTTGCTCTTGTCCTCCTTACAATTTGATTTTAGGCTTATCAAAAGAGTAGATGTAATTTAATACTAGTGATTAGTTTATCTATTACATAGTTGATCTTTAGTGGAAGATTCTCATACGTAAACGTTTTTAAATATATAGACTGTTGTTGACCAAAAAAAAAAAAAACAAAAGACTGTTTACCGGCAAGGAAAAAGGTGAAGAAACATCAACCAATTAAAATAATTTATTTATTTAGCAAATATTCCTAATTGATATGCTTTAAGAGCTGAGACAAAGAAGTTTCCTTCCTCCTCAGCATTTTGGTCCCCAGATCTTATTATATCAGTCAAAATTCATTCCTCAATCAAGCTAAACCCTAAATCCAGCTCCCAAATAAATCAATTTCTCCATCAGAGCCGTAACCCAAACGCGAATTCGCCTCGATAGGCTCTGGATTTGAGGTGAAATTTCGAATCTAGCTTTTTTTTTCGAGTTTTCTCAGTTCTTACGATTAAGAGAATAGATGAATCAATCTTTGTTTTGGTGTGATTGAGTAGTAATACTTGATCTGTATAGAGGGGTTTGAGGATGGAGCAAGCTTCTGCTCTTCATGGCTTGAAATATATTTAGAAACTCTTCATGGGATTTGAGTTGTAATAAGTCTATACTTACTATTTTTGCTCTTCATGGCTTGTTAAACGTTGTAGGACACTCGATGGATAATAATAACTGGAGGCCTTCTCTTCCTAATGGAGATCCTGCCATGGAAACAGGTGACTGGAGAGCTCAATTGCCACCTGATTCACGCCAGAAGATTGTCAACAAGATGTAAGCTTTAGTTTTTTTTTTGCCTGTTGTTATGTCTCTGTCAAAGTTAAATACAAGGTTGATATGGTGTTTATAGTTCCTTGGCTAATAATTCATATACTTATTTACTTGCCACTTGCGCAGAATGGAAACACTAAAGAAGCACCTTCCATATTCTGGGCCAGAAGGAATCAACGAGCTCAGGAGAATTGCTGCCAGATTCGAGGAGAAAATTTTCAGCGGTGCTGTTAACCAGGTAATTATTAAGCTCCTGAATCTTCTTTCTTTTTTTGGTTGTTTCATTAAAGTTGGGCAAATATAAAATATTTGTGAGGCAATGCACTCCGCAACCTGGAAAAGAACGACTTTTGGTAAAGCTTAATCCCCAATATATGCTGACTATGGAGAGGAAATCCGTGTTTCTTTTATTTCGACTTTCAGACTGATTACCTTCGGAAAATATCCATGAAGATGCTGACTATGGAGACTAAATCGCAAAATGCAGCTGGCTCTACCTCATCTATCCCTGCTGCTAATAATGGCACATCCATGGATTCAAGTAATCATAATTATGTATTGCTTTAACTCTGTTCATCTGTATTTTGGATGAACGTTTCTCTAATTTTTTTGCTGTTTAACCTTTCGTTGAATAGTGCCTACCAATCAAGGGAACCTTCTTCCAGGAACGTTACCAAACAATCAATCTCAAACACCTCAGACGTTGCTGACCCAAACCATGCAGAACAATACAGCCTCTGGAATGATGGGTTCTTCCGCTCTACCATCCTCCATGCCGCCGGTTTCTTCCATAACCCATAACAACGTCACAGGCGTTGTAAACCAGAATTCCAATATGCAAAATGTAGCCGGAATGTTGCAAGATTCATCTGGGCAACATGGCCTTTCAACGAACATGTTTCCTGGACCCCAAAGGCAGATGCTGGGCAGACCGCATGCTATGTCTTCACAGCAGCAGCAACAGCAGCAGCCACAGAGTGCACAATATCTTTATCAGCAACAGCTACAGCAGCAACTTCAGAAGCAGAATTTTCAGTCAGGGAATGTTCCTAATTCCAGTTCGCTTTTGCCATCACACATACAACAACAGCAGCAACAAAATGTGCTGCAGTCCAATCAAATGCATTCGTCTCAACAGCCTGGTATTCCAACATCTGCAACGCAGCCTTCCTCTGTGAGCTCAGCTCCTCTACAGGGTCTCCACACAAATCAACAATCAAGTCCTCAATTACCTGGGCAGCAGACTACGACACAGGCTATGCTTCGTCAGCATCAATCTTCGCTGCTAAGGCAACATCCGCAATCACAACAAGCTTCTGGAATCCATCAGCAGCAAACTTCATTGCCACAGCAGTCAATTTCTCCTCTACAACAGCAGCAATCCCAAATGATACGGCAACAAGCTGCAAATAGCTCAGGCATCCAACAGAAGCAGCTGATGGGACAGCATCTTGTTGGGGATATGCAGCAGCAACATCAGCAAAGGTTACTGAACCAACAAAATAATATTATGAACATGCCCCAGCAGCAGCCCCAGCAGCAACCGCTGCAACAGAAGCAACAGCCACCGGCCCAGCAATTGATGTCTCAACAAAACAGCCTTCAGGCTACACATCAGCAACTGCTGGGCACTCAAAGCAATGTTACCGGAATGCAGCAAAGCAATGTTACCGGATTGCAGCAACCACAACAACAGTTGCTCAATTCCCAGGTTGGCAATACGAACTTGCAGACTAGCCAGCAGTCGGTGCACATGTTATCACAGCCAACGGGGCTGCAACGAACACATCAGCCTGGCCATGGCGTGTTTCCTTCTCAGGGCCAACAGTCACAGAATCAACCATCCCAACAGCAGATGATGCACCTTCAGTCGCATCATCAGTTAGGTTTGCAACAGCAACCTAATCTACTACAACAGGATGTGCAACAAAGGCTACAATCTTCAGGTCAAGTCACAGGTTCCCTGCTTCCACCTCAAAATGTCGTGGACCACCAGAGACAACTATATCAATCCCAAAGAGCCCTTCCAGAGATGCCATCATGTATGTGTTTTGCATCCTTGTGAATACTTTAGGTTCTCATATTTTACATAATCTCTCAGCAGAATCTGATGTTGAACAAACCCCATTTTTATTATATTTAGCATCGCTTGACTCGACGGCACAGACGGAAAGTGCAAACGGAGTTGATTGGCAAGAGGAGGCCTTCCAAAAGGTATTTTCTCTTTTTAAGTTGGTAATGCTTCCGGCTTCTCAGTCTTGCTCCGCACCCAGAAGTATCTGGGGAGATAGCATTAGTTTGCTAAATCTTCACCAATTCTATCCAAGCTTATTAAATCTCCAAGAGATAGATGCATCAAGGCAGGCGATCTAACATGGTTATTTCCGTAATGAGTAATCATATGACCATATTGCTCGTCTTTTGCAGATCAAAACAATGAAAGAGGCGTACTTACCAGATCTTAATGAAATCTATCAGAGAGTTACAGCCAAGTTACAGCAAGTAAGTTACGATTTTTTACTTGGAGAATTGTTTGCATTTATGTCCTCCGAAATAGTAGCAACTACCTAATGAATTCATTGCAAAATCGGTTCGGTATTGCAAAAGAAAATCATACAACTTTGGAATCTTGTTGTCCATTTAACCAAAAATGCTCTTGAGACTCATATTCTCACAAACCGTCCCCTAGAAAGTAAATAGTGGATATCTGTGTTTCTTTCCTAACCCACAGAGGTGGTAGCTTGTGTCTATTTGATTGTTTCTTTCTTGTTGAGTACCTTAGTTTTTTTTTTCTCTCGAGCAGGATTCTCTTCCACAGCAACAAAGATCAGAGCAGTTTGAGAAATTGAAACAATTCAAGACAATGTTGGAGCGAATGATACAATTCCTCTCCGTTTCAAAGAGCAATATCGTGCCCGCATTAAAGGATAAGGTGACTTTTTATGAGAAGCAGATTATAACTTTCTTAAATATGCACAGACCGAGGAAACCAGTACAAGGGCAGCTTCCGCAATCTCAGATGCAGCCTATGCAGCAACAACAATCTCAAAACGTTCAAGATCAGTCTCATGATAGTCAACCAAATCCGCAGATGCAATCAATGAGCATGCCGGGTTCTTCTGGGCAAAGGGCACAACAGAGTAGTCTGACAAATATGCAGAACAGTATTCTATCATCTCGTCCTGGAGTTTCAGCTCCACAGCAGAACATTCCCAGTTCCATTCCAGCTTCTAGTCTAGAGTCAGGCCAAGGAAATGCACTGAATAATGGCCAGCAGATTGCCATGGGATCCATGCAACAAAATACTTCTCAACAAGTAAATAACAGTTCTGCATCTGCTCAAAGTGGGTTAAGTACACTGCAGTCTAATGTTAATCAAACCCAGTTAAGTTCCAGTTTACATCAGCAACAACACCTGAAGCAACAGCAAGACCAACAAATGACGCAGCAGTTCAAACAGCAGTTTCAACAGCGCCAGATGCAGCAGCAGCTACTACAGAAGCAGCAGATAATTCAGCAGCAGCAACAGCAACAGCAGCAAGCAAGACAGCAAGTGGCGCAAAATGATCTGAATGATTCGACAGCGAGGCAGGGAATGAATGCTGGCCGTGGGATGTTTCAGCAACATTCTCTGCAGGGTCAGCGTGCTAATTATCCCCTTCAACAGTTAAAACCAGGATCCCAGCTTCCTGTTACTTCGCCTCAACTTATGCAAGGTGCATCTCCTCAGATGATGCAACAACATGTGTCTCCTCAGTTCGACCAGAAAAATGTCATGTCATCTGTCAACAAGATGGGAACTCCATTGCAACCTTCAAACTCCCCCTTTATTGTCCCATCTCCTTCGACCCCCTTGGCACCGTCCCCTATGCAAGTTGACTCCGAGAAACCTTCTGGAGCTTCTTCGTTGTCAATGGGAAATGCTGCACGCCAGCAAGCAACTGGCATGCAAGGTGTAGTTCAGTCCCTCGCGATTGGCACTCCAGGGATCTCTGCCTCTCCTCTCCTTCAGGAGTTTATTCCTGATGGAAATAATTTAAATCCTTTGATAAGTACATCTGGAAAACCAAGTGGGACTGAGCTGCCTATGGAACGCCTTATCAGAGTCGTAAGTAACATTACTAACTTTTGAAGGGTTTATTGCAACAGGATGGCGCTATTGCTGCCATCTCTCTTTTGTAGTAGAAACATTTTTCTGGTCATGATGTATGCTTTCTGTTGTTTTCAGGTGAAGTCTATCTCACCACAAGCGCTTTCTTCTGCAGTAAGTGACATCGGATCTGTTGTAAGCATGGTTGATAGGATAGCTGGTTCAGCCCCAGGAAACGGTTCAAGAGCTTCAGTTGGCGAGGACTTGGTTGCAATGACTAAGTGTCGTCTCCAAGCAAGAAACTTCATGACGCAAGAGGGAATGATGGCGACCAAGAAAATGAAGCGTCACACAACCGCGATGCCATTAAGCGTTTCTTCATTAGAAGGAAGCGTCGGTGACAACTACAAGCAGTTTGCATGTTCAGGAACATCAGATCTGGAATCAACTGCGACTTCTGATGGCAAGAAGGCAAGAACTGAGGTATGTTTTACAATTAGACCTCCCTTAGTTATATCTGAAAATTGACATACAGAACAAAGAACATTGGGAAGCACAATGTTTCAATTTTGTTCATATTGAGGACTCAATCTTGGATTGCAGACTGATCATGCCCTTTTGGAGGAAATCAAGGAAATAAACCAGCGGCTGATAGATACAGTTGTTGAGATTAGTGATGATGAAGATGCTGCTGATCTGAGTGAGGGAGCAACAGCAAGGAAAGGGTGTGAAGGAACAACAGTAAAATTTTCGTTTATAGCTGTTTCTCTCAGCCCAGCCTTGAAGGCTCATCTCTTATCAACCCAAATGGTAAGCATGGTTATATCGCTAAGATTCTGTGGAAAGGAAATCATTTCGTCATCCTTTTTCAAATATGTTGTGTGCTTTTGTCAGTCTCCTATTCAACCATTGCGTCTGCTAGTCCCTTGTAGCTACCCCAACGGCTCTCCATCTCTCCTGGATAAACTCCCGGTCGAAACCAGGTACAAGCAAAATCCTTCAGTCTCTAGTATATATAAACATAGATCCAAAACTTTTACTATGGTCCAAAATCATCTAACTCATGTCTATAAGAAACTGCATTATTCTCCTGATCTTAACGTAACATGGTGTGGTTCTTTCTTGAACAGCAAAGAGAACGAGGACCTCTCATCCAAAGCTATGGCAAGGTTCAACATATTGCTAAGAAGTTTGTCACAGCCTATGTCGCTCAAAGACATAGCCAAGACATGGGACGCTTGCGCTCGGACGGTGATCTGCGAGTACGCACAGCAGTTTGGTGGTGGAACTTTCAGCTCAAAATACGGTACTTGGGAGAAATATGTAGCCGCTTCCTGAATCTGATGGGTCTCTTTCATCATCAAGTCTCAACGGTAAACTGTCAAAAACTGTTAAAAGTATTTAAATCATGTCAAAAACTGTGGAAAATCCCACGTTACCCACCGTTTGTTGTATAGTGTAAGTTTGTATCTTCCACGAGATGATTGGGAGCTTTATCTATAAGTCAAATCTTATATGCTGTATTGTACTGAATATACTTCAATTATGTTGTTCTGTATCAAGGAATGTTTTTCATGAGAATGTTCTGTATCAAAATCCACCAAACTCTACGACTTATAACTTAAGATGATGATGATGATGATGATGATGATGATGATCTGCTCTGTTTTCTTTGCCGAGCGAACCTCTTCCCCACCAAACATTTGTTTCCTGCAAACCTGAAGCAATCTCCCAAATAGCTCCCTTTTGATGGAGTCAAAGGCCAAGTCCAATATCTCTCAACTGTTCAAGAGCTTCTGGTTGTACATGAGATAGGATAGCTCTATATTTTTATAATACGCCCTCGCAAAACATTATAATTACAAAAGGATCCTGAAGTTCTTTTCCTTGCTCTTACTTCCCCAGGGACAGGGAGGATCAAATTTAACCTTAAACCTCTGAAATTGAGTCTTTCCATACGAAAATGACAGGTTCGATCTCGACCTCATGGCTCTTGCCGTCCCCTTCGAATTCAAAATCTACTTCCATCTCAAAGTCCATCTCTTTCCTGCCTACAACCAAACCACGACGAAACCCAGATCGATTCCCATCGAGATCTCCGTTACCCTCAATCCAAATCCGAGCTGGAATCCGCGAGCTACGAGAACGAATCGACACCGTGAAGAACACTCAGAAGATCACAGAGGCGATGAAACTCGTGGCGGCGGCTAGGGTCCGTCGAGCTCAAGAAGCGGTAATCAATTGCAGACCTTTCACGGAGACCCTCGTCGGAATCCTCCTCTCTATCAACCAATGCGCTCAATCGGAAGACATAGACTTCCCTCTGAGCAACGTTAGACCCGTAAAGAGAGTTGCTTTAGTTGTTGTGACCGGTGATAAAGGCTTGTGCGGTGGTTTCAACAATGCAGTGATCAAGAAAGCTAACTCAAGGGTTGACGAGTTGAAGCAGAGAGGTATAGAATGTGTTGTTGTAAGCGTGGGGAAGAAAGGTAACGCGTATTTTAGTAGGAGAGACGATGTTGAAGTTGATAAATGTATTGAAGGAGGAGGTGTTTATCCAACGGCGAAAGAAGCTCAAGTGATTGCAGATGACGTGTTCTCCTTGTTCGTGAGCGAGGAGGTGGATAAGGTCGAGCTCGTCTACACAAAGTTCGTGTCTTTAGTGAAATCTGATCCTGTGATCCACACTCTGTTACCGTTGTCCATGAAAGGAGAGTCTTGCGATGTGAATGGAGAGTGTGTTGACGCTATGGAGGACGAGATGTTTAGGCTGACGAGCAAAGACGGGAAGCTTGCTGTGGAGAGGACCAAGGTTGAGGTTGAGAGACCGGAGATCTCGCCGTTGATGCAGTTTGAGCAGGATCCTGTTCAGATTCTTGATGCGATGATGCCTCTTTATTTGAACAGTCAGATTCTGAGAGCACTGCAGGAGTCTTTAGCGAGTGAGCTGGCGTCGAGGATGAGCGCCATGAGTAATGCGACGGATAATGCGGTTGAGTTGAAGAAGAATCTGACGGTGGCTTATAATCGGGAGAGACAGGCTAAGATCACTGGGGAGTTGCTAGAGATTGTGGCTGGAGCTGAAGCTCTTAGAGGGACTTAGTTAGAAAACTATAATTGTGTTAAAACTATTTGTTGTTTGGCGTGATAATGTCATTGGAAAGAATTAAAACGTCATTAGAACGGGTTCAATCATCCAATGCTGACAAAACACTGATACTTAAATCTCACTTGTCTCAAAGAAGACCAAAACAACACTCAAGTACTTGGTGGTTTTCTAAAACCTAGACAGAACAAAAAGAGAGAGAAACATCATTTGGTTTGGTTCTTTAAATGAGAGACTCATCAACAAAACAAAAAGGGTTTTCAACCACCTACGCAAAACGAACACAAGAATGGTAAAAAAAGAGAGCTTTGAATCGATCGCCATCATCTTCTTCATTCTTCTTCACACTCAGGGTTGAGTTTAGAGGTACTTGAAGAGGATACCACCATGAGTGGCAAAGAAGGGAGCAAAGACAAGAGACTCAACAGCCATTAGCTTGATCAGGATGTTCAGCGAAGGTCCTGAAGTATCTTTCAATGGGTCTCCAATGGTGTCTCCAATCACAGCTGCCTTGTGTGGCTCTGAACCCTTTGGTCCAAGGCTCTTTGCGTGCTCTGATACACCCGCCTGAAAACAACTCTCAAAGCTTTAAAAAACTTGATTTCTTCTCTAATAATAGTTCAACTTAAGCTATAAGAAAAATCAGTTATGTACCTCGATGTATTTCTTGGCGTTGTCCCAGGCACCACCAGTGTTAGATGCAGAAATAGCAATCTGTTTATATGAATCAAGAACGTGCATGAGCACATGTATTAAGATTATCTACTTATTCACAAGAGAACTGAAAAACAACTATACCTGGACACCCGAAACAAGGGAGCCGGCGAGAACACCAGAGAGTGTCTCAACACCAAAGAAGAAACCAACAATGAGAGGTGTGAGCATGACAAGGCAACCAGGAGGAATCATTTCCTTGATGGAAGCATCGGTGGAGATCTTGACGCATGTGGCGTAGTCAGGTTTCGCGGTACCTTCCATGAGTCCAGGTATGGTGTTGAACTGCCTGCGAACTTCTTCAACCATCTTAAGAGCTGCACTTCCCACACTCTTCATCGTCATGGCTGAGAACCAGTAAGGAAGCATGGCACCAACAAGCAGCCCAATGATAACCTTAGGGGTCAAAACATCTACGGTGTGGACTCCTGCACGGCTCACAAAGGCACCAAACAGAGCCAAGGAGACTAACGCAGCAGAGCCAATAGCAAATCCCTATGCACAACAAATCAGCATCACGTGTCATATTACATCAAACACAAGCTACAGAAAGTGGTTTAGACTGCTATGTACCTTTCCAATAGCGGCAGTGGTGTTTCCAGCTGCATCAAGAGCATCAGTTCTTTCACGGATACGGTGGCTCATTCCAGCCATTTCAGCAATACCACCAGCATTATCACTGATGGGACCGTAAGCATCAATTGCCAAACCAGTGGCGATGGTACTGAGCATCCCTAGAGCAGCAACGGCAACACCATACATAGCAGCAAAGCTGAAGCTAACAAATATACTGACAGCAATTGCAAAAATCGGAATAATGACGGATTTGTAACCAAGAGCCAGTCCGAATATAACATTGGTGGCTGCACCAGTTCTGCATGAATCTGCAACATCTTGCACAGGGCTGCAAGAACAAAACAAAAGGACATTAAGAGTTTGTCCTAATGTCTGCAAAGGTGAAAGTAGTTTTCTTACCTGTACGCGTTGCTAGTGTAGTATTCAGTGACAAAACCAATGATGAGTCCAGCCCATAGACCAACACAAACACACAAGAATAGCTGCCTGGAAATCCAAAATTGTGACACACAGTTAGAATTAATGCCACCTTATTCACCCATAAATGCAAGAAGAGAAGGATCTTACCAGTTCTGAACGACTTTTTGTGTACCAAAGTTGAAGATGGTGAAGGAAGAAGGCAAGCCAACCCATGACACAACAGCAATACCAACAGTCATGATAACAGTTGAGATGATGAGCTGGTTCTTCAACGCCGGCTCAATCTCCTTAACAGCCTTAATCTCAAAGAAGTCGGTAGCGAAGAGAGTTGTGATCAAACAAACCAAGATACCCATCGAACTGATGAGCAACGGGTAGCACATGGCAGTGAAATCATGGTTGATTCCAAAGGAAGAGATGGAAGCAACAACAAGTGCAGCACATGATGCTTCAGCATATGACCCAAAGAGATCAGATCCCATACCAGCAATGTCACCAACATTGTCACCCACATTATCAGCAATGACCTATAACATAACCGACAAGATTAAATCAAAAGCTTCTAATAGAAAAAGAAGCAACGGTGAAAAGATGTACTTACAGCTGGGTTCCTTGGATCATCTTCTGGAATATTCCTCTCGATTTTACCGACAAGGTCAGCACCAACATCAGCTGCTTTAGTGTAGATCCCACCACCAACACGGCCAAAGAGAGCCATGGAAGAACCACCAAGACCGTAACCAGTAATAGCCTCAAAAAGACCTTCCCAGTCATCACCGTAATAAATCTTAAACACATTAATAGTAACATAAAGCACCAAGAGACCACTCGCAGCAAGAAGGAAACCCATCACAGCACCAGACCTGAAGGCAACAATGAAGGCCTTTCCAACGCCTTTCCTCGCTTCCAAGGTGGTTCTAGCGTTGGCGTAAGTGGCAATCTTCATGCCGAGGAAGCCAGAGAGAACAGAGGTGACAGCACCGAGAACAAAAGCAATGGTGCTGAACGCTGCGGTGGCTAGCGCAGGCTTGCAGGTCTTGGTCTCGTCGTAGGTGCATGGCTTGTTCTCCGTGCTGAATCCTTCGACGGAGCCGAGGAAGACAAAGATTATAGCGGCGAAGATAACCATGAAGACACCAACGTATCTGTACTCCGTGAACAGGAACGAAGTTGCACCTGTATCCAAACACACACACCAATCAGATCCCAAAATCACTTTTTAACATTTCGACCAAAATAAAATAAAAAAGTTAATCGCTTTTCAGACAAGACTAGATTCCGCAAGGTTCTAAAACATTACAAAACATAACAGAGCCAGATCTAAGAAAAAAAACAACCGTGAGATCTGAATCGTGAGTTTTTTTAACGAGATCTCTCTTTACCTTCGGAGATAGCTGTCTGAATCTCGGCGCATTTGGCGACGACGCTCTGGTCGTTGACACCTTCCTCTTCCTCGATAAGGGAATCTCCGTAGCCGTTCTTCGCGCCTCCGGAGGAAGACGACGATGCGGCATGGTCAGCGGAGACTCTCACGCGAGAGACGATGAACCATTGGAAGAGGGAGAAAGCGATGCCGACCACCGCACAGGCGGGTACGAGGATCTCCGTCCAGAGCTCCGGGAGAAAAGCTGACGCCACCATCGGAAGATAAACCGCGAGAGAGACAACAACGACAGAGAGAGAGAGAGATGGGAAGTGAGTGATTCGATGAGAAGAGATGAGATTGAGAGGACTTTAAAAACCAAGTGAGGATATCGTGTCGTTTTTATAACACTACCTCTAGAACGAAAGTTGTATTCCAGTACGGTTAGTTACACCGTTCTTTACCCTACGCCCCTGTGAATTTTCTTTTTTTTTTTAAATGTTTTTGATAAGAATGGCTCGTGGATGTGACGCTGCACAAGTTGTCGTAGATCTAGTTTCAGTCAGTTGTTTCAGACACGAACGCCATTGGTCAATTCTAGCCGTTGATTGCTTAAAACAACGGGTACGTGTACATCATCAATACGTTGACATCCGTCTGATCGTGAAGTAATTGTCTACGTGGTATATATTAACTAGTTTTCTTTATTTTGGTGATTGAAATTAGATTAGTGAGTTAGCTGCATGATTTAGGCCTTATCTATGGTATATTCGAGTATTTATGGAAAATAATTATTTTTACCTTAACAAGTGTGATTATACACTTAATTAGATTCTCATCATAGTACTTGTCAAAAAGGGGGGATCAGTGTACGTAATGTGGTTAAATGATTTGATCATTAGGATAATATGGAATAGATAGCAATATTTCAGTTTTTTTACAAAATAAAATATTTTTATTTTCTCAAAATAAGAATTAATTATTGGATAATTTAATGGGGATCTGTTTTTCTTATCCTTTTTGTAAATAAAAACTAAACTAATTATATGTGCTGACAGATTTAATTTTTTTTGTTCAAATTGACAGATTTAATATATATATATATATATATATATATATATATATATATATATATGAAAATTAAAGATAAAAAGAACATTCAAAGAGATGTAGGAAAAAAAATTTGGTTCCATTTTGAAAGCAAAATAAAATTCAAACTTATATCTTTTTCTTTTATCGGTCTCAATTTTTTTTCTAGCAAAATTACGGTTTAATTCATATTTGGTGGTGCATCTTTCCTCCAGCGAGATCCGGTTTGGTCTTTGGTGCGTTGGACCTCGAAAATAGCTCTGGCTTTGGTGGCTCGACGGTCTTCACGATCGATGCGTTTTGCTTGCGGACGGTGGAGACGCGACTTAGAGTATGCAAGTTAGTCACTGGGCTGGGGTTTCCATCGGTGGTTGTGAATATTTTGGCGACAGCAACTTCTTTGATTGGATGGCGGTTCCTTGAGATTTCAAACATGTGGAAACCATATCTGCTATTGACAAGATAGATTTGTGGATGTGGATGGTGTTTTAAGTCGTTCTGTGACGGCAATGCATAACTCTACTTGTAGATATATAGTTCTTTTGGTAGAAGTGTAGATATATAGTTGTTTGGTTCCTTTAGCTTAATCTCGTATGTTTTTGGATTTCTACTGTTTTTGGTATATCGGCCATGATGGTAATTTTCGATGTCTTTTTTGGTGTTTTTATATATAATATTAATATCTCTTAAAAGGAAGAATAAAACTCGTATTCGTTTTATGGGAATCGATAACGTTGTACGCAATTATGCAACGTATATAAAGAACATTCGACGAAATTCGTTTTATCGCTGATTCGATGTTGTACTAAGTTTATGTTGGCATTTGTTCGCTTAGGTTTTATTCCGGATCTTTTGTTATTTATTTCATCTCCATACGAGGGGGGCGTATAACAGGACACCGTGCACCACACCGTAATGTAGAGCAAGAGTAGAATATATTATATATATATATATATATTAAAGAATATAATATGTTTTTACGAGCAAGATATACTGGTGGATAGGTGCGTTGAACGGTGTTCAACCCTCCAATCGGGTAAATACTCTGTAAGAAATAATATCTTAATTTTTTTTTTGTTAGCATTATTTATTTTTCTTGCATGAGTTTGTATAGTGACCAGAGACCACTCATGCTTTATCTTCTGTTCCCTTTTGCTAATGAATCAGGAAAATTATCACATAATAAAAACATTTCGCATCTATGTGGCTGACATTAGGGCTTCTATCTTCTTCTTTTTTTGTAACTTGCGGCTTCTATCTTTCAATCACGATTTATAGTGTGATTGGTTAGATATAGAACTATATAGAGTAAAATATAAGAAAAAAATGGAAAAGAGTAAAAAACAAAACGAGAAGAGAGGAGAAAGTAGAGTAAATACTCTAACAAAACATGAATAAATATTAGTGTACATTTCTGGTTCTTTCAAAAAGAATAAATATCAAAAAAATAGTGAAAGAACGACAAAAATTAATGCGTCTGAAAGAATGAGAAATATACCAACATCATACTTTTTCATGACAATATCATCAAACGAACAAAATTAATTCCAAAATGGCACTATATTTTTACCAAATCTGCACTTATTCTGCGAAACACATAAACCGTAGTTGAACTGTACTTTACTTTAATTTCGTACTACTTATATCATAAAACCGTGGTTATCATTCAGACCATACACATATTATGGGGGGGTTAAAATATAAGATACGGTTTTAATAGATGAACATGTATCGATAACCGTGTGCGGATTTAAATACAAATAAAGAATTGTGATTATGCTGAAAACCATACGACCAATTTGTCTCCATTCAACAATCTGAGGTTATGAATGGGGTCCATGGGGCCAGAAAGCTAAAAAATGTCTTCTTTTTTTTTTTTAACTCGAGCTAAAAAAAATGTCTTTCACGTTATTTTTAATATCTATGTAACGAAAATTTAAAATATTTTTTCCAACCAAACATTCAAACATTATTTTACATCACTTGATGTCTTGATCAATTAAAATATATCTGTTTCGTAAAACGAATGAATCATAATTGCACCACATCACACTTTAATTTCTTCTGCTTATAATAATGAATGGGCAACATATTAATTGCATTTGTCAAAACTGTTTTGTTAAAACCGCGACTGAAACACCATACATATAAATAATCAAAACATTCATGGGTTTGGAAAGAGAGATAGCAAAACCACACTGGAAGTTAAACAAACCAAACTTTCCTAACAACCCAAAAAACACTAAAAACTTAATACAATGGGTGATCAGTAGCAGTCCTAGCAAATAACACACTAAATAATAATACTTTATTTTATTTTAAAACAATAAATATAAAGTATACAGAAATGAATAAACTAAAATTAATCAAATACTTGCTAAAATTTTAATCATATATTCACTTATTTTTATATTTCACATATACTAATGTATACATAAAATATTAGATGTATTAAATTTTAATCAATGATTTGAAAATTAGATGGACCTGCGGACTGCCTGGTCAGTTTGTCCAATTATAATTTGTGTTAGAAACGTACTTGAGATATGTGAAAAAGTTGTCAGGAACCGGTCATATTCACCAGATCTGGTGGCTTGGTTTAATACCAAAATTTTGTTTTCAATTTTAAATCAAAAATGAAAATTTTAAATTTTAAAGTATTTCGAACTTTTTAATATTCATTTAGCAAAACCATAAAAACAAATTCACCAATCAAAAATTATTTTGCACTGATTATATTATCAAACCAATCTAACTGTAATTAAATAAAAATGGATGGTTTTACACGGTAACATAGCTTGGACTATCCATGATATGATTAGACGTGGTCGTCGTCACTGTCGAAATTATAAAGCTTTTATATAATTAATGCAAACCAAGCTCACCAAAATTCGGTGTTTATATTGACAATGCCATCAAATGGTGATTCATATCAGTCTATCTTTTTTTAGAAATCGTGGAAAATTCAATTGAAAGTTAGTACTGTAATGAAGAAAGATATATATATATTTTTTTTTGGTAAAATGTTAAATTAAAGATATATATGTTGAATTATTTTGAATTTATTGACGTGAATTATAAGTTTAAGAGCATGTGGTCCATTAATCTATAATTTCATCCATTCCATAGTGTCAGATATTTATCGGTATCTACAAATGTATAAAATATAGATCTAAATCATGTATTAAAATAATATAATTGCATGTTATCGCTCTTTATATTGAAGAGAGAAGGGAGGGATTACAGGGTACTAGTGAAGTAGTACTACACCAACCAAACCAAGTGACCTTGCAAGAATTAAGGAGCGGTCCCATGATATTCCTTGCGGGTAAGTTGGGGTCCATTACCACTGTTAGAAATCTTAAGAACAGAGTGATGAAGTTCAAGAACAAAAGAGAGTTTGTGAGAGAGAGAGTATGTGATGATTTTGTAAAAGGGAGAAAAGAAGGAGAACTTTTTCCTTAATTCATAAAACTGAGTTTACACCATCTATATAATTTGACAGGAAGAAGAAAGAGAGGTAAGTATAGAAGTAACCACTGGTCCAAAGGATACATCAAGATCTAGCTGTTTGAATTCAAACACCTTGTTTATTTAGTTGTCTTTGTCAATACTCCCCCTCAAGCTTAGCCATACAAAGATGGGTAAGCCAGTGAAGACATCCTCATTAAAACCTTTATGTGCAAAACCCAATGGGACAAAAACACATAAAGGAAAAGAGTAGATGCTTCACAACAAAGGATCATGATCTGACAAGTCTATGAGTCCCAACCTTGGATGGATGGACTCACAGACTTTGGTACTTGCTCCTTTGGTGAAGATGTCGCTAACCGATCTTCACTCCTAGTAGCAAGGTAAAATGATCTTCGCTCCACACTTGTCTAACCTTGTGACAATCCACTTCATATGCTTTGTCCTCTCATGAAATCGAGTTTGAAGCTATATGAATGGCTGCCTGATTATCACAGCATTGTGATTGGTGTTGTTGTCTCTATGCCCAAGTCTCTTAGCAGGTTTCGATCCAAATGAGCTCACCGGTCACTTCCTCATGGCTCTATACTCTCAAAGACTTGAACATGATACCACCTTCTGCTTGCTCTTCCAAGTAACGATTGCCTCTATGAAGGTGCATAGCCGAGTAGACCTCCTGTCCACTTTATCACCAGCCCAATCTGCATCACAATATCCTACAATCTCGTGCTCTTGTTGCAACCCATCCAAACACCTTGACCAGAGCCTCCCTTAGATACCTCATGATTCTCTCCACCATATTCCAATGATGAACCCTTGGTGCTTGCATATCTGGCTGACTTGATTCACAGAAAGCGGATGTCTGGTCTTGTAATGGTGAGATAGATCGCTTTCCAACCATCCTTCTATAGAGTTTGAAGTCCCCAAATGGTGTATCTTTAAACTCCCCTCACGCAAGACCTTGTAACCTTCTTCAGTGGTGTTTTGGCTATTCTCCCACCAAGCTGTCCTGCCTCATTTAAAGATCAAGTGTGTACTTTCTTTGAGATAAGAAGAGCCCTCTCAGAGCGCATATTTCTATCCCAAGAGTACTTAAGCTCACCCAAATCTTTAATATCAAATGTAGATTTAAGAAAAGCTTTAGTTGAGATGATACCTTCCTTGTTGCTTCCGTGATGATAATGTCATCAACATAGATCAGGATTACCACCATTCCTTGCTTGCTTGTGAGAGTGAAGAGTGTATGATCAGCTTCGATTTCACAAACCCTCTTCCATTAAGGGTTGTGCTAAGCTTGTGATACCAAGCTCTTGGTGACTGCTTTAGACCATAGATTGCCTTCTTTAGTCTAAGTACATTCCCTGGCTTGACCATGTCTTCCATTCCAGGAGGTGGTCTCATGTAGACTTCATCTTCTAACTCTCCTTGAAGGAAAGCATTCTTGACATCCATTTGCCATAAATCCCATTCCAAGTTCACTGCCAAGGAGAGTACAATCCTTATGGTGTGAAGTTTAGCTACTGGTGCAAAAGTATCCAGATAGTCTTCTCCATACACTTGAGTGTATCCTCTTGCAACAAGCCTTGTCTTTCTTCGCTCGGCTTTCCATTTGCCAAGTACTTGATGGTGAAGAGTAGCGACGGTGACTTTCTTTCCTTTGGGAAGTTTAGTTTCATACCAAGTATCATTCTTGATCATGGCTCCCACTTCATCTCCAACAGACTCTCCACTCATCATGCTCCATAGCTTCTTCATAAGTCTTTGGAACATACTCTTGATCCAGATTGCTGATGAAAACCACATGTTCTTGAGGATAACTCAAAAGAACAGGTTGTTTGGATAGGGTGAGCCACTACATTGTTGTTGAAGTACACTCGGTGTCGACCCACTTGGATGGTCTCTTCTCTTATACTCCTCCTCAATGGTTGAGTCTGTTGCTCTTCTACCACTGCTTCTTCATGTCCTTGATCACCATCACACGGATCTTCACTAGAATGGTTAGATTCGCTCCATCTTGATCATGTGCTGATGCTGAATCATTCTCTGGTCCTGGTTGTGATTCATGCTCATTGCCCCCCTCAGGATCAGGATGGACAGTCTCAACACTTGGTGTTGCTTCTCCATTGTTGTTAGCAACTGGTGAGGAAGGAGAGGTTGGTGGCGCCTCACTGTTCTTTGGTTGGCTAATCCCCAAGCTCTCCAAAATGATTCTCGGTTGTTTGCCTATCGGATGGTCCATGTGAGAGATCTCTAAGGTTTTCCCAGCTCTTCCCATCATAGTATCCTTTTGATTCCACAAACTTGACATCCCTTGAGACCATGACCCTTCTTGAATCTGGAATGTAGCATTTATAGCCTTTCTGTGTGTGTGTATACCCAATAAACATGCCCTTGACACTCTTAGCTTCCAGCTTGTTTCTCTGTTCCCGGTGTCAATACATAGCACACACAACCAAACACACGCAAATGGTCTAATGGGGTTTTATCTTGTTTAATACCTGAAAGGGAGAGACATCTTTGAGAACTTTTGTGGGGATCCTGTTAATCAGATAGCAAGCTGAGATCACAGCATCTCCCCAAAACTGTTTTGGAACATTTGTATGGAACATCATGCTCCTTGCAACCTCCATAAGATGTCTATTCTTCCTCTCAGAACTCCATTTTGTTGTGGTGTGTATGGGCAGCTGGTTTGATGAATAATGCCATGTTTTGCTAGGTGTTGTTTGAAGGCATTGCTAGTATATTCCCCACCATTATCAGACCTAAAAATTTTGATCTTGGAATTAAAGTGGTTAGTTACATAGTTTTGGAAGTTAATAAAAGCTTCTAAAACTCTATCTTTACTTTTAATCAGTGTGAGCCAAGTGTATTTTGATTTCTCATCTATGAATGTCACAAAATATTTATGATGTTCTCTAGATGCACAAGGAGCAGACCACACATCAGAATGCACTAGATCAAAACAATTCTCATAAATAGTCATAGATTGAGGAAACACAGATTTGCAATGTTTGCCAAGAATACAAGCCTCACATGATTTATTTTTAAAAGAAAGATTAGGCAACATTAAGCTTAGAGCTCGAGAATGGGGATGGCCTAATCTAGCATGCCACAACTCACTACTAGCTAAAACAATTAAAAGCATAGGATAAGTCGATAGTTTGGTGTCTTCAAGCAAATAAAGCTCTCCTTGCTCACACCTTTTCCCAGCATCTTACTGGTCTTAATATCCTGAAAGCAAACATCATTAGGACTAAAAATAACATTGCAATTTAGATCATTAGTTGCTCTCTTAACAGATAATAAATTTGATGTGAAAGTAGGCATATAAAGAGCTTGAGATTCTTTATTAAACAGGTTCAGATTTCCTACTCCTTCAATTGGAATTTTATCACCATTTGCAATCATAACACTGCCTAGAGCTGGTTTAATATCACTAATCAGTTTAGCATCCCTAATCATATGGTGAGAAGCTCCTGAATCAATGATTAAAGGACTAGCAGTGATGAGCATTTTGTATAGAAGTTAAGGCATGAATACTTTGGTTACGAATTTGCATTGAGAGCTTTGATCAAGGCCTCAATGTCTGACTTCTGATGAATGCATCTTCATGTGGTGGTTGAGACATGGTGTGAGAAGCGGAGCCACCAGTGTGAGTAGTAGAGATCAAGGCCCTCCCATCATCTCCCATGCATGGAGCTTGATCTGGATGCTCTTGAGCTCTTGCTTCATGTGCTCTGGCTGTACTTGTTAGCTGAGGCAGGCCTGAGATGGGGATGGAGAATCCAGCAGTTGGTCTTGGAGTGTCCACTCTTCTTGCAATGCTCACAAGATACTTGTCTTATCTCCTCCTCCTCTTGGTTTGTAGTAAGCCTTGTTAGCTGATGCACTCTCCATCTTCTCAGCCTTGTGTACCATAGATAACTCTCCTTTTCCACCACCAAAGAGTCCATCTGAGCCTATCTCCTTTTGTAGTTGAGCACACACTTCATCATAGCTTGGAAGCTCCTTGTCTCTTAGTATGTGCCTAACCACATCGGTGAAGCTTGGTGAGTGTGAAGCAGTCAAAGACTTTGTCTTGCTCACGCAGCTTCAAGTGCTTCAGGGTCATTGGTGCTTGGTCTTAGCATCTCCAGCTCAGACCATAGCTGACTATACTTTCAAGGTGCTTGGTGAAGTCCCCTTCTTCGCTGCAAATTGTTGATGGCTCTCTTCACTTCATAGATTCTGGTGAGATTTGAAGTGTTGCCATATACTCTTTGCAAAGTATCCCACAACTGTTTTGGAGTTGTGCGGATGATAAGTGTCCATAAGTGGACCATCAAGAGAGCTATGCAAGATAGACAGCACCATGAGATCTTCCTGAGCCCATTTGCCTTCATCTACCACTACAATCTCCTTGCCATCTTCTCCTTGGGTGATTTGCTTTGGAGCTGAGCTTGAAGTCACATGCTGCCAAAGTCCTCTTCCTCCAAGGGCTGTCATGGTCATCCTGACAGGTAATGTAGTTTCTGGTCCCTTGAGTGTAACTGGAATCCTCACAGTGTTGTAGCTCTCCATTCCTCTAGCTTGGTGCCAAGAAGAATTTGAATTTTCAAGGCTGGTTTTAAGAGAAATAAATTCTGGAACTGAAAGAAATCAAGTCCAGAATCAAGATAAACTCTCAAGAGACAGAGATAGGGACAGAACAGAGTGAGCACAACTAAGAAAAGTGAAGAAAAAATTCAAGAACACTCAAGAACACTCAAGAACACGATCTATTATCCACTGGATAAAAGAAATCAAGAGTAAAAGAAAGAAATGAAACATAAAATCAATAGAGAATGAGTAAACAGAGTGATGTTGCGGAAGAGAAAGGTAGTCAGGAGCTTATAGCTCTGATACCATGTTAGAAATCTTAAGAACAGAGTGATGAAGTTCAAGAACAAAAGAGAGTTTGTGAGAGAGAGAGTATGTGATGATTTTGTAAAAGGGAGAAAAGAAGGAGAACTTTTTCCTTAATTCATAAAACTGAGTTTACACCATCTATATAATTTGACAGGAAGAAGAAAGAGAGGTAAGTATAGAAGTAACCACTGGTCCAAAGGATACATCAAGATCTAGCTGTTTGAATTCAAACACCTTGTTTATTTAGTTGTCTTTGTCAATAACCACCTCAAATAGATCGTGACCCTTGGGATTGGTGGGTGCATAGGTCCCCCTCCCCTGACCCAACGTTCAATATCTCTCTCTAAACAATCCATCTGGTTCGGTCTCACCGACACAAGTCCTGGCTAACTTGTTTTCTCATTTTGTCTTGACAGGTTCATACAAAAATTAAGTCATTGTTATAAGTAAAATTGACTCATAAATTCAATTGTTTATTAAAAAATTAGAATCGTATAGCTTGTTTACTGATGTAACCTCAAATGTTTGTCCATCGTGTATCTGTTTCATAGTTTATCAAAGAAAGGGAAATGACAGATAATAAATGGAATATTCGAGATTCGTTGGCATATATATGAAGACATGCCCGTCAAACCATTTTTGTTTATCCCACACCTAACGTCGTTTTAGTTTTATGTTGGGCCTCTATTTACTCGTTTATAGGTACTTGAACCAAATGGTGTAGTGTAGACTGTAGTTCGTGAAAGTACAAGTATAGCAACTCACATACATAAACAACCACGTATGTGTCGTTCCACACACAGGACTGGTCTTGAGATTTTGGGAGCTTGTGGCAATGTCTATGTAAAATTTATTTTTTTTACAAATTTGGGGGCCTAAAAACTTTTTTCGGGGCTTATGTTCATGTAATTTTTTTCAAAAATCTCGGGAGTCTGTTACAAATGTTTCAATACGCATGGCTCAGGGCCGGCTCTGCACACACTTACTAGAAACCAGTGAAAGCAAGAATTTACAGCTTCCGATATCAGATTTGTTGAGTTTGAACTTCAAAGATTGTAGTCATGAACCATTTATTACGAAAATTCCGTTTATCTACCCATTTGAAATAATTTTTGGTTCGGTTAATTCAGTTTGGACTCAAATAACAAACTTAAGTTATAACTTGTTACTTGTAGTTCGTCTGACACCAGATTCCCATTTTGTACCAGCTGCTTGAGAGTGGCAAAACAAAAGAAAACAAGAAAGTGTCAGTTTAGTATTTTCAATCGATATAGAGCTTTGAAGCATGAGCAATGGAGTTATCGGGGTCAGTATGGGCAGGACTCAACTGAAATGCCAAAAAAAAAAAAAAGAAGGAAGAAAAATTAAAATCGTGAACGGCAGGATTCGAACCTGCGCGGGCAAAGCCCACATGATTTCTAGTCATGCCCGATAACCACTCCGGCACGTCCACTTTTTGTAATATCAATCATCAAGGATATATAGATAGTTATTAAATCGACTATCGGTAAAGATCTTAATCTGACGAACTTAACCGGAACGAGAAACAAGCCAAACCAAAAAATAATCTTTTGTTATCATTTAAATCAAACCGGATCTGGTTTACAAACCATATTCTAATTAGGTATTAGATGAGTGGGGACTGTGGGAACTATGCTTGCACTGAAATTAAAAGAGTCAACTCCACCAAGAGCAAAACAAGCCAAAGCCTTGACCAATAAATTTGACAGACAAATGGTAAAACCGTAAAAACTTAAACACAAACACTTAAATAAAGCCTTGTGGGAACTTTTTTTTTTTTTTTTTTTTGTGGGAACTTGTTTTATGAACAAAAGAGTAACATATTAAAGAAGATGAACCGGACTATTAATGTTACTAAATCCATTATCGGTTGAAACGTTCGGTTTAGTCCTTCAGAATACTGTGTCAAGTAACTTAGGAGATGTGAGAACCGACACAGATTTGAACTGCAAATCCAAAAGAATTTCTCACGAGAATGGAGAAAGGGATATACCAAACAGGGCTCAGTATGTGGTCTAAGTGGATATAAACTTACTTTCTCTTGCGTATACTTCATGCGTATAGCACTTACGGGGAAACATTTTGTGTTAAGCTACAGATCTTGTAACGCATGAACAGATGCTTTCAGATCTGACGCTTTGTACGTTGTGTAATGCTCAAGTGTTGGATTCTGCTGAGGAGAAAAAACAATTAGAAGTTAAAGATCCAGGATCTGTGGAACTAAACTGTGTCTGGATATAGAGAAAGAGAAGCAACATTACAGACCCATGGATGGTTTGATTGGTCCAATGTCCACTTAGCTAGAAAAACTGCTGAAGCTCCAGACAAAGTTCTTCACGGAAAGAAGGAAGAAAACGGACACTAGAGTGTAGTGTAGTGTAAGGTTGTCTTAAAAGGACAGCTTATTCATATGATTCTCGAATTTATAAGTTTAGTATGTTATTGGTATCAAGAAAGCAAACAAAAAAAACAGAGCAGATGACTAAATGGTTGACTTTAAGTTCTCTCATCACCATTGGAGGACCTGGTAATGTTTATTCTTGTTGTTATTAAATTGTTATGTGTACTAAAATTACTGCCTCGTGTATATGTGTAGACTATGTTTCCCACTAATAGAATCTTCAACCAGCTGGTGTATTTGGAGCTACCTACATATGTAGTAGACTGGTGGGATCTATTGATGATCATGCTCGATTGTTCTCCTAATTTGCAAGTCCTCAAACTCATTGGTGTAAGCATTATTTTTTACAGAGTTTTTAATCTTTCGTACTAACTGATCAGTTTCGAGGTTTTAATAAGATACACTCTGTGTCCTTCCCCCCATTGTTGGGTTTAGGATTGGTTTCAGAATCAAGATATGGGATGGAGTCAACCAAAACATGTTCCTGAGTGTTTGGTGAACCGTCTCGAGACATTAGTTTGGGAAAAATACCAAGGGGATGATAGGGAGGTGGCCCAATATATCCTAAGGAATGCAAGTCGTTTGGAAACGGCAACTTTCTCCACCAATAGATACATTCTTCCGGAGAAGAGGCTCGAGTGGTTCAAGGAACTGGAGAGTGTGGTCAGGGCTTCGAACACATGCCAGCTTGTGTTCAAATAAACGGTGATGTCACATTGGAGTCCTACTACAGACGTACTACGTTACTCGGCTTATGTTTAACCGTTTCAGAATTATGAACTTTATTAAAATATTATTAAGGTGATGTTTTTGTTTGTGATTTGTTTTTGTCTAGGTGTAAGCTTGTTGCTTCTGGAAGAATAGCTTGAGAAAACCGATTTGATGAATGGCACAACATTTATTATGTTTATTAGGTATGGTAAAATAAACAGAGAGGTTGTCAAAATTTCAGACCCAAGATCTCTGATTTAGTTGAGCAATCTTATATCGTCACGTAGCAGAACCAAGATAGAAGAAACAGATAGCAGTTAGATTCACGCATCTTAGGGGAAATGTAATGTAATAAGACAAGAATATAAAGTTGAAAGATTGATACTGGAGCTGCAAAGCTTATTCATATGATTCTCGAATTTATAAGTTTAGTATGTTATTGATATCAAGAAAGCAAAAAATAAAATAAAAAGCATATGACTAAAATGGTTGACTTGTCTTCTCCTCACTGTCAAAATCTTGTTCCAACCAAAACCTTAAAACACAAACTCACGTAAACAATCTCTCAAAGATCTTTTTTATCCGTCGTCATCGTCTAAATGCTGGTCGGGGAAGATGTCTCCGGTAGCTGGCTCGTAGATTCTCCTGACGCCGTTTCTTCAGAGGACACAACAGGAATCTTGAGCGATGCAGCTCTCTCCATCTCCTTCTCAAGCTCTTCTTCAGACATCAGAGTGTTGAACTGTCCTTCAAGAGACTTGGCCGCGGCTAGCCAAGCAGTGACTATACCTAGCAAGATGACTCCAAGGTAAGGAGTGGAGCTGGCCAGTGACCCGAACGTAAGGATCATAAACTGCTGGATTAGTGCACCGCCTGATTTCCCCAATGGGTTGCAGACAACATCAATTGCAGCTTTGCCTTTAACCTGCAAACCAGTGACACCAACCGTCAAAAGAATGTAACTACTTTTCTTAAAGAGAAGATGGAACAAACCTTGGTGTCTTCATCCAATGGGATATAAGCCATTTCTTTGCAAGGATCGAACAAGCTGTACTTGGCGCTCTTGCTGAAGATGTTCTGGAGGGCACCAACGTACACAGCTGCGAGCAGCGGTGTCATACCGAGCTTGGCAACCAGCGGTGCGAATGGGCCACCAAAGAGTATCAGAGAGAAGAAGGCAACTCCGGTCAGTAGCAGAACTGTTGGCGTGATCTTTGCAGCTACTCCCCAACCATACTTGTTGAATACGTATTGACTGAGAAGCATCATTGTGAATGTTGCAATACCAGTGCAGGTAGAGAAGTCACCCATGAATGCTGAGTACTCGTTCGGACTAGGGAACTGCGTAAACAAAAAAAAGATCATTAGATGCTAAAATGAAAGCTTAGTAGTAACTTCACCATGAGGACTTTGCTCACCTGAGCTTTAAGCTTTGATTTCCATGTGACTTCAACAAGGTTGATACTAATTCCATATGCAACGACCAAAGTAGCGAGATCTCTAATGTATGGTGATGACACCAAGAACTTCAAGCTCTCCATCATTCCCATCTGTGGTTTCACCTGTAACAAAAAATCACAAGAAACCCTCATAAGCTAACTACATAGAACCATTAGTACTCTGTATGTTTTCAACCATTTTATTATTAGTTTATTACCTTCTTCTTCTTGCTACGAGTTGGGAGAGGGACGTATCTATTGACCCACCAGTAGAGGAAACAGATGGCGAGACCCATCCCCACAACAATACTCATCATGGCTTTCAACGAAACAGCCCAACCATCAACTCCAGGACCAAGATTTTTCCTCATGTTTGAGAAATACTTCACAGTTCTCCCTGAGAATATAAGCGCAACATTTGCACCTAGTCCAAACAAAGGATAGAACTTTTTGGCTTCATCAACAGTTGTAATCTGCAGCCAAAAGATTGCATACACTAGTCAATATTCAAAAGGGTTCCAAATCCTAATATACTATTGAGTCTAATCACCTGATTGGCGAATCCCCAGAAGAGAACTGAAACCACAACGCTACCCCAAAGCTCAGCCATGACATAGAACAAACAGAAACTCCAAATCCTCAAGATGGCGAGAGGACCCATGAATCTAGGGCCGAGCGTCGCAAGGAGCTTGTCAGCAAGAGCTTCAGGGTGAATCATGTTGCTGAGAGGGTACATGACGAAACCAAAGGCTCCAAAGTAGGCAATGAAAGGGATGATAACAGTGTAAAAGAGAGCCTTTTTGGAGAGAACATTGGAGAGCTTGGTGTAGAGCAACATGAACCCAATAGCCATAGGGAGATTCACCCACGTCTTGAGAAACGGTATAATCTCAGCGGAGCTTCCTTTCGCCGTCACCACCAAGACGTCCTTGGTGTCTCTCAGGATTGTGTAGTTGAACAGAATGCAAAAGAACATCAGCCCCAGAGGGATAATCTTCTTCAGAGTCGTGACTTCAACACCGAAGATGTTCGGTGTCGTCACCGCCGAGTCTCCTTCTCCGCCGCCGGCGGTGGCGGCGGCGGCCTCCGCCTTGCAGATGAAGCCTCTGTTTCTCTCCTTGTGGGAAATCGAAATCCTGAGTGGGTTTCGCTGAAAGGATTGAACTTTGGTGTGCCCATTAGAGGAAATCGACAAGGGAGGTAGGTTTCTGGTGAAAAGTCTCTGCTTTAAGGCGGGAGACGGTGGGAGGAGACTTCTGGCTCCGATGGGTTTGGTGGGTAAAGAGAGGATTCCTCTGGGTTGAATTAGACCTTCCATCTCTCTATCTCTCTCTCTCTCTCGCACGCTCAGCTAAACCCAGAGAGAAAATGGAGATAGGAAAGGAGGAGGAGGGGATAGAGAGATGATAAGGTGTGGAGGCGCTGTGTAGAGAAGAAGAAGAAGTGTTGTTTAATATTTAACGAGTAAACGACAGTCGTAAAAATATCTCAAAAGGAAAAGGGCGGATTCTTTTTTTGGTTGCACTGCAGACCCATACATTCTTAAAAAATTATACATCGGACCCTCGTAATTTGATTGTGTCCATTACGTACCTTTATTAAATGTGCTTACTATTTTTTATTTTTTTTGGTAATCTGCTTACTAATTACTTACTAGTTACTACCAGTGGCAGAGCCAACTCGATTTTTTACAGGGGTCAATGCATAATAAACATATGTTGTGTGGGTCAGTAAGATAAATTTTCAGTAACTGATCTGTAAAATACATGAATAAATTTATTTTGATACAAATTCATATGGGTCATATGACCACAGTCACCAAGCCGTACCTCTACTACTATGAAAATTTTGAGAATTAACAAGTTTGCAACTTGCTAAAGGAGTGTCCCTCTTGACCTCTTACCATTGTACTGTAGTAGTACTCTTTCCGTTTCAATTTTATTGTTGTTTTAGGTTTATGCACACATGTTAAAAAATCATTTAATTTTATATATTTCCAAAATAAAAACATCATTACCAATACATCTAACCACATTTCAATCAATAGAAAAATAGACTGGAGAATATTATTAATAAATTTTGCATTAAAATCATAAAACGACACTTATTTTGAAACGAAAATTTTGATCTAGAACGACAAATAAATCGAAACGGAGGGAATATTATATATCAAATCGATAAGCTTGGAGAAAACGAGGGGGCTTTGATCTACGTGCACCAACTTGGTAAATGGGTGGCTCAATTGGTTGTTGGGAGACTGTGACGAATGATCCTTCACCCTTCCCTCAATTTAAACAACACTCCAAAACGGGCCCACGTGGTCGTCTTCCAAGTCTCCACGTGGCATACAAATCAGTGATGTCAGTCAGGCTCGGAAATTCACGTGAAGCCCAGCTTCCCTTTGTACTAATATACACTAATTGGGCTTTATCCTATTAAACCCCTTGCAAAAGGCCATACATATTATCCTCGAGTTAAGACAGATGATCAGTTTTTTTTTTTTTTGTAAATGGATTCTTTACCTTTGATCACCATGAATTGGCCATTGAAGCTCATGAAAACTCCAAGTCCTAAGTTTTCCGAACCCTCACACATGCAGACATCGTGAACTGCGAAGGTCTAATACACACACACACTGAACAAGACTTACAGCTATAAAGGTTTTAGATGAGCTGTTAAGCACCAAGGATCCGTGGCGCAATGGTAGCGCGTCTGACTCCAGATCAGAAGGTTGCGTGTTCGATTCACGTCGGGTTCAATCCCCCGAATCTTGGTCCTTATCTTTTACTTTTAATCTTTATGGCCTTCAATAAAAGCCCACTGGACCTTCATTTTGCAAAAGTTGTCAATACAAGATTTTTGTTGTTGTCTTTTTGGAATTAAAACGGTTTAAATCAGAAAAAATAATTGATTGAAACCCTCGTTAAATCCTAACGCCGCAAAACTTCGCCGCCGGGCACTTCCATCTCCGGGAAAAGCCATGAACTACCGCTTCCAGAACCTACTCGGCGCACCCTACAGAGGCGGAAACGCCGTCATAACCCAAAACACTCAACTCATCTCCCCCGTCGGCAACCGCGTCTCCGTCACCGACCTCAACAAGCACCACACCGTCACCCTCCCTCTCAACACCTCTTCCAACATCTGCCGCCTCGCCGCCTCTCCCGACGGCACATTCCTCATCGCCGTCGACGAGAACAACCGATGCCTCTTCGTCAACGTCCCTCGACGCGCGGTGCTCCACAGGATGAAGTTCGACGGTAAAGTCGGCGCCTTGAAGTTCAGCCCCGACGGTAAGCTCTTCGCCGTTGGGGTAGGTAAGCTGGTGGAGATATGGGAGTCGCCTGGTTTCAGCCGGGCGGCGTTCGCGTTTAGAAAGGTTAGGACTTTTGCGAATTCTGATGATAAAGTTGTCTCCTTGGAGTGGAGCTCGGACTCTGGTTACTTGCTCGTCGGTGCAAAGGATTTAGCGGCGAGGTTGTTTTGCGTTAGGAAGTTGAAGGGTGTGTTGAATAAGCCTTATTTGTTTCTTGGTCATAGAGACTCTGTTGTGGGTTGCTTCTTTGGTGTTGATAAGGTGACTAACGAGGTCAACAGGGCTTTCACCGTGGCACGTGATGGTTACATGTTTAGTTGGGGTTATGAATCAGAAGACCACTCTGAGCCAATGTCTCCTGATACTCCGGAGAGGGCAGATGAGGTTATGGTGGAAAACGTTGGAACTGATATAAAGAAACGAAAAGAGTATGACGGTAGAGGTAGTGATTCAGAGGATGAAGGAGAAGAGTATATGCATAGAGGTAAATGGGTTTTGTTGAGGAAAGATGGGTTTAATCAGGGATCAGCGAAGGTGACAGCATGTGACTATCACCAGGGGCTCGACATGGTTGTGGTGGGGTTCTCGAATGGTGTTTTTGGGCTTTATCAGATGCCGGATTTCATCTGTATACATCTGCTGTCTATCTCTAGGGAGAAGCTGACGACAGCTGTGTTTAATGGGCGTGGTAACTGGCTGACCTTTGGTTGCGCTAAGCTTGGGCAACTGTTGGTCTGGGAGTGGCGATCTGAAAGCTATATACTGAAGCAGCAAGGACACTATTTCGATGTGAACTGCGTCACTTACTCATCTGATTCACAGTTCTTGGCAACTGGTGCTGATGATAACAAAGTCAAGGTATTAAAAATCTCAAAGACCTAGCTATTATCTTCTATACAGTGCTTCTCATCTTTTTCTGACATTTTATGTTGCATTTTACAGGTCTGGAACGTTGCATCGGGAGCATGTTTCATCACCTTCACAGAGCACACTAATGCAGTTACTGCGCTTCATTTTATGGCTGACAACCACTCCCTCTTAAGCGCATCACTGGACGGCACTGTCCGTGCTTGGGATTTTCGAAGATACAAGAACTACAAAACATATACAACCCCTACGCCTCGGCAGTTTGTTTCCTTAACAGCTGACCCAAGTGGTGACGTCGTCTGTGCTGGCACTCTAGACTCATTTGAGGTAATTCAGCTTAGGACTTTGCTGCTTCCAGCCAACATACTCATAAATACTGAATCACAGTCTCTTTTGGTGAGGTGAATCACTGATGTTACTTGCCTATGTGCAGATTTTTGTATGGTCCAAGAAGACTGGGCAAATAAAGGATATTCTGAATGGGCATGAGGCTCCCGTTCATGGGTTAATGTTTTCTCCCTTAACGGTAAATAAGCTGTAGTATTCTCATATTATGTTTTGATACAAATACAATTATGTGAAAACTAGCTACGGTCATAGAACTTTTTCGAAATATGTATACTTATGGCTTACGGTGTTATAATTTTATTTTCTGCAGCAAATTTTGGCTTCATCCTCATGGGACAACACGGTTCGGTTGTGGGATGTGTTTGCTAGCAAAGGCACAGTGGAAACGTTTCAACACAACCACGATGTTCTGACAGTTACCTTCCGTCCTGATGGCAAACAGTTAGCCTCGTGTACGCTAGATGGGCAGATCCATTTCTGGGACACTGTTGACGGTGTGTTGATGTACACCATAGAGGGGCGGAGAGATATTGCTGGAGGTCGCAACATGACTGACCGCCAGTCTGCAGCTAATTCAAGTTCTGGAAAGTGCTTTAAAACCTTGTGCTATTCCGCTGATGGAAGCTATATTCTAGCTGCAGGAAATAGCAGATATATTTGCATGTATGACATCTCTGATCAGGTTAGCTAATCAGCTCTTCTTGACCTCAAAAGTTTGATGCATGAAGCTCGTGCTTTGCTTATCAATGAAACTTAGATAGAAGGTCTGCAATATTACTTTTTCAGGTTCTGTTGCGTCGTTTCCAAATATCTCACAATCTCTCGTTAGATGGGGTTCTTGACTTCCTGAGCTCCAAGAAGATGACAGAAGCAGGACCAATGGATCTGATTGATGATGACAACAGCGATGAAGAAGATGGCATTGATAAACAGTCTCGGGGGAATTTGGGTTATGATCTGCCTGGATCCAAGCCTAACCGCGGCAGGCCCATTATCCGGACAAAAGGCCTCAGCATAGCCCCAACTGGGAGGAGCTTTGCAGCTGCAACAACGGAAGGAGTTCTCATCTTTTCAATCGACGAGTCCTTCATCTTCGATCCAACCGATCTTGACATAGACGTGACACCAGAGGTGAGCCTTTTGTATATTTTTGGTTTCTTGCATGTGTTGGCTGGCTCTACAAGAAGCAAATTTAATGAGTTGTTTGTGTAGGCGGTTGAGGATGCCATAAAGGAGGGTGAAGTGAGCAGAGCACTTGCACTTAGCATGCGTTTAAACGAAGACAGCCTCATAAAGAAATGCATCTTTGCTGTAGCTCCTGCAGACATAAAAGCTGTTGCCATGTCTGTCCCTCAAAAATACTTAGAAAGGCTTGTGGAAGCTCTGGTGGATCTGCTTGAGAACTGCCCCCATCTTGAGTTCTTACTTCACTGGTGTCAGGTATGCTCTTTTGTTCCCTGACTGATCTCTAGTCTCTACCCATACTACTCTTAGTTGATCAAACTCTTGTGTGTTCAGGAAATCTGCAAGGCACAGGGAAGCTACATTCAGCGAAACTACAGAAATCTACTTCCTGCATTGAAGTCGCTGCAGAAGGCGATCACCAGAGGCCACCAGGATCTTGCAGATATGTGTTCTTCCAACGAGTACACGCTTCGCTACTTGTGTTCTGTTCCTAACAATCACTGAGTATGTTTTCTGCACATCGTCGAACTAAACTATTTCTCCTCGGAAATTTTCATCTTTCCTTTTCGGGGCAACACTTTTACAAAAGTATGAAAAAAATGATTTAGACACAATCTTTTGATTGAATATGCGAGGATGAGCTCGCAGCAATGGAATACTTGACTAACAGACACTTAAATACAAACAATATAAAGAAGATTATGCCTAGAAGCAGAGCTGAGATATCACTATAAAAACCTAAAGACTGAGTGTACAATATAATATCAAAACTTTGATCGAATTCATCATACACTCAATACGGCACTTGTAATCTTCACGGAGTCCATCTGGGATACATGGTCCCATGGGGGTAACTGGCAGCACTTGCTTGGCCCCTTGCACCAGTAAAACGATGGACGAAAGCATCAAAGCTGCGATGAATGAAGGGATGGTGGTGGTGGTGTGGAGGAAGCTGATAGAGAGGGTCAGCCAGCAATAATCTCTGTTCTGCTTCCCATCTATGAAGAGCGTTGAGCATTTCAATGTACTCGGCCTCTCTATCTCGTGACTGCTCCCACATGTGTTGCTCCGGCGACATAAAACAGGGATGCTCGGCTTTCAAGTGAGCCTTGAGCTGAGAATAGGTCCCAGAGAAATGGCACTTGTCCATAGAACAGCACCTAGGTCTCGCGTTCATGAACCTCCGTGCGGCGGAAGTAGACTTCATCGTCCCGTACACCTCTCCTCTGCAGTACGGACAGTTGAGAGTTTTCCTTGTGTTCTTGTTGCTGTTGTTTCCGCGGTACTGCTTGAAGCAGTTGGAGTGACGGGAGCTGGTGTCGCACATGTAAGCGCGACAACCTCTGGAGAAGGAAGCGCATTGCAAGAGGACGGCATTGTGTGGCGGCTCCATGCAGATGACACACCTCACATCCTCCCATTCACTCACGCTCTCTGACACAAGAGGTGGTGTCTCGGCTTCTTTTTGTTTCTTGCTCCGAGAAGAGCGAAGAGGGTAAGGAGATACTCTGTCTCTGTTGCTTGAAACCGGTAAAATCTGTCTTTCCTTGAGCATCTCAACAGTCTGTAAACAGCACAAAAGAGTTTAAACTCAAATCTACTATAGAGAATGCATAGCAACATGAAACAGGACAAGGAAGAGCTCAAAACAAGACGAGATGATGTTCAATTAAATTTTGAAAAACTATTCATTTCATCATAAAACAGTTGTAAGACTCGTCGATCCTATAATCAACACATTTAACATTCGAGTCTGCTGTAGATTTCTAAGCAGGAAACAGATCAATTCGATTGCAATTCAACGGTTCGATGGACTTTTTCACCAGAACAAAACAAAAAAAAAAACGTGAAATGGATGGCCAGAAATTTCTGATCACATCCGCAAACCGCTAAACCACAGAACGTGGTCGGATCAAGAGATTCATTCGCCCACAGAAACAAAAATATAATTAAAAAAATGTTACCTGAGGCTTTGAGAGAGAAAAGTAGAGAGAGAGAGGCTCGTAAAGAGTTTCGTAGGAAACGGTGAAGATGGAGAAGAGAGACAATTAAAAGATTATGGATACGCGTGCGTGAATGTGAAATTTGGTCTGTGAGGTCAGGTTTTTATAGGCGTCGTAGAGACGTCTTTTCAGACATGACGAAAATGTCCTGCTGTTCTGTAAGTCCACCTTCTTCGATACTTTCCATTGGCAATTAAACCCACATTTGTCTTCTTGACTTCTTTTCCGTTACTTTTCCTTTTTAAACGGCTTCTCAAAGTTTTCGTGCCTTTTTTTTTTGTTTTTTTTGCCACATTCAATACGTGTCGCACATAAAACACATTAGTTCATTCAGATGATAAGCTATTATGGTAAGTATTTTTTCATTCAAATCTGTTAGAAACGTTTTTCTTTAGATTCGGTCATATTTGTTTCCATATAATATTAGATAAAAACAAACATAATATCTAAAGTCATGTGGTTATCCAGTCTCATATCAATTTTACATAGTATAGTTCTCTTATTCTAACCAATCTGCAGTCAAGTTTTGTAGGTAGCAGCTTTACATGTCTATATATGCGTGTTTACTATCTTTCTTAACCCAAACAAAGAAGATAACAACAAATGATATTAAACCATATAAATCTTTTGGATTTTAAATTTCTTTCATAACGTTATCTTTTGGTCTTATTTTCAAAACTATGCTTCTTAATTTATTCTCAGAATCTTTCTCATATATTATCTTTCTTATTGAGTTGGGTGAATGAAAGAAAATATACAATCAAAAAAGCTATCATATATTTATAGTCCTTTTCTCCATGTGAGGTATGCGTATATACATTTTATCTATGACATTTGTATACAGGTGTACGGAATTAGTCTGATTATTGAGCAAATGTAACAATTAACATTTTTCTTATAAAGTTAAAAGCAAAAATAAAAATATATCGGGAACAGACTACAGCATAAAACTGAGCCCAACTACCGAGTCATGTCGGCCCAATAGAGAAAAAAGCACTTAAACCCACCCAATCCGATCCAACACGACCCGACCCGTAGCTTTTAACTGTGAAGTAGCGGAAACTTGAACCCTAAACCCGCGTCTTCTCTCTCCCTCTCCTCTTTCAGCTTCTCTCTTCCATCGCCGACCATGGCCAGAGAGAAACTGAAGCCTCTTCTCACCTCTGACGGAGGTTTGCTTTACTCAATTCTAACGCTACGTAGCTCCTTCACATGGTAAAAAACACCTAACACATCGTTGTGTTTTTGTATTAATTTCAACAGGTGAAATCGCCGAGACTCCTCCCAGAGAGAAGAACCATAAGAAGAAGAAGAACAGGAAGCGAGCTGAACCTGATCCCGACTTACCTTCAGCAACAGGTAAGAGATTATTCAAAGTTTACAGCTTTCTTAAGGTTAAAAGCTATGGACTTGTCAAGGTAGTGGTTTTAAAGGCTCCATTTTTAACATTAGAGTTCCTAATCTAATGATGTAGGTGTTGATGAAGATAGAGATGGAGTGTTGGTAGACGACGCTGCTCATAACGAGCCAACGATGGGTGATAAGTTATCGAGTCTTAACTTATTAGGCGGAGAGAAAGTTATCACTAGTGATGATAAGCCTCCCACTGCAGCCTCTGTTAATGTTCTTCTGACACAAGCATTGCATGCTGATGATCGGTCTCTTCTACTTGATTGCTTGTACAACCGAGATGAACAGGTTTGGTAGATGTTTCTCTGTCTGTTTCTGTGCCTTCTCTTCACTTTTGGTTTGTTATTGATTCTTACAGTTATTATGTATGTATGCTTTTGTTAGGTGATTGCTAACTCGGTTGCTAAGTTGAATTCAGCAGAAGTACTCAAGCTTTTGAATTCTCTTTTACCAATACTACAATCAAGGTGAGAGTTTGAAGATATGTTTTGTGTGGATGTGATGGTGATTTTGTAATACTTTCATTGGTTTGCAGGGGTGCAGTATTAGCTTGTGCGATTCCTTGGATAAAGTGTCTGTTACTTACTCATTCCAGTGGGATTATGTCCCAGGAGTCATCGTTGCTCGCATTAAACTCCATGTACCAGGTTAGGAACTGCATTAGCTTATTTATTCTATGACTCTGCTCACCGTGGCGATGTCTGTTGGTTAAAACAGAAAGTTTGGGGTATTATGATGGATTGATATGTGTGTTTGATTGGTTGTGGATGCAGCTCATAGAATCACGGATATCAACGCTTGACACTGCTGTACAAGTTTCAAGCGAATTGGACTTGGTATGTATTGTCTTGCCCTGAAACGAGGAAGCATTTAGATTTCAGCATGTAGCCTAGGGGGTAGCAGTAGGTTTGGTGTTTGTTTGAATAACGCAATGGAAGTCCTGAGGTCTCTTTGCATGGATAACACTGACATTTGGACTGTAGAGTATGTTACTAATTCGTTGTTTGTTGTGTTATGGTAGATTGTGGACGACTTGGATGAAGAAGAGGAAGAAGAAGGTCCTGTCATCTATGAGGACAAGGACAGTGATGAAGAAGAAGGTGAAGGAGCAGAGGAAGCAATGGAGACAGATGAAGAGGCAGACGGATCAGAGGATGAAGAAGCTGATGGTGTCAATAGTTTTGAAGATTTTGACGACATGAGTGATTGAGAAGACTTCCTTAAAACGGAAAAGAGTTTTGATTTGTGTGAGGCATATTTGATTGTTAGATGTTAAGAGTGGTGATTAAAGGTACAAGTCTCGGCACGAATTTTGTAATACTCAATGGTTGTATCAGTTAAGACTTTGTCCCGAGAAAGTTTATTTTTCTTAAAAAAGGTTGACGGCAACATGAAAAGTTTGTTAACTCAGTTTGCTTTGGTCCATTGAGAGCATGGTGAGTCACCGACTGAACAAAGTGATTTTTTGCTTTGAAGGATCCCACCAAGCATGGCCTTCTTTCAAAGGTCAGAGCAATGAGATCATGAGAAAGCTGTCAGGTCTAGAACGGTGGAGATTGGTTATGGAAGAGCAGATAATTAACAGAAGGACTTTTCTCATTGCACAAAGCGTGACAAAAGAACATTGGACACAAAATCTTATGTGGCACAAGGTTGCCACACGTCCCACCACTTCACTTCAGAATGACACGAGTCACCAGATGTAGCATTTGCGAGATAGGGAACTTTTGCCACGATGTTGCCAGCCCATCCATGATTTGCGTAGTCACCGTCAAGCATGGTATAGAAAACGATGGATCATTCATAAATACGAAAAGCCTTGAAAAATAGAGCACAACTGAACTGATTATAGAACTGAAAATTTTTGTCTATATGGCGAGCGGGCAGAATGAGGAGTTCAGTGTGAAGGCCGGCCAAAACGTGGGCCAAGCACAAGTCAGTGGTCTAGTTCAGTTTCCCCATTACTTTTGTCACTTTTTATTAATAGAAGTGTAAAAATGAAAATTCTTATGTTTGATATCAGGTGAAGAGGGATGATTGCAAAGTAGACAACAACACCAACTCTTCTCGAACTTCAGGCTTTCTCCAGCAGGTTAACTAACACATAAACCCTACATGCTGTTTTTAGATTTTTTGGTTTTCTCTACTTCTTTAAGTGAAGTAAGAATGGTGATTTATCAGAAAGGGGAGAAGGTGAAGAGCATGGCACAAGGAGCATCAGAGGCAGTGAAGGACAAACTGGGGATGAACAATGACAACGACAATGATTATAAGAACAAGAACCCTATGGACAGGAAGAATCCTGACAACACAACCTGTCCAAGCATGCCTGGTCATCCTCCATCCGATATTTAACTTTGCTTTCTTCACAAAAAAAATCTTTTTGAATTCCTACTAAACTATCTGTAATAACAATAAAGGGATCCACACAATACATTCAACCCAACACATGTTCAAACTTGGCTTCAGTCTTGGGAATTCAAAATAAAAAGAAGACATGTTGAGACTTTGGTTATAGTCTTGGGAATGATCTTTCTATCTCAAACACTGGTTTTACACTTGGTGGTTCCACCCCAGCCCAGTCCAGCTACTGTTCTCTTCACATGTGTTTTTATACACAAGACATCCACAAAACTCAACTATGGATTCATCCATCTGATGGCAGACCTTACAAGTGCATCCGTACTGGATCAACACACTTCTTCAGCAGAGGATCATCCCCCTAGCAAGAGGTCCCGCATCTCATCTGACCCAAGCACCACCACATCCACCGCCTGCATCAGCAGTAACTACAATGCTATCCTCAGAAGGCCCCGTGCTCCTTTCATGCCATCTCTCTTTATCGCTGGAATCAACGTGTTCTCCATCAATGGAATGATTCCCCTCTCAATCAATGGAATGCTCAGAGATGTTTCAGTTTTTTGGTGAAGGAGAAACATGTAAGTAGTAACATCAGATTCTGCAGGGAAATTTCTAAACTTCTAATTTGTCCCACATCGGTTTCTTGACTCAAAATTGTGTTGTTTATATAAGTCCTCAAACTAAAAGTGCACGTCGAGCTCAGTAACAAGGGCTTGTGACCCATGTGGGGACAATAAGTTGGTTGAACAATGGCCCGAACCACAGGTCGGATCTGCTGTTGGCACTCTTCTGGGCTGCCCAGTCCAAGCCGAGAGTGGTCCGTGTGTGTTGAGCGAAGGCTTGGCTTAGGCGGTTCCTAAAGTGGAGGACAATGCGTGAGGCTGGTTTCACAGAGCAGCGATCACCTCCCTCTTTCGGCAGTGGACGGATAACAGCTCGACGCCACTCAGATCCATCATGGCCTGCTGGCTCGTACCCAGCTGAACAACCAATTTTTTTGGTTACCTTTTATTAGTTAATCAAATGTCCTCCAGTCATACGGCAAATGCAGTAACGCTGAATAAAATCTTAATTAAAATCTGTTAAAAAAATGATTTGTAAATAACGGATTCACAGTCAAATTGGCCTACCAGTACCACGTATGTTAAGAATATGATTCAACGGTTCTGCCTAAAGTGCATCAGTTCGGTTTGGAGTTAGTTAGATGTTAACTTAAGCAATTAATATGATCTGTTCTTAACCCCTTGTTATTTTATTAATCTTATTGGTTAAAATAAAGTGGGAAGGGTTACCGAACGACGAAATTTGAAAGATAAGGCGTGTGAGTTAAGGAAGATACTCTCCGATCCGATGCTTAAACCGGTAATGCTTGCCGTGTAAACAATATTATGGAAAAATAGTCAACTTTATTTAGCCTTTTCGAATCTTGCTTCCTTGTTTCTCCAAATTAACAAAGCCAAACTCAATAGTAACGCAATATCTCTTACATTTCGTCCAACAAGAATCGTTAAAACTGATGATGTTTTCAATAATTGATAAAACATGATTAAAATGCATGCCAATGTATGCATTATTTACTTATAAAATAATATCCCATTTATTTTGTATTTAACTATTTCATTTATGTAATTAATCTGTTCAACGCGAGAGATGTGATATCGCTCGAAAAAGCAAGCTCAAGTTGTAAAATCAAAATCGCTGATCTCTGTTTGGTCAACATCATTGCTTAAAATATAGGCGGTGGCTTGTGGATGTTTCCTCTGCTTCTGAGTCGCGTATATAACTTGAGACTCAAGATTCCATTTTTATTCCTTCAACATTCAAATATGGTTACCATAGAGAGGAAAAGTCATATCGTTTCTTTCTTATCTCTTATAAGAAAATACATGATCAAAACTCCCCTATAAATACATAGGTTTCGGAGCATCCTAAAAAATCAAACCAGGAAACAAAAACACTCTTTACATATCCACAATGAAGAACAACAACAACAATATGAAGATGAGTTCGGCACAAGAAAGTGGTTATGGTACTACTAACATCGTGATCACAGATACGAGGAATAAGAAGGTAGAGAGGAAGGCGTCAATGGACGTGGACCAGTGTGCGGAAGCTTTCATCACAAATTTCAGAAAGCAGCTTCTTCTCCAGCGTCTCGAATCCATTGAAAACGTGCTCTCCCGAGGATTTTAAATCTATCTATTTATCAGTACATATATACTTGCATGTATGTATTGATACTCATTCATGTATTATTATTTTTCTCTACGGTCTATAGAATGCATTAACCGAGAGAGAATAATTAATAGTCTGTTGTAAATTTGGTACTACCGAGTGTAGCTAGGTTTTATCCTAAAGTGCAGATGTATATAACATCACATGAATCATATTTTACTTTTTAACCCCTTGATCTATAAAACCCTGGAGGGACAAAACATGATAAAACAATGAGAGAGAACATGATATTTTCTTTAATATATGCTCTTTTCATATTCACTGGTTCACGTCGGTCTCTTATTCATTACCTTCAATATCAAGTAGACAATACATATACACACAATGACAACAAAGACAGAGATCGTTACGGGTGGACCACTTGGTGGATCTGAGTTTGCGGTTGTGGCTGCACCATCTGATGGAGTTTGACTCTCGAGCAAGACCGAACCATTCCTCCTACGAGGGGGACAATGGGGAGGCTGTCACAGTTGCAGATCTCGATCATGAAACCATCAGGGTCGTGGAAGAAGAGCTGGTCCACTTGGATCCCTACTTCTTCCACTGTAGACCTCACATACTCTATCTCCATTTCCTCAAGCTTCTTCTCCACTGCTCCCATACTTTCGCACTGCATTTCCACAATCAACAAGTTTCTTCTTTACACTAAAATATGCGACAATCACCACATATATGGCCAAAACAGAGTAATTAACAACTATATATATTGGATCAATGTGTCTGCGGGTAGTCTCATTCTTTCTCAACCCACACCAACACACAATATATGTGTAAAGCAAAGACAAAAGACTTGTAAACTGGAAACTTGGAATTAATACGAGCCAAACACTCTGTTTATATACAACAATGTAGTGCCTTAGTCCGCAAGTTATTTGGGACTTATCTCTAGTTTAAACTACTTTACAAGAAGATAAATATAACATGAACCTTATCCATAAGACACGAGGAATATCCTCCTAATACTCCCCCTCAAGTTGGAGAGTGAAGATCCTTAACACCCAACTTGGAAGACAAATACTCGAACTGAGGACGACCAAGTGCTTTGGTAAGCACATCCGCAATTTGTTCCTTGGAGTGCACGTAAGACGTCGAAATAAGACCAGCCAGAACAGCATCGCGAACACTGTGACAGTCACGCTCTAAATGTTTCGTACGCTCGTGAAATACTGGATTAGCCGCAATATGCATAGCTGCCTTATTATCACAGAAGAATGGAACCGGTTTGGTAACCGGAACACCAAGATCCTTTGACATGTTGATGACCCATTTAATTTCCTTTGTCGCAGAGCCCATTGCTCTATATTCGGCTTCAGCGGAAGAAAGAGACACAGTCTTTTGCTTCTTTGTTTTCCAACACACAAGTGAGCCACCCAAAAAGACAACATAGGCACTCAACGAACGACGGGAAGTAGAGCAGTTACTCCAATCTGCATCTACGTACAAAGATATGTCCAGATTTGAACTTGAGGACAAAAGAATGCCTTGACCCGGACATCCTTTGAGAAACTTTACAACTCGAATTGCTGCATGCCAGTGATCCTCACGTGGTGCTTTCATAAACTGTGACAACAGATGAATCGCATAGCATAATTCCGGACGAGTATTGGCTAGATAAACAAGCCTACCGACAAGCCTCCTGTATTGTTTAGGATCAGCTAACAGTGGACTCTTATCTGATGCAAGTTGACGATTCTGTTCAACCGGTGTGGCGACAGGACGTGCATTGTTTAATTCAACATCAGCAATAAGGTCTAATGTATACTTCCGTTGAGACAGCACCATTCCTTCATCTGAACGTGCTACTTCAATACCAAGAAAGTAACGAAGCTTACCCAAATCCTTCATTTTGAAACACTGACTCAGATACTTCTTGAACGTAGACATGAGTTCCATAGAGTTGGTTGCAATAATGAGATCGTCAACATAGACAAGAACTCGAACTTCCTTATCTCCTTTAGTATATGAAAACAGAGAGTAGTCATAATATGACTGCACAAAACCGAACTCGACTAGTGCTGAAGATAACTTAGAGAACCAGCACCTTGGTGCTTGACGCAAACCATAGATAGACTTGTTAAGTCGACACACTTTAGAAGGATCAGAATGTGTAAACCCCGGAGGAAGCCTCATATACACTTCTTCGTTAAGATCACCATGAAGAAACGCATTGTAAACGTCCATTTGATGGACTTCCCAGCCTTTTCCAGTAGCCAAACGAAGAAGAAAACGCACTGTGTTCATTTTAACAACGGGAGCGAAAGTTTCTTGAAAATCAGTACCTTCTTTTTGATTGTTTCCGCATGCTACTAGACGAGACTTGTGACGACGAATTGTTCCATCAGTATTATATTTGATGCGGTAAATCCACATACATGGGATGGCTTTCTTGCCAGGCGGAAGTGACGCAATGTCCCACGTTCCATTCTCCTCTTGAGCAATGACTTCATCTTTCATGGAATCACACCAGACCTTATGTTTGATTGCATCAGAGTATCGTTTGGGCTCATATCCCTCAGTAATCGCGGCGAGATAAGCCTGATGAGACTCAGAAAACTTGAGGTTAGTAACATAATGGCTAACTGGATAGAAGGTTTTACCTTGAATTGTTTCAGAGAACGATGAAGAGGAACAGGTGGGAACGAGATGGGTTTCTTCAGTAGCTTCAAGACACTGAACATTGTGGGACACATAGTCTTGAAATTTAGCAGGCGGGACCTTGTTCCGATGACCACGTCCCAAAGACTCACCCTCAGCTCTGTTTTCTGAAGTTTCTACTGAGACTGAGCTGGGTTCTGAATCGTGCCTTATATCTGAAACAGCTGAGGTGTCGGACGTCGAAACAGAGATCTCTGTTCTAGATAGAGCTACACCGTCTGCTGGAGGAGAGGAAGAAGAGCCCAGATTTGACAAGTCTGGTTGATCACTACTCCCCCTGTCGACTACCGTAGGTAGATCGGTGACAAGCCAGTCGTCATCAGACGACAAAGGTAGAACCGGAGAAACTCTGCTAGGCTGATTGGTGATTACCATTTGAGACGAAAAGGGGAACTCATTCTCTTGAAAGACAACATCTCGAGAGATCAGAAACTCCTTCTTGTCTAGATCATAGACTTTCCATCCTTTTTGATTGTAAGGATAGCCTACAAAAATGCACCGACGACTTCGTGAACTGAATTTATCCTTGTCTCTAGCGCGGTGATGAACAAAACATAAACAGCCGAATACTTTTAGTTGATCGTAAGAAGGCTTTGTTCCATATAAGACTTCAAACGGAGACTGATTATTGAGTACTGCCGACGGTGTTCTATTGATGAGGTAAGCAGCAGTTAAGATTGCTTCTCCCCAGAATTTTATGGGCAAGTGTGAGTGAAATAGTAAAGCACGTGAGACATTGAGAATATGCTTGTGCTTCCTTTCAACGCGACCATTCTGTTGTGGAGTTGCTACACAAGATGTTTGATGTACAATACCATTTTCTCTAAAGAACTGAGCCATACATGTGAATTCAGTACCATTGTCGCTACGAATTACTTTGACTTGTTTAGAGAACTGTCTCTCTGCCATCACACAGAAATTTCGAAGAACATTCTTAACCTCTGACTTCTCAAGAAGAAGGTAAGTCCACACTGTTCGTGAGAAGTCATCAACGATAGTAAGGAAATACGATGCACCAGACGAAGAGCGCGTACGATATGGACCCCATACGTCGCAGTGAACAAGTTGAAAACAATCAGAAGTTTTATTTAAACTGTCATAAAAAACCTCTCGAGTCTGCTTAGCTCGGAAACAAGTATCACAAGGACTCTGAGAAACAGATTTGTTTGACGTAAAAGACAAAGGTAATGAAGATAACACCGAAAACGAAGGATGTCCCAGCCTTAGATGCCACTGAACCTGATCAACTGATCGAACACTTGAACCAGCAACATGAACTCTTGCAGCCATAACATCCTTGAAGAAATAAACCCCATCCCGTTCTTCACCTGCTCCAATCAGGGTCCTCTTGAAACGATCCTGTAAAATCAACAAGGTATCTGTTAGAACAGCAAAGCACTTTTCTTGTCTGAGTAACTTTGAGACCGATATAAGGGAGCAGTTGAGATTTGGAACAAACAACACATTCGAAAGAGTGATGTTGTTAGAAATACGAAATTTGCCAAAGTGTGTGGCATAAGTTCGATTTCCATCTGCAAAACCAACTGGACAAGGAGGGATGGGAGTGACATCATCTAGAAACGTGAGCTCTCCAGTCATATGATGCGAGGCTCCCGTATCTAGTATAAGATCTCCATAACGTTTCTTACCAATTAACTTATCAGAAGTTTTAGACTTTTCATTGAGTAACTGAGTGAGAGCTTTCCATTGATCATCTGTGAAGGTTGGAAACGTCGAAGCGTTAGAGGTAGTGGCATGAGCAGTACGAGCACCATTGTTTCTATTCTGATCTGTAGACGGGACTCCACGACCACGACCACGTGATGCTTTGTTATCTCTGTTTGGAGACCTCTCTTCCCACCAATCTGGAAAACCAACTAACTGCCAACAGTTGGACTTATCATGTCCTTTGCGCCCACAGTGTGAACACTGACTGCGTCTTGCAGAACTAGGACTGTTGGATGTCTCAGCTACTTCTTTCCTTGCGACAAAGCCAACCGCACTCTGCTGAGTTTCTCTGTCCTTTGCTGATGTAAGACGTTGCTCTTCTCGAATAACTTTAGCATAGGCATCGCCAAGATCAGTGTGTGTGTCGCTTGCAATGATTCCTTGACAGACTCCTCCAAATCGAACCTCGTCCAAGCCCATCAGGAATTGATGCACTTTTTCTTCTTCTCGTTCTTTCTCATATATTGCGGCTGCACTGCAACTGCAAGGAGGAAGAGGCTTATACATATCCAATTCTTCCCATAGTTTAGCTAAACGCCCATAGTAATCCATGACGGACTGACCATCTTGACGACATCTTGCTAACTGTTCCTTAAGGAAGTGAACTTGAACTTTATTGCCAACAGAAAACCTTTTCTTCAAATTATCCCAAAGTTTATGAGAATCTGAAATAAATGTAACCGTCGAGCGAACTCGTGCCTCAATGGACGAACGTATCCACCCTACGATCATTGAATTTACTGAAGACCAGAGCTCGAAGTTGGAATCCGTAATAGATGGTTTCGGAATTGTTCCATCAATGAACCCCAACTTGCGTTTTGCTCTTAACGCATTAACCAACTCTGTAGACCATTCATTATAGTTATCACCGGTGAACATCACAGAGGTGATAAGCGCTCCAGGATTGTCTGAAGCATGTAAGGAATACGGAGTTGGACCTGACTTCTCCACCGGAGTGTTGCTGCTTTTAACAACAGCAGAATCATCATCGCCAGCCATCAACTTGATGTGCTAGAACTCTTTGATCGAAAAAAAAAATTAATTAGGTTTCAGGATTTTGTTGCTCTGATACCATGTAAAGCAAAGACAAAAGACTTGTAAACTGGAAACTTGGAATTAATACGAGCCAAACGCTCTGTTTATATACAACAATGTAGTGCCTTAGTCCGCAAGTTATTTGGGACTTATCTCTAGTTTAAACTACTTTACAAGAAGATAAATATAACATGAACCTTATCCATAAGACACGAGGAATATCCTCCTAATAATATGTTTCAATTCTCAAAACGAAATGGTTTGTTTTCTAATCCTCGGTAACAGTTCTATTACACATATATAAGGAAACATTTTTTTTTGCTGATCTTAAGGGAGCATCTATATTTAGAGCTTGTAAATTATGTTTTAGGGTTTAAAATGTAAAAGGAAAAACAAAAATAAGGTAAAAAATAACCTGGAAAGAGATATGATTGTCTTTGGGGTTAATTGCAGTTTTATTTGGAAGTTTCTCAGGTTCCGAGGAACGCAAGAGGTGTATTCCAATTCCATGTCCAAATAACCTAAACCCCAAAAAAAGACATTTTAATAACTCATTTATAGTTTTTTTTTTTTGTAAACTCTTTCAAAATGCAGATATAACTAAGAGAGGGTACCAAGCGCCTTCAAAATTTAAAGATTCAGGTCTTCGAATAGGGAAGAACCCTAACACCTTCTGGTAAAAGTTCATAGATTCTTCAATGGATCGGCACAAGAGAGACACATGGTTCAGTGACGTGAGATGGAGAGGGTTTCCTGCGTTCTCCTTCATCTTCCCGAGATAACTCCAAGGAAACAAAAAGCAACGCCGCGCGCCTCCAATCAACAAAAAACAACTCAAATACAACGGCGTCGATGGTGATGCAGATTGATAATATATATATGTAGTTGTAGGTGTATATATATATATATAGACGTGGAGAGAAGGAAGTTAAATTGGATTACTACGAAACTTATCCGATAATCAACGACTTGACCATGCTGGTGTATTTATAGAAGGCCTCTAAGCAAATGGTATTATGTATTTTTACGATTAAGCTTCATAACGTAACAAATTAGGCCTATAACTGCATAATTCATTTAACTGGTTCAGCAAGGATTTGAATATTAGAAACTAATCGACATGATTAACAATAGTACAAATGAATAATAATGTATGATGTTGGAAAGGAAATAGATATGTAGTCAAATCAATGCAAATCGTGATCAAAATAAGGATGATGTAATTAAATACTACGTAAAAGAAATTAAGTAATTAATGATGTGATGAACAACAACTAGCTGTTACTATACACAATAACAACTAGGACATATATAAACAATTGGAAAGTGTATGTGATTGGTAAAAAAGGAAAGGTGAAAATCTGTGAAATTGGGCAACTCATTCGTAAAATGCTGTGATCTTGTTGCTGTCAGGATGAGTTCGACACGTAAAACAAAAAAAAAAGTCATGTTATTATAAGATAGAAATGATTCTGGACACGTCAGCAATTACGTAAAAGATTTTTGCCTTTTTGGGAACTTAAAAGATTTTGGTCTTGTGCTGCCGAATCCAGCTCATTTTAGGCTGTCCAAATTAGTAAAAGCTTTTGTTTGCGATATTTTGGGGTGTGTCAAAGTGATTTGTTTATAATGTTATAAAGGTGTTAGAAATAATAATAAGATGTTGATTTTTTGGTCATATAAATAACTTATTGACATTTTTGTTTTTGAGCATGTTTTAAATAGTTTTAGTATTTTGATATTTCTTCTGATTCATTTTATTTATTGTCTAATGTTAATACATATAAATTTTAAAAAACAATTATATATGATTTATTTTGGTTAAATAGAATATTATTAAATAAACTGATTCAACTTATAAAAATATATTACTCCATATAATTGGTTACAAATCATATTAAATATTAAATTTTGTTTAAAATAATGAGAACATCATTTGCTTTGAAAAGAAAATCTTAAGCATCAAATAAACTAAAAACAAAAGAGGGAAAAGCGACGAAAAAGTTTGTTTAATTTGAAAGCTTGAAGCTTCATTGAAACTAGTCTATTTGACGTTTAAGAACTTCCTTAAAACTAGGGTTGAAGATGCATAGTTTTCTTTTTTCAAAAAAAAAGATGCATAGTTTTCTTAAAAGATGGTGTCTGTAATATGTGTAATTAAGTAGACACATAAAGTGGATGGAGATACACTTGATAGTTAAGTTAGATGGGGAAGAGAAGATGTTGATGGTTAGATAACAGGGAAGGTATTAACATTGTAGAGTTAAAGGAAATGTGTCACTGTTCCAAATCTATCAAGAGAAAGCAGACACCACCTTCTTCTTTCTTGTTACCCTCATTATTTCATTTTCTCCCTCTTTTCACACTATTTATATGTTATAACAGGTATGTTTAACCCCACGATATGAAAAATTTAGTATGAATAGTTAAGTGCAAGTTTAAAGTAAGAGGGGGACAAGTCATAAAGATGAGCACCAACAAGGTACCAACAAGCTACTGTCGAGGTGAAAGTTGAAGCTCTTCTTTAACCTAACTCGTTATGCCTTCACCTTCAAGTGTACTTTCTGAAAGTTAAAGAATCCTAACTTCATTAATTCTTCTTTATTTATGTGTCACTGTAATGTTTATTGATGTATTGGGTTGAAAATAAATAAAATCAACCGTCACCATTTTATATTTTGTTTTCGCGTTTGTGTCACAATACTCTTAGAAATTTAACACGTCGTCGACGTCGATATACTTTACTTTTATTAGCATGTGATCAGTACAAAATTTTTTTGGACAGACAGCAAAGCGCTCGTTGATTTAGAAGGTCTAAGGATCGATCGTATAGCCATCTTGACATTTTGCCCCTCTCCCCAAAAAAAAAAAATTCATATAGTCGTAGTCTCGTATATCAAAACGTGACGATTAGACATAGATATATTTTCTATATAATACCTTTTTTGTAAACTAAATTTTCTATATAATACATGCTGATGGTGCCGCACATCTCATGATTGATTTTCAAAATTAAAATGAAAGATACGTCGACTATGATCAATCAAAATCCTTTGGTTTTAATTAATGCACCTTCCTCACTCGGTTAGACAATTACTTTTTGTAATTTGTAGAGGTTAGAGTAGTCTATTTTTGTTTGTGTAAGCATCTTTTTTTACAGCTGGTGAATTTATCGATTGCAGTTTATAACGTTACCATAATACTCAAGTTGAATATATGATTTATTTGATGGTCTAGTCATAAATCATACGTATTACATACCGAGTGTAGCTAGGTTTTATACCCCTTAATAAAGATTAAACACTGGTCATGTGAACTGACCTAGGTTATGAAAATTAAACATTCGATTGCATTTATTAAATTAGAGTACTAGTTAGGCTAAGACAAACAGTTATCTTCATTCAAGATAATATATACGGCAGAATACAAGATTCTACCGGGGTGGATTCCTGGGAAAGTTCATTATTGTCTGAATTGTATCCATTTAGATGTTACTGTCACGTCTCATCATGCGTACAAGTTAAATTAAAAATAACACCACCAGAAAGAACAAAAAATCTGAATGCATGTGTTTTGTGGGGATAGATGATACATTACAGACCTAATTTGACCAACTATTCAATTTCCCTTTATTATTAGGCCTATAAAACAAAGGAGGAAGATAAACTCAGTAATCAACGTCCGTATATAGATGTCGTTTATTTCAAATACAGTTTTAATTAGAAATAGTACTGCCTCTGCTTTAAACAGGAGACAAATTCACCTCCATATTAGAAATTTGCTATAAATAATGTCCTCTTGCAGTTAATTTATCATGTACTATTTTTTTATAATATGAATGAAATTATAAGACTTAACAGATAATACAAAATGAAAAAGGTCATTTCAGGATTGTAGTTACAAATACTAATACTTTATTGGACACGAAATGAGGAAATATGGGAAACAATATATAGCTGATGCATGTAAATATAAACACGAGAGTATAAATTATAAGGGTATAAACGATAATTATGGCTGTATATCAGCAATAAAAATAGGTATATTAGTATATTTATATATAAGCGAATGATACTTAGTTTGTATTGAGAAGCTCCTCTATCATTTGCAAAGCAACCTTCTCTTCCTCGTCCATCAATCCTTCTTCTCCACCGCCGCCAACCTCGGTGGCCGGACCAACTTCGTCTTTTGAAGCTGTACTAGTTGGCTCCTGGGAGGAGCCGGAGGGACCGAGCTCCACCGTCATGACCCAACTAGAATCAGATTTTGAACCGGCGCGTTTCTGCCAGACGCCGATGTGGGAGCTGGCCGTGTCAAGACGGAGACATGTGAGGGAAGGGGAAGGAGACTTGCAGCATTTCCTCAGTTTGGCGCTGAGGATAGAAGAGAGTGATGACGATGATGAGGAGGCTGAGATGTCGGTTTTGCCCTCGGACGTGTCTCCGGTGTTGTTGTTGTTGAGGGGGAAGTTAGTCTTGGCGTTTCGACCGCTCATTAAAACAGCGGCCTCGTCGTAGGCTCTTGCTGCATCCTCCGCTGTCTCAAACGTCCCAAGCCATATCCTCCGTTTCCTTTCATGCATGTAATAGAATATAGTCCGTATAAGGCATAAATTAACCAGCATTAATTTGTTAAAACTATAGAGATGTTAACATGGGGTTCATGTCATATGTTAGCTAAAGAGTGGAACGCAATAAGTAAAACGATCATGTATATATATATGTTTGTGTGTGTTTGGTTGTTTACTTGAAATGCATCACGAAAGAGGGAATAAATGAACAAATCAGAAAAAAGGAAAGAAAAAAGAAAGGTACAAGAGAGGATGACGAATCTCAGCGACCCAAGAACCCCAATGGCGTTGCCTGACACCTCTGAACTTCTTCGTCTGTACCATCCTTACTTACTCTGTCAGAGAGAAAATAGGAATGGTTGATGATGAGTAATATATGTAAGATGGATGTTTGGTAAATGGTAATGTTGTGTATTTATATACATACGTTAACTTTTGGTGTGAAAAGGGTTGTCCTTGTTCCTACTTTTATTACATTTGACGTACTCATCGGCTCATCACTGTTCTATTAGAGAGAAAGAGTGTGAGAATTTAGTTGGAGTTGTTGGTGTATAGTGATTGCTAATGTTAGGGGGTGGTTATAAGGGTAAAACGATTTAAACTGGATCGTTTATATATATATATGTCATATGTGTAATGTAGAAAAGGTGCAAGTGGTGCAAGTATCACATGGCCGTGAACATTGTTTCTTTTTTTATTTTTGTCATCAACATAGGCCTTGTGCATTGTTTTTGGCATACTTACATACAATCCTAATCAATCGTCCACATCATATAGCTACCTCTCTCTGTTTCATTTGATCTTTGCTTTTATTTGTATATAACTTCGTACGTACGTATAATTAAGCCTTTTGTGTTCATCAATAATTGCAAAATATTATAATCGATTAAGACCCATCATCATCATAATAAAGTTGCACTTATATACGTAGTATGTTGGTTAACAACCAACACTAAGCATCGTCCAAAATCAACATCATCAACCCGATCCTATATATGTACATTATATGTACTTCTTGCACCTATTAATTAATTTAAATACTATACCTTTATATATCTTATGTGTATATCATCTCATCAAGCTACAAAGCCTTACTTGGGTCGTTACTGCGAGTAAACTTAAAATTGTAATATTTTAGAAGATTAATCAATCATAAAAAAGATTGCCACATAAACCAAACACGTAATAAGCGCGCGCCGGGAAAAGTGGTTGTTCACTCGCAATCAAATATAACACATGCGATATACATCACAAACATAGAGGAAAGAGTTAATATATAAAGATAACACAAGGTTAAAAGTAAAATAAAGGACAAAAAGGTGGTCCATATGTATATTGTGCAATTAGTAGAAGGTTTTGTCAAAAATATTTAGTTGGTTACAGTACCCACTGCCTATAAGGCTATAAGCCCTAACTATCGTCGGGTTTGGTCCAAAAATTAAGGCGGTTTAGGTGTCAATCCCATATTATCTTCTTTTTTAATTTCTTTAATTCTTGTGGGAACATCTTTAACTTGTTTTATGCGTATATTTAGGCGTAACATTATGGCATATACCTTTTTTTTTCTTTGGTGCTGATTAATTTGGTAATGGCTGGTACTTACTACTTACCGTATAAGCAGGGCCCCAGTTCCATGAGTTGTTATAGTTTTTTTTTTTTTTGGTCTCGTATTAGGATCTTGCATGTGATTTTTATTCCCGTCATCTAAGTTTTTTTAGATAATAATTTTTAGTTTATTTATTTTGGCACAAACGTATTTATCTTTTGAAACATGAAAAACACGTGATTGAATCTCCGCAAAGTCAAGAATGGGAAAAGAAAAAAAATCAATTCTACAAGAGCCGAAAGGTGCGTCAGCCAAAAGGCAAAAGTACCAAATGCTCTGATCAGTTGGAGAAAAGATTCCAAACTAGCTAGTAACTGCGAGTCTCACGTGGTTTATGAATAACCCTTGTTGGTGTTTAATTTACTTACAGCATCTACAAGTGTTCGTACTCATGTCTTCTCGTATATCACTTCCATATCAACAAAAACTGCGAGAACGAATTGGCCTGATCATATTAACATGGACCATATTGATTTTCAGAAAAAAACAGAATATCTTCATGCCTAATTACCATTCATCAACACTGGTGCATCATCGACTTTTTCAACGATTGCGGTTTTAGCAGATAATACTATGAACATGATTATTAAGATGGGAAAACACCACGCACGGGTGTAAGAATATCTTACTATCCGCAAGTTAACAGTTCAGGCAGTGCTCTATAGGTTGTGACGCGAAAGAAACCAGCGCCTCCACAATGGAACATCAACACCACCACAAGTATGTTTCAAAGAGATAGACAGACAAATCAAAAACGCAATCTTGGCAAGGAAGCACCGCAAGAACTTTAAGCACCTAATGAGAATCTGATTGATGCATGAATAGTGGATCATCTTAGCTTCTGAAGAATTATCTAAGCTCTCCCCTGTTTTTAATTTTTTTTTTGGCTTGGGTTTGCTTCTCCTTTTAAGCTTTTGTACACGTACAATCTTTCTCATTTGATAAATGAAATTCGCATCCTTATCAAAAAAAAATATATATATCTTACTATCCATGTACTTTTTACATGACTATCTCCTAGTATTTATATCAACCCTTACAGCTTTTGCTTCATGTTTTATACTGTATGGTTGCATCAATTTAGTCAACCATCTTCATTTTTTCCATCTCGAACCAGCCTCTTGATAGAAGCCATCAAGAGAGTTGTGTTATCTATTTTATAACCAATGAATTTACAGAACGGCTATCCACTTTTATCATATACTCGATAATGAGTCTATGTAGAATGATAAAACCGATAACAAATTACAATTACAAGCTGTATGTTTGATGAGTAGGGTCAAGCACAATGGAGAAGGCAAGGCACACAATTATTTTGACTATTCTTCAATTATCAGTTCACACCAAACACACTATCGATTATTCATAATTGTATAAAGACATTACGAGTAATATGGTTTAGTTGATAACGTAAAATGACAAAAATAGCCTTAGTGCGAGGGGATCCGTATAACGGCTGAAGGGATTGAACGATAACCTTCTCTGGTCAAGGCAAAGCAAAGCGAAAGCGAAAGGGAAAACGTAAAGCGCAGAGAGGAGCCCTTCTTCTCCTTCTTCTTCGTCAAGAAGCTGCTGCTGCTGCTGCTGCCTCTATAAGAACTCTTTCGTTGCCCCCAGTCGATAAAAAAAGGTAACGACTTTATCATCAGGTAAGCTATTTCAGTAGATTCTGAACTTTGTAATCATTGCTCATGTTTGTTCTTTGGATTATCTCTTGGTTTGATTTGGTGTTACTTGAAAAGGATCATTGATTCCCCCTCCCCTCCCTGAAAGTCTCGACCTTTCCAGATCTTTCGGAGCTCTCCGTTTACTTTAATCGATGGGGTGCGATTCTCCTCCCAATCTCTGTTTTTTTTTGGCTTTATGCAGAACAGTTAGGTGTTTGGATTGTTAAGATTTGAGATTCTGTTTGTTGGGTAAACACTAATTAAGATTGTTTGTAGATAGAAGAAACATTGAATTGAAAAAAAAAAAAAACAATAGCTAGTAAGGATGTGTTGGGGGGAATGATCAGAAGCTGTGTGTTTTGTAACAGTGCAGTGGCTGCCTGGCTTGCTACAGAGAACCCAAACCAACTGAAACTCTAAAGGATCCACCTTTCGACTCCACAGCTAAAACGTTTAAGAAGAAACCAAACGTGTCTGAAGATTTTTGGTCAACCAGCACAGTCGATATGGACAACACCACCTTCCCTTCTCAGGGGAGCATCTCATCATCCAACCAGACTTTCGATTCTCAGTCTGGTGCTAGAAACTCTAATCCCCCTCCTCCTCCTGAATTTGTAAACCAAGGTACCTTCTTTTGCTGCGGGTTGTGGAAAACATTGATGGGATTTTGAAATGGGTTATCTGTGAAGTAAGTGTGTGTGTGTGTGTGTGTGTGTTTGCAGGTCTTCTTCTTTGGAATCAGACCCGGGAGCGTTGGGTGGGAAAGGAAAGACGTAATAATAACCGACCGGATCCTAGTGAAGGAGCTAAGATTAAGTGAGTGGCTTTCATTACACACTATTATTTGTCTCTTCTTAGTTTGTTTTAACCATATTTGTATATGTTCATTATTATGCTGCAGTTGGGACGCAGCATCGTATGATAGCTTGCTGGGGAGCAACAAGTTATTTCCCCAACCCATTCCTCTCAATGTAAGTGTACTTAATCACACTCTCTCCAGTACAGACAATAAGGCAAAACTCCCTGTGAGTTAATCCTATTGCTACTGATGAAAACAGGAAATGGTGGATTTTCTAGTGGAGGTTTGGGAACAAGAAGGTCTATATGACTGATGATGCACACACATACACACACATACACAATGGTCCGAGTCATTTCAGATTTTTTTTTTCTCTGTTTCGGTTTCGGTTTGATTTCTGAAACCCCTTGTTGTACCATCTTCCATTTGGAATTTGATCGAGAAAACCGGAAATGTGGCTCAATGAGAAAATCCCTTGTTGTACCATCTCTCAGTCTATAAAGGCTTAAGATTTATGTCTGGATTTGACCAATCAGTATCTCAATCTAAGATATTCAGACATGTCTTGTGTCTCCTGTCCGACCTACAAGATGATTTTACCTCCAGGTGATGCATTTTGATGACATTAATGCTTCACTGGATTAGATATTGCTTACAAAAGAAGAATCTGTATCCTTCCTCTTTTGTGTGGATAACGTCAAAAGAAAGAATCTGTACCCACCAAGTCACTTTCACAAGAAATTACAAAATAGTTATGGGCCGGTTAATATTTAGGCCCATTGGCTTGGGCTTACTTTGTGTAGAGAGGAATAAACAGAAGAAAAGCATATTCGCCGGTCACATAGCGGAACTCAACCCCACACTCCATTATACTTTAGAAGAAAGCGGGAAAACAGATGCCACACCTTATCCACTGATGAAACGTCGGTTTAAACAGGACACGTGTCTATCTCAAACAGGTCTGTCACTTAATTATCATGTAAATCTATCAGATCCACGCTCTCGTGTATTACGTGGTGAAAGGAAAAAAATCATTTTTAGTTAGAAAAAAAGAATATTAAAAAAAATAAAGGACAAAAAACAGAAGAGACACGCAAACATATCCATTAGTCACAAGGGTTGTTCTTGCGGCAGTTCTTATTTACCAGAAAGGAAATAAAGTCGTAACCTTTGTGTTAAAAAGATAAGAAGGGTTTATAGTAAGAGAGAGACAGAGTCTGTTTGTGTGTCAGGTTGAAGAGAGACGAGAAGATGGAGAACACAGACGAACTCGTGTCCATTGAGCTACCAGCTCCTGCTTCATGGAAGAAACTGGTATCTTCTTCCCCTCTCTTTTTTTTGTTTCCTTGAAATTTCTGCTGTAATTCCTTAGAAGATTGATGTTTCTGTACGAGTGTTGTTTTGTCTGTTTCTTCTTTCTATTTCGAGTTGGTTTTCTTATGGTCTAGGGTTTATGTTTGGTTTAGGGAATTTAATGAAATAACAAGTTTTGAGGTGGGTTTTGGATCTTTATGTTGAATTCGATGTGGGAATTTTCTAATTAGACGATAATTTAATGCTTGGAGAGTTTCTTGGGAATCGAATTAGGGTTTTTAATGAAAATGCTATTGAAAACCTAGAAATGGTTGATAAAAATTGGGGCTTTTTCTATAGACTGTTTGTTTTGGATCTTTATGTTAAATTCCATGTGAGAAGATAATAATTTAACGCTTAGTGAGTTTCTTGGGGAATCAAATTAGGGTTCTGATGAAAATGCTAGATTGGTTGATAAAGTTTGGGGCTTTTTCTTTATATTGTGTCTGGAGAAGTCATGTGGTGATTCTAATCTTGTGTTATGTCTTATGTGAGTAATGGGAAGCTTGTTTGTTTCAGTTTTATCCGAAAAGAGCAGGTACACCGAGGAAGACAGAGATTGTGTTCATGGCTCCAACGGGTGAGGAGATTAGCTCACGCAAGCAGCTTGAGCAGTACCTGAAAGCTCATCCTGGGAATCCTGTCATCTCTGAGTTTGACTGGACTACTGGTGAGACTCCGAGGCGTTCTTCTAGGATCAGCCAGAAGGTGAAGGCTTCAACGCCCACTCCTGACAGAGAGCCCCACATGAAGAAGAGAAGATCTTCTCTCACTAAGAAGGACTTGAAAGAGGCTGCTGAGAAGGAGAACAAGGAGGGTGAAAAGACTGAGGCTGAGAAGAAGGAAGGTGGAGCAGAAGTGGCAGAGGCTGAGAAAGAGAACAAGGAGGGTGAAAAGAGTGAGGCTGGAAAGAAAGAGGGAGAAGTTGTGACTGACAAGAAAGAGCCTATTGAAGTTGATACCTCTGAGGTGGAGAAGAAGACCGAGGAGGAGAACAAGGTGGGGGAAGTTGTGACTGATAAGAAAGATCCCATGGAAGTTGATACCTCTGAGGTGGAAAAGAAGACTGAGGTGGAGAACAAGGGGGGAGAAGCTGTGACGGACAAGAAAGAGCCAATGGAAGTGGATACCTCTGAGGTTGAGAAGAAGACTGAGAGTGGAGGAGTAGCTGAAGAAGAACCTCCCAGGGTTGAAGAACCACAGGAAGTTGTTGCTGATGGGGAGAATAAGCCTGCAGAGAAAGAGACTGAGAACAAGGACAGTGTAGCAGCAGCAGAAGCTAACGGAGAAAAGAACGAGGCTAACCCTGATGCAGAAGCTAATAAGGGAAACGAGACCAAAGATGCTGACGAGAAGAAGACAGATGGTGAGCCTAACCTCGACACAGAAGTTAACAAGGGGAATGGAACGCAGGAAGCTGAGGAGAAGAAGACAGAAGCTGTAGCCGAGGAGAAGAGCAACGACGCGAAGGGGGAAGACACGAACAGAAGCGGAGAGGCGGCGAATCAAGTTCAACAGCAACCACAGGGTGCTGCAGCGTCCGTGAGCTGTTGAAAGACCTATGGAGCACTGAACGTGTAAGAAGAGTTTGTTGTTGTTTGTCTGATTTCAGGTGTAGTAAGCCATTGACATTATGAGTGGTTGTTGTATTGTATGTGCTTGTAGAAGAAACTAATGTCTCTCTCTCTCTCTCTCTGTAGTTCAGTTCATAATTATCATCATTAGACTCGTTGTACTTGTGTACTTTTGGTGTGTTGTTGTTAATGTTTGGCATTTTAGTCTGTTTTTTTTTTTTCTCATCAAAGCTTAGATAGATGCATGAAAAACTGATGCCAACAAGTAGGCAAGTAAAGGCAACGCACACTTTCCTCATTGCTACTACCTTCATCTATCGCCTCCGCAGTGAAACTCACCGTCTCCCTCCCTTTCTCTGAAGAATCACTACCTATATATTTTCTTGATTAAGATCTTTATAACCCCATCCTCAATAATATATACCTATATAAATTTCCTTTAAAAATTATTGCTTTTTATCCGTTTTTTCAATTAAAATAAAAGGAAATTGGGTGATATTGACCGGAAAGATATCTTTCCAGTTAAATACTTTATTGTTACTAACACAATTTTTATTTCCTTTTTTTTTTTGATAATTTAAGGCAATGACAAAAAAAATGGAAAAAGAGAGAGAGATAGAGGATCCTGATTAAAGTAAGATCTTTAAATCTACGGAGGAGATAATTTAAGTAATTAGAAAATAAGAAGAAAAAAAACCTCCAATCTTCGTGCTTATATAACTGAAAACAAAACAGGCCGACATAAGAAAAAAAGCTCAAAAAACCTAATTCGAGCCAAGCTCCTCTTAAAGCCCACTACACGCGTTTGATTCTTCCCGCCGTTGCTCTCGCTCTCTCTCTCTCTCTGCCTGTAAGTATATCGTATCAATCAGTTTCTCTCCTCTTTAATTGCAATCTCATGTTTTCTCCAACATATGTCTATAGTTTTGTCCATAACTGATCCGATGTTCTCTTCTCCGTTTCAGGACTATGGATCCCAACCCTCCTCGTCCTTCCGAGCCCTTCGAGAACAAAGTTACCGCTGAGATAGAACCACCCGCAACCAAGCGCAGGAGGAAGAAGAAGTCTATGGTGTGGGATCACTTCACGACCGAGACCACCGCCTCCGGAACCACCAAAGCCTTTTGCAACCACTGCAACAAGTCCTACGCATACATGTCTGGCGGCAAAGCTTCGGGAACAAGCCACCTCAAGCGTCACATCGAACTCGGTATCTGCGATAAGTGCCCGAAGACGACGAAAAACCTCGTCGTCCCTCAGATCAAGAGACACCAGGATCGGTGCGACCACGAGATGGTGAAGATGATCGTCATGCATGATTACCCTCTCCACATGGTCGAGCATTCTGGTTTCGCTTCTTTCGTTAAGGCTCTTCGTCCTCAGTTCAGTATGTCGAGCTTTGATACGATCCATGGGGGTTGTGTTGAGATGTTCTTGTCTCAGAAGCAGAAAGTTTCGGAGTTCATTGGAGAGATACCTGGTGGAGTGAACATTACTGTTGACTTGTGGTCGTCAAAGCAATCAGTGGGTTACGCCTTTGTGACCGGACACTTTGTTGATAAAGACTGGAACTTGACTCACCGTCTTCTCAATGTTTCTGTTGTGGCTTGTCCTGATTCGGATGTCGCGTTGAACCAGCCTGTTGCAGCTTGCTTATCTGAATGGAAACTAGAAGGGAAAGTTTCGAGTCTCACTGTCAGCCAATCGCTAGTGAACAAAACTTGCGTTGAGAATCTCAGAGGTTTCTTGTCTTTTAGAAACCAGCATGTGTTGAATGGTCAGTTACTGATGGGGAATTGCTACGCTCGCGTGCTTAGCAGTATGGCGCGAGAAGCACTTGCAGCTGAGCAGCTTCAAGAAGCGGTGAAGAAAGTCAGAGACAGTGTTAAGTGTGTTAAGACAAACGACGCTTGCGGAGACAAAATCGATGAGCTGAAGAAACTGTTTCCAGCTTCTTCTGCTCCGTACAAAGATCTTCTTATCGACAACCAAGGGAGATGGGACACGAGTTACAAGATGCTGTTGGCTGCCTGTGAGCACAGACAAGTGTTTTCTTGTTTGGAAACATGTTATCCTGGTTACAAGATATCGATATCACCTGAGGAGTGGAGGAAGATCGAGAGTCTATGCTTTTGCTTGAAGGTTCTTTTCGAAGCGAGTGAGGTCTTGACTAGGCCAAACCACTTGACAACAGCGAACTGTTTTTACAGAGAGATGACCAAGCTTCAGCTAGAGCTTAGCCACATGGCCATGGGTGAAGAAGAAGATCTTGGAAACCTTGTGAACTCGTTGAGGGAGAGATTCGACTTGTACTGGAGAGGATGCTACCTGGTTGTGGCGGTTGCTGCGGTCATGGATCCTCGGTTGAAGATGCAACACGTAAAGGACACCTTCACCGAGTCGTATGGTGAAGAAGATGCAGAACAGTGGATCAAGACCGTCAGTGATGCCGTTCGTGATCTGTACCTAAACTACAGTGGGCACAACCTGCTTGATTCTTATGTGGATGATGGCTTTCCGGAAACAGAGGTGGTGGCTCAAGAACCTCACTTCCAACAAGACATGCCTAATACTGGAGATGAGACAAGTCCACAATCAGAGCAAACCACAGAGTCATATCAACATGAGACACAACCAAAGATAGAGAAGCAGCAGAATGTGAAAGGGGTATGGGAGGGAGTGAGTGAAGAAGACCACACGTTATTTATGGGTGACGAGCTACTCGAGGAAGGGTCTACTCTCGTTACAATTGGAGACTCGTTTTCAGACTTTGAGGTCGAGTTACCAGAGATGAAACCAGAGCTGGAGCATTACCTAGATGACAGTTTGGTTTTGAAGTCGGAAGACTTTGATGTATTGGGCTGGTGGAGACTCAACATCACCAACTACCCAACACTCTCTAAGATGGCTGCTGATCTTCTCTCCATTCCCTTCAGTACAGTCTCAGCTGAGTCTGTATTCGACACAGAAGTGAAGCAGATGGACAGTTATAGGACCTCTCTTCCTCGTGGAACCTTGGAAGCTCTACTGTGCACCAAGGACTGGCTCAAAAACCAAACATTATGAAAATCATTGCAGTATTTTTAACTCTGTATTTTTTTAGATTGCTTTGTTAGTTTTTAAAACTAGTTATTCATGTCTGATGGGTCGCTTTTTAACTGAAAGCAAACTATTATTACTATTTGTCTTTTGATTGCATAGATGACTCTTTTAGTGTTATTCAATCTCAATGAATTACTACAAACTTCACTGTCTCTGCTCTAGCTTTCCTCGACTTATAGGCACAACCCCCACAACCTCCTACAATTTCCACGAAATCTATTTTCTACGTAACAGAAGGTCTAAAATAAAAAAAAAAGTATAGACGGGCGAAGTTTAAATTGCAAGTTTTGGGATCATCTTGTTGCAACATCATTGTTTCGGATTTTGAAAGATAAATAATATCCACGTTCTTAGATATGTACTCGTGAGCTTCCCTGTGAAGGACAAGAAGCACTAGAAAGTGTTTCAGTAGAAAATTAATGTTGTCTGAAGAGGATCTGGGGTTCTGTCTTGGGCGAGAAAGGCTTCTGATATAAGCAGGAGAAAGCTGTTACAATCCTGGAAGTTTCTTGGCTACTGATCCGCAACGCTCGGCAGCAACAACAGAAAACTCCCAAAGTATGGTTGCTGATCCTATTTCCGGAACTGGAATTTTTTATGTGGGATTCATTCACAACCATGGTCATAATTGCTAATTATTCAAATGTAGTTGGAATGCCAAGACCAATGAATACAGATGCAACAGAGTTGTGTGCCTAGTGTCGGAGAGCTGTTTTGAAGAAGCAAAAGCTGGAGAGGTAGGTCATACTTAGCTTAATAGTAAAATTCAGCTAAGGAGGTTGTACCTGCTCTGAGGAAGGAAAAAAGTCTCAAGATGAGTCGGAAGATACAGAAGAAAAGAGGACAGTGAGACGAATGAGGTGAAGGGACTGTTCTTGTGGCGAAAAATAGGGAGGAACAAGCTACGAAACGGCTGGGCTGTACCGTCAACCGCTGTTCATCTGATAAGTGAGTTTGATCAGGCCAACAAATTAAAGCAAGTAGTATGTTCTCATCTCAGTTCGAGCCTGTTCTCTAGTACAACTTTTCATACTTTTCCTCTTCTTTTTTGGTATATGTTTCTCAGCTAGTGGAATCGTATGTTACATCCGCATTTGAGAGATTTTCCTGGCATATCTACAGACCGGTCCAGCAAATTGCGACCTATTTAGTGTCGCATCGTTCCGGCTCTGCAACATCCCCTTATTTAAAAAACCATCCCATGCCCGTACACAGACGCAGCCATCGGTCAACAACAGACGAGGAAAATATGAAAACGTTAACCATTTAATAACAATCAAGAAAATTGTTGCAAGAATCCGTAATAACATAACCGGCATTCATTCACACACGACAACCATTTCTTATTATATCATATAGCTTGTTTAGAAACTCTGCTTTCTACAGCAAAAACCACATTACCAAACCAAAAGAAAGTTATCAACCTTACATAAAACAGAAATGAATCTCATACGAAAAATGCGAAGACGAAACACAACAGGCTGACCAACGCTTGAGACAACAACTTTCCTGAAAATAGCGTCAAACAAACAAGCAGATGAGTGAGTTTTACGAAAACAATAAATACCCCATAGATTTATAATGAACCACCCACTTCATTTATATTTGCTAGGTAGTCTAGTAGCAGTGTCTTTTATTCTGTCCCCCCCGTTCAAAAATGCAGAAATAACAACCATACTCCTACATCTATTCCCCCCGCTACTCTATTACCATCCCCCGTAATTAGTATATAGTTCTGAATCACTTACCTAAAAAATTCAGGAACAACTGCAGCCTAAAGTGCGCTGTGACGAAGCTTGGAGAAGCACCAGGCCCCTGCGCCAAGGAGTCCTTAACTCCTCTTTTTAGTTTCTAGCAACTGTTATCACTTTCTAAAGCTCATCTCTGAGTACCTGCATATACACACCAATGACAGCTTAAGCAACTATTCTTTCTCAAGACCGGATCAAGTACCACAGAACGTACTCTACATGAATCCTACAGAGATATTTAATAAGTCTGTGAATTAAGTTACTTAAACTCAAATCCGTATACATAATCCGCATTAACCGGTGATCAATCTGAAAGAGTAGGTCCGAGTTAACTTTAAAAACTCACCTCCGAGGCTGCTTGCTTGGGTTGCTGTTCTGCCTTTTTGAGACCCCACTCTCTGTAACCTCTGCATAGAAGGAAAGTAGCTTAACTTAAATAGAATGATCCCAACAATAAATCTTCATATTTGCAGCTCAATCTCTAATAGTAAACAACTTAAGAAAAAAAGTGTGTTAAAACTTAAAACCATATCCGTCAATAATTTTTTTCTGTACTAGTAATCCATGACATATGCTTTCATCACGATTTCTTCCTTTTAATACAAGAAAAAGGTCCAGCCTCTTTGCCACTTCTAAAAACCCAATAAAAGCAAATTTGTCACCTAATAGGCCAGTATTATAAAATGACTAACCAGGCCTCTCCGAGGGTCTCTCCAGATCATCAAGGTTATTCGTACTATTCTCTTTGCTGCAAAAATGGTTATTTGATTAAGCAAGCGTCAAATGCATGCATATTCGACAGGATATTTACAAATATTCTATGGTTGTGCGTTAATAAAGCTCTACAAGAGAACAATGAATAATTATTCTGTAAACCTGGAGGATTCTGGCTTATGTGTTTGGTAAGAACCATCAATAGCAGCATATGGTGGACTGTATGAAGCTCCTAGAGCTCCAGGACCAGTCAAAACTGGCATCCTGCCAATCAGATACAAAAACCTCAACAACAAGCAGGAGAAAGAACAAATCAAGAACTAGATATAGATGGAGAGCCCAGAGCATACGAAAAGCAGTACATGAATGTAACCATTCTAATGAAATTACGTGTTTCCAGCATGCAGAGTTGCAGAGGTAATTAATGGGACAGCATATAAAATCACAAAAAAACGACAATGCAGCTAACAATGTGCACAATATCTAGATCTTTGAAATACTTACAACCGAGAAGTTCAGAAAACTAGGATCCAAAAAGTTCAGCGAGAAGAGAAGAAGAAAGCATACCATGTCATCTCCGGGTTTCCGATCCCATTTTCAGGCTGGACATATCCAGGAAAAGCCATTCCAAAAGTTGGAACCCCACCATGCTGACCCCCGAATTGCATAACTGTATTTGAATTTAATCAAGAAAATAACACAATAATTTCAAAACTAGTCAGATACGGAAAAATAATAGTAACCAGATACAATAATCTGACAAAAATATATTCATGGACAACCAAGCCAAGAGGCTCAGCATCAACAGCTTTCAATTTCAAGTTTTCAACAACCATTCATGGTTTGATTCTGAAAAATCTTTCAACTCGCCCATTGCATAGAGAAAAGTGTCGTCCAAAAAACCTTACCAGGCAGAAAAGCTGGGAAATTAGAATTGTCAGCAGATGCCAGACTTTCAGCATGCCCCATCACCTGAGATCCACTATACATCAAAGAGCCGCTTCCACTAGCCTGGAGAGTCCCTTTACCCTTGCCAAACGATGCCCCCGTATCAGACGCAGATTCTAAATCACCAGGTGGGTTTCGATTTCCTGAAAAGCCAGTTCTCTGGCTAGAGGAAGACAATGGTCTAATGACAGCAGAGTGCTGATCGAAATCCTGCCCGGAAGGTTTGGTGTAGCTTTTGCTAGTGCCTTTTGAATCTCCATTGAGTTGCATTGGGGATGAAAATCTGCCACCTTGACTATGAGATTGGGGGTAAAACATGTTCCCAGTAGTAGGTGCTCCTCTAACTTGACTCGTGGGCTGAAAAGTCTGGGCAGTATGAACTGGTACATAAACGGATTTTGTATTCCTAAGCTTCTTGCCCGAAGGAATGGCGCTTTCATTCGTCTGGAGTCTTTCCATGCCAACTTGTACTCCATGTACCAAGTTACTTGAGGACACTGAAGGATAAAACGGAGGAGAAGCAGAACTTAGACTTGAAACAACTAAGTTCTTTTTGGTATCCTCATTCCCAGTTTTAGCAGGGGCAGATGGTGAACGCCGAGAATCGTGGTGTGGTATTTTCTCATGCCAGTGTTGTGACCCACGAGAATTTCGTAGCCTAAAAATTCAGTACACAAGTACATTAACTTAGAGATAAAAACCTTCACTCAACCATAGAAAACAAAATGTAAGAACTCACGGTTTGCTCTGCACGGAATGTGCTTGATTGCCTTTGCTAAGAGGAATCTCGTCCTTTCTGGGCTCTCCCCCTCGAGTGGTAGCTTTCGGAACAAAAATTTGATGTCCATTGCTGGATGATGCATTAGAGCTTCTCCCTCTACTGGATCCACGCCCTTGTCCCCTACCTCGACCGCGGCCTCTAAATCCGCCTCTAGAAGTCCTCTGCTGAATTTACAAAGTGCAACCATAAAAATATAAATACCTAAAAAGAAAATATATTCACATTATCACATATACATAAAGAAAAAGATAGAGGGATCTAAAACGATCTTAAAAAGTATAGAAGGAAGCCGTACATCATGATTTTTATCCTGAGTATTCATCTCTTCGTATTTGTCATGTCCCCATTTTCTTTCATCTCCAGATCCCCACGACCTCCTACCACCCCGCCCTCGCCTATGAAATCCCAAAATAAGAAGTATATCAATATACATTAAGGTTAGCAAGAAGAGCTAATTAGTATTCAGAACTTTTTTCATGTTTCCAATAGCATAAGCTTGGCCAAATCTAAATGCAGCTGTTCAACCCCTTCAATTTTCAAACTTGATAAAACTTGATGATAGTAAGAAGGCAAAAACTCCACCTTTCTGGCTATTTTATCTCTCTAATAAAAGCAATTGTAATTGAGGAGATTGTGAAAAAGAGTGTACCTGCTTCTGCCAGCAGACAACTCCTGAAACCTGTCATCGTGCATATAAAAAGCTCCACCCGTTGGCACTGCAGACGATTGCTTCTCCTTATCTTCCTCTCCATCTACATGACCTGCCGCATCATCATCTTCACCTGACTTCTTCATCAAATTAACTTTCCTGTCATCATCATCTTCTTCTTCTTCCTCCTCATAGCTATCCTCTCCATCTTCACTCTTGTTATCGTCATTATCATCAACATGTTCATCAGATTGGTCGGAATCGGAATCAATCCCAGCCGCCCTCTGGTTTTTAACTTCCCCATCGTCCTCCTCCTCGTCATCACTGGCTTCTCTCCTCCTAGTCGCCAGTGAGCGCTTAAGCTCTTCTGGATCACTCTCATACTCCTGCTCTCCTCCTGCGTCAGCTTGCGCCATAACTCACTCTCTCTCTCGAGAAACCTGAAAAAAAAAGAGGACTCGTGAATCGAAATCCTAGATGAAGAAATTTGATCGAGTAATCGAAGAATGAACATAAACATATACCACTGACCTAAACCCTAATGTCACCTCCAGAGGCGATCGTTCGTCTTCTTCGAGTGGAGCGGAAGAGTCTCTTTGACTTTTTTTTTATGAAATGTATATTGAAAAGTCTTATCCAAACATCATTTTCCTTTAATCGTAAACCGAATACATTAATGTTGTAAACCGGTTTAGTCGGTTCGATTCAAGACTTGAGTCTTCGATTACGGTTTCCACATATTGTCTTACTCGGTGAGTGGGCCAAAATACTTATTGGGCTTCTAATGGGCCATAATCTTCCTGAGCCCGTTTTATGGGTTGCGTCGTTACTACGAACTCATATATAATACAGAGATTCTATGGAATGAACTGAAAGTCCGTCGTCTCCAACTCTCAGCTCCCTTTTCCGGTTTTCCCCAATTCGCATCAAACCCTAGCTCTACACACCAGTCATGTCGTCCAAGCAAGGTATATCAAATTCAGTGTTCGCGATTTAGGTTCTTGTTTATGATGTGTTGGTGATTTGTTTGTGATAAAGGGAATTAAAAAAACCTCGTTTACGATCCGCTAATCGTTTTTTAAAAAATGAAATAGGAGGAAAGGCGAAACCTTTGAAGCAGCCAAAGGCTGATAAGAAGGAATACGATGAGGTGATGACTCTACTCAACCCTTAACTTTCTGTAGATTCTCTGTGAACTGAGATAAAAAGTGTGAATCTTGTTGGATCATGTTTGCATTGGGTAGCTTTAGACTTTGAATGAAACGATGGTATTGCTCTCGGGATCTCTATAGTTTGGTTCTGCAACTTGACTTGAATTCTCGAACCTGAAAGCACATACATATCTTGCTCCGGTCTAATGATATATACTCACTTGACTCCATCGCATGATTGTTTTTTGCCTACTAATGCGTATGTCATTCTTTTTACACACTCTAATTCCGTAATGTTGATTTGGCATTTGCTGCAGCATGATATGGCCAACATACAGAAGAAGAAAGACGAGGAAAAGGTTAGTTCCCTTTTTGATGCTCTGTCTTGTTTCACTCTCTTCTTGCTCATGTTAAGTTTTGTGTTTCTCAAAATCGCATCATGTTAGACTTGTTTGTTTTGGCTCTTCTTTTTCGAGTAAAGATTATAGTCTGACCCAATTTTACTTTTGAATGGGAATGGTAAAACAGGCACTTAAGGAACTAAGAGCCAAGGCGTCGCAGAAGGGATCCTTTGGAGGCTCTGGACTTAAGAAGAGCGGCAAGAAATGATTCCGTTGTTATCCATGGAAAAGCCTGTATTTGACAGTGCAAATTTATCAACTTAATAACAGATAATCCTGTGTTGTGTAACTTGTATCATGTTCTCTAGGGGGAGTGACTTTGCGTCCTTTGCATATGTTCGCTTTCGCCACTTTTTCATAATAAAAGAAAAATGGTTTCTATTCTACCATCGTTAATTTGAACCGAGGCATCTCCTCTATTGCCCCTAAATGTCAAAACTCAATCTCCCTAGGACAACGTATAAAACAGAAAGAAAAACAAAATATTTTTAATTCATTTAATAAGGTAAAGACATAAAATCCTTCAAAAGTTGTAGATATTACAATTTGTACCTGGACTTTACCCACCCGCTCCGACCCGACCCACACATCTGATTGGAAATTATATAAACCGAAATTCGTCAAACCATCTAACCAATTAAACCAGTCAAACCACTCAAACCACTCTCTCAAATCAAACCTACCGGTTTTACTCAAATAAAACCCTAATTCCCAAATCAATTTTGTAAACTTACGATTTCTAATTTCTCTCAACTCCTCCTCTCAACTCATCACTATCGACGACGAACTTGGAGAAACAGGATGGTAGAAACTCGAGCTCGAAGGGGTAAAAGGAAGAAGGAGAATCCACTGAGCTCGGAGAAAAAGGAAAACTCTGCGAAGAAGGCAAAGTCTGGAGCTGAAAAGATCGTGAAGGTGAAGTTTGTAAGGTCGGTCTCATCTACGGCTCTGGAGAAGACGACGACAGAGAAGCCTGAAACGATGGCTTTGAAAGAGACGACGACGAGGACGGCTCTGGAGAAGACGAGCGATGTATCAGAGGCGACGATTGAAGCAACAAACAGCTCTGGAATGAGAAAATCTGATCATATTGAGGCTGGTCCCGCTGCTCGTGAGTCGGAGGAGGCAATTCTGGTGACGACAGGTGGAGTTGGAGGATGATGAAGCTGACGACGGAGAAGAGAAGTCGGGTTCCTCCGATGAAGACAACGGCGGGACGACGGACAAGAGAAGTCAAATGCATCCGATGAAGACGAACGGAGAAGAAAAGTCAGCTGCCTCGATGAAAACGACGAAGGAGAGGAAAACTCAGCTACTCGATAAAGAGGACGAAGGAGAAGAATCGAGGAAGAAGTAGGAGAAAAGGGAGTAGCAAACAATGTAAGAATCGTGATGCGCCCGTAATGCTGATGATGGTGATGGAGAACTAAGAGAAGATAATACCAACAAAGAGGACCCAAAGCCGGAATCAGAGCAGGAAGAGGTAACTTAACAAATTAGTATATATAATTTGATGCATCGTTATTTATTTGGTAGAACTATGGAATAGTCAGAAACCGGTGTAATACTAGGAAAACATGGTAAAACAATTAGACTATTCTCAAAAACTAGGAAAACACTGGAGAACTAAGTAATACTTGAAAACTGAAAGAAAACAAAATTTGTTTCTTTAAAGTACCAATGCTATAACTTGATTAGAACTTAATGTTACTTGCAGGAACTGTTGGAACCGCAATCAAACCAGAGAGAATGTTCTTCTATCCGCCGAGTACAAGAAACAAATTAAGCCGGGACAAGGTGTTTCATAGTGGAGGCTATTAAAACGTTTGATAAACTGAAACCGAAACTCAGTAACGGGGAGAGGAACTGGTTTGAGGAGCATCCCCAATTCAGGCACTTCTTCCACATGAAAAGGAGAAGTATCACAAGGTTCAGGAATGTGGATGCTCTTACCGCGGACTTGCTAAATCACGAGGCGGAGAGAAGTGTGGTTCATTGTAAACGGTGTTCCTATCCGTTATGGGTTGAGGGAACATGCATTGCTATCGGGACTGAACTGTCACAACTACCCTCTCGGCTACAAGGAACGTGGTGGTACAGCGTTCGTGAATCGACATTTCAAGGAGGGAGAATTAATAAGGTTGGAGGATGTGAAAGCAAAGCTGGTGGGAATGGGACCTCATAAAGACAGGCTGAAGATGGCGGTTCTATACTTCTTAGGAAGTGTGATTTGCAAAACGAAGGTTAATAAAGGCCAAGAATGTACTGGAATTTTTCCAAAGAGCCGTGGATGATCTTGAATTCTGCAGGACCTTTCCGTGGGGGAGATTCTCATATGATTACATGTTGAAGGAGATCTCTCACACCATTGATCATTTTGGAGGGTTGGTGAAAGAGAAGAGTCTATGGCCTCTTTCGTGTTTCTGTTCCACTGGAGGTATGTAAAAGAACAATATTTTCTAACAATTGTATACCACATATGCTAATTCTTGATTGATGTTGTTTTGGTAGCTTCTTGCATTCGAAGCAATTCCAAAGTTGGGGAAGCGGTACAGAGAACCGGTTGAAGGAGCTGATATAAAGTGTCCGAGGATGTGTAGGTGGGCATTCAAACCCATTGAATGAGAGGGATGCCTCTGATATATATGATGAAGATGAGTAACGACAAGTGTTCCCTCCTTTGATTTGTGTGGGTGTTTATGGTATTGTGTTGAGATAAATGTAATGTAGAACTAGGAAAACTAATAGATAATAAGAGAAAACTACGTTATATGAACATTTACGGAGAACAAGGTATAACTATGAAAACTAAGGAAAACTACGTTGTGTTTTGTATTGATAGATATCGATGATCATCCCCACGAAGACGCAAGAAAATTGTCTCTTGGATGACATTTTCAAGAAGATGACGATGTTGATGAGTCTGATATTGCTGTCGAGAGTTGGGAAAAGCGCCAGGCGAAGGATACAGGGTCTTTTTAAAGACATGTTCGAGGAAGATCTTGCTGCCCGAGAAAAAGAGGTAACCGATAGAAGAGGCCGAACAAGTAGCTCCACAACTGACCAAGCAAGAGAAGTTTCTAACATTTCAAGATGATGAAGATGATGAATAAAATGGTGAAGCAGCTTGAGAGAGTTGAGAAGAAGTTTGACAAATTTGATACAAGATTGAAGACGGTAGAAGACATTGTGAAGGAACCGAAAGGCAAAAAAAGAAATGAAGAACTTGTTTAATTTTAAGCTTTAGAAACATTCTGTCTTTGAGATGTTGGTTGGATGTTGTTGGTTTTCCTTGCTTGGTGTAGAACTTGCGTGTTTATGTGTCTTTGGTGTTTTGGTTAGAACTTTGTTAAGACTAATCTATCAAGGATATTTCGGATAACATATATATCGTGAAAATTAGGTATAGAAAATATAAATAGAAAACTAAACCTAAGTTTAGTTTCACTCAAGATAACTCAGTTTGATTCAAGTATCACGTAGTTAGTTTCACATAACTGTCCTAATGGACAAAGCCTTAACACAAACATAATGCTTAACATAACATAACTTTCTCAATACTAGCTTGAGTGATAACATAAGTTTTAACACATAAATTTATACAAGTCTTAACAAACAAAGACTTGTATTATCCGAAATAAAGAAAGAGAAGACTAAAGACAAAGTTTCAACACATAAACTCATAATTGGAGAAGTGAGAATCTCATGGACGGGAGGTAATAAGCCTCTTAAGCTGTGCAATCTCTTCAGCCATATCATTCACCTCCCTCCTTAAGCTCTTCACTTCTTCTTCAACACCGAAAGCCCATGGCTGACAAAGTGCATCCCATCGTCCTGCACATTTAACATAGTTTCACCCAAGATAACTCAGTTTCACTCAATATTGTGCAGTTAGTTTCACCCAGTATTACAGTTTCACTCAATATAACTAAGTATTACACAGTTTGAACCAGTATAACTCAGTTTGACAAAGTATTATGCAGTTTCACTTAGTTTTACAACAAAGGCAAAGATAGGCGACAATTACCTCAGATTTCTTGCAGTGAAGTACCTACTTCCAGGCAAGGTATCAAAATCTGATGGATATTTTGGATTTGGAGAAACATCCTGCATGATTTCACCCCCACATGGGCAACGGGTTAATCCCGTATTGGGCATCACAAATGAACCCTAGCATATCGTAGTGTTTCTTTAACTTCTTCATCTCCTTCATCTCTTCATAAGGATGAGTCATGATGCAAAGGGAAGGTCTTTGTGGATAGAGAGAACTCTCAAGAGATGTGTGAATGAATGGTGAGAGTGAGAGGAGATAAGATATAGAAGAGAAGATAGGATAGAGTTGTGAGAGAAAGTGCTTGGGAAAGTGAGAAACACGACTGGACAACTAACCAGAGGGAATCAACTTTTTGACCCAAAAAATAAATTTTTGGGTTTATTCGTTTAGGCGCGAAAATAATTTTTGTTTCCCTCCAAGATATTTGATCTTAGTTATACAGGAGTTTCTAGTATTACCAATATTCTTCATAGTTCTACTTTTCGTGATTTTAATTCTTTTTAGTTTTACTTATAATTTTAATTTGTCAAGTTAGTTTTACTTTTTAGTTTTCTGCATTACCATGTAAGCATACATGATTAGTGCAATAATATGTTCAAATCATGATTTTGTAGTATAGCTCATACAACTAAGCATATTCAAAAATTGTATAATTAATATATAAATGTTATAATTTACACATGAAATAGATAAGTAAATATTCTAATAGGTATATGATGACAAATTTTAATCTATTTCATTTGAGGTTTTTCAAATTTTTGTTAAATTATTACATTACACTCTTAATTTTACATTATATTTTAATGTTTATTAACTATATTAGTCATATATTATTATGATAAACAAACATCAAACATATTTTTACAAAGCTATGATGTGAAAGTACAGGTACAACCCCTATAACTAGACATATAAACAATTGATATTATTTTTATTATTATATTAGACGAGTATTACTAGTACAACTGATACAACTTCAACAATTCAGAAATTGACAAAACCAATTTGGTATTACATATGAGAAAAACAATCAAATATTCCAATTGGTATGTACTCGAGAAAGTTTTTCTTAATTTAATTTAAAGTGTAGGAAAAAAATTAAAAATTATTAAACAACTCCATAAGTTTACATGATCTACCTTATACTTTTATGGTTTGTTAACTTGTTTATCCACATAAATTTTGAAAAACATACACGAAATAATTTTTTAAATTGATGATTTCATTGTAACGACAACGCCATGTAAACATAAATAAATGGTACAACTAAGATAAATGCATTTATTATGTGGTACAACTAATATTTTTTGATTTAACTGCCAAAGTACAACTATGCACAAACTAGTACAACTCAAAAACTAGTACAACTATGTACAGTCGGTACAACTAGAAAACTGGTATAACTACATATTATTTGATTTAATATTATTTTAAATATGGATCACATTTTAAATGTGTATCATGCTGAATAATAATGTCGAATAGTTGTACTAGTTGTACCATTATACTTGTACATTTAAACTAAACACAAATTTTTATAAAGAATATAAGTTTAACAGAACATAACTTTGAATAGTTTCAAAAACTATCCCAAGAATAGTTTAAAAGAAAATGCATAGGTCCATATGTGAAACAATGATAATCCGCAGTATTCTAGAGTTTTACGTAAGATAAAATCCAAACATGCTAATAATCCAGTATTCCATAGTTTTACTTAAGATAAAATCCAAACATACAACACAACCGATGAAACCAACAAAAGATCTAGTTTGATTCACTAGGATTACGATGCATTCCAAACAACAACCAACTAAACCCAAAATTTGTCCTCCGCCTCCTTACGCTTTGTGTTCTTTTACCGTTCTCCAACAGATGGATTCCTCTTGTCCTTTTCCTTCACTTCCTCTTGAGGCGATCCGAGGTATGATCTGAAGCTCTTTGATGTGATCTGGTACATTCCAATCACACTTGTCTGGTACCGAATAAATGGTCTTGTAATAAGCCAATGCCCAAAGTTCTGTCCAGTAATATTTTGAGCACAACTCATGATACTCTATCTTGACCTCACGTCGACGACCAGGAGCAGCAGCAACCTCAAGGAAATATAAGTAAGCAGCAAGTCCATGCAGACAAGGATACTTTTCATAATCATATACTTTGCAGGTACAGCTCTTCGCTATCAAGTTCACCAAATAAGTCTTTCCATCGTCAGTGTCGGTTACCTCGTACTCAAGCTCATAACTATTCAGCTCACGCACTGGTGTTTTCTCAGCTTTGCCCCATAGGTTGTGCAAGTGGATCTCAACAAGAGGAACCAGTTTGGTATCAATCGATCCAGACACAGCGTCCTTTCGATGTTCATTAAACCAGTCGGAAATTTTTTTGATGATTGTATCCAACATTGGTATTAAGGCATACCTCCTTGCGTCCCTAAATGCGCTATTCATCGACTCTACACTGTTGCTAGTGTCCAAGTTATATCTGTCACCGGGGAAATAAACTCTAGCCCATGTGTTTCTCTGAGTGTTCTCCTCCACATACTTGTACTGTAGGATATCTCACCTTAAAAGATGCATAAGCAGCCTCAAACTCAGCCAATGTGTAATACCTAGCCAACTCCATAAATCTCCATGCGACTACGGCTTTGGTGGTGTTACAAGCATGATTTCTCACATTCTGAGCTAGATGCCATATACAATGGCCATGGTGAGATTGTGGAAACACATTAGCTACAGCACTGATGAGGCTCATCATAAAACTAATTCGAAGAGTCTATAACAGTTTTGAGCATCTCGAAAACCAAGTCCAACTAGCATTATTCTCACCGTCGAGTACACCAAACGCGAGGGATAATGGTGACGATTAGATCTTGAGCTTTAGCAAATACTAGTACACCACCATATCCGTTCTTCAAAAATGTGGCATCCACAATTATCACTTTTCTCATGACCGCAAACCCTTCAATACAAGCTCCCAAAGCTATGAAGAGATACTTGAACTTACTTGCCTCATCCAACTTCACCCCTGTTTTTGTTCCTGGATTAACCTGCTCTAACATGTACAAATAGTTATACAACATCTTGTAGCTGTCTTCCGAATTACCACGCAACTCACAAATAGCTAGATTTTTCCCTCTCAAAGCTGTGGAGTAGGATATTGTTACACCAAGTTTTAACTTCAGAAGTTCTATGATATCTCTCGGAACAGGAGTCTTCAGTTTCCCAGGATATTCCTCATTCAAAAAAGTTGCAACTAATTCTGCTGAGCCTCTCCTCTTGATGTTGCTGCTGTCACTTTGACAAGTCCGAGCAAGTATGCACACCCGTGTACCTCGAACAGAAAAGATTTCGGTCTGTGGAATCCTTGCAGCTCGCAAACCCCATTTACAGCTTGCTTCACAACATTTTACCACCAATCGTGTACGATCCGACTTTTGGATAACATAACGAAAGCTTACACCAAATGCGGCTCTATCCACCACCTCTTGAATTGCTTTCTTACTTGGAAATTCCGCTTGAACAGACCCAAACCGCCTTCCCATTCCTCTATAACCTGAGTAGGTTTTTCTATAGGTGGCTGCTCAATATACTTATCTGCCAAATCGGTTTCCATATCAGCACCGGTATCAGTCTCAGCTGCGGTGTCCGTCTCAGCTGCGGTGTCTGTCTCAACTGCGGTTTCCGTCTCCGCAGCATTGTCTGTATCCATAAAATCATCTCGTGTTGTATCGTCATCATTCTCTGTCTCTATCAGCTCCTTATGTTGATTTGCTGGTCCGCTTTGTACGCATGAGTTATGGCGTTAGGTCCGATTGCATCATCATTTCCCTGCAACACTTCGTAATTCATACCAAAGGAACTTATGCCCACTCTCGACAGCTTCTCTAACTGATCCGATTTACTTGTCTCCTCCACTTTCAAAAGACTTCTATGGTTCTCTTTATCAATGGTCATTAGGTAAACGAACAAATCTTCATCATCACAAATAGTTAACTCGCCTCACATCCAACCACCATCGGCATGTAACTCAACGCCAGTTTACATTCCTTTCATCCAAAGTAAGCTTTTTATATAACCTTTCTTCTAGCATTGCCAAAGTTATATCCTCCACTGTTGTCTTCATGGTTACACTATAGATGCGATCTTTGAATTTGAAATGTAAGCTCACGTGTTTGATCAGTGTATCCTGCAAAAACAACAAAATAAGGTTCTAATTATACCGTCGTTCTTAGTTTTACCGAAGTTTTCTGCGCTATACCTAGTTATCTACAGCTACACCTATTATAATACAATTATCAGTTCTACTAGTTTTACCTAGTTATCTACAGTTATATCTATTATACTATAATTATCAGTTTTACTAGTTTTACCTAGTTATGCTTCAACTAGAACTCAAATCGAGGTTTCCGCACGATTAAGATCAACATCTCAGCTACTCACAATTCAATCCCATACATTCAACTATATGCTTCCATTGTATATCAATTTCTTATACAAATCAACCTTAATCAATGAGGTTATAACACCAATGTACATACCAAATTCATCATATCTAACTACAAACCTTAAAATCAATTTCTATCTAATGCCGGAGAGAGAGAAAACTAACCTGCATTCGACTGGCCCAAAGGACGGCTCACCGGTGGAATTGTTGTCGTCCGCCACGGGAGAATCTAGCGACGTCGACGGTAGAGTAAATTGGAGGAGAGGGATAACTGCAGGATCGGGAAAAGGAAGGGAGGGGAGAGCTGTTTTTTTTTTAATTTTGTTGTATTGAAATTTTAATTGAATTAGCAAATCCAAACCGACCAATATCTCAATCCGAATAAAACCAAACCACTTTTTCGAACCAGAACCAAAACCCAAACCGATTAACTCAATTTTTTGAATTTTTTATTTTTATTTTTTTAAATCCACGGAAGGGCATTTTCGTCTTTTCCATTTTCATTAACTCCTAAGGGGCATAAGAGATTGAAGGAGCCCATAGGAGATTTTGCATATCACATATAAGGGCATCAAAGCATTTGCCTCATTTGAACCAACTATTATTAGGCATAATGACAAAAATACCCTTGTCGTTCAAGTCAGGGTTCATAATTTGCAGAAAAGAAGAGAGAGAGCGCTCTGAATCTCTGTATCTTTGGAGGCTGCGAAAGAAAGAGTAGGCTTGCTCGACAAGATCCTCCCACCTGCCTTAGCAGATGCTGGGCTCGAAGATTGTGCTCTGCCACCGGAATCTATACAGGAAAGCCTTTCGTAAAGCAGCCGTCGCCGTCAAGTCGCGCGCGGCATCCCTTTTCGAATACGACGAGGAAGAAGGCGGTTGCGTAGCGGATCCAAAGCCTGTGTCTAAGGGAAGCGAGACGAAACCCATTCCCGAAGCTTCTGACACGATCATTGTGGGCGGAGACAAAGAAGGGGATACTGAACCGTGTTTGGTCGGAAAGGACAATGGGAAGTTGTCTGAATCGGGAGAGGGCGGAGAGGCGTTGGTGGTGGGAGGGGAAGGAGGAGAAGGGAAGAGCTGCGGTGATGGTTTGAAGGGTTTAGACGTGGAAGGTGTGGAGAGTAACAGGGATAAGAAGGATCAAAGTGAGGAAGACGAAGAGGAGGAGACGAAGCCGATTTTGGTTGAAGGGTTTGTCTAAGAGTCTTCACAGTGTTCCACGAGAAGTGTATATAAATAAAGTGTTAGACTTTAGCAGCTTGTCCCTAAAGGTCTGACCTTTGGCTCTATAGGCAATGGTGGCAAAGCTTATGTATCGTGTGTTTGACATGAAACTGAATGAAATGCGATCTTTTGATTTACTTTTCCTGATTTTGTCTCATGAACTATAGACTCTGTTTTGCTGTTCTGTTTCAAGTTCAAAGATAATGGTTATAGTAGTAGTGCAGTGAGCTAGGCGGGGATGAAGCTGCGCTTGCCGCTGCTCCTTGCAGGCATCCCTCTTCTCTATTTGTTCTTGAAGAATCAAATCCTAAATTGAACTATATCGTTTGTTGTTGTGGAGGGAAGAAAGTGTCACAACAGCTCTCGGTCTGTCATAGGCATTTAGAAACATATTAGACCTTTGTTGTTGGTAGCTTCCGTGTGTATAGTTAGTGCCACCGGCGAGGAGAAAAAAAGAGATTAATTGCCTTCTCTCTGTTGTTGAGTTTGCTGCTTTGTCAGCAGAGAAGCAAAGATGGAAGTTATAATATCTTCACTGCATCTTAACGTGGTTTATCGGTCTTCACAAATACTGACCAGACGCCAACTTACCTATCTCATAAGCGTCCATCACCCATGCCTCCACAGCCCAAGTACAAGAGACGAGTGATGAAAAAGAAGAGCAGACCCATAACTAACACAGTAACACGTTTGTTTAGAGAAATAAGTTATCAGTGTGGTGCTCAGTTGTTGTGCATATATTCCTTCTTGAGTCAGTTGTATGTTTTGGTTCCTCTCATCTTTGATTTTGTTGTCCCAAGACTGTTTTGTAGTTTAATGCAATTACAAGGCCCAATGTTACTATATATTTGAAGGGCCCATGTTTATGTTCCTTACACGCGCGAAGCACGTCTTTGCAACACACGTTGCACGCTCCTTCTCGATCCACCGTCGTCTTCTCTAAACAGCTCTGGCTAGGAATCGTGGATCGGCACGCCTATTACTGACGGAGGGAAAGAGTGTTTACATTCTACGGTATATCTCGGAGATTCGCAAGCGAAAGGTTTCGTTTTTCAGCTCCAGGTTGATATCTGATCAGAGGGTGGACTAAACTGTTTCTTGAAGCTCTTCGGCTTCCTCTCCATTCAGGTTCTCCCTTCATATAATAACTCGGGTTCCGTTCGTTTTTTGTGTCTACGAGCTTTTTTTTTTCTGCGGTGTTGCTCACAAAGTGTTCGACGAAATGCCTGTGTGAAAACTCACAGTACTCTGATATCATGAATTTTTCAGCACAATGGAGAAAAGAGACGAGGATCTGAAGAAGGCTCAGATGCTGGACGCTCGAGCCAGAAACATCAGCCACAATGTTCGCTGCACTGAGTGTGGGAGTCAGTCCATTGAAGACTCACAGGCAGATGTCGCTATACTCCTCAGACAGGTTATTGTTTTTACTCAAAAGTTTCCAAATTGATGACTTGAGTATAGTTTTGTTGTGTACTATTCTGATACACGTGAGTTTTTGCAGCTGATCCGTGATGAGATAGGAGCTGGAAAAACTGACAAAGAGATATACAGTAAGCTTGAGGATGAGTTTGGGGAGACAGTGCTTTATGCTCCGAAGTTTGATATGCAGACCGCTGCATTGTGGCTAACTCCGGTCAGTTTAAGTGGTCAATAAAAGCTGAAACCCTCCGAGAAGGCTGTTAGTTTAATGGACCTCTGGTGTCTTTGTTGTGACAGGTTCTGATTGCTGGAGGTACTGCTGCAGGGTTGGTTTACAGTAAGCACAGGCAAAGGACAAATGTGCACATCATGGCGCTGGACCTTATTAGAGGTGTTCCATTGACTCCGAAAGAGAGAGTTACCATTCTCGATGTTCTTATTCCACCTCCCCCTCCTCCTCAAGGAATTGCTTCCCGGTTGAGGAGATGGCTAAACCGGTAGTTTCCCTGTCTCCTTAGCTCTCTGCTGTTCTTGAGTCAGATATTATCGTCTTAGCCACTCACAAAAAAATAAAACAATGCGGGGGATGGAGTGATTACCACGATGTTGACTGTGTATGAGAAACTGATGGTTTGCATCTTCTACTAGCAGTTTTCTTGCTTATAAAGTTGAAAATGGATTCTTTTCATAGGAATTTCTTGGTATATTATTATATGAAGCATAGTTGAACGTGTGATTTGTTGGATCTTTGCTGTGGAATTGAAAACAGAGAGTGATCGTTTTGTTATATTCATTCCGGCATATAGACAGCTTTCATTCCAAGTTATTGTGTGTTCTAACGGCTAGGTAAGCTTTTATCCACATCTTTATCTTAATAGTCCGAGCGCAGAGAATGTGTTCACCTGATAATTATACAAGATCTCGATACAGGAAGCAGTGTGTTCATATAGTCAACACATCTTCCCACACCACCTAACATTGTCTGTTTAGTCACACCTAATCCTCACTTGAGCCTCTTCCATTATTTTATCTCTTTTTTGGTCGACAGGCGAGGCCCTTAAATTCTCCAATACAAGACTTATTACTAATAATCATTGTAATATTGTCAAAAACAAAATATTAAATATTGTAGTAAAAATGAAACCATAGTCGTTGGTTAGTTAGTAGTACAATGAGGTGATGTCTCTAGTACAATACACGTTTGTCAAAAGAAGTTGGTATAGTGCACGTGCTTTTACACATTTAAAACGCCGAAAAGGGACTGAACGATTTGACCGAGCCACATAGCTGTCATTCTGCGTGTTACAGATTGGTGACGGTATATGTACGTACGCAGTAGATATAAGAAGCAACTTTAGTCAACGAACACAAATTAGCAGTCAAAAATGAGGTCAAACATGTGTTGAACTTCACAGGCAAGTTTTTTGTCACCGACTCACCAAACAAAGGAAGATTTGGTCACCTAACACTGGAAGTTTACTTGAACATATTAACCAAATAATTACGCGTAGCAGAGGAGTTAAGTTTGTACGTACATACGTCCACTTTCTCTTTGTTTCTGCATTGTAATTAGTAACGTCTCTCATCCTTGTCATTACCACTGACATGTCCCCCACACGTTTCTATAATCCATCAATGAATCTTTGTTTATTAGAGAAGATGAGGGTGACATGCAAATAGAGCCAAAACGAAAAGTGCATGATTGATTGTTTGCAAAAGAAAAAGAAGCGTATGATTGATTAAGTTTCCTTTATCTCCCACATTTGTTATTCAACTAAAAAGAGGTTCCATTATAACATAGTTTACTAAAGATAATCACAAACTTTAATGGCTGAATCAATTGACATTACTGAATCTGTAACATGAAAAAAAAAAGAGTGTATGATTTAGGCCTGGGCATGATTGATTAAGTAGCCTTTATCTCCCACATGTGTTATTCTACTAAAAGAGGTTCCACTATAACATAGTTTACTAAAAATAATCACAAACTTTAATGGCTGAATCAATTGACATAACTGAATCTGTAACATGAAAAAAAAAGAGTGTGTATAATTAGGCATGGGCGTTCGGTGGCCCCGTCGGTTTCGGTTCAGTTGATTTGCATTTTCGGATTTTCGGTATCATGTTCATAAGTTCCATTCAGGTTTTATTAATTATCGGATCGGATTCGGTACGATTCTTTCCGGATTTGGTTCGGATCAGATTGTAACCAATGTCTGAAATTGTCAAAAAAAAAAGTATTTTTTAAATCTAAAAATTGACAAGAAAAAATTCAAAATATATACATTATTCACAAATCTAATTAAAAAATAGTTAAACTATCTAAACTAACTAAAAATATTCAAAATAATAGATAAAACAAATTACGAAATCTTTTAGAACACTATAAAATATCTAAATTACCTTAACATATATCAAAACATTACATATTTAACTAGTTTCGGATATCTTCGGATCCTAATTCAGATTTCGGTTCGGTTCGGATTATACCCAAACTCCAAAATACTAAGCTTATAAGTTCCGTTCAGATATTTTTGTATAATAGTTTGGATCTAATTTCGGTTTTTTGGTTCAGATTTAGATAGGTATTTCTAGTTAGGATAAAAACGCTCAGACCTAATATGATTGATTAAGCAGTCTTTATCTCCCACATGGATTATTCTATTAAAATTATTCTATTAAAAAGAGGTTCCATTATTTACATACTTTACTAAAATAATCACAAATTTTAATGCAGAATCAATTGCAAACATTTTTTTTGTAACACTCAAACATTTCTAAAAGCCCTTTTGTCAAAAAAACACACTCAAAATTTCTTTTTTTTTTTTTTCATTTTTCATTTTTCATTTTGTTAGAGAAAGTGAAAATGTGACAGAGAGGAGGAGCATGCAAAAGTCCTTGTTCCCAATGTAGACTCGTCTTTTCACCAACTCTCTTCCGTTCACACTCCTCGCGGAGACACAACACAAACACACATCATTTTCTTCTTCCCGTTGACTCGATAAAAATCTTTTTCTTATTTTCCTCTGTTTCACCAACCCAAATCTACACATCATCCACTATTGTGTCACAGAGAGGTCCTTCAACTATACTATAAAAACAAACAGAGAAAACACTAACTTCAAAAATCAAGACAAACAGACACATTCATCCATCTGACCTAAAAACATGGATTACGATCCAGCTCAAGCGATGAGCAGAGGAGGAAGCATGCGGAGAAGCATAAACCGCAGCGTGAGCAGAGCTAGCAGAAACCTCGAGGATATATTCTCGTCAAGCTCAAGACGAACCAAGTCCGTTAACGACGACGAAGAAGCTCTCAAATGGGCAGCCATCGAGAAACTCCCTACCTACAGCCGCCTCAGGACCAGCCTTATGCCCGCGCTAGGAGAAGACGACATCTACAGTAACCAGATCCTAAACAAAGAAGTCGACGTCACCAAGCTCGACGGTGACGATCGCCAGAAGTTCATAGACATGGTTTTCAAAGTCGCGGAGCAGGACAACGAGAGGATCTTGACGAAGCTGAGGAACAGGATCAACAGAGTTGGGATCAAGCTTCCGACGGTGGAAGTAAGGTACGAGCATCTGACAGTGAAAGCAGACTGTTACACGGGTGATAGATCTCTTCCTTCGCTTTTAAACTCGGTGAGGAACATGGGAGAGTCTGTTCTCGGCATGGTCGGAATCCAGTTTGCTAAAAAAGCGCAGCTCACTATACTCAAAGATGTTTCGGGGATCATCAAACCTTCGAGGATGACGCTTCTGTTGGGTCCTCCTTCCTCTGGGAAGACAACGCTTTTGTTGGCTCTTGCCGGTAAACTAGACAGGTCTCTTGACGTCTCTGGTGATGTGACTTATAATGGTTACGGCCTCGACGAGTTTGTTCCCATCAAAACGTCTGCGTACATTAGTCAGAACGATCTTCATGTCGGTATCATGACGGTTAAAGAGACTCTTGATTTCTCTGCTCGGTGTCAAGGCGTTGGTACTCGTTACGGTATATAGTCTTATTCAACCTAAATATTTCATTTCTTGTTTTTTTTCTTCTAGAATAAAGCTTACTTGTAATCGCTTGTAGATCTTCTAAACGAGTTGGCTAGGAGAGAAAAGGACGCAGGGATCTTTCCAGAAGCTGATGTTGATTTGTTCATGAAGGCCTCTGCTGCTCAAGGTGTCAAGAGTAGTATCATCACTGACTACACTCTCAAAGTCAGTCCCTCTCAAACCTTATAAGATCTCATGGTTCTTAATAATGGCCTGCGGGTTTGGTTCGTTCGGGTAGTTCGGTTGTTAGTCCGGTTTGTGAAATTTGAGCTGAAATTAACCAAAATTTTTGGTTTAGATTAGATTTTCGATTTGAAATGGTCGGCAATTTTGGTTATTTCTTTCAAAATTCGGTTAGTTCGGTTCAAAATTTAATTAAAATAGTATGGTTTGGGTTTAGTTTTTCTGAAAAACCGAACTTCCAATTACCAAACCGATAACTGATTCTTTTATAATTTGCCGAATTGAAACTATCTCTAAACCGAACCGAAAACCAAAAAGTTATGGTTTGGTTCTGTAAGGTGGGTCCGGTTCGGTTCAAATCCACAGTCCTTATGTTTTATTCAACTTATCAGATAAATCATCTAGTAGACCGGTTGTTACAATACTTATAAAGCTTCTTGTGGACAACGTTTGATGAAACAGATTCTAGGGCTTGACATTTGCAAGGACACTATAGTTGGAGATGACATGATGAGAGGCATCTCAGGAGGTCAGAAGAAGCGTGTAACAACTGGTGAGATGATCGTTGGGCCAACTAAGACTCTGTTCATGGATGAGATATCCACTGGGCTTGACAGCTCCACCACTTTCCAGATAGTCAAATGCCTGCAACAGATCGTTCACCTCACTGAAGCTACTGTGGTCATTTCTCTTCTTCAGCCTGCTCCTGAGACGTTTGAGCTGTTCGATGATATAATCTTATTGTCAGAGGGACAGATTGTGTACCAGGGACCTAGAGATCACATTCTTGAGTTCTTTGAGAGCTTTGGCTTCAGGTGTCCTGAAAGAAAAGGAACTGCTGATTTCTTGCAAGAGGTAAAATATGGAGAAATACCTTGAAAGAATTATTAAATCATATTTATGACAAATCTAAATAGAAAAGAAAAAAATTCACAATAGAATATTTATTAAAAATAAAGAAACAAGATTTTAGGAATTAGAGTACTTTTGTATTTTTGTCAAATGATTGATACTTTAATTTTTTTTCATTTTCTAGATTTTATTTTGAAGATTTACCCCAAAATTTACATCTCTCTATCTAGATTAGTGGTATTCATACCAATTACACTTTACGTGTGGAACAGGTTACCTCTAAGAAGGACCAAGAGCAGTATTGTGTGGATCAAAGCAGACCTTATAGATACATCCCAGTGCATGAATTCGCCACCAAATTTAAGAAATTCCATGTTGGAACCAAGCTTTCCAACGAGTTATCAGTACCCTTCGAAAAATCCAAAAGCCACAAAGCAGCTCTAGTGTTTGACAAGTACTCAGTGAAGAAAACAGAGCTTCTCAAAAGCTGCTGGGACAAAGAGTGGATGCTCATGAAGCGAAACTCCTTCTTCTACGTCTTCAAAACCGTCCAAATCATCATCATCGCTGCAATCACGTCAACTGTTTTCCTCAGAACGGAAATGAACACTAAGAACGAGAGCGACGCCAACATGTACATAAGTGCACTCCTGTTCGGTATGATTGTCAACATGTTCAACGGTCTTGCCGAGATGGCTATGACGATACAGAGACTTCCCGTGTTCTACAAGCAAAGAGATCTTTTGTTTCATCCACCCTGGACGTACACGCTTCCTACTTTCTTGCTAGGGATACCAATCTCCATCTTCGAGACTATTGCGTGGATGGGTGTGACGTATTACTCCATAGGCTTCGCACCTGAAGCAGACCGGTTCTTTAAACAGTTCTTGATCGTGTTTCTGATCCAGCAGATGGCTGCAGGGATATTCAGGCTCATTGCATCTATCTGTAGAACCATGACCATAGCTAACACAGGTGGTATGCTGGTTCTACTAGTCGTGTTCTTAACCGGTGGTTTCCTTCTTCCACGACGTGAGATCCCGGTTTGGTGGAGGTGGGCTTTTTGGGTCTCCCCTCTTTCATACGCTTTTAGTGCCATCAGCAACACTGAACTTCTTTCTCCGAGATGGATGAATAAAATGGTAAGACTCTTCTTAATCATAACAAAGTAAAACTGCATGCAAAGCAAAGCCCTCATTTTTTTGCTTTTTTTTTTTGCAGTCTTCCGACAACACTACAACGTTAGGGACAGCAGTGCTTAACATATGGGACGTGTTTGATGACAAGAACTGGTATTGGGTAGGAGTTGGAGCCCTGCTTGGTTTTGCTGTCCTCTTCAACTGTCTTTTTACACTAGCACTTACTTATCTAGACCGTAAGTTTTTTCTTGAACACAATCCCTTTTTACTGTCACTACATCAGATAAATATTAACATATATGCATCATAACAACAGCCCTTGGGAAGCCACAAGCTATACTCCCAAAAGAAGAAGACCAAAATGGATCCAAGAGTAAGTATTACTTTGTTTATACAAGAACTTATATGGAAAAAAAAAAAGAAAGTTAATACGAATGTATAATCTTTTAATATTGCAAAACAGAGGAGATTCCAATGGAGAATATGAACACCAAGAGAGGAATGGTTCTTCCTTTCACTCCTCTAGCTCTGTCCTTTGACGACGTTAAATACTTTGTTGACATGCCTGCGGTAATATTTTGAAACACTACTTGATAGATTTTTTTGTAACAAGTGGAAAAAAAAAAACTCATATGAGATCTTGATGGTGCAGGAGATGAGGGACCAAGGAGTTCAAGAAACTAGGCTGCAACTACTAAAAGGCGTCACAAGCACGTTTAGGCCAGGAGTGTTGACGGCCTTGATGGGGGTGAGCGGTGCGGGCAAGACGACCTTGATGGACGTTTTGGCAGGGAGAAAAACAGGAGGATACATAGAAGGAGACATAAGAGTGTCTGGATTCCCAAAGAGACAAGAGACATTCGCTAGAATCTCTGGTTACTGTGAACAAACAGACATTCATTCTCCACAAGTTACCGTAAGAGAATCACTTATTTTCTCTGCTTTCCTTCGCCTTGCTAAAGAAGTAAGCAAGGACGAGAAAATGATGTTTGTGGATCAAGTCATGGAACTGGTGGAGTTGGTGGACTTGAGAGATGCTATTGTGGGTTTACCTGGAGTCACAGGACTTTCCACTGAACAGAGAAAGAGACTAACCATCGCTGTTGAGCTTGTGGCCAACCCTTCGATCATTTTTATGGACGAGCCTACTTCAGGGTTGGATGCTAGAGCAGCGGCTATTGTGATGAGAGCTGTGAGAAACACAGTGGACACAGGGAGAACTGTGGTGTGCACCATCCACCAACCGAGCATTGATATTTTCGAGGCTTTTGATGAGTTACTACTAATGAAGAGAGGAGGACAAGTGATATACTCAGGTCCCTTAGGTAGAAACTCTCACAAGATTGTTGAGTACTTTGAAGCCATTCCTGGAGTTCCAAAGATTCCAGAGAAGTACAACCCGGCCACTTGGATGCTTGAAGCTAGCTCCCTAGCAGCCGAGTTAAAGCTTGGAGTTGACTTTGCTGAGCTTTACAACTCCTCTTCTTTATGCCAGTGAGTGAACATAACAACAACAATAATACTCTCTATGTGTTATATATCAAATTTTACTAACATATGAAAACTATTGGCACAGGCGAAACAAGCAGCTGGTACAAGAACTGAGCGTGCCTCCACAAGGAGCATCTGATCTCTACTTTTCCACACAGTTTTCACAGAACACATGGGGACAATACAAATCATGCCTCTGGAAGCAGTGGTGGACATACTGGAGATCTCCTGACTACAACGTTGTCCGGTTCATCTTCACCTTCGCAACATCTCTTTTAATCGGTACCGTCTTTTGGCAAGTGGGAGGTAAAAGATCAAACGTACAAGAGCTGACGATGGTGTTAGGAGCAATCTACGCAGCAGTTATATTCGTTGGAGTCAACAACTGCTCAACGGTGCAACCAATGGTGGCAGTGGAACGTACAGTCTTTTACAGAGAAAAAGCAGCAGGGATGTACTCAGCTATACCTTACGCCATCTCTCAAGTGACTTGTGAGATACCCTACGTCTTGGTTCAGACCACGTACTATTCACTTATCGTCTACGCGATGGTTGGATTCGAGTGGAAAGCTTCCAAGTTCTTATGGTTCCTCTTCATTAACTACTTCTCCTTCCTCTACTGGACTTACTACGGCATGATGACCGTCTCACTCACACCTAACCAGCAAGTTGCTTCTATCTTTGCATCAGCCTTTTATGGTATTTTTAATCTGTTCTCTGGCTTCTTCATCCCAAGACCCAAGATTCCTAAGTGGTGGATATGGTACTACTGGATCTGCCCTGTCGCTTGGACCGTATACGGTTTGATCACCTCTCAGTATGGTGATGTTGGCACTCCCATCGCTCTCCCTGGTGGTCCTCCTGGGCTAACTGTGAAACAGTACCTTAAAGACCAATATGGTTTTGAGTCAAGCTTCATGGGACCTGTTGCAGCTGTCCTCGTTGCCTTCCCTGTCTTCTTTGCCTTCATCTTCGCCTTTTGCATCAAGACACTCAACTTCCAGACTAGATAATAAATTAATAACCCTCCCTCCTCTCTGTATATTTTCTTATTGAGAAACATTAGTACAACTATTTATTCCTTATGAATGTGATATACTGAAATTTGCAATTATATAAGAGTGTATGTTCATGATCCATTAGAAAAGATTAGGTTATCAAAGTCATTGTGTTTGTTCAGAATCAAAGCTATATTACAAAGAAAAGAAAAACTATTACAAATTGATCAATTGAAAAAGAAGGGACCTTTTGGTCTTTTAACAAGAAACCGTTAACAGATTAATCTCCCGCCTTGCATAGATGACGACACGTGTCTCTCAGAAGTGGTTACTCCACCAATCTAACGGACCTCCTTCATCCCCTACGATCATCTCTTCTCCCCACGGAGATGGTGACACCTCTTCAACCCTCGGCGATTCCGCCGGCGAAAAACCGAGAAAGTAGTCGTAAAGCTGTGGTGCCGGCGAGAATCCCGAACCGTACGGCGACTCCGCCGGAGAATCGACGACGGGAGGAGGCAAATCGACGGAGAGTTCGGGAGACGAAGAGGTCGCGAGGGAGATAAGACCGGCGAGGCCGTGCACGGCGAGCTTTTCGCCGTAGAACAGACCGGGGAGGAGGATGGGAACACCGTCGAGGGAAATCGAATCGTTGGAGGAGGAAGAAGAAGAAGATCTGGTGAGCCGGAGGTGGTGAGAGGGGAGAAGCGTCGGGAGATAGGTAGCGTTGGGGAGGGATCGGAGATCGGAGAACGGGAGGCGGAGGGGGACGGAGTGGAGGCGGAGGGTGGAGACGTAGAAGTAGGAAGGGTGAGTCATGTCGAGATCGAAGAGCATGGAGTCGGTGGGGACGAAGAGGGTGAGAGACTCGACGGAGAGGAGATCGAAGAGGAGATCGGAGGTGATGATCGCGTTCGCGAAGAGAGCTCTGCCTCTGACTCGGAGGACCGTGATGGCTCGTTCGAATTCTTCGAGTGGGACTCCGGCGGAAGAGGGAGGAAAGCAGAGGATGAGGGCAGCGAGGAAGACGGCGCAGGAGAGTGAGATTGTCGCCATTGTTGTTGACTTGCGAGGTTGACGAGAGAGAGGGAGAGAGGTAAAGAAAAAGATGGAAGAAAGCGGTTACGAGTTCGTTAGGTGGTTGTTGAATCTTGTGGGACCCATTTAGTTTCCCGCGCTTATTAGTTTCAGAGTAAAGTAAATGATCTCTGCTTACAAGGTTGAATCACAAGTAAAGAGTAACATTTTTAAAAAGCTGTATCTTTTCGTTAATTACCATCATATTCTACTAATAAACACTTGCTGTAGATGAAAGAAACGACCTCAAAGTAGAATGGACATGAAAGTTTAATTTACTGCAAATAGAAAACATTTAAAAACAGAAGCAAAGCTTGGTCGAAACAACTATACATGAAGGATGCACAGTCTTACTACAACACTAGTCCAATAATAACATACAATGATTTGACAACTACAAACATGGTAAAAATGGAGGAAACTGGTTTTGACTTGTTAAGAGCTCTTAGGCAGCGCTTGCACTACCTTTAGGCCAAAGCCATTCGCTTCCTTGCTTCAAAGGCCTAGAGTACAAAAAAAAAATGCAACAATTTGAATATCTATGTCTTTTACAAAAGTAGAAACAAGTCATGAAAGACATATAAGATGAAAAAAGGGAAAAAGGAGGACCTGGTTTTGCCAGTTTGTCAAGCCTGTGAAAAGACCTAGCAGAAAATTTTGCAGAAGGGCACCAGCTTGTATTCCAATCCAAAGGCCAACACCTTTTAGATTAACCCAGAAGGCTAAGGTTGCTGCAAAGGGTATCCCACATAGATAGAAAGCTCCTAAATTTATGTAAGCCCCTATATGTTGCCATCCACATCCCCTTGCAATACCTGTTAAACCATTTAAAGACGCTTCAGTGCGGAGGAACTGAGTATTAAATAATATCTGATAATAATTTGTATCCGAATTGAGAAACCGGACCTGCGAGAACCCCTTGTAAACCGTCCAGTATGATAGAAACAGAGACCAGTGGAGCCATCTTTGCAACATAGTCGACGGTTCTCTCATCACTGCTGAAAACATAGCCGAAAACATTCCTTCCTACTAACAGAGACATACTCACTGCCACTGATTCCATGACCGCAAGAAATATTGCCGTGTAGACCACGATATGAGCTGCTCGAGAGTTACCAGCACCTAACTCGTTTGAGATTCTTGTGCTGCACAAGAAAACATCCGCTTAGTGGCGCCATGAAGATCAAGTAAATGCTTCAACTCTCACGATCTTCATAGTTTAAAGTTTAACCTTGCTGCGGCCGCGATGGCAATTGGTATTGCAGAGACTGTCGCTATTGTTTGGAGACTGCAAGATTGAATAAATATTATGTTTTAACAGATTCAAAGACTGTGAAATGAAAATGGAGATGCTATGGGGAAGTAACCAGATAGAGAGCACAGAAGTCTCCAGCTCCGGGTTGGGTAAGAGACCAGATAGTAATATTATGAGTTCATATGACCACCACTCTAGGCTGCAACAACCCATAAAAAATGGTTTTTAAAAAAAAATGTGGAGTCAGTAGAGAAGTTGAAAACCACATAGAAAAATGGAAGTACCAAATCATAGCCGCAGAAGGAAGAGCATATCTGAAAAACTCTCCAACACCGTTGAATATCTCCATGGAGAAGGGCGCACGTGTCTCAGAACAAGCGGATGAGAAGAACATGACAGATCCAAGAAGAACGGCAGAGAGCCAGCTTGACAAACACATAGCCACGGCTCCTCCAAGAAAACCAAGCCCTGACTTGTAAACCAAAAGCCAGCATAGAGGAACGTGGAGACAGAACACAAGACAAGAGGTTATGAGGAGGGGACTAATCATGCTCTGGTTTTGGAAGTAGCGAGTTAGCGGCTGTGTGACGGCGTAAGAGAACAGTCCTGGTATGAGCCAGGCAGCATATCTTCCGGCTTCGTGTGCAATAGCGTGGTCTTGACCAAGGAACACAAGAAGCTTTTCCATGTTGAACCATATGATAGAGATAGGGATACACACTAGTGTAAGACAGAACATAGCTGTGTATGTCTGAACACCTAGTTTCCGGTATAACTTAGCTCCATAAGCTTGACCGCTCAGTGTATCTAAGGCATATGACAATCCTATCTAGCATCACACGCCCAAAAAAAAAAAGAACAATGTAAAAATCAAGTAACAGAGATAAATGTATCAATATATATAGAAGAAATGATAATACACGATGAAACTGTAGCCAGTGACGTTGCAGAAGGAGGAAGCTAAGGCGGCGCTGGCGAGAGCGAGGTTCCCAAGGTGACCAACCATCACCATTGAGATGATCTGTAACGTGAACTGAGCGATGACCACAGCCGCCATGGGAGCGGCGAAGTAGATAAGACGCTTGAGTTCTTCTGTGAATGATCCGTCTCGAAGATCCATGCATGTCACTTTATCAACTCTGTCTACCGGCAGCAGCAAGCTGGTCTCTGCGTCCGACATGGAGAGAGACTTGTGTTAATTTAGGTCTGTTATTTGTGTTGATGATGTTGTTGTGGCTAGCCTGCATGTCTCCATTCAATTATAGTGGGCTTAGATCCCAACAATATTGCATCTGCTTCGATATTATTTTAACTACAGTTTTGTGTGTGTCTGTTGTTGTCTGCCGTTGTTGCAGGTGATACTGAATTAATTATCAAGTTTGTCATTTTGTGGGTGGTTGAAGATTAGTTATATTTTTTCCATGTGACATTACTATATCAAAATGTATGCGACTTTTCTAACAGTATCATCAAATGATTCATATTCACATATCCTAAAGCTTTTTGCGTATGTGTTTGTATTATCAAGAGTTTGTTTTACTTGAATTCGTTTTACTCCTTTTACCTTCCATACTTCTTTTGCTTACCACCTAGTTTATTGATTGGACAAACAAATGTGTTGTTGTAGTTGTAGACTTATATAATCTTGTTTGTTTTGTCATGATCTTGTTGGAAAGAATATAGCCCAATAATTATTCCAGAAAGTCAGAAAAAGTTGTCTACAACTTTGGAAAACGGATACGAAGCTGGTAATTTTTCTTGGACTCTTCTCCCAAAGGCCAAAGATTATAAGTAGTTCATAAAAATTGTTGATTACTGAGTGATTTTCCATACTACGTGCATAATTTTTTAAAATATAGTGCCGCTTTCTAATTTTAGTCTCCAAAAGAACATAAATGATTGTAACATCATCATAAATGAGTTTAAGGATAGCAATTTATTGAATTACTTTCACAAACTACGAATGAGTTTATTGAATAACAAAATGATACTCTTTCGATTTTTTTTTAATGTCATTTTAACATTTTTTTCAAAAAAGATGTATACTTTAAATGCAGCTTTTCATACATATTTTTTTTTTTACTCTTTTAACTAACAATATATGTTTATTTAAATTATTTTTATTTAAATAACGTACATTAAATAAGAATATAAAAATATATTAGTATATTTTAAAATTTTGTAAAAGAATAGTAAAAATTTCATATATGTAAATATAAATGAAATGGTATGTAATGTAACACAAGTGGCTAGGAAGAAGATAGAAACGATATCCTGAGCGTCCACGTGGCAAAACACAGAACCAATCACAGATTTAGGTGTTTTATCAGAAACACTCCCTCGTGCCACCGAACAAACCGGGCCGCCATTTTCTACCGCCGGAACGGTCAAAATAAGCCCAAAAAAAAAACTCTCCACACCATGTCCACTCTCTCTTTCTCCCCGTCTCTCACCACCACCCATGCGCAATTTAGCCACCCCCTCTCCTCCATGTCTATCCTGCGCCGCCTCCCCCTCGCACGCAATCTCCGCCTCTCCTCCTCCCGCAACAACCGCGTCGCCTCCGTCGTCACCGCCGCGGCCGTTCGCCAGGACGCCGCTCTCTGGACCCCGGCTCCACTCTCTCTGATCGAATCCGCCGCCGAGTCGCTCTTCCACATCTCGATCGACGTCTCGAGCTCCCCGGATCTCGCGGCTTCGTACACGCGGCCCGGTCAGTACCTCCAGCTCCGAGTTCCCGATGTCGAGAAGCCTTCGTTCCTGGCCATCGCTTCTCCTCCTTCGCTCGCGGCTTCTCGCGGTGCGTTCGAGTTCTTGGTGAAGAGCATCGCTGGATCTACGGCGGAGATTCTCTGTGGGTTGAAGAGAGGGGAGACCGTTGAGCTTAGCGCTGTGATGGGGAATGGTTTCGATATGGGTCAGGTTGATCCTCCTGAGGAGTATCCCACGGTTTTGATCTTCGCCACTGGATCTGGGATCAGGTGAGAGAGCTAAAGTCGTGTCCTTTAACTTCATGTTTGATCATTTCTCTTCTTCTTAGCTGGCTATTCAGTGATCTTAAGTATAGTCTAGTTTACAGGTTTTAGTGGACAGTATCTAAGTTTTTCAGACGCGGTATCTTGTCTATGATGCTTAGTTCATGCTGGCTTTGTGCTGGATGATTGCTACTTTCTCTTCCTACTTTGTTGGATTGCTAAAGTCGAGTCCTTTTACTTCATGCTTGATCGCTTCTTTTCTTAGCTGCTACTCAGTGATCTAAGTATGGTCTAGTCTAAAGGTTTCAGTGCACAGTATTAGCCAAAGTTAGTTTTTTTTTAGACTCGGTATCTTGTCTATAATGCTTTGTTCAGTTACTTGCATCATGTTGGCTTTAAAGTTTGAAGCTTGGAATGACCTACTCTTGATACGATACAACTCTTTTTGGTTTGCAATTTGCAAGTGCCTGAATTTCAACCTATTCAGAAGTGGCACATACCTTTTTAATTTGGCTTTTAGGGTTTGTGTCCATCAAATATTGAGAAAGGGTTTTGGTGTTTCTGTTTGGTGTTCTCTGCCTTGATCGAATCAACAGTGTCCAGTGGTGATAGGGATTAGGGACTTTTAGTAACTGTCTCCACTTGTCAATCTCTTGGAATATAACATCTCTTGTTCTTATCTATGTAGTCCCATCCGCTCACTGATTGAGACAGGATTTGGCGCTGGTAGAAGGTCTGATGTAAGACTCTATTATGGGGCTAGGAACCTGAAAAGAATGGCTTATCAGGTTTGCTTCTTTCTCTCACTTGTTTCGAATGTCACTAGATAGAAATATGTGCAGTTGAACGACGTTTGATTATAAGCGCAGAGCCTAGCTCTATCTGTGGATCAAATCTGTTGTAGGATTTTAACTATGCTCTCAAACTGCAGGAAAAGTTTAAAGAGTGGGAGTCATCGGGTGTCAAAGTTGTGCCTGTATTATCACAGCCAGATGATGGGTGGAAAGGGGAAACCGGCTATGTCCAGGTAAGACTGAGAAACATCAATCTAAGTGCTTAACTCTAAATGCATCAAACTAATACATACATACATCATGTGTCGTATATAGGCTGCTTTTGCAAGGGCTAAACAAGTTTCAAAACCCGAGGCCACAGGAGTGGTTCTGTGCGGACAGAGACAAATGGCTGAGGTATGCACTCTCTTTGTTGCTGGGAACCTAAAATGCTATTCAGGAGATGTGTATCTTTATCGTTGGTTCGATGTGTTGTCTTTGCAGGAGATAACAGCGATGCTCGTAGCTGAAGGGGTCTCAAATGACAAGATGCTCAAAAACTTTTGACAGATATATTTCTTTGTATGTTGTAGTAACTTATATACTGTGTTATCATCATGATTCTTTTGTTACCAAAGTCAAACACAGATTTTTGTAACACCTTATAAGATGAATAATAGTACTGTGTTGATTGTCTAATGTCACCCACATCATTCCTCTTTAATGATTAACCAGTGTTGCTATGGTGATGAATCTCTGTGTATTTTGAAGAAAACTGCATTTTCATTCATCAACCTTAGTAATGTCCTTACTTTTGTTTTTCCTTGTGAATTACTTGATGAATGTCCCTTTTGCATAGTTCTTGAATGAAATTGAAATCTTGCTTAATAGTGACTCAGATTCTTTGAATTATTCATATAATGTAAATCCTTTGCCAACCATTTGGTCGAAACTGGAGAAAATATATCAGATGTAACAAATTCTTATTAGGCATGCCACTACTTCAAAAGAAGCAACAATAACAATGTCTGCAGCAAAAATATAATTTGAAAAAAAAAGCGAGAAGCAGAGCCATTTGGCATTATTCAGGTTTGCAGTTAAGAAAAAAAGTTCAGCATCCACTGCGTTTTATACATCCCTTCAGCTCAAAGACAATCTCAACTCCAGCTTCGCATTGTTTCATTTCAGTTTTGTAAAGAGCTTGGGTGCAACCTAAAGATCCAAATCATCTCAGAATCAAACTGTAGTAGTAAAAGGAAGATATGAAGAGCAAAGCAGATGAATCAACAAAAACTTACACATTTGTCAATGCACTGCCAGTAGTCGAAATACTGCCCAGTGCAATGCTTTTGGCCAGAGTCATCACCTTGGATTCTCTTGACACACGCCTGACAACCACACACAAAAGAAAAAGACTTGTGTATCAGTAAACAATGATCTAAACAATACAAAGCAATGTTTCGTCAAAATTGTTACGCAAATTGATATACTTCCACAACATCAATCTCCCTGTCGGTTTCACCTGATATTCGAGTAGTGGCTTGACACATTTTGGATTGCAAGATTCCTCAAGGTACTTCTTTGGATCAACAACTTCATCGTCAGCCCTGAAATTATCAACAAACCAAACAAGAATAAAAAAACCATCACATCATCCACATCCATATCAAAGACGGAAAATCATTTCCGTGTTTTGGCAGAATACAAGAATCTGGAAAAAAATTAACGTGATGATGTTGGTCACACTTTGACACGAGGCCATTCATACAAGTCACAAGAACAAAGCTTACTCTGGTCATAAGGTGCAAAACCTATATCAAGCATAGCGGTCATCTCAAATCAATCTATACATCTCAAATCCAAATATATATCATGGTGGACCGATCACTACACACGATAGAATCCAAGTCTAGAGATACAGAGGCCTAAACGAGATCCATCTGCTCAACATGATGTGGACACTGGTAATTAAAATCAAAGAACAGCATCGAGTTTTAGGAATAAACTTACATGGTTGTAATTTCAGTCGTGAGCTGTAAACTGCAAGACAGAAATGATGCTTAATGTCAGAAAGAAACAGAACAGATTGGTTCGCGGGACGATACTCCAAAGGGGAGATCCATCGATTAGAAAAAGAACTTGTTGGTACCTGATTGATTAGAGGGAAGATCTAAGACTCGACGAAGGAGGAACCCTACAGTTTTTTTTGTTGTTCGAGTCAGTCTTCTCTAGATTCCATTTCATTTGTTGTTCTCGACCTGGGATTGTTGGGCTCATAATACTAAAAAAAGCTTAAAGCCCATAACGACAACATATACTGTCAGTAAGGCCCAATAATAATTTACGGTCAACAGAAGAAAGTCAACATCTTCATCAATCATCACCGGTCGTCTCTCCACGTGTACCGGAGGTGAGAGAGAGGGATCCTTAAAACGCTCCAAAAAAAGCCCAGACACCACTTTTCAAATCCGATTCGATGGCGACGATCCCTCCCCAATTCCCCTTCGAGATCCGCTCTGCTCTACGCCGAGCGGCTTCCTCCACCGTCTACTTCCTCCGCCCAATCACCACCACCAACGCAACTCCTTCGTCACGTCACCTCAAGACGAAACCGATCCGACCTAGAGCCTTCTCTTCCTCAGTTAAGCTCCCGAAGAAACCGCCTCTTTGCACCGCCGACGAGCTTCATTACGTCACCGTTCCAAACAGCGATTGGCGCCTCGCTCTCTGGCGCTACTTGCCTTCCACTCAGGTTAACTTTCTAATTCCACCAATCACCCACCCTTCGATCTTTGTGAACAAGAGAATCCTTCTTTTCAGGCTCCGACGAGGAACCATCCGCTCTTGCTGTTATCTGGAGTAGGAACTAATGCCATCGGATACGATCTATCTCCCGGTGTATGTTTTGCCTTCGTTTTTGTAATCTGAATCTGTTTCATCAAGGTTCTACATTTACACTAAACGACGTGGTTTTTAATGTAACTGCAGTGCTCTTTTGCGAGACACATGTCTGGTGAAGGATACGAGACGTGGATTCTCGAGGTTCGTGGAGCCGGGCTGAGTACAAGAGTATCTGATCTCAAAGATGTTCAAGATTCCGCTCACGAGTTGTCTCGTCAGATACAGTCTACCGCTAAAGCTGCAGCTAGAGAAACTGATATCTCGGACAGAGGAGTACCTGTTGTTGGTGAAGCCGCCGCATCTGCTTGGGACGAATCAAAGATCGTGGCGAGGTTAACCGCGACGTTTATGCGTTTGTCGGAGAGGCTTAGTGGGTTTCTCAGCGAAGGTCAGTCAGTGTTCATGTCTGCTAAGTTGTTTGATAGAATTGCTATGCTTTTAGAGGATTCTCGGATGTACGAGCGGTTTAATGAGATAAGGTCAAAGCTTTTGAGTTTGATCGAGTCGAGGCAAAACTCAGGGCTCGGTAACCAGATTAGAGAGTTGACTCAGCGCCTTGTGAATCTTCTCGACGATGGTCAGAAGTCTGTCTCGCCTCAGCTGATTGATTTGCAAGAGCGGCTCACTTCCACCATTGAGGATTTTCAGAAGCAGCTTGATTTGATCGTTAAGTATGACTGGGATTTTGATAACTACTTGGAAGAGGATGTCCCTGCTGCGGTGAGGGGACATTGATCTTGGTTAGTGTTTTACATAGTTGTGTCCGGATCTGTCACTGAACTAGGTGTTCCTTTTTTTGGTTTGGCATAGATTGAGTATGTAAGAGCGCAATGCAAGCCAAAGGACGGTAAGCTATTAGCAATTGGGCACTCAATGGGAGGTATCTTACTCTATGCAATGCTGTCACGTTGTGGTAAGTTAATATTCATTTTCCTGAAAAGAGAGGCTTATATGTTTAGGCCGTTACTCATTCCTTTCTATTCCATTTCGTTAGCTTTTGAGGGTAGAGAACCATGCCTGGCAGCTGTGGCAACTTTGGCTTCATCTGTAGATTACACAACTTCAGATTCTGCTCTCAAATTGCTCATACCTCTTGTACGTAAATTTTACATTTATATCTCTGCGTTATGTTCTTCTGTAACAGTTGATGCGCCACCAAGTTCTCCTGTGGTAAACTTATTAGATACTTCTTCTGCAGGCTGATCCTGCACAAGCTCTGAGTGTTCCAGTTGTTCCTTTGGGCGCTCTGTTGGCTGCCGCTTATCCTCTTTCGTCGCGACCTCCATACGTATTGTCTTGGCTTAACGATTTGATAACATCAACAGACATGATGCACCCAGAACAGCTAGAGAAGCTTGTCTTGAATAACTTCTGTAAGCACAGCTATTTGATCCCATTTAAGTATGTGGGTTTAAGTGGAAAACAAATGCATCCACCTTAAGAAAAAGTAATTGTCGAAGAGTTACCTTTTAGATGCCTGGATCATGTATTGCCATGAGATGATTATACAAGTGCTAGTTGTTTCCTCTATTTCTTGCTTCTCTTATGGTGATATTAAGTGGTTTCTCTATTTTGTAACATTTAGGTACCATACCTGCAAAACTTCTAATTCAGCTGACAACAGCCTTTCGAGCGGGAGGCTTACGAGATCGTAGTGGTAAATTTTACTACAAGGATCATCTTTCCAGAACCAGTGTCCCTGTCTTAGCTCTTGCGGGTGATCGGGACTTGATCTGTCCCCCTGTAGCTGTAGAAGGTATGCTGAATTGATGTTTGTTATGAACTTGTGCATAGATAAACAGCTACACAATACAAAAATGAAACAAATCGTGTGAATTTGCCCAGTTATGCATTTCTTTTAAAATTCTACAAAATTGCTTGATTTTTAAGAAGCTGTAGCACGCATACTGGTTCAGCTTTCACTATACTTTCCACAAATACCAAATTAAATGTTAAGCTACTTAATACGTAGTTGATTCGTATGCACAAACATGCATTATGTTTTCTCACCCTTGCAATTGCTTGTGAATGTGTACAGACACTGCTAAGCTGTTTCCTGAGAACCTGGTCACTTATAAGGTACTTGGAGAACCAGACGGACCACATTATGCGCATTACGATTTGGTTGGTGGGCGGCTGGTATGTTGCATTTCTAGATCTACCATGTTGGAGCTTTGTTCAATGCCATATTATGTGCGTGCTTGTTTTGTATCTCAGTAAATTTCTCTCATAATCTCACTGCAGGCAGTGGAGCAAGTCTATCCTTGCATAACTGAATTTCTTAGCCACCATGATTCTGCATAAGTGAAACTTTCTCTGATCTTCTGTTCCGGACATGCAATATGCATGTAGACGTTGCGCTATGGTAGTGTCCAATCAGAAGCGCCTGTTAATAAGGATGTCAACTCCTTTTAAGACATGTACATTTAGTGTTCCGGCAAATTGTACATTAGCTTACGAGGCATTTTTTCAAGTCATACACTTTGTCCCTCTTCTTTTGGACGAATCATCCATGAGAGTAATTGTACAGACATGGATTCAAGTGTATATTTTCTGTCTTGGATCCACCAACAATACATCTCTACTTCTAAGTAAGTCGTGGGAGACATGATGTAAATGAGAAAACTGAATTGTCTAGTATTTAAAAACAGAACACTCTCTTGAAAAGAAACTGTTGATAAAAAAAAAAGTAACACATCAAGACTATATATATATAGATACGATCATCCTACGTGAGTGGCATCCATAAGCCAAAGAACGATGTCAAGGATCCGAAACGCAAAGAAGGTGGTGGAGACAGGGACGCTGACGAAGAGGAGAAGCATCGTTCCAAACGCAACGCTGGGACGAGAGTTCATTAGAAAACTTTGGAGAAGAGAGAGAGCGGCACAGATATTAGCGTCGTAGTTGCAGTAGAAACGTTTCTCCCACTGCATCCAATGGGAAGGAGGCTCATAGTTTCGTTCGACCATCTTCCTCTCATGGATCCGTTTCCTAAGGATCACCATGTTCTCGTCAACCACTCTTCCTCCTCTGTAGTAGTAGCCGCTACACACGGTGGTTTGTGTTCTCTTCTTGATTCTTGTGGTGATCCTTTGTGACGATGTCAACGGGTGGAACCTGAGTGGTGACGATGAGATCAGTATGCCTTCCATTTTTTTCTTGTTGCTTTAGGAAACAGGGTTGATGGATGGGAACATTATTTATAGAGGGAATTATTTTGATAATAATACTATCGAAGGTTTACTTTTGCTTAAAGAAATAGAAAGAACAATGATTATCGCGTTGGCTTCTCGTAGCATTGATGGGACCATATTCGTCACGTTCCTTCAAGTTTCACGTTCGTTTCTTATCGGTTTCGGCAACACGTCATGTCGGACAGGGACATGTAAGATTAGTTATGTCACTTAAACTCCGAAGAAAAGATGGTCGCAGTTAATTTGGAAATATATAATCGAATTCGAATGTCAACTACACTGCACCAGCACTCTCTTCGTAATTGTATGAACCAATAATCTGTGTCCATTGACCTCTCCTTTGTTTACGTATTTTCTTAAACTAAAAAAGTACAAGACGGTGCCACTATGATTAATTAATCATGTGTTTATTTCATACTTTAATGTAGCAGCCATTGAATTTTTTAAATAACAATTATGGAAAGAGGGTGAGCCTATAGGACACAAATTTTACACTGAAGCCCAATGGGCTTAATAATTACAACTTGAACTCCAAACCCAGTTTATATTAAGCTCAGCTTCCATAACTCTCGTTAGCCCTAAATATCTCGCGACTATAAAACCTACGAGTTTCACAGATTCAAGCAGAGCCGTCTTTCTTTAGCGTTCTTGGTTAGTTTGGTTTCGGTCTTTTCCTACGTCAAAATTCTCTTAAAGATTAGACATAGCTATGGTGTTTCTCTTACCGTTTGTTTGCTTTTCGTTTGCGCGAATGTTTTTATCAGAAAAAGATGAATATGAATTGGGAGGAAGAGGCAAAAAATCAAAAAGGGGAGAGATTTTAATCAATAGCTCTGAAATACTCGTAGGTTTTCTACGGGGTGCCCTTCCTCTTCTTCCTCCCTAAATCGATCAAATGGCTTCATAGTACGGGTTTCTCTGTGCCTTTCTTTGTGTTAGAGTATTTTGTACTCTTCACTTTGAATCTCTTACACAATCCCGCCTCCAATCGCCATTACATGCTTTTTCTTAATCCATCAAATTAATGTCTTTACAAATTTTTATTATATAATTTTAATAACCCTTTTGGTTTGTTTATCATACATTTTAAGGAAGTTTCAAGAAGATGATAACTCCACAGGTAGAAATGATATCCAAGATGTAGAAAACAAGTCGTACTCTATTGAACTTGAAAACAGAATTATCTATTGACCGTACAAACAAAGATCGGATTATGTACAGAAGCAGACTGTTATTCAGTGACACAACATAGCTAGTAGTACCATTCATAATCTTATTCTGGATCTTCCGGTTAAAATTCATGAACCCATTATAACTCGTTAAAATTCTAAAAGTCTTAACGAAGATGTCTGTTTAAAAACATTACCAAAAAGAATAATCCGTTTACAAAAAAAAAAACACAACCTTCGATCAAATCCAAGCTAAGAAGGCCTTTTTCAACAAAAAAAAAAAACATAATGCCCAGCTCTTGAAGCCTCCACGTGGAACAAAGTCGCCCACCTCTGGACATTTGCAATCATCCAGCTGAAGCATTATTAGACAACATACATAACAGACCTTTTGAATCGATCAAATAAGGGTCAGCCTTGACTTGAGCTCCTTTCTAACCAACTCACATATTTATTTTGTCGGCTCTAACCAACTCACAGTATTAGCTCATTATTTCCATTTTACAACATTTAGCCACAACGTTTTTTTTTTAAACGTCTGCTTTGATTGAAATCAAAAGGAAAAATGGAGACTTACACAACAAAGAACAATCAAAACGCTAACCTCACAAAAAGATCTACGAGCGAAAAGAAACAGATTCTTTGTTGATTAGATTCTGGAGCCAAGCAGGTCCTCCCAAAGCCACAACGTTTATGTATTAGAAAGAGCTTAGGCCCATTAAATAATCACGGATAATATTATAGGCCCAAATAAGCACGAATGATTTTCCTAAACCCTTGGCCCCTTTTTCTGTCCCTCTAAAACCCTACGATCTAGAACATTTCGTCTTCTACCGATTAAAAACTCAGAAAACCATCGAATCTCGATTCACCTCTGAGAGAGAGAAGAATTGAGAGAAATGATGAAGCGTCTGGTCCCAACGTTCAACCGCATCCTGGTGCAGAGAGTCATCCAGCCTGCCAAAACCGAAAGCGGCATCCTCCTCCCTGAGAAAGCCTCCAAGGTTAAGACTGTTTATTTATTTATTTTTCTCGATTCGATCTTCTGATTTGTAGCCTCGAATGATCTGAAAAGTGTTTTCCGGGATGATTTACAGCTGAACTCGGGCAAAGTGATAGCAGTGGGGCCTGGATCGAGAGATAAGGACGGGAAATTGATTCCTGTCTCGGTTAAGGAAGGCGACACTGTCCTTCTTCCAGAATACGGAGGTACTCAGGTCAAGCTCGGCGAGAAGGAGTAAGTTAAAACCAGCTTTTTTTGTTGGTATTACATTAATTGTAGATGCCTCCTCATAGCATTAATAGATAATTAGATTTGAAAAGAAAAGAAAGGCAATTTAACACCATAATTGCATATTCATTCATGTATTATGTTACAAGTGTTGAATTGGACTTAAAAGTAAGCAAGTTTTTGTTTCTTGTGTGTGGTGGACACATAGGTACCATCTCTTCAGGGATGAGGATGTCTTGGGGACCTTGCACGAGGATTGACAAAGGCTAAGCGAGTGTCTCTTGTTGGCATTTTCTGTGATATGGGATGAAAAACAAGTAATTCATTTATAAGTTAAAGTTTATCCTTGAAGATGCGGTTGGACATTTTCGTTTGTTAATTGAAACTTTACTTAAAGGAGTATCTTAATCTCTTTCGAATTGTTCCAGATCAGTCTTGTGATTCTCAACTTCTTATGTGCTTTTTCCATAGTCTGTTGATGGCTTTGATTGAGCTTGCGTTTTCTTGATCAATCTATTACTAGAAGTTAAGCTTATGCTGACCGCTTGATTGTCTACGTAGCTTCATCGTATTTGCATTTTTGTCTATTAGATCAGGTCGATATACCATTTTTTGAATCTGAAAACTCATCATATGGGTAGGGGATGAATGTAATTCAGATCATTTATAATAATGGTATAACATATGACAACAAAAAGAAAGTATAATCCCAATTGATGGTCGAACCAACAAGCCCCATTTTATTTGTTTGTTCAAACTTACACCAAGAAAAATATTAAGCGCGACTGATATTTTCTAAATCTATTTGTGTTTGATATTTTGTATGAAAACGACATTTTCTTTTATATACATATAGATTTATCATCTCTAAGAAATGTCCACAGCTATAATAACAGAAAAGGAAACTGTGTGAATTTGTACATTGGCCTCTCCGTGACCGACGTTGTTTTCGTAGATATTTGAATAGGCCGCAAAAAGACAAACTTGGGGGTCAAATGTTTCTAATCATGTCACGGATTCAGTATATAGTTCCTTCCCATCACATCCAAATTCATGAAAAATCCAAAACTTCGCCAATTATTTGAAATGTATCCAAACTATTCTTCAAAACCATCTATAGTTGGTCTATTTCTATCCATAATTCGTAAAATAAATACATACGACCGACATCTAGTAAATACTAATACAATCAATAGGTTTTCATGTAAATATGTTTTTTATACCTAAATTTATATTCAGCTTTTTTTTTTTGATCAAATAACTTTCATTGAAACTTAAAAGAGTTCAGCTCTACCAATGGAGGATACAAATACAATAAGGCTACAAGGATCCAAACAAACCAAAGCATAGACCAATACACTGGTCAAACAAATGAAAAAGCTTATACAATAAGCACTCAAGTAAAAGCTTAAAGGTAGAGGTGATATCACGAGTTCAACCACCGTTGTCTCCGAAAGAGGGCAATCAATTAAGAAGACTTCTTCAAATTGACATTCCTGTTCGAAACAATAAAGGGGAGGGATGAAAACCTCCATGGTCAAAGAGATCAGACAGTTGACACTATCTAAGCAAGAAACAATAAATATCTTTGCTTCTGCTTCAAACAGAACCATCTTCAAAACAATGCTCCCTAAAACAATTTCACTAATAACAAGTGATAGATGTGGGAGGACAAAACACTCTTTAAAGGAGAAAGGAGGGCAATTAAAGCCCAAACAAACCAAATTTGCTGGAAGGATACATAACTTAAGAACTTTCACTCCAAGCTGTCACAAGAAGAGATGATGCCATATCATTGCAAAAGCCATTATAGCAATGGAAGGATGCTTGCATACTGCAGTAAAAAGACAACTGCATACTGTAGTAGATGGACAACTGCATACTGGAGTAAAGGACCACACAAAGGTACCGACAAAAGCCACAATAACATAACTAAATGCAACTGAAACAGTCGGAACTAACAGAGATAAGCTCGGATCCAACAAACCAAGTTCATATGAAATCATCAAACCTAGTTTTAGATCTAAGAACTTATGGGAAAATGTAACTGTGGCCCAGAAATCGTACAACTGAAGGAAACCCGTGAAAGATAGAATATCAGGCGGAGGGTCAGGGGGAACCGGCGGATCTGGAGGATTTGACGGGAGAGCGACCTTCAAATTAGAATCTGGCGGATCTGAGGGAGGGCGTGGAAGGGAAGCTGGAGCTGCTACGAGCGGCGCCATGGACAGAGAGGAAGGAAGGGAAGAGGAAGAAGCTTCTCGTTGATACGCGTGAGGCGAAACCAACGGCGGTGAAAGGGTGGTGAAACCCTAATCGCCTTTGCTATCCCCCTTCTTTTAGAGAGCGTTTTTTCTTTTTTACTAATTTATATTCAGCTAAAAGGAATTTTCCGAAAGAGATTTTGATTAAACACTATGAAGAGTATTCACAAACCCTAGTTTCCGGGTATTATTAGAATCAATGAATCTAATTCTGTCCTTAGAAGCTTCCGCTACATCAATTCCCATCCACATCCAAATTCATGAAAAGAGCCAAAACTTAGCCAAAATAGTTTATTATGAAATGTATCCAAACTATTCTTCAAAACCTTCCACAATTCTATCCATCATTCATCCAATAAATACATACGACCGACATCGACTAATACAATCAAACTTTGTTTTTGGTTTAAAGACAACTAAACGTAGCTTAATGCAACACACAAGCTCGGAGTCCCATCTCAGTAAACTCGATTACGTAGCCTCTCCAATACACACCAAATCTAAGCACACTGATTATATATTATAGCTAATACATATACACAAGTTTTTAAATATAGCTTCATAGGAAAGGCCTAGTGCTAGGCTCCATTATTGGCGTACGTGTTGACTAGAGCAAGCGCATTACTCGTGAATCTCTTCACGTCGGCGACTCTCTCGCAGATAGCATTCTTGGTCTCTCCCTCTTCCATCTCCTCCGTGATCCCGTCCGTACACGTCTCCTCGTCCGTCAGCGCCGCGCTCATCCACGTCTGCACGTTGCTCATCTGAAACCTAAACGCCGGAGCTCCTTGACGACGGTGGTTCATCTCTCTGAGCTGCCGGAGCGAGCCGTGCATCTGCTCCACGGCGTCTCCCACGTTGGAAACGCAGTCGTGGACGGCGGGGGAGGCCGAGGCGGCGGCGGCGCGCGAGAGTTTCGTGAGGTAAGACACCGTGCGTTTTGCGCGGGAGAGGGAGACGCCGATGGCGAGCTTGGCTAGCCTCGCGGGATTGTCTTGCACGGCGGAGGCGTAGCCAGCTAAAGACGTGAAACACACGTCAGGGTAGAGCGTCGCGTTGCAGCTGGACCGGATGAAATCTAAGTCGTTGGTTGTTGTTGGTCCCGGAGGGGAACGGACGGCTGAGATTGTCCGGGAAATGAAGAGTAGGGTGGCTAAGGGAAGAAACGCCGTCGTATAAAGCTGCCTTGCCATCTTCTTACTAGTCTTTGCTTTGTTTTTGTTTTTTCGGTTTTGGGTGTTTGATTTACTCCAAAGATTGGTGGGTTTATGTAGGCATTGACGAGTGGAGATAAATTGACATGTGTGCCCTTACGATGCTCACTATAATCACATTACTGCCACTAATCATATTGTCTGGTGTACTTTTATCCATGGTTGATGGTTGGTGTGTAAAAGAAGGTTTGGTAGTTTCAACTCTTTAGCCGTGCCTTTAAAGAAACCCCATACTTTAGAGCATGTCTAACGGTAAGGGTTCTTAGGTTTTTTTTTAAAAAAAATTTCTTTTGTTTGATTTTTTTATAAAAAAAACTAAAAATTAAAAACGAGCTAATCGCGGACCGCCATGTACCACGTATCAGTGATACCGCTAACAGTGGTAAAATTCTTCCAAACTCGCTTCTTACCGAAGAGATAGAAGAGGTCACTCTTAATATTTCAGTGGGATTCACATAATTTTAATTTTTTTTTTGTAAGAGACAGTTATAAGAACTGCATATAAACATGCTCTTAGGGTTTTCAATAAAATAATGAGAATCTTTTCCGTGTATATCTATTACATAATAGATAACAAACGTATGTGTTAAAAAAAAAAATAACAGACGTACAGCACAATTGATAAGATGAGCATTTCTATTTTTTTGCATGTGTACAAATATTCAATTTATATATTTTGTAGAACATTTAAACATTGTATTTAACATGTGAGTATAACCACAATCGTTAAATACTAGTATCTTTTGATATAACTATTTGTCGTGAGTTATATTTTGGATGGACATAACCAGTTGCAATGTCGACCAGGAAACAATCGTACGGTTGAATATTAGGATGATGGGCCTCACTAGATCACGGATGAGCTATGTGGAGATTCGCCTACCTTCATTGTTTCTCCACATATAAAAAGAAACTGTTCGAGAAGAATATTTCAGCACGCGTGTAATTATTGTTAACATTCTATTAATTTCCTCAGAACGTCTTTGTTTGTTATAGTAGACAAGTGTTTAAAATTCTACTTACTCTAGTGTGTGGTTAATACTAAGAGAAAACCATATTGGACTCGAATTATTGAAACTTTTTTCTTTGTATCTGAAGAGAATGGAGGAATGAAAAAATGCCACTATCTGTTTAGTAAATGGTTCACGCCATGTTTCTTAAGAAGAAAAGTCCACTTAAAATGCCACTTTCTGAAAATGAGTGTGTATACCTAGTAGTGGGGAGGTAGCCGACTTTACATATTTATATATTATATAGTGTTTGATTGGTAATAACGATATGTGAACCATTTTCTTTTCTCCTTGGTAGGGCTTCTTGAGGCGATGTTGTCATTTACGATGGTTCTGCTTATCTCGTGTAGTTTTTTAACAGTTGTGATAATGAAGGATTTCAAATCCGTGACATTAGAATCCTAGATTTGTTCTTTCAAAACAAAAATCAGTTTAGGAATTTTAGCCACCACTAATTAACCTATAGCGTGTGACACTCTAACGCAACAACAACAACATACATAGTATTTTTTTGACAGATCAACAACATACATAGTTCAGAGAGAAGTAAAACAATTATTTATTGCAACGATGATTTTAAAAAAATTTCCAGTGTATGATAAATTAAGAAAATACTATCACATTAGTTAATTTGAGAATATATATATACTAGAGAGAAACAAAAAAAATTGATGTGTTTGCAAATAAGATTCTTCTTTATGGATTTTGCAACTTTACTTCCTAAGATATCATAATCAAGCATCCTTGTGATATGTTTGTGTAGTTCAAAACTTTGATTCACTTTACAGGTTATATCAACTTTCTTGTAACTTCAAATCATTTCTGGAGAGCAAAATACGAACAGAGATATAAACAATCTGAAGTTTCTTTATCTAAGGTTGTTGGTGATTACTAATTGTTATATGTAAACAAGATTGATATTTCAGAAAAATAGTAATGAGGATATTGTAAGTGGCATTAATCCACTAATGCAGTTTTAGCGAGACTATTGTATGCTAAACTTCAAGATGTATCATAAGCTCTTACCGAGAGTTAAGTCACGCAATTGCACACTTGTTAATGAAATAATAATAATCCCTGATATTTTAGATTTTGACCATTCGTAGCAGTCACAATCAGTGTCTTATTAGTAAGATAGCTTTTCTTTAAATTTTAAACAATTGTTTTTCACTCCCCCTGCATTGGCATACATGATGAGACTGTCAAAGTATGATACCTTATGCTCTGTTAGAGATTTGGAATCCTCTTAACACTTCTTCAGCAGACATTAAGACCAGACGCTGATTGATCTGTAACTGGTTTTCTCAATGAGGATGACAGTTTTTGCTTAACATTCAAACCTGTCTCTGCCGGACTCGGCTCGCGTTGTATAAACTAAATGGTCTTCATGCGCTTGACACAAATATACATGGACTGCAGTCTGCAAACAAGACTACACAGACTAATCACTCCCACAACCAACTTCCATATCAAACCCATCAAAGTAGAAGTGGAACTTCAGTTTTTCTCCCAAAGCAAAAAAAAAAAAACTTAATTGTTTGGCTTTAGTTTTAAGACTGTTGTCCGTTGAGTGTCGTTTGAACCCGCTGAAGCAAGAGAGTGTTTTATTTTATCCTACTCGTGCAAAGTCCCACATCGCTAACAAAATATGTGTGAAAGACATGATAATCAGTATAAAACAAGAGGCCAGGCCTTTGAACAAATCATACCTTTCTCGGCCTTTTGGCTAAGATCAAGTGTAGTATCTGTTCTTATCAGTTTAATATCTGATATGTGGTCCATCGGACCACACGATATTAACTCTATTTATTGAGGGAGAAGGCCCATTAAGATAGCTTGCTATCTGGGCTTTCGCGAGTCGCCCATGCGTTGCACTACTGCATGGGCCGGCTCAACCCGCCAATTATTCAAGTCCAATCTTTGAAATATGTGACATCCAAATCGATATAGAAACTTAACCGAACATAAAACACATGAATTGAACCGGGTTCATATCATTGACCGGTACGCGTATCCCGGGCGAAGAGATTTGATTTTATTTTCACTTTCGGCCCAAAAGTATCTCTAAATTTGAATGCGTAGGGCCTACTTATTTTTCTTGCTTTGAACTTGTTCTCTCCATTGCCGTTCTCTGCTCCATCATCTTTTCGATATATTCATCAAATCTACCTACCGTCTCGAATTTACTCATTGGACGTTTCGAAATCCAACGTCCGATAAACTCCGTTGGATCTAGATCTGAGCGTCGCTGCGAGGTTTTTCTCTTACCAGCAGAAATGGCGACGATGAAGAGTTTGATAGGTCTGATTAACAAAATCCAGAGAGCTTGCACTGTCCTCAGAGATCACGGCGGTGAAGGAATGTCGCTCTGGGAAGCTCTCCCAACCGTCGCAGTCGTTGGTGGCCAGGTTTGAACTCTTTCTATTTTCATATTTATTTTCGCATTCTTGATCCGATCTCACTAGTCACTATAATTGCTAGCGTTTCGGATTTGTTTTGGTGTTGTGAATCAGAGTTCCGGAAAATCTTCAGTTCTAGAAAGTGTCGTGGGAAGAGATTTTCTACCTCGTGGATCTGGTGAATACATCTCCTCCTTATGCAAATTTTTTGGTTATACACTAAGCTTCCACATGACTGTGCCATGTGAATAGTGTTTCACTGATGATGATTCTCTTGAACCTTTTCAGTCTGTATGCTGATCGATCATTGATTCATAGTTATATCGACTTGAGGTGCCTATCTAATTTGGTAACATTTTGATTAATCAGGTATCGTTACGAGGAGGCCATTGGTGTTACAGCTTCATAAGACCGACGAAGGAACAACAGAGTATGCAGAGTTTCTTCATGCTCCTAGGAAGAAGTTTACTGATTTCGGTAGGTTGATATAATCTTTCATTATGAAGCTTACTGCTGAAATCTGTGAGATTCAGAAAGCTAGGTAAGGGCTAATAAATATTCTTCAATTTTCCAGCTGCTGTGCGTAAGGAAATCGAGGATGAAACTGATCGTATTACAGGGAAGTCCAAACAAATCTCAAACAAACCGATTCAGCTCAGCATATATTCTCCTAATGGTTTGTGCTTAAGACCTTGTTTTCATGTAAATACTGCGTTGCATTTAGAATATATTCTCCTAATGAGACATATCAAATGTGTCTTGTCTTGACTATGAATTACTTTACTCAGGATCCAACGTGAGTGCGTATATAAACATGGTATGTGACACACTGAGAATCTCTCTTCCCAAAGCTGTTGTTTACTGCCAAGTTAGAGAAGCTAAGAGATCGCTCCTCAACTTCTTCTACGCTCAAGTCGGCAGGAAAGAGGTAAGCAATATAGATTCCCCTTTCATATTAAAGACTGGATAGCACTTTCTAATGCTTTCAATAAAATAAATGGTGCAGAAGGAGAAGCTGGGGGCGATGTTGGACGAAGACCCACAGCTCATGGAACGAAGAGGAACCTTAGTGAAACGGCTCGAGCTTTACAAACAAGCTAGAGATGACATCGATGCCGTGGCTTGGAAGTAAGGTGTGAGATCAACGGGAATATTCTTTATATCTTCATTTTCTTTGCTTGTGTGAGCACTACTGTATTATTACTAGATATGTTGGAAGTTCTAACTTTCAATCCATTGCTGCACGAGCACACACGTTAATTCGTGTTGTCTTCGGTCGCTAATATCTATCTCCTACTTTTTGGTGTGTATCTTCGACTCTTGAGTACTGTTTTAGAAGATTAAGTCATTATTAAGATGTTCTTCCTCAGGCTGCTCCAGTAATGTTAACAACAATGCTTCTTTTTTAATTTGGGAGAATTTAAACATAAAAATCTAAATCTACATCATCAATTTCGTATTGATATGATCTTTTTCTGTCATGATTAGAAGAAAACTTTTGTTAAAACTTTTCAACTACTTAAAATTTCCAAAAGAAGCAATGAAACACATGAGAAAGTTGTGTGGATATACCCAATCTGGTGGATGATGGCTTTTGCTTACTACTTTCAAACATCTTGCTGTTTCAGTGTCTCAGAGTAAAGAAAAAAGCCTGTCGTTCGAAATCCTTAGACTGAAAAGGCCTGCTGTTCTGGTTTATGAAAATGATTTTAATATTTTGATTACACACTCTTTGATTATCAGCCGCCTCCAAAACCTCAGTCTCACTTCTTCTTCTTCATCCTGCTCACGACGGCGACAATGGCGACGCTCACTCACCACACTCCACAGAACCGTTTCCTCTCCAGGCTTCCTCTCAGGCCCAAACCCAGAGCCTTCTCCGCAAGGGTCAAAATGTCTCTCCAGGAATCCGCGCCTTCTCTCGCCGTCGTCGGCGTCACCGGCGCCGTGGGACAGGAATTCCTCTCCGTGTTATCCGATCGAGACTTCCCTTACAGCTCCGTCAAGATGCTGGCGTCGAAACGCTCCGCGGGGAAACGCGTCGCCTTCGACGGACGGGAGTACACCGTCGAGGAGCTCACGGCGGAGAGCTTCGACGGCGTCGACATAGCTTTGTTCAGCGCCGGCGGATCCATAAGCAAGGAGTTCGGGCCACGCGCGGCGGAGAGAGGAACGATCGTCGTCGACAATAGCTCGGCGTTTCGGATGGTTGACGGCGTCCCGCTCGTGATTCCGGAAGTGAACCCCGAGGCGATGAAAGGGATTAAAGCGGGAACGGGGAAAGGGGCGTTGATTGCGAACCCTAATTGCTCCACGATTATCTGCTTGATGGCTGTTACGCCTCTTCATCATCACGCCAAGGTTTCGATTTCTTTTTTTTTCAGAGTTTTTAAGTGCTACTATGAGTAACGGTTTGATTGGTTATATAACAGGTGAAGAGGATGGTGGTTAGTACTTATCAAGCAGCTAGTGGTGCAGGTGCTGCAGCCATGGAAGAGCTTGTGCAGCAGACTCGCGAGGTTTTAGCCGGTAAACCGCCGACTTGTAACATCTTCAGTCAGCAGGTGAATAGTCAGTTTAATTTTCAAGTGGTGGTTTAGTGTTCTGATTCTGAATAATATGTTGTGTTCTATAGTATGCGTTTAACTTGTTTTCGCACAATGCTCCCATCACTGAGAACGGTTACAACGAAGAGGAAATGAAACTTGTGAAGGAGACGAGGAAGATTTGGGTGAGTGGTTACTTGAAGAACTGTTTTGTATTCATTTCACTGTGATTTTTTTTTTTGGTTCGATATGTTGGTCGTGTTAAAGAGGCCTTTTTTACCTTTCTTGGTCTTTGACAGAATGACACAGAAGTAAAAGTAACAGCGACGTGTATACGTGTTCCGGTTATGCGTGCTCATGCAGAGAGTGTGAATCTACAGTTTGAGAACCCCCTCGATGAGGTAATCATAATAATACAACTTCAAACTCGTTTTCTACTAAATGTGTTATTAGTAGTTCTTCCTAGGGATTGTCATTTTGAATCATGGCTGAAACGGCATTTTCAACTTCTTTTCCAAGGAATCATATACCTGTTGTAATCAGTGTTACTAGGCTTGGATAGTTCTTGAGGCACTTGCAGAGTTAAACCACCCTGAACTTGTTATTTGGGCTTGTTCTGCTAGCATGTTTAGAGAGCTTGTGATTCTTTTACGCGACAAAAAGAATATTATGACCAGGTTCTTCTTTGAAATTGCATTTTACCAGAACACAGCAAGGGAGCTGTTGAGGAAAGCACCTGGAGTTTACATTATAGATGACCGTGCCTCTAACACCTTCCCTACTCCGCTTGACGTCTCTAACAAAGACGATGTAGCGGTTGGTAGGATCAGGCGAGACGTGTCCCAAGATGGCAATTTCGGGTAAAGTCTCACACTCTTTCTATTGAATCTGGACCAAGTGAGTTTTTCCCATTTGCTTAAAATGTTAGTACTTTGTGAATTTTTCAGTCTGGACATATTCGTTTGTGGAGATCAAATACGCAAAGGAGCTGCTCTAAACGCTGTTCAAATTGCTGAGATGCTTCTCTGATTTCGAATCTTCTCACTCACTTGGCTTCTCCTGATTCTTCACATGAGATCTCCGTGTATCAGATTTGAGCCAAGGACTTGTCTCAATTTTTTGTTGTGTTTCTTCCCTATTTGACCAGTTTTTGTTACTTTTGATTCATGAAGTTGTCTCTGGAATCTAAATCATCCACCATTCTTGAACCTTGCCAATTTCCGGTTCGAACCAGTACCGGCTTGGTTAATGAGTCTTTGCATGTGATATTATGATTATCTAAGAAAAATTATTAGTTGCTGACAAAAAAAAAAAGAAAAATTATTAGACCGCTGATTAACGCGCGAAGTTAATTTATAAATATACCAACAAATGAAGTAATTAACAAACCGCATGTTTTAAGCTATTGTAATCGCGATTGTGATACAAAGTAGTACTTCAATTCAATCGCAAACGCTGATTTAGATTGACTAGCGTCCAAGGTTGCGATTTGCGACCACAGGGAAGTTCACGTAGACCTTTCCTCAGGGTATTAAAACCTCTCTCACTCTCCACGATCGTCTCCCTACAACTTCCATAACTGCATCAGACTCTCTAGTCTCTAACAAACCGAAACCAATTTCCATTTTCGAATTTAAAATCGAAATTCGAATTTGAAAATATCTTCGGGGGAAGCTTCCGTGTCAAAGGATGAAGGAGATCACGTCGAGGATTTCAAAGCGCAAGGCTGAGCCGACGCCGTTCGCCGGGAAGAAGGCTCGCTCGATTCCTTCACGCCGGAAGAGAGCTCAGATCTCTCCAGTTTCTATCCAGCCACCTCTCTGTCACAAAGAAATAGGAGTATCCGCTGCTTCCGTCGATTCCTGCTCCAATTTGTTCTCTGCAGTCGACGACAGTGTTTCATGCGGTTCCAGCAGAGTCGAGAAGAGCTCGAAGAAGAATCGAATCGAAGAGGAGGAAGAAGTTTCTAGACCTGGTAAAGATGTGAAGGACGCTGATCCGAAGTTTCGGATGATCACTAGATCATACTCTAAGCTAACCAAGCAGAAGGACGGAGACGAGACTGAAGTAAGCGAATCGTCCTTCACGCGATCCGACGTCACCTTCACCGAGCATGTCTCCGATAGCCACCGGAATTCGAATTTGGCGTCGGATAACAAGGAGAGCGACGTCGTTTCATTCGTTTCGGCGGTGGAGTCTTGCTCGAAGCTCGGAGGCGATAACGAAGAAACTGAAATCTCCAAACCGAGCGGATTCGTGGAAGAAGTTAAGGAGCTGAAGCAGGAGGTTGAGACAGTCGGATGCGTCTCCGATCTCGCTTGCACGGAGACGTTCACCGGCGAAGATGTTTCGAACTGTTACGAGGATGAGATATTTTCACAGTACTCCGACCTCGATTCATCGGATTACACTCAGTCAATGTTTTCCGATTCCGGAAGCGAATTCTCTGAGAAATCTAGCTCTGGCTCTCCCGTTTCACATTCTCGCTCTCTGTACCTTCAGTACAAGGAACAGTTCCGTAGATCCACAGTTCCGAACGATTTCGATTCCTCTCTCCATGAACAAAACCGTGAAACTCAGTCTGAAGTAAGTGTTCAATTGCTTTCTTGGAATAATTGCTATTGATCTGAGACTTGTTCTGCTACGTCCTTAGCTATTGACTCTGTAATTGGATCTTGAATATGCAATTTTCGTTTAGCTGGTAAGGTTTGAAGATGAAGAGGTGGAGGAGAGCTACCAAATGCTGAGGGAAAGAGAGAGAAGTCATGCATATCTGCGTGACTATGCTAAGGCTTACTGCTCCAGGATGGACCATACTGATTTCATCCCTCATCTACGCTTGATCATGGTTCAGTGGATTGTGGAGGTGAGAACATTTATCTTTCCGTTCTTATATGCATCTGATTGTGTATCTAGTGAACTCTGAATGTCGAAGCTCATAAATATATACATCCGTAGGAAATGACTGTAAAGGAAAATGCAATTTCTTGATGCTAGCTTGTAGGTGTTTTTAGCCTGAGGAAATGACTGTATTTGTTGCTGATTGTCTTCTCCCTGACTGTACGCAGCAATGCTCTGACATGGGGTTTCAGCAAGAGACCTTGTTTCTAGGAGTTAATTTGCTGGATCGGTTCTTGAGCAAGGGATCCTTCAACAGCGAGAGGACTCTAGTACTAGTCGGCATTGCGAGTCTTACTCTGGCCACCAGGATTGAAGAAAACCAACTTTACAATAGGTACAAACCATTATCCATCTTCATTATTCTGACTTCCAGTGTTCATTACATAAATGTTTTGAACAGGAATAAAGATAAGGACCATTTCAAGAAACAGAGTATTATCATTTATAATAGATTAATAGTATAGTTACAAATCCTATAATAGTCCTCTGAGTCAAATATTGAATCATGTTTCTAGAAAGCTCTTTACTGCCAAACCCTTTAAGTGACACATAGCAATAGTTCAGTTTCCTTCAGCTGCTCACCTGATACTTCATTTATTTAGCATCCGGAAAAGGAACTTCTACATTGAGAACCTAAAGTATAGCCGTCATGAAGTGGTGGCAATGGAGTGGCTGATTCAAGAAGTCCTTAACTTCAAATGCTTTTCACCCACAATCTTTAACTTCTTATGGTAAAAACCTCTATTACTATATATATTCTGTTCCAAGACACATGCACACTGAAATATACATAATAACTATCATTTATATTTCTCAGGTTTTACCTAAAAGCTGCTCGAGCCAATCCAGAAGTTGAAAGGGTAGCCAAATCCTTGGCCGTTGCCTCACTTGCGGATCACACTCAACTCTGTTTTTGGCCCTCGAGTGTAGCAGCCGGACTCGTAGTCCTCGTCTGTATCAAACACAACAAAATCTCAGCTTACCAACGAGTCATAAAGGTACCAATCTCTTCAACACTTCTTAAATACCTTTTTTATTTCAAGAACATACAAAATATTCAAAATCTTAAACCTCTTTCTCTCTACTTTCTGCAGGTTCATGTTAGAACAAAAGATAACGACCTGCCTGAATGCGTCAAGGTATCTCTTAAACATCACTCTCATAGTATCAGACCTCTTATTCTCCACTAATAGGGCTAGGGAGGAGTTTTAAATCAGTGTTTCTATATACAGAGCTTGGAATGGTTCCTTGGGCACTAAGCAATCAACAACAACACCAAATACCCCAAAACCAGAACACAGTATACTCCCATACGAAACACAGGTTATTATTACCATTTATTAAACAAATAGTATATAAGGTATACTAAGCAATGCCTCTACAGATTTATATACTAATTACCAACTATTTGTGCCGCCACACACATCTATTGCTTATTTTCCCCAATACACTACACCTCCCATTTTATTAAAAATTATTTTTCTTGATCAATATCTCCTCTTCATTAAGGTCTGGAAGATTTCTTCTATTTTTAGATTGATCAGAAAATAAAGTTTCTGTTTCTAAGATCAATAAGATTTGATTGCCATGGGTTTTATAATGGGCCTTAACTAAAGCTCCACTACATTTACTGATCCAATAAGAAAATCCATGACCATGAACTGAGGTTGTGCATATTACACGATAGAGTCAATGATTATACACATGACATGACATGAGACATGCAATGCAGAATGGTCTACTTCCGCCCTCTTGAATACAACATTACCTTGACCGCTTGGTTTGGTCTGTGGTAATACTAGAAAGTTGGCCGAGGTTGTTATCTTATTAAATGGCACAAGTGCTTACAAAACAGAGAGATAAGAATATGACAAGTTGGGCATCAATCATACGTAACGCGTTGACTTTTTTGCCCAAATATTTATATTCCGACCAGGTCCACTGTCCCTTTATATATTCTTGACACCTAAAATACCTCATACGATTGTAATATTGTATTATAAATTTGTTTCTGATCATACAATTAACAATCTTTTAATCAGTTAATCCTTTCAATTTAGCTTACTTTATTTCTATATAGTATGTCAATACCACATTTCATACTCATCATGGTTTGAAGGGAAAAAAGTATCACCGGATGATTGCTCTCTTGAGTAGTGTTCGAGAGGACTGTTTAACTTTATCGAAACGTGACGAAAACCGGCGTCTCGTGACTCGTGTGAACACCAAAAAAAAACAGCCGTTTACTTTATAATGCTAAGACTTCTTAGGCAATGACAAAATTACCCTCAAGAGTCTCACTTTACTACAGCTCTTGCCCATTAAGACGACCAGACCAAACTATTCCCATCTCATTCTCTCTCCGAGATTCTCTGCCCAACGCCATGATAGGAGAGAGAGATCTCGCCATCGACGGAGAGTGCTCCCGAACCAAAACATCAAAGCCTCGATTCTCTCACCTAAACAACGACAATCAAGATGGCGTCAATTTCCTCAGCGTCCGGTCGAGCAACCTCGACGGTGTCTCATCGAAATCCTCGCCGAGACCAGGAAACGAGCTCACTCTCAGCTACCTCTGCGAAAACCGCGAGGAGCTCTCCGAGAAAATCGCCGATCAGAAGGGGAAAGAAGTGGTCTCGGAGAATCCAATCCACTACGACGAGAAGCGGATCGAGAGAGACTTCTTTAATAACCACCTCAGAGAGACCAAACGAAAGGCGGCTCACGACGACGAGGAGAAGAAGAGCGACCACAAGATCGAGAACACGCTGAACCTCTCTCTAGCTCTCCCCGACGTCTCTCTATCTCTGACGGCGTCAAACGCCGTCAAGAGGCCGAGAGCAGCGGCGAACAGCGAGCGAACGACGTCGTTCTCGAACGATTTCACGGCGCCGTCGATGTCGTACTCCCACTCTCACAACCCTTTCTCCCACAACATGAGCTGCTCGATGACCCGAAACTCCACGGATTTCGAGACCTCCGACCATATCTGGTGCGCCGGCGAAGGAACCAACGGATCCGTCCACAGCCGGTTCAGACCCATCGGCGACGGCGGCGGCGGCGTGCTCGCCGTCAATCCCTTCTCCGGAAAACCCTCGAACTCCTCCTCCGAGTACTCCTTCTTCCCTTCCGAGTTACCAGCTCGGCCTGGGACCACCGAAGTCGCCGCCAAGTTACCCAATCCCGAAGAAGAAGATGCGGTTAGATCGGAGAGGGTTCTCTACGACATCGTTTCGAAGTCTATTTCCTCCGTGGCGTTGATTATTCAAGGGATGGCTGAAGAGACGCTCGAGGCAGCTAAAGAGTACTTAAGGAACCTGATCGATTCGCCGGGGCATAAGGAGAAGCTGGCGAGTCTTCAGAGCCAGTTAGACAAAAGATCCGATCTTTGCAAAGAGACGTTGTCCAAATGCGTCAAGGACCAGCTAGACATCTTGGTAGCTGTGAGAACAGGGCTTAAGTACTTTCTCTCTGGTAAAATCCGGATCCCTATGAACGAGCTGGTGGAGATCTTTCTCTTCTTGAGATGTAGGAACGTGAACTGCAAGAGTCTCTTGCCTGTTGATGACTGTGAGTGCAAGATCTGTTCGAACAACAAAGGCTTTTGTAGCTCTTGTATGTGTCCGGTCTGCTTGAGATTCGATTCGGCTAGCAATACTTGTAGTTGGGTTGGGTGTGATGTGTGCTCGCATTGGTGTCACGCGGCGTGTGGGATTCGGGAGAATCTGATCAAACCGGGGTATAGCGTGAAAGGTCCTCGAGGTAGGACCGAGATGCTGTTCCATTGCATTGGATGTGCTCACAAATCGGAGATGTTTGGGTTCGTCAAGGATGTGTTTGTGTGTTGCGCCAAGAACTGGGGACCTGAGACTCTGATCAAGGAGCTTGACTGCGTTGGGAAGGTTTTCCGTGGAAGCGATGATGCGAAAGGCAAAACGTTGCATCTCAAAGCTAATGAAATGGTGAAGAAGCTAGAGAGTAAACAGATCTCTCCGCAAGATGCCTCTAACTTCATCATTCAGTTTTTCAACTGTAAGTTTACTCAAGGAACCTCAACAGAAGCTTATGGATTCTATAGATTGAAAGTTTGATTCTTTTTCCTTTGCAGATGCAGAGTCGGTATCAGAGTTTCCGGAACCGAAAGAGCAAACAACAGTTGTAGCAGAATCGAGCTACAGAAAAGACGAGGCATCTGTGACGCCTTCAACATCCAAGGATCAAATGAAGAAGAGCTTTGCGTTAGCAGATGCGATGATGAACAGTTTCGATAGTTTAGAGAGCATGGTGAGGATCAAGGAAGCTGAAACAAGAATGTTCCAGAAGAAAACGGACGAGGCGAGAAAAGAGGCAGAGAGTTTCAAGAGGATGATAGAAATGAAGACGGAGAAGATGGAGGAGGAGTACACGGAGAAGATAGCGCGGCTGTGCTTGAAGGAGACGGAAGAGAGGAGGAGGAATAAGCTGGAGGAGTTGAAGAAGCTTGAGAACTCGCATTGTGATTACAGGAACATGAAGCTGAGGATGGAGTCTGAGATCGCAGGGTTGCTGAAGAGAATGGAAAATACAAGACAACAATTGGTATGAAGGAATCTGAAGAACAGAGTCTTTCAGTTAAGCATTTGTTTGCTTTTGTGGGAAACATCAGTGTTAAATGCTTTATTTGTTTCTTGCCTTCTAAAATGTCTTCTTTTTCTAATCTATAACTTCGGTTTTTTTTTTTGCTTGTAATAACAACCATGCCATGCATGTTTAATATGTTTATATAATACATTTATTTGTATAAAGTAAATCATTTGCAACTATGTAGTACTGTATATATTTTGGTACTAATGGGGTTTATCATAAAAAAATATGAAAATCAATAGACAACTAATAGATGCTTGAATTTTATTTTTGAGAGAAGCATTTTTAGTTTAAGTAAGCTGAAATATTTGTCATTAGGTGAATTTTTCATAATTTTTTTTCACCAAAAACTTAAGCATTTCAATGTTTGAATTTTTTTTTTTTTTGAAAAAGTGTACCAAATCTATAAACAAGTGAATGGTAGTGGCATGAAACTTTCCGGACCGTTGAAATTGCACTCTGACGTGGAAAATTATCACTATGAATAAAATATGAAAATAATAACAACTTATAGTAAGCATCCAATATGAAAATAACAGCAAATAAAAAAACATCCAAAAGTAATCAAATGTCAACTAACACCACTCTCATTTCCCAATTAGATATCACCCCATGTACACCAAAACAGTCATTGTACAGAACTTATTATAATCACTGTTGCAAGAAAAACAAACAAAAACAAAATAAAACCTATGATTTATCTTATAGGCCCATATCGACCCATATAGTCTTATCATAATATATAGGCTCATAAGGCCCATTCATTAGATCAAAAAGCAAACAAAAAAAGTGAGATGATATGTCGTGATCCGCCACCGTTTTCGACTCTTAAACACGCATGCGTCTTCTTTAACTAATCCAATATTAGCTGTTAACCCCCTCTAGTTACACCTCTTTCACTCAAAAACCCTAGATCGATCTCTCAAAATCTCCTCTCTCTCTCAATTTCGTCTCGCCTTTTAGGAAGCTTCCCTTCATTCACACATCATCACTTTAACTAGATTACTCTCCACTCTTTATTCACTTCAGCTTCACCGTGAAGAAGACGCCATTGCCAGATCTGTACTGCTTCACTCTTAGAACCTTCACATTCACGGTGATTCTTCCTTACTCCTTTTATTTGTGTGTGTTTAAATCCAAAAAAGTCATCGACTTTCTTCATGGGTTTTGTCTGAATTACGTTAAAGTCGAGTTTTTTTTACAGTATTTAATTTGCCATCTCCTTGAATTCTGCAGATCTGTTTGAACAGAGCTATGAGTTCTGTTTGATAACGAGACACCCAAAAAAAAAAAAAAAATCAATTTTCTTCCTTTATTGTTGTCACCAATGGCAATGCCACCTGGAAATGTTGCTCCTCCCCCTGGAAACTGGATCCCGGACGGGAGAGACGGGTTTATCTCGTGGATTCGTGGTGAGTTCGCTGCAGCTAACGCCATCATCGACTCGCTCTGCCAGCATCTAGTGGCGATCGGGGATCACAACGAATACGAGGGCGTGATCTCAGCCATCCAACACCGTCAATCGAGCTGGTCTCAAGTTCTTTATATGCAGCATTTTTTCCCCATCGCAGATGTTTCTTACGCTCTAGAGCAAGCTGCCTGGAAGCGGCAACAGAAGATGATGCCTCAAAGGCATTACAATTCAGATCAGACTGTGAAATTTGGAGGGAGGAGATCGGCAGGGCCTGGATTTAACAAGCATCATCCTGGTGGTGGTGGTGGTTACAGAGGAGGTGAAACCATGGCGAGAAACGGGCATCGCTTTGATTCGGATTGGCACAAGACTGAAGCTAAGCTAGCGAGTGGTGATAAGGCAGTATCTGTTGTTGAGGAGAAGAGAGGTAATTTAGTTGGCTTTTTTTCATGGCTTGCTTGTAAGAAAAGCAAACTTCTTGGCTGCTAAATCTTAGTTTGTATAGTGTGGAACATGTTGATAGTGGAAGCTTCCGAGTTTAATATGCAGTTTTAGTTGCTTCTAGTCTCTAGACTCTTTACTGGTTTATATGTTTGTGGGATAGATGGTAGTGAGAAATTGAAGAGCGATAGTAAAGATAAGGAAGAATCTGAGTCTGCCGGGGTAGAAAATCAAGTTGAAATAGTGAAACATAGTTGTTACTCTGCTTTTAAAGGTACTTTGAAGAACCTTACTTGTCAAACTTTTTACATGATAGTTGACCTTTTTAAAATGTTCCGTTGTTTGTTTGTTTCTTTCAGATAACAATCTAAGTTCTGAGCAAAAGGAGGATGAGAAAGACAAAGAGTGCACGGTTAAGACTTTTGTTGTCCAAGAGATGTATGAAGCGAAAATGGTGAGTTGGATATTCTTTAATGTCTGTTTACACTAAGATCTGAGTTTACGTTTGTGTGTGTGTGAGTGTAGGTTAATGTTGTAGAAGGACTAAAGCTATATGATTCAATGGTCGATGCAAAGGAAGTTTCTCAACTCATTTCTCTTGTAAACAATCTGAGAAACGCTGGAAGAAGAGGTCAACTTCAAAGTAAGAAACCTTTTTGTGCACTGCAAAAATATATATAATATCAGGTCTTTAAAAAACAGTTGATTCATGATAAAAACAGGTGAGGCATATGTGGGATATAAACGGCCAAATAGAGGACACGGACGCGAGATGATCCAGCTCGGTCTTCCCATTGCCGATACCAGGCCTGATGATGAGAGTATCAAAGGCAAAGTTACTTTTGAAAAATATTCTTTTACTTTATAAGACTGTTTGGTTAAAACAGGAGATACATTTTTTGTTATTGCAGACAGAAGAATCGAGCCAGTCCCATCGTTTCTTTCAGACATCATTGAGCGTTTGGTCGCAAATCACATCATACCTGTGAAACCTGACGCCTGCATCATTGATTTCTTCAACGAGGTATAATAAACTGTTTGTTAAATTCGTTGAAAAGCCCTTCAACTATTTGCGACTCTCTCTCTGTGTATTGTGAACCGTAGGGAGATCACTCGCAGCCTCATATGTTTGCTCCCTGGTTTGGAAGACCCGTTGGGATCTTGTCCTTGTCGGAATGCGATTTGACATTTGGAAGAGTCATCGTCTCTGATCAACCAGGAGACTACAAGGGCTCTCTGAAGCTGTCTCTCACTCCCGGGTAAAAAAAGCCATTCAAGTTTCACTAAAGTCGGCAAAGTGTTGATCTTTCAATCCATTTGTCATCAGTTTCATTTGGTGTTTTGTAACAGATCGGTTCTTGTGGTGGAAGGCAAATCTGCAGATCTTGCTAAGTTTGCAATTCACTCAATCCGAAAGCAGAGGATTCTCATCACCTTCACCAAATCTCAGCCGGGAAACGGACATAACTGGGGTCCACCACCGCTTAGCAGATCGCCGAATCATCATCGTAACAGTCAGCCAAAACATTACCCTGTTATGCAATTGCCTACCACCACCACCGGTGTCTTGCCCACACCGTCTCACCGCAGCCCACCAAACCACGGAGCTGTTCAGCCGGTTTTTATAGCACCTTCTCCTCCTCCGCTTGCCCCTCCAATGCCGTTCCCAGGTGGTGTCGTGCCGGGAGCAACGAGCTGGCCAATGCTACCTCATACACGACACCAGTCACCACCCCAGCCTCGAATGCCGATCCCTGGAACCGGTGTCTTCCTCCCACCCGGTTCAGCCCAAGAACAGGTAGTACACGGCTCCGCAGATAAATCCAACAACAGCAACGGAAGCAACTCTGAAGAAGGAAAGCTGGAGATGAAGACGAAAGAGGAAGCTTGTAACGGGAACGCTGCAGAGGAGTGCGGTGGCAGTAGCGGTGACGGTAAACAGATCAGTTAGCTGAAGAGAGAAGATACTGAGAGAAACGAGAAGGAAGATGAAATCTGGAGCTGCAGTTTTTCAAACTGTGAAAAGAGCGGCAAGTTCTATGAGACGTTTGCCTCTCTTTTTTTTGCTACTTCAGAAATTGTTTTCTTAGGAGAAACGGAACAAGACCAAAACAGTTACTTTATCATTTCCATTAATATTTATATTTCTCCCTCGTTTCACTTACCAGTTACCTTAACATCTTCATGTATAAAAATGAGTTCAGAATTCGAAGGCTAGAGATATGAATCATGAGGCCTTATGTTTTGGGTGACTTGGGTACCAAGGATCATGCCATGGGTTTGATCCTTCCTCCACTCCAACCATAAAATGTTAGAAATGACATTATATTTATTTTGGAATATAAATTTGAAATGAGTAAAAAATGTTATTTACAATCATAAGTGACTATGTGAGAGATACATGTCTTGTGAACTACTCATCCATACTCAATCCACAACATAGGGTCGTATTCATGCAAATTCCTTTAACCACACATTATGTTTTATCATGTTACCATATGGATCCAAACATTTGTATATATTCTATTCTATCTATAACATGATTAAAGAGAATCTGAGCAGAGGACAAAAGATCGGTGACAGAATCATATCTAATCAAATCTTTATGGGTGAGAATCGGACCCAGGTGTGTCCCTACAACTACCGTTTACACATGGTTCCGGAAAAAAAATTGTAAATCTCAAGTTGTATAAGATTAAGAACACTAAACTAATTAAGAGTTCTGTTATATTTTAGTATGGAACCGTAAAAGAAGATGAAATTACCTAAATGAAAGTAAAATGACGAAAGAGTCTGAGATTATATTTCTCAAGAAAAGAGTTTGGATCCTACAAGTATGGGAGAAGCAAAGGTGCTAGTTGAAATGGAACTAGATAGGGATTTTCCCAAGCTTATTGCCTTTGATGATAAACAGGGAAGTATATTTCTGGTTAATGTTGATTACACATGGATTCCATCTATGTGTGAGAGATGTGGAAACTTGGGTCATAAAGCGAAGAGGTGTCTTCTAACTTCTAAGTCTGATGGTACAAGACTGATATTAACCAAAGATGGTATCAAAGATGTCATTTCTGTTGTGGACATTGATCCCATATTAAAGCAAAGTCAGAAGGATCCCTCAAACGAAGCTTTCTCTGCAAAGAATCCAATGGCTAATGGCTCATTCTCGACCTCTGCTCCAACTTCTGAGGCGTCTTTGTCTCAAGGTCTTCATGTCGTCTCTAGCACTGAAACAAATCCACACTCGCTATCAGGTCCCTCGCTGCTTATTATTTCTACTGATATCTCTATGGAGTGCCAAGATACATCACCTACACGGTACGTAACTCACTCTCATACCTCACAGCCTCAACAAGAGAATACCACAACTTTGACAAATCTGTCCAACACTTTATCCCCATTAGTAGATTCTCAATCTGCTCCCACTTCAACAAACATTATGGTATCTTCACCATCAAACATTATCAACACTGCTGTCCCAAAAACTTCAGTTGTTGATCCTTTGAACACAACACCACAAGCTGGTGCATTCGAGAGTCCTTCTTGCTTCACTGCATTAGGAGTTGTGGATGAAGCTGAACAGAGCAAATAAGCTCTTTCAGCTTGACAAGAGGTGGGAGAGAGACCAAACCTCCTATCAAATACCAAGATTTGGAATGGAAGACTGTGCAAGGGAGAGGTAAACATGGCCGTCGTGGTCGTGGTTCTTCTCGTTAGCTATTTCTTTTACATTTTTTTTTTGGCTTTACTAGTTTCGACCTAGGTGTTTTCTTAGATAAGAGCTTGTTCATCTCATGAATTGTGTTTCATGTAAGCTTTTTCCCACTATAAGACTGAATAGTCTTATCTTTATCTTGTAAACGTTTGTTTTAATTTAAATTTGAAAACCCTTTTTCGGAAAAAAAAAAAGAGTCTGAGATTATACATTTATGCAATAAATAATTTTATTGACTTTTATTTCGGGTTGATAGATACGTTTTTTTTTAATAAAAGGCTTTCATATTAACTTTTTTTTTTTGGATTACGATAGATGCAGGAAAAAAATACAAAGAACGTGATTCGAAAATTCAACGAGACATGAAATTAATAGAGTGCATCATAATTTATAAACAATGTGGTCACTATTCAATTACGATTAGGAAGCGAAATAAAGCGCCTCCTTGTAAGTCTTCCAGTGATGCAAAACGTTTCCAGAAACATCATAAAACACGGCACGCAGTTCGGCCTCCGAAATGTCAACCGACATGAATCCTTGTCCGTCGTAGTAAAACTTCAGCTCTTGTGGATCCAAGTGGTTCACGTCACCTTTCCAAGCTTTTGATCCGCCTCCACTCGTCATAAACTGTATTTTACTATATACAACCGAACAAATTAGTTTAGTTTAGTGATATGTGATTCACCCATTACGATCTTTATTCATTTTACTAACTAATGAGCATTATTTACGAACTATTTAATTTTACAAACTACCACGGCTTGCAAAGAATCTACTATGGAATTATGATATAAACGATCTTGAAACTAAAATGACTGTCGTTGATTACCTCTCCACGCTGCTTATGTGTTCTAAGCAATGATCATGCCCGTTTACGTACAGATCTACTTCATTCGCCTAGTAAATGAAGAAGAAATAGATCCAAGTTATCTATTGGCGCATTATTCACGTGCACGTAATATAAATTTCATAATAGTTAATTAATTTTGGTACGTGAAGAATAGGCAAAAGCTGTTTCTCCAATTCAATGGTGTTCCTGTGGTGGCCTGCGCTTTTGATTGTATGGTGGCCAATCACTATTTTCCACTTTGCAGTTGACTCTTCCAATGCCACGTCCACTTCCTATGTAGTTAATTAGCATTATATAGCTTTGGTTAGTCCCTCGTAAAATATAATAACATTCTCTTCGCAATATGATTTGGCTGATGAATAACTTCTTTTTTAACAAGGTTGATGAATAACTTATCTACGAATTACAGTGAATTTGCATTAGCAGATTTTAAGTTACGAGACTACCTTTAAGAGATTGTTCAGGTATCTCTGCCTGGGTAATACGCCTCTCCAGTCATAGACATGCTTATTTGGTTGGACAAAGTATTTATCGACAAATGGAGTTGTGTCGATGAACAAAAAGTCGACGATCTCTACATCGAAAAGAAAATATATAGTTCAATAAAAAAACAAATGGAGAGTTAATAGGATGCTTTGAAAAATTTAAGAAAAATACGCCTTACCAGCATTAACAACGAAAGATCTCATGCAAACCCATCTGTTGTCCAAAGCCCTTAGCATAGGGCTAAGTTGTGCCTCGACATCACCTCTATAGTCATGGTTTCCTAAAACTATAGGATACAAAATATACAAGTTTTACACTATGGATCACATATTTTGGGACAGTTAAGCTTTATGATTAGTGATTAAATGACATAGCTTAAAATTTTACTAGTTACTTACCAGTATACCAAGGCTTTTGCAAGCTCGACGCGTTATAAATGTTGGTAAAAGAATCTTGAAATGCAGGGTCGTCCAAACCAAGTAACCCATTGTCGTAAAAATTATCTCCGGTTGAGATTACAAAATCTATATTTAACTTTTCTCCAACTTCTCCCATCTGTTAAAGTTATTTGAAATAACAGTGGAAAGTATAAAATGGTTGCTCATATAAACGAAACGTCCTGGAATCACATGAACATTTGTAAGTTAAAACAGGTTTCGCCATAATTGGCAAAGACTTGGTCATTTTTCTTTTGTTAAAGCAGGTTTTGCCATAATTGGCAAAGACTTTATATTTCTTTAAAAGGAATATACTTGGTTTATATGCCTCCACGTTCCTTTGTTTTCTTCTTGTAATAGGCATTTTTATGTCATATCACCTTTTTAATATTTAAATATCACCTTTTTAACCTACCCCCGTTCTTTTCTTTTATTATCTTCTGAAAAATTTATTGTCACCATTTTTGGATTCCTATTTTACATTCGTACGTGAAAACATCAAGCTAGATGTCTAAGCAGAAAATAAATATATTGCTCTGTTCTTATGCCAAAAAACAATAATAGGTTATACATATATATACTCGCACTGAATAGCTATTTTTATTATTAATTAGAATAAGAAATTGATATCAGGTAACTGAATATATAGTTTTCTAGAGTTACTATATATATGATACTCAAACTGAATAATGAAAAATATAAAGAGATGCATTTAAATGAATAAGTCTGGTCCTCTTATTACATATCCACGAAGAAGGCATATATATATGTATATATATATATATATATATTTGTACAAGTTGGGAAACATATATAGAAGTCACCTGAAGAGCGACGGTTGACTGATTATAGGAACCTCCCCTTCCCCAGTCTCCGATGACGAGAAAGCTTACTGTACCATCGGGTTTCGCTGGCTGCAGTAGCCTCTTAAGCTCCGCCGTGGAACCATGGGCGGAAAAAACAAAAATCAAATAAAAAACATGAAATATGAAGTTTATTGGTATGGATTTTAAAGAAGCCATTGGGAGACTGGAAAAGAAGAAGCTAGTGTGTGTTGGGTACTTGGGTTCTGTTGTGTTTAGCTTCTCTTTATAAGTAGGCTAAAATGAAGAAGAGAAACATTTTTAAAGTTAATTGATCTTATAATTTTGAAGGAAAAAAATCTTCATAATTCGACCCAAAAAAAAAAATCTGTATGGTTTTGAATAGAGACAATGGGCATGTGCATACCAGCATTGTCCATGAAATAAACTATTTTCCACGTTTCTCATTTATTTAAGCGTATTTCATTTGAAGACAATATGATTGATACATTGTGTTATCCATAGTATCAAGTGTAACCAATACACGCAAGACACGATGCCATCAAAACTCGAAACAAAAGGTAATGATCTACAAACAGTAAAAATGTATTTGTTTTGCTTGTTTTCTTTCAAATCCAATCAAATTGTTATCGAGTGATTTTCTATCGTTTGTAATATTTAAAACAATCTAAGATCTATATAATTATATTATATTAAAAGATTCTGTGGTTTGTGAGCTGGGACAAGATTTGAACGTATGAAGGATACATATAAGTTTTTGTTACAAATTCGATTTACCAAAATACGACACAAACGTTAGCTTAACTCGAGAAATACATGGTATGGGGAAGGTTATAAAAATACATATTGTTAGTCTGTCTTTTCGTTGCTGTTAGCTGCAGGCCGTAGCCGACAAAATCCACAATCCATTGTTTCCCAACTTGTGGGGCTTTAACAACATGAACCACAATTTCATTTATTATATTTTTTTAACTGTCGAGCCACAATTCTTGTTGACTAGATACATAATCTACCGTTATGGAGAAGTTGGGTGATAATTTCCAAAATTATTATTATACAAACGAATCATTTGTTTTTTTTTTTTTTTTTGGGCAAAAGATTTTTGATTAAGCTAAAACAGTCTCACACCAAACGAAGCATTTGTTATAAGAACAGTTTACTAAGGAAAATAGTTTAGGAACGAACAAAAAGACACGGAACAGGTATATTTTATTGGGTGAATGCGTTGTCATTCAGTACAAGACATCTTAGATAATTGCTAAACTACACATGCGGCCATACCACTGTGTTTGAAAGATAATTCAATTATTAGGCTCCGTCACATTATTCATGTGGCTGTGACGAAAACTTACAAATTTCCTCAATTATCGTTGAACAACCCATTGCGTATGACTAGCCAAATATCATTTTATTGTATATATTTCTTTGTTGGTTATTTGGGTTACCAACCCAAATGAGGTAAATTATATACTTAGATAATGATTGAATCGTGCATGAGATCACTTTTTAAAAGAATATTTTGATTTTATTTTAGATCTTGGGTTACACGAAATCCCTTGTAGGATAAGATAATCAAAGTCTTATTTTTGTTCTAGACTATAATATATAGAAATAACAAATAGTTTACATGTGTGTCTTCAAAAATCGTCGATGATCTCTGATAATGAATCACTCTCTATTTCTTACTATTAGTTTCTGATATTTTATTCCTGTTCAAGAAGTTATGATTTGACAATGCCCACAACTCATTATATAAATTAAATGTTGCAATGGTTAGTATAAACAGTTGCAATGGTTAGCACCAACATTGTGATGTTTAGTCAAGAATTACAATTATTAACACCAACAATTGAAATGATTCACTATCAAATACTTTAATCATCAACAATTGCAATGGATTATTATCAAAGATTACAACAGTTCATTACTAATAGTTACAATCACAAACAATTACAATTGTTCATCTGAACCATTGCAGTTGTTCATCTAAACAATTGCATTGCTTCATTTTAATGGTTGTAAAGATTCACTTAAATATCAAACATTTTTTGTCAACGTTTTTTTTTTTCCTTTTTACGGATAAATTTACCATATTTGATGAAACCTGATAACAAATTAGAAAACTACTCACATTGCTTTACATTTAACTTAAAGAACAGAAAAATTCCATTATGCAAAGTATTGTGTAGTTTATAAATTTTACCGGCTATGAGAAGGCAAACTGAAATGGATAGAGGCCCAGAATCTTATGGACATGTGGACAAGAAATAGAGAAAATGAAATCTCTACGCTTCGCTATTATGTAGTTTAAATTTTGAACAATCCCCTACTTCCAGGTTGCGTTTTTTTTTGAGAATTAAACTTACCGGTTGGTTTCTCCACTTCGTATGTCTGATTTTGGTGTAGTTTTTATGATATGATATTGGCGTTTAGCACGAAGCGATTGAGGTTTTAGAGTTTTTCCTCCGACCAGTTCCGTCCGGATATTATTAAAGTACTACGATTATGTGGTACTTGGGTGAATTTTGATCGGGTTTTTCTAATGATTAATTTGTGGTGCTGCACCTGTACTTTTGGTCATGATGGCCAAAAGGGATATTTCAAGGAAGTGAGGAGACTCTCAACAGCTCCTACTGGCTATACCAAAAAGAAGATTCTATCTCTACATACACTTTGGTTTGAGGCTCTAAATCAGACTAACCGCTTACATAACTGAGTCTATATAGGTCCGGTTAACGGAGTAAGGAGTTGACCGGGGCTATATAGACTCTAAAGATCGAATGGAATCAAAAGAATTGCTGACAAATTGATCACCGTGTGTGTGTGTACGCTCTAAATTTTGCGGCCTCTAATAATCAAAATGGCTGTCAAAGCAGGCTATGGCTGCAAGATTCTTGTAACCAAAACCATCATTCATAGACTCATAGTAATGACATTTACAATTTAGCCAAAAAAATAAGTTTTGACTTTTTGTGACACATTTGAGGATAGTAATAGAAGATCAGAAAAATGATCTGTTATGTGAATGCGTGACCCGGTGACCGGGAGAAATTTATTTAAAATTTGTAAAAGTCGAAAACAACCTTACCCCATAAATATATTCCACGCATTAACCCTTACTTGCTAAATCCGCCGGTCGATTCTTTTCCGAAGCTCTTCAGTTGTGACTGTGACTACTCACTTAAGGTCTCATCTTCTTCTTATTCTCTCCTTAAATAGCAAAAAAAAGACTAGAGCTTTCATCAAATTCATCACTGCCCTCCTACTGTGTTTTTGTTTGATTCCTAATCTGTCAAGTGTTTCTCGTATTTTTCTTTTTTTTTTGGGATAGTGTGTTCTGAACTAGTTACTAGATCTTGCAAATTCTTAGGACTTCTGATCAAATTGTAAATGGTCGAGTAGATAGTGTCTTAACATCAAATTTGTTTGATTTGGTTTCAGATGCTTCAGATTGCGTTTTACTTGTCATGCGGTGCCACAGCATGTTACCTCTGGGGCCGTAGAATTAAAGGGTTTAGTCTTTTCTCCCAACCCTTTTGGATATTGAATGTGTTAATCAATCGATATGTGTTTGTGGTTCTGCGCTGGTGTGCAGGAAGGCTGACTCTTTTAACAGTATTACCCGTGTGGCTGACATCAAATGGTTAGGTAATGTTTTCTGCTTTATAGTTCAGACTCTCTTTGTTATTATGTATTTATTGGTTTCACATTTTACAAAATGAACCCTTTGTCTCAGATGAGTTGCTTAAAGAGAAAGCCACGAATCTCCTTGTTGTTGTGTCCGGAAAAGTTGCTTCTGCAACGCCCTTTAACTGCAAGAATGATACTGATTCTTCTTCGGGTGATGTTTTTGAGGCCAAGGTGTAAAGATTGTTTTTTTTTTTTATTATTGCTTGTAAAGTTGTCATCATCATCATCATCTCCATGTGTTTTAATCCTCTGGCCTGGTGGTGTGTTTCAGTTGGAAATGGGTTTTGAGACCAAGCTGGACGACGATGGTGGTTTGATAAACAAGTCTCATAATTTTCTGTTTCAAATCAAGGATACTCCTTGGTATCTTGTAAGTTACAATCCTCCTCAATGCCTTTTGTTTTGCCGACTTAAGCCTCTACCTCTTATTTCTCTCCCTCAATCATTCACACTAATTAGGAAGACGGTACTGGTCTGGTGAACGTAGTGAGAGCTGAACTTGCTGATGGATACATTGATACGTTGAAACCGCAATTTGATATGTCAATGAATGAAATCTTTCAGAGGTTTGAAAACCCCCAAGAAGGCTCTAAGGTGTTGTTCTCATTCGTTGCTTTTGTTGTTGTCTTTCTCTGTTTCTTCTTCCCTCTTCCATTGAGTTGGAACCAAGAATGTGATGTTCTTTTCTTTAGGTGATCTGTCGTGGTGCTATCGACACTGGTACCTCCTTAACTATTGTTGGCGAGGTAAAAGGAAGACCCCAATCCATGTGTTTATTTCTTTATTCGGGGAATTTGTGAATCATGTAATTAATGCCGTAATGGTTATATATCTACTGATATGTCGTGTCCTTTTCTGTAACTATATAGGTTGCTAGAGACGAAGCTGGTACTCTCACGATTCGAAAACCCAAGGAACAGTCTTTTACGATCTTCAGCGGAGAGGGCTCGTTTGATAAAATGGTTGGCAACTTGAAGTCAAATTCAGAGTAAGGAACAAGAATCATCATCATGTTTCTGTTATACACTTTGCTTTGGGGGAGGAGGTGATGATATCATAATTTTCTTGTGTTTTGCAGGTTTTATTTTTTCTACTCCAAGATCTTTGGAACTATTGCAGTGGCTATAGCCGTCGTGAAAGGTGTGGGTTTCGTAAGAAGGGTGCTACGTGAGAGATCAGTGAATGCTGATTCAGACAGCGAAGAAACCCCCCATGAGGGAGGAGAATCAGACAACAGTAGTTTATAGAAATGCAAGTGAAGTCCTTACGCTCCTTTAGAGATAAGATAGAGAGAGTCCACGGCTTTGGAAAAAAAAAATATATTTTGAGGCAATTTTTCAAACCAGGAAATCTACTAGCTAGCCAAGAGATACTACTCTCATTAACACTGGTTAACGGACTAAAGAGTTGGGAACTAGAGATGAATGTAATCAAATATTCTGTTGACAAATTAGTTATTGTATGTGTCTCTGAGTTGACTTTTTGTGACCGAATTTAGGATTGAAAAAAAATCAAAAAAGGAAAAAAAGAAGAAGAAAATTGATGGATGTTAGTTGTTACTCAGCTGCGTGTTCGGGTTTTCGGTCGGGTTCTTTTCGTGTCCTGATCTTTCAAGTCCTAGATATTTAAGTCCAATAAATACTTGTAAATTTTCGGCCTGGATTTATATAGTTCGAATCGGATATATAATTAAAATACACATAAAATATTTGTAATTTTCGAGTCTGTATCAAATTTGGATCGGATTCTAAAAGGAAAATGAAATATCAAATTCCATTGAGTTTAGTCCAAATTTGTTTAGCTCGCACTCAAGTTCTACTATTTGCTCAGCTTTAGCCAGATTCAAGATGAGGCGTTTTCTTTTCCCTTTCAACCTTCTTCACCATTGAAACCAAAGAGCCCTTTTGAGCTGATGGCTTCAACTGATCCCAATAAAAGATCCAATATCTCCTTCGTTACATCTTAAAATTAGTATATATATTTGTTATCGTGCAGCACAGTGCCAGAGACCCAATATATCACAAGGAGAAAATAAGAGCTTCGAGATTTATTACATACAAAAAAACAGTTCAAAGGTATGATCATCTTTTACAATCCATAAAATATATAGAAACTGATACATGTAACTTATAATTCCTGTAGCCCAAAATAACGAGACACGAAGAGAGAGAGAGAGATAGACTCACCTAAAGTAAAACTCTAATAACGATAGGAGATGCTTTCAGAAATAATCAGGACATTGTCATTGTGTCTAAATTCTTAAGGAGGCAGAAGAAGAAGAAGAGAACAAACTTAAGAAGATAAGACCTCTTACTCGCATTTGATCGACCTGTAAATGTGACGAACGAAGAAAAGTGCAGCGCGGAAGCCGACAGTCCCCAGCATTAAGAAGAATCCGTAGCAAATGCAAGCCATGTATCCGAAGAAGAACGAGGTTTGCATGAATCCAGACATGTCAGAGCGTGCGTAGTAATAGTATAAGCAGTAGGCGTAGATAAACAAACCGGTCGACCCACCGCATAGGAATGATCTGCAAATAAAAACAGGCTCAGGCTCCATCGATCACAGAGATAAGAAAGTAGAGATGATGGGATGAGTTTAACTTAACGAACCTCCACCACCATTGGTGATCTTCGGCAGCGAGTTGGAAGTATGTCAGAGCAACGGTAATAAAAGCAGTGACGATGATGAGGATGATGAAGACGATGAAGAGGATGCTGTAGATGGTGTAGATCCGGTGACCCCAGACACTAGCGAAAATGTAGTAAAGCTCGATGTAGATGGCACTGAAAGGAAGGAAACCAGCCATGGCCATCTGAGGAACAGCGCTTCTGTACCAAGGGAGTGGCGGAATCTCACGGGGGTATTTGGTTGTGCGGCACGGTGCTTGGAACTCGGCTTTGCTGTTTTTACCGGCGATGCCACCTAAGACGAGTAAAGGCGATGTGACTAGAGTCCATATAAGGACGATTACGACGATGGTTCCAAAGGGTAATGCTGCGGTTGCAGTGTAGGTGATGGCTACGGTGTTGAGGAAGCAGAAGGTTAAGAGTAAGGGACCACAGAAGAGACATCCAGTGAGTAACAAGTTTCTGACCTGCAGTGATGTGAAAGAAGAGTGGAAGTTGTTCACTTTATGTAAGAAGATGATCTGAGAAAAGGATTTTATGTGTAAATATTTACCCAGCTTTTTCCTTCAAGTTGGCAGTAGAATGAGGCAGATGTGTATCCCGCAATTCCAGAAGTCAGAGCGTAAATGACAACCAAAGCGGTGAAAAGTGCTCCTCGGTTGTATGGGTAGAACACTCCAACAAGAGCTAGCATGAAAATGAATATGGTGCTGATGGGCGTGGAGGAGCAAGGAAAACGCTACGGTTAGTCATTAGTCATAGCGAAGAAATGCAGATATGGAAAACTAGGAGTAAGAGTTAGTGAGAGACTTACAGGGTAAACAATTGGGTACCACTACCAAGTGATGCGGCAAATAAGGAATTGTGAGTTGGGAACCTAAACACATCGCCATGAATGTACTTCCAACCAGTTTCTTCTAGATCATCAGCAGCTTCCTCGTCTTGTGCATACCTTTTTAATTATGTAAAAAGAGTTAATATCAGACAAGGAAATGAAAAATAGCGGACCATGAGATGAAGGGAAGTAAACTGAGACTTACTTGGTGAAATCATTTTTAAGGACTCGCATCAAGATAGTTGCAAGGAATCCAGTCAAGAGAAGGACAGTGACACAGGAGTTAATAATAGAGAACCAGTGGATCTCCAAGTGATGTGGAAGCGAAGAAGACATAGAGTACTTCTCCATCCTTTTCTCAAACGGAGTCTCAGTTTCCTTCCACTTCACAGTGTACATAAACTCCGCATCAACTTCCTTGTCCTCAGTGAGATCGACAAGCGAATGAGGATCCATCCTAGCACTGATCTCAATCACACGGTCCTTGTTGTACAGAATCTCAAACTCGATGTGCTTGTAGAGAAAGTACTTGTATTCGCTCGGATCAGATTTGGCATCCTTGTCAACTTTTCCAATGAATCCCCAGATGGGGAGATCATCGTAGTACATCTGGAAGTAGTAGTCTTTCTCAACAGCTTGACGGAACAGTTTGACCTCTTCTTTGCTTAGCTTCTTTTTGCAGTACACTTCAGAGTCTTTTTCATCTCTGAAGTTGAGCTTGTATGGAGCGCTAACAAGGCGATCACCGTTCAGAACCTCTCCAAGAGCTTCCTTCTTCTCTTTCACACCCTCTAGAAAACAAAAATCCAACAGTATCATCAGATAACAAACAAATAGTGTGAAGAATCTAATTATATATATATATGGATAGTACCTGGAACACAGAAGGGAAGATCAAAATAACGATACGTCTCACTGCAATCACCATCGAATAAGAAGCAAGATCAGTCCACATAGTATTCAAATCTAAACGCAGATCCATCAACAAAAATGTCTCGTTGATTAATTAAACAGCAAGAGATTCATTGCACTCGATCAATCGCATGTGTAATCAACAACAGATTCATCACACAGACGACAACAATGCCTCGATGATTAACTCAACAGCAAGAGATTCATTTCACTCGCAGCTTTTACAATCAATCGCATGTTTAATCAACAATCTTAGCTCAAAAGCTGATACAATCTCAGATCTAGCAACGGAAACATACAGAGTAGATTAAAGATGTTGAGGCGTTACCTTGGATTGTGGAATGGGCCGACTTTGTTGGCGTATAGAGGAACGGTGTCTCCTTCCTTGTAACGGTGATCGGAGGCATCGGATCTGACATAGCCGACGCCGGAGAAGATCAGAACTCCGACTAAAAGGAGCAGCATCTTCATCGCGTTCAGTGAGATCTGAGGAAATTTTGTTCCAGATCTGAGTTTGTGTGTTTATTGATCCGCACAAGGAGAAACGGAAGAAGAAATAACCGACGTTTTTATTTATTTATTTATTTATTTGACAACGACGACGTTTTCGTATTTAGCACCCAGACTTTAATCCAATGTGTCCATAAGCTTTTGTAATTTATTTTGTAAGAATATATTTTTTGGTAGAATTTTATAAAAATATAAGACTATTGAACAGTTATATAAATGATTATAGTAATAATCAAGCATATTCAAATTAATTTTACCAAACGACAACGTAACTATTTTTATATTTTGTAAGGAAGATGATGAAGAATGACCGTCGATGTTTACAAGATAAAAATATTTAATTTGTTGCAATTCAAAGCAATTATTATAAAAATCTAATAATCAAATCCTTTTAATTGTACGTGCTTTATACTTCAACTAGTTTGCTTTGCATGATCACACGTCATAATAGAGATATAGAAGCTCAATAAACAATTTAAAACGTACCTTCACTAATACACAACGGGCATCGTTTTATGATTGCTCCATGAATACTTCAAGGTTTCTATAAGAACTAGTGGCAGGCAGTGAGAAACTACAATGTTCCTACCTTCCTAATGGATCAATAAATGAAATGACCCTGGCGTTTGTTCACTCTGCTTTTCTCCTTGAGAGCTTATTCTCCCATGTATGTGCATTCCCGATCACGGTTATCTCCTATATGGAGTTTTAATTTCATTAAGACCGTCGTGCTTTGAGCTACTTCTTTGTGTTTTTTTTTTTGTTTTGGTTCTTGCTACTCATTGTCTACATAATTTGTAGACATGTCTTGAGGCAAATGGTCCTGCTTGCTGGCCCTGGAGTTTTTGATTTACAATCCAACAAGAAAGCCTATAGAAGGTTCTTAATGTTTCAATATCCTGACTACATTGTAGTTGTACACCTGTCACTATGACGAGCCCGCAGAGAAATAAAAAGAAAAGCAGCATCCTCATATTGGTACCTACAGAGAAGATAAACCAAACTGAACTAAAAATAAGCTTAACCAAATAAGATCCACACAAAGACAAAACAGAGTATCCTATAATAAAGAGGAGTTTCAAAAAAAAAAAAGATTACAGATCCAAAACGTTGCCACAGAACAAGCTGCAAAGCCAAAACAAACATAAGTCAGTAAGAATCCTTCTTCAGTTCAAAACATCAATAGATAGTAGATATGATGGGCCAAGAGTAAAGATGTGTGAAAGAGATATAGCAGAACATAGAGTTCTGGTCACCAATATTAAACATCTAAAGAGAATTAATAGATTGAAAAGCATTTCCCTGCATCCACCAGCTGACTCTTTATCTTAAAGACTGTGTTAAGACTTCTCCTGCTCCAACATTGTAATGCGCAAGCGACATGTTGTCCTTTAAGAACCCAGCTTTGCCACTTTATTAACTTCTGTTTGTTTGCTGGAATTTGTGTTTCACCAGCTATTTTCTCCTTCAAACTTCCTAAGTTTTCGGATAAAGACTGCATTGTGATCTCAATGACCTGCCCATCATCCACATTTGGAACAGAGACACGGATCGTAGCTAGAGCCCTGCATACATTAAAAACAAAATATGTAAGATACAACTCAGACGAACGGAAGAGATAAGAAGAAAATTACTGACGAGGTTATAGAAATTATTACCGGATGCTGAGCAAGAAATTGTTCTGTAATCAACAATATCATCTATTCATGTCTCTTTCTACATAAACTTATATAATCGTAACAAAGGTTATGGTATATGAGCTAAATGAGTTCAGTTGAACTGATTATAAAAGTTGAAGTCATACCAAATCCGAATTAAGATATGACGTTATGTTTGAAAAAATGGATTTAGGTTTTGTCGAACAATCAACGTGTTATGACTTTTTTTTTTTTTGCTTAAGCTTTGGAATGTGTTATGACTTATGAACTAGCATGACGAGTGGTTTAGATCTAGTTGCATGGCATGTTCTTCTCTGTCTTCTACTGGGTGGGGTCTGACAATTTCCGGCCCATAAACGAACTTAAAAAATTTGACCAATGATCTAATAAAACACTAAAAAATATTAAAAACTGACTCTGTGTTGGTGAAACCCGGAACTCCGAACTACCATTTACTTTGTCTTTGCCAACAGAATTAGAGAGGAACTTGGTAGGGGTGGAATGGATCGGATATCCGGGGTATTTCGAGGTATCCGGATCGGATCCTTATCCGACAGATCCATGATTTTACTATCCTTATCCGGATCCGGAGTCCTTGGGTATCCGGGTGTCGGATATTCTTCTAAAAATTGTAATATCCGGTGGATATCCGGATCCGGATTTGGAACTTTAAAATAAATTAAAAATAATATTAAATTATATAAAATATTAACAATAATTTAAAATAAAAATATATATAATGTTTTAATTATTTTTATGTATGCTATTACAAATTTTATATAAAATTTATATGTACTATTATAAAATGAAAATATAATAAATAAAATTAGTTTTATATATAGGTATTACTATTTTAAAATAATTATTAATAAAAATTACGGATCCGAATATCCGGACTAAAAAGTTTAGATATCCGGATCCGGATCCGGTTTAGACGTATCCAACATTTTACTATCCGGATCCGGATTCGGCCCATACGAATATCCGGATTTTTGGAGCGGATTTCGGATCGAATCCGGATCTCGGATCGAATCCGGATCTCGGATAATAAGTCCCAGGCCTAGAACTTGGGCAAGTATCGGCCTTTAAATATTAATATCTCTTGGTGACCCTGAAGCCAATACTTGATATGATTGGTACGACCCTGGTTCTACAGGGCCGGTTTACTAGGGGTAGGGGGCAGGGCCGGCTTATTAAATTTCTGGGCCTAGTGCTCAAATTTACCATTTCAAAATTGATGTATAACATCTTTATAAATCCAAAATTAAGACCCTAAATCTGTATATTTTTTACAAAATAGGACCTTGATTCCTTAAAGAAAATTATTAAAAATAAAAGGACCTGGTGCAAAAGCTCCTCCAGCACATGTGTAGAGCCGGTACTGGTAGGGGGACAAGAAGTGCGACCCGATACCCGGGTCCTGTCTCTGGAGTTTGTTTCAATCGCATCCAAACAATGACTAAGCTGTTACCGTTTGAATCGATATGAGCAAATAACGACAGAGTTTTATAGAAAACCTTCCAACTTTCTTCACCAGTGTATGCATCTTATATACAGGGCCCAACTTTCATATCTAACCTAATCTTTATGGGTGAGAATCGGACCCAGTTGTGTCCCTAAAATTACCCTGCCGTTTACAAATGGTTCCGTAAAACTTGTAAATCAATTTGTATAAGAATTAGGAACACTAAAGTAAAGTTTTTTTATATTTTAGTATGGAACCGCAAGAGAAGATGAGATTTACCTAAATGAAAGTAAAATGACCAAAGAGTCTGAGATTATACATTTATGCAATAAAGAATTTTATTGACTTTTATTTCAGGTTGATAGATACGTTTTCCTTATAAAAGGCTTTCATATTAACTTTTTTTGGATTACAATAGATGCAGGAAAAAAATACAAAGAACGTGATTTGAAAATTCAACGAAATATGAAATTAACACAGTGCATCATAATTTATATACAATGTGGTCAGGATTCAATTATGATTAGGAGGCCAAATAAAGCGCCTCCTTGTAAGTCTTCCAGTGATGCAAAACATTTCCAGAAACATCATAAAACACGACACGAAGTTCGGCCTCCGAAATGTCAACCGACATGAATCCTTGTCCGTCGTAGTAAAATTTCAGCTCTTGTGGATCCAAGTGGTTCACGTCACCTTTCCAAGCCTTTGATCCACCTCCACTCGTCATAAACTGTATTTTACTATATACAAACGAAAAATTGGTTTAGTTTAGTGATATGTGATTCACCCGTTACGATCTTTATTCATTTTACTAACTAATGAGCATTATTTACGAACTATTTAATTCTTATAAACTGCCACGTCTTGCAAAGAATCTATACTATTAATTATGATATAAACGATCTTGAAACTAAAATGACTGTCGTTGATTACCTCTCCACGCTGCTTATGTGTTCTAAGCAATGATCATGTCCGTTTACGTACAGATCTACTTCATTCGCCTAATAAATGAAGAAGAAAAAACTAGTTAGATCCATGTTATCTATTGGCGCATTACTCACGTGCATGTACTGAAAACTTTATAATAGTAACTAATTTTGGTACGTGAAGAATAGGCAAAAGTTGATTCTCCAACTCGATGGTGTTCCTGTGGTGGCCTGCGCTTTTAACTGTGTGGTGGCCAATCACTATTTTCCATTTGGCAGTTGACTCTTTCAATGCCACGTCCACTTCCTACATATGTAGTTACCATTATATAAAGCTTTGGTTAGTCACTCGTAAAATATAATGAACTATTTTTGATCGCAATATGATTTTGGCTGATGAATAACGTGTATCCTCGGGGTTAGAAAATGAATACCTTTAAGAGATTGTTCAGATATCTCGGTCTGGGTAATACGCCTCTCCAGTCATAGACATGCTTATTTGGTTGGACAAAGTATTTATCGACAAATGGAGTTGTGTCGATGAACAAAAACTCGACGATCTCTACAGCGAAAACAAAATATATAGTTCAATAAAAAAACAACAGGAGAGTTAATAATGTGTTTTTAAAATTTAAGAAATTATATTTCTTACCAGCATTAACAACGAAAGATCTCATGCAGACCCATCTGTTGTCCCAAGCCCTGAGCACAGGGCTAAGTTGTGCCTCAACGTCACCTCTATAGTCATGGTTTCCTAAAACTATAGGATAAAGATCGATATACGATTTATACACAATGGATCACATATCGTGGGACAGTTAGCTTTTTTTTTTTTGAATAAACTTTATGTAATATCGTAGTAGTTTGTTACAAAAAAAAAATCGTAGTAGTTAATTACCAGTATACCAAGGTTTCTGCAAGCTCGGCGCAGTATAAATGTTGGTAAAAGAATCTTGAAAGGCAGGATCGTCCAGGCCAATTAATCCGTTGTCGTAAAAATTATCTCCGGTTGAGATCACAAAATCGATATTTAACTTTTCTCCAACTTCTCCCATCTGTTTAAGTTTGTAACGAACTAATATGGCTAGTTATTACAAATTTGAAACAACAGTGGAACGTATTGAATTGTTGCTCATATAAACGGAAACGTCCTAGAATCACATGAATATTGTAAGTTTAAACAGATTTCGCCATAAGTGGCAAAGATTTAGCCATTTTTCTTTTGTTAAAGCAGCTTTCACCGTAATTGGCAAAGACTATATATTTCTGTAAAAGGAATAGACTTGGTTTTGAAGCCTCCACGTTCCTTTGTTTTCTTCTTGTAATAGGCATTTTTATGTCATATCACCTTTTTTAATATAAAAATATCACCTTTTTCACCTACCCTCTTTTCTTTTATTATCTTCTGAAAAATTTATTGTCACCATTTTTGAATTCCTATTTTACATTTGTGAAAACATCAAGCTAGATGTCTAAGCAAAAAATAAATAAATTGCTATGTTCTTATGCAAAAACAATAATAGTTCAATTTGCGTATCATATATATCTAGAATTACTATATATATGATACTCAAATTGAATAATACAAAATATAAAGAGATGCATTTAAATGAATAAGTCTGGTCCTCTTATTACATATACACGAAGAAGGCATATATATATATCTTTGTACAAGTTGGGAAACATAGTCACCTGAAGAGCGACGGTTGACTGATTATAGGAACCTCCCCTTCCCCAGTCTCCGATGACCAGAAAGCTTACTGTACCATCGGGTTTCGCTGGCTGCAGTAGCCTCTTGAGCTCCGCTGTGGAACTATGGGCGGAAAAAACAAAAATCAAATAAAAAACATGAAATATGAAGTTTATTGGTATGTATTTTAAAGAAGCCATTGGGAGACTGGAAAAGAAGAAGCTAGTGTGTGTTGGGTACTTGGGTTCTGTTGTGTTGTGTTTAGCTTCTCTTTATAAGTAGGCTAAAATGGAGAAGAGAAACATTTATAAAGTTAATTAATCATGATTTTGAAGAAAAAAATCTTCATAATTTTGAAAAAAAAAATCTGTATGGTTTTGAATAGAGACAATGGGCATGTGCATACCAGCATTGTCCATTAAATAAACTATTTTCCACGTTTCTCATTTATTTAAGCGTATTTCATTTGACATTTTCATTTGAAGACAGTATAATTGATACGTTGTGTTATCAAGTGTAACCAATACACGAAAGACACGATGCCATCAAAACTTGAAACAAAAGGTAATGATCTAAAAAATTATCCAGTAAAAATGTATTTGTTTTGCTTGCTTTCTTTCAAATCCAATCAAATTGTTATCGAGTGATTTTCTATCGTTTGTAATATTTAAAACAACATAAGATCTATATTATATTATATTAAAAGACTGTGATTTGTGAGCCGGGACAAGATTTGAACATGTGAAGGATACATATAAGTATTTGTTACAAATTCGATTTACCAAAATACGACACAAACGTTAGCTTAACTCGACAAATACATTGTATGGGGAAGGTGTTAGCTGTAGGCCGTAGCCGACAAAAACCACAATCCATTGTTTCCCAACTTGTGGGGGCTTTAACAACATGAACCACAATTTCATTTATTATTTTTTTTTGAACTGTTGAGCCACAATTCTTGTTGACTAGATACATTTTTTTTTTGTCATCTTGTTGACTAGATACATAATCTACCGTTATGGAGTAGTTGGGTGATAATTTCCAAAAATTTTATTATACAAACGAATCATTTGTTTTTTCTTTTTTGTTTAGTTCTTAAACTATTTTCCTCAGTAATTTGCTCTTATAACAAACGAATCATTTGTTATAAGAACAATTTACTAAGGAAAATAGTTTAGGAACTAACCAAAAAAAAAAAAGAAAAGAAAAAAAACTAACCATAAAACGGAACTGGTATATTTTATTGGGTGAATGCGTTGTCATACAGTACACGACATCTTAAATAATTGCTAAACTACACATGCGGCCATACCACTGTGTTTGAAAGATAATTCAATTATTAGGCTCAGTCACATTATTCATGTGGTTGTGACGAACACTTCCGAATCTTCCCGATTATCGTTGGACAACCCATTGCGTATGACTAGCCTCATATCTCTATAACATTCCGAGTTGTGATATATGGTAAAATTTAAGAAAATTAATTTGGTTATCTATGTTATCAAAATATATTTACATTTTCGAGAGCACATCCAGAACTTCAGAGTTAAGCGTGTTTAAACTAGAGTAGTGAAAGGATGAGTGATCTATCGGAAAGTGATTCAGATATCGTGTAAGTGAGACCAAAACACGAAAAAGGTCATGTGGTGATTATATGATCAGTAAAAAATGATTTCAGACATTGAAAAAATTAACGGATCGACCGTCGGATGGGATGGAGCCCATGGGCCGAATGAATGGGTGTAGATGGCCCATTAGTTGTGGATAGTTGAGGCGTTACAAGTGGTATCAGATCTGATTAGTCGCTTTGGTTCTGACCCGAGAAGCGTTTTGAGACATGTCGTGGGGCACAACGATGTTGCGTTCTTCGAGAGAGTGTGAAGTGTAACATTCCGAATTGTGATATATGGAAAAGTTTAAGAGAACTGATTTGATTACCCACCAAAATGCACTTACGTTTTCGAGAGCACATCCATAAAGAACTTAATAGTTAATCGTGTTAAACTGGAGTAGTGGAAGGATGGGTAACCTATCGGAAAGTGATTCACGATATCGTGTGAATGTGGTAAAAACACGGAAAAATGTCATATGGTGATTATAGGGTCAATAAAAAATAATTTTGGACCCTGGAGAAAATTAACGGTCCGACCATTGGAACGGGATAGGATCCACAGACCGAGTGAGCGGACGAACGTGACCTATTAATCGTGGACGGTCGAAACTTTACAATATCATTTTCTTGTATATATTTCTCGTCAACGACCTTTTTTCTTTTCTTTTTAAGGATTTTACCATATTTGATAAATCCTGATAACAAATTAAAAAACTACTCACATTATTTTACATTTAACTTAAAGAACAGAAAAATTTCATTATGCAAAGTATTGGTTAGTTAATAAATGTTACTGGCTATGAGAAGACAAATTGAGATGGATAGAGGCCCAGGCTTGCAATTCAAGGTCCAGTATAGGTCTGGGTATTTTAACCTGGACCCGAAAACCCGAATCGGAATCGACCTGAAAATACCCGATCCGAAATCGAACCGAAAATTTACAAGTACCTATTGGATCTAAAAATTTTCTATCCGAATGGACCCGTACCCAAAAAGAACCGACCTGAATAGACCCTAACCCGAAAAGAACCCGACCCGAATAGACCCGATCCGATAAGAACCGATTCAAACCCGACTTAAAACTTTAAAATATCTTTTTATTAACAATCTTTGTCATTATTTTGTAACATTTTTTAATAACATGAAGTTTGAAATGTAAAATATAGAATTAAAAATGTTCTATTTTAACTATTAATAGTTTATTTTAAGTTATTTTGTAAAATTTTAGATATATATGATAAATTTTGACTAAATTCGATGGAATTTGAGTATTTCATTTCCTTTTTATATCCTAAATACCCGAACCCGACCCGAATCCAAAAATTACGGGTATTTTATTTATAGACCCGAACCGATCCGGACCCGACAAGGCCCGACCCGGAACCGACCCGAAAAATTATAGATACCTAAATGGGTCTAAATTTTCAGGACCTGAAGGATCCGGATCCGACAAGACCCGACCCGAACCCGACCCGAGGACCCGGATGCCCAGGTCTAGTCCAGTATCTAATGGACAAGTGACAAGCGATACATAAAATGAAATCTCTTAGGCTTCGATATTTTGAAGTTTTGAACAATCCCTACTTACCGGTTGGTTTCTCCACTTGTTATGTCTGATTTTGGTGTAGTTTTATGATCTGGTATTGGCGTTTTAACGCAAAGAGATTGAGGTTTTTGATCAGTTCTTCTAAGGATTTAATTTGTGGTCATGATGGCCAAAACGGATATTTCAAGGAAACAGCTCCTATAAACTTTGTGGCTATACCAAAAGGAAGATTCCGTCTCTACATACACTTCGGTTTCTGGCTATGAACAAGACTAACCGGTTACGTGGCTGAGTCTATATAGCAGCGGTTAACGGAGTAGGGAGTTGACAATTAGAGATTGAATGGACTCAAAAGATTTGTTGACAAATTGGTCACCGTGTGCGTGTCCACTCTTAGTTTTGACTTTTTGTGACAGACTTTAGGATAGTAATAGAAGAGTAGAAAAATGATGACTCTTATAGTAGTTTCAATATTTGTCTTATACTAGTAGTTTTTTTCCAGTTTACAAAACAAAAAAAGGAAATTTTGTCTTAAGATCAAATGTAAATGGTCGAGTAGAGAGTGTCTTAAGATCAAATTTGTTTGAATTTTTTTTTTCAGATGCTTCAGATTGCTTTTTATTTGTCATGTGGAGACACAGCATGTTATCTCTGGGGCCGTAAGATTAAAGGGTTAGTCTTCCCCCCAACCCTTTTGGATACTGAATGTGTTCAAACACTTTTATCAATGAATGTGTGTGTTCCTCCAATGGTATCCAGGAAAGCTGACTCTTTTAACAGTATTACACGTGTGGTTGACTTCAAATGGTTAGGTAATGTTTTCTGGTTAATATTTCAGACTCCGGTTTATTGGTTTATGATTACAAATGTTCTCAAGTTTTCTTTCCTCTACTCAGATGAGTTGCTTCAAGAGAAAGCCACGAATCTCCTTGTTGTTGTGTCCGGAAAAGTTGCTTCTGCAACGCCCTTTAACTGCAAACATGAGAATGATTCTTCTTCGGGTGATGTTTTTGAGGCTAAGGTAAGATTTGTTTTTGTACAGTTTTCATCATCATCATCATGTGTCATAACCAAGTATACTGTCTATTGCAGCTGGAAATGGGGTTTGAGAACAAGTTGGACGATGATGGTGGTTTGTTAAACAATTCTTTTGAGTGTATCTTTCAAATAAAGGACACTCCTTGGTATCTCGTAAGTTGCATTCAACACCTTCTTTCATTCATTGGCTATTTCTCTTGCTCGCTCACTCACTCGCTCGCTCACTATTAGGAAGACAGTACGGGTATGGTAAAAGTCGTGAGACCTGAATTTTCTCAAGGATTTCTTGGTACTCTAAACCCGCAGTTTGATATGTCACCAAGTGAAATCTTTCACAAGATTGAAAAACGCGAAGAAGGCTCTAAGGTTCCGTTTCTTCCTTCACTGCTTTTGTTTGTCTTTCTATGTTTTTCATCATTGGGTTGGAGCTTGGAACCAACAACAACGTGTATGTTTTTTTACTACTTTAGGTGATCTGTCGGGGTTCTCTCAATACTGGTACCTCCTTAACTATTCTTGGCGAGGTAAACCAACCAATGTTTATTTCTTTATTCAAGAAATTTGTGGATCATGTAAGAGTGACTGTGCAATCGTATCTGAAATTGTCCTTGTCTGTACTATATATAGGCTGTTAGGAGATGATGCTGGTAATCTCACGATTCAAACGCCAAATGAACACTCTTTTATGGTCTTCACTGGAGAGGGCTCATTTGATAAAATGGTTGGCAAGTTGAAGTCAAATTCAGAGTAAGGACAACAAGACTCATCATCATGTTTCTGTTAAAACATTTTTTTGCTTGGTGGAGGAGGTGATGGACCAATTTTTCTTGTGTTATCTTTTAATTTGCAGGTTTTATTTTTTCTACTCCAAGATCTTTGGAACCATTGCAGTGGCTATAGCCGTCATGAAAGGTGTAACTGTCATAAGAAGGGTTCTTCGTGAGAGATCAGAGAATAATGATTCAGACAGCGAAGAAACCCTTCAGTGAGGAGAATCAGAGAACAGTAGTTTATAGGAATGCAAGTGAATGAATCATCGTCCTTTAGCAGGTGAAGTCCCTTACGTTCCTCTAGACATAGAGAGAGTCCACAGCTTTGAAGGTTTTTGTGGAAACATATGATCTCATTTTATATTGCGATATCCGGATCCGTCCCACCCCAACACTAACCAAGGTATGTTATACTGTGAAGGTTTTTGTGGAAGCATATGATCTTATTTTATATTGTGTTCGGATCCGTCCAACCCCAACATTATCCAACGCATGTTATATTGTGAAAGTTTTTGTGGAAGCATATGATCTCATTCTCAATAAAAGCTATAATAAGAGTAAGACTGTTATATTTTTATAAATGTTTACCTTTTCAAACGAAAATTATTATACATTAGTCTGCAGCTACAATATAGTTTTACCTCAGAGACTATGAAACGTTTGAGCCGGTCCTGACTAGAGTAATTTAAAGATTGCCTCTCTACTGTGTATGACTAGAGTAATTTAAAGATTGCCTCTCTACTGTGTATGTCTTCGTATTGATGTTCGTTTTCTCATCCATGATTCCTATCCTATGCGCTTTATTTATTAACGAGAAGTTGAACTAATGATTATATTTTTTTAGATTATCTATTAAATGTCTAAGAAAAATTTATAATCTGGCAATAAAAATATCTGTTTAGGAGATTTTGATGTTCAAACAAAGAGAAAATAGATTAGTGAAAATGTAAACAAACACATGAGCGGGAAAATGTATTTAAAATATTAAAAGTCGAAAATAACCCTGTCTAAAGTAAACAATCAAGCTTACCCCTAAATATGTATAACCCTAAATTACTAAACCAGCAAGTCGATCGATTCTCTCTCTCCGAAGCTCTTCTGCAGTTGTGACTGTGAGTGCTCTTTGAGTTAACATATCATCTTCTTCTCTACTTCAAGAGCAAAAAGACTTGTGCTTTTTGCCAATTCATCACAGCCCTTCTAGTGAGTTTTTTTTTTTTTGGTAAATCTTGCAAGTTCTTAGGACTTGTGATCAAATTGTAAATGGCTTAATCATCAAAATTTGTTTGATTTTGGTTTTTCAGATGCTTCAGATTGCTTTTTATTTGTCATGTGGTGCCACAGCATGTTACCTCTGGGGCCGTAGAATTAAAGGGTTAAGTCTTTTCCCCCAACCCCTTGGATTTCGAATGTGTGTCTGTCCACACACTTTTTTCATCAATCGATATGTGTTTATGTTTCTGTGATGGTGCAGTAAAGCTGACTCTTTCAACAGTATCACCCGTGTGGTGGACATCAAACGGTTAGGTGTGTTTTTTTCTTTCTGTTTTATATATAGTTCAGACTCTTGTTATTATTTATTTAATTGGTTTTAGATTACAAGTGATTTTTTTTCCTCGCTTAGATGATTTGCTTAAAGAGAAAGCCACGAATATCCTTGTTGTGGTGTCCGGAAAAGTTGCTTCTGCAATTCCCTCCAACGGCAATGAGAATGGTCCTTTGGGTGGTGCTGTTCTTGTGTCTAGTGTAAGATTTTTTCCTTCTTTTAAAGTTGTGTCATCATCATCATTCTCTGGTCAGTTGGTGTTACAGCACATATATACTACTGCCTTTCAGGTCGAAATGGGGTACGAGACCAAGCTGGACGATGATGGTATGATAAGCAAGACTCATAGTTTTTTCGTGAAAATGAAGGAAGCTCCTTGGTGTCTTGTAAGTTACATTCTCTTTGCTATTTCTTGTCCCTCCCCATGACTTAATGCCTACCTCTTTCATTTTGCTTATTCCTCTCGCTCAATCACACTATTAGGAAGACAGTACTGGTCTTGTGAAAGTAGTGGGAGCTGAATTTGCTGATGGGTTTGTTGATGCCGCCATGAAACCGAAACTTGCTATATCAGGAGATGAAATCTTTGATTGGCTTTTAAATCCTCAAGAAGGCTCTACTAAGGTTCCCCTTTGTTCATTCCTTTGTCTTTTCCGTGTTTATTTTGTTCATTGGGTTTGGAACCAACACAATGTGTATGTTTTTCTTCTTTAGGTGATCAATCGGGCTGCTCTCGATACTGGTACCTCCTTAACTGTTGTTGGCGAGGTAATGGAAGCCCCCGGTGTGATCATGTATGAGTAGTGGCTGTGCAAGCTAATATATATAAGTTGATGTTTGTGTCCTTCTCTGTACTGTAGGCTGCTAGAGACGAAGCTGGTAATCTCACGATTCAAAAACCCAATGAACACTCTTTTATGGTCTTCGTTGGAGAGGGCTCGTTTGAGAAAATGGTTGGCAACTTGAAGTCAAATTCAGAGTAAGGACAAGACACTCATCATCATGTCTCTTTTTATACAATGGTGTGATGATATAAAATTTTCTTGTGTTACTTCTTTTGTAGGTTTTATTTTTTCTGCTCCAAGATCTTTGGAACTATTGCACTGGCTATAGCCGTCATGAAAGGTGTTGCTTTTATAAGAAGGGTTCTGCGTGAAAGATCAGAGAATGCTGATTCAGACAACGAAGAAACCCCATGAGGGAGGAGAATCAGACAACAGTAGCTTATAGGATCAGCTTAAATGCTCAGGAGAAGAATCAGACATCTATGGTTTATAACTAGGAGAGACAAATTTGACAAATATAACTATTTTTTTTATCTATGGTATTCGGTAGGCAAACGTTGATGAATATTTTAACAAACCATCGTTTCTTATTCTGACAGAAGTAAACAAATTTCTTTTTAATTATATGGTCCAAATTCAAATTAATTTTACGTGATTTTATTACATAGTTGATCACACGTTGATTTTTCTATTTATATCTTTACAAAACATGTTAGACGGATATAAATTATTTTAAATAAGTACATTACTTTAAAGTAAACAGACTTTTTTTTTCTTTGTGGCTCCTCTAATTAATGTGAACAGATATTCAGAGATCATAAACATAATTCACCAACTTGTACATATAATCTGAGAAATAAAAACATTTAATTAAAAAAGAATATCTGTTACAACTTACAAGTCAGTAAAATGTTTATAAAAATAACAAAAGTAAAAGAAATTCAAACTTCCCTGCAGATTTTCTCAGTCACCTTCTTCCTCAGACATACAAACAAACAAACAGAACATAAAAGCAACCGTACGATTAAAAAGACTGTTTCCAAACTCTTAATCAAAGATGTGTTACCTGAAACTAATCATCATCTGATGGTGACGAACTTGTTAGTCCCATGTCTAGCCCAATGGCTCTTAAGATCAATGGGGTTCCCAAAGTTAAACCCATCAGAAGAAAGTTTCTCAAGAACCTTCTTAAACGCTCCTTGACTCATTTTCCTCCCCGAGATCCTCGCTCCACGGCGTTTAGTACTCATCGGTAACGGATGCATCGATATGTTCGTGGTGCAACACGCAGATTGCCAACCGCCGCATCCCCAACGGTAGCACTGCTGAGGAGCTCCGGTGCAAGTGCAGACCGGTACAGGTAGACCAGAGATGTCCATGTTCACTCCGTTGATAACCAAGTCTACACTTTTCTTAGCCGGTTTGACTCTCGAAACGTTACTCTTGCTGTCGTTCTCTTCTTTTGGTTTACGAGGCTTCTTCCCCTTTGTTGTCGTCCCGCTAGCTTTTGAGTTAGTCTTTCTCTTCTTGTTAGGCTGAACGATCTCTTCTTCTTCTTCTTCTCCTTCGCATTTAACCGGGTTTTCCTCGGTTTGATGATGATGGTGGTGATGCATAGACGGGGCTGACGAAGTCTCGGGAAGGACATTTCCGTAATTAGGAGTTGTTGTTACAGGCAACATGTTGAAGAACTTGTCCTTCTGTTGATTAATCCAATTGTAGCTCATGTGGATTGATGGCTCGGTGTGGTGGTGGTATGACCCGTTTTGGCCCATCATTAGATTCGGGTCTCGACCGGGTAAAAACGGTTTAGTGTTGCGGTCAGTGCTTGACATTAGCTGCAAACCGAGATTACCTTTGAACGTAGTAGCAGCAGCTGGTTCGTAGTAACCCCAATTACGAAACCCATCGTCATCCATTTTCAAAGATCTACAAACAAAATGTCATTATTAAAAAAAGACAATCAGAGATTCATATCCATAATTAGACATAACATTCTCAATTTTTTGTTTATGTTACAACAAATTAGCCAAAATCAATTCCTCCTACCATTTTTTTTATATCCAGCAACAATGTTCCAGAGACAGCAAGAAAACAAAATTAGAGTGGATATATACATGAATTTTCATATGAAATTCCGACATATGAACGTTTTCTTGTCGAAACCAACATGCATAGCTTCTAGATCTGGAAAGTCCAGAGCTAGATCTAGGGAAAATGGACATGAATCAAGGGAATCCACAACCAAATTCTAATGAAAAGTCAAGATATGTAACATATACTGGAAGGAGATAAAAGGATTTGAAGCAAAAAAAAGCGTGTGTACAGTACAGAAAAAGGTCCCATTGTGTAAATTTTCAAAACTGAGAGAGAGAGAGAGACATGATATGGAAATGGATTAGGAAAGAGAAAACTTACATATGAAATTGGGTTAACAAACGGCTCTTTAAGGGAATTTTTGCCCTTCTGGAGAGAGAGATTGGGGGGAGGAAAGAGAAGGAAGAGAGAGGAGAGAGAAACCTGAGGGGAAAGATAAGATCTGAAGAAAAGGAAAGGATTTTTATTTTATTTTTGAGTGGAACAGAGAGAGAACCCTAAAATAATTGGAAAAACAATTTCTAATTTTAAAATATAAGTACAGTCTAAATAAATATCTTCCCAAAAGGCTTTTTTCATTTTTCTCTCCGCCTTGAAGACTCTTTTTATGTTTGGTCACTGTAAGAAAGCCATTTGAGAAGAAGACAAAAATAAAACAAAGCCCACTTATTGGTCTTTTTGACATCGTGTCGAGACCAAATTTTTTAAAAGGCAACGAGATCGTTTGTAAAAGACAATGTTTCCTATGTGAGACTCATATTTTATACGTATGTTGTTGCATTTCTCATAGTCCGAGCTTGTCACCTCACAGCATTCCATCTCTGTTTCTCTGAACAATTACTTCACTGATTCCCAAAAGTTATCAAATAGATTCAAATAGATAACACCTATTGCACACCGATCAGCATTACCTGATAAATCCTGGGTAGATCCTGATATTATCCATCGATAAATCCTGGACTGTTCAAATCAACTCCGTTCTCAATTGAGGCTGCTCATCAGTCTTATGACTCGTTCTCTTCTTGGACTTGCTGCTTCTATCTGCAGGACAAAAAGGGCTACTACACTGCTTCATCAAGTTGCGGTTTTCTTTATCCAGCTCTCTGTTTAGCCCGCACACAAGTTCTACTCCTTGCTCAGCTTTAGACAGAGATTCGAGATGAGGCATTTTCTTTTCATTTTTAACCTTCTTCACCATTGATGTTTGAAACCCAAGACAGCTTTTTTGCGTTGATGGCTTCAACTGACCCCAATAAAAGATCAAATATCTCCTTCGTTACAACTTAAAACTAATATATAATTGTTATCGTGCAGCACAATGCCAGATACCGAAGATATCAAAAGGGAAAAATAAGAGCTTTGAAATTTATTACATACAAAAAAAAAACAGTCCAAAGGTATGATCATCTTTTACAATCCATAAAATATATAGAAAAGTACATGTAACTTTTAATTCCTGTAGCCCAAAATAACGAGAAAATAAGAGAGAGACAGAGATTCACCTAAAGTAAAAACTCTAATAGTGAGAGGAGATGCTTTCAGAAATAAGCAGACATTGTCATTGTGTTTCTCTTCTTTCTAACAACCTATCTCTATTATCGTTTCTTTGTTTTAGCAAAAATTCTTAAGGAGGCAGAAGAAGAAGAGAACCAACGTAAGAAGATAAGACCTCTTACTCGCATTTGATCGACCTGTAAATGTGACGAACGAAGAAAAGTGCAGCGCGGAAGCCGACAGTCCCCAGCATTAAGAAGAATCCGTAGCAAATGCAAGCCATGTATCCGAAGAAGAACGAGGTTTGCATGAATCCAGACATGTCAGAGCGTGCGTAGTAATAGTATAAGCAGTAGGCGTAGATAAACAAACCGGTCGACCCACCGCATAGGAATGATCTGCAAATAAAAACAGGCTCAGGCTCCATCGATCACAGAGATAAGAAAGTAGAGATGATGGGATGAGTTTAACGAACCTCCACCACCATTGGTGATCTTCGGCAGCGAGTTGGAAGTATGTCAGAGCAACGGTAATAAAAGCAGTGACGATGATGAGGATGATGAAGACGATGAAGAGGATGCTGTAGATGGTGTAGATCCGGTGACCCCAGACACTAGCGAAAATGTAGTAAAGCTCGATGTAGATGGCACTGAAAGGAAGGAAACCAGCCATGGCCATCTGAGGAACAGCGCTTCTGTACCAAGGGAGTGGCGGAATCTCACGGGGGTATTTGGTTGTGCGGCACGGTGCTTGGAACTCGGCTTTGCTGTTTTTACCGGCGATGCCACCTAAGACGAGTAAAGGCGATGTGACTAGAGTCCATATAAGGACGATACGACGATGGTTCCAAAGGGTAATGCTGCGGTTGCAGTGTAGGTGATGGCTACGGTGTTGAGGAAGCAGAAGGTTAAGAGTAAGGGACCACAGAAGAGACATCCAGTGAGTAACAAGTTTCTGACCTGCAGTGATGTGAAAGAAGAGTGGAAGTTGTTCACTTTATGTAAGAAGATGATCTGAGAAAAGGATTTTATGTGTAAATATTTACCCAGCTTTTTCCTTCAAGTTGGCAGTAGAATGAGGCAGATGTGTATCCCGCAATTCCAGAAGTCAGAGCGTAAATGACGACCAAAGCGGTGAAAAGTGCTCCTCGGTTGTATGGGTAGAACACTCCAACAAGAGCTAGCATGAAAATGAATATGGTGCTGATGGGCGTGGAGGAGAAAGGAAAACGCTACGATTAGCTATAGTGAAGAATGCAGATATGGAAAAATAGGAGTAAGAGTTAGTGAGAGACTTACAGGGTAAACAATTGGGTACCACTACCAAGTGAAGCAGCAAACAAAGAATTGTGAGTTGGGAACCTAAACACATCACCATGAATGTACTTCCATCCAGTTTCTTCTAGATCATCAGCAGCTTCCTCGTCTTGAGCATACCTTTTTTATCATGTAAAAAGAGTTAGTATCAGACAAGGAAGTGTAAAATAGCGGACCATGAGATGAAGGGAAGTAAACTGAGACTTACTTGGTGAAATCATTTTTAAGGACTCGCATCAAGATAGTTGCAAGGAATCCAGTCAAGAGAAGGACAGTGACACAGGAGTTAATAATAGAGAACCAGTGGATCTCCAAGTGATGTGGAAGTGAAGAAGACATAGAGTACTTCTCCATCCTTTTCTCAAAGGGAGTCTCAGTTTCCTTCCACTTCACAGTGTACATAAACTCCGCATCAACTTCCTTGTCCTCAGTGAGATCAACAAGCGAATGAGGATCCATCCTAGCACTGATCTCGATCACACGGTCCTTGTTGTACAGAATCTCAAACTCGATGTGCTTGTAGAGAAAGTACTTGTATTCGCTCGGATCAGATTTGGCATCCTTGTCAACTTTTCCAATGAATCCCCAGATGGGGAGATCATCATAGTACATCTGGAAGTAGTAGTCTTTCTCAACAGCTTGTCTGAACAGCTTGACCTCTTCTTTGCTTAGCTTCTTTTTGCAGTACACTTCAGAGTCTTTTTCGTCTCTGAAGTTGAGCTTGTAGGGAGCGCTAACAAGGCGATCACCATTAAGAACCTCTCCAAGAGCTTCCTTCTTCTCTTTCACACCCTCTAGAAAACCAAGATCCAACAGTATCATCAGATAACAAACAAATAGTGTGATGATGAATCTATCTATCTATCTATATATATATATGGATGATAGTACCTGGAACACAGAAGGGAAGATCAAAATAACGATACGTCTCACTGCAATCACCATCGAATAAGAAGAACCAAGATCAGTCTATATAGTATTCAAATCTAAACACACAGATCCATCACACAGACGAGAACAATGCTAGATGATTAATTAAACAGCAAGAGATTCATTTCACTCGCGGCTCTATACAATCAATCGCATGCGTAATCAACAATGGATTTCTCGTTCTTAGTTTAGAAGCTGATACAATCTCAGATCTGAAGCTCAGATCTAGCAACGGAAACATAGAGAGACACAGCGAGTAGATTAAAGATGTTGAGGCGTTACCTTGGATTGTGGAATGGGCCGACTTTGTTGGCGTATAGGGGAACGGTGTCTCCTTCCTTGTAACGGTGATCGGAGGCGTCGGATCTGACATAGCCGATACCGGAGAAGATCAGAACTCCGACTAAAAGGAGCAGCATCTTCATCGCGTTTTTCTCTTCGAATCGGTGAGATCTGAGTTTCACAAGGAAAAAAGGAAGAGATAGTTTTTATATACAGCACCCAGACTTTAATCTAAAGTATTTTTTTATACTGTCCATAAGTTATATAAATGTCTAAACACGTGTTAACCATAACCTTTTCTAATTTTGGTGTTCAAAAAAAACAAAAGCTTTTCTAATTTATTTTGTAAGAATATCTAAAGATTATTGAACAGTTATATAAATGATTATAGTAAATAATCAAAGCATATTCAGATTAATTTTACCAAACGACAACATAAATATTTTTTATATTTTGCAAGGAAGATGATGAAGAATGATCGTTGATGTTATAAGATAAAATATTTAAATTTTCGCAATACGAAGCAATCATCATAAAAATCTAATAATCAAATCCTTTAAATTATACGTGCGTTATACTTCAATTAGTTTACTTTGCATGATCATACGTCACAATAATAGAGATATAGAAGCTCAATAAACAATTTTTAAAATGTACATTCATTAATACACAACGTGCATCGCTTTATGCTGCGTGAATAACTTCAAGGTTCTCGATTTCTATAAGAACTAGTGGCAGGCAGTGAGAAACTACAATCTTTCTACCTTCCTAATGGATCAATAAATGAAACGACCCTGGCGTTTGTTCTCTCTGCTCTTCTCCTTGAGAGCTTGTTCTCCATGGATGTGCACCAGACCAAGCAAAGGTTATCTCCTATGTGGCGTTTTAATTTCCTTAATTCATTGTCTACATCATTTGTAGACATGTCTTGAGGCAAATGGTTCTGCTTGCTGGCCTTGGAATTTTGATTTACAATCCAACAAGAAAGCCTATAGAAGATTCACAATGTTTCAACATCTTCACTTTATTGTAGTTGTGTACCTATCACTAGCTATGACGAGCCCGCGGAGAAATAAAAAGCAAAGCAGTATCCTCATATTGGTACCTACAGAGAAAAGATAAATCAAACTGAACTAAAAATAAGCATAACAAATAAGATCCACACAAAGACAAAACAGAGTATCCTATAATAAAGAGTTTCAAAAAAAAAAGATTACAGATCCAAAACGTTGCCTCAGAACAAGCTGCAAATCCAAAACAAACGTAAGTCAGTAAGAATCCTTCTTTAGTTTAAAACATCAATAGATAGTAGATATGATAGGCCAAGAGTAAAGATGTGCGAAAGAGATATAGCAGCACATAGAGTTTTGGCCACCAATATTGAACATCTAAGGAGAATTAAGAGATTGAAAAGCATTTCCCTGCACTCTTATCTCTTTCTCCCACCACGTTCTCTTAGAGACAATGTTAAGATTTCTCCTGCTCCGACATTGTAATGTCCAAGTGACATGTTGTCCTTTAAGAACCCAGCTTTGCCACTTAATTTCTGTTTGTTTGCTGGAATTTGTGTTTCACCAGCTATTTTCTCCTTCAAACTTCCTACGTTTTCGGACAATGACTGCACTGTGATCTCAATGACCTGCCCTTCATCCACATTTGGAACAGAGACTCGGATCGTGGCAGAGCCCTGCGTACATTAAAAACAAAATCTGTAAGATGAACGGAAAAGCTAAGAAGAAAATGACTGAAGAGTTTAAAGAAAACATTACCGGGTGCTGAGCAAGAAATTGTTCTTCTGGGACAAGAGCTGCCTCGTCGAACTTTTGTCTCTTTGGCTCCGGCTCCTCAGGAAGAGGCGGTGGTGCCTCCCCTGGGGGTGGAGGAGGAGGCATCCCATGCATAGGTGGTGGTTGCATCATCCCTATCGCAGGTGGTGGAAGCTGACCATAAGGTCTCGGAACTTGAAGATGAGTAAATTGTGATCCTGGTGGAGGCGGCACATGCATACCACCAGGCTGCATTTGGGGTGGTCGGTTCATCATCATCGACGGGTGTCCAGGATGTCCAGGCATCGAGTGCTGGTGTTGTGGATGCATGGCTTGCATCATTGGAACACCTAATGGCCTCGGTGGACCGGGATACTGAACAGAAGGAGGAGGGCGAGGAAGGTTCAAGGCGAGATTAGGAGGTGGTGGCAGTGGCCGGACTATTGGGACACCTGGTCGAGGAGGAGGAAGAGCAGCTGGACCAGGGAAGCTATTGGGATCTCCATAAACGCCATTACCTTGCTCCTCTCCATTAGCATTCTGAAACAAGGCTTGGTTTGCTGTGCGACCTATACTTTCGGTGTGACCATCCCATATTACTTGCATTGGCTGCTCATCTTTCTTCTTCTCAATCTCTGCTTTTACAGCATTTGAGACTTCCTCTTCAGTTGTCCCAAAAATATCAGGACGCAGACGAGCAAGACCGACTATGTTTTTAGCAATCTCATCATCTTGTGCAAGAGTGGTCTCACGAATCTTAGCAAACATACGGTCCTTCTGCTCCTTGAACTTGGGATCAATAAGCGAAATCCGCATGTGCTCAGACATCTCGTTGATGGGAATCAACTCGCCAGTAATTGGAGATATAACAACTTTAGTAGGATCTCTCTCTGTCGGGATCCTATCTTCTGGCCTCTTCCAGTTCTTAACAATTCTCATAGGTGCTTCTTCGTTCATATTTTCAATCTTCACAGAGCCACCACTCTCTTCCATGTTCGCTGCTCTCATTCCATCAGCGACAAGCTTCATCTCTTCTTCATCCATTTCCATCTCCACTTCTTTGCCAGGCTCAACAAATTCATCTTCTTCCATCGCTGCAGATACTTTGCTCCTCCTGATGACTTCCTCAAGTGTCATAGGCGGTGGCAACTCCTCGTCCTCCTCGTCAGCAAAATCAATCGATTCCACAACCACAAAATCATGCCAATCAATCATAGCCATCTGCACTCTCTCCTGCTCTTTCTCGTCCTCTTCTTTCTTCCTCAGCTGCTCCTGAGAACGATCCCATTCAAGACGATGCAAACAACGCTCAAGAACCGCCGTCAAATCATCACCACTCTTCCTCAGCTTCTCTCTCAAGTCTTCCGGAGGCTTTAACACATCGAAATACGCATCGACCAGAGAAGTAAATGAAGGGAACATGCTATGAGTTGGCTTCATAAAGTAAAACTGAGGATTGATACTCTCTCTACTCTGCAACCCAGTCAAGAACGACTTCCCATTCCGCGCCACAAACTGCGCTGTGAGCTTAATATACTCAAGCTCCTCGCCTGTAATCCCTTCAGGAAGTCTAACTGTATATTTCTCAGGCTCAGGAGGCTCTAGAGGCTTCGGTGGAACCCGAAACTGTGCCTGAAGGTCAGGCTGCGCCTCACCTTCATCACCACCACCGGACGAATCAAGTTTAAGATCTGTACCATCTGTATCAGTACCCGGAGCTCCATTCTCATTCTGAGCAATGTATTCAGCGAGCTTGTGCTGGTAAAACGCATGATAAGGATCTGAACTGCTCAAAAAGTTTAATTTAGCATGCTTGGCATTGCTAGCTATAATCTTCTTCTCAAACTCCAACCCGTTTTTGGAGACAAACTGTGCCGTTGTCTCCACGATGCTTCTGATATCTGGAGGCGGGTGAATGATTCCGATAGGATTCGAGTGAGTCGCAACAGATACCGGAGCTTGATTCAGTCTGTTTTGCTCTAATTGCAACGCTTTATCTTCGATTTCTTGATCCGTTAACTGCGAAGGAGGGAGAGGACCGAGGTTCCCGTCAGTAGGAGGAGCCTCGAGAGGCAGTATCTGCATCGAACTTAACATCTATCTTCCGCAACAAGAGAAGATATGAAATCAACGTCAGATCCTGATTGAACTCGTTGTGAGACCTGAATTGATTGACCCTAGTAACTCAATTATCGATAAGCGAGGAGATAAAATCGAAGAAAGCACAAATTCTACGCTTAGAGTTTAGGGTAGAGAGATAAGAAACACCATACCTCAGCCGGTGATGAACAGAGCTGCCGTGACGTCGAAGAGGATGCGAATGAGGAACAAGTTCGAGATTTAAACGACTTACAAGACGGTTCGATGGAAACCGACCCTCTTGACGAAAATTACAAACAGGCCATTTAATTGTAAATGGGCCTTTAAATGGGCCACTCGATATTCATATGTACCTGCTCCTGGAATCACACGTACTTTGTTGGAAATGCTCCAATGGCTATGTGGTTATACAACCTACAGAAGAACGTCTGAGAGCATCAATATCGGCGTTTTAAATCGGCGTTCTTACCAAATTAAATCCAAAAATTAAATGAAAAAGAAATTAAACCCGAGCAAACGTACGTAAGTTAAGAGATTTTTTACTCCGTCCTTAGCGGCACGTGTCAGCACGCGAGGGAAAGTGTCCATTAGGGTTGGGAGAGCGTATTCGATTCTTTCTCATCCTCTCCCCTATCTCTTCGACGGCGAAATCGAGTGACCCTCTCCCAATCTGTCTCATGCGTTGCCTCTCTCCGACTATGATTTCAATAAATTGTGTCTTTGTTTTTATTTTGAAGTTTGTAAGTTTTTTTTTTCAATGTAATAATAAGTTTATAATTTTCTATTACTGAATAAATTTGTTTTTCTTATTATTTATTTAATTTAAAATGGTTATATATTTTATTTATATATGTTATTAATTATTTATAAAATAATAATATTATAATCTAAGGACCAAAATAAGTCCCACCAATAATTCATGTTTTCTTTAAAAGTTCTTCAAATTGTCCTTAACTACAAATACTATTAAAAAACACTAAGGACCCTAACGTGCCATCTTACAAGGTAACAACAAAGCTCAGAGAGTTATATCGAAATAGGTTTCATTTGATTTTTGAATTTGATTGGTTCTTGTTTCTTGTTGTCTAGAGCTTCTTCTTCAAGTGCAGTGTAGTAGCAGAGCATCAAAATACATAAGTTTCAGTCTCACTGTTTTGATTAGCTTAACATGGTGTCAATCTAGGTTGTGATCCTTAAAATAAAAAAGTATCATATAATTTCTATCAAACATTAATATCAAATATGTTGGAAACAGTGTAACTGGATCTATCTGTATAAAGGGGGTGTATAGGTGATTTGGTTTTTAAATAAGTTGCAGAGATTTATGTGATTTTTGTTAAAACAAACTAGAATATCACCTAAAACCATGAGATTTGAATTTCAATTTTTTTAATTAAGAAACTCCACTCAAACACCCTAAAATCATCTGAAAACTTTAAAACTCCATCACTTAAATTATGTTCAATAACAATGGATTTCAGAGTACTTTAAGAAATGTCAAATTCAATAACAGTGGATTTTAAATGAGTTTTTAAAATTCATGTTTGAATAACAGTGAATTTGTCATTTTTATACAAATCACGTAAAAATCTTAGTTGAATACACCCCCTAGATGAATTTAAGCATGGATTCTGTGACAGAAATTAAAAACATGAGTCTGGTAAAAATCTAAGCTGTCTTCTTGACTCTAGTGAATGTACAGTCTTGTAAACGAGTTTTAGAAGCTGTACTTAATGCATATGGATGTGCACCTTCTTACAAAATGCTTGGTCCGCTTCGAGGCCATTCACTCTCATTTTCAGCGTGTCTATGACATCAAAAGCTCCTCGTAGTTTCTTCCTCAATGCATCCTCAGTCACATCTCTGCGGCATCTTTCTTCTTGAAACACATCCATCACTGCCTTCTGCGACTTTTCAAACTCTTGGTTCTTTGCTTGTGACACCTTGAGTTGTGACTCAAGCAAACCTTTCTCTCTCTGCATCTCCACCACCCATTCATCTGCAACCTTTTGAGATTCCTCCAAATCATGGATCTTGGCTTTTGAATTCTCTAGTTGTGACTCAAGCAATGCTTTCTCTCCATGTAACTCCTCCACCAGTTTTGATGATTCATTATCTTTCACCTTTGATATCTTGAGTTGCAACTCAAGCAATTCCTTCTGTCTCTGATGCTCATCCCCCAGTTTTGATGAGTAGTCATCTTTGGCCTTGTGCCTCTTCTCCAAATCTTGAATCTTGGCCTGTGACTGCTTGAGTTGCAGCTCAAGCTCCCCTTTCTGTCTCTTCAACTCATCAACCAGTTTTGCAGAGTTATCATCTTTGACCTTGTGCCTCTTCTCCAAATCTTGAATATTAGATTTTGACTGTTTGAGTTGCAACTCAAGGTGTCCCTTCTGTCTCTGCAACTCAACCACCTGTTTTGTCTCTACAGTTTTTACATTCTTTGTCTTCTTCTCAGGCTGGACTTTCTGTCTCTGCATCTCAACCATAGGTTTTGCTGAGACATCTTTCACCTTTTGCCTCTTCTCCAAATGTTGAATCCTACCATTTGACTGTTTGACTTGCAGCTCAATCTGTGCTTTCTGCTTCTGAAACTCAGCTGCTTGGTTAACTGATCTTGTTTCCTTAACCCTAGGAGTCCTCTCCTTAAGCCCAATCTCAGGTGTTGTTTTAGCAACACTAGATTGTGCAGCATCCTCCTTCTGAGAGTTTCTTTTTTGCCTTGCATTAGAAAGAGATCCTTTATCATTATTAGTAGGAGCTCGACTAGCTTCAGTGACGCAACTTTCATGATTCTTTTTCATCCTCCTTGGAGCATAACCAATCTCGTGACACCTCTTAGACCAATACGTCTTCTGATAGCTGTTCAATCGGTTTTCAACTCTAGCAAGAAGAGCGGTCCTCTCAAAGCCTTGCTTGTTGTGAGCTGGTTGTATAAAGTTAGCTTCAAGCAAACCAATCACACCACGACCGTCACTTCCAGCCGCGTTCCAGACCCTCCAAAACGGCTTGATAAGCCGGTTCTTGTGGTAGACATTGAACCCTTGTATGTCAATGTGATGATGAGCATCTTTCACAAATCCAATCTTCAGAGCAGCAACCATGTCTTCATGATCTGGTGACAGCTCTGGTGAAGCCACTGGTCTGTAAGTTATGTCTTCGGTCATCATCATGTCCTCCAACAAGCTGTGATGCTCCACTTCTCTACCACGGAGAATGAGTTTGAAGTTTGGTGGAAGTCTGAGATACAAAATCGACGCGTAGCTACGCAGAGAGTGACGGTAAGTCAAGAAGTGCCTCGAGTTAGGGTAAGCTTTGGCCATCTCAATCTTCTTCTCGTCTCTGTTCACACCTCTGAGCTGAATATCATGAGCGTCCGTGTCGAAATCAAGCTCCAGCTTCCCTTCATCATCATCCCACAGATTATAAATAACAATCCGGGTACCTTGCTCCTCAAGTAAACAAAACTGGTCGAACATATCCTGTTGGGATACATAAGGCGACCACTTCACTAAAGTCTCTAGATTATCAAACCACTTATCACTAGAGTCGTGCGTCAACGGAACCCACGTGTTATCTACCAGCTCAAAGTCCACCGTGGGGACAAGAGCTTCGCTCTTTCTCGTCTCGTAGAGATAGGTATACGACAACATACCAACGCTCTGCGTCGTGTTACCACCGTTGGCTCCTCTAGAACGCGAGAAGACGATTGCGTCCGCGCCAAGTCTCATCGTACTAGTCTTAAACCCGTTCCCGTACTGACCGACCGTGTTAGCCATGTTGCGTTTTCTCGAGTACCCTAAAGAGAGACACTCTCTAAACCTATTCGGATCCATCCCACCACCATTGTCTTGCACCACGAGCATGCTTCTCTCACCGTCCTTTTGATTCGTCGTCGAGTCGACGTGGACGTACGTCGCACCGTTACACGCCTCGTCGAGAGAGTTGTCTAGAAGCTCGGCGAAAGCTCCGAGGGCCCACTTGTGGCTGGTGGCGTTGGCGTGAAGAAACTGAGGGTGGACCCTGATCGCCGCGTCGTTGCCGCAGCTGCGAGGTGGACGTTCGTCTTCTTCTTTGTCGTCTCCTGCTTTCCAGAATTGTCTGGAGAGCCTCCGAGTTCTCGGTTCCACGGTTCTGTTACGGGTTTGCTGATGAGAGTTAACGATCGTCCTCGGTTTCTTGACAGGGAAGTTAATAGAATCACTGTCGGCGTAGCTTCTGGAACCTCTCTTCTGTCCACGGACGCTCGAACCGGAGAAGGCACCGTAGGGTTTATTAGGGTTAGTAGTACCAGGATTCTTAGGTCTTGTTTGAAGAGAAGAATCCATGGTTACAAAAAGCTAAAGCTATTTCGAAACAAGTTTGAAGTGGAAAGGCCGAGAGAGCCGAGGCGTGACCAAAAAAAAAAAAAAAAAGTTGGAAAGAACTGAACACTAAGGATTCGTGAAAAGAATTTGTTTAGATCTCTTAATCGTATGATGATGATCCTAAGAGCTCAAGGTCTTATTTATAATGAACAGATTCACTACTCAATCTTAGGGATTTCCTTTTCCTTTTTAAACAATATAAGTTAGATATTTCCTTTTTTTTTGAAAATATTCCTTTTTCCAAAATTGATATTTTCCTTTTCCCATTGAACTTCTATTTTTCTTCCACCGTCATAAAATAACTAAAATTTGCCAGCTATAATAATTCATATAATTATATATTTATCTCAAATATATTTTTTTGTACAAACATAAATAAGGATACATATAATATGAATAATAATAATGATCACGGTGAGGCAAAACAGGGCAAAGATGTCTCTAAGAAGAGCACAAAGAAGAGTTCTCAACGGGATGCATCCTCTGAAGAGAATCTTGAGGAGTTTGTGGACCCTGAAACTCCTGTTGGTGAGAGGAAAAGGCTCTCTTTACAGATGGCTAAGCAGTACAGTCCTGTTGCCGTAGAGAGAGCGTAAGTGTTTTAGAACTCTGACCTTGCTGTGGTGTGTTCATTTGTCCCTCTAGATAAGTCTCTGTGTTGTTGTTTGATTTGGTCAGATGGTATGCTTGGTGGGAGAAAGCTGGTTTTTTTATATCGGATGCTAAGAGTTCCAAGCCAACATTTGTTATTGTAAGACCCTTTAGTTCGGTTCTTGACTTCATGTTCGTTCTGGAGAAAAAAAAACTTAAGGGCTTCCTTTAATCATGTAACTGATTCTGTAGGTTCTTCCTCCTCCAAATGTGACTGGAGTCTTGCATATTGGCCATGCCTTAACAACTGCAATTCAGGTTTCAGTAATACTTTTTCTTTTTTTTGCTCTGTCTATAGTTCCTGCTGATGATCAGCGGCTTGACAATTACTGACGCAGGATTTGATTATTCGTTGGAAGAGAATGTCTGGGTTTAATGTACTGTGGGTGCCAGGGATGGACCATGCTGGTATAGCTACACAGGTTCGCCAATGACATCGTTGTTCTCTTCCTGTTACCATAAATTCATGGCTGTAGAATATTTACCTATTACCCATTGTTGCATGTTCTTTGATTCTAGACTAAGGTTGAGAAACAGCTCAAGGATAGAGGTTTGACTAGGCATGATCTTGGCCGCGAAAAATTCATAAGGAAGTAAGTTGATGATAAAAAACAGTAGAGTTTGGTCTCATTACTTCATTTGCTTACCCTCTGGAGGGAGGCTTGGGCGAGGTTGTTGTTGCCACCACAAGGGTGGAAACAATGCTTGGAGATACTGCCATTGCGATTCATCCTGATGATGCAAGATTCACCCATTTTCATGGGAAGTTTGCTGTCCACCCATTTAATGGACGCAAGCTACCAATCATATGCGATGGAGAACTTGTTGTTCCAGAGTTTGGTACTGGTTGTGTCAAGGTACATATGCTCGCTCTTAATATATATATGGTTGCTATGTTTCTGCCCCTACAAAATTTATTTATCTTATTCTTCTTCTTTTGTAGTAGATTACTCCTGCTCATGACCCCAATGATTTTGAGCTCGGAAAGCGTCACAGTCTTGAATTTGTCAACATATTCACCGATGACGGAAAAATCAACACAAACGGTGGGTCTGACTTCACAGGGATGCCACGCTTTGCAGCACGTGAGGCAATTGTTGAAGCTTTGAAGAACCAGGGGCTGTACAGAGGTGCACAGAACAAGGAAATGAGGCTTGGTCTTTGCCAAAGAACCTGCGATGTTATTGAGCCTATGATTAAGCCTCAGTGGTACGTCAATTGCAGCATGATTGCAAAGGAGGCTCTCGATGCTGCTGCTACCAGTGATGGAAACAACAAGCTAGAGTTTATCCAAAACAGTATAGCGCCACTCCCAGCGCCGGTCCAACACATATAGCGCTGGGAGCATGTCATTGACCCGATTGAAGTAATAGACGGGGCAACTCTTGAGGCGCTTCATAAGAGATTAGAAGAAGGTAACTTGGATCGAAGAGAGCTGGTTGTTGCCAAAGAAGGACAAGTGAAAGACTTTCCTAATGGTATTTCTGAATGCGGTGCTGACGCTCTTCGGTTTGCACTCGTCTCTTACACTGCTCAGGTACCTATCCGGCTATCCATTCCGGGCCGGATCTGGATACAGCCCGATAAAATATTGATTTCGTCCAAAATTTTAAGAGTTTTTTACATAGCTATATACTCCTAAATTATAGAAATTTTTTTAAAAAGTTTTTAAAAAATGTTTCAAACCCCTTTGTTTTGATCTTATATGATCTTGTAAACAATATTGATCTGCTTTTGCTCGTTTGTTTTGTAGTCTGACAAGATAAACTTGGACATTCTCCGCGTGGTTGGTTACCGGCAGTGGTGTAACAAGCTGTGGAACGCGGTCAGGTTTGCCTTGATAAGACTTGGGGATGGTTATTCCCCTCCGCTGGCTCTACGCCCTGAAACGATGCCGTTCAGCTGCAAATGGATTCTCTCCGTGCTAAAGAAAGAAACCAAAGACAAGACTTGTTTGGTTACCTCTAAGGACGACAGGTTTGCAAGGGTTCGAATCTCCAACTCGTGAGATTTTACAATCTCGGATGTTACGTTGCTTTCACACAGAGCAAAAGCAGGTAACCTTTCGTTTTTCTGTTTCTCCAGCAACTCAGCCCGGAGTGCCCTCAGACACTTCACGCTCGCTAGAACGGTTTCCATTTCGGTCTCCACTTTCTCATTTGTCCAATTCTGAGATCACAAGAAAAAGAGTTAGAACACTGAACAAAACTATGGCACACGAGTAACTAAGAAAGATCTTACTGACCTATGTAGTAAATGGGTGGTCACATATCACGATAGAAGCCTTTCTTTCAGAGTTTTTGGGTGAAGGCAGCCGTTGCCATAGCTCTTCAGTAACAAACGGCATAAACGGGTGAAGCAGCCTCAAACCAGTCTCCAGAGATACTCAGAGCGCATGATGTGCGTGTGCCCTCTCTGAGGCCAACGCAGGGCTATTATCCCCAGCACCACCACCAAAATAAGGCTTGATGGCTTCAATGTACACATCACAGAACTGATACTGCCACCATGCATAGACTGTGTTGGCTGCATCCGAAAACTCAAACGCGTTCAGCGACTCCACCGTCTTGGATATGGCCTTCTTTAGCACGGAGAGAATCCATTTGCAGCTGAACGGCATCGTTTCAGGGCGTAGAGCCAGCGGAGGGGAATAACCATCCCCAGCGTAGAGCCCTTGCAAACCTGTCGTCCTTAGAGGTAACCAAACCTGTCGTTCTTTTTTTCTGAGTTATATATATGGGTCTTTGCTATATAGGTTGTGTTGAAGGGAGAACACTCTGCCCCAGCTGGTTCTGCAGTTGAGACGGTGAACGAGAACCTCAAGGTGTATCTCAAAGTGGACAGAGCCATTAACTTAGAAGCTGAGCAAGAAAAGATCAGAAACAAGATCGCCGAACTGCAAAAGTAATCTTAAACTAAATCAAACAAAATGTTTGAAACGTAAATCCCTTTTTTTTTTTGACATTTTGACTTTTTTGTTTCATCAGACAAAAAGAGAAGCTGCAGAAGATAATGAGTGCGTCTGGGTACGAAGAGAAGGCCCCTGCGAAAATAAAAGAAGATAACGTCACAACGCTCGCTAAGATTCTCCAAGAATTCGATTTCTTTGAGAAGGAAAGTGCTCGTCTCGTTGCAGAGACGGGTCAATTTAGGAAATGAACAGATGGAGCAGAAGGTGTGAGAAACACACACAGCGACAGTTTCTGAAAATGACATAAGCATATGAAACATATACTTGAGGTTTGAAAAACTTATGTATGATGTTATTCTGGAACCAGTTTTGACTTGGTGCACTTGGTTTGTACTTATTTATTTGAGTTCTTTTGCATGCATCTATTTTTTGTTTGGTTTTACTGCACTGTCTGAAAATCTCTACTTGAATTTTGGTAAGGGTGCAAAATCTTTGGACTTGAACATATGGGTTTTCAAAATGAATACAGGATGCGTATAATGCATGTGAGAGTGGAAGTGAAACTGAGAGTGAGAATGAGACATGAAAACAAAAAAAAGAATGATAGAACAATAAATAACCTTTTTGTCGTCTAGCTATTCTTCAAGATCTCATAATGAGGAATCCAAGAGCACATATCAGTAAAAAAAATTCCTTTTGGGTTCTTAGAGAAAAAAATATAAATATTATAATTAGATAGTTAAATTTTAGTTTTCTTAAATCAGTTGAAGAAAGACTTGAATGACATTTGTTAGAGTAAGTAACTACAATGGGAAGTTCACAATATGGGATAATCAAAATGCATACAGTATTTTGAAAACTCCATGAGAACTATCTGTGGAATTGTTCTTGCTTTGGGTTTAATCCTCAACAGGTTCTTAAAATATCTAGTTTGAGAAAATTTCACCTTTTTATGTTTTAATATTTAATTGTGAAAATACCTTTTAGAACTCATTGATGAAGATGTCTAGAATATTATTAGTAGTAAGATATTCATACAAATATCTCATTAATATATTATAATATAATTTAGTTATGTCTTGACAAAAAAAGATAGGTTTTTTTGTCAGCAACAAAATAAAGTTATGTTGTTTAATTTAAAATAAAAAGAAAATGTAAATCATTGATAAAAAGGTAAGTGTCATTTTAGTCTCTTATAAAAAAAATTGGATCTCTCTTTTGAGATACCATTTCACTTTCTTTCATCAATTTTAATTACTTTTTGTTGTTTAATGTGGAGAAGAAACCTATTGAAATATCCTCAATGAAGATGCTCTAAATGTAGCTACCAGATATGATGAGTCTCTTCACTCTTATCTTCATAGTTCATGTGTTATATTGTGAAGGACCGTTAAACAAAACAAACTTATATTAGTCTCCTGCAGAAAGAATAAGCTCCGGTGCGGATGTGGATTGGCCGGGGTGTCTTCTATATTCAGCTCATCATAGCCTTCAGATTTACAGAAGCTGTTCAGATAGTTTCTCTCCTAAGAAGCTTCTATCTTTTTTCTTTATCTTGTTACAAATTGTTCAAAAACAACATTGTATAAATTTAACATTCATACCCAAAAAAACACTTATTAAGTTATGATAATCGTCTTTAGAAGATATAATAGTCGTTGGTTATTAGTTATTACTAAAAAGTTAAAACAAAAAGGTAAGGACTGTTTCTGCCTGTCACATTTATCGTGAAATCATTGCATATTTGCATAGGGCAGTGAATGGGTAAAGAGAGTACTAGCAGCTTTTTATTTTGTGTGCGTGTGTTCTCTTTTTCATTTCTGTTTATTTATTCTTTTCACAATTATGTTCTTTTCTTTTGTCAAATATTTACGGAGGATAGCTAGCTGGCTGTGTCACGAGTGTTTGTCCTGTAATGCTTTTTCTAAAAATATATTCACGTTTTATGTAAGTTGCCATATTTGTATTTGTATCGATAATATGTATAACAGTTCCTTGCATATCAACAAGAGTCGTCTTGTCCCCATCAAAAATTGTCATACTTATCAAAAAAATTAATGAATTTAACGGCCTATAATCAACAGTATCATCTATTCATGTCTCTATCTATAATAAACGTATATAATCGTAACAAAAGTTGAACTAACTATAAAAGTTGAAGTCATACCAAATCCGAATTGACATATGAAGCTATGTTCGAAAAAAATAGATTTAGGTTTTGTCGGACAATCAACGTGTTATGACTTATGAACTAGCATGACGACACTGTACGAGTGGTTTAGATCAAGTGGCATGGCATGTTCTTCACTGTCTTCTACAGGGCCGGCTTAGTAGGGGGACAAGAAATGCGACCCGATACCCGGGTCCTGTCTCTAGAGTTTGATTCAGTCGCATCCAAACAATAACTAAGCTGTTACCGTTTGAATCGATATGAGCGAATAACGACAGAGTTTTATAGAAAACCTTCCAACTTTCTTCACCAGTGTATGCATCTCATGTATAGGGCCCAACTTCAGATTGCCCATAAATGAAGTGGACCAGCGACTGAAGGAGAAAGAGATAATATCCCAAAGCAATTTGTAGTATTAGTTGATTTTTTTTCTCGACAATATGTTCTTCACGGGAATTTTGATCCTTCACGTCAACGACAAGTCTACCTTCCACAGGCTTTTCCTTTCTCCCTCCTAATTGTTTTTTTTTTTTGATAAAAAATCTCCCTCTTAATCAAAAAGGTAAAAATATTTGAAACCATGATCCTTTTCAAATGTTGGTCGGTACTCTCTAAACTATTATAGTCAACGTATATAGCACAGAGTTTTTTATTCCAACATTTGAATGAAAATTTAAGGACTACATCATCACTGCGCAAATTGAAGTTATTTCAGAATATGCTGTGTACAAATTTAAATTTACACGGACACAACTGAAATCACTGTCAATCGAGAAAAAATTGGACCAATTCAAATAGAGTCAAAACTATATTAGTTATTACGTTTTGTAGCTTATATATATTATATAGTTTTATAATTTTATAACTCATATTAGAATAAGAAGTATGAACACTATTACATTTGTCTATATACACGAAGAGCAAAAGTCGGATCAAAACATAGAAAATGGAGTTGGTGGAGTCAACATCGGAAAGTAACAATAAAGACCAAAAGAATAGAGCTAGGTTATGATGTCTTGAGAGTGGCAACACCGTTTTACCTTTTAAAAACTTCACGAATGTTTTGACAGGTACGTATTTTTTTTTGTGCAACGACAGGTACGTAAGACTCTTTTTTCCGTTAAAATTTCTAAAATATAGCAATATAGCAAGATCTCATATAGCAATGTGTCTGACACTACTCGAAATTTCATCTCCATCCAGCTAAACTAGTGCGTGCCGTTTGTGTAAGTTAATTTGATGCTTTCAAAATCTGATTATTTGCTGAATAATTATTATACAAATCATGTCACCGTTGCCCATCTGCGTTCTTTTGAATTAGGTGGCCGAACATCTTTCTATTGTATATTAACTGTAATATATATTATTACAAAACTGACATTATAACAATGCTTATTAGTATATTCTAATTAAATATTGGATTACGACGACAACTTGAATAATTTTGGAATGTTGGATGCTTCTGTTTGTATTATGCTTTTGTTGGAATATTATCCGATTCGTTGACGTATTATTGTAGACAGATCTCTCTTGAAATCTGGCTCATAACTTGCATGTGCAACGTGGGATATATAATTTATATATGAATCTATCAAGACATTAATTCATTTGCTATGCAAAAAATAAGATTATTTCTTCAGATACTACATATAGCTAGTGTTTGTTTAAATTAATTCACATGCTACGTGCAAATGTACCAATTATATATATGATGTTTCGTTATGGAGTCATATAAGTCATATCATAGAAGAACAAATTATATAGTCGATTTCCAAGAAATAATGTCTAACGAATGCAATTGACTTACTCGTTGAAAAAATCCAAATTTTACTTGAGATGTTTATTCACTTTAATAGTTGAAAACGACAAACGAAAAAAAAGATGCTTAAAATAAATTATCCAAGATACTAGCATCAAGGTTTTTCAAATAGATTATTTGGACGTGAAAACTTCATATCAACGTCCAAAGGAGCTCCACTACGACCACCACGACCATTTACGTTGCTCACATTTCCTCCACTGACGCCAAGAAAGTCCAAAGTCAACCTATCAGAGCCTCCCATGCTAAGATTGTTTCCAAAATGAAGGTCAAAAAGACTGCTGCCGGACCGGCCTTGATGATCTGTTGTCGCAGCTAGAGAGTTCATTAGACCTTGAAGGTTTCCATTATCACTATCTCCAAAGTCATTAACAACCACGCTTGAAGAAGATGAAGAAGTTAACCCTCTAAGCATAGCAGAAGGATCGTTGTTATCAGCATTGGCGAAAAGAGAAGGAACACTTGTATGATCAGCATTCTTAGTGTTGTCTTGAAAGTATCCGAGGTTGAACAAGCTGTTGTTATTGTTGTTGTTGTTGTTGATGTTATCACCGAGGCTGATCAGACCGTGCTGGTTCATGAGTGTCTGATCGTTCTGCGACAAAAATCCTTGGTTTGAAGGGCATTGCATGAGAAAGTTGGTCGGACCAGGATTAGGGTTTGTGGACTGAGGAACGAAGGCTTCAAACTTTTCGGTAGATGAGCGGTTCAGATTGTAACCTGTAGCTAAAGGGGCAAAACTAGTGTTTGAGCTGTTACCGAAATGGTTGTGAGATAGAGCAGAAGCAGCACTTCCGTAAAAGCCAGATCTGCCTCCACCAGCGGCTGCTGCCATTGCCGTGAAACTCACGGTAGGATTTCTTGCAGACTCCTGTATTAATGCATCACAGAACGCCCTGTGCGTAATGTAACTATCTCTTCTGCCATATAGAACACCCCAAAAATGTAATTAACTTCAATATTACAAAATATGTAAATGCATAAATTAAAAAGGTATATTTTAACCAAGATAACATAATAAAAAAAGAATATAAAACCCTAGAGACGTGAAGTGTTATCAACTACTCCTATATCACGCTGACCACAATACTCATTAATTAAACAATGAAACCAACCACTCTTATACATAAAGCACCTATATATAATCTAGTTAATGGAGAAATAAAAAGGTAATAAAAATAGGGAGAGGCCCACAAGAAGAGGAGTTACATGGAAAGAGGAACCTGCAAAGGTGAAGAAGAAGAAAACAAAAATGGGAATGCATAGAAACAAATCCAACTCACATGTGACCAAATTTAGCATCTTTTATTTTTCTCCTATCTCATTCACTGTCTTCCTCACTTACTCTACTCATCAGCAACCAAACAAATAGATTGATGGATCCTATGTGTATATATGCATATATGTTCATGTCCCTATGTAGGAAATATGATGTTCCGTGACCAATATAGATGATGATATCTATATTCATAGATTTCATTCACATGTCAATATACATATAAAGCTTACATAATCATTAGGTAGAATTTTACTATTCACTGACCGACATATTTTTTAACTGGAATCTCAAGCAGAAGCCTAGAGTAGTAACCTTAAAAATTTAGTAAAAACTTGCTTTCAGTTTTGAACATAAAATGAAATCCGCTAGAACATAACATCTACGGGATAATCAACACGTTTTTGAATGTTTATTTATTTTTTAAATGTTTTTGAATGTTTATTATCATATGTTCTTGTCACACTCTAGTATATAACCGATTCTCATTTGATACTACTGAAAGCAAATTATCAAAAAGGAAGAAAAAAGTTATTGAACTGAACGAAGAAAGACGATATAAGTTTACCTAGAGAAGATGGTACCACAGTCACAGCGATACTCTTTGGTACCACAAGTCTTAGAGTGAGCTTTCCAATCAGACTGAACAGCGTAACGCTTAGAGCATTTCTCGCATTTAAACTTCTTCTCACCGTGTTTCCGGTAATAATGCTTCTTGATTCCGGTGAGGTCTCCGAGAGCACGTGACGGATCATGGTGGACGCACGTGGGCTCCGGACACAGATACACCTTCCTTCTGATCACTTCTTGTTTAGACTTTTGTTTCAGTTTCCATGGAAGGTTGTGTCCTCTCCGGTGAAGCTGTAGATTCTGTTCTCTTTGAAACCCTTTGTTGCATACTTCACATAGGAATCTGTTTGTCGCCATTATCGTCTTTGGAGATAATGCTATCACTTCAGCATCTGGATCTGTATATGTAGACACAATTAATTATACATAAGCAAATTGAATAGACTAATCTTCATGTAAAAAATGTTGAATAGAGAGCATAAGTGATTCCAAATAATTAATATACAAATTAAGTACTGAGATCGAATGATGATAATCTTAATTTTTGATATACAAAGAAAAATTGAATTAAATCTAAATCTCTAATCTTTTTATTTTCTACAAAAAGGAAAGTTCTTCACTTAAGACTTGTTTTTTTTTTTTTTTTTTTTTCTTCACTTAAGACTTGTTATTTCTTTTTCTTTTGGAATTTAGAAAACAATAACGTATAATATATGTTTATGTATATAACGACATATATAAAGAATATGTACTTGGGTTTCCTGGTTGATTTCTTCGTTTCTTGGGTGGTGGTAGTGGAGCAGCGGAGTTGGGTTGTTGAATCATCGTCATCGCCGTCTCTTCACGGTTAAAGTTGTTTGCTCCGGTGGCAGCGCTGGCGAGGAGGAAAGACTGAGTGGAAGATGATGAAACTGAGTTATTGTACGACGAAGACATCTTCTCAAGGTCTCCTTTTGCTATACCTACAAAGATCCATAAATAAAATAATTTTAAAAATGACAGAGAAGAAAGAAATGAAAATATGATTCACAAGAAAACGAAATCAAAGAATTAGAAGAACAGGAAGAAGCCATAGATATTGACGACATGATAAAGAAAAAAAAATCACTAGAAGACATTTACGAGAACAAAGAGAGAACAAGTATAAATCCAAAGAGTTAGATTAAATTTGTAATTTTTTGAAAGAGGACATAGTATGAGTTGTTTTTTTATTGTACCAAGTCTTGAGATGCAGAGAAAGAAACCAAGAAGAAAAAGGTCAACAAAAAGCTAAAACTCAGAGACAAAGAAAGAAACCAAGTAGGTGACGATGATACTGTTAGAGGATGAAGAAGAAGAAACCATAGGCAAATATATATATGATAAATATACAAATACACACACCTCAAAAAAACCCTATCTTTCTCTCTCTTTCTCTCTCTTTCTCTCTTGTTCTGCTTTTTTAATAATTGGAGTTTCTGGTAATATCTCAATATATATACATATATATATATAGCTGAAGTCTCTTTTCTTTTCTCCCTAATAAAGAAAAAAAAACTAGTCTTTTTTAGCTGATTAAAATTTGATATATTTCAGTTTAAAAAAAAAAAGATATATTTCTACTTCGTCGCCAACTTATGTTGATTTATTGACTAAAATATACGTTAAAATTGTGGAATTATAGTTTAAATGATCTCTTATAATTTTAACATGCTTAATTATCTGTTGTAAATATTTTAGATGGCAAAATACACTTCTCTTCTTTATATTTTAGAAATTAGTTTATTACAATCTTTTAGTTAACAAAATTTTAAATAAAAGATTCTAAATTACTGTTACAGCATCATAAATTATGGGTTATATTGCAGCATAAAATAAATTTTAAAAGAAACCCTGAAATAGTGTAAGATTGTGGTTTAGGAAATTCGGATAATTATTATATTTAAAACATTTTGAAAAAAATGAGGAAGGTTACGGTTTGGGTGTCATTGTAAGAGAAACGGTGAAATGTGGGCACATGCGGGTGTGGTCAGGGGGCCACCTCAGAGTCTTTCTCGTGTCTCTCTGATGGCTTTAAGACAAAACCTTTTGGCTTTCTTATCATTTAACTCATGATTTTTGTCTCTAAACAACCTAAGCCTTCACTATTTTTCTTCCATCTATTTTTACCTCGAATATTAGTTTACATACTACCCATGAGACCATACAATAAAATATTATTAAATTTATTTCAGTCTTACAATTTTATGTCAACTTTTGTTTTCTGTAACGTATGATTTAGTGTTTTTTGTTAAAGGTGACTAAAAATGTGATATATATCAAATATATTTTAAAACATTATTTTGTTAGTGTAATTACAATGTGTAATGTTTTACAATATATGATCAAATTTTACAAAATAATAGAAATTGCGGTACAACTAATGGAAAGTAAAATGTAACAGTAACTTTTCAATAGTTTTAGTAAAAAAATTGTTTTTACAAATTAAAATATATAAATAACTAAATATTACATAAACATAGAATATCTTTTAGTGTTACTTCTAGAAAAAATAATTGGTAAGGAAAAAAAACAGTTGACCATAAGAACAAACTATTTTCTAAAATAAGATATAATTATTAATAATTTTTTTTGAAAAGGATATAATACTTATTTAAAAGGAAATACAAACATTTTCATATAAAACAACTAAGTTCAGTTGTACACGTATGCTCCAGTTTGTAGTGGTGTTAAAGAGTATCAACTCAATTACTAACATTTACATTTTTATGACTTTAAGTATATTGTTTAACATATAGATATAAATAACATTATTTTACCTAAATATAGTTAAAACTCTTATACACGTGCAGTGTGCTCCAGTATATATTTAACCCACAGGCTGTATTTTTGACTCTACTAAAAAAGTAAAAACCAATTAAAATTAGTAATGTATAAAAAATATATTTTATAATTTCATCGTAGTTTTTCTTTCATTCTTTTTTGACAACTAAGCAATTCATTTTTATGCATTGTTTTCTTTTCTATATTATTTGTTTTATTCCTTGTTATTTTTTAAAATGCCACTTGTTGCTGCAAAGACATATGAGTCTCCGTGGACCAAAACGTGAAACGGACATTTGGGGCTCCGTGAATTATCCACACGCGCACCTTACTGCCATTGTTTTGGTCATGAAAGTCACGCGTCACCAATATACGCTGCACTTCACATGAGTTAGCTTTACAACTCAACTTCTTGTTGTTTGTGGTATATGAAATAGATAATATATTAGTGACAATTTTAGTCAAAATCATTAATCTAATTAAACAGATATTGAAGCTTGTAAATAACTATATAAGTATCATAATAACCGTTTAATATAGAAATTCATTAAGCTAACTAAAATGTAGAAATTTAACTTATTATTGACCATTTTAGTTAAAAAAATATTGTACCGAACTAAATTAATAGATATTTAAATTTTAAGGATGACTGAACTGTAGATGATTTTTTTCATTCATTGCAAATAAAAACTCATAGATTTGTTCTTTCTTCAAACGGTCGAATTTGAAAATAACTAATCTGATAAACCTTAAGATAGTTTTTTTTACATAAATTATTTTTGTCATTCCCATGTAGCAGAGATCATGGAATTGGCAACACCAGATTGCTCCAAGGTTAAGTTAGATTCATACTCCAACGTCTTTGATGCACCTGGAATCGCCTGTGTTAGCTTCAGTGGCTTTTTCCTCTCTGATTCCTCAAGCTGAGAATAGCAGAAAGACCAGAGAAGCTACAATGGGAGACAGCAACAAGATCTTAGAAAATCTCAGACAAACAAACAAAAAAACATAGGAATCAAATGTTGTTTCTTAGGATTTGCAGACCTGAACTGGGTCAGTTTTGAGGAAATTTCTCTGGAGTCTTTGTCCGCTGGGTAAACGGATCCCAACTCTGCATTGGACGCTGCGGTCACCTCCCTTTGGTTCTTCAGGCAGAGGTGGGTATGTTGGCAGCACCGTCGCTGTAACAGCTTCAACCGCTACTTCTTCAGGCGTTATTGGTGATTTATCATCAGAAGACTCTTTCATGTCGTTGTCTTCCAAGGAAGCAGCCAATGCTCGTTGCAGTTCTTCTTCTTCATCATCATCTTTGGGTTTGGAATGAGGAGTCAGTGAGAAGCTGCCTCTTGGACGTTTCTTTGAGAGAGAAGCAAAGTGTTCGCGAGGACCACCGTCCAAGAACGGCACTAAATCCTCTAGCAAAGTCTCTGGCTCGACCATTCCAGACCACATTCTCATCTTCTGACCAGTTGTAGGGTCAATGACAAGAATCACAGGAATGGATTCTAGCTTGTAGTATGTGCAAACCTTCCTTCCTTCCGTGGTATCATCATAGACCTAGTACCAGAAAACACAACATCTTAACCAGTTCTGTAAAGATAGTTCAAAGAGGAAAAATTCTATAACTATTATTACCTGCCAGAAGATGAAGTTGGCTTTGATAGTCTGAGAGACCGCTTCATTTGCCCAAGTATCTCTATTTAGCTTTTAGAAAAAAAGGGGATGTGATGTGAGATATAATAAAACGAGTTCAGTTTTATATATTTGATTTAAAAAAATGACAATTTTAGAGAGGAACCATATGAGAGCTGAACTCAGTGTTGGACTGAAGGTTAACAAGAAGCCATTTATCCTGAGAAGAAGACCTACTTTTTGCCTGAACAAAAAAAAAAAGGTTTATTATAGTAAGGAAACAGACAAGCAATTAGTATTTAAAAAAAAAAACAGTAAGAAACTTTGGAGAGAACCTGTTCAAACGAGCCAGGGGTGATCAGATGAAAAGGAGGACGGTACAAGGAGGCCAAGCTATCCCGAGGAGCTGATGTTGTTGTCTCTGGTGCAGAAGCTGAGGCAGAGGCAGAGGAATCACCCTCATCTGATTCCCAAACTCCAGGGCTTCTTGGCTCTTCACTGAAGTTACGGAAAGCAATCAAAGAAGCTGGTTGACGATGAGAGTTTCCCACCCTCGTAGCCCTAATCACAAACGCAAGTGAGATATAAGAGATACATTACGCTCATGCATGTAATGTTAGAAGAGTATATCATCAGCATTGAACAATAAACTGATATCTACATAGAAGGGGCTTATGACAAACGAAAACACAATTTTTGGCTAATTACAGCCGTGGCACGTGATTAAACTTCTACCTGAGGTACACTGTCTGTGCTACTTATGATTGGCTTCCCTGGATCTAGTTTTCTTTGCAAATGCTATTCTTTCAGCAACGGAACTAGCAGGAAGACAACTTATTAGACAACTGACTAGAGCCAGGTGGATTTCAGATCTGATTTGAGTTTGGGACTGTAAACTAAATCTAGATAAGAATCCTTACCAGAGCTAACTAAAAAGTACAGCTCTAAAATTGAGGAACCTGCACTGTTTAGCTGTTAAGATCCTGAGTAATGACAACCGGTGAGGGTGTGGAAAAAAAGAGAGACTAACCCATAATACATGGAGTCACCATAAAGAGTATCCCTCACAACAGGCAAAGGAGCACGGACTTCATCTACATCGTTGTGCATCCTTTCATTTCCTGCGTCTGCAGCCGCTCTATATAATATTAACATCAAAACCATCAGGTTGAACAAACCAAAACGAACAACACTTGACCACAAACGAATTTATACAACATTAACACACCCCCAAGACTGTGCAGCCATGGGATCATCTAACGCTGGCTGGGTGTGTGTACCGGACGGAAGCAAACCAACTTCGCCTCCAACGTAGAAAAGCTGAATAGCTTCCTCAAGTTTCCAACTTGTTGCCTTTAATAAAAAAAAAATTACAATATTTTGGTAGCTTTACACAAGTGAGGAAGAGAGCAAAATATACAATCTGAAAGCAAAAAATTCAAGTTAATCTCATCACATAGACCGTTGGTCACAATGCAGACCGTAAAACCACAGCGCTAACTAAAAGCTACTCTCCATTACAGATACAGAGATCTCCTAGCCAGATCAAACCGAACATTACCACAAAAAGGAAACATTTTGCGACCAATCTGGGGTTTCAACACCAATACCCTAAGCTGATATAAAACCTAGGTAAACACTCACGACCCGGAGCCAATAGACCAGAAACTCAATCAAGGTTTTTAAGCTCATATTCACACCAGATCAGACAAATTTAACAGTTTTTTTTTTGAGCAAACCTCTAAGAACTGCCGAGCGGTTTCAGCTGTCTGTCCGACAGCGATGTCAAGGAAAGAAGAGACTAGACTCTGTTGCTCACTCGAAGAGAGCATTATTCCCTCCTCCATTGCTGCTGAAGTCGGACAAACCCAATAAAAAAAATAAACTTTGGATATTTGAGAAACACCAAACAAAAGAAAAACGAAATTTTCGAATGATCTGGGGAAAATAAGAAAAAAAAAACACAGAATTTTATATACCAAGTAATCGCACTTTTCCAAGAAGATTTGAGGATTAATTTAAATAAGAAGAGGGTGCAGGTTGAATCCGAAGGGAGGAGAAGAAGGATTGAAACACGATCCCACTGCCAAAATATTTACACGGATACATATTTGTATATTGGAAAAAGACTATTCTAACCATAGGTCTACTGATCATTGCCGGTAATGGGCTTGTTTATGAAACTGGGCCACCATTAATGTAACTAACGAATTCATCTTATTTATGTTTGGTTCTTCAAAGTTACTAATTAACACGATCACGACACATGGCAATTAAAACTTTAATATTGTGACATGTGTTAAAATATATAAGTAAATAAAAACAATTATCCTTTTTAAAATATTAAACCAAAAAAATGTAAAAGACTGTTTAATGCTAATTTTCATTTATTCAAATCCTAATTAAAAAGGTCATAAACAAAAAAAAAACGATTATTGACATATAAAAATGATTTTTTTTTTTAAAAAAAAGTAAAACTAATTTTCATTTTTACAAAACCTATGCTGTACAAATAATTTATATAATACTAATTTTTCTTTCCTAAAATCATGAAGAAAAGATAATTGTGAAGAAATAAAAAGACAACTGTAAAGAAATAATAGATAGTAATTATCCTTTTAAAAAACCTTAAACCAAAAAAAGTCAAAGACTGTTTAATGTTAATTTGCCTTTATTCAAATCCTAATTAAAAAGATCATAACCCAAAAGGAGCTATGATTATTCACATCTATATATATAGAACTAAGCTCTCTCATATTTGGCCACTTCTCATATTTGATCACCAAACATAATTATTGATTCAAGAAAAATATAAGGTGAAGTTCTATATCCTGATCTTCGCATGTTCTTTTCTTCTTATAAACTAATGTTGATTTCTTTTGTCATTATCGTCATGCTTCCTAAGTAAGTTATTGCCACAATAATGATTAGGCGTTTTACGTTATTGCCACAATAATGATTAGGCGTTTGTACATATATACAATCTATAATTAGTTATGCTGTTGTACGTACATAAGTTAATATCGCTATTATGATTGCTTATGTGTGTTTGTTTGTATCGACAATCTAAAATTGGTTACGGTGTTCTAGGCTAAGTTAATGTCAACTAAATTTACTACTTTAATACATTTAGTTGTGATTATGCTTATGTGTGTTCTTCCTATGTATTATTTTTCAACTGAAATTATAATTTAATTTGTTGCCAAGAATTATCAAGAAACAATGACTTCAGAAAGTTATTTAACACTAGATCAGTTAACTAAAAAACGTCCTTACCGTCGTATGTAGTACATCTTACTAGAAAGTGGGAAGCAAGAAATTTAAATAAGAATAATAAACTTATAGGAATGAATTTTCTCCTACTCGATGAGAAGGTAAATATTTTATTTTTATTTTAAAAAAATCTTATATAGTTTTATTATTATAATTTGTTTTTTTATATAGGAAAATACTATTCAAGGTTGTGTGTATCATTCTCTTATTGAAAAGTTTGGAGATGGATTACGTGAAGGAGCCGTTTTTGAAATCTGCAATTTTAATATGCAAGATTGCAATAAAAACTACAAAGTCTCAGATCATAAATTTCAAATAAGATTGATTAAGAGAACATCAATTGCATGTGTGGCTCAACAATTACCTCAGATACCGCCTGAAAAATTTCGATTTCAAAATTATGAAGATTTAGATCAACTGAAAGATTCAACATACGATTTATATGGTAAGATACTTTCGGTCTGTTATTTCTTTATATCGTCTTCGCTTTATATCTTCCGCATAATTAAATCACTTGCCGTATTGAATGCAACGATTTATAGGTTTAAATAACTATTACATCTACTGAAGTTGGATCCTTGAATAACTAGATATGAGTCCGTGCGTTGCAATAATTATCAAAAGAATTGTTTTCTTTACCTAAAAATTAATTATCAAAAAAATTGTTTTCTGAATAAAATATAGTTATAAAATATTATATTGAGATTGGTTCTTCAAAATTGCTAATTACCATGATTGTGATACATGTCAGTTATAATATTTAAAATTGCGATAAGTGTTAACCTATCTCATAATTAAAAATATATATATACTATGATAATAATTAATAATTTTGGTTAAAATGAATTACAAATATTAATTAATATAAATTTTCATTTTTTAAAATCTTAAACAAAATATAATTGCAAAAGATTATTTGATATTAATTTTCTTTTAATATTGTGACATGTTAGAATATCTCATGATTAAAATATATATACTATGAAAAAAAATTTGAAAAATATTTTAAATTATTTAATAGTAAAAATAAATTTTAAAAATACTTAATGCTAATTTTTCTAAAAACTTTATTTTCAAAAAATCCTAAAGAAAAAAAATATTTGTAAAAATAATTTATTTAGTGTTAATTTTCCTTTTCTAAAATCCTTAAAAAATATTGTAAAAGTTTATTTGATAGTGATTTTCATCTTTAAATTTTCACACGTCTTAAAATATCTCATGATTAATAAAATATATAATAAGATAGTAAAACAATTTTTTAAAGAGTAACTAGATATTTGATAATAGTTTTCTTTATTTTTGTTATGCTTTTATTAAATTAAATCATCAAGCAAAACCCGTTGCACCGCACGGGCTCATATCTAGTTTAAAGATATTTTCCCACATTATTATTAGGCTTTAATCGTATGAAATCTGTTGCATCATTAACTTGTTGTATACTAAAGCCAAAAAAGTTATATTTTATCAATGTTCAAAATATCGCTAAGAGGTGGTGGGTATATGCATATCATAGAAAATTACTGTTTAGATGAGTGTCAATTGTTTGAACCTCTAAACTAATTTTTTTTTAAAAAAAATCATTTTGTTCAAAACTGATTTGCTGACTAAATATGCATTTAGACACCGTTAAACCGATTTTTAATATTAAACATTTTTTTGTTAAATACTTTAACACAAAATATAAAAGAAATTAGACAAAGAGAGGATGAAAGAGTTTTTAATTTGAAAAAGGAGCAAAAAAGATTCTAGGGATTCCATCACTGTTTTGTGTTTTCTAATGAATGGTATAATTTTTATATTAAATATCGCTCAGTATAATTCAGTTATATTAGTTTTATATAATCTAGATACACATCAAAATACTAATCCCAATAATGATGACACAAATTATTATATACAGAACTATAGGAAAAATTGAAAATCATTTAATTCGCTGCAAACCACAAGAATCAACCCATTTTTGTGTGTTTGATAACAAATGTGTAAACTTTTTGCTTAATTTTTATCCAAACAATACTATCACTAGATTCACTACTAAGGAGAAATAGTGTCATCTTCTGTGTCCTACTCTAAGAGGATCAGTGAACAAAAACTCTTAAGCTGGTTTTGATCTCTCTCGTGGTGGAATCCGTAGCCATGACTTCATTGACTCATACACCGTGAATCCAATTGCAACCGATGGAACAATCTAACAACACAAAAGACAAATCAATGATACATGAACATGGACGAATGGAAACCCCCGGACTGAGATTTCTCTCAGAACACTTGAAAACTTTATATCGGTAATTACCTTAATGTAGTTGATGCTTAAACCAGCAAACAACTGTCTCCAACCCTGAGTTCGAACAATCGTGCTAAGACCATCAAATGTGTTCTTGTAACGTTTGTTGCTGCCATCACTCGTCATAGGCTGCAAATTCTCCACCTGGTATTACACGAGACGACATAGATTCTGAGTTTTGAAAATGTTGCAAAGTTTCAATCTTGTTTACAAGTTTTTATTTTTTTTGGTTACCTGCATTTGTCTCCTAACAACATCCAATGGGTACGTGAAGGTCTGGCCAAATAAACCAGCCAAAGCTCCACAAGGTAGATGCATTTTAACAGAGTTTTGATGCTCTTCAGGAACATGTCTTTTCAACTCCTCATATATGTAGAACTTAAGGCCCGCGTATGGAAGGATGCCAATCAGCGTTGGACCTGCCAAAAACACACAGGAAAGCCTCAACCTTTATAATCATCTCCAAATCCAAATCAAGAAAAACATTAGAGTGCACACACACACACATAAAGAAAGGGTTTAAGAGTCAGTTTGTTGTACTAAATCTACCAAGATTAGACTAAGAAACTCCTTATCGAGTTGGTATCACTTTGGAATACACTTTTCACATTAATGCAAGCAAACTTTTGAGAGCTTTTACCTATGCCCCTATATAGCCCACGTGGTCCCCCTTCTTTATAAGCCATTGAAAGAACCTCTCTTATGCCTGAATATGTAGGTTGACGGTATAACCCATTGGCACTTCCTCGGAAACTCTGACTCGCGTCAGAAACCTTAAATGCAATAATAACAGAAACTATAAGACATTCTTCATTCTCAATTGAACAACTACAAAAGAACTATGACAGCAAGATATATATTCAAGTTCACGCAACCTGGTAAGCTAGCTTAGTACGAGCCAAATCAAGGGGATAAGTGCACAAAACCGCTGTCCCCCCTGCAGCTGAACCAGCCACAAGATCAACAACGGGACCAGAACCTAAAGGAAGATTATTTTCCAGAATCCAGTCACGATACATTTCATACGTCATGTAATGAAGGGCGGCATAAGGGATAATCCTAATAACACTCGCCCCGTTTCCTCTGCATGAAGTTATGCACATCACAAGGGATTCAGTAAAGTGATTGAGCGTAGCTGCAAGCTTAAAAGCCACTACTAAAGTACTTACTTATAGAATCCAAGAGGACCATCGCATTGCAACACCTTCTTTAGTGACTGGGACACGCCAAGAGTCCTAAAGTCGTTTGTTCTAGTCTGGTGATGAAACAACATGTACATGAGATCATTAGATAATTAAAGTTGAAATCTTTCTATACAACATCAAATACACAAGAACACACATAATAACCAATAATCAAATATTCAACGTTAAACATATGAAATCTAAATACGAGAATCAAAGGCCGAAACTTTTCACCTGCAATAGAATCTTGATCCTCTCCAAGGGAGCAACAGCAGTCTTAGCAACAGCCCCAGCAGCTCCTCCGGCGATAAGGGTTTTGGCAAGAACAGGCAAAGTATCCACAAGGCTCATCACATCAGCCGAGACGTGTGACGAACCCATCTCTCAATCTATTATTATTATTATCTTCCTTAAGCTGAAGAACAACAACAGCCTTATCCCATCTAAATCTAGGGTTTATGGTCGACGACGCAGATCTCTCGTGTGGAAAACTCAAACTCGTAAATCTCAGAAACGAAGAATACGCACAACTCGGAAACAGAAGATTCTCCTCCTCTGTTACAGCAATATTCATCAACAGCCCTGAATTGCAACGATCAAATCATTCAGATCTAGATACTATTTCCACCAACGAACAACCTCGTTTCGATGAATCAATCGGTAAAGAATCGATATCTCTTCAGATCCGAACAAAACTAAATCAATGAGAAAAACTCGATGTAAGACGAAGATAACGGAGGATTTTATTGGGTGGTGGTGAAAGAGCGACGCAGGGATCGCCGTGAGTTTCGGAGAGAAGATATAGAGAAGACGGAAAGGTTTTTTTTTTTTTACGATTCAAAACTTTCGTCTCTGCTCTGTTTTTTGTGTACTCGTTGGTCCCGCATTTTTGTGGAGGCTTTGAAGAAACAGAGATACCTTGTTTTGATTGCATGTGATTCGGTGCACCGAAAACGTGGTGGACCCTTTCTATTGATACAGCCCATTTATTAAAACTTACAGTAGTCAGCCCATAACCATAAGGACCATACCTATAAGGCCCAGTTTTAACTTGCATTAGATAGTTTAAATCCAGAAATGTTATCAAACTATGGTTAGAAGTGAATTGGTTAATCTATCTTAGTAATGGTACATTCAATAGATTTTTCTCTTGAGATTATGATTTTTAAGTGTAAATCTCAAATTATTCAGGCAAAAATCGATGGGCCAACTTTGAAATTGATTGATAAGAATCGGTTGGATTTTATGGATCGGCCTCTAATACCATGTTAAATTAGATGAGCTTTCAACCTAAAACTAATTAGTTAAAAGTGATTGGTCCATCTATCTTAACGTTCATTCTAAATAATGCCCGTATTATATAATAACGAATGGTGGAATATAGACTAAGCTAGTTTAACAAAATCCAAATAGTATTTCTCCCTTCCTTGGGTATGATGCCACTGGTCAAAACTAAAAGCAATCCCATTAGACCATGCAACAACAAGCATGCACTATCCATGGTGGAAATATCGGTTTCCATGTGATTCGACATGTTACTGGATCCTTAGACAGCAACTGAAGACTTTGGATATGAAGATTGGAAATGTTAGTGGCTTGTCTTACAGGTCAAGTATCTCCAGCTGTGATAACTTGTTATTCTTTTGGTGGTAGAAGAAGCATCAATGCCTCATTTCGATATGTATATATATACTTAGCCGCACACTTACAGTCTGTAAGAGACAGGTAAATTATCGTTCAATCAAAATCCATCACATAGGTTTCTCTCTTGCCCAGTGTCTTCTATCAGTGCTTCCTATAGTTTGATTTGAGTATATATCCTTTTTCTACAAATTAATTATAAAAAAAATTTAAATACCGCACTCTTTGATCTTAAAGCTTGATACGTTACATAACTTTTTATAAGGACTTTTAATTTATTTATTTATTAGTAGGATAAAGTCGACTTACTTCATCGATTATAATAAAAATCATTCTGTAACTTATTCCTACGGAATTTCTATTAATATGTAGATAAATACATATTATGTCACAATTAAAATAATAAATAAATAGCCCAGGCCCCTTCCCCCAAATAAATACCTTCAGAAAGATTGTAGATTTGTCTCTGTCCGAATATCAAATTGCTCTCTCTCTACAAGGGGAAAAGAAAAAAGCCGATCTTGGCTTTTCTCTTCTCAGACGCAGTCTCTCACCGCCGGCGTGTTTCGCGAAGCTCTGAGCATGGAGGGAATACAGAATCCTATAAATCGCACTGTCGAAGAGGTGTTCAGCGACTTTAGGGGTCGAAGAGCTGGTCTCCTCAAGGCTCTCACATCGGGTCTCTCTCTCTCTCTCTCGCTAGAATCTCTGTTTCCTTTGTTGTTCGAATCTAAAAAGCTAATCTATTGCTCAGAGATTTTGTATAGATTCGCAAGTTTTAATCTTTTTGATGTGATTTGACGATTTCTAGGTTTATTTATTCATGCTTGTGTGTTTTCTTATTTGCAGATGGGCAGCAGTTTTACCTTCAGTGTGACCCTGGTGAGTTATTTCGTCACCCTTCTTGTATTAACTTCATAACGTATTGATTCTTCTCTGGTTGGTTTCAAAAAGTGTGTGTGTGAGAGTCTTTGAAGTAGTTGAGATTTATATGTTTTCAGTGTAAGAATCGCCTCCTGGTCTTCTTGAATTAGGGAAAATTTCAGATGGTCAATGCATGTTTTTGCTTTCAATACTTCTTTGTTTTAGTTTTTTTTTTTCGTCTATAGACTCTATTTGTTATGGTAAATGCATTTTTGCTTCATGAGTTTGTTCAACAGATGTGGATACTCAAGTGTTTATGAGTTTCTGCATATTTGCTACAGTGATGCTGAAGTTAGTGGTTTACAGTGGTTTTTTCTTCTTTCTTAGGGTAATTCTGTTTTTTTTTTAATTGTTTGCAGACAAGGAAAACTTGTGTCTTTATGGACTTCCAAATGAGACATGGGAGGTTAACCTTCCTGTCGATGAGGTCCCTCCCGAGCTTCCTGAACCAGCTTTAGGCATCAACTTTGCGAGGAACGGAATGCCTGAAAAAGACTGGATTACTTTGGTCGCTGTTCACAGTGACTCATGGCTCATCTCTGTTGCCTTTTACTTCGGTGCCCGTTTCGGGTTTGGTAAAAACGAGAGGTAAAAAGAATTCCTTCTCTGCTCACTGCTCTATCGTCTTGTATGTACACATGTTTGGTAGAGCTACAATGACCATTGGTAGCTGCAGTCTTCTAGCATCCTAGTTGTTGTTGCTGCTAATGGTAACAATCTCTGTTACACCTTTAAACCTAAGCTATCTTCTCTCTGTGAAAAAATCAAGCAAAGTGTTGTGAATAAACTTTATTGAGGTATATAAAATGCAAAGTTCATGTGAATCTCTAGTTCGTCTCTTGAACTGAACAGTCTAAGAACAGTGTTTGTCTTGCCTGCCTCTGAGCTTATTAAATTTGTTTCAGGAAGAGGCTCTTCCAGATGATAAATGATCTCCCAACCCTTTTCGAGGTTATAACTGGCAATGCAAAGCAATCCAAGGACCAATCTGCTAACCACAACAACAGTAGCAGAAGCAAACCTAGTGGTGTCAAGGTATATAGTAGTCTTCTGTTTTCCCCATTTTGTTTTTTTTTCTCCGAGTCTATCTATCTATCTATGTTAACTCTCTCCTCATACAGCCTCGTCAATCTGAGTCTCACACCAAGGCTTCAAAGATGTCTCCACCACCAAGAGAAGACGATGAGAGCGGAGAAGATGAGGAAGATGATGAGCAAGGGGCGGTTTGTGGTGCGTGTGGAGAGAACTATGATGACTTCTGGATATGTTGTGATGCTTGTGAGAAATGGTTCCATGGAAAATGCGTGAAGATCACACCTGCCAAGGCTGAGCACATCAAGCATTACAAGTGCCCAAATTGCAGTACCAGCAAGAAGATGAGAGCTTGAATGAAGGTGTGATAATAAACATTAGGGACTGTGAAAGAGGATAAAGTTTTCACAGTTTGTGAGGAGAAGAAGAAGAAGAAGAACCAAAAAGGCTTTTCGATTGTGTAGTCTTAATGGGATTTGAGACAGCTTTGCAGTTAGTAATGTCTTCGTGTTTTTTTTTTTTGCTGTTAATGTTAAATTGCTATGACTAATTTGTCTTATGTTTCTGAGAAAATTCTGTTTTTAGTCTGTCAATTAGTTTTTTTTTTTTTCTCTTCTTAATATGATAACAATTATTGAAATAAATAATTATATGATAAGATATGTAATTTTTAAGAGTACTCAAATTTGATAGGGGAATTACAACTGTAATATGTTAATGATTGAATTATTGTCATGATTAGAGTTGTATCATCACTGATAGAAAATGCAGTGGTTCAAAACATTGAAAACAATTGTGTGAAATAGCCCTGCGACTTCAGTTTTCCAAAACCGAACCGAACCGTCGATTTTTGGTTAACTGAAAATTTTAAATCTAATTCCGATGTTAATCGAATTAAATTTCGGTTCGATTAATTTTAAAAATCCTACCAAATTAAACCGAATACAAAACCGTAACTGAACCGAAAATCGAAAATTTCGGTTCGGTTCGGAGGATAATCGTAGGCTAGTGTGATATATCATATTTTCGTGCACCATCTCTCTTTTTTATTTTGTGCAATTTTTCTAAAATTTTTTTTGGAAATTTCTATAAAAATTAAAATATACGAAATAAAAGGCCCAATAGTGATGATAAAGCCCATACCATGAGGTATCATCGTAAGAAGGGAGAAGTTAAGAAGGTACGGTCGGAGGCGGAGACTAATCGATTACAAAAATGGCGAAGCCTCTGGGTACCACCGGCGAGTTTTTCCGGCGAAGAGATGAATGGAGGAAGCATCCGATGCTCTCGAACCAGATGAGACACGCTCTTCCTGGTCTCGGCATCGGAGTCGCGGCCTTCTGCGTCTACCTCGTCGGTGAGCAGATCTACAGCAAAGCTGTGGCTCCTTCCAAATCATCATCTCACCACAGCCAGAATCAGCCTGCTCCGTCTCACTGATTAGCATCGATCATCAGGTACATCGTTGATGATTGGTTCATCCTGTATGGTGATTTTTGTTAATTTTAACTCGTTTGATTAGGAACTGTATCTTAAGTAAATGGTTGGTTTCAGGTAATAATAACATTTGCAATATGTTTCAATCATTACATAAGCTTGTGTAAGATCTCTTGTTCTTGTCTGATTGCAGATGCTCGAAACAGTGGGAACAAGATGAACTCAAGGCTTCTTCTCGGTTACTTTCTTTCTTTCTTTCTTCGTGGATTGTCTTAATTATATGTTTGTTGTGTTAAAGAATTTGATTCTCTGTTGAATTATAAAGCTTGTTGGCTCAAAGGTTACATTGTTCATTTAACTTGATATTGAAAAAATTTCGCTGTTATTTGTTCAAAACAATACAGCTTCACTAAATTAAGACTGCTCGATTGAGCCTGATTAGTACTGTGATCTGCAACTGTTATGTTAGGTCGAGTTTATGAAATCCAGTTCTAACTGGTTTCCACTGTCGACTAATAGAAAGAAGGTTACTGGAAAATATATTTTAACATGTTGTGATCTCTTTGATTCATAAAGACTATGGATCGTGAAAGCTTCCACTCATTTTCTTATAAAAAATATCCACTGCACTTAGTTACCGTAGTCAAGAGTTTGTCTCAAATAATCTGCTGCTTCATCATGAACTAAAATCACTTTAAAGCAACAAGACAACACAAAATTATCAAAAACATAGACTGGAACAGAGGAAGAGGACATAATATTTTCCAGGGTTAACGTGTACTATGGACGCATACTAGCAGTGACTTTTTATCATTATTTTCCATAATTTAGTTTGGAACCGTGTAATATACAATATGCAAACTTATCTTTTATGTATTGTTAGTAAAAACAAAAATAGTCACCTCAAGTTTCAAAGGTGCATAATATAGCTCACTAAACACAATATTAGATAAAAGGCAAATATAACTTAAATTACCCCCCACAAAAGAAGGATAACACACAAAGGTATCCAACACTAAAATTGGGTTTAAAGAGAAATGACCAAATAGATTTTAATCAATGGTTATCTAATCACTGTTAATTCCTAATCATCCATTGACCCTTCTCATCTCTCTTTCTCTCTCTCTAGTTCCTTGTTATTAAAGCAATCGGTGATTCAAACCTCCAATTTTTATCCCTGGTAAGCCGATCTTGAAACCACAACACCTGCTTGTGGTTTCAACCGGAAAGATAAACCTCAGCGGCTTTTTTTATCGCCGCATTCTCAAATGACATCTGCGTTTTTGAATATCGGGGGCTATCTTTTCGTCTTCTTATTGTCATCATTAGTAACATTGACTCCATACGTTGGAGCCAACGTTGCTTTCTTCGACGACTACTGGACACAGCGTCAAGGCGATGCATTGAACCAAACCATAGCCTCTTACGATCCTAATCCTCTTAACGTCACCGACCATTTGAATTACCATGTCTCTTTGTGAGTTGTCTCTATTAGTAAAATTTTAACCTAACGTCCTAAACAAGTAACCTAATAAAACACCCTGTTTTTTTTTCTTAACAGAGCCGTGGGTTCCACGGAATCAACCAACAGCACAAGGAGAGAGCTTTCCCAGGTGAGAAACGGTCGGAAACTGCGAAAGAGAAGCGGACGTTGCGTAGCTTACAACCCCATAGACAAATGCTGGCGATGCCACGGTGACTGGGAGAAGAACCGTAAGAAACTAGCGGATTGTGTGCTCGGATTCGGCAGGAGAACCACCGGAGGAAAAGACGGACCAATCTACGTCGTCAGCGACGCGTCCGACGACGATCTCATCAACCCCAAGCCAGGAACGTTGAGACACGCGGTGACACGAGACGGACCGCTCTGGATCATATTCGGAAGCAGCATGATCATAAACTTGCGACAGGAGCTGATGATAACGAGCGATAAAACGATAGACGGACGAGGGGCCAGGGTGTACATCATGGGAGGTGCTGGATTGACGCTGCAGTTCGTGAACAACGTGATCATACACAATATTTATATCAAGCACGTGGTTCCTAAGAGCGGTGGTTTGATCAGAGACTCTGAGCAGCATATAGGGCTTAGGACGGTGAGCGATGGTGATGGGATCAGTTTGTTTGGAGCAACGAATGTTTGGATCGATCATGTCTCGATGACTAGATGTTCAGATGGTATGATCGATGCGATTCTTGGCTCGACTGCTATAACTATTTCCAATAGCCATTTCACCGACCACGAAGAGGTAAAAAAAATAAAATTTTAATAGGGTAGTCCTGAGATTTTGAGTGTTATAGAATGTAGGAAAAAAAAATAATATAAATTTTTTAAAAATGATTTGGGGAGCTATACTTATATATTAACTTTTTAAAAAATATTAACCTGGAAATGAGAAAATTTTCTAGGATCAAAGCAGAGTAATACCTCTTATATTAAACCTTTTTTGAATTTGGTTGTGACTAAACAGGTGATGCTATTTGGGGCCAATGACAAACACGTGATCGACAAGAAAATGCAGATAACGGTTGCGTTCAACCACTTTGGTAAGAGACTGGATCAAAGGATGCCTCGTTGCAGGTTCGGAACGATCCATGTGGTGAACAACGACTACACACATTGGGAGATGTATGCAATTGGTGGAAACATGAACCCTACGATCATTAGCCAAGGCAACCGTTTCATTGCTCCTCCTAACGAACAAGCCAAACAGATCACAAAGAGAGAGTACACGCCTTACACTGCTTGGAAAACTTGGAATTGGCAATCAGAAGGAGATTACTTCTTGAATGGAGCTTACTTTGTGCAATCCGGAAAACTAAATGCATGGAGTCCTAAACCGGTTAACCCTGTCCCGAAAAAGTTTGCCATACGACCTCAACCGGGAACGATGGTCCGTAAACTCACCATGGACGCAGGAGTAATTGGCTGCAAGCAGGGTATACCCTGCTGATTAAAATTACCGTTTGGTCCCCTTCTAACAAACAAGTAAAGCTTTGTAGTTGCTTCTAGCCCAAGAAAAATACCTTAGATATATATATAAAATCTCCCTCTATTTTTTTTTCATCAAATCTCTTTGTCTTGTCTCATGTGTTGATGCTTCAAAAAGGAGATAAAAATTTGGCATTAATTTGGTCTGTGTCATTAGGTCTTTGCCGTTGTTTATGACAATATTACAATGAAATCAGAACTAAAATATAAATCACTTTCCTTCATGCAATACATGTCTCTATTGGTTTAGGAGAGAGCTTACTGGTTGCTCTGATAATGCATATTTCCAAAAAAAAGTTTTGTCACAATGAGACTAAAGTAACGTAAAATTAATAGAAGTGCACACTGCTCTTTGGCTACAAAGAGCAAGAAGATCTCAGTAATGTCTCTGACCATAGCTCACTAGAACAAGAAAACAACAATTGTATCATTATTATAAAATAGAGATTAGACTCTGGAAATAACAAACAGGATATCCAATGAATGCATCAGAAAAAGCAGCATCATATGATTTTGTTTCAAGATCATGTATCACCAGTGTTGTACCAAAATATCGAGGAAAAATCAGCAACTTCTTCCTCTCCAAAAGTGCAAGTGGCAAGAACGGGATTGACATAGAAATACCAAACTGAAAAGAAGTCAACTCCAAATCTATGGAACACATTTTGTCCCATGTCTTGTTGCCTGAACTAAACAACCATATCACTTGCTTGGACTTCTTCTTCTGAGATATGCACAAGCGGTCGTCAAGGTTGCACATGATCATATGGTAAGGATCTACGTCGGTAAATGGAACTTTATATATGACCTGAAAAGTTTCGGTGTGAAGATCCAAAGACATAACTTTGGTCTCTTTGCATTGAGTGAACCAGTGAAGTAGCCCATCTACATACACAGGATCATGGTAATAACTAATCCAATAAGGAGCAGAGGCAGTGGTATACCTCCAAGTGTTGGTGCTAAAGTCAAAAACTTCGCATATAGTAGCGTCTCGGCCTACATTACATAGCCAAACAGGCTTGTATATGCCTGTGAGTTTGTCTTTACCGAAACCAACCTTATGGTCGAAGTTGTCTCCTTCGACGTTCATGCGTTGTTGTAAGTGGCAGAGAGGAAGGGTTCGATGCCATCTAGTGGCGGGATTGACAACAATACAAGATTTATGCGTATGGTAAAGACAAACGAGACCGTCACAGCTATTCCAACAAACTGAGTAACGTCTGTTATCCCAAGAAGTAGGGATCTTAACCGATGATAACGAACCTAACACCAGTGTTCTTAGAGATTTTCTGTTTGTGTCTCTGACATCGTAACGACTTACGCACACCATGAGGACATCTGGACGATCTCGTGATTTCTCACGCTGCCTCAACTGATTTTCTTGGAAGAATCTTGATTCTATTGTTGATTGCCATTGCTTCGATACAGCTTTGAATCTTAGAAGAGATTTCACCGGAAGCATCTCCATGATGCGCTCTACGACGTCGTGGAGCAGCTGTTCCATGCTCAAGCTGTGTTGTTTAGACATTTGCCGTGTTGATGAGGAGATATCATCCATAGGTTTACTTTTATATCCAAGTAATCTAACAAATCAATAGGATAACGCTCAAGGGTAAAGTGTATATATATCTCAACATTTCTTCATTTTTTAAAATGTAAATAAATCTCAATATTCATTGAATGATACCTTTTGGAAAAAATCCACGTGTACAATTGGTACGTTTTGTAATATGTATTTATATTTGGGGACCATTTTGTAATTTTAAGAATTAAAGGTACGTTTTGTGTAATATGTATTATAGTTAGGGACCAGTTTGTAATTTGAAGAATTGAAGGTGTCGAAAACGAAAATATCTTTTGTCTCGTCTCCTCGAGTCCTGTCTCCGAGAAGAGTGTAAAGGAAGCGCTTTTTTTTTTTTGCTTCTGTCTTTAATTCACAGAGGAAGACAAAGCGATGTCGCAACTCTTATCTTCTTCTCCTTTGATGGCGGCAAGTTACAACCCCTCTGTCAGCCCTCGATTTCTCTCTTCGTCTTCTTCAGTACTCGTCGCCGGCGGCGGTCTCGCCGTGAAACAACATGGACTAGCTTCGAAACCGGTGAGGACGGTTAATCTCTCGGTGAAGTCTCGTCAGACGGATTACTTCGAGAAGCAGAGGTTTGGTGACTCGTCTTCTTCACAGAATGGTAAAAGTTTACTACTTTAGGGTTTTAGCTTGCTTAAAGTTCCGAAATTTCGAAACTTGATTGATACCAAAAGGGTACTCTTAAAGTTTACTACTTTATGGTTTTAGGTTGCTTAGATCTCGAGATTTCGAAGCTTGATACCAAAAAGGATACTCTTAATCTTTAGAAATGGAGCTTGTGTGTGATTTTTACTTGTTTACTTGGTTTCGATTTGGTAGGTGAAGGAGCCCCTGCCAGATTCTATGTGGGTCATTCGATATACAAAGGGAAAGCTGCGTTGACAGTGGAGCCAAGGGCACCTGAGTTTGTGTCTTTAGACGTTAGTCTCTCTATCCCGAAGATCAAAGAGCTTCCTTCACTAGTTGTTGTACAGGCTATGATTTGTTTCTGTTACTTATTGTGCAGTCTGGAGCTTTCAAGTTGTCGAAAGACGGTTTTCTACTGCTTCAGTTTGCTCCTGCAGCTGGTGTTAGGCAATACGATTGGAGCAAGAAACAGGTTTGGGTTTTTATCCTTTTTTTAACTTCAGATGATCCCTTGAGAGCCTCTGTACTGAGGTTATTTCACTGGTGTTGTTGTAAAAAGGCTAGTCTTGGTGAAGATGTTTTTCTTGATGTTATAATGTTGCAGGTGTTCTCATTGTCGGTTTCAGAGATTGGAACTCTAGTTAGCCTAGGCCCGAGGGAGTCTTGTGAATTCTTCCATGATCCTAACAAGGGAAAAAGGTAAAACAAACATTACATGAGGAGTAGTCTTGGATGTAATCTTATCTTTTTACTTGTTTGTGTTTGTTTGTTGTATGTAGTGATGAAGGAAAGGTGAGGAAAGTGTTGAAAGTTGAGCCTCTCCCTGATGGTTCTGGCCACTTCTTCAACCTAAGTAAGTGTATATAAATCATCTTCTTGATTCTTTTCAATAAAAAAGTGTAAAACTTGGTCTCTTATGGTTTTCAACCTTGGTCTGTATAAACAGGTGTTCAAAACAAGCTTTTGAATGTTGATGAGAGCATTTACATACCAATCACTAGAGCAGAGTTTACTGTTCTGGTCTCTGCTTTCAATGTAAGATTCTGAAATCCCTTTTTCTTACATAACTTGTCTTGTGCATATTAGCAATTGTACTAAACTCTTTTTTTTTCTCTAATGGCAAGTTCGTCTTGCCTTACCTTATAGGCTGGCACGCGTTTGCAAACTCCATCAAACCAGAAGAGACAAACCGTACGAACAACGCTTCAGCTAACTATGGGGGAGACTATGAATGGAATAGATAGATGAATCTAAGGGCCATGAGCGAATCTTATCCTTGTTTTCGGATAGTGTTCTTGAAGAATGTTCTTTGTCTTAGCTAGCAGAACAGACTATAAGAGTAGTGCTTTTTGTTTTAGGTTTTTTTTGACCAAATGTGGAAGTGAAAAGCAAGATCTTTTGTGTTACGCGGTTGTATTGTATCTCAAAACATCAGTTGGGTTGTCTCTTGTCTTATTTCAGTTGGATTGAAGAACAATTGTCAATTTGATTTTGAATTGCGACTACAAGCTTGTATGATCCTATTCCTCATGTAATCAGAAAAGCTCAGACTTTAGGAAGAGGGATGAATGTGAATTGGTTATCTAGTCTCTAGAGGAGAGAGTTATAAAACAAGAAACACAGAAAAGCCTGTCTTTAGGACATCACTCTCCTCATTTGGTTTGGTTCTAGATTATGTCCGGTTAAACGTACAATTGGTTATTTCGGTTAAGGGCTTCTCATCCTAAACATATTATTGAACTATATTTTTTCCAAAGTCGGTCAGGTCAAATTGGTATTTTTTGCAACTATATTCTTCGGGTTTAAAGTAACTGGTCGGCGGTACAGTTCGCCCTAACGGTTTAATCCGGTTAAGGAGCCACTCGCTCGCTCGCCGAAAGGCCAAAAAAGCAAAGCCGACAACTTTAAAGATATGTCAGAGGAGCAAAAGATCATTACTTGCGTACTATATACATCCAAATCATTCAACTTTTCATTCTCTCTCTCATCGCACGGTGAAACCCGAGTGAACCGGGCCCCACCTGATTCTCGAATTTCTCTGATCTTTCGCCGTCGGTCATCGCCCTCCTCCACACAGATGTTCTCTTGAAAACCTCTCTTTGCTTCGCCCAGCTTTTACTCAACAACAAGATCTGTTTTTCCACGGTAACCCTTTCATCTTTCATCGTTGTTTTATTTACTGGATCCGTGGATTTTACTTTCGTCTGAGCTGGTTCTTATAGCTATTCTTGTGAATTGATGCGACTTTAGGTTCAAACTCTTAGTTTTTATGTTACTTCAAAGATGCTTAGATGACAAAGGTCGTAACTTTGCTGATTCGAATCTGTTACATGTTAGTTAGCATACCCAAACTGCTGAACATCCAGTTCATGTTTAGTAGAAGTTCCATGATTCACAGAAGTATTTTTTCAAACTGTTGGAACATCAGTTTGTGTGAATATATTTAGTAGAAATTCTGTGATTTACAGAACATATTATTTAATTCTAAGCTAATCTAGCTGACAAAGGTCGTAACTTTACATGTGGGTTTTCATTTGATAGGTTAGGGGAGGATGTCGACACCAGCAAGGAAGAGGTTGATGAGGGATTTCAAGAGGTTGCAGCAAGACCCACCTGCTGGAATAAGCGGTGCTCCTCAAGACAATAATATCATGCTCTGGAATGCTGTCATATTCGGGTAATAAAACAAGTACTATAGAGATACAGGTTTCAGTTTCTCCAAATATGGTAGTTTATGTACTTATCCTTCTTGTTCTGTTGGATTTGCAGGCCTGATGACACCCCATGGGATGGAGGTAAGCTTATGTTGCTACGATCACGTCTCTTGGGATCAATCGTTTTCTTATTGCTTTTGCTTGGTTCTCTTGTTAGGTACTTTCAAACTCTCACTGCAGTTCTCTGAAGATTATCCTAATAAACCTCCAACAGTTCGGTTTGTGTCACGGATGTTCCATCCAAATAGTAAGTTATAGATCTCTTCTCTTCTTCCCCTTTGCTTGATGTTTAGCTTTTGGCTCAAATTCTTTGCTTTGCAGTTTATGCAGATGGGAGTATTTGCTTGGACATTCTGCAAAACCAGTGGAGCCCTATATATGATGTTGCTGCTATACTTACCTCCATCCAGGTAATGCCTCCTACCTGCATCTTTTAATCCCTTTAAAGCTTGAAATGACTCTCTCTCTTCTTTGTTATTTTGCAGTCGTTGCTCTGTGACCCTAATCCGAACTCTCCTGCAAACTCGGAAGCCGCTCGGATGTACAGCGAAAGCAAGCGCGAGTACAACAGAAGAGTGCGTGATGTTGTTGAGCAAAGCTGGACTGCTGACTAGTGGTTTTGTTTGTTGTAATCTTTGTAACTCTCTATCCTATTCTCAAAACGTCACCTTTAAAAGCAACAGCTTTCAGCCTTTCACTTATCTTTTTCCATTCACGTCTTTTGTTGTTTTCAAAACTCTCTAATGCGTGAAGATTTATGATCTTCCTTGTACCTGTTTCTTGCTCTCTTTGTGTATGAACCGATCACAAAAGGAATCAAAGTAAAGAACGAGAAACAAAAACATGCAAACGATTCACCACAGTTTTCCAAAACTGGAAAGGCTGCTATATATTCACCGGAGCTTCTCAGCAATCCACTAGCTCTGATGATTGAGATTTGAAGTTACAGTGGAATCTCTATAAATTTAATTTAGTCCGATTTAAAATTTGACACAAATCGATAAAATAATAAGATAACAAGTTTATAGAATTTTAAAATTCTATGTAAATATATGATCATTTTAAATCATAAATTAATAATTTATATGTATACATATTTTATATAAGTAAGAACATGTTTTACATTCACAATAAAATGATCTTTATATTTTCTTAAATTTTAATATATTTTTAACGAGATTTGGTAATATAATATATAAAATCACATTTAAGTTCTATGCAATATATATTATATATAAAATAATATAATATAATTAGTCTTAATATCTAATTTTATAAAATAACAATTAATGTTTATACACTAAAATCAAATATTTTTTATCTTAAAATAAAAAATCTAAATAAGAAAAACTTTGTAAATTATATTTTTATAAATTAGTAAAATTTCAAAGTCCTAACATTATTAATTTATAGGGTTTTACTATATATTTTTTCCAAAGTCAGTCAGGTCAAATTGTTTTTTATTTAGTTTTCAAAATTGCAACTATTAATTCTTCGGGTTTAAAGTTATTTGTCGGTACATTTCGTCGCCCTAACGGTTTAACGCGGAGCCACTTCTCGTTGAAAGGTCAAAAGCAAAGCCGAGGACTTTAGAGATATATATATATATATACAAGTCAAGAGGAGCAAAAGATCATACTATATACGTAGTAGAAGTTTTCAGACCTCAGAATGGTGAAGTTAGAGAGGAGGATGTCGACGCCAGCAAGGAAGAGGTTGATGAGGGATTTCAAGAGGCTGCAGCAAGACCCACCTGCTGGAGTAATCGGTGCTCCACGAGACAACAATATCATGCTATGGGACGCTGTCATATTTGGGTAACAGAACAACAAGTACCATAGATACTGGTTTTAGTCTCTCCATAAATAATACTTTGTTTACTTACCCTTCTTGTTTTGTTGGATTTGTAGGCCTGATGACTCCCCATGGGATGGAGGTAAGGTTATGTTGCTACGATCACGTCTCTTGGGATCAATCGTTACAGTGGTTTTCTTATTGCTCTTGGTTTTGAGTCTCTTGTCAGGTACTTTCAAACTCTCGCTGCAGTTCTCTGAAGATTATCCAAATAAGCCGCTAACAGTTCGTTTTGTGTCACGGATGTTCCATCCAAATAGTAAGTTAACATAGAGAAACCAAAAATCTCTTTGCTTGCCCTCTAGTTGATTGTTAGCTTTTGTCTCAAGTTAACTTTATTCTTCTCTATCTGTTTTGCAGTTTGTGCAGATGGGAGTGTTTTCTTGGACATTCTGCAAAATCAGTGGAGCCCTATATATGATGTTGCTTCTATACTTACCTCCATCCAGGTAATATTATCTAAATGCGTCCTATACCAGCATCTTTTAATCCCCTTGAAGCTTGAAATGACTTCTCTTCTTTGTTATTTGTAGTCGTTGCTCTGTGACCCTAATACGGATTCTTATGCAAACTCGGAAGCCGCTCGGATGTACAGCGAATGCAAGCATGAGTACAATAGAAGAGTGCTTTACGTTGTTGAGCAAAGCTGGACTGCTGACTAGTAATTTGTTTGTTGTAATCTTTGTAACTCTCTCTCCTATTCTCAAAATTTCAATTTTAAGCAACGGCTTTCACTTATCTTTTTCATTCGTATCTTGTGTTTCCAAAACTCTTTAGTGATTGGATGCTTTGATGGTTCTATGAAACCTAACGTAAGTTAAAACATGTTTGTAACCAAACCGGTTTAGAAGCCAACTAGCTCGTCCAAAGGCCAAAAGCAAAGCCGACAACTCTAGATATATATATATAGGAAAAGGGGTTGGCATTGGGGTTTTCGGGGTCATTCCATTCGGGTATTTTTAAATTTTGGTTCCAGTTCAGTCGGAATTTTTATCAGTTCAGGTTTGGATCCGGTTCGGGTTCGAATGATTCATTTTAATTATTTTAAAATATAAAGATTTGTTATATATTATAAATTTTTCAAAATCTATAAACAAAATAATATATTACATATAAATTTGAAAAACATATATCAAAATACCTAAATTTAACATATAAATTGGTTTAGTTTAAATATCTAGATAGAAAAATGATAGTTGTTTTAAGTATTTTGGTGTTTTGAATACTTTTTAACTATTTTACGCATTTACTTTTGACTATTTAAATATTTGGATAGAAAATAATTAATCTATTTCGAATACATTCGAGTATCTAAAATATTTTGATTTAGACGGGTTTGATTTTGATTTTTTAAATACCAAAACTATAAAACCTTTCGGATATTTAATTAGTTTATATTTGGATTGGACTGGGTTCAGTTTGGTTGTTCTGATTTAGTTTTTTTGACCAGCCCTAAATATATGTCAGAGGAGCAAAGATCGTACTGTATACGTCGTAGAAGTTCTCGGACCTCAGAATGATGAACACCACCTGGATGATGTCGACGCCAGCAAAAAAGAGGTTGATGAGGGATTTCAAGAGGTTGCAGGAAGACCCACCTGATGGAATAAACGGTTCTCCTCGAGACAATAATATCATGCTCTGGAACGCACTCATATTCGGGTACCGGAGCAAGTACCATAGATACTGGTTTTAGTCTCTCCATAAATAGTAGTTTTGTGTACTTATCCTTCTTGTTTTGTGGATTTGTAGGCCTGATGACACCCCATGGGATGGAGGTAAGGTTATGTTGTTACGATCACGTCTCCTGGGATCAATCGTTATAATGGTTTTCTTATTGCTCTTGGTTGAATCTCTATCTCTTGTCAGGTACTTTTAAACTCTCACTGCAGTTCTCTGAAGATTATCCTAATAAGCCGCCAAAAGTTCGCTTTGTGTCACGGATGTTCCATCCAAATAGTACGTCATAGAGAAAACAAATCTCTTTGCTTCCCCTTTGGTTGATTGTTAGCTTTTGGCTCAAGTTGACGTATTCATCTCTACATGTTTTGCAGTTTATGCAGATGGGCGTATATGCTTGGACATTCTGCAAAACCAGTGGAGCCCTATATATGATGTTGCTGCTATACTTATCTCCATCCAGGTACATATCTAAATGCCTCGTACCAGCATCTTTTAATGCCCGCCCTTTAGAGCTTGAAATCACTCTCTTCTTTGGTATTCCGCAGTCGTTGCTCTGTGACCCTAATACGGATTCTTCTGCAAACTGGGAAGCCGCTCGGATGTACAGCAAAAGCAAGCGTGAGTACAACAGAAGAGTGCGTGACGTTGTTGAGCAAAGCTGGACTTCTGACTAGTAGTTGTCAGTTGCGAAGTGCGGAGTTTCATCCTTGTAATTAGATTTTGCACATACAAATCAGGTGTCACTGGATAATTAATTATTGGATGGTACGAAAACAATGATTCTTTATTTTTTCGTCTTGAGTTTTTTTTTTTTTTAATGTCATCATATATATTCACATCACTGCCTTGAGCTACGGCTACCAAGATCAGACGCAGCCTTAGCCGCCCGCTCTAATGCACCCGATAGCCAGAGAGCTCCGCTGGAGAAGTAACTGCTATTGACAACACTAGTCGCAGCTGCTGCCGCGGTTCTTCCGGTGGCAGAGACGGCTGATCTGGCTTTGTCTGAAACTTGGTACTTCTGGTCGGTCAGTCTGACAGCTTCAACTCCGGCAAAGATTTTGTCAGCGAGACCGATCCTCTGGTCTAGTTGAGATATTCTAGCCGCTGCTGCAGCCGATACACCGTGGGATTCGTCAAAGCCTTTAGCTTTGGCTAATGCGTCTTTGCCCAGCACGAATCCGGTGGCTAGCATCGACTTCACCACTTCTTGAGCTTTTGTCACTGCTTCTCCGGCGTTGAACTCGCCTCGTTGTGGATGAGGCTACATGAGAGAAACCAAACACAAAATCATCTCTGATCAAACTTTTCAACACGAAGACTATACTGAACATAGGATCCAGTAGCTTGTCGAAAGATAAAAGTGAAGAGAAATGTAAAAAAAGAGGTTTCATTCATACATGTGAGTTTGTGTCATCTACAAAACCCCGCTGAGTCGCGTTCCAGAAGTCAAACTCCTCGTGATGCTGTCCCCAACGAGTTATGCAAACTCGCTGCTCCAATATGGTTGCCCCCTGAAAGAACCTAGTGATTCTCAAAGAGAACTCCAATACAAAAAGAGTGAATCTAATTCAAACAACACTTACACTGAGTAAGACGGCAGTTTCCTGAGAATAAGAATCCTTGAACATCACATAAGCAGTGCACGCTTGCTCACCCGACCTTATCTCGTGAACAACGTAACATAGTCTTTATCTTCTGAATCAAAGCAAGAAAAAGGAATGTGATGTCAAATTTGGTGGAAGTAAGACTCACTCACCTGACAATATCAATATGTTCGATTGCACCAGAGAAGGAGAAGAAGTCGATGAGATCTCTCTCAGTAACAGCTGGAGATAATCCAGTGACTTCCACACCGTATCCATTCTGATGATCCATCTTGTTCAGTAAAAGCTTATTCAAACCCAAAGAATCAAGAATCTCTACAGTCTCCTGCAAAACAAGACATCAACAGACTGATGATCTCCAGTTCGTGATCAAGCCTCGAGAACTAGACGAAATCGAAACTCGTGAATACTACTACGCATATCATCTTGCTACCGCATAACGATTTAGCTTTTGCTTGATTCAATTTTGGAACACAATTTCTAGGGAAGCTCGAAGAAAGACGGATTGAAATTTGCATCACGAACATCAAATCGTTGATTTTAACGTATTCTTACTATAGATCTAGAAAAGGAACTTCGAAAGAAGTCGAAGGATCGAAGTTACCTGCTGTTGACCAACTCGCACTCAGAGAAGCTTGACAGAGAGACGACAGCGATGGACTGATGGATGATTGGAGAGAGAGTTGACAGAAGGAACAAGATAGGGAGAGATCAGGTTTCGGGAATAAGCCGATCGCTGACGGGAAGTAAACCGCGACGCCGGCCGATCCACGCCAAGATCCGTCGTCCGCTGCTATTGCTTCTCAGAGAATGAAACGAACGCAATTTCAAAGTAGATACGACGTCGTAATATTCGAACAAGGCTAATGCTATTTTAAATGGGCTCATTGTAATCGATTGTTACAAAGAGAAAAATACATGTACGGTGGTAATATAGTTTAAGATTATTGTCCCCTGCAGCGCAAACAGACAACAAATAATCACAAAGTTTAATTGCAATTTTATTTTATATGAAAATTTAACTTTTGGGGATAGTAATCTTCTTCTTAAATATCTACGTTTGTCATTCATTTTTTTTTTATCTTCTGATTTCACTGTTTTTGGTAGAGAGCAACGGCAACTCAGAGCCGAAAGACAAAACTTGCAAAATATAAAGGACAATATCATTTCACAAAGGTTCAGATATACTCAATGTTTTCCAACTAAAAACTTCTCAAGACAATACTTTCAACTTTCAAGGATAAAAAAAAAGTTTTAGACTAGATATAATTCGGCTCTTGAACTTCAATAGGTGGCTGGCAAAAATGCACTTCCAGGCTGACGGTTAGCCAAAGGTCCATGGCATGACAGGAACTGCAAAATGAACCAAGACATTGTCAAACTCAACAAACAAAAAAAGTGCGTTACAACAATGAACAACCTAACAATCAAAGATTTAATAATGAGATGATACCTTAGCATTAACACCATCAGGAACAACACGCTTCTCTTGCCTCAGCTTGGTGAAGTCTGCTCTGTTAAACTTAGTGAATCCCCTAAAACAAAACAAACAAACCTGATGAGTTTATGAACAAATTCGATTCTCAAAAACCAAAATGAAATGACAAATACCATTTCCTGCTGACGATAATCTTCTGACGACCAGGGAACTTAAACTTAGCCCTCCTCAGAGCCTCCTGCGCATGGTGACCATGCCCATCCTTACACCTCACAGACAAAAGCACCTGTCCGATCGCGACACGAGCACAAGTACCCAATGCCTTTCCGAAAGCACCTCTCATACCGGTCTGAAGCCTATCAGCTCCGGCACACGAGAGCATCTTGTTGATCCTCAGAACATGGAACGGGTGAACCCTGATCCTCAGATGGAAAGCATCTTTTCCCGCGGATTTCACCATGTACTTGTTGCAAGCGATACGAGCGGCCTCGAGGGCTTCGCTGGAGACGTTCTCCTTCTCCCAGGAGACGAGGTGGACGCAGAAAGGGAACTCGTCGACGCCTTTCCTCTTCATGCCGACGTCGTAGATCCTGATTTTGGGATCGGGGACACCGCGGCAGTAGCGAGACTTCGGGTATGGTTTGCCCTTGATCTGACGGTAACACCTAGCCGGTCCTATAACGATTCACATTTATATTAAAAACTAGCTCGAATCGATGAATCTACTCCCATTAGCAAAGTTACGACAGAACATAACTAATCAAATCTAACAGAAGAAATGAGAGTGATAGAGAAACTTACTTCTCCCCATGGCGTCTCTCTTTCCCTCCTCCTCAGTCTGAAAACGCGGCTGTTCAACAGAAAATGACTCTAATTTATACCATGTGATATTTGCTAGGTCAACTAAAATGTTCTCAGTTTGGGCTTTAGAGAAAGCCCATATAAAATATAGAAGAGCTTTGTTACGGCCCAAGGTTTAAAACCTTTTCTTAATTATATTATTACCAACCCCACGAGGGAGCCAACCAATCGCTCTACACATGAACAGAGATAACAGAGAGGCAAATCAATTTAATTATGTTCGTCGGCATGTGTGGTTCTTTCGACTTTATAATCATACTAATCATATATTATGCCCTTTTCATTACATTAAGAACAATACTGTATACATGAGCACACATTAAAATCAAAACCAGTTGGCGCCTTTGCTCCCTGACCATTCCTTCCAAGCCACGTGGAAATTTCAGAATAGTTGGGTCCCACCTAAATATCGAAAATAGAAAGTTCATGTTATAGATCTTCTTCTTCTCTTCGTCGAAGAAAGAGAGGAAGAGGAAAAAAAAAAACACAGGGCGACGAAGAAGATTCTCTAATCTCTTCTTCGTGTAGTTTTAGCTCTTGAAGAGGGGAAATTATCGAAGAGTGATGCGATTTTCTTCACGAGGTGTTTGATGATGATGATGATGGGTTCTTTCGCGATATCGGATGAGTTTCTGGGAACGTTCGTGCCGATAATGGTGTATTGGGTGTACTCAGGGATGTACATTTGCTTAGGATCTATGGAGAGGTATAGATTGCATTCGAAGGTAGACGAGGACGAGAAGAATCTCGTCACCAAATCTGCCGTCGTCAAGGGCGTTCTTTTTCAACAGACTCTTCAAGCCATCATCTCCGTTATTCTCTTCAAGGTCTCTATCTCTCTTTACCTTTTCAAAGTTTTTGACTTTAATTGGATTTTTTGTTGATGAACGTGTTGAACATTTATGTTAATGATCTGATGTGTGGCTAGTGAGCATAGGGAGATGAGAATGAGGTAGGGATCTATGTTTTGAGAGCTGATGTAGTTTGAAAGGAATCACCTGTTTTTGTTCTGAAGCTGGTGAATCGAGATTGTAGATGATTTTAGGATAAAACATAAAGAGTTTAAAAGTCTGGAGGTTGTTTAGATGAATCAAAACTCATATCTTCCTGTTTCTTGCTGCTTTAGATTGGTTTTGTCAACATCTTTTGTCCAAGTAGCTACCCTATGTTCATCATTCACATGTGCAAAGTTTTTTTTTTTTTCCGATTTAGACTCTTTAGAGTTGATTCTTGGACTTTTATACTATTCGTGTGTTAAGGACTCATGACCCTGTGATGTTTATACTTCTCGTGTTATGGTATGCGCTAGATATGTTATTGGTCGAAGCTTATATCTTAAGCATCATGAAGCATTCTTTTCCTGTTTTTACCTGATATTTTTTTTTAAATTTGTTTTAGATAACAGGAAGTGATGATGCAGAAGCTGCAACGACGCAGCAATTCTCCCTTCTACTCCTGGCTAGGCAATTCATCATTGCAATGCTCGTAATCGACACCTGGCAATACTTCATCCATCGCTACATGCACCTCAACAAGTTCTTATACAAGCACATCCACTCTCAACACCATCGCCTCATTGTGCCGTATTCATACGGAGCTTTATACAACCATCCCTTAGAAGGTCTTCTTCTGGACACCATCGGTGGTGCTCTGTCTTTCCTCTTCTCTGGTATGTCCCCAAGAACGGCCATCTTTTTCTTCTCCTTCGCTACCATCAAGACTGTAGATGATCACTGCGGACTTTGGCTTCCCGGGAATCCATTTCACGTCTTCTTCAGTAATAACTCTGCTTACCATGATGTTCATCATCAGCTCTATGGAAGCAAATACAATTTCTCGCAGCCGTTCTTTGTCATGTGGGATAGGATTCTCGGTACTTACTTGCCTTATTCGCTTGAGAAAAGAGCCAGTGGAGGATTTGAAACACGGCCGATCAAAGTATCCAAAGATGAGTAACTTTTCTTTCTTTCTTTCTTTCTTTCTCTTGGAGCTTCTGATAACTGCTACGTTACTTCCAACATTTGATCGCTAGAGAACCAATGTAACCTCTGTGTACTTGTAACTTTGTACATACAATTTGCCATCTCTTCTTTTCGATCTGCGGGCATAATGGTTCTTGTGTGTAAGCTGGCAGTCAACTCGTTTTGTAATAGCCATATTCTCTATTATCTGCTTACAGTTTGTGAGTTTAGACCTGTTGGAATCTAATTCATCTCCTTTATTAGTCAACCACATACACAGATACGCACACACAGTCATTGCTTCATGCTATTGTTGTCTTATCCTCTACACATGAAAACTTTGTAATTTTTCTCTATCTAGTTAGCTTCATTACCAATGAAGTGATTGCTCAATTATTGAAGTAGTGGACCTTTGAATGAAAAGGATACAATAATTATCTTGACCATCCATTGTTACTTTAGAGCAAGGTTGATGTTTTCTTGACCAATCTGATTTCATCTATGTTTCTAAAATATGATATACCATTTAAGAACCTAATTGGATTCACTTCACTGGTTTTTAAGATCAAGCTGGTGAGATCTGAATCTTGAATTTGAACTTTAAGCTGTATTACAAATCAAATCTTTTTCCCAAAGTTTCTGCGCGAGAGCATCTTCCTTGCTTGTCAAGTAAGAGAAAGAAGTAGAAGAAGAGAAAGGACTATAGAGAATGTTACTGTTATTGTTCATAATGAAATCAAAAGATGTTTTGGTTGTTGGAGAAGATGCATGAGCTTAAAGCAACCATTTCCAATTTTTATTTTGCATATTATTTATTATTTCTTGTGGATCATTGAGATTTGACTATAAATAATAGATGAAAAATGAAGAAGCTCTGAAGCTAATAGTTCAATGGATGTGGGATCTACTTTAGTAGGACAGGATAGCCAATTTGCTAGTGATTTTGTGCTAATGTTATTATAATATATATACCTTTTTTTTCCTTTCATTCAAAAATAAAAAACTATTGTTTGTCATGGTTATAAGAAAAATTGAAATTTAGAAAAATAAGTGGTTTTGATCTTGGCTTGGTTCTCTAACTTGCTCTAGTCAATTGTTTTAGTTTCTGTTTTTTTTCTTTGTTACACACCGACAAAGATCTTTTGGAGTTGATCGTTGAAGGACTTGGGCTTAAGCCCATTACTAAACGACTTCGTTTTACAGCAAATATTGTTTTTACCCGACCCGGTTAGTCGGACCTTATCTTCTTCCTCACACTAATACTAATACACTGGTTGCTTTGGTCGGAATCTAAACACTATTCGATCAAACAGTTGAGATGGTTTCGCAGATAATCTCATGTTTATCTAAACCTTCGTCTCTTCTCTGCATCTCCGGTTCCCGAAGTTTAATTCCACCGAAGACTTATCATCGCGGCGGTTTGAGCCGGTTTTCTCCGGGATATGCTAACCGCCGGTTATCTACGGTTATCCGGAGGAAATGGAGATCCGCTTGCATTTTCAGTTCTGGGAAAGAATCTGGAGGAGAGGGAAAGGTAGCACTTCCTCCGACACTTCCTGTCTTGTTTCCGACAAAAGTTCTGCGATTTTTTTTATTTAAAAAGAAAATATTGTAAAAGTTGGTTCTTTTATTAGTTACAGGGAGGTAGCTCTGATTGGCCGATACTTGAGAGATGGGAAGTGCCATGGGAATGGCAGACAGCTTCGTTAACTTCGCTTGCTTGTGTAGTAAGGTACTCTCTGTTTTCTAGGTTCATTAAAATGGCAAATTAGGGTTGAAGTTTGATGACACGTAGAAACTGCATTAGAATAAAAAATATAAAAAAGTATGATGGTTGAGTATATTGATATGAAGTATACTATTACTAGTATAGTGTATAGTCTCTCTGTTTTGGTTTTACTAGTACAAAATGTAAGGAGTGAGATTAATATTTTGTTCCCAGGCAGTTTTGTTTTGACAGGATTAGCTGAGATGGCAGCCTTGCCGTTTCTAGGAGTCGACGTTGAGAAGCTGAGCTTGGACGAAAAGGCTGAGATTTTATTTCTTGATCAAGGGTACAAACTACTACTCTTTGTTATTCTAGTTACATAGCTCTTGTACTCTGTTAACGTCAACTTAGATAACTTATTGAAATGCTTTATCTTAAATACTTTTGCAGCATAACAACTGCAGTGATCCTTGCTGTCATATTTACCGTTGCCAAAACCTTCGACCCACTTCCTGAAGACATTTTGCGCTATGGTACTTTATGTTTTTTTTTTTTAAATCAGCTCTGTCTTTCTCTTTTATTTAGCCTTTTGATATTTTTGTTCACTCTTCAGATTTGAAACAACCCTTCAACTTGCAAAAGGGATGGCTCGTGTGGGGTGGAATAGGTCTGGTTGGTGCCGTTGGTGGTATTGCGTTAACAGGTGTTGCTTTATCCTTATTCAGTACAGAGACACCCGAAAGAGAGGTTTAGGACAATTCACTACAACATTCAATGCTCTTTTTGAGACGTCTAATAATGTGGCTTTAGTATGATGTTTTCAGGTAGACTCTTTGATGCAGCTTCTCCCTTTAATTGGATCCTCAAACATAAGGTATTACACAAAGAAATATAAACTGCTATGTGCACCAATGCTAAAAATTTGATCAAAATGATTGTGCAGCACCTTAAGCTTACTGGGGATAACTGGAGTCCTTGCTCCACTTCTTGAGGAGACCGTGTTTCGCGGATTCTTCATGGTCTCTCTTACCAAATGGTAAACTGTCTTTGTCTTCTTCTCATCTGGTTATGAACACAGAAGCTAACTACGCACATGTTTTGTTCTGCATTTTCAGGGTTCCAACCCCAATAGCGATCATCATAAGCTCAGCTGCGTTTGCCCTTGCCCACCTCGCACCCGGTGAATTCCCACAGTTGTTTATACTAGGTATTAAAAACATATCTGAAAACCATATCTTCTCATGCTTATAAACACTTATTTTTCTCTGCTTTCATCTGGTTTAGGATCGGTTTTGGGATTAACTTATGCGCAAACCCGCAATCTCATTACCCCGATGGTTATACACGGTCTCTGGAACTCTGGAGTTATTTTGCTGCTCACTTTTCTTCAGGTATGAGACTCATTACTATGATCACTACTAGAATGTTAAAAAGACAGATCAACTCGTAACATATGGTCTTTATTTGTCTTTTTGTTTTCTTTTTAGATCCAAGGGTATGACATCAAGGAACTATTGCAGGGAAGCTAGCTTTGTTCTTTCGTTTCTGTTCGCAGTTAACATGAGAAAGCTTCATTACGTGATCGATCATCTTAGTACCAAAGAATTCAAAAACTTGATGTAATTAATACCGGTATCATTTTATACCATTAAAATTAAAATTTAGTTACTTCTTAGATCAACTGTATTTGTTGTCTTTTGTTTTATTTTTCGAATAAAGAAAAAAAAACTATAATAATTAATAACGGAGTTTAACTATATGACCATTGATCAGGACCATGTCCTGCATCATTTTAGAGGGATTAGTAGTAGTTGCGCATTATAATTCCTCGTGCCTTCTTCTCTCAATTATTGATTAATTTTTTACGTCCACCTCTTATTGATGTTGCTTGCTTTTATTTGTTAAAAGGGTTTATATAACGTGAAGAGATAAGATCGAAGGTTAATAATGTATACCATGTTTAATGCTAATCGTGGAGAGATTCTTAACAATCAATGATAATCTCTACATTTGAGTCGTTGACCCTTTCTTACAAAGCATTCATTAGCGAATAGTTAAATGTTAGTATGTACACTAGTTGGCTATATCTGTCTTAATAGTCTGATCCTGGTTTACACGTTCACATGTTGTAACGTGTACGTATATTATTCCTTCTCAATATTTCTAGTTGGTTAATTAAGAATATCCCTTGGAAATTGAATCAAAGATGTCTTGCGAGTCTTTATTAATCAACGGGGATGACAAACAATTTTTTTTTTTTAATTTCATATTATATCAAGATCATACGAGTCTTTATTAACTAGTCACGAAGGCAGGCTACTAGTAATAAACAACTAATGTTGTAAAAAAAAAAAAGTAATAAACAACTAATTAATAAAATGATGCTAAGGCAGATATATACGATTTGTGTTTGACTATAAATTTGAAGCATGTCTTACTTATGCATTGCAGAAACAAAAAGAGAACAAAAAATGGGACCAAAGGGCTGGTTTATCCTCAAGCTTTTGATGTTTCAGGGTCTTTTCCTTTCACATTCTCAAGAAGACTTTGATTTCTTCTACTTAGTTCTTCAGGTCTCTACTCTGAGCCAACCCAATTCAGCTATCATTTTTAGTCATTATTAATTTCAATTTTAGTAATATATGATCATAAAACTGTCAAACAGATCAATAGTAATTGTTTGTGTATAATATGCAGTGGCCAGGAGCCTATTGTGATACAAAGCGTAGTTGTTGTTATCCAACATCAGGAAAACCTGCGGCAGATTTTGGCATCCACGGTCTTTGGCCCAACTACAATGATGGTTCATATCCATCAAACTGCGATCCCGACAGTGAATTTGATAAATCTCAGGTAAACAAACAACCAGGGTTGTGATTAATATTTTCCCCTTTTGTTTACTTAACAATGATTTTTTAAAATTTAATTTAACGTATCTGAATGTATATAGATAACGGACCTGGTAAGCAGTTTGAAAAAGACATGGCCAACACTAGCGTGTCCGAGCAATGAAGGGTTCAAGTTCTGGAAGCACGAGTGGGAAAAACACGGTACATGTTCTCAATCAGTAATGGACCAACATGACTACTTTGAAAATTCTCTTAAACTCAGAGACAGAGCCAATCTCCTTCAAGCCCTCACCAAATCCGGTACATATATTCACCTGACTAATGACTAATCATTGTGTTATATTATTCATAAGTGCATCAACAAACTCAATGACTGTTATTTTCTGTGGTAATTACAGGAATCAAACCAGATGATAAATTCTATGATCTTGAAAAGATCAGAAACGCGATAAAAGATGCGATTGGGTTTACTCCAGGGATTGAATGTAACAAAGACCCCGAGCGTAACGACCAGCTTCACCAAATCTACATCTGCGTAGATACATCAGGAACTGAGTTTATCGAATGTCCGATTTTGCCTAGAGGAAGATGTCCGTCTAAACTCCAGTTTGCGAAGTTTTAATTGTATCTTTCTTTGAATGTGGCTTTCAGACAATGATATCTCTTGTTTTGGAATCTTTTCTAAGTTTATCTTCCTTTCCTGAGTCCAAATTCACGCGGACTCTAAAATTTAATGTTTCATGTTACTTTATCTAAATTTAAATAAGATAAAAACTTTGGTTTAATAGGATGTTTCTAATTAAATTATATACATCTGTAATATTCTGATGCAATATAAGCTTCATGAAACTCCTAATGAATAGAAAAGAAGAAAAATTATCCATAATAACTTCGATTATTTTTTTATATATCTTTTGTCAACAGTTACATTATATTATTTTTTTTGTAAAATTAAATCGCTATTTTGTCGATCTAGTTGACTTGGCTCCACCTTTCATTTGTAATTTCTTTTGCTTTTCCAGTACATTTAATCTGAAAAGCTATTTTTTATCTTTTCTTGACAATAGAAATATTTTTTTTTACAAGAGTAAAACAAACTATCAGTTTATTGCACACAAAATCAATATTTTAACATTTCCTTAAACATGAGATCTGCTACTTGGTTTACGGTTTCGTGTGTTCTGATGTTCCTCATTCTACACCATACGAAAGGTAATTTTTATCTTGTTACATTATCAGTTACTTACCTAAATTTATATCATCACCATTTAATTTAACATATTCTTGCGGGGTTTGGTATATATAAAACAATAGAGTTGGAAGCTAGGGATGTGTGTGCGTTTACAGATCAATTCCCCGGAAAATGTGGCAACGACGGACCCAATAAGTGCGTAAATGGCATGAAAAAGCAAGCACTACTGCCAGAAGCAAAATTACGTTGCGCATGTTTTGATCACCCCACTGTCATCTTGGGTTGGAAGAAACACATATGCAACTGTCGACAAGATTGCTAAGAAACTGCAACACCACAACCAGAATCTCTTTAGCAACAATGATTTATGAGATGAAACTAAGAAGAGTATTCGGTGTTGCAAGAAACTCAGTATAATGTGTTTCCATTTGCATGTCCTTGTTTGATCTTGGTTTAATGGGTTAATTAGTTGTGACTTGTGAGCTTATGTGATGATCGGAGAAGTTGCTCAAGATATGAGAAAAAAGTTTGCATGGCCCTGGATAATAATTATCTTTAGTTTAGCGGTTCAGCTACAATTATGAATGTTTAAAAAAGGATGGTAGCAACAGTATTCACACAACAATTGATGAAAAAAGTTTATATAGTATAATGTAATGAGTACAGATATTTCATGTGAAGAAGCTCCACCACGTCTTGTATCGATTTCAGTGTCTTCTCGTAGTAGAGATACGACTCGTACACCTTTGGTGTCCGTACGTAAAAGTTAAAAGGATTCTGTTTTAAGGATAGGGAGCTGAAAATATATCCTCCAGACTTCAACTTTTGCCACATTGGCATGTTATCTCTAAAGTTTTATATTTATATGAAAAATATATATTAGAATGAATGAACATGGGCACATAAGACTAAACGACTAGTAAAAGCTCAAAATTCTTAAGCAGGTTGCAAGGTTTCTTGACATGTGGTGTGTGTGAAGGAGCTGATGAAATGGCACCATTCAAATACGTCAAAAACTCAAGAGAGAAAATCCGAAACTTTACGATAAGAAGCTTTTATGTATATGTTCTTACAGTTTTGCTACAGAACATATGCTAAAATTTAACAAGAGTATATTTTAGAAGTTTATATACATAAATCCGATATTTCCAAGTACATTTTAGAAGTTTATGATTTTAGAAGTTTATGATTTTGGATAATTTTTTCCTAAAGAAAACTAATAGAGACTCAGCGCGTGGAAAACGTAATTCGTTATCTTGCGCGCGTGGAAATCGTTGCGGAAATACTTTGACGTCATACTTTCTTCTCAGTAGAAAAGTCTGTGCAGATCCAAAATTCCTTCCAACTTCGATTTTTCCTCTTTTTTGCAGTCTTCTACTTCCTTTTACCTTTCTCACTCCATCTGCTCCTTAGTCTTATCTCTCTCTCGAGAGAGATTCACTCTCGAGAGAGATTCACGTAACACAAAAGGTACAAACCTCTTTTTATATCCGAAAGAATCTTTGAGTAGTAGTAGATAAAGAAGAAAGTCGAATTTAGACGTAACTAAAATTTTGCTTGTCTCTCGACCTAATTCATTTAGTGGGCTTTCTTGAATTTTTAGAAGTAATTGATACGTAGAGTCAGAATAATTAGTAGAAGGGATGAATCATCTTTTGTTTATTTCAGCCTAGATAAAGTGTGTTTCTTAATTTCAGACGCAAACTAATGTTTATCTAGAAGAAGTTCATTACTGGGTCTTCTTTTCACTTTTTAGACTTACTCTAGCTGTCGGAATCGTCACGTTTTAGATCATTAGTCAATTTCTGATTATAAAGTTTTAAACTATAACTTCTGATTCGTTGAACGTCTTTGTCGAATTCAGACAACTGTTGTCTTTGGTCGGAAAGTGAAACTAATATTTTCTTTATAACGTTTGGGCTTAGATTCGTTTCAAACTCTCCATCGAAGATAATGTCGAAAACCAATGGAGGAGTTATCCCGACGATAGACTTGGGAGAGGTTTCAGACAAGATCCTGAACCAGCAAATCCGTGAAGCCAGCGAGAGATGGGGATGCTTCAGGGTGATCAACCATGGAGTTCCGTTGTCTCTGATGTCTGACATGAAGAAGACCGTTATGGATCTCTTCGAACGTCCTTACGAGGTGAAAGTGCGTAACACTGATGTCTTACTAGGGAGTGGTTACAGGGCTCCTAATGAGATCAATCCTTATTACGAAGCGTTGGGTCTCTACGACATGGCTTCTCCTCAAGCTGTGAACACCTTTTGTGACCAGCTAGAAGCTTCTGCGGATCAAAGGTTTCTCCTTTTTCTTGTTTTTTTTAAGCTGGTCTTGTAATGGAACTTTGATGTGGATGTGGGTTTTGCAGGGAGATTATGGTGAAGTATGCAGAAGCTATCGATGGACTTGCAAAGGATCTAGCAAGGAGATTAGCAGAGAGTTACGGCTTAGCCGAGACCAACTTCTTCAAAGGGTGGCCGAGCCAGTTCCGGATCAACAAGTATCATTTCCAACCCGAGACGGTCGGGAAACTCGGTGTCCAGTTACACACTGATTCAGGCTTCTTGACGATTCTTCAAGACGACGAAAACGTCGGTGGACTCGAAGCGATGGACCATTCTTCGGGAACGTTCTTTCCTATAACCCCGTTGCCGAACACGCTTGCTATCAACCTCGGGGACATGGCTACGATATGGAGCAATGGGAGATTGTGTAATGTGAAGCATAGAGTGCAATGCAATGAAGCGACGAAGAGGTTTTCTATCGCTTCTTTTTTGTTGGGGCCGATGGATACTGATTTGGAGCCGCCAAGTGAGTTCGTGGATGCTGAACATCCGAGGCTGTACAAGGCTATTAGTCACGACGGGGTACGGAATATTAGAATGACTACGAAGTTGCATGATGGAGAAGCTCTCAAGCTTATAACCTATGATGAATGATAGAGACTTAAATGACCTGAAGAGCAGAGGTTGAAATGGTTGCAGAAAATTTTAGTATCCCTGTTATATAATAAGTTCACTAAGATTGAGAAATAGAGGTGCATCTCTGTATTAAAGTCTTAAGCACATGTGATATCTAATGGACTTGCGCAGTATATTTGAATAATTGTTACATGTGATATCTAGTGGACTTACTTGGCTGATAGACTTCTACTGTCCCCTGTCGAAGTTGGTCGTTCCCAGTACAGCTTCTTTAGGTTGTCAGAGTACTCTGGATGCAGAGATGTGACAAGAACAGCTTTAAGTTAGGGGGTTTCGATATGTTGTTCATCATTTGTGATTCTGCTTCAGGCAATAGTTTCTCTCTTTGGGTTCATGCTAGTATCTGGCCCATCACATGCTGGAAATATCCAGCACGTCTGCCAAAAACCCGTATCTGAATCCCGAGTATCTCGTCTGCTCTTGATAAGTAAGCATCGTAGGACCTTGTGACCATACCCCAAACTTGGTTTGTCGGGTGAAGAAGATACCTACTCAAGTGATGGAAGACGGTATCTGTCTGTGGGAATAGCTTGCTTAGCTCGGCTTGAAAACTAGGGATCAACCATAGAGATGGTGCAAAGTAGATGTTAGATTTCGCGATCAGCCAAGGGACTTTCCTGATGAGAGTTTGATCTCCTTCGCAATAGAACATCTTATCATGATCACTGTAATCACGAAGAAGGTGGAGATAAAGATGCAGCGGTGGTGGTATTGTAGTGGAATAGTTAATGGAATGATTCTTCAACATTGTACCATAACAAAGAGAGTAGTCCTTGTTGTAGCTATCTATCTGACCCATCAATGGAAAGTCCAGAGGAAGCAACCATGAAATATCCGGAAAAGGCTCACAGAGGAGGTCAATTATATCCTTTCGTTGGTCAACCAGCATGATTCTCTCTGTCAGGAGAGCATAGAGGAACAAAGAGACCAGAGAAAGTATTCTGTTTCCCATCCCAAACTCAGCCACCCACACTACATATCGACATTCTTTATCAGAGCTTCTTGAAGCTTTGTCACCAAGCTGCTCTGTTGCTCTCTTGTAGGCTTCTGTGCCTGGACCACAACGCTTGTGGAGCATCTCGTAGCTTCTAAGCTTAGAGACAAGGTTTCCAGATGGCTTGTATGGTGAAGGCTTGCGCAAAGACGATTGATGATACCTACTCAAGCAAGATTTCTCATCAAACTCTGTAGCAAGAAGCCCTCCTAGCCTTTTCTCCATCTGCTGCTTAGAATCATTTGAACCTTTTTTTTTTAAAAAAAAAAGGAACATGAAAGATGCTGTAGAGTGGTACTAGTATCACCATGCAAAGTAGTAACCAAGTGGCGGTTCTTCTCGTGAGCTTCATACCCAACTATGCTGAAGATGTTAAGCTGAGATGTTGTTCGTTGCTGGTTTTAAATTAGTTCTCATCACTCCCGGATGAAAGCCATGGAAAATGGACTGTCATATTGCCACCATAAAGAAGTGAAAGAAAAGAGATCTGAAAGGTATGCTAGCTTGAATCACTTAATCTTTGCTGCTAAATTAAGATTTTATGTCACATTTCAACTGATAAAGGTTCAATGCATCTTTGGATTGTTTTGTAAAGTAAAATCATATTCTACTTCTTTCTGATTAGATAAGGAAAATCAAGAGGTGTGATTAGCGAAGGAAAAGAGAAACAAGTTTACTGCAAAAGTAGCATCAGAGTCTATTTATAACAGAAACAAGTTTAATGCATTACTTCTCCTGTAAAGTCGTTTCGTGAACTATATCATATTCTATTTTTCCTGATTAGATAAAGTTAACTTTAGATTGCGACATATTAACCTATATATACACATTAAGTTATAATTATTTATATTTTCATCTACAATTTTTTTTGTTTTATAAATTTTTATGATAAAATATTATTCCTTTAGGCAATAATTGATGAGCCTAAAAGAAGATGACTCTAAGGTTACCACCACCACCAAAATTTATCAGGGGCATCAACTAGCTTAATCCCTGGGTTCCAATCCTCACAACGCATTACAAAACGTGTGGTTTTGATTGTCTTGGCTTGACAACCACGGAGAGGAGCTCTAATAAAACAAGGCTCCATCGACAAGGCCCTAACACACGGCGGGTCAGGAGGTGCACTTTTATCTGGCTTGTAGAGTATCCATGGCTTCAATCCTCCAAGACCATGAGCCACGTATCCAAACGTAGACCTTCGGCTTGTGACAAGCTTATCAGCTAAACTCAGGAGATAGATCTCGGCCAGGGCCTTTTGGTCGTGAAGCTTCTCGTCGGTCTGTTGAACCCTTTCTCCACTTGGCTGATACACTTGGATGATCTCTCCTGTTCGTTCCGAGAACACGTTCCTTAGCTCATCAGAGTACTCTGGATGCAGAGACGCCACAAGAACAGCTTTAACTCTCGGTGTCTTTGGCAAGAGGTTCTCTCTCTGTGTGCATGACACGACCTGGTCCATCACGTGCTGGAGATATCCAGATGGCGTGCTGAACACTCTTATTTGAACCCCTAGTACCTCGTCGGCTTTTGATAAGTTAGCGTTGTAGGTGCTTGTGACCATTCCCCAGACTTGGTTTGTCGGGTGGAACAGATACCGACTCAAGTGATGGAAGACAGTGTCTTTCTGTGGGAACAGCTTGATGAGTTTGGTCTGAAAGCTAGGTATCAACCATAGAGATGGAGCGAAGTAGAGGTTTGATTTCACGAGTAGCCATGGGATGTTATCGATGAAAGCTTGGTTCTCTTCACAGAAGAACATCTTATCATGATTCCTGTAGTCATGAATAAGATGAAGATAAAGATGCAACGGTGGTATTGTAGTGGAGTTAATGGCGTGATTCTTCAACATGTTACCATAACAACGAGAATGTTCCTTGTAGTAGCTACCTATATGATCCATCAATGGGAAGTCCAGAGGAAGCAACCATGAAGTATCTGGAAAAGGCTCACAGAAGAGATCACTTATATCCTTTCGTTGGTCGATCAGCATGATTCTCTCTGTCAGGAGAGCATAGAGAAACAGAGAGACCAGAGAGATCATTCTGTTTCCCAGCCCATAGTCGGTGGCCACCCACACTACATATCGGCATGCTTTATAAGAGCTTCTTACTTGATTTTCATCATCATCACCATCATGATCAAGATTCTTTGTTGCTTTCTTGTAAGCGTTTGTGCCTGGACCGCAACGCTTGTGAAGCTTCTCATAGCTTCTAAGCTTAGAGACAAGATATGGTGAAGGCTTGTGTGGTGAAGGCTTGCGATACAACAATGACTGAGTATACCTACTCACGCAAGAACTTTCATCGAACCCCGGTTTTAAAAGCCCTCCTAACAGTTTATCATGGAGTGGTTCGGATTCACTTGAACCTATTAATCATAAGAAAATGAAAATATAAAGTCAAACATATATACGCAAAAGATGGAATGTTTTTTTTTTCTTACCGTTGAGTGTAGCATCAAGAAGTTGGTCGTTGAAGTTTGAACATGATAGTAAAATTACAAATCCAATGAGTAAGCCACTAAAGATGAATGTTATAAGAATCTTCATCTTCATCTTCAAACCTAAAGACCTGAAAACATAGCCGGAGATCTGTAATATGTGATACATGTTGACTTTAGTTCGAGTAGGAGATGGTTCAGATAGTCTTTTATTTATATCTAGAGTGATTACAACTCTTATTATGCAAAGTGGACAAGATTTATATATTTATAAAATAACAGTTTGAATATTCTAACGTATCATTTTTCAGTTGTGACTATCAACGAAGTCCGAACGTGACTACGTTTGTTTAATGCATAAAAAAAGTCTTGATCTTCGATTTATGCGAACCATCAAGCTGTATTGTATAATTAATAGATCAGGAAATCGCCAATGAGAGATTTGTTTTGTATTATCAACAATAGTTAGTCTCGAAAACTTGGAATCTATATTGTACATCACATGTCATTAATTATTAATTTAGTATTTTACCGTCATCGTGTGGTAGTATTTAATTGACAAATCAGTTCATTTTCGTATTCAACTAATAAAAATTATTGGTCAGATCCGAACGATCGCCTCGTTAATATAAAAAGGAACAAGAAAATCGATTGGGTTAACGTGAATAAACAATTTACAACAAATAACAATGTTCTAATAAATTTTTAAAAAATAAAAAACCGACGACTGGAAAACAATGTTTTAGTAAAAATTGATCTCAATAAAAAGTATATAAGCTTTAAATGATTAACTAAATATGTAAATCTTATTATTGTGATGATATCATTGAATCAGTTAATAGATTTATCATTCTCTTAAGTTTGAAAGAACATGAAAAGGAGACCTATTTGGAAACAATTTTCAAAAAAAGTTTTTTGATGTATTTTTCCATATTTTATAATTTAATAAATAATTAAAATAGAATTTTAAGGATAATGGGTTTACAGTTTTTTCATTATTGGGTTACAAACTTTGGTGATTATGTTGAGTTTTATAAGGAAGTTTTGGTAGGTAACAATGAAGGGTTACAATCAAAGTTCATCAACTAGCTTAATCCCTGTGATGCGATCCTCACAGTACTTAACAAAAGGGGTTGTTTTGATTGTCTCGGCTTGACAAACAGAGATTGGTGCTTTAAGAGAACAAGGCTCCATCGACATGGCTCTAACACACGGCGGGTCAGGAGCTTTTTGGTGCCTTGGCTCGTACAGTATCCATGGCTTTAATCCTCCAAGACCATGAGCAACGTATCCAAAGGTAGACCTTGTGCTTGTGACAAGCTTATCAGTTAAACTCAGAAGATAGATCTCTGCGAGAGCCTTTTGGTCGTGTACCTTCTTGTCTGTTTGTTGAACCCTTTCTCCACTTGGCTGATACACTTCAATGATCTCTCCCGTCGAACTAGGACGTTCCATAAACATGTTCTTTAGGTGATCAGAGTACTCTGGATGCAGAGATGTGACAAGAACAGCTTTGAGTTTCGCTGTCTTTGTTATATTCATCACTTGTGACGATGATCCCTTTGCAGCTAGTTCAGGCAAGAGTTTCTCTCTTTGTGTGCATGACACGATCTGGTCCATGACATGCTGGAAATATCCAGATGGCGTGCTGAACACTCTTATTTGAAGACCGATCACCTCGTCAGCTCTTGATAAGTAAGCGTTGTAGGATCTTGTCACCATTCCCCAAACTTGGTTTGTCGGGTGGAACAGATAATGGCTCAAGTGGTGGAACACTGTATCTCTCTGTGGGAACAGCTTGATGAGTTTTGTCTGAAAGCTAGGGATCAACCATAGAGATGGAGCGTAGTAAAGGTTAGACTTCACAACTAGCCACGGGACGTTCTTGATGAAAGCTTGGTTCTCTTCACAGAAGAACATCTTATCATGATCCCTGGAGTCATGGAAGATATCGATATAAAGATGCGACGGGGTCGTAGTTGAGTTAACGGCATGATGATTCTTCAACATGGTCCCGTAACAGTGAGAATGCGTGCGGTTGAAGCTATCTATCTGATCCGTCAACGGAAAATCCGAAGGAAGTAACCAAGAAGTACCGGGAAAAGGCTCGCAGAAGAGGTCGGTTATGTCGTTCCTGTGGTCAAGGAGCATGACTCTATCGGTCATAAGAGCATAGGTGAAGACAGAGACCATTGAGAGTATTCTGTTTCCTAGACCAAACATAGGCGTCCACACTACGTATCTGCATTCATCACCATTGCTGCTGGTTATTACATCGTTGTTGTAACCAAGCCGCTTTGTAGCTCTCTTGTAAGCATCTGTGTTTGGACCGCAACGCTTGTGACGCATCTCATAGCTTCTGAGCTTGGATACAAGATTTGTAGATGGTTTGTATGGTGAAGGTTTGCGTAGAGAGGACTGATGGTACCTACTCATGCAAGATTCCTCATCAAAACCTGTTGCAAGAAGACCTCCTAGGTAGAATATGAAAGAAGATATCATTTATGTTTCTTCTACCAATTTTTGAAATGAATTTAGACAATTTGTTACCGGTGGTTGTAAGATGAGACTTGTCGCGGTTGAAGATGTTGTAAGATGGTGGTAGTAGTAGCACCATGGAAAGTACTAAGCAAGTGACGAATATTATCGTCAGCTTCATCATACCTGAGATCTTAAACGAGATGTTGTCTTTCAGTTTCTTCATGTTGAATCTGGTTTTTGGATGAAGGAGATGCGAGTGGACTCTCATGTTGTGAGACCGTCACAAGATGAATGAAGAGGAACTCTGAACGGTATATGCTTGACTACAATATCTTCAAATCTAAATGGATTACCCTTTTAATGCATTACTAATAGAGTAAAAGTCTTAGAAAAATTAAGAGAGTGAATGAGAATATCACTTGCCCAGTAAGATTATTACACGTCATATTTATTAGTAATCATGTTTAGTTTCTTTAAATATGTTTCCATATCAGTTGTTGTAGTGATATGTTTCCAAAATTAATATATTTTTTTTTTAGTTATGTACACAAAAAAATGAAGAAAAATTACATAAGAATGATTGTGAAGCTTCTAGTAAAGCTGTAAAGTGAAACATCCTCTGTTAAGCATATGAATGATTATTATAGACGACAATCAAAAGAGAGACAACATTGATCCTCTGTTTCAGTAACTCAATAATCAAATGAAATTAGCTATGATAAACACAAGAACTATTATAACTCATCAAATAGTTTCAGACCATCATTGTCACGATCCTCACAATGCTTTACAAAAGGAACAACCTTCCCCGAGTTAGTTCCCCAATCAGCATCACATCCATGAGAAGGAGGAGTAAGGTGACAAGGGTCTATCGACGTGGACCGAACACACGGCGGATCAGGAGCTGAAGCATCCCTTGGTTGATAGAGTAACCATGGCTTCAACCCTCCTAGACTATGAGCAACGTATCCGAACGTGGACCTTGCGCTTGTGACAATGTGATCCGTCAAACTCAGAAGATACATCTCGGCCAAAGCCTTTTGGTCGTGAAGCTTGTTATCCGTTTGCTGAAACCTCTCTCCGCTTGGTTGATTAACTTCTATCAACTCTCCTGTGGAGCTAGGTCGTTCCCAGAACATGTTCTTGATTCGATCAGCGTACTCTGGATACAGAGACGTGACAAGAACAGCTTTGAGTTTTTGTCTTTGAGATATATTGAGTTTCGACTCTTCTTGTGAGACTACTTGTGGTAATAGCTTCTCTCTTTGCGTGCAAGACAAGATCTGGTCCATGACGTGTTGGAAGTATCCCGCTTTGTCGCTGAACACACGTATCTGAATCCCGAGCCTCTCGTCTGCTCTGGCTAAGTGTGCATCGTGGTACCTAGTGATCATACCCCAAACTTGATTGGTCGGGTGGTAAAGATAGCGAGCCAAGTGATGAAACACTGCTTCTTTCTGAGGGAACATCTTCATCAGTTCGGTCTGAAAAGTTGGATTAAACCATAGAGACGGAACAAAGTAGACGTTGGCTTTCACAATCAACCAAGGAACCTTGTCGATCACATCTTGATCCTTTGAGCAGAAGAACATCTTATCTTCATCCCTTGAATCATGTAAGATATGAAGATATAGATGCCGTGGGGTCGAGTTCGTGCTAATGGCATGGTTGTTCAACATCGTTCCGTAACAACGAGAGTACTCCTTGTTGTACCCATCGATCTGCTTCATCAACGGGAAGTCACGAGGGAGTAACCACGAAGTACCTGGAAACGGCTCGCAGAAGAGGTCACTGATGTCTTTGCTTTGATCAACGAGAACGACTCTCTCCGTCAAGAGAGCATAGAGGAAGACAGATGCGAGAGTGAGTATTCTGTTTCCTAGCCCGTAGACCGCGACCCACACGATGTATCTGCATTTACCAACGGATTTGCTCGCGTAATTCTCATCGTCGTGGTCAAGATTCTTTGTTGCTTTCTTGTAAGCTTTTGTGCCTGGACCGCAACGCTTGTGAAGCTTCTCGTAGCGTCTAAGCTTAGTAATAAGATATGGTGAAGGCTTGTATGGTGAAGGCTTGCGATACAACAATGATTGAGTATATCTACTCACGCAAGAACCTTCATCGAATCCCGGTTTTAAAAGCCCTCCTATAAACTTATCATTGAGTGTTTCCGATTCACTTGAACCTATTAATCAATCACAAGAAAATGAAAATATAAGTTAACAAAAACATACTCTAAATATAGAATGTTTTTCTTCTTTTTTCTTACCGTTGAGTGTTGCATTAAGAAGTTGGTCGTCGAAATTGTTTGAGAATGATAGTGATATTACAGAACAAATGAGTAAGCCACTAAAGACGACTGCTATCAGAATCTTGATCTTCAAACCCATAGCCCTGAAAACATCGCCGGAGATCTGAAGAATGTGATACATGTTGACTTTAGTTTGAGTAGGAGATGATGATTCAAAAGAGAGTTGTATATATCTAGCGTGATTATTACAACTCTTACTTGTGATGCATATATAAGAGTATGAATATTATAATGCGTCATTGTTGAGTTGTGACTATCAACGAAGTCCCAACGTGACTCTACGTTTGTTTAATGTATAAAAAAGTGTCTCTGATCTTCGATTTATGCGAACCATCAAGCTGTGTTGTATAGTTAAATTAATTAAGAAATGGCCAATGAGAGATTTGTTTTGTATTATCAACAATAGTTAGCCTCGAAAACATGGAATCTATACTATACACATCACATGTCATTAATTTTGTCATTAATTGTTTTTTGTTAATCATCTAGTATTATGACAAATCATGTTCATTTACTTGTTCCATTAATTTAATCTTTGATCAGATCCGAAAGTTCGCGTCGTTGACTAAGAATAAAGAAAGTAAAAAATTCGAAACGTCGACAACTAGCTTCCTGGAACCGTCCCGCCTAACTTGAACCTCCATATCGTTTCAACTAAAAAAATGTTTTTACCATTTGACAACATTTTGTCCAAAAAAACATCTGTCAACACACATATATATATATATATATATATATATGAAAGGAGACCCTATTTAAAATGATGCCTTATTATATAATTTTTTTTATAAAAAAATTGCTGCAGTTAGCATCAAATAAAAAGAATTTTGCTGCAGTTAGCCTTTTACCCCCAAAATTTAATATTCCCTCCGTTTCATATTATTTGTTGTTATAGGTTTATGCACATTGATTAAAAAAACATTTAATTTTACATATTTTCAAAATAAAAACACTATTACTAATACACCTAACCATATATCAACCAATAGAAAAATAGAATAGAGAATACTGTCAATAAATTATGCACAAAACCGAAAACGACATTTATTTTGAAACAAAAATTCTAATCCAAAACGACAAATAATTTGAAACGGAGGGAATATCGATTATTAAGTAGCTTTTGTTCTCTCAAAACAAAACCCCAGATATAGGTTCTATAGGTTCCAGTCTGTATGACTGTATGTCATAATAATGCTTAAAATTGGCCAAATAGAAAAAAGACTTCTACATGAAGCAGCTTCATTGTAGACTATATAGTATTTAGAGTTAACGTAGACAAATCCTTAATGCATTGCAGGTAATATATGTATATATATATATATAGTTTTACAAACTTCCTATGTTTTGTCTACCTGTGTACCTGATACTGTCATCAGTATTTTAAACAATGAAATCACCAGTTATGTTTCTCTTATATCCTGAACCTCACCGTTGCTAGTAACACCAGCACACTAATAGTTGATTGTTATTTTCAAGTTCTATAGCCTTTACATACCATCAATATTCAATATAAATTATATGTTTCAAAGGAAAAAGTAAGATCAATAAGTCAATCTTTGGTATCATCAAATAGTTTAAGTCCTCCAGGCCAAAGATCCTCACAATGTCTCACAAAAGGATGTATTTTCGCCCCATCCATTCTCTTTCTGGATTCACATCGATGAGTCGGATGAGTAAGGAAACAAGGCTCCATAGATACAGCATGAACACATGGTGGATCAGGAGTTTTGCCTCTCACTGGCTCATAGAGTAACCATGGCTTTAACCCTCCAAGACTATGAGCAACATATCCAAACGTAGACTTTGCGCTTGTGACAATGTTATCACTTAAACTCAGAAGATACATCTCGACCAGGGCCTTTTGGTCGTGGAGCTTCTTGTTTATCTGCTGAAACCTTTCTCCATTTGGCTGATAGACTTCTACTATGTCTCCTGTTGAAGTTGGTCGTTCCCAGTACATCTTCTTTAGGTTGTCAGAGTATTCTGGATAGAGAGATGTGACAAGAACAGCTTTAAGTTTCTTGATTCTTTATGTGTTAATGATTTGTGATGATTCTTGTGTAGCCAGTTCAGGCAACAGTTTCTCTCTTCGTGTACATGCTACGATCTGGTCCATGACGTGCTGGAAATATCCAGCTCGTCTGCTGAAAACCCTTACTTGTATCCCAAGTCTTTCGTCTGCTCTTGATAAGTAAGCATCGTATGATCTTGTGACCGTACCCCAAACTTGATTGGTCGGGTGGAGAAGATACTGAGCCAAGTGGTAGAAGACGGTTTCTTTCTGTGGGAATAGCTTGGTTAGTTCGGTCTGAAAAGTTGGATTAAACCATAGAGATGGAACAAAGTAAACATTGGATTTGACAATCAGCCAAGGGACCTTATCGACCATAGTTTGATCCTTTTCACAGACGAACAGTTTATCCTCATCCCTTGAGTTATGTAGGATCTGAAGATACACATGTCTCGGGACTGAAGTCGAGTTAAAGCCATGATTCTTCAACATGGTTCCATAACAACGAGAGTAGTCCTTGTTGTAGCTATCTATCTGACCCATCAATGGAAAGTCCAGAGGAAGTAACCAAGAAGTAGCTGGAAAAGGCTCGCAGAAGAGGTCTCTGATATCTTTGCTTTGATCAACAAGAATGACTCTCTCTGTCAAGAGAGCATAAAGGAACACAGAGGCAAGAGTAAGTACTCTGTTTCCAAGCCCGAAAAGCCCCACCCACACAATGTATCTGCATTTACCAACGGATTTGTTTGCATAGTTTTCATCATCATGACCAAGATTCTTTGTTGCTTTCTTGTAAACTTTTGTCCCTGGACCGCAACTCCTGTGAAGCACTTCATAGCTTCTAAGCTTAGAGATAATAAGATATTCAGAAGGCTTGTAAGACAAAGGCTTGCGATACAAGGAAGACTGATACCTACTCAGGCAAGAATCTTGATCAAAATCAGCAGTTAAAAGACCTCCTAAGACTTTATCCCTCGGTTTTCCGATATCATTTGAACCTATAGCAAAGAAATGAAAGATGAAGTGGAATGATCATTTCAATATCAGATAATGTTGCAATTTAAGAAAGTTTTGAGAAGAATTTATCTTTCAAAAAGAAAATTTGAGACAAAATTTTTTTACATTCATTCAACAATTATATATATAAGAAATCGAAAATACAAATGGTTTTTACCGTTTATTGTAACGCCGAGAAGCTGGTGTTTAAAGATGTTAGAGAATGATGGTAACATCAATGACCAGAGTAGTAAGCAAGTGGTGAATGTTATCATGAACTTCATCTTCAAACTCAGATCCCAGATAAACTTCATTGGAGATCTAAGATAGCTGATGATACATACTTACATTTTATGGGGGGGTTTTTTTTGGGTCAAATTTATGGGGGATTTTAGTATCAATTATTATTAAGAGTTATCAAAGAGTTTAAAACTCTTATTGTGACTAAAAAAAACTTGTACGTTTATAGATATTTTAAATGTGATCAGTTGACAAACTCTGAAAATGACTCCAATATTTTGCAACGATTGTCCAATACTTTGTGAACAATGAAGAATGGCAAATAAGAGGGGTTAGTTTGTTTAATTACAAAATATTATGATGTGGAAATTTCAACAATATGTTATTTGTCAAGTGTTTTTTTTCAATTGTTTTCTCTGTTGATGACATTCAGTAACTATATAGATGTCAAGGTCTAGTTTGGATTTTTCCCTCTTTGATATAAATTTACAAGTTAAAGTAAAGTTTAGTCAAAACGAGAAAACAAATTGATAACATATTCTAGCAAAATTGCAACTACCATTCAATAAAATGAGTAAAACAGATGGGCAACATCAACTACACAGCATTTTTTTTGGACAAAATTTCAATTACAGATATATTCATCTAGTACTTATAATATTGTTAACTGCAATTAACTTAAACTATATAATATTCTAGAATATTTTTTGTGCAAAGTGGCAGAAAGATTTATCCTTTCAATCCAGAGAAAATTCTTTTGGCTCCAAAAATAAGGAAAAAGAAGACGAGCTTAACAAGCTAATTAATAATGAAATTTTTTATCGCAGCTAAAAAGCTACTAATTAATAATGAAATATAGTTAAAAATAGAAAGTTGCTCAAAAATAGTTAACAATATAAAAACAAATTTAATGGAAAAAGATAATAGTTTAAAAAAAATAATAATAATGATCACAAGGGTTTTTGAGAGGTTTTAACACAAACGCTTCAATTGCAAACACATCTACGAGTCGGCGGCAGCAAAAGAACGACTTTCTTCATCTCTCTATCGACGATTCTCCCTAACAAGATCCGATCTCGCGGCTGAGAGGAAACTAGGAAATCATGTCGTCTTCCGATCCGAAAACGGAGAATCTCGATTCCCAGTCTCGAATCAACGAAGCTCCTCCCTCAGAGGAGCTGGGAGATTCTTCAACTGTTTGGAAAGATCCAGTTGAATCCGGATCTCCAAACGAAGAATCGGATCCTCCAAAGGAAGGAGGAGAAGCAGAGGAGGAGGAGGAGGAAGAAGGAGAGTGCGGGTTTTGCTTGTTCATGAAAGGAGGTGGATGCAAAGAATCGTTCACGGCTTGGGAAGTGTGCGTGGAGGAAGCTGAGAAGAACAAGGAAGATATCGTCACCAAGTGTATGGAGATCACTCAGACGCTGAAGAAATGTATGGATGCACACTCCGATTACTACCAGCCGATTCTTGCTGCGGAGAGAGCTGCTGAGCAACAGGTGAGGAAGGAGCTCGAAGCCGACAAGGAGAAGGTCGAGGAGATCTCTGAAGAGGAAGTGGCGGCGAGGAAGCAAGCTCAGGGTTAAACCTGAGAGGAGGAGATTTAGGTAATTTTTACCAGAGAACATTTCTCGTTGTTGTTTAGATTCAAAACTTTAAAGACTATACCATTGATGGTGGAGTTTCTTTACCTAATTATATGTGTCCGAATAAGTGGATTGATTGAGATCAATTCAACTTTCTGTGAACCTTTCTATCTGATTGAATACTCTGTTTTTTATAGAGATAGTTTGCTCTTTAAAGGTTGCTTCTTTGTTGATGATGAGTGTTTTCACTCTAGTTCTTCTTTTCTAGTGTTTGCGGAGCTTTTGAATGTGATTTTCTGGGTTGAGACATAAAAGATCGGATCTTTTCTTAAGTGATTGCTTCTGGTTCCAACATTTTCTGGTTTGTCTGAAGATCAAGTTGAAAACTGCTTAAGAAACACTTACACTAGCATTTGTCTTCCCACTTCAATCTGATAATCTTGAGAATGCCAAACATTACACAACCTCATCTCTGTCTTTACTGGTTTTAGTCTCAGAACGCATAGAGTTGAAATCAGCCCCCCTTGAGACAGAAGAGTTGAGAGAGAGAGAGACCACAATCTGTATATTAGGCTATTATTTGCAAAAGCGACCTTTTTTGAAATTTCTATAAGATGAGATACATAATCTTGTTTTAGTTACATCTTAACTTACGTAAAAACAAATAAATCAAGATCAGCAACTATGCAGAAGAAGAAAAAACTGAGAAAGTTACAAAACAAAAATGGGAAAAATAAAAACTTAGGGAAGGAACTACAAGGCAGCTCCCTTTCCAAGTGTTTTGCTTCCCTGTCCTCTTGCAGAAGTGATGAGATAGTAGTATGCTAAAAAGAAATGTGACTTCAACGTGTTAAACTGGAGTTTCTATGGCCATATAGGTCGTGGCAATTTGTACCTTCACAAAGACATTCTTGAGGGTTAGCGTAGAAGTAATCTTCCTCCTTTGGTTTGTCAGAGATCACTCTTCGATGTGTAGGTGCTCCTGTTCGTCTCTCATGGGCTTCCTTCACAGCTACAGCAAATTGATCCCACGTGAGGGTCTTGTTGTTGTGAAAGTCCAGTAGCTCCACGAGTCTCTTGCGGTCAAGCAGGATTGTCTTCTTAAACCCGAGGTATCTGCATACTCAAGCACAATCACATGTATCGTTTTCTTAACACTACTTCGTCAGGATTCAGTCTCAGTATTACCTCCGATGACCTTCCACAACTTTTGCCATGTTTCCATCATACGTGGGAATAAAAGTGTTGCTGGCCACAGATACCATGAAATCTAGAGCAGCCATTTGAGAAGAATGGTTCTGAAACTGCTGCAACTCTCCTGACTCCAATAGCATTTCCTTCTTTACCTAGAACCACATGTGGGAGCGAAACTGATGAGAAAAAGTGCATATATAATAAAGATGAAGTTGACAACTCCTTAGGAAAATTGGAACTGGTACACTCACAATTCTCGGGAATGCTTCCCTTAGAACAGAAAGTCTATGCTCGCTCCCATAAATCTCACCAGCTGCAATGTATATCTGTGTATTTTGATCGAATCCCAATGCTTTTAGAACCAATGCCACCTCCTCTGGCGTCAGAGGACACAGCCCCTGCGATCTCCTCTCCTCTGAGTTTATCTCCTTCTCTCTCCACCAGGGATATGTGTACCTAAAGGAAACAGTCCATGCATTAGCACAACAACATAAAAGACGAGTAAAGAGACAATATACTCCAAAAAGCACTAATTCAGGACAGATTCTCCGAAGGCAAACCTCATCTTTTTTAGCTCTTCCGCTTCTTCCTCGCTGCAACCATGAGTGCAACCAGAGAAAGCTAACATATCCATCTCATATCTCAGATGCAAAGCCACAAAGGGCCCTCTCTGTTGTAGAATGCGGACTAGCTTAGACCCCAAAGCCTCAAGCTGTGGAGTGAACTTTAGTCCCTGGAAGTTCACCCGGCACCTGAGCCGCTGGAGTGGGAGCGAAAGACCATTGTTTGCCAGACGGGTGTCAGTCCTATTGAAGTGCACAACTTTATGTTTGCTGAAAAGAGGCAATATCTGACAGGAAAAAAAAACTTGACAATCAGATACGCAGATCAGAATAACACTCGTCAGCAAGAAGAAAAACACACACAAACACATGCTAGCTACCTGCTTCAGGTAATAGTTTTCATCAGACCAGCTGACAGGAGGCATTTCGAACATCTGGTATCCATACTTGCTGCTATACCGTTTAGGAAGCCTCCTAAAGATCCGAACTTCGTCTCTTAATGAATCAATGAAATGTCTCACATCAAAAATATCCTCAAATCCACTGCAAACGAAACAAGTTTGCTGCTTTAGATTATTAGGCATATCAGACATGAGAGAGATCCTATAAAGACAGTACCTTGGATCAGCCCAGAAAGAAGTTTTATCAAGCTCAGGAACAACGAGAGTGAGGTTAAGTAGCCGAGCAACAGTCACCATGTCACAAATCTAAAACAACAACATGCGTCAACATTCAAAAAAAAAACACCAAATCTGAGATCGAAAGAGCAATTAAAGCAAGTGACAAACCGCGGATCGCATTTGATTAAGCCCACCATTACACGACACAAGTAGAACACCATTGCTTGTATAGTTTCCTGCCATTAAACAATCCAAACAAATCTCGTCATTAAACACTCAAGCAAAAGCACGAATCAGAAAGGGGAAACCAAAAAAAAAAAAACAGACTCGGAGGAGGAAGAGGAGGAGGCAATGGAACCGGCTCGACGGGAGCCGAGAATCTAGAAACCTGACCGGTGAAGATCCGGGTATGCCAAAGCTCCCCGGCGGCGAAAAGCTGGACCAGACACGTCCAAATCAGAATGGTGGAGCAGACTGTAACGAACCAGACCTGTACGCGAGGCTTCGGAGCTGTCGCCGGAGACGGAAGCTTATTGTCGCTCCGCGCCGCCTGAGTAGAATCCGATCTAGCTTCCATCTACCTCCGACGATCGTCTTCGCCGCTTCATGAGATGACCTAATTTGCTTCTCGATCTTGTGATTGTCAGAATTTTCCGGAGGAGGATTGCTTCAAATGCAAGAGATTTTAATTAAAATTAGATGACAAACGCGAAATGACACAGCTCGTCGTCACAGGTTTGAATCTCGAGGATTTAATTTTTTTTTTCACCGAGAAAATTAAAAAAAAAAAAATCACGAACGAGAGTGGTGGTGGTAGTGAGAGAGAAAGGAATGACGAACATAAATAATTAACCGCCAATTTATTATTTTCATCTCCAATAATAAATGCTATTGGTCAGAAATTGGAAAAAAAAACAACTTAATTAAATGCCATTTTTTTGTCAAGATGCCCGATTCTTAACGAAATCTGATTTATTAGAAAAAGAATAACATTGACGTTTAAGGAAAAAGACAGAAATAGATATATATTCATTATAGATTTCGAGAATATTCAACTCTGAAAAACATATAACTAGTAGGGAAAGGAAGAGGACACACTTGGCCTTTTTGATAGAGTCTTTCTCATTCGTCAACCGCAGTCACCTACTTGTACTCTGTTTATTGCACTAATCACGATCAAAAAGGTGTTTAATCTCTTTTACGTACACGCTTCTTTGATTACCATGACTTGTAAACACAGAAAAAATGGAGGCGAAATCATGACCCTCAATTGGCATTAGCATTCCTTCCAAGTAAAGCTAGTCTCTTTTTTTCTCCTTTACAGAAACTTTATTTACAATTGTTTCAATTAGCCAATAATGCGTAACTTTAAATTAACATATTTACAAAAAAAAAAGAAAAATTATGACGACTGTTTCAAAAGAATTTAGCCAGTCAAGTTTAAATTTAAAATTAATCTTTCTAGTTTTACTAAATCATTTGTAGTCTGGATATGAGGAGCTTGGGTAAAATTGAATGAGTTGGTCATATTACAAAATCCTTCAAAAGGTAAGCCCAATACTCCTATTGGGCCTTAATACAGACCCAATATAGAGCTTCGCTCGGAAACCCTCTCCACGATTCAGAAGTGGTAGTTCAATAGTTAAGATACGTGTTATAACCAATAAAACACCTACGCGTGGCAACGCACGTGTTGACTTCCTCCGTCTTCTTCACGAGCCAGCAAAACAACGTCGTAAAACATCAAAAACTCGTCAGATCGATATTCTCACTTTCTCTCCACTACATCGGAGCAGCCGCCATGGATCTTCACCGGAGCTCGACGATCATACTCCTGATCCTCTCAATTCTATCCCCCGCAACGCTCTCAATGCGCTACGAGCTGCTCTCAGGCCACACGAAATGCATCTCCGAGGAGATTCACGCGAACGCAATGTCCGTCGGCAAATACAGCGTCGTAACCCCTATCGAAGATCATCCTCTTCCTCCTTCCCACAAAATCACCGTCAAGGTAAACAATAATACATCCCGAAACTCGCTCGAATCTTATCAGCATTCCCATCAATTTTGCAAATGTGTGTGTGTGTGTGTAATTAGGTGACATCGCCGCAAGGAAATGCTTACCACGAGGCGGACGGAGTGAGCGCGGGGCAGTTCTCGTTAACGGCTGTGGAGACTGGAGATTACATCACCTGCATCTCAGCCGTTGATCACAAACCGGAGACGGTGCTGACCATTGACTTTGATTGGAGGACGGGTGTTCATACCAAGGACTGGTCCAACGTGGCCAAGATGAGCCAGGTCGAAGTAAGAATAGTCAAAAACTAAACTCCTTCTGATGATCAGTTTTAGCATTTTGCTGGAGTGTGTTGTGAGGAGTTGATAGCTAAGTTAGAGACCATAGACATGATGTTGTTATAAGTGGAAAGTTTTATAACTCGAATTTGAGTCTGCGCATTGCCTATGCTTCGTTTGGTGCTAGTTCAAGTGATATTAGAAGAGAGATTGATTAGTTTACTATGAACTCGATTGGTTGCTTCAGCTCATTCTTCTTTCTCTATAATTGATTGATCCTCCTGCAAAGTGAAGATAGATAGGAATCTTAGGCTTTTGCAGACGACAAAGAGATAACTAGCTTTCGATAATGCCATTATTATAGCCTCTAAAAGCGGTTGCAGAGTTCTTTAAAGATTTGCTTTATTCGGTTGCTTCAGCTCATTCTTCTTTCCCTTATAAAATGAATTGATCTCGTTCAAAGTGAAAATGGTGTGGACTAGGCTTTTGCAGACAACAGAGAAAGAAACTAGCTTTCAATGGTGACGTTGTATCCTCTTAAGATCTTAACGTTTTTTTTGTTTTAACTATTTTTATGGTTTGGATCTTTGATGTTATTGGCTAGAACATTGAGTCTGAGGTTAAGAAGTTACTCGATACTGTTACTTCCATCCATGACGAGATGTTTTATCTCCGCGACAGGTAACTTTACACGAAAAACCATGTCTTCCCTTTAAATGCTGAGGAAGAGAATAGCTCAAAACTCAGAAACCCATCTTCTTCTGGTATGTTGCAGGGAAGAAGAGATGCACGAACTAAACATATCGACAAATTCGAGGATGGCATGGTTGAGTTTTCTGTCGCTTGGGGTTTGTTTATCAGTCGCAGGTCTTCAGTTTTGGCACTTGAAGACTTTCTTCGAGAAGAAGAAGCTCATTTAGGGAGAGACCCATCATTACCATGTCTTGAGGGACAGAGATTGTATTGATACCTTGAGACTCTAATTTTGTTACACAACTGGATTCAGTTTTGTCAAGCATTTTGTTATTCCATTTTTGCGGGAACAGACATTAACCTTGTGTGATATGATCTTAACATCTCACTGATCTTCAAACTCATTTGAGTCCATGGAAAAAACAAAAGCTTTTTCTTATTATATGTCACACCCCTTACGTACAGATTCCAACACTCTTTAACTAACAAACAATCAACCAATGGGGTAGCAAAGAGACACAAGCAAAACAGAAAACCTTTTCACATAGATTTGTACTTGGGGACGAAAGATAACGATTCATTTGTACAGACGTCATAAAGCAACAATTTCTCTTTCAATTTCATCTAGCAATGACAATAAAAGATGAACAAAAGCAAGTTTGTGTCAATAATAATTATACTATACTAATAAACAAACAAAAAGTACAGTTTGATATTACAATATACCTTTCATCCACACAATGTGTAACCGATCATCTGAAACAACAAAACAAAGATACAACACATAACCCCCTGTAATTTTCTTCCTCATGTACAAAAGAATACATATTAGTAAAGAGAAATCTGAAAACACTAAAAAGCTTTAAGTATCACACCAGAACATAGAAGAACAACCCCTTCTGATGAACTGTCTGAGATTGTTTCTTCTCTTAAATTGTTTGCTCTTCTTTCAGCCTAAGGCGCGCAACGGGCTGCTGCTGCTGCTGATTTATGTTAGCCAAACCGCCATGCCTTAACTGTGCCGCTGCAGCAGCGGCATGGCTGCTTGATTTAGCTGCTGGAGGGTCATGGCTATGTTTACCTTCGTAGGTTGTTACAACAGCTTTTGGATCTGTTGCTGCTCTCTCCACATGTTTCCTCACTCCACATCCTTGTGTTGTGCACTTGTAGTAACTCCTGTGGATCATAAGTTGAATACATTAACAAGAATGTATTAAGAAATAAACTATAATCGGTAAATGATTATTTGTTTATTATTACCTCGGATAAGGATTCCCTTTGACAACTTTCTGTCCATACTTACGCCATCTATATCCATCATCTAATAGATCAACTTCACTTGTTGTCTGAACAATAATTCTAGCTTCTGCTACGGTTCTATATGAAGCAGCAACAGCAGCAGCTGGTTCCAGAACTCGAACTTCTGTACTTCTGCACATTCAAACATCTCTCTCACCAACCAAAAAAAATGGATGATACAATCATCATCAAAAGCTTATAACTATATATATATACCTTCTCTTGGGATCAGGCTCGTCCTCAACTTTCTTTCTCACACCAGTGTTGTCTCCATTACCAACTTCTTCGCTGTCACTTGCCTCAGACATTTGCTCTGTTGTAGCTTGACTTGCCGCTTCGTGTTGTTCCCTCGTAGTTTTGTTAGGATTGTTATTAATCAAGCTATCTTTGTTGTTTCCACGCTTAGTGTTCTGAGGAGGTTCGTGACTGTGCTGACCTTTGTAGATGATCTCAGTTACTTGTCCATCAAGAGATCTCTCAACCTTCTTCTTGACAGTACATCCAGGACTCGTGCACTTGTAATAGCTTCGAGGAAACTCGCTGCCTTTGACTTGCTTTTGTCCATACTTTCGCCAGTTGTAGCCATCATCTGCTGGTTTGTCGACATTTAGAGGCTGTTGTGACCTGTGCTCGATGATGGTTATATGACCCGAGGTTTCTCTTTGGGCTAGCAGTGAAGAATCCGGAGCTGATGAAAATGATTGGGCCTGAGAGGAAGGAGGGTTCTCGGTTTGAGGTTGTTGCATATTGGCATTGGCTTGAACTGCTTGTGCTGTGACTTGTGCTAGAGCTTGCTGATGTGTCATTCCATATGATCCCTGCACATTATTTACATTCCAGGTTAGGGCAAGAGCTAGGAAAAAATAATATAACAACACATTGCATGCCCTGAAAATTCCTACCTTTTCAATTCTTTCCTCTACTAGACAATCCACAAATCTCCCTAATAAACACCCTAATCAAACTCTTAATCTTATTTCTACAACATTGACCTAGAATTAAGACGAATTGAATGTTTTTTTTCTTGTTCTTTCTATCTTCCAGACAAATGGCTATTACAAGTCTATAATCTGTTTTTGCTAACAAAAAAAAAACTTGTCTTTTTTGCCTGAGCAGCCAACGAAGCAAAGAAAACAAGAAACAGCTCAATAAACAAAGCCATAAACTTTCAGTTTCCATAAATAGATTTTTAAAAAACTTCTAACACACAAAGAATAACCAAAATAGAAACCTGAAGGGGAGAGAAAAGACCCAAGAAGCTCGGCGAATCCAGCCGCATCGCCGGACTTATTAGCCCTGGCTGTACGGTGAACATAGACGGTGACTGAGAGACCATCAAACCGGTGGGTCTGCTCTGCTTGAATCTCGGATCAACAACATCAACACTACTAGAGCTATTACTATTCCCTTCACTACCCGCCGGAGAAGGCATGACTCCGGCGAGGAGCTGAGAGAAAGACCTACTAGACTCATCGGAATCTGAGAACATGTTCGAGACCAGAGTCATCGGACCAGGGCTGAATCCAACGCCGCCACCGTTGAAGAACATCTCACCAAACGGCCGTGGAGGAAGAGATAAAGTGGGTCGCGATGAAGAAGCTCCAGTGGTGGACTTCTCCTTCTCCGACATCGATCCCCAAAATGAACAAACAGAAGAAGAAAAGATAAATCTTTTTTTTTTGTATATATAAACTGTCTGTGTGAATCAGTGTCGTGTTTCGTTCCGCTTTTTTGCCGTTTTATGTTTCTTTTAGTGGAGATTTCGAGTTTTTTCTTCTTTTATGTTCTGTTAAACGGATCTATAAACATAAAGAGATAAAAGCTTTTATGTTCTAGGAGTACCAAAAAGTCCACGATGCAGATATATGTAAAGGACACATTCGTTTTTTTTCTCGCAAAATTATTCAATTTACTTGTATGATTTATTTGAGTAATGAGCAGTAAAACAGAAAAATAAAACAAACGTTTTAAAAAACTTATTATCGGTTTAAAAGGAAAAAAAATTAAAGATATTAGATCATTGTAATTGCAGTATTACAATATTTTACAATTTAAGAGAATTTAAATCAGAAGTAAAAGTTGACAAAAAGAAAAATCAAAACTTAAATATCTTTTGTGGTACGCGTCATTGTCAACAAAGCTGGGTCTGGAAGTATAATATGAGAACAATATAAAAAAGATGTATTAACCTTTAACCAAAAGAAAACGAAATTTTCTTACCAAATTGATATATTTATTTGATTTCGGTTTAGGTTTCATCTTTTTACAAAAGGTGTCGGTATTATATCGAACCATGGACGTGGAGTGAAGAGGCAGATGACAAGGCCACTTCTACTCCACGTTGTATGAAATTCATACTGAAACGATAGCTGGCATTCCGTTTTCAAAGCCCATTTTTATCTTCATGGGCTATCGAATAAGAGCCTAACCACATGACGATCGAGAAAGCCTAAGAGACGTTTTTGCTGAACTTTATACCACCGTTGGATTACATGATATTCTGTTTAACGGACTGAGATGAGATCAATATTTTTTTTCCAAGGTGTTTCCACATTTTGATTCAAAACTAGAGTTTGAAATAAGAAAATACTTCGATCCCATTATATTTTGTATTCCACAATAGAATAAACATTGTTACTCTAAAATTAAAATGATATTTTATTTTTTATTTATTACTTTATTTATCAATTCAAAATAATATAAAACTAGAATATAATTAAACTCCAATATGAAGTTATTCTATGTATTTAAATGAAGTTTTACATTGTAAATGCTTTAAGTATTTGTTTTAGTATGGCTAGGCAAATACATATTTGATCACACATCTATTTTGTTTAATAAAAAAACAAGACTTTTGGTTCTTTGGCCATTATAGTATACCTTAAAGAGAAAAACAAACAGATCGTCATTTCAAAGTCTCAGAATAAATTAATGTAGCTTATTTTAAACACATCTAAATGATTCTTAAAAACATACTGCTGTGATGATAAGAACGTTAAAAACTACATGTGTCCAAAACCAGCTTACTATGATGAAAGAACATTAAAACTATATTACAGAACAATAATAAACCTGTGAATAAAATACTGAATAGTTATACAAAGAATTATACTATTGGTATGACTTTTATTTTAGGCATTCGGATGTTCACCAAAAATTGTATTCATTAGTATAATAAACTCAAAAATTGATGAAAATATTTACTTATATGTAACTGTAACTAAATAATTATTTATAGTTTCTAATAAAATATTATATACAACAAATGGACGAGAGCGGATTTTTAAATAGTTATTTTTCAAAAGGGGATGGAGGTGAGCTAGTGGGAGAGGAGTGGCAAATAATTTACTTTTATAAATACCAATTTTATTTTTGTTTTAATATCAACTATCAAGCTATCAAATTATTTTCCGATGTGATATGCATAGTGAGTAACTTTAGAGTCACATATCTACACTATAGTTTTCAACCACCATGTTGTCTGTAGAACCTTAATTTATTATTTAATTTCTTATTTTAAACATATAGATTCTTACTACTTTGCCGCTTACTAAAGTGTATTCTTTAGCCCTGTCTTTAGCAATGCCATATCACTTTTGAATAAAACTTAAGAATTTATGTTCAACCCAGACCAATGCTAAAAAACTACAACAAGGATTTTATTGTGGCCGTGAATACAATTGTTTGACACATAAATCAAAGAAAAATGACAGTTGCATATGGCTTGCATGTGTATATATTTTTATCTCAGTTTGATTATGAAATCAATTTGGTGGGACACACCATAAGAAGAAGTATGATAGGACCCTTGACTAATACTCAGTTAATAAATCTTAATTTTTTGTTTCTGATGAGAGTGACATTTCCGAAAGCATACTTTGGACCACTTTTAAGGTCTATTCCCAACTTATCTTGAACCCAATAAAAGCATTATAACTATTGATATATAATATCTTATAAATAATACAGACCATTCGGTCTATTATCTAAGTCTTCAAGTTATTCGATCAACCATTTTAGTCTAGTAACTTCGTATATATTAATATACAAAGCTGTAGCATTGTGTTTAAATTCAATAATACTATTTAATTCACTTCCAGCATTCTCTGATTAAGCGTTTAAGATACTTAGCAAATTAAACAACAATTAAAAACTCGGTCAAAAAATTATACTCATGTCTCGCGGTAAAAATAGTTAATGCGTATAGATCTACTATGTATAGTTCTTGGATTTTTTTAAAAATGAGACAAAGTAGTAAATTTTCAGGTGTTTCCTCGATATACAAATACGGTTAACGATGTGTATTTTTTTTTTTGACTGAATTTTTGCAAACGATGTGTATTAACAAAACAAAATGAGCGTAGCTTAAATTTTTGACCGAATCCCGATTATTTAAAACTAGATATTTTTGAAGAATATCAAAGTTTATGTGACTGTGTGAGATAAGAAAAACTATAAGAATTTATACTTTTGTACATATATTTACAGCTCAGTCCTTAAAGAGTTTTGGTCATCTCGATAATAAAAGGTGGTACTTATTTTGTCACGCCTTTAAGAGCTAAATTAACTTTATTATTCACATAAAGTATGTGTGCGGGTGATAGAACTCAAAACAAATACTAGTATAAAATGAATAGGTTTGGAGGCATTTCAGCCATTCGGTGTATTACGAGTTTACGACACACACTAAACGTATCAAATATTAACATTACCATTTAATTTCATGGCTATGTGCCTTACAGTCTTCGACAAATACGTTTATATATTTTTAAAAATTATATTTAGATCCTTATTCCTTGCAATTCTTTGAAAACTGCGCTCGTAGATCCCATCAGTGTCCAAAATTTTCTTCATTTTTTCTATAATCCAAAATCAACCCGATCACCAATCCAGGAAAACTGACTAACAAAAATTATAAATTTTCTTTAAGCAAAAAAAATTATAAATTTTCCTCATGTAAATGAAAAATGAAAAAATGATTTTTTCAAAAGAAAAAAAAAAGTAAACGAAATATGATATCACAGTAGCCAACGAGTTGGAGATAAAAGAAAATAAAATTTTAGCCGGGACCCATACATTGTTTGCTGTCAACAGATAATTAATTACAGCTTTATTCAATTATATAATATTTTTGAAATAATGATTAGAGAAAATAATGTGTTTACCATATGTTTTAAACGTACTCTTAAAGCAGCAAAGATATATGGAGATAGTCTAGAAGATAACCACTTCACATTTCATTACTTTTTTCAAAGCAGAAAATTAAATATATTCCTTCCTTTTCAATTTAGTTGTCATAATTTTTTTTTCGTTTTAAAATATATGTTTTATAATTTTAATGTAAAATTTATTGATTTTATATATTATTCTATTTTTCATCGATTGAAATATAATTAGATTTATAGATAATAATGTTTTTATGTAAAAAACATAAAAAATAAATATTTTCTTAATCTGCTGCATAAACCTAAAACGATAACTAAAATAAAACGGAATGAGTATTAACTAAATAATTAATAAACAAAACCATAATTTAATTGTTCTATATATGGAAGAAATTTATAAGTATATATATAATCGACCATAAATTTATTACCAAAATATTTCAAAAAAAATTTAACGAGTCAAAATATTCATCTTATTCTCTCTTTAAACTGTAGGACTAGTATAAGTCTTAAAAAGGCTAAAGTTATTACATTTAACGGAAGGGAGAAACCACAAGAAGAAAAAAAAAAAAAGCAGAGATAGAGAATAGAATAAAAAGGGAAGGGAAAGAGAAGACCGGATGTTGACAAAATAATTAAATGTCACTGTTGTGTTTTGATAGATAGATTGATAGATAGAGAAGAAGGAAGAGAGGTCGTTTGTTTTGTTTATTTTGTGATTTTCGGATCTTTCCCTTTTCTCTCCCCTAAACAAACCTTATTTTTCATTTCATCCTCTCACATAAGAAGCAGACGAAGAAGAAGAAAAATAAAGGAGATTTATTTTCCTCTCCTGCAATTTTACTTTTGGTTGGGTAGAGAGAGAAGAGAGAAGAGAAGAGTGGCCCAGTTAGATCGAAGATTACGATCTATTTTTATTTTTACCTTTGATTTTTTAGATTTTTTTTTTGGGTTTATTTAACTTTTGTTAAAAACTTGTAAAATCTCATCATTTTTGAGCTTCTGAAGAAAACATCGATGCGACTTGGGGATAAGAGGATGTGGGCTTGAGGTATAGACTCTGATAATTCGATTTTTTATTTGATGATTTTCGATTTTTTTTTAATCTGCTTAATTCTCAGATAGGTTTTTACTAGATTAATGCATTCCTTCTGTCAATTTAGTTCATTCATGTGCAGATTCTTTGTAATCTAACTTTAGATTTCGACTTGTTAGAACTCAATCATTCTGAAGACGACCACTCAAAACCCTTAGACAGTGTGTGAAAATTCTCACTTTACAATTGCTATATGTTTTTGACTTTGTGAGCGTCTGTTGTTATAAAGCTAATTTCAGAAATGGGTTTATGGTGATGGAACCAGATTTTGAGCTCATGGAGTTAATAAAGTTTTTGTCTTTACGGAGGAAATGTGGTTAATGCTTTGTTGTGTAGTTGATTTATGAATTGGGGGCAATAATGCTAATGTCATTTTGAATCAGAGCTGTTCACTCTCTTGTCCAACACTAAAGTTATTGTTTTTTTTTTGTGGAGTAGGAATGGGAACAAAGGTGCATTCTGAAACCTTATCTCCTCCTGGAAGATATCATCACTCTATGAGAGATCTCAACAACGATTTTAACGGTTGTAATAGATTGCCATTGCTCAACAGTGACAATAATCGAACCTCGGCGAATGACCAATCCTACAGAGATGTGGTGAGAAGGACAATGCTCGAACACGAAGCTGTTTTTAAGTCACAGGTTAGCTAGTTAGTACTTAGTAGAGGCTTATCTCTGGCTTTGTTCAGCTCTTGGTTGATTATGTGTGTTGAGCTTTTTTTAATCTGTAACTTAGGTTTTGGAACTTCACCGGGTATACGGGATACAAAAGGATATGATGGATGAACTGAAAAGGAAACAGTTTAATAAAGAATGGTGCGGTCCAATCGAGGCATCATGTTCATCTCAAGCTACTACTAATGATGATATCCGTAAATGGAATATGCCTAGTTTTCCATCCATGTCGGTAGTTGAAGATAATGGCCATTCTCCCATGAAAGGAATCAGTTCTCAAGGTGTCGTCCTTGGTCAGGTTCCATGGCAGAATGGAGCTAGTTCCAGACATGTTGAAACGCTGGAGGTTAGACCGACGAAAATCAGGAAAAAGATGATAGATCTTTGCATTCCGGCTGATGAGTACATTGATGACAGTGAAGACGTTATAGAGTTGAAAGATCACAGGGTTAGCCAGCTTCCTAATGGAGCTGAGCCTCGTGGAGATAGTTTCAGAATTGGGTATGGTTCGAGTAGTAGAACCAATGGCTTGGCTGATTTGAACGAACCATTTAAGGCACAAGAAACAAATGAAGTTGCTTATGGCAATTTTCAAAGCCATGTTCATGACTATGGAAAAGTTCTGAACTCGGGCAGTGTAAGGGAGAATGTTCCTGTTAACTCTCTACAACCAGATGAGAACGGTAAACCGAAAGCCTGGCCACAACAACACCAGCCCTTAAGAATTGGTAAGATGATACACTAAGTTATATATTGTTGGATTTTTCTTCTTTGTTTTTAAATTTTCGTATCTGCAGATCCGTACACTGGCACACATAAGCCTACTACTCCATTTCTTCAACCGGGCAAGCCACTGGATTCATCGTCTCAGTCTATGCAAGTTCTTATGAACGGTTCACAAAGAGTAATGGGTTTACCTAATGCTGGTCCTCCTCCAAGCAAGGCAGACTTCTGGAGAGGAAAGACGTTTATTGATCTAGAAGCTGATGATACTGATACCAACACTAGTCATGAAGTCATCCATGGATCAAGTTTTGCTTCTCATCAACCACGCCACTTGTATCCTTATAATCCTACTCCAGATTCTGCTGTCCCTTGGAACCGTCTGCATTCTTTTTGGCAGAATCCTAGCTTTGGCTTCCCTCAGAGAGTTGCTTCAGCGCAGAGATACCCGGTTCTTAACCTATCTGACACAAATGCTCAGAAACTAGGGGGTCTTGGAGATAGATTACAGTTTGAAAGCAATCCTAGGTATAACTCAGGGTGTGGGAGTACTATTCGGACAAACCACAATAACATGTTTTACAATGAGTGTTCTACTTCATCAAAATCAAAAGGGACTGGCTATACTTATCCTAACGGAGGAAGAAGTGATCACAGCCTCTTGGATTTGAATGGCTCTGAGGTGAAGTCTGTGAGAGATTTGAACTTGAATGTGACACTTTCAAACAGTAACGATGAGGAACATCTAGCTACTTTACCATGGCTTGTAAAACCCAAGTCTGCTTCTGATTGGAGATGTAATAATGTTGCTGTTCCGAGTTCTTCTTTGAAACCTTCCAACATCAAAAAAGAGGAGGGAGGAAACAGTGTTCAGAATCTTATGTGGCTAGAGAGGTTAAAGTCTGGTTCTTGTTCCAGTAAACAACCATTGACTGATAATGTCAAAGCTGGAACTGCTTACAGAGATGAATCCAATGCAGAAAGAGATAAAGTCCATAGGATAATGCTAGACATCAACGAACCGTGTGAACCACTTTCAGATGAGGAGGATCAGCAGATTGAGAAACAGACCAAGTTTCATATTGATTTGAACATGTCGGTTAGTGAAGACGAAGAAGATGACAACCGGTCTGCTCCTACCAGTTCAAAACTGATCTCAAGGAGGCCAATGATAGATTTGGAAACTGTTCCTGAGTCTGATGTTGAAGAAGAACCATCAGAAGAGACACCAACAGAAGAAAAGAATCTTGAGAAACCGCCAGAGTTTGAGAAAACAGCAGCGGAGACAATAGTTGCCATCTCTTCAGCTTGCCAAGACATAGAGCTTGAAGCTGTTGCTTCATCTCCAGAAGCAGCCGTCATCCTTCACTGGTTTGCAGAGACAGTAGACACGCACAGAGAGAATCTAGACCAGAAGCTCGCTTCTTCCTCGAGGAACCAAGCGCGTTCCATCGAGGAGATAGACTACTTCGAGTCAATGACCCTGCAGCTACCCGAGATCACAGAAGAAGAGTACATGCCTACGCCGTTAGTCCCTGAAGACCTCGTATTAGAGGAAACCTCTGTGGCCACGAGCCACCAAAGACCAAGAAGAGGAAACGCGAGGAAAGGAAAACAGAGACGAGACTTCCAAAGAGACATCCTCCCTGGACTTCTGTCTCTTTCGAAACACGAAGTGACTGAAGACATTCAGATGTTTGATGGGTTCATGAGAGCAACGGGAAGCTCATGGACTCCAACGGGTATAACGAGGAAGAAAACCGGTGCGAGAGGAAGACCGAGACGTGTCATAACAAACCCTGAACCGGTGGTTTATTACCCGGTTTCGGCTCCTTGTCCCTCCTCGGTTCAACAGCATGTGGGGAATCAGAGCAGCAACGGTGAGATTGAAATGGGGTTTGAAGATGGAAGCTTTGGAGGTTGGGGTAAAATGACAAGAAGGCCGAGGAGACAGAGATGTCCTTCTTCATCAAATGTAACTGCAAGTGTAACCAACGTTCATCATCACACGCGGATGTCACGTGATGGTTGGGAATAAATTGTACTATTTGATTACCATAGATTATCATTACTGTCTGATTCTTTTTCAGAAATGTTATCGTATAGAGAGGGAGAAAGATATAATATCAGACTGTTTGCGATATAGATATTTTCATCGAGGAATTTTTATTTTATTTTCGCTTGGTGATATATCATGAAGATTTTCATTTTGGGAGTTGATTTAGATTGGTTGTTTTTTTTTCGTTTTAAATTGGGTTTATATAAATAAAATTTAATATGGTTATTGTATTGGCTATGTAAATAAAAATGCATGAGCCTATTCGGTTCTTTTTGCTCAATTAATCAATCGCCCTTGTGTATTTAGACTGCAATTGAATTGTTAATTTGTGGATTGGAATGCTGTTGAATGATGAATTCTACAACCGTTCTAAAAAAACATAAAGAAAAACATTTCTATACAATTTTGAGAAAAGATTAATATATTGAAATGAATACTATTCAAAACCCAATGATAAGTTTTAGAGAAAAGTTTCTCTTTCTAAAATCCTCTCTTTTGAGCTTAAGTCTCTCCATCCTTTAGAGTCTTTGACTTCTTAAAGAATTGGAGCTTTGATTAGGATAAACTTTTCCTCTTTCCCCGATCTAAAGTTTTTTAGGTCCTTTTTAACTTATTCCACTGAAATTCTTTACTTCTCTTCTGGGTTTCCTTTGACGTTCTTATCTTTCCCGGAGAAAAAAAAAAAAAAAAAAAAAACAAACAAACAAAGAACATAGGCAACGGTTCAACCGGCCATGTCTTCTGCTCTTGATAAAGCTCTTCTGGCCATGTCGTTAGAAGAAGAAGAAATACCTTTCGACCTTCCGGATCTTCCTCAATACAGCTCTTGTCAAAACAACTCGATCAGTTTGATAGGAAGAATTCTTAATCCTGATTGTCAGAAGGTATCAAATCTGATTCGAGATATGCCCCGTAAGTGGCAAAAGTTTGATCGTGTTCGGGGTATAGCGTTATCTCCGGAGAGATTTCAATTCATCTTCAAGTATGAACATGATCTGTTGGAGGTTTATGAGAAGGGAGTTCACTCGTTCAATGATTGGACTTTGGCTATCGAAAGATGGGTTGAAAGGCCACCGCCAGATTATCTCAATTTCATTAACATCTGGGTTCGTCTGCGTAATATCCCGGTCAATCATTATACGGCTAAAGCGATTGAAGCTCTGGGTGATTTGGTTGGACGAGTTGTGGTAGTCGCCTTCGATCCTTCTAAACCTCGTATAAATGATTATGAAAGAGTCTTGGTTCGATTTGATGTCTCCAGACCTCTATACAAATCAAGGATCGTTAATCTTCCAGGCGGTGAGCAAACTACTATCTCTTATGAGTACGAAAGGATTCATAAAAGATGTTACCACTGTCAACGTTTAACACATGAGCAAATGGTTTGTCCCTTCAAGCTTCGAGATTTGCAAAAGAGTTCAGAACAGAGTAATATCTTATATAAAGGATTGAAGACATCACAAGATAAGGTATTAAAGAATCTGATCCTCTTTTTGGTGTTTTAGAAGAAAATCAGGTTGGGATTAATCCAGCTACTGGAAGGCCGAGAATTGCAAAGGAGGTTCTTGATGGTATGAGACAGTATCTTCTTACTGCTTCAGGTCCTGAAAAGATAATCAGAGAACTTAGGGTCAAGGCTTCTTTGGAGGATATTGGAAATGATCCTATGGCTCAAAAAGCTTTTCTCAGTCTGGAAACATTACCTTTGATAACGTCTGATATTGACAAAGGAAAAGGCCCAGTTTTTGAATATCAGAAAGCAACACCGGCGGAGTTTCCTGATTCAGTTCCGGGTTATCATACTAAGCTTCTTGAGTCTGCCATTCAAGCTGGACGAAACAAGAACGAGTTCCCAATTCCAGAATTCTTCTATTCTGAAGGTTCAGCGAATAGCAGCTATGATAATTCAAGGTCTTATTTGGAATTCTCCTCAGTTAACTCGGCTATTGTTGGAGAAGCTGGTACATCACGTTCAGTTGATGTTTTTAAGTCTGGAAGAGCAAGAAGAAGACCTCCTAAAAGTAAAAGGCAATCAAATGAAGAAGCTCTAGATGCTAATCAGATCAGTTACAAGAACACAGTTGTCAAAAGAAAGTCTGATCAAGAAGTTAAGCAAGGTTCTAAGATAAAGCGAAAGCTTAATGAGGCGGTCCCTATGGAGGGACTGCCTAAAGATATATGAACCTTATGAGTTGGAATTGCCAAGGCTTGGGACGGTCTCAAGGCTTGGTAATTCCTCGTCTCAAGGAAATTCGTTCCACTTATTTCCCTGAGATTTTATTTCTGATGGAAACTATGCACAGTCGCGACGTTTTAGTAGATATACAGGAGTGGTTAGGATACAGCAGGGTTTATACAGTAGAACCTGTTGGTAGAAGTGGTGGCTTGGCTCTGTTTTGTAAGAAAAATGTAAAGATGGAGTTGAAGTTTGTGGATAAGAACCTTTTTGACTGTTGGGTCCAGTTTGATTCCTTCAGTTTTTATATTTCCTGTGTATATGGTGATCCCATGAATGTAAAACGTCCTAAATTATGGGAGCGTCTTTCGAGGATAGGAGTAAATCGCCAAGAGAGTTGGTGTATGCTAGGCGATTTTAACGACATACTACATAATGATGAGAAAAGTGGAGGTCCGATGAGGAAGGAAGCTACTTTTATTCCGTTCCGTGATATGATTAGAGCTTGTCAAATGACTGAATTATCCAGTACTGGAAACGCCCTTACTTGGGGAGGTATGAGAAACAACATGTGGATTCAATGTCAACTTGATCGATGCTTTGGAAATAAAGAATGGAACCGTTCGTTTCCTGCATCTAATCAAGCCTTTCTTGATAAAAGAGGCTCTGATCATAGGCCAGTGTTGGTGAGTCTAGTTGCATCTCAAGATATTTATAGAGGACAGTTTAAGTTTGATAGAAGGTTTCTTCATCAGCCGAATATTAAGAAAGCTATATCACTTGCGTGGAACAGTCCTCATTCTCTGGTTGATGCGTCTGTATCACACAGAATTCGCCTTTGCCGAAGAGCCTTGAGCAAATTAAAGAAGGTCAACTCTTTAAATTCAAAGTCTCGAATTATGGATCTGCACTCGAAGCTTGAAAGGGAGCAATCTTCGGATTTTCCCAATTTTCATTATCTTCATCTTCTCAAGTTGGATATAATGAAAGCATATAAAGATGAAGAATCATTTTGGAGCCAAAAATGTAAAGAGCGATGGGCAAAATCAGGTGATAAAAATACTAAATTCTTTCATGCTTCAGTCAAAGCAAACAGGTCAAAAAAAAGCATTGAGATGCTCTTAGATGGAGATGGAAAAGAGAATCGATCTGAGGCTTCAAAAGGAATGGTTGCTGTGGATTTTTTCACCTCTTTATACTCTTCTTCAAACCCATCTGACTTCAGTGAGTTATTTCAAGACTTCACTTCTAGGGTAACTCATTCGATGAATTTGGAATTGATCAAAAAAGTTACTTCATTAGAGGTTAAAGAAGCCCTTTTCTCTATTAACCCTTCAAAGGCCCCTGGTGCTGATGGTATGACTAGCTTGTTTTTTCAGCAATTTTGGGAAGTCATTGGAGATCAGGTTACATCGGAAGTCTGTAATTTCTTTGACTCGGGTTATCTACCTTCTGAATGGAACTATACTCATCTTTGCCTAATCCCTAAGAAGGTAAACTCATCACTTATGTCAGACCTTCGTCCCATCAGCCTATGCTCAGTTCTTTATAAGATTATTGCCAAGATATTAGCTCAGAGATTAAAACCTCTCCTTCCTCTCATTGTATCACCTACGCAATCTGCTTTTGTGACAGAGAGATTGATTTCTGATAATATCATAATGGCTCATGAGGTGGTTCATAGTCTCTCCACGCATCCGACTTTATCATCTCAGTACATGGCAATTAAATCAGACATGTCAAAGGCTTTTGATCGGGTCGAATGGAAGTTTTTAAAAGCTTTGCTTCATGCTTTGGGTTTTCATCAGCAATGGATACAATGGATCATGGTTTGCGTGACAACTGTTACTTATTCGGTACTGATTAATGACAAACCGCATGGTTACATTGTTCCACAGAGAGGGTTAAGACAGGGAGATCCCTTATCTTCCTTTTTATTTGTCCTTTGTACTGAAGCCTTGATTCATTTACTGAATAGATCTTCTGCCCAACATAATATTTCAGGCATTCAGTTTGCAGTAACAGGACCTTCTCTCCATCATATGTTATTTGCAGATGACAGTTTATTCATTTGCAAAGCTGATTCTGCACAAACAGATGAGTTAAAGAGAATTCTGAGAGTGGATGAGGAAGCTTCAGGGCAAATGGTTAACCCAAGTAAGTCATCTATTTTGTTTGGAAGCAAGGTTAATGATAGAGTGAAGGAAGAAATCAAACAGAGTCTAGGGATTGAAAAGGAAGGTGGAATGGGGAATTATCTTGGACTTCCTGAGTGTTTTAAAGGTTCGAAGGTTGATATGCTCAGGTATATCCATGATTCTTTAAAAACTAGATTCTCTGGATGGTTTGCTAGACTTTTATCACAAGGTGGTAAAGATATATTGATTAAGACAGTAGCTTTTGCCATGCCTATCCATGCCATGTCTTGCTTTAGACTTCCTAAAACCACTTGTGATTCTCTAGCTTCTGCAATTGCAAATTTTTGGTGGAGTTCCTCTGAAGATAAAAGAAAGATACATTGGGTGAATTGGGATCATATGTGTCTCTCAAAGGAGGATGGGGGGTTGGGCTTCAGAGATATAGAAGTTTTTAATCAAGCTTTATTAGCTAAGCGAGCTTGGCTTATTCTGCAGAATCCAAACAGCTTATATTCTCGGGTCATGAAAAGCAAATATTTTGAGAATGGAAACTTCTTGTCTGCTCCTCTTACCTCGAAACCATCTTTCGCTTGGAGAAGTTTACTTCATGGCCGAGATCTCTTGGTTAAAGGTCTTGACAGAATGGTCGGGAATGGTTCATCTCTTTATGTTTGGACAGATTCATGGATCAAAGATGGGTATATGCGAAGACCTCTGATAAAAAACCCAGTCATTGATATTGATCTTCGTGTTTCTGATCTGATTGACTATGTTAAAAGAGATTGGGTTAAAGAAAAACTGGAAGCTCTATTTTATCCTGAAGATGTAGCTTCAATATTAAAGACAAGGCCAGTGGTATCTAAAGAAGACTTTTGGGTCTGGAGATATAATAAAAGTGGAGAGTATTCAGTTAAATCAGGTTATTGGATGCAGAATCAGATTACAAATGCTCAACTGCATTTTGAAGCCAAAGTTATGCCTTCGATTAATATCCTTAAAGCTCAGGTTTGGTCTTTAAAAACAACTCCAAAGATCAAAACTTTTCTATGGAAAGCTCTCTCAGAAGCACTTCCTGTAGCAGATAGGATCCTATCAAGAGGTATGAAAGTTGACTCAAGATGCCAAGCTTGTGGAGTAGAAGGCGAGACTGTTAATCATCTCCTCTTTACCTGTGATGTAGCTCGCCAGATTTGGGCACTTTCTAACTTTCCAAAACCAAGAATAGCCTTCTCCTTGGGGTCTCTTTTCTCGAATTTTCACTATCTCCTCAAAGCAAGTAAGTCTTCTTCATTGCCTCCAGATATTGTTAGAAGGTTTCCTTGGACACTTTGGCATATTTGGAAAAGAAGAAATTCGATGATATTTGAGGGTAAATGTTTTTGTCCCTTGGAGACTGTTAAAAAGATAAATGAAGATGCAGATCTCTGGTTCTTAGCTCAAAGAGTAGAAGCTGAAATAGAAATCTGTCATCAATCAACTAATGGCCTTTCTCATCAAACCTGGATTCCTCCTCCTCCCTCTTGGGTTAAATGCAATCTAGCTTACTCATGGGACAAGAAAGCAAAGATAGTGGGAGTTTCTTGGCTGATAAGAAACCATGAAAGAAAGGTTCTTCTACATAGCCGACATGCTTTTGCTCAGATTGATAGTCTAGATAATGCAAAATTTCAGTGCTTATTATGGGCTATTAATAGCATGTCCAGCTTAAAGTTCTCAAACGTTATCTTTGGTACTGAAGCAAAAGATTTGGTTGGAGCTGTTACAAGACCAAAGGCTTGGCCTTCTTTTGCTTTCCAGGCTTCAGAGATCAATCTAGCGCTATCTACCATTCCAAGTTGGAAACTTCAACCAGAGATTCCAAATACTAATCAAGGTGCATTGCTCATTGCTAAAAGTGCCTCTTTTGGTCGCCGGTTACACTCTTATGTCGCAAGAGGTTATCCTTTTTGGCTCAAGAAAACTTTGGTTAATGATCTTGTACCTATTTGATTAGTCAAGTTTAGAAGTTGGTTGATCTATTTTGTCTCCTCACTTGTTTGAGGCATTTTGGGTTTGTGTTGTAACCATACCTCTCAGACTTTGTCATCTTGTATAATACCAGAGAGAAAAAAAAAAAAATGAATACTATTCCATTTTACAAAAGCTCCATACATTTTTTATCCACTTTTATTCCACTAGTTCCATGGTTACCATTTACATCACTAATTTGTAGTTTCACTGGTCATTTTTGCTCCCTACTTTGTTTTATAGACACCAGAGCGTTTAGCATAATCACAACAAATATAGATAGATTAAGGACATAACAAAGACAGAGAGATTAAGGAGCTCCCCATACTAAACGATACAGCATAAATTACTAACGTACTACAACCATACAACGTACGTACTTATTTAAATTGTATTACAAAGCGATAAAACAACGATTAAAGATCAATAATCACTTCATGAAACCCTGAGCCATCTTAGCATAACCTCCCAACCCACCACCAGACTCCTCTTCGGGTTTCTTAATCTCCGGCTCAGCCTGACTTTCCGGAGGAGGAGCACCGGTAGCCGGAGGAGGAGTACCGGCGGCGCCGGAGGAATGTGAGGACTCGAAATCGTTTAGATACTTCTCGGCCTTTTCGAGGTACTGGCCAGCGCCGCTCTTCTCATCGAGCTTTCCGTATTTCTGAGCGGCATCTAAGATATCAGCGCTGGCTCCGGCGACTTTAGCCTTGTCGAGTTTGTCTGACTCGTTGCGAGCGGCGGCCTGAGCAGCTTCGGCTACGACCTTGGCACTGGCCATGAGCTCGGAGGATGAAGCTGGTCTGTTTTCGGTTCCTTCGACGGGCTTGTTGTGGTCTGGCTCCTCTGGTTTGGAGTCGGAGAATTTCTTTACCTGATCGGAGAGGAAGTTCATCTTTCTTTTTCTTTTCTTTTTTTGTATTCTGAATGTGAATTTTTGTGTTGGGTGTAAGGGTTAGGAGATGGTGGATATGTGTATATATAGACAGGATATTTATCCACTACAAGGATATTCTTTTTCAAATTAAATAACGGATCCTCTATTAATAATTTGAAAGAAACAAAAAAAAAGTTGAGAGAAACATATTATAAATTTTGTCTTCTGTTTGTAAGTTGCACTAGTACACCATTATAGACGTAACTCCTTTGTATTGAAATTACAAAATATCATTGTTTAAAATTAAAAGCAAAAATAGTAAAACCAAACCAATTTTAGAAATTCAGAGGGAGCGAAAACTCTAGTCAATTATCAAGTTTAATACTCCCATAATCTATTATTTCTTAATACTACTATTTGTGTATGTTTTTTTATGTTTACTCTTTGTGTATGTTAGTTTTTTTTTTGTCACTGACTGTTTGTGTATGTTACAAAAGTATATTTTTGTTCGTTGATGAAAATAACTAAAGTTTGATGTGGGGTTGTTTGTCGTGGCCGAAAGGAAATTTAGTGATCGGTCAATATTATATTTATGACTGAATGTGATGTTCGCTTGTGGATCACACACATATTGATATTTCTTGTGTGGTGTTGAAGGCATTGGTACACACTTGAATACGAGATATCACATAAATATTATTATTGTTTTCCGTTAAAGACAGTCGTGTCGGCAGAAGGTTCGGTGGATGATAAATACAATCACTATCTTTTGTCGGTAGAGTAAATTACAAGTTTCTTTTAATTAAGAAAAAAACAAAAATAGCACCACGTACTCACGTAGGCCTTTCAAACTCAGCTTTGGTACGGGCCTACTAACAATTAACAGATCCCGTTTAAAAAACTGACATTAGTGACGCAGTTTTTACATTCTTTATTTATTATGTATTGTAATTAATTTATTATAATCTTATATAAACAATTTTCTGGCATGATGTGCATTTTGGTTTGAGTTTACCTTAAAATCAAACAAATCACTTTTCAGAAGAGACCATAGCTTTCATGTGGGGAGATTTGGGTTGCGCTACACCTTACATGACATTCAGCTACATTGAAGTACTAAAGTGCATGGATCCTCCGTGACGCTGATTTGGAAATATAAGTTATGATCGTGCGTGGTTACTCGTGGGCATGGCTGGCCCGCATGGGATTAGTCTTGGTAACAAGTTTTTGTAAAAGGTCCAAAGTCCACTGTTTAGAGAAATTCGATTTATGTTTTTGTCTTTGTCCATTAATGTTTTTCAACTTCTAATACGTATACATTTCACAAGGTATGCCTAAAATTTACAACGTCATAACCATTTTAATATAATTTTAGTAAAAAACATTTCTACAATTTAGAGACCAAGACCGTACGATCTCTGTATATTATTAGTTCTATAAAATTTTGAGTTAAGGCAAATGATTCACAAGACTATTCTCATAGCCGGTCTTACCACACAACAATGTGCTATCTAAGAAGACTAACAAAAACAAAGATATGCTTCAATCACAACAGCCTGGACAAGAAAACCTTGGACACATGCATGAATTGATTTAAGCTACGTTGCAGTAAGTGATCTTGTAATTGTGTATTCACATTCTCATCAGACATCAGAAACATAATCTCCATGGCTACTGCAAGAAGGGAGGCTTCGGTCGGCTCAGTTTGTTTTATGAAATCAATGGGAGTGTGATGTTTAGTGAATATCATGTTATCAGATTTTGCAAGTAATGGTGTAATCTTTCTTTGATTACATATTGTATAAATCCATCTCTCACACATACACACAATATGTACAGCTAACAAGTATCTGAGGTCCTCTGTTTTAGTCTCAGAAACAAGAACATGCTTTTCCAGGAATTTTACCGGTTTTGCGGACAATTCCTGCTCTCTCCTTCACCTGGAACTCTTCGTTCTGCCTTTGTTTCTCCGCCTGAGCTCTGGCTCCGGAAGCAATCTGTTCGGTGTATTCCATGTCTTCCCTAAATCTCTGCAGACCTCTCTTTCTCTTCTGTTCTTGTTCGCTCTGCTGTTTCATGTACCAACTAATATTAGTAAAAAAACATTTTCAAACTATCATGAGATTAGATTGAACTAAGTCAACCTCAGATTTGTCCAGCTTCCTTCTAGCTTTGTCCCTCTTCTTAGCTTCCCACAAATCGATCTTTCGGTTTAACTTCTCGTACCTGAGCATGTGTAATACATATGTTACATGTAATAATAACATTCATGTGTAAGTCTCTTTTTGTGTGTATTGTTTGAGACTTACCTTGCTTTGATCTTAGCTAGTTCAGTTTTTTCCCAAGCATCAGCTGTAGAATCATGTTCTCGACTAGTACCCCCTGAACTTGGCCTTTTAGTTTCTCTAGGTGGAAGCCGCAGAGGCGAAGGTGATAGAGGTGGAGGAGGGGGTGGTAATGGTGGTGGTGGAGCACGACGTTCTGATCGTGTCCTGACCGGTTCTGATCGTGTCCTGACCGGTGGTTGTATCTGCATTGGAGCAGGCGGTTCAGAAACCGGTTTTCTTGGTCTCTCATGTTTCTCTTCTAAATCTTCACTTCCTCTGGTGCGATCTTCTTTCAAGTTCATGGAGAACGTAGGAGTCTTTTTCACCGACGATGACTTCCTCACTGGAGACTCTAGCTTTGGAAGTTTGTTATCATTTAGCTCTGGTTCTTTAAATGAAAGTTGTCCTGTGTCAATCAACACAACAAAAATGCAAAATTAGTTTCAAAACATGCAGTAAACAAATAAATATTGAGTTATTCTGAAAACGTCACCTGAGAATCTTCTTGATAAGCTTCTTGGTTCCTCTAAAGGAAAAGCGTCTTCTCGTCCACTCTGTTTTGTTTAAAAATTACAAATTAGATCTTTTTGCAAAATATAAGAACATCTTTCTCTCTTTCTTTAAGAACCCTTACATGATAACTCTCTAGCCGAGTTGTTTCAAAAGTGGTTATGGCATAAGCAGTGGCCGCAACTGCAGCTGCATAGTCCATGTCGCTGATCGAGTCATAACTTTGGTCGCTCATTTGCCGTGAGAATTGCTTCTCTAACCAGTTTGAAGGCTTCTTCTTATCTATCAGCACACAATGATATATGATATAATCCCTAAGTTAAAATTAATCAAGCATCTTATAAAGACAGGGAATATGAAGGACAACATAACATAAGTTTGGTGGCTACCTTCTTTGAATGAAACAGACTTCCTTGGTGGCACATTCTTCTCTCTAGTGGGGCTACCAACCTCATCTGTTTTTACCCTGGCAGCTGGATGCCTCCTCCTGAGACAGAGATATCAAAACTTGTACATCAATATATGTCTGTGTGTGGTTGATTAGACGAGATGTATTGTGATGTTTAGTGAATTTACCTTGTTTGCTTGATCAAGCTATCCATTTCAATGTAACATAAGGCTGGAGAACTTGAGAGGGTTTGGTTTAAGATGTGTTGGAGGGGATTTGAAGGGGGGGGGGTTTGAGATTATTACTTTGCATGCAAGTTACAGATTTGGATCATAAAAGTGTGTAGGTTAAGTAAAGAACACTTTCTCTCTTTCTTTTCCCTCTTTGCCTTTTTGGTTCTTTGCTTTCTCAAATGGACAGTGAAAAGAAAGAAAAAAAAAAACCCATAATTTTCATACATGGATAAGGAATCATTTGCACGAAGTAAGCACATCAACGACAATCTGGCAGGATCTTGAATCTTAATAACCATACAACAATGATATGTATATGAAATATAATCCTATTCCTTCAAAACAAATCATATACTCTTGAGGCAATGTTTCTTCCAACTTAAAGAACATGAGCCTCTATGTCACATCCATGAGCTTAGAGAGGTTCAAGAGTCCATATCTAAGGAAGGTGACACGTCATAAATTAAAAACAGCTTAAAATTTTTAAAAATCGATAAAACGCCGTCGTATTGAACCACTGTGTTGTATCTTCCTTCTCCGGCAACAATCATTCACTATCTCCTCCTCCGCCGTCGCATTTACCGCCATGGTCGTCAATTTATCTCTCTTCCTCCTCTTCGTCTCCTTCTTCGTCTCCTCAGCTAACGCCAATGCGACCGTCTCCATTTCTCCCCAAACTCTAAACCGATCCGGCGACTCCGTCGTCATCCAATGGTCCGGCGTCGACTCTCCCTCCGATCTCGACTGGCTAGGCATCTACTCCCCACCGAACTCTCCTCACGACCACTTCATCGGCTACAAACTCCTCAACGCATCCTCCACGTGGCGATCCGGTTCCGGCTCCATCTCCCTTCCTCTCACCAACCTCCGATCGAACTACTCCTTCCGGATCTTCCGATGGACGCGATCCGAGATCGATCCGAAACGCACGGATCACGATCAGAATCCTCTGCCGGGAACCGAACACCTTCTAGCTGAATCGGAGCAGGAGGTGAGTTTCGGATCCGGCGTCGGGAAGCCGGAGCAGATCCATCTATCGTTCGAGGATAGAGTTAACGGGATGAGGGTTACGTTCGTGGCCGGGGACGGTGAAGAGCGGTTTGTGAGATACGGAGAAGCTAAGGAGATCTTGGGAAACTACGCGCCGGCGCGTGGAGTTAGGTACGAGAGAGCGCACATGTGTAATGCACCGGCTAATACCACCATCGGGTGGAGAGATCCTGGTTGGGTGTTCGATGCCGTTATGGAGAATTTGAACGGTGGCGTTAGGTATTACTATCAGGTAACCAAATTTTAATCATAGGTTCTCTTATAAATCAAGTCTTCGGTTCAAATCGGTTTAGACTGCAACTAACTTCTGTTTACATGATGGCAAAATTGGTTATTCTTTTTGAAAATCCGATTTTTTATTATTTAAATCTATTATACCATTCTAAATTAGTTAAAATAATCTAAATTGATTTAAATCAGTCTTAATTAATCTAAATCTTTAAATCAAGTAATAATTTGAGTTCAATTCCACACAAATGTCTAATTTATATAATTAAACTTAAAATTTAAAATATTTAATAGAAATATAAAATATTTAAAAATAAATCAATAATTTCTTAACGATTAAATCCTGTCAACCAATAATCTAGCTATTTTTTGAACAGGTAGGGAGTGATTCAAAGGGATGGAGTGAGATCCACAGCTTTATTGCACGAGACATCTCCTCAGAAGAAACCATAGCTTTCATGTTCGGAGACATGGGTTGCGCTACACCTTACACGACCTTTATCCGCACACAAGACGAGAGTATCTCCACAGTGAAGTGGATCCTACGTGACATCGAAGCTCTCGGTGACAAGCCGGCTCTTGTTTCACACATTGGAGATATAAGCTACGCTCGTGGCTACTCGTGGGTGTGGGATGAGTTTTTCGCTCAGATCGAGCCTATTGCCTCCAGAGTTCCTTACCACGTCTGCATTGGTAACCACGAGTATGATTTCCCCTCTCAGCCTTGGAAACCTGATTGGGCAGCTTGGGTTTATGGAAACGATGGTGGTGGCGAGTGTGGTGTGCCGTATAGTATGAGGTTCAACATGCCTGGAAACTCGTTGGAATCCACGGGGACGAAAGAAGCTCCTCCGACGAGGAATCTGTACTACTCTTACGATGTGGGATCGGTTCATTTCGTTTATATCTCAACAGAGACGAATTTTCTTAGAGGAGGGAGTCAGTACGAGTTCGTGAAGCGTGATCTCGAGTCTGTGAACAGGGAGAAGACACCGTTTGTTGTTGTGCAAGGGCACAGGCCGATGTACACTACGAGCAACGAGGTTAGAGATGCTATGATTAGACAGAAGATGGTCGAGCATCTGGAACCTCTGTTTGTGGAGAACAACGTGACGCTTGCTCTGTGGGGACATGTTCATAGATACGAAAGGTTTTGTCCGATGAGAAACAACACGTGTGGGAAGCTGTGGCGAGGAAGCCCGGTTCATCTTGTGATCGGTATGGCTGGTCAAGATTGGCAACCGATTTGGCAGCCGAGACCGAACCATCCAGGGATTCCTATATTCCCTCAGCCTGAACAGTCAATGTACCGGACAGGCGAGTTTGGGTACACTCGTCTGGTTGCAAACAGAGAGAAGCTCACTGTTTCATTTGTGGGTAACCACGATGGAGAAGTTCATGATACGGTTGAGATGTTGGCATCTGGGGAAGTAATCAGTAGAACTACAAGCCCGAGTATTGAAACCGTTGCAGCATCTGCAAAACTTGTGGGAAAATCTGGTTCTAATGTCTCATGGTATGTCAAAGGAGCAGGCTTGATGGTAATGGGTGTGCTTTTAGGATTCATTATCGGGTTCTTTACTCAGGGAAAGAAAGGATCTTCATCTGACAACCGTTGGATCCCAGTGAAGAACGAGGAGACTTGATACTGAAGAAGTGAATCTACTTAGGAGCACGATGTTTGAATAGTATCATATTCCCACGGTAAGAACCATGTGGTCTCAAGTGGGGAAGAGAACACAAGTTTTTGTACACTATAGTAATATTGATTGAGTGTCTGAAAAGCAGAGTCTGAAGGGCTTTTTGGTGTAGTAAATACATAACTGTACGAGTATATATGTATGTATTTTGGTTAAATTTTCTCTGTTTTTTTTGGTATTTTGAGAAGAGACTGAATCAAATGAGTTAATATATTGAGAATTTTTATAGTAAAGAATGAACAAAGACAAAGTCTCAACTGTACAGAGAAGATACGTATAGGACATAAAAGTTTTATTTGGAAAGCAAGTGACGTGCCCGTTGAGAAGCTCACTGCACCATTGAAAGCATTGGTCAGAAAAAGGAGAAAGACAAGTAATCAGCTTCAACGTCACATCCTCTGTTCGAGTCTATGTTCTGTAATACCCAACACACTCTGTTTTAAAAGGTCTCAAGAGAGACTCAAGTTATTGCTCTAACTTTTTCTTACCCAGACATCTGGAGAAATTGATTACTGCAACGTTTAGTATATAAAACAAAATCTAAGAATCTGTATTACAGATGAAAAAGTTAGTTTATTAAACAAGTTTTTGAAGATTTTGGCTTCTTCTTACAAGAAAAATCTAATTCTAATGTACAAAAAGGTTAAAAATACAAAAAAGACTGCAGGGATTACACTATACAGAGAACTCCCTAAAAACTTCCAGACTTGGGATTGTCTTTAAATAAATGCATTTACATACACAAGATTCAGAACTAGAGAAGCGTAACAAACGAAGAAGATTGCAGACCATTCTTCATCTTACTTTCCCCTAAAGAACTCATCATCCCATGGGTCTTGACCAAATATCTCATCGATGATGTTCGAAGTTGGAAGAAGATCAATGTTCTTACTCCAAAATTGATCCGCTAGTATCGAATCACAAGGATCAAATGAATACGGATGATGATCCTCCACAAGATCATTGCAGTGGCGCCAGTAGTTCCCAATCCCAACGTTGGATTCTTCTCTCTTTCTAACTGGACACCGAGAGGGGATTGCATTATTGGTGCGGAAGTCATATGACAGGCATGAATCTTCTTCAGCTATCAACTCTTCTTCTTCTTCTTCAACTCTTGAGAGGCTCTTTCCAGGAGTTTGAGGACCATAACTCGTGTTGTTGTCATACTCTACTTGCCACTCGTCATCATCACTATCAATGTCCAGGCTCTTAGACCGATTCTGGACAGCTCGTCTTCGCAGGATGAAGACATTGAAGTAATAGCTCACGATGTCCTTCATGGTTCGTGAAGGGAACGCAGACTTTAGTTGTTTCCAGAAATCTCGGTCCAGCGAAACAGGGTTGGAGTAAACCACCTCGTGGAATAAATCCTCCTCGTCTTCGGTTAACTTACCAGCAACTTCCTCCCCCATTTCACCGAGACCTAACTTGAGACATCTTTCGTATCCAATAGTTTCAAACAATGCCTCTCTGTTTTCCATTATATGCTGCTGCACGCATCTGATGGACCCTTTATCCACGCAAATGCACTCCTTTCTTCCTTTACCAATTTCGCAGACCTCGGTTTCACTGTTAGACATTGGAATGACGCAATCCCCCATCATCACTTGTTCTTCATTGTCATCGATAGCATCACGGACTTCATCCTTGACACATTCAGGAATGTCAGCCTGGTAACCCGACCCAATTGGAACTGGCTTAGTAGGAGAACTCTGACACCACTCAACATCGTCTGCAAGGCAAACTGGTCTCCAGAGAAAATCCGACTCGGGAGACTCATCAGAGAGGGTAGACTGAGTCGTCCCACCAGACTGAGAATCCTCCTCAAAAGAGGATGTCATCCAAGAGAAAGGTGCATCAGTCTCAACATTATCCTCACTTTTAAACCCATAGAGATCACTCAGGTCGTCTCCTGCTAAAACAACACACAGCAAATAAGCAAGATGCTTGAGTTAACCATGCTAACCCCTCTCAGCAAGAGGATTGTTATTATTTACCTATGACAACACCTGGCTTCTCCAGTGAAAGACGATATGGAACTCCTTCATCTAGTTTGGCCAGCTTATTGCAATAACTAATCTGTCTTGCATGCTTCAAGTTAAGCTCTTGCACATCCTCAGCTTCAAAAGTTCGCTTATAACCCATATTTTATTAACCTGTAAAATAAAATAAAAAAGCCATTTAGCTACTTGTTCTGGAAGTCATCTATGTCATCCACAGACACACACTAACAAGTGACAGACAACTATAAGTCTATAACCATCACAGTTATTACCTAAGTTGCAAAGTAAATTAAAAATATGAGTAAATTAAAAATCCCCAAATTTTAAAAACCTAACCCTAGATTTTTCAATTAACAGCTTAAATCACCAAATCAGGAATCAAGAATCAAAGAATCGGTTAATTATCCAGAACACAGATAAAAGCCCTCTATTAATTTCCAGATCTGACGAACCCTAAGACATCAAAGTCAACGAGAACCCAAATCCGATTTTTTCTGGGGGAAAACTAGAATTAAGAACAGATCCGATAAGAATAGCGAAGGAATTCAACATCTACACAACAATATTGATCAGATCTGTTGTTCAAAGATCTAGATCTAGCTCGAACCCTAGATTTGACAAAAACGAATGGATGATATCAAAACAGGTATCAATCGAAAGGGGAATTCAAGAGGAAAACGAAGATTACAATTGATTTGAAGATCGATCCGGAAGAAGGAGTAGATCTGAACACGAATTGAAGAAAAAAATAAATTGGGGGAATTTTCGAGAGCGGCTAGGGTTGATTAATGGTAATACCCGATTTTGAAACCCGGACTTAATTCGGATACCGAGACAACATCGAATGAGCTGTCACTTATTAAAAATCATTGAATGACGGAAATTACATAACTATCCTCGCCGTTAATCAGCACGTGCCTAGTAGCAACTTGCGCTGGTATATCCTTTCGCATCTATCTTCCTAAACCGAAACAAGATAACTTTATGTCGACGACACAGATTGGTATGAAACAAACCGGACCGATCAAATTGAACCGGTTATAATAAAACCCTAAATCCCCAAATCAAATTCTTACGCGACCCTTCTTCAACCTCTCGACAACGCAGAGTAGATTCCTTCTCCGCCTCTCTGGAGCTTCCCGATCTCAACAGTCCCTCGTGATCTGGGTTAGCCTATCTTCATTTTGATTCATGGAAAGCCTGTTTTCAAGTTTAAATTTTGCTCTGATGATGCTCTCTTTGCTTGATTCTTCATGAATCATTGATCCCTGATGTTACTTTGTTGACATAGTTATTGAAAGTTTGATGCTTTAAACTTTTTTTTTAACGATTGAAACCGATGCAATGTTTCCTTTTGTAGAAACCAATGGCACTAGTTGTGATCTGTGGGCAACCTTGCAGTGGCAAATCAGTAGCTGCAGTAACCTTATCTGATTCACTGAAAGAATCTGGTACGAAGCAGAGTGTTAGAATCATCGATGAGGCTTCGTTTCATCTAGACCGCAACCAAAACTATGCCAACATGCCTGCGGAGAAGAACTTGAGAGGGAAGCTCAGGTCAGATGTTTATAGGTCTGTCTCGAGAGGAGACATTGTTATTGTAGATTCATTGAATAGCATCAAAGGTTATAGATACGAGCTGTGGTGTATTGCACGTGCCGCTGGGATTAGGCACTGTGTTGTCTACTGTGATGTTGATGAAGCTCATTGCAGGGAGTGGAATAAGGAACGGAGTGATAGAGGGGAGGCTTCGTATGAGGATGGTGTGTTCGAAGATCTTGTGAGCAGGTTTGAGAAACCTGAGAGAAGAAATAGATGGGATTCACCTCTTTTTGAGTTGTACCCTTCTCGAGATGGGATAGAGAAATCATCTCCTGTGATTTCAGAGGCTGTGACTTATCTGACCAAGACTGTTGATTCCAAAACTCAAGATGTGAGAGTTCTTCAGCCGAGTATCGCGACTCAGGCTGCTAGATTCTCAGAAGCGAATTCTCTTTACGAGTTGGATAGGGCGACACAAGAAGTAATCAAAGCGGTCGTTGAGCAGCAAGCGCTTGGTGGGGCTATAAGCAGAGTTAGTCTTGGCAATGAGCTACATCCAGTTGAAATCTGCAGACCGGTTGGACTACCGGAGCTAAGGAGGCTTCGAAGAACGTTTGTTAAGTTGATGGGTCAAGCGAGTCTGAGCGGGCCACCGTTACCAACTGATGCAGACAGTGCTAAGAGACGGTTTGTGGATTACTTGAACAGAGAGTTTGGAGGGCAATAACGCTTGAAATTTGGTGGGTGAATCAAACATCTCACAATTTTGTTTTCTTTTTCTCCAGCACAAGTCAAGTTTACACTTTTTTGCTTCAGTTAAATTAGGGGATAAATTGATGTATTTCTTATGATTATCATGTAATCCAGTTATGCATTGTTTTGTTTGTAATAATAACATTTGCTTAGTGAGAAAGTGAAATACAAAAACATTCTTTCAAAAGCATGAGTGTCACCATATAACTGGAGTCTGTACTCAACTGCCTTTGTTTCCACCTTTCAACATGATACACAATGTCATGGACATAAATGCTCGTTATGGGTGATGAATCTCTCACACATGTTAGCTCAGAACGGTGCAGCATAATGGACTTGCTCTTAGAGACGGACCAGACTCACTGACCTGAGGTTGTTTTTCCACATTACCACTTGTTCTTGGAGAGAAACTTTAACTTTGTCTGATTTTTATTGATAGGGATGGCTTGTAAATAAACTATATGCTTGGAGACTGGAGTGATAGAGATGTCTCGCGCACTAGGTGCTCGTGTACTGTGTACACTGAGAAGCAACGGTAGTGACCAACGGCTCCTTGTTTGTCAAAAAAAAAATTTCTGAAAAAAGTTACTCATCCAAAAAAGCATAATGTCAATAATATTTTGCTTCTTTTCACCATCAAAACACTTTTAAAGACAGTATTTTTTGCTGGTAAGCTCTCTTTCTCTCAATAACCAACATAAGTTCTGTTCGGTATAGATCATAATGAATAACTGAGACTGTAAGAACGTATCATGAGAATTTGAAAAAGTTAAAAAACTTGGAGATGCGGGGGATCGAACCCCGTGCCTCTCGCATGCAAAGCGAGCGCTCTACCATTTGAGCTACATCCCCAACTGCTATATTCAAGCCTGTAGTTTTATTTCTGTATTATACTGGTCCAATAACAAAACATGTATATATTTGAATGCTTTAACATGCAATAGACCCATATGTAATCACGTTATACGTAATAGAAAATGAAACCTGTTAATACAATAACTAACTTCGTATAGTTTTGACATATTTTACGTGTTCCTATAATACCAGCCAAGTAGCTTATTGGAAACTAGCTACATTATATTCCTTTTTTTTTTCTTTGATAATTTTTTTTTAGAAGCATGCATATAATTCGTTGTTTTGTCATTCAACATCGGTGGCTATTCAGCTAACAAACAAATGTTGACTTTGCTTTTCTTTTCTTATGCTCACTTCAAATTTATTAAATTTGTTATGTTAAATTAAATAGTAAACCGAGATATATAACGTTTTAAAAGTATCACTAGAAATGAAGTATACTGTAAACTAAAATTTTCATTCCACACCACTGAGGTTTTTCAAAAAGAATTATAGCTTCTTTCTTTCTGTTGTCAGCATAAATAATAGTAGAAAAACGTTTCATCAATATGTGATATATCCTACTTATAAAATTTGACTCATCGGTACGTAAATTTAGAAATTGCATTCGTGAAGATGCTAGATGTGACACATGTCCAAAATATGATAATAGATAGTAATCGATCTGAAAAATAATTGAAGCAATAAGAACTACCGAAAGTTATTGAAGTCTTGTGATTTTGAACCCAAAATATTCTGCAAATCACAAGTCAACAGTCTACGAAAAAATCCAATTAAATGTTTTCTTGTATAGTTGTATGATATTGAGGAAAACAAAATAATCAGAAAGCGTTAAACACATAACACTAAAGTAACGTCATGCAACGACCCGAGTGAGCCCCGCATATCTCCTATACGTAAATGCTATTTTATCAATTTCTTCTTCTTTTTTTTTCTTATCAATCTCTTTTCTATTGTACGTTAGAAATCAATCTTCAAAAAGTATACTTTTCAAAAAAAAAAAAGTATATTTTTCTTATTCCATTTTTTCTCCTTAAAAGGCTTATACAATTTGTTAAAAAAGAAGAAGATTCCTAGTTAGAACTTTGCAACCAATCAGTTTTCAAGGTTTTTATAATATTTATCAAACACCTTTTATTTTCCAAAAGCTCTACATCTTCTCTCTAAAAGCCATCATCTTAGTTTTGGTGTCTGCCTGACTGCCTGGTTGTTGGTCAACGGTGAAAGTCTATTTTGTGCTTCCTCTAAAGAGGGATCTCAAGACTCATCATCATGAGAGTGTTTCTAGGTCTCTTGCTTCTCTTGGCCTTGACCACATCTTCAAGTAAGTGTTTCTCCTTTTTCCTAATACCTTAAATCAAAGCTTTATGTATAGGAATGATCTTTTCAATCTATGCCCTGAGATTTGATAAAAACATATATTCATTCTTCTTGCTCTCTTTATAGGTGCAATATACTGTCTCTGCAAAGATGGGATAGGAGAGAAAGAGCTCCAAACAGCAATAGACTATGCATGTGGAAGCTTAGCAGATTGCAATCCGATCCATGATAACGGTCCTTGTTACCAACCAAACAACATCAAAAGCCACTGTGATTGGGCTGTTAACAGCTACTTTCAGAAAGCAGCTCAAGTCTCTGGAAGCTGTGATTTCTCCGGAACTGCCACTACCAATCAAAACCCACCTTCAAGTAAGTCAATCATCTCCAAAAGTCAATAGCTTTGATGAGAAAAGTTGTGACCTCGATGATGGTTCTTTTATGCAGATTTGGTTACTGGTTGCATATATCCTTCAAGTGCATCAACAACATCACCAACGGGAACAACTCTGACAAACGGAACTACTCCTGCGTTTGGTCCAACCGGAACCGGAGGCTTTCAAGGAAATGGTGCTTCCAGTTTGATCATTTCCCCTGTTCTAACACTCTGTTTCTCATCACTAGTGTTTCTATGGGGTTCTGATGTAAGGCTGGGATTTAGCCACGTGTAGAGAGACAAGGAAATCCACTTAGATGGGTTCGTCTTTGATTCTCTTTTGGGTGGAGAAATAAGCTTAGTTGTTTGTTGTGGTTTTTTCTCTGCTCTTTCATAAAATATGTAAAGGTTGGTCTAATTGGAACCTTGATTTAAGAAAAACATAACAAATTTTAGTAAAGAATAGTCAACAACAACATTACCAACTCGTGGGTTGTGTAAAAAATATCATTTTAATACTAGTATGCAAAATGATTCTTCTTGATCAATCATAAACTAAAGAAATGGAGAGAGATGTCTTATTTATTCAACGAAAAGACCAAACAACAATGAATGTAGTGAAGTTAGGAATCTAAATAACAGTTTATGCATTTAGGAATCTAAATAACAGTCTATGCAACCTTCTATGCCCATGCAGGCTCTTCAGGGTTTCAAGTGAAAAACCGGAGTTCTAAATAACAGTCTCTTGAGAGCAGTTCTATGTGGGATGGTAATGATATACTATTTTTTTTTAAGTTCCTTAAATGCACATTATTGTTTCAAGTTCAAACCAAATGTTTTTCTTTTGTTCGAGTTGGGTTAGTAGTTTGAAGGACCTATGAGCTTTAGACTAGAATGTAGTGTTGGAGAAAATCTCATTTTAAATGCTTTATTTATTATTAGTACTTGTTAAAACGAATGGTTGGAGATTATTGATTATTAACATCAAGTATCAACCAACAAAAAAACAAAAAGTCAGAAACACTAAACAGAAGCAAGAAAAAAAATGGTTTCATCTCTATTCTTTTTGTTTTTCTCACACTTCCCTTTTCTTTTTGATCCTTTGGCCCAACATAGAGAGGAATCTTCATAACGATGATGGAAAGATAATTAGCACTTGCCGAAATAATTTAAAAACAGAGTACTCTGTTTTGATATAAGTTATATATGATTTCATTGTTCATGTGAAAGCTACGTATAACAACTCGTCTTGTATAGCATCAATGGGAATAACTCGGACCAACGGAACTACTCCATTTCCGGGAAGTCCTCCTTCGTTTGGTCCAACCGGAACCGGAAGCTTTATCCCAGGCAATCGTGTGCTTCCGGTTTAGTAGACTGATGATAGTTAAGTTTGGTTACAAAAAGAAAATAACATGTTTTAAATCCTTGGTGGCCGGGTGGGTGACTTTGTCGAAGGACCGACGAGAAGATCTATCTTTAAGAAGTTAACTCTAAAAGCAATATGTAGGGCCAAATCCAATATTGATAGTTGCGTAAACAACAAGAAACAGAAACCATAAAAATGACGTAAATCAAATAAAACAGAATCAACATAAAACAAGAGAGAAAGAAAGCATTAAAAAAAAAAAGTTACAAAAATTAATTAAATCTTCTTACAGTCACCCCTCATTGCGCTTATGAGAAGAGTTCGGTAGAGGTCTTCACCATCATAAATGGCATCGAGAATGGACTGATGGTAATCAGAATGAGCATCCATACACTTCATCATCATCGTGAAGGCTTTGGTACACTTAGAGACATCTCCCTTGGTCTCCTCAACTTCCTCCATGCAATTTTCAAAAGCCATGTATGAATCTGCGCAAGCTCCTCCATTCATGAACACCTGAAGCGGATCGACACCTTCCTTTGGTTGGTCCCCGGACTCTGTTGAAACAGTATCTACCGGTTTCTCCGGTGGGGAGAATAAGGCTTCGATCTTGTCCGCCGCCAGATCTATGGCAGGTACAATGATCTCCACAATCGGTCGATAGTAATCACGATTAGCAAGAAGACACTTGGTCAATCTCTCTTTTGCTTCCATACACTTAGGGAAGAGATCTTCATTCTCCTTCTCAGCTTCTCCCTTGCAATCAATAAAACCCATTAATGGTTCTATGCATCCACCTTTTTCCATGAACGCTATAAACTCTGGCCCTATACTTTTCCAAGAATCACAATCGGACGACGTCTCTGAATTCTCCGTTTTCCGAGACGTCGATGCTATGATCCCCATTCTTGTAATTATCTCAGCCGTAGGATAATCGTTTTGGTTTTAGTCGCTTTTAATAAGGGTTTTGAGAAGTTTGTTCTGCAAGCAATGCAGGAAGGAAACATTCCATCATATGCAGCTGACTTTCTAATTTTTTCAACCCGTTATGGAAAAGGAAACAAATCATTAAATTACATTTATTCATCTTTAACTAAATTTATCAATTCATATATGGGATCTAAAAATTGCCCTGGTTTTAAAATGGGATATTTACTTTATGAAATAACATTCGGACTTTTGTATCCATCTAACCTATATTAAAAGGAAAATAAGCTAGATGGAGAGTGTGTCCACGTATGAAAAAAAAATCAACCAATTAAGATATTTTGATCTGCCACGTCATATAGTTATTGTCGAAAATGAGAAAAGGCTTCTTCCTCCTATTGGGTTGTGGCCCAAATCGACTCACTCTGAAACCCTAATATCGTAAGTAAGCTTCGATCAACAGCCTCTGCCTCTCCCACTTCGTCTTCTCCGTTACAACTTCATATAACCTCAGTTATACCAACCTATATTATCAATAAATTGTGTTCTTTAAGCTCCTCTTTATGAATTCGTTTCGAATCCTTTGTTTCTCCTTCTTTATAAACCCTTCACCTAGATTTGATCCAATTAAAAACGAAAATCTCCTCTGAAGAAGTTCAAGCCATGGCGATGAAACCCAATAGATAGTACTCCACCGTAAAGTCTCCCGTCGCCTTATTAAGTATACCGGTGATCTTCAAGCCATGACGATGCATTCGGTGATCGGAGGCCGTCTCTTCGCGCTACTGGGAATTAATGGGATCACCCTTCTGTTTCTAAAAGAAAAGGTATCGCCATTTTCACTCTAACATGAATGATTTATTTCATCCATGTTTCATAAAAACTAAAACTATTGGTTATCGGTACAGAAAATCTTTACGAACGGGATCGATATCATCCTTCTTCAGTTTCATCCCAACAACAACTATTGATGAATTCCTCACGAGTTCTCCTGTGATCAACCTTCAGAAATACGTTCTCGAAGCTAACCATCTCATCGCTCTTGCAAACACAACTCATTTATATGTTTGATCACCATTTCAATCCTCCTGTTAACTCTTTGGCCAGCCCAAGTATTCAAAGCTCCATACTTTTGATCAATTGTCGATCTGTTAATTTGCTTTCTCATTTAGCTGATTTTTTTTTGTGTGTGGAATTCTTCAGTTATTTCTGGGTTGAAGATGCGAATCAGAGGAGTGATGTCAAGGCCATCGTCTTGACAGGTAGATTTCTCCTGTTTTTTTTTTTTGAAGAATTGTATTGAATCATGTAGCGTTAATCTCACGGATCTTAAGTGTCGCTAAAGATTGTGAATATTCAAATTAAGAGTTTGAAAGTTCTATACACATATAATTTTAAAATTCTCCAACCCCATACATTTATATTAGCTACTGATTCTTTAAACCATTTCCAACTTTCAGATGTTGTTGGCCAAGAACGTTTTCTACTAGGCACTGGCCTCAAAAATGCCTCAACGACGCCGCCGCTTATGGTATGTTTTCTCATTGACCCGTAAGCCCTCGAATCACTTTTACATATTCTCATGTTTTTCTTTTTTTTTTACATATTCTCATGTTGCTATCCATTTACTTCTGCTTTTTTAAAAAAAATTATATAATCTCCTGCAGCAGTACGGTAGTCGTGTACTTACTGTGTGTGACGATGTTGCGGCCCCTTTAGGGTTCTTATGAACTCAGACGATATAACCCAGTTTGTCATGGTGGTCACCACTGTCAATCCAAAAAATATTTGGAGAAAGTCATCTAATCTTTTGCAAGAAAACATGTTGATGCTAAACAATTTCTGCTAAGAAACACTCGGCTTTCTCCAGGTAACCTCTACCTGAACTCCACACAAGCCACCAAATTTAACTTTGACACCACCATTTCAGCCATTGAGGAGTTTACAAGCAGGTCAGTGAAGTTTCCAACAAAATAAGACACCCACAATTTCCACATAATTTCTTAAACAAAGCTTATTACATGCTCAACTCTTCCCTACCTCACTGTCTTGAGTATAACACATATTTAAAATCTGTTATTGTTAATCGTTTTACAATATATGTGCTAACATGGGCTGAACGTAGCTTGGGGGTGCAACATCGGAGAGTTTCCTACATGTTGCAACCGTGGAAAGGATGAAAAAGAAATAAGAACTTGTGACAATAGGAGATCTTCACACGTATCTCTCCAATAACGACCAGGTAACAGACTCTTTTTACCGTACCTTCACAGTTTCTGCAATCAGTGAAGATGTCTTAATCAGTACTCAGCCAGTGGTGGGGTAATTTACGTTTTTATTAACGTCTCTCAGGGTGATCTACAATTACACACATGTACAACTGTGTTTCAGACTGCCAGCAGCAACAAAACTTCAGACATGGATGCCTAATCTGTACTACCAACATCTGCAGCTACACGTTCATGCGCCCAGGAGAGCCAGAAAAGTTGATGAAGCAAATCTGCCAAGCTTTGAAAACGAAGAAAAGGCGCCCGTGAGTGACTGTCTCAAGTCCATCAAACCGTCATCCCTCTCAGCTTCTGTGTCAATTGAAATAACCACTTTCGTATGTTTTGCCTACTTGCAACATTGGTTGTCTTTAGTTATCTGCAAACTATCTCCCACCAGGAGAAGAGTTAGGTTTTTTCAGATAAGTCCTGAATCTTTATTGAGTTTCGTATTGTGGTATAAACTTAGAGGACCACACTTATTTCCGGTAAATCGCCATAGTAAAGGCTGTAAAGCCTTAAACTCGAACATTGTTTTAGTACTGCCGCAAATATATTGATCAAATTTGTTGATGTTATTTACATCAATAGTTAATACCTATCTGATAGAATAGAAAATCGTCGAACGGTCCAAAACCACTCGAACGTTAAAACAACGTAAGCATATGAATTGGCAACCACAGCCTTCTAAATAAATAAAGTTATTAAAGCGCAAAATAGCCCAAAAACAGTCTATTAATAGTTTGATATATTGATTGGATCCCATAAGTCCATAACAAAGAAACCAACTAAAATCCAAAAGCCAGCAAAAAACAAAAAAAAACTAGAAAGAGTGACACAGATACACATCATATGTTCCTCGGTGGGCTGCAGATAACTAAATACAAAAAAATATGTATATGTGGCAACTGGTCTTCGTTTACAAAGCGTCCTACGTAATCAACAACAGCCTCCCTAATTCCACCACCTCCGACCCTCTGCTTTGCCAAATAACTTCACGCACCAACACAAGTGTAAGGACAACACAACTAACAACGCAAAGTAAGACTGAGCAATGCATATACAACCCGCGCAAAGCGGGCTCTATATGAAGTAAAAGTATCATCAAACTCATATCTCACTTAAACACGTTCAAATTTTAAACCGGATAGTATACTACAAATATTAGAATATAAAATTTATCTTTTCTTTAATAACATGACTTAATAAAACTAGAAGAACTGCACATATTTTTATAAAAATAGAAGAAATATAAACAGTAAAAATTCTATAAATTAATAATGTTGGAACTAGATAATTTATTAATTTAAAGAAAATTTTCAATTTTAGACTTATATTTTAAATATATATTATATTTAAAGAACGAAAGAATATTTTATTTGATAATATTATATATATTAGTTAGAACTTTATAGATTTGAATTTCATTAATTTAATGAGATTATTCGATCGTTTATGTATATTGAATACATATGAAAATATACAAATGAAATTTTATATGTAACTCGATAAAGTATCACCAAAATATTGAAATTAAAAAGAATAATTAGGGATAAAATTCATTTTTAAGATTAATAAACAATAAAATGAAAAATAATAATTAGAGATACAGTTAATTTTGAAAATTAATTTAATATTTAGCTACCTAAATGAAAAATTGTCTTAAATGTGTTTAAATATTTACAGAATCATATTTATGAATTAAAAAAAAACTAAAAACAATATCTCAAAACTTATTTTGATGTCTACTGTAAATGTTTTTAACTTTTTTATCAAAAAATGAACATAAATTATGTCCAAAAGTTTACCAAAACAGAATTTTTTGTATATACTAAAGAAACTAAATAGTTAATGGAACTTTGTGGCTTGTGGTGTTTACCACTGAAACAAATCGTCATATACATTAGTATTAAACTAAAACAGTTAAGATATGTTAATGGTTTTTGATTATGCTCAGTAAATCATAGTACTACTAAATTTTCTTTTTAATTGCTACCTCCAGTTTATCATATATTTACCATAGATTTCCCATCGTTTATTTATAATGGTATACCAAATTAGTTTGTGTAAAGATCAATTTAGGTTAGAGGATCACCATTCCATGCATTTTAAAAAGGCCTTAAATTTTTTGTAGAACATTTCTAATTTTCTTCTTGCTATAACAACTCCATCTCAAGCTGTTTAATAATTAACTTAATAGTCTAAAATAATAATGGAAGTATGGTTCTACTCTAACATACCAACAATATTACAAAGAAGAGGATGGAGACTTCAATATGTCTCGTGAATTACAAGTGTGTCTTGTGACACAAGACTACAACGAGAACACACACACAACAACTACATCTCTCGTGACACACACACACACATACATTTCTCATGACTACACACATACACAACAACTACATCTCTCGTAACTACACAAGACTACAACAACAACTATACTCTTCTTCTGAAAATCACAGACCTTTCACCATTTATCAAATCACAGTGCTCTCACCACTTCACCTCTCTCTCTCTCTCTCGTGTACTTCTCAAATCACAGACCTCTATGCATTACAAGAACACCAAGAACAAGAATGCTTTAGCTGAAACAAAAATGAGAACAATTTAAATAGAGCAGAGTCATGTGGTCTTCGTTACGGTCCACTCTATATTGCAAACAATATACTGCATTATCATCTAACTATCAATCGCAACATAAATCACAAACAATGCTATATCCAATTCAAGACAGAAAATAACCATATGGTTTTATCAAATTCAACAGAGATAGCTTTTACCTTGATCAACAATCGGTATGTGTTTGAGACACTATCACAAGATAATGCAACGGTGCCCGTGAAACCATCACTCTGTAGTTTCTTCATCCTCCCTTAACCTTAGATGCCTCTTGTTCTTCCAATCTAAAGACACAAAGACAGGAAAAGATCAAAACAGAGCAAATAGAAAGGTTTTGTCCAATTGAAACAATGGTTATCCAATTCAACAGAGCAAATACGAAGATTATATCCAATTTAAAAGATCAAAGACAAAGGTTTTACCTTTATAAAAAATCTTGGGGGGTTTCGTCTTGCAGAGAGAAAGGTTTACCTTTCGATTCGCCTGAAACAGTCACCGTTCTCCTTCGTCTTCGACAGCCAACAAGAGTTTTAGATCTCGCCGTTTTTCTTGGTCGAAGACAGAAAACGGTAGAGGGGACGCCGATTTGCATCATCGACAAGAGCCTCCGGGAGCGCCGACGTTTCGTTGAGGAGAAGCCCTGAAAATAAAAGAAATCGGAACGCAGAGAGGAGCGAAGGAAGAGAAAAAGAAGGAAAAGAAGAAAAGAGACCAAACCGACAGACCCACTTCTCCTCAATTCAATGAACAATAGACACGTGGTTCGTAAGAGGCGTGCCTTCGCTCCCTTAATTAAGGGACGGAGCTTCGCTTAATTCATGTTTTTCTTTTATTTTTAATGCAATTAAACCTAAGATACCAGCCTAAGGGCTGCTGATAAACATGCTCTTACGCCGCTCTTTCCCACTCTTCACTGTATATATGGTGTAAAACTCACGTACCAAGAAGGTGTTTCGGAGATATGTATTTGCATCATTGCATGAAGGATAGTGATATAGAATTTGGGTTTCATTTCATAGTGATTTGACACCAAAACAACGTCAAAGACCTAATGACACCAAGCAAATTAATAACAAATTAATGCAATGAGGATTTCTTTGATTCAGTCTCTTACCAAAGTGGTTGAACGCAACTGTTATCTGCATTTTCTTGTCGATCATTTGCCCTAAATAGCATCACCTGTTTTTTTTTTTTTTTGAATAAACTTTTAGTAGCATCACCTGTTTACTCGCAACCAAATCCAAAGAAGGGTTTTAAAAGGCGTTATTACTCTTTTATATAGTGCTTTGATACACGAAAATTTCTCATTTCCAGGTGTAAGATTAGGAGCAACGAAATGATTTGATACCTCCTGTAATTCCTTATTTTATGATTTAATAGTTTTTCACACTAATTAACATACTTCAAATTTTGGGAAATATCATATGATAACCACTAAAACATTTATATTCAAAAAAGAAAACCACTAAAACATGTTTTTGTTCTAAATATAACACACAAAAAGAGAAAGAAAACATTCATTTAGGAATGATCTTTTCAGTCTATGCCCTGAGATTAGTTAAAAACATATATTTTTTCTTCTTGCTCTCTTTATAGGTGCAATATGTACTGTCTCTGCAAAGATGGGATAGGAGAGAAAGAGCTCCAAACAGCACTAGACTATGCATGTGGAAGCATAGCAGATTGTAAACCAATCCATGATAATGGTCCTTGTTACCAACCAAATGTCCAAACACATAAAAAAACCACTGTGATTGGGGCTGTTAACAGCTACTTTCAGAAAGCAACAATGAATGTAGTGAAATATCATCTACTACTTAAGAGAATATTTTGGTAAGGAACACTATCAATGATGGTTCAAGTCTCTCTAAGATATAACCTCTTTACACCGGCAAGTCTATCTAACAAACTCTAAAATCAGCTTAGCCGTAACAAACTTGTGCTGTTGATAGTTTGCCCTGCAACAACACTTGAGAAGATCTTTGAGACGTTAACCATAAAAGCAATATGTAACGTGCTCATTCACTGGTTGGGTCATGGAATAGTGCAACTGAGAAAACTGCAGAAAATATAAGGAGTTATTATTGGATTGGAAAATTTACAAAGAGTTATATAGATTTAGATGTTTTGATGATTTTAATGTTATTTATTTGCAACTTTTAAAAAGTATGTTAAAGTCTAGTATTGGTTTATAAATTTGTAATGAGTAGTTAAAAGTTTGTTAAAACCTTGAGTTATTGGATCCAATAGTTTACAAAGTCAACAAAAGTTTGTGTTATTCAAAAGAAATGAAAGTTCACTGGTATTACCATATTTTTAAATCTGTTGTTATTGGATTGTTGATTTGAAAAAATTTTCTTCATGAAATCTGTTTATCAAAGTATTGCCAGTTGATCAAGTATTCTCAAAGGTTTTTTTTAATGACACAAATCTATAATTGCAATATGTCCTCACTCGCTGTCGTAAAATGGTAACACACCACATCCTTTTTCCCTGAATCACTCACGGTTCACCCCCACCATAAAGTTTAAACAATTATACGTAAATTAGTGAAACCACCATTTGTTCGAGGGAAACCAGTTTATAATCATCATCACAAGATACAATGAAAAGTTCTTTATGAGAGACGAGAATCTCCTTACAACGAAATATAGTTTGGAACAAAAGACAAAAACATTAAACGAGACCAAATATTTTATGATTCATCGACTCATAAGTTCAATGAATAGAACAAATTTAAAACCAATAATGCTCAAATTGACATAAACATACGAAAACATAGTTTCGTAAAGTAGAAGTTCGTTGATGTCATAGAGATTTTGGATAACAACATATAAAACAAGACAATATTGTAATACTTAAAGATAAAATCTACAAAAGTTTATAGTTATCCTCAATTAAATAATTTGCACAATCTACAAAACTCGTTAACAAAATTTTATAAAAATCTAAAAATCATCAAAACTTTTTTTTTAATTTAGGTCACTCTTTAATTTTAAAAATCATCAAAACTCCTTAGAAGTTCACAATCCAGTAACACCTGATAAGTGAAGTATCCACTTTTCCATCATCAAGCCCATATAATGTATAAGGGTTTGCCCATTTGGAAGCTCTAAGAAATAAAAACATAATTCTTAAAAGTTGAAAATAAATCACTTTGGCCAATTTAGCCCCCGGCGAGGATCGAACTCGCGGCCTTTCGCTTACGAAGCGAACGCAATACCACTATGCTACGGAGGCTTTTGACACTTCTGTATCTATTTAAAAATTACAATTTTATAATGTTTAACCTGTGACTAAATATTGAACTATTTCAATGTACACTTAACTTAGCTTGTTGTTAATGTTCAATATTAAGACTGTTTGCTAAAATTTATTTTATAGAAAGAGAGATTTCATAGCGAGCAATGATTTATGCAAGAAGTTACCAAGAGTGTGAAGGATCAAAGGAGCCTACTCGCCAAGACAGTCTAAGCTGAAGCTTTTACAGGGCTTCGATGGTAGTCTCACAAGACCATCACAGTGATCGATGGTGAGATCAGACAAGCTTGGGAAGATGTGCGTTGTTTGGAATGCTGTCTGATCAAAGCTGTTGTTGATCTTAATCTTCTGTAAGGTTTCTCAGCGAAACGGTGCTACTGAATAGTTCAGGAACGTGAACCTTGTCGAGCCAGAGACTACTCAGTTTGGCCAAATCCCGAGCGCCCTGAGGCTTGTGTTACATCAAGACATCCAAGCAAAACTCTACAAAGAGATACCTTACGTCACAAGTAATAACAATAGATCCTTGTCTGATTCCGACATCCCAAAATTACCGTACCTTCAAGCGGTTGTCAAAGAAACCCTAATCCACCCACCTGGTAGTCTCCTCTAGTAGGCCCGTCTCGCTATCGTCGACGTCTATGTAGATCCCAACCTTGTACGTTGTACCTGCCGTATCTACGTGTTTGTGCCTATCTCCGCACTTTTGGCTAATCAAAATGTCTTAGAGCATAATTTTCGCAAATATTTACAAGAACTTTAGGAATCTATGTAGAAACTTTGATGCTCATGTACACTTCTCTTAGTGATTGACTTTGTTATTTAAATTCAGATTTCTTAAATATGAGATACTACTTTTTTAATTAGTAAGATACTCTTTATGGTACATCTCTATTGATTTCAGACAATATTAAGGTAATAAAATAATGAAAATAAAAGAAAAAGTTAGTGACAAGCATGGGTTCTACGTGGTCTCATTTTTATTGGTTCATCTACTTCTTAAAGGTAAAATCTGATCACATACCGAATAGATAACAGAAATATTAAACTGAGAACTCCGTTTGAGTTTCTACACGGATGGAACTGCTAAAATAGGCAGTGGTCCACATACCAATAATAGTGGGCATGTTCTTACAAAAGAAAGATATAGTGCTAAAATAGGCAGTGGTCCACATACCAAGACATCCAGCAAAATTAAAATTATCTTGCATTTGGAGATAGGCAGTGCCCACCTACCAAAACATCCAGCTATAAATTGTGAACTTTGCGTTTAGAGAAAATCATAAATCTTTTGTAACCACAGAAACTCACAAAAAGAATGAGTGAGAAGGAGCTCCCCGACCACTTGAGAGAAGACAACCTAAGCGAAGAAATCAAGACATTAATCTCTTCACTTCCTTCCACCAAAGATTTTCTAGGGAAGCTCTACAACTACCAAGGATGTTGGTACTACCCCAACACTCTCCTAGGAGTCCTGAATTTCCAGAAAGGTTTCAAGCCTCAAGAAACCGATATAGTCATCGCTTCTTTCCCTAAATCCGGTACCACTTGGCTCAAAGCTCTCACAGTCGCTCTCCTCGAGAGAACGAAGAACAGTTCTTCTGGTGTTCCTCATCCTCTTCAATCCGATAACCCTCATGGCTTAGTACCCTTCTTGGAGACCAATGTGTATCTCAATAGCTCAACACCTGACCTGACCAAGTTCTCATCTCCAAGGCTGTTCTCGACTCACATGCCGTTACGTACGCTTCAAGTACCCTTCAAGGACTCTCCATGCAAGATCGTGTACGTGTGCAGGAACGTGAAGGACGTGTTGGTATCCCAATGGTATTTCAGGTGCGCTTATCTTCAAAAAGAAGTAGACAAAAGCCTTCTCGAGTCTTCGTTGGATTCATTATGCAGTGGAGTTGGCTATTTTGGACCCTTTTGGGAAAATGTATTGAGCTATTGGAGAGGTAGCTTGGAAGATCCTGAGCATGTTCTCTTCATGAGGTACGAGGAAATGAAGTCAGAGCCTGCTGCTCAGGTCAAGAGACTTGCAGAGTTCTTGGGTTGCCCATTCACTGAGGAAGAAGAAGAAGGCGGTTCTGTGGACAAGATCTTGGAACTTTGTTCTCTGCGTAGTCTGAGCAGTATGGAGATAAACAAGACAGGAAAAACCTCGAACAATGTGCATCACTCTAATTTTTTCCGCAAAGGAGAAGTGGGTGACTCCAAGAATTATCTGACTCCAGAGATGGAAAACAAAATCGACATGATCATCGAGGAAAAATACAAAGGCTCCGGTTTGAAATACTGAGTGATGTGTGTAGATTTGTGCTTTCCTTTAATGGATATGTACTGAGAGTAATAAAAGGGATTACACTGCTGATGTGTGATTTGTGCTGTCCTTTAATGGACATGTACTAATAATCTAATATTAAAATAATAATTCAAGTCATGGTTTGAAACAATGAGTGATGTATGTAGATCTGTGCTTTCCTAAAATGGATATGTATTAAGAGTAATAAAAGGGAATTGTGTGATTTGTGGTTTCCTTTAACGGACATCAGGACATGTACTAATAATATTAATATAATAATTCAATCCATTCTCTTGAAAAGATTATGAACGTCAACCTGTCCTCGACACTTTTTCTTCTTTACCCTATACAATAAAATTCTATAAATCAATAGGGGTTCGATAAATTAATAAATATGATTAATTAATTAATAAATTTTTGATTCCGAATTGGACCGATTCAAAATATAACACAAATCGATAAAATAATAATTTTTAGAAAATCATTTATAAATATATAATCTCATTAAAATCATAAATTAATAATTTATGTATACATATTTTATATAAAATATAAACAAACAAAATATAGTATTTATTTTATATTTAAAATATATCTCTATTTTTCTTAATATTTCAATATATTGTACTGATATTTAATAAAATTATATCTAAAACCACATTTAAATTCTATGAAATATTTATTTACATACACTAAATAATATAATAAAAACAATATGAAAGTCAAATTTCTAAAATTTGATTAAAGTATATATAGGAAAATGAACTATTATCTTACTTTATACAAAATATACTCTAAAAATAAATATATAATTTTATAAATTAATAAAATATTATAGTCTCAATATTATTAATTTATAGAGTTTTAACTGCATACGTCAGATTAGATTAGATTCATTATCTATTTTGTTTTTATCCAAAAAATTAGATATTCATATTTCTATGGAACAATCAAATTCCAATATTTAAAAACAAATTAAATTGTAAATGCTAATTTTTTTAAATGATATCTGCTTGTATCGCTTTTGCTTCTTTTTTTTTCTGTAAACTCAACGAAAACATAATGACGCAACAAAACTTTAAACTCAGTAGAGTATTATTTTTTGGGAAATATGATAATTCAACTGGCTCGTTCAGTTAATGTGTCATTGTCTTTCTTGTGTTTCTGCGAAAATGGTTAGGTAATAAGAGCCAAATACATCCACATGCATACAATTTGCAAGTTGCTACATCAATAATTCTATCAACAACCACTAGTTGACATATTAGCACGTTGTGCTTTACAAGAATCCAAACCATAGCTTATAATACTGTTACCAGTTTTAAAATAAATATTTATCAGAGTACTATAGCAGAATACTGCCGTCTATATAAGAATGACCTTATAACGTTTGCAGAGCCCGGACTGTACACATACATTTGAAATTTTTGAATGGATCCCCCACTTTTTGGGCCCCTATTTTTAAATTCTTGTTTATATATATATGTATAATGCTAAATGTACAAAGAGAAACAAAAGTTAACAAAAAAAAATGTTATATCTATGAGAATAAAATATTAAGCGTGTGATGTGAGCGTTTAAGTTGTGTATAGTTACATGTGACGTGTATATAATGTTGATCTATATTTTTGGTAATTTTTCTAGAATATGGTAGTTTAGTTATACATCATCATTAAAGTATATCAATTCAAATATGATATTAAATAATATAATAATATAAATAAAATTATTTTTACAAATTTCGAAATATTATTTATTTCTATCTTTATAATTATATAGTTTTATTACCAAAAAAATTTGCAAGTTTTTCTACGATTTTTCTAAAATTACAATTTTTAATTGTAATATCATTATTTTCTTTTATATATCTACAAATTTTAGAAATATTGTTTAGTTTTACTTTTGATAATTATACAGCTTTTATATCAATTTTTATTAATTTTATACAAGTTTATTAAATATATTTATCCAAAAATATATAAACATCTATCTGAGATTATAATTGTTAAAATACACATATATATTTTAATATAATTTAAAATAAACAATTTTTTAGTTTATCTTAATTTTGTGCTCAATTAAGTCAAAATTTATTTTTAAATATTAGAAACAAAATAATAAAATTTAAAATAATAATATTTTAAATATATTTTAAATTTTAAATTTTATTACTTCACATGGTGCAGAAAACATCTAATAATAAATTAAACAAAAAAAAAAAGAAAATTAATCTTCTCTTTAATTTAGTCACGACATACAATGACTTTTGAGTTTCTAGTAAAACAGTTTTTTTGTTTGGAGAAAACTTTTTTTTTTTTTCTGAATGGGGCCACAAAATACGTGTCGGGCTCTGACCGTTTGGGCGAGCGTTTTCACCTTCAACTCAGAGCATGGTTTAGACACAGTGTTTTGAAAACCGGACGGACCGGCCGGTCGAACCGTTCGACCATGACTCGCTAAAGAAGCCGAGTCCGTTCAGTTTAAAATCCGGATTTGTAAAACCGTAAAATCGGTTGAAAACCGGTGACCCGGTCAATTTTAAAACCGGTTCATAAAAATTTCATATAATTAAGTGTTTTCAACTATTATTAGCTAAAATTTAATATTTTATAATTAGTGTTCAACTATCACTATTTAATTGATTTTTATTTTTTAAGAAACAATGTGAAAATATATTTTGACTTTCATATACTATCTTTATTTTACCATATTCATAAAATTTGAGATTTAGTTGTAAAATAAATAAATATGATAATTTTAATTGTAAATCATAGTATGATTTTATCAATTTTAGTTTACATAGTATTCACTATTCAGTTTTATTTTACTATATCTGCAGTTAGATTTATGTTTATTGTTTATATTTAGTTAATTATATAAAAGAATAGAGAATGTATTATATGTAGAAGTAAAGTTTATATAATATAAATATATAATTATATATATATAAGTTTCATAGATAGAAAAACCGGTTCGACCGGTTGAACCGGTCCAACCAGTCAACCAGTAGCTACACCGAGTCGATATCCGGTCCGGTTTTCAAAACATTGTTTAGACATAATGACCTTATACAACTTACATTTAGTTTTGTCTTGAAATTCACATTTTGTTGTTATCGAATTGAATACTTTAATGATAACTCTGTTGTGCTAGGCTATTACGACTGTAAGCTAAAGTTATTTTATATATACAGAGAGATTTCAAAGTATTGCTTCTAATGAGCAATAATTTATACAAGAGGTTATCAAGAGTTTGAGAGATCAAAAGAGCCTACTCGACAAGCCAATCCAAGCTGAAGTTTTTCTCAGCGGCTTCAAGGCAAAGTCCTGAAACCGCATTTTTGACCTCTTCCCACATAGACAAAGCCTCCTCATTGCAAATCACATGGCGTAGAGACTTGAGTGCAACTACAGAACATGGCAGACTCGATACACTGCATTCTCTCATGTCAATTTTCTCAAGTGTCCTTAGCTTTCCAATCTCTTGAGGAAGAGAATCCATGCTGAGGCACTGAGAAATGTCAAGGTACTTTAGGCACGGAAGCTCACAGACTTCTGCCGGTAAGGCTTCCAGCTCCGGGCAAGCATATAGCCTTAAGAGTTCAAGGGACTCTAGCTTACTCAGATTCTTGGGCAGTTCAAGAATCCGCGGACAGTTTGTTATGCTAACAGAGTTGAGAGAGCTCATCCCACAAATGGTCGACGGTAGTCTCACAAGATCATCACAGTGATCGATTGTGAGATCAGACAAGTTTGGGAAGATGTGAGTTGTCTGGAATACCGTCTGATCAAAGCTGTTGTTGATCTTACAAAGGATCAGATGCATCTTCTGTAGGTTTCTCAACGGAACGGTGCTGCTGAATAGTTCAGGAACGTGAACCTTCTCGAGCCAGAGACTCCTCAGTTTGCCCAAATTGGCAGAGATGGGGAAGCCATGTAGAAACGCAGGAAAATTAGAGTTATTGATAACCACAAGCGCCCTGAGGCTACTCATCTTACCAACAAACGGTGGCAATGCGTACTTCTCATCTGAAGAGAAGTTCAGTATCAAAACTTCTGTCTTAGGGAGTTCCATGTCAAACCAATCCATTTCATTCATTTCCTCTGACAAAGACAAAAAATCCATCAAGCTCTTTAATGCACGTCATCAAACAAACTTTCATTTTAAGTTGAAAGTGTTTTTTTACCTGTATGAATGGAGACTATCCGGGCATCAAATGGCTGATTACTATTCCCTTCCCATTCTCTGGGAAGCTTTGGCTCTCTTCTAGGCATCAACAGCCGCTCTCTCCTATTTACTTCCACCTTATTGCTCACATGAATGGCCACGTCTCTCAGAACATCGTGCTGCTTGACATATATATCATAGTAGCCAGTGTACAAAGCGCCAAGCCTGCAAATGTTATCATTATGTAAGTAAGACTCAACTCGAGTGACCACTAGGCCGAAACTAATATTACATGTTTTTCCTGGTATCAAAGAAGAAAAAAAAAATTACAATAGACAAAAACCAACAAAGAGCAGAGTTACCTAGGGTTTTTCACAAGAGTAAGGAGATTCTTGTCTGATAAGTCAACAAGAATTGAAAAAGCGGTTTCCTCGTCGATATAATGCAACTCAACCCACATGTTGGTGACAACTTCAAGAGGGATCTTCTTGTCTTCAGGGAAAGCACCCAGATCCAAGAAACACTTTCTGGCTCTCGGGTCTAGGGTTTCTAGACTTTCTTCGATATGAGCAAACACTCTGCTCTCGTGAGTTTCATCAGCAGTTTCACCTCTTGACAACTTCTTCACTACACCTTGCCAGTATCTTTCAGGCTTGTCTTTTAACAAGGCACCGAGGACTTTAAGAGACAGAGGTAGACCTTTACACTCATCAACAACCTAACCAAAACCAGAGTAGTTTCTTGAGTATATTCCGCAAGTAATCCTAAACCCTATAAACCTTAAAAGAATCATTATTTACCTGCTTGACTAATTTTTCGCTGAATGAGGGAGGGATGGACTTGTCCCCAAAAGCAGAGATACAAAAGAGGGACATTGCCTCATCTTCCTTTAGTAACTCAACATTGTAAGTGGTTCTAGGATCTGCGAGCTTAGACCGTGAGACCACAAGAGTTGTGCTTCCAGGAATCTTAAACATGAGTTTGTCCAAGGAATCTCTTGTCCAAACATCATCAAGGATCACTAGCTTCCTTCCCTGAACTCCATCATCAAGAAACTCCTTAATAAGAAGCCTCAGATTCTCAAGATTAGGAGACCGTGACACTGTCAAAAACAGAACCCTGTTCTCGAAAAGTCCTGCGCAAGAAACAAAGATTCAAGACCTCGAACATTCAAAAAAACAAAAGACTTCTTGTACTACAAACCTCGAACACCATTGTCTCTACAAATCTCTTGTGCAAGAGTGGTCTTCCCGGAACCTCCCATCCCTGAGATCCCAAACAGAGGAGCATCAGGAAACTTAGACATCATCTCCTTCATCTCTCTCTTCCCCAAGTCCAACCCTTCCCTCTGAATCGCCGGATCAGCCTCCGTCTCGATCTCCACCGTAGCCTCCGCTCTCTTCATCGCCTCCGCTAAAGACAAACAGTCCATCCGCTCCATAAGCCTATCGCATTTCTTCTCAACCCGTTCAATGCCCGCTTCGCAGATGAACCGGGATCCATTCACGTCGGCGAGGATGTTAACCAGAACAGAGGTGCTAAGGAAACGAGTTATCTTCCTCTCGAGGTCCTTCATCTTGCTCGCGTGGTATATGTGTTTAGGGTTATAACGCTTGCATCGCAAGACTTTCTCGCTCAGCTTCCTTGCTTTCTCCAAGATCTCAAAGAATATACGAAGTTGAGTTTGGCGATGCTCGCTCAGCTCCACCCCACTGTATTGGATCTCTCTGATCGTTGGTTGGACGTCGCTGATCAACGTGATGAGTCGTTCCGCGATTCCTTTGCAGCCGTACACTGTGCTAGCTACCAGAACGAGCAGCTTCAGGAGCTCCGGGGCGATGTCGCCGGCTAAAATATCAGTGAACGACATTGAAACAGATCTGGGAAGTGAGTAAAAGAGTCAAATGGGAGATAGTGAAGGAACCAATAAAGGGTTGTACGTCTTTTAATAAGACAGTGAGAGAGGAAGACGAAGTTTCCTAGTAACTTAACCTTGTCCTTTTGTTGTCGGAAGTAGATGTTATGCTCACGTCTCTACTATTGGGCCCGGCCCTTTTTACTAGGGAGGGATGGGTAATGGGTAATTGTGACAAGACCATGATAAGAAATATAAAGAAGTGAAAAGGGGGTCACTCTCCTCATTATTTACTTGGTTGCTAACTTTACATTTGGCATGAATATTATAAAATCTTTTGGCGTGTGATATACTCAGGGGCGGCTTAGATGGGTGGGCGGGGAGTGCGACCGCCCCCAGGGCCCAAGGGTCCAATTTTTTTTTTTCAATTTTTTTTGAAATTTTTAATAAAGAAAAATGTAAATATAAATATATTTTAACTAAATTTAGTTATGTATATTTGAAAAACTAAATTTATCTTGAAAATTTTCATACAAAATAATATAATTGCTTAAATAATTACATTAAATTTTAGATTTTAACTAATTTTCAAAAGAAAAATTGCCAAAAAACTATATAATTTATTTTTGCGCAGGGGCCCAAAATGTTTATGAGCCGGCCCTGGATATACTGTATGATATAGTTTTGAAACAAAGGTATAGATTTACTTCTCAAGTTGATCTGTTGATAACTTTATGTTGAACCCTTGTTATCGTATACCTAGAACATTTTTAAAATATTGGCAAAAACAGAAGAATCAAGTAAGTTATTAATTAGTCAATAACTGAGATCACAAATAACTTTTCTACCGTAATCACAAACATGCATCGAGCTACCAAGAAAGAGCACAAACAACAGCTTGTGTGAGAGACTTAAGACATTGATCCCACAGCTTGTTATCTAGCAAGTGGAGAAACAAACGGTCAACACTCACTAATACTGTGTTTGATGAGAAATGTGCCCCTTTGCCCTTTCTTGCGAGTGATGGTGGCTGGGAACAATCTTGTCAGTTTCTTCTTCACCAAGGACCTATCCACAAGTTTGAGCTTTCTACGGTGTGTCGGACTTTGTAAGCTTCCGGATCCTCACATCGTGGGTTGATTTAATTAATATAATTTTTTTTATTAAAAAGTGAGCTTTCCACTTCTTGCATTGTCGTCCAGACATTGATCAGTGTCTACTTTTATTTTTGAGGAATGTGATCGTCGAGTTTGAATCTAGAGTTAGTAGAAACTAATTAAAGACTTCTTTCTTCAAGTCTCTTTATCTAGTGTGACTGCAAACTGTCTCTTCATAACAAGAAGGAACTTGTTTTTTTTTTTTAATTTGATCAACACAAGGAGGAATTTGTTAAAAATATAATCTAACTAGAATATTAATTTTGTAAATTTTAATAACGATCCTTAGTGGAAGCTTTCCTTACAAATAAAATCGCAACTCTTTCTTGATAAGTGTACGACTTTTTTCTTATGTCCTAATAGTTTGACATTCACGTGTTGATAAACAATATTGGTGGTAAGTTTATGTTGTCTCTATTTTTTTCATCTGAAAAATACATTTATAAAACTGGGATCATAGAAATACAACATGATCAATCACAAGGAAACAGGCTTCCAAGGAGTACAACATATTAAACCAAAAGACAGGGATACTACCATGCAACATCTGTTAACTCCTGACGGTGGTCCCACCATGGTTCCTCAAGAAGAAAGAGTGGACGGTTGCATACTCTACGTCCCAAGAATTTGAACTGAGAGATGCTGCAAAGGGACTCGACAAAGAGCTCTTGGCCAGCTTCCCGCTCTTGGTACGAGCGTTGTGGTTGGGAAGTGGTACGTCCCTTTCATATTCGTGAAAGAAAGAGACGCAAAGGATCAGATCAAGAGATCCGTTTACTACAGCATAACTCTTGAACAGAGATGGGAAGAGGTTTTCTCTCATGAGAACCATGCTGTTGTAGTTGATTTTGAAGTAAAAGATAAAGTTGTGAAGCTTGAGGGACAAGAAACTCCAAGAGGTGTGAATGAAAATGGGTTTGTCTGGTTTGGGGTTGCAGACAAGAAGATCGGTATAGGGTCAGTGGTTGTTGAGAGGATGAAATGGGAAGAAGAGAGATTTGGATGGACAAGCAAAGGCGACCAGGAGAGAGCAATGGTGGTTAAGAGATTGGAGAAACCAAAAGATGAGAGTCTTTGGAAGAGTTATCACTATGTGTTCTGATAGAGACCTTTGTCTTGAAGAGAATGGATGAGAGCTTGGTCTTAACATATGATTTCAAACACGTTGATAAGCTCAAGAGTAAATGGAGTAACCTTGTTGGCGCAACATAATCTGCAAAAGCTTTGTTAGTCTCTGTGATATGTGATTCCATTGGTCAGTGTCATTAATTTTTTTTTTGAAGATATCGTTGTATATATCACTTAGAAAAGAAAATTTAAAGTTTTTACGGCCATTTTTCATTTTTTGACAATAGCTTTAAAACTGATATAAAACATGATTAGTTGTACTGAAAATAAATAAGTCTTAGTTAAAGCTAAACGGTGAAATTGAACTATCCTAGTTGCATGGGGGATTTAGAGAAATACAAAGAAATGTCTATGGGTGTGAGAAAGAGAAACTCTCCAACTTTGCTTTGGCTCATGGAATAGTTGACCACTACAGAGTCTTTCAACTGCACTGAGGAAGAACATTCTCTGAGCTACGAATACAAATATTTCATTTATATTCACATATTTTGATCAAAGAATGTTATAACGACGTCTAAAAAGATGTGTAATAATTGAATTTATAAATTAAATCACATTTTCTAGGATTCAATATCTATGAAAATATATGTCTTAAACCACAGAGGCTTCAAGATAATAATTTAAAAAAAAGAAGGGCAGAAGATGTTACAGAACATGCCTCTTCAAATTCAAAATCACTTGTGATATAACAGAAATCACGGTGGAGAAACACCAAAACACCTCTCTGCGATCTCGCATCAAAACATGGAAACTTACTTTCCTTATCGAATCCAGAACAACTTGTGCAGGGCATGCAGCAGAACAGAGAACACATATACACTAGTTTTAGCTAAAGCAGTATCTTCACACCAGTTGTTGCATCTGGTTTGGTCAAATGTACCAAGACTGTTTGATTTCTTGCTCATTTGATTCTGAAATCATGTGAAAAGCTTGTCTTGTCCATCTTGAAGAGCTTCTCCATTAAATAATAATATATATATTCTCCCTTGTCATTTTTTTTTTTTTGATCAAACAACAGTTTTATGAATCATTAGTCTCCATAGCTGGAGAGATTGTTTACATCAAGCAATAACAAAGCCAAACCGGTTAAAACATCTGCTGCTACCATAGTAAAGCAGAGCAACTTTGGAATAATTATATTTATATATATTCTCCCTTGTCATTGAAATCACTGTACTGCTTCAACTCAGACACCTCGGAAAGTTATTACCGCACATAGGTAACTTGCCATTCAGGTCCAAAGAACTTGAAGAAAGGTAAGAAACGGAGTCTAGTTGCTTCATCATCCCATTCAACCCTTTCAAACCACTCTTCCTCTTTGTACTTAATAGCAAACTCTTCAACCCTGAAGACACTTTGAGAATCCAACGGGAGCTTCCTCAGCTCTGGACACTCTGTTACGTGGATTGTCTTTAGACATGGAAAAGCCAAAGGTTCCCAGTATATGCTCTTCAACGTAGCTAGATTATGTAAGCGTAGACTCTCTAGTTTCTTGAAAGGAATGGTATTAACACTCGAAGCTTTCTCCTGGCTTATTATTGCTTCTACTAGTTCTGAGTCAAGAACCATAAGACTAGTAAGGTTTGGAGCCAACAATAGCCACGTTAAATCTTGCAAACCACTGCAGCTACTTATATGCACACTAGAGAGGTTTGGGAAGCCTTGTGTTGTGGGACTTCTGTTTAATGATAAAGTCTTTCTCTCTACCTTTATCTCCCACACTCCACACTTCCTTATGATGACTTTACGAAGACTATCCATACCTGGCAAAGCCAATACTCTAGCTGATTCTTCTTCCTCAAGCCCTCTAATTACTACAATTTGAAGACATTTCACCAACCTGGGAGCATATAACAACTTCTCCACAACCAAACTTGACTTGATGCTTATGTTTAGGACTTGTAAATGTTCCAAGAGCTGCAACTCCTCCATTAAGCTCATGTCTAGCGACATTTTGGACTCTAGTAGTTGCAGTTTCCTCAAACTAGACAGTTTAGATACCCCTGAAACACTCTTAAGTCTCTTCATGTAATCCAACCTCAAATGTATGAGATTTTTCAGCTCTTGCAAACCAAGAGGTAGCCGCCTTATGCATGTCCATGACAAGTCGAGATAGCGCAAGGAGACCAACTCTGACACTTGTTCCGGCAGTTTCCTGAGACTTGAGTTCCCTGACAGATCCAGGACAACGAGCATAGGGATACACCGGAAGAAATCACCTGAGATATGTATCAGTGAGACGTTTTTCTGAAGGAACAGAGTTGTGAGTTTCGAGCACTCAGGGCTGCCAGATACCATCTCAATCTCATTTTCCATGAGAGACATCCTCGTCACGCCACTCCAGTTCTTGATTCTTGGTATCTCGGATAACCCTCCTCTTGCTTGCAAGATACATTTCTCTTTATCCTTCCCGAGATCAGATGATATCCATAGAGCCATCTCCCGAACCACATCATGCATCTTCACTTGTTCTTTATTGACTGCTTCCTCCAACAACAAACATGCACGGACAAGTACACCAATGATCTCATATCCTTGGCTTAATGCTCTTTCTCTACTTTGATGCTCGTCTAAGAACCCCTCACATATCCAGTAGTCTATCAACCTCTCTTTTTCCATACGGTAATCTTCAGGAAACAGAGAGCAATACAGGAAGCATGACTTCACCTCCTCCCTGTTTAAATTATCATAGCTATACTTCAAGATCGGGAGAATTTCATCTTCCATGCCGGAAAACTCTGAAGCATACGAACTCAAATCGTTAACAGCAGTACGCCATTCTTGCACCGTTCTTTTGCATGCCATGGTCTCGCCGATGAAGTTAAGTGCCAACGGTAGACCACAGCATTTTCCAGCGAGCTTTCTTGCCAGATTAGGAATGTCTGGATGGCCTTTCAATGTGTTTTCTCCAACTTTCTTTTTAAACAGATCCCAAGCTTCTTCAGGTTCCAGACAATGAACTTGGATAGGGTCATCAACCCCCATGCGTCCACACACATCTCGAGAACGAGTGGTGAATGCTACTTTGCATCCGTTTTGTCTGCTTGGATGTGGGACTCCGACCGCTTTCAGATTCACTTTCTCCCATATATCATCCAGCAACAGCACAAACTTTCTCCTCTTGAGGACATTGTGTATCTCAAGGGCTCTCTGGTTTTCATTCTTTTGGTCCCACTCTTCTCCATCAAGGCCTAGCTTTTTGGCGATGTCTCCTTGGATCCTATGGATCTCTGGAGTTTTAGACACTACAACCCATATCACAACCTCGAAGAAGCCGCCACGTGTTTCAGAAAATTTGTTGTTGAGCTGTGTGAGAAGAGTGGTTTTGCCTACTCCACCCATGCCATACATACCCACAATCTCGACTCCTTCTTCCATGAGATGAGTCCATACCTTTTCTAGCATTGTCTCTTGACCAACGATGGTGGGTTGAACAGGCATCTCATCCACCTTAGCTACCAAAATTGTCTCAGTCACCTCAGGAAACTCTCCTTGAGAAGTTAGACTCTCAACCTCCTTCAGCAACAGAACAACCCTTTTCCCATAAAGATAGCTCAATCTCACATTTCTAGAGCAGAACCCACAAAGACACAACCTCTGAAGCTCAATGTCATTAGAGCTAAGCAGATCATTGAATTTGTTCTCGGTATTCAGGACATTAGTAAGCCATACCTGGACCAGAGAAAGCCTTTCACGACGTCCAGTAAACTCTTCTCTGCAAACCTTCCTTTGCACGTCATCTCGCTTTGCCTTGAGCACTTCCATGTCTTTCTTCAGAGCAGCTAGATTCTCTGAAAGGCTGTGTATATAACTCCCGTGAGTGCCAAGACATTGAGAGACTTGATTCACCACTTGGTCACATGGCATCGAGATCGAGAATAAACCTCCCATTGCAGCAAAGAGAGAGAGAGATTCAGAAGAAGAAAATCAGAAGCTGAGCCCCCAGTGAGTGACAACTATTAAAAGGATGAATAGATAAGAACACACAGACGTATGTTAAAGTTTCAACCACCCATAATGCATTGTGGAAAAAAATATAGACTTTTCTATGATAGGTTTGTGAGACCAAGTCAAGGTCATAACTTTGGAATCTAACTCAAGATCTTTGAAAAGTCTTTAAACAATGGCTTTATCCCTCAACCCATGATGCTCTATATAAACAAATCACATTTTCTTGATTTATTATTCATCACCTTAAAAGATGTATGTAACAAGGCATCTCTCGGAATACCAGAGAAACTCGTCACAATCGTTGCCGGAAGGTCCAAACTCCGGGGTACTTGTGATTCAAGATGAAGAGTCAAAGCCGACTTGTTGCTTCGGATCTTGCTACGATGGTGAACTCAGAGGCTTACCGTTCCCACAGAACGCAAAGCTGACTGTGGCATACAGAACCGGAGCTGGTAATAACAGGCGCAGTTACCATGACCCGGTTCTGTTCATTCCGGTTCCTGGACAGCCTCTGTCTTTGAACCGTTATTATGTCATTAAGCGACGTGGGAAGCACTCAGGGTATGTATGACCAAATAATCTTTTTCAGTTATTTTATCGGCTGTTTTTTGTTGAAGAAAATAGATTCTAGCATTGTTTGGTTCGGCTTATGTTTTTAATATCCTACCTATTTCAATTCATTTGATGTTTAAAGAAATTGTTTTTGTTGCAAAATAAATGATGTTTTCACTATTTTAGATAAAATTCCATATTATTAGAAATTTGTGACCATCATTTTTTATTGTCTGAACTATATTTATTTAGTTAAGATAAATTGTATAAGTTTTTGTATTTTCTTAATCTTTGTACAAAATATTTGAACATCGACTAAAATGAAACAAGAGGGAGTAAATTTTGAGGTTTCAATATATTTACTTTTGATAGATCGAAGCTGAAAGACCTAACTTGCGCAACAAGATTCCTAAAACCTAACTTTTTCTTGCAGAGGCGCTTCGGCAAGTGCAAAAGAAGAAGACAGAGTCCCCTGCTGCTTTTGCTTTAGCTATATTCCTGAAGCTAAACCACAAGAAGCAGATCCTTATGACATATACCAACAATTCGAGATCCACCAACGTCGAGCATTATCTCGCTATAACACAGCCATTTCTGTTGCTCCTAATGGGATACCACCTGAGTTCCTTAGGAGAAAGTATTGGACTGTTGAGTACTCGAACTCTCAAGACTTTGGTTTGACAGATGATGCAAAGGGAGTTGATGATAAGCTTCGTTCTGAGCTTCCCAACGATGTGAATACAAGTGTTGTGGTAGGTAAATGGTATGTCCCCTTTATATTCGTGAAAGAAGGAGACGCAAAGGATCAGATGAAAACCTCAACTTATTACAGTATGACTCTTAAACAAAGATGGGAAGAGGTTTACTCATGTAGTTACAACGAAGAAGAAAGTGAGGTTGTTGTTGATGTTGAAGTAGAAACAGAAGTGGTGAAGCTTGAGGGAGAAGTTACCAATCTGAGAGAGACAGGAGCTGATGGAGTTGTTTGGTTTAGTGTCTTAAGAGATGAGAGACAAGACAAGAAGATAGGTCTCGGGTCAGTGGTCGTGGAGAGGATTAAGTGGGAAGAGGAGAGGTTCGGTTGGTTAAATAAAGGCGATGAAGTGAGGTCTAGCATCAAGAGAACAGAGAGATTCGAAGGCGGTTCATCACACTGGAAGAGTTATAAATGCTATGTATTAGTAGAGAGCTTTGAATTAAAGAGAATGAATGGGAGTTTGGTGTTGACATATGAGTTTAGACATGTTGATAAGTTGAAGAGCACGTGGGTTTAGGGTATATTCAGTTTCTTTGTGTGTCATGTGTGCAACTTATGGTGTGTTTCATTTAATGAAAGCTCTTATATATTCATGTAAACTCTGTATAATGAATCTAGAACTGGCTTGAATAATTATCTTGCTTGGGTGTAGTAGAAAACGATAATACAAATATAAAACCTCTCTCTACAACTAAAACAACTTTTACGATGAACTCTTCTGCTTCCCAGTCTCTTCCAACCGTTTCCATGTGGCCTCACGTTTTGCATCAGCTTCAGATTCATTTGGCGTCTTCCAGTTCCCACATCGACAATTACCCATTGTTAGTTTCAAAAAAAAAAAACTGTGTTTAGTAAAAAAATAATGAACACATGGATTCCCTGGTTGACTTTTGATTCACACGGATTCTATAGTTGACTATCTCAAATTTTTGATTCATTTTCTTTTCGTTAACATCTAATTCATCTTTAATATAGAAAAACAAAGTAAGCCTCAACAATATTTTTGATTCATTTTGTTTTCGACCAAAAAAAAATAATAAACAAGAGTGTATGATTCAAAAATGGTCTTATTAGTTCAAGTATTTTCCGAGTAAAATATATGTTTATCTTAACATTTTACCATGTCATGGGTGTATAGATCCATATTTCTTCTAACAACGTTCAACAAATTTCAATAAGAAAAAGAGACCAAACATTGTAAAACAAAATCGATCATGGAGGAATTGGAAAATGAAGGTTGTGTGAACCCTTGTTGATGAATAATACACACATACCGCTACATTAATATGAACTTATTGAATTGTCAGCCAAATAAATCATATATTTTTCCGGTCGTAAGCCTTCAGTTTTTACCAAGAGTCCGCACGGTTCAGTTTGGTTTTAAACCAAACTTATAAACTAGTGTATTTTTTTATTTGTTAATAATTGATATCATATAAATGTAGAAATTTGATAATTTGGTCTTAATGAATGAATTTTTAGTTGGAATAAAAATTTATATAACGAGATAAATTTTAGGTTTTTTTATTAGTAACCGAACTAATACCAAATTATCTTATCACTAAATTGAATTAAATTAGATCAAACTAAGCCGAAGCATACTAAATCAATGTGAGTTTGGTTGGAGTTTTGTTAAACCTAAATTAACCAAACAAATTCAAATCCAAATAGAAATGTTCATTCTTAGGGATTGATTGGTTGGTGCTGTAGCTTTAGTTTTTATGTTTTAGAAAATAGGCTGTGAATTCGATTACTTTGGATGTTATAACTTATAACACAGTGACCACATACTAATTCAACTTCTAAATTATGTTAAAACTCACTTGACGGGGCTATGTTCATATGTGTTCAAATAAATTTACGGTATTGATATATTTGTGGACATTCGATAAACATTTTGCTTATTTATAGGATGTAAGATCCATATCACCATATATCTACCGGACTAAAGAGTTTTATATGCCTTCACCTAACAAAATAAAAATAAAAATAAAATCAAAAGAGAAAAAATAAGAGGAGGAGAGGATGAGACTTTTGGCAAAAGCCAAGAGTCATGCATAAACTGAGCTATGTTTTACTGTCACAGTCATCTGACCTACCAAAGCTCTGAAAGTGGAGCATCTACATGTGTCTCAATAAGAAGTCACTATTTGATAAAAAAATATAGAACACCAAATTATAAAATATATTGAGACAATTAGCACAAATTATCTTTAGTACGACATCGAGAAGCTTCATATATATGATACACCTTGTAATTGGTGAAAACAAAACTTTCTCTGAATGGTGTTTTTTTTTTTCTGTCAACCCTGAATGGTGTTTAAAACAATGGTTTTAAAAGAAGAAGACGTGGTTGAGTGTCTAGAGAAAATGAATTGGAATTCGGAGAATAATTGCAACATAAGCATACATCCCCACAGAACAATGTTATCATGATTCATGAATCATGCCATTAAAGACCGCATAAAATATTGTGATTGATAAACTACAAAAAAGAACTGTGGAATTATGTGTGATCTGTTGGCAAATGTGAAAATTAGGTGGACTTGTGAAACTATATTTAATCTAATGTAAAGCAAAAGAAAATTAACATTTCAAAGAAAAAGTTGTTCTATCATACATCATCAAAAACAACAAAATAGTAAAATTTTACAACACTACGTGTTGTCTGCTCATTGGATGGCCAGGTTTCGAAAACCTGTGTGCATCGGTCCGGCCCATAGAATATATGAATTATAAACCGTCCAATATTCCGCGGAACCGCAATTAGTTTCTCTAATGACTTCTTAATCCTACCAAAAACGGTTGGCCAAAACTGTGGCAGAAAAGGTAAATAATCTTAAAAAGTAAAGGACGATCTTGTGATAATAAATATTGAATCTGATCTGTCACCTTTTTACCCAAGAAAAAAAAAATCTGAGCCACTCGATCAGATTTCCATCTCCTCCTTTAAATAAACCTCAAAGCCTCACCCAAACTCCATCACTCACTTGACTAATTTTCACATTCAGAGCTTTGCTTTCTCTCTCGACCACATCGCCATGGGTGAGTGTATCTCTTCGTCCTCGATCTCTAATTTCTTCGTTGATACTGTTTCGTTAGGGTTTTTAATCCGATTTTTGTTTTTGATTACTCTTGTGTTTGTGTAGCTGACAAGAAGATTAAGATCGGAATCAACGGTGAGTGTTTTTGAATCGTTTTTTCATAGTGTTTTAGTTTAGATCTGGTGAATTTGAGTTTTGAATCGTCGTGTAGGTTTCGGAAGAATCGGTCGTTTGGTGGCTAGAGTTATCCTTCAGAGGAACGATGTTGAGCTCGTAGCTGTTAACGATCCTTTCATCACCACCGAGTACATGGTGAGATTTTAACTCTCTTCCCCCTCGATGCTAGTTTGATCTCGATTGGTTTAATATCTTTTAGATCTGTGATATGACGCGAGTCCGTATAAGGTTTCTCTGAAGTTTGTTAATCGATCAAATCAATTTATCAGTAGTATACATCGCGTGTTATACTTGTCAAATAGGTAGTGAACCGGATTGATGATGTGTTAATTATCTGGTTCGGTTAAACCGGAATGATGATGTGTTGATTAATTGTAACTTGGTTTGATTAATTTTGAGGATGAGTGTTCTGATTGGTTTATGTTTGTTGCAGACATATATGTTTAAGTACGACAGTGTTCATGGCCAGTGGAAGCACAATGAACTTAAGATAAAGGATGAGAAAACCCTTCTCTTTGGTGAGAAGCCAGTCACTGTTTTCGGCATCAGGTACTTTCATCTTTCGTTTGATATGTTCAAATCTGTTTATCTCCCTTCTTATGTTATTGATTTGTGGTGTCTTACTTCTGAATTCTTATGTTATTAATTTGTGGTGTTTTACCTCTGAAGGAACCCAGAGGATATCCCATGGGGTGAGGCAGGTGCTGACTTTGTTGTTGAGTCTACTGGTGTTTTCACTGACAAGGACAAGGCAGCTGCTCACTTGAAGGTTTGCTTTTTGGGCTTCATTTATCATATAATATAAAAGAATTCTGTTTTCATATATATATATATGTGTGTGTGTGTGTGTGCTTGTACGTTATTAATGTATCATATGGTTTGTTTGTTTTTTTTTTTTGTTTCAGGGTGGTGCCAAGAAAGTTGTCATCTCTGCTCCAAGCAAAGATGCTCCCATGTTTGTTGTTGGTGTCAATGAGCATGAATACAAGTCTGATCTTAACATTGTTTCCAACGCTAGTTGCACCACTAACTGCCTTGCTCCACTTGCCAAGGTCTCTATTTTTTTTTTTAATGAAAAAGGAGTGCCGAGTATATAATCGTGTCCCTTGTTGAATTGAAACTTGTAATCTCCTTTTGCAGGTTATCAACGACAGATTTGGAATCGTTGAGGGACTCATGACTACTGTCCACTCTATCACTGGTACAGATTTTATTTCACTATATTTGATACATAAAAGACATGTTTTCCTCTTTAACTTCAAATTTTTAATTGCCTTTTGTTTTTGTTTGTGTGATGTCAGCTACACAGAAGACTGTTGATGGTCCATCAATGAAGGACTGGAGAGGTGGAAGAGCCGCTTCATTCAACATCATTCCAAGCAGCACCGGAGCTGCCAAGGCTGTCGGAAAGGTGCTTCCACAGCTCAACGGAAAGTTGACCGGAATGTCCTTCCGTGTTCCCACCGTTGATGTTTCAGTTGTTGACCTCACGGTTAGACTCGAGAAAGCTGCAACCTACGACGAGATCAAGAAGGCTATCAAGTAAGCTTTCTGTGTATATATCTCTAGCTTCACATATCTCTTTGTAAGATAATTAATTGGTATGGATTGATTGTAACAGGGAGGAATCTGAAGGCAAGCTAAAGGGAATCCTTGGTTACACCGAGGATGATGTTGTCTCAACTGACTTCGTTGGTGACAACAGGTAATAAAACAGTATCAACTGTGCACTTTCAAAAATATTTCAAATCTTCTAGTGTGTTTTGTTTGATGAACAATGTGTTTGTGTGATGTGTGTGTTGTAACAGGTCGAGCATTTTTGACGCAAAGGCTGGAATCGCATTGAGTGACAACTTCGTGAAACTGGTGTCGTGGTATGACAACGAATGGGGTTACAGTACCCGTGTGGTGGACTTGATCCTTCACATGTCCAAGTGCTAAAGCGCTGAAGAGTAAGAAGATCTCGAATATGATGTAACGGTGTCTTAATTTGTCAGTTCTTTTCGAATAAATTTTCTCGAGATCTAAAAACGCATCGTTCTTTTTGGTTTTAGCGATTCTCCTTCACGTGACGTGATAGGAAAGTTTGTAAACCTTGTTGTTTATTTCCTCACTAAAACCCTTTGTTTGATACAAGGTTACTTTTATTACAATGCATTCAAGATAAGCAAAAACCGGCTTTACTTTGTAATAGGGGACAGTGCCAGTTTGAGATTTGATCATAAGTCGCACATATAACTTTAAAACTTCAGACCCGAACCTTCAAGTTTCTCCTCGATGATCATGTCGAGTTTGATCTCCATTTCAGGAGTCAGATAGTTCTTCGAGTCACCCACTTTCCCTCTACGATAAAAACTCTTGAACTCTACTCCCGTCCACCTCCAAACCGCACCGCTAAGACTACGCAGCTTAGCAGAGCTCCAAGATCTTGTTGACCATTCCGCTTTGTTCTTCCTCCTCAGTAAAAGGACACTCCAAGAACTCTACAAGTCTTTTGATCTGCCCCTGAGGTTCTGCTTTCAACTCCTCGTACCTCATGAAAACCACATGCTTTGGATCTTCCAAGCTTTCTCTCCAATAGCTTAAGACTTGGTCAGAAGGGACTAACTCCGCTGCAGAAAGACTCGAACAAATCCACCCATACCATACATACCCACAATCTCGACTCCTTCTTCCATGAGATGAGCCCATACCCTTTCGAGCATTGTTTCTTGACCAACGATGGTGGGTTGAACAGGCATCTCATCCACCTTAGCTACCAAAATTGTCTCAGTCACCTCGGGAAATACTCCTTGAGAACTCAGACTCTCAACCTCCTTCAGCAACAGAACAACCCTTTTCCCATTAAGATAGCTCAGTTTCACAAATACACAGCCTTTGAAGCTCAATGTCATTAGAGCTAAGCAGATCATTGAATTTGTTCTCGGTGTTGAGGACATTAGTAAGCCATACCTGGACCAGAGAAAGCCTTTCACGGCGTCCAGTAAACTCTTCTCTGCAAACCTTCCTTTGCACGTCATCTCGCTTTGCCTTGAGCACTTCCATGTCTTTCTTCAGAGCAGCTAGATTCTCTGAAAGGCTGAGTGCCAAGACATTGAGAGACTTGATTCACCACTTGGTCACATGGCATGGAGATCGAGAATAAACCTCCCATTGCAACAAAGAGAGAGAGGAATCAGAGAGATTCAGAAGAAAAATCAGAAGCTGAACTCCCAGTGAGTGACAACTATTAAAAGGATGAATAGATAAGAACACACAGCCGTAGCCGTATGTTAAAGTTTCAACCACCCATGGTTGGAAAATAATGCAAAGGTGTCACTGTAAATGCATTGTGGAAAAAATATAGACTTTTCTATGATAGGTTTGTGAGACCAAGTCAGGGTCATAATTTGGAATTATAAATTTGGACCATCTAAATCAAAATCTTTGAAAAAGTTTTTAAACAATAACTTGTAAAGTTAGCTTACGGCTTTATCCCTCAATCCATATGATGCTCTCTATATAAACAAATCACATTTCCTTGATTTCTAATTCATCACCTTAAAAGATGTATGTGACAAGGCATCTCTCGGAATGCCAGAGAAACTATTCGAACGTGACATTGCCGGAAGGGCCAAACTCGGGCGTACTTGTGATTCAAGATGAAGAGTCAAAGCCGACTTGTTGCTTCGGATCTTGCTACGATGGTGAACTCAAAGGCTTACCGTTCCCACAGAACGCAGAGCTGACCGTGATTTACAGAACCGGAAATGGTCAAAGCAAGCACACTTACCATGATCCGGTTCTGTTCATTCCGGTTCCTGGACAGCCTCTGTCTTTGAACCGTTATTATGTCATTAAAAGACGTGGGAAGCACTCAGGGTATGTATGACCAAATATTCTTTAAATTATTTTATCTGTGTTTTGGTTCATGAAAATAGATTCTAGCATTGTTTGGTGTGGTTTGCTGTTTTTTTTTTAACACTCTGGTCTGCTGTTTTTTTTAATAACGTTTTGAGGTTTCAATCAATTTACTTTTAATATATCGAAGCTGAAAGACCTAACTTGCGCAACAAGATTGCTGAACCCCTAACTTTGTTGGCTTTGACGTAGTTTACCATTGGTTTCTTAACAAATTATATCTAAATATGAATTTTATATTTTACGTTTAGTGACGTTTGAGGTTTCAGTCCATATACTCTTAATATATCGAAGCTGAAAGACCTAACTTGCGAAACAAGATTCCTGAAGCCCTATTTTTTTCGTTGCAGAGGAGCGTCGGCAAGTGCAAAAGAAGAAGACAGAGTCCCCTGCTGCTTTTGCTTTAGCTACGTTCCTGAAGCTAAGCCACAAGAAGCAGATCCTTATGACATATACCAACAATTCGAGATCCATCAACGCAGATCATTATCTCGCTATAACACAGCCACATCTGTTGCTCCTAATGGGATACCACCGCTGTTCCTTAAGAGAAAGTACTGGACCGTTCGGTACTCGAACTCTCAAGACTTTGGTTTGACAGATGATGCAAAGGGAATCAACGCTAAGCTTCGTTCCGAGCTTCCCAAAGATGTGAATACAAGCGTTGTGGTAGGTAAATGGTATGTCCCTTTCATATTCGTGAAAGAAGGAGACGCAAAGGATCAGATGAAAAACTCAACTTATTACCGTATGACTCTTAAACAAAGATGGGAAGAGGTTTACTCATGTAGTTACAACGAAGAAGAAAGTGAGGTTGTTGTTGATGTTGAAGTGGAAACAGAAGTGGCGAAGCTTGAGGGAGAAGTAATCAATCTGAGAGGGACGAGCTGTGGAGTTGTTTGGTTTAGTCTCATAAGGGATGACAGACACGACAAGAGGATAGGTCTTGGATCAGTGGTCGTAGAGAGGATTAAGTGGGAAGAGGAGAGGTTCGGTTGGTTAAATAAAGGCGTTGAAGTGAGGTCTAGCATCAAGAGAACAGAGAGATTCGAAGGCGGTTCATCACACTGGAAGAGTTATAAATGCTATGTATTAGTAGAGAGCTTTGAATTAAAGAGAATGAATGGGAGTTTGGTGTTGACATATGAGTTTACACATGTTGATAAGTTGAAGAGCAAGTGGGTTTGAGTATATTTAGTTTCTTTGTGTGTTCCATGTGTGCAACTTATGGTGTGTTTCATTTAATAAAAGCTTCATGTGTAAAACATGAAGCGCTCATACATTCATGTAAACTCTGTATAATGAATAATCTAGAACTGGTGTTGAACAGAAAAATAAAAATAATAATCTAGAACTGGTTTGAATGATTCTCATGATAGGTTTGTGAAACCAAGTAAAGGTGCACAAAAACAAAACCAACAACTTACTATGAACTCTTCTGCTATTGCATTCCAATTTCTTCCAACGGTTTCCATGTGGCCTCACGTTTAGCATCAACTTCAGATTCTTTTGATTCATTTTCTCTAAAAGTAGCAAGACATTCTTTGAACTCTGGATCAATGTCATTAAATATCTTCTGCACGTTCAGCGTCAAGCTATTAACAGCTTGGTTCCAATGCTTCTGAGTGTTAAGTATAACTTTACGGTTCTGCATTATTAGATTCTGGATATGATCGTTGTTTCATAAGAACAAAGCTCTTTCTGCAACCTGCAAAAGATTAAAAAGCAATTAAACCTTCTTGTTCTTTCTTGTGCTTATCTAAAGATTCAATCACCAAAACAGCAATTACCTGAATTTTCGCCCTTCCAATTTTTGCATCAACAATTACCAATTGTTAGCTTAAAAAACAGAACAATGCTTACTAAAAAACAGTTAGCACACAGATTCTTTGGTTGAATATTGGTTCACAAGGATTTCATGGTTGACTATCTTAAATATTCAATTCATTTTGTTTTCTTTAACGTCTAAATTATCTTTAATTTATGAACGTCAACAGTATTTTCTATAAGACACAAGAGCATATGATTCAAAAATGGTCTTACTGATTCAACTATTTTTGGAGTAAAATTTATGTTTATCTTAACATTTTACACTATCATAGATGTATAGATCCATATTTTTAATCAAACCCAAAGTTAAACAGAAATGTCTATTCTTAGATATGTATATCGGATGTCATAACTTATAAGCAGGCCTGCTTATAACACAATGACCATATACTAATTCAACTTCTAAACTATGTTAAGCTCGCTTGACGGTGTTATGTTCATGTGTGTCCAAGTACATTTACGGTTATATGATAAATTTGTTGATATTTGATAAATATTTTGGTTATTTATAGGATGTAGGATCCATATCACCATATCTCTACCGGATTAACGAGTTTTTATATGCCTTCACCTAACAAAAATAAAATAAAAATAAAATCAAAAGAGAAAAATAAGAGGAGGAGAGAATGAGACTTTTGGCAGAAGCCAAGAGTCATGCATAAACAGAGCTATGTTTTACAGTCACATTCATCTGACCTACCAAAGCTCTGAAAGTGGAGCATCTACATGTGTCTCAATAAGAAGTCACGATTTGATAAAAAAATATAGAACACCAAATTATAAAATATCTTGAGACAATTAGCACAGATTATCTTTAGTACGACATCAAGAAGCTCCTTATTTTGATACACCTTGTAATTGGTTAAAACAAAACTTCTCTGAATAGTGTTAAAACAATGGTTTAAAAAGAAGAAGACGTGGTTGAGTGTCGAGAGAAAACGAATTGGAATTTGGAGAATAATTGCATCATAATCATACATCCCCACAGAACAATGTTATCATCATGATTCATGTATCATGCCATTATATTGACCGCATAAAATATTATGATTGATAAACTACAAAACTGTGAAATTGTGTGTGATCTGTTGTCAAATATGAAAATTAGGTGGACTTGTGAAACTATATTTAATCAAATGTAAAGCAAAAGAAAATTAACATTTCAAAGAAAAAGTTGTGCGATCATACATCATCATACGTGTTGTCTGCTCATTGAATTGCCTGGTTTCGAAAACCTGTGCGCATCGGCCCGGCCCACAGAATATATGAGTTATAAACCTCGAATATTCCGCGGAACCGCAATTAGTTTCCATAATTACTTCTTAATCCTACCATAAACGGTTGGCCAAAACAATGGCAGAAAAGGTAAATAATCTAAAATGTAAAGGACGATCTTGTAATATTAGATCTTTCACCTTTTTACCCAAGAAAAAAAATCTCAGCCACTCGATCAGATTTCCATCTCCTCCTTTAAATAAACCTCAAAGCCTCACCAAACTCCATCACTCACTTGACTAATTTTCACATTCAGAGCTTTACTTTCTCTCTCGACCTTATCGCCATGGGTGAGTGTATCTCTTTGTTATCGATCTCTAAATTGTTCGTTGATACTGTGTTGTTATGGTTTGTGATCTGATCGAGTTTTTGATTACTCTTGTGTTTGTGTAGCTGACAAGAAGATTAAGATCGGAATCAACGGTGAGTGTTTTTGTTTTCGAATCGTTTATCATAGGTTTTGGTTAGTTTAGATCTGGTGAATCTGAGTTTTTGAATCGTCGTGTAGGTTTCGGAAGAATCGGTCGTTTGGTGGCTAGAGTTATCCTTCAGAGGAACGATGTTGAGCTCGTCGCTGTTAACGATCCTTTCATCACCACCGAGTACATGGTGAGATTTTACTCTCTCTCTCCCCCCTTAATGCTAGTTCGATCTCGATTGGTTTAATATCTTTTAGATCTGTGATATGACGCGAGGTTTGTTAATCGTCTTTTGAAAATGAATCAAATCAATTTTTGAGTAGTATACATGGCGTGTTCTATACTAGTCACATAGGTCGTGAACCAGATTGATGATGTGTTAATTATCTGGTTCGGTTAAACCGAGTTGATGATGTGTCAATTGATTGCAACTTGGTTTGGTATGGATTTTCTAATCGAATGTGTTTGTTGCAGACATACATGTTCAAGTACGACAGTGTTCACGGTCAGTGGAAGCACAATGAACTTAAGATAAAGGATGAGAAGACCCTTCTCTTTGGTGAGAAGCCAGTCACCGTTTTTGGCATCAGGTACTTTCATCTATTGTTTTATATGGTCAAATCTGTTGATCTCTCTTCTTGTGTTATTAATTTGTGGTGTTTTACTTCTGAAGGAACCCGGAGGATATCCCATGGGGTGAGGCAGGAGCTGACTTTGTTGTGGAGTCTACTGGTGTCTTCACTGACAAGGACAAGGCCGCTGCTCACTTGAAGGTTTGCTTTTTGGGCTTTTATTATCATATAATATTGAAGAATTCTGTTTCCATACATATATATATGCTTGTACGTTACTAATGTATCATATGGTTTGTTGGTTTTTTTTGTTTCAGGGTGGTGCCAAGAAAGTTGTCATCTCTGCTCCAAGCAAAGATGCTCCCATGTTTGTTGTTGGTGTCAATGAGCATGAATACAAGTCAGATCTTAACATTGTATCCAACGCTAGTTGCACCACTAACTGCCTTGCTCCACTTGCAAAGGTCTCTATTTCCTTCATTGTTTGTATGAAATAGGAGTGCCAAGTGTTTAATCGTCCCTTGTTAAATTGAACATTGTAATCTGTTTTTGCAGGTTATCAACGACAGGTTTGGAATCGTTGAGGGACTCATGACCACCGTCCACTCTATCACTGGTATAGACTTCATTTCAACTCTTTGACTGGTATCACCGTCCACTCTTTGACTTTTAAGTTATTAATTGCCTTTTGGTTTTGTTTGTGTGATTTCAGCTACACAGAAGACTGTTGATGGTCCATCAATGAAGGACTGGAGAGGTGGAAGAGCCGCTTCCTTCAACATCATTCCCAGCAGCACTGGAGCTGCCAAGGCTGTCGGAAAGGTGCTTCCACAGCTCAACGGAAAGTTGACCGGAATGTCCTTCCGTGTTCCCACCGTTGATGTTTCGGTTGTTGACCTCACGGTTAGACTCGAGAAAGCTGCAACCTACGACGAAATCAAGAAGGCTATCAAGTAAGCTTTCGGTATATATATTTCTAGCTTCACATATCTCTTTGTAAGATAATTAATTGGTATGGATTGGATTGTAACAGGGAGGAATCTGAAGGCAAGCTAAAGGGAATCCTTGGTTACACCGAGGACGATGTTGTCTCAACTGACTTCGTTGGTGACAACAGGTAATAAAACAATATCGACTACGCATTTTGAATTTACTCAAATCTTCAAGTCTGTTTTGTTAACAAACAATGTGTTCATGTGATGTGTGTGTTGTAACAGGTCGAGCATTTTTGACGCAAAGGCTGGAATTGCATTGAGTGACAATTTCGTGAAACTGGTGTCGTGGTATGACAACGAATGGGGTTACAGTACCCGTGTGGTCGACCTGATCCTTCACATGTCCAAGTGCTAAAGCGCTGAAGAGTAAGAAGATCTCGAATATGATGTAACGGTGTTTTAATTTGTCAGTTCTTTTCGAATAAATTTTCTCGAGATCTAAAAACGCATCGTTCCTTTTTGGTTTTAGCGATTCTCCTTCACGTGACGTGATAGGAAGTTTGTAAACCTTGTTTATTTCCATACTCAAAACCCTTTGATACAAGGTTACTTTTATTATAATGCATTCAAGATTAGCACAGCAGAGGATGATCGTCATCATCCAAAAGGTGTTTTGATCTTTGAACGGTTGTGAATGTGAGTGCCTTGAGCCAAGTTGTGCCGGCTTTAAGTAATAGGCAACAACTATATCGGTTTCTTGTGTCTGAAAACCTCTCTGGAAGTTGAGGACTGATTGGAGAATGTGTTTGTTGTACCAACATCCTTGGTACTTGAACATATTGACCCCATAGCAATCTATGTCTGAAGGAAGTGATGAGATCAAACTTTTGGTTTCTTCACTTAGGTTTTTTTCTTTATCTCTCAACTCTTTTGCCTCGAATTGTTTTACTTATTACAATCACAATATCACACTACTTATAGCTGTGCATGTGGCTTGAAAGCACAGTCATAACCTTAATTTAATAACTTGATAGTTGAGAATGCATGAATAGTGTCTTAAACCCGTGATTATTAAGTTACAATGAAGTCAATTCAACTTGTACCGGAATCTAAGCATCAAAACAGAACTTCCATTACAGAATGCACTAAAACCTCTTTTCGTATAACAACAAAATGATCTTGAGATCGTGAGAGATCTGTAATAAAGGCTTCTTCTTGTGGTCACAATGTAAGAGAAAGAGACTGCAACAAGCATCCTACTATCTAGCAATTTGAAACTGGCAACATAACAAATATTTCAACATAATCAAAGATTTAGATCAAATGTTCTTGAACTTCTTCTTCCTCTTCATCAAGCAAGATACTGACGTTCCTCAGCTCTATCAAGACCCTCTGTAATTCCTCTGTTCTACGATGCTTCTCTCCAGAAGAATAAAACTTCACCAAACCATCATCAGTCTCAATCCAGCTAACACCTGCTTCTTTCTTGTAACCGGTGTCTCTCATAGCAACTTTTAGCCTAGCAGCATCATCAAATCTTCCAAGATCACCATAAATGTTTGAAAGCATCACAAAATTAGCCGGGTTTCTTGGCTCAAGCTTGACCAGCTCTTCATGTGCAAGCTCACCAACCTCCACCTTCTTGTAAACCTTAGAAGCTCCAAGCAAAGTGGCCCATATCACAGCATCTGCTTTCACCGGCATTTTGTTTATAAACTCAACAGCTTGTGTTAAAAGTCCAGCACGGGATAGTAAATCCACCATACAACCACAATGCTCTATCTGAGGCGTGAGTGAGAAATCAGTAAACATGGAACTGTAATAAGCTAACCCATCTTCAACCAAACCCATGTGTCTACAAGCACATAAAACACCTACGAAGGTTATCTTGTCAGGTCTAACTCCACGAATTTTCATCTCACGGAATACATCTAAGGCCTCGCTACCGTGTCCATGTGCAGCTAAGCCGTTGATTACGATATTCCAACTTATCAAATCTCTTCTATGTATCCCACTGAAGACTTCCATAGCCATCTCTATAGCTCCGCATTTTGCATACATATCAACCAAAGCATTCATGAAGTTCACATTCACCTTATCATACCCAAGACTCTCTCCATGCTTATGCACCCGTTTCCCGAACTCGAAAGCTCCTAACTTTGCACAAGCTGATAAGACTGAAGTCAAAGTTGCGTCGTTGGGAACAACGCTCCCTTCATCTATCATTCTCTTAAAACAATCCAACACTTCATCAAGCCTCCCACTTTGAGTATACCCCTTGATCAAACCATTCCAAGAGAACACATTTCTCTCTGGCATCTCTTCGAAAACTCTTTCACAAGCTTCGACGTCTCCAACACTCGCATAACCCTCCAAAACCGTGTTCCACGACATGACATCCCTACAAGGCATCGAATCGAAAAGACGCCTAGCTTCCATCATGTTCCCCGTTTGGATATAACCAGATACCATAGTGTTCCACAACACAGTGTCTCTCTCAGGAGACAGGTCAAAAAACCGTCGAGCAGAGACTAAGTCTTTGTTCAGTATATACCCATTGATCATAGAAGTCCAAATAAATACATTTCTCTCACCCATCTCAGAGAACACTTTATTAGCCGATGCTACCACTCCTGCACATGAGTACATCTCGATCAACTTAGTTGCTACATAAGGGTTTGATCTAAACCCTGTTTTTATAGAAAAGCATTGCAACCCCTCTCCTTGTGTTAGTTCCTTAACCATCACGCAAGCTTTTAAAACGACAGGGAGAGTAAACCGATTAGGCATTACATCACTGCTTCTCATTCTCTTGAACAACAATAAAACGTCATTGTAAGAGTTGTTTTGGTTGTGCCCATCTAACATGGCGTTGTAAACAGAAACACTTGGTTGAGACATTCTGTCGAACACTTGGCGTGCGTGATCGATTCTCGCGATCCGACAGCAAGCGGAGATGATTCTCGGACCGACGTATTCATTGTGTTCTAACCCATGAGCTAGAGTCTGTGACTGGATTTGAAGAAGATGTTTCTGGGTTTTACATGACTCCAGGAAAGAGATGAGCTTCTCTTCCAAAAGCCTCCTCGGTGATTTCGAAGCTAAAGCCACAGAAAGACTCGCAATTTTCGATTACGATTCAGGAACGAAAGGACGAGTCTTTATCGAGAGGATCCGATTAAGCGCCACAGTGACAATCAGATTCCGAAGGTATACACTATACAGAGTAGAGTCAGTAGACAGAAGTCGAAGGACTTGAAAGACAAAAGTCAACACCTTCTGAATAGGTGAGAAGGTTAGGCATACACGGGCCACGGCTGCTCGTTTGTGTTAAGTGTTAACTGTATTTTTTACTATTCGATTCTATTTTTACCAAGGAAATAATAAAGAGGTTAAATTGTTGTTTTTACTTACCCAAAATATATACATATAACATCCATTCCAAGGTTTTTTTTTTCATTCCATTGTTGCTTGTGAGGTAACTCGATTACTATATTAAACTTGAACACCAAAGTTTCCTGATACAAGTAATTGAAATACCCTATAATTATCAATACATATGTAAAACAATATTATCTCAAAAAAGTGTTATTAATTATACCGTATCGAATTTAAAATCGGTAATAATTGTGTGTGCCAAAACTAGGTGTATCGTAGTATATGTATATCATAAGCCCTATACTATCCAGCCTCAACGTTTACGCTGAATCTACTTTACGTTAAAACATACCCAAAATAAACAAGCCTATGAAGACAGTTAACTGTATGGTTATAGTGTGTAATAGAGATGGGGCGGTGTCATTGTATAGGCACATCATTTTCAGCAGCCTATTCTAGCTAGTAAACTACTTATATGTATAGCATTCGGCAACTGAACCCTAAAAACTATTATTTGCATAAATAGAAAAAGCTCTACTTTCTTGTTTCATCCTTCCGAAACGCATATTCTATCTACTCCTAGCTCCTACTTACCCGTTTTCTCTTAGACTCCTAGTTATAAAGGTCTCATGTTTTCCTTGAACAAAAAAAAAAAAAAGTCTCATGTTTTCCATTTTAATTATTTCATATTATTATTTATTTATTTACATATAGAAGCTCACCTAACATGTAATGTTATATCAGTACTTAACAGATGTTGTTCATTATACCTTGGGCGTACCTTATTGATAGTACATATTATAATTATACGTAACTAGATGTACAATAGAACCATGTTTATACTTAACTAGATGTACAATAGAACCATGTGTAGAAAGGTGTACGTTCTATGTTATACATATATGATTCACATATACATACATTCATCTATGTTCTATCAAACGCATATATGTTGCTTTCACAGAGGTATGTTACATAAATATCTTGTTGTATATACATGTTTTACTATACTTATTAATTAGATAAGTGGATCTAGTCAAGTAATAAGTTTAATTTCGCTTTGCTAGTCGAGATGAATGATTAATTATCAGTTTAGCAGTATATGTGTTTACATAGATATTGCTATATAGGTTAATCGGATGATCATAGATTTCAATGTTAATGTAGAATTGGATTAGGAAATGTATTTGTAAAACATATTTATATGAACAATTTTGTACTAGAAAAAGCGGGTATATATATACATGTTAATTTTCTCGAAAAGGATTATATACCTTACAATTTGTTGACAGCATATGTACCTGTCCACATAATAAGAGTTTATTAACTCATATAGCCACACACACATCTAGATATATTATAGGATAATAGGAGTAGGGTAGAGTTGAAACCGAGGAGCAAAGCTAAGAAATAGCAAAAGCTGATACAATAGAATAGGGTTTGTAATCCGTCAGACTGAAACCAAAAAAAAAAAACTCAACTGCATCAATGAATCTTTACCGCATGCAGTTGTGTAATCGTCAGACTGAATCAGAGAAACTTAACTGCATCAATAAGTCCGTACCACAGTTGTCTATGTCTCAGTGACTCAGTTAAGAGTCCAACTTCTGTTTTTAATAGGCCTTAATTTAAACTCATTCACATAACCTATATCCACTGATTATTCATTTATTTTTTATATATACATATAACTCTTGGGTTTGTTCAAAAAAATATTGTTCAAAAAAAAAACATATAACTCTTGTGAAGACTCTGATTAATTACATATCTAGGGTTAGCCTTCTTTCGCAGAATCATGATTTATTTCTTCTTTTCATGTATATCTCTTTATGTTTCCTTTTATCACACAAACATGTCTCAGCCTAGATCACATATTTGATCTCTCTCTCTCTCCCCCTTGATCGCTACTTTTGACTTCCTTGCAAGATATAAACTTGTTTTTTTCTGTTTAGGTTTACGTTTTGGATTTTCTTTGATTTGTAAGTTATAAGAGCAGCTTCATCAATAAGAAACCATGTAAGTTTCTAAAACAAAAAAAAATATTAATATTATAATTATTTATTTATTTTTTATTTTTATAAAACCAATTAAATCACTTATACTTCTTAATAGATTGACAAGTGTCTTTGGAGTATACTAATGATTTCTTAAAACCTACAAGTTTAGAACTTTTACACTCTTTCTCTTCTAATTTTATTTATTTTTTATTTTCTTAAAATTCTTAGAACTCCTCCTAAACCCATTGTTGGAGGTGCTCTAATGTCATGACAATGAATTGGCTAATAAAAAAAATTAAACAACAAGACGAAATTCTGTTTTTCAAAAATGTTGCAAAAATAGATATAATCATAACTGCAAAATGAAAGGATTAAACATAAGAGTTAGTCATAACTCAAGTATCCAAAACTAAGTTGACTCTCCACTCCCTAGTCTTTCGTCAGTTCTATGTTCTTTTTATTTCTCCAGAGGGAAAAGAAAAGTTCAAAGAACATATATATAGAACGAGACAGCACTTTTATGTGCTCTCACAAACATCTCCGAGCCAGAAAATAGTGGATGATGATAAGAAAAAACAAAATTAAAATAGTTTAAAGCTGCTCTTTCATACAAATACAAACTTCTCATATAACTCCAAAATACAACACTCAGTCTCCAGCGTGAATTTCACTTTTTGTCATTATCAATTACTTTGGCATGTCACTTTCAATATTCCAAAAAATATGGGTAAAATCTAACACTTAACACGCATTTATTCCATTGCCTTAATTATAGCCATGATGTGGTAGAGGCTGCGAAAGAGGAGGAGCAACTCTAGAGCCATTAGCCACGGGTGCACCGATGAAGGTGTATCTCGATTCAGGCGGTGAGCGACCACCGCAACCGCTATTGGTTAGGGTTTGGTGATGTGTACCATTGTTGTGCAAATAATAGTCGTTGGTGAGACGGTAAGGAAGCGATAACGGTGGCGTAGGAGACAGTGGTGGTCCTGGTGGATAAAGATAAGGTTGCACAAGTGGTGGTGGCGTTGGCGGCAGTGCGGAGGGGGAGAACAATCTTGGTGGATACATCACTGGTTTGTATGGTGTTATTGGGTCTCCTATATGCAAATCTCTATGATGATAACTGTATAGAATATAACAGTGTCGATTCAAATGATATCTATACCGTAAGAGTTCAAAGGAAATCAATTAAAATTGCAAAACAAAGAGAGAGATAAAAAAAACCTAAATGATGGAGGTCCTTGATGAGGAGGAAATGTATTGTTGCGAAGAACAAGTTCACGAGCTTTGTTTAGCGACTCCGTCTCCCTCTCTAAAATTACCATACGAAAAATTAAGTTTTTTTAATGCAAACTCATATATATACATATATATATATATATATTATATACATATTATATAAAATAATGGGGTCTTGCCTTGACGACGGTGGCGGTTCATGTGGCCACCGAGAGCTTGAGATTTGAAAAACTTGAGCGAGCAAAACCTACATTCGTACTCTTTTCGATCTTTGATGTCCTTCTCTCTAAACCCTCCTACTCAATACTAAATTAATTTGATTCTCATAATAAATAATCAAGTGTACATCCAATGATTAGATGAAAACATTTGTGGCAATCTATCTAAACCCACTTATTTATTACAAAACAAACACCCAAGGCAGAAGGTAAATTAAGATTAATTTCATTAATATCAAGATTTAATCAGATTAATAAAAGAAAGAGAGTAAAATAAGCTAGAATAGTATGTACCAGAAGAAGAAGATGAAGACGAGCCTTCTTTATAGAATGGGAAAAAGTCTACAGAAGGATCATCAGGTAAGTTATTGAGATCAAAAGTGTTATTATCTTCAGCTCTCCTGCAAAATTTTACGTATCAACAGAATTGTTAAAGATTTAGCAAGAGAGGTAAAAGAGAAAAAGAGAGGACAGAGACACCAACATGAGTACCACGAAGACAGAGAGAATAATCTAAGGTGGAAGACTTAAGGGAGTGAAGAATGGAGATAAAGAGAACTAATTTGTGAGATCTCTTTTATCGGGTTATATCTTTATCTCTCTAGAAATGAGAAAATTGAGCATGGAACTCAAAGTGGATTTCTTTGTGAGTTCTAAGCAAGATAACTATAACTTGAGAATCTGAGATGGCATATAAGGTCAAGGTATCCCTTAGTATATATAATGGTCATACTAATGTATACAACAACAAGTCCAATGTAAATTCCATATTGTTATTAGTTTTTTTGTCATCATATTGTTATTAGTTATGTGTGATACGTGATATTATATCCAATTAACTTTTCATTCATACTTTTAGTATTATATATTTATTTTTATAGATTTTTGGTTTCTATGAAAAATTACTAGGAAATGTTTAGTTTGTTAATAGCTAGTGACTAATTTATGACTATTTGTTGGTATCATAGTAGATAGGGATGTCATGATTGTCGTGTTGTTGATATATTAACATGTGCGTGCAGATCATTTCTTTCTGAGTTTTACTCCAAATTACTGGCATGAAATTAAAAATAGCTAGTGTGACCTCTCTTTTCGTAACTATTCATATCCTCTCTTATTTTGGTTATTCGGTACCATGATTATATTATTGAAAAGCAAAAAGTGAGAGTTGAGTGACCTAAATTTTGAATTATTGTGTTACAAATCTAATGTCTAATGCTATTTTAGTCTCGACCATAAAGCCCAAAGTCCAACTTTAATCCAAAAATATTAATTCTATAAAAACATAATAATATATTGTGAGAAGGGAATCACATGGACTGTCCACGTGAAAAGACTATAAAAAGGATCTCGGTTTTGAACTACCAAAGACATGTTGATTTGGTCATGCGTAAACAGAAAAGGCAATCCATCTCTTACGCTAATGTATGTAAAATATAAGCAAATACTAATATATCTATTTTGCTACTGTTGGCAAAATCATACTATCAGAAATCTGGGGGTTAACTGAAAACAGTGATAAGTAATTAAAATTTCATTAGAATCAAATATGTCATTTTGTCGGTGACATTTATTTGATGTGAATAATATTAACTGAGGAGAGGTTAGGCACCGCCTGTCCCAAAAAGCCAAAAATAAAACAAATGAAACTGAAAACCGTGACGAAGTAACGAAATGTGTTTGATTAAAAGTTAATTAAAGCTAAAAATTAAAGTAAAGTAAAATAAGCGTTTTGAAATTAATGATAAATAAATAGATACGGATTCTATTACATTGCTGTCTGCAGGTTCTATATCTCTCTCTGCCTTTGCTGTTAACCTAAGAGCCATTAGACTTTTCTTCAGATCTCTCTTTCTCTTTCTTCTTCTTGGCTCAAAGCTGCTTCTCTTCCAAAAGGACGATCTCTACTTTTCGAGCTTCAGGTAACTCTCTCAACTATCTTGCGCTTTTGTTTCTGATCTACTCCTCGGTGTTTTGAGTTAACATTGGTCTGGATCTGAATGACTCCTGCGTTTTCTGTTAAAGATTCTTGTATGATTTGTTTTTGGATGTGTCCTTGATATTCATTTTTGGATCTTAAACTATCATGCATGTTCAGATTCTTCACGTCTCCTTTAGAGATCATATGTGTGTTATCGAGAAGCATAAATTTTCATCATTTCCATATCTAGCTAGATCGGGAATCACAGCTTCTGTTCTTCTCCATCTGTTTTCTTGAGAAGCTATATTTATTTCAAAATGCATCAGATGAATTTCTCTCACTGTTCGAGTTAGATTTTTTCTTTATGACTTTTCTTTTTAGTTTACTTATATATTTTTAATAAAGTAAAGAAAAAAATCATGTCTCCACTATGATCTTGACAGAATCACTATATAAGGTAAAGTATTAAATTAAAAAGTTAATAATCAGAAAACAGTATCGTGGAATATGTCAAGTGGCTGATTTCTGTCTAAATTAAAGAATTTAATAATGAATGAAATTCCTAACTAATTAATTAAATACGATATTATGACCAGATCTCCATAATAAACACGTTACCGTTTGACCACCTCTTCTCTTCCCTTATCCTATTTAACATTCTTATTTATTTTTGGCTCCTCCTTCATCAATCTCTCTTCAAGATAAGTTTATTCGCAAGTGGTTGATTTGATTGATTCTTTTGAACAGCAAAGATGAACAGTTTTGGAGTCCAACAAAACGCTTTCGAGGTGATGAGGAGCAGAGACGCCGTCGTTTGCCCTAAACCACGTCGTGTCGGTGTCCTAAACCACCACCACCTTGCTCGATCTCTCCGTTGGCAAGTCAGGTAAAGACTTACTCTCTTTATCTCAGTTTTTTTCTTAGAAATAGGTATATCGTTTTCGTGATTATGCAAAAGCATATATATGATGTCATCAATCATATTGTTTGAAAATGTTTTTTATTTCAGTCACCAGATGGAGCTATGTGAATCGAATTCAAGAAGTGATATTTTGGATTTCATCCTCGCAAAGGTAAATCAAATGATATAAATAACCTTTTACTCCTAGCTAGAATCTGTATACATTAATAATATGTATTTTCTGTCATGTGAGATTGATCTTGTATATAATTTATTTATAGGGTGGTGGTTATGAACAAGATCCGACGCCGGAGCTATTCTTCACAGGGTCACCGCCGAGTAGAGTTTCTAACCCTTTAACCAAAGATTCACTCTTTCGGGAGGAGCTTCTCGTGGTGGCTCCTCCTCCTCTGACGACTCCACGAGCTACCAAGCCGCCACCACCGTCTTCTCCAAGGAACGGTGGCGGTTGCGTTAGGGCGACGACTAACTTCGGGAACAATCCTGCGGTTCGTGTCGTGGGGTTTAATTGCCTTGACATGGACAGACGCAGCAGTGTTCCGACTCTTGCATAAGAGTCCCAATAACATGCATATATGTAACAGAGAAGGCTAAAAACCATTCAAAAGGTTTAGGAGTTGATGATGATGGATTATGTGGGGTTTTTTTGTGGAAAATTTGTAAATATGTGGAAAAAGGGTAGTCAAAAAGATATGTTACATATAAAATTTAGGATTTGAGAGTCCAATTTGGGAGTTTTGTAAAAGTAAAAAGGGAGAGAGAAGGGCTTGTGAGTGTTGGTGAAAATAAGAGCATCAGTGTTTCTTCCTTATTGTAACAAAAGGAATGAGTTTTGAAATGTGAAGATATCATTTCTACTCCTTTTTTTTTCTGTTGTCTCTTTTGCACAGATGTAATTATTCAAAGGAAATGAAAAATTTAGAGTCTTTTACTTCTTGTCTTCTGACAAACATTATTCAGTAATGGTGTTCTATCTTGTCTTTTTTGGTAAACTACTATCATGTCTTCGCGCTCTTGCATGTTTTAAACTTTCAATATACATAATACATGATCGGTGAAAAAATGGTTTGATGTTCTTTCAACATTAAGAATATTTATCAAGTAAGAAGAGTTTTCATCATGCATATGAGTTTAAATTTTATAATTTAATTAAATACTTGTAAAATTCATTATATTTGATAGAATACATATTTTGCTTTTAACAACATCATTATGCCGAATTAAAAAAAAAGTGTGGCTTACTTTTATAGGTTTTACTTGTTCTACAGTAAATTAACGGAATACAAATGATGGGATCAATTTTCTATTCGCGATAATTTTATGGAAGCAATGGATAAGTATCCAAAGATCTAGAAGTTTAGCATATCGTCTTTAACTTTACATATAACATGACAACAACGAAACACGCTTAAAAACATTCTTTAACAAAAGAAAACATGTTAAAAATCTTCAAAAATAAAAAATAAAAAAACATGTTAAAAACACAACCTAAGACTTCTAAATTGTTTTAAAATTTGTTGAAATGTTTTAACCAAATATATAAACGCATCGTATCCACGATTTTTCACTGGCCCAGCTTCATTCCTACGGGTCTGAGGTCTTCACGAGCCCAAGTTCACGAACCTGGCTAATGCACACAAGTCCCTTGCTATTTTCACCTATGTGTAATTTGCTTCAAATAGATAGTGATTATAAATCGTCAGACTCAGCAGTAAGAGGAACGAAGTATATATATATATACATGCCCAGTGTTTACAGACCAGGCATGTGATACGAGGACAACTCATTATTTCTTTGTTTGCGGGTCTATTTCGATTGTTTGCTTAAAACTTGGGAATAAGCAAACTAATAAAGATTTATCTTGTTTTATCGGATTATAAAAAAATATCTAACTATAAATATTATAGCTAAAAGTTTTTTTTAATATAGCTAAAAATTTTTACGTAGCTATAATTAAACTTATGATACTATTACAATACGTTAAAGACTGGAAAATTATTATGATAATGTGATTTTAAATGATGAGAAAATGATTTTGCAGTATTGTTCCATGACCAATTGATAATTCGTGCCGTTTTTGGTTAAACCTACACTAGAAGATAGTTACAGGATAAAAATAGGTTGACAGGTTTAGATGTGAAGGCATCATTTTTTTTTTTTTGTAACTTGATGTGAAGGCATCATTAGCCAATATATAATAGACTTGCGAAAACGTCGTGAAATTGAACAAAGTATCATTGCTCTTGTTGGATTAGGTTTTACGTCATTAACATTTCTAATATCCTTTTGAATTAATTGCAGTCCCTATATATATCCATCCAAAAATATACCCACTCAAACGTTATAAACTTTTAACAAAATATGCTTGCTTAGAAAATTCGTTTTTTAATGGGTGTTAAAGACGTTTGTAAAAGGGAAATAAAAGAGCCATAGGTCGATATTTTAAATTTTTCTAAAATAAAAAGAAGAATCTGGACAAATAATTTAAAGTTTCTCTCTTTTTTTATTCTTACAAAATTGTCCAGCTTAATCATGCATCACTTTTTTTTTTTATCAACGAGTCGTATGTAAGTACGTTAAACACTAGTATATACTATAATATGTATAGAGCAGGTAAGAAAATGGCCATGAATCAATTAAGTTATACTTTTTAATCATCTAGATCCAGGTATTTTGCATATCCTAAACTCACGTACCTTCTAAAAATATTATTAACAAGAAGTTAAACATTAAATATAGAACATGAAATACATTTTCACAGGTTTTTTCTACTAATTTTACAAAATCTCTTAAATAGTTTTTAAAAGTTTTTGTCTCCTAAATAGCTTACAAAGACAAAAGAATCCAGAATAAATCTTTATTAATGAATTTGAAAAAATATTTATTGATGAATAAAAGATAATTATATTTTATTTTAATTAATTAAAAATTTAAAATATCAAATTATAAATATTTAAAAATCAAAAAATAAAATAAAGATTATTGTTTCTATTTTAAATTGGCTTTTGATTTTTTATAAGATTTTTAAAAAATATTAATATATTTTCTTTAATGTGTATGATATATTTTGAATTTGTTAAGAAAATCTGAATTCAGAAATGTCTTCACAAACGTGTCACTATATATATTTCATATATATAAACTTGTAAATAAATATATATGACATTTTCTGAATTTGATTTATATGTATATTTAGAAAACACTACTAAATATAAATATTTTGAAAATTTATAAAAAAAATTTAAAATATATATAATTTTTTTATAAAGTTTAATTCATCACGATCTTCCTAAAACTATAGGAAGATATTCTTATAATTGTAAAAATATGTTATACATATTCAAAAATAAATATACACATAATTCAAATTCGATAACATATTCATTAAAACCTTCCTAAATATACATTTAAATGAATTTTAAAATACATAGTTGTGAAATGTTTTAAGTTTTATGAAGATATTATATATATATTTATCATTATTTTCTGAGTTTTAGGAGTATATTATATATTCCGAAAAATGTTTTCCTACATATTCATATAAATCAAATTCAAAAAGATATTATACACATTAACAAAAGTATTTCTAAACCTTTTCTGAAAAATCATTAACTACTTTAATTTTCTATATATTTGTAAGAAATATATATATATGTCATTTACTCGTTTAATGAAACCTAATTTGACATTTTTAATTATTGTGAGTTAATCTGTGAAAAGCATATTTTAGAGCTATTTGAAACTATTTTTCAATTTTTTTAATTTTTATTAGTTTGCAAAAGTGGTCTTGGTGTTTCAACTTAGAAGCTAAAAGGAAATTCGTATTATTCAATTAATTCGCCAGATATTTTTTCTTATCATGCAATAATATTTTTTTTTGTTTCATATAACCTTTTCAGATATACTATTTATGTCAATCAATTATCTGCTAATATCTACCAAAATAAATTTCCAGATAATTCTGCCGTTACGCTTTGAATACACTAATAATAAGTTCGAATTTCTGGTCAAGTTTTTTAATACAACGATTTCAAGTCAGACGTTACAAAAAAAAAAAAGTCAGACGTTACAATCTTGAAATAAAAATGGATAAATGGCCGACTACTACTTTTATTGTTTACTTGTATTGTAACTTGTAGGGGTGGCAAAATATCCGTAAATTTTGATTCGATCCGAAAAATCGAATATCCGTAACTTTACAAATCGAAGCAAATACTAAAATTCAATATCCATCAAATGAGGAGCAAATCACAAATACTTTTTAGAAAACGGATATCCGATCCGATCCGTAATGTACATATGCATATACATGTATATATAAAATTATATATAATTTTATATCTCTATATATATTTTTAGTTATTTTATCCACTAAATTAATAATTTAGTCATTAAATTTTTTAAAGTATGCGTTTTTAAATATTTTGTAATGAAAATATTATTCTTTTATACTAAAAATTTCTTTTTTCCAAAAAATGATTTTTTTATTATTTTTACCGGATCGATGGATCGGATCGGATATCCGGTAAAATATACTGATTTTTCTGGATATCCGTAGCCCCAAATATCCGGAAGATCACGGATCGGATCGAATCGAAAAATCAAATATTCGCACGGAACGGATCGGATCACAGATATCCTTAAAATTCCGGATATCTGCTCCGTGCCCACCTCTAGTAACTTGTATCCGAGACCATTGAAGCAATTAATCGATACATTATATTCCGCGGAGCCGACGGTGATTGTGATAATGACGTTGATCCGTTGGATATGACATTACCGAGTAAGGTGTGTTACATTACACGTTGCACATTCACTGTGCACATCGTCTACCTCACGTTAGATTTTTCAATTGTGTCCTTTCCCTTGAGTTTTTTCTTTATCCATTTGGTTTTTTTTTTAGAGTTGTGATATCAAATTCAAACAGTAAAATTCTAATAAAAATTGTTTTGTAATTCCAGAAAAAGATATATAAAGCCACAAGTTTTTTATTATAGGGCGATGGTCAAGCTTAAGGCTGCTTATAGTTATTTATATAATATCATCGGCTGCTAACTATTTTATGTGTCAAATATTCAACTGGTAGAAATTATGGCTAATACTTTTTCCACGCAACTTAAAACTCAAATCAACTATTCAAAGGTATTTTAGTTTGAACAAAGAGACCTTGACAACAAAAAAAAGTTGAACAAAGAGAAAGACTAAAACCCTAAGCAATTAAAACTAAAACCTAAGCTAACCGCACAAGTATTGTCAGATGGATTGTACGCACGACCCGACGTATACTGAAAATTTCATTGAGTCTTAATCGCATCGGTTTCTAGCTAATGGATAGTGAAATATATCTACTATACTAAAATACGTTTTCAAACTGGCAACTGATCTCTTACATGAGAATAATCAACGTCAATTTTAGTCGATTAACCTGCTTTGTAATTCGAAAAACAATAAAATTGGCTGAATAGAAAAAATACTAGTTGAAACCACATAATTTTCCGTTTTGTTTAAATGACGAAATGGAGAAATGAAAGCTGTGTAAAACTCATATTTTTCACAAAATCACTTTATTAAAACATACTTTCGACTTAATAATATGTTAGCGATCAAATTTTGAATCAATGATTGTTAATGCGTAATCATTCCCCTGAGACAATTATCATAGCGCTGGCCGACGACGACAGGACTTGAAAGAGACGCGCACCTTAACCGTCCTTCTACATTCTATACAAAACTCCTTTTCTTGTATGAAATTAACGAATAAAATTATTACTGTTCAACTTTTTTTGATTTTGATATAGATTAGCATAGCACAAAATATATATCATATATACTATCAGTGGAATCTTTCTATTAGTTTAGTATTATTTACTCCGTAAATATTCCAATATATCATTCAAATTTATAGTAACCCCATACACAATTTCTCAATTAAATATTTTTATTGCAAGTAGTTCCAGACCTAAATTCATAATAGAAATTTTTTTGAACATATCACATCTATCATTAGGGCAAAAAGTTTTACCAGTATAGATATAGTAATTCCGAATAATTAAATAAAAATTAAAAGTGATGAATAACTTGGTAGTTTTACTATCGTCTGCATTTAAGACAACATGAATTCAGATAAATCTAACAATTAATTAAATAATATGCTACATAAGTTACACACCATCACCCACTTTATTTTTTTTTCTTTTGCTTAAACCATCACCCACTTTCATTGGTTACTCATGTGTAACGATGGCTCTTCAGCACATGGTCCCTCGTTTAGCTAATAGTTCCCATCTTGCAATGTCAATTAGGGGTGGGACGGATCCGGATATCCGGGATATTCGGGGTATCCGGATCCGGATCCGGATCCGTCGGATCCGTGATTTTAATATCCGGATCCGGATCCGTGCCTTCCGGATATCCGATTCCGGATACCCGTCTAGATATCATGATATCCAGTATCCGATTCGATCCGATCCGTCAAAATAATTAAAATAATAAAAATATTTTTAAAATACAAAAAATCTATAAATATTATATAAATTAAATATTTTACAAAATTTATAAATGTATTTATGTATATAATATTATTAAAATTAAAATGTAATATTATAAGTCTAATTTTATGTATAAATATTAATAAATCAACTATAATTATTAATAAAATTTAAATTTATATATATTAAAAACGGATCCGGATCCGGATATCCGACCTAAAATTTTAGATATCCGATCCGATCCGGATTCGACGGATCCGAGATTTTACTATCCGATCCGATCCGCCGGATATCCTATTTTCGGAGCGGATCCGGATCGGATCTCGGATCGGATCCGGATCTCGGATAATAATTCCAGCCCTAATGTCAATGATGCATATGCCCAAAATATAAACATTTAGAGTAGGAGCATCAGAGGTTTATGTGAAAAGTTCACACGGAATCCAAAAAAAATAATAATATTAAAATATTCGAAATTGATGAACCTATATTGCAGAGGTTCGCGGCAGTGAACCCGTGTCTTCACTATTTTGCGAGCTTCATAACACATGGCGACCCGCAATTGATCTGTTATTAATTTTTTTTTACTAAAAATCAAAACGAAAAAAATAAATAAAATAATCAAAAAAGGAACCTAGGGAATCGAGCTCCACAGGTTCATCAATGCTGATGGTCTATCAGTTGGAAAATCTCTTGATATATATACCATAATATCGTTTGATGCACCTTAGCCGATAAAGAAGAGTCATTTTACGTGTTGACAAACATGTGTTGCGGCTCTATCCCCGATCTTCCATCACCACATAAAGTTTGTTTCTGGTTGAACTGTTTTCATACCATAATCCACAACTGATGTAACCTAAAAGCCTAGAACCATCAGCCAAATTATATTATTTTCTATTATTTGTGCAAAACCAAATCTATTAAAGGTGAAACTGTAACATAATTGTACAATAATTCAAATCTAATTTGGGTAAAGTTCATGCATTTATATGGCATTGTAATATCCTTTGTTGAGTAAGTCGCTATACTCATAACCTTTTTAATGAACGAATCGTTTTTCATTTTTCAACAAATCTGTAATAACAACTAGATCTTGACCCGCGCTTAAAAGCGCGGGTTTTGAATTTTGTTTTTAAAAATATTAACTGAAATACAATTTATTGATTGTCAATATTATATGTTTTTATGTTTTACATGTCACTATTTTTTTTTTTCATGACATTATTATATATAACATGTGTGTGATCATATAATTAAGGTCAATGTATACGACTATAATATAATTAAAACATATATCTATATTTTTAAAAGTTAATGTGAAATATAAAACTATATTTAAATTTTGTTTTAGAAATTGACCTTTCTACTGTATTGTTCTTATATATATTAATATTTTTAATGGTCATTTGAAAATGTTTTAGTACAAATATATTTTTAACAATATGTTTATTTTGTATTAAAAATTTAATATAATCCAATTTTATTTATTTGTAATATGAATAAACCTGGCCCATAACGGTTTTAATATTAATAATGGTAGCCCAATAATTTTAATATTAAACATGGCCCATAACGGATTTTAATATTAATAATGGCAGCCCAATAATTTTTTTCCGGAAAAAAAAAACAGAATAGCAATGAACGACTTTTCTCCTTCGACTATTTTCTCATTCTCCGATATTTTTTCCTCTTCACGAACCCTATTTCACATGAATCAATCGAATATGTACTCGGATATTTACCGTGAATCAAACCGATAAATATATCTCGAAGAAGGTATAAGAAAACAGTTGGATATTTACTTCTGCAGTCTCTTCTATGATCAAGGTTAGCTTTTTGATCCGAGTTTAATTTAGTTTAAAAGATTAAGCTATTTTAACCGATTGAAGTTGTTTTCCTTATTTACATATGCTTGATCGATGTTAATTTCCCTTCTCGTTAATTTCCCTCACTGATAGTATATCATCGATCTGATTTATATAAACTCCCCTTTTCGCTAATCATCATGTAGAACAGGAGCACGAGTCAATCTTATTAACTTACTACGAAGATCGGACTATAAAACTGATGTCCTAATAAACAGTCTTCGGAGGAGAATACGAACATAGAACATTGATGGGATAGTCGGAGTCTACAAGGTAAATATTTTTTGTTAATTATTCAATTAGTTAGAGAGTTAGTAGCTGTATATTCATTTGGTGTCGATGTTTTTTTGTCAAATTTCATTTCTGTCTTTGCAAATTAAGCTCTGGGCATGTCTTGAAGAATCTGTCATTGGTAGTAGAATTGATTATCCGTGGGCAAAATAATTTTTAGTGTTTTAGTTAATTTTATCTTTAGTTTCTTTGTGTGTTTATTAATTGGAATTGGTATAACAGCTTATTGGAGCTGTAATGGAGTTGATAGATGGGGAAGTTCAATGAAAGGAGTGTCATGAAGTTGCTTTTACAGTGTATCGTCTCTTTCGCAATGCATGAAGTTTTGCATGAACACGAAACATCAAACTTCTGATATCTTAAAGTTTTCAACCTCTCTCCATTCTCCTTTCTGTGTATCACGTTGAACACGAAACATCAAACTTTTTTTGCATGAAGCATGGATTTTTTGACCCTGTATAAACGCAGTATTAGATTCAATATAAGATGCCATCGCAAAACATTAAATTGTTAACATTATGCTCTTACCATTTTGTCTACGAAGATGCACTCAAAAGCTTCACCACCGTAATCAGTCTTTGATTTCCATGAATGAAGAAGCTTGACACATATCTGCCATTCGTCTTTAAAAGGTTTAAGATCATTGATAAGAACCATTTTTCTTGCGGCAGACATGTTTGGTTTCTGAGATGTGTGTGGATGTTTAAGACGTCTTAGGTTTCTTATATATAGATGAATGAATAATTTAGGTCAAGAAGAGTTATGGCGTGGTTAGATTTTGTGCGTATATTCTCTGCTTTAAATATTTTAACTAATTCATATCTTTTGTAAATATTATGGGAGTATATCTAAATATTGTTTTATATGTGCACACAGATTATGGTAACTAATTATGAAGGCATCAGACGGATATGGCGCGGGTGAAGATATTCTTGTGCAAAAAGATATGTACGTTGGAGAAGAAAAAAAACGTGGAAATAAAGGTTAGAATTAAATAATTAGGACAAATTAGTAATTAAAATCTTTTGAAAATTTTATATATATAACTTGCCGAGAAATTCTAGGATAGGATATATTTTATATAATTTTTGGATTGTAATATCATTATTGTTATATTTTTGTCGCTATTTTAGGTAACTAATTAAGGAGATTTGGAAGATTTAAAAGAAATTTGGAGAGATGTTCTGAGCAGAATTCAATGGACGTGGGAAGCAAGTACTTCTTTAAAATTATAATAGTATATTTTAAAATCGGCCACGAAATGTACTCCTTTAAATGGTCCACGAAATTAGGAATAAGTGGGTAGTAACTAAACATGGTTTCAAACACATTTCATTAAGAATACTATTCTTGTTTCCAAACATCTCCATTGTGTACTTCAACTTTAATAATATAGATATAATATAATGCGATTTAATTTTGTTAACATATACTTTTAGCTTAAAAATGTCGAAACTCAACAAATAAAACAACCACGATGAATGAAAAATGAAATGAATATAGGCGGAATGTAAACACAATCCGGCTACTTCAGCTAGTTTTGTTAGCATTTAAAGTACCAAAAAATCAGATCGATCATAATTCATGTCCGTGTATAACTTATTAGATGCAGTACTAAATTTGGTGGGGGCATGGAGATTCATCAACCACCTCATTTTGTTTGTAAATACAGTTATTTCTAAGTAACCTATATGCCTTGTCAGTTTTCACATCTAAGTGGGAGTTATAGCACCAGATTGATACTGCCCAGCCCAAAATATACCATTCGAAGTTTCAAATGCTTAACCAAATGCAATTGAGTTGTCACCTTAGAATCTTTAGATCACATCACTTCATCAACATACATTAAAAATACATGTCAGGTGAAACTTGTCAAATCTAAAAATATGTTTTTATTTACAATGAAATGAAAATGGCGTTCGTTGGGTGGTAACCACGTAGTTAACTTTGTGAGGTAGTGTGTACTTGACTGCTTTGTGTTCACGTGATGCGTTCGTTGTTAATGGAGCGTGTATGTGTATAAGTTAACATAGTTCAAGTGTATTTGGTTTAATCATTTAAAATTGAATACCACGAGTATATGCTGGGGTGTTGATATTAAAACATACTATAGATTTTGAAACTGTCCCCAGTTTGATATCTCATATCCAACATGCGCATTACCACTCACAAAACACAATTATGCTCCACCTTCACTTTAATTAATTTAGTTTTCACGATACAAGTTTTTTATTTTCGTTTTTCAAATCACTTTATAAAAACAGTGAGACTTCTGAGGATCTAGGCTGTATTAAACAAATTTAATTGTTGACAGAAAGAATTATTTGCTTATGATTTATCTATAAGAGATTATGTCGTTCACATAGCTTTCATCAAAAGTAGGCATTCGTTGAATGTTAAAAAAAAATAAGAATACCATATATACTAGTATATATTACTTTAGATCACTATTTGTAAAAAAATTTAATCATTAAAAAATGCTATCATTAGAGTGTTGTTCTTGCTAGAATGTGTAATCGTTGTATAACATATGAAGTAATTAACTATTAAAAATACAAAAATCTCAGCAAATATAATTAGAGTAAATATGAAATTAAAATGAAATATACAAACGATAGTGAATATCATATACTAAATTATATATATCATTTCGATATCAGTTACTAAAATATTATTTTATATTAATTTTTATATTTTTATTTTTTGTAATTATATTTTTATATTAAGATGGAAACACACATCTTTTTACAAAAGTTAAATAATCTTCTATATGTATTATAATAAGTCTTTAAAAAAATGTAAAATGATGAGAACCACATAATTGGGAAGCATTACTATGTGAAAAGAAGAATTCTCCAAGGCATGCCAGGCTGGGTCACTGCGGTTACTCTAACCAAGTAACTATAGACAAAACAATCCGGACCTGGGTCTCGCTTCGCTACTCGTGGCCACACAAGCTGGAGAGTCTTCTTCGAAGTTGGTTTGTTCGAGCTGACTACTTTTGCGTGCTAGGATCTTTTTTTTTTTTGCAAATCAGTTCTTTACACTTTGATAAGTGATTCTTTCAATCAATTGTAAACGGCATTTTCTATTATTTGATTAATCGCTTAAAAATATATTTTAAAGGAAAAGCCTTTATTCCATTATTCTTTTCTTAGTTGACATTTAGTCAGGTTTTCCGGGTTTGAGAGAGAACGAAACTAAATAAAACGTTCGGGTTTATTAATGTATCAGTTTGTTGTCTGTGGTGAACCTTGGGATTGTTTTTATTTTGGAAAAATAATGGGTTTATTGAATTTCATTTCTAGAGACGTGTATGATTTGCACGACGAGACAAAAAATATATCGCATGAATGCCTACGTATACGCATAGGTGATATAGATAACTTCTCTTTTAAAAAAAAACTAAAACCATCCAAATATCCGAAGAGGTACATTTTATCTTCTGGACCTACTTTTTTTTGTCATCTAACCTTTTTTATTTCTCGAGTTAATAATTTAAGTTCTGGACGCTTCCGGATGTATATGATACATGGAAAAGAGTTCAAATGCAATCCATGTATATACATGACCGCAACGTTAATCCCAAACTGCGCAACTCCAGAGTTAGAACGAAATTTGACTTACGAATTCTGATTACTCCATATAAAGGAGAAAAAAACTTTAATGCAATAGAGATCCAATAAGTTATCGCTTGTACATCTAGCGAATGAATCATAGGTCACTCACCACCATAAATCGTACCAAAATGTTTGATTTGGACCGCTAGAAATGCCTTGAACAAAAAAGGAGCAACGTGCATCTTTGATAATACAATCACCTATTCTTTTTCTTAAAGTAATGGTTCGATTATAAAAGAAGAAGAAAGTAATCAATCGACAACTATATGTGCTACCCAAGAATCACAACTTTGCTTAAACCACGTTGGCAATACGAAGATGCTCATTGCCCACCAAAAAAAACAATCTCCTTTTGTGTAAAACCCACACCTTATTCCAAAAACACGAAATTTCTCAACTTGCCTACTTTTTAAATAGAGACTCTCAAATTCTCAATAGTAATACTACAAGAATATATAAATATTTGAGATCAAATCTCAGAAAACAGTAGATTAAAGCTTTCTTAATTAACTCGATTGCTCAGCATAAAATAAATTATTAAAACTGTAAATTGTTATCCGCAACAATTACCTGAGTGGTAGAAATTAATAAAAATGTTGAATCAGTTCAGGTTTAACATATCATGAATTATAATTGGTTTTTATTTCGAAGTGGTCATATTCAGTGTTGTTTTCTTATTATGAAATTGTCTTTAATTAGGCGCACAAAAAAAAATTGTCGTTAATTAAGTTCGACAAATGGAAATATGAGACAAGCAAACTCGTAGTGGAAACGTTTTATACGTCCTACCAAACCTGTGAACATGGGAAAAGGTAATGCATCTGTGGCAAAAAAATCTATACGTTTACGTGTAGATAATCAAAATATGATTTCCGACATAGATATGCAAAACTAAATCTTCCATACAAAAATTGTTTCACATAACTCGACTTAGACTAGAGGATTAACAGAAACAATAGACAAAAGCTTTTATCACACTATATAGACACATGATCCTGTCTTTCCTTTTTTTGTTCTGTCGGTTTAAACTTTTAACTTTACCATAGTAGATGAAGTTGAATCAATGCCCAATGGTGCTAAAGGACCACCCAAAGTCTATATATAACCGCTAGATTAGGTAAAATAATTTGATCAAATTTACAGTCTTGTGAAATACTTCCAGCTTGAAATAAAAACACTAAAGGGGATGCATATGCAGAGTGGTTTCTTTTTTTTTTTTTTGAACATACATATGCATATGCAGAGTGGTTGCATAATGGATCTAGCTCACTCACCTAACAAGCAAACACGGATGTAATGAATGAATAAGAGTAAAACAAAACAAGTTCACAGAGCATACCAGAAAAACATAAGTTTATCTATGTATTGAAATCTATTGGTATACTATCAGAAAATTGCATATATAGAAAAAATCACAGAGCATACCAGAAAAAAAAACATAAATTTATTTATGTATTGAAATCTATTGGTATACTTTCAGAAAATTGCATATATATAGAAAAAATAACGTTGAATTTTTTTTTTTTTGTCAATAACGTTGAAAGTTTAATATTCAAAGTTTGAGATATTTCTTAGAAAATTAGTTTGAAAAATCAAGAAGGCATGTTAAAAAGGGGAAAAGAAATCTCTAGAGGGCGTAATTGACTCGGCATGTGCTCTGGAACGTGACCGGACCTCAACTCCGAATTCAATCCGATTAATAATACTTTGAAAATTAGAAAGTTGCATATGGAAGTTTTCAAAACAAATATTTTTAGAAATAATAAAAATATAAAAAAACCAGGAAAAGGCTAAAAAAAAAAAGAAAGAATAACAAAAAAATAAAATAAAGCGAGGGCTCCGTGATTCCAAAGGATCCGCTCTCCCACGCGCCTAGCAATCCCGTCAACATCTCACGCGTCTCTCTTTACATTTATCTCCCTCACATTCTCTCTCTCGTCTCCTACTATAAAAGCTCGTGTTCCCTTCTTTCCATTCTGCACCTCTATCTCCCGCTAATTTCGATATTGCCACTGAGGAAATAAAATTTCACCGAACAAAAAAAAAAAACGTAACTGATTATTATATGGCGGAGGAGACGTTAACTCGGACGCACTCAGTTGAGTCGACCGATAAAAAGCGAGTCAGAGACGAGTCTGACGACGCGGTTCTCGACTCGCCGGAGGTAAAGAGGCTGAGAGATGATCTGTTCGATGTTTTCGATGACTCGGATCCTGAACCGGTGAGTCAAGATCTCGACTCGGTTATGAAGAGTTTCGAGGACGAGTTGTCTTCGGCGCAAACTCAGCCGGATCTCGGTTACCTTCTAGAGGCTTCCGATGATGAGCTTGGTCTGCCACCGCCTCCTCTGTCGGTTTGTCCGATTCCCGTCGCGAAGGAGGTGGAGACGACGACGGATCTGTTACGAGCGTCGTCGGATTCGTCGGGAATCGACGAGTTACGGGGGTTCGAGGATCACGTGGCGAATTACGGCTCTCTAGATTTCGGTTTCGGTGACGGAGATGACGTCGCCGTTGAGTTCGAATTTTCCGACGACTGTTTTGATTCCGGCGATCTGTTCTCGTGGCGGTCGGAGTCTTTACCGGCGGAATAAAACAAACTTTTCGTAATTTTTTTTCTTAGGTGGGAAATGTAAAAAACGGTACCGTTTTGTAGAAGCGTTTGGCCTCCCTGCCGTTTCTTTTTACTCTATGTACGTATTAATTATAATTGTCATAGGATTAGGCGAAAGTTTAATATTTTGTTACTTGGTGTAATTTGGTAGAATAGTATTAAGCGAATTCGTTTGTTTGTTCTTCCCAGATCTTTTTAGTTAACTTTTCTGTTTGCATAGTTTTTGTTAAATGTGAAAATAACATCTCCTTTTTTCCGTGTCATATGAAATGGCAAGTCTGTTTTTCAGAAAAGGCACAAAATAATAGCCCACGAACCATCTGGTATATAGCCCAAAAGGCCCAAAACAAACAACAAAGTATAAAGTGCAGAGTAGATATATGTCTTCTGCTGGTTACGCTTAACCAAACTGTACATCATTACATGCAACCTTTTTCAATCAAACCAGTAATCACGGATTGTTACGGAGGTTAGGCCTTGTTAGAGCTAGACCTGTTTCTCTACCGTGGTGCGTGCAAAAGGCACAAAAACTGAACTAGCTGAACCCATGTAGGTGGTTATAATAATTATTCGGAACAATGATACAATATGTAAGTGCTGCTCTCTAGACCCTGGCAAATTTGTCAAAACTCTAATCTTGTGATGTCTGATTTATAGTCCTAAGACCTTCGTAGTTCACTATCATATCAAGTTTGGCTAGGCCTAGGCTGGACAGACTTAGGTTCAGAAACTGAAGAAGCTAGCTGGCCCTGACCCAGAGAACAAGCGCCACTGTGTTCGTTTCTTTCAAGTATAGGAATGACCTTTGTTTGAGTCTCTCCATATGAATCTCCGTGAGGTTTTGAAGAAGTTCGGTCGCGACATTGGTTTTAAACTATGTGATGTTAGTTTGTATGCAAAGCAGTTATTCATATCACTAAAACATCTCAAGAACTGTGGGGTTCGTCACTGCGACATACAACATGCTGGTAGGGCTATACGTGTATGTGGGTTGTGTGTTTTCTCCTGCTTGATGTACTGATTTCTAACATATGTTCGTTCCTTGATTGTCTTAGGTAGCTTAGTGACTTAGGTAGCGCAACGTCTGCTGGTAAAAACGAAGTTATACCATATCTTGCTCCCAAATTCAGTAAGTTCGCTGGTACTGTTGTTGTTTATCATCAATTTTAATATTCCGTGACTGTTTATAAACTTAAGCTTTTGCTCTTAGTTTCGTTGTAGTTCTTGGACTTTCTTATGACCATCCTTTAGATATATGGTCTGTCGGTCTGTCTGTGTGTGCTTTATAGTGTGAAAGTTATTTTCCTTGGCTCCACAAACAATAATATATATATGTTAGGCCTTCATATGGAAACTTCTTCCCTAAAAAAATGCTTCACAATGTAACCCTTAATTTATTTTGGAGGTTTATTAGTTTTGTTCTGATACTTTGTTTTCTGTTTAACAGTGAGCATTTATCTATCGGCACTATAATCAGGCTTAAGCTTCCATGCTACAGATGAGGATGATAGTGTTACTGGAAAGGTAACTATCATATTCCATATAATTTCTATACCTATGCAATTTGAATGATCATGTAAAAGGTTTTTTTGAATTAATGTTAAAATTATTCAAAAAACCTTTTTTTACATCAAGTGCAACTTTTGTTTAAGGAATTAAAGAATCAAAACAAACTGTTTTTCTACTCTATCTTTGTGCTAAACCAGTATCTTAATCCTCCCTCATGTAAAACGGTTAGTGGTAATTGTTTATGTTTTCCTTTTAAACATTAAGAAAAAATGGTAAACATAAAGGAAAAATATTCTGGTTCAGTGATCAAACATTAAAGGTTATGCGGGTGAGCATCCCAACAAAATTTTCAACAAGGTTAGGGAAAAAAAACTTCACACTTGATCCTCAAAAGAGACTTACAGTGTATCACATGCATTAGCTCATGGGTTATACTGCTCTTGTCCTAGACAACTTGAATATGTATTACACATCTTACATTTTGATTTTAATGTGCTCATCTTTGGATTGTCCTTATGGATTGACATAAAATCATTTCATGTATGCCGAGTTTGAGGTAAGACTTTTGTTTGTACACATGATTACATGGCATTAGAACGTATTCAATTTACGTGTTTTTCTAAGAACAATTTACGTGATTGCCTTGATATAGTTGATCAGATTAGTGGGAGAGTTAAAAGTCTATAAAAAAAGACTTGTGAAAGCCGAGGAGTTTGCTTTGTACAATTAAATAACTTTTCTCATTTTCTTTTATACCCAGCAGAATTCAAAGCCCCTCTTTATCATGATGACAACATTACTAAAATGCTTATGATGAGGAAAGTAATATGAAGCTGGCAAGCTGCAATGTAGAAGTCTAAAAAACTTTTAAGTAATAACGAGGACTTGTGTATTCTAAAGGCTGATTCCAAAGGCTAAAGCGTTAATAACCTATCATCACATAAATAATTGCAATATTAATTAAGATTTTGAGAGCAGCCTCTTCTTTTGTAAAATTTCAGAAGCTTCGTTTTATTTTGGGTCTATAACTCTATATCACACAACTTTAGAGATGCCGTGAAAGTTGGAACTAGTGAGATGTGATTTCACTAAGTAAAATATTACAGCATATGAATATAAATTTGGGATTCTGAGGCTTTCGGGTATTTCTGTTCAGAATATAAAATCCGTTCGGATACATTTACACTTTGGGCCGGGTTTCAGTGTTTGTATTTTCTAACTAAGTGAACAAATTCATAAATCAAAAAAAAAGAATCAAATAGCAAGTGTTTATTGTAAATAGAACAATATAGAATTAAGCAAAAAATAACAAAATCGGCTGTTAACCAGAAAGCGGAAATTGAAGAGTATATATGATCGAGGACAAATCATCCATGGAAATGAGCAAAAGAATCAACATTTTAAGTGCTCATATAAGAAAATGAAAAATATCAAGTCAAAGAGATCTATGACGCGCAGAGAAAAGAAGTTGATGCACTTAAGCCAACCAGCTAAGGAATTTGCTGATGAGGTTCTCTGGATTTTGGAGCCGGGATTACTCAAAGATAAGCAGCAATACTTCACCAAAATAACCTTAAAGGCTGTGGTGCCTATATTGTTCCCTTTACCTGGAAATCTCCTATCTTGTCTGTCAACACGACTTTGTCAACACGACTAAATCGATTCATCACAGCTTATGGTTAAAAACATATTAGGAATATAAAGTTACTATATATATTTTCAGATATTTCAGATATCCATTGAGAATTATCCAATCGGGTTCAGATATTCAATCTTCTCTAATTCGATACCCATTCAGATTTTTTTATAGATCAGATCATGTTAGAGTTTGAATACTTTGATCGGTTCAGATTGGAATCTAGGTATCAGGTAAACCGCTCAGACTAGTCTCAAGAGTCACTGTCGTTTACTAATTAGATAGTTTAGGAAGTCTAATCTATTACATATACGAACGTCCTCGTGATCGTGAAGAACACAATATGACTAGCTAGGGATTGAAATTGTACAGGAAATCTAATTTGAGATGTGTAGGACTTGAAATTTTTCAAGCATTTCATGTCTTCACGATTGGGTGCTGGTACATGTGACATTTTTAACAAAAAAAATGAAAATCAAGTGTGTGAGAGTTCACGATACACACATTTTTTGATAAGTTAAATATTCTTCCTTTTTAACCTAGAAGTTAAATATCTTTGGTGAACGGGCCTTGTGGTCAAGTGACACTGGACGGGTCTGGAACGCTAACACGTTTCACTATGCGAAACTAAGTCACATTGTTCTGTTCACCTAAGATGGATATAGATCCATGCTTTAAAAACTATCAAAAAAAAACTTTCTTGATTTTTTTTTTTCAAAGAACTTTTCTTGCAAGTAAATATACTACCAGAGTAATATTCACAAGACTTTCTCTTAAAAAAAAACTTATCTTTGGGTGTGCATGGCGGCGATATTCAATAGTTTTTCCATTGGGTGGGTGGTTAGATTGTCAAAACTCCGAGGACCTCGTACGTTGCTAACAAGTCGTAAAGCGTCTTCTCTTCTCCCTTCTTATATGACTCTATTCCCTCTTCTTCTTCTTCTCTATCTATCTCTTCTTTGTAACTTCAAATGGGGACATGTCAAGCTGTTCTTGGTCTCAGTTTCCCAACCAAAAAATTCAAGGCTCTTCTCCGCCTGGCTCTTCTACAGCTCGACTTATCAAAGCCAGAGTTACAAAATGAAATCTCTGGAGCCACCTCTAATGTCACCAAGCTTCTTAGGGACGGCCAACACAAGAAGGCTTACCGCGAAGTTGACGTACTCATACAAAGACAAAACCATCTCGACACTTACAACATCATCCGGGGCTACCTCTGTCTCTTGATCATCGAAACTGAAAGCGTCAAACCCAAAAAAGATATCTCTGGTGTGCATTTTGAAGCTGTGTCCAGCTTGATCTATGCAGCTCCTAGAATCCGATTACACCCATGCTTCACCGCGATTCAAGACGTTCGGAATGGTTTGCTTTGGTATTTTGGCGACAAGCTCGCGGCTGAGTACATTGAGATGCGCAATGATTCTGGGATTCATCCCCAAGTAAGCAACTTATGAATCGAAACCACATTATATTCAAATACGTTGCATATATATCCCAAAGTACACACGAACTAATTAAATACATTCTGATTTTTTTTTATTGCACTCGTGTTTTTATTTTGTTACTAACCATAGATAATTGAAAAGTTGTCGAAAAAACCCTCACGGAGAGAAGTTAGGATGAAGCTTTTGGAAAAGATTGCTGCAAAGGAAAACATTGTTCTGAAACTAGGAGAAGCTTCTACTTCCAGAGAGGTACGAAAGCATGCTACTAACCATTATAAAAAGAAGAGAAAAAATAATCTGCAGGGAGCATCAGATAATGCTAAGCTAGCAAGTGAAAAGATAGTAGAAGATGAGACAAGAAAAGGTTGTGGCTTATCTGATCCGGTTAAGAGCAGAAAGAAGAAGCAGATTGATGTCACTGATCCTACAAAAGCATCGGGAAATTCATCCAAGGGTCCTGAAAACAAGCAATCTGAACAAGAACAAGAAGGTAATGGTGATGGTTCGGCTAAGAGAGGAAAGACGACACAGAAAGCAAAGAAGAAGCAGATTGATGATGTCGCTGAAAAAGCATTGGGAAATCCATCTGACGGTCGTGGAAACAAGGAGTCAGAACAAGAAGGTAATGATGATAGTTTTGCTAAGAGAGGAAAGAAGAAGCATGTTGCTGTGGTCAGGAAAGCATTGGAAAGTTTATCTAAAGGTTCTGAAAACGAAAAATCAGAACAAGAAGGTAATGATGTGAGGTCAGAATCTGAGAGGCCGGTGGTGTCGGATTCAGAAGAAATTAGTAAGCTTGATCAAGACATTGAGGAGTGGATGGAGAAGAATATTAATATCGACTGGAGTGACGAAGAATCAGGAGATGTGGACCACCTGGTTCATTTTGTTGAAGAGACGGCGGGTTTTAAGCATCCGTTGTCAGTCAGGAACAAACGAGTTCCTGAACAGTGAAAACCGACTCACTTGGAGGGGGTGTGATTAGTTGACCACCATAACTTATCTGAAATTTGTGTGCATGCTATAATAATTGATACTTTATGGATGATTTGGTCATAATAACCCTAAGGGTTGACCCCAATGTCTCTCTTCTTCCCTCTGTCTCCACTTTGGCCATTTTAATAAAGTTTTCTTATTTAAATGTTTCGTTGTGGTTCTTTTTCGATATATGCACACTCTTTTGATCCTTCTTACACATGTCAAAATGGGTAAACCAACCCAAACCAACCCATACCCAAGTAAATCCATTCTTCTATGGTTATAGTTCAACCCAAATCATTTATCTAATGGTTTGGTTTAGTCTCTAACTCATTTAGATTAGTGAGTTAATGGTTTTAATGAGTTGACTCACAATCATATAGTAATAATATTAACTAATAATACCATAACTCATATAGCTTTTTATATAGTTTTTTTTCTCTATAATTTATTAACTAAAAATCATAAAATTTAATACAATGGAGAAAAATGTATAAAATGCATGTTTCACAATAATATTTTCATATTCTTAGCGGTTTTGTGAAATTAAAAACTAAGACAAATTTTAACATGACTCTCTCAAATTATTTGTACTTTAACATGATCCATTGATCATCAAGATTCTCTCCTCGTTGTACTCCTGCCCAACTCTTCCTCATACTCATCTTCCTTCTGAAACATAATCATTTACATCAGAAAAATCAAATGATCATAAAGCAAATAATCTTCCAAAACATAAACTTCAACATGACACAAACAACTTACACAAGAGATTGTCATCCAAATTCAACTTACGAATCTAAAAGCTTACGTTAGTAGTATAACCTAAAAGCTTACGTTACTAGACATTCAAGAGACTTGGGCTACAAGATCAACAAATTCATAGATCCTACACTACATACTGACAGAACCAGCCCTGGCATGTTGAGAGTTGCACTAAATCTTCAAGAATCTTGCAGAAATGTTACTTAACAGTTAACACTAATCTACAGTTACAACTATCATGCTCGGAAAGACAAAAATAGCTCCAACAAGACAACCCTAAAGCTTTAACGAATGGAAGGTCAATGTCAAGGCTAGTAAGAACCTGCTTCTTTGGATTGAAGGTTCTCAGTTCTTTGGCTGCTTCCAGATTCTTCTACTTCATTTGGACTTGATCGAATAATAACCATCTCACCATCGCCATTATCTACAATAAAATAGCACTGTTAAATGCATCTCAATTCACAGCAAACAAATCATGCTAATCAACAGACAAATACTTATACCTTCACATCCCAGAAAACCCAACATACACAGGTCGTAATCTACTGCAATTAGACAACAAGGAATCAACTGCAATAAGAACATGAATCTACTGCAGTCTTCAATCACATCACAGAAACCAATCAAAAATCACATTCCAGAGCTCGGAATCTACCGCTCGTACACCGCTCAGTCAGAGAAACAAAACCCAATCAACAGCTTTCAAAGAAATCGAGATCGCAACCGTGAAGAGAAGACGAAATCGAGAGGATCGCAATCTCAGGCTCGCAGCTGACGCTGAATTCGAGAGGATGGCAATCGGAGAAGATGAAATCGCCAGAAAATATTTTCACCGAAAAGAGAAGACGAAAGAGAATTGGTTAAGACGAAGGAGATGAAATCACGCGAAAAAAGAGAGTATTCATTAACTCATATTAAAGACTAATGGTTTGGTTTGGGTTATTCATTAACTCATATTAATCCAATCCATTTTAAACCAAACTTATTAAACCCATTTATCCATTCAACCCAATTATCCAATAATATCCAATTTTTTGACTCATTAAAATCCATGGGTTGGTTTGGTTTGGGTTGATCCAATAAATTATACCCATTTTGACATGTCTACATATCGATACTTATTTTTCCTTTATACACGTTATTGTAATATACATATCTAATCATCAAGCTCTTAGATACACATATCTATCTTAACAAATAAAAAGGATATGATTAGTACACATTCATATATAATAAATTATGTTAATGATTAACAAAAGATAACTCTAAACAGTGACGGCGGGTTCATTTTGTTGAAGAGACGGCGGGTTTTAAGCATCCGTTGTCAGTCAGGAACAAACGAGTTCCTGAACAGTGAAAACCGACTCACTTGGAGGGGGTGTGATTAGTTGACCACCATAACTTATCTGAAATTTGTGTGCATGCTATAATAATTGATACTTTATGGATGATTTGGTCATAATAACCCTAAGGGTTGACCCCAATGTCTCTCTTCTTCCCTCTGTCTCCACTTTGGCCATTTTAATAAAGTTTTCTTATTTAAATGTTTCGTTGTGGTTCTTTTTCGATATATGCACACTCTTTTGATCCTTCTTACATATCGATACTTATTTTTCCTTTATACACGTTATTGTAATATACATATCTAATCATCAAGCTCTTAGATACACATATCTATCTTAACAAATAAAAAGGATATGATTAGTACACATTCATATATAATAAATTATGTTAATGATTAACAAAAGATAACTCTAAATATTATATAGTTACATTAATATATGATCCCACTAAGATTAATCCAGCTCATCCACTTGTTAGAATTGAAGCATAAATATTTGTTTGTCCCCTGGGTGTGTTGTGCATGGTACGATCCTTTTTGCTTTTGCTTTTGTTACGGACCTTACGGTTATACAAATCCTTTCTATGCTCAGTGGCGAATCTAGAATAACTCGAGATTGAGATTAGTGTGATAATTAATAAAGTCAAGAAGAAAAATTTGTAAAAGCTGTGGAGTTTGCTTTGTAATTAAACAGCATTTTTCATGCTTTTTAGCAAGATAACAACACTATTATTATTAAAAAAAATGTTTATGATGCCGCAAGTTCCTTGGAGATGAGTTGTAGAGGTCCAAAAGCTTATGATACTGTATAATTTGTTGTCACACCTAATAATTAAAGAGAAAATCGTGTGTTTTCTAATGGCAGATCGCACGGGCAAAAGCGTTACTAATGCGTTCAAGCAACCTATCGGTTTTAAATAAATTGCCATACTATGAGCCAAAACAATGACAGTTCGATCCCTATTACACAAGTTTTGTAATGCGTGTTTTGTTCAGTTTCTAAACAAAGCTAAAAAGCTACTATAAAAAAATTCAAACGAGTAATATTCACAACTCACAAGGTGTAACTTTTCTCTAGGTAGACATAAGAAAATCACACTAAACTACAGAGAAAGAGTAACTACCCACATGTTTTTTTCCCTAAGTACTTCTTTGAAGTCCAAAACATAGACTTCTTTTGAAATTTAACCTTTTTACCAGAAAAAAACAATTAAATAGCTTATTTGGATATGCTACTCATTTAAAATTAATCAAGTAGTAAATGCTCGCGCGCGATCCTCAACAGCGGTCCTTATTGTTTTTATTGTTACTAGATCGTTTTTCCGCGCTACGCGCGGATAATTGCTTTTTAATTTAAAATTAATTTTGTTGTGTGAAAATAAAATAATGCATAATTTTATCTTTTTTTGTAGGATATATTTTTGTTCTTGAATTTTTTCTAATAAATTCTAATAAATTTTTTAATTAGTTTACTAAACTTTCAAAATTGAGTTTAGAATACAAAAATAGCACGGATGATGTCGGAAAATTATTCTTATCTGTGTTTCCTCTATTATTATCCTTTGAGCTGCATATAGAAGGTGTAGTTCTAATTCATGTATTGAACTGGACTCTCATTTTTCTTTTTAAGACATTAATAATTTTTAAGATGGAGGTAAGATTTTGAGAATTATGTTTGAACCTAATTATGATTTTATGTTTATATTCGATCTATATGTGTATGTAAATTTGGTTTTATAAATGCCATTGTTTGAAATTGTACTATCAATATAATTTTAAAGGTTATACCTATTTAACCTTAGTATTTATTGTAAATTATGATTGTTATCTTAAAAATACCTTAATATCTCAATGAATATTAGTTAAACAGATTTAACTATAGGGAGAAACATGAATTTAATCATATTTTGTTTTGTGTAAAAAATTTCAAAATGAAAATTTAGTAAGAAAGAAACATAGTATTTAATTTTATTTTTAAAATTTTCAGTTTGACCAGTTTCAACCGATTTTTTTCCCTATTTGGGCTGAAGTTATTGGTATAAATGGATTATTTTAGTTTTAAAACCTTTTCCCACTATCTCATAGAGATAAAGTTTTTGTAAAATAAATTTTAGCTACATGAAACAAAAAATGGAAAAGGTGATGTGTGGTTATTGTTCTTTCATGATTTTTAAAGTATTGATCACATAATATAAGTTTTTAAATCTTTAAATTATAAATAATCATAATTTTAAAATTAAATGTAGATAATATTAGATTTTTTTTTGGGTCAAAACAATCACCTAGCCGTAGTTTCAATATTTTAATGTAAATGTATATAGTTTAGGATTTTAGTGTAAGTGGCATTTACTTTTTATAAGAACTAAACGTAATTACTTGGAGTAAAAATAAATTGGGTTCTTATTATAATAAATGGGTTTGTAATTATATGTTTTTGTCAATAGAAATTAAATGGGTTTTTAATAAACAGGTTTGTAGATGGGTTTGTAATTATATGTTTTTGTCAATAGAAACATAACTTTTAGATTGTATTTTTTTTTTGGAAACCTACCTATAGATTCTTATATCTGAAAAAAGTATTCACGACATATGCCATATTTTCAAATATGTAGAGTTCATTGAATATTGGTAGTAGAAAATTTCAATTGATAAACATGAATAGAAGTAGAAATATATTTGTGGTGTAGTAGAGAAAATTCCAACATCCTCTAAAATTATTTTTCTTGTTTTTGACTTATTTTAGGATGACATACAGTTGCATGTTTCTCAACCATGGTATTAAATCACTTATACTAAAAAATTAGATTTATATATCCGCTCTGCTCCAACTTTTATGATATATATATATATATATATATGGATTGTTTATTTTGAATTTGTTAAATTATGTTAGTTAATTATTCGTATTTTATCAAATTTTAATTTAATATCATTTGTTGTTTAACTTAATATCATTTGTTGTTTTAGTAAAACACAAAGTAATAATTATTTTAAATCGTTTTACATTTATGAAACCAAAATTTATTATAGTAACACAACTAAAACAATAAAGATAACAAAAGTAGGATGGAGTTGTTATTCTTTTTATTTTTGTTGAATTTTTTCTTACTTCTTAGGTGGGATATTGTTTACAGTCAGCTGCAAAAGAATTGATATCAATATGTTGAATGATTTCAAGTTTACTCCTCCATCTTCTACCAGAAATACAGATGCCTTCAAGTCCACAACGAACAGAGAATATATACCGCTCAAAAGGGACACCCCGGAAAGATAAAAGCTCTTCAGACCCAGACTTGTGACTATATCGTTTGACCTGAGTAACTGTCCCAGTCTTCAAGATCAAATGATGGTTTGATATTTGAGCTTACTTGTGACCGTTCCGTAATTTTGACCTGAGTAACTCGTGCAGTGTTTGGTGCCGGCAGAATTGACATGGAGAAGCTTCTAAAGTGGCCGAATGAGAAGATCTGAGATCATGATTCAGAAGAGAGTGATGGTTTGTGTGCAGTGCTGCTGATACCTGGGATGGAGCTTATAGGAAGTGGTAAAGAACGGGGTTGCTGAGAAATAGTGTTATCCAACAGTATCAACCACTTCAAAAGGTTCCCATATGGATCCTTGTGTTCATGATCAGAAAGTTGGTCCCTGTCCTCAAGCTTCTCAAACTGCAGTATCTCAATGATGGGTTCTTTGGGACAGTCAACTATATAAACTTGTAAAGAGACCTGCACCCTTCCAAATAAAGGCATTGTGTGAGAACCAGTAGGTTAAAACAACAACTTATAAAAATTACCATCACATACCACTATGTCTCCAATGGGTAAGGCACATCATTTTGCCTTACTTCTAGCTACACCTCCAGCAACGTTAGGATCGAACTCTCCTCTATCTACAAAAGCACTAACACAATGTCTTTTTTTCTTTGACCAAAGCGGCTCACCAGACTCTGCGATCCTAACAAAGAAATGAGACTTCTGAAACCTGGAAAGCAAGTCTTATGTTCTTCTCTTATTATCTTCCATCCTCAAGATTGATTCTCTACCAGGAATGTCACCGTTCTGAGTTGCAAACTGACCATCAGGGCTCAGCAACTTTAAAAGGGGTGATAATCTCAGCATCTCCTTTAGTCTCAGCTAAGCATGCAAGGATCTGGATCCGCTCACCTGTTAGTAGAAACAAATGGCTCTGATGTTATAACATCTTGTATCAGTTTTAGATGATGAAACGATTTGAAAGACAAAGCATATACCAGGAAACACAAAGGAGTGATCCACGGAACGCAATGTGATGGTCCCTGTCCTGAAGCTCCATACCAAAGCCACCGGTGTTTGCGTTTGACTCTCGATTACCATCTTCTTCCTCCAAGGCGTGTGATGGTTCCAACTCTATGGAGGTGTCACGTGATGTTTCTCCGGAAGCGCGTGAAGTTTAATTTCCTTGTCCAGCGCATGGAGATGTCTGGCGCTTTGGCTCCGGCTTGACAAAAGCCACACTAATTTAAGAACAAAAGTAAACAAATATTAGTAATTTAATACTTACAAACAAAACACTTTCCTACCATATTCTTCGTCTCACAACGAAAACAATAAAACATTTACTGACAACGAAATCGAGATCACACAAGCAGAGACAGTATAGTCTTTGACAAACATATATATATATATGAGTTGGAAGGTATTATCGACTTGAAGAGAGAGATAGACAAAGGAACGGAAATTAAGAATGATAACTACCACAAAATACCAGAAAGTTTAGTATTTTATTAATTAGGATATATGAATCGAGCAGAAGAAGTATGTAATAGATATGGAAGTACCTGCGTTTTTCTTGACATTAGGCGACACCCAGAAACTGAGGAGGCGAGCAACAATGAATTGAGAAGTCCAGGTAAGTCAGAGAGCCTCAAAGGTTGAGTGGTGGACGGCTTGAGCACAGAAGCATCAGAGGAAGGGCTTGTTGTGTGATGAACTATATATAGGTGAGAACTTCGAAACCCTGCCTTTATTGATAGGCTGAGTAAAGACTGGGAGATGTATAGATAGAGAAAGATAAACAGTTTCTGAATTTAATTTGAGAAGTAGAAAAGATCACGTTTGTGGTTGTGAAGTGAATAGCTTTGTGGAGTAACCCTAGATCTAAACTGCAGAAGAAGATGAAACGACAAAAAAAGTTTTTCTTCGTCACAATCGGTCCTAGTAAAATGGGTGCTAGCCGCTAGACACATTTGTTTAATGGGATGTCGTCAATAAAGCCACAGAACAAATCGAAACAACAAAGCCCATTCGTTTAATGTCTGATTGTTTGATTTGGCAAAAAAGCCCAACCTGTCTGAGGTGTACAAACAAAATATGCTGATTGGTTGATTTTTTTTGATGATGTGGATAGCTTAATATTTCAGGATATTCCCCTTTTAATATAGGTTAGATTATTGTTCAGACGTCAACTTTATCTTTTTTTTTGGCACAACGTCAACTTTATCTCCATGTCGTTTTTTCAACTTAGAGTAAAACTTAGTCGCTGAGAAGTCGTCGTACACGTAACGCGTCTCTTCTCTTCTTTCCTTTTATAAACTCAATTCAAACCTAAAATCACATAAACCTATTCTCTCTCTCGTCTGTCTTCTATCTCTCTCTTCAACTTGTAGCAGAGCAAATGGGGAAGAGGCTTGACGCTTTGCTTGGTCGGAATTTCAAAACCAACAAGTTCAAGTCTCTTCTCAACTTAGCTCTCACCAGGCTCTCTATCCTCAAGAACCAACGTCAAGTTAGATGCACTCAAGCCACCTCTGACGTCACCGAGCTTCTCAAGCTTGGCCACCACGAGAACGCTTACCACAGAGTCGACCAAGTCATTAAAGACCAAAACGCCCTAGACGTTCTCTTCTTCATCCATGGCTACTTCACTCTCTTGATCGACCGTGTCCACCTCTTCGAGCACAACAGGGATTGTCCTGATGAGATTCTTGAAGCTGTCTCCAGCTTGCTCTTTGCAGCTTCAAGAATCGGAGAGTTTCCTGAGCTTCAAGAGATTCGTAACGTTTTGATATCTCGTTTTGGGAAAGATCTCGCTGCTCGGTCCATTGAGTTGCGCCATAATTGTGGGGTTAATCCCAAAGTAAGCAACTTTGATTTTATAACGTATTCAGCACGTTACATATATCTCTATAAACAGAACACATTACTTACTGAATTTATTGTATTTATGTTTTTCACTACTAAAGATAATTCAGAAGTTGTCGACAAGACATCCACCGAGAGAGGTTAGAATGAAAGTCTTGAAGGAGATAGCTGCAGAGAACAACATCGTTCTGAAACTAGAAGAAACTTCTTCTACTTCCACTGAGGTATGTAATTAGACACAAACGAAAACAGTGAGAAAGTTATTTTCTAATAAAATATATTATTTATGCAGATAATGTCAGATGTTTCTAAAGCTAAACTAACAAATGGAGTTAAAGAAGATGAGATAGGAGAAGGTTATGAGTTATCTGATTCGGTTAAGAGAGGAAAGAAGAAGTACAAAAATGTGGCTGATGCTGCGCAAGCAGCGTTTGAGTCAGCAGTTCATGCAGCAGATGCTGCACGAGCGGCTGTGGAGCTTTCTCAGTTTTCTCTTTGTGGTGGGAGAAATTCATTTAGTGGTTCTGAAAACAAGAAATCAGAACAAGAAGGTAATGATGATGATCTCCAAGAAGGTGAAGTGGATGTGAGGTCAGAATCTAAGGGTTCTACGTCGGACACAGATGAAATTATTGAGGAAATTAAATTAAAGAAAATGTTATTTTTAGCCTTGGCAATATTATTACATCTTTCAAAGATATAAAATATTTTGTTTCGATTGTTTTTTATTTTTTGTTTAGAATTATGTGAAGTAAATAATCACAAATAGTTGTCAAAAAAAATCACAAATATATATTTAATAGTAGATATCAATATATATAAAATCTAAATATATCTCCTAGACATTATTTGCAGAGTGATTTTCACACACGTCTTCTCTACAATCAGTTTCACCAAATAAATGTAACATGTCATGCTAGAATGATGACATGGTTTATGATTAAATGTACATGGACAATTACATTTACTGTTTATTTACATTTTTGATAAAAATTTTATAATATGGTAATATTTTATATATTATCATTAAAGTAAATATATTCAGATACGATATTTAATAATATAATAATAGAAATACAATAAAAAATTCAATTTTCGAAATATTATTTATTTCTATTTTAAAAACTTTTAAAAGTTATAATTTTTAATCGTAACATTATTAGCTTCTATTATATATCTACAAATTTTAAAGATATTTTTAATTCTATTTTTGATAATTATACAGATTTTCTATCAATTTTCATTAAGTTTATACAAATTAATTTAATATATTTTATCCAAAAGAAATAGACAGAAATCTATCTAAAATTATAATTTTAAATATATTCAGATCTATTTTAAGTAGAGTTTAAAATAAACTATTTTTATTTTAACTTAATTTTATCTCTAATTAAATTAAAATTTTATTAAAATATTGGTAAAAATAATAAAACCTAAAATAATAATAAATTTTATTTTATATATTTAAAATTTAAAGATTTTACTACTGCACATGGTGGAGGAAGACACATAGTATCATTTTGAAATGCAAATAGTATTATTTATTTGCAAGCTTAGTGGAAAAACTAAAAAAAAAAATCTATAAGAAAAGACTTGTGAATGAAAGCTGAGGAGTTAGCTTCTTTTTTTCATCAACTCTGAGAAGTTTGCTTTGTATAACTAAATAACGCTTTTCATTTTCTTTTCTACCCAGCTGAATCAAAAGCATATCTTTATCATGATGACAACTAAATGTTTACGATTAGGAAAGTAATGTGAAGATGAGTTGTAGAAGACTAAGCTTTTAAAATTTAACTTTTAAAAAATTAATAACGAGGAAAATCTAGTGGCTGGTTCCACAAAAGAAAGCGTTAAGAACCTATCATCATCTAAATAATTGCAATATTAAGATTTAAGAGCAGCCCTTCTTTTGTAAATTTTCAGAAGCTTCGTTTTTTTGTGGTGGGGAGAGGGGCTATATCATAGAGATGCCCCATGAAAGTCGGAATTAGGGAGATGTGATTTCACTGAGTCTCGAGGGTCGCTCTCTTACATGTGAGATGACTAGGGGTTGAAATTTATACAGGAAATCTAACATAAGCTGTTAGGTCTTGAATCTTTTAAGCATTAATCTTAGAGGTATATTAGGTCTTAGATCAAAATTGTGAAGTTCGTGTAATATTACTCTGGTAGTATTAATCTAAGAAGAAGCAGCTGTAAAGGAAAAGCAGAATGATCTGGCTTCATCTGAGAGAGAAAAGAAGAAGCTGAAAGGAGAGGGGAAGCAGATTGATTTGGCTGATCCTAAAAAAACAGTGGGAGATTCATCTAAGGATCCTCCTCTAAACAAGAAAATCAAGACAAGACAGAAATGGCAACGATGATGGTTCATCTGAGGGAGAAAAGAAGAAGCTGAAAGGAAAGGGGAAGCAGATTGATCTGGCTGATCCTAAAAAAGCAGTGGGAGATTCATCTAAGGATCCTCCTCTAAACAATAAATCAGGACAAGACAGAAATGGCAAGGATGATGGTTCATCTGAGGGAGAAAAAAAGAAGCTGAAAGGAAAGGGGAAGCAGATTGATCTGGCTGATCCTAAAAAAGCAGTAGAAGATTTATCTAAGGATCCTCCTCTAAACAAGAAATCAGGACAAGACAGAAATGGCTACAATGATGGTTCATCGGAGGGAGAAAAAAGAAGCTGAAAGGAAAGGGGACGCAGATTGATGATAACACTGAAAAACCTTTGGGAAATCCATCTAACTGTCCTGGAAACAAAGAATCAGAACATGAACAAGAAAGTTGGTTCGACTAACGGTAGAAAGAAGAAGCACATTCATATGAGGTCAGCGTCTGAGATGTCGGTGTCGCATTCAGACGATATTAAGCTTGATGAAGACATTGCAAAGTTGCTGAATAAGAATGTTGTTATCAGGTACAGCATGGAAGAATCATTAGATGTGTACCAAATGTTTTCTGAGACATCCAGGTTTAAGCGTCTGTTGTCAACCAGGATCAGACGACAGCAGAGTTTTTGAACAGTGAAAACTGGGTCATTTGGAGGGGATCCCCATAACTTATCTAAATTTTGTGTGCATGCTTTAATAAATGATATTTGATACTTATTGGATGATTTGGTCATAAGGTTAAGGTTTAACCCCAATGTCTCTATCTGTTCTCCCCCTTGTCTCCACTTTGGAATTTTAATAAAGCTTTCTCATTTGAACGGTTCGTTTTTTGGCTCTTTTCTATTTGATCCTTCTTACACATCGATCTATCCTTGTTTGTACAATCTTAGGCTTTGATTGGTAACATTTTGGAATGGCGGAATCACATTTCAAACGCAAATCCGCAAATATTTTACCGATAAAAAAATTGTGGAATGAAAAAAAAAATCGAAAATGCAGGTTTGCATTTATGCTGGCAAAAATATAAAGAGGATTTCCATTAGGTGGAAAAGTGAGTTTTAGTAGATTATTGTGGAAAATTGTACAAAATTAACATTTTAATATTATTAAATTATATGCTAATAACATTTTAAAATTTTAAATAAATAGCAATAAATTTTGTAGTGATAAATAGTTATATTGTAAATAAAGTTATACTATAAATGGTTTTGCAGTATTATAAAATGTTAATCTATTATTAAAATATATTGAAAGATAAGCTAAATATTTATAATAAGAACTAAAGTATTTTTAATAAATTTTATTTATTTTCACATTTTGTTTTTTTTTATAACAAAATGAAAACCATATAAATATTTTGATCAATTTAACATGTTTTCTATCATTCTGCCTATTTTAAATGTTTCCGCAATCTAATTAATTTTTTTCGCAGCTTAACTATTTTTTTCCGCAATTCCGTGATTACGCAGTGGTTGCCGATCGGAGCCTTATACATCGATCCTTATTTTCTCTTTGTACACGTCATTGTAGTATACATAGGTAATATATCAAGCTTTTAGATGCACATCGATCTCAACAAATAATCTTTTCATCTTTCAGTGCATTTTATCAAATAAGTAATGTTTAATTGTAAAAAAAAAAATCAAAATATTGAATTTATTGAAATTTATATTAGTTGAGAATTATGTGAAATAAATAATCACAAATTATATGTTTAATAGTAAATTTTAATATATATTTTATTAGTATGCATAAAATATAGAAATGAGTTTTTTTTTTTTTGCCTGCTCCTAGTTGCATGTAATTGAGTTGACACCACGTGATCTTTGTCTCTATTTCTGTCTTTTGAGCGGTTGCGCAATGATGGTGGGCTTGAGACAAATGTAGGTTATTTCCTTTTTGTTTGAACTAAAAGGGCTTTTGACATCCTTCTTTGTTGTGTGCTTTGGTCGGAATGTATGAGCTTTGGCCATAGCCTGGTGAGTTTTGTTAGAAGTTTTTTACCACTGTTTGGCGGATGGGTTCGTACGTAATAACATTTTGATATACGTATATCGAGTTTGAGGGAAGACTGTTTCTGTACAAAAAAATATTAGGTAGCATTAAGCTTGTTTTCGAAATCTGTAACTACAAAAACTTTGGACGTGTTTGATTTACGTGAGTGTCTTGAGATTGAGATAATTGAGATTAGTGGGATAACTAATAAAGTCAAGAAGAAAAGATTTGCGAACGCTGTGGAGTTTGCTTATATTTGTAACTTTTTGTAACAATTCGATTGCTTATATTTGTAACCAAGCAGCATTTTTCATGCTTTTATCATGATAACAACATTATCATTATTAAAAATGGTTATGATGCGGAAAGTTCCTTGGAGATGAGTTGTAGAGGTCCGAAAGGCTTATGATTTTTTGTTACTGTATTATTTGTTGTCACACCTTATAATTAAAGAGGAATCTGTGTGTTTTCTAATGGCAGATCCCGCGGTCAAGGCGTTCAAGCAACCTATCGGTCTTAAATAAATTGCCATACTATGAGCAGTAACAGTGACAGTTGACAGTTCTCTTGTCTCTATTTCAAAAGTTCTGACAATTTATGCTTTTGTAAATAAATTGCCATACTATAAACCAACCAGACTATATAAAAGGTTCATGTCGAATCCGGTCCAACCATCGGGTCGGTTTGGTTCTAAAAACACTGATTTAAATAGAACAGCGTATTTGAATATGTTACTCGCTTTGATTGTCAAGTAGTTAATGCTCGCGCGATTTTCAACAGCGGTCCTTATTGTTTTTATTGTCACGGACGCAACTTTATCTCCAGATCGTTTTTTTCAACCTAGAGGAAAACTTAGTTGCTAAGAAGTCGTCGTACACGTAACGCGTCTTCCCTTCTTTCCTTTTATAAACTCCATTCAAACCTAAAATCACATAAACCTATTATCTCTCTCTCTTTCTCTCTTCAACTTGTAGCCAGAGCAAATGGGGAAGAAGCTTGACGCTTTGCTTGGTCGGAGTTTCAAAACCAACAAGTTCAAGTCTCTTCTCAACTTAGCTCTCACCAGACTCTCTATCCTCAAGAACCAACGTCAAGTTCGATGCACTCAAGCCACCTCTGACGTCACTGAGCTTCTCAAGCTCGGCCACCACGAGAACGCTTACCACAGAGTCGACCAAGTCATAAAAGACCAAAACACCCTCGACGTTCTCTTCTTCATCCATGGCTACTTCACTCTCTTGATCGACCGTGTACACCTATTCGAACACAACAGAGACTGCCCTGATGAGATTCTTGAAGCTGTCTCCAGCTTGCTCTTTGCAGCTTCTAGAATCGGAGAGTTTCCTGAGCTTCAAGAGATTCGCAACGTTTTGATCTCGCGTTTTGGCAAAGATCTTGCTGCTCGGTCCATTGAGTTGCGCCATAATTGTGGAGTTAATCCCAAAGTAAGCAACTTTGATTTTATAACGTGTTAAGCACGTTACATATCTTGAAATACAGAACAAAATACTTATTGAGTTTCTTGTATTCATTTTTATTACTACTATAGATAATTCAGAAGTTGTCGACAAGACATCCACCGAGAGAGGTTAGAATGAAAGTCTTGAAGGAGATAGCTGCAGAGAACAACATCGTTCTGAAACTAGAAGAAGCTTCTTCTACTTCCACTGAGGTATGTAATTAACAACCACAAACGAAAACAGAGAGAAATTTATGTTCTAATAAAATATATTATTTATGCAGAGAACATCATCAGATGTTTCTAAAACTAAGCTAACAAGTGAGGTTAAAGAAAATGAGATAGGAGAAGGTTATGAGTTATCTGATTCGGTAAAGAGAGGAAAGAAGAAGTACAAAGATGTGGCTGATGCTGCACAAGCAGCGTTTGAGTCAGCAGCTCAAGCAGCAGACGCTGCACGAGCGGCTGTGGAGCTTTCTCAATTTTCTCCTCGTGGTGGGGGAAATTCATTCAGTGGTCATGAAAACAAGAAATCAGAACAAGAACAAGAAGGTAATGGTGATGATGTCCAAGAAGTTGAAGTGGATGTGAGGTCAGAATCTAAGAGGTCTATGTCGGATTCAGATGAAATTATTGAGGATGTCCCAGTGATGTCGTTTAGAGAAGACCCTGTGAAGTTGTTGGAGAAGGATGTTGTTATATACGATAGTGACGAAGAAACACAATATACAGCCAAGACCAATACTACTACTAAGGTTAACGATGAGGAACATCTTGTGAATGTTTCATATAGAGTGGATACAGGACATGTGAACAACATGGTTCATTCTGTTGAAGATCCTATTATGCGTAAAGTCGGTTACAAGGGTCCAATTTCAGTCAGGACCAGACAGGTTCGTGGATACTAAGAAGTTTTTTAAGTTTTGTTATTCAGGTGCATCTTTGATGACTGAGTTTTGTTATGATATTTTTCTCTGTTCTTTTTTTTCTTGGTCAAGGGGGTAAGATTATTGTTTTTTAATGGATATAAGCTTTCAATAACGTGGAAAAGTTGCGCATGTTTTCTATATTCATGAAAAGTTTCTAGAAGGAAATTGACCCGAGAGAGAAATTTCTAAGAATTCGCCTGGAAATTACTAACCCACGCCCATGCCCTCTTTTTTACCATGTTGAATGAGGTCAGAATAAGCACAAAGACTTAGACCGACATATTCAGCATATTCAACTCCAAGCTCTTCCTACCAAGTCACATTAGTCAAACATTACGTCTAAGTTCATGTAGTTTGAAAGAGGAAACCTGTGTTTGCTACGGGCTTTCGAAACCACTTGTAGTGCCCTTCGGGCTTTAAAATCAAATCAGAGACGCCAAAAAAATGTTTGCTGATGCACAATTGAAGCATGAGAAAATTGTTATGATGTTGTTGACTTACGGAACTGGGTAATTAAATTACTAATTGTCCTAAAACTCTTTCATTGTCTAATTTTGTTGGGTTGTCTGTTTAAAGCCCATGGGCTTATATCAGCTCTTTCTTTTAACTCGAAGACTAACTCATCAAAAGTCAAACCCTTGTCTAAGAAGTTAAACGAAGAACCAAATATACAGAGAAATTGACCTACAAAAGCGATCGAAACACCCTCGAAAAGTTCAACATAGAATATGTTCATCAAAGGTCGTATTGAAATTTTCAGTTCGATTATTCCATTATGTTTTAATGATGATCTCACTTGCCTTATTTCAATTCTACGAAATTTCCTTTTCAGCTTCTATTTGTTATCCACTGTTTGACTCACATTAGGATTAGGAAACAATTCAAAATATCTGAATCTCCTGAAAAAAAAAAAGTTCCTAACACTCTCAGGAATAGCTTCTTTTTTTTTGTGTTATTATTAATACACCAATCGATAAACAATTTCTAGAGTTTCGAAGATTTTTTTGTTTTATTTTGGTTTCTTTTCTGGTGTGTACTAGTTACGTAATCAAGCGTCTGGAAGAAGCAGAAGACGAAGATGATGCAGTATCTAATTCCAGCACCAAAAACAAAAGAGGTATAAACCTTATTTATTTTCCTCTGATTCTATCTGTGGGATCATATCTCTAGAATGTTGTCCAAGTCCACATTCTGATTTTAGGGTTTTATCGTGTTATGATCCTGAGACTTACCGATTAACAAGTCCGGTTAAACTCATAGATGACTGAATATTTTACACAAGTTAATGGAGATTTTGATCCTGATTTCAGGGTTTTTCTGTTACATACCTTTGTATAACTTTTTTAATTGTCTTATTGTTACCTGAAAATAGATTGTGTTCGAGAAAGTGTTATCATGTGATGGTCCAACAACTCTACAAGAAGTCAAAAACTTAAGCTCCAAGCGTAAAGCAGTTGACGAATCTGTTAACAGAAACAGCAACGTCACTGGTGCTATTTCAAGAGAGATGAACAGAGGATTTACTTCTTCCTGTGAGCAGGTAAATTAAAAGTACATAAAAACTGTTTGTTCTAAACCTAATATTTCTTGTAGCTCAAGTTTTGATTTTGTTTTGTTATTTTTATTCAGGATCTCCTTAAACTTGGAGAATACCTTCCTTTACTCTTCAACTTAGTGCATCACGCTGACAAGATCAAACATATTCCTGGTCTTAAGATAAGATGGAGTAGTGGTTTGATCTCTCAGACCTTGATTCAACGCAAGTGTCCCAAGTTCTTCCAAGTCGATAACATAATGTTCGAGCTTGGAATGGTACTTTATTTCTACGCAGCTAAGCTCCGTGAGAGAGCCATGGAGTTAGTATCCACAGGTTAGCCTGTCTTCAAAACACCTTCTTCTTCTTCTTTTTGTCTTTTGCATTACACACTCATAAGCTTGCTTCATGATGATTACACAATAGATATCAGGAAATCGGTAACGCTTTACCGAGAAGCATCTGGAGTTTTCCATCATCTTTCTCATGATCTTCTTCCTTCATTGCTACCTTCTTTGCCTCAAGGGAATCTTCCAGAACTAACTCCTTCTCTTTGCTCCTCCTTAAGTCTCCTCTGTCTAGCTGAAGGTCAGGTCAGTGATTCTCTTAACTTTAATCTGCACAAAATGGTCTCAAGAAAGCCAAAGAAACTGATGCTAATAGTGAGACATGTTTCTTTAATAGGCTGTAACTACTAAGAACGCTGAAGAAAGCGGCAAAAGCGCAAGCCTATTGTCAAAACTTCATTACGGCACTACGCAGATGCTTTCTGAAGCCTCTGCTCATTTGTCATCTAGAGCAAACGGAGAATGTAAAGACCTATCCTCTCGCTTCCTTGTAAGTCCCCTATCTTTAAAACTAACACTACAAGTGAAGTAAAAGCAACTGATGAAACTCACCTTATGATGATGATTTATTGATGATATGACTATGTAGGAATATGTATCAGCAATGAGAGCTTTACACGAGCTAAAGAGCCAAAAACACTTAGCGGAAGTGCTTGAATCCGAAGAGAGAGTAGGTGAAGCGGTTGGCGTTCTCCGGCGTGCATTAGCAGCGGCTAGGAGGAGTATACCGTCAAAAGAAGACAAGTGGATAACTATATTCAAGAACGAGAGAGACGAAGTAAGCAAAAGAATGGCGAAGTATGAGAAGCTAAACGATTTCATCTTACAGAGGATTCCAGTAGAGACAGAGTTGCCTTTTCCAAAAGGTGAAACGATTGTTAAACTCATTCCTTACGTTCCCACGAGATGGGAACAAGAGCTTCGGTTCAAGTAGAAGATTCATCAACTGTACTCTTCTCCTTTTGGGTTGGGATAACTGTGTGTGGTATCTTACTATTTTTTGTTTGGTCTTCTGAGGTATGGAGAACAAATTAAGCTGTGTAATAGACTAAATTAAGTTATATACTTTGACCAATCAGTAGAAGAGAATTTTGATATTGTCAAACTTTCTATAGACTGTGATGAGTAATGATCATTGAGAGTAATTGGGCATCTGACATTAAGGACTAGTGATAGGTTTAGCTCAAAGTCAGACTGGCCCATCAAGTCCAGCAAAATTTTGGACAAAAGGTTGATAAAGTATTCTCGTTGCAAGATCTTATTCTTGCTTGATTTCAAAATTCAAAAGTAGAACCAAGACATATATAAATTATAATGTTACTGATATCTCAAGGTGATGAGCATGCCCTTCAAATAAATACAGATACAGATTGTCTGAAGACTCTGAACAATATATATCTAAATGAATCTTATTTATAAATGTGATGATGACACTGCATATATCTTTCTAACTATCTCATTGATCACTATATTCAAACAATTTTTTTAAATTATTCCTTGTTTCTAATTCTACTAGTCACGACTCACGAAGAATAATCTTCAAAAGGCTTCATATTACATAGTCAAAGATAAATTTCACAATGTCAACCATTTTGATGAGGATTAAAACAAGATTAGTTTCACAATGTCAACCTTTTGTGCTGAGGATTAAAACAAAATTAATTTCACAATGTCAAACATTTTGCTAGCTAAGGATTAAGGCAAGATAAGCACGTACTTATTGTATACAAAAGATGAAAAAGTAAAGGTCCTGTACAAATTTGTACTCTTCCTACAAGTTTAAGATAACGACTTAAATTAGGTCAATTCGAATATTCCATGTGTATTTGATTTTTAAAATGTTGGATATAGACCAATAAAAGTACAGGAGTTTGTTGATTGATTAATTACTTATCTGTATTTTTCCCTTGTTTCAGTGATAACTACTGTTCTTTAATTAAATAAGTATCAAGAGCCATTTTGTCTTTTAACTTGTGTGAAAGGTCACATTAACTCATGCGTAAAGCTTAGCCATCCTTCATTATTGTTCCTAAACTGATACCTAATGAAATCCGATTCCTGGTCATTTGGATCTGTCGTCAATACTATATATATATATAGAGATATTAAAATTCTTATCTAATTTGTTTGTTTCTTCTGCACATGGAATTTCTAGCCAGGTTGATCCGATCTTGAAAACGAAACCATCTTATTGACATTCTGCATTATTTAAAAATACTTGCTCTCAAAATGGAAATATATATACTTCATGTAAATTCAAACAAATCTAAATATAAAGTTAAAAAAAATAACATAGAGCAAAAAGAAAATAATGGTTTTAGTAGATATTTATTAAAAAGTTATATTGTTATACTTTTTATATTTTTCAGACTAATAATCTGATATATACATATAAGTTTTATAGAAGGCCACATGGCACCGGTACGGCTGATAAACAATTAATTAAAAGAATCTTTAGATTAATTCAAGATTCTGAGAGATACTGTCCAAATAGGCAAATATATTAAGTGACCTAACCATATCTATTCAATGAATAAAAGTCTTCTCTATACTAGAAGCAAAGAATATACTCTACGACAAGGACATTGTAGCTATCGTGCATATTTGTAATAATATCAACAACGTGAGAATCAATTTTTTTTTAAAGTTCAAAATGTTAACAATAGTTTAAAATTATAGTTATAGTAAGTTATACTTTTCGGGTCCGAGCATATTCGTCCCTTGAATGCAACCAATTCAATAAGGTCCCCTTCCGGGTCTTATTGTTATATCAAATAATAAAATCAATTTTGTTGTCATGTGATTGTGTGCATCTTTATATAATATGGTCGAAAAAAACTTAGTATATCCTGTTAAGAAGATCCCTTTGCTCTCGACTCTGCTGCCATGTTCATACTAGCTGTATACATACATTTGTTATACATATATATTATACACAATATTAATATCAGCATGTACTCTGGATCATCTATATAATTTAATTAGTGCCGTAACTTTAGCGTTAACAAAAAAAACGCAGCAGCCACAATAGTATTTATTTACTAACAGAAACATATAAAACATATAGGTTTTTTTCTACACATCATATTTTGAAAATTTTAAAACAGACATATCCTTTTACATAATTTATACTACATTCTATAAATTAAAATTAAAATTTATACATTGTACGTTGCCCCAAAAAATACTATATTGTACGTTCGGATAATATAGTCTAGTTTCAGAATCAAATTAGATGCAATTTTGTTGAGTTCTATACTATTTTAAAAAATTAGAATAGATATGTAACTAAAAGTCTCTCTACCTCTCTCCAAAAAGAACAATATTGTGTAGTGTGTGGTGATAAATAGTCGCATCATTTCTTTTATGGTTAAAACATCATATTATGTGTATTTGGCTAATTCATCCTATATTTATCATACTGTGTATAGTTTAATGAAAATAAAAATATAACAAGTTAACAAAATTGGAAAAAGAAACGAATATGCAAATCAATTAGAAAATTAATATGGCACTATTCCTGAGTAAAATTTATAGTATCGCCTTCGGTGCAAACCTCTATACACTCACTCTTTCACGGTGTCCAATTCTAACTCGGAGAAACCAAAATAGTATTAATAAGATGAACCAAAACATTAGAGAGAATAGAAAAAAAAAACTAAATATTCTTGACGTAATGGTTGCGGGTAGAAGAAGACATCGCTGGCGAGCTACATCGGACCACCACCTCTTCGCTAGGGCTTCCTGATCCTTTTTCTTCCACAATAATGGACGGCCCAAAATTGGAATGGCTCGGCCACTGTGGCAGTGGTGGTGCGGCCATTGCTCCATATGTCCCGGTGGTGGTGGTAGTGCCACTAGTTGTGGCTCCTCCGGTGGTCCTACGAGTAGATTGTGGAACCCATATGCCCTCGACGACTACGAGATGTTGCGTTTGAGAGTTTCCGTTGTTAGGGACTGTTTGGCTTGGTCTTCTTGTATGCAGTCTATATTTCTATGATCATACACCCAAAAAATTAATCAACATCAATTTTTTGTAGAATAGATTTTATACGTTCTAGATTTATACATCAAATTATAGAAAGAAAGAATTAAAGAACTGTACGTGCTTAAAAGTATTTACCTGTAAATGGCTTTTGACTTCATCATTAGTTAATCCATCAACCTTCATTAACTCCTTGATTTGCTTTGGCGTAGCTACTGCAAAATGGAACCAAAATAAACGTCTCAACTAAACTTTCATGAACCCTAATACCAAAACTAAATCATTATAAAAGTTAATTAACTCGTATATAAATATTAAAACGCACCATGAGGTCCACCTAAGTGTTGAAGAGCGTTCAAGAAGCGTCTATGCAACTGCGACGACCAGCACCTTCTCTGCTTTCTTCCTCCATCTTTCTCCCCCTCTTTTTTCCTTCTTTCGCCACCGTTAGCCATCGGTTCTTTCTCCATACTTTCATCTTTCTTCACCACCGTATCCACTATCTTCTCTTGTGATCGTTCCTGAAAAAAATGCATATATTTAGACCGCTGGGGTAAGATTAGTCCGAGTTTATGATATGTATTCGAGTTTATGATATGCGGTAACAAAAAAAAAATTGTCCGAGTTAATGATATGGATTCTCTAATATAATTACCTCTTTTGGAAGAAGAGGGTCGGGTTGGTTCCAGAGCTGAACAGACTTAAGCCAATCAGATTTCATGTTCTTGTCCTCAGAATCATTGTCCGGATCGTGATTTCCGTGCTCATCGTCGAATTCTTCTTCTTCTTCATTCGAGGTCGAGGAGTCTTTAATGGTTAAAAATTGCTCCAAGACAGGCCTACATTCTCCGGTCGTCTGCTCCGAGCATTCTGATTGTCGGGACATATCATTTGTGACCGTCCCCGGCAACTCCCTCTTGCATGCCTCGATCGCTTAACAACAAAATTTTTTTTTTTAGTTTTTTTCATATTTGCTAGAATTTTCACATATATATTGTATTTTTTTTTTTCATTTTATCAAGAAAAAAAAAAATTGATCACATATATTGCTTTTCTTTGTAATACATATTCATACCTATATATGTTTATATAAATAAACACATTTCATTGTATATCAGTATAAGTAAGTGATTAATACGTACCTTGGGTTACGAGGTCTAAGCAAAGAGGAAGTTCACGTTGGAAGACATGAATCTTGCGGCGTTCTTCTTCAAGAGCTTTGATATATTGCCCACATCTCTCCCGATCCTGCTTGCAATCCATGTTGCTGAGCTTCTTAATCATTGGCGGTGCTAAAGATAGAAAATAATAATCCACCTTTTAATTGAGATTTAGTTTTATTTAGAGAGAATGATCAATATTTGCAGATCTGAATGCATGTATATATATGGCTCTATAAAGCCTCACAAGGATCACTATTTTGAGAGAATAACAAATATAAAGTCGGCCCGTCGCATTACAAGACGAATCTTGTTTTTCATAATTTTAATATTTTATACGCCTTGATGTGTTAAAATATATTTACGTTTGTAAAAGAAACGTAACCAATTTGATTATATGTCTTGTTAATTATGCTAGTAGTAGGTAGGGAGTGGTGAATATTCGGTAATGTGATTCCGGGTTTTTGGTTATGTAATCTTATTAATTTTGTCAAGAATGCACACAATAAGAGATGGATGCTTTATTAAACGACAAAACCAAAAAAGATAGAGATGGATACAAATTTGTTTTATGTATAGTCAATATGGGTTGAGAATCTAAGCCATATAATATGTGGGTGGGGAGTTATGAACTTTCTAATGGTATATTAACTTTCTGTTAGAGTAGTTAAGAGATTTAATTAGCTTTCATCTCTGGTGTGAGTGTATATTTTCTTGCGTAAATGCTAGAAGCTTTTACAATGAAATGCAAACTATAATTTCAATGAAAGTCATAAATAAAAAGTTTAAAAATGTTACTAATAGTATGACTTTGGATATTAAATTTATATGAACTCAATGAAAACCAACATTTATTATTTAATAAAAGAAGTACATATTAGTAGATACACTTGACAACATCACAGTAGCTGGCCATTGGTCTGATAATTGAAAATGATTATTAGCTTTTTGTTACTAATTAAATTTGTATAAAATAAAATAAAATTTCGGAAGATCGATGTGTCTGACCCGTCTAATCTGAATTTTAGAGAAGTGGTAGATATATAAAGCAATAATTATGGATAATTGTGATCTCTTTGAAACAATATGAGCCACAGTGTGGTTAGAACAAATTAAACTGAAACTGAAGATCAGTTTTCCGTTTGATTAATCCATATGTATGACATTCGTATAGCCAGAGAAAACCTTGCAAAATGAGTGACTGGCAACAAATGCGAACAAAACTATGGTGGATGGATTATATATCCATGCAACAAATCAAAATTAGTTTATCATAATTTTCAACTGGATACAGTTGATCGAAAATTTTCCATGTTATAGAAATTCTTTTTATTTTATTTTTGTTTATAATCACATTACAGACATAACTCATCGCGAATGATTTGCCATTAGGATTTTTTTTTTCTCATTGCTATCATAAGTTTTGAAATTAAAATGCTGGTGTGTAGCAAAGTACTAAATAGTTAGACAAGCCGGAAAGGAAAAGTTGCATGCATGATCGTAGCTATAGTTGATAGCTGATACTACTATGTATATTGCCTCTTTTACAAACTGTCATTACTACGAAGGAAATTAAGAAACTTGTAATGACTGACTCTAGACTCAAAAGCCAAATGTGAAGAAGCCAATACTGGGAGAAGATAACCTCATCATATGTATAAGTTTTCTTTCTTTCTAACCGCTAAATAAAACCCCTTTATCCATTAGGTTCAGATTTTCTATCGAACGTGGAATGTCACAGAATCTTGACTTAGTTGAATTCGTTCTATCCGTATCCATATTAAATATGTAACTAGTGTATAAATATATGTCATTATCTTTGAGTCTAGACCGGTAATACTAATTAGTTGTATTCTTATAATATCCAAGTAAAACATAACGTGTTGGACTGTATTATCAAAGATCCTAATGCCTCATTCCAACTTCCCAAGATCATGGTATATGCCATTATGCCATAATTGCTCGTCACACAATAGATTTACGAAAAGCGGCTCATTATTTAAAAGCCCATTATTTAGGCCCATTAAACAGACCCATTAAGATCCAAGAGAAACAACTCAACGACACAATGATTAATTATTCGGTAAAGTTATCGATAGTGGCGCCGGGCTGAGCCGCCTGAGCCTCCGCCGCCGGCTTCACATCCTTCGACGGCTCGACATGTTTCCCGGTGAGCTCCACAGGCAAATCAGCGGCAACACCTTTCAAGTAAAAAGTGTAGAACAGCTTGGTCGGATACACAAGCTGACGAAGCTTGACCTGTCCGTAGGCACCTTCGAAGACGCCGGAGCCACCGGTGATGGCGAGAAACGTGTCCTCGTAAGTCAGGTAAGGTCCCTGAACGGAAATGTGACCGTAGTCTCCGAAGTAGAAGCTGTAAGAAGCTTCGAAGCGATCGCCTTTCTTCTCAGGAACGTGCTGGATCAGAACGCAGAGTCCCGCGGTGATCCCGACGCGTTTCTTGAGGTCTCCGGTGTAGAGTTTGTTCGTGAAAGGGACGAGGTCGCCGATGCAGAGCTGTTGTGGGTTCTTGCCGAGTTTTAGAACAGCTGGGCTGTTTCGGTCGCCTTCGTTGAACTCGTACACGTTGAGTTCTTGGATCTTAGCTGTGATAGTGAACATAAAAGCAAGATCATTTTTGTCAAGATCTTAGATCCTATTTTTATTTCTCATAGTTTGTACTTTTGTTTACTTACTTGGTCTGGAGTTCTCGCTGCTGCTGCTGCTGCACATGGTTCTGAAGAAATTTGGAGTGGAAGAGGAGGTGGTGGATCTTGATCTTGTGGATAAAGCTGGACCGTTGGATGAGATTCTTGGGTTTTGGAAGGAACTGGAGAAACCCAAAAGAGGGTTTTGGGGTTTGCGAGAGAGGTTCCTAAGAGTTGCAAGAGAGATCGATGCAGCAGCAGCAGAGGAAGCCATGATCATAGACTTGCCTGTCTGATACAAAGAGGAAGGTGTTTTGTGTGTGTTTAAGTTGAAGTGGTGAAGAGATAGAGACGAGCTTCTTTTTTAATAGATGCTTTCATCCATCTTTAGTACTGTGCACTAGATCGTGATATTAAATGATGATAGAGGCATGTGCGTAGATCTGGGAAAGTGGCTGTCAGCTTCAACTAAAATAAATAAACACTAAAAGACAAATTAATCGTTAAACAGGAATGAGCTCGACTTTTTTATACTTCATACAGATTGAGAATTAGTGTAGTTTGATAAAGAAAAGACCTGACTCAAACATGTGTAACATTTTAAAATAACAATCAGCCCAATCTTGAGATCTGAAACAGATATTATTCTCATGCAAAATGAAATTCTGCAATCTGTATAATATATAGTAATCTGGCGTCAAACAAAAAGATTTAGTAATCTATAAGGTCTGCAACCTGTGGAAAATGCGAACTTAGAAAATCAGAAACTGCCCATAAAACTAAATTAAACAAAACTGACACATGGAAGGTACTTATCATAAACCATATCGAAGTATATTCTATTTAATTTCATGGTCCATGAAGAGCCTGAAGAAATGAGCATTTGACAAAGGGGGAAACGGAAAGAAAGACAAAAGTGAATACTAGTTTCAGCATTTGGTAAGAATCTCAGAACCAGTTCTAGTAATCAGAATTGTATGCTCACACTGTGCGGCTACCCCACCATCAGCTGTTAGAGTAGTCCAGTTGTCTGGCCATGTTACACATTCCGTGGTTCCAATCGTTAGAATCGGTTCTGCAACGCCCAGATTGTATCCATCAACTTGTTATTATAGAGTCATCATAATATGCAAAAACGAAAACCATGACACAGAAGAGGGAGAAAAATTGGCTAACCGATTGTGAAAGTTTGTCCCTCAACCATTTGCCCAGGCTCATCATTTCCTGCAAAATCGGATACAAAATGAGCCACCAAAGACGAAATGCTTGGCACTTACATATCCAAGTATTACTTTATATTGTTACATTACAGAGAACAAAGGTGAAGCGATTCACTAAAGATGATATATAACTTACGGTAATGATAAATCAGGGGTTCAGAGTGGAATACTGGTCCCACACCATGCCCAACAAAGCGCTCCACCACGTTGTAGCCGTACTTTTCAGCATGCTCGCTGTTTGAAATGTTAAACAACCAAAAATGTTTGGTCTTAGCTTTTATATTTCTAAAGAAATACCTTTCTCCACAGTTATATTCATTCAAATAAGAATGGTTTTGGTTACTACCTTATTCTCTTGCCGATTTTCTTGAAGCTTGCTCCATCTTTACAAACGGCTATACCTTTCTCCAAGCATTCTTCCGTAACCTTCCAGAACAATAAACCAACAACAATTAGCATACTAAACATAATCCATTTAGTAACACTATGAAGAAAGAAAAGAAAGCTACCTTTACAAGTCGTTTAAAACCTTCATTTACTTCTCCACAGAAGAAAGTTCTTGATGTATCTCCATGGTATCCCTGTTGCAGTTCAAACACGAGTTAATATGATTCCATAATTCAAGTTCTAGTGGGCTAATTTCTTTAAGCAAATGAGTCGAACATAGTGGAAGTAAAATTGCCCACAGATTAGCGAAAGAAACCAAAAACACTTACATCCAAGTAAACCGTGACATCAATGTTTATTATATCCCCATTCTGCAATAAGAAACAACAGTTAGTGGTAAACATATAAACTCATTCAAAAAAAAAAAAACTCTTGGACTTAAAAGCACAATCCAAACCTGTAGCTGGCGAGAATCTGGTATCCCGTGACACATACACTCGTTAACTGATGTACACACACTTTTAGGGAATCCACCATACCCAAGAGGCGAAGGATAAGCACCAGCTTCAACAATCATATCATGCACCGCTTTGTCTATCTCATTAGTCGTCACAGATGGCTGCACAACCACAACAACTACTCAGGACATAGATACACACACACAAGCAAAGAGAAATCAACATGGAGAGCCTAACCAAAAAACCTTACTTTAACCAAAGTTCCTGCAAAATTTAGAACCCGAGCAGCGAGCTCGCAAGCAGCTCTCATCTTCTCAATACCTTCAGGACCAGGAATCTGGAACTCAGGAGATATATCGGGTAATACGCCAGACTCAACATAAGGAGGTCTCGGTATGTGGTCTGGGACGAGAAGACGAGGTGATACTCTTCCACGTCGTAAAGGTGGGTTTCTCCTAACTTTTGAAGTAGTTTCAAGTTCTCTCATCCTACAAACAAACGAGATTAATTTCACCTTAATCTTGAATCTTTAGCAATCAATCAAGATATTCATATCTTGGATACAAATTGATTACCTTCTGATTCTAATGGCTTCCTCTAATCCAGACACTTTCTTGGCAGAAACGTTGAATTTTCTCGGGGGATATGAGTTCTTCTTACCTAGAGATGATAGAGAAGATGATAAGCTTTCCACACACCGAATCTATTCAATTATCAACACTCAAATTGGAAGTTTAGTCTCTGCTCTAACCAAACTGATTCTCTCTATCTACAATTTTATCGGAGACTAAGACGAAGAAGAAGCTGTATAGCGAAATGAAACGAAGAGAGTGAGAAATTATGAACAGTGATAAGATAATGGCGAACCGGAGAGCAGCGATAGAGAGGAGGAAGTGAACGGAGCTGCTCCGATGAAGCTACTCGACGACGATACATACTCTCCGTTGAAAGAAGAGCGGAGTTGTAACGACGACGATGGCGAGAAACTGGATAGAAAAACCGTAGACGCCATCTTCGCAACCTCGCTGCTACAAACGGACCCCGAAAAAATCAAAACTGTAAAGAATCGATAAGTTTTATTATTTTGGAAAATAAAATGTTATATTGATATTTTTATTTCGAGACAACTGACTATTGGACTAGGCCCATGGGCTTATTATATACTCAATATGGGCTAGATAGACTTTTGGGACAAGACCACAAAATGTGTGAAACTAAATGCACTTCAGCAGTTGAGCTAAAAGGATAGGGGTTTGACATATAAAGCTAAATACATTTGGGCAAATGATGAGATGGCTTTTGAAATATTGAAGCTCGCACTTCAATCTCGTGCCACAAGCCGACAATTTCTTTGTTTAGTTGTGTCTTGTGTGGGTTTAGCAGTTTGTTTATATGTTTGACATTCTATAGTATATGGTGAGGCTTTTGGGAGCTAGATCTATATAACTCTTACAGAATGATCAGAACTATCAATACCATTATATAATATATCTAAAGTTCTTCTCCCTGAGCTTTTCTCGAATCGAGGAGATCAATTATTTTACAAGAAAGTAACGCTTGTTGGCTTGTTGCTATAGACGGCTTTTGTACAAACTCATACCGAGTAGACTCAAAGCGAAATTCTTAGACCTGTGAAATTAACGACGCCGCATTTGATATACTTTTTATATTTACTGAAATGTCAAGATTTTTCATGCATATTAAAATATAAGTCGTCTTCTTTCGTCTGATTATTATACTCGAAAGGACCGTCCCTGATATCACTTTGTTATAATTATCATAATTCGTGTGCCAACCGAAGACCAATTAGTTAGTAATTATTATAGTAATCATCACCGAACGCATTCCTTGATTAGTGCATAATGATACATTCTCACTAAACGAAACTCAACATGCATGTATGCCACGTCATGTACACTTTATAAGAGTCAAATACTATGTAAAGGGGAAATATTTTGATGTGATAATCCATAAACGTTGGATAGTTTATTTGAATAACAAGTTAACCAAAACTGAAACGCCTAACTTATACTTCTGCTTCTGGAACCTAACATATAGTCAAATACTCACGTGCATATCCTATTGAAAATAAATCCACTTTTAGGACTAACATATACTACTAGTTAGTTAGATAAATCATAATTTTGCAAATGTTTTTGGCAGTTTGATGCAGACGATTATAATTCTCGAACGAAAATACATGTTTTTTATAAGATAGCTATGTGAACTAAAATAACTTTTGATTTAATTTATATTTTAGCAAGTAAAAGAAAAGAGCATGTTTTCTTACAAACATTCTTACATCACAGCACACCTCAGAATGGCAAATTGCGCGTGGAAGTTCTAATAGATTGGAACACTGACGTGGATCCAATACGTTTATAAAAATAAATAATTATTTAGAAAATGACAAACCCAACTGTTCATATCGTCCACAAAATTTGACTGTGGCTATAACCAATGAATATATTATCTTCCCCTCACTGATATTTGGATGTTCGTGTATATCCTTTGAGATGGATATGGTTTAATCGACGGCAACACTTTTTAGTGATATCACTATTTCTTTTGTGTGTGATCTGATGCAACTCTTTATAGTTTTGCTAAAAAATAAAAGATACTGATATTCTCATTACTGTATGGGTTCGACTTAATATGAACAATTTGTGACAAAAAGTCGTAGTACTTAAATTTCTATATAACTGTATTTTCATCGTGATAAATGCTAGTTCACTGATTCTATTTGTACAATCCTTTAGTATGTCAACTGATTTTTGCACAAATAGGTCTTCCAGCAGTTTTACTTAAAAATAAGAACTATGGTAGACTGGTAGTTGCAAAACCAAACTTTGTCTCCTCTGTTCTTTGTTTTCAATCAAGAATTGGTTACTAAAATTAAAGAAATTGTTCGGCCACTCCATTTCTTTGCATCACAAATTGGCCTTCAAATATTATATAACCTAGAAATAAAGGAAATGCATCACTGAAAAAACTTGTTATATGACGACATATATATATACTGTATATGCATTAATATATCTACTCTGTCATGCACTATTCAAATGAACTCTTTTAACAAAACAATTTTCTGAATATATAGAAAATAAAACCAGAAGTTTGTTTTTTTGTGACAAAAAAACCAGAAGTTTGTTGTGGGCATTTGTAAATTAGACCTCGTTATATTTTAGTTAAAAAAAAAAAAAAATTAGACCTCGTTTCATCGCTTTAAGCTATGGTTGTTATTCAAATTACCATCATAACATCCAGAAGCAATATTCTACAACCATTCTAATCTAGAAGAAATATAACATACTTATATGTCGACGGAGACGACAAACCATTTTCGCTTGTTTGAAAAATCCTCAAAATAATTGCTTTCAACAAATTCTAACCGCCACGTGGCATGCATGTGTGCTTTTGATACATACCAACAACGGGGACACATAGGGCATACATGTTTTGGGGATTTTGTGAATTTGTGACCATATAAACCATTTAAATTCAATGATAAAAAATTGCAATAACACAAAACACACAAGTTGGTAGTGAAAGAGAAGTGTGTGGGGTCGCATTTTATCTTTCCCTTCTTCTATAAAAAGACTCCTTTTCTTTTGTATCCTCATCATTTCTATTAATCCTCTTACACATATATCAAACACTAATAAAAGAAGAAAAGTTATTTTCGTTTTAGCCAAGTCTTTAAATTGATATCGTGAAGATGGGATCAAGTCAAAGCATGGGAGGTTCAAAGAGAAGGGTGTCGAGTAGGGGACTTGGAGCTGTTCTTAAAGAACAAAGAGCTAAGCTTTACATCATTCGAAGATGTGTCGTCATGCTCCTTTGTTGGAACGATTGATTTCTCTGTAGGATATATTCTCAATCATTTTGATTAAGATCGTTCTGTATAAAAGGGTTTTGTTGGCTGGAGAGAGAGAGAGACCCGTCGTGATGTTTGTAGCTTAAGCGGGTCGGTACGGATCCGAGTTTCGTGTCGGATTGTGGAGTAGTTAAAGAATTAACTTGTTCAGGTTAGGTGCCTCTACTGGTTAGCAGAGTCGTGTTCTTCGGAGCAATATTGTAAATATTGACGGCATAATAGAGAGAGTTGGTAAAGTTTTGTAATAGCTTTTGGCTTTGTTCTATGACATTCGAAATATAAAAATTATACGGTTAATGTAAAAATGGTCGCTCCCATTTATCTGTGCTCTAACTCTTCTTCTAGGGTCTCTTTAAACCCTTTTATTTGATGCCAACTTTATCAAACTTATGAGTGAAAACTCATACTTGTATTTTCTTGCATTTTAATTTGAAAGTCCTTTTTCAAAAAAAAAAAACTCTTCTTCTTGGGTCAATTAAGGTTTTGAAATCCCAAATTCAATTATCATACTTTAATCTTTTAATATTATTCGAACCACAAAATAATATCTATATGCTCTCGATCATGCAGTTTGATCATGTGTGTTTTCTTGTAAACAAGCTGTCTAGAACCAAATCCCTGATTTTAGTCAAACCAACAAGGCAACAACTCTCTTCTTACGATGGTATTATATCATTCAAAGGCGGCAATGATAATAATTTTTTTTTAGTTAATAAAAAACCACTATTAAAGTTGTTTATTATTGCTGCCCCAGCCCCATGCATGGGAATGGGTTAAACTAATCTCATTAATTCCGACACACCAGAAACACTTCTACGGTTTAGCTCAAACTTATTAGTACTACTATCTGTTAAATTAATGATAATTACTCAAAACCTTCGCTCAAACTTATTAGTACTACTATGATATCTGTTAAATTAATGATAATTACTCAAAACGCATCTGTAATGAAGGGGATAGAGACTCTATCATAGAGTTATACTGTATTTTAATTTGCGCAACTATATATATAAACCAAGGGACACAATATCTTCATTTGTCTGTTTGGACCCCTCTTATTTATCTGACGTTACCAATTTATCAATAGGCGCTAAAATAATTATGATGGAAGACCTGTCACGTCTAACTGTATTCTATTAGAATTTTCTTTTCATGTATTGTATTATGTACTCAGGGGTTTAATGATTACGTAAACAAAAGGACAATGAATTAATTAATATAACTTATAATTAGTAAGAAAATTCATATTTGCAATATGGAGTAATCCACATTTCACTACAGGTGAAAATAAAATACCCTCAGACTAATCAGATGAGAACTATAAAAGTTGAGCCACACAAAATTTATTTTATGTTATTTGAAAAATTTACGTCAAGAGTAACATGAGCTATAAGAATTAAACTGAATAAGCTCATCGTAACATAACATCTCAGAAGAAAATGACTGAGTGATAGATGATGTTCGATCCTTTTTACTAAACTTGTTCATTAGTCCTGCACAAATGTGCTAAAGGCTCCAATAATTAAAGTAGAAAGAAGTACGTTGACGGGTCAAATAAAGACATGGGTAAGGCAGGCCACGTGCGGCGGTCCTACCATCGTCGCCGTCGTGACCATCACCACCGGTCTCTTCTCTCTTGTCTCTTTCACTTCTTCTAGGGATAGAAATTTTGTGGTATGCGCGCCTTAATACTTAAAGTTGAAATAATTGAGCCATTTCACTTTTCAACGTTATGGTTTCCTTTTTCTCTAATCATGGACAAGGATGGTTACTCAAATGTAATGTAATTAAGCACATTTTTCAATCTACAACCAATTATATAAAGTGGTACAATCCAGTTCTCTTATACATTAGTAGTTCATCTTGTTTTTGATTTGAGATTATTAATGCTTTAGCAGTACCGGCCCCGACCGCAATTGTTGGGTCTAACCAAATTCAGTGTACCAAAAAAACGAACAAGAGTTGACCTAAGATGTCTCAAATTACAAATCAACTAGAACTTTGATTTGTAAAGAGTTTGTCTTGTCTTTGTACTCTTCGTAACGTTTGAGAAGCTTCTGTGACTTTTTGTTGTTATTGACTTGTTTACATATCTCTTTGTAAGAAAACTATTAAGACACTATTCGTCCGGCCTACCCACTTATTAGTTTCGTGTAATTTAGTTGTTTTTGTCCACAATTCTAGAAACATTTTGAGCTTCTTCTATGTGTCTTTTCCAGTTGTGTTCTTCTTTCTTATAACAGTGCATATGCTTACCTTATCTCAAAGTATGTATATTTAATTATTTATATAATAGATGATCGTCTTGTCTGTGAGACAAGGAGAGAGCTAGAAAATTCTTGTACAAGTCTACATGATGGCATATTTTTAGTACTTTAATCTTGTATGTAATTTCCAATAGGATTTGTGCCTTATACATCACAATAAACTACATGATTTGCCTTGTCTTTAACTTGAATTAAAAGATACAATCAAAATGGCCCATTAGCTCAGTTGGTTAGAGCGTCGTGCTAATAACGCGAAGGTCGCAGGTTCGAAACCTGCATGGGCCAGTTTGTTATATTTTTGTACTAACTGCCAGAAAAGATTTTTAAAGAAAGACTGATATATAGCTTGATGAGCTAACAACACCATCGATGGTGACTTGTTCAGTTGTTCTAGTTTCATTCTATTTAATTACCAACCCTCTTTGTTAACTTTCTTTCTTCTCAGTTCTCACAAGTGCATGGCTTCACTTCACGAGGACGTAGATGCTTCTAGAGATTCTGGCATTACAATCTCAAATGGTTGAACAAAGATTTGGATTCTTGCAAGCCTTCAAATCTTCTTCTCATACAACTTTCTAGAGAATCTAAGCTTACCTCTTAGGTTGTTTCCGGTGATGTATAGTTGTTGTTCCTCAATACGAATCCCAATAATAAGGAACAAAGACAATGCAAAGCATCAGATCCTTGAATCGCAGGGTATTGACAATACATTGTTACTACAGATAACAAGAACAGAGGATAACAGGAGAGAACAAAGTGTGTGATGTGTTCTGTCTTTTTAAATTTGTGTTCGTTACAAAGATATCTAAACTCATTTGGCAGAACAAATCATAAAAGCATTTCACTCTTCACATGCAAGCTACTAATCAAATATTTTGATTTTTCTTGCTCAGATCCTTATAATCTCTTTCTTGATGTCACATGTTGAAAATGCCTTCTACAACATTCATGAATTAAAGGTTCTCGCATAGTTTCCATTGCTTCACTGTCTCGCTCAAACGGGCTGGAACTTTGTTAGACCAGTCACTAAGATCAGGTGCACCTCCCGTTAAGGCAACAAAGTTAAGACCTTCTGAATCTGGTGTCCTCTTCCAGTAAACCTGCATCGATGATCCCATTTAAAGAGCAAGTAACAAAAGGATTGAAGATGAAATGTGTTGCTTACTTGTCCAGGAAATGCTTCTGACATAACCTTGATGGTAGGATTCAACATCCATACAGAATCACCTAACACCAACTGAGGTTTCTCATTTGTTACAACTTTCTCTTCTTCGATTCCGGCACAGTTCACCATTATGCGACCGTTAGGCATCAGCCTGCTAGCTAGATCATGCCACATTTGAACCTACACAATCTCAAAATTTCAAAACACGTGCCTAGATCATAATACTAAACAATCATAACCGTTTGGAAGTACCTGTTGCAGCTGATCTAAGACCTTTCCATCAGCAAACAAATCAACGATGATCCCTGATTCAACATAATAGTCCAAGAGGTTAGACAAGAAACAGAACATTGCAACATACAATGAACTTGAAATCTCACCAGCATATTTTCCTGAAACATCTTCAGAAGGTGAAAGAGCATCATCTACAAGAACACGAAGACTACCGCCTTTAGATGTTGGCTTCTCTAACTCGGAGAGTCCCATATACTCTCTTGCTTTCTCAATTAACTATAGTCCATAAAAGAACTAAAGTGAACTCAAAGATCACAATAGATAAAAAAAAAATTATTTGTTTCAAGAGATAATTTTTCATACAATGTCATCAATTTCCAACCCATCAAGCTGAGCAGAAGGCCACAACTCAAGAATCAATCTTGCGGCTGTTCCACCACCCTATAACATATGAACAAAAAGTCACTGAAAAACTCTACAATCTCAATGTACATCTAAGACAGTTTGATATGAGATTCATTGAGTAGCCCTCACCAATCCATAGATTGCAATGGGACCATCAGGGACAATAGGTGGCAAACTTGCAAACTCATCCTAGAACAAAATGTTGATAAGATTCAAAACAAACACAATACAGTTCTGTTATCTTAGACAAAACCACATTTATACATACCAAAAGAGAAACAAAAGAGATTGATTTAAAATGTAACATACCCAATAAGAATCAGTCCAAATTTCACCTCCCTTGTTTACAACACTATGTGCATTCTCTACATATCAAATAACAAGGTTACAAACAAAAACAGAGGATTTGATGATATAAAACATTTATTTTACCAAAGAGGTTACAAAAATCTTACTAGTTGAATCAAGGAGGAGATATCTGGCATCAACAGTATCCACTATAACAATCTCATTGTATTTGCTTCTTACGGCTGTAACAACCCAATAATCTTCGTCTTCTTCTTCTTTGACTTCTTCTCTGCTAGATTCTTGTTGAATTTGTCTCTCCTCACAATCACTTTGCTTGAGGCAAAACGGAACTGAGAATCTGGGTTTCTTCAGAGATGTGTTTATGAACGATGGTCTTGAAAATTGGGATGTTTTACACGAAAGGAAGTATCTTTCGTGGCCAGCAAGTGAATGTAGACATGAAGTGGAACTCAAAGCTGCCATTTCTTTTGTGCTGGTGAGCTTCTTTGGGGTATAAAGTCTTATCCTTTCTCCGACAGTCCTACTTTCAACTTTGTGTCATTTACAATTTCAACCCAAACTTTATGTCACTTACAATTTCAGGCCAAAAGAAAAAAGTGAGTTTTGGTTTTGTGAGAAATTACAGACTTTGACATCTTAAAAAAAATCAAGGACTTGACCCTAGTGGGAAAGTGAAAATTTTGTTTTTCTTCATGATAGTTATCTTTTATAAACATCACCTTAAATATCTTACTTAGCTTTAGCGGATTTCAATATTTGTCCCACATGCATAATTTTTTTGTAATAAAAAGATGATTTCACTTTTTTTGCCATAAATTCAAACAATATAAATAGTTCATTCCAGTGAAAATTAAATTTGAGTGACGAATAGCCTATTAGACACACTCTTTTATCACTATAAACCAACAATTCGTTGGTCATATGCATTATTGTCAAAATGATAATGACTGCTGTTAAATTACATGTATTTTGTGTACAATAGATAAATAAACTATGTGAATCATTCTAATTTGTCTTTCTATTAATTAAAACATATTGCATAACTCATAATTGTAGTATAAGTTTTTATGGTTTTATATAGCAAAATTCCAAAATAATAAAATGTTTACATATTGATTTTTGACTCTTATAGCTCCTCTATTATTAGTGTCAATAAATCTTAAATGTACTATTAAAACATAAAGTTTACATATTCTGTTTTGTACCTAAATATTTCCATTAGGTCTGGAAATTATTGCTCTGGGTCAGCATTAACATATTTTTTTCAATTTTTATATATTTATTTATTTTATGATAATTATCTTGTAATCATCAATTTTTAAAAATAATAAATGTTTACATATTAAGTTTATTGGGTGTGCTTAGATATTATAATAAAATATATGAATGTAGTAACGAAGATCATCTCATCATCCCATGTAAGTTTAGAAGTTGACACGATGATTGTGGAAGAAAACAGAGAAAAAAACTTAGAGAAATAGATAGTAGTGAGTTTAATAGAGAAGATGTTGATATTTGGAAAAGAATTACTTGGTCACAAAGTTTAAATGATTCTTGTATGTCAAAATGACACTAGATCATGCAATAAAATGATCCCAGCTTGAACTTCATAACATTGTAAAAATTGTCAACATCTATTAAATATTAAATTTGAACAATTCTGATCTTGAAAGTTTTCACACTGCATAATGCAACCATCATTTTAGATTATTGCATTGTAACAGCCATACTGAACATTGCATTCAAAAAGGCCTAACGATGCATGTAATATAACAAGATAACTAAGATCTAATTACTTTTCTAGAAACCAAAAAGTCTTAATTATAACAAAAGTGATCGTTTTGGGTAAATGAAGATGAAAAAGTGATCCTTTCATGCGTGTGTGCTTGTGTCTTATGAAATGTACTATTTATGGACTATACTATATATTATATTATATATATATATCAAATAGTATAGTTCAAACAATTAGATTAATATAATGTATATTATTCATTTGATTTGCTCGTTTTAATAATTTCAAAAAGATAAAAAGAGGAAAAAGAAGAAGGAGGAGAATAAAGAGGAAGAAATAAGAGTAAGATAAGATAAGAAAGAGAGAGAAAAAAAAGTAAAAGAAAATAGAAGGAGAATGAATAGAAAGAAAAAAAAAAGAAGAAGATGAACGTGAAGAAATAAGTAGGATGAGGAGAAGATCAAGAAGAAACGAGAAGTATTAGGAAAAAAAAAAAGAGAAAAGAGAAAATGTTAATATTCTATATTATTTTGATAATATAAAATAAATCAAAATACTATTTGATATGAGGAACAGCAATGCAAAGAAAGAGATTTGATTTACAGGGAGTGTTGGAAATAAATTTTTAAACTTGTATATATTGTAGTGGAGTTTTCAGTTGAGAATAATGTTTTATTTGATTTCTTTGGTGAAAAACTCCAATGTCTTATTAGTTAATCTCTTGTTAGTCTGGAGTTCTTCTACAGTGTAACTTCTATTTGGACCTCAGTTACATATCACCGGGCCATATCGACAAAAGAAACAAGTCTACTTGTCGAAATAGAATCGTAGAGTGCTAGACATTCGGGTTTTCGGTTCGGGTCGGTTCGGTTTTTTCGGTTTTCAGGTTATTCGGGTTGGAGTGTTTAGGAACCGTTTAGAAACCAGGCATTTTTTGGATCGGTGCGGTTCAGATTGTGTCAGATTCGGGTCGGGTTTCTATTTTTTTGTAAAACCCAAAGTGGAACCAAATTATTTATAATTCGGGTTTGGTTCGGGTTTAAAGCCCAAAAAACCGAAAAATCCCGAAAACTCGGATTAAACCCGGAAAACAGAAAAAAAAAATCCGGGTACTACGGGTAGTTCGGATTTTTTTTAGAAATTTTAATTTAGAAATTATATTTTACATATATAAAATTAAAATAATTAATATTTTTAATATATTCAAAATATTCGGGTGCCTGTTCGGTTTTCGGTTCGGTACAGGTTCGGTTTCGGTTTTTCGGGTTTAGAAATATAGGAATCGTTCAGATTTTTGTAATTTTCGATCCTGTTTTGGTCTCGGTTTTTTTGGTTCGGTTCTGATTCGGTTTTCGGGTTTCGGATAATATATCCAGGACTAGAATCGTATCTCACGCATGTATTTGGCAATAAATTCAATCATATGTATGAGAAACTTACATTTAAGGCATTTTTACTGTTATAGAAAAGGCACTTAAACACAACATCGAAAACATAAAATCTTTATCTTCGTTTTTTGGAGATAATTAGTCAGATTGACGATCTTGGGCATTAAATTTTGAGAGATAATGAATATTGACTTTCCATATAATGAATATCGACTTCCCATGGCGTGACTCGAGGATCTAGGCATTAAGTTCTGAGAGATTATGACCTATATATACATACGATGATTAGGATGAAATATCAAAAGAATTAGCAACAAATGTCGTTACGAACAATGGAGGCAACAGAGAATCGAGTGGTGATTGCATCATCATCACAAAGAAAGAGACAGAGAAGAAAAATAAGAAGAATAATAAGAAAGAGAAGAAGAAGAAACGAGAAGCCAGTGATTGCTCCATCATCATTACCAAACGAAGTGATCGAGGAAATCTTCTTGCGACTACCTGTAAAAGTCCTTATCCGACTCAGGTCGCTCTCGAAACAATGGAGAGTGACAATGGAGTCTCTCTCTTTCGCAGAGAGACACTCGAAGATCGCCAAGCAATCCGACGTGACAGTCATGGTCATCGGCGAAGAAGATTACCTAAAGGGGACTGTAGGGTATATTCCTCACCCTGATACAAACGTTGGTTTTAGAACATTCTGCCTGGAATCAGGTTCTCTTCTATCCTTTACTCTTATCAATTTCTCTCAAGGATTCGATAACTGGATGTACATCTCTGGAAACTGCAATGGCCTTTTCTGCATCCATTCCCCAAAAACTCAATCCATATATGTAGTTAATCCGGCTACACGGTGGCTCCGACAACTTCCTCCTGCTAGGTTTCAGATTCTGATCCACAAGTTTAACCCGACATTTGAAGATTGGATGGACATGAATTCACTATTTCATCTAGCATTCGTGAAGACTGCTGCTGATTACAAATTAGTGTGGTTGTATAATTCTGATAAGTACAATGTTGATGCTTCATGTCCAAATGAGGGAGTTACCAAGTGTGAGGTTTTTGACTTTAGGGCAAACGCTTGGAGATACTTGGCTTGCACTCCAAGTTATCGTATATTTCCTACTCAAAAGCCAGCCTATGCAAATGGGTCGGTGTATTGGCTCACGGCACCACATGAGGGCAGAACCGAAGTGGTGGATTTTGATATCCACACGGAAACATTCAGGTTGCTACCGAAGATCATTCCGGCTATTGCTGGTTCAGATCCTCGCCATATTGATATGTGCACTCTAGATAATCAATTGTGTATGTCGAAAAGGGAACACCTTACCAAGATCCAAGAGATTTGGAGGTTGAAACCATCAGAAGACACATGGGAGAAGATTTTTTCCATAGATCTCCTTTCTTGTCCTTCTCCTCGGACTGAGATCCGAGATCGGTTTGAATGGAGCCAGAAGGATTTGGTTGAGCCATCCACACCCGTGGCCGTATGCAAGAACAAGAAGATCCTGCTCTCACATTGCTATTCCCGCGGTCTGGTAAAATATGACCCCCTAACAAAGTCTCTAGATTTCTTTTACCGGAATCATTTGGCTCGGAGAAAAGTTACTTATTTTCAAAGTTTGATCTCCCATATCTAATTAAAAGCTTATACTTATTTACAACAACATTTGATGTATTGAGAGCATGGAAAAAAACAGAGTTCGCAGAATAATGTTTTCGTTGTATGAATAAAATTCATCATGCATATTTATATATATTCTATTTGACCTAAAGATTCATATCTTTTTAAAAATAAAGTGTTCATAGATAAAGACAGTTGGTGGTTTTTGTTGTTTGGAAAAGAAAGACATGGCATAGGTTTATAGTCATGGTTTTCTGTTTCTTCAGTTTTAATGGTTCTTCATTTTCCGTACGTTCAGGCAAAAATTCCCATCCAGTACACCTGACCAGTAGAGATAGTAGGAGACGAAAGTACTAAAACGTTTGCCACAACATTGTTCCAAAGAGAACAAGAACATATATAGGAAAGGAAGAAAAAAAAATGTGTTTTGTCCTTTTTAAGTAGTTTGGGTTGGTTCTGGTGTATTATTCATTGAGAAGAGAGCGAGAGGTACTTGGGAATCAATCAATCAAAGTAGTCTTTTTCTTTATAATTAAAATGGTTAAAAAGTAAAAGAGGAGCTATTGTAGAGACATATTGGCGACATGTTCATCTTTTGTTTGTCACATAAAGCAAAGCTTTCATTTGTTCTCATATATGCACATACAGAATTCCAATCCATATATCATATGACACAAATGTTGTGTGTAACTGAGCATGCAGAGATGCGACATAAACATTCAAATACATATATGTATGATATGAATGTTGTGTGTAAGTGTTGTATTCTTTAAAAGAGCAAGTTCTTGAGGTATATTCGCTATTTTTTAGGTCAAGTCGAGGGATCCTAAGTTAGAAGATCCATTCAGCTTTTGCTATCACCATGGTAGAGATAAAGCAGTTGAAGAAGTCGAGAGACCTTTAAGTGCTCGAGCGCAAATAACCCTGACCTGATCACCAGACTTGGAGCAAGGAAGAGAGTTTTCTTTACTTAACCGATGATCGTTACAGACCACGATTCCTTTCTTTTCTAATTCTATACAGTAAAAATTTACATATTGATTTGTAACCTTTTATATCTCATGTTACGTGTTTTAATAAAGTTCAAATGTCCTATTATAATATAACGAACAACATAATCCCATCACATGCTAGACGTTGTACAATCACCCCTATATCAGATATCTAGACTTACTTGAGTCAGTTCTTAAAAGATTTGTTTGCTAAACACACAGGAACAAGATTTAGAGATGATTGATTTTATCTTGCAAGGTTGGACTTCTTCGAAAGTATATCTTATATTTAGGCCTCAGTTACATATCACCCGGCCCATACCTGCAAAAGAAACAAGCCTAATTGCGGAAAGAAAATCGTATCTCACACATATATTTTGGTGCAATGAATTCTAATATCGTCTGTATGAGAAAATTTACATTTAAGGCATTTTACTGCGATAGAAAGGCAATTTAACGTAACGTAGAAAATGTAAATCTTAATAAAAAAGGCAATTAAATTTTTGAGAGATTATGACCTATATATAAATACGATGAATATTGACTTTTAGTCAATGGCGTGACTCGAGGATCTCTTGGGCATTAAGTTTAAAGATATTATGAGCTTATATATACACATGATGAATTAGGATGAAAATATCAAATTAATTAGCAGAGAGTGGCATTATCAAAGATGGAGGCAGCAGAGAATCATGTGGTGGTTGCTCCATCATCACTACCAAACGAACTGATCGAGGAAATCTTCTTGCGACTTCCCGTAAAAGTTCTAATCCGACTCAGGTCGCTCTCAAAACAATGGAAAGTGACACTGGAGTCCCTCTCTTTCGCAGAGAGACAATTGAAGATCGCCAAGCAATCTCGCCTTGAACTCATGGTCATCGACTCACGTCTTAAGCGTAATCCTCCCCCAGATATAAAGGTTGGTTTTAGAACATTCTGCCTGGAATCAGGTTCTCTTCTATCCTTTACTCGTATCAATATCTCTCAAGGATTCGATAACTGCATCCTCGTCTCTGGAAACTGCGATGGCCTTTTCTGCATCCATTCCCCAAAAACTCAATCCATATATGTAGTTAATCCGGCTACACGGTGGCTCCGACAACTTCCTCCTGCTAGGTTTCAGATTTTGATGCACAAGTTTAACCCCACTCTAGAAGAGTGGATAGCCATGGATTCAGTGTTTCATCTAGCATTCGTGAAGGCTGCTGCTGCTGATTACAAATTAGTGTGGTTGTATAATTCTGATAGGTACAATGCTGATGTTTTGTGTCCAAACGAGGGAGTTACCAAGTGTGAGGTTTTTGACTTTAGGGCAAACGCTTGGAGATACTTGGCTTGCACTCCAAGTTATCGTATATTTCCTACTCAAAAGCCAGCCTATGCAAATGGGTCGGTGTATTGGCTCACGGAACCACACGAGGGCAGAACCGAAGTGGTGGATTTTGATATCCACACGGAAACATTCAGGTTGCTACCGAAGATCATTCCGGCTATTGCTGGTTCAGATCCTCGCCATATTGACATGTGCACTCTGGATAATCGTTTGTGTATGTCTAAAAGGGAGCATGTTACCAGGATCCAAGATATTTGGAGATTGAAACCATCAGACGACACTTGGGAGAAGATTTTTTCAATAGATCTCCTTTCTTGCCCTTCTCCTCAGACTGAGATCCTCGATCAGTTTGAATGGAGTCAGAAGGATTTGGTTGAGCCATCCACACCCGTGGCGGTATGCAAGAACAAAAAGATCCTGCTCTCACATAGCCTTTCCCGCGGTCTGGTAAAATATGATCCCGTAACAAAGTCTCTAGATTTCTTTTACCGTGATCCTATGGCTTGGAGAAAAGTTACTTATTTTCAAAGTATGATCTCTCATATCTAATTAAAGCTTTTACTTTTTTTACAACAACATTTGATGTGTGTTGGAGCATGAAAGAAACAGAGATGTCTTCTGTTTGGCTTTTTTTTTTTAATTTTGTTTTTCCTAGAGAATCCATCCTTTTAGATGTTTCTGTTTGCACGCAAACCATATTAATTATTCTACATACGAAATCATAAAAACAAAATTATATGTGGAGATGTGTAATCTACTTTATTAAAAGGGAATGAGTTTAAATAAATCTATCTATGAAAGTTGTTTTGGACCTTTTTTTACTTTTTGGTGTTCTCCTTTATTTTCTCTAACCATACAACATTATCATTAATAGTCATATTAATACATGATATATTAAATACAATGTCAGCAATTGAAGTAATATTTTTTTGAATCCAAATAAAATGTTTAGGCCTAAAAGGATTACATAATAATATACATATAAATCTAAAATAAACTAATTCATAAATCGTATAATTTTAAATAAATTATCTGCTTTGATATAATACAAACTTTTTAACCCAATAATATATGATCTCAAAATAATAATCCATATCAATTTTTGTTTGTAATTTTAATAAAACCCGCGTTTCCGAAGCGCGGGTCAAAATCTAGTTGTTATTATAATTACAATTAGCGCGATTCTTGCATGCGGCTTCCATGCAGAATTTGTCCAATAAGCATTACCATTACGTTACCATCACATGTGCTGATGTGCATGTCCATACAAACTTAACTGTGTTTGTAAAGAAACAAATGGCACCATAAGTCGATTAAATTAAACTTTAATAATACTGAATTTCAGAGTTTCAACACTGCATGTAGTTTTTAGACACTGCAACGATGCAACCGTCATTGTATTTAATTTTTAGAAATCAAAAACTCATCATTACATTAAAGGGAATGAAAGAAACAGAGCATGGGAGAATAATGTTTTATTGGATGAAAAAAAAAATCGCCATATCTGATATATATTCTATTTGGCCTAAAGATTCATATCTTTTTCAAAATGATTTTTTCATAGATAAAGACAGTGATATTATGTTGTTTTGAAAAGAAATACATGGCATAGGTTTGTAGTCACGGTTCTCTGGTTTTTCAGTTTTAATGGTTCATCATTTTCCGTAAGTTCAGGCAAAGATTCATTATCATTCATATCCCGTACACCTAGAGTCGGGCTTGACCTAAGGAACATGAAACATTTGAATGGGACTCCCAATTTGTGAGGCCGCCATTTTTTTTTGTAAATATTATATATTAATGTAATTATATATAAAACATATTATCTATTAAATAAAAGAAAAACTCATAGAAAAATTAGTATATATAAGTAAATTTTAGCATATTTGTATACTTTTAAGGATATAAACTTATATTTATTATTTAAATATACATAAACTTAATATATAAACAAAAATAAAGAGATAGTGTTATTATATTTAGCATATTTTTATATCTTTTAAAGGTATAAATTATAATTACATTTATTCTACGGTTATTTGAGATGTTCTTTACTATTATATATATAATTTCGATTCGGAAACTATCGATTTTTTTATTTTTATTTTAAATAGAATCCCCAAAAATTTAGGATAATTCAGGACCGGCTCTACCTACACCTAGTAAGAGAAGAAAGTAAAACATTTGTCACAACAATGTATTACACAGAAGACAAGAACAGAGAGGATAAGAGGAGAAAACAATTCCTTTTTAAGTAGTTTGGGTTGGTTCTGGTGTATTATTCATTGAGAAAAGAGCGAGAGGTAGCTGGGAATCAAAGTAGGGTTTTTCATTACAATTCAAATGGTTAAAAAGAATCAAAGAGGAGAATTTAGAGACATATTTGGTGACATGTTCATCTTTTGTCACATAAAGTAAGTTTCATTTATTCTATATAGCACATATAGAATTCCAATACGTATACCATATGACGCAAATGTTGTGTGTAACTGAGGATGCAGAGAGGCACACATAAAGAGTTTAAATACATTTATTGTTGTTGTTGGATTGGGATTAATCCGGGTGAGGAGCATAAAGCGCTTCCATTCTCATTCATTGCCGCACTTGCAACACATTTATAATCATGGAAAGCGTGGATCAAAGCCGGGAGAGCACTGAACCGGCAGGTTGAGATGGAGGATGCTTTGATGGAAAATGTAATCATACCCAATAACATATGAACCAGAAGTTATTAAAAAATTCCAGAATCTCATTTCAATGTACATTTAAGACAGTTTGATATCAGCTCTCACCAATCCATAGATGGTAATGGGACCACCAGGGACAATAGGTGGCAAACTTGCAAACTCATCCTAGACCAAAATGTCGATAATATTCAAAATAAATAAGCACAATACAATTCTGTTATCTTTGATGGGAAATGTAACCATACCCTATAAGAACAAGTCCAGTTCTGGCCTCCCTTGTTGATAAAACTATGCGCATTATCTTCTACTTATCGAACAAAAGGTTACAAAAACAAAGGATTTGATAACATTTTATTTTCTAAAGAGGTTACAAAAACAGAGGATTTGATGATATAAGACATTTATTTTCCAAAAGAGGTTACAAAAACAGAGGATTTGATGATATAAAACATTTATTTTACCAAAGAGGTTACAAAAATCTTAGTTGAATCAAGGAGAAGATAATCTGGAATCAACAGTATCATCTATAACAATCTCATTGTATTTGCTGCTAGATTCTTGTTTGAGGCAAAATGGAACTGAGAATTTGGGTTTCTACAGAGATGGGTTTATGAACAAGGGTTTTGAAAAATTGGGATGTTTTACACGAAAGGAAGTATCTTTCGTGGCCAGCAAGTGAGTGTAGACATGAAGTGAAACTCAAAGCTGCCATTTTTCTTCTTGCTGATGATCTCTTTGAGTCTAAAGTTACAAATTTCAGAGAGAAACCGGTTTCAAGACGGCACAGCACCGGGGCCATGGCTCCGAAACACTAGATCTCCGGAACCTCCAGAATAGCGGCAAGGCGGCGAGAAGACAGAGCAAAGAAACGGAGGAGCGAGGAGAGAGGATGAGATCTCGGGAGATATGAGTTGAGAGAGTTTAAGAGAGAGAAGTTGTACAACAGTTAAGCCTTTTACGAGAAATTTGGTTGATTGATTTGCGAATCTGAACAGAGTAATAGTATTAATAAAAAGAGAAACAAATTAATCATCTTCATAATATGGTTTAATTTAATATATGATCCTTCAACCAACAAACCACGCCTATTTACAAACCATCAAATAGAAGCTAATAATCATCACGGCTATTTACAAACCATCAGATAGAAGCAAATCATCACGCCTATTTACAAACCATCAGATAGAAAGCAAACCATCACGCCTATTTACAAACCATCAGATAGAAGCAAATCATCACGCCTATTTACAAACCATCAGATAGAAGCTTTTCATTTACTCACTTTTTTCTTCTTCTTGTCGATATTGTTGATTTTTGCAGATTCCCTTTGCACTTCACCTTCAGACACATTGAGGAGCCTAGCTATCTCTTTGATGTCGTTCTCGTTTGAAACCCTTCCTAGGACAGAGTAGTAACGACCCATCATCTTATCATCCCATGTTTTAGAAGTTGACATGATAGTTGTGGAAGAAAGCTGAGAGAAAAACTTAGAGAAGGATGATTTTAATGGGAGGATGGTCATATATATAGATGGAAGATATACTTGCTCACTAAGCTAATTTATTCCATTTCTGTCGACTGAAACCAGATCGGGATAATTATGACCTCAGCTTGGTAACTTCATAATTTTAATTTGATCATTTTCACACCGCACAATACACCATCATTTTAGAGACAATGAATTGTAACAGTCACTCAATATTGCATGCAAAAAGGTCTAATGTTGCATGTAACTTTTATATGCGTTGTGATTTATGAATGCTTTAGTCAAAAAAAATAATAATTTATATGCGTTTATTTATACGGCTAAGTGGCTAACCATATTAATTATCGACGCTACAACGGTGCAACTCTTTCTTAGTTACAACTGAGATACTCGAACGTTGCATGTATCCATGAGCAGTGGGAACACATTTAAATTAGAGGTATTTAATATAAATTTATATTATGCATACGACACTATGTTATGCATGGCCCCACCTCTGCGTGCAAGTAATCATCATCATATGCTTCTTTTTTTGCTAGAAAAATATAAAGGCCTTTGTCACAAATATTCGTTTTTGGTATATGAATATACCTTTTTATTTTTTTCTGAATATTTGTGATCATATGATAATTTGCAAATATGCTTCTTTTTTAGCTAAGAATTTGTAAACATTCTTAATAGACATAATTACCTTTTGTTTTTAATTTAACTAGGATTATTCCATGGGGAAATTATATTTTAAATAATATTTTAAAGTAATAATGTATAATTATTTAGATCAAAAATAGATGATACATAAAATGAACATTTTAATATATATATACTCTGACCTGTAAGCTAAAACTAAAAGATTTGTTTATGCAAGTTACATCATCAATAAACGAGACGAAGTAGATTGTCTCGTGTGACACCATGAGTAAATTTGGTCACTTAAATCATACAGTTAAATATAGAGTAATTTATGAATTATCCCTAAATATATTCAAAAAAAATTGGTGACTCAAATTACGAAATTCTTTATAGGAATTATATGTTCCAATATGAACTCCATAATTTCAATGGATTTATAACAATTAATAACATAACGAAAAAATAATTGATCTGGTGTATCAGAAAGAGGTGCTTCTTTAATTGTTTTTTTTTTTATTTGCAATTTGTATCTTTTCATAAAGTTATATATGCATCTCCAAATGAACTATGTTTTTGCCAGCAACCATAATAATATTCCCATAATATTTTGATTACTTATTAAATAAAGTTTTTAAAGACTAAGATACAAGAAATATAAATAAAGTTTCTGGTATTTATATGTGTTTTTGCAAATATGTTTTATAATTTTCTGGAGTACTGAATTCTATTTTCTTTGTTTCACTTTTTATGTTATGTTTTGCTAATGCGTACTAATCTTTATTTGAAGACTAAAAGTTGCCATAGTTAAGTTTTAAAGTTTACAATAATTGACACCAAATGTTGCAATAGTAACCATAAAAATGCACGGTAATATTTAAATGGTTGCAAATTATCTAAACAATTATAGTAATACCCTTGAACAATTGCAAATGTTTCTAAACAATGGTTTATTGAAATTGTTGAAATGATTCAACAAAACATTATATATTCATCTAATTAACTATCATTTTTACATTTTGTCCAAATATTTTAATTTTTGTTCCACATATTTTGTTGCAAATTGGTTTGATCTTTATTTCAAAATATATTAAATCATCTAACCATCTAGTAAATATGCTTACCTAGAATTGTTGAGAATTGAACATATGAAGATTGTAGACGGTTATAGTTGAAAGCTATATGACGATAAGTACACATACTCTAAAATATTTGTTTTTATTTTCGTCTTTTAGTTTTAAGATTCACAGCATTTCCTAATGTTTCTTTAATTTTTTAAAAGAAAATATGTATACACTTGCATTAGACAGGTGCGGGACAAGCTTCTCACAGGCTACCAAAAAGTGCATTAGAAAGTGAGCTACAAGCCCTGTTATTTGCAATGATGCACTGTTGGAGTCAAGATTACAAAAAAGTCATCTTCGAAGGAGACAATCTTAATGTTATCAATTTGGTTAATAAGAAGACAGCAGCAATCTATGTTCTCAACTGGCTGAGAGACATATGGCGATGGAGTGAAAAGTTTGAGGATATCAAGATATGCTGGATAAACCGAGCCTCAATTCATGTGCCGACTTACTTACATCCCAAGCAATCCCGGGACAATCTCCTTTCATCTACTATAGCTGTATCCCATCTTTTCTAAAACATGATATGTCAAATGATTATTTTGATCATTAATAAAAGTTCATTTGAGAAAACAAAATATGTATACAAACTTAACAAAAAATAAAACAAAATGGAAACTTTTTGACGAACAAAATATCAAAGAAATGTAATATATACTTAGTAAGTTAGTATCAAATGTCCCCTTGCTGAGCTTCTGATTCCCAAAGAGAGACAAAACAAAGCACGTTTCAGGTGGTTGAGCCTTTCTAAGGAACTAAGAACTGGTATTAACGTGACAAACGCCAATCACAGTTACCTATCACTATCAGAAAGGTGGAACTCCTTAGCAATACATAGAGTATATGACACAGCAGTCCACACATCCGCGTCAGGCCCACAAGGACTAAGTAAAACCTCAGGAGAAACATATTATGGATGCCCAAAAACATCAGTGAATATCTGACCTGAAATGTCAACAAGCAAATCAGAAGCCACATTCTAATTAATACAAGTTCCCAAATTCAACACCAGAAAGCAAGCATTAACAGTTCACCTGATTTGAAAGAGATAGATAGCCCCCCAAAGTCAATTGTCTTGAGAGAGAAATCATCTTCCTTATTAACCAACAAGATATTCTCCAGCTTCAAGTCTCTATGCATAACACCGAGTGAATGTCACGCTTCAACAACCCTGACAATGGTCTTAGTCAGCTCAGCCGCTTTCCTCTAACTGTAATGCCCTCTCTTAATAATCCTAAAAACATAGTATATAGATCAGCAATGTTTGGTGTCTTACGACCAAGAACATAGTAAGATTGATTGTCCATGTTACGCCTCATGGTTGGTTCTCTCAGAGGAATAACAATAGCTGGAGTCTTGCTAGTGTTTACCTTCTCGTAAGCTTCTTTGGATAATTCCTGAGCAATGTAATGATATCTGAAACGCTGCTGGGAGAGTGATTGGAATAGAGTGATCTGAAGAAACGTGGGAAGATGTTTTGGAGTTATCTTCAGGTTTAATGTTATTGCCCTTGCAGATTTTTTTCCCGTGAAAGATCCACGGCATGAATTGACCATGAAACAGTGGAAAATTACCAATCCTTTGTTAAAAGACAACAACTTTCATAGATATTATGAAAAATCGTTTAAGAGAAACTCTAACAACCACAGTAACAAGATAGCAAGATCCATTTCGGATCATGCATATGCAACTAACCAAAAAGACAAAAGACGCAAGTACTACTGAAGCATAAACAGAGAATGCAGTAAAGCCAAATTAGAAGGAAAGAGGATCTAGCTAGTTTTTTTTTTGGTGTAAAGAGAGAGAAACATCGACATATTTAAAGAAGCGAACATTTAATCAAGAAAAGAAGAATTTACACAGATGTTTTTCACGTCTCTCGGATCAGTTCTTTTGGAGAAATGGTTGGTCACCCAAAAAGAAAACACAATTCAGTCCATCTCCAATCCCAAAAATTCAAAAAGATAGCAAATTCTTAATGAAACAACAAGCACATATGATTTTTTTTCCTCAAAAAAAAAAACAAGTGTATCAGAGAAAAAAAAAAATTGCAGAGACAAAAGAAAAAAGAGGAATATTAAAAAAAAATTAAGAGAGGCAAAAATCAAACAGACAGTGATCAAATATGAAAAACAAACTTTTTCGAACGGGGATAAAGCGAAACACATAAATAGTTTACAAAGGCGATTATGTTGAAATCGACTCTGAAATTCAAGGGGAACTGAGAAAAGATGTATAGAAGAAGGATTCACGTGATATAAATAGATTGATTAGAGAGGTGTCATTAAACAGTTGTGTTGTTTGAGAAGGAGACGATTTGGGAAAAACTAAAAACATGAAACTTTACTTGATATACATTGATTGATTAGAGAGGCGTCATTTAAGAGTGGTGTTGTTTGAGAAGGTGACGATTCTGGAAAAACTGCCAAATGAGACGGTTATTTTAGATGACGTGAACAAAAGAGTTTTATATCCCTTAGATCATAAAATCAAATAAACTACACCGTAGATTTTAGTTTTTTTTTTCCTATAAAAAACTGATGACATCATCAATCACCAATTACAGGTTTGCTATTATATATAGATTGTATATGGAAGTGAAGTTTCATATCATTTGAGAATAATGTTTCCTTTAGTTATCACCAGACTCAAGGAGCAAGGAAGTGAGTTTTTTTAGTTAGCCCTAAACTCATAGTCTTTACATACCTGATACCACAATTCATTTCTTTTAAAATTCTTTAACAGATCATGCCTTCTGTTTGGTTTTCTTTTATCTTTTCCCCTAGAAAATCAATATTAATCAAAGTTCTTTTCAAAAAAAAACCAATATTAATTATCCATAAGAAATCATTTTTATTTGTAGAGATATATTGTTGTTATTATAATTATAATTAGCGCGATTCTTGCATGCGGCTTCCATGCATAATTTGTCCAAGAGGATCACCATGACGTTTGCACATCTTACAAACTTTTCTTTTCAACTGGGTAGTTTATACAACGTAGAACAGAAAATAGTGAACTTTGATAAGAGTCTTTAGACACTCTGCAAAGGTGCAACGACTTTCTTAGAAATTATTGCAATGTAACGGCCTATCTCAACGTTGCATGTATCCAGAAGATATTTAATTAATGACTGTGTGAATTGGAGGTATTTAAATAAGTTTTATAGTGAAGAAAAAACAAAAAAAAAACTAGTGTGGGGTACAACAACATACCACAATTATCCTATGCATGGGCCCACCTCTGCTTGTAATTATCACTATAAAGTATATAAACTAAATACTAAATAATTGTATTTAATTTCTAGAAATAGAAAAGCCTTGTCACAGAATGCTCGATTTAATCAATAATATTTGTTGTTAAAAAAAAAGAATATATCTTTATTTTTTTATTCATTTGTTGAGGAAGATGGCAAAAAAAGTTAAAGAAAACTGAAAATTTACTATATATTTTGATGTTACGAATTTGCAAATATGTAGTCATATGCGACTTTTAAATAAACAATTATCCGATTAGTCGAAAGAGAATCACATGAAATCAGAGATCATGAATCAAATAACTATTTACGATAAGAAACGAATCTTGAATTCAAACTTTAAACTATAAGACCGATTTGTTATCATGGCATGCACAACTTTATCTAATAGGAAGATTATCAATGGGCAAAGATGATAAAATGATAAAGCTATGTCCAAATTTAGTTCGATAATTCATAAATCTGGTTGAAACTCCTAAGACTTACCAAGATGTTTCTTCAGAGTATAGAAAAGCAAAACACATCAGTCGACAATAAAACATAAATAGATGGAATAGTAAACAAAAAGGTATTCAGAGTTCTTCTCAAAATGTTGTAAACACTTTTTCTTCCCAAATAATTACAAGTGATAAGTTACAAAAAAAAAAAAATTACAAGGTGAACAATCTCTTAGTCAGTAAAAATCGATCTGTTAGCACCGGCACTGATAACATGTCACATGATCTAAAGATGACCGATGCAGCTTCAATTTATTTCAATACATCCCCTTAAACACCGGATTCGTTCGGCAAATGCTTGCTCCACATTCCTCATACTCCTCTTTCGTTCTGCAACTCTGCCATACCAAAAAAGCACATCGATTGTTTCAAACCATGAGTTTGGTTTTCCTAAATCTACCTGGTCTCTAAACCGGTTTCTAGTCCTTTATAACCGGTGACAATTCAAGAAGAAACACACAAATAGCTTGTTCACATACCGCGAAAAACTCAGGAGTCGACGAAAGCACGGAGCCTCCAAACCAAACTGCAAACCTCTGGACAGGGTGGCTCACGACATTAACCTCCACAGGTTGAGACTGTTGTTATAAATATCAACACAGAGGAAACAGAACATGGTTAATATATAACTAACATGGGCCACATATATCTGTTTACTTTTATTTTGAAAACATCAATTTTTCTTTTACCTTGATTTCACCACCAGTAAGTGCGTTATTAGCAAGAACACGAGCATCAACAATCTTTTTGAGATCCCTTTGTAACCTTCTTCCGAAATCTTTGAACATTGTTGAACCTCCGGACAATACTATATTCTGAAATGATTTTAACAAATTCATCAGCACCAAGAACAAGTATATACAGAGTGGATACATCTGACCAAACTTGGTGTTTCGGACCTTATACAAAGCTCTTCGTGTGTCAATTGGCGCAGACTGGATACATTTGTCTATTACAGCCGGTAAAGAAGTTATAAAGTCATTGCTGTATATTTCTGGATTAAAGAAGACCTGTAACACACAAAATCTCAACATATCATCGGCAATAACAGAAAATTGAAAGAGCATCTTCTATATAAACACCATTCAGTAATCAGAACAAAATGCTAAGAACATTGGAATTATTTTAGCTATAACTTATAATGCACCAATAAAAGAAACATGGTCTCTTCCGATTCTGGCTATCTTATCATCCTAGGAAACGGAGAAATGGTGACAAACCTCAGGTCCAAGGAATCGTTCATATCCCACATCACAAGTGTATGGTGCACCAGTCTTTGGCTTAACACCTTTCCATTGTTTGATATACTTTCCTGGTTCTTTGTCGTGTTTATTATACTCCTGCAACCATATGAATGTTCAGGCCTTTTTTATCAATTTCCGTATGTTCAATGTCAAGCAGTTTCAGCACACATGCCAGTAATCAACCATTAGAAAACTAGTATTATTTGACTGAAACGTCAAACCACTAATAAGCATTACCTTTACGATGTCTGAACAAGTGTAGCAGTACATTTCCTTCACTTTACGGGCTACATCAAATGAATCTTCTGGTGGTATATTCTCACCTCTTTCCTACAGTAAATAGTGAAATGAGAAGTTTCATGAACGTAATAAATCAACTTAAACCAGTATACACCCTGTCTAAGTATCTGAGCAAAAACATCTAACAGTGTATAAACAGGATGACAAGCTACCATATAATGCTATCACCAGGTAAAGTATCTTTAGATGTCACAGAGAAAGAATTGAAACCAACTACAAAAGAAGACCAAATATAAACTAGTGCATACCCGCATGAGTTGCTGGATAAAGAGGGTGACATCTTTGCCAGCAATTGGAACTGACTTGATACAGCTCCCAATAACATAACCTTCTGCAACAGGTACAACACGAGTCGCCCCATCTCCAACATCCACTACAACCCCTGTCATCTCACACTAAGAAGAACTGTAAGTCAAATTAAGAGGCGAGCTTAACAAGACAGAACAAAAGACAAGATATTTTTAAATTTATAGATTCAGACAGTCCACAAGCAAACATAACAGATCGTCTATCATCCCAGCAAACAACACATAAGAACTCATAGAAAAGACAATGCGCCACCTACCTTTGATGTTGTGTACCCAGCAGCAAGTGCAAGCACCGAGTTAACAGCGATGTAAAGCCCAGGAACATTAAAAGTCTCGAACAAAATCTCTCCAGTGTACTCTCGACTCTCAGGAGGAGTAAGAGGGCTTTCAGTGAGAAGAAAATAATGATCCTCCGGATCACATCTCAAGTAGTTGAACACACACTGCTGCCAATACCTCTCCATAGCATCCCAATCCTCGACCTGACCATGCTCGATCGGATAACGAAGATTATAAGTGCTACTAGACCGCGACTTCGCAAGAGCTTCGTCTCCGATGAAGAAATCCATATCAGCCGCAACTCCAGCGTTGTGCTGTGCCGCCCAAGTTCCTTTTAGAGAACTCTTGGGTTGGCTCAAGAAAGACTCGTTCGCTGCAACCACTGTTGGAAGAATGAAACATGGTTCTACATTACCCGCAAAACCCATTTTCGTGTACCTGCAATACACAAAATGAATCTGGTTGCGGCATTTTCTCGAACACCTTATGCGCATGATTTTTTAAAAATCGAGACTTTACGTACCCGGTTCCATTGTCGACGACGACAGCGGGTCGAGAAGTCGGATCCATTACGGTGGAGGATCCGCGAGCTGAGATCCGGAACAGTGTCCAACGGAAGAAGGAGAATCGAGACCCGTTAACCCTGGAATCTCGATCTGCCTTGCACGATCAAGGATCAGAAGAGAAACTTATGCTTGCTTCTAATCTTCGCGCCCTCCGTCAATGGTAGTTGAGTTTCCGACAAGCTGCCACGTGGTTAGACAATGTCGCCGTGCTTTGAGTTTTTTTTTTTTCTTAACAAAGGTTCATACTTTGGGTTGATGTTAGTTCGGTTTAACTAAACTAAACCGAATCGAGAACCGAGATTGATTTAAGAAACCGAACAAATTTCAATCAAATTGAACCGAACTAAAACCTTTTTTGTTGTCACTGCTAATCTTAGTGATTACAATGTGTAGTCGAAGACAAACGAGAGCAACCTTATGTCTCAAGTGATCACGACGTTTCAACCACCGGTAAAAGATATCACCTGTGACTCTGTGAGTTTTCAGGTTCTGATGAATGATGTTGCATTAAAACTATTCTCTATATAGTCAACTGTACATAAAATCGTTTATGATAAAATAAACCATTAAAAACCATATAATGCGACAAATTCCTTGATATCGTATCGTGGATATGTTGAAAGGAAAATTTATCAATTCTCTACATTTTGCATAAATGGTCTGAAAGTAGAAACTACCCAATACCCATAGATTCATCCAATCCTTTCCTCAGTTCGTGAAAGTTCTTTTTTTTTTGTTTTTTTGCCAACATTCATGAAAGCTATTATATAGTATGCGAAACGTAATAAAAACATCTTCTAAGATGCATAAAAGGTATAATAGGTAGGCTAATTTTAAAATATTTATCATTGGATTTGTAAAAATAAATTGATGAAAATGGTATAATAGGATTTGAAATGATATATACGTACAGTTTGAAGCATACAAATTTTAAAAACGAAGGGAATATTGAATTATTGATAGTTTCAATTCTTTCTTTAGTATAGTGAATAGCCGAAAAAAACCATACACCCCTGTCACACAGACTCACAAAAGACATGACAAACAGATTTGCATTTTTTTGGGAAATCATTCTTATGAAATTTTCTTCTTCATATTCATATAAACACACAATTCGCATTTGTCATCCCAAAACCTTTTACGTTGCGTCTCCAACAAGAGACTTCACGTTCTTCAAATATAGACCAAGTATGCATGAAGACAGCAAATGTAAGTCCTAAACCAAAACATGAAATGCATGACACATGTTTCCTCCAACATAATTTGAAATTCTCAACTCTCTCCTGAAACAATATGAAATTACCACAAACAAAAACACATAGATTTCATCAGTGAGTGAAACTTACAATAATGTCTTTTACAGTGCAAGTCTTTAATCATTTTTCTCTCTTCGATGTATCTCTTGCGTTGTTAGGGCTGTTTGTTTTCTGTTGTTTGCGTGAGAAGTTAACCAACAAGCACGGGCCGATGCAGTGGCCAGTGTTTGGCATTACTCTAGAGTTTTTCCTTCATATAAATGATGTCTACGGATGGGTCACAAAGTCTTTGAAAAAATCCCGAAACACATTTCTTTACCGTGGATTCTGCCTTGATGGATCTTATGGAGCCGTGACTTGTGCTCCTGCCAATGTTGAGTACATGCTCAAGACCAACTTCAAGAACTTCCCCAAAGGTACCTTCTTCAAAGACCGGTTCAAAGATCTCCTCGAGGATGGGATCTTTAACGCCGACGATGAGTCATGGAAAGAGCAACGGCGGATCATCATAACCGAAATGCATTCAACGCGGTTCATGGAGCATTCCTTTCAGACGACACAACGTTTAGTAAGCAAGAAGCTGTTGAATGTGATGGAGAGTTTCTCTAGGTCACAAGAAGCTTTTGATCTCCAGGACGTGCTCTTACGCTTGACGTTTGACATCATCTGTACAGCGGGTCTAGGCGATGACCCGGAGACTCTAGCTCAAGATCTTCCTCAAGTTCCATTTGCTAAAGCTTTTGATGAAGCAACAGAGTCTACGTTGTTTCGGTTCATGATCCCTCCGTTTATATGGAAACCAATGAAGTACCTAGACATAGGGTATGAGAACGGTCTGAGAAAAGCTGTTGAGGTCGTGCATGGATTCGTGGACAAGATGATTATGGATCGTATCTGCATGCTCAAGGAAGAAGAGACGTTACATAATAGATCTGATGTCCTTACAAGTATTATTCAGATAGAGAGTCGTAGAAAAGGTAACGAGATTGGTCCTTCCACTATTAGGTTTTTTAGACAGTTTTGCACAAGTTTCATCTTAGCTGGACGTGACACAAGTTCTGTTGCACTTTCATGGTTCTTCTGGGTGATACAAAGACACCCACAAGTTGAAAACAAGATCATCCACGAGATCATAGACATCTTGAAACAGAGAGGAGATCCTTCAGACAGTAGTCTCTTCACGGTCAGAGAACTAAACAACATGGTGTATCTACAAGCAGCAATTTCAGAAACTTTGAGACTTTACCCACCAATCCCAATGGAGATGAAACAAGCCATTGAAGATGATGTGTTTCCAGATGGGACATTCATAAGAAAAGGTTCAAGGGTTTACTTCTGTATCTATGCCATGGGAAGGATGGAATCAATATGGGGGAAAGACTGTGAAATGTTCAGACCAGAGAGATGGATCCATGAAGGGAAGTTTGTCAGTGATGACCAGTTCAAATACGTTGTGTTCAATGCTGGGCCTAGGCTGTGTATAGGGAAAACATTTGCTAACTTGCAAATGAAGATGATAGCTGCTTCAGTCTTGTTGAGGTACTCAATTAAGGTTGTCAAAGATCACGCCGTTGTCCCGAGAGTCACTACTAATTTGTACATGAAGTACGGTCTCAAGGTGACCATCACGCCAAGGTTGCTGGAAGAGAAGAAAGTAGAGTCATGTTCCATGTAGAAAGCATTTTAATTAGAATACAATACCAATTAGAGTTACTCAGTTCTTATGACTAATACTAATCCCAAAATCAAAATCATCTTTTGATTTTTTAATGAGAAACTTATAAACTTGTTTTGGAGTAATTAACTTATCTTCTGAATACATCTCTTGCCAATATCATTTTGTCACATGTTTCTCTAAGCCATATTATATATATTTTTAATTAATACTCAATGCAAGAGTCATAAAAGATTAATCATTATAGAGATTTTAAAACTAACTAAGTATAATAGACCCTATGATTCTTAATGAAAACCTTCAATAGCCAAATATTAATTTGTTACAAAAGGTAGATTTTAGTGGTGAAGAACTTGAAAGAGGTCAAGAGCAACATCATTTCCGGTGATGATCTTGTCGGCTTCTTCCTTGCCAGGCAACCCCCAATCAAAGAAGTAAAGCATGTTCAACAATCCCAATTCAACCATGGCAACCCCTAATGCCATCCCTGGACAAATTCTCCTACCAGACCCAAACGGTAAAAGCTCAAAGTTCAATCCCTTGTAATCTACAGAATTGTCAAGAAACCTGTCAGGATTAAACTCATCTGGATCTGTCCACAGTTCTGGATCACGTGCAATCGCGTAAGCGTTGATCAAGATCTTAGTTTTTGCGGGAATATCATAGCCTTGGATTTTGATGTGAGTCAGCGTTTCCCTCGGGAGCAGAAGTGGAGCTGCTGGGTGTAACCTCAATGTCTCCTTAACCATTAGCTTGAAGTAATGAAGTTTGGTAACATCTTGCTCTGTGATTCTCTCTTTCTTGTCTCCAAGTGTTGTCCGAATCTCGTCTTGGACTTTCTTCATCACTCTAGGGTTTCTGATCAGCTCGGTCATTGCCCATATCATCGTGGAGGCGCTTGTATTAACTCCTGCTATAAATATGTCCTGGTATATAACATAGCTAGCTTGTGTTACAAGAAACAAAGACTTGTTGTACAAGAAAGTTCCAAAACGTTACCGATATCATTCCTTTGAGGTTATCTGTGGTCGGCTTGAAAGAGTCTCCATCTTTGTCTTGATTCCTCATCATCCTGATCATGACGTCGATAATATCAGAGCTCTCTTCTACTCTTCTTCTTCCAGGGTTAAGATGATCATCGAGAATATTCTGTAGGAACGTGTCAACTTCAGAGAATATACTCTCAAGTCTCTTGTTCTGACCGGAGATTCTATCGATGAATCTACCGAATCTTCCAGGAAAGAAGTCAGAGAACATAGACGTCCTCGTGACAGATTCACACTTTTGCACAAACTCTGCGATGCTGTCTTCATCGATGAACTCGCAGTCCTGGAGATTGATCCGGAACCCGATCCTACAGACTATACTAGCGACTAAGGTGAAAAGGGTTTTGTTCAAATTCACTAAAGATTTGCTAGAAGCAGATTCGGACAGTTTCTTGACCAACAAGTTACTCTCTTCCTCTCTGATATACCTAAAGGATTGAATCTTTTTCATGCTGAAGAGCTCGATAACAGCGAGTTTTCTCAACGCCTTCCACTCCTCACCGTAAGGCATGAACCCGATGCCTTTGCAGTTGTAAGAGATCGTTCTGGTCCCGACCGTCTCTGGTCGGCTACAACACTCGAGGTCGTGGATCTTGAGCACTTCCTCTGCAGCGTCTCTTGATGAGATCACGACCACGGGGACGAATCCGAAACGGAGAAGCACCACTGGTCCGTACTTTTGGGTGAGGTTCCGACGGTTCCTTGGATGTAGTTCTCGGCGTTGGTGTAAGTTTCCGATGATGGGAAGCTTTGGTGGGCCTGGAGGAAGATTCCATTTAGAAGGCCTGAAACTTTTCAGGAGGATCAAGATTAAGGGAATGAGGAGGAGAGAACATAAGAAGATTGACATGTTCGTTGCCCTCTGTATTCTTGGTTCTTTCTTCTATCGAGTCTTGGAGTTGAGTAAATAAAATAAACTAAGCGAGGCAATATCTTCGTCTGTCAGAGCATGAATTATTGATTTTATAGATTTGATTTGATTCGATTCGATTCAGCTCATGTGTCGCTGTCGATCATAATCCGAAATTACAACAAGATAACCTAATCTTCACTTGTTTTGTTGTCATTTCTTTTCGAAAAAACACTCTTACTTGTAGTAGTTAAATTGGTATAAGATTAGGCTAATGAATAAATATCTAAATAACAAAATGGAGAGGTGATAACATCATCTTTCTTTTGGACAAATAAGGAATGCGGCAAATTTGTTGGCTCAGCCAGATCATAATATCTTGAACCAAACAAGTTTGGCCCAAATCGGCCTGATAACTGATTGATAGGCGACTCTACATTTGGAAATAGACATCCCAACTAAACAATAGTTCTCAGTTAGCAAACAAACATATAAAGTTATAAACAGTAGTATTGTTTTCTGTGGTACCCATTCTCTCTAGTGATTTCATTTCCTCCACTAGTAATTTACTGTACTCATTAAATATGTATTGCGACTTGTGAGGCTCTTTAGCACCTGCCATTTTAATTTAATGCCATGTTTGTGAGTTTTCTCATTAAATATTACATGGGACAAGAAACATTGCCGTTACTATCAATATTTTATTTGTTTTGACAATAGGGATGAAAAAGACATATGCTTTTGAAGATAAAATATGGATTAAGAGAAAACACGGACGTTTTTTTTTTTGAGCAAAGAAAACACGGACGTTATGATGACGTTTTTTTCAGCAACATTTTAAGTTTAGGAAAGAAAAAATATATTGGAATGTTTTGGGTTTCAAATTGTCAATGGCCGGCCAAAACTTTTAAAATCAAAAACTTTATAATTATTTTGATACATTATTTGTTCAAACATCAATTCTTACATAGCGCAACATTTGTAAAAAAAAGTCTTACGAGTCCTTGTCATGAACTTTCCATGGTATTCTTAACATTCGTACCAAAAAAAGAAAAAAACAAACTTTGAAGATATACGGGCTAGCTAGCTCCATATCAATAACGTCGAAGGGGCACAAGTTGAAGAGGTATTTTCTTGACAATGGAGATATTACCAGCTTCTTCCATATCAAGTTCTCCAACTTTCATCCCATCAGGCAATCCCCAATCGAAAAAGTAAAGCAAATTCATCAATGTTAGCTCCACGTTAGCAACCCCCATTGGCATCGCAGGACACATCCTTCGACCAGAACCAAACGGTAACAGCTCATAATGTTGTCCTCTGAAATCTACAGAACTATCAGTAAACCTTTCAGGTTTGAACTCTTCAGGGTCGGTCCAACGCTCGGGGTCACGTCCGATGGTCCATACGTTAATTTGAATTTGCGTTTTCGCGGGAATATCATAGCCTTGGATCTTGACGTGAGACATTGTTTCTCTTGGGATTATAAATGGAAGTGCTGGATGTAGTCTGAATGTTTCCTTGATTATGAGCTTCAAGTAATCAACTCTGCCTATATCATCTTCAGTGATTGTTTCCCTGTTGACTCCAAGGGTGGTTCGAATATTTTCTTGAGCTTTCTTCATTACTCTAGGGTTTTTAACTAGTTCTGCCATCGCCCAAATCATTGTTACAGCACTTGTATCTATCCCCGCGAGAAATACATCCTGAAGATCACATAAAGACCCATATAAAAAAACTAGTGTAATATAGTTTTTTTTTCTTTTGGTAATCAAGTGTAATATAGTTGTTAACAATACCATCTCAAATTATTGAGATGTTATGTTAAAAAAAAATATTAGTGGTATATTTAATGAAGCAAGGATGAAAGTTAAAATTCAGTAACTTTTTCAAAAAAAAAAAGTTAAAATTCAGTAACTCCATTTATATATTTCTAACGTTTTAAAAAAAAAATTATAGCCCTAAATTTTTAAATATATCTAAAATTTTAAACCTTTAGACCTTAATTTTATATATTTACTTTTAAAATTTTAAAATTTATTTTTTTAAAATATTAAACCCATATCCTATTCAACCGCTCTATTTGCATGTAATAAAAGAGAGAATCAAGATTTGAGGTTTTACCATGAGGATTGCCTTGACATTATCCATATTGAGTTTGAAAGAATCTTCACTTCCTTGTTCATCAATCATCTCCAACATCATGGAAACAATATCTGGATTTTTCCTTCCTTCTGGCTTCAAGTGATCATCAATCACATGCTGATAAAAAGCATCAAGCTCCTCAAAGACGTTGTTGATCCTCTTGTGTCGTTGAAACAACAAGTCTAAGAACCTTCCAAATACACCAGGGAAGAAGTCAGAGAAAGTGAAACTCCCTAGAGCTTCTGCTGCTTCTGTGACAAGCTCTTCGATCTTTTCTTGGTCGATAAAGAAGTCGCTCTCGTGGAAGTTCTGTCCTAAAGCCACTCTACAAATGATGCTTGCGGTGAGGGAGAAGAACGTTTTGCTTAAATCTACGGGAGATTTTGTTAGAGCCGATTCAGACAGTTTCTTCACCACAAACCCAACCTCGTCTTCTCGTATATACCTAAATGATTGAACCTTCTTAAGGCTAAAAAGCTCGATCACCGCGAATTTTCGCATTTCCCGCCAATACGCACCGTACTGCGAGAAGGTGATGTCTTTGAAACCGTAAGAGAGTTTCCCTGTCCCTACCGTCTTTGGTCGGCTGCAACATTCCAAGTCATGAGTTTTGAGAACTGCTTCAGCCGCTTCACTCGATGAGATCACAACCACTGGTACGAAACCAAGTCGAAGAAGTACAACTGGTCCGTACTTGATGGAGAGGTTATGAAAACATCTGTGAGGCAATCCTGCGAGATGGTGTAGGTTTCCAATGATTGGAAGACTTGAAGGGCCTGGAGGAAGACTGAACTTTGAGTTTTTAATCCTCTTAAGAAAGATTGATGATACAAGAGTAAGAAGCAAAACCAAGAAGATACAGAGCAAGATCTCCATTTTTTTTTTACTTTCTCTGTTTCGTAGAGAGATGACAGTGATTCCGAAGAGCCTTCGCCTTTGTATATAAAGATATAATAAAAGACTCGGTAGATGTAGTGATCGATACCAAAAGTATAGTGGTTGAAAATTGTGACCAAGTTCCTAGTTTTGTGGAATATATTATCTTCTTTGGAATCATCAATGTGACAATAATTTAAGAAGTTTTGTGGTCCAACACTCCAACAGTCATGTGTTCGGTTAATCTTTGCTATGATTGGTTGATTGGATATCGTGGCACTGATATATTGGATCAATGGTCACAAGTCATGTATTCTTTTGTTGCTAAGAATATTTTCAATGATACTCTATTTTTTACTAAAAATTATATTTTTTTTTTGAAAAAATACTAGAAAATAAAATTTAGCTCAAAAAATGTTCTATACTCTATTTTATCATCCATAATAGAGTGAAAATGCATTATATATAAATATAATAATCTATTTCTTTTTGTTTATCACTTTATTTTCTCTAAAATAGAATATCATGGAGTAGAATTTAATTGTATTAAACTTGTAAAAAAAATTTAAAATTTTGTCGGAAACATTAGTTTTTTCATTATTGATTTATTTTAGATCTTGATATGTTTGAAGGAGGTTCACCATGGTTTTTATCAATTCTAAATCAGGTATAACAATGACCAAAAGTCTAATTCAAGCTGCTAAGAATGCTCGAAGCTTCATTATTGGTGACAAGCTCGTAACCCGGGCTATCGAGAACAATGCTCCTATCATTTTGCTTGTTGCTGCAAATGATGGTATAATTCGATTCTTTTATCATGTTCTTCTCTATTAAAAGATTCATATCGTTTAACACAAAAGTTATTTGATACACTGATCATCTATGAAGAGTTTTCTAACCATGTTGACTGACGTGAGTACAAGTTCATCGAGGGTTGTTGAATACATTTTTAAAAAGGTTTATGACTTTCTTGAGGGTGGTTAAATTCATTCTTTAATGTTTTTTTGCCCAATAATTGTAATACTAGTTTGAATTGGTCCTTTTGGCTAAGATCATGTCCTGATTTGGTTTGTTTTAGGTTTCCTATTTATGGAAAATACTAATCTATTCGTTTTGTTATTAAGAAACTTGGAAAATGATTTCAATTCTACCGTCGAAGAGATGACACAACAAATAACATAAATAAAACAAATAATTTAAGTAAACATTTTATAAAAGCAACTAGAAATTAATTTGTATACTCTGATATCTAAAGATTGTGATATATCAAAAGTCGACACCACGTATAATTTACAACTAACCACCTAAATCTCATTGATGTTTGGCTTATTAACATGATTTTAGAGTGTGAACATAGTAGTTTAGTATCATCAACATCAAAAATCTTCCCGCTGCAACTAAAAATATCACATTTGTCACTATGTGTGTGATTTGTAAATTATCAGCATAATTAAGAGTATCACAAGATGGACTGGTGGAAATAAGAGAATGAAGTAGAAAAAAAACTTGAAATGAAATTAAATATTTACTCTATTCAAAACAAGTGATATAGTTTACACCATTTTTCAGCTGTTTTAGCTGAAAATAGCCAATTTTTTCAATCTGATTAGTAAATATCAAGTAAAAACATATGTAGTAAAACAGTTTTACTCTAATATATTTACTCCAAAATGCATATACAGCCACAGTCTACATATATTATATTTAATGTGACAACGACAATTTATGCTAAAGTTTCTCAAATAAAAAAATTCAACATGGATTTTTCAAGTTTTGAGAAACGTACTATTAGATTTAACATTGAAAATCGCGTTTGTCCACACCTAACATGAACTAATTACATATAATTTTCTAGAACAGAGTGAATATTTTACAATGGTAGGTGTGGACACAAACTCGTTTTATAAGAAAATAGTATAATAATAATATAATATTTTATCGATAATGTATTAAATTATGTAACTTTTCAAACTTTAATACTTTTGGATAAATTTTCATCATACATTAATTAATTATTATATTTTACAATATTTTAAAATAATTATAGGTCTATGCTCAAGCTATATCCATGCTGTATAGCTTTTTTGACTGCCCATTAGTGGCGTTGAAAGGGCACAAGTTGAAGAGGTAGTTTCTTGACAAACATGGGATTGTCAGCTTCCTCAATATCAAGCTCTTCAACGTTTATACCATCAGGCAATCCCCAATCGAAAAAGTAAAGCAAGTTCATCAACCCTAGCTCCACGGTAGCAATCCCCATTGCCATAGCAGGACAGATTCTTCTACCCGAACCAAACGGTAACAACTCAAAATGTTGTCCTCTAAAATCTACAGAACTATCTGCAAACCGTTCTGGCATGAACTCTTCAGGATCTGTCCAACGCTCAGGGTCACGCCCGATGGTCCATACGTTAACTTTAATTTGCGTTTTAGGAGGAATGTCATAGCCTTGAATCTTGACATGAGTCATTGTTTCCCTAGGGAGTAGAAATGGAACTGGTGGGTGTAACCTAAATGTTTCCTTGATTATAAACGTCATGTAATCAACTTTTCCTAGGTCTTCTTCAGTGATTCTCTCCCTTTTGTGCCCTAGGGTAGCTCTTATATTTTCTTGAGCCTTCTTCATCACGTTAGGGTTTCTAACAAGCTCGGTCATCGCCCATATCATAGTTGTGGCGCCTGTATCTATCCCCGCGAGAAATATATCCTTAAAGATGACATAATAAACATACCACGTTATTACTTGTTCAACAAGAAACATGGTTTTACATGGTGAGATTTTACCATGAGGATTGCCTTGACATTATTCATGTTGAGTTTGAAATAGTCTTCACTTCCTTGTTTATCGATCATATCCAACATCAATGAAACAATATCCTGATTTTTCCTTCCTTCTGGCTTCAAATGTTCATCAATCACATGCTGGTAAAAAGCATCAAGCTCTTCAACGACTTTGTTGATCTTCTTGTGCCGTTGAAACAACCAATCTATAAATCTTCCAAATCTACCAGGGAAGAAGTCAGAGAAAGTGAACATTCCTAGAACTTCCCCTGCTTCGGTACCAAGTTTTTCGACCCCGTCCTGGTCGATAACGAAACCGCTCTCGTGGAAGTTCAGTCCTAACGCTACCCTACAGATGATGCTTGCCGTGAGGGAGAAGAAAGTTTTGTTTAGATCAACATGAGATCGTTTCAAAGCCGATTCGGATACTCTCTTCACCAAGTAGTCAGTCTCTTCTTCTCTTATATACCTAAAAGACTGAACCTTTCTAAGACTGAAAAGCTCGATGACCACGAGCTTCCGCATCTCCCGCCAGTACTCGCCGTATGGCGCGAAGTTGACGTCTTTGAAACCGTAAGAGAGTTTTCCGGACACGAGGGTCTTTGGTCGGCTGCAGCATTCCAAGTCGTGGGTTTTGAGCACTTCCTCGGCTGCTTCACCCGATGAGATCAAAACCACTCGAAGGGAACCGAGACGGAGAAGCATCACTGGTCCGTGTTTGATGGAGAGCTTATGAAAATATCTGCTAGGGGATCCTGTGAAATGATGTAAGTTTCCAATTATCGGGAGACTTGAAGGGCTCGGAGGAAGATTGAGTTTTGAGTTTTTAACGTTGTTAAGAAAGATTGATGATACAAGAGCAAGAAAAGAAACCAAGACGAAACAGAGCAAGACAGCCATTTTTCTCTTTCTCTGTTTTTGCTCTGTTTCTTGAAGAGATGAACTTAGTTATCGAAGAGTCGTGTGTATGTATAAGATGAGTGGAAGAACTTTACGACGCCATGTATGTTGTATAAGTTGTAACAGATCTTACTATATTTGCTGAAAGTGTTCAAATTATCCTCTTTGGAATAACGAATGTGATAAGTGCATAATTTAAAGTCTTGTGGTTCAAACATCACCTTCTGATCTGTTTTTGTTATGTATGTCCGAGTGAGTAGTCACTGATCTATTGTATCATTAGAAACGAAACAGAGCAAGATAGCCATTGTTCTCTTCCTCTTTTTTTTCTTTTTTTCTTTTTTGTTCTTTTGCTCTGTCTGTTAAAGAGATGAAGTTTGTTAGTGAAGAGTCGTGTCTATCAAAAAAATGAGTGAAAGAACTTTATGACGCCATGTTATGTTGTATAAGTTGTAACAGAATTTACTAAATTAGCGGAAAGTCTCCAGAGTCTCCTCTCTTGAATAACGAGTGTGATAAATGCATGATTGTCTTGTAGTTCAAACATCATTTTCTGTTATGTTAGACTTTGTTTATGTTTGTTTGAGTGGGGACAAAGTAGTCACCGATCGATTGAAAATTTATAAGCGACTGACGACGAGTCATGGGCCTCATGGCTTCTGTTGCTAGTCCTAATTATTCTAAAGAGAAAATAAAGAATATTTTAAAATAAATCAATATATATATGTATGTTTACAGGTTTTTGAATTAAAATATTTATAGTAAATTTAGTTATAATTGAACTACTCCCAATTAAATTAGTTTTAATTAATTAAGGTTCTTATATAATTGGTTTTTTTTTTTTAACAACAATTTTATTTAAATAAAATGTAAAGTTACAATAAAAATATAGAAAACAACAGAAATACAATCAATTGCAAAGATAATATAAAACATTACAAAACAAAGATTAAAATCTGAAGAATCTTTCTTCATCCATCTTGCTTCTTCTTATGCAACACCATTTTGTTATCTTCTCTTTGAAGATATCCCAAATTCTTTTTCGAAAATTTCTATGTAGTATAATATTGGCCAGATTCCAAATAGGATCTATAGATTTTCTTCGAGAAAAAATCCAATATATTGATTTTCTCAAAAGAAATAGAAATTGGAATTGCCAATTTTCAACGATTCTAACAACATCGCCATACAACAAAGAAATTGCATCTCCAATGAAGAACCACCCATAAATATTTTGAATTGTAATCTTCAAAAACTTTGAATACCTTTGTAGTTGCATCATTTCCATACCCATGACAATGATACACCATGGTGGTTTCCATGGTACTTGTTTCCAAAGTAAAGCGGTTAGAATAAGTTCCTTACCACTTGATCTTTGATTCAACATAACTGGATTGTCATCGATCATAGTCACGGAGACTAAACCGGAGATTGAAATGGTGGATTGTAAAAGAGAAAAATCAACCATTAATCCACCATAGATGAAACTCTTTACAGTGAAAGAGAAGAATAAAAGATAGAAGAAAATACAGAGATTGATCATGACTTGATCAGATTAGATTTGAATAGTTGAGAATTTTCTCTTCCCCATCGCAAATAACGTCGCCATCACAAGGGGCCTCTCGTTTTATTATTATTTCTATCATTCTCTTCTTATATAATTGGTTTTATGAGAAGTACTGATTGAAATAGACCTTTCAAATAATTATACAGATTTTGTATAATTTTTAATATTTGTTATTTTAAACATAGAATAAAGTTACTAATTGAAAAAGAAACTAAAATAAAAATATCAACGACAATTAGTCAAAATAATTATAATCTATTAGCCAAGAAAAATTATTGTGAATATGACATCTTAAAATGATTTTTAAATTTTAATAATTTTGTAGAGATGATAGACTAGCTAAATGACAAGATCCATAAACTCCCAGAATCACGTGGTTGAAATTTGTAACATAGTCTTAAGATTTGTGGAAATGGTCTTCTCTGGAATTATAAATGTCACAGACTAATCAACTCTCATGGTCCAACATTGTATTCTCTTTAAGAGTCTGTCCAAAAAAATACAAAGAACCAGAAAAACCTTTTAAAATTAAAGAATTTTGTTTTTTTTTTAAAAGCAAAAACAAACCAAAAACAAGTAAAAATGGAATAAACTGTATTTTCGAAAAATACTCAGTAGTAGAAAATATAACAAAAAAATCCAAGTTTACTTTAATAGTATACTTAAGAAATTAAAATGTATTTCAGATTTTGAATGGGACACTTGCCCCACTTCTCCTCTACCTAGATCCACCCCTCTACTATAATATACTTAAATGTTTGCTGTTCTCTCTCTCTTTTTTTTGACTTATTCTTGGGTTCACTCCCTAGGGTGAACCTTTAGGTTCACCAACCAATAAGATTTCACTATTTTATATTTAGTATCTTTTAAAAAAAGAAACAAAATATTGTCAAACTATATTATGTTTTTAAAATAAAAAAAAATAGTAGTTTCAAAAAACAATAATTTTTTTTTAAAAAATATTTTTAATACCGTCAGCAAAATCTTAAACCCTAAACCATAGATCCTAACCTCTAAAACATAAATCCTAATTCCTAAACCCTTGGATAAATAATAAATCTTAAATCTTTGAATTTAAATCCAAAGGTTTAGGTTTTACCCAAGGGTTTAGGGGTTAGGATTTAAGGTTTAGGGTTTAGGGGTTAGGATTTAGGGTTTAGGGTTTAGTGTTTAGTGTTTTGCTGACTGCTTTTAAAAATATATTTTAAAAAATCAAAGATCTAAGATTTATCCAAAAGTTTAGTGTTTACCCAAGGGTTTAGGGTTTAGGATTTTAGGTTTAGGATTTAGTGTCTTGCGGACTGCGTTAAAAATGTTTAAAAAAAATAAAAAAATTAGGATTATCCAAGGTTTTAGGGTTCATCCAAGGATTTAGGGTTTAGGGTTTAGTGTTTTTCGACGATATTAAAAATATTTTTTTTAAAAAATCATTGTTTTTTGCAACTACTATTATTTTTTTATTTTTTTATTTTTTTAGAACATAATATAATTTTACAATATTTAGTTTCCTTTTTTAAAAGATACTGAATTTGAAATGATGAAATTCTATTGGTTGGTGAACCTAGAGGTTCACCCTAGGGGGTGAACCCAAGAATAACTCCTTTTTTTTTATTATTGTGTGTGCAAATTTAGCAGTTTTCCATAACTACATATCATATTTTAGCTATGCTCTTAAAATTTATGTGTGATTTGTCCCTAATAAAAATAATTCTACATCCACCACTGTTTATAACCTATGTTTGATTAATTGAATAACATGGTACGGATTGACTGGACCATTGAACACGTACGAGTCATGAATTCTGATGTTGCTAACAGGGACGTATAAAAAGTTGTTCACCATGCAATACATATTTATAGATAACTAATAAAACTTATACTATAACTTATTATACTTTACTATTACTTTTGGATAAGTTGTTCATCATGCAATAATTATTTAGCAATAATTTCTAAATAACTATAGGTTTTAGAGCATCATTAACGGGGTTTTTTAAGCCCGTCTCTTAGCATATTAAAATTAAAAAAAAAAGAAAAATAGCAATTACACTAAGGGACGTCTCTTGCTCAAGAGACAGAAGAGACGACTCTTCTGGACACACGTCGCTCTCTCTTGCTTCCCGTCGAATCTCCTTCCTCGATGAACTTGAGTCTCTCGTTTCCGATAAGGTAACTACCGATTATTTCTCAATCCATCTCGTCGAATTAGTTTATCTATCCTTGCATCCGCGTAGATATAGGGTTTAATTGGTTAATTCGAAGCTTCTATCTCTAGTTTGTTGTTGTATCAGTGTTGGGTTACGGTTTTTCCGATGAACAAATCTGGTCGTATGATTCAGGAGGTGTTTTGTAAAATTGATTCATTATGGTTTTAATAATTGATGTAAAATTGGCGATTAGAGTTATAATGACTGCTGATTCATTCAATTCTTCGGTATCTTACAAATGGCTGTCTTTTAATCTTATCCAGAGCCGACAAAGCTGTGCTCTCTTCCTCGGCTTTCAAGCTGGCGTGAAAGCATTGCAGAAAGTTTTGAAATCAAGGCACCGTGAGAGATTCGTTTGATCAAATTCTGTTTTTCTTTCTCCCTTTTGCATATATTATCAATTATCATCTTTGATTGAGAAAGATAAAGGACTTGGCGTAGTAGTAGTGACAGTGTGTTCTCTTGTGTGTTTCTTGGTGTCCATACAGGTTTATCAGCATCAGCATAACAAGCAGATGAGCTGTCCTGCGATGGCTCAGCTTCTCTCCTGCGAAGACTGGGCATGTGAGATCTCATGTGGCCACTTAAAGCTCTTCCATTGACGAAGCTCTTAAAGCAAAACCTACACTTGTAGTAGCTCTCCATCTTCAATAACAAATACAGAGAGCAAGAAGAGAGGAGAAAAAGAAAAAAAGGTAAAGAGAAGTGGAATCGTGTTTAACTTCTTTTTTGAAGTAACTTTCTTTGCTGTTCCTTTCACCACCACTGTTTAAAACGTTACATATATATTTGAGAAGCTGTATTTGATCACATAATGTTATTCTTTCATCTGTGCATTTGATAAGTTTTAAATATATAAGACTAGAGATGTTCTGATTCGGTTAGATAACGTTTAGTAGGAGCTTATGTATGGATTAGTATTCAAGTTTGTGTGTCTGTATTGCTTGGATTAGTACTCATGACTTGTTGACTGTGTTTGTGTGTTGCAAGATGAGATGATGGATCTGATGGATGTGAGTTCTGAGATTCAAGAAACGCTTGGTAGGAGCTACAATGTTCCTTTTCTTACACTATTTCTACTTTTATCTCCTTGGTTGCAGGGTGTAAAGGTTCCTTATAAGGAAGATGAAGACGATGGTGGAGATGATGATAAAGAGAAGCATTGGCGTTTAACAGAACTCGTTGAAGCATGAAACATCAGGTTCTTGTTACAACTCAAAGAATCTTTAGCTCTTTTTTTTGTTCATATGCTGAGGATTGAAATGAAAGCTTTTTTTCAAGTCTTGTGTCACTTGTGTAGTCTTGTGTTCATTTTTGGTATGGTTCTAAGTTTATATGTTCATATGCTAATAATTTTTTTAAGAACCCTTATATAAGAGACTTGCAATGGAGGATACAAATTTTCCAGTCTCTTAACTAAGTCTCTTAAACTCACTTTTCCAACTTAAATTATTAAAAAATGATTAAAAATCCCTAAGTGTCTCTTAGGGATAATGATGCTCTTATGCTGAAACTCTAGCCATGTTGTGGATCTTTCTTGACGGCCCATCAATGGCGTTGAATTGTGAAGGGGCACAAGTTGAAGAGGTCGTTTCTTTCCAATGGTGAGGATCCCACCTTCTTCCATGTCAATGTCTCCAACTTTCATCCCATCAGGCAACCTCCAATCAAAAAAAGTAGAGCAAATTCATCAGTCCTTAGCTCCACGGTAGTCGGTAGCAATCCCCATTAACATTGCAGGACATATTTTTACCAAAAAAAAAAAAACGGTAGTAGATCATCAAAGTGGTTGACAGTTGTAACTTGTCTAGGTTCCTAGTTTTGAGGAATATATTATCTTCTGGTGCCATAAATGTGACAAAAGTCTACTAACTTAAGAAGTCTTGTGGTCCAACACTCCAACAGTCACGTGTTCTATTAGCCTTTATGATTGGTTTATTGGAAAACGTGCACTAATTTATTAGATAGTTGGTCACGAGTCCATGTCTTCTTTTGTTGCTACAAGGACGTGTTCGATCAAAATATTCAATCGTTTAACCTGTCTGAGTACAAATTTCTTGAGGTTAGTTAAATTCATTCTTTAATAAAATGTTTATCTGTGCAAAGTCCAAACTATATAATATTTTTTAGTTTGGTTTGGTCATTGGCTAAGATCGAGTCCGGATTTGTTCAGTTTCATGTTTTCTATTTATGGGGAAATAGAAATACTAGTCCACTCTACTGTTACCAAGAAACTTGAAAATGATTCCAATTCTACCGTGGAAGTATGACACAACAAAAAACATAAAATACAATTATTTTAGTAAAACATCTTATTAAAAGCGAAACGAAATATAAATTTTATGATATTCCAACATTCCACAATTCACATATGATCTACAACAAATCACCTAAATCTTATCAATATTTAGTTTATTGACATTTGACACTAGGGGCTATAGTATTATAACTAAATAGGCATACATTTTGAAGAGAGAAAAATGAATAATAAAAGAAATATCACCAGCCCCAAATGACCAAGTCATTAAGCATTAATATAGAGATTTATTGGCAGCTGGAAGTTATACAAATTTACACTACTATGGTAGGAGTGGACACAAACTGGATTTGTAGAAAATGGTAAAGTAGTAATAACTTGTGAAACTTTATTACTTTTACATTCATCATACATTAATTTATTATATTTTGCAATAAATTTCAAAATAGCTAGGTTTCACGCAAGCTATATTCATGTGGTAAAACTTTTTTATTTGGACTGCCCATTAATGGCGTTGAAGGGGCACAAGTTGAAGAGGTACTTTCTTGACAATAGTGAGAATCCCAGCTTCCTCCATCTCAATGTCTCCAACTTTCATCCCATCAGGCAACTTCCAATCAAAATAGTATAGTAAATTCATCAGTCCTAACTCCACAGTAGCAATCCCCATCACCATCGCAGGACATACCCTTCGACCAGAACCAAACGGTAATAGGTCAAAGTGCTGTCCTCTGAAATCCACAGAACTATCTTCAAACCGCTCAGGGATGAAATCTTCAGGGTCGGTCCAACGTTTAGGATCACGTCCTATGGTCCACGCATTAACTTGGATTTGTGTTTTGGGAGGAATGTCGTAGCCTAGGATCTTGACGTGAGACATTGTTTCCCTTGGTAGCAAAAGTGGAACTGGTGGGTGTAGTCTGAGTGTTTCCTTGATTATAAACGTCAAGTAATCAACTTTGCCTAGGTCTTCTTCAGTGATTCTATCCCTATTGATCCCTAGGGTAGCTCGGATCTTTTCTTGAGCCTTCTTCATCACGTTAGGGTTTCTAACGAGCTCGGTCATCACCCATATCATAGTTATTGCGCCTGTATCTACCCCCGCAAGAAATATATCCTGAACATCATATAATAAACATACCAAGTTTGAATCAATGTTACTTGTTAAACAAGAAACATGGTTTAACATGAGATTTTACCATGAGGACTGCCTTGACATTATCCATACTTAGTTTGAAAGAGTCTTCACTTCCTTGTTTATCGATGGTATCCAACATCAAGGAAACAATGTCTTGATTTTTACTGCCTCCTGGCTTCATGTGATCATCAATCACGTGTTGGTAAAAAGCATCAAGATCTTCAAAGACTTTGTTGATCTTCTTGTGTCGTTGAAACAACCAGTCCACGAAGCTTCCAAGTGCACCAGGGAAGAAGTCAGAGAAAGTGAAACCCCCTAGAGCTTCCACTGCTTCGGTAACAAGCTCTTCGATCCTTTCTTGGTCGATAAGGAAGCCGCTATCGTGGATGTTCTGTCCTAAGGCCACTCTGCAGATGATGCTTGCGGCGAGGGAGAAGAAAGTCTTGTTTAGATCAACATGAGATTGTTTCAACGCCGATTCGGATACTTTCTTCACCATGAAGTCAGTCTCTTCTTCTCTTATGTAACCGAAAGATTGAACTTTTCTAAGACTGAAAAGCTCGGTGACCACGAGTTTACGCATCTCCCGCCAGTACTCACCGTACGGTCCGAAATTGATGTCTTTGAAACCGTAAGAGAGTTTCCCTGTCCCTACCGTCTTTGGTCGGCTGCAACATTCCAAGTCGTGAGTTTTGAGAACTGCTTCAGCTGCTTCACTCGATGAGATCACAACCACTGGACGGAAACCGAGACGGAGAAGCATCACTGGTCCGTGTTTGGTGGAGAGCTTGTGAAAACATCTGTGAGGCAGTCCTGCAAGATGGTGCAAGTTTCCAATGATTGGAAGACTTGAAGGGCTTGGAGGAAGATTGAGTTTTGTGTTTGTAATCTTTTTAAGAAAGATTGATGTTAAAAGAGTAAGAAGCAGAACCAAGAAAAAACAGAGCAAGATAGTCATTTTTTGTCTCTGTCTTTTGCTCTGCTTCTTGTAAGAATGAACTTAGTTATCGAATGTTTGTGTCCATATAGGGCTGGGAATTTGAGTCTTAGCCCGCGGGTCCCGCCCCGTTTGATCCGCCGCAGGGCGGGTGCGGGTCGAACAATTTGGAAAAATCGATTTGCGGGTGCGGGTTATGAGTATTTTATGCGGGGCGGGTGCGGGTTGGTGGATTTTGCATTGCGGGTATCCGCTAACCCGCAAAACTTTTTTTTTTTTTAAATTGTTTTTTTTTGTAAAAAGTATATAATTTTAAAATATATGAGAATTTTAAAAAAAATAATTAAAAATTTAAATATATATAAATTTTAATTATAAATATATTATTTATATATTTTAAGAAAAAATAAATTAAATAATTATTTTTAAAAATATATAACCAGCGGGTTACCCGCATAATTAGCGGGGCGGGTGCGGGTACAAGTTTATCTGTTCGCGGGTTATGCGGGTTGGAATTTTTGACAAAAAAATGAAACCGCGGGTTCATGCGCGGGTTTGACCCGCAACCCAGCCCTATGTCCATGTATATGATAAGTATACGGACCTTCTGACGTCATGTATGTTGAAAGATTTAACCGAAAATACTGAATTTGTGGAAGATATAAACCTCTCTCGAATAGTGAACAGTGACAAAAGCATGTGGGGTCATAACATCACATGCAGTCACTGTCTGAGACAGGGCTTGTCTTGCTAATAAGGGCTAGTGGGCTGCGTTGGATAAATGATTTCAGACAAAAGTCTACGGCTGCGTTGGATAAATGATTTCAGACAAAAGTCTACGGCTGTCACAGTCGAGGAATTTCAAATAGTTCGGTTCGATATGATATCGGTTGTGTTTATTCGGATTGCAAATGAAAGCTTTAACTAATCAAATTGTGCAATGGTTGACACACACTGAGAGGTGGTTGAACAAAATAAAGAGTACGCATTTGCAGAAAGAAGAAAAAAAGGAGAATCTTATAAAGTTTAAGCTAGATGGTGTGAATGATTTGTGAACTAAAAGGGGGGCTCATTACTCGGCGGCTGCTTCCTCCATGACTTGTTCCGCAGTGGCTGGTGGCACGGGGTAGTAGTGATAGTGTAGCTCTCCAACATCATCTCCCGACAGTTTCTTCCATCCATTAGGACCCACGTGGTACACTGATCAACAATGAGAAGAGACAAATGTTATTTATATGAGCTAAGTATCTTCAAAGTTTGGTATCACATTTGGGGCTGGCTACTAACCGCTAGCAACTCCACCACTGGCTCCATCACGGAATGTCGCATGGTAGATTGATCTCCTTGCTAGCTCGGAAGCTTCTTCAACTGACATATCGAATTTGTACCTAGTGATGGAAGCAGAGATTAGAATCTGGTGGGAAAATGAGATGAACATGTTGTTGGGGGCATTGATTTACCCGCTGTCTAGTACACCATAAGCGTATGGTGAACCGGAACCCACTGAAAACCTGTCCCCTTTGAGCCTTCCTCCTTCGTTGTCCACGTAGTATAGTCCAGGACCCTATATCCAATGAGGATTTAGAATGTCAAATGCTTTTATCTGGATGAGAAGTTTTGAGAGGAGAGTAATGAAGAAGATATTAAGTTGGTTTCACTGACAGTTTCGTCCCATCCAGCAATCATCGTGCCGACGGAAAGTCCCATTCCACGGTATGAGTAGAGCATGTTTGCGAGAAGTTTTGAAGCTCCGGAAACAGAGATTCTCCTCTTGTTTGCCAGCTCATGTAGACGGCACTGGGATAGAAAACAAATCACTGAGTAGACCCATTCAAATTTACTAACAAAAATGTTTGGTTCACTGAACAAGGATGCTAAAGCCACTAACTATCTTGCAGAAAATGCATGCATTAGACTCATATGATAAAACACAAACCAAAACCTTTCTAGTTAGTCAATACATACCAAAAAAAAAAAGAATTAAAGCCTTTAATAACGCAACAAGATATCAACAGAAAGGAAGGTAAGCATCAGTTCAGACAGAGAAGAAGAAAAAGCGAGCTAGGTACCTTAATTCCAAGATTTCGGTGCCAGAATTGACAATCAGCAGCTCCTCCAGCCATTGTACCAAGCATATAAGGATTGATTTCGATAATCTTCTTCACAGATTGTGACGCTAAACAGAGAAAAAGCAATATGAAACATCAGCAACTTTCAAATACTGTCTTACAATCATTAGAAAACAGAATGGAGACTAAAATTTGTTTAACAATCCAGCACAAAACTAAACCAACAACAAGCTTACATAATCTCCATCCTATTCCTATATGTTTCTACCACAGTCAACTATATCGAAAGGATACATCTTTCTCACAGCTAAAAAAGGTTAAAACTAAAGTAAAAGTGATGGAAGGATGAAAGAGAACATACAGATATATCCACCCATGCTAGCACGAGAATCAGCAGCGACCATGACACCTTCTTTGAAGATAAAAGCGAGTGTTGTTGTTCCTTTCGCAGGCTTCACCATCTGCACAGCCTCTTTCTGAAACCCATCAAACTGAAACCAACACAGACAAAATCCAAAATCAACCACCCACACTGCTTAGTTAGCGGATGAATCCAAAAGACGTTAATCAAAACTCACATCAGTAGTGCGGGGAAGATCAAAGGAAGGCACAGTAGAAAACCCATCAAGCATATCGTTGCTGGACCCGAATCCAATCGTAGGCATGGAGGTCTCGAACCCACTAGTATCAAGCTTCATCTTCTTAAACCCTACATAGTCATTGAAAACACTCAATTGATAAAATTTTAATCAACCATCGAATGTAAACAACAAAGCTAATCTAGCATGAAATAAAGCAAACCCAGATGTCAAGCAACGAGCTTTTCCTCTCGAAAACTCAAATCAGATCTACCACGAGATACATGTGTGTATGTATGTATGACTAAACCTTCATCGTTATTAACGGTTCTAGAGCTCGATCAAGGATCGGAAACGTACCTTACTGAAGAGAAGTAATCAAATCGAGCCAAAGGGTTCCCAGAGAGAGAGAGAAGAAGTAGCTAGTGACGAACGAAGACGAGAAAAAGTAGAAGAACGTTTCTTGAGCTCCGGGCAAACTACATGGAAGCATATATGGGCCATGCTGGGTAATCAAATATGGGCTGTTAACTACCAATTGGGCCTATCTTTTCTTTTCTTACAAATTGGGCATGAAACTCTCTCTCTCTCTCTCTCTCTCTCTGGACTAAACAATGAACTCAAAGTTTTGAATTAACTGTGTAATGTCTGTTGACAAATGTTAATCAAACCAAACTGTATTGCAATGGTTTTTTCAAGAAAAAAGAGTTTGCAATATGATCCTTTTCTTCCCGTGTACCATTTATAAAGGCAAGGACTTTATTCGAACATGTATCACTTTTTACAAAAAGTAAGACAACTACTAAGAGAGCCAGTTCAAAAAAAAAAAAAGACAACTACTAAGAGATGGTTTATGTTTTTTTACTTTTAAAGGTAGCTGCATCAGTTAGTTCACAATGAATAATTAATTTACTTCTGTTAACCTATCTTATTTCTTAAACATTCTCAAAACTAAATACAGTTTTAGATCTCAATACTGTTATTCAAGATACAAGATCAAATGCATTTTTCCTTTGCAAAATTTTTGTTTTATTTCTAAATGTCGCAGAAAATACAGAAACATACAAAACAATACAAAAGTATATATTTGCATTTTTTTTTGGTCAAATATATTTGCATATATAATCATCAACTACATCAAACAAAAATCAAGTAGTATACTCAGTTGCAATTCGCTAGCGTTTTGTAATGCATCTTCTTGCTCGCATGTACCCTGAAGGAGGGTTCTTCAACGAGATGCTGCAACGGGTGTGCAGCCAATAAGAGTATTTCATCAATGACCCAACGTTCGAGTGAGCGTGAAACGTTCCTCTCAGATTCAACAACACAGGACCTTTTCCGAGCTGAAGCTGCAGCTCCTGGCTCTGAATCATGTGTATCGGGACCTGGCTGCTCACCAGATGGAAGCTCGTGAACATGGACATTCCCTTTGGAACAACGAATGGCTCGATGCGCTCTGTTGCTATGAGTGTGTTGTAAAAGTAGAGCTCGAACTTGATGTAGCTGAAGTCGACACTGCTTTTCTTGCTTGGGTTTGTGAAGTTTACCACAACTGCGAGATCTCCGTTTAGAACGTAGCCCATTTCGAGATTCGCGGTGTTCAGGTTTGCTGCTGCGATGTCAAAGTAGGGTGTGTGTGGACGGTTGCTGAGGTAGACGAGGAGGAGGATGAGGCCAGAGAAAATCAGGATGACCAAGAGGATTGCACAGCAGACTGCAGCCGGCAATTTCATGGGTTTGTTCCTCTTTGGGCTTGGTTGGTGCGCTGGTCGTGTTGGAGCGGTTCTCCATGGAGTTGGCTCAGGTCCATAGCCACCTTGGTGTGGAGGTCGTTGTTGATCTTCAGGGCTCAATAGCAATGGCCTACCAGGGTTTGGATTACGGCGTGGTGGTAACGGTTCTTCTGGCCTCAGTGGCAAGGGTCTTGAGGAAGGCGGTTCATGAACTGGTTCAGATGGCTCAGTCTGGTGACGACCTCGAGTCTTTATTTTAGGCCCTGATGGAGCAACAGGATGAGTCTGCGGGTTCTGGTAATGGTCCGGAGAGGTCCATGAGGTAGAGGGACCACCGGGATGTTGATCCTGCAAGGAAAACTGAACGAAATGAGGGTTGGTTTCATAGTGGTGATGAGACATTGAAGCATCAATCAAATGAGAAAAGAGTTGTGTGATATAGCAAGAAAAGGGAAATTTTAAAATGTTTCTAAATGACAGAGAGAGAGAATGATAACTTGATGAGAAGTTCAAGTAGGATTCTTGTGCTAAAGGAAACTGACACAAGGAAGCAAGTAATCTTTTTTACATGTCTTTCGCTCAAATAAAAATCAAACAAACGAAACTATAAACACTATCTTTTTCTCATCTCAATTGTTTGCAAAAGAACTATATATATACAAAGTTCGATTCACTTTTTTCTGTTACACTACCAAGAATATTCAGTTGGGTTCTTGAAGAGAGATAGATGGAAGTAAGAGCTTACTGGTTCCCGCTTAAGGTAAAGTTAAATCACCATTCTGTTTTTAGAATGTTTATGTATTCTTCCTCTTCTCCTTTTGCGTTTATAACAGGCTTTAGTTCTGCATCAGTAAACATGATAAAAACATAGTAAATGATATGACTGAAGGATAGAGTTAATAGGAGTCGCTGATAAAACTGTCACACAGATACAATTAATTAAAAATTTGGTGCCATCAATATAGGTTCCAGAAATATGTTGATTTTGTTATAAAATATATCAGTATGTAAAGATGCAGAATCATGATAAAAAAGAAAGATTTGACCCACATTGAAACAAAGTCCTGGGAAACTGCAAAATGAAACACAACTAATGAGATAAATTCTGAGCTAACCTTTCGGATTTCAACCTTTAAGATGCAGCTTCTCGAGGCAGAATAGATCGATTGCGTCTAAAGCTCTAAACATATCAAGATTCAAAACCTCAAGCTTGATGTGCCGATAAATAAAAGAAGGTAACTCCTATTCTCAGTCCAATATGATCAGTCAGTGTAATATTTCTGAGTAATGGGTTTAAACTGAGTGGCTGTCTTGTTCCATAGTCTGACCATAAACAATGATCCTTCAGGAGTATTTATGTCAAGTCATCTGCAACGAAGAGTTAGGGATGCAAACTCAACCACACATTCACTAGTGTAGAAAAAGGAATAGAACTAGCTCAAACCTGATTAAGTTTCTTGTTTTCTCCAAGCAGCAGCATGCATCAGCAGAGGCTTAAATGGGTCTGTATCAGCATTCAATGCCACCATACTTTGACTAAGATGGCATTTCTGAGAAGAGAGAAGCAAAGGTTGACAATTTTAAAGGTGTATAAACTTATTATGCCTACGCATCTGCACTCACTGAGACTTGGCAGCTAGCCTTAATGAGTGTATCAGACACATCTCTATCAAGAGTGAAACCTTTCTCCATCATCTGATCCCAAATCTTGTAGGCTGCCGATAGTTTATTTTCCCGTACGAGTCCTCCAATAATGAACTTGAAAGTTAACTCATCAGGACAACATTCCTTACTCTGCATGTCCTGAAACAATTTCAATGCTTCGGTTACTCTACAAGACCTGCAGAGACCACTTATAAGGGCATTGTATGAAACAGCATCCGGTGTAATGCCGTGCTCAATCATGTCACTGAAAACACCATAAGCCTTGTCGAGATTTCCGGATTTACACAAATGGTCCAGAATCGTTGTATAAAATATGCGATCTGGAGACAGACCTAACTCCGTCATCTGATCAAGAAGCTTCTTCGCAACGCTAGAGTTGCCTTCCCTAAGAAAAGCCTTGATTAGACTCGTGTACGTGACCACATTCGTCACTATCCCCTTCCCTCTCATTTCCTCAAAGAGCTTGTAAGCCTTGCTAGTGTTTGACGACCTGCAGAATGTTTCAATCAGAGTACTGTAGGAGACAACATCACATAAACCTCTAGGCTCCATCTCTTTAACCATGAAGGAATAGCATTTATCTACATGAACAACCCTGCAATGCCGCTTAAGCAACTGGTTGTAACTATAAACATCAGGCTGTATCCCATTTCTAACCATCTCGCTCATCACCCCTTCCGCTTTCTTCAACATGTTGTTATCATAATAAAAATTCAACAACACGTTGTACGTAACGAGATCCGGCTCACACCCACTCTTACTCATAAATGACTTCAAAGCTTCTGCCTTTTCTATCCTACCCGCTCTACAAAACCCGCTAATCAACGCATTGTAAACCACTGCACTAAGCTTAACTCTTCCACTCTTGATCTCATCCGCCACCAACTCATAAGCCAAGTCAACTTTCCGAGCGTGACATAACCCAACAACAAGTGCTGCACAAGCTTTATTATCCGGATTAACTCCACTACGAATCATCTCATTCCAAATCTCAACAGCGCCAGTGACCTTACCATCTCTAAACAACCCATTAATAAGTATAGTATAAGATACAACATCTGGCTCCCTCCCTCTCCGAACCATACAAAAGAATGTCTGAACAGCAGAACTTACCTTCCTCTCTCTACACAACAGATCTAAGTAAATGTTGAACGCCCATATATCAGGTATGTATCCAAGGGTCTCCATGTCGCTTAGAAGAGCGTCAATGAGTTCAAAGTTTTTAACTTTACATAAACCCGAGATAAACCTCGAGTAAGTGAAGGGGATCAAGGAGAAGCCCATTGGCGTCATGTCCTTATACAATGCTTCAGCAAGCTCGAATCTCGACTCTTTGACCAAAACCCCGATGAAACGGTTGTAATCACAGGAGAAAACTCGGTAGCTCGAGTGACGCATTTCGTCGAACACCTGAACTGCGTTGTCGATCATACCTGATTTGACGAGGTAAGCGATACGCGAGCGGTATGCAAGGCGTACTGCGCCCAGCGTCTGATGCATATCAGAGCTCGACGCATATGATCGTATCAGTTTGCCGTATTTATTTCAACATCAGATTGACGACGACGACGGCTGGTGCTGAGCTTAAGCGAGAAGAGGAAGGCTCCAAGAGTTTACTTAAACTGGGCTTAAATGGGCTTTTCAAAAGGCCCACTATACTCCTCTAATCTTTAATGTTTATATTTTTTTGATCAAATGTGAGAGAGGTTCGAACTCTCGACTTCGGGATCACTCAATAGCTATGGACTTAAGCGACTGGGAAACTGGGCTACACTGGAACCTGATACATCTCTTTATAAAGAAGACGGATCGTTGGAGGTATGCTTCATAATTTACACTATATCATCATGATCTAAACATGAATGAATGTGTTAGATCATATCCATTCTTGAACTCCATGTTGGAATGTTTCTTCTAATCTGGTTTGATGTTTATTTGATTTTGATGTATCTTATTACAAAGGTTGTCCCCCAAAAAAAAGAGTACTATCTTATTACAACGTGGAATCGTCTGAGCACATAAAGATGTCACCTTTAACATAAAGTTGGTGGGAAAGTTCACCTCACAACGACTCGTGACCGTTCGTTCCCTCTTCAAGTCAACCGTCCCTTGCTTTACACGTCGGTGTACCACAACGTTAAAGCCATTACCTTTCTCGTTACTGATTGGTTCGTGCGCTACACTCTCCGATCTAGCGCGTCAGCTATCTCTTTCTCCGTCCATTTCTCTTCCGCTCCGATACCTACAAAGAAACAGCTTTAAAAAGGAACAAAAAAGTCACAATTTTTAATTAATTTTCCTCCGAAAATTTCCATCTTTACACAAAAGAGAGAATCTTAGATCGATTCGCTTAAAAGGGTAGTATTCAATTTCTCACTCGGAGCTCCGGATTACTCTGATCAGAGTCCGGTTTGTTCAGATCTGTTCAAAAGTTTCGATTTTTTTGGAATTGAGAATCAGAGATGTCGAAGCCTTGGGGTGGAATCGGCGCTTGGGCCGATGAGGCAGAGCGTGCCGATGAAGAGCAGGCGGCCACGGCGGCGGATGAGCAGAGTTTCCCGAGTTTGAAAGAGGCTGCGACTAATACCAAGTCTAAGAAGAAAAAGAAGATGACTTTATCGGAGTTCGGAGCTTACGCTGCACCTGGTGCTGGAGGTGGAGGCTCTGTTGGGTTGACGAGGGAGCAGATGATTCAGCTTCCTACTGGTCCAAGGCAACGCTCTGAGGACGAAATGCAGCCTGGGCGTATTGGTGGTGGGTTCTCTTCTTACGGTGGAAGGTCTGGTGGGCCTCCCGGGAGAATGTCGAGAGGTGGAGATGATTCTGATGGGTCATGGGGCGGTGGTGGTAGGAGAGGTTATGGTGGGTTTGAGGATGATCAGAGAGGCTCATCTAGAGTTTCAGAGTTCCCACAAGTCTCTAGGGCTGATGAGGTTGATGATTGGGGGAAAGGGAAGAAGTCTCTTCCGGTGTTTGATCAAGGACGTCAAGGTCGTTATGGTGGTCCTGGAGGCGGTGGCGGTGGCAGTTTTGGAGGTGGAGGTGGTGGCAGCTATGCTGGAGGAGGTGGTGGTGGAGGTGGCTTCTCAAAAGCCGATGAGGTTGATAACTGGGGAGCAGGTAAAAGCAGTTCGTCTCTCACAAAGTCATCTACATTTGGGTCAGGTCACCGTGATTCTGGACCAGAGCCTGACAGGTGGGCAAGAGGAGTCTCATCCGGTGGTGTTCAGGAGGAACGTCGTCGTCTTGTTCTGGAGCCAAGAAAGGCTGTTCTTGATAGCGGAGTGAGTGAAACTCAGACGAGTAAGCCGAGTCCATTTGGAGCAGCTAGACCGAGAGAGCAAGTTTTGGCGGATAAAGGATTGGACTGGAAGAAACTTGACTCGGAGATGGAGGCTAAGAAGGGAAGCTCTCAGACGAGCAGACCATCGAGCGCACAGTCGAGCAGCAGGCCATCGAGCGCACAGTCTAATAGGTCCGAGAGTTTAGCATCGAACAATGTGGAGAAACCGAGACCAAAGGTGAATCCTTTTGGAGATGCAAAACCTAGGGAAGTATTGTTGGAAGAGCAAGGGAAAGATTGGCGCAAGATGGATTCTGAACTCGAGCATCGCAGGGTTGACAGGTCTGTTTCAGTTTTATGTTCTTGCATACTGATTGAGAAAGTTAAAGAGTCTTTTAAGTGATGTTAACTTGTGAAACAAACAGAGGATAGGAACATGTAGTCAAACTAAAAACTTAAGGAGTGTTGCCACATCTGCTTAGTGTTTCTTATTCAAAATGGAAACTAATTGAATGACTTATCTACTCATGTTATTAAGTGTTTTCATGGTTTTCTTTTGATGGCATGTTTTTATCTATGTCCTTTAAAGCATCACTTAGGCATAAGAAAAGACTCTGTGACATTGATTGGTGTCACTTTTAATCTTTCTGTCTTGTGAAACAAATATGTACCAGACCTGAAACAGAAGGGGAGAGAATGTTGAAGGAAGAGATCGAAGAGCTACGGAAGAAGCTCGAGAAGGGAGCAGACATCGCACCTGAGAGCAAGGAAACTCAACAAGAATCAGACAGTAATAACAACCATAATCTACCGGATCTTATACGCGAGAAAGAGAAAGACCTGGACTTGCTAATCCGTGAGCTGGACGACAAAGTGAGGTTCAGGCCAAAAGCAGTTGAGAGGCCTGGATCCGGTGCAGGCAGCAGAACAGGTAACTATGGTGATAGACCACATTCCCGGGGTGGATCAGTTGATGAGTCCATGGAGAGGCCTAGATCACGTGGCGCAGGTGGTGGTGATGATAGAAGAAACTTCCAAGGAAGCAAGGAACGTGGATTCTTCAGCAACAGGAACTTCGACAGGTTAGTCTTTATTTAACATTTGATACAAATCCCATTGCAGAGGACATGTACTTGTAAAAGTGGAGAAACTTAGAAATGATGCTGACTTTAGTATAAAGATCCATCATTTATTAAACTGACATATGATGAGGTTTTTCACAGGTCATCGACGTCGAGGAATGGATGGTAAAAGGAGAACGGAGTTTGGTTTGCAGACCGTTCCCAGGTTTTGAAGAGAAGACAGTTAAGAGAAGGTTCAATAATATTTAATAAAAAGAAAATTTGATCTACCTAATTTTGGAGGGATTTTTTGTTTTTGTATTTGATTCATCTTCTGAAACCGAAGCCTAATGGTTTCTTTCTTCTAATTTCTGTATTTGTTTGGTTGTTTGCTCTTCAAATGGCAGAGTGCGAGATTTGTGACAATTAATGTGTCTTCTGAGTTTTGGAGACAGAGACTGTGTTCAGTTCTTCATAAAATTATGTTTACCACTTTAAATACTATTGCACATAGTAGAAGAGCACTTGAAAGCTAAAGACATGGTAGGAACAAAGATGAAGAGAGGAGAAAGAGTCACAGCTTAAAAGGCTGTTTTATATATTCAGCTTGTTCCGTTGCAAAGCTAGGATGTGAAGATAACCAGATCCAAGCGTGATTTGGTCAGTCGTGTAGATTGTTAAATTAGCAAAAATCAATGTGCAAAAAGAATGCGACTCAACTGGGGATCGAACCCAGAATCTCTGGTTTCGTAGACCAGCGCCTTATCCATTGGGCCATTGAGTCATTTTGTTTGTAGAGGTCAATAAAATATTTCTAAATCGCTTAACCGGATTCAAAACATTGCCCATCGAACAACTGGTTTTGATTAACCAAGACCCTGAGCTATAAACACACGACACATTTATTCAAAGAACAATAATGCTTCCTGATGCAAAACTTCCCAAAAGGGGAAAACTCATAAGAAGAACACAAACTCATGTTTTGAAGATACAATGTCACAGAGAATGAATCCTTAAATGAAACAAAAAGAGATCTTATCTATATACAAAAGAATCTTCACCCTTTCAATAATCCTCTCCTAAGTGCCTGCTGAGCTGCATTCACCGTCACCAATATCCCTCAATACATTCTCTATCAGTAGTGGAAGTGTTATTAGTCCGGAGGAGGGACTCCTCTCAACGTAGAGATCTTCAGATGAACAAGCAGTAAAACTCTGTATGGTGAAGATTCCATCAAATCATTCGCTTTCTCTTATGCAATTTCCCGGCAAGAGGAACTTATACTTATCTGCGTTCTCCAGGAGATAAGAAGGAAGATGAACAGCCGAGAAAGAATGAGGAATCGGACCCATCTTCCCTATGATATCCTTGAAAGTATACTCCTCAGGTAACATATCGAAAAGATCAGCTCCTTTGCATATAACTCTCTGAACTCTCTTAGGATTCAAGAAATGACTAAACCTCACTCTATCATTATGGCTATACGCTTTCATCTTGAATATAAACTCACTGATCCTCCGAAAGCAAAAGCTACAATGCCATCCCGCATCCGCCAAGATCTCATCAGACTGACGGTAATGAGCGTACCTTGTCTTCCCCGTCTCGTACCTATGCACAGAAGCTCTCCAGCTCTTGTTGTCAACAAGGAACTCAAACGAGTAAAGATAGTTCTTGAGCCTCAGGTGAAGTATCTTCGGCACCTCGTCACACCATCTCAACAGGTTTATGGTGTGTCTACTCGGAATCTCGTCAACGTCAGACATCAACAACAAGTCATCATCAGTAATCCCCGCGATACGCAGAAGCTGGTCCAACGCCACGCGCTGATACGCCTCCTCGTAGAAAGGGTTCTGCCCTTTGACGAACCTCCCGCCGAGGGAACCGTAAGTGAGCCGCGGCTCGATGAACTCGAACTCGTCTCTGTGAGCAGCGAAGACGAGAGGCTTAGGCAAACCGGTGAAGGTGGAGTTGGACTCGAGGAGGACGAACTGAGTGATGTAAGGGTAGAGCTCTCTCCAGCGAACGGCGAGGATGTCGAGCTCGTTGCTGAACAGAACGGCGTCGTAGACTCGTCGAGGGTAGTCGCGGACGCCCCAGCCGTGGAGTCTGCAGAGAGTCTCCATGGTGGCGTTCTCGTGGTAGTAGTGAGGGATGTCGTGGAAGGGTTTTGGTGGGGATTCCCATAAGGGGCGGAGGAAGTAGGAGATCTTCTGACCGTGGATGTAACCGGCGAGGACGCATGTCGGGACGATCACTAGTAGGAAGATGTATGTCTTCATGTCCACGCCGCGGAGTGCGCAGCAGAGTCTAGAGAAGCTGAAGAATCTGCCAGTTTCCTGCAAGACAAAGATCAATTCTAAAAACTCAGATCCAAGTTTAATTTCTCAAAGCTGCAGACTTTGGAGAATGAAGATTCGTTTAAACAGTGATGCGACATCAAAGAGTTGAATCAAAGAGATGGGTTGACGTAAAGATCTAAACTTTATTGAATTAGAGTGAAAAAGTTTCGATTTTTCAGAAAAGGGTAGTAAGATCTCGTTTCTACACATCAATGAAGAGCACACAGATCTTCAGAAAGAGATGGGAGATCAAACCTGACTACAAACTCCACCACAGATTGAATCAGTCTTCTTAGAACAGTAATGCCCACCTGCTTCTCCCATCATCCACCACATCACACACTCAGATCCACCGAGATTAAACCAAACTTATTTACCAAAATGTCAACAACCCTTCTCAATTCAAAAGCTCGTCTCTTCGGGGACGGTGAGTTTCTCCTTCAAAGATCTCCGGCGAAATCACTCGAACAAAAACAGAAACTTTCCAGAATAAGGTGAATCAAGAAGGAAACCAAAACCCTTAATCCCTAGTTTCGGAGATGAACGAAACAATCAGAGACTTTTTTTGAATCAGACCAAACAAAAATCAAAACTTTATAAATGGTTTTTTAGGATTGCTAAAGGAGTGAGAGAGAAGGGGGGGATGAATAAAAGGCTGTGTCCTCTCTGTAAATGGGTGGCACTACGCGATTAAGAAAGAGAAGGGGCTAAAACGTAATTTTTATTAAATTATAGAATAATCAATCAAATTCTCTGTATATTCCGTGTTTACGATGTTACCCTTGTCTCAATCAACGCGTGGGGCCATTAGTTTGAGGGTGATAAGGTCATTTTGGTAGCAGCCTAACGGTTTACTCGGGCCCCACCACGAGACTCTCGACCTGACTCAACGCCTCTGTTTATTTGTGTCGTGTGAATGACTTCATGCGTAAAGTTCTGACATGTGGCGCTTTAAATTATCTCCTTTTCAATATATGTTCCGGGCTTTATAGTGTGGGCTCGCTTTTTTTTATTTGTGGCCCATTTAGACATCCTTACAAGGTCAATGGAAAGTATCAAAGTGATTATATTCGTATATTCAAAAAATAATTTACTATTTTATTATGGAATTTTATATGATTTCAAAATCATAGGCACAGTATCATTACATGTGTGAGAGCAAGTAACAACAATTCTCTGACAAATTGTGTAGTTTTAAATGGAAAAATATGATTCAATTGATTTGTTGTAAATAAATCTTTAATAATGCTAGTGGATCATTGTGACTTGTGTTGGATAGGTCGGCGATACCTTGACTAATTAGAAAATTATAAGGTAGTTTACTTATGATTGAGGTATAATTTATTTCTTACTTTAATCCTCGTTTCTTTAATCCTCGTTTCTATAAACTGTGAGTTGGACGAAAGTTCATTTCTCTGTATTTATTTACTCCTGTGGTGTAAAAGTTACTTTCTGTTTTTGTTTATAATAATTCACTACACGTTTTCAAACTTTTTAAAAAAATTGTGAAAACCAGATCATGTAGTCTACTTATTTGTGCTATTACCATTGTTATGTTACAACCCAAATTTACGTCCGTATTATATTTATGTGTGGGTATTACTATTTGACCAGGACTATGAAAATGAGTGGCATACGAGTATATCAAAACGAAAGACGTATCTTTTAGGTGAAAAGGAAAGAAAAAGAGTTGCACGTTTTGTAACTCATGATCACAAGTTCACGACATAAAGAAAACAGTGACGTGATAAGAATGGAAACTTGCATTGCATTCGTAACGTGTGTCGTTGTATTGGATTAGTCGACGTTGACTTACAACTTTGTAGGTCTTCCACTAATCAAAACTTTGAGGTTTTCAACGGCTGAGACGTCCCAATCTTACATTTATGATTGAATGGTGTAAAAAACTTCTAACTCATCATTTGTATTTTGTGTGGAGTTGGGGAAACAGCAACTCAAGTTAAATTAAACACATCCAAGTTTTGGAGACGGTAAAAAGGCACACTTTTAAGATGTGAAGCTCAGTATCTGTCAAGAGAGAACAGTATGCTCTGGATAGATTTGAACAATTGTAGTTTAATAATTTCAGTGCGTTGATAATTTCCTACCTAGTTTTTTTTTTTTTTTGAACACCTTCTACCTAGTTTAATTAATGCTAAATTCAAATGGTGGTGACTAAGTATAACATGATTAGTTTAGATCTCATCACCAACGAGTGGCAGTAAAAAGGATTAAAAATTTAATGTGGAATTTGGCAAAAGATGTTAGTGTTCAAACAACTATTATTTTTTACTCGAATGTTCAAAGTGGTTCATATATGTAAATAAGCTAAACTACTAATAAAGAATCAAGAATATAAACAATTTTCTTGATTGATTGTTTTAGTTGTGGTTTCGTTTATCAATGTTGAATCTTTCTGGAATTATTCTGAATTAATGTGTAGGCACTGACGGTTTCTCAATTATACAAATGGATCAGCTAGATTTTATCTTGGATCTTGAGGTAAGTATACTCCACAGTCGACACCCTTTAAATATAATTCTGTATTAAATTCCAATTTTCGATACTCAAAATGTTTATTGATTAAAGAGGCTCTTACATTTCAAGTTAATGTCTTATAGAAAGAGAGAAGATCAAGATTCTTTTTGGTTCGGACACGAAAATGTGACGTGCAGATCTTCTTAAACATATATGTCTTATAATAAAACTATAGTTAGTTCAAAAGAGTCTCTTTCTCTGTTTCTCCTCCCCATTCTCGTATCCTATCTTCCGCCATTGCAGCCTGAAAACATATATTCATCACTCAACAGACTAGAACAATGGGTAAGTGAGAACTTGTGTAACAAGTCTTAGTGTTTTGGTTCCTCACCTCTTTGGCCCAGTTGGTTGTGCAAATCATCCAAGTCAAAATTATCGACTGAACAAAAGTTCCCGTCATCATCCCCCACCAGATACCCTAATCGATTGATTTTTTCATAACATCAAAACCTATGGTCTTTTGTCACATTTATAAAAGGGTTTTCCTATAAACGATTTGAAATATCATTACCATTACGCCATATTCAAGCTTGAATCCCAACAGTAGACCAAATGGGATTCCAAACAAGTAGTAGCAAGCTATGTTCACATACGCAACAACTGCTTGCCATCCAGCTCCCACAGCCACTCCTACGTTATCATACGTAATTGAGTTTTATCCACAATAGTATATATATTGTAATCAAGAAAATAGATATTACCAATATAAAAAATATGTGATTAGTTTTTTTACCGGACAGAACAGGCTGAACATTGTTGATCACAATGCAGAAGGCAAGCATTGGTGTGAGTTCTCTAACCACATTCCTAACTACTTCATCTTCCACAAACAAAACAGGGTACTCGTCTCGGAAGAAGAGTATAACCGCCGCTATAAGCATCCCGATCGCTGTTGATACTATCACCGCCACGACCAGAGAGAACTTGGCCGTTCGTGGGTGGTTAGCTCCAAGCTCATTTGACACTCGCACACTGCCAGAACAGGAAAAGAATATATACCATTAGCTTAATAGCTTGGGTACGTGTGAGATGTGTAAGAATTTGTAAAGAGTTTAGTTTTCACTCGCGGATTTACCTCACTGCTGCGTTTATCCCAACTGAAACCATAACTGCCCATCCCAAAATGTTCATGCTTCATTTTCCACATGCACGTAAACAAATAATTAGAGAGTAATTTTTAATGTAATACTGAAATATTAAAATTTCTTCTTCGTTTTTCATATATCCCTATTTTACAATTAATTTAATATACATGTATGCAAAATTATATTAAGAAAGTGTATGAGATAAAATATTTATGTAGAGTATTTGACTGCATTGGCCACAAAAGACAAAACAAAGAGACTAAAACCCACGTTAGGTCTACTCTTTTTAGAGAATCTTTATGATGATTCAAACAAATGAATAAAACAAAACAAAACCATTAATCATGTAAACCTTAATTAATGTCGTGAAGAGATGATATGATGTAAGAGATGTGTTTATACAAAAGATAAAAAAAAAAAATTACCATATGGAGAGTGCAGCTACGGAGACTTCAGCATTCTTCAGATATCCAGCAAACAATACGAGTGCCATAAAATACCAAACCTCCAAACTACAAACGTAAATAAATTATAAATATGATGAATTAACAAGTCGGATCAAGTGATATATAACCGGGGAGGAAACGGTTTGAAACTTACCAAATCATGACAGCAGAAGCCATAGACAATTTAACAAAACCCCACAAATTGTGAAAAGCCTCCCACGTGAATCCTGACCAAGCCTCTCCACAAGTCCCACCAAAAATATACACAAGTTGTGCCACAACGATGAACAACCACGACGTGTTAAGCACCAAAGCTAAACCGGGAAGTCCCCAATGGAACCTAGACATGACTAGCCACGTGAAAAACGTGTGGATCACAAGAGCCACACCAGAGATTCCTGCCATGACCATTATCTTGCTTTGCGACTGCAAAAACTTAGCGGTCGGGAAATTGATTGCGTAGGCGAAGATTTGTGGGATCATGTAGATGGAGAAAAGCCCGGCCATGGCCGAGATTGTAGCGGTCTGGCCTATGAAGATTAGGATCGGAGCCGCGAAAATATAGAGTAGTGAAAGGATTAGAGCGGTTGCACTTAGAATCACCCATGAGCGTTGTAAGTAAACGCCGAGCAATGATGCTTTTCCTGCTCCAAAAGCTTGTCCGCATAGCGTTTCCAACGCACTTCCCATTCCAAGCTAGTACCGTTCGCAGTTCACCATACATTAATAAATACCCGCAAGAATTTTAAAACTATTCTGATTACATACTACTTATGTAGCAAGTACGAAATAATACTAAGTTGCAAAAGTGCGCTTACTATACAAATTGATGATTTTATTTAGATTCACATGTTTGTCAATGAAATTTTTTATATAAATATTCTAGAATTTGTCTTGGACAAGCTCTGTCATAGACAAAATAACTAATTGTTTAGGACATCACGACTTTATGCGACATTTTTAATTGTATGTAACATTATAAAATGTTACAGACAAAAAAAAGTGTTACAGAAAAATGTAAAACATTATAAAAAGAAGGCACAAAGTTTAATTTGAGCATAATATCATTATGAAAAAAAATGAGTTGTAGTTTATACTTAGCATAAATTTGATAAGATATAGGTTAATACTTACACATAAATTTTTATATCTATGCTAGTCAAACACAACTGAATTGTTTCATTGGATACATAATAATATTTGAACGATATTTCAGCTAAGAGTAATTAGTCTTTAATTTCTTTTATGGTTCTTAAATGTGCAAAAGATTTACATGCATACCATGATACCGAAGGAGAAACCAGCGATGACGGAGTTCTCAATGGAGACGGTGGCGAGGGCGATGGTGCTAATATGTCCGGCGAATACCTGAGTGATGGCTCCAAGAGAGAACTGAGCCATTGATGTGAAAATAGCTGGGCCGGCTAGCTTCCATAGCTTCTTAGACTCAATTCTAAACTCTCTGACGAAGTCTCCAACGTTGGAAATGGGTGGGATATCAACGGCGGTAGAGGAGAAAGATACAAGAGAAGATGCTCTGCTTCCGACTCCTAGATAACCCATCAATGCTTTCTGTGTCGTTGGATCAAGATCCTCCGTGGACGACAGAAACGGATCCATGAAACTGTTATCTTTCTCCATTCTCCTCCGACCAAGAAAGAGAGAAAGATAGTGTTTAAGAGGTAAGGGAGAGCATTGCGAATCTTGCAATGTTATGGATCAATAATTATATAGACACTATTAAAAGATTTGTATTGTATGAGTTTTTGGAAGAGTGGTAAAAGACAGCGTTACACCAGTTAATCTTTGACTTAGCGTTACATAGTAGAAAATATATTTTATGACTGAGTCTGTCCAGTGTTGTCCAGTGTCATACGTAATCAAATGGTAACGATTTGATATTTCATCGCACGGCCAGCTAGGCTAACCAATAAAATATGAGAGAACACTAAGAACATTTGCAGTTGTAGTTCACAAGTGGTTATAAAAATAGGGTAAGATCATTAAGATCTTTCTTTCGTGGACTCCATATGCCTGCCTTTTTACGACGTGCGAAGCAATCAATGTGATATCCAGGAAATGAGAAACATCTTCAAACATTTTAGTTGAATTGGCTAAGGTTGTTAATTAGCCGTTGAAGACGCAATGAAAAGGGCCGTTTAGGTTTTAAAGGCCCATATAAGCCTGTCGGGTTTTTAACCCAATATAATCAGAGCCTGTGGGAAAGTTGCAAGAACTTTTTGTTTCTCGTCAGTTACTCAAGAGTCGAGACTTGCTGAAATCAAATATATTGAAAGTAAGGTTTCTTAGCTTTTTGCTATTGATGTTGTGTTAGTAACTTGCCAAAGTAATTTCTAATTTTTACACCATCGGTTATGAGAAGCTTCAATCAACCATACACTTAGACCATGATTAACCCGAGGTTCTTATAGTAGGGTTCTTAGAAAAATATAAGAAATTGGGTCTTAACTTTTAACTAAAAAAACTAAGAATCGGTTTTTCCTAAGAACTCCACTCTAAAAACTTCGGATTAATCATGCTCTTGGAGCAACATTATTGGAGATTTCTTACTTTGGGATTCTAAAAATATATATATATATATATATGTGTATGTATATGTTATATATGCATATGTAATTACAGGTTCTTAATTTTACGGGAAACCCAACCGAAAGTTTCTTAATTAAGAAAAAAAAAAACCTCCCTTTAATATTTTTCCTACTTCGTGACTTATGGCAACGAGTTTTAGGAATATATAGACAATTGCAAATATACCATCTAGAATAATTTTTCTTCTCTATAGTATTTGAAAATTAAATAATATAAAAATAAAAAAGAATAGAAAGGTGAAATGGATTTCTTGTTTGAGAGACTGAGATTTTTTTAGAGTTTTCTCTAATTGATAAATATTTTAATTATAAAAAATCTATCATTAAGAGACTTATGGGGTTTCTCTCCATGGTATACTTGAGTGAGAGCTGAAACATAAGTTTGTCAGAGGCAGAGGCAGAGGACAGAAAACATATAAAATGAAAAAACGATGATTCTTTCGATGATGAACAAACTTATACAAAACTACTCCATAAAGAGAAAGCAGTAACCAGTAGGTTTTACATTACATACACAACTTATCACACAAGTATAAAGAAAATCAAGAAATAGAGTTCAAAAGCAAAGAAAAGAAAGAGAAAGGCATGCACGCAAACAAGCAAAGAAAAGGAGCCGTTATTTATCAAGTTTGAGGATGAGTTGTTGCACGGCCTCTTTCGCTAACACTGTTTTCCGCGAATTTCTGGCTTGCCATATGTAAGTTCTTAGCTTTCTCTTTAGAGCTCCACTCCGAGAGGTAATAATCTTCTTCAGTTACTTTCTTGGAGGAAGGTCCACAAAACATACCTCCCCATTGTGGAAAGTAAATAAAACATATTGGTAACGAACATGCAATGGACATTATCCCCATTAAAGTTATACCAGTCTCTCTCGAGTATGTTGACCCTTTGAAGAATATCAACTGAGTTAAGACCGCACCTACATTGCCTCCCGCTCCTGTCATTCCAGATATCACCCCAAGTGATCTGCATAACCAAATAGCAAATACGTTAGATAACTAGTCGAGTTACAAAAACTAAAATCACCATCCAGATAATTATATAGTGAAAAAACGTTACCTTCTAGAAATGAAGGGAACAACGCCAAAGGTAAGTCCACATGAAGCTTGGACGAATACAGAAAAGATGAGCATAACGACAATAGACCACGGCAAGGAATCAATTTGGCCAAGACATGCACACAACACACCTCCTAGTGTTTGAATAATCCACCAAGACCACAACCTTCCTCTCATCCCAAACCGCCTCGCCATTAGATCCGACATGATTCCTCCTCCGGGTCTAGCGAAAAAGTTAGCCAGACCAAAACTGGCTGCTATAATCCCAGCTGTGTTGAGGTTTAAGTGGAATCTATCGAAGAAATATTCAGCGATGATGTTGTCTATTGTGAGCTCAACTCCAAAACAATAGCCGTAGGCTAATGCTGTGATCCATCCTCTATAGTTGGTGATACCATGAGTGATCACTTTCCCCACCTCATCTTTCTCTTTCTCTCCAGATTTGTGCATTGCCCAATAATCTCCATCAGGAAGATCCTTTTAACATATAAAAAATAAAAATAATAAGACAAAGCATAAGTGAGACTGTCGCATCAACCTTGACTTGCTTGTAATAAATTAATATCTCAGCCAATTACATTTAATGGTTTATTAGTCATTATATATAACCAAAAACCGGAAAATTAACCAGATAATTAAATTGAATAAACCGGTATACCTGACCGAACAAGAGAACGGCGAAAGCAGAGAAGGTCTGAAAGAGACCAGGGATAAAGAAAGCGATCCTCCAAGCCGTGAACTTAGTGGCTCCCATTTGCCTGATCACCGAGAACACGAGCGGCATGATCAGCTGCGTCGCGCCTCCCCCGAGGTTTCCCCACCCGGCGGCGATACCATTAGCCGACCCCACCACAGGTCCCGAGAACATCGAGCTCATCCAGAACTGCGTCGAGACAAAAGTGGCGAGCGAGAACCCCGCGAAGAACCGGACCATGATGAACCCCATCGGCGACTTGATCCCAGCCGTGAAGTACACGGCGGGAGCGGTGGAGAGGGTCAACGCGGCGGAGGCGAGACGCGGGCCGAAGAGGTCGCAGGCCGTGCCCATGACGAGACGGGCGAAGACGGAGCCTGACACGGAGGCGATACCGGCGTTTCCGATGTCGGTGGCGGTGAGGTTGAGGTTCTCTCGGATGACCGGGAGGAGAGGCGGGGCAGCGAAGGTGGAGACGAAGCAGCAGAAGAACTGAAACCACGAGAGGTGGAAGGCTCTCATGTGAGGCTTAGCGACGGAGAAGAGGCGGAACGTTGTCGACTTGTTCTCGGTGTCCACCGGAAGTGAGAACCTCCGAGTGGTGGTGGTGGTGGTGGCGGTTCCAGATTCTCCTCCTTTGCCTTCGATATCCATTTCTTGTGAGGTTTGGAGAAGCTAGTGAGGGTTTAAGTAGGGGTTTGAGAGAATGAGAGGAAGATTCTTGATGGATCTGTGGGTTTGAGGTTGTGAGTATATATAGAGAGAGCAGAGTGTAAAGGGCCTTCTGACATTTTCTGGATATTCTTGTGAAGCGTGATGTCATCATATTTTTTTTATTTAATGAATGCTATATGATTATTTTAACGCGATCGTAATTATTATTTTTATGCATTGTTTTCTGCTTTTTAGTGGATTTCGGTTTAGCTAGGTAGAAGCAGTGGCCTAAATATAATATTCTTTCGGTTTCAGATATTATATGGTTTAGATTTTTTCGTACTAATTAAGGAAGTAGTTAAATAATATTTATTTTATAGTAAAATTTAAATTCAAATAAATAGAATATAATTTTATTAATTTAGTCGGTTTAGAAAAATTTCTATTACGACATCTAGTAAATTTTAAGTTTGGTTAATATTTGGTTGATGTGTGAGATATAGAACAATCATTTTAAGATCAGTTGTTCGGATCGATTAAGGATCAAACCAGTCATAATCTCAGCATATACACATACGTACAATATTGCATCAGATGAATACATTCATCGGACTGTTCTAGCTCTTGATCTTTTTTTATTTCATCGAATGTTTAAGTTAGTTGAATAAGAAAAACTTAAAATACTAATGTATAATTTTCCGAACTTTTACTTTTTGTTCTGTTTATCATATTATAGCCATCTAGGTATCAATTAGTTGTTGTACTTTTTATTATATCAGATTAATGTTCGAAGTCAATACTTGAGAGTTGAGACTCGGGGAATAGTAGCTTCGTTTGGCCTCTTTAATCATGGCAAAGGTAAAGTCTTCGAGGCAATAACTTTGGCAAAGTCTTAATTACAACAATGTGTTACAAAATTTCCAACTTGTTTCTTTCTTAATTTTTCATTGTCTGTAAATCTCATGTATGCAATGATTTCTATATAGAAACAAAACATAATTTTATGATTTAGATCCATCTAAAATCGTTAGAAATTCATAATTCGATTCAAGGGATTTATTGAATAGTCTGAAAGAATGAGAATATGAGATCAATATTTTACATATCAAAGAACAGAGAGACTAACTTGGAGATTTGCATAACCAAAATCTTATTTTCCAATCTATCTCTTGCCGAGTTCGATACCTCCATAATTTAAATGTTATATTTTATTGTTTATATATAATATATATATATTCTATAAATTTGATCTATTTAAAATGTCAGAAACTAAACTTCAATTTTTATTGAATATTGTAAAGACATGAAACCAATATTATATATATACACACATATATATATATATATATTATTTAGAGAATTATAAAACCAATTTTCGAGTTTATCTTTTCCATGAGATTGTTAAACTCGAATGTTATGTCTTTTTCTATTGCATTAATGACATTTACAAAGTAACAACAAAGTTTATGTCATCAATGAAAAATATTTTCATGTTAAATATTCATTAGAAAGTAAAATTTATATATATATATATATAGTAAAATAAAGAAAATTGATTGTAGTGTTAATCCATTTTGCATTGATTTGCATTGTTGGAATTCTCCTAAACTGCCTTTCAAAGGGCGGCCGTCAAGTCTCTTTGTAATAAATTTGTATGTGTATGATGAGTGTTCCATAAGATAACTCTTACATTCTAGTGTAACAGTTAATAATAGCTCACAAAATAGCTGATACAATTCAAGAACAAGACATACGATACTACTTTATGTCATCTGTCCAAATTCAATACACACAACCATCTCATCGAAGACAAAGATGGAATGATCAACAAAAGAAACTTATTCAAAAGCCATAAAATACATAAATCGGATAGCAACCAGAACCATAAACCGGATATTCCTAAAATTAAAGAAACCGTTACTACAACATAAAATTTTAAACCAAACTTTCACCTAGAACCATCTCAACTAATATAAAACGACCATTAAACCGTCTTTGAAACTAAAACATGTAAACCACATTCATAAACATCCAAGCCAGAAAAACTAGTATAAAGACTGGGGAGACAACTTCAAAAGACATACAATACTACTAGTTTTTACAAAATAAAGCTAATTTACATAACTTAAAATATACGTCTCTTCCTTTTTGTACTTTTCTTAATTATCATAAGGTTCACTAACCACAATGTCTTTGAACATAACCATTCCTAAAAGCAAGCCGTTTATTTGGACTACTGATAAAAGAAAATCATACAGGAATCGGTTTTTAAGTTGTGAATATTCTGTGGGTCCAAATTTGCTGACTTTTTAATAATATGTGTGGAATCCTGGGAGCGAAGACTTGGCATCTCCTTATCGTCTGGACCTCGTTGGAATACTATGAACTACTTCAGAGAGATAGATTCTCTTTCTCTGACTTTTCTTTGACATTTAGATATTAAAATCTGACGTCAGAGAAACCTCAGCAAAGTTACGAGCCCTCGTATTTTTCTTAGAAACAGTTAGAGAACAGACAATCACTAGTAATGATATTAAGTTACTTTTGTGGCCATTTAAAATACCAATAGTTATTCTCTTTATGTAATTAAAACCCAAATCACCATCACAGTTAAAGTAATAGTATTTATTTTTCAGTCGTCACACTTGTTGGAGAATTATAAAAAAGTCTTGAAGTTCCGTACCAAAAATATTACGTCACTTTTCAGTGGGCCTGGGGATGTGAAAAGAGTTTACTTATTTCAAAATGATTTTAATATTGCGTATTTCATGATCAATGATGTTTAGTATCAATTATTTTACTATTATTATTATAACCCAGCCGCATATTCCAAAAGTCGTCTAAATGAATTTTCAAATCAACCATCTGAATCTCTTAAGAGTAGAAAAACAAATTATCCAACAGAGAATGCAATTTGAATTATTAAGAAACATAAATCAAACCTGGCTGCACGATTGAACTAAAGATGTGAACAAAGAAAATGATATACGATTGACAGGGAAGTGATTTAGACACGAATCAAACCATGGATTCCTATTGGTCAAATATAATTGGACTATTCTTATTCAACATGTGGTAATTTTTCACCACTGGTTTTAGATTCTTTCTTCACGACATGTTCTTTCGTATAACTAATCAGGATGGAGCCCGCACCGCACGGACCGGTTTAGCTGTGCATACAACGAAATATATTGCTGACTTTCTTTCGCTAGTAACATTATTGCTAGCACATCGTATAAAATTTGACTTACCAGCTTTACCTAGAAAGCTGGATAACACATGAAATCCATCTTAACCTTTGAATTCACACTAGATAACTTACCAGACGCTTTGCAATACAGTTTTATTAATGAAGGTTTATACAGTTTTATTGATGGAACAAATGAGGTAACAGCTATAAGCTAGAAATGAGGTATTGTATCTGACTGATCACAAGATGTTAGGTTTAGTATACGGTTCAGATATAGTATTGTAATATTGTATGTGTAGTAAACGATTTCAAGGCGTATATAGATTTAGCATATGATTTGTTGTATGTAGATGTTAACTAGAGAAGAAACAGCAATATTTAGATGATACGCTGCCCAACAGGATAGAAAATCACTGACCTATATGGTTCAAAGACTGCATGAATTTGTTTAGAACATATTCAGATACTTGAACCAACATTCTCATCTATAATCTGGGGATTTTATTTAATAACATTGTCATGGACACAAAAACTTTAAGACCATACACGAACAAACAAACCAAAAAACGGCAAGTAGTCTCAACGCTTCACGACACAGCTGGCTGCTAATTAGGCCGATTTTTTAGTTACTGGGCCTTTGAGTTAAGAAAAGCCCATCACGTGAGTTCCACGTGGGGGTAGGATCTGAGAAAAACCCTAAGCGAATCACTCGTGGCCTGGGAGGAGACGCCGCCGGAGTCGCTGATAGAGAGAGAAAACAGGTACGTCCTCTGCGGCGATTTCACCTTCTCCCTCTCTCTCTCCGTATCGACTAAATCTGTTCATCGTAAAAATCGTTTGCTTATAAGAGTTCATAGGCAAATTTTAGATCCGAAACTCGATTTGATTTCTTCACTTTTTGCGTTGTTAGGTCGTCTTTGATCTCACACCCTCTCTCTCGAGACACGAAAAAATGGCGGATCAGGAGGCAGACACCAACATCGAGATCTGGAAGATCAAGAAACTGATCAAAGGCCTCGAATCGGCTCGAGGCAACGGGACGAGCATGATCTCCCTCATCATGCCGCCGCGCGACCAGGTCTCCCGCGTCACCAAGATGCTCGGCGACGAGTACGGAACCGCCTCCAACATCAAGTCCCGAGTCAACCGCCAGTCCGTACTCTCAGCCATCACCTCCGCTCAGCAGAGGCTGAAGCTCTACAACAAAGTCCCCACCAACGGGCTAGTTCTCTACACGGGAACCATCGTGAACGATGATGGTAAAGAGAAGAAAGTCACGTTCGATTTCGAGCCCTTTAGGCCCATTAACGCTTCGTTGTATTTGTGTGATAATAAGTTTCATACGGGTGCGTTGAATGAGCTGTTGGAGAGTGATGATAAGTTTGGTTTTATCGTGATGGATGGTAACGGGACGTTGTTTGGGACTTTGAGTGGGAACACTAGAGAGGTGCTTCATAAGTTTACCGTTGATTTGCCGAAGAAGCACGGGAGAGGAGGGCAGTCTGCGCTTCGTTTCGCGAGGCTTAGGATGGAGAAGAGACATAACTATGTTAGGAAAACGGCAGAGCTCGCTACGCAGTTTTATATCAATCCTGCTACTAGTCAGCCGAATGTCGCGGGTTTGATTCTTGCTGGTTCGGCTGATTTCAAGACGGAGCTTAGCCAGTCTGAGTTGTTTGATCCACGTCTTCAGGCTAAGATACTGAATGTTGTTGATGTCTCTTACGGAGGTGAGAACGGTTTCAACCAAGCGATTGAGCTCTCTGCTGAGATTCTATCCAACGTGAAGTTCATACAGGAGAAGAAACTGATTGGGAAGTACTTTGAGGAGATAAGTCAGGACACGGGGAAGTACGTGTTCGGTGTGGAGGACACTCTGAAGGCTCTGGAGATGGGTGCGATCGAGACGCTGATCGTGTGGGAGAATCTTGATATCAACAGGTACGAGCTGAAGAACAGCACGAGCGGGGAGATAGTGGTGAAGCATTTCGGGAAAGATCAGGAGACTGATCAGAGCAACTTCCACGACGCGGAGACTAACGCTGAGCTTGAGGTTCAGGAGAAGATGCCTCTGCTCGAGTGGTTTGCGAACGAGTACAAACGTTTTGGGTGCACGCTTGAGTTCGTGACTAACAAGTCGCAAGAAGGGTCGCAGTTCTGCAGAGGGTTTGGTGGGATCGGTGGGATGCTTCGTTACCAGCTTGACATGAGGACGTTTGATGAGTTGTCGGATGGTGAAGTTTACGAGGATTCTGATTAGAGTTGAAAAAACCTTTGGTGCTGGTTTCAGATCGATACGGTGAGGGAAAATGTGGTATAAGATGGTCTGTTATCATTGCTTGTCTCTTTCTTAAGCTTTTTATCTTTCTCCAACAGTTATCTGTGTGTTTGCTAGACAGTTTTTTGTTGTAATTGATTCTATTTTGAAGGTTCTGGACATCTTTCTAGTTTCTGGTTTCAACTATACATTTCAACTACTTGATCGATCGATAGTGCTAGTTAATTGTGATACATGTATAAGGCTCAGGAGTCTGGTGTAATCTTGGTAAATGGCGTCATATATATGAGAGCTAATTAACAAGGATCAATTTGACAATTCTCAAGCTTTTGCAGAATCATCCTGCACTGTCTCTTGCTCGGTTTTCAGTTTTCATCCACTCATACCGACAAAACTCCGATGTTTCTTTAACATTTCAATTGCACATTCTTCATGTAAACATATATCCTTTAAGAAGAAAGAGATGGATGCGCTGTTTACTCTTTTTCTAAGTGTGTTTAACGTGTTCTTGTACAAGAGCAAAGCATTAGAAACACACATTTCTCAAAAAGCCTTTTGAAATAATTGGGAAATGACCTTTTACTAAAAGGTTGAAAAGCAGCAAAACACATGTTTTGTTTCAAAGCTAAAGATAAAAACAGTTATGATATGAAATACATGTTTATAACTTTGATGAAACTAAGTAAGTAGAAAACTACTGAACTAAAAAACAAGGCTTAGACCACAGATACTTCTTCACTTGACTCATCAAACCAGACCGGTGTAACCGACAGTATCTAACAGCACTGCTTTGATCTGTTCAGGCACCACATCATGTCCTTCTTGGAATTGCTGATTAGTGAAAAAAAAAACCAAAACATATTATTAATAGTTACCACCGCTAACCATTAATTTTCTCAAACTAACTACTTTTTTGACTGCTTAGTGTACTAACTTAATAAGAGAATACCTCAGCGCGGAAAACATCCAAAGCAAACCCGTTGAAACAGCTGATAACAGCTTGTTGAACATCCAGTCCTAAGTTATCCAAAGCTCTCATGGTGGAAAGTAAAAGACCAGGTCTACGTCCACAGAACATGTGAATGTTCACTGCCTTTCCTTCTCTTAACTTAACCTCAATCTACATTATTATATATATAAAAAAAGTAAATAACAAAAACAAAGAAGAAGCCTTACTAACTAATCAAATAAAGCTTACTTTTGCTTCCTGGCCTCTAGGACTTGGCAAGGAGGAAGACAGACACAACTCTTCCTTAACAGGGTAAGTTGTTAGCGCTGAAGAACTCGGTGGAGGAGTAGTTTCAAGTTCGGTATGAAGATCATTGATTCTCTGTAAAAGCTCTTTAAGATAATCAATAGCATCACCAAGTATCGATGCTCTATCCATCTGCATCCACTCAAAGGAAACAAGAATCTGCATGAAATCTTAAAAGGAGAAGAAAGAAAGAATCTTTTTAACTTACTTTGCTGATCTTGGGAACAACTGATCTAAGCATGTAAAGCCTGTCGTTAAGCTTCTTCCTTCTTCTTCTCTCAGCCATTAGATTCTTCGCAGGCATTCCTTTATTCTTCTTGCCTTTGTTGTTGTTATGCTCATCAGAGATGATGTCGATGATTCCTGTGCTCGCGTCATCGAGATTCTCTCTCTCGTAGCTTGATCTCCTCATCTCGGAGGAAGACTCTGAGTTGCACGTTTTGCTGCTTGAGCTCTGACGCATTGCAGCTCGTTTCTGGAACAGTGTCGGCTGTGAGGTGGATGAAGCTAAGACGTCTAACGGTTTCAGAATCTTAGCTCTGTTCTCGAACACACCGTTGGCGACTCCAGCAAACTCGAGAGGACTGAATCTGTTACCTACTCCGGTGGTGTTTCCCGGAGGTGAACTCATTCCAGCGAAGTTCATGGAGTTTGGAGTCTGGTTTACATGTGTCTGTCCGAAAAAACCAGAGCTGAAGCCGAGTTCATCAAAAGGGTTGTTGTTGATGTTGCTGTTGTTGTTGTTGTTACTGGTGGGGACGTTGAGGAGAGAAGTGATGCCGCAAGTTTTTGTAGCTAAGAAAGACTGTTCTTGTTGTTGTTGTTGTTGTTGTTGTTGTTGTTGTTGTGGAGCAGGGTCGAGTGTGAAGTGTTGCAACGGAGAAGAAGTATCAATAGATTGCTGCTGAAGAAGGAGGAGGAGATTCTCTGAAGGGTTCAAGGGAAGCCCACCACTGAATCTGAGGTCGTTATGGAGGATGGTTTGAGCACCGTGGTGTAGTGGTTGTGGGTTGTTGAACCAGTTTTCTTCTGTGTTTCTGACCCACGACACAGATTCATCCTCGTTATGGCCTGCCTGAGATTGTTCACCGGCGTCGTGAAGCCAAGTTCCGTCGCCGTTCATAGCTCTTCCACTAGAAAGTTTCAAACTTTGGGAGAAAAAATGAAAACCTGAAAAGGGAGACAAGGCGAGAGAAACGGAGAGATATACTTTGAATATTTTTCCAAAGAGAGGTTTTCTAAAAGGGAGGCGTTAAAGTGGAATCACGAGGATCTGATGAGGATGGCTGATCAAAAAAAAAAAAAAGGGAAGATAAAAAGATAGAAAAATTTCAGAGCTCAAAATCCTAAAAGCTAAAGACTTGCCACTGATTCTCGTGACGATCCCTTTGCTTTGCTTTACGTCTCTCACCTCCTTCACTTCATCTTTGCCACCTCTCTCTCTCTCTCTCATTTTTTCTTTTTTCTTTGGAACTAGTTCAGTTACATAGTGTGTCAGAACGTTAGGAAGATAATTAGCAAATGCTAAACTCCGACCGTTAGTTCTTATTACAAACTCACAAACAAACTGTAATTTGGTTGACAATTATAAAGTTGAAAACAACTATGTAAATATAAAATAGTCAAATAAGAATATCCGAGTATTACAAATTTCATCTTTGTATTTGCCTTTTGGATTATAGTAAGATACAACTTAAATCAATTTTCGACCAAAAAAAGAGAATCCAATATTTCAAGATTAACTTGGATAAAAGATGTCGGAAGCAATGGTCCCTTTCTTTTATAACAACGAGGCCATGGTCCCTTTTCTTCATCTTCCTTTACATCCACTCATTTTTTAAAAGAAACCAATTAGTTTTTTTTTGTCTTTTGAAACTAGAAACCAATTAGCTTCCAATAAAAGAAAAATATATCCACAAAACAACAAGTTTTCACACTGCTGTAACGCTGATTACTTTTCTTATGAGCATTCTTCAATTAATCAATTTTTGATTTATTTGTAAGTATCTCAAAACCTCTCCATCTATATCATATTACTTTTTAAATATTTTTTTTGGACTTATGAAAGCTAGTGTAATTTTATTATGTTAAGAATGATTAACTCACTGTAAAAATACACCAACCAGGTCAATTGACTATACTTACTTTATTCCATCAGACAAAAATTCATTTCAAACCCTAGAATAATCTATGGCTAATGGAAAACAAAATGTGTTACGTGAAAGCCAAGATTGAATATTTTGAGCCAGGCCAGGCCGGCCCAATATTATTTGCTAAGTTTAATAGAGTTTCCCAAAAAAAAAAACTGGTTTGGGCCGTACCAGTGAGATTCAAACTCTCTAATCCCTCTGGAAGTTTACAGCTCATCAAGATCTGAAAATATCATTCGCTGGAAGCATCAGCATTACTCTACCGGGTTAACCTCCTCGCCGCCGCAACTTTCCGAGCACTTTGAAACAAAGAGAGATGGGTTCATCACAGTCTTCACAGCTCCTCGACGAAGAAGAAGAAGAAGAAGATGACGACGAAGACGAACCAGAAATCGAAGAAGATGTCAACGACGGACTGAACATGAACAGAAGAAGAACCGAGCTGGACAATCTCTTAGTGAAGAAAGTCCTCGAGCAAGAGCCCGAGATGCTCCCATGCCACGCGTCCGCTTCCCCGCTCTCTCCTCAGCTCTCTTCCCTAGGAACGCCTCGGATCGGACCTTCGATCAAAGTCTGGGACCCTTACAACGTCCTCTCCCCACCTCCTCATCCTCCTCCTCCGCCTCATCTCTTCTCCCGTGTCTCCTCCTCCGCGGAACACGATCGCGGGGCTGTGACGGAGGTGTATCTAATCAGCCACGGAGAGTGCGATCTCGACCTAAGGCCTGATCTGATTGGAGGGAGGTGCCACGTGGCCACTCTCACACCCAACGGGAAACGCCAGGCGAGGGCTCTCGCCGTGTTCTTGAACTCCGAAGGTGTTCGGTTCACCTCCGTCTTCTCTTCGCCTCTGGATCGAGCTAGATCCATGGCCGTTTCCGTTTGCCAGGTATCTCTCTCTCTCTGCTCTTCTCTTTCTCACTTCAGATCTTAAGGCTGTGTTAGAGATGAATCATTCTATAGTATTGTAAGATCGATTCGACTTGATTCTTAGAAAACTGCTATGAATCGTGTTCATTGGAGTCTGATACTCTTCATAGAGTGTTTAGAATAGTTGAAGAAGAAGAAATGTAGTTTTGTAAGTGATTCTTGATTAACTGCTGCGTTGATGATGCTTTATGTAGGAAATGAATTTTCCAGAGGAGCATGTACAGTCATCAGAGGCCATTGTTGAGATGAGTCTAGGAGACTGGGAAGGATTCCATAGATCAGAGATCTACACACCTGAAACTATGAGTTTGATAGAAAGATGCCAACCTGATTTCTCACCTCCGTCGGGTGAATCACTCAGACAAGTCGAGTTTCGGATGGTTCAGTTTCTGAATGGGCTTACTGAGAAGCTCAGGTCTAGTACACATCATATCAATGCCCGAGGAGGGTTGTCGCAGAGTAGTCCTCACTCGCTAGCCTCGTCTATTCATCGTCCAAGCCTTACGAGGAAGAAGTCTGGGAAGAGCAGGTTTCAGGTGATGAACACGACGGGTGGTGATCACGAGGGTAGTGAAGAGATGTTTAATCATCAGAACGATGAACAGCATTTGGGTGATATAAACGCCAAGAGCTCCTCTTCTCAGCTCCCGACCTGCATTGGAGTTTTCACACATTCGTTACCTATAAAGTGTCTTCTGACCGGTGTACTCGGGTGCAGCTCGGTAATGACGCATAAGATCTGCGTGGAGGATTCCTCCGTGACCGTGTTACAGCATTCGTGGAAAACCGGGTGGCAGGTAAAGCGGTTGAATGATACCGCTCATCTTCGACTGTTGTAGCATCATCATCAGATCCTTTTTACTCTCTAAAAACCTGGTAAAAATTATCAAGACGTTCACACGCCACTTGAGTCTGCAGATCGACAAGGTTATGATACTGCCACGAACGAGCCTCTTGTATTGTTTGTTTTGAGAAAGAAAAAAATTGCTAAAGGATTAAATCGTTAAATTTTTGTTTGTCTTTAGCCTCTTTGTTTTGTTTGATTCATTTCATTTGCAAGTTTTCTAAAAGAATCTTATGTAATTCTTATACTATTAAGCAAAAGGTAAAAAAGAAATCTTATATTTATGAATCATTACCACATTACTTACCCTTAGGTGGTGGAAGTGTGAAGAGGTAAATGCAATCACATGACTTAAGAGGAAGAAACAAAAAACAGCGATGTGAAACAGTTAAGACCCATATTGTAGTCCGTGAACACATTCATTCATTTCTTTGTTTCTTAGTAAGACACGCACATACACACATGGGAACACAAGAATCTGTCTTCTTCTCTGTTCTATTATTTATAATCACTAGGAAGGAGTATCTTTCTTTAGCAGAACAGAAGAAGAAGAAAAAGAAACACCCATGGCTTTGTCTTCTAGCTTCTCAGTTTCTGTGTTTCTCTTGATCGTTGTGTCGGTTCAATGGACTCTGGTTTGCAGTGAACCCACAATCTTAGCTTCTCCTGCTGTCTTACCCAATGGCAATGCACCGGATATGTCTTCGTTTTTTCCTTCTCCGACCAAAGACCGGACATTCGATACTGCTGCATCTCCTGCTCCAGAAACAGAGGCCCCTGGTCCTAGCTCAGGCCAGTTTAATGGGAAGATTGCAGGCATCTCCATGCGGCTCCGTCCTGATCTTTCTTTGGTTCTCGTCATTGTTGGCATCTATAGCTTTCTATCTTTACTTTATTGATGTTGTTATCTTTGTGTTTCGCTTTTAGAGTGTCATCTTTACTCCGAGTCTTTTTTTTTTCTGTTCTTAAATCTCACGAACTTCAACATGTACTACGTTGATAATGTTACACTTTATGTGTATTTATTTCTATAAGAAAATACAATTAAACAGTATAATTTCCTTAAATGCACTCTAATAAAAGTTTGGAATAATACTATACGTTCTACAGAGGTCAGATGTGTTAGTCCTTTTGTATCATCCAAAAATCATGTGACTTCTGCTGATTGATAACTGAACTTTATGAAGAAAGAAAATATAAACAAAATTGTGTCAGTCATATTTGTTTTCTTTTTTAATAACATATAAGCGCTGTTCGGCGGACAAACGCTGTGGCTGCAGCAGCGATCAATATTTACAAGGCAAATTCAACGGGTTTTGAAAACTAAATCTGACGCCAACAAGTCGACGGAGACACAATCAGCGGAGGTCGCTAACGCTGCTACCTTTCAGCGTCAGATTTATTAGTTATTTTTGCCGCAGCGATTAGAAGAACAGATTGGCTTTGTCCCGTCAGCGGTGTATTAGCCATGGAAATAAGTGTAGTTTTCGAACGCCGACGCTGGTCGTAGCGTTTGCAAAAAGAACAGAGCTATAATTGAATAATAATGTTCTGACTGATGAAAAGTAGCTTAAATTTATAATATGTTACAGTGAAATAAGAAAATATTATTATTCAAGAAGGTAGCAAACTGTATAACCTCTTCTCCTCCACAAGTATCAGAAACTCACCGGAATCCAAAGACTCCGGCCATAATTAAATTACAGTATCTTAAGTGCCACCTTAATATTTCCTTCTTTTTATTTTGAAAAAATCAAAATATATTACGGAAAAAAAAAATGAAATACAGAGAACACAAACAAACATAACAGATGAAGACTGAGATGGAGAAGAAGCATCAAGCCAATCTCTCATCATTTTCAACCAAGGTTGATCGTGAAGGAGACATAAGGATGTGTCTCCGAGTCACCTGCTAAACCAGCCATGGCTGCTCCTGCATCCTCCTCGCTTTTCCAGTATAAACTGCATTATGTTTTCATACAATCAGACTCAAAAATTCAAATCTAAATCGCATTTAACTACTTATGGAATCAGCTTCCATGTAACCGACAGAGCAGAGACTTTTAATATACCTGTTGGTAGAATCACACAAGCGTTCAAGAATGGAGCGTACTTTCTTTTCACTCTTCACAGCCGGAGACAAGACGCAAGCCTGGAAAATAACTCATGACAAGAGGAAGTAGTCTGGTCAGGGAGTTAACAGGGTTTAGGGTTGAAAAGGATAGCTTGGAGTCTTAACTTACCAAGAACGCAGGAGGTAAACCATATCTCATAATACTCTCGGCGAATATGCGCACAGCACAGAAATGCATCCAGGAGCTGAAAACCTACAGTTATAGACCAAACGATCAAGATTCCGGTATTGAATTATAAAATGATGTTACGAAAGCATAGGTAGAGCAATGTGTACCTCTCCATAGCTGGTGTAGCACCATTGCAAAAGTGAGGTTCTCAAACTTTCCTGATCCTGAACCAACTTTTCTAGCTCTTGTTTACGAGTCTCTTGTGCCTCAACGCTATGCTCAAAATCACGGATCTAGAAGAAAACGGTGTACAACATACGATGAACAAAGCTTTGAGAATCAACAAAATGTCTTCACGTGCACAGTGAATGAAATCAGTAAATATCACTACTACTGGCAGGTAATTATTTCTAATTTCTAAGGAAGCTTTAAAGTTCATATCAAGAAACTTGACTAGCAAAACTCACTTGGAACCCTTTCTCACGGGCACTTGTCCTGTAATTGTCTGCAACACGAGTAAAGAGAGTGACGGTGTAAAGAGCATACTCATTATCCTCAAACAATTTCTTCGAGGACCTAGGAACCTGAAAACAGTTTGGATATAGTAATTAATATCAATTTCACTGTGACGGAAGCTATTAAGTGGCTACAATTGGCCTATTCTATAAACTCAGCAAATTAACAACTTACCACATATTCGGTTAATGTCTCATAACATGCTAGCCAGTCTTTCTGGGAGTACTTTGGAACAACAGCAAGGAGAGTCACGAGATGTTCTGACGCAACAATATCTTCTGGTTTAACCAAGTTTGAGAGGTCACGAACAGCTAAGCTGTAACAAAAAGGCGGAAGACTAGATCAGCCACATTGCCATAAAATATAGAAAAAATGTAAAGAGAAACAGATAAAAGGACCAACAGCATAATTCTAAAACCTTAACATGTTAGATCATGCTACAAGCAAACTTAGATCGATCATCGATGAGATTGCTAAGTATGAAAAAGAGAAAGAAAACAAAAGCTCACCTTCCACTCTGCTTTCGGTTAATGGCATTGAGTTGACCGCGGACATTGTTATATTCAGCAACACGAACCTGAATATATGTGCAAGCAATCAGAGTCGTTAACACCACCAATTCATTTAATCACCAGACTATATTTCTAACCATAACGTAAAACAAGATCTGCAAACTACTCTTCACAAAGAAACTCCCATTATACAGACTTGTATACCAACAATAGACCCATCCGTCAAAATGTTAAGCTGCAATACCTTGAGATCATCCTCAATCTTGGCAACCTGAGACTGAATATTCTCCACAACCTCCTTCAAAGGTGACATTGTTGGGTACTTAGCTTCATCCCACACAAACCTAAAAAAAGGTCCCGAACTCAATCACCACCAAATCAGCAATCAACTCTTTGTGAATGAGGAAAAAAGTAAAAAACCTGGTGAGATAAGAATCAACAGGAACTCCATCAACCGTAAGAGCATTGCTCTCAACACCAGAAATCCTCTCCAGCTCCTCGATCTGTCTCCTGATCTTCTGAGAAACTCCTTCCACAAAGCTGTTCGACTACACATCTCAATAGATACATCATCATCATCAATCATGATCCAATCAAGAGAGGTAAACGCAAAATATATACCTTTAGCAGATCATCGCCAAGAGCGAGTAGAGAATCTAAGGTTCCAACACGAAGATTAGGTATGTTGAACTGCGAAATCGAAGAAATTAGATCGTAATCACAAAGATCTCTGCCAAATTATTTCAATCGAAATCGAGTAAAATTCAGAGTACCCGATAAACAGGAGTATCAAATGAATGCTTAGAGATCTGCTCCTGTAGACCATTCCACAAGGTGGTAGAAGAGTCCTTCACTGGTAGAGACACCACCCAGTACCTCGAAGTCATTGTTTCTCAATCTCTCTTTGTCTTCTTCTTCTTCTCCGATGGATCTCTACTTCTTCGATCATAATGGATAACCGGTTTGAAATATATTACTCATGAGAAGAAAACCAAACCGGTAAGATAGTAGCACTAGACCGGTTTAGTAACTCCCCGCACGTTCTCCACCGGACACAAAAAAAAAAAAATCTATCACGAGAAAATGGGCCTAGCTAATGGGCTGAGCCAAATACATATAGAAAATTACCGCGAAAATTCTAGGGTTACTTACAGTTTGCTTCTGTTTGCTCAAAAGCCCTAACTCGAACCCGCCGCGAGTCTCTGCAGCGTTGAGGAAGACGATTCATCTATGGCTGACGTTGAGAATCAGCAGGAATCATCCTCGTTTCCGGTGAAGCGTAAATCGGATCTCTGTTCCCAAGACGACGAGGATCAGGCGGCGAACAAGGCTCAGAAGCTTAATCCGTCCTCGAGCTCTGCTGATTCTGAGTCCAAAGACGTAGAAGCTAGTGGAATCGGCGGCGTCGAGAATCTGAATCAGTCCGCAGATGAAAAAATCGAGACAGAATCATCGGTTTCACTTGAGAAGGATGAGAATGGCGTGCCCGGCGATCTTGCTGCTGAAGAAGAGGAAGAAGACGATGATGGCGAAGAAGAAGAGGAGGAGGAAGAGGAGGTTGACAGGAAAGGAAAAGGCATATCGAGAGAGGATAAAGGAAAGGGAAAACTGATCGAAGTTGAGGAAAGTAGTGACGATTCTGATGATGATGAAGACGACGAAGATGGTGATGAATACGATGAAAGCGATTTGTCCGACGATCCTTTGGCGGAGGTTGATTTGGATAATATACTTCCGTCGAGGACTAGGAGACGATCGATCCAGCCTGGAGTCTACATCTCCAATGACCGTGGTGGAGTTAACGAGGATGATGGTGATAGCAGCGACGATAGTGATGCTTGAACCTTTAGCTATAACGACGGTTAGTGTTAAGAAGTCAAGATTTTAGTAAAGAGAGTCTGTCTGTGTTCAAGTGATTATTATTGGTCTTTAATCTAGTGTTTTCGAACTCTTGAACCGAAAGTGTGCTATATATATATCTATGATGTTATTGCAGTTCAGCTCATTGTGCCTCTCTTGAGTTTTCCTATCCAATTCGATTGATGCATAAAGTCCTCGTCTTTTCTCGATTCTGTGAGTGTGTAAAGTGTGTTGCTTGCGGTATGCTTGTGAATTTACATTTGAGAAAACTAGTATTGAATTGGTAGAGTTGAGTAAGTTTCGAGATAGTGACAAGGATTTTTTCTAATGGAGGCCATTTATAATCCTTGAAAGTCTTGTTTAAGATTTATTTGAGAAATGAGAATTGATCAAGGTTAGAGAGATGGGATAGGGTAAATACTTAGAGAGAATATAAGAGTACTAGAGATGATCAAAGATCACTCTGTTGGCAATGCCCCTCGCTTGAGTAAAGAATGAAACTTTTTTAAAAAAGTTTCCATTATCAATCATAGTCAAGAGAATTATACAACTCATAGGATTCTAAGCTATGATGAAGTTGTTCTGTGATTGCTAGGTACATCGTTTTTGGATGTTAATCTATTCAGCTTGTGAGAGAGTCTGTTGTGAGTTGTGACTGCTTCTCTAGACTTTTTATGCTAAAAGCTTCTCAACTAAATCTATGTTTTGATGCAGCGAATATCTCTGAGGGGTTAAAATGCTCTTTACATAGATTCGTATAGTTCAATTACAAGAGTTGCAGATTTTTTTTTTGTCAGGAGAATATCATCATTTTTCTTATGTTTTTAATGCACAAGAAAAAAGAGAGAACTGGACCACCAGGGAGTGACAATGAGAACTGAAAAGGGGTTCCTTTCTGAATCTCATATCGGGAGATTCATACATACTTTGTACATAAATCAATGATATGGATATGTGTGGTTGGTATGGTGAAATGTGTAATGCTGTGTTTGAATGTGTATGAATAATTGGGACATGCGTCATCATGAGGCTCTTCTTTTTGGGCCTTTGAATCAGGCCTTCGGCTTCATAGGATAAAAGGAAAAAGAATCTCATGAACCAACCAAAAGCTGAGAAAAAAGAAGAATGAGATCAGAGTTCTAGATGAACAAAAAACAAAAACTTTTACCAAGGATAGAGACTATACTGTAGTTTTATATTTCGGATATTTCAAATATATATATATATATATATCAAGGGTTTTCTGATATTATAAATTTTGATATCCAGAATACTTTTTTCATTTAGCAAAAAAAAAAAAGATTATGTTTTTTTCGTGATAGATTTCTTGGTAACCATTTGTCCGTGCTAAGTGTGTCTTAACAATTCGATAGTTTATGAGTTCTTTTATCGTATAAAGAATAATTTAAAATTTACTTAAAATATTAGTTTCTTTATATATGTCTAATATATTCATAAATAAATAAATATTGTATTTTAACGAATTTACCAGATAATTTACCCGCATTAACTAAGAATCCAAGATAATTAACCCGCATTAACTAAGGTGATATGGAGGTTGGTTGTACAGTAAAATCCAATAATTTCAGGCATTATCTTAGTCGACTAAAACCACTCACTATAGCTGGTGAAATTTTAGGTCGATGGTGAAAATGGAGATGATTACTAAAAGTGATGAGATAAAGATAGAGATAGGTGGCCTTCACATGGCAGCCATTGTAGCATATGATGAGTCAAGAGAGGTGAAATCATCACTCGTCTCCTTTTTACACAGTAAAATATAAACACTTTTCATGATAATTGAACATTAGCCCATACTATATGCTAGTTAGTAACGGCATAGGTATGAACCAAGTATAAAGACAAGTCTATTGCAAGTAGGATTTATTTTGTGAGTGATGAATAGTGGACTAAAGCTAAGACACTGAATGTAATTTGTTTCCACACATCAACACAGAAACAGCCAGTGAGGAAAATTCTTTTGAAGATTACGACGGGTAATAGTTGATATTATGTGATTAAAGATGGTCCTAATTACTTACAAATAATTAACAGGGAACCCATAGTTATCATCATTTTAAAACATTAGTTAAGCAAGAGAAATGACTCTTATTCAACCAGTAATCATGATTTGTTTTTGTGTACTCTTCATTTTTACCCCTATATCTAGATGTAATAATTTGCAAGTGGGTCTATAATTGAGTTTGATTATGAAGCCTATGCCACTTTCTTTTTTTTGTTTTTTCTTTTTGAATGTTTCTTAATGGTTGTTGTCTTGAGATTTTGTCCATTTCTTATGCATTTATTTTTTGTTTAGAGGATATATGTGCAAATACTAGTAATTGTGAGATATTTAAAATAATGTATATCTACCAAATCGAAATATACCATAGATTATATAGTCAGCGTCAACTCAGTTTCAGTTAAATTTTAAAACAATAAACTACTAGTTAAATCTTTTTCATTGGTTGAACATTAAATTTATGATTTTGTTTCAAAAGAGTTGTGAAGTAATCGAGATAGAACCCTACCCTTAACCACCTTCTTTTGAGGAAAGATGAAAGTTTGATTAGCTTTTGGATTTGTTTGGTTAAAAAATGTAGTATTATACAAAATATATATGTTGAAAGAGAGATAAAAACAAATTTCATGACCTTCTAATTCCGTAAATCCATCAATGGTGTTTTCGTGGCTGATTAATAAATGACTTTAACTGATTGATTATCTAATTTATACGTTTACATACGTTTAACGTGTCTAAGATGGTAATAACATATTCTCAGTACGACTGTACGTTTGAACTCTTTTATTTATATATATATATATATACAAATTGTGGTGAGTTGCACTTTTTAACAACCGCGAAAGATTATCTAACGAATCAAAACCTTTTTATTTATCACTAATTAATTAATTAATTAGCAGCGAATATTAATTATGTAATAAGAATATTATTTCGAGTTCGCTCCTATTGGCCGTGAAACTTTACGTGGCAATATGGTAATAATAGGAAAAAGAAAGGGCTTTTAGAAAAATGTCGCTTGCTCTGACACTAATACATCACTTCATCACCCTTTCTCTTTGTCGAAAGGACTCTCTCTCTCTCTCGTAAAACCAGTGGTGTCAAACACATGCACACCATACCACTCTTCAACGGTTAAGATTCCTTTCGTGGCTATCCGTCAAACCAATCTCCACCGTTGGATCTTCCACCCTCTCTCATAATCTCAAACCTAACCACGGTTAGTTTTTGGTCAGCTTGGTTTAGCATTTTTCCTCTGTTTTTATTTCCACAGAGAAAGAAAGAAAGAAAGAGAGTTCCTTTGCTTTGCTTGCGTGATCTTCTCTCTTCTCTCTTCTCTCTCTTCTCTCTCTCTTGATCATCTCATCATCATTGGACTTGGAAGAAGCAGTCCAGAGTTTTATCCTTAGATTCGATTCATAATTCTCAATCGAGTTTTTTACTTCTTCTTCTCCTTCTCTGTTCCTCGTAGATCTAGCTTCTCTGTTTCCCTGTAGATCTGAATCTAAAACCTTCATTGCTGTTACAGAGTCGAGTATTCTCGTGGACCCATTCATCTTTCTTCATCAAATCTCGAGACTTTCAATAAGCTCTCTGTTCTTCAGCTTAGCTTCCTCTGTTTCTTAAAGTCAAAGTCTCTTCCTTTCTAGTGAATGAACAGAGCTCTCTGTTCTCGAGCTTAGCTTCTCTGTTTCTTAAAAGTCAAAGTCTCTTCCTTTTTTAAGTGAATGAACAGAGCTACCAAGTCTCGGCTCTCTACCTCGGAGATGAATTACTTCCCCGACGAGGTGATCGAGCACATTTTCGACTTCATAGCTTCTCACAGAGACAGGAACTCGATCTCTCTGGTCAACAAATCTTGGCACAAGATCGAGAGATACAGCAGGCATCAAGTGTTCATCGGAAACTGCTACGCAATCAGCCCCGAGAGGCTGATCAGGAGGTTCCCCTGTCTCAGATCTCTGACTCTCAAAGGGAAGCCTCACTTCGCTGACTTCAACTTGGTTCCTCACGAGTGGGGAGGCTTTCTCCACCCTTGGATCGATGCTTTGGCTAAGGGACGCGTGGGGCTCGAGGAGCTGAGGTTGAAGAGGATGGTTGTCTCAGACGAAAGCCTCGAGCTTCTTTCGCGTTCATTTGTGGGTTTCAAGTCTTTGGTGCTTGTTAGCTGTGATGGGTTTACTACTGATGGCTTAGCCTCCGTTGCTGCTAATTGCAGGTAAGAAAGAGTATACAAAGTTGTACGCTTTTAGCTTTTAAGTTGTAACGTTTGAATCTTATTAGGCATCTTCGTGAGCTGGACTTGCAAGAGAATGAGATTGATGATCACAGAGGTCAATGGCTCAACTGTTTTCCAGACACCTGCACAACTCTCGTCTCGTTAAACTTCGCTTGTCTTAAAGGAGAAATAAATCTGTCTGCGCTAGAGAGACTTGTCGGAAGGTCGCCGAATCTGAAGAGCTTGAAGGTGAACCGTGCAGTGCCGCTAGAAGCATTGACAAGGCTAATGAGCTGTGCGCCGCAGCTGGTTGATTTGGGAGTAGGGTGTTATGAGAATGAGCCGGAACCTGAATCTTTTGCCAAGCTCATGGCTGCTATAAAGAAATGCACTTTGTTGAGGAGCTTGTCTGGCTTCTCAGAGGTTGCTCCCGTTTGTCTCACGGCGTTCTATCCGATATGTGAGAATCTCACCTCGTTGAATCTCAGCTATGCAGCTGAGTTACAAGGCAACCACCTCATAGAGTTTGTTCAGTTTTGCAAGAGAGTTCAACGGTTATGGGTTAGTTTGATCTCAGTTTCTTTCTCTTTTCATTATCAACCAACTTGCTAACACAACAACTCATGGTTCGTTCCTACAGATACTGGATAGCATTGGAGACAAAGGACTTGAGGTCGTTGCTTCTTCATGTAAAGAGTTAGAAGAGCTGAGAGTGTTTCCTTCTGATCCACACGATGAAGAAGACAACAACACAGCTGTAACTGAGGTTGGACTGGTCGCAATCTCTGCTGGTTGTCCTAAGCTTCATTCCATACTCTACTTCTGCAAACAGATGACAAACGAAGCTCTCATAACCGTGGCTAAAAACTGTCCGAACTTCATCCGGTTCAGGCTATGCATCCTAGAGCCAAACAAACCAGACCCCATCACATCTCAATCACTAGACGAAGGCTTTGGTGCAATAGTTCAAGCATGCAAAGGCTTGAGAAGACTCTCTGTCTCTGGTCTCTTAACAGACAAAGTCTTCCTCTACATCGGCATGTACGCAGAACAGCTTGAGATGTTGTCCATAGCTTTTGCGGGGGACACGGACAAAGGAATGCTCTATGTGTTGAACGGATGCAAAAAGCTGAGGAAGCTGGAGATAAGAGACAGTCCGTTTGGGAACGCTGCGCTTCTTGCTGATGTTGGTAAGTACGAAACAATGCGATCCCTTTGGATGTCGTCTTGTGAAGTAACGCTCGGTGGATGCAAGAGGCTCGCGAGGAATGCGCCGTGGCTTAATGTGGAGATCATCAATGAGAATGAGAGTGAGAGGATGGAGAGGAATGGAGAAGATGAAAGAGAGAAGGTTGATAGGCTTTACCTTTACCGAACCGTGGTTGGGACTAGAATGGACGCACCTCCATGTGTTACCATTCTTTAGTCTCTCCCATTTCTCGTATTGGTATTGTTTTAGGCTTCTTGATGTCGTTAGTTATAGCTCTTTCTCCAATGTACTTTGTTTCAGACAAGAACTGATTCTGTGCAAGTTGTGTTTTGAAACTTGAACCTGTTTTTTTTTGGCAATTCTTAGCTACGTGGCACTTGCTTGTTTTGATCTGTGTTAATAGAGTTTTTGTTTTTATCAAATATCAAGTAGATTTTTTTTTCAAATAATACAGACAAATTACAAAGAACATACATAGGATTCTTCTGATCCATGTCGTGGAGTAGTCCACTCTCAAACAAAGAGGTACATGATTAACAGACAATGAAACATTCACAGTATATAAAGACAGAGAAATAATGGCCTGTCTTGGATTTGATTTAACATATAATGGGACTGTAAATGATGATAGTAAGAAGAGATGATCCGGGGAGAAGCAAGGGCATTCTCAGAAGCATTCCTCCAACAGACAGCAACAGCATAGAGCAGCAAGACTGCAATTCGCAACCCAGTGGGTAAAAGAAAAAAAAAAGATACGGTTAATCGAACACACAAGAGAATTAAAAAGCAGAAGGAATAATCTTTAAGCCAATCATAAGTCTTTTACTACACAAGGTTTACACTCAAGTTGAGCACAAGAAAAGTCGTAGATGACATCGACACTAGAATTTCAAAGAATATACCTTTATTTACAGATTTATACAAAAAATAGTTTGGTTAGGCAGAGATCCACTAGAATCATTGAGTGAAAAGATCATGCCCAAAATCTAGTTAGAGAGTGTCACATGCTCCTATTATGAATAGCTCTAAACTCTATCGCATATGCCAAGAACCTTCCTTAGAAGAAGATCAAACAGAGCACTAAAGCTAAAGATCACTACGAATATGCTGCACAAAGATTCCTTTTAAAGGAAAAAGAAGTCAGATTCTTGTGTGACTATCACAGTAGATTGTCTAAATTCAACTCACATTATGTGACTTATCCATACATCAACTCAAGGAACCTGGTTCCCATCAGGATCATTTGGATCAAAACACAAGTTCAATGAACCCAAAAAAACATTAATCAGTGAGTGACTTTTAAACCCACACGTAGCTCCTAAAGTGTCACACATCAATCAACACAACTAGCTCTAAAGGTTATATTCTTTTTTTTTTTTTAAAAAAAAAATCCTAAAGGTTATATTCTCAAATCATATTTCTATATACCGACACAGAAGATTGACCAAAAAAGGCGCAGGAATCGAATCAGTTCACAAACACAATAATGAAGTGATATCTGTTACAATAACAATGAGAATATTAATGGCGGGAAGCTAGAGAGACGAACCAGCCACGGAGAAAAGAGGAGCAATCAGAGTTTGAATCCTGGTAATGGTGATGATCTTGCTGGTAGTGGTTGCACTGCTGCGGCTGTGGTGGAGGAGGAGGATAGTTTCCGGCGAAGTAGCCTTGATAACCTCCTTCGTAAGGACGCGGTGGCGGGTACGGTGGATATCCGTGAGGCTGAGGCGGTGGATATCCGTGAGGCTGAGGTGGGGGATATCCTTCGTGATGCGGCGGAGGATATCCCGGCGGCGGAGGCGCCGATGGATAACCAGGAGGAGGATAATGAGATTGGTATCCTATTCGTCCGATTGTTTTTCAAAACGGATCGATCAGAGATCAGAGAATCGAATTATAAATCGAATCGAAGTGAATCAGAAAAAAGTGATTACGAACCTGGAGGAGGAGGAGGATACGATTCCGGTGGAACTTTCTCGTAGCTCATTTCTCTTTCGGATCAGAGAGATTTTTTTTTTTTTTTTGTTGAGAAATTGAGATTATTGCAAAACAAAACTAAAAAGATACTTTCAGTTTCACCGACTTTGTCCAAGTGTAAAGCTGTCTTTTTCAATTATTAATAAGTACAGTCACGTCTCACGTGTCATTGAATCGTGGTTCTCACGTTTATATTGGACTTGGGCCTAAAACAATTTATTTTGTATCACTATTGAACGCCATTATTGGGTTGGACCACTAATTAAATTGGGAACACAATAGCTATGGTTTATGTTCTTTTTTTTTTTTACTTAAACACAAAAGTTACACAACACATAATTTTGAAAGTGGTATTCATCTAAATAAAGAGGCATTTCAAACAAAATAGACGTTTCAAATAATTTAGACAAATTACAAAGAACATACACAGTAACACAGAGAACCTGTTCTTCTAGTGCATGTGTAGATTAGTCAACTCTCAAACAAAAAGGTACAGCATTAACAGACAATGAAGCATGACAGAACATAAAGACATGGTTGTGGAATGTGTTGGAGTCGATTTAACGTATAAACTGCGACTGTAAGTGACAAAAACAAGAGACCCGTGATGGGCATTATCAGAAACAGTCCAACACACAGAAACAGCCCAGAGCAGCAAGACTGCAACAAAAGAAAAAGATAAGGTTAATCGAAACACAAAAGATTAATTAAGCAAGCAGAAGGAACAATCATTAAGCCAGTTACAACTCTGTTTACGACAAAAGGTTTGAGCATAAGAAAAGTTATAGATGAACAATTAGAGTTGGATCTGGGCATAAGCCAATGATTTGATCTATAGCTCCCAAAAATTTTGAAGAAAAATAGATGTAAGCTTCCAATTTTTTTTTTAAGTTGTTGAAACTTTTAGTTTGTCTAAATTTTGAATAAGCCTCAAAATTTCAGGACCTGCCATGATGTCTAAATGCAACTCACATTATGATGACTTATCCATACATCAATTCTCAAGGAATCTGGTTCTGATTAGGATCATTTGGATCAAAATATTCTCAAAGAAGTTCATAAACGAAAAAACAGGTAGCTCCGAAAGTGTCACAGATCAATCAATCAATTGGTTAGAAGGAACTTAGAAAGAAAAACATAAAGCGTAAGTTCTCTCAATCATAGCTTTATACCAACACAGCGAGTTAACAAGTTTGACCAAAAAGACGCAAGAATCGATGGTAAAATTAATGGCGGGAAATAGAGAGACGAACCAGCCACGGAAGAAAGAGGAGCCACCAGAGTTAGAATCCTGGTAATGATCTTGCTGGTAGTGTTTGTAGAGTTTCAGCGGCGGCGACCTAGGAAACCGTCCCGGATAACGACAACTGACGAGGTAATCTTGATACTCGGCTTCGTGATCACTCAAAGGCGGTTTTGGAGGATATTTTTCTTGATGCGGCGGATGCGCCGATGGATAACCCTGAGGCGGAGGAGGATACGATTCCGGTGGGACTTTGTCGTAGCTCATTTCTCTTTCAAATCAACTTCTCCTTCCGTCATCTGATGAGTTTTTTGAAATATATTTTTACAGTGTCTGGGAACTTTGTCTCTTTTTAGTATTAACAAGTACCAGTCACGTATGTTTAATCGTGTTTGCTCACGTTCATTTGGACTTGGACCGAGAGTATTAATAAGTACAGTCAGGTATCGTCTCTAATCGTATTACTCACTTTAATATTGGACTCTGGCCGATAACTTTTTTTATTTTATGTCGCTGTATGAAAGCCCTTTTGTGTTTTACTATTCGGAAGACAGTTGCTATGGTTCTTTTATGTTTCTTGTAAACACATTGTCTTGAAAGTGACTCAAGCACTGAATCACTTTGGTTCAAGCTATTATAAACTGACTGATCTTTTTGAGCTTAATGCAATAAAAGTTGGGATCAACAAAAAAAAAACAGTTATGCTAAACTTTATTTCTAAAATCTTCATGCTTACCAATGTGCACATGAAACGGCTAATTAAGAAAGCTGCTCTCTTTCCTTTGTACTATGCAACCCTTGAAAATTATATTTTAACCGATGGTTGTTGTAAATAGTTGAGATTCGTATAAACAATGTGTGTTCTTATTCGTGATACATAACCAATGTAATTTGTGATTCAGATTTCACGTTTACCAAATAGTAGCAGTTTATGAAAAACAACACATTGTTAATTAGGAAAAAAGAAACCCACTATAGTAGCAAATAAACCAAGAGACACAATACAAGAGCTACAACTAATAACCGCCCATGCACATGCAATTGCAACTGCTTTTTTGTATCACTAAACGCGTACGCTTTAGTTATTATGGAGAGAAGCATTGGAACACAAAACTCTCATAAAAACCACCGCCGGTTACCATGAACTCATTCTCCGGCCGAGATTCCGACATCCGAGGATTGCTTTTTCTCTTTTCCTGTATTTTACTTGTATAAAAACCTAGCCTCACATTTTTACCGGCAACGGCGGCAGCTTTTTTCTCCATTCTCCGGCGGTGGACATACTCTTCCGATATGAAGACATCCATTGGAATAACTTGCACTCCCGTTAATACACTTCGTCGAGAATCAAGATGGTAGAATAGGAATGAAAACCTTTGAGAGTGTTTTTCAAAGATGAAAGAAATGTTTTGTTATGCAGTTTCAAGTTTCTTGATATAACTGAAGTTAATGACAAAGTATTAACTTAATTTATAGAGGGGTAAAACAATGGGCGTTAGCTTCCTTGTTTTAACACATGTATAAGAATTTTTTTTGTTTTAAATGTTTTGCCACAAAAGTTGTTCTCCCCCAGTATAGGTCTGTACTTCGGCTACTTTTCAGGGAAAAAATCTAATTACTTAATTAGTGGAACGTAGTTTTAATGGATTCGATGGATTTTGATACAATGTTTTTTTTTTTCCCTTTTTTCAAAGGTGATATGATATAGAACTAATTTCTGGTTGAAAGACGATTTTTGATCGATGCAACTTTTTTTGTTGGCCTTTTGAATTTTGATTAGTTCGTGGATGTCTAGTGAGTACATATTCAAATAAAATTATTGCATCGGGTGTATTTATATAGAAGTGAATAATTTTTAAACACAAATAATGAAATGCCATAGTTGTTAGTTACCAGAGATTCATATGACGATTTGTATTATAATGGTCTTTTTTTTTGTTCACCTTTTGTTTGTTCACCCTATTATAATGGTCAAATACTCAAATCTAAACAATAAAATACTTTTGTTTGATTTTCAAACATCATGAGAAACAGAATTAGACCTTTTGACATTTACCTAAAAGCAGGTGAACACACACACTTTATTATAATTAAATATTCCCAAAAAATATACAAAAAAGCATTAACCATAGCATTTCTTGAATGGAGCTCTACCTAAAATATAGGCAACAGAAAAAATTCGAGCGACAAGTGTAGACTGTTTCTGAATGAAAACCGCGGGTCGTAGAACTCTAGAAATAACGCCCTCTTTTAAGCTTTGTCGCCTTATTCACGTGTCTTTCCTTACTAAATTACAGTTTTGCCCACTTTTTTAACATCTCGAAATGGGCCGAGTTTAGGCTCATAAACCAAATTCCACAGGGCTTTGTTCTATTTCTTAAGGGAATAGATGTCGTCTATGCGAGGAAAAAGATCAGTGGCTGACGTTCGAGAAAAGATAAAACGACATGTAGTTCATCTCTTAAACCAAGTAACAGAAAGACGTTATTGCAAACACTGATAAAGCTCCTTCCTCGCTCGCCGCAGCCCAGCCCATTTCTCTCCTCTGTAATCTTATATAATAAAGTTGAACTATCTACCTGATTAAGCTATCCACGTTAGCAAGGAGGATTGAGGATTTTGCACCACGTCAGCCATCCCAAAAAAAATTCTGCTTTCGGTTGTTTCATGTGTTAACGGGTCTGGTATTTTAAATTCTAACTGAGCTTTCAGAAAAATCATGCGAAACCCAACTGAATATTAGGGTTTGTTCTTCCTCCTGCCGCATCTCTCTCTCACCCAATCGACGGAACCTGCAGAAAGTGAAGCGACGATTTTTTACCTTCACTATTTTTAGTGTGATATATAAACTGACTTACGTTTGCTTCTATATATGTTTCCCGTCACTATTACTGTTAAATTTGAAAAATTATAATATTTGGCTTTCTTTTCTTTAGATTTTTGTAGCAATGTGTTTGGTGCAATTGGGTCATTCATATTGAAATGTGGCTACAAGGTCTTTAGCATGTGGGTCGGTTCAATCTTGTCTTAATTAGACATTACTTGATGTAGATTGTGATGGATCCATGGCTATGTCTAATTCATCTTGGAATTAGACCACATTAAGTAATATGGATTTCTAGGCCTAAATATACTAAAATTAATCGAAACTGTAAGTTCTCCTCAAAATTCAAAATTAATGTTACAGCTTACAAGTACAACACTACTGTCTCATAATGAATACATCAAGAATCTTGCTAAGAACTTGATACCTCACCATAATATTATTTTTTGATTAGTTATTCCACATTTTCTCATCTTCTATTATTTAAACCAAATCTATTTAAAAACCCGATTAATAGTTTGTTTTCAATTCAACCATTTTTTGGCATCAATATTTATGTCAAAAAATAACAGTAAGTGAAAAGACATAATCTAATCCAAAAATACATAAAATTAAGAATAAATATTTTTTTGTTATCAATAAATAGAAATGATTAAGAATAACAAAAAAGTGCATTTACGATTTTATTTTTCTACTTTTCTCATATCTTTATCAATTATTTTATTTTCTGTATAATATGAATCAATATGTTTAAAAGAAAATGTATAAGAGAAACTAAATGTGTCAATTGATTAAAAATATTATAAAAGGTAGAAGTAATTTTAATTCACATGTTGAATTTCAACCATAATTTGAGTAAATTAATGTATTTTACTCACTGATTATAATAAAGATAGAATCAACATTAAAAATGTAAAATAATAACAAATGGATCATATATTTATAAAATTTAACAAGAACAATTCCAGCAATAATAATAAATAAATCAATATAATGTTACTTAAATATTTAGTTTAAAGTAAACTAAATATTTTTAAATATATTTTACCAATTAATCAATGAAAGTAATATTTCAACTATTCTATAAATTAAATTAAATTTAAAATAGAATAATTTTATTATATACTTACGTACGGGCGGGCCAACCCCTGGTTCTACATAAGAGTGAGAGTGAGTGTCTCAGAGCTCCAGCCACAGTCACTCGGGATAAACTAAAGTTGAGATTTTGATCGGACCCATGATTCTCATTTGAAGAAACTATAACCTCTGGGCTTAATCGGAAATGGACGTTCTCTGCTTATCCTCTTCCGCCGCCGCTTGTTTCGCCGGAAACATCCCGTTTTTTTTTCCTTCTTGTATTGTATTGAGAAGACATCGTGAGAATATTTTAGCTAAACATAATAAGAAGTTTGTAGTTTTTTGCTTGGAAAAGGGAAGAGCAGAAGCTCATCGAATGGGATCAAATGGAGCTCAAGTTTTCAGCCGTTTACTCGGCGAAAACCCGAAGGTGATTTCTTTGGGTGTTATCAGATAGTGGAGGCTAAAGTGTACCAGCTAGATTTTGCTCTTGAACGTATCTTCTCGTCTCTAAAAGAAATCACCGTGAGATAGATCTCTAAAACATTCTCTTTCTTGTAAAGTTAATGATTGACACTTATCTCAACCATTTTGATTATGTTCTGTACAGCCTGATCATCTAACCGAAGCCTTGGAAACTGTAGTTGGTGATAATATGATTAGTTGGGGAAGTTACAAGCTGCAGAGCTTGACGCTGAGGTATTAAAGATCTTCTGTGACTATGTGACCAAATCATTAGTTTAGTATGGTTTTCTGAAAAGCTTTCTTCTGTAGTGGCCTGATGTGGAGTCTCTGATCAATGAGCTGGAAATGGTTGAAGGAATCCAATCAGTTTCAAAAATTCGTTTCTTATTGAGTACAAGGTCTTGCTCCAACGTTTCAGGTACACAGTTTTATCGAATTATAAACTCAAAATCAGTCCTAACGGAAATGTAAACGTGTTTATAGTTACTTGAAATTTATGTTTATGTGTAAGGTTTACATGGCGCCAATGTTTGAGAACCAAAATACAAACTGCTTGCTCGAGCTGGAAACAAAGTGCAAGAGGGTAAAGAATGATCCAAATCTTAGTGTCAATGTTTTTTTTCTTCTGAAAAAACTCACTTCTTCACTTTGGTAGCTCGGCATGAGTATCAGTACTTTAGTTTGCGTTTCGTCTTGGAGTTTAATCAATTAAAAGATCTGAATCGAAACTTGTGATGTTTGAAGCAATCACTGCTTATATAACGTTTTTAAGTATAATAAAACTGACCATAGATCTATCAGGGATTCAAGATAATGTTGATTGGACAACTTTAGCAAACAATGATTGATTGGACAACGTTATTATCCAACTTTTAGTGTCATCATTACTAAGAATTAACAGAAATACTGTTTCTAATAAAGATGAATTGAAGTTAAGATTACTAGTCCATGATAGATCCAAGACAACTAGCCTAGACTTAATGCAGAATAATTCATTCACCTTACATAGTTACTAATTTGTAGTTTCTATCTGGAGAAACAGAGTTCTAGTTCAAGGCAGTAGGGACTTCATTTCCCAGTAACGGCATTCTTCTCACACTATTCCCAGTTCTTGACTAAACGCAAAAACCAGTTTGCACGATACATCTTTCTTTATATTATTCATCTACAAGGCTATTCATCTGCAACCATCTTATACAGGATTTGTTAGTAAGCAACATTTTTCTCTACGGAAAAAAAACAACTCGACTTGAGAAAGGTGCACTTCAAAAAATCTTCATAGAGACAAAACATCAGACAAATGGCACCGCTCACACTGGAAAATTTGATCGAATCAGCTCAATTATATAGGCTATAGCTACAGACTGACGAACCAAATCCAGACTCAGAAACAAAACACACGAATATATTAGCAATTACAAAGCTGAACTGAATGATTTGTTTTTCAAGTTTTCTTGAGAGTAATAAAGTTCACACCAAACAACACAATAAATATAGAATATATATGAACAACATATGGCAAATAATTTGATTAGAACACACCAACTTTTTTTTTTTTTGAAGAAGGACGCAAACAGAGAACCAGGCCAATACGACTAGCAGCCGTTGAGACAGAGTTTGGATACCTGTTGTGCCTCAAAAGTAGTAAGGACGGATGGAAGGTAGGAATCGCTCTTTAGTCGCTTGATCTTCCCATTCAACCTTATCTATCCAGTCTTGTTCTCTATTATGTATGACAAGCTCTTCACTCGCGATGTTGCTTCCACTATTGGAATCCAATGGAAGCTTTCTCAGATTTGGACAGTTTTCTATGTTGAATATCCTCAAACGTGGGAAAGGGAGGGGACTCCAGTAGATGCTCTTCAGCTGTGGCAAATCATCCACTTCGAAAGTCTCTAGTTTCAGAAAAGGAATGATGGTCCCTGCCTCCTCCTCTGTGAGAATATTCGCAGCTTTTTCTTTGCTGATTATATCTTCTACTTGATCTAAGCTAGCAACGTGAAGATTCTTAAGGTTTGGTGCGAACAAAAGCCATGTCAAGTCCTTTAGACCATGGCAATCAGTTAAAAACACTAAAGAGAGGTTTGGGAAGCTTGAAGCTGTTGGACTTTTGTTCAATGATGATGTACTCCTCTTGACATTTATCTCCACCATTCTACTAAAGGACATATCCAGCTTACTGAGAACCGCCATATCTGGAAGAGTCAATATTGATTCCTCCTCAAGGATTGCAATAGATAACCCTTGAATAGCATTTGCTGCTCGGTAAGAATTTAACAGTTGATCTGCAAACGAAACTGACCGGATATCTATGGTCAACACTTCTAAATGTTTTAAGAGCTGCAGTTCCTCCATTACGTTGACATTTCGCGACATTCGGGTATCTTGTAGTCGGAGTGTCCTCAAACTCGACAAAGTTGATATCCCAGAAATACTCTCAAGTCCCGTTAGCTCCAGATTCAGATATATCAGCTTTTTTAGCTCTAGCAAGCCTGCAAACAATTGCTTCATGCCTCCATTCTGTGACAAGTCGAGATATCGCAAGGAGACCAACTTTGATATTTCCTCTGGCAATCCACGGAAAAGTCTATTATGTGATAGATCCAATACGACTAACTTGGGCATGGACTTGAAGAATTCACCTGAGATATTCAAAATCCAATTTTTCTGGAAGAGCAGAGTTGTAAGCTCAGGGCAGTTGGGACTTTCAGATATATCTTCAATATAGTTCTTCATCAAAGACATTCTTCTAACAGATCTCCAGTTCTCCACCTTTGGTGCTTCACGTAAACCAACACCAGCTTTGACTATACATCTCTCTTTATCCTCCCCAAAATCAGATGCTATCCACAATGCCATCTCACGAACCACATCATGCATTTTCACCTTTCGTTCGTCTTCAGCCATTAACCAATTTCTATATTTTTTTACTACTTCAGTCAGTAGACAAGCCTCGACAAGGGTGCCAATTATTCCATAAGCCTGGTTTTTAGCCTTCTTTAAACCTTGCTTTTCGTCTATGAATCCTTCGCATATCCAATAATCTACCAACTTCTCCGTTTCTATTTCAAAATCTTCTGGAAATAGAGCGCAGTATTGAAAACAAGACTTGACATGCTCACCTTTGATGCTATCGTAGCTACACTTCAAGATTGGAAGAATATCGTCTTCCATACCGGGAAACTCTGAAGCAGAAGAAGCAAGAGTGTCTATTGCTAGCTTCCATTCTTCCACCGTCCTCTTGCACGCCATATTTTTGCCGATGATGTTCAGCGCCAATGGTAAACCACGACATTTTCCGGCAACTTGACACGCGAGCTCGAGAATATCTGGGTGGCTTTCTAATGTGATTTTTCCAACTTTAGCACGGAACAAATCCCAAGCTTCGTCAGATCCCAAACACTTAACTTCAACTGGATCATGAACCCCCATTTGTCCACATACATTCCTAGAACGAGTGGTAAATACTACTTTGCATCCATTGTCCTTTGTAGGAAATGGGACTCCGATTTCTTTTAAATCCACTTCCTTCCAAATATCATCCAATAACAAGACAAATTTCTTTGTCTTCATACGAGTGTATAAATCAGTGACCTTCTGGCTTTTCTCTTTTTGTTTCCAATCCGCTCTGTCAAATCCTAGTTTCTCAGCAATCGCATCTTGAATCATTTCAATCCGCAGCTCGCTGGAAACTACAACAAAGATGACAATTTCAACCCCGCCAACTGGGTTCTCAAGAAATTTATTGTTGATCTGTTCGAGAAGAGTTGTTTTCCCTACTCCACCCATACCGTAGAGACCCATCATACCGGTTCGAGCATTCATGAGATGCTCCCATGCCCTTTCGAGCAATTTTTCTTGACCAACAATTGTCGATGGTAGAGGCCTCTCCACTGCCACAGCTATCGCACGTGGCCCAGCCACCGCTTCAAACACTCCTTTAGATTGGAGATCTGCAACTTCTTTCAACATCTCGAAAACGTTTTTCCCATAGCTATGACTTGCTCTCAAGTTTTTCGAACAAAACCCACAAAAACGCAACCTTTCAAGTTCATCTCTACGATTAAGAAACAACTCAGAGACTTGGTTTTGGATGTTCTCGACGCTCGTAAGCCATACCTCAACTTCGTTAAGCCTTTGTTGACCCTCGCTTTCTTGCATCTGCACCTTTGTTAGCACATCAGCTCGCCTTGCTCTGAGCTCCTTCATGGCTTTTTCCAGAGCCGTCAGATTCTTCCCAAGGTTCCAAACATAATTGACTTCACCGCCAACGCAGCTACAGACATGGATAAACACTTTGTCAAGCGCACACGTGAAAAAACCACTCATAGTTGAACCAGCTAGCCTTGTCTGCGATTTGCGAAGTATGAAACTAAAATCTATAGGCTAGCAATTACAAATAACAAAACAAATAATGTAAAATTGATGAAGAATATAAGAGTAGCCACGAGTTAAAGATAACGTTTGTAATGAAGATATCCCGAGGAAATCCACACAACATTCGCCACGTGTAAGGACAACAATCACTTGTCCGACTTTTATACATGACAGAAAGTTGAAGCATAAATAATAGAGATGATGGTTTTTGACTTTTATACATGACGAAAGGCCAAACAAACCATCTTCTAATGGAAGGGTTAGTTTCACCAACTTTCCAGTCCCAGTCCACAACCTCAAACCGGGCTGTTTCATCCAATAGAACCTGTTTTCAAAACATGGTTCAGAGATAGGTTCACAATACATAAAATAAGATATGAGGGGAAATGCAAATGAGATTAGCTGAGCGTACTTCCGTTCCTTAAGCAGTAACTGTAACATTTTTGTTGCTCATTAAGTTGAAGTTGGTAAAGAAGACGAGTGTGTTACAAACTTACAAGTATTATCGTTACTTGGCAAAGGAACGACAATACTTGTAACGCTCATGAATTTCTCTTAGCTCATTATATTGAAGTTGGTTTGATAAACAAGCTTCAAGATAAGTAAGGTTTGGTGCAAACAATAGCCACATCAAACCCTTTGGACCATCACATGCAAGGTTTGGGAAGCATGGGCTTATTGGTTATTGGTTCAATGACAATGGCCTTCTCGATTACATTCCACAACGCAATAGATTGGGAGTTGTCAACGAGATGCATCACCAACCAAATAAATATATTGTTCCTTCATTCCATTAATTATGTAGTTTCACTCTATCCATTTGGCATTTCAATGTATACTACTATTTTTTTCATAGAAAATAAACAAAACTCGTGGAAAATTATTTTCCTGAGGATAAAACAGCCAAATACTATCCAGCTCACATTAATCAGAAAATGTGAAACAAAAGAGACTCTAACGGCGGTTACGATCAACACATGGATTCGCAAAAACGTTCAAAGATGGGGAATCAGATTTTCAAATTATTTTTGCCTGGGTTTGATAAAGCGAGTTTTCTTAATACATGGACTTTCCATAAATAAACGACATGCAGTTCATCTCTTAAACCAAAGAACAGCAAGACGTTAGTGCAATCACTGTTAAAGCTTCTTCCGTGCAACGCGCCATAGCGCCATTTCCCTCCTCTGTAACTGTAATCCACATAGAGCGAAAGTGGGTCTCATAGCTCGAGCCACAGTCACTGGAGATAACGAAAGTGTATAGTTTCTGCTTCGATAAGGGAAGAGACGAATAAGCTCAACGAATGTGATCAAATGGAGCTCAAGCTCAGCCGTTTACTCGGAGAAGAGATGACTTTAGCTAAGGTGAGAACTCTTAAAGTTTCGAACTTTTGAAGTTTGTTGATTTCTCTTCAGACCATTATTGATTCTTGGTGTTGTAATGATACAGATTCCATTGGATTGGTCAAAGGAAGGGAACCTTGTTCCGAAGAGGCCATTTGAGGCGGCTCCACAGTGCTCCTCCAAAAAAAGGATGTTACCAAATGTTATATTGAGAAATCCTAGCTCGTATTATGTGATTAAAGACGGCGGTGATTTGGAGTCTGAGCTGCGGTTGAAACCGAACCTGACTCTTAGAATGAGGAGTGACACGGAAAGTGAGAGGTTTAGCGACATGACATTGTTGACAAAACCAGAACCAATGGTTGTTGGTGCTGAAGACAAAAGTTCTGGAGATAAACTTCTGAATGATGGATTAACTATGGAGGAAGGTGAAGTAAATTCAGAGTATGCTCTTCTGGAGAAGCCAGAAGAGAGACCCGAGCCTGAGAATGTAGAAGAGGAAGGTGAAGATAGTGGAGCCGCGGAATTATCAGAGACTGAAAATACATCAGTTCCAACTGGTAATAGATGGAGACAAAGTCTAACATAACACCTTTTACAAATAGTCTGACAATGTAACTGATTCATATGCTTCTTGTTTTATCAAGAAACGCAGCTTAATAGCGAGATTCTGTCTGGATCCTCTGAGGAGAACGACATTGATCCAGTGGAGATAGTTCCTTTGAATATAGTTTCTCAAAACCACCGTCCAAGCTTCTTTATAAGCACAATCCATCACTGTATCGAAAAAACCTTGGAGTAACAGAAATACAAGGAAGCTTATATTCTCCATGAGGACAAGAGAAAACGAAGTGGAGGTTGAGAAAAAACGAAATCTGATGGCTAAGCTTTGTGTTGGGGGATGTTGTGAAATGCTGCATCATGAAAAGTACCTATTTTGGTATTTTCTGTGAGGTACTGAACCAAAGTTCATCATGTTTTTGTAGTACCTCCTTTGCTAATTAGACTCCAAAGTAACTAAAAAGTTTGGTTGAAACAGCTAGAAGGTGTTCCTGCACTGATTCACCAATCAGAAGTTTCATGGGATGCCACTTTAGACCCTGTTTCATGTTTCAAGACCGGTCAGGTAAACTATTGTAAACACTGCTAAGAAGTAAGACTGTTTGACATATGATTTCTTTGGGTGTTATCAGATAGTGGAGGCTAAAGTGTACCAGCTAGATTTTGCTCTTGAACGTATCTTCTCTTCTCTAAAAGAAATCACCGTGAGATAGATCTCTAAAACATTCTCTTTCTTGTAAAGTTAATGATTGACACTTATCTCAACCATTTTGATTATGTTCTGTACAGTCTGATCCTCTAACCGAAGCCTTATAAACTGTAGTTGGTGATAATATGATTGGTTGGGGAAGTTACAAGCTGCAGAGCTTGACGCTGAGGTATTAAAGATCTTCTGTGACTATGTGACCAAATCATTAGTTTAGTGGTTTTCTGAAAAGCTTTCTTCTGTAGTGGCCTGATGTGGAGTCTCTGATCAATGAGCTGGAAATGGTTGAAGGAACCCAATCAGTTTCAAAGATTCGTTTCTTTTGAGTACAAGGTCTTGCTCCAACGTTTCAGGTACACAGTTTTATCGAATTATAAACTCAAAATCAGTCCTAACGGAAATGTAAACGTGTTTATAGTTACTTGAAATTTATGTTTATGTGTAAGGTTTACATGGCGCCAATGTTTGAGAACCAAAATACAAACTGCTTGCTCGAGCTGGAAACAAAGTGCAAGAGGGTAAAGAATGATCCAAATCTTAGTGTCAATGTTTTTTTTTCTTCTGAAAAAACTCACTTCTTCACTTTGGTAGCTCGGCATGAGTATCAGTACTTTAGATTGCGTTTCGTCTTGGAGTTTAATCAATTAAAAGATCTGAATCGAAACTTGTGATGTTTGAAGCAATCACTGTTTATATAACGTTTTCAAGTATAATAAAACTGACCATAGATCTATCAGGGATTCAAGATAATGTTGATTGGACAACTTTAGCAAACAATGATTGATTGGACAACGTTATTATCCAACTTTTAGTGTCATCATTACTAAGAATTAACAGAAATACTGTTTCTAATAATATGAATTGAAGTTAAGATTACTAGTCCATGATAGATCCAAGACAACTAGCCTAGACTTAATGCAGAATAATTCATTCACCTTACATAGTTACTAATCTGGAGAAACAGAGTTCTAGTTCAAGGCAGTAGGGACTTCATTTCCCAGTAACGGCATTCTTCTCACACTATTCCCAGTTCTTGACTAAACGCAAAAACCAGTTTGCACGATACATCTTTCTTTATATTATTCATCTACAAGGCTATTCATCTGCAACCATCTTATACAGGATTTGTTAGTAAGCAACATTTTTTTCTACGAAAAAAAACAACTCCACTTGAGAAAGGTGCACTTCAAAAAATCTTCATAGAGACAAAACATCAGACAAATGGCACCGCTCACACTGGGAAATTTGATCGAATCAGCTCAATTATATAGGCTATAGCTACAGACTGACGAACCAAATCCAGACTCAGAAACAAAACACACGAATATATTAGCAATTACAAAGCTGAACTGAATGATTTTTTTTTCAAGTTTTCTCGAGTGTAATAAAGTTCACACCAAACAAACAATAAATATAGAATATATATATGAACAACATATGGCAAATAATTTGATTAGAACACACCAACTTTTTTTTCTTTTTTTGAAGAAGGACGCAAACAGAGAACCAGGCCAATACGACTAGCAGCCGTTGAGACAGAGTTTGGATACCTGTTGTGGCTCATTAGTAAGGACTGATGGAAGGTGGGAATCGCTCTTTAGTCGCTTGATCTTCCCACTCAACCTTATCTATCAAATCTTGTTCAGAAGTGTGTATGACAAGCTCTTCACCCGCGATGCTGCTGCCACTTCTAGAATCTAATGGAAGCTTTCTCAGATCTGGGCACATATCTATCCTGAATTTCTTCAAACGTGGGAAAGGGAGGGGACTCCAGTAGATGCTCTTCAGCTTTGGCAAAGCATACAATCGGAAACGCTCTAGTTTCTGAAAAGGAATGATGGTACATGCCTCCTCCTCTGTGAGAATATTCGCAGCTTTTTCTTTGCTGATTATATCTTCTAGTTGAGTTGAATTACCAACGTGAAGACTCTTAAGGTTTGGTGCGAACAAAAGCCATGTCAAGTCCTTTAGACCATTGCAATCAAGTAAAAACACTAAAGAGAGGTTTGGGAAGCTTGAAGCTGTTGGACTTTTGTTCAATGATGATGTACTCCTCTTGACATTTATCTCCACCATTTCACCATAGAGAATATTCAGCATACTGAGAACCGCCATATCTGGAAGAGTCAATATTGATTCCTCCTCAAGGAAACAAATATATATCTCATGAATAGCATTTGCTGCTCTGTAAGCATTTACCAGTTGATCTGCAACCGAAAATGACCAGATATCTATGGTCAACACTTCTAAATGTTTTAAGAGCTGCAGTTCCTCCATTACGTTGACATCTCCCCACATTTTGTTACCTCGTAGTCGGAGAGTCCTCAAACTCGACAAAGTTGATATCCCAGAAATACTCTCAAGTTCCGTTAGCTCCAAATTCAGATATATCAGCTTTTTTAGCTCTAGCAAGCCTGCAAACAATTGCTTCATGCCTCCATTATGTGACAAGTCGAGATATCGCAAGGAGACCAACTTTGATATTTCCTCTGGAAATCCATCAAAAAATCTATTATGTGATAGATCCAATACGACTAACTTGGGCATGGACTTGAAGAATTCACCTGAGATATTCAAAATCCAATTTTTCTGGAAGAGCAGAGTTGTAAGCTCAGGGCAGTTGGGACTTTCAGATATATCTTCAATATAGTTCTTCATCAAAGACATTCTTCTAACAGATCTCCAGTTCTCCACCTTTGGTGCTTCACGTAAACCAACACCAGCTTTGACTATACATCTCTCTTTATCCTCCCCAAAATCAGATGCTATCCACAATGCCATCTCACGAACCACATCATGCATTTTCACCCTTGGTTTGTCTTCAGTCAAAAACCAAGAATTTTCTCCTTCTACTACTTCAGTCAGTAAACAAGCCTCGACAAGGGTGCCAATTATCCCATAAGCCTGGTAATTAGCCTTCTTTATACCTTGCTTTTCATCTATGAATCCTTCACATATCCAGTAATCTACCAACTTCTTCTTTTCTATTTCAAAATCTTCAGGAAATAGAGCGCAGTATAGAAAACAAGACTTGACATGCTCACCCTTGAGGCTATCGTAGCTATACTTCAAGATTGGAAGAATATCGTCTTCCATACCAGGAAACTCTGAAGCAGAAGAAGCAAGAGTGTCGACTGCATGTTCCCAATCTTCCACCTTCCTCTTGCACGCCATATTTTTGCCGATGATATTAAGCGCCAATGGTAAACCACGACATTCTCTTGCAACTTGACACGCGAGCTTAAGAATATCTGGGTGGCTTTCTAATGTGATTTTCCCAACTTTAGCACGAAACAAATCCCAAGCTTCGTCAGATCCCAAACACTTAACTTCAACTGGATCATGAACCCCCATTTGGCCACATACATTCCTAGAACGAGTGGTAAATACTATTTTGCATCCATTTTCTCTGGTCGGAAATGGGACTCCGATTTCTTTTAAATTCACTTCCTTCCAAACGTCATCCAATAACAAGACAAATTTCATTGTCTTCATACGAGTGAATAAATCAGTGACCTTCTGACTCTTCTCTTTTTGTTTCCAATCCTCGCTAAGAAATCCTAGTTTCTCAGCAATTGCATCTTGAATCATCTCAACACGTAGCTCGCTGGACACCACAACAAAGATGACAATTTCGACCCCGTCAACTGGTCGCTTCAGAAATTTATTGTTGATTTGTTCGAGAAGAGTTGTTTTTCCTACTCCACCCATACCGTAGAGACCCATCATACCGGTTCCAGCATTCATGAGGTGCTCCCATGCCCTTTCGAGCATTTTTTGTTGACCCACAATTGTCGATGGTAAAGGCCTCTCCACTGCCACAGCTATCGCACGTGGCCCAGCCACCACTTCAAACACTCCTTTAGATACGAGAACTTCAACTTCTTTCAACATCTCGAAAACCCTTTTCCCGTAGCTATGACTTAAGTTCAAATTTTTCGTACAGAGACCACAAAGACACAATCTTTCATGTTCATCTCTACGAGTAAGAAGCAAATCACAGAATCTGTTTTGGATATTCTCCACACTCGTAAGCCATACCTCAACTTCGTTAAGCCTTTGTAGACCCTCGCTTTCTTGCCTCTTCACCTTTGTCAACACATCAGCTCGCCTTCCTCTGAGTACCTTCATGGCGTCCTCTAGAGCCTTCAGATTCTTCTCAAGGCTCCAAACATAATTGACTTCAACGCCAAGGCAGCTAGAGAGATGGGTAAACGCTTGATCAAGGACACTCGTGACAAAACCACTCATAGTTGAACCAGCTAGCCTTATCTGCGATTTGCGAAATTTGAAACTAAAATTTTGTAATATGAGTAACAAGTGCAGATAACAAAACAAATAATGTAAAATTGATGAAGAATATAATAGTAGCCACGAGTTAAAGATAACGTTTGTAATGAAGATATCCAGAGGAAACCACACAACATTCGCAACGTGTCGGATCTACTCTCTCCTCGTAGTTGAAGACCATATTGGATGTGGATTAAGTCTTCATCATCTTGTCTTATTAGTTTAGAAAGAGACGTATATTATATAATATAGTTATGCAACTGATTTATGTAATAAATAAACTATTCGTATCACACACCGAAGATATATGAATAGAATTGTCAACTAGAAAACAGTTACACGTATGTATGTGTGTCTCCACAATTGGGTTGTCCCTTAGTTAAAAATCATGTCATGTATACCTATAAATAGAGTTTACATATCTAACAATGGTTTTCGTTTTATGAGAATAGAACAATACATAAAAAGAGAATACATTAAGTGTCAAGCAAGAAACAGAGTAAAATCTGTGTTGTCCGAATCCTTAACAACTTTGATAGTTCAAAGTTCTACAGACCACACAACACGAATCATGCGAGAGTTACAGAGAGAAATGAGCACAGAATGCGCAGTTTCAACAGAGGACAACGGTTAAAAGCTCTATCTTCAGATTCAAGCTTAGTCAATGGAGAAGAATCTACTGATATGAAGCTGGATGATCTTATCATGGTATATGACAGAGAGAAGCAGAAGTTCTTGTCGTCCTTTGTTGGCCAATAAAGAATCTAACACTTTTATTAACTCAGAGAGAATATCTAATTGCTTATTTTGTCCTCTGAACACTTTACTCAGTGCAGAAAATCAAAGTGAATGTGGTTATGGCTACTAAAAACTCAAGGAAGCTTATATTCTCCATGAGGCCAAGAGAAAAAGAAGAGGAGGCTGAGAAAAAACGAAGTTTGATGGCTAAGCTCCGTGTTGGGGATGTTGTGAAATTCTGCATCAAGAAAATTACTTATTTTGGTATATTCTGTGAGGTACTGAACCAAAGTTCACCATATCTTTGTAGTACCTCCTGTGCTAAAAGATCGTTTGGTTGAAACAGTTAGAAGGTGTCACTGCATTGATTCACCCAATCAGAAGTTTCATGGGATGCCGCTTTAGACACTGCTACATGTTTCAAGATCGATCAGGTAACATCCTGAGCTATTGTAAACACTGCTAAGAAACAAAACTGTTTTGACAAATGTCGTTTATGTGTAAGATTTGCATGGTTGAACGAATCCAATCAGTTTCAAAAGGTCGTTTCCTCTCGAGTCCACCAGGTCTTTCTCCAACGTTTCAGGTACACAGTTTTATCACATTATAAACACAAAAATCCTTTGAAAAAATGTGAACTTTTTGATAGCTAATGTTTTGAATAATGTTTATGTGTAAGGTTTACATGGAGCCAATGTTTGAGAATCAGTACAAACTGCTTGCTCGAGCTGGAAACAGAGTGCAAGAGGTAAAGAATGATCTGAATCTTACTGTCCTGTTTTTTGTTTTATTCAAGTCAAAGTGGTATCACCCAATAGACTTAAACAGTTAGTGTACAAGAATAACATATGATTTCTCATGTAAAATTTTCAGTTTTGTAAAAAAGGTAGGAACTGAAAAAGAAAATATCATTTGAGGAATGGAGTAGATTTATGAACATCCTCAAAGAGAGATGGAATGATGTTTTATTAAACTTTCTATAGGAGGAGCCATTAATTAGCATGTATGTTAAAAGAACTTTCACTTCTTCACTCTGGTAGCTCTGCATGTGTATCTGTTCTTTCTTAACCTAAACATGTGAGATGTTTGAAGCAATCAGTCAAAGTAACTACCAAATCGAATTATGAAAGCGTTTTTAAGTATAATAATTTAATAAAGTGAGCAGTAGATCTATCAAGGATTCAAGATTATGTTGTGATTGGACAATTATAACAACCAATGTTTAATTTGACAACGTTGTTATCCAACTTTTAGTGTCATAATTACTATGAATCAACAATTAAAAGTGAGAGATTTACCGCAAAAAGAAAACAATAACGCGTAGGAAAATATCCTCTGTTTTGCAACCATACTCTTGTCTATTTGGTTATCAGTAGGTTTCACATTTACAAAAATAGAATTAAAATACAAATTGCAACAAAAAGACTTATCTTTTTAGTTTCCCCAAAAAGTTTTTATTTCATTTTATTTTATCCTCCCCCTGAGGAAAAAGACAAGGATTGAGGATCATCAATAATACGTAACTGAAAATTGAGGAATCAAAAGCATCAAACTTTCAACAGGAATGATCATCATCATCACTCTTTGCCGCCTTTAAATAGAAACCAACAAAGACATTCTCGATCCCACTCTTTTTCTATTTCTTCGCTTTGCGTGCCCTTCCTTCATCTTATCAACTTGCATCAGCAAAAGCTACTAATAGCATTTAATAAAGACCCCAACTTTCTTGTGTCCCCTCTCTCTCTTATCATCTTCTCTCTGTTCGTTCGCTGTGATCTCTCTGTCTCCCTCTCTTATCCAAACGACTAGTATAAAAGAATCGATCTTTCCTAGTGGGTTTCTTCGATAAACTTCGATTCTCGCGAAATGGGTTCGTCTGTGGAGCAGAACATTCTCGTCACCGGCGGTGCTGGATTCATCGGGACGCATACCGTTGTTCAACTCCTGAAGGAAGGTTTTAAGGTCTCGATCATCGATAATCTTGATAACTCTGTTATCGAAGCCGTCGATAGGGTCAGGGAGCTCGTTGGTCCTGATCTCTCCAAGAAGCTCGACTTTACTCAGGTAACCACTACTAATCTTTCTACTCTCTGCTTCGAGAAAAATCTCATAAAGCTGTTGTCTTTGTGATTGAAATCGTTTACTCTGTTATTGTATCTGTTCTGTGTATGATTTGCTCTGTTCCGTGATTTCTTGAAGAACGTCTTCTCGTAGTGATATCTTCTTACGTCTCCTTTCTCTGATATCTTTAGAATTGTAGTTGTTCGTTAGAAAATCTCATAAAGATGTTGTCTTTGTGATTGAAACGTTGCTCTGTTTTTGTATCTCTGTATGAGTTGCTCTGTTCTGTGATTTCGTGGCTCTCCCTGGAAACGGTTTCTTGAGAAACTTCTTCTCTTACTGTATCTTCTCACGTGTTCTTTCTCTGCTAGCTGTGGACTTGTAGTTGGTTACTTACATGTTGTTGATTGTGGTTACAGGGTGATCTAAGAAACAAAGGCGATATTGAGAAACTCTTCTCCAAACAGAGGTACTGTTCTTACTTCAGAGCTTGCAAATACTTTCAGGAGAGTTGTAACGATAATAACTTTCCTGGATCTTCTTAAGGTTTGATGCTGTGATCCATTTCGCGGGTCTTAAAGCTGTGGGTGAGAGTGTTGCCAACCCTCGCCGCTACTTTGACAATAACTTGGTTGGAACTATCAATCTCTATGAGACCATGGCCAAGTACAACTGCAAAATGGTTAGCTAGGATTCAACAACTTCAGAATTTCATCTTTTACTTCCCTTGCTGTTCGATATTTTACGTTGGAGTGTTGTTGGAATATACATACAGATGGTGTTTTCATCATCTGCAACTGTGTATGGACAACCTGAGAAGATTCCATGCATGGAAGACTTTGAGTTAAAGGCTATGAATCCTTATGGCCGTACTAAGGTAAATAAAAAGCTTTACACTTGTGAGTTTCTGAAGTTGTTGGTGGAAAGTCACGAGCTTTCTTCTCTTGTGCCAGCTCTTTCTTGAAGAAATAGCTAGAGACATCCAGGCGGCTGAACCAGAGTGGAGAATTGTGCTGCTGAGGTACTTCAATCCTGTGGGAGCACACGAGAGTGGCAGAATCGGCGAGGATCCAAAGGGCATCCCCAATAACCTCATGCCTTACATACAGCAAGTAGCTGTTGGACGTTTACCTGAACTCAACGTCTATGGACATGACTATCCTACCGAGGATGGTAGTGCGGTAAAAACACCCAGTCTCATCTCAGAATCTCGCATTCAGTTTGGTTTTTATAAGAGAATTGGAATATGGGATGTTTTGAAAACAGGTTAGGGACTACATTCATGTGATGGATTTGGCAGATGGGCATATCGCTGCGCTAAGGAAGCTGTTTGCTGATCCAACGATTGGTAAATTATCTCAGAAACTTCACTGTTCAGTTTTGATTTGATGGGTACTTGCTCAAACATGTGTGTGGTTGTTGTAATTATCATCAGGCTGTACTGCTTACAATCTAGGGACTGGACGAGGAACATCTGTGTTAGAGATGGTTGCGGCTTTTGAGAAAGCTTCTGGCAAGGTAACAAACACAGAGCTGAGTGTGAAATTAGAATATATCTGGAATGTTTCTGTGTTATAAAGTTGGTTGAAACAAATAACACATTTTTGCAGAAAATACCGATCAAGCTGTGTCCGAGAAGGCCAGGAGATGCAACTGCAGTTTATGCTTCGACAGAGAGAGCTGAGAAAGGACTTGGGTGGAAGTAAGTATCAACTTTTTCACCCTTAACGTTTTGGTTTTAAACTGTTGTTGAGTCATCTGATTTGGTTTTGGTTCAAATTGTTACCAGGGCAAAGTATGGAGTGGACGAGATGTGCAGAGATCAATGGAAATGGGCAAACAACAATCCATGGGGTTACCAGAAGAAACCTTGACTTCACCAGTCTTCTCTAGTCACTCAATATACCAAAGAAAAGTGTTAACATACACAATCATATAGTTTGCTTTACTTTTCCATGTAACGAACGGTCTGTTACTTCTATGAGTAATATAGCTAGTTGATGATTCTACAGATGGATACATTCTATGGATTGTTCAAGATTTATTACAATCAAACGATGATTTGTATCAAATGGAACCCACCAGATCAAGAAAGCATACTCAAGAAGCTTTTGTTCAATCTACCATCAGATAACATATCAATAACCATCTTCATGGTGGAAGCATCTGCGGAGAATCCTCACCTCTTCATTTCTTCAATGAGTTCAACTGAAGTGGCTACACCACTTCCTCCTAGATGAGCTCGTATAAGTGTGTTGTATGTACATTCATCTGGTGCAATCCCTTCTTCTTTCATTTTTCTAAACAACATGTACGCTTCAGACAGTGAGCCTTTCCTACAGAGTCCTCCAATCATATTATGTTGTACGTCTTAACATCAAGCTTCACTCCTTTGAGAGGGAGGCTAGAGAATAACTCCCAAGCATCATCGACTCTCCTTGCATTGCACATCCCGTGAATGATGATAGTGTATATACTAATATCAAGTTCCATCTTACTCTTGTGCATTTTATCGAATATTTCCAATGCCTCTTCTAGCTCTCCATTGTCACAAAACTGGGTGACACGCCACGAGAGACCGTCTCTTGGAAGAGTTGTTTAGCAAGGTTGAGTTTCCCCGCGTCACAAAACCCTTGAACAAGAGTGCTATACGTGACAGTATCAGCAACCAACCCTCTCAAAGAAATCTCATGGAATATTCTCATCCCCTCGTCAACAAGTTTAGCCTTGCAGTATCCGTTTATGAAAGTAGCATAAGTCACGATACTCGGTTGGCATCCCTTGCTAACCATCAGGTCCAGCATCTGGTTGGCCTCGTCCAGGCGGGTTCTCCATGCACAAACCATAAATCAAAGAAGTATATATGTAATGGTGTCAGGATGTATACCTCTTGCGACCATCTCATTGTACAATTCTTTAGCCTCAACATGCTTTCCCTCTTTCACAAAATTGTCAATCAGAGTAGTGAATGGTGATGACGTTAAGGGTGATTCCCCTTGTGATCATATCTCTAAGCAACTGTGCACCATCATCCCATCTTCCAGCGTTACACAAACCTCCTATGAGAGTGTTGTAGGTACAAACATTTTGCTTTGATCCCTTTGGTTTCCATTTCATTGAAAAGGCTGAGTGCATCTTCGAGGCTCCCTTCTTTGCAGAGACTATCAACGACCATACTGTAGTGGACTACTTGAGGCTTGACCTTTCTATCTTCCATCTTCCTGAGAAAATCCAAGGCCAAGGAAGTGTTCCCTGACTTACATATGCTGTTCAAAATCGGACCATAGGTAAACTGATCAGGTTGACATCCTATCGACTAATGCTACAGCTTCAGACACTTGACCTTTGAGACAAAGTCCGTTGACAAGAGTGTTGAGCGTTATGAGGTTCGGTCTAACTTTCATTTCTACCATTCTATCAACTAACGCGACAGCTTACCTTCGAGACATAACCCGTTCACCAGAGTTGTAAACGTGATTGTGTTAGGCTCGTACCCAAGTTTCAACATCTTTCCGAAAACAGAAAAAGCAAAAACCGAGCTTCCGGCGACGGCAGAAGCAGTTGATTATAATGCTCAGCGTGTAGATGTTATGTTTCATCATCCCCTGTAACTCCATTTGCTTTGGACATGGATAACACGAGCTCGTACTGTTTCGTCTTGGCCACACCACCAAACAATCTACTGAAATCTATGATGCTGTTCGATGAAATGCCTCAATGAGCTTTTTGACCTTTCCTATTGTTGGCCTACTGTAAATTCTTTAAGATGTCGTTACTGTATATTAATACAGATATGATTTATGATATATAAGATAAATTATATTAAAAAGACAAAAACATTCTGAAAATTTTGATTAGGTTATAAAAGTTATCTGAAAAACTAGAGGAAAACAAAAGAAAATTACATTTCTTTAGTTCCTTTTTTTTTACCTTATAATAGCTTTATCTTCTTCAGTGACAACAAGCTCTCCATCAACAAACTCACAATACTCGAACGGCAAACCAAGCTGCTTCTCCATCTTCTTCACTATAAACACTTGCGATTCCTCACACACCGTAACCACCGTCCCTTTCCTCCCCAGCCTCCCCGTCCTCCCAGCTCTATGCGCGTAGTGCACCGCATCCGTCGGGAGTTCAAGATTCACCACTAGATCACATTCCGCAACGTCAAGACCCCGCGCCGAGAGCTCGTTGGTCACAAGCACTCGTACTTCCCCGTTCTTGAACTTCTTTAGAACCGTCGATCTCCCTAGCTTCCCGAGATCTCCATGCAGCTCGGCGCAGCTCATGCCACGTGCCTCGAGTTTGTAGACCACGTCTTTCAGCTGCTTCGAGTGGTTCATGAAGGCTATAACGGACTGGGCTTCGAGTGCGTGGACGCATCTCCTCAACGCGTCGACTTTGTGTTGGTGTTTTGAGATGCAGTAGACGTGTTTCAGCGCTGGAGGTAGGCTCTGGATAGTAGTCTGAATCTGTCCATCAGCCTCCGAAGTTGTGGGAGTTAAGCTGATCGCCGGTGCAGTTGGTTGAACGGTGTCAAGAGGAGTGACTTTGTTGGCTTGGACAAGAACAGGCTCGTGACTCCAGCTCTTAGCTGCTCGAATAACAGAGAAGGGCACAGTCGCAGAGACAAGAATGGTCTGCCGGTTAGCACGTTCATCAACTTCTCCTTTCGGACCAGCACCAGCTCTCCTTCCTACATGTTCGATAATCCGATGGATATCTTCTCGGAAGTTAAAAGATAAAAGCTCATCCACTTCGTCTAGCACCAAGAATCTACACCCGTGAGTGTGCAGTCTCCCGCTCTTGCTTATCTCCGCAATCCTCCCTGGTGTGCCGACAACAATAGCCGGTTTGTTCTTCTTAAGTGCCTCTTCTTGCCTCATCCGGTTCGCGCCACCAACCAGCTGCTGAACCATTCTACGGTGATCTGGTCCGAGGAGCTTCTCCACCTCTCTTACTATCTGCATACCGAGTTCTCTTGACGGAGCCACGATCATTGCTTGAATCTCTGCTCTCTTCTCGCTGCTCTTGGCTTTTCCTGAGAGTGGACCGATCTCTGATAATATCGGAAGCAGATAAGCTAAGGTTTTGCCGGATCCTGTGTAAGACTGAATCACTGCATCGTGTCCTTTGATAATTGCAGGGACAGCTGCGGATTGGACATCTGTTGGGACAGAGAAACCTTCTCTTTCCAAGCTGTCTAGCAATGAATCTGGGAGGCCAAGCTCCTCGAATGATTTTGCAGAAAACAAAGGAGACACTATCTCAGCTGGTTTCTTCTCTTTCACTACTTTCATTCTATCGTTCGTCGCTGCTGCTCTTACCTTACCTTGACTCATTTCAGAAACAAAGCTTCCCTCAAGCTTCGTAGCTTTACTCTTCCCCGATCTCCTTGGGCTGTTGTTCCCTAATTCAAGGCTTGCAAGAGTAAGAGTACCATCTTCTTTAGCAACATGGCATAAAAGACGTGACTGGCGGTGGTAGTTAGTTGCAGCAGAACGCCATGATATCTTTCTGAAGGCTGAAAAATCTTGGAGAAGAACAAGGAATCGAGTTGAAACTGATGACATTGCCATGTCACTCGTGTGTGCGTAACTGATAAGAAAGAAAGCCTCTTTATTACAGCATTTGCTCAGGACAGCCTACAAAAGTACATGTGATCCGCATCAGATAAGATAAAATCATCCGTGAAATTCAGAATTAAACAGCAATTAAAAAAAAAAAAAAAATTCACAGATACACTGTAAAGCTATTCAACATCTAGCATACTAGTTTTAAATCGAATGAGATATCAAAATGCTAAGAAGAAAAAAGAAAAAGGCAAGAAACCAATGAGGCAATTCGTCGAACACCTGGCGGGTATGAAAAAGCATCATCACCAATAAGCAAAATTTTAGGCAGCATCCACAACAAACCAAGAGAATTCTATAAAACTATCCAAACGCTAGGCTCGAGACTCACATCCCAGCAAAAAAAAAAAAGAAAAAACTCTGAAGCAATCTAAATGGCTAGCAAAAATTCCAACACTATAAGATAAGATAAACACCGAGTCCAGGTTCCAGAAAAGATTGTAGCTTTAGCAACAACGAAGTACACGAAACTAAAGAAAGGTACCTTATAAAATACTCTCCACGAGACGCTAAGCTAAAGCAGTGGAAGAAGAGGAGAACAAAACTACTTTCGTCTCCGCAAGTCTCTAGTTGTTAGATAAAAAGGTTATGTGCTCTATATTGACAAAACCGGACTTAATAACCGGTCTAAAACGAACCGGAATATACTGTTACATGATTTATGGGTTTTTGATGGTTCTCTCTGAACAGTTTCATATGATTCTTTTTATTTTTTGTGAACGCATTTTCATATGATTCTAAATCGTTTTTCCCCCTTGAAATGCAGATACACAACAAACCTTAAAAACTCACGTTGACCCTTACACATACCACAGTTACTTGATACACCCCCAAAACCTGGATTCAACTAATATCTAGAAGCTTTTGTCCAATCTACCATATCAATAACCATCTTTATGGTGGTTCAGCTGAAGTGACTACACCACTTCATTAAGATGATGTCTTCATGTCTGAATATACCAGCATGACTTAGAAACGAAAAAGAAAAACATGAAGAAATGAAAACCAAGGCATCACGCTATGTTTACATGTTAAACAACAAAACTTAAGTTTCTAACAATTAGCAACATAAGTTGATGGAATTCAGGATAGCATATCCAAAAAGCTTTTGTTCAATCTACCATCAGATAGCATATCAATAACCATCTTCATGGTGGAAGCATCTGCAGCAAACCCACACCTCTTCATTTCTTCAATGAGTTCAACTGAAGTGGCTACACCACTACCTCCTAGATGAGCTCGGATCAGTGTGTTGTATGTACGCTCATTTGGCGCAATCCCATCCTCTCCCATCTTTTTAAACAACATGTACGCCTCAGACAACGAGCCTTTCTTACAGAGTCCTCCAATTATTGTGGTGTATGTTTTGACATCACCCTTCACTCCTTTGAGAGAGAGGCTAGAGAATAACTCCCAAGCATCATCGACTCTCCTTGCATTGCACATCCCGTGAATGATGATATTGTAGATACCAATACCAGGATCCATCTTACTCTTGTGCATTTTTTCAAGTATTCCCAATGCCTCTTCTAATTCTCCATTGTCACACAAACCATCCAGCAAAATACCATAAGTCACGACACTGGGTGACACGCCACGAGAAACCATCTCTTGGAAGAGTTCTTTGGCAACGTTGAGTTTTCCCGCTTCACAAAACCCTTGAACAAGAGTGCTATACGTGACGGTATCAGCAACAAACCCTCTCAAAGAAACCTCACGGAAAATTCTCATCCCCTCGTCAACAAGTTTAGCCTTGCAGTATCCGTTAATGACGATATTAAACGTCACGATATCAGGATCGCACCCCTTGCTAACCATCAGGTCCAGCATCTGGTTGGCTTCATCTAAGCGATTTTCAATGCACAACCCATCTATCAAAGAGTTATACGTAATGGTATTAGGATCTATGCCCCTTGCAATCATCTCACCGTACAATTCTTTAGCCTCCTTGAGTTTTCTCTCTTTCACCAAACTATCGATCAGTGCATTGAAAGTAATGACGTCCGGGGTGATTTCCCTTGTGATCATATCCCTCAACAACTGCGCACCATCATCCCATCTTCCGGCTTTACAAAACCCTCCTATGAGACTGTTGTAGGTGATGACATCTGCTTTGATCCCTTTCGTTTCCATTTCGTTGAAAAGTTCGAGCGCATCGTCGAGGCTCCCGTCTTTGCAAAGACTATCAATGATGATATTGTATTTGGCAGCATTCAGCTTGATATTTCTTCCTTCCATCTTTCTGAGCAAATCCAAGGCCATGGAAGTTTCCCCGGACTTGCACATTCTATTTAAAACTGGTCCATAAGTAACTCCATCGGGTTGGATGCCGTGTCTCATCATTCGATCTATTAAACCCATTGCTTCAGACACATAACCTTTTAAGACAAAGGCCATTGACAAGCATGGTAAGCGTTATGTGATCTGGTCTAACTTTCATTTCTACCATTCGATCAACAAGTGCCACAGCTTCTGAAACTCTACCCTCGAGACATAACCCGTTTACCAAAGTTGAAAACGTGACTGTGTCTGGCTCATACCCGAGTTTCAAGCCTTTTCCCATGATAGAAAAAGCAAAACCGAGTTCCCTGCGCCGGCAGAAGCAGTTGATTATAATGCTCAGCGTGTAGATGTCAGATGAAACCCCCTTCACATCCATTTGCTTGCAGAGAGACAACACGAGGTCGTACTGTTTTGTCTTGGCGACACCACTAAACAATTTATTGAAATCAGTGACATTAGGGAGGGGACGAGACCGAAGCATGGACTGGAAGAGATGAACCGCATCATCTTTCTTAATACCACCAATCCCACTTCTCAATATATCTCTGTAAGAGAGGTTTCCATCGCTGCTGAGACTAGAGAAGCCTCTTTCGCAGCAAGACAAGAACTCCTGTCGGCTATTGAATAAAGCAGTTGTCAGAGGACCTGTCTCCATGAAATGAGGATGAACAGATCTCAAAGCTTTAGCACTCCGTATCATCAACACCATCTCTACTGCTGAATCGATCCTTTTTCCAGATCAAACCTGAACTCACTGTCTCTGTAAACCTTCGAAAGAGCCCCGGCACGAGCTCTAGTGACGGACAAAACACCACAACGTCTCGAATAAACCAGTTCAATTTTGATCGGTTAAAAGCATACCGTAATTGGTTTAATCAAGTGTGACAGCCATGTCACTCGCCTGTGCTTAGTTAACAAGAAAGAAAGCCTCTTTATAACCGCATCCGCTCAGGACAGCCTACAAAAGTACATAAAATCCGCATCAGATGGATGAAATCATCCGTAAAATTCAGACTAAAGTCACTAAACAGCAACTAAAAAAGTAGAATTCACAGATACACTGAAAAGGCTGAAGACAATCTGTAGAGGAGGTATTCTAAATCTAGCATACTAGTCTAAATCAAATGAGATATATCAGATTCTAAAACGCTTAACAATATTAAGAAAAAAAGGCCAAGGAACCAATGAGGCAATTCATCGAACACCTGGCAGGCGTGAAAGAGCATCATCGATCACCCAATAAGCAAATTCATTGGAATAGCAATCTAAATGGCTAACGTAAATTCAGACACTAGAGATTCTAGATAAAAAGTTACCAACAGAGAATCTCCTGAGACGAGAAGTTAAGGCAATGGCCGAGGCAACAAGAAGAGGAGGGAGAACATAACTTTCTCTCCACTTCTCTAGCGTCTATTTGGTCGGTTCAAAGCATATCGGAATTGGTTTAGTCCAGTGTTGGTACGGTCACGCAAACATGCTAATCTGTCAGATAAATAAATATATGAACAATTTAGATTACGTCATATGCTGGTCTGCATTGGTCGATTTTTATGTCTCTTTGTTACAATTAAATCGTCTAACTTGGTTTGGTAAAACCCCCGGTTTAAAATTGGGTTATGTGTTGTTGGATCAGTTCCAAATTCAATTCAAGTTACACTAGTGCACCATTTCATTCAAAGAAAAATTGAAGTTAAGCTAGATGTGATGGTAATATCAGAACTAATCAGCAAAGGTTCTTAAGCATTAGAACAAACTGGACTTAACCCTCAAAAAACTTATCAACTCAAAGATCAAAATATTGAATGACAATATCTATGATACAGAGAGGTAATACAAAAGAGTGGTTGCAAGTAAAAGACCATAGATTGATTTACATGTACAGACCAAAAATTCAAAATAAAAAACAAACAAAAGTATAATAATATGTATAGATAACATATCATAAACAATGTATTATATCTAAAAACACCAGACGTTACTTTACCTTTGGATCCCCAAGTTTCCTGATCAAATGTTGTGTGGGGTTATGAATATGCAAAATATTTTTCTTCTAGACTTCCTCACGGTCCAAGTTGCTGCTCTTGAGAATGTTGTATTTGCAGAGTGGGCAAGTGGCGTTTATGTATAGCCATTTGTCTACGCATGAGCAGTGGAAGTGGTGGCCACAAGGAAGTTCCCTTAGTTCGGTTCCGTCTTCGTATGCAGAGAGACAGATGCAACATTCCTGTAACGCAGAACCGTATGAATCAAGAAGCATAATAATGTAACTATATAGGATGATTGGAGTGAAGTGTGGGTTGTAGTATACACTTACTGCATCCTCCTGCAGAATTGTATGTTCAAGGGGTGAATCTGTACCACACTCTGTCATTATTCCCTCGGTATTTGCTTGGGCTTCATCACCAGTGTGTTTGTTGACACCGCCAACTTTTCGAAACTTGAATTTGGTGAGCTGCTCAATGTCTTCTTTTGACGCCCCTTCCTGTTTTATCATCGTGTCGTGTTAAAACAAATAGCACGACTTAGGATAGAAGATGAATTTGGTTATGAGAAAGTACCTGATCTGCAACAGCGTACAAAACTGCAATGATGCATGGAAGGCAACAGCAAACAGCAATGCCAATAACGCAGGCCAACGCAACACAGAAGACAACGAAGAACACATCGAAACCAAGAAAGACGATAGACAACCTGATATAAGCAAGGCATTCAGACACTAAAAGCGAAATACACTTGTTAAAATCTAACAGAAGGAAGAAAGAAGAAACCAGTAAATCCGTGGGGATTCTTGCGCCAACTGTTGACCACCAGCAGATACCCAGTAGAACCCAATGATCCACCAAATAAATGAGAACATTGTGTTGGCAGATTCCAGATGCTTTGCAACACTGCTTTGTAAAAAAAAAAAAATGATGATGAAAGTAAATTCAACAAGTTGCATTTAATCTAAACTAGACTGTAACATGCATCAAGGAACATAAAAGATAGACGCTTTGTCTAAAAGGTGCGACGACAAAAGCTTTAGCTAGGAACCAGAACAATATTGGGAAGATCATAAAAGTAAGCAACCCATTTGATCATCCAGACCAAAACTCTATCTTCTAAGTGATAAGTATCACATCAAATATTTTCTTCCCCAGCTAGTAAAACCAAAGCCTCATCTTTTTAATGTCTACCAAAGCCAAAGCAAGCTCACACAAGTCATGCAAGTACCCAGAAGAAGACTAGCTTCATACCTGCTGCTTTCGCTCTCCAGCTGCTCATTTGAATCCCTCCTTGAAACCAAAGCATCTTCCTCCATGGAGGAAGAAGACGAAGAAGAAGAAGAACGCGAAGACGTAGTCCTCCTGTTATTCCTCATCCTATTCCTCCTCCTATACTCAACGCACACACAAACCATATGCAACACACACTGCAACGCATACCCCAATAACCAAACTCTAAGCGGCATGATCGGATGCTCATTCCTGCTCATCACCAGCACAGCCGCAGCCACCGAGACAAAAGCCAAATTCCACACGATGTCAAGCACCACGATGGGCTTCGAGTAGGCCCAATCGCTCTGCCTCTCCTCTAACTGCTCAGCCGCTGCCTCCCTCACGATCACAGACGGCTCACGCATCGCGCGTCCTCCGCTGCTGCTTAGAAACCTCGCCGCTTCCCTCAACCCTTGTCTCCTCGCGGATCTACTACGACCGTTCCCGGAACCTCCTCCTCCGTTGTTGTTGTTGTTGTTGCTTCCTTCGTTTTCATCGCCGCTCAGAAGCAACGGTGATTGATCGATGGCGTCGGAGGAGAGACGGCGAGATGATGAGGAATTCTCCGTAGTCTCCGTTGACATTGTTTCCTAGATTTTTCCCAAGAATAACCTAATTCGATGAAATTGGTGTACTGTTACGTCATAAGAAGGTAAGGAATCGATATCAGGAGACGAAATGGGAATCGCTAGGGTTTCGAGAGAGGACGAGAGAGAGATGATGAGGAAGACGATGATGATGATTAAGGAAATTTAATATTTTTGAAATGTAAAATCATTTAATAGTTTCATCATGTGGTTCAATTAGTCAACAGTCAACAACAAGACAAGTAAACCGGGGTTTATTATTTTATATAAACTTTACATTAAATGTGTCTGAAAATTCATATTTTAATTTAGGCCCGCGAAAAACGTGGCGAAGATTCCGTCACTTTAGAGATGTTATCGGGCTTTTGTAATTTAGGCCCATTTTGTATTTATTCGTAAAGAAAGACTCTCTTTACGTCGAGAAGGTTCAATCATAAACCGGTTTTCTCAGACCGACATTGCACCGGTCTAGAGATATATATATATACACATCACACAATCTCGTTTATCCTTCTTCTTAACGAAGATCTGCTGCTTGATTCACGCTTAGAGCTTTTTTCCCCCAAATACCACTTCGTCGAGATTGCTAGGGTTTCCATCTCCCCTGCTGTTTCGATTCTCGGGATGCGATTCTGTACCAGTTCTTCAATTCGCTCCATTGGGTCTTACTGATCAGGAGAAAGGACGCTTTTTGTTGATTCACGAGGTTCGTTATCTGCCCTAATTTCCGAGCTTGATCCTCTTTCTGTAGTTCGATCAAGCGATTGAGTGTAGATTTTTGCAGTTTCGATCTAACATTCCGGGAAAGTTACGTCTTTTCGCGGGAAAATCAGTGGGGAAGTTGCTTAGTCACTGAAAGCTGCGTCTTTTCCTCTTTTCAATGAGGAAGAAGCGGAAAGGTAGTGAAACTGAGAGTTCAGAGAAGTTAACTGAGGAGTTATCATGTGCAGCTGCGTCACGATCATCCAACTTCAGGTCACACTTCTCTCTAGAAGGTTACGCTAGACTTAAGAAGCGGTGCAAGGAGAGTGATACTGTTGAGGAGGAGGACTCTGTTGGTTCCTTTAAGAGACGACTCGCTGGCGTTGCTACCGCACCTCCCTGTGGTGCATCGTCTTTGGTTTCTTCGGGGAGAGGTCTGAAGAGGAAGATAGGTTGCATTGATGTTTCCACGCAGACTGGTAGGAAGAACAAGATAGATGATGACTATGTCTTTGGTCCTAGTATTGGGAAAGGTAAGTTCGGATCGGTGAGGATCTGTAGGTCTAAGAGTAATGGGATGGATTTTGCTTGTAAGACTCTGAAGAAAGGGGAGGAGACGGTTCACAGGGAGATTGAGATAATGCAGCATTTGTCTGGTCATCCTCGGGTTGTCACATTGCATGCTGTGTATGAAGAGTTGGATTGTTTCCATCTTGTGATGGAGCTGTGTTCAGGGGGACGTTTGGTTGATCAGATGGTGAAGGAGGGGAAGTATTCTGAGCAGCGAGCAGCTAATATATTCAAGGACCTTATGCTGGTTATCAATTATTGCCACGAGATGGGAGTTGTGCATAGAGATGTAAAACCTGAGAATATCCTTCTAACAGCTGCTGGGAAGATTCAGCTTGCTGATTTTGGGCTTGCCATGAGAATTGCAAAAGGTTAGTTTTATTCAGGCGTTAATAATTCCTTGGTGTATGTAGCTAAATGCTCCTATTCAGGGCAGTGACGTGTAGTCTCTCTATCAAATGTCAAGTAGAATATACACATTGTTCAGAGAATATAGCGGCTTGATGCTGTCATCAGTCTTAACAGTACTGGTGAGAAAACTTATGTAACCAAAAGCAAGATGAAAAAGCTAGTCTTCTATGACTAAAGTAGATAGCTGTTGTACATGTTTTAGTTGTTGTGATTAAAGTATTGGTTATGGTGATATTACTTGACAAATTATGGTTTCTATTCTTTCATTAGAGCTAAGTGTTTGACATATTCTACTTGAGATCAGAGTTTGACTTTTCCTCTGTAGCTTAACTGAGCTGTCAAGGTCTAACTTATCTATTTTACATTTGTTTTTACAGGTCAAACATTGTCTGGATTGGCAGGAAGTCCTGCTTATGTAGCACCTGAAGTTATTTCTGAAAACTATTCAGAAAAAGTCGACATTTGGAGTGCAGGAGTCCTCTTATACGCTCTCTTGTCTGGTGTACTCCCTTTCAAGGGAGACTCTCTGGATGCCATTTTCGAAGCAATAAAAAAGGTAAAGCTTGATTTCAACTCGGGCGTGTGGGAGTCCGTGTCCAAGCCAGCCCGTGATCTATTGTCAAGAATGCTAACAAGGGAAGAATCTGCCAGAATCTCAGCGGATGAAGTGCTAAGTAAGCCTTTTAATCTCTTTAAGTTTGCAGCATTGACTTGTGTCTGTCGTTGTTTAATGCTTAACATATCTTCACTTGTATGTTTCAGGGCATCCATGGATACTGTTCTACACAGACAGGACACTCAAGAAAATGTGTATCAAGTCGAAGCACAAGGGTCAAGCAGGACCTCCTCCGTGTCTCCAGATTCGCAGTCTGATGGAGAAAATTGACCTAAACAGAACTAACATAGAGAAGAAGAAGACAACATCTGATTCACCGGCTGATTCATTCTCCAACACAGAGGAGGAGGAAGAAGATGAGAGCGGTGTGGTGGATGTGCTTGTGGTTGCTATCTCCAACGTGAGGATCTCAGAACCAAAGAGAAGCAGAGTCTATAGTCCAACAAACAACTCCATTGAACAGCAACACTCTTCTAACTTGACCACGGCTAATACACTCTGTCGAGCCTTCTGACACAAAACCAGCTTCACTTTCATGGGATTCGACCAAGTCTCCTAGTCACACGTGACATGATGATCTTAGTGACTTTTTTATTATGTCTCTAATAGTTGGATTTGATCTGATTACCTTCAACATTTCTCACTATGTTGTACAGATCATGTAAATAGAATACTCTAAAATGTTTGATCCCATTTCTTACCGGAAGGTGGAGATAAAACCTCCGGTCTGAAAACAAAACCCTCTCTGACACTCTCTTTATTGCTCTGAGGCATAGGCATGTACCTGTGATCCTTTGTTGCATTCCTTTTCCTCCGTTTGTCAAGAAACAATGAAAGCTTCCCAGATTCCTGCATTGAACAAGGAAAAACAAATGTGATTCAGAGATTATGTTTTTTTACAACGTTTTAAGCTTATGATCAGTCAAAAGAAAAACTGAATCTACATACCTTAAGACAGTTATACTTTTCGATGATTGCTTGCTTTCGGATTTCAGCTGCAAAACAAGTAAGATAAACGATTTCAGCAACTCGAAACTGATTATATGTATCTTCAACGCAAATCTAAGAGCATACATTGTTTGAGATAATAAGGCTTCTTCCCCATCTTTGCAGCTTCTCTTTCTCTCTTTCTGTGTTCTGTAAGTATTGATTTTCCTTTGTTATTTGTTGATGGAATATATTTCAACCACTTCTCCTGAGGTTATAAAATAAGTCAACAGATGGTTAGAGCAGTGAACCAGTAACTAAGTTGAGAGGAGAGCGAAAGAAAGGACCACTCACAACATAAGTTAACCTGTTCTTGAGTTCCTCCACATCTTCTGGATCCTTTGTTTTCTTTAGCTGTTTTTTCAGTTCCTCTCTTTCTACAGGAAGTTTCTCCTCGAAAAAGAAATTGTATCGCTTCCTAAACCTACAAAAGAAACACACAAAACCTATGTTCACAACAAACAAGAACAATGACCAAACTAGAACTAGACTCACATCATGCTCAACAAAAAGAATGGTATATAGATAGATACCCTTCAGGGTCAACGTTTCCAGCTAATGAGTCAAAACGAGGATCACGAACCACCTGAAAACCAAATAAAGAAACTCTTATTCAGAAAACACTTGAGGAGGAGAGATAAGAGATGAAACAGAGATTTTTTTAAAAAAAAATTTCTCAATACCTTCTTAGGAACATGAACTACTTCTCTGTATATCGACTCACGGGTCTTTTAGAACTCAGCTAAATTGATCTTTTTCATAACAAACAACCAGACAAACTGAAGTGAAAAAAAAAAGAAAGAAAAAAAACAAGAGAAGCAATGAGTAAGTACGTGTTTTTGTTTGCACGAGCCGATTTCTTCACTTCAGATAACGTTATATTTCTGTCTGCACGACCAGTTTTCTTCTTAACTTGTGAAAACGATGGATTCAAGGGAACTGCAGCACGCAATCTATGTATCTATATAAGTCAGCAGGTGGCTCCCTCGTCATTTGTAAGTCTTTGATCTAAATCTGTTTTCTTTTGCAGTTATTTACCGGTGGCAACAGGCTATCCGTCCAAGGTTAGCAATGCTGAGAAGTAGTAGTATCATGGTCTTCATCAATTTCCTTTACACTGTTTTGGTTCTCAACTACTCATCCCTAGGTTTCATGGTAATTACTAACGTTTTCGTTTTGTCTTCCGTCACACTCACGGATCACTCCTAACGTCTTTTCTTCACTGAATCGCAATCTCTCTCTCTCTGGTTTTAAGCATGGACGAAACCCTCTCGATCAGAACCACGTAAAATAAAAACAACTCTCTTCTTCTCTTATGTCTTAACCATCAGGTCCCGCGTTTCTTCTTATCGTGTAACGTTGGAAAGTAACCGATCCGGTTCGTGTTTCTCATTATTCTTTTCATAGTTTAGTTTTCTTTAATTGATATAGGATTTGCAATTATATCTAAAAAAAGTATAAATATGTGAATTTTACAAAAAAAAAAGTATAAAAATGTGAATAATGTGAAAACGTAATAGGACGATTACTTGTTCATCATGTACCATTGTACCCCACTTACAAATCCGGCCAGTAGTTCGGTAAATTTTTTTTTTTCTCAATTTACTGGAGCTTTATCGCAAAACAAAAGCAATATGACAGTTATAAAAGTGACACTTTAGATAGATGTTAGATGTTTTTTTAACTCTTTGCCTTTAAATTTTGTTATGAGTGTTTATAAACTTTGAAGTAAAATCAAATTTACACCGTCTTCAACGACAATATCAATTTAAAAGATAGCTACTATATTTGTACACACCAACAATTGACCAAGAGGGAAAAATCGGAATATATATAGGGGTTAAATGTTTGGTGGAACTTGGAAGAGATCAGCCAAGTTAATTTTAGTAACGAATTCTTAATTCTTCTTATAGATCTATAAACAATGAAAATCTCCTCTTTATAAATCATTCTTTAAAACAAAAGCCAAATTTTTGGACTGACCCATACCTTTACACCATATGTAAAAACCAGAAAGTCCGAAACCCATTAAGCTGTCGAGTATAATTCATTATGTGATTTTAAAATATAATATTAAAAAGTTGTGAAAAGCTAAAGCTCTATAGAACTTAGTGACGAATATGATTAAAGAAAAACCACATGGTCACCTCTCTAATAAATATCTCTTTGTCCGTTTCAGGTAAGATTATAGTATATTGGTAATTTTGTTTTTGTGTAAAAATTATTTCGGACCAACTTTTTTGGCGTTAAATTATTAACCAGCATTTCAGTACTTGAGAGTAATTCATGTTGTCTATCAGATTTAATATTTAATCTATAGCATGTATGAAGCTTGTAATTGTGATTAGATATGATCGAATTACTCTATTTCACATTAAAAATTGTTGTATTTAATCTTTTACAATATATAATAAATATTTTTTGAATTATTAAACGTATATCTTGACCAAAAATACACAATTTAATATTAGATATAATTTAATAGAACCTATAAAATAGAACATAATTACAAGAATTGAGTTTTCTATAAATATAATAAAAATTTCAAACAAATTTCTTAAGTTGTGTGAAATCTGTTAAATTGGTACAAATTTTGAAACGAATGAAGTATGTTATTACAAAATATAGATACTGATTTTAATTTAACTCAACTGCCAAAAATATCTATCTCTAAAGAGATGAAACATAGCTTTTCACAAGAGGAAACCACGAAAGAAAACGACAAAAAGGACAGAGAAAGAAAACGACAAACAAGGTCCAGGTAAGAATACACATTATCATGTTTATACATATATGGCACAATCTTTACAACAAAAAACATATCTAAAAAAGGAAACTTGAGACATCAAAACTTTTCAAAAGGAACACACTAGACAAATATAATATGCGAAAGTAGAAACAAGCATCAATCAACCAATTGATACATGCGATGATATGAAAAATATATCGCTACAAGACGAATTAAGTGGAATTTAGATCGCTAGATGGATTTTTAGCGACGATATCGATAGGTATATGTTGTGTGTGTAGAAAACAATGATTATAAAATAGTGAGTCAAAACAATTAGTTATGCATCTCATCTAGATTGAAGAAGAGACGATAAAACCAACAAAGATCATATTACATCACGTTTGGATCTCTAAGTGATATACATTAATTCAATAAAAAAAATGCGGCGTTAAGTTTGGGAAGAAAAACTAATATGTTAATTATTAACACCCGTTTGTATGCTTCCCCTTAAGAGATGTATATATAACTGTGAAAGCATTAGGACTTTTTGTGGTTTAGGAAGAACCATGTACAAGGAGTGGCTAATATTATTCATGATCTCATCTTACTAATGAACAAAAAAAAAAAAACTAAGAACCTGAAGTATAATTTAGGTTTCTCTTGATACATAAAATAGTATAGTGTAATACAAACGCTTCAAAAAAAAAAAAGAGCACTACCATAAAGCTAAGTAAGCCCTAACTTACTTACTGATGAATACAAATCCAAGAAATTAAAACCCAAGCCCTAATTCCACAATACAAGAACACAATAATTAAACATATGATTTGATAAGATACATCACATAAGTGGCATACCTACTCCAAAAAAAAAAAAAAAAAAACAAGAACGAGACTGGTGATTACATATACGTGGATAACACAAAACAACCGATCACTTATCAGTAGCCCCACAAGTTCTCATCATTTGAATTATCCGGCGAATCATCCGCCGGAAGAGAACCTATCCATGAAGGCGGAGCGACCATCATCCCTTCCGCCATATCAGCCACCAGACTAGGCATATTCAAGAATTCTTCTTCGTCCACAAACTCTGTCCCGCACCATGACGAAGACGCCATCATGTCATCATGTACGTGAAAATCACTTGATCTTGACTTTGAGAAACTACTAGTCATCTCCTTTTTTGCATTTTCCTCCTCTTCCTCACACATCTTCATGGAGGCAGCCGCGGCCGCAGCGCTTCGAATATCCGCTGCGGATGATGACAAGGGAACCGGGTACGACCCGACTGATCCTGGGAAGTTCAAGACGGCTTCTCTGCCTTTAAGAGCAATAGCAGCCACGTCGTAGGCAGCGGCTGCCATCTCTGCCGTGGGGTAAGTTCCGAGCCAGATTCTAGTGGTCTTCTTCGGCTCACGGATCTCGCAGACCCATTTCCCGCTCCGGCAACGGATGCCTCGGTATACCGGATCCTTTTTTCGGCTAGCTAAGCCGGTAGTAGCCATTGAATTATTAGTAGTAGTAGTATTTTAGTAGCAGTACAGTGAGTAGCAAGAGAATAAAAAGGGTTTTCACACGTGGCCAAACCAGAGGTATATTCACACGTCTGTGGTGGCAAATTAATTAAAGGAGACGAAGTTTTGAGTTAAGAGGGCCATTTGGTAGGATCTTGTATTGGTGCCATCAGCCACATATATATAGATCAATAAGTAAGCAGTGTGAGGGATTAATGTTTAAATATGAAAGGATTATTTCGCTGATATTTTGTCTACACTCAGCACACTAGTGTTATTCTCTAGCACGTTCTCACTAGTGGTCGTCGAAAGTGGCTTGGCTTTTGTTGTGATTATTCTTGGAACAGTAATTGAGAAAAAATGAACTATAGTTTATCCTGCACTTGTTATCGTGTTTATTTACTAGTTCATTTTTGAGTCATATGAATCAAAATTGTCTATAAAACCCCGCAAAATTTTTATATTTAACAGAAGGGCACTGGAATGTAACGATAACTACTTGGATATGCAATTATGCATACTAAAGGAATGAAGGTTCACTTTGTTTTGGTATATACTGATTCTAAACTAAGCAGAAATGGATTCAGCTCTAAGATTAATACAAATTGGATTAATAAATAATTAGTAGATCTGAGACACCCCCACCTCCAAAAAGAAGATTAATAGACTCCGAGTTCAACAGAAGATTACTCAGAATTATAATCACACTGCTGCTGTTCCTTCAAGAATTAGAAGTCTTTTGTTATGGTTATAAGCCTTGTAACAATAATCGATAAAGATGAACTATATATTCTGCATAGTTAAAATCAATATGAATTAGAAGTCTATAAACAAACCCCGTAAATTTTGATTGAACAGAAGGGCATTGTAAATGTATAGAAACGTGGTCGAGCTACTTGGATATGCAACATTGAAGAAATGAAGGTTCACTTTGTTTAGGTATATATTGATCATCAATAAAATATTAATATTAAAAAATTATAACATTAACTTTAAACTTTTAAAATTTGATCAATGGATATAGACGTATCCGATCATCTAAGAGAATGATCAAAGATATAGTAAATCATAGCCTAGAAAGAACAAAGATATTTAAAAAATAATTCTTAACACCAAAAGTTTTGACCAAGAAGTCTAAAAATTAAGACGTTTAAAATCAAAATACCCTGTATGTTTTCTGATTTACATTTTTCCTAATGATCTCATTAATGCTACTTTCATTTTTCATATCATAACAAAATATTTTTTTTACACCAAAATTTTTTTTTTATTTTTTTTTCTGATGGAACCAAAAAGAAAAAAAAAAACAGAAATGGATTCAGCTGTGAGAATCATAACCAGATTAATAAATTTTCTCTCCGAATGCATTAGACGGTCAAAGAGAACCCGTTTATCTGAACCGGGTTCATTAAACCGGTTGTATAAGCATTTTCTATTGCATCTCTGGGTTTGATTCCTCTGTCAGCTTTGATACTAGTTTACAGCTTCCTTCTGTGATTTGTCGGCGATTTCGTCAGAAAAGCTCGATTCTCACTGATCGGGTTTGAAAGGTCTCTACTTTTTTTTTTTTTTGCTTTCGTTGCAGAGACAAAAGACTAGATTTTTCACAGAGTTCTTTTCACAAAAATGTCGTTGCTCAGACCCCTTTTTTTTGTTTGATGTGTGTGAAAATGGTGTAATGTGCGGACAAACTAATTGAAGACGCGACTCCAGTTGTTTTTTTTTTTTGAAGTTCAGATTGAAACACATTGAAACAAAGGTGAAGCTTAATGTAGTCCACTACAGCAGTTTAATATCCTCATCCACGGATACTGTAAGGCTAAACTTGTTGACGAGGGGATGCGAATTTTCCATGAGATTTCTTTGAGAGGGTTGGTTGCTGATACAGTCACGTATAGCACTCTTGTTCAAGGGTTTTGTCAAGTGGGGAAACTCAACGTTGCTAAACAACTCTTCCAGGAGATGGTTTCTCGTGGCGTGTCCCCCAGTGTTGTGACTTATGGTATTTTGCTGGATGGTTTGTGTGACAATGGAGAACTAGAAGAAGCATTGGGAATATTTGAAAAAATGCAGAAGTGTAAGATGGGTATTGATATTGGTCTATACAATATCATCATTCACGGGATGTGCAGTGCAAGGAGAGTCGATGATGCTTGGGATTTATTCTCTAGCCTCTCTCTCAAAGGAGTGAAGGCTGATGTCAAAACATATACTATAATGATTGGAGGACTATGTAACAAAGGCTCGTTGTCTGAAGCGGGCATGTTGTTTAGGAAAATGGGAGAGGATGGGTTTGCACCAAATGAGTGTACATACAACACACTTATACGAGCTCATCTAGGAGGCAGTGGTGTAGCCACTTCAGTTGAACTCATAGAAGAAATGAAGAGGTGTGGGTTCTCCGCAATGAAGATGGTTATGGATATGTTATCTGATGGTAGATTGAACAAAAGCTTCTTGGGTATGCTTTCTTGAGTGTCCAATCTAATCCATAAGAGAAAGTCATTCTTTGGTGTTTTTGAAGCCAACTTTGCTTTTTTCCACACACGTAAACAGAGCATGTTGTCTTCTCTTTCAGTTGGCTTTCTTTTGTCATATGTTTTCTTCTTTGAATTGAAGCTGATATGTTAGTTGCTATGTCTTCTGATAAAATTATAAGAGATGCAACATGGAAGGCATATTCATAAATCACTTAGATCCTGACTTTGAGAAACTACTACTTTTCTTGTTTGTGAAAATGTATCAAGATATTGTTGACCTACTTGTTTGGATATGCATACTGAAGGGAATAAAGTTCACTTTGTTTTGGTGTAATACTGATTCTAAACTAAAGCAGAAATGGATTCAGCTAGTAATAAACTAATAAGTAATAATAGACTCCGAACAACCCAGAAAGTTACAAGACAACCGGTTTATCTGAACCGGTGCATTATACCGGCACATAAATCCGCAGATATTAGGTTTCTAACTTTCTATTGCATCTTTGGGTTATGGTTTTCCTGCGAGCTTCAATTTACATGATTCGGCCAAAAGTTTTCGATTCTCCATGGATAGAAGCAGAAACTCAGTAATTGAATTTGAAAGGTGTCTACTTTTTGCAGACACCAGATTTTTCTCAAGGTACACAACAACAACAACAAAAGAATCGCTTTATGTTTTTGTTGTTCTCGAGTTCATTAAAAAGCTTAAATCTTTTTTTTTTGTTTGTGAAATTGGTGGGTAATGTGCAGACATTGTTAGCTCAAAGCTTTGATATTCTTCACTTGGGTCATGCGGAGATTTGTTCAGACACGTCGTCTTCTCCAAACAGGTACTCTGTTCTTGTCTGAACGAGCCTCTTCTACTCTCAGTAAAGGTAACAAAATCTCTTACAAAGAGAGGTTGAGAAATGGGATTGTTGATATCGAGAAAGACGATGCACTTGAGCTCTTCCAATCCATGCTTCAGTCTCGTCCTCTTCCTAGCATCATACATTTCAGTAGATTGTTTAGTGCTCTTGCCAAGAGGAAACAGTACAAACTCGTTTTATCCCTCTGCAAGCAGATGGAGTTGCAGGGTATTGTGCATAACAACTACACTCTGAATATAATGATCAACTGCTTCTGCCGACTCCGGAAGCTTGGTTTTGCTTTTTCTGCTATGGCCAAGATCTTGAAGCTTGGGTATGAGCCTAACACAGTCACGTTTACAACTCTGGTAAACGGGTTATGTCTTCAGGGTAGAGTTTCAGAAGCTGTGGCGATTGTTGATAGAATGGTGGAAACAAAAGTTAGACCGAACCTCGTAACGCTCAATACTCTTGTCAATGGACTTTGTCTGAATGGTAAAGTGTCTGAAGCTGTAGCACTAGTTGATCGGATGGTGGACAATGGATGTCAACCCGATCAGTTTACATACGGTCCGATTTTGAACAGGATATGTAAGTCAGGGAACACTTCCTTGGCCTTGGATTTTCTCAGGAAGATGGAAGATAGAAAGGTCAAGCCTGAAGTAGTTACATACAATATAATTATCGATAGTCTTTGCAAAGATGGGAGCCTTGAAGATGCGCTTAATCTTTTCAATGAAATGGAAAAGAAAGGGATCAAAGCAAATGTTAGTACCTACAACACTCTCATAGGAGGCTTTTGTAACGCCGGCAAATGGGATGAGGCTGCACAGTTGCTTAGCGATATGATCACAAGGGAAATCACCCCTAACGTCATCACATTCAGTACTTTGATTGACAATTTTGTGAAAGAGGGGAAGCATGTTGAGGCTAAAGAATTGTACAAGGAGATGATCACAAGAGATATAGAGCCTGATACCGTTACATATAATTCTTTGATATATGGTTTGTGCATGGAGAAGCGTCTAGATGAGGCCAACAACATGCTGGATCTGATGGTTAGCAAGGGATGCAGTCCTGATAGCGTGACTTACAATATCATTATAAATGGATATTGTAAGGCTAAGCGGGTTGAGGATGGTCTTAAACTCTTCAGGAAAATGTCTCTAAGAGAGGTGGTCACTTATAACACTCTGGTACAAGGGTTATGTCAATCTGGAAAACTTGAGGTTGCACAAGAACTTTTCGAGGAGATGGTTTGTCGAGGTGTTCATCCTGATATTGTGACTTACAACATTTTGGTAGATGGGTTCTGTGAGAATGGAAAACTAGACAAGGGATTAGAAATATTTGAGGGTCTGCAGAAGAGTGAGATGGAACTTGATATTGGTATATATAACATCATCATTCATGGGATGTGCAATGCTAGTAAGATTGATGAAGCGCGGAACTTATTTAGTAGCCTTCCTCTTAGAGGAGTGAAGGCTGATGTCAAAACATATACTATAATGATTGGAGGACTATGTAAGAAAGGCTCGTTGTCTGAAGCGGATATGTTGTTTAAAAAGATGGGAGAGGATGGGATTGCACCAAATGGTTGTACTTACAACACACTGATCCGAGCTCATCTAGGAGGTAGTGGTGTAGTCTCTTCAGTTGAACTCATTGAAGAAATGAAGAGGTGTGGCTTCTCTGCAGATGCCTCCACCATGAAAATGGTTATTGATATGTTATCTGATGGTAGATTGAACAAAAGCTTTTTGGGTATGCTTTCTTAAGTGGCTAATGATCTTATCCAAGAGAAGCCAACTTTGTTTTTCCACACATGTAAACAGACTCTGTTGTCTTCTTTTTCTTCTGTGAATTCAAGCTGATATGTTAATGTAACTATCTCTTCTGATAGACCATAAGAGATGCAACATGGAAGACAGAAAACACTTTCATAAATCACAAGATTCACAACTGTGTTAACATGTCGATTTGTTCTCTGTAAACTACAATTCGGTTTTTTTTTTTTTGATGAATTTAAAATTTACAGTGACAGTCGCCATAATAAACATAACTCAGAATTTAAAATTTGCCGTTCATTGATCTGTATGTAACTGCATCAGAACGTATATTGTTTGATTCCTTAATAATACCTTTTGATATTTTAGTAATAATCCAAAAAACATGTTTTTTTAGGCAAATCCAAAAAAACATGTTTAATTGTAGTAAGTTTGGTAAAATATTAATACACGGGATATACATATAATTGAATAATTAGAAACGTTCACGTCAGTATGCTTTAAAGACAAATCCTAAGAGAGAAATAAATGATGAATGAAGGCCACGCGCATGTGACACTCACGAGACAGCATGAGGCCTTTTTTGTATTGGCCTCAATGGCCTACATGTCTTCTTGTCTGTAAGTTTTACGTATGGCTTTTGTTTACATGTTTTTTTTTAACATTTTGTGAAAAAATAATTGTTAACCATTCATCATTGTCACTATCATCTATTATACTACCATATATTAGTAAGCATACAAGTTTTGAATGAGTTACTATAATTAATTAAAAATGAGAATACCTTGCAAAATTTACATGCCCTATACGCTTGTAGTACTTATTGCAAAACTTACATGTCCTATGACGAGATAATATGGATTATATATCATGAATTTTAACTGGTGTTTTACTCTGTAAACACACACGCACATAAACATTCACATATTGTGAAGTAATTTGAGTGATAATATAAAGGGTAGAGAATTAATTTGGCACATGTTATGCGCGATTACTAACATAGTACTAGGAAATAGCTCCCACGGGAATCCCACGTGTTACTCGCAGCTAATCTACTTAATATGGAAAAAGAGTAACGTGTTACATATCCACAAAACAAATGTAGAAATGACATCTACCAATTAGATATTTCATATGTGTGGTCCAACGTTGGAGCTGGACCCGACTTCAAGATTTTAATAACTAGTTAAAAACCAATAAAACCGAAGTAGTTATGTTTGACCAACGATTCCAAGAATGTATATATTATCATGCAGTCTTGGAGAAATAGCAATAATCAAATGATTTAGTGCTGATCGTCTTGGTAATTTTTTTCATTCAGCTCTGAGAAAACAGCGATATAACAACTAAACTAGCTCTTATCAATACCTTCATAGTCAAATTCATCAGCTTATATTCTTTACACACGTTTTAATAGTTTTGAAATCAATTATCAAATCCAGCAGCTGATCCTGATGGTATATCCAAACGATTAACAGTCTAGAGATGAACAATATAGTATTTGCGTGATCCGGCGACTATTCTTGCATGTATAGTATATATCGATCGGCTTAACCACTCAATAAAAACTCACAATAAAACCACAATATCTGGTGTCTAATAGAACCATGATATGTAATATGGTAGATGTATGAAATACATGAAAGCAGGAAAAATGGTACATATATATATATATATGTATACTGCATATCGATGAAACCTAAAAAAGAAGAAGATCGTATTCATTTATACCCTTGCTTTTTTAAAGTAGATTTATTCGTTTTTATTTTACATAATCAACAAAACAATTAAGAGCTAATGTCTGTTTTATAGGTATAAATGGACTAAGTATGTTTTAACAATCAAAAAAAAAGAATGTTTTAACAGTTTACCAAAAAAAATGGACTAAGAATTTGATTAAGGTGTATATAATCATCAAATACTCCATTATCACAAAGCTAAGGTTTATAAAATACTAGGTATGGACCCGTGCGTTGCACGGGTTTTGATTGATGTTTTAATTTCATGAAAAACATAAAATTGGAAAACTTTCTATTGCACTTGTAGAATTTTGTATATATTATGTGAAACTTATTTAAATAATAAAAATTTGTGTTTCCACGTAAGTTTTGATTGGTATTTTAGTTTCTGGAACTATAGTGCATAAGCAGTTATTAGAAATTTTGTATTTAGGCTAGATAAAAAATCCAGACCCGAAAATTTAAATCAAACACAACCCCAAAAATATGAATTAGAGTGAAATACAATGACTTACAAAGTTGAATCGAACCAATCGAGTTGATGAGAACATCATACACATTCTTATGCTCTTAATATAATATTTGTATTAATTTGTTATTTTTTTTCAATAATTTGCTTCTCACTTTATAATAACAATAAAGACTTTTTATTAAACTAATTCAGTCTTAATTAATTTTCCGAGTTCATTGTGTCTTGATGCTACCTTCCACTATAACAACTTAACTAAAATGAATTATAAGAAAAGTACTACCTAGAAAACAGAATATGTGATAAAATAATTAAGTAAAATTTGATTTTAATACCAAATCAGTTACAACGTTAATAATAATAAAAATTTAATGACCAAACAATTAAAATTTTAGATTTTGTATGACCAAACACATATAAACCCAAACATGAAAAAAAACTTAATTTTCTTATGATTATTCATGAAGAATAAGATAATAGTAAAATGGTACCAAAAATTATAATCTGAGAATAGTAGTGACAAACTTTTTGAAACTATATTAAGGAAATGAAAAAAGAGACATATATTGATATTAAAAGAATAGAAAATAAAGAAAATACAACATTCATATATTACAAATTTATCTAAAAATTTTGCTTGTTTTTCTTCTAGAACAAAATTACTTTTTTCTTTTTACTTTTGTTCTTCTCGTTTTTGTTTGTTTTTCCACAATTATTATCCATAACAATTGACTAAACAAAAAAAATTCAAGTATTAAGTTACATTATATAATAAATCGACCAAACATGTTATAAAAAATTACCAAACATAATATATAGTACATTTACTTTTATGTGTTTATAAATCTTTAAAACTTTGATAAGAAGATTGGATTTTTTTTTTAACTTTTTATTTCAAATAAATAAGTTTTGCACGTAATTAGATGCAATTTTTTTTTAATCTCTTCCAATTCTTTTTCCCGTGAGTTTATTTTGAACTGTTAGCATACAAAGCTTTCTTTTTTAGTAGTTACTCCAATTTTCTCTAGATTATATTCACCAAATATAACAAAAGTGTAGAATCATTTTCACGATCTACCATTACTTCTATTTTGAAACTGAAAAATTACTTTTTTGACAACCTGAAAATGAATTAGTTTTAAACTTTAATAATATATCAATATGTATTGATATATTTTTTTATTTGTACATTGATAATAGATTTATTTATTTGTAACTACATATTTGTATAAAACTTATAGATCAATATATATTGATTGTATAAAACAATTCCTTTTTTTTGTTAATGTTAGTTGATTATGTTATTACTAACTATGAGAAACATTAAACTACTGTTTTCTTTTTATAATTCTTTTTGTTCAGGATTAAAATAAAAATAAAATTACTTTCAAATATATTTTACAATATTTAGGATTCAAAAAAAAAAGTACTATCAAAAGTTTTATTAAATTATTACATATTTATGAATTTTTAAGACATGTCATTATATTAAAATATTTCTTTCCAAGTGTCATGATCATATTAATTAGAAACTTTGAAAACCAAGCTTTATATATATAAGATTAAAATTATAAAATCTTTTAAGTTTATAATTTTGTAAAAATAAAAATAATTATCTATTAATTGTATATTTATGAGGAAAATCACTTAGATATTTATAAGAAAAATCTAATCTTATAATTACTTTTTTATAAGGAAATTCTTTATCTTAAACCAATGTCTACTGATTTTTAATTATTTTAAAATCATACATTTTATTTGATCTTGAAAATAAGGTTCTTTACAAAAGGAATATTACAATTAAAACAAACTTACATTTGTAATTATTTTAAACCATACGTTTTATTTAACCTTGCAAATAAGATTCTGTAAAAGGAATACTACAATTAAAATAAACTAAAAGAAGTTTTTCAGTCTCTTTGGTTTAATATTTTTTAACAGGAAGAATACTATTGAATATTTATAAGTAAAAATATTTTTGTAAATATTTTAATCTCTAGTGAAATTTATCTTATAATAATTTTGTGTATTTTGTAATTATCTTAAACCCACGTTTAAAAGAAAAAGAATACCATTATTAATAATTATTTATATTTAAATTTTTTCTTTTCAGTTTTTTTTGTTTGTTTGTTTAAGATTTTACAGAAAAAAACTAACTTTTAAAATTCTCCTTGTTTAAGTTTTCTTAAAACAAAATTGTTACTTACCACATGTGATAATCTTAAATATATAATTACGATCATGTTAATTAGCAATTTTGGGTACCAACTTTATATAAGAAAAGCTCATCTTATAATTATTTTGTTAATAAAAATTCATCTTACACCAATGTCTACTGATTTTGGAATTATCTTACACCCACATATATATATATATATATATTTTATTTGACCTTGAAAATAAGGTTCTTTAAGAAAATAATACTACAATTAAAATAAACTTATAGATGTTGTAAATTATTAACCCAGATTTTTTTATTTAACTTATAAGAAGTTTTCACAGTTCTTTTGATTTAATGTTTTTAACAGGAAAAATACTATTAAATATTATAAGAAATTTTTTTTGTAAACATTTTAGTTTATAACGCAATATATCTTAAAATAATGTTTTGTATGTTGTAATTATCTTTAACCCACGTTTAAAAGGAAATATTACTATTAAATCATTATTTATATGGAAATATTTGTTTCTTTACATTTTTTTAAAACTAAAATTGACTTTTAATAAATTTTGGATTAGTTATATTGAAATTATTTTATTTTGAGTTTTTTTGTTTTTTAATATTTTACAGAAAAGGAAAACTAACTTTTAAAATTCTCTTTGTTTAAGTTTTCTTAAAACAAAAATTGTTATTTACCACATGTGATAATCTTAAATATATAACTACTGATCATGTTAATTAGCAACTTTGGGTATCAAACTTTATATAAAAAAATCTCATCTTATAATTATTTTGTTAATAAAAAAATTCATCTTAAACCAATGTCTACTGATTTTGTAATTATCTTACACCCATATATATTTTATTTGACCTTGAAAATAAGGTTTTTTATGAAAATAATACTACAATTAAAATAAACTTATAGATTTTGTAAATTACTAACACAATACTTTTTTATTTAACTTATAAGAAGTTTTCAAGTTCTCTTTGGTTTAATGTTTTTATCAGGAAAAATACTATTAAATATTTATAAGAAAACTTTTTGTAAATATTTTAATTTGTAACGAAATTTATCTTAAAATTATGTTTTGTATCTTATAATTATCTTTAACCCACGTTTAAAAAGAAATATTATTATTAAATAATTATTTATATGGAAATATTTGTTTCTTTACATTTTCATTACATTTTGTTAAAAAAAGTAAAAATAACTTTTCAAATTTTTGGTTTAAACTTTTTTGAAAAATTATTATTTAACACATGTCATAATCTTAAATATATAATTGACATGTGTCGCGATCATGTTAATTAGTAACTTTGAAAACCAAGCTTTATATAATAAGATTAATATTAAAAGCTAGGAAAATTGATATCCTAAGTAGTAACCTTTACTAACCTAAGAAACTTGTTAAATCTTGCCTAATTTTCATTTAACAAACCGATAAAACTAAAAACTTGAATTAGGTAAATAAGGTTGTTCAAATAAAAAAATTAGGTAAATAAGAGGGTCCCAGACCATTATGGTAAATTTAATATGATGGGACTTCAAGCTCACTCTAAACAGCTAATAATATAGTACAATCCCTTTTCAATGCTCACGTGGCAACAAGCCTTGATACAAATAACGGTGTATTACGCGCGTTCGTTTCGCACTCTATGTCCCACAACCGTAGCCTATATATCTCATCCCCTTCACTTCTCTGTTTCCATAACTCCCACCAAACACACAAAAACAGAACACAAGTTTAAAAATAAAACACTTTTCGTTCGGACAATCTATAAACCACTTTGTAATGGATAACAACGATGGGATCATTCTTGCCGAGATGAGGCCGAAGAGGCGTGCGGGACGCAAAGTGTTCAACGAGACACGTCACCCAGTTTTCAGAGGAATACGGCGGAGGAACGGCGACAAATGGGTCTGCGAAGTCCGAGAGCCGACGAACCAGCAGCGCATCTGGCTCGGGACTTACCCGACGGCCGACATGGCTGCGCGTGCGCACGACGTGGCTGCTCTAGCTCTGCGCGGGAGATCCGCGTGTTTGAATTTCGCCGACTCCGCCTGGCGTCTCCCCGTGCCGGAGTCGAACCACCCGGATGTCATAAGGAGAGTCGCGGCGGAAGCGGCGGAGATGTTCAGGCCGACGGAGTACGGGAGCGGAATCACGGTTTTGCCCTCTTACGGTGGTGAGGTGTATATGGGCTCTGGTTCGGGATCCGAGGAGAGGAATGTGTATGGATACGTGGAGGAGGAAGAGGAGGTTTCGACGACTATGATGAGACTTGCGACGGAGCCGTTAATGTCACCGCCGCGATCGTATATGGAAAACATGACTCCTAATGGTTACATGGAAGAAGAGATGAGTTATGAAGATATGTCACTATGGAGTTACCGTTACTAAGCGGGATGCAACATTAGTATGCATGTGTCTTAAAAATATGTAGTATGGTAAATGTGTGCAATAGTGTGTGTGAGTTACTGAGTTGTAAGATTTTTCCCTCTTGAGGTTTTTTTAGATCCTCTGGTTGAGTTAGAAGGCTCCCTGATGGAAATAATTTTGTATTGTACTTGTAAGAATATGTTATAAAAATTTTGGGCTTTATGAATCTATAGACAAAGCATAGGCCTAAAATGAATCTATATACAAAGTATAACCCAAGTCGTACTTTAAGCTGATGGTTATAGAAAGGCTTATTAATATCCACGAAATTAACTTACAACATGATCTTTGATTCTTGACTATTACTTCGTGGATTTTGGACTAAATATTAGAGATTAAGATTGACCTTCTTTTTCTTTTTTTTTTGTAAACTATTTAAGATTGACCTTTGAATCAAAATATTCGACTATTCGTACTTACGAAATATTTTTCGACGAGTTTGGATTATAGTATCATTTATAATACTTTTTTCACAAAAAGGTCTTCAGTGCGATTGCAACTCCCGAAATGCCCTGCATGTCAAGTTCGCGATTAATAAATGTAAAGGAACTTCATGGTAGGTACTTCTTCATTCATTAAATAACATATGATGTTGAAGTTTGATCTAAGCTATTAAAATTTTCTTATTACATCGGTTTTGGAGAAACCTGGACTCTTGAGTCTGACGTCGACAAAGAATAAACTCTTAGTCTGATGTGGCATGAAGTTTCAGTGCCAGCTCATCATTAGCTCGCGAGATCTTTCAAGTCCCAATATACTGACTTCGTCACTAAACGAGGTTTTTGAGCAAGTGATAATGATCATCAGGAATATGGTAAATGATAGTACATGGTAGTATGGTGTGATTGTTTTACAACTATAAAGATTTTTTAGAGATTTTTTTAAAATAAGATGATTTTTTATTTGTAAAAGCATACAATCCTAAATGATAATATGATAGATACAATCGCCAAACAAGAACGAAAAGAAGGGGACAATAAGACCTTTGATCTCTGTTCCCAACTTCCCAAAATTTAATGCGATAAATTAAGACTTTTAAAAAGTCACAAGGTTCGTAAGCGTTAAGTTAGAGAACGCATGCAAAAGTAGAAAAAGTTCCAAAAGAAAATTTATTTTTGTTCTCTCTTCATTTGATTTATACCTTTCTTCATCTACTTGTCAAGATCACTGACTCTTCGTCCACTTTTTCTACAATTCTCAAATCTTTATAGGAAATACATCAAATTTTCATTTTATTTCTGTAACTTTCGTGTGTGTTTTAATTCGTTCTTCTCTCTCTCAAGATCATGAAGAACAGCGAAGAACAAATGAGGTCACTGTTTGGAATAAGTCTTTCAGATAAACCAAGATGGCAACAGTTTCTCATATGTTCCTCTGGATTCTTCTTCGGTTACCTTGTTAATGGCGTCTGTGAGGTTTGAATCCTTTTTAATGAATTTTGTATGGTATTTCCCTTGAGCTCTTTTTTTTTCCCTGGAATAATCTTGTTTTTATTTCATGATAATCTGGGAGAAATTCCAACGATTAGAGGAGATTTCGGTGTTCTTCTAAAAATATTTCAGTAGAACATAATTTTCAGCCGGAATCAAAGGCAAAAAAATCTGGCATGCAATATTTCATTTAAGTTCCGATATTCATACCATTAGTACCATATATTCTAATTAATTTCTCCAGATTTTTTTGTTTTTCTTTTCCTTTTTCTCTTGAGATTCTTGTGTTTGCTTGATTCCTAAACAGTAACGTTTTTTTGATAAATAAACCTCAACTTTGTAACCCGAATTAATTAGCAGCCATATAATCCTTATCTGACTAGATTTCGGGATTTTAATATACTCTGTTTTATTTTTCTCACATTTGCAGGAATATGTGTATAACCGGCTCAAATTCAGGTATTTTTAAAATGTCCGATATTATAAAATAAATAAACAAAATATTATAATAATAAAACTATAATGTGTGCACGTTGCAGTTATGGATGGTATTTCACGTTTGTGCAAGGACTCGTGTACATTGTGATGATTTACCTAAATGGCTTCACCACGAAGCAAATGGTGAATCCATGGAAGACTTACGTGAAGCTATCTGCTGTCCTTATGGGTTCTCATGGTCTTACCAAAGGCTCATTGGCTTATCTCAATTACCCTGCTCAAATCATGTTCAAATCCACTAAGGTAAATAATAATGTAGCATTTTATTTTGATCAAATTTTGGTACACCCCAAGAGTGTCACCCACAGGGAACGAAGTACATGTGGAGTAATCTCTAGGATCAAATGTTGAATGTTGAGCATAGTTATTGTATTATTGAGCCATTGATTTCTTCATCTTTCTCTAGGTTTTACCGGTTATGGTAATGGGAGCATTTATACCCGGGCTAAGAAGAAAATACCCGGTCCATGAGTACATTTCAGCTATGCTACTTGTAATCGGACTAATCTTGTTCACATTAGCTGATGCCCACACCTCCCCAAACTTCAGCATCATTGGGGTTATGATGATCTCAGGCGCTCTCATTATGGACGCCTTTCTCGGTAACTTGCAAGAAGCCATCTTCACGTTGAATCCTGACACAACACAAGTAAAAAAAATTGCAATGCTCCTCTTTACATACTTTTATTTGCGGAATAACTTTCTAACGGTATTTTGTGCTGTTTGATGGTAGATGGAGATGCTGTTCTGCTCGACAGTAGTTGGTTTACCGTTCTTGATTGCACCAATGATTCTTACCGGAGAGCTTTTCCGAGCTTGGACTTCATGTGCTCAAGTAAGCGATATATAATATGAAATGTATGTGTGTTTATAGACCTTAATACACACAAAATTTACAGCTAATTTTGTATAGTAATACGATTAGTGCACGAACCACCTAATATTTTCAGATCTTTTCTACCATCTAACTTAAATGACAAGATGTGAAATGTGTGTGTGTGTTTATTTAACCAAAAAATGTTGTGTGTTTTACCACATGAGATGTTTGTGCGTTTGTATGAATTAGTGATATAATAACCATTGACTAATGTAGTTGATTAACTAAGTTATCTTGATTGGCAGCACCCTTATGTGTATGGAGTGTTGGTGTTCGAAGCCATGGCTACATTTGTGGGACAAGTCTCGGTTCTATCCCTCATCGCGCTCTTTGGCGCGGCCACGACCGCTATGGTAACTCTACTTTCATCTTGTTTTTTTTTTAATATGAATGCGATCTTGAATCTTATAAATTAGTTTGACCAAAACGGGTCTTATAGATTAATGCAACATAGTACTTTAATTTTTTTATTTGCATGTATATTTATATACTTTGTTATTTTTGTTGTGGTTTATACAGATAACGACGGCGAGAAAAGCGGTAACGTTGCTACTATCTTACTTAATATTCACAAAGCCTTTAACGGAGCAGCACGGTACGGGATTGTTACTCATTTCTATGGGCATTATTCTCAAAATGGTTCCGGATCCCAATCCTAACCGGAAACCGAAACTTTCGAGTTCGGGTCAAATACCCGGGAAGTTGGAGCTGGTGAAGTCTGGGAAGGAAGGCGATGAAGAGAGTAGGCCTTTGGTCTAATAACAAAGAGAGATCGAGTTGAAACCTTAATAGGTTCTTGGTTCGTTTCTCATTTGAAATTTGTTTAATCTTCAATACATTTTGGTGTTTGTAGCTGGTAGAGTTCCTGATTAAATTAACTTTGTAGTTTGGATGAAAATATTGTTCTTTAATTCAAGTTTAAACATTAACAAGAAATACAAATTTAATGAAAATGTCGTCATTGTTTCAATTTTATTTGATCTTCATTTTGTTGGTAATGTGTTCTCGTTGAGAGTTGGAGCTTTGAATATATAGATGCTTCTATAATAAAATTTAAAACACCAATACGTCATCAAATCAGCAAGCGTCTGTAGTCCAACGGTTAGGATAATTGCCTTCCAAGCAATAGACCCGGGTTCGACTCCCGGCAGACGCATTCTTTTTCCTAAACCGTTTTGAACAAAATATTATTTGGCTGCAACTTTTTCTAAAGAAATCAAAACCACACTCTATTGCTGAGACATCTCTTGTTGTTTTTACATTTGAGGTCAGTTTCCATAGAAAGATGTTACTACAAAAACAAAGACAATACATGACCAAAATCAGATGTGTTTTTACATACAATACTTTATACTCATAAGAGTCTTCTTCTTCGTCTTCTTCCTGTTAGCAGACAAGAGACAATCTGAGGGATGGAGCAGTGGGAATATGCGTGCAAGAAGCCCACCGGATGATCGACTCAGTGACTGCAACATCCACCACCAACTGGTCTAGCTCACCTAGTCCTATGGTCCGGTTTCTTTTGCTGTGTAGACCTGACATTCTTGCCCAGTTTCCTCTTTCCCTTCTTGTCTCTGACTTTCCTGCTGCTTCTGGCTGATTCTCACCTCCTTCCTCTCGCCTCTCAAGTTGTGAAGAAGCATCCTGTGAAGGCAGTAACCTCTTTGGGCTTGAGTCTGTAAAAACGGGATAAAGACCATTTGTGGGTTGAGTCCAGAAGTTCTAGTCAGACCACTCAAGAAGATAATACTAATGCAACTCTTGGCCAATGAAACCATTAGAATTAGCAGACCACAAATCATTTCCTACTAGGGATACAGGATATATACAAAAGCTTTGTTACTAAAACAAACAAACTTGAGATCTTGATTCCTGGGTTTGAAGTTATGTCTTTGCCATTTTTAGATGGTATCTAACTAACTATATATAGCAATCATCAATCAGGCAACCAACATTATAAATCCAGGAAGAATGAAAGAGAGATACCTCGAAGTTTCCCATCTGTTTCATTAATGTTGTTGTTTGCTGTTATCGCTGAGCTTGGACTAAAAAAGCTAAAGCTTGGCATAGATGTGAGTCCACTAACTCCAGTTGATGAGAAGCCAACAGATGTCGATTCAGGTTGTTTACCATCAAAAGAAAACCCACCAAAACCAGAAGTAGGCTGTATGTTGTTGTTGTTATTCGCAGGTAAGAAAGAGGAGAATGATGATTTACAATCGTTATCCGCTAATGGCTCTAACTGCCCCATGCTGAAGCTATAGTCTTGCTCACGAGAAACGTATTGTGTGGAGAAAGAACATCCACCATTCTCCAATCCTTCGCATCCAAACCCATCTTGATCATACTGTTCTTGTCCTGATCCAGATAACTGCTCCATCCATGAGTGAGCTGCAAAGACAAATCATCTATTCAGAAAAATATTAACTTTCCAACAAAGCAAGGACTGACAAGACGACATACCTAGAACACCATCAGCTGACAACCTTTGGGAAGGATCAACACAAAGCATCCCACGGATCAAATCCTTGGCGTGTGAAGTTATATTGTCCCATGGCTCAGCAGAAAATCTCAAATCTGCAGCCCTGACAGCATCAAAAATCTTTGACTTAGTCTTTCCCCAAAAGGGAGGCACTCCACTGAGAAGAATGTACAAAATAACCCCTGCACTCCATACATCTGCAGCTTGGTTATACCCCCCTGATAACACTTCCGGTGCTATATAAAACGGACTACCAACTGTCCCGCTTAGCTTTTCCCCTGTTGCATAACAAAACCAACATCTTAGAATACACAACAACGTTTCCATGAAAAAGTTTAAGAGACAGTGTTATCTATATCTTACCGGGCTTGATATAAGTTGCCAGACCAAAATCAGCAAGTTTGATAGGAGACGAAGAAGACACTGTAGCCATGAGAACGTTCTCTGGCTTCAAGTCCCGGTGGACAATACCATTATCATGACAAAACTTAACCACTTGCATCAAATGCTTGAAGAGCACCCTGGCACGGACCTCAGAGTACCTTCCATACTTCTCCAGCTTATGAAAAAGCTCACCTCCCGCGCATAGCTCCATCACAAGATGCACCGAATCCTCCTCCTCGTAAACCGCCTTGAGATCCACGACGTTAGGATGCCCAGATAACTTAGTCATGATGGCGATCTCTAGTTTGATGCTCTTCATGTCTTCCTGCGTAACCAGCCTGTCTTTAGAGATGGACTTGCAAGCAAGCCTCTCTCCTGTTAACTTATCAGAACAGACTCTGATCACACCGAACTGACCCCAGCCTAACTGTTCCCCAAGCACGTACCGGTCTCTTAAATTAGAAACGTTTACCGGGTTTAGAATGGTTTCTGTAAGGTTTGCAACTTTGTAGCAGTTGCAGAACTCAAATAAAGGTAAGGTTGTGTTCTCCTTATCAGCTAGGTCCATGCCCATATCCAAAGATCAAAACTTTCTAGCTTCAGTTACAATCTTACTGCTATATTAGTGAATAACTCAAGGCAGGTGAATCTTCTCTTCTTTGCTATAAGTAAAGCTGCATTCTCCTTGGAATCCTCCGATCTGTAAAGTTTTAAACTTTTTAAGAATTAAGACCTAAACCCTCAGATTCAAGCACTGATCCATTAGTCAAACTCCAGATCAAAGAAGTAACTAACATCAAAGACAACTCACTCAACTTGAAAGGTGTGATAAACCCAAATCAATCAAACTAAAAAGATGAGATTTTTATTGTGGTTTATGAGAAATTCATGAAAAAAAGATTGAAACTTTCTGATTTCTTTTTTTTTTTACCGTTTTTGGCAAAGAGGAATCCGTAGGCGAGCAGAAGACAACAGCTATAGGTTGCAGCGAAGAGACGAGACGAAGACTCAGTCCTCTCCTCTACTCTCTCTATCTATCTCTCTCTCTCTCTCTTCTCTTTCGATTCTTTCGAAACAAAAAGCCGTGTCAACTGGTTACCGGGAGAACCAGATTCACGTTTTCTTAGTTAGCAAGATGTTCTTAATTACAATTCAGACCCACTTGTTTTATTTAATTCTAATTATTACCCTATCCTTTACGATTTTTGGATTAAACCCCATACAAAATAGGGAAACAAAGTAGTTAAATGTTAAAATATATGAAGAAAAAATAATCAAAAGTCAACTAATAGATCTAGTTACTTAACCCTTGGGTTATATCAAATTTGGTTTCAGGAGATTATTTTCCTAGTAATTTAAGGTTTTATAAGAATTTGACTAGAAAATTAGTTAATTTTAAGGATAAAAATGTAAATAAAACTGTAGAAACAGTAAGCAAACTATATAGAATATAGTTTTCCGTTTAAATGATTAGACCAGACCTTATGGATTCGTGTAGAGGAAAATGAGGTAGCCTATCCAACGGCGAAAAAGATGGGACCTACACACCCACAAGCTTTTTATAGTTCGTGACGATAATTACCCAACACCCAATTACAAGTACGGTTGAACATTTTATCCGTTAAATTTGATTCGATTCGTTATTCGGTTCAATTCGATTCGAAAATTCCAAATATATGTAAACTTTCGAAGCAAAGCAAATATTAAAAATCAATATCCGTTAAAATCGAAGTAAATCACAAATATTAAAATTTTGGAAAGCAAATATCCGATCTGATCCGACAATATATAAATACATGTATATCTTGATTATATTTTAAAGTTTTAAATGTATAAAAGTATATAATTATTATTCTAACATATAATTTGACAAATTAGATTCACATTATTACTTATATAAAAGTATTACATAAAGGAAGAGAAAAAATTTATGATAATTATAATTTTTTCTTAAGTTTTATGTTACTATAATTGTTAATTAAGTTTAAATTTTTTTTAAAAAATATGTAGATTCACTATTTCTTTTAATTTTTATTTTATATATCATGCAAAAAATATTTTATAAAATAAACTTATATCGATTTTTAAGATTATTTGTATTAATCAAAACATATTAGATATATGTAAGTATTCGTAAATATTCGCAAATATTTATTTATTTTTCGAATATCCGTTTTCCGAATATCTGTATTTCCGAAGCAAAGCAAATCGAAAAATTAGATATCAGTGGCATTCGAGCAAATCACAAATACCTTCAAAAATTCGGATATCCGATCAGTGTCTAGACCTAATTACAAGAATGCCACGTGGAAATCTACTGACCGTATGAATCTAACGGGACCTAGGTGTCTGAGACTCGAGTTACTAATTAAATTTACTTTTAGTTTTATTCATCTTAATAACATTATTTTAGGATAGCTTAAATAATCATTAGAGTTAGTTGACTTTGTCTATGCTTTTGACAACAAAGAGAAGTCCATCTGTATTTCATGTTTTATTAGCTGTACAACATACTGTACTCCACTATTTCTTTTTTCTTTTATTATTTTACTTTTTGCCAATTATTGACTTCTTTTCTGGTTGTTTAGTATGGAACACTTGTCCTCCCACTTTCTAAATTCTGATTCTAGCTGGAAAACCATTTATGCAATTCATTTATGTATATAATTTTTATTTTAAATGATATATTGAGTGTTTCAATATAAAATATAAATTGCTAAACTAATATTCATTTGTTAAACTAAAGTTCACTTGACAGATAGTTTGCATTTTAATTTTGGAATATTTCATACCCTGCAATTCATTTATGTATTAACTTTTGGAGTACAACTTAAATGCCACAAAATTTTTTAAAAAAAAAAACTTAAATGCAACTATCCAGAAAATAAAAACCCATCATAGGAGTATGTTTTTGTCAGCACTTGTGTTAACAAAAAAGGGGATACAGAAAAGAAAAGATACGATGGGCTTTTAGCCCGTTTTCTTTTGGTAGATGAATCGAGGCCATGCAAATAGTTTGGCCCATAATTTGTATATTCAAAAAAAAATTATTCCAACAAATACACCTATGTAACCTTGAACATACAAAAAGAGTAGAATTCTGTTGTTTCAAACAAACAAAAAAATAGTTTGTATAGTTAATGTAAGACTTAATCATGTGATATATGCGTACTAGTTGAATACCAATTCTGTACATTCATTTCTCAGCACTGTAGTTACTTTAACCAGTTATGCTAGAGGATATATAAGATTTTAAAATAATTGTATGATCGGTCTTAAATAAAATCATCTGTTTTTTGTTAGTAGAATAATGGCATCATATATTTTTTTTCGAAAGTAAGTTCATAACACAAACTGCTAACCAACCATTACTAGCTCCGCAAGAACCATTTTCACTTTCGTGCTTGAATCAACAAGCCACACTTTGTGATTTTGTTTTCATTTTACATTGCATTATGCAAACTATGATTCAGGTAGTAACGCAACAACGACACCGGAACCAGCTCTCAATGTAAGCAAACAAAGCTTGGACTTGCGAGTTGCGACCTTCGTAAATATACTCTGTTTCGGCAGCCATAAATATGTCAAAGTAACGTCGGTCAATCTATATATGTAGTGTAGTGGTGATGCTAGTGGTGATGCTTGTAGAAAGCGGAATATAAGTTACAAATTTGCTAATATACTTTTTTGGCTTGTGGGTTTCATATATATATATATATATATATATATATATATATATATATATATATATATAAAAATGTGAGGGCCAGCCATAAACGATACCAATAAGTATTGCTAGGATACATGTACATTATTATTATTCTGGTCGGCCACTCAATTTGTTTACCCTGGTAAACCAACGGCATCATATATCAATACTATTAAAACAGAAGAACTTTTTATCTACTTACAAATAGTCTATGTTGGACCATAACATTTATTTAACTTCCTATTATTTCTCATACTTAGTTATAATTAAATATATTTCATATCTAACCTATTATTTTAATATTTCAAAACAAGATATCCAAAAAGATATTCTCAAGTTATATTCATAATTAAATTACTATAGCAGTTAATAAATATAAAGTAACTTAATACATTTATCTACTTAAACTTCACTTAATTATTATTAAATATATACTCTAACCTAAAATTAAGGAACAAAATAACTAATATATTATTTTTAAAATAATGAATAAAAATTATAAACTCACTAAATTGAAGTAAACAATCTATTATCTTTTATTTAGAGATAAAAAATTATATCATACTAATTCATAAATATACAACTGTACTTTAATACAAGCATGAAATACATAATAGTGTAATTCTTATATATATACTATTAAAATTTTATATATATATATATTTGATAAAATAAATATTAATAGTTAGTTACTATTAATATTTAATGATATGATGGAACATGTTATTATGTTTTTATTGATATTTTATGTGTATAGTTTTATGGGTTACTCAATAAATAGGTAAAATATTTTTCAAATATAAAACTAATTGGAGAAAACATAAAATACACTTTAATTTATGCTTGACCATTCAATTACTGTTGGAATACGGGTTGGGTATTTTGAATTTTGGTTCTAATTTAAATCACCTACTAGGTCCTATTATGATAAATTTGTAAGTATGGATCGGGTTCGGATATAACACATCGACATTAGTTTAATTTAATTTTAGAAATATTAAATCATACAAAACATACAACAATTTTACTTTTAGCAATATTTATTGTTTTATTTAAACTCTCAATTTTAAATATTAACGATCGAATGAATAAATATAAATCGCGTATCATAATCTGGCTTTAAAACATTAATACCACATAACAAAAAACATATGGAGGCGAACAATGAACTTATAAATATCTAATGTCACAATTATAATCATCAAAATGCAAACTTTTAAGATTGAAACTAATTTCGGACATTAAACAAATATATAAGACATTACATAACAAAAAAAAACATATTCCGCGCTTTGAAAGCGCGGGTCAAACTCTAGTGTTCTATTTAAAGTAACTGCTAGCTGACCATTAAAGAGTAGCAACCAAAATCTTCGGCTATTTGTTGTCTTTGTTCCTTTCTTTTTCATATCGTATACGTTCTTGTCTAATCAAATTTGTATGATAAAAAGCATAACAAATTTTGATAGGTAACTCTAACTATCAAAAAGAAAAAAAAACATAGTTATAATTATGGATGAATTTATACAAAATTCTATTTTTTTGTTAAGAATGTAGGCACTCATCATCTAATATAATGGTCGTAGAAAAAATTCAAACTCCTCAAATATATGCCATATCATATTTTACCATTTAGTGAAGACTCTGTTCTTTTGATTTTACTTCTGCTGTAACATATAAGAGGAAATTAAATAACAAATAAAGATGGAGAATTAAGTGAGTTTATCACATTTAAACTATTTTAAGTACAAACATAATTAAAATACTCATCACTAAATAACACAAAATTGATCATCTGCGTATTTCTTTTGTACAAAAATACTCTTCCTATAGGTGATGATCAGTAAATGCTAATTTTCGTTTCATTCAATCAGAACTATGTTCAATTGTTTCCACCTAACATATTGGGCTTATTATGAATCTATGATCACACGAAAAACAAAAGGAGTTGGTGCATTTTAATGGAGGTTTAAACATATCTATATAACTATACAGAAATTTATATTACAGACTTCGTTATTCATCTCCAAGAGAGGCAGTTGAGTGTAGCAATTTATTTAATGCATTCCCTATAAGTTTTGTCGGTTCATTTGCATTTTCTTTAAATTATTACTATTTAATTAATTTTCTGGACTCTTTATCTGCCTCTTAGATTGACACGTGTCCATGAAAGTAGACATAGAATCTTGGTGTTGCATTTCCTCAGAATTAGATGGATTCTTATACTTTGTTGCCTCTGGCTATAAATATAACTAAAGGGTCGAAACATTTATTTCAACCATAGGCACAAAATATATACAAAGTAACAGATTTCTACTCTAATTATTTGTTTTAACTTCAGAATGGATAGAGTATGGGCATGGAGATTCTTTGTTGCTCTTTCTTTCTTCCTGCATTCTCCATTTTGTTCTTCTGACAAAGGTAACTAATCATTCTAGTGTTCTACATTCTTTACAACTATATGTGTACCGTGTACGTTAGCGTGGAGTTATACATGTTTTACCTAATTTAATGCAGCTCCAAACTACTCCTTCATGCGCGACGCGGAAGGGACTCCAACGACGTCGTACTACGACTACATCATCATCGGTGGCGGCACCGCCGGATGCCCTCTAGCCGCAACGCTTTCTCAAAACTCTAGCGTTTTGCTACTGGAACGCGGTGGCGCACCATACAACAACCCAAACATCACGAGGCTCTCGGCTTTTGGAGCCGCTCTTTCTGATCTGTCCGAAGCCTCACCATCTCAGCGTTTCATATCGGAGGATGGCGTCATAAACGCACGTGCTAGAGTTCTCGGCGGCGGAAGCGCTCTCAACGCCGGCTTCTACACACGTGCAGGAACCAAATACGTTAGGTTAGTGCATATATACACTCTATTGCATGCATGTGTATAAACATATACATTTTAAGTATGTGAATTTTCTATTATTTTGTTTGTTTTCGACATTTTAACGCAACTTATTAACTTTATCATCATCCACATTATCTACGTATATTCATATTAGTTATAAGCATGACGATATATGCTGCATAATTATATTTGGTGCTGCTAATCTGCCAGATATGTCAATAATTTTGTGTGTTTCTGGCTTTTTAGTGCAGAATAATAGTTTATATTTCTTGTGTGATATTCAATGGAACGAAATTACCGTCGTGATAGGCTAGAAGCTAAAAATATCATCAATGAAATAATGTTAAATATATCGATATACTAAAAAAATTGGTACGTGGGACACTATATAAAAATTTGTATATATTATTTACGTAGTAAAAGATATATCATATACAAATATAAATAAATCTGCTAGGGTTTGTTCATAGTACAAAAGTACCAAGAAATTTATTGTTGTTGTTGCGATTGGTACGTCGACGTTTATAATAATTAATTTACACGAATTGAAATGTTGTTAGAAACATGGGTTGGGACGGAGGGCTAGTGAACGAGTCGTACCGTTGGGTAGAAGCCAAAGTGGCGTTTCAGCCGCCGATGGGTAGGTGGCAAACCGCCGTGAGAGATGGCTTATTGGAAGTTGGAATCGTCCCTAATAATGGTTTCACTTATGATCATATCAATGGCACAAAATTTGGCGGTACTATTTTTGACCATAACGGCGATAGACACACTGCCGCCGATTTGCTGGAGTACGCCGATCCCAAGGGTATCACTGTCCTTTTGCATGCTACTGTCCACAGGATCTTGTTTCGGACTCGAGGTACTTAATGTAGTATAATAATATGCATACTAAATAATCATAGACAAAATGTGGTTGGATTTATTACATTTTATGGTAGTTTAAATAACTAGATATTATTGTATATCGAATTGTATGATTAGTTAACGATCATCTTTACACGTTTAAGGTACCACCAAGCCAATAGCCAACGGAGTTGTGTACCGAGACCGGACTGGTCAGGCACACCGAGCTTACCTAAAGGAAGGCTCATCTAATGAGATCATAGTATCCGCCGGAACCTTAGGTAGCCCACAACTCCTTATGCTAAGCGGCGTAGGCCCATCGGCTCAATTACAGGCCCAAAACATCACGGTGGTGATGGACCAGCCTCATGTGGGTCAAGGGATGTATGACAACCCTATGAACGCCGTGTTCATCCCTTCTCCGGTCCCTGTTGAGGTCTCACTCATCGAGGTAGTTGGAATTACTGGCGAAGGAACATACGTTGAGGCTGCCGGTGGCGAGAATTTTGGCGGTGGTGGTAGTAGTGGCAGTGGTTCCTCCGCTAGAGACTACTATGCAATGTTTTCTCCAAAGGCAACGTTATTAGATTCAAATTCAATGAAGTTATCATCAGCCCAACCTTTTCAAGGAGGATTTATTTTAGAGAAAGTAATGGGCCCATTATCCACGGGTCATTTGGAGCTCCGGACCCGAAACCCGAATGATAACCCAGTTGTGACTTTCAACTATTTCCAACACCCGGACGACCTAAAGAGATGCGTTCGAGGGATCCAAACTATAGAGAAAGTTGTGCAGTCTAAGGCGTTTGCACGGTTTAAATATGCAGATATGACTTTTGAATACTTGCTTAACCTTACAGCGAGTACTCCGGTCAATCTGAGGCCGCCTCGCAGCGGTCCTGGAGCGTCGTTGCCTCCATCCGCTGAGGAATTTTGCCAACACACGGTTACAACAATCTGGCATTACCATGGAGGGTGTGTTGTGGGTAGAGTGGTCGATGGGGATTATAAGGTTATTGGTATCGACCGACTTAGAGTCATTGACATGTCCACCGTTGGTTATTGTCCCGGTACAAATCCTCAAGCCACGATTATGATGCTTGGCAGGTGAAAATATATTTGACTCTATCATAGATAACTATATTGATGTGCTTACATTTTTCACTAACGGCTAATAACTTTCCATGACTGATATTTGCATGCAGGTATATGGGTGTGAAGATCATGAGAGAGAGACTCACCAATAAGTAGGGTTTTGAATCGGATCAGGGCTTTATGGAAACGTTACAAATGAAATGAATCAAGATCTCATTGATCAATGTTTTAAGTAGCTGCTTATAAATTATCCGTGGTACTTTTCTTGTAAGAAAACGTGATTTATTGTTAGAAAAATTTCACACGCACACAAAAATACAAAATTGCGCATGTGTTAACGAAGTCTCTTGATCAAGAAGTATTGTTGACTTCATCAATCATCATCATGACTTTGATAATGAAGAGTTATGTCACAATTACACACATACATTATACATTCATGTAATGTTTAACACAAAGCCGGGCCTGTATATTTAATCCCACAACAAAAAAAGGCCACCGAAACTTCTTAAAGTCCCAAAAGCAACAAAAAACAAACAAAAAGGGAGAAAGTACTGCAAGAGAAAAAACCGTAACTTCAGCGGAAATTGGCGCTACTCTTGTAAGTCATACCAGCATTCCAGTTAGACGGAGCAACGTTCCAAGCATAGACGGTTTCACCGGTTGTGTAAGAAGTGACCCGGAAAGAAAGAGACTGACCGTAGAGAGAGGAAAAAGCTTGGTAAGAGGCCCCCCAATTGTGGCTCATACTTATCCAATTCGTCCGGCTACCTTTCACGGCCATGCTCTTTATGTCTCCGGCGCCGCCGACATTCATGACGAAGAGGAGAAGCCAATAAGCATTGCCTTGGAACTGAAACCTCATACCTCCACTCCTTTTGCATGGGACTCTATACGCATATCAACCGCATGGCACATATTAGTTACATTTTCGGAGTATTAAATATCTAAACGTCTTATTTATACTAAGATGTCTATAAACATTTATAGATTATGGAGTATGGGATTAATCTGTAGGACGGAATAACATAATTTTTTTCTTTTTAATTAGCAGCGGTAAAAAATAATATTTCTTTTGGCAAAAATATTTGTATATACCTGCGGTATGCAACAGGGATGATACCGGCCTTCCAGTTAGCGAGTTTCATGAAAGCCGGTTTAGCCATATCGAAATGGGTTCTAGGAGGGTTGCACCAACCACCATTGTTGGAGTCTTGGTACCAATTAGGAGGGCAAAGGTTTGTGGCTGTGACCACCGTCGATGGGTTTCCATAGTAACAATGTTTTGATTTCACGCACATTATTTGGAAACACTGGCCGCATCCGTAACCGTCTTTGAATAATGTCGTGCTTAGCGCTGCTGTGGCCAAGCCGTAGCCGCTGTTAAACAGGTTTCCGTACCCACATGCACCACCTGCATATATACGTAGTAATTATGTCACTGATTGTTATTATGGGGCAATGAAGCACATGTTTTTGTTCTTGGTGATCGTTAGATCGTATATATGTACATGAAAGCGAAGAATTTTATCTTTACGTACCCATGGTTTCACTACCGGTTTCATCGCCGTAGAAAGTGGCATGAGCGTATCTCCACGGGCTGGGCTTATAATATCCGGCGACGAACTCACCGGAGATGGCGAAGACGACGAAAACTATTGAGAAGAATTTGTTGAAGCTCCAAGAACTTGGGACTGGACCCATCTTTTGTTTCCTTTTTCGTTTCCGATGGGTTTTCTTGGGGTTTGTTTGTTTTTTGTTGATGAAGTATTCGACTTAGAGACAAAGTTATATAAAGGGGGCTATTCAACGATAGTTGTTGGGACTACGTGAGGGCCATGATTCATTTTCTGTGGTTTATTGGGGACTTTTGTCCGTACTAAATGGGATTTGTTTCATTTCGTTGAATTTTTGCAATAGAAGTATTAAAAAAATCACTAGAGAAAACAAGTCAAATTGTTGTTTAAGTGAAGTTTCACAATATAGTACAAGTTTTCAAATTGACGTGCGAGCAGGTTCTGTAGATGGCTCTTGTACCGACCTTATCTAATCTCCTACGTGCGTCTATGTATATTATATACAATATTTATACATTTGTAATGAATTTATTTCCAATGATTAGTTTAATTTATATAAACTCAAGAGATATTAGTTTTTGTATTATCTTTCTAAGGTTGACAAAATATATTAGTGTAATACTAAATTTATGAATTTAAGTTTATAATTCTATCCAATCTAGAGAGCAGAGCAGAGCAGATCAAGAAGTTAACACTGACCTGGAGACCATCCACCAGGAAAGCTATCCTAAAATGTGAAACCTTATTGTATTGTCCTCGTTTAGAGAAGGAGCCACCTAGGTTTAATCTCATGTGTAAACAGAAGCAAGAACCGATTCAACTAGGAGCTATAGAAGAAGAAAACGTATGGAAACGTTGTTACAACTGAAATAAGTCAAGATCTCATTGATCTAATGTTTGTAGTAGCTGCTTATAAATTAGCCGTGGTACTTTTTTTCTTAGAAAATGTGACTTATTATTAGAAAATTTTCACAGGCACACATAATATGTTAACGAAGTCTCTTGATCAAGATGTAAAGTTGATGTTGTCCCAAATAAATAAAAAAGTAGTGTTGACTTTTTTTTTATGATCAACAAGTAGTGCTGACTTCATCACCAGTAATTTGATTATGAAGAGTTATATCACAATCAGATACATACATTATACATTAATACAGATGTATAACACAAAGCCGGGCCTCTATATTATATAATCCCACAACAAAAAGGCCACAGAAACTTCTCAAAGTCCCAAAAGCACCAATAAAAACAAACATTAAGGGAGAACTCAAAAAGAGAAAAGCCGTATCTTCAGCGGAAATTGGTGTTACTCTGGTAAGTCATACCGGCGTTCCAGTTAGACGGAGCAACGTTCCAAGCGTAGACGGTTTGGCCGGTAGTGTAAGAAGTGACTCGGAAAGAGAGAGACTGACCATAGAGAGAGGAAAAGGCTTGGTAAGAGGCCCCCCAGTTGTGGCTCATGCTTATCCAATTCGTCCGGCTACCTTTCACGTCCATGCTCTTTATGTCTCCGGCGCCGCCCACATTCATGACGAAGATGAGAAGCCAATAAGCATTGCCTTGGAACTGAAACCTCATACCTCCACTCCTTTTGCATGGGACTCTACATATATCAATCGCATCGCACATATTATTAGTTAGATATATATATATATATATGGTTTTTTGGCTAAATATTCGAATATGAAAAGTCAGTTAACCGAACTTATACAAACATTTAAAAAATAAGACATACCTGCGGTATGCAACAGGGATGATACCGGCCTTCCAGTCAGCGAGTTTCATGAAAGCCGGTTTAGCCATATCAAAATGGGTTCTAGGAGGGTTGCACCAACCACCATTGTTGGAGTCTTGGTACCAATTAGGTGGGCAAAGGTTTGTGGCTGTGACCACCGTATATGGGTTTCCATAGTAGCAATGTTGCGACTGCACACACATTATCTGGAAACATTGTCCGCACCCATAACCGTCTTTGAACAACGTCGTGCTTAGCGCTGCTGTGTCCAAGCCGTAGCCGCTGTTAAACAGGTCTCCGTACCCACATGCACCACCTGCATATATATATAATTATTATGTCATTGATTGTATGTATGAGTATGTATATAAGTAAAATATTGATTATAGAAGTGAATTAAAACAATATTCACTATTGCACTACTAAAAAGCCACAATATAAATATACGGTTTTGAAGCTAATCTAATATAAATATGAGTCTGATTGAAGTTAATTTGCGTTTGTTTATAACAGACATGTTGTTTTGATATGTACATATATTTAAGTGATTCAATTCACCTCTTTTTTTTGTAGTGATGAAAGCGAAATATTTTTTGTACATACCCATGGTTTCACTACCGGTTTCGTCGCCGTAGAAAGTGGCATGAGCGTAGCTCCACGGGCTGGGTCCGTAATATCCGGCCACAAACTCACCGGAGATGGCAAAGACGACGAAAACTATAGCAAAGAATTTGTTGAAGTTCCAAGAACTTGAGATTGAAACCATCTTTTGTTTACTTTTCTTTTTCGATTGGTTTTCTTAGGCTTTGTTTGCTTGGTTTGTTTGTTGATAAAGTAATCGACTTCTTAGAGACAGTTATATAAAGGGCTATTCAACTATAGTGGTGGTTACTAAGTGAGGGGGTACCTGATTCATTTTCCGTTTTTTTTTATTGTGCGCTTTTACCCGTACTGAATGTGATCTGTTTCGTTTCACTGAATTTGTGCAATGTTACAAAAAAAAAAAACTTTTAAAAACCACTAGATAAAAACAAGTCAAATTATTGTTTAAGTGAAGTTTCATAATATAGTACAAGTTTTCAAGTTGACGTGCGAGCAGGTTCTATAGGTGATTCTTGAACCGACCTTATCTAATCTCCTACGTGCGTCTATGTATATTACTACATTTACCAATTCTAATGAATTTCATTTCAGTGATTAGTTGATATAAGCTCCAGTGATATAAATTATATACAGACTGCAACTATTAAATTATTAATTTTAGGTTTATATATGACCAAGGGATATTAAGTTTAGTTTCATCTGCAAGACTTGAGCTTGTGATTTTGAATGATCAAAAACTTTATTGACGCTTTTCTTTTTCTAAATATGAGTCTGATTGAAGTTAATTTGCGTTTGTTTATAACAGACATGTTGTTTTGATATGTACATATATTTAAGTGATTCAATTCACCTCTTTTTTTTGTAGTGATGAAAGCGAAATATTTTTGTACATACCCATGGTTTCACTACGGTTTCGTCGCCGTAGAAAGTGGCATGGCGTAGCTCCACGGGCTGGGTCCGTAATATCCGCCACAAACTCACGGAGATGGCAAAGACGACGAAAACTATAGCAAAGAATTTGTTGAAGTTCCAAGAACTTGAGATTGAAACCATCTTTTGTTTACTTTTCTTTTTCGATTGGTTTTCTTAGGCTTTGTTTGCTTGGTTTGTTTGTTGATAAAGTAATCGACTTCTTAGAGACAGTTATATAAAGGGCTATTCAACTATAGTGGTGGTTACTAAGTGAGGGGTACCTGATTCATTTTCCGTTTTTTTTATTGCTTTTACCCGTCTTGAATGTGATCTGTTTCGTTTCACTGAATTTGTGCAATGTTACAAAAAAAAACTTTTAAAACCACTAGATAAAACAAGTCAAATTATTGTTTAAGTGAAGTTTCATAATATAGTACAAGTTTTCAAGTTGACGTGCGAGCAGGTTCTATAGGTGATTCTTGAACCGACCTTATCTAATCTCCTACGATGCGTCTATGTATATTACTACATTTACCAATTCTAATGAATTTCATTTCAGTGATTAGTTGATATAAGCTCCAGTGATATAAATTATATACAGACTGCAACTATTAAATTATTAATTTTAGGTTTATATATGACCAAGGGATATTAAGTTTAGTTTCATCTGCAAGACTTGAGCTTGTGATTTTGAATGATCAAAAACTTTATTGACGCTTTTCTTTTTCTAAACATAGTTCTCCCCAAACCATTTGTTGAGACGGTTTCTCTTTAGATAATTCAAATCTTGCTTATTAAATCAATGTTTTATGGATCAATCATCGTCTAATTAACGGTTTTAGTGGAGCCTTGATGATCAAATAGGTGCTGAACTGTTTAGATTCCGTGGATGCAGTAGAAGGATTTCAGCTTAGCAAAATTATACAAATTAATAGAAAAAATTTATAAAAAATTTGCAACATCGCACAATGAATACTGTCAAATGTGGATCTTATATAGTCGTTTAGGTGATGCATAAGAGCATGTTTATAGGTGGGTTCTTAGGGTGAGTTTCTTATCGGAATATAAGAACCGTCTCTGAACCGTCTCTTAACTTTTAACTAAAAAAATTAAGAACCGGCTCTTAAATAAGAGCTTTAAGAGCCGGTTCTTAATTTTTTTAGTTAAAAGTTAAGAGACGGTTCTTATATTCCGCTAAGAACCCCATAGAAATATCTGTAATATTTTTTATAATTTGTAAAGCATAATTATACGGCGTTTAAAAATATTTTCATTCTTCTTTTTCCTCAATAATTTTGATAGTTTGAGTTTAACGATATCCTGAAGAACCGAAATATTCGTTTGAATTCATTAGCAAATAAAATTGAGACCACAAACGTAGTATTTTCCAAAGTAAACTATACATGGCCGGAATTGTTTTTCAAAATAATCTTTTTACCAACTAGAACTTACCTTAAACATATGGGTTCAACAGTTACCAACAATAGATTACGACCCTTTTAATCAAAACCGTACGATCTCTCAATCGAACTGAACCGGGAAACCAAAAGCCGGTTCAAGATAAACACCTTCAAGTTATTAGCCAAAAGCAAACCTTTGCAACAGTGTTCAAAGACCACAGCAGCAGCACGTGGAGGAGACAAGTGAGTCTAAACCAAACAAGTCCTTAGAAACTTCTGGTTCGTTCTCAGACACACACAAACTAAACCCAAGATTAAAAGCTGGGGAAGGAAAGGAATGGCATCTATTCTGCGTTCAGTGGCAACGACTACAGCCGCCGTAGCCGCCGCGTCTGCGATTCCAATCGCGATCGCCTTCTCTTCTTCTCCTTCTTCCTCTACCAAATCTCAATCTCCTAATCTCTCCTTTTCCTCCCGATTATCTCCACGTCGCTTGGGTCTTTCACGAAGCTTCGCTACCTCTCCGATGACGACCGTCTCCGTTTCTGATCGTAATCTCCATCAGGTTTACTAAAATTATTACAAAGTTCCAATCTTTAGCTCTGCCCACTTTCCTAATTCGATTAAAGTAGCTGACTTTTTATTTTCCTTGCAGGAGGATCGAGTCATGCCTCAACTTCTTGTAAGTCTTTCTCTTTCCTATCTGGAAACATCACTTCAGTTATTACAAGAGCTTAAGATTCAGCTGCTTGGAACTTATGTTGTGTATCACTTAATCGTTTGGTTGTTGTTACTAGACTGAGTTCATGGTCGATATGAAGTGTGAGGGTTGTGTTAGCGCCGTGAAGAGCAAGCTAGAAACTGTTGAAGGTAGTTTTTCTTTAGATTGTTATGACCAACGACTTTGTTTACGTTCTGTTCTGGTTTTAGTAGATTTAATCTCTTGTTGCTTGTCCTGTGTGATGAAATTGGCAAAGGGATTGAGAAAGTGGAGGTGGATTTGGCTAACCAAGTTGTGAGGATACTTGGGTCTTCTCCTGTTAAGGATATGACTCAAGCTTTGGAGCTAACCGGTCGCAAAGCTCGTTTGATTGGCCAAGGTGTTCCTCAAGGTTTGATATCTTTTCTCTCAGCTCTCTCAGAGAACTTGTAGGAGCTGTTAGATTGAGTCTATGTGAAGTTTCAATACTCATGTACCGTCTTTCCATCGAGAACCTCTTTTCTCATTCGTTACTTTGACTCTGTGACGTGTGTGGCAGACTTCTTGGTCTCGGCTGCAGTGGCGGAGTTCAAAGGACCAGACATCTTTGGAGTGGTGAGATTTGCTCAGGTCAGTATGGAGCTTGCGAGAATTGAAGCCAACTTCACTGGTTTATCTCTCGGGAAACACAGTTGGTGTATTAACGAGTATGGAGATCTCACAAACGGAGCAGCTAGCACCGGGAACATATACAACCCACTTCAAGATCATACCAACACAGAGGTTTGTCAAGCTCACTCTTGAAAAAAACATCAAATGTCATCACAAAAACATTCAAAAGCATTTACCTTTTGTTTTTTTTTTCTTCTGTGAAGCCATTGGGCGACCTGGGAACACTAGAGGCAGACCAGAGCGGAGAGGCGTTTTACACGGGAAAGAAAGAGAAGCTCAAGGTTGCTGATCTAATAGGGCGAGCCGTGGTGGTTTACAAGACAGAGGATAAGAACTCAGGCCCGGGATTGACAGCTGCAGTGATTGCTAGAAGCGCAGGAGTTGGGGAGAACTACAAAAAGCTTTGTACTTGTGATGGTACTGTCATTTGGGAAGCTACAGACAGCGATTTCGTTCCCAGTAAGGTTTAATGACAATAAAGATATTATTGACACTACATAATGTGTTGTATCACTTTAAGACAATAAATATATTATTGACACTACATAATGTGTTGTATCACTTTAAGACTTTGTTTTGGATCAAAATCAAACTCTCTTGAAACAACAAAAGCTTTTTGCATTGTATCAAACTCTGTTCTGCAGTGTCTCACGGCTTATTGGTTTAGCAAGGCAAAGGGTGTTTGGGTATAAAAATGGTTGTTAGATAAGTGTACAAAAGGTTTCGTGGTGTAGTTGGTTATCACGTCAGTCTAACACACTGAAGGTCTCCGGTTCGAACCCGGGCGAAGCCATTCTTTTATATTGTCTTTTTGTTTTTGTTTTTTTAATATTAACCAGAGTTTTTTTTTTTTAATATTAACCAAATGTTCTGGATAATGTTTTGTTGCTGACTGTTTTACGGCCCCATGCAAATAGCTTTAGTCCCACTATTATTAGGCCCACCAAAGTTGGGTTGCACATGGAAACAAATGGTTACTAGAGCAGTCCCCACATGATTTATTATTGTAGATAAACTTAAGAACTATTTTGAAAACCAGAGAACATGTGATGTGCTATAAATATTCTACTCTTTAACAGTAAACAATCCACCATTGACAGAAATGAATCATCATAAACTGTCCTATGTTATTTTATTTTATTTTATTTTACATAAGCAACCATGGAAGAATATTATAACTTTATTTTATTACTTATTCTAGTTTTTTTCTTTTATTACCAATTCATTACATCATTATTTTTCTTTTGGGTAAAGATTAAAGCATACTCCAAAAATAAAAAGGATTACTTGTTATTGTAAATATGTACGTAGGCATCCATCATTTTAAGTTTCTTACAAAGCGACGTGGCGTAATCATTTATATTCATTGGATTTTGTCTCAAGGTAGTTTACAAAAGGACTACAGAATGCAAAAGTTTGATGGTCCTTCTAAGTAAAGATAGCTCCTACTTGCAATCGTGTTTTATGGATACTCGTACGTACGTATTAGTGTATATTACTAGTTTACTACTAAACACTTTGACTATAGTGATATTGTATGTGTCTCCATATCGACTATCGTTGACGAATATGTCTGCATATTCATATATAACTGTTTTTTATTAGTCCATCGTGTTATCTATTATGTAAGAATTATCTCCATATTAAAAGAATGCTTGCGTGCGATAAAGAAAATGGGTAAGGACCAACGTTTTTTTTTTCTTTGAACTTGGTAAAAAGGACCAACGTTGTAACGAGAATATGATTTATTGATAGATACACATCTTAAAATTTGGACATATAGGATCATATCCTATAATACAAAGGCTATCACTATGTTTTTCTCTTTTCTGTGTTTCAAACTTCGTATTTTAATATTCCTTTTCAAATTGGGACATTTTCCCTTTTTGTCAATAGAAAATTAATTTCTCATTTTGTATTGGTTAAGACATTTACAAGAGTTTTAATAGAGTTTTTTCACTCATAAGGAATTGAAAAAATATAAAAGTTTTCAATAAAAAAATTCTGCCAGTCACTTAAAATAACTCTGCCAAAATGTTGTATGGTTTAATTGTTTAAAATAAATAAAATATGATTGTACAATTAGAGTATTCATCGTCTAGAAAACACTCATTCATTGAAAATTAAAATAAAGATATTCTCATAAATTCACACTGACTCCACCCATTTTAATTTTACTTTCTATCACATGAGTGATATATTGGTCGAATCTACTTGGATGCAAGTTGTTATTTCCTTTTTTCTTTTGAAAAAGTGATATTTGTAACTATTAAAGCCATCTTACAAAATCGCATGCATGAACCGTTGGCAAAATGACAAGTGAAGAACCCAAAACAACCAATAGAATGCAAATAAAGAAAATCTTTTACAGAGATCAAGCATTAAATTTTGCGAAGAATATTACATGCTATTGGCGAATACTTCTTTTCTAGAACTATGATCTATTAGTTTTTTTTTTTAATTCACAGTTTTTGTTTCTTACCATAATTGATATTCAACTTTTAGTGACTCGGTTGACAAAAAAACTTCTAGTGACTCAATAGTAACTAGATAAACTACTTGAAGGTATCTTGTGGCAGTGGCACATGCCATGATGCACACATATAACTAGAGCACACATTTAGTCTTTTATTTTTATTTTTTCACGTTTAGTCTTTTAATGACAAACTAAACGCGTGATTAGTGCTGATGTGAGCGAAAAATCGCGTTATTACTTCACAGATCTGATTTGTTTTTGGTATATGTGACAACGTTTTTTGGTATAGGTTAATTACATTTAGGCTCCGATAATGTATGTTCAAAATTAAACATATACACAATTACGTTGACCAAAAAAAATATTTCACGGAATCTTAGGATTATGTAAAAAATAATAATCTTAGGATTAATTATAAGGCAAATTGTCTATTTGCTTCTCAGCTGCTATACTGTAACAACCTCACATGTTCATCGACCAAGTTTGGTTTATATTATGAGATTTTTCCATCCTTTCAAGTTTCAACACCAAAGCTAACTATTGTATTATTGGCAATTATTAAAACAAAACTTGAAAAGAGAGACAAAGAACGGCTAATTATTAATGGGTTCGTAATTATTAATTAGGATGCGTCATTAAAGGGGAATTGAAATTAGACTGCGACGTAGAGGATTGCTTCCGTTGGATCTCAAACGTGGACCTACTACCGACACTTCTGACTCATGCTTGAACTCCGAACACAAGACTTCGAATCTTAAAATTAATTTCGTTAGATTTGTTTTTTTTTTAATTTTAAAATAAAAGTATTCCCTCCAACTATAAGATCCAACGGCTGATATCACTCTAAACATTTACAGCTAAATCTGAATCTCCACCGTCCGATTACATTCATCATCTCTCCTCTCTTTCTTCTACTCGCTACCTCTCACTCTCAGATCTCACACAGGCAAAAAAAAAAAAACTCTCTCTCTAGCCGAAATGGTGGAAGCTCAATCATGGACCACGCGGCGGATGAGCAACCCGAGATTCGACGCCGCCGCAACCACCACACCGACAGTCATCGACATCCCCGGAACACCTCCTCACTCCTCCTCTTCCTCCACCGGAAAACCTTTCTTCCTCTCCTCCCCAACAGTATCTCCCTCCGTTCTCACGGCGGCGATAATCGCCGCCTGGTTCGGCTCCAACATCGGAGTTCTCCTCCTCAACAAGTACCTCCTCTTCTACTACGGCTTCCGCTACCCGATCTTCTTGACCATGACGCACATGCTCTCCTGCGCCGCCTACAGCTCCGCGGTCATCAACGTCGCCGGAATCGTGCCCCGTCAGCACATCCTCTCCCGCCGTCAGTTTCTGAAGATTCTTGCTCTCTCGGCGATCTTCTGCCTCTCCGTCGTGTGCGGCAACACTTCGCTCCGTTACATCCCCGTTTCTTTCAATCAAGCGATCGGAGCCACCACGCCGTTCTTCACCGCCGTGTTCTCTTTTCTCATTACCTGTAAAACGGAGTCGACTGAAGTTTACTTGGCTCTGCTTCCCGTTGTCTCCGGCATAGTTCTCGCTTCTAACTCCGAGCCTTCGTTTCATCTCTTCGGCTTCCTTATTTGCGTCGCTTCCACCGCTGGAAGAGCTCTTAAATCCGTCGTCCAGGTATGGTAATTAACCATTAACCGGTTTGGTTTGGTCGGTTTTGAAGTTTTTTTTTTTTTAATGACTCCATGTCTGAATCTACTAATGTAGTTCTGATCTCACTTTGGTCGGAAGTTCAGTTCAGTTGAAATCCGGTTTGATTTGGTCGGAATTACAGTTTGGTTTCAGTTAAACTGGTGTTTCTGTCCGAATTGCGTTTGGTTTCCGTTATTACAACAAATGTCACAATGTCTGAATCTACTAGTTCTGATCTCACTTTTGTCGGAAGTCCAGTTCAGTTCGAATCCGGTTTGATTTGGTCGGAATTACAGTTTTGTATCAATTAAACCGGAGTTTGTGTCCGAGTTACGTTTGGTTTCCGTTACTACAACAAATGTCTCAATGTCTGAATCTACTAGTTTGGATCTCACTTTGGTCGGAAGTTCAGTTCAGTTCAGTTCTGTTCGAATCCGGTTTGATATTTTTTAATTGGTTCGGTTCGGTTTAACCAAGTTTTGTGTATTTGCAGGGGATTATTCTGACGTCGGAATCAGAGAAGCTACATTCAATGAATCTTCTGCTCTACATGGCTCCAATGGCAGCATGTATCTTACTACCATTCACACTCTACATCGAGGGAAACGTATTGAGAATCCTAATCGAAAAGGCGAGGACCGATCCATTGATCATCTTCTTGCTCGCCGGGAATGCCACAGTGGCATATTTAGTAAACTTGACGAACTTCTTGGTGACAAAGCACACAAGTGCTCTCACCTTGCAGGTTCTAGGCAACGGAAAAGCTGCGGTGGCTGCCGGAGTTTCGGTTTTGATATTTAGGAATCCGGTGACGGTGATGGGTGTAGCCGGATTCGGAGTCACGATTATGGGAGTGGTTCTCTACAGCGAAGCTAGGAAGAGATCCAAGTTGCTTAATCAGAAGTGAAGTGTGAAAGTGAGACAAGAGACTGGAGTTAAACCGGTGAAGTAATTTTAAAAATTTACAGTATTTTTCGGTTTAAGTAATTTGATTCTTTGGAATTCTGCTATTGTTTTGAACCGGTTTGAGAGGGGGAAATGTAACTGTAAATGGTTGAGATTGATTGGGGGAAATATGAAATGAAAAAGGGTAATATATATATAACAAAAGTGGAAAAGTAGGGGGCAGAGAATTAAAAGAAAAAAAAAGATTGTTTCTTTTATTTTTTCTTTAAATTCTTCTCTTGTAATATTATCTCGTTTTATAGTTTGTATTACCAAAATTGTCGAAACATATAATGGAAAAAGTTTAAAATAATAAATTTCTTTCTTCCATTAGGTGGAATCGCATTGTCATCTGGTTGGTTAAATTTGCACATTGTTTTACTTTTTTGTTTCTTTTTTTTTTAGAATTACTTTGTTGTTTCTTTGCAACTTGCTCTTTCTTTTTTTTTTTGACAGCTTGCTAGTTATGTCACTTGCTACTATTTTCAATATTACTTATTTTCTTTCAAAATAACGTTGTTGCAGTTTTCAACATTTTTTATTCTTATAATAATTTGGAATTCCCATTTTGATCTGAAGGCTCGGAGTTACAAAAAAAAAAAAAGATCTGAAGGCTCTTAGCTTAACAGTTTATTCTTTTTAACAAAAAGTTTGGTTTTAACTTTTCTTAATACAACATGTTTACTATAATTGACGAAGCATGCTCTGTTCGGCTGAACGAAACGTGACAACCAAAATTGAATCTGTATTAAATAGGTCCTTGATAAGTTGATGATGATGATGTTTTAGCTAATGTAGGGTTGAGTTTATCATTAGACTTACTTGCCAAGTTGTGTAGGAATATAGTTAACTTTTTAAGGTGGTTACACACAGGAGCGTCCCTGAGATATTGGAGGCTATAAACATTTTAGCAAAGTTTTAACAAATTTCTTTTAAAAATAAATTTGGGAACTAATATTTTTAAAAAATTTAGGAGCCATAGTCTAATGTTTGCTCATGACCGCCTCTGGTTACACATACACTACTAGATATTTTAGGCTTCTGTATAATAAATACTAGTACTATCATCTTACGAGCTTCATTTCATATAGAATGTAAATAAATCCAAGTTGTTGTGTTTTCATTCTCATTATGGCGAGCGCGCACACATATATAACGTGTTAGTTGGAAAACAAAACTTTCTTCAAGAGTTTATGTTTGTATATTGTTTTCTGTAAAATGAAAATAAGAGTAGAGACAGATAATGACAGCTTGTGAGTTTGTCATTTGGTCCAACCTATGTGAGGCTATCAATTGATTTATTTATCACTTTTGGATTATTTTTATGTCTCTTTGATTCAAAGTGTTTTGTTTGTTGTTCGGATAAAGGGAAAAGTAAAACCAATAAGGGACCAAATTCATGAAAAAAACTCTTAAAAGAAGAAGAATATATGCTTATATTCTATTTTCTTTACATATAATTGGTTGCTCCACATACAATTCCTTTTCCAAAATATATACCTACTTTACGTTGTCTATGTAACTAAAGCCAGTAACTAATTTTATTTACCAATGCTTTAATATTTGATATAATGGTCAAAAAAACGTCTGTTATCTCAAGTAGGCGAGCAAAAGTATTGTATGTTATCTCAAGAAGCATGTTAAATAACAATATTATACTCACTAAAAATCACATTCACACTCAAAGGCTAGCTGAAGAGAGATTACAAGAAAAGGAAATCACGATGTTACACAAATTAAACAGGTAAAGAAATGGTCCTCTGGTTTGCTAAGTTGCTCTGTGTTCGGAGGTCCCATGAAGCAGAATGTTGTGTTTCCTCAGGTTTAATAAAAGGCAGAGTGATCTCATTGATCATTAGTTCTCCACAGAATGGGCACTCGCTGGCGATCGCATCATCTAGTTCTGATCGAAGCTGCCTCACGGTAAGGAAAGTATATCAAGTCATTGATGTTAAGAGAACATAGGGAATAATAAAACCGAAAAATGAAACTAATGTCCATACCTTATCTGCAGTAGTTGTGCTAGTTACGGGTTCATCAGATCGATTACCATTCATATCCCTCCTCGTTTCGCTACCAAGCAATGTCAGCTGCTTCTGCAGATCAAGTATATGCTCCGCCTAGACAGATTTTTAAGAAAACCAATCGAACAATGTTAACGCAAGTGTAATATTGGTACATAAATCTACTGAAAGTAGAATTAAGAACTAGGCTACTGTTAGAGTAAATCTACTCCCATGGTACAAACTCTAGAACGGCTGAATAAAGCTAAAATTTGCAGCATCTTATACGCAGATGTAAATAAGAACAAGAACTCATGGTTTGAAACTTACTTGCTCTTCGTGTGCACAGCTTGTCACGTGTGTGATCAGGCACTGTGCATGGAAAGAGTGCCCACAAGGAAATACATAGAAAGGAGCCAGAGGTCCAGCTGAAAGATATCCCTGGGCCATTCTGAAATCTCCGGTCATCGTCAAGATTTTACGTTTACAAACCTGGTTTTACATTCATAAAACTTTTGAGTCACATCTTTATATGATAAAAGGTTATTCAATCTAAGGATGATCATACCCCGCATTCCTCTTCACGGTCGATCACAGCATATCTTTGAGTTAAGGCACCGATATCATTTCTAATATTATCTGCACCACGTGTGGCATCATTCATCTCCTCTTTCAGTTGTTCTATTTGCTTGTTGTAATCCTCCAGAGACGAGCAAATCGCTTCCTACACAAACAACGTTACAACGGTATTGAAGAAAATAACAAAAGCACAAGGCATAGCGTTTGTGTGCCTAGAAAAGAGAACTAACCTTGAAGTCATCAATTAAGGCAAAGTCCGGAAAGAATGGCAAAATATCTTCAATCTTTAGAAGGCCATCAGTTTCCTTGAGAAAGGCAATAGCTTTCCTTATGTTTTCCCTTTTGGCTCCCTTTTCTTGCTTGACGACATGCTTTGCAACCATTAGCCACAGCTTTTTTCTCAAGTCTTCATCATCTTCAACTTTATCAGCTTCAGCCATAGCAAGTTCTGAATCAATCTGTAAAACAGAATCAGTTTTCAACCACTACCAGAAGAAAGCTCTAGTAAAAATGTTCAACCGAAACTAAAGACACAAACTGGAACCATAAATGTAGTGAACTCAGTATCTTTCAGTACCACTTTGTTTCAAATATGTCACTGATCTAAAGATCGCGTGTAGAAGGCAAAAAGGAATAATACCACTTTTTGATGAAATGGAATTATTACCTGAAGAGCAAGGGCTACTGCCTCTTCATGCATAGACATCATGCTGTATATATGGACACACGCACGACTTCTCTTTTCCTTGAGACACAAGCGCAACGCATATTTGGGATCGTAGAAAAATTCAGGACTGTTCTCTCGTCCTTTCCCAAATTTGCATTGCAGGAAACGGAGGAGAGCACTGTCATCTTCCTAATTGGATATATCAAAAGAAAACGGTAATGTATCACGTTCATAACTTCTTGTCATAAACTTACAAGTGGAAACGAAGATAGTAACCCACTCTGTCGCTTTTCAGATTAAGAACATGCTTTTAAGAGTTTATGACTATATCAAAGAAATATTATTGAAGGGAACCAACCAGACCTGCTTGGCATATAACGAGAGAAGTAAATTGTGAATCCCTGGATCCTCGTTATGCACTTGGTGGACGCAAAACTCAAGATATTTTATGACTTCGTGTGTCTCGTTCCTGCATTTTAATTGGAGGAGTTCTTGGCGAGATTAATAACGTAAAGTGAATGGAAATTTAGAAGTGGGGCATTACTTTGCATGAGGTTCGCTTGAGTAACGCATCATTGCAGTAATTAGTCTCCTTGGGTTAAGATTTTTATTGGCCATCCATGCTTCAACGGTTTCATACGCGTCAAGCATAATAAGGTCTGGCGCAAATTTATACTGAAATGCGTAAAATATACCTTAGCTTCAGTAAAGATTTGGAGACCACTATTTTTTAAAAGAAAAATTGTTGTTACTTTTTACACACCTGGAGCTCATCTGAAACTGAAGATTTCTGGAGCACTTCCAAAGCTTTCTTTGCTTCCCCTTGCTAATGGATAAAGAATAAACTCAGTAAATTGAACAAGTCTGAGTACGACCTCATGTCTCTATGGATCAACTAAGAATATAAAACTTATCATGCTCTTCACCTGAATATAATGGTGTATAACGATTTCATACTGCCCCTTCAGGTTTGCAAAATATACCAACTCTTCAACCCGACCATAACTACAAGAAAAGAAGTAAAAATGAGATGAAAAAAAGAAGAAAGGCAATGTTTCATACTGCAAGCAAGATAGCCTAGGAGATGTGCTTAGAACAGTCTTAAGGAGAATAGCTTATTCCAGAAAATAAAACACATTATCATCAAACAGGTCCAAGTGCTGACTGGCTTAAAGATAGATTTTAATATATTGCATGGCAGGCTTGTGGAAATTACCTCTCCAGAAGTTTCATGGTGGTTGCCTCATCTAATACATCCTTGCAGTCGCTCATAAAAGCACGGAATTCTTGAATGACTGAGTGATACTCAGAGTTACGGTTTTCTATAGCAGTGTCATCTTCCAATAGCAGCCGATTTATCTAAATACCCATTCAAGAACCACAAGGGAATAAGATAGATAAGCTCAGAAAGAAACCAGAAAGCAAAATCAACAGGAGGAACTATGACACTAGACTAATTGAACATCAGAATTCACAAAATATATGTTTACTAAGTAGTGAGAGTAGAGAATAAGTGGTGCATAGAAGTAACACTAAACCTTGTCCAGATATAGCTCAGTTGCCCATGTTGATATCATTGTAATTTGGCATTTATCATCCTTTGAAAGAGTATCAAGCTTGCGCAACAGGAATGTCCTCAAAGCTTCCTACAATCACATAAGAAACAACAAAGCGGTGAATATTAAAGCCCACATACGATACACATTCTTTATGGTATATATTTAAAACTAACAAAGACACAATGTAAACGTTTACCGGTTCGTTTATACTAATAAACTTCAGAGTGACCTCTTCAAAAGATATTACATAGTTGACCTGCAAAGAATAACATTTAACCACGTCAAAGAAAAACTATATCATGTCAGAGAAAAGTAAAACAAAGTCCTGAAAAATTACTTTGGAATAGAATGATGCTGCTCGTAGATACTCCTTGTTGGCGAATGCAGCTTCTGCCTACAAGAGAAGGTGCCAATTCACACATAATCAAAACCAGAGAACTTCTTTAGGCGAACGGTCTATAGACAGGTAATAGCGATATTAGGATGATAAAAAATGAATTGCAGATATGACAGATTGGCATGAAAACATAGTCCTAGTAACTAAACCGGCAGTGATGGACATCAAAATCACCTGAACTAAATAAACTTGGTCTCTCTGGAGGGGGTCACGACAGTTTGCTAAAGCTGCAGCATAATCTTTCAAGTCTAGGTGAACCTTCCACATATCTCTGCTTTCATCAATCACAGAAACCTAGAGAAGACATCCATAGCCCAAAATTGAGATGAGAAAGTATAAGAGACCAGAAGATTTTACTCAAGTAGTTAACTAAGATCATTATAAACGAGTACAAACCAAACACCAAACAGACCTGGAAGATCGAATTCTGATCATACGCATAGAAAAGGCCAGCAGAGGCATCGCTGCAAAGTCCAATAATGCCCCTAGAAGCTGAATCAGCCGATATATCAAACTGGAGCTCTTCTATGATTTGTTCACTTATCCGATTCACAACCTACCACCACATTTAAGGAATGCAGAAACCAGACAGTAAGCACACGAATACACAGAACACATATGTAGCCAAATCAAACTGCAAACTTACCTTAACCTTATTCCCAATAAGAAGTAAGAAATGGTACTCTGAGAGTGCCATTGAACTAGGCTTGACTACCTCAGTGCCATCACTCAGTTTTGAGTAGTCCAACAGCGCTTTGCTCTCCACAAAGTTCTCATCACCATTTGGATTACTACCAAACAAGTTTCAATCAAGTTACAAAATGATATAACAAAATAAATGAAAGATTGTAACAAATACAATCCCAGCATAACAGTCAGAGGGATATAGGTACTCTCTTTCTACCTGTGCTGAGCTCCAAAGTTTAGGCCACCATGATAAATTCCTGTTCCTGAAAGCCATGCAAAATGCACCGCTCTTCGTTGCTTTATAAAGAAATGTAGTTCACTGAGAGACGACAAACATTATAAGTTCAGCGAGCAGGGTTACGCTTTGTGATTTTTTCATATAAGGTGATTAGCACTTGCCTGTTTGGTATTTCACCAGGAAGTTCCATAAAACGAACTGCACGTTCTTTATAACTAGCAAAGACAGACTGGAAGTAAACACTCAGGAATTAGAAATTGAATGAAAGAAAAGCTAATTCACATTTTCAGGAGATCATAAACATGGAATCAACACGATCTAACAATGAGAGGCTGGATCCAATCTTTTGCTGTGATATGTTCGAAAATAAATGATAAAGAGAGTTAAGCTTACTTCTAATGTTCCAATCCCGGTGAACGAATAGAGTCGAGTAGGAGTTACAGCCATCACATAGTACCTCATTCCACTGCTTATGTTGGCTGTTTCCATCTACACAAAAGACAGTGATTAGAATGATAAAGAAACATGGTTCGGTCAAAGTTCTCATCGGGGATAAAACTTTTTAACCTATCATAAAAATTCATTCACGCTTAATGGTTTATCAAAATCAATGAACCGAGAAAAAAAGAACCACCACCAACTTAACCAATACGATATCATCAAAAATTAAAATAGCCATTACAGGTTCAAGTAAAAGTAAAACGGTAGTACCTGCAAATCCATGAAGGCCTCGGGAAGTTCTTCTAGTTCGAACAAAAACTTGATGTACTTCTCTCTCTTATCCTTCTCATCCACAGCCATCTCAAATAGCTGCCCATCTTGAGTCCCAAGGATGATCTCCTTAGTTGAAACTGAATCCAGGGGAAAGACAAAAAAAAAAATCAATATCCATCTGAAAGAGAGAAAAAAAAACATAAGACTCATAAAACACACCAAAGCCCAACCTTCTGTTATCTGTTGCTTGTTCCAAGCCACCGCGTTAACCAGCAAACCTTTCAAGCGGCTCAACACACGCGGCTTAGGCCATTTAGCATGAGTGTAAAAAGTTTCAGCTCCTCCAAGGCCAGTGACCGTAGCAATGCAATGGCTACCACCAGGGTCAACAAAAACCTTGTGGATCGATTGCTCCCCAGTTCGACCAACAGATAGATCAATATCTATGATTAAAACAAATATTATTGTACTTTTTACCACTGAAAAGAGACACAAAATCATGTGTATGTGAATACCATAAGAGCTGCCAAGTCCGAAATCATGGCGGATGATCCATCCTCTGCTTGTTCCAAGAACAATGACATCGTTTCCAGAAGCCATACATGTAATCATGCCACGATTCTTCGTGGCATATCTCTCGAGTAGATCCACTGCAAACACTTGCCTTCCTTGATCCATCTCTTCCCCCCTCTCTTTAGTTAAAACTGCACACAAGAGAGACTTATAAAGGTGGTATCATCTTTGAGATTTTGATCATCATCATCATAAATATACAAAACGAAATTCAGAGCTGAGAGAGATCAATTCTGGTTCCCAATCGCAGAATCAACACATAATCTCATAAATACTCGAAAATTTGCATTTCATTTGGTTTCTACAATGCTCACAAAACAATCGGAATCGTTACCTCCGTCGGAGAAGACGCCGGTACGGATTCAGAAATCTGGAGGCGAATCGTTCGAGACGAAACGGCACCGTTTTTCGAATGGCTTCCGGCGTATTTATTTTCTCTAACGAATCAAGGCTGACGACTCATTAAAACAACGAAACGCTGCGTTTCGGGTTTTCGGGTGACAATGTACCGTACAGTTTATTTCTGTTATTTCAGTTTGTTGACCAGCTTTAAACTAAAACCGGGAAAATGGGTTAAAGTGGAAGGAGGGCAGCCGAGAGAGATTCGATTCCTGCAGATACCCGGTTTACTCTGGTTAGATTGGTTTTTATCCAGGATTATCTTAAACTGGTAATCACTAAACTAATAAGATAGATTCCATTTCCATGAGTCGAATTATAGAAGAAAAAGAACTAGATGATCTAATGAGATATAGATGAAAAATAAATTCAAAATTCAGTTGAGATATACACAAGGAAAAAGCAGAGATATACATTTTCAAATTAATATAAATATAACAAAATATTTATATCAATATGATGAGTTTCAAGATCCGCGTTAGAAGATGATACGATGTAGTAGTGAAAATAGTTATGTATTGTGTATGTTATAATGTCTCTACTTCGTCTGATTGCATTGAGCTTAGCTTCTTCTTAGCATAGATTGTGCAGACTATAGTGGCGCTCGCAGTTACACAAAAACCAAGAACGTTCACAAGTATCTCCACGGCCGAGAGAGTGTGTCTCTCGTCTGATGCAACAGCTAGTGTTCTCAGCATTATTCCCCTGCGAAAAAACATCAATATAAAGATTCTTCCGAACATGACCTTAAGCATAGAAACAGATATGTAGAGAGACAGAGGACACATACGTGTAGATTGAGACAAAGATCTCAGGAACCATTCCAACAAGAGAGCCTAAGATGTAAGGACCGTAGTGAACTCCAGTGGCCAATGCGCAGTAGTTGTAAATCATGTAAGGGAATGGCGACACACGGATTAACGTGACTGCTTGAAACTGATGAAACCAGGTTCCTTCACCAGCGGCTCGAAGTATGGCGGCTTTTTTCGGGTATTGTTTCAACCATTCCTGCAGAACAAGAAGCTTAATAAGTATTGCAAACCAAAGAGCCTAAGATGGAAGTTATTGTTGGAAGATGTTTGCTTACTTGCATCTTGTGGAGGAAGAGATGTCCGATCAAGAAAGGAAGAGTAACACCGATTGATGCAGCAGAAAAAATCAACAGAAACCCTTTTCCATAACCAAAGGTAAGACCGGCCATCCACATGGAAGGAGAGGAAGGAAGAAGAATGCTTGGGAATAAAGCAACCGAGGCAAAGAGGAGAAGACCGAGCACCGGGATGCTGAATGTGCTTCTCACCCAATTTATAAATGGAATCAGTTCCTGTAATAGTGTCACAGCAACATAGATAAGGATAAACTCCACATTGATCAAATATTAAGCAAAATAATGGTTAAAAACACTTCCAAACACATCAAAAAGTTACATTAGAACCTAAGATGGTTGCACAATAGACAGAGCTCATGAATGATAAAGACGATTCACATATTCCAGATTTGAGGGAAATTTTCAAACTTTAGTGACTGGGCTCATTAATCATCTAGCCAATACCTTCTATACACCGTCAAAATTTAATTTTGAATCCCTAAAAACTAAAACATGCTCAATCTAAACACACAAGAACCCTAATTTTCAACCGGATTTTTTTTTTTAAAAAAAGACTAACCTTTTCGATCAAAAACGGAGCAACCCATTTAATGATTACAAATGCTAAACCACCAACACAAGCGACGAGGGCGATCAATTTAACCCAGAACCACACAGACCCTAACGAACATCCCGGAGATCCTTCTTCTTCATCCGATCCTCCTCTTAATTTCACATAATCTCCCTTTTCGGAATCCTCCATTCTCAGTTTCAGCTCAGGCACCGGCTTATCGGCGACATCGCTGTACGTCATCGATCGAACGACGATCAAATTGAGAGAGCTAAAGGGGTTTTAGATTAGAAGATGAAAAAGAATCTGAATTATTTGTTAAATGATTAGAACGGTGTCGTATTCGGCGAGATGAATGGGTGGGTTGTTGTTTACTAGCTGTTGCTGGAGAAGCGCCGATATTTAGGCGCGTTGTTGAGTCACTTTTGCTTTTATGTATTCGTCTGTCGTCACCACAAGTTCACGTATAAGTGTTTTTTTTTTTTAAGATATTTTTTTCTTTCTTGATAATGATCGTATCAAACAAGTGGCATAAAAATCTGATGGTATTTAGATTTTTTTAAGGTATAGGGTTTACAAGATAAAGATGGATGGGTCGAGATGCTTATCAAATAGTATTTTGATTTTATATAGTTCGCATAACTTTATGAAGAACCAAACGGATATTAGTTGCTTGAAAGCAATATGTATACAGCGAGAGTAAACAAGACATTGAGAAGCAACAAAAGTTGATAAGCTATAGAAATATAATTAAGTTTCTTACAATTAATTGGACACATTGTCTAGTTATAAACCGATTGTCTACTCAAACTAAACCAAATTTTATCCTAATCGACCCAAAAGGTTGACAAACTTTTTTGATAATTATATAAAAAAAAAAGTTTTGAGGCCAACTCTCATTTCAATCAAAAACATAAACATGTAGACTGCTAATCGGATCGACCAGTAATCCCATCTTGATTTCACAGAAAAAAAAAGTTATTAATCACTATGTATTGTTTGGTTAAGAAATAACGTAATTATCATTACCTGCGTTGTAATCACATTGTTTTAGAGAGACGTGTGTCATTGAGTTCATAAACTGAGACATTACGGACAGAATCCAAAAAGATATCATCAAAAAAAAAAAAAACCAAAAGATACATATGTATGTATAAACTAATTCAGCCTGTTTAGAAAATTGGCGATCAGCTATGTCTATCTCAGCTAATTCGATGGGCTGAACATTCTGGTCAAGGAGCCTGGCCCAATGGTTCTATTATATAATGTATAGGTATATTTTTTGTAAAGTTTTCCAGTCAGCGTAATAGGTTTTGTATAACTGCAAATAATTCGCATTAAACCCTAGGCATTGCTTTCCTCTCTTGCACGGGGCGGTGATAGTTGATCTTAGCGTATATTCCAGTTTGTATTCTCTGTGTGATTGGCTGATTGTCGATGGTTTCCAAAACAAAGCGAGAGGATGAGAAATCCTCAGAACCACCGTCGTCTCTGATTCTTCCCTCACTTCCTGAAGATGTAATCATTGACATCTTAGCGCGTTTGTCAAGATGCGACTATCCAAAACTCTCCCTTGTTTCTAAGCACTTTCGGTCACTTGTTGTTTCTCCTGAGCTATACGCAAGAAGATCCTTATTGGCCTGCCCTGAGAACTATCTCTACGTTGTCCTCGTTGACATAAACCTCTGTTATTCTTACCATTTGTATATCCTCTGCCGGAAAGCCAACGGCAGTCACCGCTTGGTCCGTGCCCCCTCGACCATTCCCTATTTGTATTACCCTGAAAGCTCTGTGGCAGTGGGTTCGAGGATATATGTTTTCGGTGGGATTGATGATAAAAATATGACGACATATGCGTTAAGCATGGATTGTAGATCCCACACGGTGGAACCCCTCCCAAGCATACCTGTTGCTTTGATTTGCCAATTCGCTGGCTTCATCGACGGGAAAATATATGTTATTGGATATTGCTATGATGATGGAAAGAGTGTGATGGTGGTGTTCGATATAGAAACACAAAAGTGGGAGCATGCGATGATTAAGCTAGAGATGGAGACAGCTCACAATATAAGCTGTGATTGTGTGGTGATGGCTGATAAAATATACATAAGGGATTTTTATAGAACCTATGTGTACGAGCCTAAGGAAAATAAATGGGAAACGGACCATATGAAGAGTTGGGAGAATGCATATGTGGTTGACAATGTATTGTACTTACCACGATTGGGTTACGAACACCTTAAGAGCCTATGATCCAAATCAGAAGTCTTGGAGAATGGTGGAAGGCTTGGAAGAATTGTTGGCTGAGATAATAGGTTCAAAGTGGTCACGTACTGCGAATTACGGTGGGAATATGGCTTTGCTTTTCAGTAGAACAGGTGAGATTTGGTGTGCGGAGATTTCGTTGGAAAGACGTCTAGGAGGGAAGATTTGGGGTAAAGTTGAGTGGTGTGATCATGTTTGGACTGGATATTTTGGAATTAGTAAATCTCTAGCTGTTATGGTTTAATGCATGAATTTTCCTTCATATATTTATATAAACTTGTGATTTATTTATTTTTTTCAAAAATAAATTAATTATTATGTAAAAAAAAAACTGCAAATAATTCTTTATCAAACAATCTCAAGAAGTATGGTGAATATCAGTAATCGACTAATCGCTGTCGTTAGATAATATAAAAGTACTCTCAAGCTACGTGAGAGAGAAGTGGTGTGTACCACTCCTAATCACTTGTGTGTTCTTCTAGCCTTTCACTTCGCCATTACTCAACATCTAACTCATAACATAGATCATGCTGAGACTTTGATAATTTTATTTATTCTTTTGCTTTTTGGCATTCTATATGAAAACGTCAATCATGTTTTCTCAGCAAAAGTCAAATCATTTTATCTCTATACTTTACGCATTATTGTGAAACAAAAGTCAACCCTTCTCTTTGTTAATTCACCGAACAATAGTCGAATGATTCTGGCCTCAGTAATCAGGTTTAATTAATCTTCACTACTCCTCAAAGGCTCAAACAGTGACTGGTATCATCTATCGAATTATATCAATATTATAAAAAACTATAATAATAAGAAATACATGTTTTGTCACGTCCGAGGAGCAACACGCCCTTTGAAAGTAATGGTGTGATCTTTGTAAACGTTTAATATAATTCGATCTTCCCGGCCATCCCTTACAATTATTTAGTAATCTCTTAAATTATGTTTTGTCATATATACAATGCACACAGAGGTCGTGACAATATCTTCCCGACATTGGAATTTGTACCTCTTTATGGTGTACAAAAAACAATTGCAAATTGATGAGATTGAACAACCAATCCGGATAGCTTATGGACATGAAAGCTGTCATGTTAGAACTAATACTATTGGAGCGGCAAGTTGACAAACAAACTCACCTCGATCATAAACATACTACTCCCCCGTATTACTTTAAGTGATGTTTTAAAAAATTATCTTTGTTTCATTTTAAATGACGTTTTACAAGTTTTTATGTAAAAATAAATATAATTTGATATTTTCGACTATTTATATTCTGCAACATAATTTTTTATTGGATGAAATAGCTTTAGTTATTTGTTGTTTTTGATAAACGAGAAAATTGAAAAAAAAATTATAATTGTTTAATCGGTGTGAAGAAACCTTGAAAACTGTTTATTTTGATACAAAGGAGAGAGAGTAATAGATTAGCAAATGTGCTGACAAAAAAAAAAAAGATTAGCAAATATAATAACCTTGTATGATGCGCATTATAATCATGATCGATATGGTATTTTCCAATACGTGAGAAGTTGTTTCCACCTTTAGCTACACTAGTTTATATGCTAAATCCTAATTTCTAAGATGATCATATGGTTTGTTACAGTTAAGTATATCACAGTGATCAACGTGAGTACAATGCATCAGTTTCTATCAAATAAAACAAATCAAAAGTCTACGAGATTACGACCAACTCAAACTCATAAATTTTAGACTTCTTAACAGTTGCACACAAAAAGTCTTCTTCTTAGATCAAAGAGAGGGAAAACATATTGAAATTGGCGGCAAAACACTAGCAGTCAAAAAAGATACACCGCACATCGATATGGTCCACGAAAAACGAGTATGTATGAGCTGTAATGGCAGCACGTCAGAAAATTCATCCACGGGATTTTTTCTTTTGTACATTCAACGTTTCGATCATACGAGTTGCTCAAAAGCTGTTATTTTTTTCTCGTAGGTTGTGTTTTTTTTTTTCCTTTCTGCACATGTGTTTATATTTTCGAATTATTCTTAAAAAGTCGCATTATCATAAAATAATCATTTATCGGAAAATTAACGGCACCGACCGGCCAATCGGTCATACCTAAATTCTAGTGGACCCTCTTCTTTTGGTTGATTCTGTCGCCAAGTCTATCGTTAATGACCTTATACGTCACCATGACCTGGTTCCCACCGGCCGTTCCCGTTTTCAGCGGAGAATCGTACACATTTTTCCTTTAAAACCGACGTGCAAAGAGCCAACCAAGACAAACAGTTGTATTTATTTTTAAAGAAACCAATATACATGTATCATAACAGGAAGAGACAAAATCTTTCCGAGAAGTTTCTCGTGGATGTACGGAAAAGCCCATAACTATGAATATTTTGTAGTTGTTCTAAGATTCTCCGCCAACATATTTTCTCTAATCCTCTAGCTATGATAAACAGTACTAATTGGCTGTCGAATTTTACTAATACATAAATTCGGTTTTATTTAATACCGACAAATTAGTCATTAATGAGTCATTAATGATAGGTAAACAACATTTAACAGGCAACCAGCTAATAAATGCAGCAGAAGAAAATCTTCTCTGTCTGTTAAGCTTAACGAATAGTTAAATGCTTTTGAAGCTTCGGCTATTGCACCGCACGACCAAGGATGTATGTCAACTGAAATTGTAGATATACAGATAACTGTGACGTCCACGTATCTAGACCGTCGATGATTGTAGATCGTTAAGACATAAGTAAACTGCACGTGACATGTGGTTATTGTCCTTCTGGAGAAAGTGGCCCTTACGTGGGGCATATTCGTATTTATGGCGAATGATCTGATCTTCTTTTAGATCCTTATGTGATATTAACACTTTGTTTACGCCAATAAAATCACCTCATCGACGTGTTTGTCAGGCGCGAATTTACTTTTCTTCCGCTACGCCTAGATCAATTAAACGAAAACACGTGACAACCGCCTACATCCTCTAACGGAAGGACAATTTTACCCTTTACGACATGCCTAGTCGCCTACGATGACACACTCTCTTGCCAGCTTTCGCTGGGTCCCGTAGCGATCTTTCTCCTCTTGAAAGGGCCCCCTCTTCTTGAGGCTATTACCGGAAATAAGTTAATGCCTTAATGGGGAAACAATTCTCATCTTAGCTACGAAGCGAGTATCATTTGACGTGGGACCTTTAAGATTATAACACGTAGCCTACCGTGGCCGTTGGATCAGTGATTGTCGGAAGGGGATCATACTAGAGTGGAAAGCACGCAAAGGCAAAACCCATTTAATACAGGTGGCGTCCTAGCTGGACAGTTGAACAACCAAAGCTAAGGATATGTTGACACGTGGAGGTTTGGCTGGTTGGTATTATTGGTTTCCTTAATGTAAATGGGATGTCTAGCTAACTGCGGGAATGTTTAACAGTTAATTTAACCATTGATTTGGGCTTTATTTAGATGATTCTGTGTTTTGGTAAAGTAATAAGTAAAAAGATATAATATCTGAAGGAAGGATAACATAGATATTGAAGACTTCAGGAAACGTAAAAATCTTGAAATCTTAATGAATTTACCAAAAAATGACCATAAACAAACTGATAATCCTCAGAAAATCGTTTGTTATAAATTAAGTAAATTTCCGTGGATTATAACGGCTTTTTTTTTTGTAAAGAGGCTTGGATTATAACGTTTTATTGGGATTAAATCTTGAATGGATGAAAGATGATTATGCAACATGAAACATGTTAAGGTTAAACTGAACTATATAAAAAATGAAACATTATAAGTCCAACTCGAGAAGACTTTTAGCATTAGAAACTAGTTAGAGACATGGCTGAGTCATGCTCCTGCATGTGACTTTTCTTTAATTTGCAGAGATAAAAAGTAACAAGTTAACTAAAATATGTATTTATCTATATGTATATAAGAAGTCTAGTGTATGGAAGGACTATGTGAAAGCGTGCTTTGAATCATCTAGAGAGGTAGAGAGAGAGAGAGAGGCAAAAAAGTAACATTCTCTCAGGAATCGAGAGGGATTAAACAGAACCGTTTGTTTAGAGAGAAACCCCTTTGAAGAGATTTTGATATGTTGTTTGTTGGACATCTTTGGTAGAAGAAGAGGAAACAGAGAAGGAGAGGAAGAAGAAGAGATTGAAAGCTGCAGCGTGAATAACAGAGAGATCGAGAGAAACATAGATATGGCGATGAAGGGTTATTTGGATGAGTATGAAAAGCTTGTGATTAGGATGAACACTCCAAGGTTTGTGTCTTGATTTTCCTTAATGGTTAGAACATTTTTTTTTAAAGATTTGAAAAACCAGATATTATCAGCTTTTACAAATTTTTTTTTAAATCTTCCATCGTTTCAATTAAAAGTAGATAAAATTTACAAGTTTGTTCTTTCTGTTTTCATCCTTTAAAAATTTTTCTCTCTTTCGGCCTCTTTCATTCATCAACTTTTGTATTTAGTTTTTGACTGAAATAAGAAAAATCTAAAATAATTACTTACATAATTACAGGGTCGTTATCGACAATGGTGTTTGTTCTTCTGCGACAATCGTCAAGGTTTGCTTTTTTTTTTTAAATTATCTAAACCACATCTAATCATTAGCTTCAGAGCAAAGTATTCTTTATAAATCCAGAAGATTAATAATACAACATTATTTTTCTTCTCTCAGGTTGACAGTCCAAGAGGACACGGTATATTGCTAGAAGCCGTTCAAATCCTCACCGATTTGAATCTCTCCATCAAAAAAGCTTACATCTCTTCTGATGGAAGATGGAACATGGATGGTAATTAATTACAGTATTTAATAATATTCGAATTATAATACTTTTTACTTTATACTAACTCTGTTTTTTTCCTTCTAATTACTGCAGTTTTCCATGTGACTGACATTAACGGAAACAAACTGAATGATCAGAGCGTCTTAAGATATATTGAACAGGTAACCCATTTGCTTAAACAATGTCTGAATTCAAGAACGTGGTTTCTAATAATAGAAACTTTTTCTTTCCTTGTAGTCCATTGAGACGGTTTACTACGGAGAAGACATCGAAGTAAACGGTTTAACAGCCTTAGAGTTAACCGGAACTGACCGGATCGGTTTACTATCTGAGATGTTTGCGGTTCTCTCCGACCTCAACTGCGATGTAGTTGACGCTAAGCTATGGACACACAACGGTAGAGTTGCGTCTATCATTTACCTCAAAGACTGTACCTCAGGATCTCCAATTCTTGATTCTCATCGTATATCAAAGATCGAAGGACGGTTGAAGAACGTTTTAAACGGCGATAACGACGTTAACTCCGCTGCAAAGACTTGCGTTTCGATGGATGTGATGACGCACGTTGAACGCAGGCTTCATCAGCTTATGTTTGAAGACAGAGACTACGAGAAGAGGTCCAAGAAACATGAGAGAGATCCAATGGTGGTTGTGACGGTTCAGAATTGGGCTGAGAGGAGTTACTCTGTGGTTAACGTTCATTGTCGGGACCGGACTAAGCTTTTGTTTGACGTGGTTTGCACGTTAACGGACATGGAGTATGCTGTGTTCCATGCTACTATCAACACGTCTTCAGACCAAGCTCACTTGGTATGTTTCATACAAATTCGTTTAAAACTTGAGGGGTTTTCTTGTGGTTTTGAGCTTATTTTGGTTAACTTCTTTTAGGAATTCTATATTCGGCATAAGGATGGATCACCGATAAGTTCAGAAGCAGAGAGACAACGAGTTATACAATGCTTAGAAGCTGCAGTTGAAAGAAGAGCATCTGAGGTTTGTATACATTAGACAAAGTTGAAATTGATTGAATTGTTTGATTGGTTAACCGGTAATCTAAACCGGTTCTTTGGTTTTGTTTTGTGTTCAGGGTGTGAGATTAGAGCTGATACATCCAGACAGACAAGGTTTACTAGCGGAAGTTACTAGGACGTTCAGAGAAAACGGTCTGAATGTTACAAGAACAGAGATATCAACGAGCTGTGGCATGGCTACAAACATATTCTATGTAACTGATGCGAATGGAAATGAAGCCGACTCGAAATTGATTGAATCGGTTAGGGAGAAAATCGGTTTTGAGTGGTTAAGAGTGAAGGAAATGCCATCTTTGAATCATAAAAAGGGAGATGGAGAAGAAGAGCAACAGACTAAAGCAGTGTTGGTTTCACTTGGGAGTTTGGTTTGGAGAAATCTATTCAGCTTTGGTTTGATCAAATCATGTTCTTGAAGGTCTTTAAAATCTTGAGGTTAACCGAACCAACGGTTAGATGAAGTCATGATTTGAGAGGCACGTAGATTTTTACCTTAAGAAGTCTACGTGCCTTACAAAATGAATGATTTCTCTATCGGTTTGGTTTCTTTGGTAAATTTAATTTTAAGCTAGGAAATGATCTTTGGTCATGTTCTTGTAAATAGAGAAAAGGAGGAGCGTGACAGTTAGAAATTCAGAAATTGCATGCTTTCTTTATTGTGGGTTTTAGCGGTTAGAAAAAAGATTGTATAAAGTTTCTACAATTAATTTTTGTGTGTGTGTGTTGTTTGTTTTAGTGGTTGACTTTGAATTTTCTTGGTGGAATGTTATAAATTTTAAAAGGTTGGTCTAATTATTGATATTTTTTCCCGTAGATGTTGTTGATAGATGTCCCAAAAAAATTGCATCCATCAATTTTAAAAAGAAAGAAAAACTTATGCTTATTGGAACTTTGCATCATAAATTTCCAACAAGAAAAAGGACAATAAAAGGTAGGTAAACCCCAACAAAGCTTTTCGGTAGAGTAATTAGGAAAATGACATGCATTGTTGTCTCTCTGTTTTCCATCCCACTTTGAGCAGTTTCCTTAGTTTAATTATTTTCCTTAAGAGTTGGTGGTAGAAAGCATAAATATAAGATTTGTCACATTATTGAAATTTAAAATATTGAAAAATTAGATATCTATCTCCAATCCAGTAAGAGACAAACAATAAGCAATAAAATTAGAAATCTATCTGCAACTTTTTAGGAGCAAAGAGATCACCATTGTATGTGATGTTATGAAGATGAAAATTAAAACCTGGCTAGGTAAAACATGTAATTTGCTATGCACACATCTCCTATTTATGAATAAAAACATAATACCTTAACAATTTTTCTCAAAACTTTTTTTCTATTGTAAAAATCTAATTTTCTATCATTTTTCTTCATCACCAAAAACAATTTGTAGTCGTTGCTTTATTGTTCATACTGATTTGTACCTTCCTCTAGAAACTAATACTTGGAAAATGTATGCTTCTTTTCATTACCAAATTTCACAGTTTTAAATAAGTAGAAGAACTTAGTATGTTTGAGCTGAAATAATATCTAGATTTAGTTTAAATGTAGAAAACTGCTCTGATAAGAGAGGCGTTGTCTTGATTTTTCAACAAAATAAAGATTGAAGGTTGTTTAATGAGTCTATTTCTGAAATGTGGACATGTCCAAAGTGACTTCTAAGTGCTGGTGTTGCACAAACCGCACACTTTTTTCACAGAATCACAAAATGTCAATCGTATATAAAAAACTTTTGTATTAGAGAATTAATGGATATGTGAGACAAATGTCACAGCGCTCCATTCTGGAATTGATCCGGGGAGAAAGAAAAACCAGTGAAAACCAAATGGATCAGTGATTTTCGCTTTGATTCTCGCATCATCGTTGGAGAAGATTGCACCAACAGGTTAGGCTCCCCAAATTGTTTGTTAACCACAACTCAGTTTCAAGAACATTTTCAAAACAAAAACTTTGGTACCAGCTATTAGGAGCTTGTAGACATGATGATCATTAGGGTCGGTGAAGTGGTTGACTACCAGAGCCAATACATTGGTGTCGAAGTCATGGATGGGTCGATCACTGTAGCTTCCAGCAAAAGTTGTAGTCGAAACGATCATGTCAAGTCTAAATCCATATTTCTACAAATCAGTATGAGAGTTTTTCAAATTAGAGCAGAAATGTCAAATTGTTTTTTTTTTAATTTATTTTTTAAAAAATTTATACCACCAAAATAAATTTTAAAATATATGATATATATCCATCGCTAGGTTTTTAGTGGAATTCTGAAGTAATAATTAAAAAAAAAACAAAGTAAAAGAGAGGTAAAGAAAAAAGGTGTGTGGAGTTCTGAAAACACAACCTATAAGAATCTGATAAAGTTGTTTTAAAAATGAATTTCTTCATAAAATGGGGTTTTATTAAATTATAATTAGTGTATTAAAATGATGAGTAGGTATATTAAATAGATACAAGAAAAAATACTTTTAAATAGCCGGAAAAACTGATGTAACCCCAACTTGTTTGAGAAAATTGATTGATTCAGAAACCAATACAGAGAAACCGTCTCAAACCTTTCGCTTGTGACAATGAGTTTCACACAAAACCAACATCATCATTTTGAGAATCCAACTAATCAAACATAACGTAGAGAAAACAGAATGATTCTAAACCCGGTACAGAGAGTATATAACTTGTCAATATTCACTATAAGCATATGAGTAAGTCTAATCTTTGCCAAATATCTTATTAATTATGAAGTGTTTATTCGAATCTGAAAAGAAGAAGCGTGAAAGGTGATGTGGTCTTAAGTAGGCTTCTCGTAAGAGTTTTGATTTCTGAACTCAGCAATGGCGCTGCGAATCATCTGCTCAACATGTGGCTGCACAAACAAGCGAGTACTATCAAGGACATGAATTATGAATCTCTGAGACGAAGGCATCGAGTTGTTCATGTTCACTATCAACTGTGCCATGGGAATATCACTACAAAAACAAAAGACAAACTGAGTTGTTAATCATGACACCTTCAAATTGTACTAATAAACTTTTACAAGATTAGCATTGAGAAACGAACCAGGAGATGAACACTCCTTTGATTGCATTAACCATTGAGTTCTGATATGTCAGTAAACCTCTCTGAAAAGAAGGAAAACCTGTAAGAAAACTGAACAAACTGGGTTCAATTGCCATCAGAAGAGACTCGACAACACTGCTAAAACTAGTGTATAACACAAAACATAGCTTTCAAGGCTCTAATACTTTGAGAGCATCAGAAGAGACTCAACAACAACAATGATCATATGATGCAAGGATTACCATAACTAGGTTTCTGCTTCCTAAGTATCACAATAGTATTCGATTCCCAAAGATAGGTCAAGTGTTTAGAGTGGAACGAGAGCAATATAATATTTATCAAGGCTCTAAACTTTGAGAAACGTTCGAAACGAAACAGCAAGGGAAGAAGATCAATGAAGCAAAGCTTATTAGAGAAGATGGAGTTGTCTGCGAGAGAACGAGAGAAACAGGTATCACCTTGATAACGAGATTATTCCAACTTCACGACGATGGAGATAGGCACACGCAAATAGGGCTTGGACTAGGTTTTATAACACTAAACCTTAATTACGCAACTTAAATCGATATTCTAACTTCTAACTTCAGAAAATTTCCTTTTTTCTTAATTACAAAACCAAATACTGGCATGAATTACCGAACTTGTTTTCTAACATTGAACTTGTTTAAGTTGTACTGTTTCTGTTAGATATCAGAATCTCAAAAAATGTCACTAAGAAAGAAACAGAAATACACAGACCTTTTCTGCCACTAATCTTACAAACAACATCAAACTGGTACACCACAAGCAAACACTTTGTTCTTTCATTTGTCTCATGTCCACCACCACGGCCCTGTATCTTTAAGCGCCGATGAAAAACTGAAGAACCTCGATCGCCTTTTCATCATCCATCAGTCCTCGTAATCATCCAGCGCCGAGTAAATCATCCTGACAGAAGCCATGTTAACTCTCTGATAAATAATGAAGAAGCAGAGAAGGATCTAAAAGATGTTTTTCTTTTTTCTTTATTTACCAGAAGATAGTGAGAAAGAGGTTAAGGATGATGTAAGCAAGCTTGAACAACCGTTTCTTCTTTTCCCAGTTAAGCAAATTAAATATCTCCGTGACATCTACCAAGTGTTGTCGCTTCGAGTAACTGAACCACAGGGACACCGAATCAGACCATCACCATGTTTAAGTTGTAAAGAAAAGACAGACTTACAGTTGGAAGTTGTAGTAGAGATAAGGGAGACATAGGAGTGACATGAACCAGTGTCCTGTCAAGAGATAGAATACACATAGAACTCCTTGAACTATGAATTCAGGCAAAACCACGGAGTTTATCCTCGATGCTGAGTCGTAAGGGTTGATGTAATCAAACTCCAGATCCGCTAAGCAAACAAGCTGCCCCAAATGAAACAGACAAAATTTAGTTTCCTAGACACACAATATGTCTTCTCTCTTCTGAAACATTTTTGAGTGTTATTAACCAAGCTTGTAATTATTATGAAGTTGTTCGATTTGCTAGCTTAATCAATCTAAGTAACTCCTCTTAATCTCATGATCATAGTCTAAACTCAATTGAGCTATAATGAATGAACACAATCCGACAACAAATACCTAAACAAACTGCTTTGGTTAACATTTCCAAAAATTGAAACTTTCCAATTACAATCATGTGGAAAGAACATCAAAAGTGTAGTTCAAGTTAAACCAGAGACTACCCAGAAACACAAAGCCTGCAACTTTTCTTGTTCATTTTCTTAATCTATTTGGGTCAATCAGAACTATAAAGTATGCGGAAAACTGACAAATTCGATAGAAAAGTAGAGAACTTTAGATTTAGTTTTGTATTAAATCGAGAATGGGATCGAGTTAGAACCTGATAGACGATGATTCCGACAAGAGCGATGAGGAAGAAAAAGGATATAAGCCATGTCCAAATGTCTCCCATCTTCCCTCCTTTCTGGCTCCGACAATCTCCTCAGATCTACTCCCGCTCTCTCTCTTGTTCTTCCTTTTCCTTCAACTAACAAGATCGATGAGGAACAGAACAAGTTCGTGGTCGCCGAGATTAGATAATTCAGTTCGGTTTCGGTTCTGGAGATTCTGGTCGGAATAATAGAATTCTGGTTCTGTTCTTTTCCAAATGTTTCGGTTAAGGCTTCCGGTTATAACCGATTTCTTATCTTTGACCAAAAGGACCGCTCCATGTCGGTTTAATATTCCGGTATGATTTATAAAGCCCGTGGGCTAATGAAGCTAAGGCTTAAATAAATATTCAGGGCCTGTTTGGGTTTGGTGGAAAAACTATATGGCACAAGAGCCGTTTAATTGTATAAAAAAAAGGCAGTTGTTTTCTATAGTAGCTAAACCAAGCTTCATCTTTTCAATATTGTATTTCTTTCCTTTCAAACAAATTAAATACATACGGTGGTTAACCAGTTTACCAAATACAATAACTTTAGTTTAAAAACAGTTTTCATATCAATAGATTAGGAATATAATGATGCGTCTTTTTTAAAGGCTAGGCTAGTATAACTATCCATGTTCACTAATTAAATCATTACCATCGCTATCGGTTTAAAAGTTGCCGTTGATTTTTATCTCAATTATATGCTTTCTTTTACTATATGGTATATTTATCTGAGTTCCAAATTACGATATATATAGTGGAGTGGTTGAGAAAAGAATACTCTCGTACAAGCTTGTGGATCAAGCAAACTACGTGCCACATACTCGCAGTAATAATAAATGTCAAATATGTTTTATTTAAAATGATTAGGTCTTCATTTCAAGTATTCATCACTTAGTGGAAGACGAAAATTCATACTTTTTTATATCAGAGAAATAATCATCTAGCGAATTACGAATCTCATTCCATGTAACAAAAGTGTTTATGTATATCTATAGTTCTACCATTGCTGCTAAACATTTTATTTTCAAATCTCCTTCACATAATCAGCAATTTTTAAATAGGCTTGGATGAATTTTGATCAAGTGTTTCGCAGCATGATAAGCTTATTACAAAAAAATAAAATAATGAATGGATTGCTGGGTGGTTGCTTTGTAACAACAGACAAGAACGTTCTTATAGATAGTACTATACAACTTTTAAGATTGGACTGGTCTAAATTATCTCCTAGCAAAATATAATTTCGACTTTTGTATCGTATGTACATTTTGAACTTAGAAACTATGGATCATTCATATGTATCAGCATGCCATGCCTAAAGACATCAGAAGGTGGGAGACAGTTGTGACATGTAGTTTTATTGACATTATACATATACACATTTTAGGCCAATTAAAACTTGACTCCTACTAACATCCACTTGTTACTTTAATTATTGTTTTACTTATACTAATATCTTTCGTTTTGATTCTGCGTTTACAGTGAATTTCTAATACATAAGATTAAAGTAATTTAAAAATAAAAGTATATAAGCTGTTCTAAAACAATGCCGTTTCAACGGTCTTTTGAAACAGCTTGTTCAATGTGAATGTTGTGAAGAGTACAACGGGTGTTGTAACTCATGACTTTGAAGTTCAAACTGCTAGCGACGGCCATGACACACATGATAATGAACATTCATACACAATAAATGAAAAAGAAAACCCAAAGCAACCAAATATACTAGACTCTTTACAAATAAATGTTTTAGTAAATGGTAAGAACCAAATACTATCTAAATAGGGATTCAGTCAAAATACAGAAGTACAACTTGCATTCTTTTTTACCTCTAAAGGTAAAAATAAAATATCTACAAAGAGATGTCCTTCTGACGAGTCAACGCAATGTGGTCAACACAACACTCACACACACACACTCGCCTAGTGTATTTCACCATCTACCTACAACAAAACTAAATGCCCACTTTACCCTTTCTATATGTCCAAATACTGAACACATCCCACGTAGACAAGAAGACACAAATGGAAATCCCAGTCACCAGTTTTAATTTGTCTTGAAATACTCAAGTGTCTTGAAATCTTTAAGTAAATACAAATTAATCTTTCTAAAAGCGTTATACAGTTCTTTCTCATGTCAACAAACCCTTTATATCTTCATGTACATATCTTAGCTACTGTACTGAAATAAAATTATCTATATATACGTTCAATTTTATAAACAGTAGAATAATATCCTTTCTTTCAAGTTAGGAATAAATTGAATATTGTCACAATCCAAATTAGATTTTACTTTTACCAAATTAGATTTTACTACCTTTTTAGTGGTTGAATGCTCTGTAGTAGAGCAAGAAAAACATGTACAGATTACGAGAATCTAAAATGCATTAAATTAAGGTCCCAAATAGTTCCAATGAGAAGAAAATAAATAAAAGTAGGAGACAAGAAAGAAATAATTTTTTTTTTTTTAAAAAAAGGTGAGGAAAAAAAAAATGTCCGAAAACCACCACATAGAAGCGCGTGAAGAAAACGTTCCAATGATGGGGAAGTGAGAGCCAATATGTAACGTATGTGTTCTCTCTCTCTCGTACGACGTGGGAACTCTGCTTTCACCTTGTTCCTCTCAAAAAAAACGTCCGTTTATTATTTACAACAACTCATTCCTCCCTCCCACGCGCGTCCATCTCTCCTCCTCTTCTTCTCCGCTTGCTGCTGTCTCTTTCTTCCCAAAAAATCACATTAGAGCAAAAACAGAGCGATCAGTGAAGAGGAGGATACATTAGAGAGAAGCTTGATGACGTGGAGTAGTAGTCTCCGGTGAAAGACATGTCACACGTTTTCCACGAGGCAACAAATAATTAAAGGAAAACATCTTCCTCGAAGCACAATGGCGACGACGAACACTCCCACGGCGGCTAATCAACAACAACAAACTCCACCACCACCTCCTCCTCCTCCTGCGGAGATAACGACGGACGAGCTAACGGTGAAGGCTCTGAACAAACGATACGAAGGTCTAATGACGGTGAAAACCAAAGCGGTGAAAGGCAAAGGCGCGTGGTACTGGACTCACCTCGAGCCGACGCTCGTCCGCAGCGCCGACACCGGTCTCCCCAAATCCGTGAAACTCCGCTGCTCCCTCTGCGACGCCGTCTTCTCCGCCTCCAACCCTTCCCGCACCGCCTCCGAGCATCTCAAACGCGGCACGTGTCCTAACTTCAACAGCTCCGTCGCTCCTCCCGTCAACCCTTCTCCTCCTTCCTCTTCCTCCTCTTCTCCCCTCGCTCACCGGAAACGAAACTCCTCCGGCGCCGCCGTCACCGCCGCGGTTCCTTCTCGGCTCAACCCTCCTTCTTACCACGTGACGCCGATAACGGTAGTCGATCCGTCGAGATTCTGCGGCGGAGAGTTGCAGTACTCTGCTCCTCCGCCGCCGCATTTGATGCTCTCCGGCGGGAAAGACGATCTGGGTCCGTTGGCGATGCTCGAGGACAGTGTGAAGAAGCTCAAGAGTCCCAAACCCTCGCACACGCAGTCTCTCACGAGATCGCAGATAGAGTCGGCGCTCGACTCTCTCTCCGACTGGGTCTTCGAGTCTTGCGGTTCGGTTTCTCTGTCGGGTCTGGAGCATCCGAAGTTTCGAGCTTTTTTAACCCAAGTCGGTTTACCGATCATCTCCAAGAGAGAGTTCGCCACGACGAGACTTGAGTTGAAGTACGAGGAAGCGAGAGCTGTGTCGGAATCGAGAATCCGAGACGCGATGTTCCTCCAGATCGCGTCGGAGGGGTGGAGATCGAGCGAGTACGGAGAGAGTCTGGTGAGTCTGATCGTGAACTTACCCAACGGGACGAGTCTTTACAGAAGAGCGGTTCTGGTGAACGGAGCCGTGCCGTCTAACTACGCGGAGGAGGTTTTGCTGGAGACGGTTAAGGGCATTTGCGGGAATTCACCTCAGAGGTGTGTTGGGATAGTCTCTGACAAGTTCAAGAGCAAAGCGCTCAAGAGTCTCGAGAGCCAGCACCAGTGGATGGTGAACCTGTCTTGTCAGTATCAAGAGCTCAAGAGCTTGATCAAAGACTTCGTGAAAGAGCTGCCTCTGTTCAAATCCGTCTCGCAAAACTGCGTGAGGCTCGCCGAGTTCATCAACAACACGGCTGAGATACGTTACGCGCACCGTAAGTATCAGCTGCAAGAACGCGGCGAATCGATAATGCTGCGGTTGCCTTTGCATTGTAGTGATAGTAGTAGCAAGGGTTGTTTCTTTGAGCCGTTGTTTAATCTTCTCGAGGATGTGTTGAGTTCCGCTAGAGCGATTCAGCTGGTGATGCATGATGATGCTTGTAAGGCTGTTTTGATGGAGGATCATACGGCGAGGGAGGTTAGAGAGATGGTTGGAGACCAAGGGTTTTGGAACGAGGTGGAGGCGGTTCACGCTTTGATCAAGCTTGTCAAAGAGATGGCTCGGAGGATAGAGGAAGAGAAGCTGCTCGTTGGGCAGTGCCTCCCTCTATGGGACGAGCTAAGAGCTAAGGTTAAAGATTGGGACTCTAAGTTCAACGTTGGGGAAGGACATGTGGAGAAACTTGTGGAGAGAAGATTCAAGAAGAGTTATCACCCGGCTTGGGCTGCAGCCTTCATACTAGACCCTCTTTACTTGATAAGAGATAGCAGCGGCAAGTATCTTCCTCCGTTCAAATGTTTGTCTCCCGAGCAAGAGAAAGATGTAGATAAGTTGATTACAAGGCTTGTGTCTAGAGACGAGGCACACATTGCGTTGATGGAGCTTATGAAATGGAGAACCGAAGGGCTTGATCCAATGTATGCAAGGGCGGTTCAGATGAAAGAGCGTGACCCGGTTACTGGTAAGATGAGGATAGCTAATCCTCAGAGTAGTAGACTTGTTTGGGAGACGTATCTTAGCGAGTTCAGGTCACTAGGGAAAGTTGCGGTGAGGCTCATTTTCCTCCATGCAACTACGTGTGGGTTCAAATGCAACTCATCTCTTTTGAAATGGGTAAGCTCGCATGGGAGGTCACATGCAGCTATAGATAGAGCTCAGAAGATGATTTTTATATCGGCTAATTCGAAATTCGAAAGGAGAGATTTCTCTAATGAGGAGGATAGGGATGCGGAGCTGCTTGCTATGGCTAATGGTGATGAAAATTTGCTAAATGATGTTCTTGTGGACACATCTTAGGTGTGACATTTTTCCAAATTGAAAAATCTTGTTTTTTTAATCAGTTTTGTTTAAGCTTAGTTTTTCATTAGAGTTTGGCATCTTGTAGGATTGTTTGGATTCTTTTCTTTCATTACTATTACGGTATTACCCCTTAATATCATTAATATTCAAGTTGTGATTGGTTTCTTTAGAAGGTGAGACTTATGATATGTAATCTGAGTATTTGTATTTCATTAGCTTATATCTATATATATATATACCATAGTGTTTCAATAATTCAAAATTTTGAAGTTCTAGTCTTGTGATCAATCAAAGTTCCATCACTCAAGGCATAGATTGGTCTCTAGTACTCTTTTATGTTTGATGAAACATTGTGACTTTCAGTTGTCACGACTCATAACCATCGATGTATCGGTTAGAAGTTAGAAACTCTAATTAATTGACAGCTTTGGCTTCTTTTTCTGTTGGTACAAAATGTAATGATCCCTCCCGCTTTTTCATCGATATTCATATTCTTAATCATGACTTAACAAAGTATGTCTTTACTTTTCGAGAAAGATTACTTAACTTTTGAAAGTTTAATGTTCTTTCTTCATGGTAACGTTTGTTGATGGCAGTGACAGAGACTAAGATGCATATTTTGCAGTCTAGAGTAGCTGAAGAGAAAAAAAATGATTAGCGGGTTCTTAATTTCATTTCAACCGTGATTATGATTATGATTATGCATTTGTATATCTAAGTATCTATCAATGTATTTTCTAACTTTCAGAAGACAAAAATGTGGATCCCCACTATGAAAGCAAGTTCAGTGGGAGGTTACAACATCGAAATCATAGTTGTGTTGTTGTATACAATTTCAAAAAAGAAGCAGTGAAATGTGAAATGTTGGAGAGCGGTTCTTAAACCCTACATACTTAAAATAATAAAACGTTTGTTGAGATTCTTGAACCCTATTCGCTGTTTATGGATGATGTTACTTATTACAGGTCTTGTTGAGCAATTGTGTGATTTAAGTTACCCATGATTTCTTCAGCTTGAATAGTTAAAAAGGTTGATATCTTTCCTCTTTATTTCTATGAGCCAATTGTTTGTACTTTGTGGGGTATTTTCTAAAGAAGAAAATATGTAAACCATGATTTATATTCGTGTAAATCATTACTTTATCAATATACAGTACCATTATTTGAAATCTAGTGGCAAGATTTCATAAATGGACTGACCGGACAGCTAAAGTGAAATTACACAAATTAAGTAAAAACAGAGAAATCAATGGGAAAAACAAACAATTAGTTGGGAATAGTAAAAAAAGAAATACAATTATTGGACGCTATTTTTCCATTTAAGCTATAGACAAATAGATAAGTCAAGTACCTCTTTTTTATACACTCAACTCGCAGAAACACACATGCATACATACTACTATATTCTAAAGTATTGTTATATTTAATAAAATAAACTCATACTAATGCTTATCAACTAATCAATTTAAAGTTGAAACTAGAGGCTAATTGATTGAAGGGAAAGCAGGTTTTAGCTTAAATTATTTAACATGGAATCATTTTATTGGGGTAGTAATTTTCACTATAGCTAACAAGGAGGGAAAACCCAAAAAGTAGAAATCAATAATTATACTTATACCCCACAAATAGCAAAGTATACTACTTTTTTTTGTTTTTAAGTACACTTTATTTTTTCTCATTGTATAACTTTGAACTTTCTAGCAGCATTAGATTCACCGCAACTACCTCCTCGAACAATTAACAAGAAGATCAAAGCTTAAGTTTATACAATTAACAGAAACAGAACTTATAATACAAAAATTGGCTGTCACTTTTCTGCATGTACATTGAAAGGGAATTGTAAGATATATGCACTAGCTCGCAGCTCAGTTTTGGTATTGTACAACATAATTTCTTTTGAAAAACTAAAAGAGAACATAATCTTTTGTCTTTTAACAAATAAAGATGTATATGTATGTATGTGTGTATACACATAAGATGAGAGTGATTGTAATTATGTCGTGAAAGAAAAAGAGTTTTTGTAATTATGTACTCATGTAATTACAGCCTAAGAAAAGTTGTAGTAATTATTGGTTTGGTATTTTCACCGTTTTGGTGGTGAGGCAGATAATCCTGTCGGCAATGCTGACTCCTCACCAAATCTCTCTCAGATTATATGAATGTGTACAAGTATTCGTATTTCTTTTTCTATTGCGTTAAAAGGTTTTTTGAAAAGGGAATTTAGAACACAAAGAAATACGATAAATGATTTGCACGAGGACTATATTTTTATCTAAAAATATCAATATACAAACTTAAATGTTTTCTCAGGGAAACTAAAGTATTTCACCTTCAACTAAAATATTTAAATTATTATGGACAAACACAATCGTTTTACATGCATTTTTCAGCTTTTCGTAAACTACACTCTTATATCTAAGTGCATATAAAATCAATTTCAAGAAAAAAAAATCTATAGAGTGCCATTCTTTTTATAGACCACAGTCTTCTAAGAACTCCGTATATGTTGTTAGTGGATAGTAAGACATGCTTTGCGTAAAAAGCCCTTAACAATGGAATCAAAAACCATTCCGTTTATAAAAAGTGTAGTGAGCGATTTATATCGCATATGGACTTTTCAGTATTTATATTGAGTAAGTTGCTTATCCGTAACCTGAAGGATGTTTTTTTCGCCAAGGATATTATTATACCTTAATTAATGTAACGCTTAAACTTCTATTCAAAATATGCTTCAACACCAAACCAAAATTCAGAATAAGTTCTACGTATATAAAAGGAAAAACACTATTTTATCTTTCAAAAAAAAAAAAAGATGAAAAAAACATGTGGGCAGTTGATTGAGCAGCTGTTGATGAGCCTATACGTCGCAAAGATCAGTGGCTCGGAGATCACTGAATTCGAGTGCGGTGGCAGCTTGATTTTTCGATGATCCACTCGCTGCCTTTGATACTCCGGTCTAATTGGGACAAGTGTTACCGTAACGTGCAAGAGTACACGTTGTCGGAGATGCAGCAGATAATGTCTCCACACGGTAAAAAAAATGAACTACGTCGTTGCACTGACAACATTCTGAATTATTTCCTCGTGTGTCTGGCAGTGCGGTCAAACTGTATCTTATTTGACCGGAATCTTGGCTTCAGATCTCCTAGTTTATGACGCAATGGTTCCCCATGTGTGACTTCATCTGTAGTTTTGTTTATATATAGTTTTGTTTATATATAATTACAGACTTACAGTATAACATTTACATACTCTGATTAAGATAGAATTTTTTTTTTTTTTGATCAACTGATTAAGATAGATATTCTTCAACAAAACAGAACGAGAGCTACTCCGGCCAACGAGACGTTTCAAAGTTCTTAGTATAATAAAACATTAACACTTGATGGAAAAAAAAACAATTGATGATGGAAACATTAATTATTTGGAGATTTATGTAATACCTTTACTAATTTTTTTTTGAAAAACTATTTGTCAAAAGAAAAACTATATAAGTTGCAGTATCAATTGTATTAACGTTATTCAACCATGCATGCATTTTGTTAGTGTATTAAGTCCCACATCGATAATCTAAGAATTAGTTAAGTAATATATAATACACATGAGTCAATTCACATATTGCCTTAAGGTTTTGGGTTGAAAGCTCATGTTATCATGATATCAGAACGTGTTTCGATCGTTGGGAGTACCCGTGGATTTAGTAGTCCCACAAAAATACTTCACGTATTAGATGGTCATGTCTGAGCATGAGGAGGAGGTGTTAGTGTGTTAAGTCCCACATCGATAATCTAAGAGTTAGTTAAGTAATATATAATACACATGAACCAATTCACTTTTTGCATTAAAGTTTTGGGTTGAAAGTTCGTGTTATCACATTTCGGTAGAAATATATTCACAAATTATTGGGCTCGACAATATTGACTAAGCAAAATATTTAGATCAGATCGAAAAGTTTCCGAATTTACTTCTTCACAAGAACTCATCAATCCAATAAAAATTCATTTTGATTAGACGACATAACGTACGAATTATAACAACCACATATCCAACGCTAAAACATCATTTTGATTTTCAATTATTAAAGCAAACAATCTTTAGAGAAAAATCAGTATATTGTCATTTATACTACTATAAGACAATGATCGTATGACCAACCAACACCTATGCTAAACCACTATCCCAATGATTACTTTTATTTTGCACTATCTCGCGATAGATTTAAATCTGGTTCGAGAAATGTCTCTAGCCACTAACCACTAATACGATTTCAAGTTGAAAGAAATAGTGTGCGACCTTTGTTCTTTTATAAGTTCAAAAGAGGAACCTACATGTGGTTAGGTTATTCCCTCAGTTAGCCAATATGCTAATTTATATCAAACATCGAAGTATACCTACCTTCATTTTCATGTAAGAACGTTGCTATCTTTTTGTTTTTGTGTGATATTGTAACATGCATGCATATTAATATTGTTATTATATATATTTAAATTACTGGTATAAGTTTCACTCTTTGGTACTAAATCGTTAATTGTCAATATAACATGAGATCTGTATTTTTTATCATTACGATTTTGTTATGATTACACTTTTGAATTGGCTGGTTTAGTAGCTAACCATAGTTGATTACATTCTGTCATAGTATATTAGAAATTATATACGACAAAGTCAAACAAAAACATATAATCTATCCCTTTAATTCCTTTTAGCTATCAGATTTTGTCCCCTATAAAATTAATAGATTAAAAACCAGGTATACATGACAGTGATTCTGTGCACTGCTAAATGGCTGTCATTAGGTCTGAAAAATCATTAACATACGCAATGTGTTATAGGTATTTTTAGCGTATACATCTGTCGGAAAGATCAGTGGTTGTTTTTTTTGTGGTTATTAAAATATATTATACGGAAAGAGTGGTTATTAATATATATTATTTGAAAAGAGTGGTTATTATTCCTCATGATACGAAATGAAAAATGTTATATATAAAAAGTTAAAAACATAATGATAAAAAGAGAAGGTATTCTCCAATCATGCATTTGAGAGATTTATATGAGTAACTCTAGATAAGCACGATTTGAGCATGTGAAGAAATAATTTGCACTGGGTTACTTTTATTTGAAAAAATGATGAACCACGAATATATAGATAGGTCAATACATTGTTTTCTGTAATCATTAATTATTTAACAAGACACAGATATAAGTTTTGACTAGTTAAATGACTTGCACGTTTATATTATAAGCAATTCAAAATAAACAGTTACAAAAATAAATTCAAACTATATGTTTGAACATTTCAGACCATATGGTTTGCTTACGGTCTAAGAATGTAAAGAACATGTATAGGTCACAAGAAACTGTTATGTCATAGAATCAGTCGATTTTGTGACGGGTTCGACGCCAACGAATAATCCAAAGTTGCATCGGCACTTTTCTCTATAATCCAAAGTTGCTTCATTAAAAATTTAATGGGCTTATTTCAAACAAACTTAAGGCCCGTTTAGCAATCCATATGCCATCATAAAGGTATGGTGGACCAGTTAAAGAAAGAACCTCGTGACTCGTAGATCAAAGTTATTCCAGCAACTAAAAGTTGACACGTGTTAAGATACTAGGACATCCACGTAGCTCAATTCAAACCACAAACTTAAGCAGTTGTATTGCCTCTCTGCCTTCCCTCCATTTTTTCGAAGAGCCATCCCCTGCGCAAGTTATCCTCCTCCGCCGCGACACCTTCTCATAACCAGCGCACGTTAGCGAAATCCCGAAAAAAATCCTCCACCGTCGTATGGCGTCGACGACATCGGCGGTTAACCCGGGTCGGATCCGGATCCTCAAGAAAAGCTCCTGGCGACTGCCGGACTCGGATCAAACGGCGGCTCCCGTCGTTTACTGGATGTTCAGAGACCAACGGCTGAGAGACAACTGGGCTCTGATCCACGCCGTCGATCTGGCGAACAGAACCAACGCGCCTGTAGCCGTCGTGTTCAATCTGTTCGATCAGTTTATGGGCGCGAAGGCGAGGCAATTAGGGTTTATGTTGAAAGGTCTCCGCCAGCTCCACCGTCAGATCGAATCTCTTCAAATTCCGTTCTTTCTGTTACAGGTGAGTCCATAGCTCGATTTGACACGAAACCCATTTCGAAAGTTTCTAGCTTTAGGGTTCTTTCAAGATCTTGTCTCAAGTTTGGTTGATTGTGGTTAAGGGAGATGCAAAGGAGACGATTCCTGATTTTTTGAAAGAGTGTGGAGCTTTACATTTGGTGACTGACTTCTCGCCTTTACGGGAGATCAGAAGCTGTAAAGAGGAGGTTGTGGAGAGAACGAGTGTTGCATTAACGATACACGAAGTTGATGCACACAATGTGGTTCCGATGTGGGCTGCGTCGGGGAAGTTGGAGTATAGTGCTAGAACGTTACGGGGTAAGATCAATAAACTGTTACCTGAGTATCTCGTTGAGTTTCCTAAGCTTGAACCGCCGAAGAAGAAGTGGGTGGGGATGATGGATAAGGTGGTTGATTGGGATAGCCTCATCGATAAAGTTGTAAGGTTAGGTTCCTTCTTCTTTGGGATTTGAAGTTCTTTTTTTTTACAATTTGTGATGTGTGGGACAGGGAGGGTGCGGAAGTTCCTGAAGTTGAATGGTGTGTGCCTGGAGAAGATGCAGGCATGGAAGTACTGATGGGGAGCAAAGATGGGTTTTTGACGAAAAGGTTGAAGAACTATTCAACTGACAGGAATAATCCTGTGAAGCCGAAAGCACTCTCTGGTCTCTCTCCTTATCTACATTTTGGACAGATATCAGCTCAACGGTGTGCTTTAGAGGCACGTAAAGTCAGGAATACTTACCCTCAGGTTCATAACCCTATCAACATTTTTGAATGTAGTTTTCTCTTCCTCTTACCCTTTGTTCACACTTGCTATATTTGTTCCTTAAAGGCAGTTGATACCTTCTTGGAAGAGTTGATTGTGCGAAGAGAACTCTCTGACAATTTCTGCTACTATCAACCTAACTATGATTCTTTAGAGGGAGCTTGGGAGTGGGCACGCAATTCATTGACGGATCATGCTTCAGATAAGAGGGAACACACTTACTCGTAATCTCTCAGCCTTTTCTTCCCTAATTCTATTGGAAAGAAAACCCTTCGTTTATTGACAAAAGGGTATTGAAACTGTAGGTTGGAGCAGTTAGAGAAGGGACAGACAGCAGATCCTGTAAGTCACTAATCATCACTCGAATTCTAAGTCTAGCTTTGTTCTTTTACTGCACTTTAAGCTTCTGTCTTTGGTGTTGGTGGATTGGTAGCTATGGAATGCTTCGCAGTTAGAGATGGTTTATCAAGGGAAAATGCACGGTTTCATGAGGCAAGTAAACTCATATATATTCATTTGGATGTTCTTTCAAAACCAATGATAGTGACAATGACATTTTATCAACGTTTGCTTGCAGAATGTATTGGGCAAAGAAGATTCTAGAATGGACCAAAGGACCTGAAGAGGCTCTCGAGATATCCATCTATCTAAATAACAAGGTTGACTTGTGACCATTTTCTGAATGTATCTTCCGTGGATCTTCTTTTTGTTTCTTAGTTTTTTGGGTATGTTGATGTAGTATGAGATAGACGGTCGTGACCCGAGTGGATATGTTGGGTGTATGTGGTCCATATGCGGCGTTCACGATCAGGTTCCTTTTGCTTTCTCCTACTCGGACTTAATTAGAGTAGATTGGATAATATATATATATATGCGCGTGTGATCCAATATGATTTTGATTGGGGGTTATAGGGATGGAAAGAGAGGCCGGTGTTTGGGAAGATACGTTACATGAACTACGCGGGCTGCAAACGGAAGTTCGATGTGGACAGTTACATCTCTTATGTCAAGAGTTTGGTGTCAGTAACAAAGAAGAAGAAGAGGAAAGCTGAAGAACAGCTCACCAGAGACTCTATTGACCTAAATAAGTAAATAGTACTACTACTTAAGTCTAAACTTCTTTCTGTTGTTATACAATCTTGCTGTGTTTTTGGCATTTTTATTTTTATTCAAGTGACTGATTGTTGAATTAACCAGAAGAAAAGATATTGAGACACAACAAAAAACGATTTAGAGCCCAATTTGCACAATAACAAAGACAATAGCCAACGTTGTTGACCAATACACCCGCACAGTCGTTGTTGCTTAGTGCTTTTACCTTAACTTTGACGAGACCGTTAACCAACGTTTAATTGTTTGTGGACCTATAAAAAGTAAATGTTGGTTTTAGATTTCCCCGCTATTTTACACCTATGACAAGAACGATGCTCTTTTTTATCGATCATAATCATAAGATTAGGATTGACCAATGTATTTTATGCACATATATATGTAACGAGTAACGACAACCACTAGATGACACGGTGAACTACATGTAACCAGCTCCAAGAACATGATGCTAACGAGAAAACGTTAATTTTAGACTTTTTTCTTGAATGGCTTTGCAACAAACCAAAAAATCATTATAAATTTTAATTACATGCTCTAATGCTCATAAACCCCAAACCAAACCAAATTTATAACTCTTTGATCAATGTGATTAACCTCCTAACGGGCTACAAATGCTAATCAAGCTCTTCTCGTTTTTATTACATTCCTTTACCACACCGTCCTCTACTATTTCTTCCTCAACGCTGCTGTAATGCTTGCAAACCACCTTGCACTTAACCACACTACCATACACATAAAATCCAGGTTGAACCATAACTCGAACCAGATCCTTTAACCGGTCACCACCGGTTTCCTCCATGTAAACCGGATCAAACCGGTCGTCGTTCTCCACGCGAAAGATTTGCAAACCCGGGTTCACCGAGTTAGCTAACAGATGAACCAACCAAACACTCTTCGACGCACCAAAAAAAGCCTGCAAAAATATAAAACCCGGTTCAATTGGTTTTCAATTAAACCAAACGAATCAAAATAAACCGTATTCACCTGTAAAAGCGGTTCAGGCCAGGCTCTGTTCCAGCAGAGCATCGAAACGACGTCGCTCATTTTCCGGTCACAGAACTGGCTAAACTCCTCGGAGAAATGCTTCGTCCCTCTGCTCAACACCTCGTCCCACGCGAGCTCCGTCAAGACGTTGAACGAAGCGTAGTTGGACTCGCAACGATCGATCGGGTTCAGTATCCGGGTCGACCCGGTTCTCTGAAACCCGGAAGCTTCGAAGTCCTCGAAGAAGGCTCTGCTCAGAATCGCTTCGAGGTAAAGGTTCAGACTTTTTGAGTTGATCTTTACGTCGAAAGGCTGGAGGAGGAGAGAGAGTCTCTCGTAGACTTTCCCACCGACGGTTCGTAGCTGCGAGGAGAGAGCTCTGCTTAGAACTCTGATCGAAGTTCGAGATTCCGACACTGAGAGGAGGAACTGCTGGATGATCTTGTCGTTGAATCCATCTTTTTGAAACAGAGCACTCTGTTTTTGAAACAGAGCACTCTGTTTTTGCTTGTTGGTACTACACTCGTCGAGACCTGACTTGAGGTTGTGGCAGTAAATCTCGAGCCTGTTGAGCTTCTTCTCGAGCTCTGACATGGAACATTTCAACTTGGAAGCTTCTGTGACGGCGTCTTCTTTCTTCTTTGTGGTTTGTATTAGTTTGTGGGAAAGCTCTGCCACGGCTAACCGCCACTGCTCTTCTCTGGAAGCGTCGGCGGCAGAGGAGGAGGAGGAAGAACGCGGTGGTAGAGATGCTGCGGAAGAAAGTTTGGGGCTTTTACGTGTGAGGGATTGAAAGATCGATTTGATTATGAGATTGGGGCTATAGATGAAGGAAGGGTTGTTGTGGCTTTCGAGAGGTGCGACGGAGAACTTGTCGCGGTGAGAATGGTGAGGACGACAGTTGTTGCATGAGACGGAGCCTCCTCTGTCTTCGTTGTCGTCCTCGTGTCGTTTTTTGTTTTTGGGTTTTCCGTTGTGGTGGAGAGGCGTTGGAGTGTGTTTGTGGTGGTTGTGATGGTGGCTTGGAGTGGCGGAAGAACCACCGTTGCTGCTTGGTGTCGCTCTGTTTTTGTATCCTTCTTCGTGGAGGTCCTCTTCATCGCATTCCGGGATCTGTAAGAGCATAGAAAGATATGGTTTTTCTTTTATTAAATCTGTGAAAATCATACCAAAACGAGAAAAAGAATCTTTGTAAGTGATGTGAGATTTCTAATGGAATCATTGAGATCAAAGTGAGTTTTTCTTTGTCAGAGCAAAGACAAAACAAAACTAGTTTGAGGTTTGTGTTTCTTCGTCTGTGTTGACTAATTACTTGCGTTTTACAGGGAAACAAACAAGAGGGGATTGAGTTCTGACTTACAGGAGTGAAGTGGAGGGCTTGGTGAAGAGATAGAACAGGGTTTTTGGAAGGAGAAGATGAAGATGAAGATGAAGGAGCCATTTCTTTTTCTCCCTTTGCTATCTCTTTTGTTTGCTTTTAATATCCCACTTTTATATGTACACACACACACTATCTCATGAAAATATAAACTATTAATCTATTATCAAGTCAATTTGCTAAGAACAAAAAAAAGAGAAGTGCTAGAATCATAGTAGAATGATGTTCTTGCTTCTTTTGGTGTTGTGCCGGTAAAGCTTGGTTGAATTTTAAATTTGTTTCCATCTTTAGTTCAAGCTAAATCCAAGATGAAGACTATGTAGACATGTTGTATTCTCTAGTTCTAATATATCATTTCCTTCTATACACGTTTCAGTTCAATATTAGAGTGACAAACAAAAATTATTCCCTGTTATTCAAAATAGTTCCAGACTATTAAAGCTTATATTTTTCCTTGGCGTCTGTTCTTTTCATTCGTTTTTACTACTAGTTAATCTTGTTTAGTTCGTTCTGCATGTTTTCATAAGCACTTATTCTACTGTTACTTTCATGTTCTTTTTTTTTTTTTTCAAGACTTTTCAAGTTTCGAAGTCAAGATTATATAGACTTACGTGTGTATTTTGTGTCTATATAAAATGTAATGATTACTGTTTCCTTAGATATGTAAAGGGGATGTTTAAATTTCTCTCTTTTCATTTTCAGTGACGAGATTCTCGTCAGCTTGTGATCATATTTTCTGAAACAAACCAGAGAGTTTTTTGCTAAATGCTACTTGCGCAAATAACAGAAGAACAAATACATTATTGTCTTCAAGGGGAAAAAATTGTTGCACAAATAAATAAAGTTGAAAAAATAATAACTAAACACAAGGGTTTAGTGTTAAACGCACATCTCAAAATAATATATGTGATTCTGTATCACGATTTTGCTCAGGGAACTTTGATTTATTTTTTTCTCAAAAAAAAAAACTTTGATTTATTTTCATGTCTTGCTTAACATATACGTGTAATCGTTCGTACAAGATACAAATCTATACAGACATACACGTAGGTGCGAATTTACGGGTATAACGACAATCACCGGCAGAAAAAAGAAAGAAAGAAAGAGACTGATACATATTTTTTCTTTTCCAATCTTTTTATTTTTCATATAAAGTGTACAAAATTTTGCTCTATTCAATAAATGCAGTTTGCGTTACGTATGGATTTATTGTTTGTATTCTAATTCATCTTCCACTAAAATCCACACGTCTATTAGCTCATAGTGGAAACAACAAAAAATTAGATCAATTGAAATAGTTTGAATCCTATTTATACTATCAAAATCGCTGGAAGATTGTTTTTTATAAATTTCTTTTGAATATCACGTCAATAATTCATTAGATCTCTTGAATGTGAACGAAGGTAGACATCAGATTGCTTAAAATGAGAGATATGAAAGTCTGTATTTATTGTTTGTTGCTTTAGTAATAAATATATAGCAGGGGGAATTGTCACATTAAATTCCGAGTGAGAAGAGAGCATCAAATGCAAATCCAACTACCTCATTTATTAGATTAGTTGATACACATTACCAAACAAAACATCATATGGCCAATGACTTGTTAGATAGGTGTGTCTTACTCATTGGTCTCCAGCTCCTAACTTAAATTCTCATTCTGTATTTCATGTGATTGTAGTTTTGAAATTAATAACTAAGCATGAGAACTGAGATGACCAGGGAATAGAATACCATAGCATGAGAGAGAGTAAGATCGTCCAAAAACTAATAAATTTTCAAGGGTTTCTGGTTCTGGGCTCAGCTGACTTTTGCATGACATGTCCATATTCACCGGTTGGATCATGTGCACGTGACGCCATTTTAATTTATTTTTTAAGAAGTGAGATAAATATCACTGGTCGCATTTACAGGTCAGAGGGCTCAGGTTCCGGACTGCCCAACACCGCAGAGAATTTGGATTACGACAAAAGGCAATAGTCATCTGTTTTTCTCCCATGTTGTATTTTCTACAACGTACATTTTCAGTTATCAAACTTTCTTTTCTTCACTTTTGAATTTAATTGAAATTTTATATTTGAGCAAAACCAAATAAATATCCACCAAAGCCTCTTTTCATTTAACTAGTCGGGTTTTAGATTAATCATACCAGGCTCTAATAATTGATCAGTTGGGTTCTGGTCCAAGTGGAACCAAAACATATGTTTTACTGAACTGCTACTTTTTAAGTAACCGGACATTTGATATTAGGAGCTTTGAAATATTATACAGGAAACAAGTGGTTTACTTTTCCTCTTCTAAGGGCCCGACTGGTTCAAATTCTTGATTTGTGTGGGAGTTCTGGATGCGGTGGTTGCAGTTTCAAGCGTTATGTTGCGTTTTGTATGACTGGCGTAACGTTTGAAAATTGTTGCGTTTGCGGGATGTTTATGACTGGTTGATTATGAGATATTGTAGCGGTTTAATAATAAATTATCAATATAAACATATTATAACATTACAAAAATATAAAAAACTTACTTTTGTGATAAAATATAATTATTATTAATATAATATGATTAATAATAATATTATGTTTATTTATTTAATTTTTAAATAGTTGAAAATTATAATTTTAAAATATATTTTGAAGATTTAAATTAAAACTTTTAAAGAATATTTTCTTTCGTTTATATATGTTTATATCTTTATAAATGTATATATATATTAAGTTTCAAAAATTCTAATCATGAATAGATAGTTTAAATTTTTATAAAACAAATTATGACAATGTTTGTGAATTTAAATTAATATATAAACTGTGTATATATTTTATTTATAATATTTCCATTTTGATTTTTAATTTTAATTTTAAAATATTTAGAAAAAATAATTTTATATTTTTGTATCCAACCAACCATGAATCGCCATAAGCTAGCTGGAACCAGCTTTTGATTTTAAGAGGTTCGGAGCGGTTTGAAGCGATTTGTAGCGGTTTGTATGATTGTTTTGAAACGCTATCAACCGCTACCAACCGCAAAAGCTGCGTTTGCGGGTGGTAGTAGAGAAACCAGTCAAGCCCTAAGAGTCATGTGTTCTCTAATGTGATGGGCCCAAGCAATACTCAAGAACTGTTCTTGAGCTCAATATTAAGACTTTTAGTGATCATTCTGCTTGTATACATGAGCCGATGAGTATCCTTCAATATTAGGTTCTTGATAAAAAGTTTTTTTGACCCAATGGATCATCTTCTGATAGGTTTGAAGCTCATCACAGGAAACGCACTAGTGGAATATGATCCACTCTCCTTGCACTTCGTCACATGATACCTATATACTAGAAGAAAAAGAAACTGTTGGGTACAAAAACGAATCAAACACGAAAAAATAAACATAAACGCTTAGGAGAAGTATAGCAAATGTATGTTTTAGGGTTTATTTATTGATTATGTGAATAAATAATTTACAATTCTGATATAACCTCAAAACGTGATATTTGTTTATTTTAGGAAGATCTAAAACCGTTGTTCAAAAGAAAAAGGAAGATCTAAGCCAAACGAATATGTCACTTCAAAATCAATACATTTTTTATATCATCAGTTGTAGCTGATATCTAACAAAAGTATCATACAATAACATCTATGGAATCTAATGTACAAAAAGTATAATACAAGAACCCAAATAAACATTTCTAACATTTTTCTTTGTGTCGTAACTTTCTAAATACTAAATACATGTTCTTCTCCTGATCTCTGATCAATATGTGTGATCCATCTTCTCTTCTTGTTCTCACTCTTCCCCGAGTTCCTAGCCGCCACATGAGCTATCTCAATACCTCCTGTGACCGGCAGAGTCACCGTTCTAACAACTTTCCGGTCTCTTAAAGCCCTTGTCCAGCTAAACCCCGAAGCACTTCTCGAGTATCCGTTTCTACAAACCACAACCGCTCCTCTGCTTCCAAACGCAACGTTCCTCAACGCAGACGCTGCAAGCTCCATGTTCCGCCAGTCCACGACCAAGAAATCTATTCCTCGTATCTCCTTCATCGCGCTTTGAGGTTCTTCAGCGATGATAGTATCTGGTAAGTTCAAGGGAGTTGAAGATTCTTGAATGGCTTGGAGATAAGATGATTCTGATAACGTGTTTTGTACGATGCATATGTGTTTCGCGTTTGCGTGTTGGCTCGCGACGTTTAAGCCAACACCCGAGGCTATAGCGTCTCCGTATGACCAAGTTTCAACGATCAGCTTCGCGTTCCATCCAGCCGCCATCGCCGAGATCAGCTCCGCCGCGTCAGGCGTTTCAAGATTCTCGCACTGAAGAATACATAAATGAAATAGATCATTACAATAGTAAGTGACACGATGCTTGTGAATGATGTAGAAGACAGTTTCTACTGGAAAACAATGAACTTACAGATTTAACAGTGTCTAAGTAAGCCTTAGATGCAGTCGCAGGAGACCAGACCAGTTTCATTTTCTGCTACTTTCTATCGTCTCTTGTGTTCTCGTTGCTTGGGGTTTTTAACCTATTGAGGTTGCTTTTATAAAACACTTTTGACAACAAGGAACGTCTCGTTTCGTCTTTTTATTGGGTAGATATTTCGATATGGCCCGTGTATTTTTGTTTTGATTTCGGATTTAGCCCCTATGCTATTGAATTAATCAAGTACATCCAAATTTTACTATTGTATTGTCCTTTATGAAATATGTAACAATAAAATTCCAAAATGAACGTAGAGAATGCATCTATGAATAGATAATTGAGATATATAGAGTACTGCAACCATAAAATCGTGGTATAAAGGAAGGATTTAGAAACTGTGTAGTGTTTTATTAATTTTTTCTACCTTCTAAAGATAGGGTTGTGTTTCTAGACCTCTCGACGTTGATACTATTCCAGGCATTTCACACGTGTGTAAGATTTAGATTTGGATTATTACAGCGAGATTTAAGTCATTTAACTAACTACTATATATTTAGTCCACGTGATTAATGTATGATGTTTGATATTTACATGCATGAATCTGAACAGTCCTTGTCCATATTTTAAGGTGAAATCTTACATCAACATAAATTGTTATCTAAATGATAAAGTTATGTGCACTTGAATGATCGTTAAAATACTTTTAATAATCTGCCTCTCATTGATCATCATTGATAAGGAGTGTTGGATACTTTTTCCATCCAGGGATAATGGAGATTGTCAAGGATAATGCAAAAAATTCAAACAACTGAATCACAATTTCAAAGCACACTAAAGAAAAATAAAGTATAGAACTCAAACATGTGAATATTATTCAAGTGGAAGGTGGCTTTTAAATCACATGATGATATGATTTGCTATATACACTGATGGTGACCAATGCATTTAGCCAATTGTCTTTGTGCCCCATAAATCCAAACTCAGTGGGACAAATACAAACTTTTTATAATTCCTATGTCACTTTGACAATGACTCCATAGGCTATGGTTTAAAGAAAATATTAGGTCATGTTAATTTCTTTTCACACCCACTTTCACACTTAATCATTAAATGTATGGTGGACTTAAACATTCTAAGCAATTGCTTTTTTTTTTTCTACCAACGTTTCAACATTTATAAATTGTAAAATCCAATCTCCTATCTTTTCAAATTTAGCTTTCACATGTATGGTATACAAGAAAGAAGATGACGAAATGAAGCACATGTTTATTCACTAATGAATCGTGATACGAGTGGTGTATGTTCACCTAGAATTATGCAAATCGAGTTCAAGACTAGTATAATTCATGTTCAATCTAGCTAACATTTTGATTTGATGTTGGAAACTCCTATCTACACTTATCAAAATTTTAAGAGATAATTGCGTAAATAAAATGGGCCAAGCTTCAAAGGGCCAGAGCTAAATGGGCCTCAGATCTAGATATTTCGAATCGACACTTCTTTCGTTTAAAAATCTCCAAACTGCCACCACACACTCCGATCTCAATCTCGCTGTACAGAAAAAAAGGACGACCCGGAATCTGACCCGAAAACCCGGAAGACAACGAAAACCATGGGCAAGGACGGCTTGAGCGACGACCAGGTCTCCTCAATGAAGGAGGCCTTCATGCTCTTCGACACCGACGGCGACGGCAAAATCGCCCCCTCCGAGCTCGGGATCCTGATGCGATCCCTCGGCGGGAACCCGACCCAGGCCCAGCTGAAATCCATCGCCGACTCCGAGAGCCTCACGTCTCCCTTCGATTTCAACAGGTTCCTCGATCTGATGGCGAAGCACCTGAAGACGGAGCCGTTCGATCGACAGCTACGCGACGCGTTCAAGGTGCTGGACAAGGAAGGGAGCGGGTTCGTGGCGGTGGCGGATCTGAGGCATATCTTGACGAGTATCGGGGAGAAGCTGGAGGGGAATGAGTTCGATGAGTGGATCAAGGAGGTGGATGTTGGATCCGATGGGAAGATTAGGTATGAGGATTTTATTGCGAGGATGGTTGCTAAGTGAGATCGAAAGATCTTGTTTTGTCGCTTTGTTTTGGAAATGTTACTAACTTTTATTGTTGTTTCTTGTTTGTTTTTGTTTGTTATGGAGATGTTTTGTGTGGTGGTGATTCGGTTTAAAGTTTTAATCTTTATGCGTTTGTAGTTCGTTGGTTTTGGATCAATGAATGTAATTGAGTCCAAATGTGTTTGCTTTTTGGATATTTTGATCTCGAAGTGTGTCTGGTCTGATTCATGAGTTGGTAAGTTTCATGTTCTGCATAACACTGTTGTGTTGGTATTTGAAATGAGAAGCAATAGACTTGGAAATGATTTGAATGTTGGGTGTTGATCTTATACGTATTGGTATCCTTGACATGGTGTGGAAGGCTTGAAAGCTAACCATGTGCTGTTGGATTATCCTATCTTGTAAAATGAATCACATTAGAAGTTCCGGATCAGAGCAATTTTGAAACAGCTTATGCTCTGACATTATAGTTTGTTGTTATGGTAGTTTTTTTGTCTCTGTCTTGGGTTCCTGACTCGGAGTTTGCTTAGATTATTGTTATGGTAGGTCTGTTCTATAGATGGTAAGGCAAAACATTACCGTTAATACGATAATCATGTGAGTTTCAAAATTTGGTTTGATAATGCGTACTCTGGCATGACTGTATGTTCTCATATACACAGTTTAGTATCTGGTGTTTGTTCCAATGAAGCACGACTTGCTAATTATTTCAAATTACCGCAATAACAGTTTCTGTGATCATTGTGAATCATTTGTTTGATAACACAAACGAACAAACAAAAACTTCCATTTTTATATGTGGCCAAACCTCGAGTTACCATGCAAAAATTAGGAACCGGTGAAATGAGACAATGCTGAGAAACTGGTTTTGGAGTCTTAGCCGAACCTCTCAAGAACACAGTTTTTGATGCCACAACGGATTCATTATATATGGTATATATAGTACATGAGTGTTCAAGGCCTGAAGTGAATCCACTGAAGACTAAGCACACAAAAATGGATTCTCGTGGAGGTTATGAAAATATAACTCCCTTAAGGTTTGTTTGGGCCATCTTGTTATAACGGGCCCCGTCTCTTTTTCATAACCCAAAGAGAGAGTCACTCGGTGGAAGGTGTCTGAATCTACACCCATCATCATATCGACTTCCATGGAGAGTTAAGGACTTTTTATGGAGAGTGTTGAAGAAAGCTATACCTGTTAGTGCCAACCTAGAAAGGAGGGGAGTTCCTAGCTTCAATTGCAGTAAGTGTGGGTCTCATGAAGATGACCTGCACGTTTTTCTTACCTGTCCACTGGCGCAGGAAGTGTGGACCATCCTACCGGTTGCAGTAAGACCTTCTATCTCTGTTTCGACAGTTGCGGACTTATTCAAACATGGAGAAGACTTTGTTCCATTACCACCAGTTGGTCTAACTACTCCTTTATGGCCCTGGGTTGCTTGGAACTTATGGAAAGCTAGAAACAAACTTGTCTTTGAAAACAGGTTTTCTCAGCCCAAGAGATAGTCCTCAAGAGTATAAAGGATGCAAAAGAATGGAGTGAAGCTCAACGGGGGACTCAAAGCTATCTTCCACTACCTGCAACTTCAGCGGTATATCGCCAGCATTCAATCTGCCCGCCTCCGACGATCCAGTCTGGAGTTCTAGTCTGTAAGGTGGATGCGGCCTGGAACTCGGTCTCTGAAAGGTGTGGTATTGGTGGAGTTTTTTACGGTGAGTCTACCGTATCCCTCCCCCTTGTCTCTGAATCTCATGACCATGTCTCGTCAGCTCTAATGGCAGAAGCCATAGCAGTTCATCGGGCGGTGTCTCTCGCCGTCTATTCAAACGTCCGATCCCTGGCGGTTCTATCTGATTCTTTATCCCTCATCAATTTATTGAAAAAGGGAGAGTATCAAACTGAACTGTTCGGTATCATGTTTGATATCTATCATTTTATCCCTCTCTTTGATGTAATTTCCTTTGATTTTATTTCCCGTAATTTCAATGTTGAAGCTGATTCGGTGGTGAAATCAGCTTTAGTGAACTCTGTATTGCACTCCACTTTGGGAGTGTAGAATCCTTTTGAGAAATGCAAGTTTAGTTTGTTCAAAAAAAAAGTTAGAGAGGCTTGGGATCGAATCTCAGTGGAAGAGAAGATAAAACTCGGAAATGACATTTTTGATAATGAATATAACAAGTTAACAACCTAGTATCGGATCGCAGGTAGTTTTGTTATTTTAAACATTTCGCGTTTTAGGTTTTAGTGCGGATATTCGAATGTGTGTTTGTGTTGAAACTTCATAGGGTTCAATTCAGTGATTAAAAGATTGAAAACTTTGAATCACTGAGTCTCTGTCTTATCTTTCCATACATCACTCTAGTTATTTTTTTTACATGTTTGTTTGAACTATTTGGGCTTTAGGCGCCTGGTGATACTGAGCCGGTACTGTCTGTAATACTATGTTCTCTCTGTTTGTGCACTGTGCAGTGATGGGAGGTCGTTTCTACGTCTCAGTGTCACTACGTGTATCAATTTTGTGGGGTTTTTATATTCTCGTCAAAAATGGATTCGGAATTACGCGTCTGTAGGTATGGGTGAAGTGGCAAAATAACACCTTTCACTCAGATCAACAATAGAGGGTTGTGAGACAGATACTGGATTTATAAGATTGTGGTCTGTAAAGTTGAAGTAGGATTTTTTGCCTACTCCTCCCATACCATACAATTCCCTTAGTCCTGAATCCATCTCTGATGGGTAACTACTGGACGTCCAAAGCTGAGGAAGCTTTCTGCACTTTGTTTGTTACCTTCACTCAGCTTCAGCTAACTCATACATGAGCTCTGAATTGGTATGTTTCTCCACCTTTTACCACTTTCTCTATATGTTTTTGATCATTTCTTTGATCCTTCTCTGTCTCTTCTGTTCCACATTTTCTGAATTATTTATGTGAGCTGGATAGTATTTGGATGTTTATCCACAGGAAAATGATTTTCATGGAGTTGCCATTTTTTTTTGTGAAAATAGTTTTGAAATGCGATATGGATAGTTAAACTATAGAATTAATGGAATGAAGGAACAATACATTTCCCTCACATTGTATCTATGCATTGTGATCCTATCTCTATTCTAAACTGTTTTTTTTTTTTTTGTAAACAGGTTCATTAAATGAAACTGGCCGGTTTGGGGTTGTGGACTCGATTGGAAAATTGGTGAAACTCATCTTTCCATTACGAAAAGGTTGTTTGGCGTTTCGATGATGGAAATGGTAGACTTCCCAACTTTTGATCCCGCGGGTACGTCATGCATGAAAGTCAAACAATCATATCTATTCTTTATCCATCAACTTTGTATTGTTTTAGCAGAGTGAAAAAAGATAGAACCATTTTAATAACGCCTACAACTAGAATCATCATCTTTATTAATTGTTATTCTTGGAATATTACACGAAAACTCTCCCCATTTTTGCTGATTCAAATATATAGCGACGACTAGGACTAAGATTGTTCACCACATTCCAAGTTGGGTATAATAATTATTAGTTAGTATACTCTTTCATATTATTGGAATCTCACAATATTAAATTGCGATGTCTTCTTGATTTGTGGTAATTTCCTTAAATACACGACTTGGAATGGAAAATTGTTGTTTGGTTTTTCGATCATGGAAATGGCAGACTTCCCAAATTTTGATCCCGCGGGTACGTCATGCATGAAAGTCAGAACAACCATATCTAGTATTATTTACGCATCAACTTTCTATTGCTTTAGCAGAGTGAAAAAAGATAGAACCATTTTAATAACGCCTACAGCAAGCATCATCGTTAGTTGGACTAAAAAAATGTCAACAAACTCCAAGTTGGGTATACTCTTTGATATTATTGGAATCTTACAATATTAAATTGTCATGTCTCGATTGTGGGTAATTTACTTATTTATACGACTTGGGCTAATTCACTAAATTACCATCAAACTCTTAAGATCTTAACATCATAGTTTCATTTTTCGAAATCGCAAGCTGTTTCAACTATGGGTGTTAGTTTCTCGTGTGCCCTGGATCAAGCGTTGATCCATATCTGTAGCTGCCTTGGCGGTGAAGTCAGTTATGTTTGGAAGCTTGAGAAGAATCTGGCGACTCTGGAGAAAGCCAAGAAGGTACTCGGAGAAAGGCGAGCTGATGTGCTGAGAAAGGTGCAGAGTCAAGAAAGCGAAGGTCTACAAAGGCTTAACGAAGTTGAGGGATGGCTTACGAGTGTCGAGAATATACAAAATCAAGTCTATGAGCTGCTTCTTCCTCGTAGTGATGAACTTGAAAGGTTGTGTCTTTGTGGTCTTTGTACAAAAAACTTGAGCTCGAGTCATTATAGCTACGGGAAAAGGGTTTTTGAGATGTTGAAAGAAGTTGAAGATGTCCACTCTAAAGGAGTGTTTGGAATGGTGACTGGGCCACCTACGATAGCTGTGGCAGTGGAGAGGTCTTTACCATCGACAATTGTTGGTCAAGAAAAAATCCTCGAAAGGGCATGGGATCACCTCAGGAATGCTGGAACCGGTATGATGGGTTTCTACGGCATGGGTGGAGTAGGAAAAACAACTCTTCTCAAACAGATCAACAATAGATTTCTTAAGCGTCCAGTTGACGGGGTCGAAATTGTCATCTTTGTTGTGGTGTCCAACGAGCTACGGGTTGAGATGATTCAAGATGCGATCGGTGACAAACTAGGATTTCGTGAAGAAGAGTGGAAACAAAAAGAGAAAAGCCAGAAGGCCACTGATTTACTCACTCGTTTAAAGACAAAGAAATTTGTCTTGTTACTAGATGACATTTGGGGGGAAGTTGATTTAGAAGAAATCGGAGTCCCATTTCCTACAAAGGACAATGGATGCAAAGTAGTATTTACCACTCGTTCTAGGAATGTATGTGGACAAATGGGGGTTCATGATCCAGTTGAAGTTAAGTGTTTGGGATCTGACGAAGCTTGGGATTTGTTCCGTGCTAAAGTTGGGAAAAAAACATTAGAAAGCGACCCAGATATTCTCGAGCTCGCGTGTCAAGTTGCCGGAAAATGTCGTGGTTTACCATTGGCGCTGAATATCATGGGCAAAAATATGGCCTCTAAGAGGACAGTGGAAGAATGGGAGCATGCAGTCGACACTCTTGCTTCTTCTGCTACAGAGTTTCCTGGTATGAAAGACGATATTCTTCGAATCTTGACGTATAGCTACGATAGCCTCAGGGGTGAGCATGTCAAGTCTTGTTTTCTATACTGCGCTCTATTTCCTGAAGATTTTCTAATAGAAAAGAAGAAGTTGGTAGATTACTGGATATGTGAAAGATTCATAGATGAAAAGCAAGGTATAAAGAAGGCTAAAAACCAGGCTTATGGGATAATGGGTACCCTTGTTGAGGCTTGTTTACTTACTGAAGAAGAAGAAAATAGTGAATCAAAGGTGAAAATGCATGATGTGGTTCGTGAGATGGCACTGTGGATATCATCTGATTTTGGGAAGGATAAAGAGAGATGTATAGTCAAAGCTGGTGTTGGTTTACGTGAAGCACCAAAGGTGGAGAACTGGAGATCTGTTAGAAGAATGTCTTTGATGAAGAACGAGATTGAAAATATATCTGAGAGCCCCAACTGCCCTGAGCTTACAACTCTGCTCTTCCGATACAATAATATTTCAAATATCTCAGGTGAATTCTTCAAGTCCATGCCCAATTTAGTCGTATTGGATCTATCAAATAATAGACTTTGGAATGGATTTCCAGAGGAAATATCAAAGTTGGTCTCCTTGCGATATCTCGACTTGTCACGTAATAAAGGCATGAAGCAATTGTTTGCAGGCTTGCTAGAGCTAAAAAAGCTGATATATCTGAATCTGGAGAGTACGGGACTTGAGAGTATTTCTGGGATATCAACTTTGTCGAGTTTGAGGACTCTCCGACTACAACATAACCAAATGTCGCGAGATGTCAACGTAATGGAGGAACTGCAGCTCTTAAAACATTTAGAAGTGCTGACCATAGATATCTGGTCAGTTTCGGCTGCAGATCAACTGGTAAATGCTTATGCAAATGCTATTCAAGAGATGTTTATTTGTTACCTTCTGGAGGAATCAATATTGACTCTTCCAGATATGGCGGTTCTCAGTACGCTGAATTTGTTCCTTAGTGAAATGGTGGAGATAAATGTCAAGAGGAGTACATCATCATTGAAGAAAATTCCAACAGCTCCAATCTTCCCAAACCTCTCTAACGTGAGTTTACATTATTGCCGTGGTCTAAAGGACTTGACATGGCTTTTGTTCGCACCAAACCTAAAGGTTCTCTTCGTTAGTAGCTCAACTCAAGTAGAGGATATAATCAACAAAGAAAAAGCTGCGACTATTCTCACAGAGGAGGAGGCAGTTACCATCATTCCTTTTCGGAAACTAGAGCGTTTTGAAGTGAATAATTTGCCAAAGCTGAAGAGCATCTACTGGAGTCCTCTCCGTTTCCCACGTTTGAAGAAATTCCACATAAAAGATTGTCCAAATCTGAGAAAGCTTCCATTGGATTCTAGAAGTGGCAGCAGCGCAGCCGGTGAAGAGCTTGTCATACATAGTGGAGAACAAGACTGGATAGATAAGGTTGACTGGGAAGATGAAGCGACTAAAGAGCGTTTCCTACGTTCCATCCATCCTTACTAGTTTTGAGGCACAACAGGTTTCCAAAATCTGTCTCAACTGTCATATTGGCCTGCTGCTCTGTTTGCGTCCACGTTCAAAATATTTGGTGTTTGCTTATCAGATTATTTGCCATAATCTGTTCTACATTTATTGTTTGTTTGGTGTGAATTTCATTGCTCTCAAGAAACTTTACATAAAAAATTATCCAGTATTTGCTTATATATTTATGTGTTATGTTTCCGTTTATTTTGTTTCTGGGTCTGGATTTGGTTCGTCAGTCTATAGTTGTATAATTGGGCTGATTTTATCAAATTTCAGTGTGAGCACCACTTGTATGATGATTTGTTTCTGAAGAATGTTTAATGGCTAGTGAATTTGTTTTTTTTTCGTAAAGGAAAATGTTGCTTGTTAGCTATGTTGCACCGGGACGGATACGGAAACAGAAACGGGGACGGAAGCGGGGACGGGAAACGGCAAAATCTAAAAATTATGGGTACGGGGACGGCATATATGTACTGGTAGAAAATATAGAATATTTATAAAATAACAAAATTATATAGTGAATCTAACATAATTAAATATAAATTTACTATAATATGTCTATTTTGCCAACTAAAAATAAAAAAGAAACTCTATAAGAATGAAGTTTTAGTTCCTTCGGCTCCTGCTATAAGTGTTTTGGCTCAAGTTTATTTTAGTTGAATCAAGCAGTATAACACTGACAGTGAAAACATAATTACACAATTATTAGGTCCTGTGAAAAACTAATTTATTTAACAACTAAGTTCTCTAACCGTCCCCAGGCCGTACCAGTGATGTCCCCGTGAAGTATCCGTCCCCGAAACGTTTCCGGTACCGGTACGGCACCTAAACAGACGTCCCCGTGCTTCATAGCTTGTTAGTAAACCTGTATCTTTCTGATATTGATTGCAGTTCTACAGATTTGATTTGCTGTTATCTTTGCATGAATTGATGATAGATCGCAAATATGGATTTGGTTCGTCAGTCTAAAATGCATGCATTTTGTAATAGCCTCAGATCTTGGGCAATATATAGAAAGAAAGATGTATCCCACAAGCTGGTTCTGCGTTACTTGAAGTTCCGGAAGTGAAGAACTGGAAAATATGTGAGGAGAATGTCGTTAATAGGATATGAGGTTGAAAAGATATCAGAGAGTCCCAACTGTCCTGAAACTAGAACTCTGTTCCTCCAGACAGAAACAACAAATTAGTAACCATATCAGGTGAATCCTTCTGGTCTAAGTCTAGGCTTGTTGTCTTGGATCTATCATGGCCTAGTAATCTTAGTGTACTGCCTGATGAAATATCTCTGTTACTCTCTTTGAGATATCTCAACTTGTCATGCACAAATCTGGTTCGACTTGGTATACTAGAGTCGAAAACACTAATACACTCGAATCTTGTAATACATGAGGAGACTTGGTAGTATCACTTGGATATCAAATTTTAGAACCTTGGGAGGAGTGACTAATACATTCCATAGTGTCTCTAGATCTCAGCTTATTATTGCTTCAAATGTTTAGAAGTTGTGACCTCAGTAATCAGGTCAAGTTTGGTCACGGTAGCAATTGTTATATTCTCAACATTTGTATTGTTCTGTTCAGCCCTTTCTTCTACCACTTTTGTATCCTTAAGGGTTCTGATCACTCTCCTGTATGCGTTGCTGAGGTTTGAGCTGTAAATCAAGTTCTAATTTCTTTTACATGTATCATAATCATAGAAAAGTCTATATATTTTTTCTACAATGCAATACATTGACACCTTTGCATTATTTTCCAACTATAGGTGGTTGAAACTTTTATATACGGCTGTTTGTTCTTTATCTACTCACTGGGGGCTCTGCTTCTGTTTTTTCCCTCTGAATCTCTCTTATTCCTCTCTTTCCGGTGTATCCCAATGCTCGTTTTCCTGGATCTTTCAGGGAACTCAAGTCTCCGGAAACTGCAGGAACAAGTATCAGAGTTGGTCTCCTTGCGCTATCTTGACTTGTCATGGATGTACATAAGGCGGCTACCTCTTGGCTTGCAAGAGTATAAAAATCTCATACATCTGAGACGGGATTACATGAAGATACGAGAGAGTTTTTCAGAGATATCAAAACTGTCTAGTTTGAGGAAACTGCAACTACTAGAGTCTAAAATGTCGTTAGACATGAGTCTAGTAGAAGAGTTACAGCTCTTGGAGTATTTACAAGTTCTTAACATAAGTATCAAGTCAAGTTTGGTTGTGGAGAAGTTGTTATATGCTCCCAAGTTGGTGAAATGTCTTCAAATTGTAGTACTTACAGGGCTTGAGGAAGAAGAATCAGCTAGGATATTGGCTTTGCCAGGTATGGTTAGTCTTCGTAAAGTCATCATAAGGAAGAGTGCAGTGTGGGAGATAAAGGTAGAGAGGAAGACTTTATCATTAACTCATGGCTTCCCAAACCTCTTTAGTCTGCATATAAGTAGCTGCAATGGTCTGGATGATTTAACGTGGCTGTTGTTTGCTCCAAACCTCACTAGTCTCGAGGTTTTGGACTCAGGACTAGTAGAAGCAATAACAAGCCAGGAGAAAGCTACGAGTGTTAATTTCATTCCTTTCCAGAAACTAGAGAGTCTACGCTTACACAATCCAGCTACGTTGAAAAACATCTATTGGATGCCACTGCCTTTTCCATGTCTAAAGACAATCCACGTAACAGAGTGTCCAGAGCTGAGGAAGCTCCCGTTGGATTCTCAAAGTGTCTTCAGGGTTGACGAGTTTGCTATTAAGTACAAAGAGGAAGAGTGGTTTGAAAGGGTTGAATGGGATGATGAAGCAACTAGACTCCGTTTCTTACCTTTCTTCAAGTTCTTTGGACCTGAATGGCAAGTTACCTATGTGCGGTAATAATTTTCCGAGGTGTCTGAGTTGAAGCAGTACAGTGATTTCAATGACAAGGGAGAAGATATATATTATTATTTAATGGAGAAGCTCTTCAAGACAAGCTTTTCACATGATTTCATAATCAAATGAGCAAGAAATCAAAGTAGATGCAATAATTGATGTATTGTCCTTTGCAGCTTGCTAAGTTCGATTTTGTTCCCCAATACATACAGATCCAGTTCGCTTCCAGTGAACATGAAGACACTGCTTAGCTAAAGCTAGCGTGTATGTGTTCTCTGTTCTGCTGCATGCTCTGCAGAAATTGTCTTTGATTCAATAAGGAAAGTAAGTTTCGATGTGAGGTTGAAGAGAGGTGTTTTTGGTGTTTCTCCACTAAGATTTCAGTTAAATCAACAAGTAGTTTTAATGAAGAGGCATGTTCTGTAACAACTTTTGGTCTTTTTTTATATTCGGTAATCACCCAAGGTTGGAGGTAATATCAAAACACAATAAACGGTAAAAACAAATCCGTCCACTCTTTCTTTTTGAGGAACCATGGTGGGACCCCGCCAGGAGCAACAGATGTTGCGTGGTAGTAACGCGAGGATGGTTTCTTTTGATGGATTTCAAACTGTTGGTATATGTCATAAGGATCTAGATGTTTTGGTTTTGCTTCACGAACTTGCGTAAGGCACAAGCAACATGAGACTATATCTTCCTCTTTCGCACTAGTAGATGCTTCTCTGCAACCAAAGAAGTCAACAACTTTTTTAGGTTATACCCTGAATGCTTCCCACGTCGCCTAATAGCGTAGTAGCAGTTTGAAGACAGAGGCTTATCAAGAACAGGAATGAACACAGTTGAGTCACTAGTACTGTCGTCTCCTCCACTATTGAATATGACCGCTAGCTTTAGATTTTGCGTTTACGGCAAACCACTATGATTACCCTCCACAACCTCACACGAGCCAAAACAGCATGTAGACTGTATCTGTGAGTCTTGGTCATGGATCACAAAACTCCAGAGCTTGGACCCTCAGGAGGAGGCTGTGTCAGCTCTGATGGATTCCTCTTGTAGTCTGATAAACTCCTTGTAATATATACACTGTCACTAGTTTGTATAAAAGTAAACCGGTTATATGTTGGGACCTGGAGAAAAACTCGGATCATAACTTATAGACTAAAGAAGTTTGTAGAGCAGCAACTCATCAAGGCGACTTGACTTATTTTGGATGACACGTTATAGGAAATTTCAAGGACTCCAGCTCTAATATGATTTCTGACAATATCCCAATACTACTTCATCAAGTGTCTCAACAATAATAGAAACAAAGTCTTTGCCTCTCTGTACCATGACACCACTCTCTATCACAAAGATTCTATACACCCTTTGGTATCAAACCTCCAACCACTCTAACTCATCCATACACATAACTATTCCTAGAAACTAAGAAAAGACCTTCAAAACATATGCTTATTTCCCCCATGCATTAAAACAAAAAATTATACAAAGTTCTACACAAATTCAAATATCTAGATCAAACAAAGACAAGAATGACTAAGAAGAGGTACATTTCTCTAAAAGGAATATGCCAGTTCCAGTTTCTATTCTTATACAAAGTGCAAAGGAAATATTAGTTAATTAGAAAACTATAGGTTTCATGAACGAATTAGATATTTCTGAAGAGTTTTGGGAAGAAAATATCAAAAGAAAGAAATGCAGTCTTGCCATTAAACCACCCAAACCGAGTAAACGTGATGTCCAGCAAATTTGAGACTTTGAATAACAAAACCACACTCAACTAATGGAGTTTGGATGTGTAATCTTTGAAGTACTAACAAAATGAAAAGAATAAGTATCAAATCCTTTGCAACTATGAGAATCTCTTTTGCCATCTTTGGTCAGATTTACCATAAACAAAACTATTTTATCATAAACAATTAATCATTATGGATTTTATATAATTCTACATATATTAAGAAACAATTACCAAATATATCAGCCATAATGAAAAATGCTTAACAAAAACTGAAAGATAATATTAGAGTCGAATAACCAAAATCAATGCACAACGAAAGCACAGTAAGAAATTAGATTGTATCTCTTGTAATTTAGGATTTATTTTTTCGAAAACAGTAGGGGCGTTAATGATAATATCCAAAGATAATTATCTCAATAATACTTTTGCCAAAAAGCTCAGGAGGATGAAGAAGTATAGAGAGCTTAAAGTTATAATTCCATCTCAAGCTCTTACATGCATGATTTTATTGCCCAACAAGCTCAGGAGGAAGAAGTATGGAGGGATAAAAGTAATAACGCTATCTCAAGCTCTTACATGCATGACTCCTGTACAAATGTATAGGTCACAGTTGGTAAATGTTTTAAGTAAAACGTGTTTGTTTCAAATATTATTAAATCATATTGTTTCAATAATTTTTTTTTCTATTGTTTAAGCTAACGAGATGTGAGGCCACCAACATTTGAAAATTTCTACTTGATTTGTTTCTTCTTAATACTTTATTTAATATAGATAAAAATGTCTTAAATATGAGATTATATGTTTTAAAATTTCATAACTTAATATATTTACAACTTGATGGGCTCATCACAAACTGGTCCGTGGTTCTACTTGTGACTGATGACGGTAAAATAATTTGATGGGCTCATCACAAACTGGTCCGCGGTTCTACTGATGACGGTAAAATAACTTGATGAGCTCATCATAATAAATTTATTTTTTCGTCTGGCTTACGAGTGTCAGGAATATCCAAAACCAAGTCTATGAGTTGTTTATTTCTCATAGAGATGAGCTTGAAAGGTTGTGTCTTTGTGGTCTTCTACGAAAAAAATTGAGCTCAAGTCATAGCTACAGGAAAAGGGTTTTCAAGATGTTGAAAGAAGTTGAAGATGTCCAATCTAAAGGAGTGTTTGAAGCGGTGGACGGGCCACCTATGATAGCTTTGGCAGTAGAGAGGCCTTTACCATTGATGATTGTTGGTCAAGAAAAGATGCTCAGAAGGGCATGGGAGCACCTCATAAATTCTGGAACTGGTATGATGGGTCTCTGTGGTATAGGTGGAGTAGGAAAAACAACTCTTCTCGAACAGATCAACAATAAATTTCTTAAGCCAGTTACGCATTGTGGTGTTGAAATTGTCTTCTTTGTTGTGGTGTCCAGCGAGCTACGGGTTGAGATGATCTTAGATTTGATTGCTGAGAAACTAGGATTTCTTAGAGAGGATTGGAAACAAAAAGAGAAAAGTCAGAAGGTCACTGATTTACACACTCGTATGTAGACAAAGAAATTTATCTTGTTATTGGATGACATTTCGAAGGAAGTGGATTTAAAAGAAATCGGAGTGGTTTTGATGAAGAGGCATGTTCTGTAACATCTCTCTGGTTTTGTTAATCTTGAAGTCTCTATGGTTAAGACATATTTACATATATACTGAATCCTAGATAATGTGATTTAATTTCTAAACTGAAGTATTACACGTCTTTTCTTTATACACTCTTTGATCAAACATGTGATATAAAGGACATATTTGCACTCGTAGTTCAGAGAATGATCTTTCTCAAGTAGTTGAAAGACTGTGTTGTGGTGGTCAAGTATCCCATGAGCCAAATCAAAATTGGATAGCTTCTCTTTCTCACATGCATAGATATTATTTTGTATCTTCTCTAAATCTCCCATGCTACTTGGATAGTTCAATTTCACCATTTTACTTGGATTTAATAAAGACATTTCTTTTTAGTACACTTAATTCAAACATAAATTAATGTCAGTTAATACTGTATATAGAGACAATATGCACAGATCTAGATTTTATGAGTCTCTTTTAATTTGTATTCTTTTCTTTATCTGATGATTACTACTATAATTCGCATTATTGTACCGAAGAAGACAAATAAACCAACAAGCCATCATAACACCCAATTACATTTACATCTCACATTTTTAGTATATGTAATGGAAAATATAAATAAAATAACTTATTCACACGCCTTGAGCTGCCCAACTGTGAAATCATGAGGGTCGGTGTGCATATTTGTTTTTTGCAGAATAGTTGACTTTTACAGTCGTATACAATACATACACACTGATACAGTCAACTTATTATATATATATATATATTTTTTTCATGGTTGCTGATGATTATTCCAAAATGTTTTCATGAATACTGAAAAAAATCCGTTCCGAATTTTCGAAGTTTCAGATATCTACTTCTCGTTGGGTTTACTTTTAGTTATCTCTTGAAGTGAGCAGTGAAATTACAATTCAAACTAATAACTGCCACTACGTTGAGTTTGTTGAGTTAGTATTCGTCGAAATGCAAATCATCAATTAAATTTGTACTTAAGATTCATATAGCATGAAATAATTGATCGTTTGGTACATGATATTATTTCATAGTGATTAAAGTCACGCATATATATACTTAGATAAGTGTTACGTATAATAACTAATTATAACTAGTATACTAATTATTAAATTTTATGTGCGCTCACTAATTACATTTTTATATAGTGGTGGACCAAAAAATTATATATTGGGGCAGCATACATATACTTTGAATCTAAAACTCTCTTGTTTACACATACAATAGAATAATTAAATATTAGTTCAAAAGAAGCTTTTTCAACATTTTATGTCTTGCAGCATACATCTATTTAGATCACATCATATATCTCAGAAATTTGGATCACTAGTAACACATATTTAAAACAAGTACTATTGATAACTACAAATGTCACAGTTGAAATACTCGTTTGATATACCATGAGATTCTACGAATTGATCTCATATTTATTCTTGGATATTTTTTGGATTCAGATTTGGCATCTGGTTAGCTGAATAACTAGATGACCGCTTTGGCTTCTGGCTAGCGGCGGCATTACTATTGGTAATTGTAACATTAAACAAAATAATGAGTAGGATAAGGGTAGAATCTTTCTCAATCTTTCACATGTAACAAGTTTTTATCATGGGACAAGAAACTGACAAAGGGAACAAACTTCCCACGTGGTTGGATTCAGGGCTTCTCGTAATGATTAGAACCGGGTTTTGGGACAAGCTGTGAAGAAAGATATCTTCTCATCAGATGGATTTACACCACGTGATCATGCGTAAATTCCCTTCAAAACCCTAAAACTAAAAAGCCTTGGACTTGGATCATTCATTTTTAGTTTCAGTTATACAATACAATATAAAGAGTTAAATGGTTACTGTAGGTAGTGTTTAAAAGAAAAATGTCACTGTAGTGTAGGTTATGAGATAATATATAGTGGCATAATATTTTTGAAGGTAACTAAATTTATAGATTTTATAAGAAAATTATGTCGCATAGGCCCATGCGTACATAGGACAGTATAATTAGTTGCCTTCAAAGTTTTATACACTCAGCTGTTTTTCATAAACTCAGTTAGAAATTTTTAGTATGATATCCCCTTATATATCAATTGAAAAACATTATAACATTTGAGATAGCCACGTGTCATCACTAAACTGATTCTTATAATTCATAGAAAAATATATTGATATATCTAAACATATATTATGTTCTTTATTAAAGTAACTATCAAACTGATTAGTAATGTACAAAAAATATATTTTTCATTCTTTCCTAAATAAAAGCTAGAAATTTACCTAGTATGATTAACATATATATGACAATTAATGATTTTGAATAACAAAGATTTGATAATAATTTTTGTATCCTCCATTATTTTTGTTTAATTTTTATATTATTTAAAAGAGAATTAAACAATCACATTAGCCATATAATAAAATTTAGGTTTTTCTTCTATATTGTATTTTGATTTATAAAAATGACCATAAATTATGAAAATTATTAAAAATCCCACATTGAAAATTTTGTGAACAATGGTTTAACTTTTCTTTTTTTTTTAATAACAAAATACAAATGATCATAAAATCATATGAATATGAAATCTCATTTAATTTATATTCAGATTATATATATATATATATATATCATTTAAGTTAAACTATATACCACACAAAAATATATAAAATGTTCATTTAGAAATTTGCATTGAAAAGTACTGAGACCATAATATTTTATTTTAAATTTGCATTAATATTTTTAAAATGTTATAAATTACTAAAACTATTAAAAATATTACTTTGAAATTTTTTGACTAATATTTTATTTTATTTTTTGTTACAGCAAATATACAAATATTAATAAAATCATATGAGTAGCAAACCTCAATTAATAAATATTTATACTAAAATTTCCTTTATATATATATGTCAATATCATTTAAATATAACTATATATCATAAATAAATAAAAATGATTATTTTGATTTATTTGCCAATAAAATTTTTGTAATAAACAAGACTTGTTGTTTTAATTTATTTGTTTACTCCAAATAAGTTATATACATAATAATTACTCAATTATTCAATATATTTCTTATTTCATAATAAATAAATGAACACAAAATAAATAATATATGTATAAGTAATTTGTATATATAATGTTTGTTCTGCGTAAGATACGCGGGTCTTATAGTTTCTATTAAACAGTAGTATCAATGAATATTGATGGAGGTTCTTCTTCTGGAATCCCACATTATAATGGTAGCTTTATTATATCTATTCATAGTGATAGCTTGCAGTTTCAGCAGAATCTATTGAAAAGTATTGTATTGACCATTTTGTGGGCTAATCACTTAATTGTAACGTATAATCTTGGATTCGATATGAAAAGAAATTAATATTTTATTCTTATTTTAATAGGCAACATATGGTTGGTGGCCCAATGAGAGCTCACCATTCACCAATCCAAACCAAAACTTGTTTTAGTTAATATACATAACAAATATAATCAACTGCAATCAAAAGAAGATTTATTCATGAAACGACTGTCGTTTATGCCTTAGCTCTGACCATTATATTCTAGTAATCAACTAATGAACTAGAAATACCCTTTTTAATATGTAGATATAAATAGTAAAAGTGTGGAACTACTTATAATAATTTAATTTCATTATCAAATAGCTAATGGAGAAGAAGCGAAGTGGGACCAAAAATGACACTTTGGGGATGACAGTCTTTGCTTATGCTTCACTTCTATGCTTCGTTTCAACAACACACAAAAGCAAAATAAAATAAAATATACATGTCTATATAACTAAACGAAAGTTTTCTAATTTCCTCTCTATTTACTTCTCTTTTAATTCTTTATTGCAGTTTCATTAGTATATGATATTTTACACACCAAATCTTTGCCCCAAAGTCCCTAGCATCAGCCGCAGATCCATCCGATATTAGATGAACTTACCTAAACACAGACTCTATTATAAATATAACTTACCTAATATGTATTTTAAAAATATTATCCGGTTAGTTGGTTAGTTAATTAGTTAAATGATTATACGACATTGATATAGTTAACAGGGGCCATTTTCTTCATTCTATATATTTTTTTTTCTTTCGTGAACCACAAAATCGAATGTATTTTTTTTACAGAATTCAACAATAAGTAAATATATATCTAAAGAAAATTATGCGAAGAGGGTTTCGCCTCAATCGTTGAAACTTGGGAGACATTTTGACACCTGGCATTCAAAAGATTTCATAGCAGGATTGAATTATGGGGAATCAAACTGATATAGTGATATTAACAAAAATATAAGATGATAATGTCAACGTTATTATTCATGTAAACATGTTAGAAAATTATGCAAATTATTAATCAATCTAGATTCACGGATAGATGTTAGAAAATTCTAGAAGGAAATTATGCAAGAAAACATGTCTACGGAATTTGACAAGTTGCTCAAGTTATTTTACAGAAATGGCCGCATCATGGTTGGAAGTTAAAGTACCCATGTATTGTGTTCAAATTCATACATTGTGGGGTATACCATAAGAACTCAACTACATAGCCTCTAAAAGTATGTGAAGAAGTTTTTTTTTAAACTGAAGCAAGGACAAGTATAGTTCCATGGTTACACATTACAAGTTTTAGATTTTTATTTTGCAACCTCAAAGAGTTACATTAGTTGTTATCCATGAGGACTTCTAGTTATGACTTGACCACGCTATGGAAACTCGAATTAGCTAGCAAAATTCGTTTGTGTTATAGCCTTATAGGAAAAACGTAATGTTATATTTTAGTTACACAGATGTAACTTTTAAATGGAGTAAAACAAAATGTACGCGCGTTCATACGAAAACAAAATTATAAGCGACGGCAAGAAAACAAATTTAAAAGCAAAATTTATCAGAAAAGATATCAAGGTGTTGTCAATATAAGAAGGGAAATTGTCAGTTCAAAAAAAAAATAAAAAAATTAAGGAGGGTTTAAGAGAACGGGAAACGGGATGGGACCCACGTGACCAACCCGCCTGCAACAGCAAATCGTGAGACTAATGATAGAGGGCTCGCTCATGCCGGACCAGCAGCCGCCACGTCAGCACATCATTCCGTTTTCCCTTCGTGGGTCCCGCTTTCCACTTAATCGGTCAGCTGTTTTTTTAAAATTCAGTTTTCTTATACTCCCTTCTCATTTTAAATGAGTTTTTAAAGTTTTTCTTTTGTCCTATTTTAAACGATGTTCTCTTTATCCTAGATACAATTTATTGTTGTTTGAAAATTTTGACCAACTACAAAATACTACATCTTTTTTTTATTGGTTGAATTAGTTTAATTTAGTACTAATATATAAAAATTTGTATTTTCTTAATATTTGTGCAAAAACCTAAAACACCACTTAAAAGGGTACTGAAGGAGTATAGATCAGTGATTGAGTATTCGGCTCTGAGCTGAGCCAGCTAGTTTTACTGAATTGTTTTAATGATGACCAACAAAATTGCACAAAGCAAATCCTAAGACGTAATGTGCTTTTATTTTTTATTTTTTGAAAAACGTAATGTGCATTTATTCTTGTGAAGAATTCTCACATTTTCTTTCTTAATAAACATAATAGTAAGAAGATGAAAAATAGCATAACAATAATCAAACGAAATTTTGATTTGCAATAAAAATCCAGGTATCGTGGAAAATAAAAATAGATGGAAATGGATTAAAAACTGATTTTTGGGACGATAAACAATTTAATAAAATAGTATTTTTAATAAAATAAAATCATGTGTTTATATATAATAAATATTAAAATTTTAAGAACCCAATTAGAGTTAATTTCACTTGATTATGCATAAAACAGACACATCCAAATGATGAAAATATTCAAGAGTATATACACAAACATATGTAATAACTACTTTTCAGAAATATCATACAAATTTAATTTGCAGGATATCTTCATGAAGAATACATACACTTTCATAATATTTTTAGGATGTCTCCACATTTGGTTTCGTCGGAATGATTATGCGAGGGCAAATTCCTACATGCATGTAGTGTAGATACATATTTTTATATTATGTGAATTTCGAAAAAACAAAAAAATAATATCATAGAAAAAACAAATATCCTTTTGTGATGTTTTATGTTGTTGATTTAATAAGTTAATTTCCAAGATTTTACTTTTGAAAAGTTCCCATTTTTGTTTACCAAAAGAATATATATACGTATATTTGTGATCTGAAATAATTACTTTCACATTTAATGGAAAAACCCTGTTATAGTTTTAAGAAATTTTCTTGTTCCTAGGAAATAAATTACTGAATCACATTGCACAATGTAGATATACTGTATATTGATATTTCACTTTTAAGACAAAGAATTAGAAAAGAAAAAATCCAACTCGTTCCTTTACAAGAAAATTGTTAATTCACAAATTATAAATGGCTACACTGTGATTCGAATGAATTAATCGTAATATTCAAATTTTGATTACATAACTAATCTCATATGAAGTAGCTTGTTGATAACTTATAACATTTGATTTTCAACATTTATGAAATAAAAAACATAAAGAAATCTGCAGATATTCCTTTCAAAAAAAATGCAGATAATAGGATAGTCTTTTAGCATTTAGTGTTTTGTGCAGCAACGTTAAAGTAATTACTGTATCTATGGAAAAAGAAAAAAAAATCTGAAAATTATGGATGTATAGATATTTCGACATAACACATACAATGAAACCAGCAAAGCTTTGGATTTAAACTAGTTGAGTTACTTTTAGTAAGGATATAAGATATTTTAGGACATAAAAGAAGACTTAACTGAAACTATTAAAATAAGCTTAATGCAAGGAGAAACAAAAGAAGAACCTTAATAATGATGATCAAGCATATCCATCAAGAGCTGGTGGGTGGTAATGGATGTTGCCACACCTCTCTCTCTCTCTCTGGAAATCTTACTTTACCCCCCTTATCCTCCTCTCTCTACTCCCCGAAGCTTTTGCAACAAATAAAGTCCCCCTCTCTTTCTCTCTCTAGGTGCAAGAGGATTCAGAGAGAAATGAAAAATATGATTGATAGGGAAAGAGAGAGATAAAGAAACTAACATATAATAGATTATTAGTACACGGTTGTCATCTTCTTTTTTGTGTCTTTTGAGCATTCTCCTTCTCTTCTTCATCGATTGATCTTCTTTATATTAAACCCTACTATCTTTCTCTTTTTCCCATCCTTTTTTTCATTCTTTCTTTCTCTCTCGGGATCAGATATCTACTTCCGGTAACCTATCCCCGAGGAGCACTGTCAAATCTTGTCCCCTCTTCTTTCAGGCACCCTTCTCCCTCCCTAGTATTGTGTTGAAGGGTTCTAACTTCTGATGAGAAGGATACAATAGCTAAAATACACAAAAATTTGTTTCAGCTGAATCATCTTCTATCTAGAGTTTCTTCAGGTAAAACCCTAATTCACTATATATCAACTTTATATTCTTTCTCCGACCCTCACCTTCACAAATTCGTACTTTGTTTTTTTCTGTTTTGTTTAGGAATAAGATTTTCCTTTTAAATCATCTCTAATCCATTGTCTTCATCTTCGTTTATTACCTTGATTATCATCATCATATTCATCTCATCATACTTAATCTTGCTGATATTACAAGCAAAGAAAAATATCATCTAAATCTTAACTATTAATTTAATATAGAAAATCAATCGATCTTCGTAGTGTTGATTAGAATTTTTAATATGCTTTTATACAAGAATCTAGAAAATCAACCTCATCATCTCTTAATCTAAAGGCTGTTTTCCTCTTCATCTTCTGAACTTTTCTTGTTTGGTAACATCCAAGATGATGTTATACGAATGAATGAATAATTAAGCAGATTCTTTTACTTTACTTAATCGATCTTATATAATTAATGCACGCATCTATTTATATAAATTTAACTATCATCATATGAAAAATTGGGAATTGTTATACTGATTATATACCGTGAATATCTAATAAAAATGAATTTAATCATTCTCAGACAAATATAGTTTTACCATGTGAATGGTCTTCATATATCATAGTTGCAAGAAAAAACTAGCTGCTGTTTAAGACATAACAATCATAATCAAAATCACATAACTATGTTATCAATGTAACTGTTATAACATTATATCTTAAGTTCATAATTTCGTGAATTTGTTTGGAAATTTTTTTATAAGCAGGTTATTAATTAATTACGAAGACGAAAGCATGAATTCATTTTCACACGTTCCTCCGGGTTTTAGATTTCACCCAACAGACGAAGAACTTGTAGACTACTACCTGAGGAAAAAAGTTGCATCTAAGAGAATAGAAATCGATTTCATAAAGGACATTGATCTTTACAAGATTGAGCCATGGGATCTTCAAGGTTTGCCACATCACACGGCCTTCATTCTTTTTCAAATTTCCCAATAAAAGTAAAAAATTGATGCCATTTCTTTGTAAAAATAGAGTTGTGCAAAATTGGACATGAAGAGCAAAGTGATTGGTACTTCTTTAGTCATAAAGACAAAAAGTATCCCACAGGGACTCGAACCAATAGAGCAACGAAAGCAGGGTTTTGGAAAGCCACTGGAAGAGATAAGGCTATATACTTGAGGCATAATCTTATTGGTATGAGGAAAACACTTGTATTTTACAAGGGAAGAGCTCCAAATGGACAAAAATCCGATTGGATCATGCATGAATACCGCTTAGAAACCGATGAAAATGGAACTCCTCATGTATTACATCAACCCTAAATCATAACTTCTCTTCACATTTTTTTTGGATCTTATGTTAACTATCTCAATCTATGATCTCCTAAACTATTTGAGACATTTGGTTGTAGGAAGAAGGATGGGTTGTGTGTAGGGTTTTCAAGAAGAGATTGGCTGCAGTTAGACGAATGGGAGATTACGACTCATCACCTTCACATTGGTATGATGATCAGCTCTCTTTTATGGCCTCTGAGCTCGAGACAAACGGTCCACGTCGAATTCTACCCAATCATCAGCATCAGTACCAACATCATTTACCATATGGCTTCAATACATCTGCTTACGCTCTCAACAACCCTAACTTGCTATGCAAGCAAGAGCTACAATACAACCACCTGGTACAAAATCATCTTCTTCTTCATGAATCTCCTTTATCATTCCACAACTTCCTAAGCTTGAAATCCCTAAGATCCAATCACAAGATAAAATAGCAACTCTCTTCCTTACGGAACAAGCAACAACGATAATAATTCGAGCCATATTGCTAACTTTTTTTTTTTTTTCCATATTGCTAACTTGCAGCAGTCTAATCTCGCGCATGAGGAACAATTGAATCAAGGGAATCAGATTTTCAGCTCTCCATACATGAATAGCGGGAACGAGCAAGCGATGGACCAGGTCACGGACTGGAGAGTTCTTGATAAATTTGTAGCTTCACAGCTAAGCAACGAAGAGGCCGCCACAGCTTCTGCTTCTCTACAGAACAATGCCAAGGACACAAGCAACCTGGAGTACCAAGTTGAGGAAGAAAAAGATGAGGAAAGGGTTTCCGACATGGGAGAAGAATATGATGCTTCTACTTCTTCGAGTTGTCAGATTGATCTATGGAAGTGAGCAGAATTAATATATCATACAAATGCATATATCCATATATATATACGTACACACGAACACTAATCAAGTATAGATGATGATGATGGTACAGAATTATATTTCCTTTGATTGATTCTTAATTAATTACTACATTATTGAACTTATGTTATATGCATATATACATGTACTTGATAAGATTAACCATATTATAATTCTAATCTAAATGTAACTCCCATATTATTTTTACAAAAAAAAAAGACAATTGTCTCTTCTTATCATTGTAGGATTAAATAATCTGCTAGTCAAATATATATATATATATATATATATATATATATATATATATATATATACACTCACAAAGAGAGGTATTTCAATTTTTTTGGTCTCAAATTCTCACTGTACTATAATCACATCTCAGTTTGTTCTTTAGAATTCAAGATTCTAGAATTTGATATTCTGAAAATTATGCCTTAATTATGTTTATATTTAATTTGAACCTGTACAACAATAGAATACACACACTAATCTACATAAGTCATAGGTATATACAGCAAATTTAGAAGAGTATTCAAATGACAAATTAATGTAGTCTGACCACTTACCAGAGTTGAGTTCATAGGGATAATAACTCCAGTGAAGCTTGATGGGTATGTACAACCATATAAATAAAGATGGAGAAGAATGTGGTCTTAAGGAGATACAAAAAAAAATTATTTACATGTTGGCTCGAGTCAATATTATGTTATATAGAGACAGGCCGTGGAGAAAGAAGGACAAACTTTTTTTTTTTTGTTTCTTCTGGTCTGAAAAGAAGAAGTCGAAGCATTTAACTTTTTTTATCTCATGAAGAATTTAACAATTATTATGTTTTTTTCAAGGTCGGCACAAAAAGAAACCGTATATTACAATTTACTTCGATATTCTTATTAATACATTTTTACTGCAATTAAATGAATATAATTTGTGACTAATATATATTAGTCACAACATGCATGAATTATTTTCTACAACATGCAACGTTGATTCGAACCAGTTTGAACATATACATGTGAGTCTAATGTATTAAAAAAAATTTACATTGTTGTAAACTTTGTGAACTTTATCGCGAATTCTATCCGATACGATAGTAATTATAAATTTATAGCATTCTCTACAAAATTTCATCGCGTACACAAGAAACTCCGTATCGCAATGCTGAAAGTTATTCCAAAGGAAAAGCGACGAATATTATTTCATTTGTCGATTAAAGATCATTTTTAAATCTTTTGGAGAAAAAAAATTGTGAAAACGATCGAAAATCGTCGGCATTTATTTTGGTGCAAGGAACATCATGATTTGGGCGTGCTCTTTAAGTTTGACAAAAACGGTTCAGCAGATTAAGCTTTGGTTATATCAAAAATTTCTTACTATTGTCGACCACAAAAACAAATAACTAGTTTACCCATTCCAAAAAAAACATTGATAAGAAGAGATAAATAGCCAACGTTGTCTACACCGATCTGAAATCATAAAGAAAATATTATGCATAATATGAGACAGAGGCATGTGAACCATCATCATCAGTGCGTCTTTTACTTCATTTTTTACTTAAGCCACAAATCCCAAGACCATTTATGTTTTTGAATCTAACTAAACTTGTAGTTATTTATTCAGTTGTTTAAGAAATTCAATAAATCGAAAAAAACACCATTCCGTTTAATTTAAATTTAAACAAGCATTGGGTTGAACAAACGAGAAATAAAAATACTTCATGTTATATGAAACAATGAGTATTCACTTCAGTTCCAGGGTGCTTTCCTCATATGTTTGTTCTTAGGAGAATATCATACCTACATCATGTTATATTTCAAACATCATCACTTTCAAATCCCCCACACAAGTAAACCAAAACTTTCATAAAAGTGCAATTGTTTTATGAGCATTATGTACATTGACATTGCTAAACCAAGAACAGAAAGAAACAGAGAAGAGGAACTAACATATCAATCACTCTGTCTGAAGCTTCTGATGATGTCCCATGTTCCTACAATAAATAAACTCCCCAACCCCCGAAAGCGCTATGGCGTGTGGCCTGTTCCAGCTTCAGCCACCTTCATGAAAATGCAATGGCGTGTTCCGGCTTCAGAAAATGTCCTGAAACCACTGACAACATAAAGTTTGCAAAAGAAAAAAGCAAGTGAAGTTCATTGTGTTGCTCGCCACTGCCACCTGCATGAAGTTAAGAAACGGACCCGAGTGGCTTGGTCCTCCCATTCAAGACTTTCTATCCATTCTCTCTCTCCATAACTTACGACCAGTTCTTCACCACCACTATTTGAATCCAATGGAAGCTTTCCTAGCTTCCAACATTTTTCAACGTGGATAACTTTCAGACATGGAAAAGGCAGAGCAGTCCAGTAGATTCTCTCGAGCTCACGTAAAGCAGATAGGTGCAGCGTTTCTAGTCTCCTAAAAGGAACAAGGTTAGTTGCATGCTCAACATCTGCTTTCTTTTGGTTAATTATATCCTCTAGTTGCTTTGAGAAACCAACTTCGAGAAAGCTAAGGTTTGGAGCAAACAACAGCCACGTCAAATCCTTAAGACCGTGACATTTACTTATAAAGACTTTAGAGAGGTTTGGGAAGTATGGAGCTGCGGGAACTCTGTTGCATGATGATGATGAAGCTGTCTTCTCTAACGCTATCTCCCTCATTCCACACCTTTTAATGCTGAGCCTACGGACACTGACTATACTTGGCAAAGTCAAGACTCTTATTGATTCTTCCTCAAGGTACTTAAAATCAACCTCTTTGATACACTTCACCAACCTATGAGACCATAACAACGGCTCCACAACCAAAGGCGATGATATATCTATGGTTACAACTTGTAGATGTTCTAAGAGTTGCAGCTCGTTCACTAGCCTCATATCTAGCAGCAAACCTCGTAGTCCTAATGTCCTCAGATTCCACAAACTCGATATCCCTAGAATACTCCCAAGTCTACTCATATGTTCCAGATTGAGATGTATTAACTTTTTCAGCTCCCATAAACCAACCGGTAGCTGATTTATACATGTAAATGACAAGTCCAAGTATCTCAAAGAGGCCAACTCTGATATTTCTTCTGGTAATTCATCAAGATTGTGATTCTCTGATAGATCTAAAACAACTAGATGAGGCATACATCGAAAGAACTCACCTGAGATTTTTACCAACTCGTTTTTTTGGAGAAATAGAGTTGTAAGCTCACCACACTCGTGACTGTCAACTAAATCTTCAATCTCATTATTCATCAGAGACATCTTTCTCACAGTATTCCAATCCTCGACTTTTGGTACTTCATGTAACCCAACACGGGCTCGCACGATGCACCTCTCCTTTTGACTCCCAAGATCAGATGATATCCATAGCGCCATCTCGCGAACCACATCATGCATTTTCACGTCTGTTTTGTCCTTTCTTTCCTCCATCAACAAACATGCACGGACAAGAGTACCAATGATCTCATAACCTTGGTTTAATGTCTTCTCTCTACTTTCCTTTTCACTCACGAATCCCTCGCATATCCAGTACTCTACCAACCTCTCTTTGTCAATATGATAATCTTCAGGAAACAGAGCGCAATAGAGGAAACATGATCTCACCATCTCCCCACTTAAGTTATCATAGCTATACTTCAAAACAGGAAGGATTTCGTCTTCCATACCTGAAAATTCTGTGGCAGATGATGTCAAAACGTCAACCGCGTGACACCATTCATGTACTGTCCTTTTCGATGCCATGGTTTCACCGATAACATTGAGTGCTAACGGTAAGCCACGGCATTTCCTAGCGACTTTTCTCGCAAGTTCAATGATATCTGGATGACTTCCCAGTGTGTTTTCCCCAACTGTCCTCTGGAACAGATCCCATGACTCTTCTGGCTGCAAACAGCTAACTTCCATCGGATCATCAACCCCCATGCGCCCACACACATCTCGAGAGCGAGTTGTGAAGGCTACCTTGCATCCATTGTCTCTAGTTGGGTACGGGACTCCTACCGCTTTTAAATCCACTTTCTCCCATATGTCATCCAACAATAACGCAAACCTTTTTCTTCTAAGAACATTGTAGATGTCAAGGGCTCTCTGGTTCTCGTCCTTCTCTCCCAAACCCATCTCCACAAGGCCAACCTTTTGAGCTATGTCTCTTTGTATCTTACGCACCGTTGCACTTTTAGACACAACAACCCATATCACAACTTCAAACCTGTCGCTTATTTCAGAAAACTTATTGTTGATCTGTGTGAGTAGTGTGGTTTTCCCCACTCCTCCCATACCGTACAGACCCAACATCCCTGATCCATCTTCCATGAGAAGCGTCCATGCCTTTTCAAGCATTCTTTCCTGACCAACAATGGTGGGTTGTATGGGGATATGATCCACCTCACCAAACGTAGATGCCTCAACCACCTCATCAAATCCTCCTTGAGAACAGAGTTTCTCAACTTCTCTCAACATCAGGCTAACACTTCTCCCATAAAGATAGCTCAGTTTCAAATCTTTGGAGCAAAAACCACATATGCACAACCTCTGGAGCTCAACCTCATAAGTACTAAGCAGATGGTCAACTTTGTTTTTGGTGATTAGGACATCAGCATGCCATACCTGAACTTGGGAAAGCCTTTGTTGACGCCCTGTAAACTCCTCTCTGCCCACTCTTCGCAGCACGTCTTCTAGCCTTGCCGTGAGCATTGCCATGGCATGCTGGAGAGCAACTATATTCTCTGGGAGGTTGTGGATATAACACCCCCTGAGGCATAACCACTGAGAGAATTGATTCACCACTTGATCACATGGCAACGAGACAGAGAAACAACCGCCCATCTCTGCACAATAGAGGGAAAGAGAGAAAGAGATAAGATTTTTTAGCATCAAGAAAGAACAAGTCAATGCTAGTGTGCATAATAGAAAATATCTAAAAAGACTTGTCTAGTAGTATCCAAAGAGGTCAACTGTATATTTGACTATTCTTAAAAGACAAAAATTGTTAACTCTGCTAGCCAACTGTATTTGACTAATAAGACATAAAACAATTAGATGCATTCTCCATATGAGAAGAGGTCGGTTCACAAGAAAAAGATAGGGATGGTAGAGAGAGATGATGCGAGATTCATGTTTTACATAATTAAAAATATATGTTACAAACGTTGTTCTCTAAATGTGTCCAGCAGGAACAAGTCACTCAAAATTCACAACTTAAAAATTAACTTCAACATGAGGAGCCTGTAGTTTAGTTTAACATGGTATTGAGACAGGCAGAGACGTGAATGCAGACAGAAGAAAGAAAGGTGCCGTGCCAGTAACTAAGCTTCTAAATATAGATCAAAGAGAGAAGAAGGATAATAACCAACCAAGAGTCCCGTAATTATAGAGAACAACGGGTTATATAAGAAGAATTCAATAGGAAAAAAAACAACAACGAGGAACACGAAGACAGAGAAACTGAAGGTACACGTACATGTTTAATTCCTTTCGCTCTATCTAATTTTCTTCGATTGCTATTTGCTTTTCCTCCATTTCATTATAAGCAACCTGCATGGATTTTGCATCGTTTACGTAAGAACATGCTGATCATAAGAAAAAAAAACATGCTGATCATTTATTGATTGAGAATGTTTTGCATGTGGGTGTATAGAAAAAGACAGTAGAGAATGGTGAACATTAGAGTGCAACAAAAAGGTCCTGAATCTCCGAGGACGCCGGAGGTCGGAGAGATAGACACTAGAGCACCGTTCCAGTCTGTGAAAGCTGCCGTGAGTTTGTTTGGTGAAGTAGTCTCAAGACAAAGAAGTACTCCAAGAAGGTCTCGACTTTCCTCTGAGGTAAACTAATCCAAATCCAATCATTATTAGCTTAATCAAGAACAGGTAGTATCATGTTTCTAGATGCCTTGTTTAGCAAGAAACCATTTTTCAATGTTTTCAGAGCGTTTGCGACAAAGAAACACAGCTAATGCTAGCCCACAGGCAATTCATCAAGATCAAACAAAAGCTAGACAACGCTGAGATCACGAGATCTCGTGCTCTCTCCGATCTCTCGAAAGCAAAGAAGACGATGGAGGAGCTTAGCAACAAGCTGGAGACCGTTAACAAGTCTAAACAATCCGCTATCGACACCAAACAAACCGTCCAACAGCGAGAAGAACAGCTTGAGCATGATAAGTCCCAAGGCTCCCCTCCTCACCACCACGAGCTCGACGTTGCTAGAGAACAGTATCTCTCCACCACCGTTGAACTCGACGCTGCGAAGCAACAGCTCAACAAAATCAGACAGAGCTTTGATTCCGCTATGGACTTCAAAGCCACGGCTCTAAACCAAGCCGCTGAAGCTAAACGTGCGTTACAAGTAAACTCTGCTAAGGTTAACGAGCTTTCCAAAGAAATTACGGATATGAAAGATGCGATTCATCAGCTCAAGGTGGCAGCCGCTCAGAATCAGCAAGAGTATGGTAGTATTGTGAAGGAGAAAGACGATTTGAGAGAGTGTTACAAGACGGCTGTTGAGGAGGCAGAGAAGAAGCTACTAGTCTTGAGGAAAGAATACGAGCCTGAGCTAGCAAGAACTCTTGAAGGCAAACTGATTGAGACAACCTCGGAGATTGAGAGTTTAAGGGAAGAGATGAAGAAAGCTCATGAGTCGGAGATGAACATTGTTAAAGTTATTACAAACGAGCTGAATGATGCTACAACGAGGCTACAAGAGGCTTCTGATGAAGAATGCTCTCTCCGGAGCTTGGTGAATTCTATAAGGATGGAACTTGAAGACATGAGACGAGAGCGCGAAGAGATGCAGCAGAAAGAAGCAGAGAGGCTAGAGATTGAGGAGATGAAGAAGGTGGAAGCTCTCAAGGAAGAGAGCTTGAAACTTGAGCAGATTAAGTTAGAAGCTTTGGGAGCAAGAAACGAAGCTGAAGAGATGAACAGAAAGATAGAGAGCTTGAAGAAAGAAACTGATTCCGCTATGATAGCTGCAGAGGAAGCTGAAAAGAGACTAGAGCTTGTTATAAGAGAAGTCCAAGAGGCCAAAGCAGCTGACGAGAAAGTGCGCGAGGAGATGAAGATGATATCTAAGAAGCAAGAGAGCAAGAAACATGATGAATCATCTTCAAAGATAAAGATTACAATACAAGAGTTTGAATCTTTGAAACGAGGAGCAGGGGAAACAGAGTCTGCAACCGAAAAGAAGTTGGCAGCTATAGCAGCTGAGCTTGAAGAGATTAACGCAAGAAAGGCCGAAGCGGATACTAAACTAGGAGCGAGCCTGAAAGCTATAGAGGAGATGAACCACGCAACGGAGGTGGCTCAGAAGTCAGCAGAATCTGCAGAAGCGGCAAAGCGCATGGTGGAAAGTGAACTAAACAGATGGCGTCAACAAGAAAATGTACAACATGCTTAGGTCTTAGATTCAATCTGTATAAAAACATTGTTTTGTCCCAAATTTTTGAAAGTATAAAGACAATAAACTATTCCAATAACTGAGAAGGAAGAACACTGATTAGCTTCTGTCTCAAGAAATCCTCATAAGCCTCAAGAATAAGATGATCATCGTCCCACTTATCACGGAAAGTGTCTGACTGTGTGGCGAGTCTTAGATAACCGCCGTGTACTTCCTCAGCTCTCCACTGTTCAACAGGTGGTGCACCAACTTGCTCGGCTATCCAGTTGAGGTAATCAACCTGACACTCACCAAGCCGATGCGTGTATCTCTTGGGAAGTTTGTTAGCATCGCGCTCTGCGTAGAAGGCGGTGACATCTTCCATCATTTTGTCTTCTGAAGGAAGTGGGACACGACCAGACAAAACTGCAGCCACCCACTTGCTTTGTAGCTCAAACATAAAGAACTGCAATGTCTGATTCAAAACAAACGAATCTGATTAGGAGATGATGAGTCCCGCAAAGAACTTAGAGTGAATGAGAGACTTAACCATCCATGGTAAACCGATGAAGGAAAGCCCGGGAGCAAGAGCAGGAGGAAACACATGTTTGTAAAGCGGTCCAACACAGTTATCCTCCACGGTGATATAACCATTGGTATTGAGAAACGGGAAGTGATATTTGTAACCGGTGCAATGCACAATAGTATCAGCTTGTACAACCTTACCATTCTGGAAAACAATCGACCCATCTTTGCGTGCGCTTTCTATCTGCAAAAACATATACACTTCTGATATCACATCACTCTCTTATCTTAATATTTCTATTTTGTTTCATTGTTATAATACCATAGAGTGAAGCCATAAATTGTTGGACCCGGGAAGCTTCTCGTATGTCTCAGATGGATTTGATCTAGATGCAATATGGACTTCTTTGGCCACTCCTGTTATGTCCCTGCTGATATCTGATCCACTCGCAAAGTTTCCTATCACTACCACCACCTTTCGAAAGATTTCACACCAAATGATTCAACATAATGTATTATAGATATACTACTAACTATCCTTTTGTATAAAATAAAAGATAAGAAGTAGATAATCTTTTTCTAATAAATAATTATTGAAGAAGAAAAAGAAATAAACCGTAAATGGTTTATAGATTCTGTAAGAAGCTAACCTGGTCTTTGAAAGGATCAGGAACTCGGTAGTTGTGACTATGAACCTGCTTGCCTGGCCATGAATCTATGCCTAAAGATTCACATGGATTTTTTCTCAGGAAAAAAAAAACAGATTCACATGGACCAACACATGAACTATAACTACTTCAAAAAAGATTTGAGTCTTTTAATTTGAACCCAAAAAAAAGATTGAGACTTTATCAAATTATTACCAGGAACATGAGCAACACGAGGCTCTGTATAATGTCCATTGCAGACAACGACAGAATCAAAGATCTCATCTTTGAAGATCCCATCGGAACTTCTTGACCGGATCTTCCATCTCCGACCATCACGCTCAACACAAACCACTTCGGTCTGAAACCGAACCATCTCCTCGAGTTCAAACTCTCTCGCGAAGTCTCGAAGGTAAGCGAGGACTTCACCGTGACTCGGATACCTTCTCGGGTCTCTGGACTCGTCCTCCTCTCGGGGCACGAAAGGGAAGTCTCTGTAACCCATGCACTCCCTCGGGAGGTTGGTGCGGAGAGAGGCGTAGACGCTGGAGTGGACTACGGTTCGGTTCGGGTCGAGGCTGAGCGGGTCGGGTTCGGTTTGAGGTGTGTACACCCAGAGACCTCCGACTTGTGCGCCGCGTTCGAAGACCACGACGGAGTGTGATTCTCTGCGTAGCTCGCGTGCTGCTGCGAGTCCCGCGGCTCCTGCTCCGATGACTGCCACGTGGAGTGAGTTGAATCTACTGCTGCATGCGGGTGCCATTTTCGTTGCTGTAGAAGTTGTGTGTGGAGTGTATACAGAACCGTCTTCGAATTGGATTGAACCGATTCGGTCTAAATCTAAACCAAACGTTTACACAATCAAATTAAAATCCAGCAGAAAAAAACCGAAATTGTTCAAGTTTTTGTTAGGTTCTACTGTTCTAGCAGGATTTTGTAAGTTATAAATTGCAAAATTATTGATCAAACAATCGTAATAGATATCATTTTACCATAAGTTTAATTAATATTTTATAGGTCTCTTTTTTATATGACAAAAAAAAAACAGAAAAAAGAGAAATATTTTGTTTCGTTAACAGCTGGACTATATTTCCAAATTCAATATATTGAACCATCCTCGTAGAGACGTTCGATATAGATTAACCACATATCAAGGGTAAAAAGAATCATTTGGAATGATCATATACTAAACAACTAAATGTAGTTCTGGAGATTTTCTCAGTTTTGTTACCGTGGGATGAATCTGTAGATTGCCATAACGAGAGAATAGATGCAACACGGACTTCTTTTGCCATGGCTGCTGCCTGCTATGTCCTTGCCAATGGCTTGATTTCCTATAAAGATCGTACGAGATATATAATAGGTTAGGTAAGATATAAATATATTGTGGGGGATTTGCAGTAAAGAATCTATAGATGTCAAAAGCTGGCAGCTGGGCCACAAAGCCTCTACTGTCTCAAAACTATGTTCGGTCCTCTTTTCCTCAACTCACACAGATCTGACCACTACAAGACAGCTGCAACAAAAGCTCTATTTTTAAATTCTTTTCTCATTTCAGTTTATTTAATTAAATATAATTTTAATTCTGTCTCTCCCTCTCTACCTATTAAAATGACTACTATTACGGACGGTCAGTTGTCATTAAATGACTAAACAAAACCCATTGGATAATAATTAGGGGAAAAAACGAGCAAAAAGCGACAGAATCAATTTTAAAAGATTTGAATTACTCATAACATAGACCTCATAAATTTTTATGAGTTATTCTTGGGTTCACCCCCTAGGGTGAACCTGTAGGTTCACCAACCAATAGAATTTCATCATTTCATATTTAATATCTTTTAAAAAAGGAAACAAAATATTGTCAAATTATATTATGTTTTAAAATAAAAATAAATAAAAATAATAGTAATTGCAAAACAATGATTTAAAAATATATATGTTTAATATCGTTAGAAAAACACTAAACCCTAAACCCAAAATCCTAAACCCTAAACCCTTGGGTAAACCCTAAACTCTTGGGTAAACCCTAAACCCTTGGATAAATCCTAAATTTTTGATTTTTTTAAAAAAATATATTTAATGCATTCAACAAAACACTAAACACTAAACCCTAAACCCTAACCCCTAAACCCTTGGATAAACCCTAAACCAATGGGTAAACCCTAAACCCTTGGATTTAAATTCAAAGATTTATGATTTATGATTTATCCAAGGGTTTGGGGGTTAAACTTATGGTTTAGGGTTTAAGATTATAGTTTAGGGTTTAGTGTTTGGTGACAGATATTAAAATATTTTTTTAAAAAAAAATCATTGTTTTTGCAACTACAATTATTTTTATTTATTATTTTTATTTTTAAAACATAATATAGTTCGACAATATTTTGTTTCATTTTTTAAAAGATACTGAATATAAAATAGTGAAATCTTATTGGTTGGTGAACCTATAGGTTCACCCTAGGGGGTGAACCCAAGAATAAGTCAATTTTTATTTTTATTTTACTATTTTATATTAGTTGGATATGTGTTAGAAGAATATATGGAATGGAAATATTCTGAAACTCCCTCTCTCTCTATTAAAAGAGTCTCTCCTCTCTCTCTGTCTCTCTCGCTCCTCATGATCGGAATTTTTTTATATATTTATAAATGGTATGTGATAGTAACAGATACACGTTAAACGTGTGTATGTGTAATTTATCTATATTGATAGAGACAATAACCATTAGAATCTGACCTCATGGATCTCATTTTCTCTTGAGATACTTTTCTCTCTCTCTATTTTTTTTCCGTCTCCCAGATCTGTTCGTCAACCTTACCATTGGAAAGCTTCAAGGTTTTTGTTACAGGTAATTTCGTTATTTTAATATAAACAATTCTATTCATTCATTGAATTATTAGATTTATATATATTATAGTTTTTATTATCAAAAGTCGAAGTTGTAGTACTATGTTTTTGTTCGTCATGAAGTTGGTGCTTTTACTTTTCCCCTTATAGTTCTCTCTCTAATTGTTGACTTCGGATTTAGGAAAATCTATATACCTACTTTGTATGAATAACGAAACCTTTGCTATATATGGTGGAAAATCTTGTAATGGAACCTTCCATTATAGCATTGCTTATTTGCATGTTTATGGAGGTTTTCTTTGTGTGTGTGTGTGTGTGTGTGGATGACCAGTATAAATTTGGACTAATATTAGGAACATTTTAGCAGATGCTCATGTAGCTAATTTCTTGTTGGAGATTGACGTATTGATCATCGCATTTTTGAGAGGGGGACGAAGGAAGCACAGAATAAAAAGAGTTAGATCGCCGACCAAGGCGCCATGTACTTGTTTGGTTTGTCCAAAGAGGAAGTGTTGTCAGAGAAACATGTTGCATCATCACATAAAGAGACTTTAAAGCAGAATCCAATGAGTACAGTCACTCTGTTTGGCAGACAGGTATGGCTTATTCAGATTCTAGTTTTGTCCCAAGTCTTGACTTTTTTTTTAGATGTTTCTTATAATATCAAACAGTTTTATTTGATAAAAGTTTTCTCTTCAGGTGTTTCCGGTGAAAAGCTCACCTAAGCAGCTGCTGCTGATGAGAGATATCGATCTTCGTCTTCCTCCTGCAGATCACTACGCTAATTATAGTAATACCACTGTAGAGATTGGGTTTCATTCAGCGTTTGAAGCTAAAGAAGCAGCATTTGCCACAAGCTGGAGTGGCAAAAGAAACCCAAAAATTGTTATTGATCTTGAAGAGCCTCCCACAACAGAGCATGCAGATTCTGTTAGCTATAAACCGTCATTCTTGGCTGATGGGATCAGCTCAAACATAGTGAGTATGGAGTCAGGTTTACTGGATCTTAACAGAACCCCACCGGCTGATGATGAGTCGGTCTCCGAGCCTCATTACTCTTTCTTACAAGACCTGAACTGTCCCTACATCGAAGAGACAGAAACTAGCTATGAGAAGAGTGGAGTAGATGATGGTCCTACTACGCCTCTTTGCTCTCCTAAATGCCACAACGTACGTGAAAAAGACGGTACAGCATCTCCAGCTTCGTATACTTCTTGCTGCACCGCTGAAAACAACTTAAGAACTCGAGCACTGGATCCTTCTTGCCGTACACGGCTTGAGTTTCCTGCCACGGAAGTCTCACCAGAGAACGAATGTTGTGACGAGGAGGAAGAGTTCTCTGATGTTATTCAAATGGCAGCTGAATCATTAGTTCACTTATCAGCGGTTTCATATCAAGATCAAGAATCAAAGCCTTTGTCGAGAACCAACAGCTCATCTCAAGATCAAGACTTGGAATGTTGCTCCTGCGATTCATATGAGCTCCACACCTTAGGTATAACTGAAACCAACACAGAAGAAGAGTTCTGTGTGTCATCAATGGCTTTGGATGAGATCAATAACATGACAAGAGATAACAACAAAGAGATTGGACTCAAGCTGAGAAGAGGGAGGAGAATGAAGAACTTTCAGAAGGAGATACTTCCGAGCTTAACGTCCCTCTCTAGGCACGAGATACGCGAAGACATTAACATCTTGGAAGCGGTTTTGAGATCAAGAGAGTACAAGAAGATGCAGGGGAAAACTAAAGATGTCAAATTAGGAGCAAACCAGAGAAACAAACGTTCAGTGTCAGAGAGGTACGTTGGTAAAAGAAGGCGAAAACATGAATGATTGCTTCATTGTGTAATCATTTTAAAGCCTTATGTTGTTGAATTCTTTTTTATTTAGCTTATAACATTGATTATGGATAAGCAGTTAAAGATAGTGAGCTAATGACATTCTGTTTCTCACTCTCTCTCAAAATGTTTCTCAAGGTTGCTACTGGTGTCAGACCTGACTGGTGTTGTGCATTAACGATTTGTTAGGGGTCGACTGAAATGTTGTTCTTGTTGGAATCTTGGGACACAGTTCATATCCAACAACTTTAACTGACTTTTAGGGCCGTAGCCCATTTAGATTAAAGGCCTCAAATATCTCTATCATTACATTTTCAAGTTGTGGTTGTAGTTATAGACTTGTTGCCATCTTCAGTCTTCACATCAATGTGGTTTAAGATAGTGAAGTGTTCTGACCGACCATGTTGGCTCTGCCACTTCGGGTTTGTTGTCTTCATGTATGTTTTAATAATGAATGGTTTTTGCACAAAAAAGAAAGAATGATTTATCTGTGGTATGGGTACTTTATTTCATACTCCCTCTGTTTCTAAAAGATGTATGTTTTGGAAAAAAAATTTGTTTCAAAAAGATGTATTTTTTATGTTTCCTATACAAAAATTGCAAATTTCAATAAAATTAATTGAATTTATTGAAAGACTATTGGTTAAAATGCATTAGAATTTGATAATTTCTAAAAACAATGAATGATTAATGTATTTTCTTAATATGTGTGAAAACACCAAAACATACATCTTTAAAAAACAGAGGGAGTATATTTTTGGGCTTATTTAGGGAATAACAAAAAAAAAAGAGAAATAAGATTTTTAGAGAGAGAGAAGAGAGAGATACGAAGAGATAAGAGGAGAGAGGGTGGGATTTTAGTTAGATAGTGAATTTTGATTTTTTTCTTAGCTACTGGATGCAATTTCTCTATATTTTTTGTGTTTTCTGACCAATTAAAAGTACATGGTAATCATATATCTTGGGAACTAAAATGGAGGAAACACTAATTAGTTTGATCAAGTTTTTTTATTTCTTTCGTTTATTATGCGTCAAGGACTCAATAAACTAATACTCCATCTGTCCCACTTTAAGTGGGGTTTTAGGGTTTTTCTTTTGTCCTATTTTAAGTGATGTTCTCTTTATCATAGATACAATTTATTGTTGTTTGAAAATTTTGACCAACTACAAAATACTACATCTTTTTTTATTGGTTGAATTAGTTTAATTTAATACTAATACATAAAAATTTATATTTTCTTAATATTTGTGCAAAAACCTAAAACACCACTTAAAGTGGGACAGAGGGAGTATGGTATTACTTCCTATGAATATTGGGAACTTTTATTTCTCATTCACTAATTCATCTTTGTTCATGCTAAATTTTTTGAGTTTTTCCCTAATTCTGATTTATTTATTACTAAAAAGGATTTATACTACCAAAAAAGGATCTATACTAATGTTAAAGATTGATACAATATTTTTACATGAATTTTATTTTATCAAGGGATATATCTGTATTCATGGAAAAATTCATCTCTATTTGTGACACCTGATAATATTTTAATTTAACGAACATGAAAATAGATGCCAAAGAGGAATCTGGAGGAATCTACGCGACAATAATTGAGTTAGTTCATGACAAACCAATGAAAAGATAAAAGCAAAAAGTTTCCCACCCTCTCATGTCGTTTGTAAGTCAAAGAAAGACACATTAAATAGTACTACTAGACCAAAAGTTCATGATTACTTCTCCGTGACTGGTTCATATAGTTTCTAGATTCAAAAAGTCTCATTTCAATATTATTGCTTCTCGACAATCATTGTAGTAAATCATACTACTATGTTATATTAATAATAATATCTTTCTAAGATATTTCCTATTTTGTTCTTTAAGATGGTTGTCAATATAATGAGAGAAGCCAATATTATTGAAATATATGACGCATGGGAAAAAAAAAAGAGAAAATTTATTGTGAAGAGAGATCATCAAGAAAATTGATCCCAAAATATATTTTTTTTAAAGAGAAATCTCCCATTCAAAACTAGATATACTGATAGTCAGAATGAACAAAATACGCGATTCGTTATATTTTGACAAAAAAGGATATTTTATGCAAGTAAAAATAAGAAAATGAAAACTAGTTGAATTTATTATGCAGCTAGGTTACAAATTTAGATACCTCTCACGATATACACTTTAGCCCAGCCAGTGGCAGAGCCAGCATCACTTTTTAAGGGGGTCATTTATAAAAATAATTATGTAATACTACTATAAGGTGGGTCAAAGAAGAGATTCAAACTTGAGACATGGGGTCAAACAGGAAATTTTAACCAAATGTTCCAATAAAAAACTAAAATACACATGTAAAATTCATTTATTTTAAAAATTCATAGGGGTCAGTTGACCCCCTTCATTAGCTCCGCCACTGAGCCCAGCTCAATCAAAAATATCTGATGGTTGGAAGAAATGGAGTTTAGTTCAGCAATCGATGGATTTGATTATATAGACTAGCATGGACCTAATTAGTTCATATATCGATGGATTTTATTATGTACATATGCAGGAGTGGATATAATTGATGTCCACGCCTGAAGTGATCTATATACATATGTCCAAACTCCAAACTCAGACTTTAAAGCTACATGATTTGGGTGGGGGGGGGGGAGATATTAGAGAAATCATAATATTAAATTATCATTTTGCATCTTAAATCTAGATAAGAGTTGGGAGACAACTGTTAGACAAACAAACGTGCACAGAACATTCCTTACTATTTTATATCGTAAGCATATAGATATATTGCAAAAATATAAACTCAAATGGGAAACTAATTTTTACTTTTATCCCTTACGGTCCATTGCAAAAGAATAGCTTCTTTTACTGGAAGAATCAGACAACTTGAAATTTAAACCAAAGACGTTAACTGCGTTAAATCTTATAAATTTTACAATGTAGAACTTTAACCTTTATCCCTTATCGGTCGGTCCCTTATTTGTCGACTCGGAAACAAGAGGTTACTGAGAAAATCATTATAAAATATATTACAAATTTCAAAAATCAAAATCAAATGCATACATATCAACATGGACACCATATTCATCATCATCGGATCATGATCATGCATGACCCATGGGAATATCCGGCTCATCTTCCAACTCAATCCCGAGGTCTGCTAGTCTCTTGTCCTTGTAAACGTACCACTTTGAGAAAACGAGGAAAATAAGGAAGTTCAAGAAAACAACTACGGCCACAAGCCAATAGAAATTGTATAGACGACCCTTGTTGAGATCATCAGCGATCCACGGATGAGCTTTATCGGTGAATTTCTCGACGATAGTCACAAGAACCGAGCTGAAGAAGAACCCTAATGCCAATGTGCTCAGTAACAGACCCGTGCTCATTGTTTTCATACCTTTAGGACACTCTCTCAAGAAGAAATCTAATTGTCCCGTGTAGATCAACGCCTCCCCGATACCAACGATAAGATATTGTGGGATGAGTAGATAAAAACCTAGAGGAAGCGTTTTGACTGTTGGACCATGGGAATGTGCGGTTCTAAGACGTTTGATCTCTACCAAAGCAGCTACAGCCATACCCACGGCTGCGAATATGAGACCCAAACCGATGCGTTGAAGTGGTCTTAAACCATGGGGGTAGTTGAATAGCTTTTTGCATAGGGGAATGGCGACACGGTCGTAAACCGCGGTGGTTAAGAGGAGGCCACCGACATAGAAGACGGCCATCGAAGCTGGAGGGATCTCAAAGCTCCCAATGTGACGGTCCATCGTTTCGGATTGTGCGACCGATAATGTTGTCAATTGAGCATGGACGGTCCAAAAGAGGATGCACGTTGCCCAAATTGGTAACATCCGTACGATTTGTTTCACTTCCTCAACATCGGTTAATGTTGAAAGTGTCCATTTGTTGAATACGTTTTGGGTCATTGCCGTTTCTTGGATCTTTATTGCTGCCTTATCTAACGAACTGTGGCATCAAAAATAATATAAATGATTTAGAATATTAATCATAATTTTAATAGAGAAAAATGAATTGCTAGATAAAAGATAAATGTAGATAAAAATAATTTATGGAAAATTTATTAATATTTTATTTATTTTGTATGTTCTTCTTGACATATCATCCCCTAGGCATCGAATGTAACATTATGTGGAGATAATCACGTGAAATCTTTTCAAGATGTATACCCTTCACACATGGCAGAAAACATACACACATAAAAATTGTTTTTAAGTATAAATGTAATTAAATAAGGAAACAGGTAGAAAAGGTAAGAAAATTTTCTAAAGTTTTGGAGTAAAATAAGAAATACCCAAAAATAGACAAATTGAATGGAGCAAAGAGCACGCAAAGCACGTGACGGGAGGGTTCTAAAGTCTAACTTTGGGTCTGGCCCGGTGGAGGTGTAAATTAGTGGAGGTTTTACGACACGAAACGTGATCGTTCTTCCTACAAGACAAAACAACTGTCTCCCTAACTTGTCGTTTATGTTTTCTTATTTATTTAATCTATTATGAGGAGAAATTCAAGTATCTAGAGATGGTAAAAAAGATTCTCTATAAATTATCTGGAACTACAAGTAACTTGATTCCTTTGGATTCTTGTGTCTATATAGGTATACATAGGGATTGATGCATAAAAGATACTGTACCTTGGTTGGCAAAAATAAAAGATATTGTCCTTAAGGGGGACGTCACGCAGTTATATGTGCATATATAAATTTCATAGCTAGAGAATGTGTTGATAATAATAATATTAAACTAATAAATAAAACAAATTGAAATATGTTATTTGATTTTACCACAGCTTGTGGCTAAAGCTACTCACTTTTTTGTAATGACCAAATAAACCAACAGAGAGGGTGTGCAAATTTCAAAGATCATTTATGTCTTGGTTTATTTGGTCATTACAGAAGTATTGACAATGTTTTCTCACACCCTTTTTCTTACCAATTTAGTAAATATGTATTTAACTTGACGTGCTATATCTAACGTAAGTACACACACATGAAAATAAAAATCCTAAACTATTCTCATTAGCTGTAAAATTGACGTCCTGGACCAGTTTCCTTGTATGGTCGACTAATAATATTTTTATGATGATAATAAATTTTCCTATAACAAGAGACAAGTGAATATATTCAAGCCTTTTTAATTGGATTCTAATGCCAAGTAGGCAAATAATGAAAATATATGTGGTCCCCTTTTAATCAAAGGACACGAGCTTTTTGAGTTATTTCTCACCCAGACGACAGCCCCACTTTTAATTTCACATTTCGCAGGTCTATTCCATCACATTCAATTACCCATAGGCCACACCTCAATTATTTGAAATAAACTCTTGTAGTTAAATATAGAAATTGTCAAATCTAAATATTTCTAGAAAATAATCTTGGGGAATCGTAGGTGGGATTTTTTGTTAGTAAACTTGTTAAATATATATTGACAAAATAAATAAATGGAAATCGTACCAGAATTGTTTAGTATGCGGCAATTTTTGTTTACTCTTCATTGAACTTTCCGCAGAGATAACATCGTCCAAGTCATATAGGAACGACGGATCCGACGGCAACTCAAGCCGTCTATTCCTCCATGCCGCCACTATTACCGCCGCAACTTGCGTCATGGGGCTACCGATCAATTTCTTGAAACGGTAACGATTTGTACCGGCTAAGAAAACGCTTAGTGCAAGCACTATAGACAATGCACAAATACCATATCCCCATTTGCGCCCAACGTCGTCTTGTATGTAGACAAGAACTGTCACGGCACAAAGAGAGCCAACGTTGATACAAAAGAAGAAACGGTTGAAGAAATATGTCATTTGTGACTGTTCTTTCGGTTCGGTCTCATCGAATTGGTCTGAACCGAAACCGGATACGCTTGCCTTCACGCCTCCGGTTCCTAGGGCTGTGAGGTATAACGCTAAGTATAGAACCGTCAGCTGTATTCCACTCGCTTGTACACAATGAGACGACGTCGTTGGGTTGCATCTTGGTGGTCTAAGTCCCGGTATGATAGTTGAGAGGGTTAAGATCGAAACACCCTAATAGTCATAATCATAACATATATATTAATCTTTTGGGAAACTAAACAAAAATAAGGACTATGTCGTTTACTATATTTATCTTTGTATTAGACTAGTCAATATTTATGATTTCTTCATAGTCTTGGCTATAGTTTTGAGCAAGGCGAAAGGGACGTCTACGGTCCTTACCGTGGCTTGGATTGCTGCGAATATGGCAATCGTTAGGTACCTATATGAATCAAAATAATTATTATTAGTAATGAATTAACATGAGCAAAAAAAAAGACTATGATTTCGTTTAAATTATAGACAAACCTTCCGAGAAAGGTGTCAGCTATGAAGCCACCTAGGAGACAGAGCATGAACGAAGTTCCGAGGAAGTTGGTGACGGTGTTAGCTGCCGTTGCATTGCCTAGATGCATAGTCCCCGTCAAATACGTCACCAGATTAACGCCGATACCTAACGTCGTCAGCCTCTCCACCGCCTCGATACCTTCAAATAATTAATAAAAGAAGTTAGAGATTTCGATTTCGAGTATGAAATGGAAAATAAATTGACACAAACAAGAAAAGAACTCCAACGTATTTCGAATATGACTACAACGTACTAAACGGCCACAGGATATTCATTTTCTTTTTTCACTGGTATATATACACCGTTGTAGTTTTTTGTAGAACTTCAATTGTATGTGATTATACTTACAGAGAATCATGGCGGCGCTGGCCCATCCACCAGTTTTAGAGCGATCGGCGGGGCGGCCTTTGAAATCCCAAGCATCTAGAAGGGTTTGAGATTTAGTTTCAGGAAGAGACATCTTGAGGATGGACGAAAGATTTTTGCAGGATTTTTTTTGGGAGGGGGGGAGGGGGTGTGGTTTATGGGGATATTGGTTGTTTGGTCAATTACAAGCAAAGAGAAAAGGGCTGATTTGTTTCTGAGCTTTGGGTTTCTTTTGTGTTATCAAATGTGTTCATCCGTGGAGTATTGATACCTCTATTTATATTAGGAAACTTCGCAATTTTGTTTTTGGGTTTAGAGTTTTTTATACATAAAATAAAAAATTGAAGAAAATAGTGGCACATGTGTGACTCTGATGAGTGTTGTTTGATTGGGGAGAGAGCCTGAGTTTAATATTACCACTTCCTCTTACTTTGGAACTGTGGGTGTGAACTTTTAAGTGAAAAGTCATTGGTCATTTTGTCAGTGACTCAATGGCATCATGCGCATCAATTTTACACACCATCATGAACTATTATTATGTTTCTTAAAAATGGGGATAATTAATATGTGAAAAAGAAAAAGCATTGTAAGATAGTACAGTATTACTATATATATATATTTCGTCTGAGCTATGGATAATAACTAAAAATAATTGGTTGAGGCGTTACAATTGCATTTTCAATGTTCATTATTGTCGATTTACATTCATGTTTATTTTTTCTCCCATCCTTTTGTTTTCCTTTGCTAAATATTGTTTTGTCTCCTTTAAAAATGCAATAGTATATTATGTGTGTTATTATTTAAACATAAAATTGGTGGTAGAGTTTGCTAAAGAGTAAAGCCTAGATAGTGTGTGCATTTGTATATTATTTTGCGTTCTGTCAAAGAATACTAATTTTATAATTTTATTATAACTAGAGCTTGACCCGCATAATTTCATTATTTTGCGGGTGTTTGTTTTCGTTTTTATGTACATATTTTTTAAAAATATATACATTTTAATTTGTTATAAATTTTATTAAATAATAATATAATTTCAATTTCGTACAATAAATTGATAATTTGAAATAATCAAATAGATAACACTCTTAAAATATATATTTTTTATTTTTTCAGTTTGCATGAAAATATTTTTTTTAAAAAATATATATTATTTTTCTTATTATCAGCATAAATTTTTTAAATATTTTTAAAATTTATTTAGTTATGCAAATCCAATAGATACTGTATTTGTTTAGGATCATTTATATTTCCTTGTTTTATTTAAAAATATAATTTAACATCTACAATTTTAGTATATAGGATGATTTTATAAATATATATATTGTTATGCTCAAATAATTCAGACTTATTATTTTGGCAAATATTTGCTACATGGTTAACGTTAAACCCATTTTAATGGTGTATCATATTTATAATGAAAGATTTTTTTAAAAATAAAATAAGTTCATTTATTAATTTAATATAATTTTTAATATTCAATTCATATACTACTTTGATTTTAGTATAATATATACTATAATTAGAAAAGATTACAAAATATATAAAAATATTCTTTCTTATATAATAAAATTTTAATTAACATTGATTTGAATAAAATTAAACTGCTAACTACGAAATTAATTAATGAATTATTATATAAAAATATTTAAATTTTTTGTAAGATTTTGTTAGATTTTTTTCAACAGAATTTTAATTATTAAAAATAAAATTAAAACAGTTTTATATGTGAAATTGTTATATGTGTTGATTATATAAGATGTGATATTTAATGATGTAAACTTATTAAGTAGAAACAAATGAAACATGAATTCTTAGGGATTGTTCAATTTTAAAAAATCACATATGAATAGAAGTTGTGACTTCTCTTTAATAGATCTTTTTCTTTTGGTTCTAATTTGAGAATCATGTTCATGCACTTCACACATTGTAAACTGGCGCTTCTAAACCAAAGATCAGAATGACATGCACAGAACTTTTTTTTGAAGAAGCATGCACAGAACTTTCAGAAATATTTATACATTCAATTTATAATTTTATCAAATAGTATTAAGAATTCTCTTAAATCGTTTTGAAAATCTGTCAAATCATACCTACTTGTTCTGTGTGTGCTAAAACTTAAGTGTTTGTACAAAATTGAAACCAGAGACTCGTGGAGTTGGTATGATTACATTAATGTACCAACTTTCTTCTTTTGTGTTAATGGGAAAGTCTACATCGGTATCTAATGGCTCAAAATGCATGCTTCTAAGACGCCACTAAAATGAGTCATGCTGCAATATGATTAGTAATTTAATATTATACATTTAGTTTTGTTTTGTAAATGAACTTTTTAGTTTTTTTTTTAATTATTAAAATGAAATAAATTAATCTAAAGTGTCTAATAATAGTCACATGAATTTCATGAACTGTATAGTTTAATTCGCTCTTTTAGTTAGGATCCTTGCAACTTTAATGGTTCTGGTTCTTTCTTTTTATTTTGTTCAAATTGGTGGTTCTCTTTCTTTCTTGAGAAAATATGAGCAAAAAAAAAACAACCCGAGAACAACACATTTTCAAATTTTAAGTTTTGTTTTTTATAGAACGTAAGTTAACTAGTTCAGACTGTTCAGTTGATCAGTCTCGCAGTCTATGTAAAATATCCAATACAAAAAAAAATTAAAACAATCAATCTCTAAGAAAGTGCCAAAAAAATGTTACGAATAATGCTAAACATACATCTACTTCACTTCTTTTTTTCAGAAAGGTCCTTCTACTTTACTTCTTTCTTAGCAACATGTATCTTATATTAATTTCTAAAACTAATTGCACTAATTAATAAATTTTCATGCTTTATATGAAATTCAGAAAAACTATTGCAAACTCTTCGTCATGATATGTCTCTAGATCTCCCATTATCGACAGGGAGATCGATGAAATTGCACCCATAAAAAAACACTTTTAAGTGTTCATATTGCTATATTTACGTAAACATACCCATCCAAAGGTTGCGGAAGACCAAAAAAAAAAAAAGATGACAAGTGACAACGAGGAGTCCCATCAATAAAGAAGAGGAGAACGAGTGGTGAACCAAATTTATTATCTTCTTCGGAATTAAATTGGTAAATAATCTGTAGAATAATTATTATAGTACGATACAGTATAAGATAGTCATATATTTAAAATGGACGGTTCATAATTTTTAGGCGGAGCTGGCTTAGCTTATAGGTATATCTCATGGCTCATTTTTTGGCACGTGACAGTTGTAGGCAACCAGAGATTCTACCACAGCGTTGACTCAGTCATTCCAAGAGGATGAATCCATGTTATTATTAGCACGAACAACAATACCTTTTTCAAAACGAAACTATAACTTTTGCTTAAGTTTTTTGTTTAAAAACTTTTGCTTTTGCTTAAGTTTTAGCTTAGTTAATTTAACTTGTTACTGTAAATGATAAAAAGTATCTATGCAATACTAACATTTATATTGTTAAGACTTAAAATTATAACAGCCGTATAGTTCAGTCAGTATTCAGAAAATATAAGAAGAATGGTTTCTTAATTCTTTTTTAAATTAGCAACAAAATGTATAATATTTAGCAAAAAAAAGAGTAATTTATAATATTTGTCAAAACAGAAATAATCATTCTTCATATAAGACTCAAGTTTGGGAGAAAAAGCTCAACTTCTCGCCAAATTACTCGTTACTACCCAAAGTGACTTACAATATCTGATCTGGTATGATTTACATAATTTTACCAGCACTTTTGTATGATTAAAACGTGCAACCTCGAGACAAAGTCAACCATGGTATTTATTTTGATTTAGTTGTATTAACTTGATAAATGAGAATTAATGATGCTGTAGGGTCTAATGTAAAACATATTAACATTGACAAACTTAATGATTTAATAATAACGGGCAATAATAACTATATGATACTTATACTCCAGCAGGTGACGAAGGGAAAAATGAGAATTAATGATGCTGTAGGGTCTAATGTAAAACATATTAACATTGACAAACTTAATGATTTAATAATAACGGGCAATAATAACTATATGATACTTATACTCCAGCAGGTGACGAAGGGAAAAAATACTGATTCATTTTAAGGCGGATTGATTGAATCATGAAAAAGAGTATCAAATTAATTAATTGGGTCTGAATCCTTCGGGGGATCCCAAAGGCCAAGGTTGACCAAACATAGGAATGACAACTTGTTCAATAATAGAATGCTAACAATATTGTAAATATATGTCTTCTGAAGTTGTCTTCTTCTAATTATAAACAGGATTATGTTAGAATTATCGGTTTGGGCGTTTCGATTTCATCACTATGAGAAATTTATTACTCAATTGGATGGTAATAAAGACATCCACTTGTCACAAAACGGTGAAACAATTACTAAATTTTTCTGTATGACGTAGTTTGGTTTTATAGATAAATCACAACTTAGAAAAAAAATAAAAATTAACTTTTGTTTTTCAACCCTAGAAGGCGATAATACCAAGTTATCTAACTATAGTTAAGTTAATCACATCTGAAGTATTGAAAATAACTCGGCTGTGATTTTCAGATAACGAAATAGAACCAGTTTCGAACTCGAATACTCCCTCTGTCCTACTTTAAGTGGTGTTTTAGGTTTTTCCATAAATATTAATAAAATATAAATTTTTATGTATTAGTATTAATTTAAACTAATTCAACCAATAAAAAAAAGATGTAGTATTTTGTAGTTGGTCAAAATTTTCAAACAACAATAAATTGTATCTAGAATAAAGAGAATATCACTTAAAATGAGACAAAATAAAAACCCTAAAAACCCACTTAAAGTGGGACAGAGAGAGTATAACATTAATAAAACGATACTCATCCAGTTAATTTAACCGGACTTAAGTTAAGTTATCGAATAACTTAAGTGTCTCTGGTCGCGCTCAATATTTAAAACTACGAAAGGAAAATAAACAACAAAAATGTCGTAAAAGAAGCAAAGGATAGATGATGACCGATAGGCGGCACAAGCTCTCTCATACTTTTTTAATAAAAAGTCAAATTCTAAATGAGGAAAATAATTAACAATTCTTTTTGACTTTGGAGGACAAAACCATATTACCATGCTTTTTGACTTTGGGAGACAAAATCATAGTACATCTATTAGGATTAGATGTATTGATGTATATATACGAAAAGAAGGTTATACCAACTAATCCGCTCCATAACGACAGTTGGTCACCGAAGAAATTAGAATAGTATATCCATTCAAAATAAGAACCTGGATTTTATGAAGATCATTGGGTGAGTTTATGAAATTTTATGCTTTTTAAATGTGTAACGATTGGTTAAGGCGTAAGAAGTGACGTAGGAATAAATTGTTATTTCTACTCCACAAAAGTTAATGAATTACCTAGTAAACATACATTTGTAGATGAAAACTATTGATATTATGTTTGTGCATACAGCATATATATACAACTAACAATGAATGAAGGTTTATAACATAAAGAAAGATCACGAATAGATAATGTGAAGAGGGGAATTGAAAGTGAAAGATACCACTCTACATTACTGCAAAAGATAAATGAAATTGTTATGCACGTCGTACTTTTTGGAAATGAACCAAACAATTTTAAAGCATGCATGGTCTTTTTGATGTTCTCAAAAGACGCATCGATATCTATTTTTCGGCACATATATTTATTTCTAACTATACCTGGTTTTTATTAGGCAAAGACAACTTAATCGGGGTCTTTTGTCTAGACATTTACAATGTCCTAAAACGAAAAAAACATGTTCGTCATCATTTGTTTTAGAAAATTAAAAATCAATCAAATAATAGACACACACACACAAGATTTCTGATACTTCAACAACATTTCAGTTTAATTAATTTAATTCATATTTAATTATTTCCATATTTTACTTTTAGAATCTAAAATGTAAAATAGCAAACTAAATGTGATAGTTTGGTATATGTCCCATATATTTTGTAGCAATTGTTGTTTTGACACACGAACTTCTTTTAAAACATGTATATTCTTATCTAATTAGTTACCACAAACTAAATATATATGGTTACTATTTTTTGGTCAAAGGTAGAATATGAATTAAGTAGGAAAAGACATTAAAATAGAATAACACTCCCTTTAAAAACGTAAAATAACCTCCAAAATAACATGTTTTTCTAAACAGAAAGAATATTTTTTAGTGTTTAGATAAGATAATGTTAACATTTATTATTGTTTGTTTGTAAATGTCGACATGGTCACCTTAAAGGATTTAAAAATTGGCAGTGCCACTTCGAATGGTTGACATAATAATACATCATAATATTCCATCTGGTTTTGAAGAGATCTATATTTTAAAATATTTTTTTATAAAAGATACAATTTTTACATTTTCAATGTACTAATTAATGATAAACTCTAAAATTCGGAAATATGATTGTATTTTTTAGAATCTTATTGAATAAAAATTATAGAAAATAGTTATTTACGAAAATAGTGCATTGGTAACATATATTTTTAAAATGAAGATCATATTGTATTTTTTTACAATATTTATGATGATACTGGTGAGATTATTTTGCTCACCATATGGATCTTTTGAATTTCCTATTTATCTATAAGGAAAATTATTAGCTATTTGCAATTATTACAACAAGGAAGATAAAGCTAAAGCCTTGAATGACAATAGTTTTTTGCTATGATTATTGGAATCTGGTTTCGTAATTTCTAATTTATTAATATATTCAATATCAGTAAAAATAATATCAAAATATCTTTGTGAAAATAAAATAAACTGAGACAAACTCTTTTGTAGAAGCAAATGAAAACTTAAGGGGTGGACACATATCGGTTGAATTTCTATAGTATTGTCGTTCGTAGACATGTGGTAGTAGTAGAGGAAGTGTATTACCGAAAGATATTTCAGAATTTTCTAATTTATGGAGGGACAGAATGCTTAATTCAGGGGTTGCTTATAAAAAAAATGTAAGAAAATAACACCTTAACTGGTATAGACGATTCTCTATAGGTGTCCAGATATCACCAGGCAGGAAACACCTTAATATGTGGCCAACACATTCTACCAAAAGAGATCCTTTTAAACATTTTATTATTTAATTCTGAAAAGTTGGATCTTACAGATTCTTACCCTCTTCAATACGTAATTGCCTATGGTGTGACTTCTGAATATGCATTATGTTTTAATATACTTTTTCGGAGAAAATGAGCTTATTAGGGAAACTATTCTGTCTCTCTTCAGCTTTCAAGAAATTGAAATTCCCAAAAGAATGCATTAGCCTTCTGTTATTTTTTATATGTTGTTGTTACAGATGTACTATAACCTGGTAACTGCACGAATTACTCAACCAAACCGTGACCAAATATATATATATATATATATTCTATAATTACATATATATATATATATATATAACTACTATTATTATTATATATTACTCCATCCGTTTTATAAAAACATATTTAATATTTTTCACACATATTAAAACTAATTAATACTCCTCTGTCCCACTATAAGTGGATTTTAAGGTTTTGCACATGGATTAAGAAAGTACACATTTTTATGTAATTGATCTTGGTAATATAAAAATATCATTAAATGAAATTAGTTCAATCAATAAGAAAATGATACAATATTTTTTAATTGGTCACAAAATTGAAATGATATTAAATTATATCTAGATTTGTGAGAACATCACTTAAAGTAATATTTGAAATAAATAGAATTATTTATAAAATCAATGCATTTTTAAATTAATATTAAATATAAAATAAGTATACATTATAATGAGATTTTAAAAGGACATTAGTTGTGTAACAATGAAAATGTTAAAATAACACCTTTAAAACAAATAGATACATTTATATAGCTTTCCGGTTTGGCCAAGATATACTTATTAAATGATTACCAAAAAAAAAAGATTACCAAAAAAAAAGATATACTTATTAAATGGACCCCATTTTCTACACATTTTGTAAGTGGTTAATTTAAATTTCTGACAAACTTTTACTAGCGGTATGAACAGATATATCTTAAGAATATTGAAATTGATATGTTTGTTAATCAAAATCTGTGCATTAGATATAACCTGGAGCCAACCTAAACAAAGGAGACATAGCAACCTATAGCTGGATTTCATGTGGACTATAACTTGCAATGAAGTTTCCACGTCTTGGATTAGAAATTATGAATCCTTTAACTTTTTCTTCTAAATGTGAATGTTGCTAAAAGATTTTACAATATACACGCAAAGACCTGCATGCGTATATACCTGAAAACTAGAAAATAAAAAACCCCCAATGACAAATCACTCACGGCTTATCTCGCAACTGGAATTGAAAGACACCCATTTGTGAGAAATCGATAGAAACTTAAAGAGTATGAACTAGCCAATAAAAGTAGGAGGAGCCTTGTTCAACCAAAAACATATGCAATTTTAGGTTTGCTAAAAAAATTCCAAGGAAGACAACTAAATAATGGCAAATCTTGTCATGGGAACTAACCATGACTGAAATCAAATGATAAATTTTATGTTTATATTTTTCTCTTTTTCTGTTTTTCCTTTGCATTTTCCTCTTAGTTCTGATTCTTCTTTCTTTCACGCTGACACTGTATCTCCTTTTATCGTGACGATTTTTTTTCTTCGTAAGTGGTTTTTTTGTATGGTTAGTGAGTTTCCATTTATCAAATTGAAAACTACAGAATCCGAGTTCTCACTTCACACTTCACAGGAACAGACGCACAGATGCATGGTACGTAGCTTTAAAATAACAAGATTTTGAAAAGAAAAATATGGTGTTATAGAAAAATATAGTGTCAAAAAGGAAAAGATGTATATCTAATCTAACCATTAAACCTATATATACATATGATGAATCAAAAGCTTAATCTTTTCATATTTTTAAATGTATAGTTATGGATAGCGAACATCCTATTAATTTAAATGTATTGATAATCGTACGTATTTATATATAGATCCCATTACTTTGTCTTTTTAGAATCAAGAAGTAAAGAACTTTTATCCAACAGTCTTATCAGATCCGAAATTTACACTCTGATATTAAGTTCTTTGTTCGAGAAACAATATAATTAAGAACATTATTTAAAGACTAAACATTCAGCAACTATTACGATTCATATAATAGCGTTGAAATACATCAAAGTTATGAGTCAAATTTTCATAGAAATCCCAAGTTTCCGCGTCGCGCAACCCCATTTACGCTTCGAAGAGTTATCCAAGAGACATTAGACAGAAGCTCACAATACATAGACATTTCAACGCTATAAAATTAATTAAAAGTTTCTACAATTACATAAACATTTCAATGTCGTTGAAATATCAGATTTCCATTTCACAGTGACGCCCAAGAAAATAAATGTCGTCAATGAAACATGAACTTGATATATACATATATGGATATATTATTTTAGCAAATAACGTTGGATTTCATATGTAAGATATTAGTATACTACTTTGACAAAAAAAAGAAAAAGATATTTAGTTTAGTAATCTTTTAGTGTTACAACGTAAAATCTCGATCGAGTTTTTGCATCTTAAATTCTAACAGTTTTAAATTGTATTGATAAAATTGACCGCACCTTTTATTTATGGACCATATAAAGTAGCTGTTAATGGGTCAAATATTAAATAATGGCCCAAATCCATCTTCGCGTTTTGTATCAAAATTACATTTTAATTCTTTTAAATTGAATCTAAATGGGATTTATACTCAAAACCTCAAATAAATTCTGAAGTCTGCGAAAGAGTTAGATATATGTTTTCTGAAAAAAAATTGATATTTTTATACGATTCAATCCGCCCATATATTATTGTGATGCCATCTAGTCTACGCACATGAATATCTGAAATTAATTACGTTTAAAGTGGTTTTATATAGTTCTTTGCTGTATCAAATGATAAAAAAGGGCTCTAATCCATTTAATATATGATCTAAGCCAAAATACAATTTTAAAATTTAAATTCAAAATTCCATTACTTACAGAGTTTTGTTGTTGTTCATATATAAAGTCGCCATTCACGATAAACATTTTGAAAGTAAAAAAGGCTGGATTTATACGATTACGAAATATGAAATGTTTTCAAAACGATGTGTAACTTTGATCATCAACATTTTAGGTTATCAGAATTTCACTTATTTTACTATTTTCGATTTTATTTTAATAATGCAATACTTCATTATCATTTACTTCTTTAGGTGGTGACATACGCAGATGTGTCGTGTCACGGGTTCCCATTTCCTATTTTAATACCGAGTTGCATTAATCTCCACTATACTTGTATATACATAATACGTAGTTTGATTTGGTTGTTAATGTAAAAAAGTATATGTATGGTTCTGCTTTGGTAAATAGATATAAAAATATAATACGCGCAACTCAAACTAATTCTAAGACCTATACACGAGAAGGATCTCTCACTATCGACAAAGTCACATCTCCCTTCATGGCAGAAGCCAAGCCATCGCGGTCCGATCGGAAATTCTTGATGCGGCTGATCTCGACATCACCAGACTCAGAATTTTCTCCGGTTGTCAAACGCTCATCAGAGCAATTGAAAACAAACACCAGATTAAAGAAATCTTTGGTATTGTCTCTGATATCATATATATCTTCTGCATTTATCTCTATCTCTTTCTCCTATGTTCCTCGATCCGAAAACTGTAAAACTGACTGTCTGGCTAGACGGACTTTTCAGTTTCCTGTTGTTTGAACTTTGGGTTTGGGTCTTTTTCGGCCCAATCTCCACTTTTATTAATATATACGTTTGTTGCTAAAAAAAAAACTGCCGGCCCAAGATTAATACAAGTAATGGGTTCAGAATCTTGACAATAATGTTCATAATAACTAAACCAGTCTGTTCTGTTCCAATTGTTGAAGATCCTTAACCAAATCCATTTAAAACGGTGGATGATTGAAATTTTCGTAGAGAAGTTTGAATGCTTCGTGATCATCACAAACCCAGTTCGATATTTTTTTTTTTCAGTTCGGTATTGTTGAGTTTATCCGATAATCATATGGTATTTAGCTGGAAATTCAAGCTATCTAAATACGTAGTTGCACGCCGTTAACGTAGATATGAACTAATAGCATGAAACATATAAAATCTTACATCAACCAAAGTACGAAACTCTTAGACTAAAACCAAAAAGAACTTGCGGACTGAATTAGACGAGGACTGACCAAACAAACAGAAGCAAAACAAAGTGCAAACAAATCATCAAACTACTGGATCTATCCGTTACACTCATCAGGCGCAAATGAAATCAGAGGGAAGCTGTTTGCCGCAAGTATTGATGAGCAAACTCAAGGAGATAGGAATATCAATGTTAATCCCCAGAATGTTAGCTTTAATGGCGGTGCAAAGACAAACGGCAGCTTCAAGGTCGACGAGCCCTTGAAGGAATGAGCAGCAAGGTGTGTCTGGTGGGTTTCCGATGACTGTTCCGACCGCACCGTCCAATATTTTGGCGCAAACTCCGAGTTTTAGAGCGTCTCTTGGGCAGCTATGTTTTGTAGGATTGCTAATAGGGTTAGGGTTTGGGATTGGCTTAGGTGGAAAGCAAGTGTTGCAGCCACTTACATACGCAAAAAACATGAGATTAAGAGATAGGAAGAGGGCTGCGGAAAAAGATCTGTTGGATTCCATTGATCTCCAAGTTGATAAACCCTAATCAATATTGAATTAATGTGTGATTATATAGCTAAGGATGTGATTATCTATGGAACTAAGTGTGACCGAGAGTTGTACTTATATAGGAGCCAGTGTGAGGACTCCGAAGTGAGCCACAAGACTCGCATATGTGAAGAAAATTGGTATATATGGAGGTGCTATTATTAATTTACCAAGTTGATACTTTTTGTAAGACTATTTATAAATGCGCTTTTCGAGTAATTAGGAGATGCGAATAGGCTTAAGGTAGTAATCTATATATACTAGCTTATGTAAGCTACGTCCCGTTATTTTTTTATTAGTTACTAATAACGCACATACTTGAAACCTGTTTGTCTCTGCGCATCTTTAACACATACAATGGAACAGACAGCTGAAAAAAGTTTTAAGCATTGTCGATGTAATTAGGCTTAGGCAAGTAATGCGTTTAAATCATATTCTTGGTTTCAACAAGACCTTGCAATACTATTTTTATATGAAAACTGTTTAACGCCTCAATTTAGGAAATTTTGATCCAGTTTCCGTTGCTTGGGCATATATATCTTCTTTTTTTTTTGTAAAATATATCTTTGCATGATCATGTTTAAAATTTAATTATATGTATTCCTCATATTTTTTCTTTTAAAAAATTAATAGTTTCATTACTTTACAATTAGTTCTTGTTCAGCTGTTACATATTCTATCAATTCTTAGTAGGTCACACATCTGAAAATTATCTCAGCATGTCTTGTTATCTTCTTTTTCTGTCATATAGGACTGGTTTAAAAACATTTTGGTGAGTTAAATAGTTGAATGGTTGTACATTTCAAAAATATATACAACATCTATTATATTGCAAAGTTTATAACTGCCGACAAGAAAATTTATTTAATAACCTATATTTTTCATTTATAGAAACTAAAACAACAACAACTTTACAGATCTATTACCAGAAAAAAATACTTTAAACATTTTGTTGTTGTATGAATCACAGGACGAACTAATGGGAGATTCATAATTCTTATGCAATCCCGTGAAGTGCCAATAGTAAGATCAGATTTAAATAATAATATTTTTTTTGGGCAACTATTTAAATAATATTATAATAATAAGAAAAACTTTGTTTTCTTATATATGTACAATAATTAAAATCATGTGTGTGGGTAGAAGATCAAGTTGCAATGTTTTAAAGTACAGTTTCCATTGAATTTTAATTTTGTCGGGCCAATAGATACTGCAACTCATATGAAAAACCATTGGCCATGAAAAAAGTATGGTATTATATTCGCCTCCTCAAAACTGCTACTAGTTTTATGTGTTTTTTTAACAGTGAAAGTGTTTCATGCGGAAGACCGTGTCACGAACCGTCATCGTCATGTGAAAAAACGGTGCGTGACATTCAGCTCCACAATTTTTTTGGGTTATAAGATTAGCATCTAATAGATCTGATAGCTACATAGGCCACGAGCAAGTGGCTACGTTGAACTGGAAACAAAACTAAATTATAAATTGAAGGCAGTCTCTCGCAGTCTTGATAAAATGGCTACTTTTTTTTTAACTATTACAGTCATAGGCACTTAGAAAAGCCTTTGTCAAAAAAAGTCATAGGTACTTATGAATTCTACAAAAGGACATTTATATGACCTAGAATTATGTTTCAGATTAATTTTAGCCCGGTACAGAAACTTATGTATTTTAAACATTAGTTTTGATTCTCCTTCTGATTTTATTTTCCAAATCATTTTTGCACAAGTTTAGTGAATCTTTGCTGATGACGAAGACCCCTCATGCTGAAGAAGATTATTCATCACCTCAATCATATTACCGTGATGTGTACGTATTTACCCAACTAGGATGTAACATACATAATGCACGTGAAACTCATGGAACTATGCTTGACTTAAGATTCTTTAGGGTTGCAGTTCTATCGTAGAATGTTTCACTTTGGTTTGGCCGCCTAATTTTATAATCCAAAGTATTTTAAGCTATAAAAGTGTCTGATAACATGCATACGAACTCTAGTAAACTTTTTTTTTTGGTAAAAGTCTAATATAGTAAACTTATTAGCCTAGCCAAATGAAATTATGAATATTTATAATGAACCAAATGCTATTGATCAATAATCACTTGGATTACCAAATGAGTGCTTAGTAACTATAGTAAAGGCGATTAAAACAATAAGATGTTGCAAGAGGCTTTATTCATGATCTATCTTTGACTAGTTTCCTATTTTATAAAATTGTACTTCTCAATAGTTCCGAAGTACTTGATTACCTTGTTTAATTCCTTCTTGGTTTAATATCCTGATTAACTATACTATTAAAGCATAATTTTTTTTAGGATTATGTCCCTGAATTTTCCAGTTAATTACAAAATTTGCCAGTAATTTTTAATTTCAATATAAATATTATTTATTTAAAATAAACAATTGAATATTTTCTATATTTATGGTAACTAATCTTTCTATATTTTGTGAATGATAATAGTTCTAATTTATATGCAATCTATACGTTCCATTTAATTTAAATATTTACTCGAACCATTGGTTATACTAGAATAATTTTATCTTCTATTTTTTAAAATTAAATGTAATTCTTTTTTAAATTGATATTACGTAAATTTCCTAAATGTATGTTCTTACAAAACTATAATTTTAAGTAAATTCTAATTAATAATTAATAATTATTTTTAAATTAATATTTAAAAACTTAAAATAAAATTTATTTTCGAAATCAACCTATAATAATGAATTGACATTTTTACAATTACTGTTTTCCAGGTTAATTCATCGAGTATACAAAATCTTTATCAAATAGAAACGGGTTTAACATTTAGATTTTTTTTAATTTCTATTATGAACTAACAAACAGATTAAGAATTTATCAACAAAACTAAGCGCTTAACTAAGCGCGGAAAGCGCGGATTAAAATATAGTGATTTGTTAAAAGAAATTCCAAATGGACAATCCAGTCTCAACTTAGGTGATACTCTCGCATGGCTAACGCGTAAAGTCTGTTAATTTGGAATTAGATACATAGATGCATCCACCAGCACTTCACCGTGCACTTTAAGAAAATAATGATAATCTGTTTTACATTTTTCGAAATACCTCTTTTAATACTTCTAATATATATATATATATATATATATATATATATATATATATATATATATATATATATGTTAACATGCACTTCTCTGATTGATTGTATCTTAATTAAAGTCCTATTTTGTAAAAGCACAACAATCTTTCTACTCTGCACAGTTAAATTTAAGTTTTAACCTTGTCAAAAAAAAAACCCAAAAACAGTTTTAAGATGATCGATTTTCATATCAAGTAATCTGTATTTACGATAAATTAGTATATATAAAAATGGGAATCATTCAGCGACAGCTAGATGATTGTAGATGATGTCTTTGGTATATGTGTGTCCAGTAAGGCGCCTCGTTGTATACTCATGATCAATATTATCGTGTTTACTTGTTTGTGAAGGGCACGAGAACCAGCATTGTCACTATCACATGGTTTCAATGGCAACCATACATTATACATTTATCGTTAGATTTTCCATTATTTGGAATTTGAAGGGTAAAGGAAGTTCAAATTAACGGGAACGTAGGGAAAATTTTGCGGTCAATTACTATGGAAAAGATTGCTTAAGCAAAATATTAAGAACTTATGAAGCGATTATAGTAGGTCCATCTTCTTTTATCACAGCATAATACCACTATCAATATTTCATGTATTGCAAAAGTTATGAATTTTTGAAATAAAAAAAATCTTAGCTTAAGTTTATTAGGAAAAGCTCCTTAAATATACCTCTGATCACAAAGAACATCCACAAAAGACTTCATTTTTGCAACTAGATGAAAAAAGTTTACTTCGTGTATCTAAAAACTTAGAATATTGTGACATGAAATTAAACCCAGTTACTGATTAAACCGGTCGCAACTTGTGGCAAAAGTACATATATGTCCAGCTAAATGAAAGAACAAATTAATTATTACATCCAAAAAATTCCAGATTCTAGACACAAAATACAAAATAAAATCACACGTCATATTTATAATAAATTTCATATATTCATATACTTCAGAAGCTGAAAAGGAAAATATTTTCAACTTCCTTTTACGTTTAACTCATTCAACTTTTATTTAATTAGTTGTAGTTTCCTTTAATTTTTAATGATTCTAATCATCAATCATTCATGTTCTTATTATAAAAAAATATCCCCATAATATCTCTTATGGACGCTCTTGTGCTTCCTTGAAACCATTATAAAAACCTCAATATATCCCTTGGTTTTCTCCACACTCAATTCACCCACAACATAGCTAGTGGAACAGTGTCTTCTAAAAAATGGCATCAAGCTCCATAGCCCTTTTCTTGGCTCTCAACCTCCTGTTCTTCACAACAATCTCCGCATGCGGTAGCTGCACTCCTTGCGGAGGAGGTTGCCCCTCTCCCAAGCCGAAGCCAACTCCTAAACCAACTCCAAGCCCTAGCTCTGGCAAGGGAAAGTGCCCTAAAGATACACTCAAGCTTGGTGTCTGCGCCAATGTGCTCAATGGCCTCCTCGACTTGACCCTCGGCAAGCCACCGGTCAAGCCATGCTGCAGCCTCATCCAAGGACTCGCTGATGTCGAAGCAGCCGTTTGTCTCTGCACCGCTCTTAAGGCTAACGTTCTTGGAATCAACTTGAACCTCCCAATCTCTCTAAGTCTTCTCCTCAATGTTTGCAGCAAACAAGTTCCTCCTGGCTTCCAGTGCTAAGCAACCGTATCATATGTAATTTCAATACACATATGTGTATATTTATCTTCTTGTTTTGGACAGACAAGGTGATTCTATTTACTCTTATTATCGTGTCCCTCTATATTTGTGTTCTTATTACAGTCTTCTTGTAATGGGGTTCATTGGAGCCAAATTGTCTCTATCTGGATGATCCTTAAGATTCTTGAAGTTCACAGTTCCATTATTTCCCGTTACTCTTATATTGGGGTAATTGTTGTACTATGATCCTATGAATTAATAAATCAATTATTTTTATGTTATGAATTTACTGCGGTTTCAAATTTGTATACAAGTACTACAAAAATATTATTTTGGTTTGTCTTCTACCGACATGATTAATCCTCAAAAGGATCAGATCTTCTCAAAACTGTTTGTTGTTTTCTGTCGTGGCATACAAAGGGAGAACTGTAGAGCCTCACCATCATTAATTCAATTTAACTTTTGAAAGGAAGTTATAATTTTTCATAGACGTCGCAAATTACAGTGAGTTTCTTAAGGTTTATATATACTTTATCATTACATGCACTTGATCCTATTGTTAACTGTTACAACAAATTTCATATTAGTGAAATATTTTAAACCAGATGTAATTTAATACAAGGAAAGATATAATAGATTAATATCTTAATTTGTGGCAATTACACATAAGTAATTCAAGAACATTATATACCCATTCAATATAAAATAGAAAGCTGATCACTAAACCATTATAATGCCAACAAGTTATGGGTGGTTACTTACTGCAACAAATGGTACATCATGAAATCTTAATTTCGAGACCTGGACAATGAATAATAATACACACTAAAGACGATAAATACTTATGCACATAATCAGGTGTCGGTTATATCTTGTCGGATCCTAATTCAACATAAGCCTCAGTAAAATAAGGTTTATTCTTAGTGCATGGATCTTTCGGAAGAAGAAAATCAGTCACGCTACATTATGGCGATAACATACCTAAAGATACATGAGTCAACTAAAAAAACAATCAATTAAATACAAAATTTACAGAAATAAAGATTAGATACTTTTTTAAGTATCAATGACATAAATTATAAAGGAACAGAAAATTAGGATATCACTCTGGGAGTAGGGATGGCAATTGGGCTCTCCCGTCCCGTCCCGTCCCGAACTGCTGCGGGTTCGGCTTCTGGCGGTACACGGCGGGCCTGTCCCGCGCGGGATGCGGTCCTCAAACTAGCTGCCCAATCCCGTACCGCGAAATATGCAGGCCATGGGCGTCCGCTGACATCGAATATTACATTGCTTGTTTCTACATGCACAAACAAACATAGACAAGAATTGAGTTTCAACTTGCAATGATCGAGCATACTCTTACAAGATCAATACATTAAGCTTATACAAAACAAATGTTTTTATTATCATTTATGATGGCTTGAAGAAGCTCCACTGGTGCAGATCAGAGACGCTTGGGAGATCGGAAGCATCATCGACCCTGAAACCACCATCAACGAGCTCCATAATGTCTAATCCTCTCTCTCTCTCTCTCTCTCTCTCTCTCTCTCTCTCTCTCTCTCTCTCTCTCTCTCTCTCTCTCTCTCTCTCTCTCTCTCTCTCTCTCTCTCTCTCTCTCTCTCTCTCTCTCTCTCTCTCTCTCTCTCTCTCTCGGTGAAAGCTGGAGACTTGAAAATCCTTTAACCCATCCCGCTTTTGGCCCGTCCCGCTTTGAGCCCATCCCTTTGAAATCCTTTTCTGGCTTATCAAATGGAGGCCCAATCCCACCCCGCAGCAAGCCTTTACGGGCCATGCCCGCAGTCCAGGTCCTTGATTGCCATCCCTATCTGGGAGCATCAAATCCTGTACAACTTTGCAGTTTTGAAACTGCAAAAAAAAGCATTTCAATTATGTTCTGGACGAAACATTTCAATTTGTTAAAAAAAATAAATAAATAAATCTATACTTTTCGACCGAAAATACTTTGATTATAGTTAAATGGCAGTTTATTTGCGCCGCGAGTACAAGAAAATATCTTAGAAGACACTCTGTCTCAAACTGTGGTCGCGGGGGTCTGACGTTTCGATCAGTCTTGAAAACGTTGTGTCCTTATTATCATTGTCTTCATGCTAAGACCACCCACAATAAGGGTGTTGAATCTTGTTGAACCTCTTCCAACGAAAGTATTGAAATTTTAGAACAAATCTATGTGGTGTCAATTGGGTTGGGAAAAAATTGTTGGACACAGATTTTTTAGTTTTTATTTTCATCCAATAATTCAAACTCATTTATACTATAATAGAATTTCTTTAAAAAAATAAATATTATATCAAAATTCATGATTTTTCAAATCTATAAATAAAAACTAATTTCATCTCATTTGGATACAGAAAAACGTCATTTTTATTATAATCAACTATTTTACTTGTTTTGATAATATTAATTTTAGTATTATTTTTAAAAAATAAGGTAGGTATATAAATAAAATAAAAACATCATCGCATCAGTATAACATCAAAGATCATCGCTAAAGATCATAACTCATCCAGCTATTTATTCGTGAAATCCTGGAAGCTCTTTGGAAAACAAATTGAAAATATTTAATGGCTATATATATTTATTTATTTTAAACAACAGTTTGATTACAAAGTATACATAAATATATTACTTATATAACTGGAAACTATAATTTTGCAAATGGAAATATGACATCAACTTCTCCGGGAATTTAATCTACTAAAATTGAAAATAATGAAAAAAAAAGAGAATGAGGTAAGTTTTTCATTTAAGAAAAAACTAGAACGTTTTAGATATTTGTATGACACATGTGTTTACTTTAGATTGTTTAATTTGCTTTTTACTTTATAAATCAAATAACCAAACTAAAATACATTAACGATATTAATATATATATATATATGTGGATGAGATAATTAGAAGAATGTTTTACAAATGAACACATGATGTGATATGTAGTCTTATGAAAATTGGAAGCTACCAACTGTGAACAAAATGACAAGCTCTAATCAGTACGTCTTAAAAAATTTAATGACCTTAGGTAAGATATAAAAAAAAGACCCTTTTAAAAGTTTTTTTCAACCTTTATTTATTATATTTACTTAAATTAAAGCAAACAAATTGTGGTATTCAAAGAAAAAATTAAAAATGAGTTTTTGTGTGTAAATTAGGTTTTGTTAATGGAAAATTGAAAATAGTGCAGTATAGTTTTTTTCTTCTTATTGTATTTAAATTATAAGTTTAGTTAATCATGGACTTTTTATTATAATTTCATAATTAATTGATATTTAACAAACAAAAATAGACCTTTTTAATTTGTAAAATAATACTAAAAATTTTTTTAGACCTATTGGACCCATGGCAATTGTTGCCATGAGTTAGAGTCGGCACTGCTCTAATATAGTTACGCCAATGAGTACAGTATTTTGAAGCCAAAAGGTGATTCCTGTAATTATGAACACATGCATAATATTCCATATGACGATCAAATATAAGATCTAAGCGATCGACAGTACACAAATACGATTCTTTTTCATGAATGAAGAATCTAGTGAAGGAGAGAATTAAGAGCAAGTTATAAGATATCTTTCGGTCGTCACATGGGACAAGGAAGGAAGGGAGTGGACACAAAAAGGTGTTATTTTGTTTTGTTTAGTTTTTTCGGGAGAGTAGTCACGACATTCAATAAAAGTTGAAAGATTCCAAACCATGTATGGTCGCAAACCACATGCATTCGAGAGAGAAAATTATAATTATCATTATAACTATAAATATAATTAGAAAATGATATAATTATCATTATAATTAGAATTATATTATAATTATAATATATATATATGTGTGTGTGATTGGTTACAGAGTTATTAGTTGTATAAACACTTAAAAAGCCCTTTCTCAAAAAAAAACACACTTAAAAATAAAGTTGGGTTGAGATACGCGCGAGTTTGCTCATGTATATAAATCGATACGTAGCTAATTTGTAAATTTATATACTTTTGTCAACTGTGAATATATATTTGGTTTATTGTAAAAATAATGTTAAGAATGTTTGAGGTTCCAGTTTCAGCATTCAGTTGGCTTTCATTACAATCTGTGTCGTCAAGGATTTTCTGTCACGGTGCATAGCCTGTCAATTCAGAGTTGGGTGGTCCCTTAGGAGCAATTATGAATTATATGGATGCATTATGCATATTGCATATATTGATCCCGTGAACTCTCTTTGTTTTCTTCCGTTCAATAAAAATCTTATATATTACATATAATTTGTGTATCTATAAGAATGTAAGCAAACTCCACCGGTTAGAATCCAACAGATGGAGTGAGTCTAATCAATTTTACTTGGTAGATAGATTAACTTTTAACTTTTTCATTATATAATGTTTTACCAATTTTCAGACTTTTGGCATTTTTGCCTTGTTTATTACATTAAATATTCAACACTTACTACAAATGAAAATAAACAATAACAATATAATTTTAGGGTTTATGGTTTTAACCTGATAGCAAAGTTGTATTTGCTACAAGTATATGATACCTCTATAGTGTAACCATCGCGACCTGAAATTCGAAGCAATTTTTTTGTTCAAAAATTCGTAACAGCTTCCTACAGTTTTGAACTAATTGAAACAATTTTTATTTAAACAGGAATAAATATGTAATATAAATGGCGTATATATCGTTGATTTCATTTTCTCATACGGCATTCCATGAGAATTGCAATGTGGGCTTTTGGTGACATTGTTTAGTCTAGTGTAAAATCTACTGGTATCTCGCAAGTTGACTAAATTAGGCCCAAAAGCCCACACCCTAACTATAAAAAAGTTTCGCCTAAGTGAATTTTATAGACTGGGCCGAACATATGACTATAACACTATTCAGCCTATATGGTATCAAGTATTGGCAAAAACACTGGGTCACATTGATTTGATACTTAGGTGACATTGTGTTGCGTTTGCAGTGAGAAACTTATCTACGGTAATTGTTAGCATAAACGCCAGTACATAAAGATATTGTATGAAAAACTTATAAATGTTGCATAGATGAAAGTAAATAACATAGTTTTTTTTTTTTCATATAGCAAACGCAAACTGAAACGATTTTAGTAATCCATGTTCTTAGTTTGTACTCTTCATGGGGTTAAATTTTGGTTTGTACTTTGTAACTAAAACCAAACATGTAAACAATGTAGCAATTAACAACTATCAAAACTCCCAAATATATCATTTCATCATAACCAAATATCATTTCATCATAACAAACGATAGAAAATACTTATGAAATTTTGCCAAGTGATCTTTTTTAAACAACGAAATGAGACCAAAGATGGTCATATATTGTTTCTTCCTCTTTACTCCTCGGCCTTCTCGGCGGCGACTTCACCAGCAGCGACAACTTCCTCTGACTCAGTCTTCTCCTCCTCCACAACCGCCGGAGTTTCAGTCACTACCTCCTCCTTCTTTTCTATCTTTGCCTCCTCCTCAGCCACCGGAGCTTCCGTCTTCTCTTCTTCTTGTGGCTCTTTTGTTTCTTCATCTTTTTTCTCTGCCTCTTCCACAACCACTTCTTTGCTCGTTTCTAAGACTGGTGCTTCGGCTTCTTGTTCTGTAACGGCGGCTGGAGCAGCAGCAGATTCTGTCGTGGCGACGACTTCTTCCGGCTGTTTAGTCTCCACATCTGGCTCCTCCACTGCCTTTGCTGGTACCTCAACGTTCTCTGCTGCTGGAGAAATCACTTGTTCAACCTGGAAGCAAAGGTACACACTTAGTAAAGAAAAACTGTCTCCCGTTTTTATCAGATTAAACGGCGGGTAGGCGGTTGCATTTGGCCTGCAGCAGGATGATGTTTCTATTGCTGATCGTTTGTATAGAAATATTCATTAAGCAAGCTAATCGGTTGTATAAATAATTATCTAACTAACATCAACATGGAAAATTAATTATAGATAGAAATTTAGAATTTGAGTAGTATATATATATATATATATAATTATATAAACTTAATTTCATACCTCAACGGTGGCCATTTCGAAACGACAAGCTAAAGATGATAGATATAAAGAGAAATAGAAGACAAGTAAAATGTATTTGATGCTTTGGTGAGTGAAGAGCTTTGATCAAGAGAAGTTCTATTTATAGTAGAAGCAAATGCTTTATGATAATATTTTTTAAACAAAATATATATTTCAAAATACATTTTTAGTTGTCAACATTGTCATTAAAGAAACATGATGATGAATATTGCACATGAAAGCATCTTTCTCCTATATAAAAGAACTTATGTACTATTTTACACCTCATGCCATATAGAAAATCACTTAACCATTAGTACTCAAGCTGTAATTTTTCTATAAAAAAAGAAAAAATTCTTCTATCTTTTCAACTAAGAACTTGAATTCTATTTATATTAATTATATTTAATATTAGATTTTTAAAAGTTTGTTCTCTTCTTATGTGACTTTAGTGAACGTTACAACAAACCTTCCATGTTATTAATGTTAATCTTATTAAAATGAACGTTACAACTTATCGGGTTAACGTTAAACTCTTTTAGGTTGCAGTCAAACTTGCATTGATTAACGCCTGCGAAAGCATCTTTATTCTATTGATTAGCCAAATGATCAATGTTGTATTCACTAGCTGTGACGTTTGAACTCTATAATATACTAACCTTTTTTGTAAACTATAGATACTTTTTTGACTAAAGATATTAACCTCTTGTATGTCTAATTTTAGTCGAGTCGCTGTGGTGTAGATTAGATTGCTCTTTGAAATTTAACTGTGCCCAATTTAAACAGCATTGATATTTAAGATTATTTACAAAAAAAATATTTAAGATACAATAATTTTAAGTTATTTGGATGGTTACTAATCCTTTAATCTTTCTATCAACAGAATGTTCAGAATATATAACTTTGTAGATTAAAGTTTATAGAATTCACAAAAATAGAGGGAGCTATTAATTTATAGACTATGATAGGTTTTAGAATGCCCAATATATATTTAGGTTTTAGTTTTGCATATATATCGAGCTAATTGCGAATAAGATAGTTTTCATTTCCCCCACTAAAGTTTATAGAATTCACAAAAGATAGATTAAAGTTTATAGAATTCACAAAATAGAGGGAGCTATTAATTTATAGACTATGTTGGGTTTTGGAATGTCCAATATATATTTAGGTTTTAGTTTTGCATATATATCGAGCTAATAGCGAATAAGATAGTTTTCATTTCCCCCACTAAAAGAAAAAAAAATATACAAGAAACAGGCCACGTACTCACATGATCTGTAAAGATATGGCCAGCAGAAAAGCTGGTAAAAAAGGGTTGGACGGCTAGGATGACCCATTAGTGGGTCCCATTTATTGTATAATTTTAATTGATAATGAACATAACTAGTAACGCACCCTGACGACAAAAAAAAAAAAACGCACCCACCAATAATGCAGAAGGGATGATGTTACAAGATCGGAAATTTTAGGTAGAGGGGAAAAACAGTACAAGATTAACACAATAATGCATCCATAACTATACGTCGAAGTTCCAGAAATGTTAATTTCATCAGATATGATAAATAAGTAGCAATGTCATCACGTCGTCTGTCCATATCTTGATCTAAATATAATTCCGTCATTGCCATTTCGTAATTTAAAGGCATACATCTACTTCATAATAATCTATAGAGATAAGGTAAACTTTGTAGTTTAAAATTTTGAGCTATAACCTTTTTTCTGGTGCGTGGGACCAACCTGCATTGATTTTTTGTTTTGAAACAATACCACATTTATTTAAGATGTTGATGACCATCTTCAAGTAAAATTGAAAATGACCTTCCATGAGAACTTTCAAATATCACTAGATCATCAGTCACTTTACAATATCATGTCTTAAAAAGCTAGAGATGTATTGGAAAATGAAGGGAAATTTTTTGATGTGATTAATAAATATTTGTAACGTAAATCTAAAAAGATTGTTTTTAAAATCTAAAAAAAATTGTAATAATAATTCACGTTTGGTGTCTCAATTATGATAAAAGGTCCCATGTCTTGAACATGTGTAATGCTACTGAAGCATATACATGTCTCTAGAAATATATATACGTTTGATTCTAGGCCGTTAGTTTAGAAATAGAGTCAAATATGAAGATAGAAGACTCATATTTTGTAGGGTTGGTTTCGAAAGAATGAAAATCTCCCAAAAATTAGCAAAAATAAAATAAAATATCTATATACTTTTTTAAAAGGGAAGAGAATCTTTTTTGTTGCCAAATTGTTGGCACTTGGAGCTTGACGGTGAATCGGTGATGAACTTTTTTGGGAATCTCTTTTAAATTAAACTAGGGAAGCAATTACAAGTGTCAGTTAGAGAGGATCCGATTTTGCCTGTCCTGAGTCTGAAAATGCTCAAAAAAATATTTGGCCCGACTTTGATTTCCACAAGGTAGCTAGAGTCAATAAGCAGGATGAGTATCAAACTCGGATGCAGTAGGAATAATAAGTAAAAATTTAGCGTGTTTAGGAATTTTTTTACTTTATCAGTTCAAATATATGGATTTAGTTTGACTGAATTTAATTTACTTCATTAGTTTTTTTTTTGTCTCTATGAGGCAACCTCTTGAATGTGTATATTGAGATGTACTTGCATGCATGTATATATTCAGTTGTACGTACGTATACATAGATAATTATATTATTGTACCAAGAGAATGAATCATGTGAACGGGAAGGCTATAAGTCTTAATTAAGGATCATCACATGAACTATTCTACAAACCCTATATTTAAAAATTCCTCCACAAGAAACACCAAACGTTTATCTCTTTCTTTGTCTATCTTTTAATTCTCTCTTTTCTTCGTCTTGTTATTTTCGTCTCATATAACAAACAAACCCTTTAAACGACTCTCTTTATTATTTCTGACTTTTGTTCTTTTTGAAGTTTTTTTGTTGTCATCTCATTATATAACTATCTCCTGGAAATCATATCGAATCAAAACTCAACGGTTGAGTTTATAGGATCCAATTTAAATCAGAGAACCAATAAAGATCAGGAAAACAAAGATGGGTTCCAAAGATGAGGACAAGAAAGCCGAAAAGTCTTCAGAAGAGCCAAAAGGGACATGGGACCTTAAGCAGAAGTAACAGTCACAGTTCTTTATCTCCTACAGAAGATGATGACGAAGACGAAGACAAGAATCTTGAACTTGGTCCCATGATCGCTCTCAAAGAAGCTAGAGAAAGACAAGGTTATTAATTTGATCTCTCCTGTTCTGTTTACATATGGTATGCCGCTAAGTTAGTCCACAAATGAATTATATATTTGTGTTTCTGTTTGACATATATAGTACTGTGTGAATTTGTTTTCAGAATCTACACGACAATCTAGTCACTTTTTCTACAACTGAAAAAATGTTTAGGATGATGAAAGCTTGAGGAGATGGAAAGAACAACTTCTAGGCATTGTGGATCTTGAGGAGGTTGGAGGTAAAACCAAATTCCAATACCCGGTTTATATGTACGATTTAATAGCAAATATATTCAGGTTAGAGAGATATCCCATTGATTAAAAATCATTGTAATTCGTACCCAAATTCCAGACGGCTCTTGTCTTATGTATAGATTAATAGTTTTAGAGTAAACAAATATATATCATAAGATAAGGCCAAGGTACAAAAGATGTCATTGCTTAGACTTAGATAAATAAGATTAATTGATATGTTTGAATTCACTAATTATCCCAAAGGCCACATTGAATGTTTTCTACTTGTAAATTAGACTTGTAATGTTTTAATAGAATAACAAAATTTATATACAGAGACTCCGGATCCGGTGGTAAAGATAATGAACTTAACAATTAGGTCACTGGATAGAGAAGACATGGTACTGACGATCCCTGAAAACGGAAAACCGACATCGAAAGGACCATGGTTTACTCTTAGAGAAGGCTCTAATTAAGTACACTCTCGTGTTTATAACTTTCCGTGTGACCAACAACATTGTGTCCGGTCTCCGGTACAGCAATACGGTTTGGAAGACCGGAATCAAGGGTATTTTCATATTTCCACCCACTCATGTATTTTACAATATTAGTTACAATAAAATTTAGTTTGAAGCCTTTTCTCTGATTTTTGTTTTTACTCTTTTACTGAGAACAGTCTATGGTAGAAAGCAGATGTTAGGAACGTTTAGTCCACAGGCTGAACCGTATAATGTTTGAAGAATCGACACCGTCTGGTATGCTTGTTAGGGGCTCCTACTCCATTAAATCTAAGGTACCAAAAATCAAATAGTTTACCCTTTTTATCATGCATACATATTTATTAAAAACTCTGAAATGACGTTTATATACATAAAAAATTGATGCCACTGAAAGAGCCTTTTCATCATAGTGTTAATCAAAACATACATGATACCATTTCATATTCTGAAAAATTAGAATTCTCTCTTCAATACTCTCAATTGCATGCTTTGAATGGCAAATAAAACAGCATTAAGTACATTGGAAAATTACTGCGTTTTTATTCTTGATAGTTTTTTGTTTGCTAAAAGATTACTGGTAACATCTCAAAATTACATTGGAAACGATTGCATTTTATAGTTATTTCTCTCTTGATAGTTACAACTCTTTTTGTCTTGTAAATGTATTTCAGTTCGTCGATGACGATAATAAGTGCTACTTGGAGAACAACTATACCTTTGACATTCGCAAGAATTGGCTGTGATCCATCACATAAGTTACCCGAAGACGAGACACATATTATATTATTCATTATTTTGTTTCTATTTGCTCTAATCTAAACTTGTTCTTAATTTATGTATGTTCATATATATGGTTTAAAAAATAAATTTTAAAAATTTCATAATTTTACTAAACATTTCTATGAGGTCCTTAGAGAAAACCTTGTATTCTGCGGAATATTTATTAAAAATAAACTGAATTCCGTTTGACATATACAATTTTACCAAAACTCAGTTGTCGTCAGCGGAATATTTATCTACAATTTCTCTATGTTACCGGGTAATACTATATGTTCTTGTGAATCTTGTCAACCTGAAACTTTTAATATATGTAGATTGATGTAATAAAAAGACAGAAGAAAGAGCTTCTTGAGGAAAAATGATACTAGAAGAGAGCATTTAATTCATCTTTTACTCTTGTGGAAGTCACTAGATACCAACCTAGTCGACAGAAATATTTTCTTATATCTTGACAAAACCTCTGCTCCCTCCGTTCCATAATATAAGAAGTTTTGCTCCAATGCACAAGAATTAAGAAATTTACTTTTTACAAGACAATATCATTAATTAATGTAAATCAAATATAAATTAACCAATCACAAATAATGTAATAAATTGCTATTAGTTTATCAATTTTCAATAAAGTTAAAGTACTTTAAAAGTATCAAAATTTTCTATATTTTAAAACATCAATATTTCTCTAAAACATCTTATATTGTGGAACGGAGGCAGTATGTGATAAAGAAAAATCATGACAAAACCTCTATATAAAGAAAGTCAATAACATTCTCAAAGATATCAAACTAATTCCAACTTTCTCCCAAACTAAAACAAAACTGAAATTCAACATGAACAAGACCTACAAGTTTCAAACCCTCTTCTCTTCTCTCATCTTCCTCGTAATCCTCTTAACACTCCTCCTGTCGATTTCAAGAACCGACGCCGTCAGCTCCGGTGGTGGCTGCCGATATCCGCCATCACAAAACAGCTGCAAGACATGCATGGCGGAGCAGATGAACTACAACTGTCCTAAGTGCGTGCCGGTACTCCGATGCATGGCTCGTTGCCTTTGGGGCGGTGTGTCTCAGCGGACATGCACCACTTCATGCGGCTGCGACACCGTCGCCAAGCCGTCGCTGCTGGACTGCAAACGCTGCGTTTCTAGGTGTAAGTGTAGCTGCGCGGCTTAGGAACTAATCGACTTAGTACTCTCTTTGATGTTGAATAACGTGTTAAATGTTGGATCTTTGTCTTTTATGCTATATATGCTGAATGTCACCTATATATTTCACATATCGTATATACTCAGTGTTAGTAACTCAACAATCTTTTTGTGTCAGAGTGGTAGCGTATCTTTATTAGAAACATTTTCGCAAGTTAACACTGAAAAACTGTCTTGTAAGAAACTTCACTGCAACTTAACCCTGTAAAAAGCAAGAAACCATCATCTATATTTTGTGCAAATATGTATACTAATTTGGATAAATTACTGTCCTTTATTTGACAGCAATCACTATTTAAAACCAACGATAATATATTTCTTACATTAATATGGATCCAAATTTTGAGATTTAGGGCCGTATTATTCATTATAAGTTTCATCAGTCCCCTGGTATACAAAACACTACGTGGCGTTTTCATAAGGAGAAGACGACACGTAGTCCGTTTACATACTCACAAAACGACGTTAGTAAATTTGACAGAACATAGACTACAGAGTACAAAAAAGACATAAAAGAGATAAATCTATCGTACGAAGTTGTCGGAAAAAAAAGATAAAAAATCTACAGTACGCCGGGAAATTTACCGCCGTCATTCTCTGACAAATCTCTGGAAACACCTGAAACCCAAATACTGAGCACAGAACCTCTCCATCTCATCGCCCCCTCTCTCCCTACACATCTCCTCCTCCACCGCTTCTTCCCAGTACACAGGCCACGCGCCGCCTCGTCCGTCGTCATCGTAGTTAGACCACCACTGACTCTCGTCTCTAGCCTCCGATATCGCGTCCAGTATCTCCTGCATCCCCACGATCTGACGGCTCACCTTCCTCCGAGCTTCTCTGATCGCCGGATCCAGACCAGGAACAGAGTCGAGTTTCAGAAGCAGAGACATCAGCGTCTCGTTCATCCTCAGCCGTTCCTTCTCGTCGGTCCTGATGGCGTCTACGGTCTCCTGCCGTTGGATCGTGCTCTGTGCACGATCGGCTTCCCGATGGACGGACGAGATTGTTCTGTAGAGGGCTCGGATCTTGTGAGAGCGGTAGCCGGACTGGATTCGTGCTGCGGCTGTGTCGGCGGAGGTGTTGGTCGTGGCGGTGGCTTTCGCAGGCGGAGGTGGGGTTGGGGTTTCGATCGGGATCTCTCTGGTTGCTGGAGGGGTAGTATGGTCATTATAGAAAGTGTGGATAACGGTGGTTGTTGTTGCCGACGATGAGAACTTCCTTGAACGTTTCATTTTTTTCTTATGTATTTTTTTTTCTGACGGTGGTTGTTATTGACTCATATATAGTAAACTCGTTAAGTAATTTTTTTTTCCACTCAAGAGTTAATTTGTAAAAGACCAATAATGATTGAAAGTTTCTGTCCAAGTGACCGACCGTTGCTAATGGACCCGTTCACACTCAGTGATAAGCTTTTATATAGAAAGCGTTGTCTTCTTTATCAAAGATTCAATAACATATAATAAATGAAATAAATTTATAACTACTGGAAGTGAATTTCTAAACGTACATTGTGCATCGCCGGCAAAACATCAAGGCAGTGAAGGTAATATTTACCGGCGAAGTTTTTATCTAGACATATGATTATAATAACATATAAATTGGGTATATCCAACTAAATATCTCTATATTTTATTGTCAAAGAGATGTGTATATTTTAGGTTATTATATATACTCCATTGCTGCTAATGCAGCTCTGTATTAGGGGAAAACAAAATATCCAAAAGAAAAATATGGAAATACAAAATAACTGGAATGTTTTTTTATATAAATAAACCAAACACACAAATTAAAGTCTCGCAGCCAAAAGAATAAAATTGTGAGTAGTCGTTATAATCATAAGGCAATGCATTTTTTGATTATTTGAAACTAGTAGTAAGAGGGAGGAGGAGGAGACGAAGCATACGAGACACTTGGAATCGGTGGTAGAGACGTGTCAGAGTAGGAAGGAACCGGCGGTGGTGACGATGTGTATGAATATTCAGGTGTTGGTTCGTAAGTCGGAGGTGCTTGTGGTTGTGGAGGATGGCTTTCTGTACATCCCTTTGCTGGTGGTGGAGACTGGGTTGGTGAATAGTAGTTATCAGTTGGTGGTGGAGGACTTGGTGTTTCCGATGGATAGTATACTGTTGATGGTGGTGGTGGACTTTGTGTTTCTGAGGGATAGTAAACCGGTGTTGGTGGTGGTGGACTTTGTGCTTCTGGTGTATAGTAAACCGGTGTTGGTGGTGGTGGACTTTGTGCTTCTGGTGTATAGTATACTGGTGTTGGCGGTGGAGGGCTTTGTGTTTCCGGTGCATAGTATACTGGTGTTGGCGGTGGAGGGCTTTGTGTTTCCGGTGCATAGTATACTGGTGTTGGCGGTGGAGGGCTTTGTGTTTCCGGTGCATAGTATACCGGTGATGGTGGTGGAGGGCTTTGTGTTTCCGGTGCATAGTATACCGGTGATGGCGGTGGAGGGCTTTGTGTTTCCGGTGCATAGTATACTGGTGATGGTGGTGGCGGACTTTGTGTCACCGGTGCATAGTATACAACAGGCGGTGGCGGAGATGATTCAGGACATGGTGGTGGTGGACTTGGAGGAGGTGGAGGTGGAGATGAGTATACATATGGTGGAGGAGGAGATGAGTACACGTAAGGTGGTGGTGGAGGAGGAGATGAGTATACGTAAGGCGGTGGAGGAGATGATTCAGGACACGGCGGTGGTGGACTTGGAGGAGGCGGAGGTGGAGATGAGTATACATAAGGCGGTGGTGGGGACGAGTATACATAAGGCGGAGGTGGTGGAGACGAGTACACGTAAGGCGGAGGTGGAGGAGGTGAGTATACATAAGGCGGTGGAGGAGATGGTGATGGTGGTGGTGGTGGAGGGTAAGCACGAACAGTAGGCGACATCTTGGACAACGGTGGTGGAGGCGGAGAGTATGCTCTCACGGTAGGCGACATCTTAGACGACGGTGGTGGAGGCGGAGAATAAGCTCTCACCGTAGGTGACATCTTAGACGATGGTGGTGGAGGCGACTTGTAAACGTAAACCGGTGGAGGGAGTCTCCTGACAACAGGTGACATCTTGAACGTAGGTGGCGGTGGAGAGAAAATATTATAACAACCAAACTTACTACAATCAACAGGACGAGCCAGCAGAGATAAACACTCCTTAACCGATCTCTGACGAGCCATACCGGTTAAACAGTTCATGGAGCCGTTCACAATAGCATCGGCCACCGATCGAGCCGCACATATAGGAGCACGACCGGTGAAGAAGTTGGAAGCGTAAGTGAAGTTCTCAAGGTTAGGAAGCTGGCAGATACTCGGAGGAATGATTCCCGTGAAGCCATTGTTAGCCACGTGAAGCTCTTCTAAACTCTTCATGTTACCGACGCTAGACGGTAACGGACCACGTAGACGGTTTGAACTGATGTCGAAAACCGTCACTTTCTTGAGGTTACCTATCTGAGGAGGTAAACAGCCGGTTAAGTTATCGTTGGAGAGGATAAGCTCGTTGAGTGTTTTCCCCATTTGACCGATACTTCCCGGTATGCATCCTCCAAGATCATTGTCCGCAAGTACCAGAGCAGAGACCGGAGAGTTCCCCATGTTCTTGGGGATCCCAAACCGGAACCTGTTATGGTTCAAGAAGATAGCGTCGAGCTTTTTATCGAAGAGCTTCCAAGGGATCTTGCCTTCGAACTCGTTGTAGCGGAGATCCAAGAACTTAAGGGAAGGCAGAGAGAGGACAACCTTAGGGAACTTACCGACGAACCGGTTGTTGCTAAGATCAAGCTCGTAGAGAAGCTTCATGCGGTTGAATGTGAGAGGGACTTCACCGCAGAAACGGTTTGAGTTAAGGTGGAAGAGAGCGAGATCGTAAAGGAGACCAAGCTCGGAAGGCAAGTAACCAGCCATGTCGGCATGGTTAAGGTCAATGCCTGCAACCACTCTTGTTTTGTTGTATGCGCCAGGAAGAGGAGCGCAGTAGATTCCATTGTAGGAGCAGACATCTGAGCCGTTCCAGTTGGCTGTGAAGTTGAAAGGGTCAGAGAAGATTGCTTGTTTCCATGACTGGAGAGCGATGTAGGCTTCACGTAGCTTAGGGTTCTCAAACTTCAGTTTCGGGTCTACTTTGATATGACCACCCAAGCCACTTTCAGCAGCTTTGATCTGTAGTAAACAAACGGAAAAGAGAAAAAGGAAGAAAAAAACACGAAGAGGATGGAACTGCATTTTTTTTCTATGGGTCAAGAAACCCACCTTTTACATATTATGAACATCTATTATCTCTATGAGCTCCATCTTTATAAAACAGTTTAGAAACTCAAAGTCGTAAGTTTCGTAACTCTTTCTATCTCTCTAGTTGTCCTTATTTTTTTACTGAATTTGTCAAAATTAGTGACATGGTTACACGTCGAGGAAAACGTAGAGGAGACTAAAAAGAGCTGACCTTTGCGCAGATATAAAACCATCGTCACTGATTTTCACAAACTTGCAGGCACGTTCTGATGCCTGAAGAATAAAATAGTTAGCCGTCAACGTTTATTTAATCATATAAAATATGATTAGATGCGTTTATAAATCAAAATGACATTACTGCACGATCCATGACAATAGAAGCGGTCAAAGAAAGATATACCTGCTCGCACGACCAAATGTGAACGCATGTCTGTCACAAAAACGTGTATATCTATCATCATTCCCCTAGATTTTTCAACAAACATATATACCAAGTTTATTCCTATGTTTATGAGTAGTTGTTCACCAGTTGATAAGTTCTCCAAATGCGAGCAACAAGCATACACTCAATTCTATATCTTCTTCCAGTTTGTTGAATAATCCGAATAACGTGATCCTTACCTCTCTGTTTTCGTTTATTTATAGTGTTTGCAAAGCGACATTATCTTTAACATAATAACAAGAAATCTTATAAGAGACACTCGGAAAGAAAAAAATTTGGTTGTCTGGTACAAGATGCTGGTATGAGTTCAGCTTGCTGACACAACATCAAGCATGGAATATAAAATCACAGAAAAAGTTGTGTACTCGTCTGATCAAACCAATTATACAGAAAATCAAACGTTGATGTATCTTCCACATAAAATGAGGTGCCAGAACTTCCATGGCTAGGTACCTCCACGGCCAGACATTCGTTTTCTCCCTAAATAGTTTTACTGTCCTAGATTGTATAAAAGAATTTTTATGAAGATTCATAATATTTACTTTCAAATAGTGTAGCAAGGATTGTTAAGGCAAATCATATGTTTTTACCTATTTTGCATGTTCTGGAGATTGATCCAAGGTGATGCATAGTCCAAAAAACATAGAGCAAAGTAGCAAACAATGTCCAATGTCGATCACCCTTGAATCTCCATAGCTATAAAGCCTATAACATCCAACGTTTTAAGAACTCAGCCGAATGCTTAATCAAGGTAAAGATGAAACCAAAGAAAATGATGATACAGACAACAACCACTTGACATTATTCCAATACAAGATTATCATGATGAATTGTCATTGTCCTCAGGTCAAAGGTTACATGCTATATTAGAAGGCCAGGCCAGAGCCTTATGCCAATTGAGCAACATAGGTTTTAGAGTTTGCAAAGGAAGATAACTGATTTGTGGCTTTGAAGTTCAGCCCAAATTGCACAAACCAATCAATATAGGCCCACAAAAAAACGTGTTTCTACAATCTCGAAACGTGATGAAACTATCTTTTGATGATTGGTACCTGATGATAATTTGAGATTTTTATAAGAATAAATCAGAACCAAAGACTAGTGCCATCACGTGTAATGGATAAGCCTATAATCCGCATCAAGCATTGCCGCTGATAATTTAATATATTCACCTACTAATTGCATGACCAACTGAAAAATAAGAAAAAGAAACAAATGAACAAAGATAACCTTAGATACGATGAACCTAGTCAACTTATCAGATTCATTGAATCTGGACGTATTTGTGGTTTACTCTACTTCTAGTTTCCGCGTCAGACCAAGATAATGCAGGGAACAAATCTACTGAAGTGACATAAGGGGAAGATGAAGAAGATGAAGATATAATCACAGTCTAACTTGCTTTGGGTACACGTGTCGATGCGCTACTGGTTGTGGATGAAACTTGTAAGAGCAAGGTTATCAACAAGGACATTTCCTTGTCCTTGAAGTATTTTATCAATTTTTTTTTACTTAAGGACAATTGTGAAGGACAATTGTTTGTGTGTTGATTATTGGTTGTCCTTGTTAAAAGTCCTAAGCTTATTTTAATAATATTTATTTTTTCAATTAATATAGAAATGATACATTTTAAATTAAATATTAAAAAAAAGTTTACATTGATAAGAACAGAAAATAAAATACAAAAAAAATTCAAAAAAAAAAAGAAACAAACATTTTTAAATTATAAATTACATGTTATTTGGAAGATGTCCAAATTTAGCCCATATATTTTCGACCAAATCTTTTTTCAAATTATGATGGGTTTGTCTGTTGCGAACGCTTGTTCGACGTTCAATTGCATCGTTGATAGGGGAAGGATTATTGACGGAAAAAGTATCCTCTTCAATTTCTTCTACTCCAGGAACCACATATTGTGTCCTTGATGGTCTCTCATCCTCGACAATCATATTATGGAGGATGATACATGCTTTCATAATATTTCCTATTCTTTCTTTATCCCATAAATGAGATGGATTTCTGACGACGGCAAATCTATCGCCGCTGGGGAGAACGAGAGACTCGTCTGCTGGTCGAAAATACCCAATTCGATTTTGCCCTAACCAAACGCTTCGTCCATTCAGCTCTCGACACGTTGCACCGAAGGACAAAAAAAAATGTATGCTAGCGAACGACATTCGCGACGCGTCCTTCTCATTTACTTCTTTTTTTGATTTATTTTAAATAAAAAAAATGCTATCGACCGGTGTATCATACACCGATAACCTTGGTCTAATGGAGTTAGAACATCATTATTGTTAAAAACTCTTTCATTATTTAATCTATAGTATAATATCGATATGATTAAAGTTGATGGTTAACTTTAAAAATAGAAAAAAAACTAAGGATAAATGGATGCAGAATATTTTAAAAAGGTTGGAAGGTTTATCAAAAGAGAAATACTATCATGACTGTTCTTTTTTTCTTTTATTATTTTTATAATGAGATGTTTGCAAATATATTAACGATAATAATGGTTTAAAGTTTAAAATTCCGTTCAATCCCTTTATTAAAAAAATAGATGTATAAATCTTTAATGTTTAATTATTCTGATTTCCTAAAAGTGATTCGCTTTGAAGTGAATGTATTTGGACGCTATTGAGGTTCTAAAAATTAATCAACCAGAACATCCCAAAACTGTAATTAACTTAAAAGGATGTATGGTTTCTCCGTTACAAAACGCCGTTAATCCCGTATTCACCATCATTTCACCACCATGTTGCCACTTTTTACCATTTTGTCGTTTACTCCGTCAAATAGTCAAAAGGCTTTGTCAACACGATGAAAACATCACTAAATAGTAAATATAATATTCACGTGTTTCAAAAAAAAAAAATCATGTGTATATATAACAATTCGCCGAAGAGAGGAGAAACAATGAAAAGGGCATAAAATGGTAGAGATTCCGAGAAGATTAAACAGATTAGCTGCGGCTTTTGAAGTTGAGGCGGCGCGTGAACGTCCGCCGTGCGATAGCAGCAGCGGAAGCGATCACTTTCCGGATGAGACAGCCGATCTTTGGGATCTTGTCGAATCTTTTATGGACAGCGAAGTGAAAGCTTTACCCGAGGATGTTCCTGAGGCGGCAGATAACGATGATAAGTCTGACGTTGATGATGATTATGAAGATGTGAAGGAGAGGTTACGGGAGATTCGTGAAAATCTCGGTGGCGGCAGAGAGCGGAGGAGAATAATTGAGGAGGTAGTCAAAGCAAGTGAGTTCGTCGGAGAAAAACGCCTCTTGATGGCTTATTTACGTGACAAAGGTTTCGATGCAGGTACTAACACTAATGCTCTCTTTATATTTGTAGGAAAATTACATTTGTATGTACTTGGTTTTGAGGGGGATTAGTTAAGTTTTTAAACCTCAAAGCTCCTTGTTAATAAAATATTTTTTGTTACTGGTTGATCTTATATTGACTGAGCATTGGTTTAGAGGCGCGGTTACAAAAAATGATCTAGAATTAAGTTGCTCTTGTGATTGGAAAATTATTTTGTCAAGAGTATAACACATCTGAGCATCAAGATTGATTGGTCATTCTATTATTGTAGATTTCTTGGCATACGTCGCATGTATTAGTAGATTCACATTAAGATAGAGGTTTGAATGTTGTAACTCGACTCTCTAGCTTAATAGATTTGAAACTAAGTCAATACTGTTGGGTTTTGTCGCATTGTCTTATAATGAAGTTTGTTTTAGGAAATCTAATAGGTACGTAGGATCTCATGTGTCATATATAAAAGATGTGTATGTATATGTATTAATGTGCAAATACTGAGATGATCCAGATGTACTAGATAAACCTATACGCAAGTAGTAAGTAGGGTTACTAACAATGACTAGGTTGGATCCATATAAACCAATAACTCATATAAAAAAGACTACACTTGATGATCGTATTTTCTTTTAATTTTTGAACGTTTTTGTACATAAGTATAAATGTATGATACCATACTAATGGATACTTGTTCTGACTTGTGATTCACATGAGAATATACTAAAATGAAAAGATGAATATATGTTACACAGGTCTTTGCAAATCCAAGTGGGAGAGATTTGGTAAGAACACGGCCGGGAAGTACGAGTACGTTGATGTTAATAGAGGAGATAAGAACCGCTTCATCGTCGAGACAAATCTTGCCGGAGAATTCGTGATTGCTAAGCCTACGACAAGATATCTTTCTCTCTTAGCTCAACTACCACGTGTCTTCGTGGGAACACCTGAAGAGCTGAAAAAGTTAGTGAGAATCATGTGCTTTGAGATAAGACGGTCGATGAAGCGAGCGGAGATTCACGTGCCACCGTGGAGGAGGAACGCTTACATGCAAGCCAAGTGGTTCGGTCACTATAAACGAACCTCTAATGAAGTGGTTACTAGGGTTAAGAGCTGTGGCTGTGGACCACGTGTTGGGTTTGAGGGGTTGGTTAAAACGGCGACGTTTGACGGCTATAAGGAGGTGGAGAGGAAGAGGCAAGGTCTAAAAGTTGGCCAGCTCACGGTTGCTTTCAACGGCAGTGGAGTGAGGGTGTGATAGTCAAAGAACAAAGCATAGGGCTTTGCGAGTTCATAGCTGTGAGTTTTGGATTATTCTATACATATAGATAAGTGTAGGGTGAGGTGTCAAAGAAGCAATTATCTACCATAAAGTTGCAGATGGTGTTTCTCTAGTAGCGTATGTTGTAAAGAGCAATAATTTATTAGTTGGGTTTTCTCGATCTCGGGCCGTTATACAACTGGCCCGGCTCTATAAAATTTCATAGTAAGTTTTTTCTTGTTTTTGATCAAACTTTAAAAGTATTGGATGGATATAAATAAATGATACTCCACTTTAATTACAACTTTACAAGTGTTGGAAGATAGTGAATGATAACAAACACTTTTCGTCGACCATTGATCTCTTATGCATTGTACTAACTTTGAATTAAGTATTAAACAAATTTCATGAAAGTTTCGAAAACAAAAGAATACATCCAAATCCCAAGGAGGACCTTTGTGACACATAAAATTGAAAATCAGTAAACTCGTACAAAAGGAAATATTTAATTTAAAATTTGTGGAAAACAGTATTTTTGTCTCTTGGGCTTTAGTAAACAAATTTGATGTATTATTATGCACATACAACATTTTAACTCAGACCATTTTTAATGATGCTGTTCAGTATTATTTGCATGTAGCCTAATTTCATTGAAGTATAGTACTAACTAAAATAACAAAACAATAAAAAAAGGAATGAAACAAACAGAAACCTAATGACTTTCGGTATTTAAAAGTCTCAGTAACATCTTCTTTAATAATGTCTTGTCTCTGTTTCTCTCTCTCTCTCTCTTACATACGAAGCAATGAAGAAGCTCTACAGGAAAGGAACTGTACATCCCTCGCCGCATATTAAAACCGACGACCACCTTCTCTCTGATCTTCTTCCCGTTGCCATCTTCTCACTAGCAGCGGTTCTTTCACCGGAAGACCGTGAAGTCTTGGCTTACCTCATATCAACCGCCTCCTACTCTACCTCTCGCATGAATAAGACCAAACCCCACAAAAACTCCCGTTTAGACAATCACTCGCCTCTTTTTCACTGTGACTGTTTCAGCTGTTACACATGTTACTGGGTCAGATGGGACTCTTCACCAAATCGCCAGCTGATCCATGAAATCATCGACGCTTTTGAGGATAACTTGGAGAAGAGGAAACAAACTAAGAAGAAGAAGAACGTCAGTGGGAAGAAAGATCGGAGAAAGCGTTTAGGGAAGTCTTCGGTTCTCGCTGATCCTAGCTTTGATACGAATGGTTCAGAGACTACAATTCAACTTACTGATTCGATTGCGAGTTCTTCTTGTGCATGTTCGAGTTCAAGCAAGTTGGTTGATGGAACCAGTGGTTGCAACGGCGGTTTGAAACCGACGGAGGAGTTCCGTGGAGGTGACGGTAGCGAAGAGGCGGAGCAGAAGGAGGAGGAGAAGGGGTCTGTTAGGAGGTTTGTGAGTTTCATTGGTGAAAAAGTTTTTGGTGTTTGGGGATGATAAGAAATTCCGAGAAAATGGCCAGGAAAATTTTAAAGAAATCAATAAAAAAAAAGTTTGTTTCTTTGTTTATTCACTTGGATCTTTGTAGGGGGCCAAAATGTTTGATTACCGAAAGTTTTCATGTGTAAGCATTACCTGTACTATAATGCAACAAAAAATGCCATTGTATCATAACATCTTTGATTATATATAAAAAAATTAGCATAGTTGCACGTATTTAATATGTTTGTATATTGTGGGATTACAACACAAAATTCTCAAACTTATATAAATTATTGTTTTCTTACCGTCAGAATTGAACGACTTATGTTATTAAGAAGAATACAAAGTAGAATTGTTACCTCCTAGATAATAGCTGGACATATTTAATTGACTATCTATACTGATAGTCTCTTTTACTCAAGATGCATGACTATATATAATAAAGTATTATCTGGGGTCCAACGATACCTTTTGTGCTGCCCACCACCACAGCCAGTTCTAATGCTTCGCATGAACTGTTGTTCTCACATTATTTGTCTATACATGGAGGACACCCAGTCTGATCCCTTTCATCAATGCCTAAAGTCTCAAAAGTATAAACTCTAAACGGATAATGAAATATAAAAGTTCCCGAATATAAAATAAGTAATCATCTCAGAACTTTTTTCATAGTTATCAGATCAAATCGTATTAAAACGTGCAGTGAATATATGTTTGTTCTGTTGCTAAGGATATAATATAACCATCCGCAGAAAGAAAATATAATGCAGAAGTGTAAAGCTTGAAACTAGTAATCAGTAGTGATCGAATCATCATTCTTTGTCTCTTGGGTATGGTCTGAGACCAGGATAGAATGAATAATTAAACTTTCTTGTACAGACAAAACGAGGGAACTAAATCCTGGAAATGCGGGAAATTCGTACATATGGTTTCACAAATAGATAGAAAAAGTGTAGACACGATGGCTCTGGTCTCGGTGTGACACTTTTTACTCGCACACTTCCCCGCACATTTTTTTTTTCGAAAGTATTTTTGTTTTGAACTCAAATGTCAGATGAAAGATTTATATTAGTCATATTGATGTAGCCTTGGTACTTTTTCTGAAAAGAAAATGTCAGAGGAAAAGCTGTCATCAGTCTATCACGATGCGTGTTTTGAAATGTTTTATCTTTAATAGTTTGGACTAAAAAGTCAAGGCAACGTCTTTTACATTCTGTGTATGCACATTAGTTTGAATTTTTGTCTAAACTGTGCGTAAAGTTAAAACCTAAAGCCATCTAAGCTATTCTCTTACCTTTTTGTTTTCACTTTCACCAAACCGAACCAAAGCAACCATAAAATGTTCGAAACAAATTTCCTTACTGTTTTTTGGTTGACAATTATACAAATGCAAATAGAGTAAAGAGTCAATAAGATTCTCAATAGCGAGAGGCATCAAATAGTCTTATTTCTCGGATTTCACTTTCCCTTCATTTTAGTAGATTTCTGTTTTTTGATTTCCATTTCTTTGTACAGCATTACTCTAAAATGTTCGAAACAAATTTCCTTACTGTTTTTTGGTTGACAATTATACAAATGCAAATAGAGTAAAGAGTCAATAAGATTCTCAATAGCGAGAGGCATCAAATAGTCTTATTTCTCGGATTTCACTTTCCCTTCATTTTAGTAGATTTCTGTTTTTTGATTTCCATTTCTTTGTACAGCATTACATTACAAAAAAAAATTACATACGAAACTAGATGGGCCATTTTCTGTTCGTAAGAAAGGATTCTATGATTCTGATTGGGCCTGTCAATATTTCAAAAAACCCAAACTGAATTGAATAATTATTATTGATATGAACTTAAGGTGCACTAACATGGTTTGTGTATTGTTTTTTGAGTTGATTACATTAAAGTGTCAACGTATGTAAATGTTTCTTGTTTCTTTGGTTCAACTTTCATTTTTAAAGGCGATGGCCCAGTTGGTCCAGATGGTAATTGCTCTGTGAACCCAGCAACACGCAAAGCTAAACGTATCGGTATAGAGAATGAAATTTGTTCACACTAAATTTATAACTAGAACTAAAATTCTGAAAAGTTTAATCGGAAATTATGGAATTGCCGATTTGTAACATCGTTCATCAGTCTTAAACTATTCACTTAATTTCTGATTAATTCGTTGATTAGTGTGACAGTTTTTTTCTTCTTAATCCAAATTACAAACTCAATAGCTTTAATACAATAGAAGCCGATTAATTGCAATCTCAATATGTAAACTAAAAAATGAAATTACTGTACGTTCTAATAAACCTTTTAATAAACATTTAAGCTTTTAAGATAATTGAATGCGTCAGTCCAAGAATATTGTCCACAAGGATAACTAATTATCCAGTCGGATCAAAGTGAAGAAATAATTAAATTTATAATCATCATTCGCATTTTACGTTCCAATGGATTTAGAGAAAAATAATATTTAAAGTCAGAGAAAAAAGAATGTGGACGAGCAACAATCAGATCGTCAACCAGAAAGAAGGACGACTGAAACGATATATCACGGCCAGATCTATTTCCCTCGCCAGATTCGTTCAAGGACTCAGAGACACCGTACTCTCTCTTGCCCGTTTCGAAGAACCACGAGGTTTTTCTTAAAGATGAATAGTGATCAAATCAAAAATACTTTTTATTTCAGAAATCCAAATCAACTAAGCAAAACCGAGAAAGAAACTAGAATAACTTCAATCAAGCAAAGCAGAGAAAGTAGATCATCTACATCTCTAAAGATCATTATCATTGCTGGTGCCGCTTGGTAGAAGACTAGTTTCCAGAGGTGTATTTATAGTAAATGATACAGAGTGATGCCCTAGAAACCCTCCGAAAATAATGAAGAAAAAAAATATTATTTTGGGCCTTTGGGTTGAAATATATATGAGCCCAACTAATATTAACCCTCTAGCTGACACTAATAGTTTCACTCGTTGGTATTTACCAGCTATTAAAGCTCAAAGGCCTAAACTACGCGGCCCATTAGTATTGGGCCTTTAACAGTCCGTGATCAAGAAAGCAATGGTGGAACTTGAAGGCTACCTTTTGCATCTCATAGTTTTTGATGTGGTGGTTAGAATGGTTGTGTCCTACGTATTTGTATTCTTCTGTAATGTGTAGGTGCACCGTTGAAGAAATTCGCATCACTGCGTGAGGAATGGGCCTTGAAGAATCGATGCATCAGCCCTGGTCCGTTACAATTTGTGTTTTTGTTATAAAACATGCATCTTTTGTTTATGGTTCTCATCATATTATGGTCGTCTTGCAGGTTCAATCCAATTCACAGGACATGGTTCAGATGCTCTTAGTCTCAGCCACACTCTACTTCTTGAACTTGGTGCTCAATAATCTCGCGATAAGCCGGTCTCCTTTAATTTTCTCTCGGTTTTCTGCTTTGCTTGGAGTTTCACATTTGATCTTTCTCGTCTTGAAAAGTATGTTACGGTTAAGCTTTCATCACACACTAGATGCTATCTTCCCCGTTGTGTTCTTTAACATATAATAATATCACAATGTGGACCGACAGAGTCTAAAATATAAAGTTGAGACAATAGTCTCTCTCTCTCTCCTTTTGTCTATTCAGAAAGGACAAAGAAAGGAGGAGAGTTGTGTTGGTTGATCATGGGACACGAGAGACCCGAGTCACGTGACCCTTCGGTTGGTTAACTGTACTTTTTTTTTCCGAAACAGGTTAACTATAAATTTCTGAGTTGAGCCATTTGTATAAACATAATGCTTAGGAAAAAAAATAGACGGAAGGACGTACATGTTTTTTTTTTGTCAACCCAACAACTTTGTTGATTAAGTCCAATGGACAAGTACAAATACAAGTGAAAGCCGGTTTAACAATCCGAGCTCAACAAGACAACAAAATTAAAGCCCAAACGAGAAGAGTTCTTCATATATGACCACGTGTCTGCTTCTAAGGAGGCTATGGACATGCGTTACAACACGCGTCATTCATGCGGGACTCTAGAACTCCAGCCACCGCCGCAGCTCCTCCACGAACCCTCCTCCTATCTTTGCCTCTCTCCGTTGCAACGAAGATTTGGAACTCGCCGTAATCCGCCATCACTTGTAATCTTTCTCCTCTCTACTGCCTTTGATATCAAAAGCTCAAATCACTGGTCGCCGATTAATAAAGAACAACGATCAATTTTCAATGGCTCGTAACAGAGACTTTATCGAAACGTTTTCAAAGAAAACTTCGATTCTGCTGAATCTGTATAAAACCACGAAAAGATAACCAGCAACTCATTCCTTTAACCGATTTGGATACTCCGCATGTTTTAGTATAACGCGAAGATTGATTCCATCTCGAGAATAAAGTCTGAGCATAATCAGCTAGAGCAACAGATCTTGAGTATCAAACGGGATAAAATTCGAAACATAGAGGAGAAAGGAGAAAACAAACTTTATTGAATCAAAACCAAACTCGAAAAGGATAAGAACATGAAGAACAAAGTCGAGTCTGATTTGATTAACACAACAAAATCGTCATAACGAAGTTGAAACTCGCCACGCGAAGATTACAGTTCGCCAAAGCCAAAGACAAAATCGATCTTTCGACCGAATATATATCACACACCAAAACAGAACAGAAGAATCTCAAACCCAACCCTTGTGAAAGATTGAAATCGGGGAACAAGGGTGGGAGAGATTTTCTCTCTCTAGAGAAAGAGAGAGAAGCTTAAGCACGTACATGTTCTTAAAGAAATATTACACATCATGGCAAAATCATCTAAACATTATTTGCCAGTACACTTTACAATCACTTTTATGAAAATATAACGTGTCTACTAAAACTGATGACTGACTTATGATTTTTTTTTTTAACAATGGATTTGAATATCAAAATAAAAGAGTTACAAAGTAGTGATGATGTTCTCCAAGTACGAAGAAATCCAAAAAGAAGCCAATTCTGTAAGAGAAAACAGAAAAAACACATAAAATATTAGAGGTGAAAGCTAAAAACTAGCATCAGTAGATGTCATATAGCTTCACAATACAAAACAAGAATATAAAGACCTCTCTCAACTAAGAGCTAGCAGAGCGTAACAGATCACTGCCAGGCCGTAGTCTGAGACTGCTTCATTCTTAAGCCCCAACACCAGCATAAAAACCTGAGAAGACTTGCGTTTACGGTCATAATCGAAGTTGAAATATTATTTATTTTATTTTATAATTATACAATTTTATTATTAAATTTTCAAATTTTTCTACAATTTTTAAAGGTTATAAATTTTAATCGTGATATCGTTATTTTTTTTAGATTTCTACAGATTACATAATATTGTTTAGTTTTCATTTTGATAACTATACAATTTTATATGAATTTTAGTATTTTATATAAGTTGATTTAATATATATAATCAAAAGAAATAGATTAAAAATCTTAAGATTATAATTTTAAATACATACATAAAATTTTCTATAATTTTTTTAAATTATAAATTTTAATCGTAATATTGTTATTTTCTTTTAGATATCTACAGATTACATAAATATTATTTAGTTTTAATTTTTGATAACTATACAATTATATATATATATTTAGTATTTTATATAAGTTTATTTAATATATATAACCAAAAGAAATAGATAAAAATTTCTAAGATTATAACTTAAAATATATACATATATATTCTTAAATATAATTTAAAATAAATAAAATTATTTTTCTTCCAAGTTTATGCTTAATTAGATCAAACTTATATTAATAATGGTCAAAAGTAATAATAAATATAATATTAATAAATTTCAAAATTTAAATACTTGTGCAGGAAAACACTTAGTTTTAATAAATATTGACTGTCTCCTTAACAAATCAAAAAACTTTCTGACCAAACTCAAAAAGATGTTAATTCCATAAATGTAGAATAGCAGGTATACTTTCAAGATTTAGATACATTGGAACAGAGTTTGTTTCCACCTAAATATAGTAAAGAACTTCTTTTACTGACAAAAAGGGGAAACAATCAAAACATTTCTATATAATCTGTTTGACCAAAAAAAAAAACACATCATTATAAAAACATGCATCCATGCGTGTAGACGGATTAGTCCGTCTCTTTGTATTCCGGTAAAGAATAATATCTTTCTGCTTTTCTTCTGTAGAACGAGCGAAGCGTGTGACTGTCACGCGCAATCAGCATCCCTTTTGGGCGTGTACGTGAGTGCGACTCGGTAAGTATTTAAACAACATTTTCACTCAGAGAATCATTAGCTTCGGTGGATGTGTCCGACGCCGAATCGGTGCTTCGGTCCTGTTCTGACCAATCAGAAATAGCCACGTTGCTAATCAAATTTACATCAAAACGTACGGTACGAGTGACACTCGTTTCGTAACGAGTCAGTCGCTGCTAATACATTAGAAGCGGCGCTTTAATAGTTTTTTTTACTATTTTTTCAAAGATTGATTCTGTAACCTTCCTCACCATTAATACGCTTTTATACTCTTTTCTTCTTTGAATGGAAAAAATCTTTTTTTTCTTCTTCGATGTTTCGTTGAAATCATGTCTGTTAAATTGTGTAACTGAGTTCAGGGTTCGTCTTTGAGCTGTTTTCGTTATTATCAGACAGGTGATGCTACTCTGTCTCTAATATGTTTTTTTCTTTAATCTGTTCTAGACTCGAGTTACTCCTCTGTTATTAAGTTTGTATTGATTCAACAACCCATATCATAATCTGTGAAACCATATACTCGTTTTGATATTGTTTAAGGTTAGAAAAACTTTAAATTTTTTTTTTGATTATTGACATTGGATTAGGCAGGTGAAATTTGATAAAAAAAATGAAAGCTGTTGTTGCTGCTAATGATCTAATGGAGAGAACGCCGGAACCTTTACAAGATTCTTGCCCGGAGAAGAAGAAACCGGTTAAGCCAACAAGTTTGAGCAGTGGTTCAGACATAGAAGTAGAAGAAGAGAGCAGTGTGAGATCTCTGAAGCGAGTGTCTAATAAGAAACGGAAACGATCTATAGCTGATGAAGGTAGAGTGGCTAAGACCAAATCTTCAAGAGAGAAGAGAGCTGCAAAGAAACGCAAAGAAAAAAGAAATGGTGATGATGGTGATGGTGAGAAGAAAGCTGAAGAGAAACTGAAGCAGAGAAGTTCTGTGAAAAGAAGAGCTAAAACGAAGAAAGAAGACAAGGAACGTGAACAAGAACTGTCACTTGTTCCTTTCATCGAGCCAACAGATGATGTTAACGGCTCATGTTCACATTCTGAGTCAGATTCTCATGTGAAAAACGATAATTTCAATGACTGCAGAAGCATGACAAGAAGTTTAAGGGTAACAACATTGTTCTTACATTATGTGATTCTTGTCTGAAAACTCACTGTGTTTTTCTTTTCTCCCTTACACAGGCAGATTTGGGAGATCTTGCGATTTGCCATCAATGCTTTAAAGGAGAAAGAAGATTTCTTTTCATTTGCACTTTCTGTGAAGAGAAAATTTATTGTTTCCCATGTGTCAAGAAATGGTATCCTCATTTGTCACATGATGATGTCTTGGAGAAATGTCCTTTTTGCCGTGGAACTTGCAACTGTGACATATGTCTGCAGTCGAGTGGATTGATAGAGGTATATGATGATTGTATTATTAAACAAAAGATACGTTCTTGACTCTCGAGATTGATATGTATCATCTTGTCTTACAGACATCAAAGAGGAAGCTCGGTGATCACGAAAGGTTTCATCACCTCCAGTACTTGATCGGATCAATGCTTCCTTTCCTGAAAAAGCTATGCAAAGCGCAAGAGGAAGAGATTGAAACCGAGGCAAAGATTCAAGGTATGTATGGAGATCTTCTGCTACTATATGCTAAAAACAAGACTTTATATTTGGTACAAGCTAACATGTTGTTATGTTCTGCAGGACTAATGACTTCCCAAGTTGATGTATCAGAGACTCTATGCTCAAATGAAGAAAGAGTCTTTTGGTAAGTAACATCTTTTCTAAATAATGTTGAATAGTTAACTTACTGAAGTATCATTTGTGGTGTAGTAACCACTGTGCAACTTCAATCGTTGACTTGCATCGGAGCTGTCCAAAATGTTCCTATGAACTCTGTCTCAGCTGTTGCCAAGAGATACGGGGAGGATTGTTTTCAGAACGACCGGAAATGAAGTTGAATTTTGTCTACAGAGGCAGCAGATATATACACGGAGAAGATGCAGAACCAAGCTCTTCTTCTGTTCTCGAGGATGAAGCTGATAGTAAACCGTACATCAAGTGGACTGCTGATGATAATGGGAGCATAACGTGTGCTTCAAAAGAGCTTGGAGGTTGCGGTGACTGTGTTTTGGAGCTGAAACGTATCCTACCTTTAACTTGGATGTCAGATTTGGAGAAAAAGGCAGAGACATTCTTAGCATCATGTAGCATCAATTCTCTGACAGTGTCGAACTGCAGATGTTCTTCTGATTTGGAGATGAGTATGATGAGGAAAGCAGCTTCAAGAAACGGTTCAAATGACAACAACCTCTACTCTCCTGATTCTTTTGACGTCCTGAAGCAAGAGGAGCTTCTCCATTTTCAACACCATTGGTGCAGAGGCGAGCCAGTGATCGTTAGAAACGCTCTTAACAACACGGCAGGTTTAAGCTGGGAGCCAAAGGTAATGTGGAGAGCTTTGTGCGAGGATGTTGCTGATAGCTCCAAGATGTCTGACGTCAAAGCTATCGATTCTTTGGCTAACTGCGAGGTGAAGATCAAAACTCGAGACTTCTTTGAAGGATACAGCAAAGGAAGATCGTACGGTAACTTGTGGCCTGAGATGCTGAAGCTTAAAGACTGGCCTCCTTCGGACAAGTTTGATAACCTTTTACCTCGTCACTGCGATGAGTTCATCTCAGCGTTGCCTTTCCAAGAATACAGTGATCCTAGATCAGGAGTTCTCAACATTGCTACTAAGCTTCCTGAAGGTGTTCTTAAACCAGATCTTGGTCCCAAAACTTACATTGCGTATGGGAATGCAGATGAGCTTGGAAGAGGAGATTCAGTCACTAAGCTTCATTGTGATATGTCAGATGCAGTAAGATGCCTGAACTGTTCACACACTAACTAAACATGTGGTCTTGTCTTAACGTTTTTTTTTTGTTTGTAGGTTAATATTCTGATGCATACGGCTGAAGTAACACTAACTAAGGAGCAGCTCTCTGCAATAGAAGCTCTGAAGAAGAAACACAAGCAACAAGATGAAAAGGAGCTTCAAGATCATAATAATGTAGACAGAGGAGAGATTGTTAATGTTGAGAATGGGTTTCATCATGATGAAACAGGAAGTGCGCTTTGGGACATATTTAGAAGAGAAGATGTTCCAAAGCTTACGGAGTATCTAAGAAAGCATTGCAAAGAGTTCAGACATACTTACTGTTCTCCTGTGACAAAGGTAATATAAACGTTTTCATTTTTTTTTTATGAGTCTTTGAGTTTATTTATTAGACTGATGAGAAGGTTTTTTTTAGGTTTATCATCCGATTCATGACCAAACGTTATTCTTAACAGTGGAGCATAAGAGAAAACTCAAGGCCGAGTTTGGTATGGTGTTTGTAACTGTAATAACTAATCACTTGTGAGTTGTGATGAACATTTAATTCATATGTTATCGTTTGTGTGTTAAGGGATAGAGCCATGGACATTTGTGCAAAAGCTAGGAGAAGCTGTGTTTATTCCTGCTGGTTGTCCTCATCAAGTTCGGAATCTTAAGGTTAGTTTGAATGGACTCTGTTTTATTAACTGACATTATTTTCTCATTATATATTTACTAATAAAACTGACTCTTGTTGTTGTGGGTTATGGAACAGTCTTGCACAAAGGTAGCTGTTGATTTTGTATCACCAGAGAACATTCATGAGTGTCTACGTTTGACTGAAGAGTTTAGACAACTTCCTAAGAACCATAAAGCCAGAGAAGACAAACTTGAGGTGATTATCATCAGTAGTTATCATCAATGTTCTTACTTACTATTGCTGATGACCGGGTGTTTACTCTTTTTTGTGTCATGTTGAAACAGATAAAGAAGATGTTGATCTACGCCGTTGAACAATCCTTGAAAGAAGTGGAGACGTTATTGCCAGATTTAAGCTTAAAAGAAGCTTAAACTTTTGTTGCGACTTGTTGTTCTCAAACCTTGTAGATGGCCTTGTAGATTGTAAAGCCTTGCATGGGGATTGACAGTAGTTTTCTTTTGATATTATGAAAATGATCCCCTTTTTTGGGTGTAACTTTTTGGAACATGTTGAACTGGAAGCCATTCTTTTTTGGTATATGAAAATGAAAAGTTACTAACGTACTTTTGCATTGTTTTCTGTGGTAGACACACCTGAGGGATTATATGAAATACTTGAACATCATAATAGTTAGCCCTGGGCAAAAAAACCGGATCCGAAAAACCGAACCGGAACCGAAACAAAATATCCGAACGGAACCGGATCGAAATCCTCAAATACCCGAATGGTTCCTATATTTCTATATCCGAAAAAGCGGAACCGAACCGGAACCGAACCGAAAACCGAATGGGTATCCGAATATCCGAAAAATAAAGTTTCAGCTTTCTAATATAAGGTAAAATACTATAAAGCACATTCGAATCCAGGTTCGATAGGATCATTGAGAACATTGTTACCACCATACCACATTATTTTTTACCTGCTCTCTTATATTATACATATATAGGTAATTCTATATTAAAATATAATAAAATTTATAAAATTAACATCTTAGTGATTCAATTCTTGTTTAATTGTGAATATGCAAGTGTGTAACCGCTAGACCACTTCAATTAACATGTTAACTAAAATATTTTGTATATATATATTTGATTCACATATTAAACGGATATCCAGAACCAAACCGAAACCAAATCGAAACCGAACCAAAATCTCATAAGTATCTATTGGGTATAAGAATAATTTAACCGATATATCCGGAACCGAATGGTTCTTACCCGGAACCGAACCGAATACCCGAATGCCCAGGGCTAATAATAGTTGTGCTGTTGATGACATCTTTCACTTTTAAAAAATTGGTGTTCAAGATTTATGAAGTTATTGTTTTTGGCCTTCTTGGTTGGGGAGTGTTGTAAAATTTTAATTCTATAATTTGGAAATTATTATCTGAAATTAAACATGTTAATGTATTTTTTTTCTTGAATTTTGATGGTTAACTAATACTTTTATCTTATATATTTACATTAGTAATTTGGTGATGACTATTTCAAATGTTTTTTTCTGTTAAAAGGAAACCATTACTTTTGTGTAGTATTTGTTGTTTAAATTTTTTTTTTGTGTGTAGTATTTAATTTTGACTAAAGAATAGTCAAATATTTTAGAATTATACCATTTCTGACATATATTCTCAGTTGATTTCATTTTATTTTCTGAGAACAAATATATGTTGAATAATAATTTGTGTCATTAATAGACTTGTAAGTATATTGGGGGTCCCACACAGAACATTAAAACGTGTACGTGGACTATCTCATACGACGACGTATAAAAGAATAATCTACGTGACTACGTCTACCATCAATCGTCATCTCCTCTGTCTTCTTCTCATCTCTCAAATTCCAAATTTCTTCAGTTTCGATTTTCTCCTGAAAATTTTTGAATTCAAAACCCTAAAAAACGATGTTGATCGCTCGACGGTAAATGATCGCAAATCTTCCTCCGTGAGGTTACGTACGATGACGAGGAAATCGGTGTCGCGTCGCGGCGTCGTGTGGCTCGGATGGAAGCTCGTGATCGCTCTCTCCGTCTCCCTATGCCTTCTCGCTCTCCTCAGGATCCACCTTCAGTACCGTTCCGTAACGACATTGACGCCGCTCTCCGTCGCGGGATCTCATACACCGCTTCGTGATTACTACTCCGGCGACCGGCCGAAGGTCGCGTTCCTTTTCTTAGCTCGGCGTGATCTCCCGCTTGATTTTCTGTGGGATAGTTTCTTCAAGGTTTGGATTGTTAGAACTACGTCTTTGATTAGCTCTGTCACTGTCAATGTCTGTTTGCTAAATTTGGAATTTTTTTTTTTGCTCTTTGTGGTGATTTTGCAGGGTGTGGATCAGGCGAATTTCTCTGTTTATGTACATTCAGTACCTGGTTTTGTTTTCAATGAGGAAACCACGAGATCACACTATTTCTATAATCGCCAGTTGAACAATAGCATCAAGGTGAGTGTTGTTCATTATCTGTTTTTTTTGGGGTGAATTACATGATTGTTATACCTGAGAACGTATCAGCAGAGATGTAAAGGAAAAGCCTTTGGGAGATTTATTAATTCTTCTTAGGGATTGTAGTTGATGAATCTGAACATAGGGTGTGATGGTTATAGGTAATATGGGGAGAATCCAGCATGATTGCAGCTGAGAGATTGTTGTTTGCTTCTGCTTTAGAGGATCACTCAAATCAAAGATTTGTTCTTCTCTCTGATAGGTGCGCTTCTCTGAGAATTATTACTCATCTAATGCTTTCCATTGCATTTTGCATACACGTCCTTCATTTGATATTCCATTCCACTGGTCTCTTTACTCTATTTTGCACATGATTAGTCGGAAGTACATGGTTAGTCAATTACTGTGTCTCTTGGTTTTAGCTGTGAACTGCTAATGCAGAAGTGGACTTGTGTAGTACAGAACACACATACATGTACTCATTTGTGTTCTCACCCTCTGAGGACTTTCTTATGTCTGACCATATCTTAGTGCATTTGTCTTCCGGCATATATGTGATTACGCAATTCTTTTATTCACTTTGCTTCTACTTTCTGTTTTGCAGATGTGCTCCGCTATATGACTTTGGCTATATATACAGATATATTATCTCGTCACCTAGGAGTTTTGTGGATAGGTAGATCGCAAGTCTGAACTTTTTGAGATTTCTCAGTACTTGTAAATATGTTAGTGGAAGCATTTGGCTTATATGGCCTGATAGCTGGTATATAAGAGGAGTTCTTTAGATTCTGATAACTGTGTTTCTCTCTATTTACAGTTTTCTTCATACTAAAGAGACACGGTACAGTATGAATATGTCTTCTGTCATACCTGAAGAGAAATGGCGAAAAGGTTCCCAGGTATCTTGCTTTGAAACGAACATTAGAGAATTGGTTTCTTACTAAGATTTTGATGACTAGTTTCTTCTGGAAATTTAAACATCAGGTGTGAGAGGTACACGGGTCTCTTTGCAGTTCATGAATATTTTAATCTCATCCTTGTTTTATCTATTGCAGTGGATATCTTTGATCAGAAGTCATGCAGAGGTCATTGTTAATGATGCTATCGTATTCCCAGTTTTTAAGAAATTTTGCAAGGTAAAGATCAGGCTTTATGTGGAATGTGGATTCAGTTTCGTTACTGCTTGCAATCACCACCATTAAGCGAGACCTCAGAGTATCTATTATTGGTTTTTAATGTCACTCTTGATTCCTTTTTTGCTGAAGAAACAACAAATGATTTGGTGATTTCTCTTTCGATTTGCAGCGAGCTCCACCTTTAGGTTCTCAAGAGGCATGGTTGTTTTTTGTAAGTGATACTTCCAAATTGGCATTTTTCATTAATAGCAGCAGCTTGGATTATCGATTCATGGAGATTCTAGTTCTCTGTGTTGGTTTAAAAAAAAAATTCCAATGGTGTATGTATACATTGAAAGTCTATGACACTTCTCTCCGTTGATATGCACTCAGAGACAGAACCGGCGCAACTGCATCCCTGATGAACACTATGTGCAAACACTGCTTACGGTAATCCTATCTTAAAAACATATCTCCCGTTTGTTGTTTCTTTTCTCCATCTAAAAAAGTTTCATATTAGCTACGTTATACGAACTGATTTTTTTTCCAGATGCGTGGACTAGAGAGTGAACTGGAACGAAGAACACTGACATACACTGTATGGAACGTTTCGGGTTCGAAATATGAAACCCAAACTTGGCATCCCGTCACTTTCACATTTGGAAACTCCGGCCCTGGCCAAATAAAGGAAATAAAGGTATACACTTTCTTCTTTTATGATTAACATCACAACATTGGATCTTTGTCCTTTGAGTAATCACTGGTTCTTTTTTTTTTCTTTTCTTGGAACAGAAAATAGACCATGTCTATTACGAGACTGAATCACGAACAGAATGGTGCAAGGCAGACTCAAAACCCGTCCCATGCTTTCTCTTTGCAAGGAAATTCACTGAAGGAGCCGCAATGCGCCTTGTGAGGGAAGGACTAATAGGATCGTCTAAAAACATAACCTTATAAGTTAACTCTGCAAACAGTGTTAGCAATTGTTTTAGGTTACAGACTGAGAAAAGCCAGAAGCATCTCCTAGGTCAAGAAATAGAGAGTATACATAGAGTAGGGAGTATCATTGATACATCACTAATCAGGTCAAGAAACTAAGGATCCTTTTTTCTGAAATTTACTTAACTTTTGAATCTTGTATGGTGTAAACATTAACTATTAAATATTGTCTTACAACATCATTCCACCAATAATAAAAACAGCAGTGTTTTTATTTATTCTTCCTGGAAACTGGTTTTGATGTTTTAATCACAGTTTCAAAGTGTTTGCAAGCAGTTCATTTTTTCTTAGGATACTCTCTCGCCCCGAAGATCGTCGATCCTATTCTCACATTTGTGCTTCCCAGTTCAATCTGCAAATCAAACAAAAAACAAAGAAAAAATCTTTTTAACATTTTGAGCAGAACTCAGTGTGTTCTGTACTTAAATGAGCAACATGGTGTTGATCAGAAACTTACGGCTAACTCAAAGTCACCGGACATCCCCATCGATAGCTCGCACTGCTCCTCAGGTATTCCAAGCTCCTCACACACTTCACTTCTGCATTTCGCAAGCATCTACACATATAATCAGAAACAAAAGAGAGACTCTTTTTGGTTAGTGTTCCCATGATATTATTTCCAAACGTTTCTTCAGATTCCACTCAGATTATATAAACCTTGAAGTTCTCTGGGGTTGAAGTGTAATCAGCCATCCCTATCGTCATCAAACCAGAAAATTCGAGATTCGAGCAGGCTTCCTTCACGTGCTTTGCTAGTCCTACACATCCTGAGGGTTCCACTCCGAATTTCGCTGCAAGTATTGGTAAGATGACCATGTAAAGAAACGTAGATTTGGAAACAGAGTTTGATGTGAAGAAAAAGTTGGAGATTCTCAGATTTTACACTCTTCGCCACTGGTGTTCACTTGGACCAAGACCTTCAGAGGCTTTCTACCGATGTTTCCAACCACACGATCAAGCATATTTGCAATCTATGAAAATAATGAGATAAACAGCGATTGTCACATACATATTCCTGACGTTTTATATAGTTTGAGAGGCATAACAACTAAGAAACATGTTACAAGGTTTGCTTTCAAAGAGCCCTGAGGTTGAGCTCTCATATGATCCAAGTCTATAAAGACCGTGTGGTTTACTACTAATTAGTTCTAGCATAAAAAACCCGCAAATGTCTTTGTATTTCTGGAAGATTGTTATATGTTTCGATCTTTACCTAACTTTCAATGCATCTCTACTCATACCATTGCCATCCCAATACACAGAAAATATTCAACAAACATTTGACTTCGTTCTATAGATTCCACTGTCTTAAGATCCTGAATTTTTTTATTTGTCCTTAACACCTCGAAAGAACGCTACAACAGTTACACACAATGAAAATACTTACCTTTTCATCGTCCACACTTTCCACCATCACAAGGTTAGGCACTCCAGCTGATCAAACAAGTAAGCAAATCAAACAATCAAGACTATAACATATCAAAGACATACTTAGAAACTCAGTACTACACACAAAAAAAGAATGAAAAGGTTCAGAGACAAAATGGCTCATATTCAAACAAATTCAGTATATCAATGCAAACGTCAAGTAGTCTCAATACTAATGAACCAACAACAACACTTACTTAGCAAAGGCTTCACTTTGTTGCTCTGCAGATTCCCAATGAAATGCCACTCTATATCTTCAGGAAGCTGCAATTTCAAATCGCAAAAACGAAACAAAATGATCAGTCTTTTTCAATCAAAGCTTCAATTTCATTTTCAAAGTTTCAATCTTTCAAACTGATTCGAACCTCAGGCGCCTTCTCAATGATCTCCTGCACATAGTTCTCTCCAAACGACCTATGACCAGCGTCGTATACTTGACGAATCAGAGAAACCGGCTTCGTCTTGCTTACCGCTACGACCCGTATCCGATCCGACGCGCGACCCGCTTTCTCCGCCGCCTGGTTCACCCGCTGAAACACAGATCGCAAAGCCGCCGCAGCCGCCACGCCATCCATCGCTGCTGCTGCCATAGCTGGTTCAGCCACGTGTTGTCCTGACTGCTCGTTCGTGGGCTTCTCTTTGTTTTCGAGATCGTTCATCGAAAGCTAATAGTTTTTTTTTTATCACACTCTCTGGTCACAGTTTTGTGGAAGAGAATGAAGGAGACGTGCATTATACGCTGCGTTTCGATAAATGTTTCAAAAAAGAATTCGCAGGAATGTAATCGAACCCGGGACGCTATTACAAGCCATGTTCTACAGTGTAATTATCTTTTGTTGTCAACTTAGAGCAGCGAATCATGTTTATGTATTAAAGTTCTCTTCATGGGTAAATGATACCTACCAAAAGATCTTCCATATATATTTCGGAATAATTGATTACTATAAGAAAAACATAACCAAAATATACTTTTTTTTATCACAAACTTGTAGTATACAAAAAAAACTAAAGATAAAAAGAAAGAAGACAAAAAGGAATGAAACAAAACAAAAGAGGGTGTGTGATCATGCTTTTCCTTTAAAAAAACATGTTTTAATGCTTTTAGAAGATTCTGTTCTCATTGCTTTCAACTCCACAAGTGACAGGAACTTTGGCTCTCACTTTCCTCAAGTACCAAAAAATTCCTCCCGCAATGCCAATAGCTCCGGCCGCTGAAACCGCTGTCACCGTTCCTGGTTACGACAAGTTGTTCAGTTTCACATTAGGTCATAAGTCACGGCTCACAAGTTGTAATAAGATGACCAGAAAAATATCATACGGTAGTAATAGTAATCTTGCTTAATTACCTGCGACTGCTCCAATGCGTTTATGTTTTATGAGGTTAGGATCTGCGAAATACATCAAAAAGATTCAATACATGTTATAGTAGATTAATACAACTTAGGTTTTCGAAACTGAAATTCTAGTGTTAATTACATAGATTTCAACATCATTACATATTTTGTTAATATGAGATTTGTATTAATTAAAAAGAAATACAATGAAGAATGTTAAGAGACAAAAAAAATTTATTTAGCATGATTTTTGATTCTTTCATCTAAAGAAAAACTGAAGCACTAGATGTAAATATAGTTTTGATTGAAAAAATTTTGCATTCATTCAAAAAAATAAAATAAATAAGAGACAAAAAATTATGAAGAGATGAATATTATTACCTTTACAATAAGTAGTGGCATTGCCTTGTTTGCAAAGACACAAGAACTCCTGCGTCCTCGTATCAAATCCACAAACTCCACCACCTTTAGTTGTTTCTTGGCAAAGAAGGCACTTCATAGTCACCGGAAACTCATAATCAACCCTGATCCCATACTCCGGAACCTGATCATACGGCCCATTCCCCGCACCACTACTCCTCCAATACACACTCGTATACGTGGCGCAGTTCTGTAGCATCAGCCTAAGAGACTGAGTCGCTTTCGGGTAATACGAGCAACAAGAAACCCTAGAACCTAACGCCGATCCACATCCAGGCAAATGCCTGCACAGATAGCTCGAGCTGTCGCAAGACGAGTCGCATCTATCGGGGAACCTCTCGCAGAAGAGCGGTTTGGGCTCGACGATGACTTTCTCGGGATCGCAGTTGAAGAACAAGTAGTCGTTTTGAAGGGAGACGGTGAAGTGTGTGCTCGAGTCGATGCTGAAGGATCTAGTTGGTCGAAAGTTGTCTCGGTCTTGGCAGTTCCACATGTACGGGTCGGAGATAAGAAGGTGAGGATCAGAGTAGCTTATGGATTTAACAGGGTACTTACCAGATGGTGTTCTGAGTTGGAGCTTGGTGTTGTTGTCGGAGCAGATGAGCATGTGCCTGTAGTAAGGGCTTCCACAGCCGTCGTCGATGGCAAAAGGGTAGTTTATTGGAATGTTGCCGCAAGAAGATCTGCATAGATGTGATTGGGATGATGTTGTTGATGACTGAAGAAGGATGATTATGAGAATGGTGAAGAACATTGAGTAGGAGTGAAGTGGAGACATTGTTTAGATTAAGTGTTTTTTCTTTTTTTTTGAGTTTAGGGCAGATCTTTGATTAAGAGACCGTACTTTAGTGGTGTGAAGTGTTGAGTACGCTTAGAATGTCTTGTTGTGGAGGTTAAGAATCAACCTTCTCACATGTGTGTCTGTAGTTTATATTTTATCGAAGGTTTCTCTAATATTCAAATGTATAATTTGGATCAGTAATTGGGCTTCCAACAGGCCCAATATAAACATTACATTTGTGATGATTACAGCAAGAAAACCCTTAGTCATCTCAATCAACGGCTAAGATTCTGGAAGAACAGGTAGTCCACTCTTAATTCGTAAGCACGGGATCGTTTCGCTAATTTTAATACTTGCTACGTTAAGCCTTCCTATCCACTCGTCAACGGTGAAATCTGACCGTTCCTTATTGATTAATCCAACGGTTTCTATCGAAAACTGATTCTTCAAGAAATATCTTTTTGACGCGATTACATCAGTGGGACCCGCTGTCATTGTTATTTACGGCACAGCCTTGTTAATTTAGCATGTTCTTGCGTCACAGTCATCTTTTCTTCTTCAATAAATGTAACTACCTCTCCTCGTTTTCTTCTTCATCGCAATACATTTCCCCTCAATTTCCTGAGATTCTCGTGCCATAGCTTCGGTGAGTTCTCCTTCGAAATCCATCGATTCTCTTGTATTATACTCATCTTCGTAATCGTATGTCGTCGATTCTCATACTGTTAGCTTTATCCGAATCCAACCGCGAATTTTTGAGCGGTTATGTATGAGTTTTAGCGATGTGAATCTGAACAGGATTAGTACTATATGATCTGATTAGTATATTAGATTTGATTATGCTCCGTGATTCGTGGTTAATTTTGATTTTCAGTAGTAGTCTTGCTCGATCGGTGTGTTTTTGTATTTTGAGCTTTTTGACTGAGAATGATCATGCAATCGTAAACTGTTACCATCTCAAGTTTCTTGTGAATCCTTGAGTTATAATGCAACTGGGATTGTTTCCTTTTATAATTCTTTGTCAGATTGAACAATCTTTCTATTTTGAGATGTTGGTGTTTTTGGGGCTTTGTTGTAATTCTTAGAGACTTAGAATTACAATTTCTCTATCATTTCAGTATCGTATTATTTTTCCTTAGCAGGGAAAACGTCTCTATCATTTGCAAAGTCAATAAAGTCCTTATTACTTTAGTTATTTCTTCCACGCTAGTGTTTTTGGTTGGTTGCTGTTTGAGGGAGACCAAGTAAAGCTGATAGTTAGAGCATTTTTAATGCGTGTTACTTTGTCCATCTTTATCTGTTTGAGGCGGACAAAGTAAAAGTCTATTCATTCATTATAAATATTATTATTTACATAGATTCTTGTTGACTTTTATGGTATTTTAAATCCTCTAATTTTTCAGCATGGTTGCCTTGTTATAAATTTCTAAAACTTATTTTGTTGTCAATGAATAGGTGAAATGGGAATATACTCTAGAACGTTTGCCTTGTCACTCATTGTGTCCTTCCTGCTGTTTCTTTCTGCCTCTGCTGAGCGCAATGATGGGACCTTGAGAGTTGGTCTGAAGAAACTCAAGCTGGATTCTGAGAACAGTCTTGCAGCACGTGCGTTTGGTTCCCACCAAGAAAAGCCCCCGAGAGCTTACAACCTTGGAGACTCAGGAGATGCTGACACTGTCACGCTGAAGAATTACTTGGACGCTCAGTACTACGGTGAGATCGCTATTGGTACTCCACCGCAGAAGTTCACTGTGGTGTTTGATACCGGAAGCTCTAACCTCTGGGTGCCTTCATCAAAATGCTATTTCTCGGTAAGCAACATTTGGTCTATATTTACTTGCTGTGGTCGTGATACATTTGAGAAGAAAATTTATTGTGTTCTGTCCGTTTTGTAGATTGCGTGTCTTTTACATCCCAAATACAAGTCTTCGCGATCAAGCACATATGAGAAGAATGGTTTGTTCTCTCTCTCTCGCTCTCTCTCTATTCCTAACTTAGTTATGCAGTCTTTATCTAAGTTATAACTAAGTTGCTCGTCTTTGATGCAGGAAAATCTGCCGCAATTCATTACGGAACTGGGGCTATCGCTGGTTTCTTTAGTAATGATGCTGTCACGGTTGGCGATTTAGTTGTCAAGGATCAGGTAAACTATCTACCCTACGTTACTAAAAACTCTTACCGCTCATTTATTCTACATCGCTAATATTCCTTCTAATACTTCTCTATCTTATCAGGAGTTTATCGAGGCAACCAAGGAGCCTGGTTTGACATTTGTTGTAGCTAAGTTTGATGGTATCCTTGGTCTTGGATTCCAAGAGATCTCCGTTGGAAATGCCGCTCCTGTTTGGTATGCTTCCTTCTCTGGATTGGATTGAGTTTACTACATTCCTGTAGTGTTAATCTCATGCCAAGATGTCTTGTTTTTACAGGTACAACATGCTTAAGCAAGGCCTCATCAAGGAGCCGGTGTTTTCATTTTGGCTTAACCGTAACGCTGAGGATGAAGAAGGTGGTGAACTTGTGTTTGGAGGTGTTGATCCAAAACATTTCAAGGGACAGCATACTTACGTCCCTGTGACACAAAAGGGTTACTGGCAGGTTTGTTATATATATTACTTTCTTTTCTTTGTTTCTCGTAAACGTCTTCCAATGATCTAACTCAAGCCTTTGTGTGTGTAATAGTTTGACATGGGTGATGTTCTCATTGGCGGTGCACCCACTGGTATGTTACAGAACTATGCTTTTCCTGTATAATATATGTAGCTGTTCCTAACAAAATTGAGAATGTTACTACTGCTTATGTTTACTGGCAACGACTGTATTTAAAGTTTAGTTTTTGTTATACAGGAGTCTGTGAAAGTGGCTGCTCTGCTATAGCCGATTCTGGAACATCATTGCTTGCGGGTCCAACAGTAAGCAATAATCTGAAGGGGTTCTAGTGGTTTGTTAATTGTAATATTGGTACTAATACACTCTTATTTTTGTAGACTATAATCACCATGATAAACCATGCTATCGGAGCAGCTGGAGTTGCTAGCCAGCAGTGCAAGACTGTCGTAGATCAGTACGGGCAGACCATCTTGGATCTGCTTTTGTCTGAAGTAAGTATGCGTAATTGTCTAGCTAATAAAATCTAGTGTGACAAATATTATGTTGAAACTCTTGTTATGCAAATGAAATTAACTCACTGTTTCCCGTTTCGGATTGCAGACCCAGCCAAAGAAAATCTGCTCGCAGATTGGTCTGTGCACTTTCGATGGTAAACGTGGCGTCAGGTAAAATTTACAGTTGGTTCGTTCAAAATATAAAGAAGCTTTACTCTATGGGATATTGCAATTAACTCCAAGATCTTCATCTTGGTTTTCTGTTCTTATTGATCAGCTGTTTGTTTACCATACTTATTCTTTTCATCTTTTAGTATGGGCATTGAGTCGGTGGTTGACAAGGAAAACGCCAAATTGTCTAATGGTGTTGGAGATGCCGGGTGTTCTGCATGTGAGATGGCAGTTGTTTGGATTCAGAGCCAGTTGAGGCAGAACATGACTCAGGAACGCATATTGGACTACATCAACGACGTACAGCAACAAGCTTCTATTACAGCATTTTTTTTAATTAAAACTCTGTTGAACCATTCTTGTTCTGATCCTGATCATTTGCTACTGTTACTGTGTTTTTTTTTTTCTGGACAGCTATGCGAGCGTATTCCCAGCCCAATGGGAGAGTCTGCAGTGGACTGTGCACAACTCTCGACCCTGCCAACTGTTTCGCTCACCATTGGAGGCAAAGTCTTTGATCTTGCTCCACAGGAGGTATGATTGAGAACACGATTTATATCTCGTTGTGGACACCTGGATCTTATTCCCCATTCTAATATCTTGGTGATGTTGTTGTGTGGACAGTATGTTCTGAAGGTTGGTGAGGGCCCTGCAGCACAGTGCATCAGTGGCTTCATTGCAATGGACGTTGCTCCACCCCGTGGACCTCTCTGGTAAATAATTGGTTAAACACTGCAGCACTAGTTGTTCTATTTCTTTCTTTCTTTTTTCTAATCAGAAGCATGGTGGTAAAAATGTGACAGGATCTTGGGAGATGTGTTCATGGGCAAATACCACACCGTGTTTGACTTTGGAAAAGCGCAGGTTGGATTTGCAGAAGCAACCTAAACACACGGTTGGGCTGGTTTTTAGTTGGGGTTATGTGAACAATGTGTGTCCCCAAGTGTTGTTTGTAAGTTTCTGGAAGGGTTTGTGTTAAAAACTGAGTCGTGGTAGAAATGGTGGCACAACTACTTTTATCTTTTATGATTTCCTAACGAAAAAGGCCTTTGTAGTTTTGAAGGCATTGGCTTTGTAAATATTTCTGCTACTCTAAGTTCGATGGTGAAAACTTTTAAAAATAAAAATTCTGCCTTCGGAGTCATCTTTGTTTATTATGCTTTGTGATTATTCGTCTTTGAGCCATGTACATTTGGGTTTCGTTGCGGAGTGGACCCGTTGCCCGAAGTTAAAATCGCCATAGACATCGATTCTAGTCTAGCTAACAGCACTCAGATCATGAAGCAGCAAAACCTTGAAAGTAGAAGATCATACCAAATGGACAAAAGAAAGCAAACTGAAACTTTGAAAGCCAATCTATGGACTATATAGATACTTCAGTAGCCAAGTAGCCAATTTGAATGTAGTAATAACTAAACCGGTAAGGTTCCACCTGAATTTGTTAGAGCAAATCCAAATATTATAACCCTTATGGATCCCTCCCTCCACAGCCAATCTGATTTAAGTAGGTTGAATCGGAGGATGGGAAAGAAATCTGATTTAAGTAGGTTGAATCAGAGGATGGGAAAGAGCTAAACAATCACTAGCAACTAAAGGTAAATAACCAAAGAAACAGAAGACATAGGGACTATATGAATCCCTCCGCATCTAATAAGTCCTTGAAATTTAAGACGGCTTACAAAATAGCTCAATATTTATGAATTTATCATTGTAGCCCCAAAAGTTCCATAAAAATCAAAACTTGTAAATGTCACTCAAGCTCTCTCGTCTGGAGGTAGATACTTGAGAAAGATGGCGACGTGGTCGATAGTCAAAAGAATCCCCCTCTATGGAGTTTCACTCACTTCTATGGTACGAATATCAAAAATTGACTCAACCTTTCGTGATTCATGGTTTGTTCGATTTGATGATTCTCTCTCGTAGTTCGGAGCCTCCACTGTTTGTTTTATATTTCTCAGGTTGATGTGATTGATGGATCATTCAAAGACTGTGACTTTTTTTTTTTTGTATTGGCATTGCAGAAACATATGCTGTTAGCTCCTTCTGAATTGAGCTCGAGCTGCTCTTTCTACGGGATGCACTCTTTGATAAACACAGGAGAAGAAGACGAACATATCCTGAAGAAAATCGACTACACGAATCTTGTGTACAAGTATAGAAGAGATGGAAATCTGTCTGCTTGTAACGACTTGTTGCAGTCTGTTTCTGTTTTCAAGAACCTTCTTGTAGCCGCCGGTGAGGTAAACGATACGAAGCTCTCTTGCAGAGCTTTCAGAGAGCTGTTATTCCAAGCGGGTACTAAGCCTCTGAGTTCAGACTGTTATCTCAACCTCGCTAGAGCCTTCATTAACACAGCTGATTGCGTCCACTTGCTGAGTCTTCTCAAAGAAGTATCCGAGTCTTCTTCTTCTCTTCCGTGTAGGTTAATAGTGATAAACAGAACCATCTTTGCATTTGCTGAGTCTCGACAGATAGATAAGGTCCTTATGATACTTGAGGAGATGAAAGAGTGGGAATGTAAACCAGATGTGATCACTTACAACTCTGTTTTGGATATCTTGGGACGAGCTGGACAAGTGAACGAGATGCTCATGTTGTTGTCATCGATGAAGGAAGATTGCGATGTGTCCCTTAACATCATTACATACAACACGGCGTTAAACGGGTTGAAAAAGGCTTGTAGGTTCGATATGTGTTTGGTGTTGTACAATGAGATGGTCCAGTGTGGAGTTGAGCCTGATCTGCTTAGCTATACAGCAGTGATAGATAGTTTGGGTCGATCAGGGAACTCAAAGGAAGCGTTGAGGCTTTTCGATGAGATGAAACAGCGAGAGATTCGACCATCTGTTTATGTCTACAGAGCATTAATTGATTGTCTGAAGAAGTCAGGAGAGTTTCAGAGGGCATTGCAGGTTTCGGATGAGTTGAAGAACACTTCAACGTTAGATTTGGCAGGTCCACAAGATTTCAAACGACACTTGAGACCACATAGACGCTGGAAAGCCTCTATACTTTGAGCAGTTGTGTATTCATTTCTGGTAGTTATATGTGATGAAAGCAAAACATAGTTCTGGTTATAGTTTGAGTTTGGTTTTGATCTGAAGAACCTGATGAAATGAAAATCAAAGGTTTTAAAAAGTGTATTGATGGATGATTCATATGACTAGTCTCATAAAGTTTGCATACTACAAAATGTGTGTCAATGTTTCACTTTGAAAAGAAAGAAGATATTTTTGGAGCCGGTTGATATATGTCTGGAGAAGTCTAGCCTCAGGTCCCTCCTTTCTTACCATAGCTTGTTCTTGACCCAGAAAAGAAGGAACACGACTCCTAACACGATGGCAACTGGTGCCCACTTCCTGATCAAAGCCTGGTTTTACCAAACAAAATGTTTCAGAACCATATATGCTAACAAACTTGACTATAAACTATGACCAATGTTGTGACCAATGTTGCATTGTGTAATATAGGGAACATACAATCATATACTCACCTGACGGTTCAAATCTTTAGCCTTGTCAGCATATATACGAGATTCAGATGTTAGACGACTCGACATCTCGCTCACCTCTGCATTAAAAAACAAGAAGAGGAAACGGTACATGATTAGCATATCAATCTCCTGAATACAACACATGTACACAACTTCTAAGTGATCACAGGAGAAAGAATAGATGTGGCTGCTTACGGTCAAGCTTTTCACCAACACCTAGAACTTCCTGCACATTCCTCGTCATTATTTGATGAACCTCGTAGAGCTCATCATTCAGCTTAGAGATATTTCGTTGCGTACGAGTGTCTTGGTACAGCTTCTTCGTTTTCTGAATGAAGGTATCTACAAAAAAAAGAGAGAGTGAGAAACCAAGGAAGCTATGTTTCCGGGATACTGATGAATAGAATCTACAGAACACACATACCAAATTTGATAAAGGCATAAGGTCGAGCAGCTGTTTCAATGTTAGGCCCATTGACACGTTCAAACTCATTCCTGAGGTCTTCCAGGTATTGGAACGCCAGTTTCTTCGGGTAGGAGCGGTCACACATTGTCAAGTAGCAAACACGCCCTTCTATGATGTAACTTAAGTTCTCTGATCAAGGAATAGCATAGATACATAGTTCTTTCGTTCAAGATATAAAACACATGTAAACGTAGTCAAGTATTGAAACACAGAGACAACACACAGATGCAATTCTTAATCAAACATTAAGATGAAATCAATCAATCAAATCAAATATGTAACAAATATTAAGGATACTGGAACACATAGGGGCCTGTCTCAACGGACATTCTCGAAGCTTCGTTGTGACCTCTAGAGAGATTCTTAAACAAAGCCTTGACCTGTTGCTTATACATGTCGGAATCTGGCAAGTCACGTCCATCGTCAAGACCCTCAGCTAGAGGCAAGCCGTCGGTAACACGAGCTATCAATGTCATCTTCACCATCTTGACCCTACTCCCTTCTTATCCAACAACGAGCTCACTGCAATTATCATAAAATTTTCCAGAGTAAGAATATGAATCAAGGCAATTGAGCTACGCATTCATACTCTATTGTTTGAGAAACTCTATCATAGAGACAGATCAAATTCGAAAGATCTGATATAAAAATCCAAACTTTCGATCCGAAACGAAACGGAAGCAATCCTTTGTAAAGATCGCATATTTACAAGAAACTCTAACATGATGTATACATCTATAACGAGAAACTACACAATTGAGGATGAGTTTGAACTAACCTGAATGGTTCTTCTCGATAGGATCTGAGAACCAGGAGGAAGACGATGATCCAAGGAAAGATAACTTAATTTTTTTTTTATTAAATGAAAGGGTTTATCAAGGAGGTGATTTATTAATTATTAATTATTAGTATTATTTTGTTGTTTGAAATGTTATTTATGACGATCTACGTTCTGCGTTGTGATTGGGCTTGTGACGCGTTTTATTGACATGTCTTCAGTGACGTGGCGCGTTTGGTTTAGCTTCACAAACGCTACGTCTATGTTTGATCGAAGCTCCTAACGCATAACGTTTTAAGCGTTTGTAATAAAACTTTTTTTGGTCCAAGATATTAAAAACTGGACCGAATCGGTCGCTGTCTTCGATATTAAAAAAATTCGCCTTTATGACCGAATTAATCCGTAAGATTTTGGGTTAATCCCTTCTGATTAAACCGGTTCAAGAAACCTCTTGGTGAAACAGAGGGTTTGAAACTGACTCAAATTCGTTATTCTTCTCCGGCGAGCCTCTCTGCTTCTCCTCTGCTCAAATCACAAATCGCCAGCTTTGTTTTACTACTACAATCTGTCGCCGGCTGTTGCCTCCATCATCTTCCTTCGACTTTAGTGTTCTGTCTCTTTCAGATGAGAAACCGATACATTCCCTTAGTTTAATCAGTTTGATCCGTCTTCCATGTCTGCTGGATCTCCATTACTGCCGGAGCATTACTGAAAGTCAATTCCTTTACGAAAGGGAGAGGCTTTTGCGTCTGCGATGGCCAAAGCTATGGAACCAAGCTCGAAATCCAGGAAAGAACGCATCTTGATCAAATACGCAATCTTCTCGCGACTCCTCGTCCTCTTCTTAACCATTCTATGGCGGAGCTTCCTCCAACCCTACGATACATCCGCCGCGCTCAACCCTCCTTGCCTGCATCACAGAGACGTCGCAGCGGAAGATTCTCCTCCTTTACTACTAGTAGCTAACTCAGTCTCGAAGACGCTCGAGAACAGCGTCGTATGGGACAGTGTGTACTTCCTCAGGATCACGGAGTGTGGATACGAGTATGAGCAGACTTACGCCTTCTTGCCTCTTCTTCCCTTCTTCATCTCTCTTCTCTCTCGCACAGGTAACCTTTCAGTAGTTTCTGATTATTCTCTGAGTTCTCTCACTAATGAGAAAATCTTTGTGGATTCAGTTTTTGCGCCTTTGGTTCCGTTGATTGGTCTTCGAGCTGTAATGGTGTTGTCCGGTTACGTTGTCAGCAACTTGGCCTTCGTATTGGCTGCTATCTATCTCTTCAGGTACTATCTTTGCCTCTGGAGTCAAACATGTTGCGTAGGCAATCAAACAGTTTTGAGTTCCCTCTTAGAAATGTCTTACACAGTCTTTGCTGACAGGGTTTCAGTTATTATCTTGAAGGACACTGAAGCTTCATTTAGAGCTTCAGTTATCTTCTGTTTCAATCCAGCCTCCATTTTCTATTCATCAGTGTAAGTGTATTCAAGCAATGATTCTCTTAGATTTTTTTTTCTTACGGATAGTCAAAAAGATGTTCTCTGATGGGACTGTTTCCTTCCATTTAACTTTTCAGATATTCAGAAAGTCTGTATGCTCTGTTTTCTATTGGAGGCGTGTATCACTTGTTATCTGGCGCCAGCAATGTAGCTGTTCTCTGGTTTGCTCTCTCTGGCTGTGCAAGGTCCAATGGGATTCTTAACGCTGGTTATATCTGTTTCCAGACGATGCATCGAGCATGCGAAGCTTTGTATCTGAAAAGGCGTGTTTGTGTGAGTTATACATAACTTCATTCAAGTTTCACAAGTTATGGTATCAATCTAGTCTATCATGTCATCTCGGAATGATTACAGCTCGCTCTTTATTTTGGTGTAAGCTCGTTTGAGTTGTTTCTCTATCCAGTTGTCTGTGCAGGTTTTAGTTACTGGATTTCTTCGATGCGTGTGCATTTGTCTTCCTTTTGTCGCATTTCAAGCGTACGGATACTATAACATATGCCATGGACATAAGCTAGATGAATTGAGACCTTGGTGCAAAGGAAAAGTACCTTTGCTGTACAACTTCATTCAAAGTCATTACTGGTAAGTTTAAAGAATAACCTTTTCTTTCATCTATTTGATTTTTGAGCCTTTAGTTTTCTTGATGACATGAATTGTAACAGGGGAGTAGGCTTCCTTAGATACTTTCAGTTCAAACAGCTCCCAAATTTTCTGCTTGCATCCCCAATTCTGTCTCTAGCAGTGTGCTCTATTGTAAGTTACATGAAGACTCGGCCTGAGCTCTTCGTTTCGCTGGGCTTTCAAGCTACTGAGAAAGAGAAGAGATCTTCTGCACGGCTTTATTCCCTGAAGGATGTACTTGAGCCAGATGTTATAACTTCATCAAATGAAGGTATCATCTTCTTCGTTATGTGATCTAGTAGTTCCAAAGCTGAACACTCTGATGGATCCTCACTATTTTCCTGAGTAGGAAACCGTGACATTAGGCAGAGAAAACCGAGCAGAAAGAAGGATGTGACTGTCACCAATGCAGCTGAGAAATCCATCTCGCCAGAAACATCAGGATACTTTTCAGCTGATGTTTTCCCATTTGTCGTACACTTAGGTTTAATGGCCGCCACTGCGTTCTTCATCATGCATGTTCAGGTTACAATCCTTAAATCATAAACATAATGCACATAAGTTAATATGATATTAAGGTTTTACCGAGAGAGTTGTTCACGGTCCTCATGTTTGTGTTGTGATTATTATTGCAGGTGGCAACACGGTTCTTGTCAGCGAGCCCTCCTCTTTACTGGTTTGCATCTCATTTGATTGCGTCTCCTAAACATAGTAAATGGGGATACTTGATATGGTCATATTGTGCTGCCTATATCCTTCTTGGCACTCTTCTCTTCTCAAACTTTTATCCATTCACTTGATTTATTGGTTTTCTCAGCATCTTTGGTTGTTTTATCAGAGTATAATTGTTCCTTGTCTTGAGTCATGTAAATGCAGAGAACCAATCGGGTTCTCTGTTTCTGCAGGATGTTAGCCCATTAGAATTGGTTTGTTTGCTCGGCTATGTACTCACTGTATACTCATGTGGCAAAGATATGTTCTTTTTGGCTGTTCTGTGAAAGATATTGAGGCAACTGTTTCATTATGAAAATATTAAGAAATGAATAAAAGAACACAACAGAACTCAGTGGATGTGAACTGTATATTCTTTGAACAAACCTCAAATCATGAGATACAACAATAGCCATAAAAGAAAACTATCTAAGCTTGGGTTTAATGATTTCAATGCCTCCCATGAAAGGCCTGAGAGGCTCAGGGATCACCACGGATCCATCTTCTTGCTGGTAATTCTCCAGCAAACACACCATCATCCTTGGGACAGCACACGCTGTTGCATTTAGAGTGTGCACAAACTTAGTAGGCGGAAGATTCGCTTTGCCTTTCTTAGAACCTGTCTGAAGGGGTTCAGATGGGCGGAAACGGATTCCCAGTCTCCTGCTTTGGTAATCCGTGCAGTTTGATGCACTCGATATCTAGCATAGATGTTAAAACAGTAAGCTCAAAGAAGAAACTAAGATTCAGATAAGAGTTTGTTTTTTTTACTCACCTCGCCAAAGCGTCCTAAACCAGGCATCCATGCTTCAATGTCAAACTTGCGGTAAGCTGGAGCGCCTAAATCGGATGTGGCCATATCCAATGTTCTGCAAAGAGCCAAAACTAGATTTCTAGAACTGGAAGACTAAAAAACCTCTAATCACAAAACGTTTTGAGTTCAGCTTCTTACTTGAAATGTAGTCCTAGAGAAGTGAACAAGTCTTCTTCAATCTGAATGAGTTCATTGTGGAAAGATTCACTATCTTCAGGTCTGCATAAGACAAACATTTCCGCCTTGCTGAACTGATGGACTCGGTAAAGACCCCTGCTCCAAAATGGAGAGAATCAATGAGTATATTCAGCCAAGAAGATGCATCAGATGCTACAAGAACTAACTTACTTTGTGGCGGCGCCAGCTGCACCAGCTTCAGTGCGGAAGCAATGAGAGAAGGCTATATACTTCAAAGGTAATGCTGATTCAAGGAGAATTGAATCCATGTGTATCCCTCCCACCGGAATCTCAGCGGTACCGATGAGACATTGATCAGTTCCATCTATAGAATAAACCTATATAACAGAAGAATGGAAGTTTGATTGGAAAACAAAAAAAAAACATTGGCTTATCAGACAGAGTAACACACATAACTAGTGCAGAGACCTGAGTATTATCTCCACGAGGTTGGAAACCGCATTTCTCAACAATTGTTGATCTCACAATTTCAGGGGTTGTTAGGGGAGTAAAACCCTTCTTCATGACTTCTGATAACGTCCAGTTAAGGAGTGCCATCTCCAATAACACTGCCTCATTCTTCAAATAGAAAAACTTCGAACCACTTACCTGGTGGAAGAATGTAAAAGCAACAAGGCAATTACTTAAACCTCATCTTATGTTATCATGTACAGGAAAACTGAAAATTTATCAATCTAATGCTTCATATGTTTAGAAATGAACATCCAGCCACTCAAGTAAGTTCTACTAGTTCGAACTCTCAACAGGTTCAAGTCAAGCTCAGCCCAACAGCTAAAACAAAACGCGAATCTTACAACCAAAAACATGATATACCATTAAATAGAAAAAGTGTATACCTCTGCAGCAGAATCAAAGTCCATGAGGTCTAGATCCTTTCCTAGCTGAAGATGATCCTTGATTGGGAAACTAAACTCACGTGGACTACCAACCTACAAAGAAAATCATGAATGTTTAGTTCCAAAGGAAAATGTTATAGTCTATGCAACAGTTCAGGGAGTTATGACCAAACTAAACTACCTCCTTTCTAATTGCTGATGAATCCTCTCCTCCAACAGGAACATCAGGGTGAGTCATATTTGGTATAGACCGCGCTACATGTTGGAGCTCGTCTTGAAGCTTGACGAGGTCTTCTTCCAGAGTCACAAGACTCTCCTTAAGATTTTTACCTAAAGTCGAAACGAAACACTCTCTTTTATCTTCAACAAAGAACATAGACCCAGAGCCGGCCCTAAAATAGCCTGTAACAATGTCTTATGTAAAAATTTTTTAGACCAGCAAACAAAATGAATCCCTCGTTTACCTTCTTCAACGAGTCTCTCACGTTCAGAAGGTTCAAGCTTCCCTTTCATCTTCTTAGCAACGTTGTTCCTCTCCTCACGAATCCCCTCAACTTCCTGCTACCTGTAAGCGTTGGTTAGCTGAACCGAGAGAAGTTTCTTCCTCAAAGTAGCCAACTTTACATGTTTCGATTACTAAAGATCCCAAAGTTCTTCCTCTCAAAGGAGCCGACTTTACATGTTCCCATAACTAAAGATCCCAAAATTTGAATTGAGCTAATTGCTATCAAAGGGTAGATAACCTTCTGGAGATTGACCATGTTCTCGTAAAGCTCGATCACAGCTTCCAAATCAGCATTGGAGTTTCTGTTCTTGATATTGGTCTCGACTGCTTCCTTGTTATCTCTTATCCACTTGAAGTCAATTGCAGCCTTCCACTGAGGCCTGGCAGCTATAAAAAAAACTCGCAGCAATCAGTCACGTTTGAAAAGACGTTTGACGTAGGTAATAGAGAGGTAATACGTACCAGAGGAATCCGAAGCCTCTTGCACGGCGGTGGAATTGGAGAATGCTCTGAGCAGGAAATGCTTACGCGGTTGAACATGGCGGGAAAATAAAGCTAGGGTTGGAGATGGGTTTAAGAAGAGGCGGGAAGTGAATGCAGAGAAGGTCAAAGGAACGGTGGCGAGTCTTAACGTGTGTAAACCCATCTCGCCGGAGATGAGAAAAGAAGAAGACACTGACGACGACTGGTTAAAGTTTAAAATCTGGTTCATTAAAAGATCGATTCTAAAACGTTGTCGTTTTAAGTAATGACGAAGGTACGGCGGCGAAGTGACGTGTCAGCGGAGGTCTTACGTGGCTTTTATGTTTTCATCAGCTGTGCGAAGGCCAACTTGTGACCGGTTGACTTGTCACGTGTTTACATCAGTGAGTGTGTTTAATAAAACGCTGCCGTTTTAAGGTTTAGACTATCTTTTGACGTGGCCGTCAAAGATGACGAACAGGTATGAATGAAAATTAGAAGGAAAAGAAGTTTCTTCTCTTTGCCTTTTTTTTTCACTCTCTGTTTCTGGCTACTTCCTTGAGCTGAAAGAAGCATGGCGATTTGGTTGATTGTTCGAAGGAAGTTCTTTAATGGCTTTAACTCCTCCCCTTCTTCTTCGGTGAGTTTCCACAAGTTTCATCTCTTCATCCATAATTTGTTTGTTTGAAAGGATCAGTCTGTTGTTTTTTCAGATTATAGGAAAGCTGTGGAAGAGTACGAGTGCTACGGCATCTCATCCTCGATACTATGGATCTCTTTCGAAAGAGGTAACTTAAAGTTCATGTCTTTATTATTATACTTTCGGCAGCTGAGTTTGTTGTATTGAAAGGAATTAACTTTCTTTTTTTTTCATGTTCTTGTAAAGCTTTGCTGTAATATGATTAATAGATATGTTGTTGGATTATTTCTTGTTCACCGTTGACGGTAAAGCATCTTTTAACATTGACTACAGACTTCACTTTCCGTAAGAGGATCACGAGTGGTGAACTTCGTCAGTCTTCCTTCTCAGCTAGGTACTCCTTGGTGATTATATGACACACTGAGACACATTCACATTACTTTTTTGATCTCTCTCTCTTTTTGTTTCTTTGATTTGTAGGTTCGCATTTGAGCTCAAACGCCGCTATGAGGTGGGTTATGTTGTTGCTTTTTTACTTACTGATTAAATGTTTTTGATGTTGGTGGGGGATGATATAGCTTTAGATGTTTACTGATAGTGCTTTGATTGTCTTTAAGCAGGTTAACTTTGCCATGCAACCAAACATTCAACACTAGTTTTAGGTTGTTTTCATCGGGTGACGGTATGATCTACTCTTGCATCCCGTTTCAGTCCGTATAATTGTAAGTGATGTGGTTTGATTACTGATAAAGAAATTCATTTTGATGATGGAAGGTGGGTCTGTTGATGCTGTTGTTCCATACATGGGAGAATCTATTTCTGATGGCACTTTAGCCACTATCTTAAAGAGTAAGAAGTCCAAGTTTTATATAAGGTTGCCTATCTAAGATTTTTCATTGGCTGGAGAGAAGAGAAACTGAATCAACATTATCTTTGTGAAACCTCTGTTTACTGGGATTAGAACCGGGAGACCGTGTGGAAGCTGATGAGCCCATTGCTCAGATAGAAACTGATAAGGTATTATTGGTTGCGTTCTTTTTTTTTTCTCTCTACTATTGTTCTTGAAGCTTTGTCAATTTCACTAATACTTGTGGCTTATGAAACAGGTTACAATCGATGTTTCTAGTCCTGTTTCCGGTATGATTGAGAAGGTAGAGTATATCAGATTGGAAGAGAAGTTTTCTCTTAACAAGTATGATATATATTTCGATCTTTTTGTTGCTGCATTGAACTTCATCTCTCTTTTTGTAGATCGTTGCAAAGGAAGGGGATACAGTGGAGCCTGGTTTCAAGATAGCAGTGATTTCTAAATCTAGTGGAGCTGCAACTAAGGTTAAAGATTCAGATCAGAAGAAGCCCCAGGAGACTAAACCAGAGAAAATAGAAGAGAAGCCAAAACCTGTAGCAGAAACTCCTCCTTCATCAAAAGTGGAAACTTCACCTCCAAAAGAGAAGTCTAGAGCTCCTGCTACTCCACCTGTTTCAGGACCGTCACCAAGAGAACCTCAACTTCCTCCAAAGGACCGCGAAAGAAGGGTATATACTAGAATTAAGAGTTTGCATGCGATATGATTAGTTTTTGACATTGGACTTGCAGGTTCCTATGACAAGGCTCAGGAAACGTGTTGCTACACGATTGAAGGACTCTCAAAACACATTTGCGCTGCTGACTACGTTCAATGAAGTAGACATGTAAGTTTTAAACAGTTCATTGAGTAGAAAGTAGTAGAAGTTGCTTGTGCTGTATGGTATGTCCACGTTTCTGAGTCTCACCTCTACGTTTTGAGCTTCATGAATCAGGACAAATCTGATGAAATTACGTTCGGAGTACAAAGACTCATTTCTTGAAAAGCATGGTGTCAAACTAGGATTGATGTCTGGTTTTATTAAGGTATAAACGTTATAATCAAATCACTATGTTATGTATGCATCTCTTAGAGAATGAAACGTCCATATTTTTTTTTGCAGGGTGCCGTCAGCGCACTCCAAAACCAACCTGTAGTGAATGCTGTTATCGATGGAGAAGACATTATCTACAGAGACTACGTCGACATCAGCATCGCTGTTGGTACACCAAAGGTACCATCTTCATCTCATATGTATAACTCTCTGCTGAATCTAGCAAACTGATTCCAATGTTTTCTTATATAAATTATAGGGACTCGTTGTTCCAGTGCTTCGAAACGTAGAGCAGATGAACTTTGCTGAGATTGAGAAAGAGATCAATAAACTTGCTAAGAAAGCAACAGCTGGAACGATCTCCATCGATGAAATGGCTGGAGGCACATTCACCATCTCTAATGGTGGTGTTTATGGAAGCCTATTGAGTACTCCAATCATAAACCCTCCTCAGGTTTGAATCATAAATCATCATTAGCTATTCGATTCCATCCACTGACTACTTCTACTTTGACGTTTACAGTCAGCTATTCTTGGGATGCACTCGATAATGAACCGCCCAATGGTTGTGGGAGGAGAAGTAATGCCAAGGCCAATGATGTACATTGCGCTAACTTATGACCACCGTCTGATAGATGGAAGAGAGGCCGTTCTTTTCCTACGTCACATCAAAGACGTCGTTGAGGATCCACGCAGGCTTCTTCTCGACATCTAAGACCAGATTCTGTGAAATATCCAGTGCCATGTGTTAATCCGAAAACAAGTTTCTTTCTATCCACGCGTGCTTAAACCAAGAACTTGTAAATGTTCAATTATGTGGACACATTCATAGTTTGGTGTTTTATATGTGTTAAAGAGATTTATTTCAATATAAGTGGAATAAGCAGGCAAAAGAACGTACTCTTTCAGGCCAAATCAGAATAAAAGAAAACAGAAGTCACTTAAGAAAGGCAAGACACACAGGTCATGGACGAAGAAGACACATATTATGATGGCTTGTAGTATTTGGTGGCCACGAACGGCATCTTGGTGATGTCACCTTCGTAAGGTTTCCCACGGACCAAGATCTTCACTTTGGTCCCTGTTCAAAGTCATGGCTACGTTCTTCTTCAGGTTTGGGCTAAACCCGCCACTCGTGATCTGTCCAATCTTGTTCCCATTCTCATCAGTCGAATCTTTATACATTGAAGAAGAAGCATCAATAATCAAGATCCTTATCCCCAATGCTAATCAGGCTCTACTTTTATAGACTGAATCCTGAAGAGCAAATGTACTGAAACTTTTTTCAGAAATTATGAATTATAGAAGCTTCCATGATTCCATAAGGAAGGAGCCAAAAGAGATTCTATGAACGTTGATAACAGTTTGATGGTGGGATGTGGGGAATTAGTGTAGAGTAATAGACCAGGTGGACAAAATCTTGGATCCATAATTGTTGTAGGAAACATTGACTGATAAATCAGGTCGAAAAATATTTGTATAAAGACCAACAAGACAGACGACATGAACCTGAAGCTTTCGATCAAATCCATGAGTAAAACCAACTCTCAGCAGCAAACGAACTTCCTAATCAGAAAGAAATAGCTGTGGTTTGTGTTTACCAAACATCAACTCAAGCAGAAGGTGTAGTAGTCTCGTCAGTCTTGTTATTGATGGGTCCAAGAGAGACTTTAACCTTTGCTGGTCTCAGAACCCGATCTCCTAGAAGAAAACCCCGGGTAAGCTCCTCGGTTATCATCCCTACCTTAACCCCCTCAGATTCTTCTCGCGAAATAGCCTCGTGCAACTGCAAAAAATTAGAGGATATTGCTAATAAGTCACACAAAAGCAACAAATATTACTCACTGCTACACAATAATAACAAAATGTGTTAATATAAAGACATCCATTGACTCTGTTACCAATTTCTCAACTAGTCTCTCTACTTCCACAACAACTCATGTGATCTAATCAACCTCCTAAAACACTGTTACCAATATCTCAACTAGTCTCTCTACTTCCACAACAACTCATGTGATCTAATCAAGCTTCTGAAACAACAGTCGTATTCACTGGTACACAATAATACCAACATGCGTTAATATATAGCGTTCCAATACGTGTAACAAAGACATCCATTGACTCTGTTACCAATTTCTCAACTGTTCGTTTGCCCGTTACTTGCGTCAGCGACCAAACGTTGTTTGTTTACCGTTCTGTGGGTTCAGTGACTGATCGCAGCGACCAAACGCTAGCGATCAGCGATCAAAAATTTTGAACGCTGAAAACATCAAGCGACTAAAAAAATTAAAAAGACAAATCTTCAAACAAACAACTACTAGAGATATTAAGTCAGCAGTCGCTGACTCTGGTCGCACTGACGCTAGCGACCACCAAACGAACAGGGCCTCTCTCTACTTCCACAACAACTCATGTGATCTAATCAAACAGTCTTATTCACTAATATACAAGAAGATAGTTTCAAAATTTTATTCATTTTTGCTGCAGAAAAACTGAAGTAACATTTTGACTTACCAAAGGATCAAACGGCTTGCCAACAGTTGGAATGGCTTTAACACGAAGGTGTCTCAACACTTCAACGAACTGCCTGTAAATCCCCTGATAACTCGTATCCATCTTCTTCTCCCTTTCCGTATCGGGTCTAACCTGTTGCCTGGCGCTCTCAAAACTATCAACGAGTGGCAACAGACTCTTCATGATCTGCACTTTTGCGTTTGACTCTGTGCTCACCCGATCCTTGTCAACCCTTTTCCTCGTATTGTCGAAATCAGCCTGCAACCTGATTCTCGTATCCTTCTCCGAAGCGATCTTCATTGATAACGATAAAACTTTACGGTCGAATCGATGCTTTTCCTTCTCGATTTCGCAGAAAACCGTCTCGATTTCTGTGACGGTGAGTTCGTCTCCGTTGAAGAGAGCTTGTTTATAAGCTTTAATCAAGGTTTTTACATCTGGTGAATTCGCTTCTTCACCGTTATTAGTCTTGCAAAAAAACACAAAGATTTTTATTCAAAAATCAGGAAGCTAAATCTTAGATTAGACCCAAGGAGAGAGGAAGAGTATACAAACTTACTGGTGAAGAAGGTTGGTGGGAATAAGAGAGAGATGAAACGTAACTTCTTCTCCGACTGTTGATGATCCGAGATGGATACATGAATTGAACCCCTCGGTTTAGTTTCGAAGTGAATGGAGATGATGAAGGTGGTGGTCTTCCATGGAAATGGAGGTTTCTTAAGGGTATGATTCTCGATTTTGCTGATGAGGATGTAGATGTAGATGAAGAGGGATAGAGCAATGAAGAGGAGGAGGAGGAGAAGGAGAAGCAATGAGTTATGGAAATCGCCATTATTGTGGAGCTGGATTTGGTATGCTCTCATTATAAACACAAAAGTTCTTTTTTGAACCATTATTTTTTATTAGTTGAAGCCCAATACCTAGACCTGGATCCTCGGATCGGATTCGGGTTGGGTCTTATCGGGTTCAGATCGAATATTGTCGGATTTGGATCTTTCTAATCTTAGATATTTATACCTAATAAAATAATTAAAATTTATCGGTTCGAGTTCGTTTAAGTTTTATCGAGTCCGGATCGGTTCGGGTCTTAGATAGTTAGACCCAATAGAATAATTAGAATTTGTTGGTTCGGATCCAGTTTGGTTCTGGATTGAGTTCGGTTATGATCTGTCGGGTCCAGCCTAAAAAAAATAGCCAAAACACACAAATACCTGAAAATATTTAAGTACCTGAAACATCCGAAATTTTACTCAAAATCTGACCTTAAGACATGAAAAATACCCAAAATTTTATCCATTATCCGAATTATATTTTATCCGAGGATCCACGCAGGCTTCTTCTCGCACCTAGACCAGATTCTGTGATACTCCATCATGTTCCTTGCTTGCTTAAGCAAGAACTTGTAGATGCAGTTATGTGGAGACGTTCATAGTTTGGTTGGTGTTGAAGATGTGTTAAAAAGATTTATTTCAGTAAGAGTGAAATAAGCATATGCTGCCCTCTTGGCAAAAGAACGTACACTTTCAGACCAAGTAAGGATAAAAAGAAAACAAAAGACATTTGAAAAGCAAGAGACACAGATCAAAGAAGACACACATATTATGATGGCTTGTAGTATTTGGTGGCTACGAACGGCATCTTGGTGATGTTCCCCTCGTAAGGTTTCCCACGGACCAAGATCTTGACTTTGGTCCCATTCTTGTGCTGACCAGACTTCACGTACCCCATGGCTACGTTCTTCTTCAGGTTGGGGCTAAACCCACCACTCGTTATCTCTCCAATCTTGTTCCCACTCTCATCGTGCACCTCGCTATGCGACCTTGCTGGTGGTCCTGAAGAGAAAAATCCGACCCTTCTGATAGTAGGTCCATCTTGGAGCTGTTTGAGGATCACGTCAGCGCCAAGAAACCCGCCTTCGGCTCTTCTACGTTTCCCTATGGCCCATGTGAGCCCAGCTTCGACAGGAGTGATGTGTTGCTCCATGTCGTTTCCATATAGACAAAGCCCTGCTTCTAGCCTGAGACTGTCTCTCGCTCCTAGACCGGTAAGCCTTACCTTTCCCTCGGACTTCTCCAGGATTGCTTTAGCTAAATCAACTGCATGCTCGGATGGAACCGAGATCTCAAAACCATCTTCCCCAGTATACCTGTAAACACACAACAGACACATTCATTAACTGTGAGATCTTCAGAACTCTTCCTTTTGAACTAAAGAAACAAAGTTGACAGTGAAACATGAGAATTTACCCGGTCCTGGTAAGGAAGCAGGTGGAACCATTAATGTCCAGGATCTGGAATTGTCCAAAGTAAAGCTTGCTCAGGTCTTCTTTAGTGAGGTGTTGAAGCACCGGTGCAGCCAAAGGACCCTACATTGCAAAGGTTCAAGATCACAAAAAGAAACAAAAAAGAGAGGACAATCTTTTGGTTCAGATTAACAACCAAACCTGAAGGGCGAGAAGAGATCTCTCATCATGGATATGCCAAGAGACATCACCTCCTTTGGATTTAAAAGCCTTCATGTGCTCTTCAATATGAGCCAAATCCTTATCCCTACAACCAGCGTTCACCACCAGATAGATATGCTCATCCGTCACCTTGGTAATCACCGAGTCATCAATCGCACCACCTTTCTCATTCGTGAACACAGTCAAACTCCCCGTTCCAGGAGCCAAACCAGCCACATCAGCAACCACGAGCGTCTCGAGGAAAGGAACACAGTCTTTGCCCTTGAGGCTCAAACCACACATATGTGCAACATCAAACAAACTCCCGTTGACCCTGCAGTTAACCGTTGAGTCGATGATGGAGTCTTTGTACTGGATAGGCATACTCCAACCAGCGAAAGGAACCATCTTTCCACCGTGGGCCACATGGAAGTCGTAAAGAGCGGTTTTTTTGAGATCAGCACCAGAGGCGAAGCAGCGGCGTGACGCAGCTTTCTTGTCGGACTGAGCAAGACGACGGGTTATGGATTGCCCTAGCTGCCATAGACTCCCACCTCTCATCTTCTTCTCCTCCTCCTCCTCAACCTATAGACACAGTTGATCCAAAGTATAATCAAAATCACATGAATGAAGAAAGGAGAACACTTTGAATCTCATAGACAAAAAAGGTGAACACTTTGAATCCATAGAGCATTGGCTATAAGATTCAGATTCATTATATAACATCTGAAAAACAATCTGGGAGCTCAGTAATCGCAATGAGATCAAACTTCCATTTTCATAAAGAAGAAGAAAACAGAGAACATCATATGCAAATGTTGTCAGCAATCAAAACAATCGGCCATTCTGTGAATCAAAACATAAACGCAAGAATAAGAAATGAAAAGGTCGTGTAGAAATCTTACAAAGATTGAGACTTTGTGTTTGTCTCTGGAGCTTCTTCCAGATTGCTGAGACTGCTACTTTGTAGTGTTACTGCAATAAACTGATTATTCTAATAAACAAAATAAAAATAAAAGGGACTTTATATATTTTTAGGGATTAAATTTTTTAAAATTGAATTAAATTTTTTAAAATTGAATTAAATTAGAGATATGGGGGAAAATGTGAGAGAAAAAGAAGGGGTTGGTGGTGGAGGCAAACATCATCCAAAAAAGCAACCACATCCCCAGTGAGTGGTAAGTGTATGTTCTATTATCTTCTTCTTTCTAGTTTTGTAAAATCAAAATAAACATATGCTATAGTGTTGCAAAACATAAACAGAAATGTTTGATTTTCGGTCTATTTTGTGATACAACTTTCTTGTGAGGTGTAGACATTCTTTACTTTGGCATCTTCTTATCCGTTGTAACCCGTCTTCAATTGAGTAACCAACCAATTTGGTACAGAAATTTTGAATTCTACTAAACCATCTATAAGACTATAACCGAAAACACCAGTTGGGGGAAATATTTTATTCAGGCACGTAACAGAGTTTAGCTCAAAGACGAAAGGAACGAACACATAGCACACGATACACAAACTGAACCAACAACACTTTATTTAGATCAAATACTAAAAGGCTTTCCCCCTCTACTTCATAAGATCACATATTTTTTATTATTATGGTTACGTTTTAGCTGTGATCTTGACCATCATCACCCCTCTCTCCTCATTCCAGTTCCTTCAGAAAATCTTCGTTGTCTACCAGGACCTGATCATTTTAACCACCAAACAAACCTTTTAGCAAAACAAAAGACTGTATCAAAGTAGAATATTCAGTACAATAGCTAATTTGGTTTCATACAACTGGACCAGATTCATCTCTCTCTCAAATTTGCATTTACTTACAGTTTTCCAGCTATCAGGATCGAGGAATGAGACAATCTTGGTGCCGAGTCCAGGAAGAGGTCCGGCTTCTCTAGTGATCTTTCCTCCTAGCTCTTGGTTGACTATCTTCACCACTTCACCGCTTTTGTACACATCATCCGTGCCTATTGCAATCTGAGAATTACATTTAGACCAAAAGTTAACGATCAAAGTAAAAGAACAAAACTGGTTAAAGACAACATAAACAGTAGCAACAGTCTAAGTCTGAGACCTGTGCATATGCGTTGCCCTTTGTGTACTCAGTAACGCCGTAGTTATAGGTCAGTTCCAAAACTATCGACTCATATTCCTCAGCATATCCCATCATGCCTATGGTGTACTGTTTCATCCCCACAAAAAAAAATGTTAAAGTCACAACATAGCTCAATAAGGTAGATTACTTGTCTACACAGTATCACTGATTACTTCACCTTGTATTCAGGTCTCTCAATCCTTCTCAAGAGCCTCATCCCAAGGGCCTGCAGGGTTTCAAAAGTGAGATATATAAGCAAGAAGCTTTCTAGAAAACAGCAATGTTAATTGCCTTATCAAACATAAAGACAGCCATTTACAACTGCTGTTGCACTACCTTTTCATAGAACTTGATGGCACGGTCAAGATCACCAACACGAAGCATGACTTGACAGAGTGGTTCAGGAGTTGGACCTCTCTGGATGAGCTCAAAAGTGTAACCATCAGGGTCCTTGACAAACGCAATGACACTGCCTCCACCTTTGACTGGACCAGGCTCTCTGGTGACGTTTCCACCCTTGGCACGAACAGCCTCAACCATTTTGGAAACCTGAAACAAAACTCTCCACATTCAGGGACCGATTGATTCTTGAATTCTAAAAGAAAAACAAAAATATGAGGAAGAGTTACATCTTGAGTTGAGATGGCGAAATGCCCAAATCCAGTTCCGATATCATAGGAGCTAACACCATAATCTGTAAACATCAAAACATGTTAAGACTCTCATAAGAACCAAGTAATATCACTTTTGTAGACAAGAAGAGATAGAGAGGCATATACTGTATGTGAGCTCGACGACGAAGTTGGAGGTTTCAGGACCAAAACCAAGGAAAGCGTTAGAATACTTCTCCTCAGGGACATCTCTTTGCCTCAACACCTTCATGCCAAAGCACTCAGTGTAAAACCTATTAAAAGAGAAGATCTCAGAATAGTAAATAAGTCCTGTTACATTGAATAAGTAACAATAGTGTATGAATGAATGAAAGAGAGATACTTGATAGTGCGATCAAGATCACCAACACGGTAGACAACATGGAGAAAACGACGCTTATCTTTCTTTGGCCAATCCAACAACTCAGCATTTGATGCACCACCGTCTGCCATTTTTTCTACAATAAAAATCCAAACTTTAAACAGGTTTCTCAATGATAATCATCGTAACCCAAAGATGATCAAACGAAACACTTAGATCCCATGAAACCCATAAGATCAATTCGAACCATGATCCACAATTAACCCAGATTCAATACAAAGTATGATTATGAGTGAGAATCAACCGTTGAATGCTTTGTATGATAAACAAATGAGATCTAGAATGCGATTAACGAGAATACGATCATCGGAATGTAGAAAAGAGATCATCTGCGACAGTAACTCTCACCTGATAGAAGATGATCGAAACGGAGCACAGATAGACCACTGGGGCTTGGATAATTTTCGGTTTGAGAGCAGTGACCGTCACTTTATAAAAAAAAAAAGACCGAGGGAGTGACAACTTCTGGGATACTGCCTGTGATGTAGTGTAACCATCACAGACGCATTACAACCGATAGATTAATTATTTGGGGAAGGAGGGTGAAGTAAACCTAACACCCATGGGAAACACGTGGTCGTACACAAACGGATTTTTTTTGTCGGCAGAAAGTACAATAATGAAGGTAAGAAAAAGCCCAACGCACATGGGCGTAAGCCCAAACATATGAATCGAGACAGGTGAAGGAGAAAAGCCCACTAACATAAGTATATGAATGTTGATTTAAATGCAATTTTTTTTGTTTGATTTTTTTCATCTGCATGCATGATGCATGTAAAAAAATAACTAAAATATTTCTATTTAATATATTTTTTTAATCTCAACCATAGTAATGTTTGGTTGCATATGCCATATGAACAGAGGACACATGGCCAGAATCTTATAACAAATGTTTTGAATTTAAACTTCTCTAGAATGCTGTCCTCTTCTTCTGTTTGAAATGCTTTTATATATCAAAAGAGTTGCCAGATGGACCTCTCTGATAATTGATAAACAAGTTTTGTCGGGTTGCTGTTTTAGTAGTTATTTTCTTTCTTTCTAATGCTGCACTAAGTTCCCTAGATTATGATATATGTAGAACGTTGCATTTGTTACTTACCTACAACTTGTCGCAATATTTACTAGTTTTGGTTTTCTAAAAGCATTTATTAAGTTAGTTTATTGGTTGAGAGGAGGAAATGTGTTATCATCAATAAAATGAATAAAATGGACCACTTCTAGTCAATGTATTTTTAGATACTCAACAAAACAAAAGCATGGAGTTGTTGTATTCTCTCTTTAATACGACTGCATTTCAATGTTCTTTATGAAAATATTCAATTCCGAATAATAGAGAGAATAGATAACAGTAAAATTCCACTAAAGGGCATTATAATTTATCTTTTATTTTCCCGCTTTTTCAATCACATGCGGTCAACACCAACATTGTAAGACAATATACTAGAAACTAATTAGTAATCAAAAATACAATTGAATTTTTTAATGTATGTAAAGTAATAAAAGCACTTTTATGGAAAGTTTTCAATTTTGAATTAACTCACTTGAATCCTATAATATGGTATGTTGCAAAAGGTTGAAGTTTTATTAAATTTAATACTAATACTTTTCTGTACCAAATGTACACCACAACCACATAGTGGTGTGGCGCTTTTTATCACTACTGAAGGGCATTACCGTCTTTTCAAGCAGTCTGAAATTCAACGAGTTGTGTGGGGGAGAGGAGCGAGCAGAGTGTCTTCACGTGAAGCACAGATAGAGAGACATAAATCTTCTTAGCACTAAACCTCTTAACTAACATCATGTCTAAATCTCTCTTCTCTCATCTCAACCAAACAGTAAACAAATCCAATGAAAGAGATTGAAGATAGATAATGCAAGGATCTGTAGCTGAGTCTGAATCCGAACCAGAAGAGTCGCAGATTCAATTCAAGCTCAAGCTCCTCCTCTTCAATGCCATTCACTAGCATGTCTTCCACCATCCCTCCTCTTTTCTCCTTCTTCTTCTTCATCGCAATCTTCAATCTTTCTATTTCTGGTAAGTTCATCTTTCATTCCGACATGTTACTTAGTTCTAATTCCGACATGTTAATTAGTTTAATTTCCGACAAGCCAAAGTTTCTATTTTTATCAATGTAGCTTCTTCTTCTTGCTTTTACTCGCAGCAAAGTCGTGGCCTTTATCGCAAGACAGCAAGATCCAAGAACAAGACAGAGACCCATTCGTCGGATTCAACATCGGCACCGACCTCTCCTCACTCCTCCCTCCTTCAGACCTCGTCAAGTTCCTCCAGACCCAGAAAATCAACCACATCCGTCTCTACGACGCCGATCCAGAGCTCCTCAAAGCCCTCTCCAAAACCAAGATACGCGTCGTCATCAGCGTCCCCAACAACCAGCTCCTCGCCATCGGATCCTCCAACTCCACCGCCGCGTCTTGGATCGGCCGCAACGTCGTCGCTTACTACCCCGAGACTTTAATCACAGCAATCTCCGTCGGAGACGAGGTGCTAACCACCGTCCCCTCTTCGGCTCCTCTGCTGTTGCCTGCGATCGAGTCTCTCTACAACGCTCTTGTGGCCTCGAATCTCCACACTCAGATCAAAGTCTCTACTCCTCACGCGGCTTCCATCATGATGGACGCGTTCCCTCCTTCTCAGGCTTACTTTAACCAGACTTGGCACTCGGTTATGATCCCACTGCTTCGGTTCTTGTCTAAGACGGGTTCACCTCTGATGATGAATCTGTATCCTTACTACGTCTATATGCAGAACAAAGGCGTTGTTCCGTTAGATAACTGCTTGTTCGAGCCATTGACTCCAGCTAAAGAGATGGTCGACCCCAACACTCTGTTGCATTACACGAATGTTCTCGACGCTATGGTGGATGCTGCTTATGTATCCATGAAGAATCTTAACTTCTCTGATGTGTCTGTGCTCGTGACCGAGACTGGTTGGCCTTCTCAAGGTGATAAAAAAGAGCCTTACGCTACTATAGATAACGCTGATACCTACAACTCCAACTTGATCAAGCACGTTTTCGACCGTATGGGGACGCCCTTGCGCCCCGAGATGACGCCGAGCGTGTACATCTACGAGCTGTTTAACGAGGACAAGAGGGCGCCTCCGGTTAGCGAAGCTAGCTGGGGGCTGTTCTATGGGAACACAACGCCGGTCTATCTGCTTCATGTGTCTGGAAGCGGGACTTTCTTGGCGAACGATACGACGAACAAGACGTACTGCGTTGCGATGGATGGTGTGGATGTGAAGACGCTTCAGGCTGCGTTGGACTGGGCTTGTGGGCCTGGGAGGGCGAACTGCAGCGAGATTCAGCCTGGGGAGAGTTGTTACCAGCCGAATAATGTGAAGGGGCATGCTTCTTTTGCTTTTAATAGTTATTACCAGAAGGAAGGGAGAGCTTCTGGTTCTTGTGACTTCAAAGGTGTGGCAATGATCACTACTACAGACCCAAGTAAATGCTCTTCCTCTTCTTCCTATTATTCTTTTTATTGTTAGAGAGGTCAGTGATTGGTTTACTGATCAAGAGAATGTGTATGTTTCAGGTCATGGAAGCTGCATTTTCCCTGGAAGGTAAGAAAGTTGTGACATTAAAAACTCGTTTCTTATCTTATAAAACGTTATTAGTTCTGTATTTTGTGTGTGTTTTATTCTCACTTGTGTTGGCTCATTTTGTGCAGTAAGAAGGTTGGGAACAGGACACAGACGGTGGTGAATTCGACTGAAGTTGCAGCCGGTGAAACATCCACAAGGAGTCTCTCAAGAGGCTTCTGGCTCAGTATTATGATTCTTGTTACTTGTGTTTTGTTACCCTTCTGGTGATTTTTCATTTTTTTTAACCACGGTGAGTTACAATTCTAGGTTCATAAACAAGTGTATTTTATCAAAATTTTGTGATTCGTTGTTTTGTTTGTAGTGTCCATTTTAGTAGCCTCTTGTGCCTTTTTGTGTAAAACCTGTTTCGTAAATGTTATTGTTACATGCTGTGATGCTCCATTCCCCCAAGATGTGATGAAGATTGTGAGAGATAATCAGAGTTAAACGATCGCTAAAACATGAGAAAAATTGTCAAAAGTATTCACTGAACTTAAAAATTTAATGTACAAAAAGCATCTTCTTAATAATAAGCTACAGATTAATAACTGTTTGTCTCAGCAATGAAGAGTTCGAAGATGAGAGAATGGTGAAAGAAAGAAGAGTCTTGCGGTATTAACCAAAGCCATAAAACTGGTTCTTCTGTTTGTCTATATTCACATGGTTCTTCTGCACAGTAATGGCCACATGCAAGTTGGAGGGTTATCTGACTAAATCCATGGGATAACACCCGAGTACACGGATGAAACTCGTGAATTCCTGTAAAAACCAAAAATAAAGAACCATCTTTAGAATCTGTTAGAGACTTGAGACCAGCTATAAAAGCTCTGGAGTTTGCAGAGGACTGATACCTGTAGATGGCCAAGGGCGTGCTGAGCACGTATTTCAGCCATGGAAGCTTCAAAATCAATGTAGAACAAGTAATCAAAGGACCTATCATCATCAGCATCACAAAACAACACTCAACTACTTATCAAAAAAAAAAAAAAAGATGTGATCATCATGTTGTGCGTTAGAATAGAACTAACAAACTATACTTACTTGGCGCTTCCGTTGTTAGAACCATCAACTACTCTTAGCGGTCTTCTTCTTTGCGGACGACTTTCTATCTTGGATAAGTTAATGCTTCTTAAAGCAAAGACAGCCAAGGCCTTGAACAGCACACCAGGACCTTCTTCCAGCGAGAACACAATACTTGTCTGACAGAAAACAGAAGCATATTACTACTGGGACTAATAAAAGTTTCAGCTGATTTGTAATTACCTTATATGGTCGATCTGTTCTTGGAATCATAGGCTCTCTCGCAAGTATCAGAAAACGGGTCACATTGTTAGCATCATCCTGAACATCAACGTAGAGATCGCAGAAAATCAATATGTTTCATCTTCTAAGTCATGAACCATTCAACTTGCTACCTAGGAAAAAAGTTTATCAGTAGAGACTAGTTACTTGTATGTTCTCGGCAAGAATATCTAGACCATATATATTTGCAGCTCGTACACTTGCTATTGCTCCTACATCCTTCTTGCCGCTTGAAGCAACAGTCTGAAGAAAACACTTAACGTTCCATTATCTGTGAGCTGAACTAAGAAAAAAAATTCATAATCTCAAAACTGTTACCTGAGCAGCAGTAGCAGTGTCTTTTGCAGAGATTCTCTGTATGCCTAAATCGTTAAGTGAATTTACACATTGATCAAGCGCCTGGAGAGAAAGAAAAGCAAAGTACTCAACACCAGTGAACTTGGGAGATTTTGAAGGCAATGAGTGAAGAAGAAGAAGAACCTGAGGATGGCTTAGAACGCATTTAATCTCTTCCTTATTGACACCAGGTACTCCTAAGAGACAATGATTCACATGCAGATGGACTTCCTGGACAATGTGAAGCCTATGACGAAGAAGCAGATCGTAATTACGGTGGATACTACCACCTACTGAGTTCTCGATCGGTAACACTGCTTTATCCACCAACCAGAGCTCAACAGCCTGAAGAATCAATCATATGAGAACATAGTAAAAGCACCATACGTTTTGTGAGGGTATGAATATTTTAGAATCAAAAACCTGGAAGGCAGTTTCAAAGTGTTCACAAGGCACAGTTTCACAATTTGGATATGCTTCTAGCGCTGCTGTCTCGCTATATGCACCTGGTATTCCCTGCAAGTGAAGAGTTGCATGTAAACACACAAGCAAACGAAAGAAACGGACGCACACATATTTGCAGTAAGTTAAGTGAGGAATGTAATGCTTCACCTGAAAAGAGATTCGCACTTTTGAATCATCTCCAGCATTAGAGTAGAGACTGTTTGCACTTAGGGGTTCTGTAATGAACTATAAGTGTTAGGAAGAGAGATTAACAAAAAAAAAAGTAATAAGATAGATAATAATGAGGCCATGACAGACAATGCATTTGAGTTTTATAATACTTCTGGGGGAGAAGTACGTTACTGTGTATTAACAACATTTGTTGTCTCACTCAAAATGGATATAGATAACACATGCAACAAGCCCTAAACAATCAAATGGTCCATGAGACTACACGACAAGAAAGATTGAATCTGAAACATCAAGTGCAGCTACTAATATGGAAGAAAGATTTAGTGTTAACAAAACATACTGCTCCATTTTTAGAACAGACCGATACATGTGTAGCAAGCCCTAAGCTGCGACGCCAATGACAATGATTGTCATATTAATGAGACTATGCGACGAGAAAGATCGAATCTGAAACATCAAATGCAGCTATAAATATGGAACAGGAGTCTAGTATTAACAATACAAATAATCTTAGTATTAACAAAACATTTCAAGTATTCCATTTTCAAACACAGACCGATACATGTGTGTAACAAGCCCCTATGTTGCAATGCAAATGACAATGATTGATGCATTTACTAGAAGAGACTACAGGAAACGAAAAGATGAAAGCTGAAACACATCAAGTGCAGCTACTAATATAGTAAAAAGAAGGAATCTTATGTCAAAAGATATATACTATTCTTGGAATCAAGATATCCACAGGCGACAAACATTAGTAATGTCCACCCATAAATCTAGAGGAAAAGAATTCCAAATACAATTGTGTTCAAAGATTTAATGTAAACAACCTAGGCAAGGACACGATTATTGTTAACTCTTCCGACAAAATCTAGGCAAATAGTAAAAATGTGAAAACAAAGATTCCTAAAGTATCCACCACCACAGCATCTCTACCAGCAATGATCTCACAAAATCAAAATCAATCTAAACACAGTCCCCTAACAATCACAATCTCAAAATTGCATGATCACATAAACACAAACAAACCAATCAGCATTATCAATGAGAAGACCATGAAAACGAAACGAGTTGACTCACTAGGAAGCATGCTCAAGTCTCTATGAAAAGCAACCGACTTTGCCTCCTGAACCAGACCCATTTCATCAGATGGCTTCTTGAGCTCAGGGCCGTCGCCTTCAACGGCAGTGACGGAAGCAGCAGAGGAGGAGGAGGAGCATTCCCAGGGGGAGACGACGCGACGGCGGTCGAGACCAGCCAGAGGGTAACGGTGAGGCGTTTGGGGACAAACCCAGATGGGTAATAAACACCTCAGAGCCATAGATTTTTTTTGAGGAAATCGAGCAATGCGGAGGAGAGGAGAGGAATCTGGAGGAGTTAGGTGAAGAAAAGTGTCAATGGAGGAGAGATGGGTTTGGTGAGAAAGTAGAGAGAGAACAAAAAGTCTGGATTTTTAGCTCTTCTGGAAGGTCTTTGCTTTCAAAGAAGAGTAAACTCGGAAACTCAGACGAAAGGAAAGGTCCACACTTTCGAGACGTTACGTACATACATTACACACACATTTTTTATTTTTATTAATTATTCCTTTTTGGTAAGCTGCCTGGCCTGACAACCAAAAAAAAAATAAAAAAGATTTTTTCCTCTGTCAATAATAAATAATTTTGTTGACTCATGGATATTATTATGTTGGGCATTTATTTATTTTTTAGGAGTCAAACAATTATAGGAAATGATATCAATACTTTTTGACTAGCCTTAGATTGTTTTCCTTTTTAAAGTTGAAAATTAAGTGGAAGTATCCTTAGTTCAACAGTTTTGACTACTAGTTCATTAATAATTCAACATCAGAAAAATACAAAATTCAGATTTTAGAAATACAATTATGTATATCATGGAAAATTTTTTTAAGAGATTTCAACGTAGTGCAAAATGCACCGTCAAACATGAATTTCATAGGTAATTTAAAATCATGTAGTCAAATATAAAATTTCACATGATAGATATAATTATTGCATTTATAATCGTCTATATAATAACTTTTATAAATTATAAATGACATAATTAACCACACGTAAAAATATTGAAAATTTAAAAATTAGTTGAATTGATTTTGTTTAGGTTTACTCACAACTTAAAATATCTTTACTAAATTAACTTGCATAATGCAAATTTAGCATATGATCAACTTTGAAAAATTCTAAAATAATTAATTTTTGCATTTCAGTTGAAAAAGAATTTTGATATTATATTTTTTGAAACTTAGCAATTCGAGTTACAAAGATCGGGTTGTGAGATTTGATAATGCTAAATATCTTTTTTATCACATTGTTAGAGTGTAGAGTTTTAAAGACGTTTTTTAAGTTTTGTTAATTTTAAGCATTTTTAGTTGAACTTTTGAGGTTGTTGCTGTTATCACACAGGGTTTTACTTTATACCTTGTGCATAGAGTTTGGAGGAGCAATGCAAATAGATCAGAGAGAGCTTGACGAGTTTGGAGGAACTATGATGTTTCTCTGCCTCATAACAACATCCCTGATGCCCTATGTCAACTAGCTAAGACACTTGCTGCCATTGCAATGCCTGTGGGGGAGGAGTTCCATCCAGAGGGTGCGATTGTAAACTATTTTGGCTTTAGTTTCTTCTATGTTTTGCTTTTTTTTTTAAAAGGTTAAAATCTAAAGAAAATCTTTTGACTGGAGTAAACCTATAGTAAGCATAAGATATGTAGCAAAACATAATTACCATATATTATTTGAAGTGCAATAGTGTGTAACTATATTTCATCTTACTACGCAGTCTCGGATGTAAAGCTATTTTTCTCTTGGGAGGAAAATCAAAAGAGGATCACCCACATGCTATGTATCTCAGAAGTGGAGATGTTGTACTAATGACTGGAGAAGCCAGAGAATGCTTTCATGGTTACGTATTTTTTCATTTGCTTTCATGGTTACGTATTTCTTCATTTACATCGCTGTCAAGATCTCTAGAGATCATATCCTGAGTTTTCCATATTATGTGATAATAATACCTGTTGACGCTCTGCAGGCGTACCTCGCATCTTCACAAATTTCGAGGTTGTTAGGCCTTTGTTGAAAACATTTGTATTATTAACAACGAATATAATCAAGTTTTAGATGGCATATCGCTGCCTACTAGTTTCTAGATGGCTTGCCAGACAAGGTAGGTATACTCTGCTCATCTCTAAAGTAGTTTTGCGCGGATCTATACCTGTTTTCACTTTCACCAACCGATCAAAATACTTCCTCCCATGAACTCTGCTAATAGGTATCCTTGAAAACATGAAGAAAGGAGGAGTTTACGTAGATTTGAAACGGCTTTCATCACCGTCACTATCTAATGTAAAAACGATGAAATTTATAGAAACTAATGTAAATAAAAGATCAAATTCTATATTTTCTTGAATAACACCAAACCTTAACTTATATAAAGATTTCAAAATTCAATGGAAACAAATAATTAACAATGATTTCTGCAAGTACACAATTGTTTTTTTTACAGGTATCTCTATAATATTATTTGAGAAGTCATTTTTCTATGTGTCACGTTCACGTTAATTTTCACGATGTTGATTACACTGATACTCTTAATGAATTAAAAATATTATATTTAAATACTATTATTGAAATTTTTTATTTAGTTTCCTTTTAAAAATTTTAAATAACATATATAATAAAAGGAAACATCTATAAAGTTAAAAAAATAAAAAGAAAATATAAACAATATATGTATATATAATATTATTCATTAAAAAGAAAGTTCACAAAATAGAAATATTCCAAATTTACAAGTTCACAATTTGTTTAAACTGCTTATTTTAAGAGATATTAAAGAAAACAATTAACAACAAATATATTTTGATCAAATAATTACAAAATATTTTATCATTATTAAAATAATTTTTTTTCTTTATATTAAATTTTCTTTTAAATTTTAAATTTTTATTTGTTTTGGAACTTAATATAACCATAATCAAAATACCAAAGCAAAACTGAATTCTCATTTTTAAGATTACTAAAAATAAATTTCAGTTTATCATTTAATAGATCTAATTAAGACATTAAATTATTTAGAATTTATAAATTTTTTTAATTGTTGTAAATATTGATATGTGTTCATGAGCTTCCAAAAATGTATTAGTTACTTATGTATGTAACTTCCCATTGATCATCGTTTCTTTTTTTAAATTTTTTTATAAAATCTTTTTTTTAAAAAAAAACAACATATAATTTGATAATTATTATGAAAAAAATACATGCACATTTAAACGATAAATAAAGTTAATTTGATTTTACTTAATAATAATAAAAAATAATTATACTTCAATTTGAATTTGAAAAAATATATGTAACTCAATATACTCATAACATGAGTCACTCGACTAATCCAACTTATATCTAAAATCATAGATTTAACTACAATAAGAATATATAATATTATAATGATAATTTAATTTATAAATATAATTTATAGGATGATTCAAAACATATTAACAAATGTAAATAAAATATTAACCAACTGTTACAATTTAGTTCTTTTGTAAAATTTATATAATGCATGAGAGTGTAGAATATTATCTTTATATTAATTTATGAACTTTGGAATCAGACGCTTTAGTTTATTTTTTATTTCAGTCTAAGCACAATATATCTTAAATTATACCTTCTTCGTCAAATATATTTGCATATCTAAGACAACAATTAACATAAATAAAAATAAGAAAAAATCATCATAATTTAATATATTTAAAATAAAAATATCATAGTTGAATTCAGAAAAATAGATACAATCCAATATATCCAAATGATAACTAAATCGACTATAAAAACAACAAAACATACTAAATATAACATATCTAAAATCATATGTCTAATTAAAAAAATATAATATTATTAATGTAATAGTGCATAAAAATCATAAATCAGTTTAAAATTAAAAGTAAATAAAATAAATTTTATTTTATAAATATTTATATCCGTGCATGAACACGGGAAAATCACCTAGTAATAACAAAGTAAAGTAATGATGTTACATATTAAATGCAAACGATAACATAGATAGTGATCTATGTAGCTAGATCCAATTAAACTTCTTGATAGGTTTAAATTTAAAAAGATTACTGAAATAGACGCCATCATCTTTAGCAAGATATATATACGAGGTACCGCCAGGCATTCGCGGTGTATAGGCGTCAAACTTGGACGAGATCTTATAATCAGGTCCTTTAGTCATGACACAACTCAATGACGTACTTCTGTTGTGAAAACCGATAATGGAATCGGGTCCTCCAGGTTTCAGAAGTTGGTCCCTAAAATTTCTCGTACCATATGTACAACGTACTTTGACCCCTTTCTTGTTGCTAAGGCCGTTCCTGAAATGGAACTTCGTCGCTTGATGTACGGGTTTGGCAGCATTTTTTTGGGCACCATATACATTGGCGATTATGCAAATGGCAAAAACAAATAGTAAGATTGAAATATTTTTCATTTTTATATATTTGTTTTGTCTTGTTAGCATTTGTGTGTTCTGTTTGCGGTGTTTTATATACACTTGGGTTTTGCTATTTTTTCCAATGATCGTGTTGCTCTTCTCCAATGACCGATTCTCCCTCTCCCTCTCTGTTGGTCAAGTTTGTTTTACAGCCTCTGCTTATATTGTGGAAACCATAAAAAATTAGATTGTACTATTGTAAACCACGTTCTAATGAAGAAATAGTATAATATAATAAAAATGAACAGTTATATAAACAAAATGAAAATAAAAAAAAATTAAAAGATGATACTCTGTTAATAAAGAAAACCTCTCTCAATTAAAAAATAATATTTTCAAAATTTTAAACCATTTGATATATAAATGTGGAAAATGTTTTTATTAAGAGAATAAATTTCTTTGTTTGATGGAATATATGTATATGGAAGTTGAGGAACAACATATACCAACTGAGAAGAGATCACATCGTTCAAGTTATCAATATATATGGCAATTATAGATTTTCCCACGTTCAAGTTATAAAAAAGAAAAGCAAGACAAAGAAAGCAAAACTATGTATTTTTTTGTCTTCAATATAAATTTTTTCATTCCTTCAAAAAATAAAAGCAAAAACTATGTATTTTTGTGGATAAGTTAATGAAATGGGTTGACAAAGAAAAAAAAAAGAAATGGGTTGACAAAGAAAAAAAAAAGACTAAAATAATAAAATAAATATGCACCTATCTGGTTTATCTCGGTTAGGTTTGTATCAAAACTATGTATTTTTGTGGATAAGTTAATGAAATGGGTTGACAAAGAAAAAAAAAGAAATGGGTTGACAAAGAAAAAAAAAATAAGACTAAAATAATAAAATAAATAATGCACCTATCCGGTTTATCTCGGTTAGGTTTGTATCAAAACTATGTATTTTTGTGGATAAGTTAATGAAATGGGTTGACAAAGAAAAAAAAAGAAATGGGTTGACAAAGAAAAAAAAAATAAGACTAAAATAATAAAATAAATAATGCACCTATCCGGTTTATCTCGGTTAGGTTTGTATCAAACCCGGTCTTGTTGTAACAATAAGCCTAACCAGATATAGAACAGAGAGAGAGTAGAGAGAGAGACAATCATCGACTCTCCGTTTCAGCTCCTCCGGTAAGTTTCAGAAGCAATCGAACATGTTAACTTCTTTGTAACAAAGATTTAATCTTTAAGCTTCCATTGTTACGGCGTTGAAGTTTGCTTCCTAGGATTTTGATTTACTCTCATCCTAGAACCAATTCATAGTTTTTTTTTTGTGTTTAGGGTTCTTGTTTCAATGCCTAAAGTTTTAGACTTTACTTGTTGATTCTGTAGAGAAAGCGATTATTATATTTGATTGGTACTTGATTGTGAGCAGATTCTTGAAGTGGTGATGGATAACATTGTGGACTCGTTGAACAAAGCCTACGAGAAGTTCGTTATTGCCTCAGCTGATGTTCTCGAGTCCAAAGAGAGCGCAGGTGGGCTAAAAGCCTCTCTCACCGATGCTGCCTTAGAGAATTTCAAGGAGAAGTGGGAGCTGTTCCGTGTGGCTTGCGATCAAGCCGAGGAGTTTGTGGAGTCGGTGAAGCAGAGGATTGGATCCGAGTGTCTGGTCGATGAGGCTACTGGTTTAACAACGACAGGTAATAATAACTCAGGCCAAAGTGTTGGTGCTGCGACTAGTCTCCCTCCCATTAGTGCGGTAAGGCTGGAACAGATGAGTAGAGCGGTTCGATGGCTTGTGCTTGAGCTGCAACGTGGGTCTGGTGGTGCAGCTGCTGGTTCTGTGCATTCTTCTTCCTCCACAGGGTTTGATGCTAGGTTCTCTGAAGACTCTACTCAATAGAATGTGTCTACTTTGTAAGCATATCACTTTGTAAGCTAATAACTGCAGCTGCGTTACTCTTTTGATTCTGTTATGATGAAGTGGCCTAATCAGTCCCTTTTATATTCTGACCAAGCAAAGAAGCAACACTTGATCGGTTTGGTTTGTAGGACTTTTGAGTGTTTGTTCTGAATAAGTTGAAGAGACTGTTTTCTCTCATCTTCTTGTAATTTTTTGCATATATTATGCGTTGTTTGTTTAGTCTGGTTTTATGTTTTGGTATTAAAAACATGATAAAAAGGCAAACGAAAAAAATGTGATTCACGGTGAAGAAGAGATAGATTCACAACAAAAGCATGACAAAGTAAAGTTAGGACACACGTGAAAAGAGTTTGAAACCCATCAGACGCTCAGATACAGAGTTAGTTTTTTGCTAAGGCTTAAGCGAACTATCACTAAAAACTAAGATTCTGGGTGTGATCCAGAGGCTAATAGACCTTCGAAAGTGCGTCTCTTTCTCTTCTTACCTCCGCAAGTTCTTCTCTTTTTTTTTGCCCCCGATTAGTTCTGGGTCTTAAGATAGCTCGACTGGTTATTTTGAGACAGTCACTTCTTGTGTGCGTCTATGTTTCTCTTTGATCTGTCTTTTTGTTTTGAGCTATGTTTTGAAAAGTCCTTTCCTTTGAATTTTGTTCTCCTGTTCCTTCATACTGTTTCTGTTGCAACCGATCTTACTAATCTGGTTCTGTTTCTTTGTAATTTTCAGACATATGGATTTCAATGACCCGATGCTGATCCTGAGTTCCTGGATCGGTCAAGTGAGTTCTCTCCTTGTTGTTATATTATCTCTTGGGAGGCTTTTTAGTTTATTAGTACTTCAAGGTTAATGGAACTAAGTGATCAAAAGCAGTTTGGTGTTTACAGGACCCATCCTCCTTTATATCATTGGCTCAAAAGTGCTTAGATCATGTGAAATTAGCTGTACATTGAGATTGATTCTCCAAGCCATACCTTTGATTTTATGTTTATCACGAACTTGTAATTGATCTGTTCCTATGTGTGTGAAATTGTTTTGTATCCCTCACAGATTGGTGATCTTGGTCTTGATTTGCTATGGCGTTTCATACACATAGTTGTGAGCTTATGGCACATCGTCTCTGGCATCTTTGAGGCAATCCAAAGCTATGCCATCTCATTAGGATTGATACAAAAGTACAGTGCCATCGACATTGAGAAACTCCGGTGTCTAGCTGTGGTTGTGGATATCGAGGTAGCTCGAGATGTTTCCAAGGTTGTTGAGCTTTTACAATGGCTAACGACCATTGGGGTGAAACAAGTTGGTCTATTTGACTCACAAGGTAAGATGTTTTCATCAAATTTTCTCTAATTCTTCGTTCATTAATACATATGATGCCTGAAACTTTGCTTCTTTTAGGCTTATTGAAGAAGTCCAAGGATATGATCCTTGAAATGGTGCCAGGTTCAATGTTATTACAGGTATGTTAATCTCGAATACCTTACCTTTAGCTGCTCTGTCTCATGATACAAAGAACCTTATTACTATCACCAAACGTATTTGCAAATGGAATTATATTAGATTGTTACTTTACTTGCACAGTGTATGTTTTCTTCTTTCATAGGAGACTGGTGAAAAGGACATTTCACCTGACCGTAAGGGCATTGCTATAGAGTTCGTTTCGTCGTCAGACAACAAAGAAGCTGTGGTGAAGGCAGCCAACATACTACTTCAGAGACACTTGAAATCCAACCATCCTGAGAATGATGAAGGGGAAAATGTTTTCACAGAGTCTCATCTGAATGAAGCATTAAAAGTTGTTGGTTTGTGTTGATTCTCTCATTTGGAACTCGTATAACCGTTGAAGTTTTTTTAAAAAGAAACTGATGATCTAAACTCTGGCAGGTGAGAACGTACATGTGCCTGATCTGATGCTGGTTTATGGACCTGTGAGGAGCCACCTTGGTTTCCCTGCTTGGAGACTTCGATACACTGAGATCGTGTATGTTCTTTGTACTCTTTTTTTTCTGATTTTTCTAATCACTACCTCTTATATGTTCAGAACTAAATCTCATAAAGAACTTTATTGGTGTTTTGTTTGTTGATAGACATATGGGATCTTTGAAGTATATGAGATATGGTTCCCTTTTGAAGGCAATCCACAAGTTCACAGGAGTGCGGCAAAACTATGGCAAGTCTTTCCTCCTGTGATCTGGATTGAGTCGCCTGTTTGTTTATCTTATCTTTTGGAACTCAGTTTTTACTTTGGATTGAGTCAGCCATTGTTAATAGGAAGAAACTGGATTTTTCTTGACAGGGGTTTGAAGATGATTGTCCAGCCGCAGATGGTTATAGAGAGCAGAGCTTTAGAGATTAATTTTTGGTTTGTGATTCACATATATGTCGGTCAAATGAGACATTACTGGAGTCGCCAATTTGTTCACCTTTCGTTTCTGACAACACTATGTTACAGAGTCACTACCTAAACGTCATATATGCATTGGCATTGCATAGGATTAATTACCTAGCTGAACAGTAAATAAGCTGGACTAAACTGAAATAGAACACAAGTTTTTGCAAATCGTTTCAGCTTAAAAAGAAAATAAAACCAAACTGGTATATGCAAAAATGTCAGTTACAACAAGTGTTCATATTCATATGAAATGGGAAGGTTTGAACATGCACTGAGCTGCCTCTATGCATTGCCCTGTATGCTGTTTCAGTACTCTGTTTCCAATAAACCATCGATAAGCCCGAATTCAAGCGCCTGCATATGAAAATATCAATAAGATTCAACAATGGTATAAAAGGATGATTATGAGGAAAAAAAAAAGACAATGTCCACGAGCTGTGGCTTGTCACCGGTTTTGAACCGAGCCCTCTTAAGTCCTAGTACTAGGACGGCGGCTTGGCCATAGCTCATTTGAAGAAATTAGAGTGAATGTATTAGATTTGGTTGGTAACATTACCTCAGAAGCGGATAAGAAACGATCTCTTTCAGTGTACTGCTGCACTTTCTCAAGAGGTTGTCCAGTGAAAGCTGCATACATCCTGTCAATTTTCTGCAAGTAAGAGACGACAAAAAAGACCAAAGATTCAAATTCTTAGCTCCATAGACTTGACTTTCCATATTTTTAAACCAAGAAGCATGAGAATGAAGAGAAAAACTTACTTGTCGTGCTTCGATAGCTTCATTCACCTGTCTCCTCACGTCCTCCACATGTCCCTGCAAAATTCAAGTTAACACAAAATCAGTTTTAAGTTCATTGCATATACGCTTCCAAGTACTAACGAGGAGGATTCAAGAGCCATACTCCGCATCCAGTTTGAGGTTGATGTATCATGACACGAGTGTTCGGCATTGCATAACGCATCCCTTTCTCACCTCCAGCAAGAAGAAGTGCTCCTTGACTCGCTGCTACTCCAAACGCTACTGTTCCAACTTTAGGCTTTATCTAAATCACATCATTTACCAGCAAATCACAACAGGTTAATATACTAATACTACAACTTCTGTGTGAACGAAACATCATCACCGGAAAGGAACTTACCCAAGACATACAGTCATAGATTGCTAAGACGGAGTAGGTGCTGCCTCCAGGACAATTCAAGTATATCTAAAGCAGAGAAGAACACTAATCAGTAAACATGAGATTAACTTTTTAAGAAAAGTAGCTGGAACGAATTGTAAGTTTATTGAGCTAACCAAGATGTCGGATTTATCATCAATAGAAGCGAGGGTAACAAGCTGAGATATGACACGCTGAGCAACCTGTGCGTTGATTGGTTGTCCGATGAAGATGATGCGGTTGCGGAACAACACAGAAGAAAGGTCTAAAGGTCCTCCAGGTGTCATCACTGATGGCATTACAGGCGGGTTTCCTTTCTTCGCCTCTATCACTCCAAATCTGACCATTGCAACACATAAACAAACTCAGTTAAACAAAATGGAAAATAGAACACGTTGTGCCGTTTGACAATTAGTACTAAGAACTCTGACTATCAATCTAGCTTAAGGGAAACACAGACGATGGTGAATACATAATCAAGAGGGGGGAGAATAGAACAGAGATGACCTTGGACCAATGCTACGAGGATCCTTGTTTCTGGAGACATTACTGGAAAGTCCTGAAAAGCAGCATCAGACACAACCCAAATCTCAGACATACATCAACTCAAAACAATACTTCTCCAGCATCAAACAATCAGCTCAGTTCTAAATTCTCCTAAACCCAACAACAAATAATCAAAGAGGGTTCAAAGTTACCAGCTTTCAATGAATCGCCATACGGATTTGGAAGCGCAGAAATTATAGGCCTTGTAAGATTTCTACAAAACAATCGAATAAACAATAAAAAGGCAGAAACTTTGGGTCACAAAAGCATAAACGAAGCAGTATTACTAACTAACATAAATCGTGTGAGGGTGTGATTGCGATTAGAGTACCTTTGATTGTGAGATAGATACGAAGTGGGTGTAGCGTTTCTTGTTCGAGAAGAGAAGGTAAGACTTAGAGGAGGTGAAATTGCCAAACCCGCCATTACTACTACCAGAGCTCAGAGCTTTTCTCTATGTCGAAAATTTTCAGGTTCGGGCGTGGATAGATTCACGGAGGAAGGGGGAGACGCAAGGTTAATGTTTGGACACGAACCGAGACTGAACCCAACAGCAGCAAAGACAGGTCCAAGAGTCTCTGTATCATCCAGCGGGTTCAAAAATAATCCATTAATTTTAATTTCCATCAGACACCTTATCCATTTGCTTACAAATTTAGTATAGCAAAATGAAAAATTAGTTACAAGAATATACTCAACCTCAGAATTAACCACAAAAGATGAATGAATCATTAAAAAATAATAAAGAAAACGCTTTGCGTTGTTCTAACTGTTATATTTAAATGTCATAATGATTCATTACTTGATATTTGACCATAACATGTTAATTTGGTATAGGACGACAAAAAAAAATGTTAATTTGGTATAGTAAAAAAGACCAGTCACAATTTTAATTGGCTTGCTTTGAATTGACTAATTTTTTTTAATTAAACTTTTCTTTTCTCACATAAATCTCATTGTTTTGAATAATAAATCCTATATTAGGATGTGAATATCTGTTAGTTATTGTACATTACAAAGACATTATAATTTGGATTAAAAAAATCTATGATTTAAAAACTGTGCAGTCAAAAAAAAACTAGTAATAAAAAGTAATTCACTTAGCTAAAAGAGTTATGGATTTAATTGTCTTTGCGTTGACTGTTGACTAGATAAACACGAAAAACATACTTATTTGTTTAAGAGAGTTAATCTAAACTCAGAGTTAGTCTAAACTCTTCAGCACCGGTAAAATAATATGGCAAAGCTTTCGCCGGTGAAGAAGATCCCACCAACCACCACAACTCTAGATGACTACGCTCACAGCCCATTCCACTACGTCGTCGTTTTACGAGACCACGCCGGTCTGAACCGCCTCGTCTCGTCCCTGCCCAAACTAACCGAACCGGAGCGAATCCACACCGAGTCCGACTCCATCAGCCAGGAGCGAGTCGCCGAGATCATCTCCGCCGTCATCGACCGCCGCGACGTTCCGTTCCGAGAGACGCCTCTCCATCTCGCTGTGCGTCTCGGCGACGCGATCGCGGTGAAGACGATCGCTTCCGCCGGCGCCGACGTCTCGCTCCGGAACGTCGCGGGATGGAGGGCCTCGGACGAGGCGGTTCGTCGCGGGAACGACGAGATCACGGAGGTGGTTCTCCGGTGTCAGAGGCGGTCGGGGTGGTGCAGGTGGAGAAGGAGGCTGCCGCGTCTGATCGCGGTGATCGGACGGATGAGAGACTTCTACGTGGAGGTTTTTATCGGCTTCGAGAGCTCCGTCGTCCCGTTCTTCGGGAAGGTGGCTCCTTCGGATACGTACAGGATATGGAAGCGCGGGGGAGACTTACGCGCTGATGTTTCGTTAACCGGGTTCGACCGGTTTAAAATTCGCCGCGCGAACCGGAGTTTTCTCTTCTTAACCGAAGGAGACGACGTGTCTAGTCCCGGTACGTTGCTTGTGTTGAACAGAGAGGATAAAACGTTACGAAACGCGTTTGAAAATGGCGGTGAGACGGTTAGCGAGAGAGAGATGGATGTGACGAAAGCAGAGCTCGTTGAGATGAAGAGCTGGCGAGGGAAAGAGAAGGTTGAGACCGTTGGAGAGTGGAGAGCCAGAGGTTACGAGGTCAAGAACGTGAGTTTCGGTTCCAAATCTCGGAGAGCTGTCGGGGAAACAGAGCCGAACTCGCCGTCGTTAACGAGGCAGCTCAGTTGCTCCAACGTTGAGGAGAAAGAAGTTCAGCCGTCGTATTCGTCGCGGAGGAGGAGAAAGTCGGTTTCTTTACCGGCGGCGGAGGTTCCGGTGGCGGCTTCTGTTCCAAGGATCAAAGAGAAGGAGACTGTGAAGAGTTTGAGTCCTTCGGTTTGGTTAACGAATGATTTTCCTTTGAAGACGGAGGAGCTGCTTCCTCTGCTTGATGTTTTGGCCGTTAATGTTGAAGCCGTTCGGAGGATGAGGGAGCTGCTCACCGTTAAGCTCCCGGCGGGAAGTTTCCCGGTAAAGGTATAAACCTGGCACTTTTATGAACCGAATTGCGCCAATAACAGTTTATCATACGTGTCGTAATGTTAGTGGATCGCTTAGAATTAGCGCTGATGTGGCATAATCACAAGGTAGGGACACTAACCGTTTTACGGTTTGGTCTGCCATTTAATTTGGTTTGATTCGGTTGGGTACTGTTTTAATTACATCTAACGTACCATTGGATAAAAGTTTTTAATAAATGGAGATTTTAATCTGTTAAACACTTAAATGTTTTCCTTTCAGCTTAATTCGTTCTAAATTACAATTTACTGGGAACAAGTTATTCAAAAATTAAAACCGGTTTTGATTTGTTTCCAATAATATTAGACAGCACTGATTGGTTTTGTTTTGTTTTTGGTGGGGAACCAGTTGTCGATACCGGTGATCCCAACGGTGAAGGCAGTCATAACATTCAGCAAGTTCGTGGCTCTCCCGCCGAGGGATCAGTTCTACACACCACTGTCAAGCCCGAGACACATCTCAACTGGTGGAGTCGAAGACCAATGCGACGTGGAATCTGATACAAGAGCCTCAACTTCACGGCGATCATTTTCAACGCCCTCTTGGCTGAGACTGAAGGCCACCAAGAAAACCTCACAGCGACGGTTGAAGAAGGAGCAGGCACAAATGGTGGATCCATTTGCAATACCAGCAGGGTATAAGTGGACGAGCAACTCAGATTAATCAGGTAGTCAAACTATTTTGGGCCGAGTGTTTCGATGGGCCAATGTTGTAGGCGTTACAGATGATTAATAGACCTATGTGTTCCATTTTGTTGTTGTTGTAAACTCGTCAACCATGAAGAATCGATCGAGCTAAGTCAAAGAAAGATGAGTACGATGTTTATAATGTTCTTGATCACCTAACCCTCGTTGATGAGTAGTCTTACTTTCTTCCATGATAATAATAAGTGGAGTTGTAATAATAAATATATAACCAAAGCATAGAGAAAAATAATTGATCTGAACGCAAAAGTTACATGAGTTTTTTTTGGTCTAAAATTCACATTAAAATTTAGGGTTTTTAGGTTAATGTTTTGCATTCTTTGTATACTTACGTCAGTGTAAGTATAAACACATGGTTTTTTTCTTTTAAAATTTCTAGGGGATTGTGTTCAAAAAAAAATTCTTGGGGATATTTCCTACCAAGAAGTCCTAACTATTTTAAATTATCTTTCTATTAAATAAATAAATAAATATATATATATATATATATATATATATATATATATATATATATATAATGCGGATTGCATTCATAAGCTCTTACATCTCTCTACTAAATAATTCAAGAGTTTTAGTCCGTAATTCACACTTTAAACGGATGATCACTTTCGTGAACTTTTGAAGACGATGCATTTGTTTTTTTTTTCATAGGTACATAATAAAAAATATTTGAACATTTTTAAGGAAATATTAAATAAATGACAGGAACTTAACAAGAAAAGAAATAAATAGCGAGGGAGAATATTTGGAAAGATGAGCCATATTAACTTCGAAATTCAAATGTATATTGGGAGTGACATAACCCCACCAACATGCCTTGCTTTCTCTTACAAACCTCATAAATACTAAATTGAAAGCTCGTGGGAACATTGTTCCTTAAATTAATCGTTATCTAGCTATGTATCATCCATAGTTACATTTGTTTATTGTTTAGATACTCGTATTACAAATAAACATATACAGTAATTTACGGAATGAGAACTTCGGATATTAGTTCCTGCATATTTTGTCGGGGCTACAAATGGATTAGTTCAGTTCATGTAATAAGAAACCAATCAATTCTTGTTTTTCCTTTTTTTGAAAATAATGTCAATTCTCGTTTTTTTCTCTATGATAAAATAATTAAATGCATATTTAATGGAAAAGAAACATATTATATTCAGAAGAGTTTGAGGTGGTTAAGATGTTTTCAGAGACCAATCTGTTAGGCCACTGCGAGAACAAATTTCTTGGAATTCATCTGAGATTATTTTGATAATTGATATCATCGGTTGTAAGTATATATATATATATATATTTATACGTACTAGTATAAAACAATTTAAATTTAACAAGAACACATTCTAATACCTATATTCAAAAAAGAGTATTCTATAGAAACAGTTCAAATTTAATAAACAACCTCCTTTTTGGTATGGGGTTGTTGGTCTAATTTAATGCTAGTCTCTTCTTCTTCAACCATCTTCATATTTATATCTTCTTCACTCTGCAGACCCATAGACTTTGTAAAATAGCCATATTCTTCTTATTTTTTCCTTTGATTCTTCTACTTTTTTTTGTAACTGTTGAATCTTCTACGTAGTACTTTTGTTTTGACGTTGCCTAAGAGTTTTTTTAAGAATCCATTGAACTTCCCCGGTAAAGTAACTTTTTTGTGCCGACAATCATTAATATACAGTTTGATTTGATGTATAGTTGATGCTACTTTTTTGTTCTTGATTTTCTGGAGCTGACTAGCGATGATAATCAGGTGAGACTGGTGTTGATGTAAAGGTAACGCGAGATATTAGTGCGGTTCAATCAAATGGTCGTACTCTTAGCTATTAGAGATCGGTTCTGTTCGATTGAGCCGTGCCAATATCACGCATAAAACCAACATGGCAGAGATGGTTATTAACCTTACAAGTATATTGTCGATCTTCTTAAAGGTATATTGTCAATCTTCTTACAATTATTGTTTACTATTCTGAACGATACCCAATTTGAAACTTTCTTAATACTTTCTTTTTGTTTTTACTTTGCAAGCTTCCAAGGTACTTGATGTTAACAAGTAACACAAACCCCAAAAACCAAGTACAAGGGCGAAAACACTTCTATTTTTAGAAAGTATCAAAGGAATTTCAAGCAAAGAACATATAGTAACATGCTAAGGGAGTAGAAGTAGTAGCGGCTAGATTGCAAATGCTGTCATGGTTTACAATAGTGAAGATGTTCCAGCAATACAAAAAGTTAATAGTTTAATTTGTAATATTTGCACTTGTGTCTATAATTTAACTCTGGAAAGACATGTCTTGTTTATTATTTATTTAGTAAGTGTATGGTTCAAAAGCTTTTGGTTAATCATACTACAATTAGGAAGTCTGTTTCTTGACTCACTCTCAATAGGCAATAAGCCAATAGGGGCTTAAAGCTATTAAATTTCATCAAGTGGTTCAACATTTTCTGGAAACATGTTTGTGACAAAATGTAAACATTCTCCGGAAGTAGGTTAAGATTATTCATAATTTAGTTGAAAAGAAACATTACATAATGTTCACAGACGATGCCCAACGACTTGATCAACTTATGTGAATCATAAAATTCAAACATGAAAGGAAATTTTTTTTTGAATATACAAACTAAAAGAGTTGTCCTGAAGAGTAAAGTGATACAAAACTCAATACAGTATAATCCAAGAAAATAGGTCATAAAGAAGTGGTGCAACGAGATTTAATGAGAAACAGAAAAGGAGGACATGTGAGAATTAAATAAAAAGGCACAAGAACAAGGACTCTCTTGTCTGTCATAGGACAAACCAAATGTGACCAAAACATTACTTCTTTGTCTCTCATTAAACCACTTCACTAACTATTTTTTTTTTGCATTCATTTATTAATTTTCTCACCCAAAAATCCACTAGAAGCAATTATTCTCTCTATTTTCTTCCCTAGAAAGTACTAGTACCAAGTCATTTCAGTTAGAAATAAATTTACAAATATAACAGTGGTAATATATAAAAATAAACTTTGCTTAGCTTTTTTTTTTTCAAAATTACAAAAGCGTAATAATCCATATGATCTTTGAATGCTTTGGGAATGTTACAAAGAGAAGAAAAGATCAAACTTTCTATAGCTTATTTCTGTACAGACAAAGAGAATTGATCTTACAACTTTCATGTTTTTTCTTCTTCTCACTTGCGTGCAGAGTGATAGAGCTCAATGTACTCAAGTGCAGGACGATTCCATGACCAGTCTTGCTCCATCACCGTCTTACACAGCGAATTAAACCACTCTCTTCCATCGTACCAAGCCGATATCGCCCTTCAAGAAAAACAAGACAAACAAGTTAACAGTAATGCTCCTCCAATCAACGAGAGTGTTAGTTTAGAGTTTGGTTGTTTTACCTATTGAGAGCATAATCCACACCAGGAGCATCAGCACCATCAAAACTGAAGCCATTAGGTTCTAGAACTTGAGCTTGTGCTCTTTCTTTATCATGGTCCACATCAAAAACCGTGTCATAGAGTCCTATATTGAACAAAGATGACAACCTTAAAGCCAGCTCGGTCTTAAAAGGGAAACAGGTAAAGCTTTAGCTAAAAAAAACCGTTACCTCCAGTTTTTCTTACGACAGGAACAGCACCGTATCTCATGGCTATGAGCTGTGTCAGTCCACACGGCTCAAATATCGACGGTACAAGAATAAAGTCAGCCCCAGCATAGATCTAAAGAGTAAAACACACAAAAAGAGTTAAGAGCAAAGCAGTGAAACAATGGTTCTGTAAATTTTTAATACCAAGTGGGAAAGAGGTTCATCGTAGGTTAGAACAAGACGAGCACGGTCACCGTGAGTAGAATGCAACTGATTTGCCAAGTTCACGAAATCATTTTGGATCCGAGGATCAGGAGCTGAACCTAGCAATACAACCTGCTTTTCAAGAAAACTGGTGAGGACTGTGGAAGGTTTCATGACAAGACCTTTTACAGGTTGAGTAAGGACCTGTCCATTGCGTTCCAAGGTACGCCAAATAGCGTGTTTGATCAAATGTATTCCTTTCTGGTGAGTTAAGCGTGTGATGATTCCTACCAAAGGAAGATCAGCATTCTTTAGTCCAAGCCTGTTTTGCAGTTCTTCTTTGGCTGCTCTTTTGCCTTCCACGACGTTCTCTGAAGTATAAGGTACCTAAGCCACCACGCAAAGTAGTTCAAACATCACAATGATGTAGAGAGCCATCTGAAAGGAGAGAGAGGATGCTATGAAGCTTTACCGGAATGAAGTTATCGTTGTATGGATCCCATATATCAGGGTCGATTCCGTTTACTATTCCGTGGAACTTGTATAGATGTGGAGAGATTACAGAGTTTCCAGCAACTTCTTTTGCATATGTTCTTGAAACCTGATGATGTTAAGAGGCGTAATGAGTCATTTTCAGTCTCTCTGTAAACAGGTATGTTTACAGGACTTTACCGTTGTGGCTTTGTCTGCAAAAGTCATGGCTCTACCAATGGCACCTGCTCCAAATTCCAAGTTATGAATTGTGAAGACAACGCGGGTTTTAATCAAACCGTAATGCGTGTAAAGATCCTTGAACAGCCATGAAACTGGAGCACTGGACCAGTCGTGACAGTGAAGAATGTCCTGTAGAATGTTGAGACCATGAGTTAGAACAAAGACTTAAAGACTCTCTATTAAGGTCTCCCTCTCTATGTAACTAGTAGACGTACTGGATGAAAACCTCCTTGGAGAAGGAACTCAAGAGCCGCGTGACAGAAGAAACCAAATCTTCCTGCATCATCTGCGCAACCGTAAACACATCCTCTCTGGAACAATCTGCAACAGTCAAGCAACAACACAACAACACTTCTTCATGAATGGATTTGGGAAATAGCTTAAAGAGAAATGCACAAAGCTTAACCCGTTCTGAGGATCTAAGAAGTAGACCGAAACGCCTTCCACTTTTCCATGCCAAACTTTTATTTCAGTTTCTCCCCAGTGATAGCTTCTGTTGAACTGCAAGTCCTTCACCTATTTTTTTTCAGACAACGTAAGTACAAAGAGAGACCCACAACACGAAAAAGGAAGTGTGAAAAATATGAGAAAAAGTATCAATCTTACAAAGTTGTACTTAATGCAGTCATACTTTGGGAAGATGATATCAACATTATGGTTTAATTCTTGAACAGCACGAGATAGACTAGTGACAACATCACCTAAGCCTCCAACCTGAAAGCAACAAAACATACATGAACCAATGTTTTTGATGGCTATAAAAGCTCACGGTCTTACGGTTACCTTTGCAATGGGTGCCATTTCAACAGCAATATGAACAACGTGAAGTGGTGGTTCCTTGGCAATACCTCCCACTACAGGTAAGTGGTAATCCAACCCATATCTGTTATCAAATACTCCACCATCCTCTTGCTCGGAGAAAACAAAGTCCATCATGTAAGCATCTAACGGGACCTTAGCTGGAAAAAGAGAAACATTAGTCCACATTAGCCTCTAGAATGGTTATCTTTTTACAAACTGAAAGTCTTACCTGAAGTCTTCACGTGCGAGCTTCCATCATCAGCTGCTTCCATTTTCTGAGGTGGCAAAGGACCCAAGCGATGAGTCCAACGATTAAAAGAGCCTCTAAACCAAACCTCAGGCTTTCCATTCAAAACCGTGTTTGAAGGATTGTACAAAACTGTCACAGGTCTTCCCGCTTGAATCTCTAGAGGCTCCGTGTAAACCACGTCTTTCTGAGAAAGCAGAAACTTTTTAAGTGTTCTTTCCTTAGTTTCTGCTTTCAAGCGAGCTGTTTTCTCCATCTGCCAAAGAAAAAAGGATAAAGAGATGTAAATATAGTTAGATGTATGGGTTAAAGAGGATAAGCTGGTCTTCTGTTAGATGCAACTGAGCATTAACCTTGACACGCATAGCTTCCTCTTTTAACCGTCTCTCTTCCTGAAGTTTCCTAAACATCAAGCTCTCTTCCTCTGACCAGTAAAGCTCTTCTGGAGTTCTTAGAGGAACAAGTGCGTGAAAATCTTGGAGACTATTGTTGTCATACAAAAACGCTCCTTCAGGCGGTCCATCAGCAAAGACCCAGTCAATGACTAGAGCACTAACCGGCACTATGACTACATATCAAAATGAAAAAGAACAATAAAACAACTGGAGAAACCTTTAGCTCAAGAAGATAAAGAAAGCTTCATATATATATACCTTCAGCGAACCACCAATCTTCACTCTTTGAATCAGCCTTTAGCTCAGCATCAACAAGCTTTTCAACCATAGATAGCCCATCAATCCAATTATTAAACCCTCCATGTATCCAGATTTCTTTGGCATAAGCTAGAGGACCATAGCTTTTATTGTAGTATATCTTCACTTCATCTCCAGCTTTGAAATCGCTTGGCTCAATGTACCAAACATTCTCAGCTGAGATAACAGCTTTCTGAAGAGCTGGTTGGAGCATCTCACGTCTCTTCTGAGTCTCCACCTTTGCTTGTGCTTTATCAGCTTCAATGGCAGCCTTTCTCGCTTCGATTCTTCTCTTCTCTTCCTCTTGCCGTTCCCTCTCAGCTTCTTCCTTGGCTAGCTTCTCTTGCTTTCTCCATTTCTCTTCAAGAAGAAAATTCTCAAACTCGACTTTGTCCATCCCACCTTTTATCTCTACACAGAAGTCTTTTGAGTCATTGTTGTCATAAACACTTTGGCCATTGAAAAACACAAAGTCCATCTTATAAGCTTCTTTGGGGATATGAAGGAGACATGACAGCCAATCTCCATGGAGCTCTGTCTTTTCCAATCTCCTTGAGAAAGATTTCCATCTCCAGTCGTTAAACGCCCCCATGATCAAAAGATCTGGTTCGTTGTTCAGAGTTGATAGAGTCCTGTTGAGAAACACTTCTATGTCTTCATCAGGTTCTGCCACAAGAGGATACACAAACATTCTATCACCACTTGCCAATGTTTCCTCTGCAAGCGCTTCTATCTCCTTCCTACGAAGATTCTCTCTTTCAGCTTTTAACTTTTGTGCTAACAAAACATCATCCTTGGTTGGTTTCTTGTCCACCTGGTCACTTCCATCTCCAGCTTCAGACCTATCTAACACATTGCTCTCACCAAGAACAGCAGAACCTTGTTTCTGTATATCGGCTTTAGCTTCAGGCAAGTTACTGACTCCTAAACCTTCATTCGTTACTGTGGAAGTTGCATTGCTATCTTTTTCATCGTTCTTCTTCTGAGTTCTTTTCTGAGCACTTCCTACTGTTGTTCTTCTCCCAAAACCTCTGGGAGCTGAGCTTTTGGGCCCTGAAGCTGCCATTCTTCCTTGCTTCTTCCTTGAGAAATCTTTGTAGACAAAAAAAAAAAACTAAGTCAGTAATCAACAATGAGAAGTTATAAAACTTGTGAACTGGTTCGTGAATGTTAACCTGCACTTGCCGTGATCTGATGCAGAAACCCATTTGAGTTGTATTGGCTTTCCAACGAAGCAAGCTGAGAACCAAACATGTCGATGGTTACAAGCCAGAAAAAAAAAGATAACAAAGAACACCTGAACTAATTAATCACACAAGAAGTAAACTAGCTGAACATTATATAATCAAAACTACAAAAAGATGTCACATTTTCAACCCTCCAAACAGTGAATTTTCAGCTCAGGCTCTAACTTAAAGCTTAATAATAATCCACAGAATCTTCTCTCTTCAACTTTGTTTTTTTCAAAGTTAAGTTTCTCAATGCAGTGAGGATTTGATATGTCCTACAGAAATGAACACACTTCCTAAAATTTGTCAATTCGAAATGGGGCTTAAAAGTTGAGATTCATTCCCAATCCAGAGACCCTACCAGAGTTGAATCTCCTAAAAGATACTAACTTTCTATCAAATTTCAATCCAACTAATCATTTCCTAATCGAAAAGACGATCTCACTGGCAAAAAAAGTAGAACACTTTTTGGTAGAAATGTAAAGGAGACTTACACTAGAAATGGGGCGAGGAAGAAACCCAATAAAAGTATTGATCCTGAGCCGACCATTTTGCTGGAAACCCGGTCTGAGACTCGTCGGTGACTGTATCTGCCAGCACACTTCCATGGCTGCCCACAGAAGAAGAGAAGAGAGAGAGAGAAAGAGAAAGAGAAAGGAAGAAAGTGTTTGTGTGTACTTGTTCTTCAGGTGGAAGGTATATGCTGAGAAGAGAGAAAGAATGTTTGTTACTGAAGCATCCCCCTCCACTGCTTCACCACGCCATTTCTCGATCACTGAAACTAATCTCTATATTTTCTATTTTATTCCTCTTAATTAGAGGGAGAGAGAGATAGGCCATGTGTTGGTTAATATTATTATATGACTGAACACGACTTTACTTCATGTAATGAAAAAATGTTTTAAACCTTATCATGTGCTTAGTAAAATGTGATTCGTTCTTCTTCTTTCAGTTTAAGCTCGTGACAGAGATATCGCTTGGCCGGTGCATAAGCGTCACGTGTTAACCAATATCTGATTTTGCAAGTCCCTCCACCACGTCAAGCCTAAGCGGATCCTCTTTTCCAAACACTGACCGTTGATTAGAATCGTCAAAGGGTCCACGTGTACGAAGGAGATACGAAGCTTTACTCCACTTCCTCTCAAGAGAAGACCCTCCGAATGGTTCAGTGAGTATAATATCTTGGTGAAAGCTGTTTTAGAACATCGTTAAACACTAATTATCATCTTCAGACACAAACTTAAATTTCTCAAAATCTATATCATTAGCTGCATCTTCCAAAGATCTTGCCTTCTTAATCAAACGTTCACCTCTTCTCATCCTCATCATCAACTCAACTCCTCCTACTTCTCTAGCCATCTCCAAACACTTCTCTAACTCATCCGCATCGTGCAAGAACCAAAGGAAGGGATGAAAAGGCACGCTTTGATCATCGTTGGACGTCATGGGAGGACCAAGGACAACCAGCTGTTTTTCATCGTTCAGAACACGTGGGGTACTAGCTGGCGTACGTAACAATGGATATGCAAGGATCATCATCGAAAAAAAGACATGTCCTATCTTTTACGTTGATTCTTATTTGCTACCGTAGTTCTGATTTGATCGTTTAGTTGGGCGTCTTTAGTTTTCTTGGTGAAGATGATATTACTACTTATGACATTGCGGTAGGTTTCTTTTCATGGATTTATGATCTTAGCCAAAACATCTTCTATGTGATGATCATAATTGTCCACCTTTGTGGCCGTGTAATAAGTTATCGACTTTTAAATAATTCACCGACCCAAAATATATTTAGTAGTTGCTTAATATTTTTCCTGCGTTTACCAAGTAGACTTTTAGTCGTTGTTGTTGATAATTGTCATATTTCTATTTATACATAGAGCAAAAACAATCTCTAAATAAAAAGTTACACGAGAGGAAAAAACATTCTCGACTAAATAAAGATTTACACAAGAGGAAATTGAAATTTAGAGAACTCGCACGCACTCTCGCAGTAGTGTATGTACGTATTTAGAGAACTCGCGGTAGTGTGTGTCCAGTTAGCAGTGAGTATTTGGGCCTAATAAAAGGCCCAGAATCAGCATCGAGTATGTAGGCTAGAAGTCTGAATATATATGTAATTAGGTCAAATAATTAATTTGATTGATTAATTCGAAAGTGCTGATCAAGCCAACGTGGTGGATACAAATTGGAGGAGAAAACTACATTATTAAAATCAATAAAAGTTGCAAAAGGCTACTAGAAGTCTGAGCGCCAATTAAACTTCGTCAACTTTATCAACAAAACAAAAAAAAACTGCGGAATAATAGTTCATATGTGATAAAACTTCAAATTAGAGTAGCAAATAGGTCACACACTTTATTTTCACAAAAGTAGAGATCATATATCATAAAAACTAGAGCATATAGGCCAGTGAATTAATTTCACCACAACCGCGATATAGGGTAAGAGACTAAGGGCATCCACATTGGCAAATCCCTCCATCTAAATTCCCAATGTATTTTTTATTATTATTTTTTTTTCGTTTGACTTTTAAAAAAAACAAAAATAAACGAAACTATCGCGGACCACCACGTGTCGTAGGACCCGCAGAACAGTGACGAATCGGTATCAATGCGGTGAACTTCAACGACCCAAATTCAACCCCATTTTATTTTATTTTATTTTTTGAAAAACAGTGTGAACAGCTTTATGAACCTCTAATGCAGTTGCTCTAACACTTCAAATTGCTTGCTTGTTGTCAATCTGCAATCCAGAGTAAAGAAATAGAGTCAGAACATAGGTAAAGAAGATGAGACATGAAATACTGGAAATTTAAACAACCTGACTAGACTAGACTGAGGGTACAGGACTTGGTCTGCAGAGGATAGGAAAAGGAGGTTTCAAGTTTTTTGCATAGGTAACCACTTTGGCTTGGTACTCGATAAGAGGTCCATTGGGAGACTCACGAGCCATAAACGTTATGTAAGCTTTCCGGGTACCACCACCAAGCACAATAACTCTCACAATTTCCACCAATTCAACCGTCTTGTTCTATATATATATATATGAATGGAAATGAGAGAAATCCATAATGAAAATTTAGTTATTAATGAGATTTTGACTAACCTTGGTCTCGTTGAGTTTCTTAACACACAAGTTGGCAAGATCTGTCATCAACTCCCGATTAGTCACGTTGGGAAACACTAATTCTTCCAGATCTTTAATTGGATAATCTTCGCTCAGAGGTTCATAAATAAAACCCTAAAATTGAAAAAAAATAAGGAATGGTTTTTTTTTTTAACGAATCAATTAAACAAAGAGAAGAATCGTTTTCTGAATCTGGCAAGAAAATAAAACAATTACCATGGAAAGAGTATGTCGGAGAAGAAGAATTAGTATTTTCTTTTGTTGCATGGTGATTTTGTTGTATGGTGATGTTCTTATAGTCGTTGAAGATTGGTTGTTCCAAATTTTATTTCTTTCGATAGAATCAGTATATTGGATTCTTTATCGATGGATATCTATAGATCAAGACTGGAAGTTCACCAATGTTATACAACAAGGAATCCAAGGAAAGTTTGGAGTTTCATGCAATGTCGATATCCAAACATGAAGATTGCAGTGAAAAGATTTAGAAGAAAGCTTGCTGTGATGTTATCTTATATTTTAAATTTGCATTTGGTTGTATGTTTCTTATTTTATGTGTAATGTTACATTTTATGTAAATAAAATTGTTGTTAAAAAAAAAAACAATTACCCCACTATCGAAAGCCCTTCGTCTTTCGCGACGGTAGGCCTCGTACTCGTCGTCGTCAGAGAACAACTTTCTATCCTCGGGATCTGATTCGTACTCGCGACCCTCGTAGCTGTCCACATCCCACTCGGGTGGTTTCCCACCCAGTTCGGGCACGTGTTTTTCACTGTATATTATCTCTTCCTCGTCGACCTTCTGTTTCTTCATGGGCCACGATTGCTCTTCTTCCGCCAGGGAATCCGTCGTCGGATGTCGCTTACAATTTATTTTGATTTATCATTTATTTGACATCTTTCTAAATAAAAAGAATCATTGCTTTAAATTTTGATTAGATGGGCATCTTTCCAAAATTTTATGTTGGACTTTGCTGTCTTCGATCATGTCTTGTAATCTGGCCCATGTGGCTTTCTCTTAATAATATCATCAGGTTGACAGAAAAAAGAAAAAAGAAAAAAAAGTGTCATACATGACATAACGAGAGAGCGTTAAATATTAGGTATAGCTAAGAAAGAACATGAGTATCATATAAATCGAGATTAAAAGTTGACAAAAAAGAAAGTATCATATAAATTGAGATAATAACAGAGTTGACATATTGAGAAACAACAAAGACAGTGCTGCTCAGACATCATCGACGTTTGGAACAGAACTGGTCCTAGATGAACCCTGAAAATGAATGTTACTACTGCCCCATTACATACAACTCTCGAGCAATTAACTGTATTTCAGTAACAGGAGCTCGTGATTGCATGATCCCCATTTCGAGCAATCAACCGTACCTCAGTTGACGTGACCTTGAGATCTGCTAAGCTTTGGAACCCACGATGAGTTCTGATGTCGTCGTGGATCTCTTTTTATAGCCAATATAACTTATCGGTCCTATCCTTCTAAGGATTCTATTGAACTTCCTAATCCTATCAGTGTTTTATACACAAACACCGTCATTAACGAAAACACAATATTGGTCCGTGTTTATACACAAACACGGGTTATTATTTGGGTTCGGTCCCGAAATATTTTGGGTCTATTTTCTTTTCTTTAAGGGTTAGAAATTTCGATTCTATTTCATTAATTCGTAAAATTAAAACTAGGTTCGATTTGATTTGTGTTTGGTTTAATGACGATGCAGCACATATTTAAGATAATTAAAATTATTTTTATTTAATTATGGTACAATTATTATAGTTATTTATATTTTATTTAAATAAAAACAACTATGTTTAAATAAGCTTTATCTGGTTTTCGAGTTTATCTTTACTATTTGATGTTTATATAATAGTAAGAGTCATGTCTATATAAAAAATTTGCATTATAGTTATTAGACATATTTGATGAGTTAATGAAAAAAATTCTCAAATCTTTATAAGCTCATGATTCGTTATTTGGTGTTAGAACCACAATTTTGTTTTCTTAATTAAAACAAATTTTAGAAGTTATTGTGAGTGTCAACGTCTATTATACAATTTTGATAATTTAATAAAAATAAATCTTGTTTTTTGTTAAAACAATGAGAAAAGTAATTCAAACCCTGTAAATTTCTCTTACAAGTTCAATTTATATTAAGTTGGTAAGTGTAATTTAAAATATTTGTATTATAAATAAAAATTAATTTTTCTCAAAAAAAAAATTAATTATCTTCATCAGACACAAACTTAAATTTCTCAAAATCTATATCATTGGCTGCATCTTCCAACGATCTTGCCTTCTTAATCAAACGTTCACCTCTTCTCAACCTCATCATCAACTCAGCTCCTCCTACTTCTCTAGCCATCTCCAAACACTTCTCTAACTCATCCACAAACCAATTCATCTCTTCATACTTCTCTTCCAAGGAATGTTTCGCATCCGTCAACTTAACCCTAACCCTTTCCTCCCTCCACATCTCAGCCATTTGCAACATCTGCCTCTCTTCCTCTGTTTCGTCCCATACCCTCCTTGTTTCTGCCTTCAGATCATCGATCCTCGTCACAAGTTCCTCGCACACCCTCTCTAGTGTGTCTCTTTCTCTCCTCAACCGATTTGCTGTTGATTCCATCTCCAACACCTTCTTCTTTAACATAGAATTCTCAGCGTTGGCTCCTTTCCTTTCTTCCCTTTCTTTGCTCAACTTCTCCTTCAAGTACTCAAAAAGTGAATCAGCATTTTCCTTTGATCCAAACTTCTCTGTTTCAAGCTCTTTGATTCTAGATTGAGCCTTCCATAGCTCGGCCTCGAGACGAGGAACAAGGCTACTCTGTAGATACTCGTCTTCTTGAAACTTCTCGCAAGGTTCAACGGAGTAATACGTTCTGAATGATCCCAAGTCCCACTTAGTTATGCCCTCCATCTGCAACATCTTAAATGGACCCAATATCATTTACAAACCAATTGTAGGCAAAGAAAATCATCAAGATCTCAGAAACCAAACCAAAATGATTACAAACCTGATAGCCAAAACGTTCTGCCAAGGAACCGTCGTCTTTAGGAGGAAGCTTTTGAAGCCTTGACGCAAGCTTCCTAGCAGAGACTTTGAATCCTTTTGATTTCTGGTGGTGGCTGGAACGTTCAACGGAAGAGATGTATACTTTTTGGCGATGAAGAGAGAGTGACTCATCCCCGGTGTTCATGAGGTGATACAAATACAATGACAATTAGGAGTTGACGACCGTTCAGGGACAAACATGTATAGAATTATATATAAATATCTGGATTTATCATAATGTACAATATTGAGAAAGAAATTAAAAACGTTTAAGACAATGATTTGGTATCATATTTGGTCTATTTACAACTATATATGCAGGTTTTGATATATACACATAAGGAAGAAATAAACTAAGTCAATGCCTATGATATATACTCTAAGCAACAATAAGTACTGAAAACTAACTCAATTTTTTTTTTTTTGATAACCGTGGAGTCCGGCGACCGGAGTCAACCGACTAATCCCACGAGGTCCAAGGCACTCCACGTATTCTTGCGATTTAACTAAATCAAATATTTTCTTCCAAAAAATGTAATTTTACCAATTTTGATTTCTTTTGTTCTTTCAATTGTAGCTGAATATATGTTTTAGTTCACCTTTATTCTTTCTTATTATTATGAATGTTCAAACTGTTCTTTGGTTGATGATTGATGAACAAGTTTTCACTCTCCTTCTTGCCAATATTTATAACTTTCTAATAAGTATCTTTCTCTGAATCCACTATGCAGGTTATAAAGAAACACAATATGTTCTTCAGGAAAATCTCATTACTACATTATACCTTCACATAGTTAGATTGGCTACACTATTGTGAATGGTAACTAAGCACAGACCAAATCAAATCTCCATTTGAATTAGCACATTGGCAGAACCAACAAACTTGGAAAGCTAAGTGTCAATTAAAAAGCAAGAAGAACTATCCCAACAACAAAACAAAAAAACCAGAGAGGGACAAGAGACCGCAAGTTGGTAATAGCATCTATATCCTTCTAACATGTTTTGTAAAGATATAAATAGAAAAATCAACGTGTGATCAACTATGTAATAAAATCACGTAAATTAATTTGAATTTGGACCATATAATTAAAAAGAAATTTGTTTACTTCTTGTCAGAATAAGAAACGATTGTTTGTTAGAATATTCATTAAAATTTGCCTACCGAATACCATGGATAAAAAATGGTTATATTTGTCAAATTTATCTCTCCTAGTTATAAACCATTAGTGTTTGATTCTTCTCCCTAAGCCTTTAAGCTGATACTGCAAACTAATGTTGTCTGATTCTCCTCCCTCATGGGTTTTCTTCGTTGTCTGAATCAGCATTCTCTGATCTTTCACGCAGAACCCTTCTTATAAAAGCAACACCTTTCATGACGGCTATAGGCAGTGCAATAGTTCCAAAGATCTTGGAGCAGAAAAAATAAAACCTACAAAAGAAGTAACACAAGAAAATTTTATATCATTACACCATTGTATAAACAGAAACATGATGATGAGTCTCTTGTCCTTACTCTGAATTTGACTTCAAGTTGCCAACAGTTGGATGTTGCTCAGAAATGTTTCCAAAGATGTATATTAAGATAGTGTTAATTATTGAGAAGCATTTCCAATAAACTATCGTAGAGAGATAACGAAACACCGTACCTCAGCCGCGCAGGAACAAACGACTTGGAGATCTGCTAAGCTTTTGGAACCGACGATGAGTTCGTCGTGGATCTCTTTTTTTTTATATAGCCAATATATAACTTATCAATCCTATATCCCTTCTAAGGATTCTATTTGATCTTCCTAATCCTATACATTAACACCGTCATTAACCAAACACACTAAACTATTTTGATATTGGTCCAAAAAGTGGTTTTATTTGGGGTCGGTCCAGAAATATTTTCCGTTTTCTTTGTCTTTAAGGGTTAGAAATTTCGATTCTATTTCATTAATTCGGTTTCATTATTCTGTTTTGATAAAACCAAAACTAGGTTCCGCTTTGATTTGTGTTTGGTTTAATGATACAGCACATATCCAAGATAAACTAAAATTTATTTTTCTTTTTAATTATGATACAGTTAGGGGTGTCGAAATGGTTAAACCAACCTAAACCAAACCATATCCAAATGGTTTTGAACTTATATGAGTTATGGATTTACCCAAATTCATTTGATAAATAGATGTGGAACCAGAAGAAGAAGTGTGTGAAATTAATCGAAGGAGGAGGTGTGATTAGGAAGTCATATTTTTTTTAAAAATATGGCTTCTTTATTCACTTTCTCATACACATATCATAATGTCATAACACCATTATGATACAGTTACTATACTTATTTAGAAAAATATTCTAGTTATTTCTACTACATTGAACTAGTAGACCACGTTAGATACTTTTGGGAAAAGTGTATTATTTGAGTTCCAGAATGTAGATGAAAAATCAGCAGAAATAATGACAATCGCATTGCTTCATTCGGCTCGTGCAATAACCTTTTCCTCGTTTGTCAATTTTGACACATTCGGCTCTACAGGTATCAGAATGACATTGGAAATTTTTTTCTCCCAGAGTTTTCTTACAAAATCCACTGATTTTTTTAGCAACCGCCGTTTCTCCTGTTATTATAATAATTAGAACATAACCTTAGTTTTTCATATTTAAAATAAAAAAATCATTTTTTTGTAAAAACATATGTTTCGAGAGTTTTCTGCATATTTATTTTATAAACTGAATTCTATATATCTTCTTTTTTTATTATTGATTATTCTTGAAACATCATTAAACTCAATAATATAAAATTAAACATATAATCTATGTAGGTATATAAAATAAATGGCATCAAATAAAATTTATTTTTAATGATTATATAATATATTTAATAAAGCTGTAAATGTAGATACATACCGAGCAGAAGAATTGCAAGCATAACGAAACCAATAAACCAAGGTTTCAAAGTAACTTTCATCTTCGATAATGAAATAATGGTGTTTAAAAAGTTAGAAAGACAGAGAAGTACAATTTATAGATGAATCACAAACTGAAGCATGTCTAATTTAAGCTATACATCTTTTCAAACTCCGATATAAACGGATCTAGTTTGACAAAAGAAAATCACAATCTCTGTTTTTTTTGTCTATTTAATAAAATTAACTCATTTATATTTAACTTTATTTAAAGTATTTTTGATATGCATAAACAGTCAAATTCGATTACGTCACCGATTCAGAATTTATATAATATATAGATAAATGAGAAATGAAAATTTGATATAACAGTGTTTAAAAAGGACAATTTCACTGAATAAAGTAGATATAGAATTTTCTCAAAAAGTAGAAATATAATTTTGAAATGAAACATAAAAAAAATTAATTATTTCTATATACATTTTTAAAAAAATACTTCGTGTATATGAGTGACACATAAGCAAATTTAATAGATATTAAGTTAAGACTTGCGCAAAAAGGGATAATTAAATTTATGAAATGTACATAATTTTACATGAAATATATTTTATTTTTCTCTCCTCAACCGATTTTCTGTCGATTCCATCTCCAACACCTTCTTCTTTAACCTAGATTCTCAGCATTAGCTCTTTTCCTTGCTTCCCTTTCTTTGCTTAACTTCTCCTTCAAGTAATCAACAAGTGGATCAGTGTTTTCGTCCATAGTGCTGATTCGCTGGCTTCTGATGAGACATCTAAAATTGTCCTTTGTTTCAAGCTCTTTGATTCTAGATTGAGCCTTCCATAGCTCGGCTGCAAGACGAGGAACAAGGCTGCCGTCTAGATACTCTTCTTCTTGAAACTTCTCACAAGGTTCAATGGTGTAATACGTTCGGAATGATCCTAAGTCCCACTTAGTTATGCCCTCCATCTGCTACATCTTAAATGGACTCAATATCATTTAACTAAATAGATTACAAACCAATTATAGGCAAAGAAAATCAAGATCTCAGAAAACAAAACGAAAATGATCACAAACTGATAAGATCCTAACTCCTATCACACACGAACCACAAGATCAGTGACCTCTCACGAGCATATCACCTCTCTCAACGTAACCGACGACCTCTCACGAGCTGTCGCACAGTCACTCCCCGCTCAGATACAATCCTCTGTAACTCCATAAAGGAAGACGATGATCCCATACTTCTATTTATATGAATCTATAACCGTAACAGCAAACCCTCTGGCTGGCTCAGAGTTTCTCTTCACTTGGTGCTTTCTTCTATCCACGTTAGTGACTCTGACCACATTAGTGCCTATCACAAACATGATAGCTAAAACTTCTGCCAAGCAACCTTTCTCTTTAGGAGGAAGCTTTTGAAGCCTTGACGCAAGCCTCCTCGCAGAGACTTTGAATCCTTTTGATTTTTGGTGGTGACTGGAACGTTCGACGGAAGAGATGTATACTTTCCGGCGATGAAGAGAGAGTGACTCGTCCCCGGTGTTCATGAGGGATACAAATACAATGGCATTTAGGAGTTGACGACCGTTCAGGGACAAACATGTATAGAATTATATACAAATATATCTGGATTTACATTGAATCATAATGTACAATATTAAGAAAGAAACTAGATATTGATCTGTGCAACCGTGCATATTTTCTTTTCATTTTTATAAATATATATTTTTCGTATCATTAATTATATATTTAAATGTTATATAACTATTCACTTTATAGATTATATGTTGTATTAATCAATTGTTTCAAATCATGTATTTATTGTTTTTATTATATCTTTATCTTATCAAATTTGCATTTGATTATTAAACAAATTAATATATGCATGAAATATCATAGTTCAAAATTATTTTATAATTAATTTATACTGAATTGTGATCCAAATTTTAAATTTTGATCACCTTCTAGCATTTATTTATGTTCATCATGTTGAAATATATTATTGTAGATATAAATATTTAAGATACCTTAATTTTATACATGTATTATATAGTTTATTAATGTTAACCCGCCAATGTATTATATAACATATATGTTTATATTTATGAAAATATAAATAAATAAATTTATCATATTCAGTTCACTATAATAAATTTCTTTTAATACGATAGATAATAATAATTTTAAAATAGATAAAATAGGATAGAAATTTTATTTCTTATTTTAAAATGATAATTTAATATATATTAATGGTTAATAATTATTATTACTAATCACGAAATTAGAGAAATATAAACATAAATATTTTTGAAAATTAAGATTTTGTTAAAATCTGTTTCAACAGATTGTTAGGTTTTTTAAATATATATTTATATTTAAAATAAAAAGATATCAGAAGATATTATGAATAAAATAGTTACATAGATTTTATTGTTAGTCTTAATGAAATACATTTTCTAAAAAAATTAATGAATGGTCCAAATAGAAAAATCACACATGGAAAAAGATCATGACTTCTCTTTTAATATATAAGATTGAAAACGTTTAAGACAATGATTTGGTATCACATTGGTCTATTTACATCTATATATGCAGGTTTTGATATATATACACATGGAGAAAATAAACTAAGTCAATGCCTATGATATAAGTCTAAGCAACGATAAGTACTGAAACTAAATCAAATATTTTCTTCCAAAAATGTAATTTTACCAATTTTGATTTTTTTCTTTTTCTTTTACTTGTAGCTGAATATATTTTTTTAGTTTACCTTTCATTGTTTCTTATTATTATGAATGTTCAAACGATTCTTTAGTTGATGACTGATGAACAAGTTTCCACTCTTTCTTGCAAAATTATTTTCACATTCTGATAAGTATCTTTTTCTGAATCCACTATGCAGGTTATAAAGAAACACAATATGTTCTTCAGGAAAAGCTCATTAGTACCATACATTATACCTTCACATAGTTAGATTGGCTAAGCTGTTGCAAATAGTAACTGAGCACAAACCAAATCAAATCTCCATTTGAATTAGCACATTTGCAGAACCAACAAACCTGGAAAGCTAAGTATCAATTAAAAAGCAAGAAGAACCATCCAACAACAAAACTAAAAAACCAGAGAGGGACAAGAAACCGCAAGATAGCATCTTTAAACCTGTCTTTTTTTTAAGACAGTTGGCGCCGCTTGTAACGCACCATCACATTGCCTTTAACACCAACCACCATAGCGTTCCAGTCGATCTCAGGGAACGGTGAGACCAACTCAAGCTCAAAGTTCCTGAACAGATGACTCCATATAGCTTTGATCTGCAGGTAAGCAAAGGGCTCTCCTAGACACCCGTGCCTACCTCCACCGAACGAAATGTACGAGAACGCTCCCGCGGCCTTGTCCTCTTCTCTTCCCTGGGAGAATCTATCAGGATCGTAGCTGTCAGGGTTCTTGAAGATATGCGGCAAGCGGTTGGCGAAAGCAGGCGAGGTTGCAACGATATGACCCTTTGGGATGTCATACGTCTTACCATCCCTGGTCGTGACGTTGAAGTCACTGTGAGAGGCTCTCATGAGCATGATCAACGGAGGGTGAAGCCTCAACGCTTCCTTAATGCAACGGTAGAGAACATCCATCTCGGACAAGATATCATGATCGATCTTGTCTCCGTGTTTCTCCATCAGCTTCTTCTGCTCATCCAAAGCAGCCGAGAAGTACTCTTTATATTTCATCAGGTAAGCACCGGTCCACGTGGAAGTGATGGAGCTAGTGTGCTGTCCTGCGAACAGAGCAGCGATGAGCAGACCCGTCACCTCGGATTCCGTCGTCTGCCTACCGTCTTTGTACTTCGACTCGATGAAACACTGCAACATGTCGTTCTCTGATTTGCCAGAGCGTTGTTTTCTCGACCCTATGATCTTCGAGAAGATCTCAGAGAGCTTTTGCCTGGCTCGGTCGCGGCGACGGTGAGCTGGGAGAGGGAGGTATGGGAAGAGAACACTGATGGGGAGCATTCCGTTGTCAAGGTCGTGGAACAGAGCAGAGACGTCGTCGAAAAGCTGGTCACGGACTTCTCTACCTAGTAGACATCTGCTCGCGGTTAAGATGATGAGACGCTCTAGCTCATCCTTTAGATCAACTTCACCACTCTCTCCCCATTTCGAAAAGTAATCCTACCAAAGAAACAAAGACAAGCTATAAAATCCGGAATACAAAGATCTGAACCAAACTCGAACCAAAAAACCTGACATCTGAAATATAAAAAATATCCGGTCTTGCAGGATGGTACAAAACATATCCGAACCCGAACGAGTGACCGAAAAATCTGAAATTAATAGTTAATATAAATATACGTTCGATGTTTATGTTGATATCATATATAAAATTAATATTATGTCTATAAGTATAAGCACAAAGATCCAATATGTGATATTATTATTATACCTCAGCTTCTGTAACCATCATGTCCACATAACCCTTCAACTTATTGACTCTAAGTGCCTCAGTGAAGAACCTGAACTGTTCCTGACGAACTGAGTAGTCAACATCGAAAACAACTCCAGGGCCAAAGGTGGGGACATTGAACTGGTACACTTCCTGCTGGCTGAGATCAGACTCGGAGGCTTTGAAGAAATGGGAAGAGACTTCGGGACCGATGAGAAAGGTCATTTTTTTGTGGAGGAGGTTCACTGTGAAGACGCTTCCGAGGTTAGGGTACTCGTCTCTCAGCATAACGATCGGGCCTCTCAGGAAACGGAGGAGGCTTCCGATGAGTGGTGGCCAGGCTTGGAGAGTGGGAGGGAGACGCTTCTTCTTGGAGGAGGAAGTGAAGAAGAAGGTGAAGATGAGTTTGGCTATGACAAGTGTCGCTAGTATGACCAAACCTGTCTTTAACAGGTTGTTGTTGTCTGAATCTAGTTCCATCTATCGAAAGAAAGTCAGAGACGAGAATAGATCAGATCCTGATTGGTTGAGAATGGTTTGTGACTGATCTAATCAATAAAGTTTGAGACTTTATATAGAATTGAGCTAGTGAAGAGTGACACGCAGAGTTTAGTAACTAGAATGAGAATGAGAATGAGGGAAGCTTACATTGGAGGAATGGATGAGCCGAGTTTCCAGAGGCGGCGCGTGAGGGAGGAAGAGGAAGAAAGGTTTAGGCTTTGAGATTGGCTGAGATGATGAGATATCGTCGCTTTCGACGCTGACTGAACCTTTCTGCTGCTTTCTCGCAATCTATGGTTTTCAAACTTTTTTATAAAATGAAATTCAGCTGTACTCCACGTGGCATTTAAAAATGGTTTTGGTTGATTGATGGTATTATATATTCCACAAAGAAAAATATTGAAAACCAACGGCTGGTTTTGATTTTTATACTTTTATTAGTCATTTTTTATACTCCATTTTTTTTTCAAAATGATTTATGTTTTTTTTAATGTTTCCAAAAGATATAATTTTTATTAGATTATAGTGTGATAAATTGTAAAATTTTTTAAAAAATTATGTTTATTGAATTTCTGTTTACCAAAAGTTCTAGAAGTAGTTAATCATAAAAATAATAAATTTATTGTAAAAAATTAATATATTTTATTAATATGTGGGTAAACTATAAAAGATGGGTTCTTTTGAAACCAAAGTATGTATGATGAAGGTTTAAAATATTATGGCTAGGATATTTCTATCCGTCATTCAACATTACTAGATAGTATTAGCATGTTAGGATAGGATATTGTCTAATGACACTCTTCTTGTCAAACATGAGATTTGAGTCTTTATAGTTTTTACTATTAGTTTCAGTAGATAAGTTTTGAGAATATTGTCAGATTAATCCAGGACAATCAAAATCCATTTGATTTACTAATTTCTATAGACTATGAATATGCAAACTATTAGAGTTTATGGAATGGGTTGGGTTGGATCCATCTATGTATTTTGATAAATTGACACTTTGGACGGCCCTACGTCCCCAATTCTTACAGATGAAACCTATACACAAAACATAAGAATCATTTTTTTTTGTCAAATAACATAAGAATCATGAACATATGGTTTTGTAAAACATAGAGATACACTGAGTAATAGACTCAAATGGTGGTGGACCAGGTAAAATCGATGGACAAGATTTGTGTAATGTGCATTGACGGAGAAAACAACTCAAGTTTTTTTTCTTTTAACTATTAAAAATACAAAGACCCAGTAGTAGTTAGCTCGTGGCCACAACACATATGCGAGAGATTGATCTCTGAGCACACTTGATTAGTATTATATTATCCCTTCTTTGTCCTAATGCAAAGTTGTGTTAAGCTAAATTATTTGTGCATGTCGAGGAGTCTGCACCTCGTGATCTTTCTACATTACGCACACAGAATTTTTACAACAATAGCAAAACTCAGTACCATGAGAAATCTGGTGGCTGAACCTGAAGATAATGGAACAATATATATATACTATATGATAGTTAAATATCTAATTGAATGATTTGCTCAAAATGGTGACATACACATCTAAAAATATTTGAAAGTATATATCTCACAATTTTGAGATACCTATTTAAAAAAAAATTTAGATTAGATATTCAAAACTAGAATATATTTCACAATTTGAGATACCTATTCAGTTTTTTTAGAATAGATATTCAAACTAAGAATCCCTCCAATGGAGATGGTCCATAACAGCACAAACCAAGAAAGAAAAACACAGACACAAATACAAATACAAACCAAAGAAAAAAACATAAAAGAATTTTATGTCTGCTCTGTAAATTCTCTCTTTTGCCAAGGAGTTTCTGATTTTGTCATCATGAGCTTATCTTCAATCTGAAGGCCCACTTTTTGTACTGGGCCTTGTTACGTTTATGACTCATATTAAAAAAACTCTTCCAACACATGAAGATATTAGGATATCAGTATATCACCATATCGGGGATTGTGGCCTGCTAACATATTGTATAACAACGAAGAAAGCCAGCTCGTTGGTTATACCGGTTCTTAACCAGACACAGCCATTCTCACAGCTTGGTTATACCAAGAACGGTTTACTTATCAATTAGTGATTTTCTTTGGTCGCACCGGTACGGTCAACTACGAAAGTTGTACGTTGAATTGACCGCCGAAATTAGGTAGGTTTCTGTTTCATATTAATTCATGATTCTTGAAAATCTTTTATTGTACCAAAAAAATCTTCATATGGAAGCATATTATTGGTTCAATTGTCAACGATAAGTGATTTTCTTTTAGATTATACATAATTCATGCCATGCTATAGGACTTATAGTAATAGCATGCATGCATATATTATATTTTGGTTCGCGTATACTAAAAACAAATTTTAAGATCACAAAACTTAAAATGTCAAAAGATATGGCAATGCCTAAGGATAAGATTATTCGATAAAGACAATCACATGGGCTATCTTTTAATCGATTCACTTTAAGTGGATGATTAACTAAGAACAATATTGCATCTATTGCGATTACTATCACTAATGACTCAACAACCGGATATATACATGGAATTAACAAGAACACTTGAAATTTATTAGAAGATATGTTGAATATGTAGCTGTTAGTGTATCACTTTAACTAGTTAATGTAGTATAATATAACACTAACTAGTATTAAACTCTTTTTAGAAGAAAACGAGTATTGAACTCGAGCTCTTATTCGTATGCTTTGGTCGAGTTCAAGAAAGATTTTAAAGTTTTCTTTAACGATAAAGTTCCGCTTACTATAAATTTACAGTAGAGTAGCGTATGGAATATATTACAGGAAAAAAAGATCGCAAATCTCAAGATATATCCTCAAAATATGCATTACTTAATCGAACCTTTAGTGGTTTTTGTATAGACTCTAATATCCAATAAAATACTGGATTTAGTATTGAAATCAAGTACTGGTCTCGAATCTCGATACTTTGGTTAAAAACGTGGAAATTAAGAAATACCAAATATTTTATTTTACACTAGATTAAATATGTCAACCAATCAAGATAAGGCAGAGTATTAGTACTCATATTTATTAAATAAATATACATTTATACTGAATTTTGAAAAAATATAGATCATAAAAATGCTAAAACATCTTACATAATAGAACACAATGATTCCGCATTCTACTAGTACTATAGGTTTTACTCAAAAGAAAATCAATTATTATTTTATTTTACTTAAGAGTATATTTTATTTTTATAATCCTATTCTACTCTTCATTCACTTTCTCCATGTTACTCCACTAGTACACTTGGTAGACCGTAGATACATTCGGCTCAAGCAATTCTTTCCATATACTAATTAAGCATGCTACAAAGTTGATCGAAAAATGAAACCAAGAAGGAAATATGTTGGCCCGGCTTTGTTTTCAGATTAAATTGTAAGTAAACTAAAAATCAAGCTGGACCGAAAATAAAGAAATCGAATATAACTTCAATTTAGTTTCAATGTCTTAAAAACGTAAATATAAGAACCTAAACTCAAATCCAAAACGCTTCCAAAAGTGGGCAAATATCTCACTATTGTGTACAGACGATCAAAAGCTTTTGGGTTGTAGTTTCTAACTTAAGAAAAACAAAATCATGATTTCTTACCAACGACCACATTATTTTAAAGTAACATATCATTAGAACTTCGATATGACACGGACCACGCGATTCTCGAGTTGTATAATTATTTCTTACCCTAATATCCCGCAAGAATCTCAACTTTGTATGCATCACACGTGTTCACGTGTATAACACAAGATCATACATGTTCACATCTATAAATTTAGTGACCGGTTGTTGGAGAGCTAGTAGTAGTAGATATATATGTATACTTATCTTGATTGAAGGTTATTAAAATGATTATATATTTTCGTCAGAAAAGAAAGTAAATTAATAGTTCAGCTAGTTTGTTGACCAAAAAGAGCGAGTTTGTAGATTAAGTTGTCCAAAAAAGGAGAGTTCATACTTTTATGAAGACAATTGGAGTAAAAAACTCAAGTCGTGATGGAATCAAATGCTTTGAAAAGGCAAACGCCAGATTCAAATACAAGCTCTCGTTCACTACGTAATACCATCGCTAGCTTCACTAAAACGACATATCAAAATTATATGTGACCTAATCATGAACGTCTTGATTATGTTGTTTCACATCACCTGGTTAATTGTAGACAATCGAGCACACCGTCCACAATTCTTGTCATTCTCATGCTGTCGTGCGATAGATCTGATTCTATGTCGACCAGAGGCCCATGTCTTTTCTTAGTTACGAAATTTTGTAGACATTTATTTAGTGCGTAATAAAAAGTTAAGATTAGAAGATGATTGGTTGGACAGTAGATATATAAATTTTATTGTAGGATTTAGTCCGTATCTATAATTGTTGTAGCTATATGTGTTTTTTTATGTAGAAAACTACTACAATTTTTAAATCATTTTAATATGTGTTCTTTAAACATATATAAAACACAAACAAAACAAAAATAAGATTGTAAATGGTGTAGCTATGCTTTAGTTTTAAAAAAACAAAGCTACATTATAATTGTACTAGATTAATGATTTAAAAAATAAATAAAACTAAAGAATTAAGTTAAATTTCAACCAATTATCATATCTATCTATCCACAATTTATAAACATTCAAAGTTAATAATTTGATTTGCCCTATTATGCATCCCAATGCAATCCAGAGTGTCCTCTTGTTTTGACAATATAATTTATGCACGTACCAAGTTCTTGTCGGATTAATAAATAGTAAAAATATTTTTGGAGAATATTATAAATCATAACAATAAACGTTTCTTGGTACAAAGAGGTAACCATAGAGCCCTTTGTCAAAAGAAAAAAGAGAGGTAACCATAGATTGTTTCGTATTGTCTTTTTCTGCATCTCTCATTGGACTATTTAATTAACATTAAACAATCTAAACAATCTTGATCCTATTTAATTAACAATAAACAATCTAAACAATCTTGATCCTAATGTTTGCGTACTTAGTTGTCGTTCGTCAACCGTCGGACGCTAAATTTCGGCTCTTTGACTTTGATAACTTATAACTTTTTAAATTCTCGTTAGGAAATACATTTGTATTCCGACGCAGACAATTTAAGTACACTTTCACATTTGAACAAAAATTACATGTTAACAATCAGGTAAGCGTCACGATGAGAACTCTAACTTAACACCGATAAAAAAAACAATCAAGCTGTAAAAAGCCTAAGTGCTTAACAGTTATACATTGGTCGCCACTATATTTATACAGTATATATAAAATAAACACCATGATAGACACTGCTCTCTCACACAAAATGTCATTGCCATTTTCATTTAAGACTCTTCCGAACAACCAAGGGAATTTCGGTTCATATTAAAGAGCCTATAGCACTGGCTACGTCTCAATATAATAACTATGAGAGTTTAAGATTTGGGCTTACACACATGCATCATATCTGATGTGTTTGTTTTAATAAAAATTTAGAAGGAAAATAAAGGATGTACACCCACATAAATCCAACGTGTAGAAATTACAACTAAATAACTAATCTTTTGTTTACTACTATACATGTTTCGTTGGTTGCTTCTAAAGACTATCATGCACACATTACAAAATATGAACATGTACAAAGTTTCTTAATTAATATTTGATAATATATATACAATTCTAGAAGCAACATAAATTCATCTTTAACAGACTAAATTTTAGAGGAACAAAAAGTACTTTCTAAAAATATGCAGTTGCTATAACTTATAATTACGACACACCTGAAATAGAGCCATACAAATATTACATAAAACGATCTTGCTCTAATTAATGAAAAGTTCTTAAAGAAGTAACATTGCTAGGAAAAAAGTTCTTTCTGCTTAAAATAGAAAACTATTACATGCAATATATATATATATATCACGAAAGTTCCAGTCGATTTAAAAGAAAAGTATCAATTGATTCATATTCGTTGGTCAACTAATCACCACGACTATTCTTATTTCTTTGATATTCTGAAGCTTTTTTTTCCTTCTTCTGAAATTGACTTGTCAAAAATACTCCAGATAGTAATAACTAACATTATTAAATATCATTAATAAACAAAATTACAACAATGTATGATTAGAAGCTCCGTGTAAACTGTCCGTGTACTCAGCTGTCGAAGCTGCTAAAGACTCACTTGTCCGCGTTTGCGACTCAACTGTCAACGTAATTTGATCTTCCAATCAGAATCGTCTTCGTGAATTTTAAAAGCACGAGTTTGGCATGTCCAACGTGGCACCTTTTCTACGTCACGTTTTTTACGTCTTCGTCACCACATTCTTTAAATGTTCTTGTTTTCTCCGTGGTTAAATTTTACACGTTTCCTCCTTTTTCTTCACTCGCTTATCTAGTTATTTTATACTAGTATTTATTTTACAAAATTGTTTTGTTCCCATCGGTTGTATTGAGTTGGTCTAACTAATAGTTGATTCAAAGAATGTGTTTCATTCTAGATATATCATATATATTTTTACAGATAAAATTAGAGCGAGTGTCAAAATATTGAATATGATGTTAAAGAGTTTTAGAAGGCCTGTCGTTGCACAAGTTATGAATGGACATCAAACTATACTCTATATTTGTAAATTGAGTCATCTATCGTGATTTATGGGAATTTTCTGAAAGGGATGATGTAAATTAGATATAATGATTTGGAGTTAGCAGTATATGTGATAGAATTAAATGCATATTATATATGTTTCACTTGTGTAGTACAGTAAGAATTATATCCGAAAATATGAAGTAAATAAATGGTATCTGTTGGAAGTTCGATCGCAGATGGGTTGCAGCTAACGCATTTTCTTTGTCGGCAACCTATAAATCATGCCCACACTGTGCTTTTGCAGATCGGATTCATATATTGTAGATCTTGTTCCAACTTGGATATGTATTTAATTATATAATACCTGGTTTTGAAAAATATATACGATATATAGTGATACCGTGAGAAATTATTTGATAATTTTTTTTGAGATACAGAAAATAAGGTACTTGTAAATGTGTTTACAATAAATTACGTGTATATAGAATTTTTTAGAAAACTATTCTGCTAATTTATCTAAATTAATTATTTTTTCCATTGGTTTCTTTCATTCTAAAAAGTAAAAGCTTTTTGGACCAGCTAACATTATTTTTGCTTTACAACTTCAGCTGATTATGACAGTTTGAAATCTATTAATTCATAAGCATTTACTCCTCATCATTATTGATTCGCTAGTAAAGTCCAGCATACCAAAGGGCTGTCAGTTTCCTATTTTGATATAATTCAATTTCGATCTTGTAGTTGTAGTTGTTATTTCTTTTAGATTGAAATAGAATAGACTATGGGATATAATTAATAACACGCAGCTTACGTGTTGCGGAAACCATATCCATAGTAATCTTTGTAAAGTCCCAAATCTTATTTGGTAGTCTATATTTTTCTTTTCATATCAATTCCATCTTCACTTTGTTTTTATAAACACAAGAAAAATTATTATTCGCAAATGAGTCACCCGACAAACAACAAATTATTCGCCGTTTTCAAGTCATCCAAATTAGTATTCAAATTACTATTTTATGAGACAGGGCTTAATTTTTTTTTGGTAAAAAAGGCTTAATATTTTGGCGTGTATTATGTACCTAATCTGCCAATTATATGAAAACAAATAATAGTTGCAGACGCAAAATTTCTACAAGATATTACTATTAAATGTAGCCATGTGGCAGTCGTAGAAACTCCAGACCACTGACTCGTTGTTTTTGATCTTTGCCATTTGCCCACAGCCCACGACGCAACTGCCTTATTTTCCAACGTACCTTAACTGTAAACATTTGCTCAACCTCAATTAATGCAAAATATTAAATGATGCTATCTTCACAAATCTGTTTAATCGTCTGAAGTGTTGTGGCCATGAGACAATTCAGACCACACCAAAAAGTCTGCGAGAAGACAGCGATTAGTACCTACGTGACATGAACATCCGGAATAAGTCGGACGCTCCGACCAAATCGGTTAAAAACCTAAAAAGCTAAGGAGGGTATCAAGGGATGCAGGAAAGACTTGCCACAGGCCCACAGTCGCAAAAGACGCAAACAGAAAAAGTAATAAACTTAGGAAAATTTATTTGCCATCAAATAAAGTTTTTTACAAAAAAAAAAAGAAGAAAAAGTAATAAACGTTACGTAACTTGATTGCTCTCTTGACTGCCGAGTGTGTCGTGTGGACTTTTTTCCCGGGAGGGACATTAAAATCACGTGTTGTGCTTTGTTTTTTGCGTTTGATTCGTAATAAAATATACTAACACCATAAGTAAATATCATGTTTTGTGTGTTAAAAGTAAAATAACATGTTTCAAACAGAATCATGTTGAAGTAATACCAATTCTGAACTGTTGCCAAAAATGAGACCAGAAGTAAATACTCCTCTGATTCTAAAAGATTCATATTCTAAAATTTTCACATATATCAAGAAAACACATTAAATTTGTATAGTTTTTTGTTATTATTTTTTTTCCATAATTTTAAACCAATAAAAATCCAATAAGTGCATTTAAGTTTTTTGAAATTTGTAATTATTTAATAAAACATGCATTGAAAATACAAAAAATGGATTTTTTAGAAACAAAAATTTTCTCTAGAATATAAATCTTTTAGAAAGAGAGAGAGTATTAATTATCGTTATCATAATTATTATCGCTGACATTTTACTATTTCTGCAAATGTAGTTAAAAAGTATAGTACGATAAACAGTTGTTAATGAAACATAATTAGTACACCTTGATCGATGAAGAGTTGCCGTGATTAAAGTTGAATGATTAAAAATAACAAAATGCATGATAAGCTGTTTCCAGAAATTTTTTTTTGTCAACTAAGTACAAATATCTTTTGTTGGTTTAATAGAAAAATATACAAAATCTTATAAAGTAAGTTGTGTGTTGATGAGTTTTACATTCTTTAAGAAAAGGCGTCGATCTATGACGTTAATTATTTGATGAAAAATAGTTTAGAAAATGGTTTTAGCAGATCACCTTCCCTAGCATGACAATTTTAGCTTTGTTTTAGCCTCCTTTTACGAAAATTAGTTTGGAAGAGAATATATAACCAGTTTAGATGCAGTGAGACATATATATTATATACTGTATGTTTTAAGCTTACGGTATAAAGATACTTGATTTATGTATGGAATGCTATATATGTTTCAAAATAAAAATTAATCTGCATTAAAAAAACCTAATATCTCCTCAATTCCTTTTAAAAAATTCACTTTAATATTTCCACACATATTACAAATAATTGAAATACATTTATATTCTTATTAATTATATATATTTAACCAATGGTACTTCAGATAAATAAATTATTTATAAGATCAATAAAGTGTTTAATTAGTATTACGCTCAAAATAAATACAATTTGCATTAAGATTCTAAAATAATATTTAAGAATCGAATGGATTAGTTAAGTGATAAGGACAAAATAGGTATTTTGGTTTTTCCTCGTCTCTTCCTTTTAAGCTTTTGTTTTTATTCTGTAAATAAAAAATTAGATAATTTCGGTCAGTTCACACGGCAAAATCGCCTTTATATAACAGCTGCTCTGAGCCAAGTAGGAGAACGATACACACTCGACAAAGAACAAGAAAGAGAGAAAGAGAGTGAAGAGTCGTCAAGAAACACTCATATTCTCTTCGTTTTAGTAAATAAAATATATATTTTTCAAGAATGGGTTCGGAAGCTGCCGTCGCCGCCGTGGACAACCTCCAGCAACCGTTACTTGAGCCAACGAAGTCGGAAGTTGACTTCAGGATGGAGAGTGTATTAACAGACACTCATTTGCCTTATATCCGGCGGCTATATTTCGCGGCGTTGATCGAGCTGAAGTTTCTCTTCAACCTGGCGGCTCCAGCGATCTTTGTCTACGTCATTAATAATGGCATGTCGATGCTCACTCGTATCTTCGCCGGTCGTATTGGAAGTATGCAACTCGCCGCCGCTTCTCTAGGAAACAGCGGTTTCAATATGTTCACCTTTGGTCTCATGGTAATTAATATTACTACTTACATTTTCTCTTTAAATCTAAACTCAAATTGTAAAAAAGTAACTCAACAATCAGAAACTAAAGGATCTAATGAAGTAGCATGAAAAATAAATATTTTTTTACAAGTGATTAATCCAATAACTTAGACTTTTATATATATAGTATTTATAAACATTAAATACAGTAAGAGATATCTTTGAAAAAAAAAATTCAAACCTTTGATCCAATAAGCTTTTTAAGTTAAAATCAAAACCAAAAAACAAACTATAAAAGTTAAAACTAATTTTTCTTTTTGGTGTAAAGTTGAAACTATATTTTTCTATCAATTTTATTTGTTTGATATCTTTTTTTTCTTATAAATGAAAATTTCTTCTTGCTTACTAAGAATATTAATGTTTTCTTTTGCATGGACACAGCTTGGAATGGGAAGTGCAGTGGAAACATTATGTGGACAAGCACACGGAGCTCACAGATACGATATGCTCGGAGTCTACTTACAAAGATCAACGGTGGTTCTATTTCTCACCGGACTTCCCATGACACTACTCTTCATCTTCTCCAAACCTCTCCTCACTGCACTTGGCGAGCCAGCTGACGTGGCATCAATGGCTTCCATCTTCGTCTACGGTATGATCCCAATGATCTTCGCTTACGCCGTCAACTTCCCCATACAAAAGTTCCTCCAGTCGCAGAGCATCGTCACTCCAAGCGCTTACATCTCAGCCGCCACACTCGTCATCCACATATTCCTATCTTGGCTGGCCGTCTTCAGGCTCGGGTGGGGCTTACTTGGTCTCTCTGTGATACACAGTCTCTCGTGGTGGATCATTGTTCTTGCTCAGGTTTTGTATATTAAGGTGAGTCCAAGATGTCGCCGGACTTGGACTGGATTTAGCTGGAAAGCCTTTGATGGTCTTTGGGGATTTTTCCGGTTATCGGCGGCTTCTGCCGTCATGCTCTGCCTTGAGTCTTGGTATGCTCAGATTCTTGTTCTTCTCGCTGGACTTCTCAAGAACCCTGAACTCGCTTTGGATTCTCTAGCCATCTGGTAAGTGGATCAAAACCTTTGATCTGCATTAATATTTAGCTTGGATTTTAATATAAAAATGAATCATTTATATAATATAAAAATGAATCATTTATATGAAATTCTTTTCAAAAAATATAAAATGAGTCATTTATATATTACTAATGAAGTTTGAGGAACAATATGAATCGATCTGAACATAGGATAATTTTATGCTATAGTTTTGATTTTTTTTACTCCTCTGTCCCACTTTAAGTGGTGTTTTAGGGTTTTATTTTGTCCCATTTTAAGTGATGTTCTCAAATCTAGATAGAATTTATTGTTATTTAAAAATTTTGACCAATTACAAAATACTACATCTTTTTTTTATTGGTTGAATTGGTTGAATTTAATACTAATGCAAAAAAACTTGTATTTTCTTAATATTTGTGCAAAAACCTTAAACACCACTTAAAGTGGGACAGAGGGAGTATTAAATATTACCACATAATACTAATAACCAATAAACAGTTCTTTAGTGTACTTCCAAAACTCTTAATCCATCCATGAAATGTAGCTTTGATTTTTAACAAACAGTGGATAGTTTATTAATTAATAATGAGATTTAAGAACATTGAATCTGAAGATAGAATTAAATAATTGTTACATATAAGTTTATAACAATCAATCAGATCAGCTATTGAACTTTTTGGGGTTTTAGTAAATATAAATAATAATTTATTTTTGGCTACTTTCTCCGTAATTACCTTTTTGAAAACGAAAGTCACGTTAGTCTAACTCTAATGTAATGATTGTTGGCGTATTATGGACTAGTAACACCAATCAGAGTTCGTCACCTATATTTTACCTTTTCCGATAAAGTAAAATTTCCAGTGTTTTTTTTGACGTTTCTTGTGAGTATAAACTGCGTGCCGTTTCCTCGCTAAATAAACGGCAGGATTTCTTTGCGTGGAAAAAGTGTTGATTACTACTACTCAACAAGTGTTGCTTTTTCTTTTTTTGGTGCACAAGAAGTGTTGCTTACTTCAATTATTCTTTTATTTATTTATTTGCAGCATGTCAATTTCTGCAATCTCATTCATGGTCTCCGTTGGTTTCAACGCAGCTGCAAGGTTGGTCAAAAATGGTTTGACATTTTTAATTATTCATGCAGTTGTTTTCGTGCAAATGGTAACACATAAGCGTAATATTTTAATTAATATCTGTCTTTTAAATTACAGTGTGAGAGTTAGTAATGAATTAGGCGCTGGAAATCCAAGATCAGCAGCATTTTCAACCGCAGTAACTACAGGAGTGTCGTTTTTACTATCACTGTTTGAAGCCGTACTGATCCTCTCGTGGCGCAATGTCATCAGCTACGTTTTTACAGACAGCCCAGCGGTTGCTGAAGCTGTAGCCGAGCTCACTCCTTACTTGGCTATTACCATAGTTCTGAATGGGGTTCAACCTGTTTTATCTGGTATAATAAACTATATTGTATATGAAAAAACACAAAGTAAAATCGTCAGAACAGTAATAAATTATGAACTAGTTGATAAATGATTACTAACAAAGGCGAGCAAACAGGTGTGGCCGTTGGATGTGGGTGGCAAGCATTTGTGGCGTACGTTAACATAGGATGTTATTACATTGTGGGGATTCCTATTGGTTATGTTCTTGGTTTCACCTATGACATGGGAGCTAAGGTAAAACTTCTTTGATTGAAAGAATATATATTCCAATCAACGATTAATAATTGATTGGTGTAAAATGAAATTATAGTTAATTGGTTAATGATTTGCTGCAGGGAATATGGACAGGAATGATTGGGGGTACACTCATGCAAACTATCATCTTACTCATTGTCACTTTCCGAACTGATTGGGATAAAGAGGTATATATATTACTAAGTATCATTTCTGTTTCAATAAATACAACATATATATTTAAGTTTGGCTTTGTGATATGTTTTTTATTGACTAAAATTCATGTTTTGAAAATTTCAGGTGGAGAAGGCTTCAAGACGATTGGACCAGTGGGAAGATACACAAGCGCCGCTTCTTAAGCAGTAAACAAAAATGATTTCTTTTTTCCAAAATGAAAATCTATATTGGGGGAGATTTAGAGGTCAATTTAATATATTTTTTCTTCTGGTCTTCTCCAAATTGATTTCAAAGGGATTAAAAACTCATTAGTTAATCAAGAGATCTGTTGATTAATGAATTGGAAAACCGATAGTTTTCTGAGGGGTTTGAGTGAAGAGAAGAAGTCGATGTATATTTTTTGTAAGTTGAGTTAATATTGAGAAGTGAGCATGAAATGTTAAAATAAAAGATGATGTATTGTGTGTAAAAGCGACTTTGTTGTAACCGTTTATTGAAAGGAGCAAATCAAGTAATGAATCATTGGTTTTATTTTTATGGTACACAACATTAGTTTTATAGTACACAACAGATTCTTCAGCTTTTTCTTCACCCCATAAGCTTCTACTTCACCATCTATTTCTTCAACACATCTAACAACTTGTGTTGGTAAAACCACAACCATATGTACATGATGGTAGAAGTAGAAGCATATATATAACACAACATTAGCTGCGACGACAATTGTACCTGCTGAAGCATGTGAGAACGAAGTGACCTCAGAAACTCTTCTGGATTTAAACAGCTGACTACTCTTTTTGTAAAAGGAAGAATATTGAGAAGTTGAAATAAAAACGATGTATTGTGTGCAAGAGTGAATTTGTTGTACTGGATCATTGGTTTTATGGTATATAACATTTTTTACACTCTTGGGAAATTTATAAATAAATTTATGACTTCACAGTTCATTTTGAACCATATATAAAATTGATTGTTCGTTTATATATCTGCTCATTTGATAACATACAAATTAAGTGTGAATGTGTTTTTGTTTCTAAAGTTAAAAGTAAATGAAAGATGTAGTATTAAACTAATTGAACGAATGATGTAATTGGTAAGTAAAGTCAAACTTTTATTGTCTAATTTTATTTTATTTTCGAATATTATTTTAGTGAACTAAAGCTCATAAGAAACTGACAAAGAAAGAAAAAACTGTGCATAAGATTAATCAATATCTTCATGCGAATGTTTAAAGCGAACATCATTAAATTTGTCAATGTTATCTTTTTCAACAAAATGTTATTGTTAAGTATTTGGATTTGATTTGCTTATGTTTCATTTTTCTTAAATAAATTTGAACTGTTTTTATTATCACTCGTGTCTTCTATTTGAAGATATAATAACCACACGATGACCAAAAGTAGTCGTGAATATTGTTGTAGTGATATATATAGCTTTCGAGTTTTGAGCTTGCCCCACTAGTTTTCCTGAGTGGTTCTTGTCCGCTTGTTTTTAATCTTCAACTCCTTCTGACATGCATCGGTGATGTGGTGTTGTTTATTCAATGAATCACAAACCGCCTCCTCCTTCTGACATAAATCCTTGTTGTTTTTCAAATTATTAAATGTTAAGCTTAGGTAAGTGACTAATCTCTTATCCACTTGTTTAATTTTGTCGAACAAACCTCTTTTAATTTTACTTTTACACCTAAAACAAGAAATCAAATGAATAGAAATATCCAAGATGACTAGATGATCCACATGCCATGCATATTATTATTGTTCCTTTATAAAGATTTAAAAGCGGTTTGCTGTATGCATGCATATTATTTATATGGCCACTATAGATTTAAAGACCAAGTATATAGTAAGTCGTTATTATTTATAGTATAGCGTTTGTTTCTACATGAGAAGAGTCAATATTACTATATGTTTGGGTCTATCTTCTACTAAATCGGCTAGTTTTGTCTAGTGATGCAGAGACGTACTCCGACGAAAAAGAAAGAAAAAAGATTCCAACTTGTTCAACAATTTAAAATGTTCCTTGGTTGGATACGTATGAGATTTGACCTCGTATATATGATTTGAAGGAGACAAGATTGAACAAATGATAGAGACTAGGAATCATCTAAACTTGGGTATTCGGATTCAATCACGATCACGCCTATTTGATTTGGTGACCTCACCCTCCAACTTATTATTATTACTTTAAAAAATTGAACATTATGGCAAGTTCACACCACTAGCACTAAAAATAAGATAATCAAGTCTACGATCTCTTATATCTACATATATATTTTTCTCAATTAATTAAAGTAAAAAATGCATCTAACGAATAGTTAGTTCAAAAATATTTATTCAATTTGTGTTTTTACAAGTTCCACTTGCTCATAGGTTTGTTGTCTTTGTTTTTGGTATTGCTAAGCCAATTTAGTTTAATGCATGTGAGAATATTCTCGAAAAAAACTAAAACAAATTGATTTTCCTCGAACAAGACCAAAGAGCTAGTTGATGTTAACTTTTTATAGTATAGAAGAAACCACGTGATATACAGTTTGCTGCTGTTGCAATGAAATTTCTGCGACGGCTGTAAACTAAAATTTGTCAACACTTTGGGTCTTAGAATATTATTAGAAAACATAATGCTTTACATATATATATATGCGTTCCGGCTAAAATCCAAATAACCAAGTGGTCTATGGGCCATACGAAATGTTGTCCTGTATTGGACTTTTTTGCCCCAAGAACTAGAAACAAAGGCTTCGAATGTGTAACGCAGATCAAAAAATGCAGATCATGCAGATCACGCAGATCATGCAGATCAAGCAGAACAAATGCAGATCAAACTAAATTCATAAAATAATATATTTAAAATAAATGTTGAAATTATTTTATATATATATATATATGTGTGTGTTTATCAAAGTTAATAATACTTAATATATATAGATATAATATATCATTTTAAAATATTTGTATAAGAAAAATTATCTTAAATTCTTATAAGGAAAAGTAAAAAAACTTACACTTAAAGAGAATTTTTAATTTGTGAAATGAAGAAATAAAGTGTTGTGAAAAAAAAGAAAGAAATAAAGTATTATAAATATTGATAGGTAAAGGAGAAAAGGTAATTGTTAAAAAAAAAAAATCAAAGACAGCCCATTGGTCCCCTGTATGCGACCGGCCCATTTTTCTCCTCTACTTGCAGATCAGTTTTCTGTCACATAAATTTATCTGCATGCAGTTCTTTTAATTTTTAATTATTATAATTTGTTCTGCATCTTTTATGTTGAATGGAGACAAAGTGCAGATCAATCTGGATATTATTTTTTCCTGCATTTGTACTGCATCTGTTCTGCACAACATTCAAACCCAAGAAATCACTCCACATATATATATACAAGAAATTTGTAATCCTATTATGTTTTCATATTCAAAGCTTTATGAATGTAAATAAATAGGAAAATGATATTAATTAGTCCAAATATTAAAATATTTACATAGTTTCATATATTTTCCTAATAGAAATTAGTTGCACATGTCACAATCGGTCAAATTTATTCAAATATTAAAGTGTTAAAAATATTCATTTTGTAGACAACGAAATTGAGAAAATTCCACATGCAGACACAAGTACACAACATAAAAATAAAATTTTATATAAATGGTATAAAGTTGGTTAGCGGAAAAAAGGATTCACAGTAAGAAGAAAAAAATTCTGAAAAATCAAACCGGGAGAATAATCATTTCAAACCGGTGAAAGAAACGAAAATAAAAGAAACCGTAACATGAGAGATACACCATGAGACTGTTAAGCGGCATTGGTGAAAATTCAATCAAGCTCCATATCATCTGATTTTCTACTTCCATGTGATCCGTTCAGCTCTGATTTCGTAGGAGGAGAGTTTTGATTTCGCAATGTACTTGCACGTCCTGCAACAAATTCAAGATCCCTTTCATCAGTTAATAAGAAAAAAAAACATTCATTACCCGAGCCCCGTTAAAACAATGACTTAGTAGGTTCCATCATTAATGAACAAAGCTTTCGCGGCGGTTATATTGTGAAGATAGCTTGAAGAGTAAGTAATACGAGAGTGGAAGAAAGATTAGAATTTACGCATTAAGAGCATCGGCTTGTTTCCTGATTTCACCAGACTGCAGCTCCGGTTTAGCGTCTTTGGGTAATGATTCTTGTTCTGTGGTTCTCTCTTGGAGCCACCTCTCGGCTTTTTGACATTCATCAAGAACCTAAAACAAAACATCATGGTGATATAATCAAACTACATATATAGCCATGTATGAATAATGTTCTTAGTTTAGAACCACACCACGTTCTTTCTTGGAGGAGGTAGAGACTCTGCAGACATTCGATTGTCTGCAATAGTTTTCTGAAGATCTTTTGATGCTTGTATACGCTCTTATCCATCTTTAAACCGGCTTTCAATAGGATCAATGAGCTGCTCAGAGTTGCAAGTCGTTGATTAGGACATGAAGGTTACCAGCAAATATTAACCTTTATACAAAACTTTGAGAGAGAAGGTTACCTTCTTGATATCATTTAACTTCTCGATATAAGCATTTTTTCAGCTTCATCATCACCACCTTCATATAGCCACTCTTCTGTTTCCTGAAGATTTCTGGCAATGCATTCCCGTTCTGACTCGGTTGCAGTGTTCCTATATGTATTTAACATCTGCCCCAAATACACAATGTTAGTTCTTGAAAGGGATGAATTTTTTGAAGAGGAAACAAAACTCTTTGTTTTTTTTACCAAAATCTGAGAGTGGAAGCTTCGAGTACCTTATCACGCATCTCATAAACAAAGGATTCAAGGGCATTTTTCTTATCCTTTGTCGATTCCATCTTCAGATCTTGCTCTACTAAAGAGTACTCTCTCTGTTTGGCCTCCAATAACTCATCCTTTGTCAATGCACCAGAGACGTTCCTAACAACTGGAATTTCCATTCCTTTGACAGCCTTATGATCATTACCCTACGCAAGCAAAACTAATCTCAGGTCTTGTGCAGATTAGCATGGTTTGGTGAACCTCAGAAATTACTGGAGATGCAACGATTCAAAATCGGCCTGTGTCAGCTCTTCTTTAGATGGTGTTAACTCATACTTACAGTAGAACCTGAAATGTCATCCTTCGTCTCAGAAGATTGATGGTTGTTTTCGGATATCATCTCTTCAGAAGTCATATTCTCCTTATGATCTTGTATTAGCTGTTCTCAGAAAAATGAAAGTTTAGGCTAAAGCTAGGTAGAAACATTAGGGGCTATTTAATCTGGCAGATAATTGCTATATGAGTGTACTCACAGAAGCTGAATCGATGCTGACAATTCCGTGGAGATTCAGCTGAACTCTTACTTTGACACGTGCTGCTTCTCCGTGGGAAATTTGAAAAGGACCAATCTACAAAACATCACATAACAGACTTAAGAGTTCCATAAAAAATATGCAGAGAGAGCCAGAGACTAACGGTTGCAAAATCAGCCAAAGCATACTTAGAGAACGTAAGATAAGCATTGTGAAATGTTTACCCGTCGAGGAGAAGAAACTTCGAGAACGTGCCCCTCCGATGACTTGGGACGATGGACAACGTGGAGGAAGAGGGACGATGAGAAAAAAATAAATAAATAAATAAATCAAAAAGAGGCTAAAAGAGATACGAAAATTAAATTTTATTTGCATTTAGATCCTTACTTATTAGTATATCTCCCGTTCTCCGCCCCGGTTCAATTTCACTGATTCTCATGGCTCCTTCTTCTTCTTCTCTCTCTGCGTTTCCTTCGCCTCTCACTCCAAGATTCTCACAAACCCTGAGTTCTCCTTTCCTCTCATCCCCTTGTTCTGTTTTGAGCCTAAAACACGCATCATCTTCGCTTCTTAAATCGAGGATTCGAATCTCCTCTTCTCGTCGTGTGCCGACGAAAAGACTCGTTGTTTCGTCTGCCCAGACTAGTCTCCTGAAAGGTTTTGTCCCATCATTTCTCTTTGCGAATTTTTTAGTGGTTTTTATTGCTAACTAAGTAGCAAACGGCTCCACTGAGTTATCTCGAAATGAAAAATTAGATTGGATTAAGGGTTGTTCATTGTTTTTGTGCAACGGATTTATTACAACAATTTCTTGATGGATTGGAGCCAAATGAATTCTTGTATAGAGTGTCTGCTAATGTTTCAGATTTTTTTGTTTGTATAATAGTACTTAGAACCGCATGGAATATTGGGAAAGATGGAATCGAAGCAGGAACCAACCTAGTACCTGTGAGCTCTTCTTCTTAGTCTTGTCTTGACCACCGTTGGAATCTAAAATGGTTGTTTTTAAGTCACATTATTGGTTGTTATCTGCTTGGAAGGTTTCTGTGCCTAGACCTGTTGCTAGGATCTCTGTGACAATTGCAGCATTGGCGGTTTCATTGTTTGTACTCAAGTCGTTTCTATCGACTGCTTTCTTTGTATTGGTAATGTTTAACCCTCACCTCACTTTTTTTATTTTTTTTTATAGCTGATTTTTTTTTTTGTACAGTCTCTATCTCTAAAGCCTCCTACTCCATGGGTGTCTTCTTTCAGGGTACAATGGGATTTGCATATTTTTTATTCATAGCCTTGAACAAAGATGAAGCTCCTAAACAGAGAGGGGAAGATAATGTTTCTGGTTCCAACAAACCAATGGATGATCCACTTGAAGAAGCAAAGAAAATTATGGACAAGTACAAGTAAAAGCTTATCAGTTTTTTTTTTCTCATATGAGAGAGAGATCTCCAGTGTATACGAACAAAACACTTTGTATATGTGGTTTGATGTTAAGATAAACTTGTAATAGAGATCAAGAGAAATTCACAAAAACAAGAAATATGAGTCAAAAAATCAAACTTCGAGAGTGAAAATAGGCCTAGGTAGTCCAGTTGTTGCACCACCGTGGTACTTCTTCTTGAACGCTCTCAAGCCGCCTTGTGAATGCTTTCGGTTTCCGCCAAATCTAATGGTGGATACTATGCTGCGTCGCAAATTAGCCAAGCTGTTTCCGACCATTACTTTCAACCGGAAAAGCTTCATACGTAGAAACAACAACGACGTCTTGGTAGGAGAACGATGAGAAATCAAGTCGGCTTCTTGAAGCTTTTTGTAGATCAAGAACTTGGCTCGCCGGTGAAGTAACTCCTCGGGATCTTCCTTGTTCATCTTTGAGTAATCGCATGGCTTTTTGAAGAGGGTCATTTTCATCCTTTCGATGATCTTTTTCTGAAGAGAGTTAGAGAGAGATATTGGATTGAGGAGAGGAGTTGAGCTGGGAAAGTATTTATAGTCATTGCATGAAACAGTGCTACTGCACTAACTTGTATACGTGGTTTTTCTACAAAGTTGTATGTTTCTTATTAAAATCTTTATGATAATACAGTTTATTTATAAGTCAAATCACTATGATAATGAGATGTGCTAAAGATATTCAAATACTCAGATGAATCATGCTGCAACTATAAGTCAACTAGAAATAATTATATGCCAACTGAAAACTAAACTATTATTTTGATGTAAGCAACTAAACAAAGTCATATGTTGTCTTTTTTCTAAAGATCAAGTCAATGAAAATAGTTATTAACTACAATACAAAGAGAATAATAGACAAACTAAAGAAAGACATTTCAAATAGTTTCTTTCTATCGTTTGATACAATGCAGAAGGAAGCAGTAACCTGTTAATGAAGGACTTCTTCCCCATGAAAGTCTGACGGCTGTTCCAGCCAGTTGCATTCAATTCAACATTCTAAGAGCTTCATCTGCACAGCCTCCGAAAAAAAAAAGAGGGATAATCGTAATCAGAACTCTTTGGAATACAACCTAGCATGGCACATATATTATGATAGGAACATATCAAAACAAATACTAAAAGCACATAAATCAAAACAAAATCATGAGAATGCAAGTGAGCAACGCGGTTCCTAGAGCATCTCCATCAGTGGAGAAAGCGATTTGGAGTACTTAACAGATCTTTGACCAGATACACCTTTTTTGCTAGCTGCTGGCCCAATTCTCATAGGCCTAGTTGAACAAGGGAACACCGTTCATCTCAGTCATAGCACGAATCTGTTCACTCTCATCAGAAAACTTAACAAGACTATTCCCTTTGTACGCCCAGTGGCTCTGTCACTAACAACCTTTGCACCCTTAACCGAAGAATAAGAGGCTCTGTACGTCTCCAGCAAGATATATAGTCTGTAACATCAGCGGCCAGATCACCAACGAATATAGTGTAATCCAGTGAATCGTCCCGTTATCTCCTGAACTCCAGGGATAGGAGTGTTGTTGTATGTTTGCAGAGCTCGTTCCGCAGCAGCATGAGATACAAACTCAGTAAAACCGTAACCTTCGACCTAAGAGGTCTGCTGCATCATGATCCCTTCCCTCACACCGTAGAAGAAGTTAACAGCTACGATGATTGAAGATCAGTTCGAAAGAGACTCATCTTACAATATATTATATATAAAAAGAAACAATTACATCGGATCCGTGGCGCAATGGTAGCGCGTCTGACTCCAGATCAGAAGGTTGCGTGTTCGATTCACGTCGGGTTCAAAACCCCGGTTTAAATATGATCCTAACTTTTTATTTTTAGTTTTCTTGCTACAGTCATAAGAACCGTCCAATTGGGTGACTATTGACAAATCAACGGCTTATATGAGGTTCTTTACTATACTGAACTTTTGAATTTTGTACCATGTTTTTATTTATGGTTTAAGGATCTCTTGTCGTTGGAACATTCTTGTTGGAGCTAGATTTGGCATTAAATCCGGCCCACAATGATTAGGCCCACTATACGATTTGTCCATCTATTAAGCTGCGAGCTAACATGGATGATTCAGTCAGTAAGAAATATGTCAATTTTTTTTCGTGCACCAAGAAATATGTCAATAAAATTCATTTTAATCCCCCAGATGAGTGGAGAGCCGGCGAAGCCACGTGATGGCGCACAATGTGCAGACTATCTTAATAAGATGGTCACCTAATTAAACCAAGGGAAGGGAACTCTTGTGACATTCTTTAAATTGACTAACTACGGTTCACTTTCACGTACGTTAATAATTAAAAACTTTAATTATCCTCAGCTAATCTGCCCTGAATTTAATGCACGGGTGGCCCAATGTCAGGCTTGGAAGGTTAGAAATTCATGCTAGGGTTAGAACGAAAAATATTATTACACCAAGTGAGGCTAACTCAGAAACTTAAGTTTTGATAGTGAGACAATTTACATCATTTTTTTCATATACATATTTTAGAAAATTCATGCTAGGGTTAGAACGAATGGATCATCCTAGCAAGCATCAAGTTGATGTGTAGAATCCCTAAAGACCAAGCCGGGCAGATCCGACGACCCGCACCAAAAGGCAACATTGTGACGCCACGTGTCCCAGTCCAGTCAGCATTAACCCCGTCCCCACCTGCTAAAAACCTCTCGGGTCGAAACTTGCCCGGATCCGACCAAGTCTCCGGGTTCTCAGTGACACATGCAGTGTAAAATTCCACATATGCCCCTGACGGAATATCATACCCGCCAAGCTCCGTATCTTTCACGGCGGCGTGAGAGAGAAGAAAATGGCCCGGAGGATGTCTCCTGAGCAGTGTTCTAAAATGCGCTAGGCGCTCGTTACGCGGTAGATGACTGTATAGCGCCTAGCCGTATAAAGGGACTTTAAAGGTATATCTGGATATATAATTTTATACAAAATATAAATATAAAATTAATATACATACATTGTAAATATATTTAAAATAATTTTTTGACATATATAAATAGTCTTAAATTATAAAATTAAAATCATTTTAAATATATAAAATGACAAATTTAAAATGATTTTGCAATAATTAAGCTAATATCTACAATCATATAAACACATAAAATAAGTAAATTTAATATAAATAATAACATTAATGTAATATAATAATAATATTAATAATTTTTTGAATATTAATGTTCAAAATCTGTCTAGGCGTCCGCGTAGACCGCATAATGTCCGTTTAAACGCTATTATACGCCCGAATTATATAAATCCATAAAATCGTATAGCGTGAAAGCGATGCGATTATCCGTATAGCGCTAGCGCCGTAGAGACCGTATTTTAGAACACTGCTCCTAGAGTCTCTTTCACTATTGCTTCCAAGTAAGGCATTTTCGCCACGTCATCCTCTTCAACGACGTCGTTTTTGCCTACGACTCCGACAACTTCCTCGTACAGCTTCTCTTGTATGTTTTGGTCCGTCACTAGATGAAGTAACGCCCATTCAAGCGTAGTAGCGCTGGTGTCCGTACCCTCCGAGACAATCTCCGAACACAGAGTCACAATCTCTTCATCTATAAGCTCACCACCTCTCTCAACTGGCTTCAAAGCAAACAGAGAATCCACGTAAGCTGCACCAATAGGACTCACCATCTCTTCGTTAGGACTCTCTTTTGCGTCAACAAACGCACGACGGTTTTTTATCAATGGCACGAGACACTCGAGCTGCGTCTTCCTTAGCTCTCTCGCTTCTCTAACTTGGCGGCGAAACAAAGGAGTGAAAACCGGTAAAAAGTCCGGTAGCGTCGGAGAAGTTATAAGCATGACGTCCTTGAGAACATTCTCTATGTTCTTGATCTTCTCCTCGCTGATCTTGGCTCCGAAACAAAGACATATCAAGATGCTACAAATCGTCAGCCTACATTGACTCATAACTTCGACGTAACCTTTCTCAACACTCTCCTTTTGAATCCGCTGCATGTGGTTCTCCATAGCCCACGTCCTTATCCACGAGCATTGCTTCACTCTCGTCGGGTTCACGAGCTCCGTCACAAAGTTCCTCCTCAGAGTCCGCCACAGAGACCCGTACTCAGCCGAGTTGATAGCGCATTTGCCGACACTAAACATGAGCCGGATCGGCGAGTCCGGAGGCCTGGAAGCGAACGTGGGGCCACGTTGGACTAGAGCCTCGTGGATGAGTTTTTCGTCCGTGACGATGATCATTGTACGTTGTCCCATCTGCATGGTGAATATTGGACCGTACTTTTTACGTAGGTCACGCATTAGGAAGACGAAATGGCGACGTTGGGATATGACTTGGAGTAGGTTTCCCACTAGTGGCCATCCTTTTGGCCCCGGCGGGATGTTGAGGTTACATTGGCTGTTTCCGGCGGAGAAGTAACGGCGCCACCATAGGTTGATGAAATAGAGTGCAAACAAGGATATGATAACATCAGTAAGATCCATATTTGTTTACTATTTGAAAGATATAGAGAAATGAGAGAAAATGAAGAAGACTTATAGATGGAGTTCAGGGCAAGCTTTATGGTGAAGGGAGATTTAGGGTTCTTCATATAGAGAAAGTATACAATGTATGTGTGATGAAGGGACCAGTCACATGAACATAACGAGTAATTGGTTTCACCAACCATCTGTGGGCATTTACTTCCTACTGTACATAATGGATATGTGACGGTTCAAATTTGAAATTATGTTTTAGCCTAACAAATGATTAGTTATTAGTAGGAGTGTATGACAGTATTACTGATCTAATCAAATTATGTTTTTATATCATGACAGATATACATGTTCATAGGGGAAACACTAGTCATCAACTTTTCTTCGGCAACATTAATTAGCTGGACGTATTAATATTAGAGCTTGACTGATTTTCCGCTACAATTCGCAAACGTAGTTTTTGCGGTTGGTATCAGTTGTTGGCGTTTTGAAACAATCATAGAAAAGACTATAAATCGTTTCAAACCATTCCAAACCTCTTAAAATCAAAAGCTGGTTCCAACTAATGTTTGCGGTTGCGAAAGTGTAAATTTTTTTCTTAAAAAACAAACTAAAAATATTCCATAGAAATTTTAAATTGAAATAATAGAAATTTTAAAATGTATAGATATTATATTTTAAAACTTTAAAACAAAATATTTTCTATAATTTTTAAAATTTAATATTATGATTTTATAAATATAAATTTTATACTTATTATAATATTATGATTTTTAATACTTTTAATTATATAAAATACAAATATTATTAATTTATTATTTAACAGATGTTGCATTTGGTAGTTTACCAATCATAAAAGTCCTGCAAACGCATCAATTTCTAACCGATGTATCAATCGTACAAATCTCTAGATAACGTTTAAAACCGCAACCACCTGCATCTCGCAAACTCTCTTAGCTTATTTGCAAGTCTCCATCTTGTTGATATATATGATCCTATTATTATTAAAGTTTCAACAAATGTTAACAAATATAACAAAATAGTCGAAATGATGTTTCAAAATTCGTAAAATCTTAATGCATATGAGTTGGTCATCGTGTTAGAAGACAGTGGTCTCTGGGTCTTGATTACCCTCTGTAGAATTAACAGAGACAGGTGGAAGTTAGTTGGCCAAGTGTTAATGTCATTATTGGGTCAATATCAGTATCTATTTTTTTTTTCATTACGTACTTTTCATCTCTCATTTCTCAAAGATATAGCTAGCCAACATATAAAAGTAAATGTTTGTAGTCCACCGTAGGTACACGGCACTGATGTACGTTTCCAAAATTAACAATTATTCACCCCCGGGAAAATATGCACCTACTTATATTGTTGAACGAAGACGACATTCAATAAAATATAATTTAAAAATTAAATTAATCTAGTCAAAAATAAAAATTAATGGTGATATAGCTAACAGTACACATTTTCGTTGAAATATTAATGTCTATGCCGTAACCGTAAAGTTTTTAAAGTAATTATCAAGAAACGTAAACGATAGAAGATCGATGGATAGTTCAATAATACGGGTAAGGGGGAAAATGTCGTTTTGTTAGTAGACGACCACCTAAATCGTTCGAATCCGTTCTGTGAGGAGAAGCACATTTGCAGGAGAAGACTTCTGGCGATTTTTTTTTTTTTTTGGCGAATTCTTGTTGCAGATTCTGGATTTGCCACCCAAACTATAGTTCGTGGAGAGACTTGTTTGTATCAACATGCCTATGTAGTAAGAAGTACCTGGTCTGAAAAGGCCGAGTTCGAAAACATCACCGTTAGATGGACTGGTCTCCTGAAATAGATTCATTGATGGAGATTGTGTCAGCTGCCGAAGAAACATGTGAAACTTGGAGAGACCAAAGCATTATAAAGAATCCGTACGTAGGAGGATATGAAGAACACATTTCTTCGAAGGTGCCCACGTTCGTGTGATTAAGATCATAGAAAGAATTGTTGTAATTACAAAATGAAAAGAAGTGATGATCCACAATCGAGTCAACTCAGTCAAGCACGTTGACTGAAATTCGTGTCAACTGAAATTGTGACGGTCCACTGAAATTCGTGTCTTAGTGTGAGTGGAGGAGACGACTCTTCTCGTTCCGGACTCAAGCTCGTGCTCGCCGGATCTGTGTCTGCTTTTTAGGAAGTCCTCGTCGCCGTTCTCCAATGCTCTGTTTCGCCGTTCTCAACGCCGTCGTCTCTCCGCCTCCATACGAGATACAAACATCTCACTACTCCAGATCTGTGTGTCACCGAAATTCATCTCCAAACCTAGCCTCAAGGGCCTTGTCTCAGTCTGGACAAAATATATATGTAGATGCGATATCACTGAACGTCCGTGTGGCTCCTGCAGCTTTGGTTGTCTCCCTAGCAGATTCCGACGCAGTGTGCTCTAAAGAAGTTTGTGTCTCACCTCCATCAATCTCCGTCGCGATTCCTCAGAGCTCCGGTGGGTACAACCGGATGGGCGCTCCATCTCCTTCGCCATTATCTGTTGAGCCCGTGTCTGAGTCTCCTCCTCCCGCCTCCTCCATTATCACTACTACTCCGCTCACCAGTATCTCCTCTCCGGCTCCTCTCAACGACATCACCTCTCTCGCCTATTTCAGTCTCGTTTACCCCTCTCCTCACCGCCGCATCTACTGTGCAAGAGTGTGGAGCAGCCAGATTTACTACGCCACCGTTGCGTCTCCAACACATTACGCCATCTCAAGCATCGACGGTAACATTCGTTACGCTCTGTTTTCAAAGTGGATTGTTCTGTTTGTGGATGCAAGTCAAAGAATAAAGGATTAACAACCTAGTTCCAAATTGCGATTGCTATAATATATCTTCACATCGCTTAGAATCATTATACATAGAAATCTCAAGGCAACGAATGTTTTGTTGGATATGGATGGGACCGCTAAGCTCACTGACTTATCGCATGCCATAACACTCCCTGAGGGTAACTGTTGGATTGAAGAGCCGGTGTGTTTAGTTCTTCACAGAGTCGGCTCTACGGTTCTCTTGTCGCTGGAATTACTGTGCAAGAGTGTGGACGCGCCAGATTTGCTCCTACTACGCCACCGCTGCGCCTCCATCACATTACACCGTCTCAAACATCGATGGTTCTTCACAGAGTCTCCTATGCGACTTTCAAACCAGACCTATTATACGGAGACACAACCATCCCAAAGCTTTTTACCTCTTGTCCGATGTTAGCTCACACACGTTCTGGTTGAACGAGTGCGATGACTATCTGCTTAGGTCTCATTCGGTTACAACTTGTTGGGCTCGATACGGTAATGTTGAGTTCCGAATTTTGGATCCAGTTAAACCTTCAGCTTTGTCATCAAACCTCATTTTCCCAAGCGCCTCTTTGGAGGTGAAGCTAGAGATTGAGATTCACCTAGTCTCTTCGGTAAGCCATGTTGGGTTTAAAGCTGATTGTGCTTGTTTCATCGCCAAATTAAGTCAGATAGGACTTCATACTCTCAATGTTGTCTACGGTTCTGGAGCTTCTCACCTAAAATTCTTCCCAGTCAGCATTCCAATCTCGTCTAATAGGTATATCAACGTCGTTTTCGACTATCAATTGTTCTTCGGAACAATCGCCATGGGAACAAAATTGGAGATTCTCTTTGGATTTCTTCATTTCGCTGAGCGTGACTCGCCCCTATATGGTTCTATCTCTAGTTGTTTTGTAATGTTTCCTAGTTTCGTTCTATCGTTGAGCATGGCTCCGGGATTCTCTGCTCTTTTGTAAACGTGAGCCTTTTATAATATAAGTTTGTACACAAAAAAAAAGCCAAAGCTAAGCACTTCTCTCTCTCAATATTTATTCTATTTAAAAAATTTATAACGTCTCTTTTTTTTCTCTTATATTATCAGAGAGAATCAAAGGTTAATCGAACGAAAGTCTCTACCACATAGAGAGATTTTTTAACTTTATTATAGTAATAACAACAAAGTTTAATACTTGAAGATACTAATTAACGATAATCGACAAGCCTCTAAGAATTAAGCACATTAGGTAACTGGTAGTTTCAATTAATAGATAATGATTGATGTATTAATATTTCATTCATAGCGATGGTAGTGATTGCATCCATTCGACTGCAAGTATAATGTGGCATCTCGGTGAATTAACAAAGAGAAGAAGGCATGACTCGTTGGATGAGAGTGTCTAGATCTTTGTCACCACGGCCACTGCAATTCACGACCACTTTGGCACCATCGCGCAGAGTAGGAACAAGTTTGTCGAGGAACGCCAGCGCGTGAGATGCTTCTAAAGCAGGGATTATTCCCTCCAATTTGCTCAATAGCATGCACGCTGTGTGATAATAGAAGATTATGTAAGTAGTTAATGAAATTAATGAAATTCTTGTAAGAATTACAAAGATAGCCCTAGTAGTATATAAGTAACATATAAAGAGAGGGACCTTGAATGGCTTCTTCGTCTGTTGCTGTGTAGAACTCGGCTCTTCCGGTTTCTTTCAGAAAGCTAATCTCTGGTCCAACTCCGGGATACTCTAATCTGCGCCCGTTAATCAACCATATTTTTTCAAAAAAAAAATAATAATTTGGTTATCAAACCGTATATAAACTTAGTTTTGGAGAATTTGATGAGGCCAGGCAAAAAAGGGTTCAATCAGACCGGTTCATAACTGATTACGAGAGGTGACTTCCATGTGATAAACGTGTAAACCTTTTTTTATGATAAACAGACACGTACAAGCAACGTTAAACATGCAAAAGTACAAATACCAGAAGAAGTTTGGGACCCGTAGAAGATTCCACAAATTATAGTAACATTGATAAGCTTTTTTTAAAACGTAATACTTTTTTTTAGTAACTAAAAAATGATTTAAAACGTAATATTGATAAGCCATGATTCAAACTCTACGCGGTAAAGATGTGATACAAACTCGTGCTAAGCAATTAGATTTGCTATATATATGTGACTTGACTATATATATTAATTTATCTATAGAGATTAAAGGAAATCAATAATTGTAATAGTATACTCAGACATTTATTTTATTATCTTCATGAAAATTTACTTATTATTTTTAAAAAATTCATTATAATTAATTCTAGCATATTAACTCCTAGATTGTGTTTCAAAAAAAAAAAAAAAAACTCCTAGATTATAGTTTGAGCAGCTGTTTAAGAAAACATATAGGACATATAACTCAACCACTTACCCTACTCCTACGGAGTGTGGTTTAAGTATTTGTCCTTGATCATCTTGCAATAAGTAGCTCATGGAGCCATGGTACACACCAACATCTCCAACGGCCAAAGTAGCTGAATGTTTCCCTGAATCTAGACCCAGTCCCGCGGCCTCGACCCCTACTAGTCGCACATCCTCATCCCCAACAAACTCATGGAACAATCCCAATGCGTTTGAGCCACTCCCGATACAAGCCACCAACACATCAGGCTTACCACCCCATAGTTGGTTTGCTTGTCTTCTCGTCTCTTTCCCAATCACGGATTGAAACTCGCGTACCATTAACGGACTCGGATGGGGTCCTACCACCGTCCCGGATAAGTAGTATGTGGTATCTAGGTTTCCAACCCAATTTCGAATAGCCTCTGAACTCGCCTCTTTAAATGTTCCCTTCACTGATTTCACCTATTAAAATCAGGATATAAACAAATTTTATTTTCAGTTTGATCCAAAAAAACAGTTTCGTGATCCGTATATGTGAATATTTTGTTGTTTGGAAAGATTTATTTGAAACAAAACTCATCATTTTAGAAATCAAAGAAAAATAGTATTAGTTTAGTCTATAAGAACATGATTAATTCAGATCTTTTGGGGATGGTCTTTTAGCGAATATACGAGACGTCTCTTATAGTCGCTAAGAGCTAAAAGAACCTCCCTAAGAGATATGCATTAATCATAGTCTAATATTTCTTAAGTGTGTTTTTAAGGGAATGGACTCTCACTTTCTTCATCAGCTTAGCATATAATTTATATATATATATATATATGTTAAACAAACTATAATATTTTTCGGCTAGGTTATGAGTTTAATTATATTATATAGTAATCACTAGTTTTACCTGAGCACCAAGCAATTTCATGGAAAGTACATTAGAGGATTGTTTCTCTATGTCAGTGGATCCCATGAAAACAGTACACTCCAAGGAGAGCTTCGCACAAGCAGCCGCCGTGGCGACCCCATGTTGACCGGCTCCTGTTGCCGCAACCACACGGCTACAACCAAGCCGCCGGGCGATCATCGCTTGAGCGAGAGCATTGTTGATTTTATGGGACCCAGAGTGGCTAAGATCTTCCCTTTTCAGGTATATCTCGGGTCCACCTCCGGTGGTTTGAGATATGTTTCTGTAGTGTTCGGTTAAACGTCGGGCGAAGTAGAGAGGCGTTTCTCTTCCTACGTAGTCTCTTAACGCTGTGGTAAGCTCCTCCTAATTATAATTAAAAGCATACGTGAGAAAACCTGGCTACTGATTAATTATCATGTCTAATAATACATGTGAAAAAAAATTTCAAAAAAAAAAATACATGTGAAATTTACATGCTAAATGATGACGTCATTAGGTTATTTGTTTTACATGTGATTGGCTTTTTTACTAATGAGATTACTGAAGGAGTTTCTCAAATTTTGAGATATTAAAAGAATTATTTTATAAATATTTTATTTTTAAATTTTTTGAAAATTTTGGTGAGAACACCTTATGTGAAAAAGGTGGTGATGCGTGGCTATGTACGTTATTTTTATTGTTTGAAAAGGACAATACAGTGTTTCAAAAAAAAAAGATTTATGTCTTTAGATTATGTTATGTAAAGTAATCTATTATCGTCATAACCTAAAGGTTAAATTGTCAATGTTTGTTCTCATCCCTTTTATCCATTGATTTATTTATAAATCATCGTTTGTTCCATAAAAGAATATTAATTTGTTTAGATTTGAAATGTGCAGTTTATTTTTAAAATATATGAATTTGATAGTTGACAATAAAATCTCTTTTTCCGATGTTCGTACGATCAACAGCATGAATATGAGTTGTAAAATTTTCACCGACGATCACAGTTACCTAGTTGGTTACATTATGTAGTGCAAAGTGATGAATTAGCAATTAACCCTTGCAAAACGACGATATTTAATGAAAAAGAGTTGGTGAGTAAGTGGCGGACCCAGGATGTTTTTTTACCTGGGTCAAAGACCAAATAAAAATCGGTAAAAGATAAAAAAAAAAACTGCTGCTGGGCTTCGAACCCAGAAATGGGGAGTCAATCAGGGGGACTTTTACCATCTCAGCTGCCGAATCATGTGCTATTTAAGTCTAAAGTTAAACTTTATATTTTTTTTGTCAGCTGCCACCCCTATTAACCACGTGGGTCCGCCAGAGTTGCGTTAAAGATAAAAATACATTATTGGTTTGAGATAAGCATAATTAATCAATATACGAGAAAGGCCAAGTGCAAAGCATGAATTAGCAACTAAGCCGTGCAAAACGACGATATTTAATGAAATAGAGTCGGTGAGTTACGTTAAAGGTAAAAATATATTATTGGTTTGAGATAAGCGTAATTAATCAATATATGAGAAAGGCCAACCTGAAATTCATGATCGCTCAAAACAAAATTAAATTCATCTTCGAGATTTCTCAGGGGAGACATCAGTGTCTCCGGTACAAACTTTCCACCGAACCTCCCGAATCTACCATTACCGTCTCCACGAAAAAACTGGCTCTCGTCTGTTCTTGTTGGGACAGAACCCAACGGTGGATCAATCGTACGGAGTGCATTGCTTACACGGTGGTGTCTTTTGATGGGAACTCCACAAAGAACAGAGTTTATCATACGGTGGTTTCTTGTCAGAATCCTAGGAAGTGGTTGCCCTCGTACTTGGATTTTAGTCGACGACATGTTTCTCTCTTTTTTTTTTTTGTTGGAACTACTGATGTTTTATTATATTAGTGACTTTTCTTAAACATTTGTGTTGATGAGTACCGTTTTTATAGTGAGTTATATGCTTTTTTTTTGTTATGCATCCTTTTGAATTTACATGTTTAACGTGTTGTTAATCCTTTCCACTTGCTCTCTTGATTTTGAAAAACAACGTTGTTGAAGTTACGGCTAGCCGGCTAGGCAAAAAACCCAGATCCGAAAGATCGAACCGAACCCAATCCGAAAAAGTAGTACCGAATCCGAACCGAAATTCATTAAATATCCGAACGGATTCAAAATTTTGTATTTATAGAACCGAAACCGAATCTGACCCGAACCGAAATATTTTGGGTACCCGAATATATCCGAAATATATTTATATACCTAAATATATTAATTATTTTTAGATTTAATGTATAAACATCCAAAATATATAAGATACTTTTAAGTTTTCAAAAATAATTGAAAATATATACAAATAGTCAAAAGTAAATATTTAAAATAGCTAAAGTATATTCAAAACACCAAAAATACTTAAACCATCTATTGATTCTCTATCTAAATGGTCAAACCAAACTAATTTATATGTTAATTTTAGATATTTTGACATACATTATTTAAATTTATTTGTCATATATTATTTTATTTATAGATTTTGAGAAATTTAAAATATATAATAAATTTTAAATTTTAAAATAATTTAAATGGGTTATCCGAATCTGAACCGAACCCACAAAGATCCGAACCGAACCTAAACCGAAATTTAGAAATATCTGAATGGGGCTGAAATATTTAACCCGAAAAACCTGAAACCTGAATAGATCCGAACCAAATCTGAATGGATACCCGAATGCCCATCCCTAGTTGAAGTGACAAAAAGTGATTGATTTAACTTTACGAAAATTAGTACACCGGCATATAGGCCCTCATTCTCCGTGATATTGATCCATTAAGAAGATAAATTTATTTTAGGTTTCCTAATCGAATCAGGATTATTTAAAACTTATATGAAAACATCCAAAGGCTTATTAAGAAGTTTTCATAAAAGAGTAGAGTTAGTCTGGGTAATTTTCACTAAAAGAAACCCTTTACATCACTTTTATATTGACAAAATAATTTTTTATTTAACGGGATAAGTAATTTGTTTGGATAAGTACATGTTAGCCATGGTGTTTATTACTATTCCCTTTTTGTACGAATCTTAAGAAATATGTATTCATTTTACCTGGTATGTATCCGAAATCCGTATACGTAATTACATGCCTTCTAACTTAACATGACGTAAACGTTATTTTTTAATTCAGAAATTTTCATTAATTAAAATCTAAGGTGCTTCAATAATTACAACCGGAAGTATGATCGACAATAAAATAAATAACAGAAACAATAAAATATGAGATTGAAATGTTACAAGGAGAAACTTGTTCGAAATAGACAGATGTTCTTCATTTGAATATTTGAAACCACAGCTTAAAAGAGCGTCAGATAGTTTGTAAAAACGTTGAAATACCTTTGTAAAAGGTTTGGAAGAAAGGTGAGAAGCCGACTAAGGCTAAATAACCCATCAAACGAATGACATCTTAGCTCTAAAATCGACTATATTGACCCGGGAGACTAGGACCAAGAAATATACGTAAACACTCCTTTCACAAAATAAATGACATGAGTAACAAGCAATTTCTCTTGTCATAAGAAAAATAAGAGGTTGTAAATGCATGTCACATGAGGCCTCTCTATAGTCCTCGAAGATAAGAGTTTAGATTTTTCTTGTTTTTTTTTTGCACGTTTAAAAAGTGGTGCATGTTGCTAGCGTTAAAAACCTCAGATCTAATTTTTTTAAATATATTTTAAGTACTAGGTTGTTTCTCAGATGTTTCTGATTATCGTTTTGAGGATGGCTGCTTTCATATAAAAAATATGTATACTAACTTATAAAGATGCCACCATGACTTTTTTTTTCTAACTAGCTAATTAATCCTTTTCCAATTAATACATAATAGATGTGTTTTGCTAATACATGTTATATATATGTACTCTACTGATACATGTTAGATGTTTAAAGAAACTTTCTTCAGTTCCTTTTATAATTCTATCTAATTAACTCGTTTTTTTTGTTCTTTGTCCCCCTTTCATAAATGTATAATCACCTTTTTAGTTATACCTAATTTATGTTTTATTAATGAATTAAGAGAACAAGCTATATCACAAGAATGACAATAAAGGTGATTTTGTGAAAACATAAAATCGACTGATAAATAAGTTAGGAACAAAATAGAGTAAAATAATTTATTGTGGTTTTAGCATAGTTAATATAGTGAACTAATTACTAAATAGAGAACAAGTGTCCTTGACTAGATAAACTAGACGAAACCTATAGATCATATAACTCAATCGTATTTAGAACGGAACCAAATTATATGCTCGGTTCCAGGCCTGGCCAGTTGATGTATTAACCTTGATCTATAATTTTTGCTCATAAAACATAATAATAAATAGAAGTAAGTAATATGAGTAATGAAGATTTTAGTGGATTTCAAAAATAAAGATGTATGGCTCTCGAGCAACACTTGCTGTGTCGCATATTCGTTCTGGTGGTGAGTAAAATTTTCGGTTTGAATTTTTATTTTCTCACGCAATTCACATGTTCTTTGCTAAGAGCATTTCCTCATTATTAATATCTTTTTTTTTAACATTCTCTCTCGTCGTTTATACTTCCTTCGGTTTATAATAAGATGTTATTTTAAGATTATCACAAAGATTTTTTTTAAAAAAATTTCTACATTTCTAGATAAAACATCATTAATTATTTTATCTAACTATAATTCAATCAATAATAAAATAGAAAGTGTAATATAATTGGTTATATAACATTAATTTTTGTCCTTGTGTTATATAAAAAAATGTACATACAAATGGATCTATACCATATTCATATATATCCTAACTTTTAGTTAATATCATCCGATCTAGATTTTAAAGCTCCACATATCCTATTTTCGGAAAATATTTGATGCTAGACTGGATCTCGGGTCTCATTTATTTTATGGTATGCAACCATGTTTCTCGTAAGAAATATGGTATTTAATCTATGTTTATTTTGTGGTATGTAAACTTGTAAAAAGATATATGTTTTAATATGTAAAATACAATGTGTTACCAAAAACTAAAAACAATTAAAATAGAAGAGGAGACATGCTAACTATAAACGAAAAACAAAACCCAAAATACTACAGATTTTTATTTACCAAAAATAACACTTCTTATTTTATTGACAAATAATAACACTACTCTAACATTAATTTGTTATGTGTATTGGTTAATCATAAGTTTTCTTTTTGTTGTAACATATCTCCAATTGTTTTTTTTTTTAATCTTAGTTGAACCTATGTTCCATTTCCACGTGATAGTACAACGAAAAAGAAAGTTCTACGAATTTAAATGCATATATATATCACTATTTTGTTGATTTGACAAAAACCTAATTACCTACATTACAAGTAGTACACGTACGCCTAATTGTCGCTCATTATTTGCCCTTTAATTTTTCAAAATAGAGGGGAAGCTAAAAGCAAATCCATCTTTCATTAGTTCATTTCTAACGTTGTACAAATACTATTACAAAAGTGGTCTAAGCATGTCAAAAGTGGATTTATATGTTGACTTACATTAGGAAAATTAGATCAAATAAGCAAACAAAATTTAAAGATTCAATAAATTCTAAAATTAGATCTTTAAAGAAAAACATAGAAGTCCATAGTACTTTTTAGTCTATATAAAACAAACAATGCGTATGTAATTGACTTCACTTATCCTTTTTAATATTGTGTTTACTTTTATTTTAATTTCAAAGTATTGCATATGCCTTTATTTTTATACGTCATTGTTTGTTTTTAAAAAAATAAAAAAATAAACAGATATACGTTTATTAAATTATATTAATCAATCTAAATAAATATTTTTCAATCTAGTTATTTAAAAAAGAAATAGAATGCTAGTGTGTTCAAAATAGAAAGTCAAACTTTTTACTTTGATTTGTTCAATATCGATCCTTACGACGTTCAATTTGAAGATGTTTCTCAAATTATTTTTCTTGGGGAGGAAGTTTTGAATCAAAATTATCATGATACATACAGCATACTTCCTACTTCGGCGTTTAGTAGATACCCCAATTTTACAATCTGCTACATATGAGGAGGATTAGTAACATGCTAAAATTAAAATCTTGTTTTTTCCAGTGGTGAAGAAATTATATATTTTTCTCTATGCAATGACCATATCGACTCCTTGATCGGTGGCTGAAAGTCCGGACACAACCCGCTCGGCATGCACCTTCACAAATCTGTTGTGTTGCTTAAGCAACAAGAAAACGTCCTGAACTCCGACAAAAATTCCCGAGAAATTGAGTTATCAGAAAATCTGTAACGGTTAACTGAGAAATTAACGAGGACTCAATAAATTCAAGGGAAAGTTGTAGGATTTTCATGCAGGTCCGGCCCATAACATATGCAAACTAAGCAATGAATTAGAACTCAAAATGTTATGATCTTTTTACGTAGAAAATTTCTGAATATATTTAGATTTTGTTTGATATACAATAGACGAAGCAAAGTTTTAGAAAGACTGAGTAGGGCCTTTAACTTGTTTGGGCTGTTGCTGCTTTCATGCATTTTGGCATACGTTCTCTGTGACACAAAGGCAATACTTTCTATCCTAATAGTGCTTCTTGTCCAGCCACAATATTTTTCCATGACAGAACCGTAATTATCATCAAACTCATGGTGGCCAAGCTTCTGCTCCGGCTCTTCATTTTTTTGCTTCGTACGTGAAAATATTTGATCAGCGAGAAAGATTAAGGGAGAAATGGTTTCTTGGAGGACAAGGAAAGGATTTTGAACAGAAGGGGGTGATTAAGATTCAAAGGTAATCATGGCCTCATATGTGTTCGGTTTTCCGTGAATATAAACTAATTTAAAAATAGAGAACTGTCTTCTACTCGTTTTCACTTGTAACATGGATACAGTCACCTATTGTCTTTTAAATCAATTTGAATATTTGCTCCACATAACACAGCACAAAATATCATTTTGTTTTATTACTCGATATGAAAGATTGATTTTCGTTGCATTATGGACTATATTATCAGTCGGATTTATTAATATTTTATCCGTAGTGTTGGTTGCAAATGCATCTATAAGAGTTATACAAGAGTCAAGTGTAATGTGACATCTTGGTGACTCAAGAAAAAGAAGAGGGCATGCCTCTTTGGATCAGAGTGTCTATATCTTTGTCGCCACGGCCACTGCAATTCACGATCACTTTGGCACCATCATGCAGAATAGGAACAAGTTTGTCGAGGAACGCCAGCGCGTGAGATGCTTCCAATGCTGGGATTATACCCTCCAAACTGCTCAATAACATGCACGCTACAATCGACGAGATAGAAGATTGTTATAAGTGAATGAAAAATCTTGTTAGAATGATAGAATAGAAGATTGTTTTAAGTAGTAGGTAACATTAAGAGAGAGGTATACCTTGAATGGCTTCTTCATCTGTTGCTGTGTAGAATTCGACTCTCCCGGTTTCTTTCAGAAAGCTAATCTCCGGTCCGACTCCGGGATACTCTAAACTACGACCAATCAAGCATATGTGAGGCTCATAGTACTTCACATAACGCCCCCTTTGATTTACAAATATAATTTTTGATTATCCAACCATAGATTAAATTCAGTTCTGGATTTTGATCCGCACGGTTCACATATACAATAGTTTAAATAACTCTTTAGAAAAACACATATATTTTGTCATATTAACACTTACCCTACTCCAATGGAGTGTGGTCTAAGTATCTGTCCTTGATCATCTTGCAACAAGTAGCTCATGGAGCCATGGTACACACCAACATCTCCAACAGCCAAAGTAGCTGAATGTTTCCCTGAATCCAGACCCAGTCCAGCGGCCTCGACCCCGACCAGTCGCACATCCTCATCCCCAACAAACTCATGGAACAATCCCAATGCGTTTGAGCCACTCCCCACACAAGCCACTAGCACATCAGGTTTACCACCCCATAGTTGGATTGCTTGTCTTCTCGCCTCTTTCCCAATCACGGATTGAAACTTGCGTACCATCACCGGACTCGGGTGCGGTCCTACGACCGTCCCAGATAAGTAGTAAGTGGTTTCTAGGTTTCCTACCCAATTTCGAATCGCCTCTGAACTCGCATCTTGAAATGTTCCTTTTACCGGTGTAACCTATTTAATTCAGTATATAAACGAAGTTTACGTTCCGTTAGATGAACATTTTGTTGTATTGAGAAATTATTTATAATAAAACTCATCTGTGTAGGAATAAAAGTAGTGTTAGTTTATATGATTTTCGGTGATTTTAAAATAATTTTATTGTTAATTACCAACAAATTTCTTGCTAGCTCTGTACTTCCTTTTCAATTCCTTGGTCTGGTGACGTTGTGTATATGCTAAATACATAATAATGTTTATATTATATGAACCTTTACTAAAATAATAATTAATAATTAAGTTCATATTAGAGAATGGGAGAGTGAACTCAAAAGAAGAAAAAAATATCTATATTTAAAAACAAACTATAAGCCTTTGGTTACTTGGATAAAAAAAAGGAAGTTTGTGTTGCAAATTATATAGTAATTACTAGTTTACCTGAGCACCAAGCAGTTTCATGGAAAGTACATGGGAGGATTGTTTCTCTATATCAGTGGTTCCCATGAAAACAGTACACTCCAAGGAGAGCTTTGCACAAGCAGCAGCTGTGGCGACCCCATGTTGACCGGCTCCTGTGGCCGCTACCACACGGCCGCAACCAAGCCGCCGGGCAATCATTGCTTGAGCGAGAGCATTGTTCATTTTGTGGGACCCGCTATGGCCTAAATCTTCCCTTTTAAGGTAGATCTCGGGTCCATCTCCAGTGGTTCGAGATATGGTCTTGTAGTGTTCGGTTAAACGTCCGGCGAAGTAGAGAGGCGTTTCTCTTCCTACGTAGTCTCTTAACGCTGTGGTAAGCTCCTCCTAATTACAAGTAATAGGACACACAAGGAAAACATGACATTCGTTAATTATCATGTTTAAGTAAAATACATGTATTACATGTTTACTAATTGATATTGTATATATCTATTTTAAATGCGAAAACATGTCGACTATTAGAGCTTTTGCCCGTACAGTTTTTTTTTTTGGAATGTTTGATAATTAAGGACAATACTACAGTGCCAATACAGAAATCTTTAGTGAACTAGAGTTGTTTGAATTATGTTTAGAAAACTTGGTTTTGTTGTTTTTTGGGTTTGAGTTATGCCTTAATCAAATAGATGAGAAAAGTTAAACCTGAAATTCATGATCACTCAAAACAAAATCCAATTCGTCTTCAAGGTCTCTCAGGCGAGACATCAAAGTCTCCGGTACAAATTTTCCACCGAACCTCCCGAATCGACCATTGCCGTCGTCACCAAATGGTCTCTCGTCGGTTGTTACTGAGACAGAAGTTACAGAGCCAAAAGATGGACCACTCGTGCGGCTGAGTACGTTGCTTACACGGTGGTGACTTTTTAAGGGAACTCCACAAACGGTACAGTTTATTATACGGTGCTTTTTTGCCGGAACCCTAAGAAGTGGCTTCCCACGTGACTGGAATTTAATGGACGACATGTTTTTTTCTGGAAACACTGATGTCTAATTATTTGTGATGTTTATTTACCAAAATTGGGTTGCTTCATGTTTTTATAGTGTTTTTTTTTTTGGTATGAATCGATCTGAATTTTTTATGCACGTCTTGTTGTCGCATTTTCCACTTGTCCTCTTGATTTTGACGAAACATAAATAATTTCACTGGCCGCCCTTGATAAGCTGGCACTGTTCGCTTAACATACATGTATGGAAATGTTCAAAAAAACAAAAACATACATGTATGGAGTTATGAATGTTACCTTCTTTCAACTACTGTGCGTCTGCAAATAATTTATAATGTCTTTTACCTAAAGACGACTACGTACTACCAACAAAAAAAGATGTAAACGATCTTTTACAAAATAGTAGATGACAATATCAAGCACTTTCTTTTGTCGGGATTAAATAACAATAGAGATTGTAAATGCATGAAGCCTCCAGTCCTCGAAGATAAGAGTTTAGATTGTTTTTGTTCAACGTTTGATTGTGTGGACTGATGCTAACGTACAAACTCATATTTAAATTAAATATAAAATATATGAACAATCTATTGACATATAAATCCTGAGCAAAAATTATTTATTTAGAATAATCTAGAGATGAAGAAGAAGTGAAGTACGTACTAAGCTAAAATTTATTTGGAATTGGCGAGGATGTTAAGTATTAAGATAGCATCGTATTTTCATTTTCAAATGTTTAAATGTTTAAACTAGAAAACGATAAGTAAATCTAAATGAGAAAGAAAATAAAAAGTATAGTAGTTGAAACTTTTATGACAAAAGAAAAAAATGCACTTTTTATGGACCCATGTGATTTCTTGTATAATAATTTAAGGATAAATATCTTGGAAAAAAATCTTTAAAGATATAATAGAGGATATATGGACCCATGAGATTTCTTGTATAATAATTGTGAATTATAATTTGCAATAATTTTGTTAAGATTTCGACATTACGTATTTGTAATCTTGGCTGTTTATTGCAAGGTTGGTTTAACTAGAGAGATACGATCATTTCAAGACCATGATATTAAGAATCTAAAATTTCAAATTTAATGTTTAGTGTAAATTTATTTTGACAAACCAAAGTAAACTAAAGAAGAGTTACTAAAAATATATAGTTGTTTATTGCCCAGACTACGGGAAACTTTGAGTCGACACTGATTTCTTGTAAAATTACCATGTAAAATTATTTGTTAACAATTAATATCAGCTTCACTTCAAAAAAAAAAAATTAATATCAGCGCTGGTGTCGGTACAGAGATTCATGATATTCCATATCAAAAGATAATAATTAATAAGATTCAGGAGATATGATAAGAAATTCTCTTTCTTCGACCTCATGAAATATATAATCGATTCTTTATAAAGTTGAAGATGTTGTATTCTCTAAAACATCAACGTTATTTTCAGCAGAGAGTGGATAATATTTATCATTCACACTTCCTACACCGGTGTTCAAGAGATGACCCAGTTTTACAATCTGTTACATATAAAAGACAACTACAATATGGTAATACACAAAATCTTGCTTTTCCCCGGTGAAAAATATATTTAATATATATCTATGCAATGACCATATCGACTCCTTGATCAGTGGCTGAAAGTCCAGTTCCTCGACCTTGAAGCTGGACACAACCAGCTTGGCATGCCCCGTCACAAATCTCTTGCGTAGCTTCTGTCACTTTCATGCATATTGGCATACATTCTCTGTGGCACAACGGCAATACTTTCTTTCCTAATAGTGCTTCTTGTCCAGCCACAATCTTCGTCCATGACAAAACCGTAATTATCATCAAACTCAGGGTGGCCAAGTTTCTGTTCCTGCTCTTCATTTTTCTTCTTACGAGAAATATTTTATCAGAGAGAGGGAGATTGAGGGGATTGAGGGAGAAATGATTTCTTGGGATACAAGGAAAAGATTTTGAACAAAAGGGGATGGTTAAGATTCAACAGGTAGTCATGGCCTCATATGTATTCGGTTTCTCCGTGAATATTTACTATTTTAAATACAAAGAAATAGATAATAAAGAATTAAGATCCCCAAAAAAATGTTCTTCTCCTTATAATATGGATAGTGGATGCGATCACCTTTTGTCTTTTAAATTAATTTGAAAATTAAAAAGAAAAACAAAATTTGAAACTTTGCTTACATATATAAACATAATACAGAACAATATATCAATTTATTCTATAACTCGATATGAAAGGTTGATTTTCTTTGAATGATTGATAATATTATTAGTCGGATTTCATTTCCAGACATGAAAGTTAATATAACTTCAACCATAGTTGAGCCGAAACATCTCATTTTGGACGAAGAAACTTCCTTGTAGAAGAGGAACCAAGTGAAACGTCTGCAAATAGTAAATAACATTTTTATTTACGTCAGCTAAAATCCAACAGAAAAATATCTATGCAAGCTCATATTATAATATCAAAGTTTCATGCATGTCTCACATAAAAATTATTGGATTTTAGCATTTTGCAATGTTTCTTACAAAACGATATCTCACGTTGATCATAAAGTAGAGAAGAGCTAGACCTGGCTAAACCTAAGAGGACGATCCTCGCCGTGTAACTGGATGCTACCGCTCACAAAAACAAGGATTCCGCCGCAACCACCGGCCATTGAAGACGGCTGAGAATCAACGGTGCTGATCAAATGACGACACTGATCGAACGGAAGTTGTTTAAGCTTATTGGAGATATCTTCCACGCCGTAGATCTTTTGGCCCTCGAAAGTAAGCAAGGAGGAGGGATTGTAGAGAGTGGAAAGAGAAGATCGATCACTGTCAAAGAGATGGTAATAGTGATTCACAAAGGCCCTTGCAACTTCTTCTTCACTTCTTCCTTTATTTGTCTCTGCCATTGTATAGAAATTAAAATCTGTTAGCAAAAACCCAAAGAAGAATATAAACATGAGCAACCCAAAGAAGAATATAAACATGAGCTATCTTTAGGAATCAACTTTCATGGGGGGAAAGGTGCTTAGTTTGCAAGCAAGGGTAAGAATAAAGCGATAATCTTTTTTTTTGTACTTTCTTGTGGATCAAGTAACGCATAAAGCCGTGTTCGTTTCTTCTCCGTAGCGTCAACGAGGTGCGACAGAAATTATTAATGATTTTCTTCTTCACTCATCGTTGGAGTGAGAAACAGAAGACGCGGCGTCTAAATAACCAAACGAATTCGGTGGTGCTGCTGACGCTGACTTTTTTAGCGACGATAAAAATGCGGCAATGATGACTGGCGACAATGGCCGAAGGCACAGTGTCATGACGCTGCGTTTAATTTTCCTTTTTTGATTGTTAATTTTGGTCGCTTTCATTTGACGCTGCAGAGAAGAAACGAACACGGCTTAAATCTTCTCCATTTCTTTATTAAGATTTTCACATTGTTTGAAGCAATGCTTCTTTGGTGGAGTAGACTCAAATACCATAATCATATCATAAAGTTCTGGAGCAATCATTCCTCTAATTCAGTCATCCAAAACATTGATAAATGGACCAGAGGGAGCTACACCAAGAAGACTAACTAATGCTGGATCTTAACCTTCTTATGATTATTGAATCTCCATAAACATGACTATATGCTTACACTCAGATGAATAACTAACCGGAAACTAGTGACATTGACAGTAATATAAAACCTACCTTATAGTTACTCAAAAAAATTACCTTATGGTAAAGAAACCATCAATGCCATTGCCAACTAGATGGCCAATACATTTGAATCTGATACCCAGTCTTCCAATGATCCAAGTAAACAACCCTCTTCACAGCCAACAACGACACGACCATAGCCAACACCATAACCACCCTCTGCTCATTGACATTCCTAACACGCACAAGCGCGTTAGTGACATACGCCAAGAGCAACCCAACTGCATTGTACAAGAACCCAACGGAGAACCCCTCCGCTCCCAGCTGATACTGCGATCCTTCGTAGAAGAAAACGAGCTTGTCCGAATCCTCGCGATCTGTGAGGAACAAAGGCACGCTTTTGATGATGTTATGCATCGTCCCGGAGACGCTAAAAAAATAGACGAAAACGGCGCCGTATAGCCAGACTCTAGAGTTGTGGAGAACCGTTTCTCCCTTTAGAACTTTCTTGATAAGGAAAGGAGCCGAGATCGCGATCAGCGCTGCGATCACGCTGATCTGCGTCTTGGAAAGGAGTGGAGGACGGTGGATCGGACCGACGGTGAGATGAGTTCGACTCTCGACGAACTCCGCCACGGTCTCCGCCGTTCCGTCGACGTCATCTTCCTCCATCATAGCTTTCTCGTCCCGTAGATTCTCCATCGAAGGATCGACGTGGCAGATCTGCGGTAGCGATCGGATGCCGAAGCGGTGGAAAGCCTCGGAGTCCGTCGAATCGATCTCGCAGAAGAACAGCTTGTCGGTTACGTCGGATCTGTTGTGGTTGTTGGCGGTGAAAGAGGCGGAGACGAATCCGAATTCGCGGCGGAACTCCTGGAGGGGCTCGCTGTTGAGATCGATGGAGTTGAAGAAGATGATGAGGGAGTAAGGTCTGGGAGTGGACACGGAGGTTATGAATTTTGAGACGGATTCGTCGTTGAGGCGGATCACGCCTGATTCGGAGGATGATCGGAGGGAAACGAGCTCTCCGGTGAGATCTGGTTCCGTGACCGCCGCGACGGTGGATAGTAATGCTATTGAGAGGAAGAAACGATGTGAGAGATTGGTGTGATCTGCCATTTTCGATCTCAGTGATCGGATTCGAGAAGAGGAAAATGGAAATAGATCCGAGGGAGATGGAGTTTGGCGGAAGATACTGGAGAAGTGAAGAACCGTTCAAAATTAAGGGTTTATATATTGTGATGCAAGAATATAATTATAAACCTGCTGAATAAGCTAGAGGGTTCAGTTTAACGAAAAATATTAAAATATTTGACGGCTGTGGGATTTGAACCCACGCCCTTTCGGACCAGAGCCTAAATCTGGCGCCTTAGACCACTCGGCCAAACCGTCTTGTTTTTCTAGATATTAGACTAATATATTTTACTACTAGAATATAATCTCAAGATCTTTCAGCATCGATTTCTCTTCAGGACTGACATTTGAGAAATTAGATATATGAGAAACCATCAGATTGGAGCAGCAGAAGCTTTTAAAGACTGATTCGATTGAAATATAACACTGAAACACACAGAGTCACTGACATACACACGACAAAATCACTAGCGTCTTCCAAAACCACAAATTGTTCAGATCGATTCAAGTTTCTACAACCAAACACAGTTTCCATACATATTTGAAGGAGGAATACTCTTTCAGCAGATTTGCATCCTCTTCTAACTGTTATCTGATTTTTCCAAAGCTGCAAAGATATAGAATAAATTGTGTGTTTGAGTTATAAATCCAACATGAAAAAAGCCAAAAGAAACACAAAGATATATATTGAGATTTGAGAGTGTACTGTTGTAGTTGAGAAGCTTCTCAATCAGATCAACATGCGTCATTAGCATACGCCTGCAGCAGTATCTAACTAAGTTGAGCGCATCAAGTGCGTCCCTGCAAAACGAAAACGAAAACTCAAAACAAAAGTTATTTGATACAGATAAAGTATATACAAACTAAACAAGATAGACGCAACACTCTCTTCCAACAACATATAAACATAACCAGCACAGATCAGATCATTAGCTACAGCCTTACACCACCAACCCTTCATTGATTTGTTTCTCCACTAACGAAATGTTGTTAAACTAATCACATCACAAGACAAGACACAATAGTCTCTTCTAATAACATGATTATTAGCTTATCAATTAGCAAATTAGCTTATCAATTAGCGAACAATTATTAGCTTATCAATTAGCAAAACTAGATGGGAAACATCTAAACTATACTAAGCGGAACATAGTCTCTACCAGTAACATGATGAACATAAACAGAAGTTCATTCTAAGCTTAATCTATTACCAACAAATATCTTTCATTTGCTTTCGTTTCTCAATTAGATAAGCGGTGTTTAACTAATCTCATACTTAAGTTACTATGGTCCTCACATACACGACAGACCCAGTACGAAAGTTCTGAACTAATTCTTCTCAAATTCAAATAAAGTATGCTCTTTTAAGCTTACCCTTCAGTGTAGTCAAGCTGGAGAAGATCAAGATACGCATCCCATTTGTTTCCAATCACCTACAAAAAATCAAAAGAGTCGTTAAAGCTCGAGACTTTCTCTCGAAACGATTTTATCTAATCGAGACAGAACGTAATTATCCGATAAAACATTCATCGAGAAGATAAGATAATCTGTTCTTTGTCGAATTTAAGAGTAGCTAAACCCCGAGAAAGACGAAAAAATTCCTACAAATAGATTTGAATCGCCCGATCTACCTAAGCCCAGGAAGTTGAAACAAACCTTTCCGCATGTGAAGCATCGTACAGGAATAATCATCTTCTCGAGCTAAGAACTGTGAATCTGTGGACTTGGGTCTGCCTCTCTTTCTCTTTCTCGATTGGGGTTTTAGGGTTTTCTGCTTCGCGATTTCTTTAATAAGGTGAAGAGAACACAAAAGGGGATTCTCGCAACGTCGTCGTTTGGTGTGATATATGATTTGCTGGGTGACTAAAACTGGGTCCGGTTTGATTCGTTTCTTGCTACCGAACTACTTTAATTTAATCGGTTTTTGAAGCCGGTTTGATTAGACAGTTTAATTCGTCTGATTGTTTCATTTGTCCCCATCATATCATTTTATTCACCAACAACTTCAACTATTATCAGTTTATCCTACCAACAAAGATTAAAACTAACATTTCAATTTGAGAACACATTGATTCCGGTTAGATCAACACCTACGGTAAGAAAAAAAAATGGCATCCAATCCAAGTCTGCTGCAAAAGATCTTTACTTATACAAAGGAGTTTAAGAACTTTTTGCTTTCTTCAAAGTTCAAACCATCTGTAAAAGCAGGGTCCCGTAAAAGTATAATATGTTTTGATATGATATGGGCTCATTTTAAGAAACAAAACTACAAAATTCTTATAAAAATTTACTTTTAAAACATTAAAATAAAACTATACTAAGATACTTAAATGGTAGAGAAGGCAGAGCTAAGAAATTTTTTGTAACATTTTATTGATCAACCTGGGATATCTTTTGATAGAACGTTGAGCTAACCATACAAGAAAAATCATTGTATACACTCTAGTGAATCAGCTTCGTCAATTATCGGAAAAATGTTGCTCTTACCACATAACTTTTAACACATCTGATGATCATGATAACTCCAGTTAATACCTCTGGTAACCATAAGAGGAGATCTCGAACTGTCTTCTTCCTACTCCATCCTCATAACCATACGGATACGAATCCCCGAAAAGGTAGTCTGAAGTCGTCTTCCACGGATCAGAATCAGCGCTATCCCAGCAAGTAACTTCAGCCGCACGATTCTCATCCTCTTGTCGTCTTTTGTTGCGTAAGACACAAGGGAAGTAGCCTCCGAATATAACCTCGCAGAGATCCGTCGCTTCTAAACCGTAACCAGACGGAACATACAGAGCTTTCACTTCAACTTTGTCTACAGTTTCAGGTTGCACAGTTCCATTGCTTGAACTGTGATCTTCTTCTTCTTCTTCTTCATCTTCCTCCTCTTCTACTTCTTGATGATCATTTTCTTCTTCTTTAATGGTTTCTAATGGTTTAACTTCCTCCACCGGCTCAGAGAAAGTCACACGTTTCTTAACAGCTTCCTTTTCACCACCACCATAGATTCCAAGAGGAACGGGAGCGATGATCTCGGGAGGAGAAGGAGGTTTACTCGGATCAGCGGTTGAAGAAGGGTAACAAGTTTTCACCGATGGAGGAAGAGGTTTCCCGTATGTTGCAACGATGTCGTAGCCGCCACCGTACGGCGTCGGATCGTACTCCTCGAACTCCGGCTCGTTGAAGCCTTGAACATTGCAATAGATACTAAACTGGGGAGGAGACTCGTAGGTTGTTGTTGTTGTGTAGTAACTCGGATCGTAGAACAAGTGTTTCGGCTCAGACATGGTGGAAACAGAGTAAGCGACAGATGCAGAGGTTGTCTCATATTCATACTCAGATCCATTCCAGTTATTATAACTATTGTTGTAACTCATTGGATCAAAACCAAACTGCTGATGTTGATTGTTATCATAATAGTTGTGATCGTAGAGATGATTAACCTGGTTGGTATCGTATGGGAACTCGTAATGCTCGTAGAAACTGCCCATCTTTGGAGTTTGATTCTCTTGAGAGCTTGGAGGATAGAGTTTGAAAGTCTCTGTAGCTGCCTTTGTTTTGGTGAACGAAGAAGATTGAGTGGAGCACTGGTTAAAAGTGATTTGAAAGGTTTGGTTTTAAGTCCGTGTAAGGTATTGTTTTCATGTGATGTGTTGATAAGGTGGGCACGACTGATGTAGATGGTGACGAGTGTGTAGTGACCCTACAGCTAAAGTTGTCGGAAGAAGCAATGTTCTTGTCTTGCCTTGAAGTGGTATTGAGAAAACGTGGGGCAAACAAGCGGTGGACAGATATTCCAACCAACCAACCAAATATGATTTGAACACGAATACCTTGCTACGAATTAACCGGACCGGACCGAACCGTACTAGCTGAAGAACTTAAACCAGCGGTTTGAGATAAAAGTTCAAATCTACATAACCATAAAAGATTGTTCCAAACGATGATGATACAGTATCATTCATCACTGATACTAGACGATTTAACATCTAGTTTTAAATAAGCTAGGGACTAACCGATCGATCAAAATCTCATACACTCCGTTACAAAGGGACTTGTCTTATCATAGTTCAAGGGGAGTCAGAAGCGGCTGGTTCTTGTCTTGGTTTCCTCTGCTGCTCAGGAGGTGGACCGTCTCTTTTTCTTTCGTACCTCTTGCTTTGATACTTGGAGTTGTTGCGCTGCTTTGGTTGGTACGTTGGGTATGTGCAGGGGATAATCTCTCCGTTGATGTACTTGTCGCCTAAACCGAACAAAACACATCCAAATATCAAGACAAGGATACAAGAGAAAGAGAAAATTGGAGACACTGTAATCAGGGTTAGATGGGTTACCTCCATAGTCCTTGTTCTTAACATCTATGTAGGAGTCAGGTAAAACCCAGAGAACTCCAGGCAAACCTGTGAAAATTTTCAAGACTGAGCTGTCAGTATCTTGAATGTTTTCGAAGATTAAAACCACACACATTCAGTAAGAGGATTAAAGCTTTAATTGATCCACTAACTCACCCTTGAACTTCTCAGATGTTTCTTCATCAATGGTGCACTGGAATCCAGTATACGTGGTGGTACTAAATGCATACATGTTCTTCTTCGCCTCTTCCATACTGGAAAATTGACACATACACACTCAATAAGCACAAGCAACGAATTGGTAATGCTGTAAAATGGACACAAATACACTAATCCAGTGTAGATACGATTCAAGTTCACATAAAAAAACAGCCAGCAGCAACAAAAAAAACTGAAGTTTTAGTCATTTGCCAGGAAACTATACTCAAGAGTCCTAATCTAAAGTTTTAGCCTTTACTTGCTTACAGTGTCCACCACACCATCTTTTAACAAAGAGACACCATTTGACAACATCTGCTATTCACACATAGCTTGAAGAAAACACCCAAAAGAAAAAACAGATCCTTTCTATTCTTCCCCCTATTTTCACTCCTTATAAACGCTAGTTAGTGCCACTTTAGATGCTCCAAGAACAGCAAGTACGCATATGAACACAATGTTTTAGCTACCAAATCCAAAAGAACAACCTTTTTACTCCTACTATACTTAACCACAATAGCTCAGAGATCACCTACGACTCTACTTAAGCACCAAAACAGACTAAAACGGACCTTCCGAGAACAGTAGCGAGAGTGTTGAGATAAGTATCAATCATCTGGTCCCTCGTCGGAGCCGGATCCTTGGGGAACTCCATCACGATCAGCCAGTGGTTGTAGTCGCACCCAGGAAGCATAATCGTCTCCCTCTGCTCGTTGCTACTGCTCCGTCTCGACGAGTAATCCGAATCCACCGTCGCCGCCTTGACGACCGCCACACGACGGCGAGACTCGGCTGCTGAGATGCTCCGGAGCAGAGGATGAGGCCATTTCCCGGTGAGGCGGGTGCCGGAGAGCGTAGGGAAGAAGCGTGTCGGGTGGTGGGTTACGGGAAGCAGGATTTTGAAGAGAAGCGAGGAAGAAGAAGAAGAAGATGTGGTGAAGGATGCCATTGCAGTTGGGAGAAAGCGAGCGAGATTGAAAGTGGGGAGATAAGATGGCTCGTTAAACGACATCGTGTTATAGGCTCGCGGCCTCGCTGGCTAGTATTTGGGCCGAGTTAATAGTCAAGCCCATAGGAACAAACTTTAATCCAATGTGTTTCCTATTATGTTTGATAGATAGCTACCAACATTGTTCCTAGAGCAAGATAATTAGAAATTTGAAAGTCTTCAGAACTGATGATTAGAGTTTGTAACTAGTAGCATTTGATGAAATAATCACATGTATGAAATAATTTTTTCAAAAAAAGTTAATTTAATGACCCAAAACTGCAATTAAAGTTTACCCACTCTCACTTTAGCGCGTAGAAGCGCGTGAGTGCAATTTGACGAGCGCGAGTCTTCGAGTTGCACAACTGGAAACAATACATACTGGGCTTTATTGTAGAAAAGCCCAACTAAACTATTTAATAATCCACAAACCCACATATTTATTAAAAAAATCCATTATATCATAAACATCTCGAAATTTTTTAACGGCCTAGTATTGTTGTGAGAGTGACGTCATTAATAGAATTGCCGTTTTCTCCGCTGAGCCAAGCACCTGAGGAGGAGCTTCCGCCATCATTACTCTCAATCCTCCTCCCGATCGTAAAGGCAGGATGTTTCGGAGATGGAAGATCAATGGCGTTATGCTCCAACATGAACACAATGGTAGACATGTCTACTCTGTCTGAAGCGTTTTCTTGAACACAAAGCAACCCGATGTGTATGCACTTGATCACTTCCTTCTCATCATAACTCTTTGCTTCCATCAGTTTATCAATGATCTCTGTTACTTCACCTTTCTTCCATCGATCCCAAATCTATACAATAAGAAGAAAAAAACAACAACAACATTTGCTTATGTTATTGTTCCTCTTAAACAAAATGCTTTTCTTGTACTTACATGTCCAAGTAGATTCGAGAATTCATGGTAGCAACAGTTGTTTTTCTTTCCGGTAATGATCTCTAACATCAATACTCCAAAGCTGTACACGTCAGATTTTATGGAGAACTGGCCGTCCATTGCGTACTCCGGTGACATATAACCACTGCGCAATGAGGTTGAAACCACCTTAAAGATTGCAAAGAAAACTCGGAGTGTGTTATGTGGATTGAGAGGGACTAACTCACTATGTTCCAACGACACGTTTCGTGCTTCCTTCGATCTGGTTGCTTCCAAATATCCTCGCCATGCCAAAATCCGAAATCTTGGGGATCATTTCATTATCAAGAAGTACATTGCTTGCCTTGAGGTCCCTGTGGATGATCCTTAGCCTTGAATCATGATGAAGATAGAGAACTCCACGAGCAACCCCTCTGATAATATCTATACGTTTCGGCCAATCTAGAACCGCTCTATGCTCTTCATCTGGTAGAACATAGGGAATGAAATGAAGTCATGGTTATGAATATATGATATGAAGTTTATATTAAAGAAGTTATAAACGTACGGAATATGAAATAGTCTAGACTCTTGTTCGGTAGATACTCGTACACCAACATCTTCTCTTCCAGTTCAACGCAACACCCTAAGATCCTCACGAGATTCCGATGCTGCAGCTTTGAGATCAGCTTGACCTCGTTCTTAAACTCTACCATTCCTTGGCCTGAGTTTGTCGACAACCTCTTCACAGCTATCTCCATACCATTCTCTAACACGCCCTGAACATATAAACAAAACAACTTGTTTCCTAACCATACCACTTAACTTGAGATTTATGTTTTTTTTTGTCTCCTTCCTAACCTTATAAACGGATCCAAAACCACCTGCTCCAAGCTTGTTATGAAGAGAGAAGTTGTCTGTCGCTTCAGTTATTGTGGTAAGCTCGAAGAGAGGTAACTCTCGGTTTCTCGCCTTGTCCTGAAGCTGTTCTTCGAATCTGAGCGAGTCTCCAAAATCAACATAACTTGTAGCGAAAGTTGTTGCAGTTCTTTTGTGTCTGTTTGACTCTGCGCTTGACCATATTACTTGTGAGCTAAGAAACTAACTTAATGAGCTTAAAAAAATATTTTTACTTACTTTGTCGCTTTCTTACAAAACAGAACACCATAACCGTTGGTAACGTGACAGCTGCAATCAAGCTGATGAGAATCAATATGAGTCTCCTCTTCCTTGATGACCCATCTCTGTTCCACCGTGCTGAAAAACAAGCATAACAGTAAACATCTGAGGTCTGTTCTAGAACAGATAAGTTGCAGAGTGTTACCTAACTCTTCCTTGTCTACGCGTACATAAAAATCTTGTCCTGAGCTCAAGTAAGTCCTTGCATCCAACATATCACCGTACCACGTCAAGCACCCTGTTGGTCCTACTTCACTTTCATAGTAAGCACTTGCGTAAGCGACACAGCTGCAGTTACTTAAACACGTCTGTTTGCATTCCTTCAACGTAATTTTCATATCCACACTTGCACCTGACGTGTCTGGAATCTTCACACGCTCCAGCTTCACAAAAACTTGTCTCCCACGGCACGTCGAAGCTGTATCTCTCCTCGTGCACCCGTCTGAAGGGTCTCTCGAGTTCCAATCCTCAGGCGTCTTGGGTTCGTAACCAGGTAAGCATCTGCACTCCAACGTGTCTCTACTCGAGGGATCACAGTAACCGTTAGGGCCACAGTAAGCGTATCCGTCGCACTGCTCTTGAGGGTTTGGTCTTAACCCGATCCATCTCTTTTCCCTTGCGTTCCACGTAAACCGTTGCAGGCTTCCCACGTCTCTCAGCACCACTCTCGTCACGACCGAATCATCCAACACACCGTAAGTGTTGGACACTTCGTCCTGATTATTCACAAAGGAGATGTTGAAGATGGACTTGAGTGTCTTCTCAGGGATACCGCTCCATCTCTGTCCTGTCCATGAACCTCCACGCCACAGTGGTTTCAGACCGTTGTACATCATAGTTTGTGGAGGATCAAGTACAACGAGGTTTCCTAAGTCAGAGAGTCTCGCCATTGGCTCAGAGATCCTATCTGAGACATTAGTCGACCATAGAAGCTCTGTTTCACTGGCTGATGCGTATAAGCAGAGATTCCCTCTGCTGCTGAACACCACCAGACCTGACGTGTCGTTGACAGGACGGTCTCTGTTTGCAACCCATATAACAGTCTGCTCAGAGATCTGAGCATACCAAATACCAACATAACGAAGCTTAGAGTCCCCAGGGCTGAAGAATCCAAAAGCAAACCTCTTGCCTTCAGAGAATATCACATCACCATCTCTCAAGGACTGTCTTCTCATGATTGTGTCATTGGCTCCGATACAAGATCCAAGGAGGAGGAAGATGAAGAAGAAGAAGAAGAGTTTCATTTTCGGTATGTTGTGGCTGTTCATAGCTTGATGCAAACGTATAAATGCTACTTGTCTCCTATTAAAAGCCAAGTGGGTCTCACCTGAACTAACCAGCAACATCTTAGGTTGAACTTTCAATAGATGTAGCAACAGATTCATGTGTGACATAAATGACACACTAACTAAAAAAGACCAACAATAATCACTTAGTACAATCTTTCTCTCCTTCACTAAATAGCCTCTCTGTCCAGTTTCCCGAATAAATACTTATGTTTATGATATTTGAAACCTTATACAGAAACTTGTCAAAGAACAAAACTTCTATAACAAAAGTCACTCTCAAGCTGGTGGGGTAAGCTCACATGAAGCGTATCACTTTCAACAAATCTGTAACAGAAAGCACACAAAAGGGTTTAGATTTTAAGGTCTTCTGTATTGACTTCTAGCGAATAGTTGAGATGTTTCTCTTAGAATAGAATAAAAGACATGAGAGAGATGCCAATCATGTATACAGATTTTAAGGGTCTCCATGTGCATGCATACGTACATGTTTAGAAAGAAAATAACCAAATATTTAGAGTTGGCCACTCTTGTTATTTAATGCAGTAATACCCAAAATGTTTTTTTTTATGTAAGCACACCTTTTAGGTGCAAACCAAACACCACACAAAGTAGGCATTGAGCCAAGTTCATTAACCAAACTTCTGACAAAAAGCTCAAAGAACAGCCTCCTTTTCATTCATACAAATTTGGATTGGTTCCAACAAATTTCATGAGAAAAAGCTACAACCTGTCTGAAAGCTTGACAGTTCATGTCGATGCTGCAGAGTGCTAAGCCTCCTTATCCTCCAAAGCCTTGAGTTCTTGCCTCCATTCCTCCAACTTAGAGAACTTCTCCAGTTGCTCCGGCTTTAGGTCTTGGGGAGCACTCTTCTGCTGTTGAGCTTCTGTGAGTCGAATCTGCAAATGTTAACAGAAAAGATGATAAACTGACAATTACACCAAACCGCTACAATGTCAACTTGGGTTTGCATTAAACGTCGTATCAAGGACAGAAATGTAGTGAATGAGAGGACACTTTATCTTACTTTCTTCTTAAGTGCACGTATTCTTTTCTCAGCGTCTTCACCTGCTGGATTGCGTGCTTCTTCGGTACATCATTGTTTGAAGAAACGTTCAAAGCATCCAAACCAGAAACCAATACATTCACTGAGAGAGAGCGAGAAAAGAAAAGGTCTTTCGCCGCCTTTACGTTCAAAAAAAGAAACTTTCTTTTTGCTGATAGTAATAGGCTAAACCTCTCAGATCCATCAGAATGTGTGTTCGAGTACGGATTTAACGAATCCACACATTCCTGAACGAATCAACGTTTTATGGGTTTAAGCTCCAAGTGCAAGAGAGGATGACTAGGCAAATAGCGGAGACAATGGTAGCTTACTTCAAGGTTTAAACCTATTAGGATCAAACAAAAGAGTGTAATAAACGACAAATGTAGTGTGAAAGATGAGAAAAAAAAAAAAAAGAAGTGTTGGGTCTCACTCACGTATAAATTTCAAAAAATGTTTCATTTATTCATTGCTGACTCTGCATGTGTTGACTGGTAAAGCGATGTTTTTTGAAACGGCAGCGTTTGGAACATTAAACATTATTGTAGCTAGCAACATTGTTCCTAGAGCAAGAAATATAAAATTTTCAAAATGCTCAAAACTATGAAATAAAGTTTCTAACATTTACAAATTCATAATATAATCACATGTATAAAATAATTTTTACAAAAAAACTAAATTTAATGTGTCAAAATGACAATATCGTGTTCCCCACTCTCACTTGAGAGCGTGAACACCACGGCCCACTTTTCCGTGATTACTTGCCTTTCGAGAATTCGTTGGTTTTGACATATCTCAAATTTTTTGAAAAAACCCGGCGAGTGAAAGCACAAAACCAATTTCATTCCGGTCTGTTTTCTTTTTCTATTTTTCTCAATTTGGGTACGGGTTGGATCGGTTAGCTTTTTTTCTCTCCCATTTCCCTCCAAGGTTCTTCTTACTGCACCTTTTTACGATCCTCATTATACGAATTGTTACACCCATATAACAGTCTGCTCAGAGATCTGAGCATACCAAATACCTAAATAACGAAGCTTAGACTCCCCAGGGCTGAAGAATCCAAAAGCAAACCTCTTGCCTTCAGAGAATATCACATCACCATCTCTCAAGGACTGTCTTCTCATGATTGTGTCATTGGCTCCGATACAAGATTCAAGGAGGAGGAAGATTAAGAAGAAGAAGAAGAGTTTCATTTTCTGTGTGTTGTGTTCTGTTCAGAGCTTGATGCAACGGTATAAATGCTACTTGTCTCCTATTAAAAGCCAAGTGGGTCTCACCTGAACTAACCAGCAACATCTTAGGTTGAACTTTCAATACATGTAGTAACAGATTCATGTGTGACATAAATGACACTAACTAGCAACTACAAAGACACCAACAATAATCACTTGGCCCTTCTTGCTCTTTAATGCAGTAATACCCAAAATGTTTCTCTGTTTGATTGATTCATGTATCTAGTTGTAAGCACATGCTTTAGGTGCAAACCAAACACTGAACAAAGCCTTGAGTTCAAAGAACAGCCTCCTTTCCATTCATACAAATTTGTATTGGTTCCAACAATTTTCGTACAAGCTAGACAGTTCATGTCAGATGCTGCAGGAAGCTAAGCCTCCTTAACCTCCAAAGCTTTGAGTTCTTGCCTCCATTCCTCCAGCTTAGAGAACTTCTCCAGTTGCTCCGGCTTTAGGTCTTTGGGAGCAGTCTTCTGCTGTTGAGCTTCTGTGAGTCGAATCTGCAAATGTTAACAGAAAAGAAGAGAAGCTGACAACTCTATCAAACTGCTACAATGTCAACTTGAATCGCATTACCATCGTATGAAGGACAATAATGTACTGAATGAGAGGACACTTTAACTTACTTTCTTCTTAAGTGCACGTATTCTCTTCTCAGTGTCTTCTCCTGCAGTTCCTGGATTGCGTGCTTCTCCAAGCTCCGAAGCACGAGACGGTACATCATTGTTTGAAGAAACGTTCAAAGCATCCAAACCAGAAACCAATGCATTCACAGATTGGGTTCCATTGCTTGGAGTCACAATGGGAACAGCCTCTTCCTTGTCAACATTACTAGCTGATCCATCCTCAGAGCTGTTACCTTTTTCTGCAGCAGCCTGCAAAGGTGATAACTTTGAAGCATGCTCCAATAACTGAAAACTAAGCTAGTAGTTTATAGATGGATAGAGTTAGAAACACATACCTGTAATCTCTTCTCTTTCTTACGTTCGTTTCTCTTAGCAGCTTTAGTCTTTGGTTTAGGAGTTGGATCAGGTTCATAACCTGGAGGTCCTTGTGAGGCCATCTCCTTCTTCATCTATTGCAAAGATACAAAGGGTGGTACAGATAATGAAATCACGCTAATCCATAACCAACTGAGTATAATAAACTTCAAAACAATTCTATTCCAAGAGAAGCAACGAATCCAAGAATAGAATACAGAGTGTTGAGGGAATAAAGACTCCATACCAAAGAGCCTTTCGATTGATAGATGACAACTTCATCTTCTGGAACATGTCCAGCTCGAATCCGGATGGGTTTCCGAAGAGTACCATCAGGTCTACGTGTAGGCTCCAGAATCCTCTCACCTTCTTTAAGATTTTTGCTAAGTTCTGCCATTTGCTTTCTTTGATCCCCACTTCTATTGCTGCTTCCCATCTGATTGCTTCAGATTTTCAGTCACCCTTATCCCTTGTCTTCGTTCTCAGCTATAAGTTCTTCTCTGCTTTCTGTATCTAATTTTCAAGGATCATTAAAAAACCTCATTTTTCATAATTTTAATACATGCAGAAGCTGCAAGCATAAGCAACCACTGAAGAAAACCGAAAAAATCAATCTTTCAAGCAACAGATGTCTCACTAACTAATGACACTTCCTACAACCACACAGACAAACCAGTGACTCAGTTCCTTCAAAATTCATGCAAACAAAAATCAAGAAAACTAATCAAGACAGGTGACCAAATTACTTAAGATTAAAAAAAAAAGAAGAAGTACAAAGTCCCTAGCTTTCTTTCTACATTATCATCAAAGTACAAATCTTTGGGGACAACATTCCCTTTGGCTGATATTAATAACCACAAGCCCAATCTGCAATACAGATCCTAAAAATAGACCATTGCTTTCTAGGATTTAAAGTTTCACCACTCTTAAAAGCTCAATTCAAATTTTCTCTAATTCGTCTCTCACTTAGCCACCATTGGGAATCAACCAAACTTAGTTAAGCGGAGTTACATACAACTCGGTTCAATAGAGAGAGAATAAAGAGCGGAAAAGGAATGACCTTTGAGATGCTGCTTCTTTCCGGTCGCCGGAGGGCAAAGTCCGGTGAAAAGAATGAGATGGAGACGGGTTAATATTCTTCGTGAATTCGATTGGAAACCAAACAGACGAAAGCACGAAAATCTATATTTTTATGATTTTATAGCATAATAATCCATATTCTGATTTGGTTAATGTTAAGACAGGTTGTCTTTGGACCGACCAAAGTGGTTTTGTCTGTGACATTAGGGCTGGGCAAATAAACCGAACCCGAAAATCCGAACCGAATCCGATCCGATAAAACTGAACCCGAACCGATCCGAACCCGACATAAATACCGAATGGATCTTGTTTTACGGTATTTCGGGTTATGGGTATTATCCGAACCGAACCCGAACTTAAATGGATATCCGTTAGAACCCGAAATATTCAAAATTTCAAAACTTGTACCAAACATGATCTTTAATATGTATCCAAAATACATTAAGATATTACTAAACATCTAAAATAATTATCTATCACATGAAGGCTAGTGATTATATTATATGAAGATTGATGGTTAAAGATGGCCGTTGAAACTTGAAATTTTTAGATTTTGGTTTTGTTTCAATTGAATAATGTTTCTCATTTCATGAGAATTTAGTTTTCGTTTTAAACTTTTAATTATTTGGTTTTCTTTCTATCAATAACTAGGTTTACTTTTCGTTTGATTTTGAATGATCATGTTTGATGTTCCTTTCTTATTTTTGAATCGATTTTACTTATGTTTTGGTTATAAAATAGGTAGAAATCAGGTACTTTGAAACCGAAAACCCGCTTTTACTCAAGTTTTGGTTACAAAGTAGGTACAAATCAGGTATTTTTAAACCGAAGAACCGATTGGGACCCGAACCCGAAAGTACATTGGGTTGTACTGGTTCTTTGAAGATTTACTAACCCCGACCCGAACCCGATAGAACCCGAACCGATCCCGAACCGAATTTTCATATAATCCGAATGGGGCTGATTTTGTCAAACCCGAGAAACCGAAACCCGATTGGATAAAACCGATACCCGATTGGGACCCCGAATGCCCAGGCCTATGTGACATCATCAGGTTGACATTGTCACGCGTTGACTAAATCAAACCGTTGGGCCAAAGCCCAATATATCTCTCAATTTGACTTTCTGGCCCAGAAACTATATCTCTCAATTTGACTCTGTCAACCCCCGTTGAGGGAGATTTAGTACATCCAGCAGATTGCATGCACGGGTTACTTGAAAAAGTGAGACGTCATAGAGTTAATATTGACGGGAATGTGTGCACCGTAATGGTCACAACATTAGTTCTCGAGGTGAGCCATAATCTCTTCTTCTTATTTTCACTAGTGTAGATTTCAGAACATGGTGATTGGCGTAGAGATGCATTCCTAGTAGGACCGATAATTAAGCTTATAGATATTAAATTGAAACTGTTTGTAGCTTATGAGTATGGTAACTCTATTGAAATCAAGTCACACAAGTATGGTATGTAAGATCATACAAATAAGAACTTCTCTTTTTATTAATCTCTTGAGGAAACTTTCTCAAAACCTCAAGCTCATAAACTCATAAAACTCACAATCCAATACTCACTCGATGGATCCATATTTATACTCCTAAACCTATTAGTTTGTTAGATAACTCCTAAAACAACTCCAATCTTTATCTTCAAATCACACTTGGATTAGGATATCTTTTTAGCTTGCTCCACACGTTTTTCTTATTCTTGCTTGATCATCTTCAAACTTATTCCAACAAACTCTAGCCTAGTTTGATCCAGTTACTGTCTATGATAAACTCTAGAGGGTTTAGTTCAATCGATTTTGGTGATAGGGTTGGCAACAGAAACTTGATCCAGGGTATGATGTGATGCACACTCTGCAAACAATGGTGCTGAAAACCAACTGGGCTAAGTCTCTTTCTTACACGGTGGATGGCCTGATGGCACCGTAAGAGAAGAAATGTTTCCATCGTATTCAAATTTTGTTGTCATCATAATAGAAGTCACAAAATTTAACTTAGATGAGAGAACATAGAAAGAAAATACATGTTCTTGTATTCCTCTTTGTTTATTTTTCATTCTTTTTGATTTTTTTTGTTGTTATGGATTTTGGTTCATTCGAAGTTTCGAACTACATAGATTGTATTTAAGATAAGACGATGAAAAAGACTAGTGGCTAGAGAATTTGAATAAAAGTGTTTACACCCATATATGTTCTCAGTGTGTCTATCTAATTTTCATGTTCTCCTTTTCGCCTTTACTGATTTGATTTTGACAATGGTTTAACAGAACCGAACCAGAGCGTTGGTGATTTGATAGACTACCTGATTTTTGGTTCATTTTAATTAATTTTATTTGTCTTTTATAAGCTTTGGTGATTTGGCAGGTAATTAAATATTCATTCACGGTATAGATGTTGCCACGTCGATATTTCGACAGTGGAGAGTGATACGATTTCTTATATTTCGTAACAGAAAAACAAAAGAAAAATGTAACGCTAAGATTTGCTAATTAAATACCAAATTAATAACGTTTCAAAAAGGACTTTGGCTAATTTTTGGTATGCCCTACCTGTACTATTGTATAAATAGTCATATATTTGTTTTTTCATAAGTATTGTGATTTCTTTTATTTAATATAAACATTATTTATCCGAAAAGACAAAATTGACAGTATTTTCATAAGTATTGTGATTTCTTTTATTTAATATAAACATTATTTATCTGAAATGGTAGTTATCAACATTAAGTTGTACAAGTAGGTCACCATGTTTACATATCACTAGCTAAATCCTAACCACAAATGTATATATATGGATTCGCAATTAGCATGTAAGAATCGCTAAGTATATCATCTCTTACAAATATTTAATTGGTTTGCATAGTGTATAGCCATTAACGGTTAGATTATGCACTACACATATTTGCAGTCTTTTGAGATTATGTATGAAACTATAATAATGTCTCTATAAACAGGTGAACAACGACAAGTTGAAAATTTAATGTCTTTAATTAATCCTAAGATAGCATCTTCAGACAGAAAAACATAAGCACCTGCAGAACTACTTTCCTCAACCTGTTTGTTTACATTGACATTAGATCACTTCCAACGCCCATTAATACCTCAAAAGAGATATCTAAACCACTATGCAATTACTAGATAATTTAATTTAATTTTACTTGAGAGGTAAATCCAATTACAAGATGGCAAATGGTTTAAAACGTTTTTTTTTTTGGTAAAAAATGGTTTAAAACGTTTTATCTTACTACCAGCCTACAGGTAAATAATTATTCTTTTTTTTGGTCAACGGTTTTTCTTCATTAGATTCTAAAACAGATCAAACATTGTTTGGGTTACAAATAGAAGCTAAAGCAGTCTTGGCAAGGCCATCAGCAACGATATTCGCTGATCGAGGAATCAAAATAAACGATAGGGTTGAGAAGAGAGGAAGGAGGTGACTAATATCATGAAGAAGTCCCGCTATCTCATTCAGAACCGCCCCTGAACGCAGGGCTGAGACGAGGACACTCGAGTCCGACAATATCTGGATAGAAGTAAATCCTGCACTGGCCGCTTGTTGCAGAGCTCCACGAACAGCCAGCGCTTCCGCCGTTAACGCATAACCAACATGAGATCGAGCACCTGCACCTTTATGCTCCACGCCATTCTTCTTATCCTGTATAAACCAACCAAAACCAGCACATTTATAATCAGCATGCCATGCTCCATCTACCGAACACGTCGGAATATCAGGCTCAGCTGAGCCAAAGGAACTTTTTAACGCAGTGCTAGTCTTCAACTTTTCTTTTGCCAATCCCCACTCTTTAGCATCCCTGATTGCTTTTGAAAGAGTCTCTTCAGCTGTAAATAATTTGTTTTCAAATAGCCTTTTGTTCCTTGCTGTCCAAAGGTTCCATAGAATCCATGGGGACAGGGGAAAACAAGTAAGGCCTGACGGGGGGAGATTAATGACTCGGGGAAGCAATATCAGAAGCTGTTGTAGTGAGTTTGGTAGGATTTCTAGAACCTGAGGACCAGGTATGAACACAGGGGCATTCTCCCAAATTCTTTGGGCAAAAGGGCAGAGCAAGAGGACGTGGTCTATGGTTTCTAAGTCCCCACAAATCTTGCAGGCAGGAGGCACCTCCATTCCTCTGCGTATAAGAAGATCTGCCACAGGTAGCGCTCCATTAAGAGCTCTCCAAATGAAGTGTTGCACTTTCCCGGACGAGTCTAACCGCCATACATGCTTCATCCAGTCAAACTCCCCTTGAATTGGTCTTTGTACCATGAGGTTGGACATTTTGTACCCTGACTTGGTCGTGTAGCATCCCTTGCTTTCTCCTAACCAAACTAATTTATCAGCCGGTTTTTGCTTGCTCGGAATTAGCTCTCTGATTATGTCCTCATAGTGAGGTAGATGGAGGCGCACTAAAGGTAGATTCCATTCATTAGTCTCAGGCAGGAGCAAATCCTTTACCGTTAGGAGGTGATTTGCCTCAGTAGGTGGACCGATGGGGGACATAGGAATCGATGTGGAGAGCCAGGGGTCAGACCACACTTTAACGTTTGCTCCATCTCCTATCAGGAAGCCCAAACCCTTTTTTAATATTTCTTTTCCTGCCATAATTCCCAGCCAGCCATGAGAAGAGGCTTGCTTTGGAGCGCTCTCCATAAAGGAGCAATCTGCAAAATATTTGCCTTTTAGGACTTTAGAGAGCAACGCGTCAGGGTTGTTCATGATTCTCCATCCCAACTTTGCTAGCAGGGAGTCATTAAACATTTCTAACTCCTTGAAACCCAGGCCTCCGACGCACTTAGGTGTAGCCATTCTATCCCATGAGACCCAAGCCATTTTCCTCTTTTCTGGTACACTATCCCACCAGAATCGGGTCAGAACCGATTGGATACGCTTACAAAGCGATTTTGGGATTTTGAAACAGGACATGGAGTAATTTGGGAAGGCTGAGAGCACTGACTGCAACATTACATGTTTGCCTGCACCAGAGAGGAACTTAGTGGGCCAGGATTGGGCTCTTTGTCTGATTTTATCCACCAATCCTGTGAAGATATCTCGCTTTTTCCTACCAAAGGTCTCCGGTAGTCCGAGATATTTTCCCATGCCTCCTTCTTTTTCAATTCCTATTGCAACCTGCACTCTCCTCTTTAACAGCTCCGGTGTTCTTGAGGAGAAAGTAACTGTCGATTTTGCCAGATTTATAAACTGTCCCGAGCAATCTTCATAACGCTTTAAAATCCTCATGAGTGAGGCACAGCTCTTTGCACTTGTGTTACTGAAAAAAACAGTGTCGTCCGCAAACAGAAGGTGGTTAATAAAAGGGCTCTTGCGTGCCACTCTCAACCCCTTGAGCTTCCCTTTTTGCTGATCTATTGTGCATAGCCCAGAGAGTACTTCCGCACACAGGATGAATAGGTAAGGGGATAGCGGATCCCCTTGTCGGAGTCCTCGGTTTGGTTGTACTCTACCATGAGGAGCTCCGTTGATGAGGTACGAATAGGTGACAGTGGAGACACACTCCATGATCCACCCTACCCAAACCGGGTCAAGTCCTATCCGCAGCAGTACCTCAGCAAGGAAGGGCCATTCAATTCTGTCGTAGGCCTTACTCATGTCAGTCTTCACGACCATGGAGCATCTTGATGTTGCCTCAGAAACCTTGAGGTAGTGCAGATTTTCATGTGTGATGAGAATATTGTCTTGGATGGCACGACCAGGGACAAAGGCAGACTGTTGTTGGGAGACTATGATGTCCAGGTACTTCTGTAGCCTGTGAGTGAGAATTTTTGCTATTATTTTATAGCGTACATTGCAGAGTGCAATCGGCCTGAACTCTGCAGGGTTCTTTGGTCCAGTGACTTTGGGCAGCAGGCATATGTGGGTTTCATTAACTCCTTCTTCCATTTTTCCGGATTGGAAAAAAGTACGGACCTCCTGGCAGATGTCCTCTCCGATCACTTCCCAGAAAAAATGGTAGAAGCCCGCTGAGAACCCATCTGGTCCCGGAGCTTTGTCTGCATTGATGTCTTTAACCGCAGCCAGGATCTCAGGATCAGAGGGAATGGTTATGAGGTGTTGGTTAATTTCCGGAGATATTCGCTTCGTGAGAGCCTCATTTACAGCAGAAAGATCAGAAGACCCCTTTGATGTAAACAGCTTCTCATAATAGGTTGCGAAAACCCTACCGATTTCTGCTTCTCATGAAATACTACCCCCTCTTCATTCTCTATAGTGGTGAGACGGTTGAAAGCTCTCCTGCCTTTTGTCACTGCATGGAAATACGCACTATTCCGGTCCCCGCCTTGCAACCACTGCACCCTACTGCGTTGTCTCCAGAAGAGCTCCTCCTCCTTGTATGCTTTACTGAGTGCTTTTGCAATCTCCTGGATTTCCTCTACAGGTGGCTCTCCTGCTGAAAGCTTCTCTTCTAGTTTCGTCTGCAGGGAACAAATGGTTTTTGCACTATTCTCCTTCTCCTTCTTGAACCATTTGATCAGGTCATTGCGGCATCGTTTGATTTTTGTTTCCACACTCTCTGGAACTTCCTTCCGCCACGCTTCCTCGATTACTTTCCTTGCTTCCGGCATGTCTTTTATGCTCCTGTCATAACGGAACATGCGCCTCCTCTTCGCCTTAGAAGTATCAAGGAAAGTGACTAGAGGACGGTGGTCGGAACCCTCAAAACGGAGGTAATCACATCTACCTGATGGGAACAGGTCATTCCAAGCACAGTTTGCAAGTGATCGATCCAAACGGGCTCGGACTAGATGGGAGCAGCGCTGTCCCCTCCAAGAAAGTGAGTTTCCGGTATGCTTTACGTCCCACAAACCGTTCTGTGAGACAAAACTTCTGAACGGGATGAAGGATCCCTCACATCTATCCGGGCCTCCTACCTTTTCCTCTCTGTCCAAAATGTCGTTAAAATCTCCTGATAGAAGCCAGGCAGAATCTCTTTCATAGCCCAGCAGGGAAATAGAATCCCAAAAAGCAGCTATGTGTTCCTGTTGAGGCATTCCATAGATGAAAGTGATATGGAATTCAGAGTCTTTTACCTTCAGTTTGGTGTCTATGTAATGGGCATTTGTCTCCAACACTGTGAGCGCCACGTCTTCCTTCCAGAACAGTGCCAGTCCTCCACTGAGGCCAATTGGTGGTACCGTGAGGTGATGATAGGAGTCAAGAAACTGAAGCTTCGAAAGTACGAAATCGTCCTGGTTCTTTGTCTCCATAAGAAAGATTATATCTGGGAACAGAGTTTTCTTTAGTTCCCGGATCCTTGGAACTGTCAAGTCACCCCCCAAACCTTGACAGTTCCAGGTTAAGAGCGCTAAGGAATCGGGTTTTTCGGGGCCCGAAAATCCGCCCTCCTCTTTCTTATCGCTGGAACTTGGGTCATCGTTGGTGGGTCTTGTGCCTGAGAGTTAGGTACATTGCCAATCCCTTCTTGCTCCACACAGAGCCTCTTACGGGTGGATTAGAAGATCTTGCTACCATTTGTTTTGAGAGTCGAGTGCTCTGAACTGGGCTTCTATGCACTTTAGCTCTAGTAGGCTTCTTTCCTTGGGTCGCTTTCTTTGATGTAGTTCTGGCTGGGGTTTTCTTTTTTGCAGTCGCTTTAGCTGCAGGTTTCTTTTTGCTCGAAGTCGCCTTAGGGGTGCTGATGCGCCCTATCGGGGAGCCAATGCGTAAAGCAGCATGGACTCTCTGCCCCGAGCCTAGAGCTTCCCCCGGCGACACTGGATTGCTCTTGCTCCCTGAAGCTCCTTCATTCAGCTTGTTGCGGAGGTCCCCCGCCTCATAAGTAACTTCCACATCTTGTAGACGAGCCAATAACGAACTAGAAAGACCCCCCGCACTTTGAGTCTCCTGTTGAGGTTGTTCAATCCTCTCTAGTGCTGGCCTACGTCCTGAAGATTGATTGTTGACCTCCTCACGCTCCGGAATATCCGGTAGATCCATTGGCTCCCTAGCAGGCGCTGGAGGGGGAGTCCTTGAAGATTGAGAGTAGTACGACCTCTCACTGGATACGCGATGGTCCCTTGTTGAGCGGGGAAGGGAGCGCTCTCTGTGATCTCTACTCCCATGAGTTTGTCTTTGAAAACTCCGCCTGTGATATGAATCGGGTTCTCTCCTTGATAATCTCGAGTTATTGTCTTCCAGGTATCGCGCAGAATCACCCAGCAAACGTCTCTCACGAAACGACGGCCTTGAGTTAGCAGAGCGTTGCGAGAATGAGTGACCACTCCTTGAGTGCGAGTCAGAGTTTCTAGTTTGAGAGGATGAGGCCCTACGATGGTCCTGACGTCTCCTGTGCTCCTCAAGGTTTCTGAGAGTATTCTGCTGGCTTACTCCCAAATCTTGGGTAGTACTCCTTGTGGACACTAACTTAGTTGGGCACCCTTCAGCCTCATGGAATAGAGAGAAGCAATGGAAACAATGCTTTTGGAGATTCTCATATTCCAAGTCCACCGTGAGCACCTCCCCTGAGTGTAGTTGGACCGGTAGTCTCATCTCAAGGTTACTGAGGCAGTCCACTTCAACTCGAACTCTGCCTCGTGGGATGTCCTCATCAATACGCGGGCCAATCGCTTTGCCTATTGATTGAAGCGCTGCTAGAGTCCACAAGTGTAGAGGTAGCCCATGGATGTTGATCCAAAAGGGGGTGCGTCTGGAGAATGATGTAGAGATAATCGGTTCCCATTGCTGCAGTATGATCATCCAGCGTTTATAGTGAAACGGGGCTCTTCTTAGGACAGAGAGAAGGGCCTCTTCGGTTTCGAATCTGACTTGGAAGAGGTCAGGTCCAAGCGTTCTTCCGGTGACAGCAGTTTCCAGGTTCCAGAGCTGGATGAGCCAATCCATTACCCATTGTGGCTTTTGGACCGTTGGGTTTGTGAGTCGACCTAAGAGAGTGAGCTTGTTGTCTTCAATAAGTTCCGAGTTATCACTCGGTGGGAGCTGAACTGGGGCTCGGCGTCCCTGCGAGGAGGAGTTGTGGGACGGAGTTCGCGATGTTCCTGCTACCCATTTTCCTTTTTCTGACCTTGAGTAACGGTTCGCCATAGAAGATGGTAAGTTTCAGAAGGTTTAAATTTGTAGAGTTGTTGAGTCCTCAGTGCTGAGGTAAAGAAACTTGACTTGAGTGATGGAGAAGGTAGTGACGTTCCTCAATACCGAGGTAAAAGTGAGCGAGCTCCCCTGTCTTCACTAATTTTCACCACATTCATTTTTAGATCTCCGGCTCCTTGCTTGTCTAAACCCATTTTCCCACCGTGGGGGTGTTCCCCTTGCTGAGTAGAATCGGATGGGACCAGAAAATTTTCTCCGGTTTGTTTCTACGGTGGCTGACGAGGCTAGACTGCGGAGGCGTAGCGGCGGAGAACGGTGGAGAAAAGACCTAGCTTTGCGAAAATGCTTTCCTCGGGGAAAGTGTCTGAGAGAAACTTCTTGGGCGCGTGCATCTCTGTCGGCAAGTATCCCCCAGGTAAATAATTATTCATTGTGCATCCACGCAAAGAAGTTATAGCTTCACATGGAATTAAAATGTATGGTTACAGTTCGTAAGTAACTAAAAATATATTGAGCGACCTGAAATTGAGTTTTCTTCGAATTATTGTTTGTTTATTATTTAAATATTACACGTAAAGGTAAATAGCTTTTTTTTGTTGGTTATCGTAATAATTTATATATGATATATAACAAGCTATTCATAACTTTATCAAAAGTAGAAAAGAAATAAATTAGTTAGAACTGATGACATTAAGATGGTGATTACATGCGAAGCCAACAAAACTACTGTTTATAGATTTGCATGTACGCATGAATAGATTTGCCGTCACATTATCATAGATAATTTAGTAGCGTGTATTTCTTATTCGTGCATGCATATGCAAGATATACAATCAGAATTTTCACTATATTTTGTTTCTTCTAATATTTTGTTTATATGCTAATATATATTGTTAATGACATGTCTTTTCCAAGATATAACTAGGTGGTTGTCCGCAAATTCGCCGATATAAATATTCTATGAAAATATATATTATATATATATAATTTCGTAAAATATTCATAAACTTTTGATGTAAAAACAACTGATGAATATTTAGTAATAACAAATGCTTGTGAAATTATATATGTAATTGTTACATTAACTTCTCCAACACATGCATCTTCTTATTTTTCTCGTTATCATTTCGTTCTTTTTACTAAACTTTTGCTAATGTTTTCCTGTTTTTTTACATATTTTTGTCAGATATTTATTTCTCTATCTAAATAGTAATACATAACATACAATCAATAAACCTAAATCCATCTTAGAATTATTTTCAATCATAACACTACCTTATTCACTATATTATTTGACTTTAATGCAAAACCGTGACGGAGGCATTTACCATGAAAACGTTATCATTGGGAAGAACAAAATGAATCTAACCATCCTGGGCGAGGGAAGTGACTTAACAACTATCACCGGCAGTTTGAACCGCAACACTTAGTATTCATTTTTTCTAGAATATTATTGTTTTCTTTTATTCCCATGTTAATATGATTTTCGGAATACTAAGACTCGTTTATACAATTGCAGCCGTTGAGCGAGAGGGGTTTATGGCCCAGGACATATGCATCGAGAACACAACCGGGCCAGCTAAGGAGCAGGCTGTGGCTCTCAGAGTCAGTGCCGATAAAGCGGTGATATATCGTTGCCGCATCGACGCCTATCAAGACACGCTCTATGCCCACAGTGAGCTGCTATCGATTCAAATCATTCATTATCGTACACAATCTGTTGGCATTCAAATGTGAAGATATGTATCAGTCCATATTATTGAGAAATTCTTTTTTAAATAAGATTTTACTATACAATGAATTATGCGTCTTATTCCAAATTCGTGTTATTTTATATCGTTTTACATCAAGGAAGTAAGAAAAAAAATTAGAAGTTATCCAAACTATAAAAGAGAAAAGGAAACATTGAATGCATTAATCTTTATGATATGTTAGCATTTACGGCTAACAAATGATTTTGCTAAGACCAAATCAAATTGTTTTATGATAAGTTAGCATTTACGGCTAACAAAGAAAGAAAAAAAACAAAAAAAAATTATTCACATTTAAATGTGAAAACTAGGTGATTTCCTACACAATTTGCAGTAATAAAATTTTAAATGATATTCAAAAATAAAATTTTAATATTATTTTAGATTTTATTATTTTCTTATTAATATTTTAATATAATTTTGGATTTAATTGAACATAAAATTAAGATAACATCAACAATTTTATTTATTTTAAATTATATTTCAGAATATATATGCATATATTTAAAATGTAATCTTAAATATATTTTATCTATTTATTTTGGATAGAATAGAAAATCAACTTGTATAAGATTAATAAAAATTGATATAATTTTTTTAATTATCAAAAGTAAAACTAAGCAATATTTCTAAAATTTGTAGATATTTAAAAGAAACTAATAATATTATGATTAATTTTAATTTTTAGAAAATTGTATAAAATTTTGAAAATCTTTTTAGTAATAAAATTGTATAATTATAAAAAAATAGAAATAAATAATATTTAGAAATTTATCTTGATCACGAGAAGTAAAGTCATTATGAATAATACGCAAGCAATAGCTAGACAGAAAAGAAAAAGCAATGCCTCTGACACAAAACAGAATTGTTCAAGAAGATGAGAAAGTCAGATACATAGAAAAAGTCAGCATCTTTCAATGATTTTACAAACTCAAGAACGAGGTAAACAGACAATTCAAAGATCCACTGTACTGATCAACAATGCTAAAGGGAGTTCAATAGAGATCCGCCGCCTTATTCTCCATCGTTGTTGTTCTCGAGTTTCCTCCATTTCCCCCCGAGTCTGTGAAGCGGTACCGTTGAGCAAAGCAGGTCGAAAAATCCAACACAGTGATATTCCTCTTCCAATTCCCCGACCATCTCCCTCTCTTCCACCGCCTCGCTGCCATCATCTTCGATTACGGCGCCTCCTCCGCTCTCTAGTTTATCGGAATCCGCCAACGATAAAAGAAAACTTTGGGCTTTTCTCTCTGTTTTTGATATTTTATTGTTTCTTTAGAGCATGTACATTGGTTAGAACCTTTGATGGGTTCTAATGATTTTTTTAATTATTAATTGTGTACTTTATGAGGTTTAGAACCTTTATTTATGTAATTGGTTTTGTTAAGGTCCAATGGAAGAATCCCTTTGAGGTTCTTAATTTTTTTTTTTTCTTTTAGAAGTTGAATTATTAAATTTAAATTTTACAAAAACTTATAAATTATTGGATTTCATAAAATTTAAACAAATATAACATAAAAACATATTAAAAATAGAAATACAAATTTATAATTAGAAATTTTAGCCAAACATGAAAGAAAAACATAAATAAAACCATTGAATAGAGTAAGAGTGAAATATTTACAGTTTACAGTTGAAGAACTCTTTTGAAAATGAACAATGAACACATTATAACACTGAATTTTACACAAACAAGATTACAATTCATTGAAAAGAGTGAAATGTTTACACTTTACACTTGAAAATGAGATGACAATCAGAAACAACCAAAGCGCCATTGAATAGGAGAAAGAGCAATGTTTACATCTTCTCTGCATACTCTGTTTTCTTATTTCCCAAGCAAGAATATCAGACATCTTTTTTTCAGCTCTGTTCCACGAAACTCCAACATGGAAACATACAGAAAACTATTTATTGTTATTTACAGCACACATATAACTCCTTCATACTTGACTTGGAACCACTTCATGGCATCATCCTTTGTAATTCTATGTTGAATCCCAACGCGAGTCTTGCACCTACGGCGACGAGCAACACGGTATCCCGGGCGTTCAAGAACAACATAGAAGTCCATTCCATATATACCAAACGATCTCACAATGTACCTCGCTGTTTACAATCAACACAACACACTAAAACTAAACTCCACATTCTCAAAAATACAGACACAACATACAATGAAATTGCTCACATACCTTTGGAGACAACAGGAGTTTGACCACTGAGCTGTTCCAACACCTACACAATTACCCCAAAACCATCGTTCAGACAACAAAGCCAACAGTTTAATTCAGTTGCAATGACTTTAACAACCTATTTTCAGTAAATTCTAAACCGTAAAGAATTGATTTTTAGCTTTCTTGGAAAGAAAGAAGGAACCTTGTAGGCACGAGTGAGACGATCACCACTCTCACCAAAAGAGATGTTAAGAACCAATCAGAGAGATTCACAAAACCACAGTATGAAGGTGTGATCAGAAGCCAAATCTGGTAAATTTTCTTTGATTTCTTTCTCCTTGAACACAGAGGTGAGTGACTTCACCTTCACCAACACAGGTGGAAGATCCTCTAACATAACCTTATCTCTGATTCTTCAACGCTGCAAACTAAAACACGAATCCGAAAGGTTTATATACAGATTGAAAAACGAGATTGCATAGCCATGGATCCGGAGTTACCTTGGAATTGAGAGAAGGAAGCTCCTCTTGGGTGAGCTGGCTTTGGTAGCCATGGATCTGAAACGATTACTCCCACGCCATACATCAACCTCTCTGTAAAGTGAAGGAGATGGAGATCAGAAGCTAGAGAGAAGATGGAGTGATTGGGACTGGAGGAAGAAAAAAATTGATTCCGTGAAAAACATAGAAGATGAAGAGAGAGAGATGGAAAAATTAATTACCCAATAACAAAAGAACACGTAAGGGGTTTTAACCAATTCTAAAAATGCCACCGTATTCAGAACCGGTTCTGTACTTTTAACTCCTTTTTGATTTATTTTTTTTCTGTCTTTTTTTAAGAACCCCTTGAATAACCTTCCGATGGAGGTGGTCTTAAGCGTTCGTATTTTGGCGGGTAATTAATTATTCATAAAGCAGTTATTAGTAACGGAACAGATGTGCCACGTGGATATTTTAAAAGCGCGGAGTGATACGATTCCTTATATGGAGTCTAGTTCATTCTAACTACATAGATTGTATTTACGCTGTTGGTTTTCTGTATCAACCTCCCGTTTGTTCTCTGAACTGAAGAACAGTGACATAAAACAATGCAAAAGGCTGCCTGAGAATGGTCCAGAGAGTTTGAATAAAGTGTTTACATCCATGTATGTCTCTGTGTATCTGATTTGTCATGTTCGCCTTTAGCCGTTCAGATTTGAGTTTGACAATGGTTTTAACAGAACCGAAGAAGAGTGCCGGTGATTTGGCGGGTAACTAAATTATTCATTGCCACGTGAATATATTGATAGTGGAGACTGATATGGTTCCATAAAATTTGTAACGCTAAAGTTTTGCTAATAAATACCAAACTAATAATCTACTAATAATAGCAATCCCAATTAAATCCAAAGGTTGTGAATCCCATTAAATTGAAAGGTTATGTTTTTATTTTTAAAAGTTGTGACTATTCATATATGTATCTTTTCAAAATAACTATGCATAAATTGAAAAAATATGACTATTTATATCAGAAAATTGTGATTATCATATTCAAAATTAACAAAAAGATGTGACTCTTCATATGTTTTGTAAATCTATAAAATGCCTTTGCCATGTGCTTCTTTTTTTTGTGCAATGGCCATGTGTTTCAGGTCTACTTCCGCTGGTATTATGATCGTTGAAACCCATAAAAAGGACATTGCTACCAACGATGTAATTAACAAATATTTTCAGCACTAAGATTATTAATGTTTAATTATTTTATATTTCTTTATCATGATACCTTACAATTTACAATATGTATGTATATAGGATATATAACATTAATAGGAGTGATAGTCATAATATTCATAACAGCAAAACAGAAAAGGATCCAGATGAGAACATGAGAAAGATTAAAAGGGGGAAGATGAAAAGAAGGATCAAGTAAAAAAAAATCTGCAACAAGTCCTCTGAATACAAAAGAAATAAACAAAGAAAACTATTTTAGTAAAATCTGAAAAACAAAAAGATAACACAAGTGGCGAACAGTCAACAAGAAACAAAAAGATTAAAATAGATGACTCTTTCACATGGAAGTAAAGTAATTTGTAACTAAAATCTACATTGTTATCATCACTTTTAAAAAAATAATTATACATGTTAAGGATGATTTTACATATTTCTTCCTCTTTAGGTTAACGATATATAAAAAGCAACATCATACCCTCTTTTGATTTGTTTTTCTTCTACGACACCATATTAAAGTTACTTCACTTTATATATTTTTGGGATTCTAATATTTTTACCATTGACGTATTATTGTTTATCAATTGTGGAAGTTATATGCAATAGTCTTACTAAGAAAAAAAACTTGTCACTAAACCCTTACATGCGGAAAAAAACGTGTCACTATAAATCCTTACATGCGAAGGGCCTGTTAAGCGTAACATCGAAAGAGCGAGAGATCATGCGTTCCATTGATCATCTGTGTCTATGATCATGGTGTAACAAAGGTAATAAAAAGAAACGAAAATGGTGTTATTCTCTGTTGCTTTAACTGTTTGGAATGAGTAGTTACCTTTTAAAGGGACGTATCTTTTCACCAATAATTATTAGTTTACTAACTGTTTCATTCACCTATAAATATAACTATCACTGTGTTTTAAAATTATCTTTCCTTTGATCAAGCTACAAATAAAAACTGGTCCGAAAAGGGTCTGCGACGAGATAGACAAAATGGATAACAATCCATGTTATTTCCCTCAAATTTTATACTTTCTTTTCAAAAGCAAAAAAAAATAAATTAAATATAAAAATAACATGCTGTTAGTATGGAATAATAAAATCTCCTATTAGTATTGAAAGGTTGTGTTTTATCATAAACTGAAATGCATTAGTTTTAAAAGTTGTGTCTTTTCATTAAAACTTTTTTGTTTCTTTTATAAAAAATTAAACTCTATTAATCTTAAGAGTTGTATTTTTACATTATAAAAAGTAAATTATTTTTAAAAGTAGTTAAAATATCCCATAAATATCTTTCTACAATTATTAGTTTAAGAGTCGTGTCTTCTTGTTATAAAATACAAATTGGTAGAAAAAATCATAATAAATATTAAAAGTTGTGTCTTTTCATAAAAAACTGAAATGTATTAATTTTACAAGTTGTGTGTTTTCAATATATAAAATTTTGTCTTTTCATTTTAAAAATTAATTTTACTTTATTCCTTCCAAATGGTGTCCTCTCATATCGATTGAATTTTTCATCAATAAAATTTTCAGATTTGTTGATTTTAATCTAATGGCTGTGATTTGTTCTTGACAAAAATAAAATAAAATCAATGGTTTAAAATGTAATCAAAATATCCCAATAAATGTCTTTCTACAATTATTAATTTTAAGTTATGTCTCCTCATTATAAAAGATAAATTATTAAAAGAAATTCCAACTAATTTGTGTCATTTCATAAAAAAAAACTGACTATTAGTTAAAAAATTGTATTTTCCATTATAAAAAATTTGTGTCTTTTCATAAAAAAAATTAAGTCTATTAGTTTGAAGAGTTGTATCTTTCATTATAAAATAAATAAATTAGTTTAAGGTGGTTACAATACCCCCAATAAGTGTCTTTCCATAATTATTAGTTTTAAGAATTTTTTTTTCTCAATATAAAAGACAAATTAATAATAGGAATCCCTAAGTTGTGTCTTTTCATTAAAAAAAAAACTGAAATGTATCAGTTTGAATAGTTGTTTGTTTTCATTATAAAAAGTTGTGTATTTTCACAAAAAGAATTGAACTTTTTTAGTTTTAAAAGTTGTATCTCTTCATTATATAAAATAAATTATTTTAAAAAGTAGTTAAAAATCTCGTTAAGTGTCTTTCTATAATTATTAGTTTAAATAGTTGTATATTCTCATTATAAAAGATAAATTAATAATATAAATCTCAATTAATGTTAAAAGTTGTGTCTTTTCATAAGAAACTAAAAGGTATTAGTTTTACAAGTAGTGTTTTTCTTTATATAAAAGTTGTGTCTTTTCATAAAGAAAACTGAACTCTGTTAATTTTAAGAGTTGTGTCTCTTCATTATAAAAAGAAATAAATTAGCTTAAAAAGTACTTACAATATTCCAGTAAGTGTCTTCTCAATTATTTGTTTATATATATAATGTGTATTTTTATCTAAGAGTTGCATTGTTTAAAAGAAATTGTTAAAATATCTAATGATATGGCTTTTCATCTTAAAAATTGTCAAAATGTCTAAAAAGGTATTTTTATAATAACATATCTTCTTATCTTAAAAAGCAATATTTTTTTAAGTAGGGGAACATTGGGTGCCCATGGACCAATTTTTCATAGATAAGAATAAACTAAAAGATAATTATGGAAATTTCTTATTAGCATACTCAATATAATTTAACTCTAGATTGGTCTCTACTTTAAGAAGGTGTGAAAAGATATTTTTTGTGAGACTAAATTAGAATGTGTTTATTTTTTAATTGATTTCAAATATTAAGTTGTGTTTTGGATTTCTAAATAATTTAACTAACCAGATAATAAGATAAATTTGGTACTAACATAATTTTAATTTTATTACCATTAAACAGATAGAACAAAATATAGATTTTCAGAATTATCAATAAAAGAATATATCTCAATTCAGAAAACACATGTTTTTGTTTTAAAACAATTACAATTCTTTTATAAAAATGTTATTTTATAAATGTGACATATTTATTTTTATAAAATGAATTTCCGCGCGATATCGCGCGGGTTCCTTACCTAGTGTTTATAATAAAATAGGACTTTTACTAATTTTTGGTATGTATATACTAAACTATATAGCATGAACACTCATTCATTTGTTTTTTTATCCATATGAAACATACAATCTTACCTGTTGTCAGTATTTACACTATTATTGTGATTTCTTTTATTTAATATAACGTTATTTTATCCAAAATAGTTTTATCATTTTTTTAATTTAACATTATTTATTCAAAAGGGTATATCTTTTGTAAATTATATGTAGTTTTCTTCCATAAAACATATCCTTTTTTATCTCATAATAAACAAACTATATCCAAAAGACTCTCTATGAAAACTTTTAAAATTGTAAAAAATGTAAAAAAAAATTAAAATAAACTATGATAAACATAATAAAACAAATACAGTAAACCAGTATATATATGGTGATTGGATCATATATTTAATAGATACTCCCTCTGTTTCATTATAAGTGATGTTTAAAAAATATTCTTGTTGCTTTCTATTGTATGAAGAAGTTTAAATTTTAAATGATAGTAAGTTTGTGTTAGAAAAAAATATTCTTATTGCAAAATAAATTATGTTATATTATTACAAATAAAATTAATGTCATTTGAAATTTGTGACCAACTACAAAATAATGTATCTTTTTGTTGGTTGAATTAGTTTTATTTGATGATACTCTTATGTAACAAAAGGAAATTATATAAAAAAATTATTTTCTTAATCATTGTGAAAAACCCTTATCACCACTTTTATTGAAACAAAGAGAAACAAAGAGAAAATATATAAGTGAGAGGAATATAAAGTGAAATTCCATGTTAGCAAATAAATTAAAAATTTATCAAATGCGAAAAAATGAAGCAGGGGCAGACCAAGGTTTTTTTTATTAGGTGTGTAAAATAATTTTTTTTAAAAGTTTGAAATTTGTACACATTGGCATTCAGAATAAATCTAACAGATTAGTAAATAAAAATAAATTGGAGAATAAATTTTATTCTAAAAAGATACCAACTCAGTGAAAAGTTAAGAAAAAATAATTAAAAATAGTAAAAAATAAATGAAACACAATACAAACACACTAACTATTAAATACATGGTAATTGGATCATGCAGTTATCATCAGACAATTATTAGAGATGAAAATATAAAAAGCGAAAATTTAAGAAAAAATAAGTAAAAAATAGTAAAAATAAATGAAATATAATACAAATATACTAACTAGTAAATATATGGTAATTGGATCATGCAGTTATCAGACAATTCTACACAAAAAAGTTCAAATACAAAACCAAACAAACATTCTATACCAATTCAAAATAATGGCGATCAATATAGTCATATATATTGGAAATATTCCATATCTTGTTATGAAAGTTATCTTGTTTTCTTATCTCTTAGGTTTAACCTAGTCTCCATTGTACTATATATTCGGCCAAAAGCCATTCAATAAATGCATCTCTTCTCTCTACTTGGCAATAATATAATCTATCTGTTTTATCTGTTTGTTATTACATATTATTTCAGGCATTCAAGGGTAAAGCTGACATCGTTGTTACATATATTTCAGGCGTTCAACATTGCATCATCTACGTGAAGAAAGGAGTTTATGAAGAGATTGTCAATATCGGGAAGAGAAAGGTGAACATAACCATCGTAGGTGATTGCAGAGACTCAACACTTCTCACCGGCAGTCTCAGCGGTATCAAATCCTTCCTAAAGGCAACTCTCGGTAATAATATCCTTTCTCCTTTTATTTAACATATTGTTTTATATGTCTTATCAAGTGTCTTGTGATGCAATTACAGGCGTTGACGGAGATGGATTTATGGCCCAGGATATAGGGATATAGAACACAGTCGGGCCATAGAGAATGGACAGGCCGTAGCCCTCCGCATAAGTGCAGATATGTTTGTCGTGTACCGGTGCCGAGTTCATGCATTTCAGGACATAATCATTTTATTAATAACATATTAGTATATGTATTATTAATTATAATATTATGATAATAAATTTTTATTTATGTTATCATTTAAAAATTCTTAAGTATTATAAATTTTTGTATACTATATTTAATATTAATAAATAAATCTTAAAATCATTCAATATTTTCTTTTCAATTATATAAAATTAAAAATTTACTTGATTAATATTTAGTCATGTGTTTTCTGTTTTGAATTTTGATTTTTTTAATATATATTTGGATAACAACACAATATCTGTAAGAATTATCTTTATATTTTAAAATATACATTTTAGATAATTCTTATTATGATTAATTTTAACCACTTATCATGTTATTTTAAACTGTTATTTTCTGGGTGTTGTTTTGAACCGTGTGGAAGTTCAGAGATGAATGGATTCATTGTCTTTGTTTGTGACTTTGAATAAAACAGTTGAAAAAGATTTTTTTGTTTCAACGAACGATACGGCTTGTATATCAGTGAACCTGACATAATTCTTTGAAATAACATCTCTTAATCTTTAACCTAACCATTAAACATAAGCAGAATAGCAAAGTTTGTAAACATATGAGATTCTCAAAACATATATATAAACATAAATATTGGTTTTGTATTATATTTAATTTATATTTCATTTATTTTTGTCATCAATAAACATACATATTGGTTTTGCATTTCTACCTTTTGTGTTCATATATTTTTAAAATATTTTAAGAAAAATATTTTTATGTTTATTTATGTACCCCCAACCGTGCAAAAGCTAACCCGAATCAACTTTTAATTTTAAAAAAGTTTGGCGCAGTTTGAAGCAATTTATAATATTTTGTGATTGTTGTAAAACGCCAACAACCGCTACAATCCACAAAGCTGCGGTTTACGGATGGTAGCGAAGAAACCAATCAAATCCTAAATAATTTTGCGGTAAAATTAGGTATATTGTTTACTTAGTATTAAAGATATAAGATTGTGTTACCTAAACTGGGAGTATTTGTAAGATTTCTTCCAACTTTGTCAAATTTATCTTTTATTATGGTATATAATCTACCACAAAATGAAAGTACTGAAGAATTTGACCGTTTGCTTTTGATTCAAATAACATTAATACTCTCTTTGTTTTTTAAAGTTACATATTCTGGATTTTTCACACATTTTAATAAAATACATTAAATTTGCATAATTTTTTGTGTTTATCTTTCTTCCATAATTTTAAGCCAATAAAAATTCAATAAGTGCAATTAAGTTTTTTGAAGTTTGCAATTAGATAATAAAACATGTATTGAAAATGAAAAAAATAGATCTTTTTGAAACAAAATTTTTCTCTAGAATATGTAACATTAAGAAACAGAGAGAGTACGGTATATAATCTGTTAGCACATACTGCAAATTAAAATATATATATATATATATATATATATTTCTAGCATATTAAGTCTATATATATAGTTCAGCAAATATAAAGCTTATATCTTCTCATATATTTAGAACAAAATATGGCTGCATACATCAAAAAAAACTTTTTGTTGGCTCTTATGGTTTTATTTCTTCTCGTTGTCTCATCATATGCAAGATTTAATATGATGGTTACAAAAGGAGAAATCGAATCCATCTGTACAAAAGAAGATGTCAATCACTCACTTTGTTTTGAGATTCTAAAGCTAACTCCTGAAATTGCAAAATTAGATTTTTATGGTCTGGCCAAATTTTTAATCAATTATCAGACTCGAAACACTTCAGATACGCTGAAGCAAATAAAAATGTTCGAAGGCAACACAACGGGTGCGGATTTGAAGACCGTTCAGCTATGCGAGGAAATGTATGACGATTCTCTTTTTCATAATGATCGTGCTCTCAAAGTTTTGGCAACCAAGGACTACGACAGCTTAAACACTGAAGTCGGATTTACATTGTCCTACATGAATACGTGTAATGATGGATTGTCAACAATGAAGCCAGTACCGCAAGTTATGATCAAGAAGAATAGTGACATTAGCAATATGTCCAGTATTATTTTAGTGATTCTCGAGTGTTTTCTAAGAAAAGAAAAAATAAGATGTTAGTAAACAAAAGGAATTTATAATAACAAAGTAATCTATCTATCTATCCATTATAATAAAACAGAGTTTTCTCTTCCAAAAGTCCACATCATCCAGAACAAAAGGCAAAACCAGTGTATATTAAGAAATGAATGGAATGGATTCAGCGTCTTTGATTGTGTCTTTGAGTACTAGAATCTATTGTTTCACACAAGTTATTTTAACTCTGGTAATAATACAAAACATGTTGTCAGTGAACCTGACATAAATTCTTTAAAATACACCTCCTAATCTTTAACCTAAACCACTAAACATATGCAGAATAAAGGTTGTAAACATATGAGATTCTCAAAACATATATATAAACATACATATTGGTTTTGTGAGCTTAACGTCCTGTTACAGCTGTGAAACTCGCATCATTGATAGTGACCATTTGACTACTCGGGTCAGAAGATCCAGCCACAGAAACTTCCCTTCTCGCTATAAACGCAGGCTGCTTAGCCTCGGGAAGGTTTGCATTCTCAGTAGTTAGCATCCAAATCACGTTTGAAACATTCGGTCTATCGTTTGCAAGTTCTTGCACACATAACAAACCAATCTGAACACATTTGGCTATCTCTTTCTTAAAACACTCATCAAAGACTGTTGGATCCGCTAGAGAAGCAGCCTCTCCATCACTCCACAGGTTCCACGCCTGTAGAAAACACATGTAAAAGGTAAGTTTCAAAGCTAGAAAAGTTACTAAACACTGATTAGTAAGTAGTAGTACACTTACATAAGCTAAAAGGTTGAGATTGTTTTCTTCCTTGTGAGAGTTTCTTCTCCCACTTATGATCTCTAGAAAGATAACCCCTAAGCTGAAAACGTCTGATTTTTCCGAAAAGTAACCTTCCATTGCATACTCAGGTGACATATAGCCGCTACAATAACAAAAGTTTCATTCATATTGGTTTCAAAATGTTTGTTAGTGTATTTTTGGTAATGGTTACTTACTAGGTTCCAACAACTCTTCTTGTTTCTGCTTCATCTTCATTCGCTTCGAAAACTCTCGCAAGCCCAAAATCAGATATTTTTGGATTCAGATTGTCATCTAACAAAATGTTGCTAGCTTTTAGATCTCTGTGTATGATCTTAAGCCTTGAATCTCTGTGAAGGTACAAAAGACCTCTCGAAATTCCTTCCATGATGTTGAACCGAGTCTTCCAATCAAGAATCTTCTGCTTAGTTGGGTCTGAGAAAAGCATACTAGATAGTAAAAAACAGAGTTGAAAAAACAGAGTTGAAAAACAGAGTTTAAAAACAGAGGTGAGAAGCTTACCAAATAGATAAGCATCCAAGCTTTTGTTAGGCATGTATTCATAGACTAACAACCTTTCTTCACCTTCAATGCAACAGCCAAGCACTCTAACTAAATTTCGATGCTGCAACTTCGAAATCACAACCACCTCGTTCATAAGTTCCTCCAGCCCTTGTCTAGAGGCCTGTGAGAGCCTCTTTACTGCAATCTCTTGCCCTTCTGGTAACTTCCCCTGAGAGAATAAAAAACACACAGATTACACATATCTATCGTCTGAAAGATTCTTGTTCAATGCCTATACCTTGTAAACAGGACCAAACCCGCCTTGTCCGAGCTTGTTTCTGTGAGAGAAGTAATCCGTTGATTTAGCTAACACTTGAAACTCAAAAAGTGGAAACTCATTAGGCTTGAACGTGTAAGGAGACTCGTTTTCATTTGTAACTGGTTCCATTCTGTTAAACATTAGCTCTGGTCTTCTACGGCTCTCTGGTGCTGCTAAGGCCAATAAGCAATGATTCAAAACCAATTATGCCTCGAGAAAACAATCTGAATGCTATAATAAATGAGTAAACAAAACTCTAACCTGAACGCTTTTTGAACTTTTGGCATGCTAATAGAACAAAGGCAGCAGCAACAAACGCAGCGCATATCACAATCGCTAGAGGGCTATGTGTTTCTACAAGATTTGGTGAGAAAACACAAGTCAAATGAGAAGATATCAAGTGAGGCTACTAGAGATTTTTTTAAACTCACTTTCAGAATGTGCAACCCGAATATAAAGATCAATCCCACTTGCCAAAGACGATTGCATATCAACTAAGCTACCACTCCAAATCATGCATCCTATTCGTCCATCATAAGCATAAGCTGTGCAAGAACAGTTCTCTAAACATTGTTTAGGACAATCCTGCTCGTTAGCTAGTGACCGTTCCGCAGAGACCGGCACTTTCATCTTCTGCAGTTTCAAAAACCCATCTCCTTTTCCTCTACCACCACCACCACCACCATTACTACTACTCACATTGTTCTCCTTCTTGCAACGCAATGAAACTATTCTCACACATCCATTAGTCCAGTTCCCATCATTCCACTCTGTTTGACTCTTTGGTACAAACCCTTTGACACAGTTACAAGGGGGAACTTCCCGAGAACTGCAGCTTGCAAATGGACCACATTCACCGTATGCATCACAAGCTGTGGATGTAATATTGTCACCGATCTTCCAACCTCTCGTGGAAGTACTCAAGTATCTCTGATACATGACTCCATCAGGATCCAAGTGATACATGAAAGAATCATTAGCATAAGACAGTGAAGCTGTTCCTTGGTAATCATTGCTAAGGTTAAACCCATCCACATCCGGTAAACCGATGAAATACTGACCGTTCCAGGGTCCGCTGCGCCAGATTGGGACACTGTTCTTCCAGATCAGAAGCTCGGGATACGCGAAAGGAGCAAGACCAGCTGTATAGTTCCCTGTTGAAGGATCAACATAGCTTTTCCAAGAAGTGAGTTTCAGATTCTCTCCGGTTCTGTTGTCGGTCCCAAGACTCATTCCTGGCAAGAAAGTAGTATAAGGATGCTTGAAACTCTCCCAAAGAGTCTCACCGTTGTTTGTGGTATCTTGTAGCCTAAGATTCCCAGTATCCATGAGCTGAACCAAAGTAGTATTTGGAGCAACGGTTGAAGCAGCGTTTGTAGACCATAGAAGGCGGTTTCGACCATCCTTAACCACAAGATTTCCATCTTCAGAGATGGAAACAACACCGGAAGCATCATTAACCGGAGTGTCTTTATTAGCAACCCAAACCACAGTTTGAACTGGAATCTTGTCGTACCAAATCCCAACATAACGCAACCGAGCAGTGGAGGAGTTTACAGGAGTGAAGAAACCAAACCTGAAAACACCACTTTTGCAGACAAGTGTCTCTGAGTCTTTGATTGGAGTCGAGAATGTGATACTATCTTCTCCGAAACACAGCTTCAAAGAGAAGCAAGAGAATGCTGCAAGTAGAAGAAGAACAAAACGACAGCGTGTGTTCACAAGAACCACCATAGCTACTTGAAACAGAACTGTTCCTGTTTTGTTTTCTTTTGTTTGTCTCCCTTCAGAAGATATTTCTCCAAAGAAGATAGGTAAACTGATAAAAGTAGTCGTCTTTGTCACCACAAGAAGACTTAGAATGACACATGAGTCCTAAGAGAGAGGGCACTGCATTGACTTAGACAGAAGTAAGTCTTCAGATTTTTTTGAAGTTATTGAGTGGCGTAAGATCCACCTACCAATATCTCTGATAATAAGTTTGGATATTAATTGATCAACTTGGTTTTCTTCGTCCTTTAGTAGAGCCACATGCTAACTATTCCATTATGGCAGCTACATTAGATTTGGTCAGACTTTTTTTTTGTCTCTAAACATTTGCAATTAGTGGTAGATACAACCATGAATGAACATTAAGATTACAGAGACCAATGTGACTGAAGCATGAGACCTACGGTTCTTCCTTGACTATTCGTGAGATAAACAAGACATGGACTTAAGCTAAACCGATGGCCTATGTTAAACTTGAGATACGATTCCACCTGAAACCGATCATGATTTCTTGAACCATCGACGACGACTCCCCCAACGCTCATGCCCCATCCCACTTCATCCTCTGGTTTGACTTTCTGACTGTTAAACCTATGGCACTACCGTTATGTTGGTTTAAAAGAGTTGGTCCAAGTTCTGAAACTTCTCTCTTGTCTGTCTCTAAGCTTCATCAGTTCCGAGAAGGCTTCTCGTTGCAATATCTTCAAGATATCGATCTGAACATGTCTTACGGTAAAAAGATAACATTTTTACGAATCAATGTGTATACTTTATTTGACCCATTACAGTCTTTTCAAACAAGAGGCGGATTCGAACGAGGAGTGAAGGGGTTGGATTAAAGATACCGGGTTCTGGCGTGAAGGAGGCTCATGGAAGCCCAAGTGGCTGGAGACTAAGTCCTTAAAGAGCTTAACTTTCTCCACCACAGAAGCGATTGGATCCATTTTTACTCAGAGAGTGATGGGGAAAGGTTGATGATGATTCCAGCAGAATCTGGATTAGTTCGACACTGACCAAGTTAGGGTTTTTGAGTTTGGAATTTGGGGCTTTTGAGGATTTTGATTTTCAAAATAATGAATGTTTGTTTCGGTCCATTCGATTTCTTAGGTCGGTTTGATTCGGTTTTAGAGATTTGATCGAAATTAAACCAACTAAATTTTGTCGGACTTGGTTCGGTTTGGTTTCTTTTTTTTGCTATGCATAATGCAGCTAATAAATGAAACAAACAACCTAGCATTTTTCTATTCAAGCCAATGTCGCCGACAAAAGGAATGGACTCTATTTCAGTAAGTGTTAAACATACGAATTAAATTTTATGTATATTCAATTGTCTCGAGCAGGACTGGTGTTAAACGTCCATTAAATAAAGATAACAACGTTGATATTTTTTTTTAATACATCTAACTATGTATGTTTAATTGTCTACCCACAAAAAAATATAGTATGCATTTATATTTGGAAAAATTTACATCCACAGACACTTTCTTACTTTTCAATTACATATAAAGCCACTTTGCACTTGGGAGACACTTTTCCGTGTCTAAAAGACTTTCATACCCTCTGACTAAAAAGAAGCCAAGTCAATTATGGTCAAATCGCCTAATTCATCCTCATCTCTCGTCTCTGTCTCAGATGAAGAACTGGTTTCTTTCTCGTCTCTGTCCAAGACAATTCATCCTTGTGATTTAACGCAGAATCACTCTATCAATTATTTCAATCCTAATTTAATCCTGACCAAATCAAAGATGAGAGAAACGCTGCAGTTTATAAGCATGGAGGATCTCGAGTTCATCATCGATAAAGAAGCCGCCATGGTTTCTTCAGACCATCTGAAGCATGCTCGGTTCTCTAGGTCTCTCATATCCTCTGTTTTTTTTTTGTTTTTTTTAAGAATCTGCCATGGTTTTTTTTTCCTTGTCTTTCTCTTTGATGTGGTTGTAGCGTTAGTCATCACAATCCTCGTCTCTGTTCTTCTGATCTTACTTGAGGCTAAAATCGCTTTCTTTAAAGATAGTTTCTTTACAATGGATCTGCATTTACTTCATTTTCAGATCTGTTTATGGATCTGATGACTCTTTCTTATTACTTACATGTACATCATCTCTTAATTTATGTCTGAAAAAAGTGAACTTTGTCCTAACGCAAGTTTATTACCATCTCTAGTGGTTTTATCTCCAAGAACAAGACACTGGAGGATCAGTGTAAATAGGAGTTCATCAAGTGTTGATGTTTCTGAATCGGAGAGAGTACCGTACCGAACCAACTATGTTCCTCCTTATCATCTTAGGAGCCGTACACAATTTTCTTACTTTGCTGCTCCTTTACCTGGTAATTATCTTAGGTTCTGAGCACTCTTTTAATTGCATCTTCTTTCATCATCTTTAGCTTTGTTTCATGAAATTTTAAATCTTGGTTTATGCATGTGGAGTCTAATTGACTACTAGAATTATTAATGATTATGTGCCAACGATCCACATTTTTGTGTGCATATAATTGGTAATCTTGTTCCCAAAATCCTGTCCACAAAAAGAGCATCCACAAAAATACATATTCATTTCAAGTCTCAAACCTTCCACAAATTTGACTCACTCTCATTTACATTCACGTTGAGGTTTCTCCTCGTTTCCAATAACAATGAAACCCACGTTGATTTGAAGTTAAGTTGGTAGCTTTCTTATTTTGGTACCTAATTGTTACTTGTATTTGGGACAGTTACTGGTCTTGAGTATGCTGCTCAACTCCACAGATCTGCCGTCCACAATCCTCCCATCCACGTCTCTGCCGAAGGCATCCACAAGGCATCCACGTACACACATCCTCTATCCATAACTCGTTCATCCCCAACTCTCAGTCCACACTTCCCTTGTCCACACACCTAAAGACTAAGAACACATTGACCATGATATCGAGAAACTTTAGAACTGTCCACATTTTGTTATCCATATTTTTTATTTATACATATTTTTATATAATGGTTAATATATGTAAAATATACATATGAAAATGGATGTTAAAATATAGAGAAAAAAATTTACAATTTATTAAAGCAATTATTTTTGCTTTTACATATCTCAAAATTTAAGAAAAACAGTTAAAACATGAGATAGAAGAATAATAATAATATAAAATAAAAGAAACTAAATAATTTAAAATGGTGTTATTAAAGTAAACTAAAGTTGCACGACATAAACACTTCTTCTAACTGGATTCTTTTCAGTAAGGGTAGAATCGTCCAAATTATATCTCGTATAGTGTAATTGTGCCTTTCAAGTTGAAAGTGCCTTTGAATGTAAACAAAAGATAAAATGTGTCTTATTAGGTAATCGACTCTTATATTTGTCACTTGTGTCATCACAAAATGGTTAACAGTTCTAGCAACGTGTATAATCATTGATTTGCTCAGTATTTTTCTTTCAGCTTCATCTTGCTATTAGTATCACATTCAGATATTTGTATGTATTAGATATGATTGACGTTTAATCTTTTATATGTCAGTCTCATTATTTAGCCACGTCACGTAGAGAAGATGCGATGGCTGATGGGAACCCGACTAATTTCACAATATTTTCCACTTAACAAGATAGATAATGTAACTATTAAACTAATCATTATTGCATGCATGCATCGTAGATGTTGTTTAACATGTGTTCAGATAATCTTCAAGTCCATCGGCGTACTGATCAAAGACTTAACGGTTTTTATATCAAGTTTGGAATGCGATTCTCAAGACATGTAATTTTTTGAAAGTTATATGATGGAAAGTTTATCAGAAGTTTTAGTGTTGCAAACAAAGTCGTTTGTTATGGTCGTGTGTGCTGTAGAATCATATCTATCGAAGATGTCTTTATATGCACTCACAAGTGAAAATTGAGGAATAATTCAATATGGTTAATCAATTTGCCCACCAACATTAGAAAAATATCTGAAGTGAAACGAAAGCAAAACATGATTGACCCACAGTATTAAATAAGAACCAAAGAAGAAAGAGGAGGATAGCTAGTAACTGAGAATCCATCACATAATGGAGTAATCAATGTGTTGAATGTTCTAAAAAAGACGTCGAATTAGATTACAATCTCTCGTTGCGGATCTTATCTTCATCTACTTCTTACTCGTGGCTCCTCTTATATAGTGACAATTACGTAGCGTACTAATTAACTAAACTTGAGGGCAAAAGAAGAACAAGAAAACTCTAATGGCGGATAAGGAATATGAGAAGACTTTAGAGGAGACCTCTACGTGGGCAGTCGCTGTGGTTTGCTTTGTCTTAATAGTCATTTCGCTTGTTATTGAACATTTGATTCACAAATTTGGAACCGTAAGTCCCCATTGTTTAGATCTTGTTCTTGCTCATTAATCATGTTTCTTGTTCTTGTTCTGCTTCCGACTCTGTTTCTGCGTTAGTTGTCACTCTGTTTTTATTACTTCTTATTCTTCTTTTTCCTGCTCTGTTTGATCCTACTTCTCTTATGACTAAATCTGCTCTTTGTTTTTTTTTTTAATGACAGTGGCTCAAAAAGAAGCACAAGGGGAATCTTTATGAAGCTCTTGAAAAAGTTAAAGCAGGTAAAAATTGAAGAGAGACTATGAGCAATAACAAAAACATTATAATTCAACAAAAATAAAGTGATATTATTCTATGTATGAGATTATATTAATACAAGTTCTACCTTTACAATTACGTATTTTACATTTTCCTTTTACCTTTCGTTACAAAATTTTCACCATTTTCATTATATTTGCTTTATAACATTTTAAAATAAATGATTCATTGTGTTGGTTAAAATTATGTACAATTTAATAAAGAAATGATCTAAGCTTTAGTATTGATTCTATTATGGTAATAAGACTAATTGACCCCACCCCCCTCCACCAAAAAAATATTTAGCTACCTGCCTAACGTATTTTTATTTTAACAAAAAAATTTATTTTTATTGTAATCAGAGCTTATGCTGTTGGGATTCATATCACTACTCTTAACAGTCGCACAAACACCAATCTCAAGTTTCTGCATTCCCAAGAGTATTGCATCATCAATGCGTCCTTGCAGCGCCGCGGAAATAGCTAAAAAAGAAGCAGAAATAGCTAAAAAAGAAGCCGATAAACAAAAATCCACTGGAAAACTTCTCCTTGAGTTAGCTGAATCTTACATCCCTAGAAGAAGTTTAGCCACCAAAGGCTACAACAAATGCCCAAAGGTAACTAACAGTCTCACATATGTATTATTCAAACAACCCTATGCTTGTTAATCATCGTCTCTAATTTCGACTGATGGGTTATCTCAGGGGAAAGTGCCTTTTGTATCTGCTTACGGAATCCACCAGCTGCACATATTCATTTTTGTGCTCGCGGTGGTTCATGTTATCTACTGCATTTTTACTTATGCTTTGGGAAAGACCAAGGTAGCTACTGCTCTTGTGCGTTCTTCAGTAACTTGAAAATCAAGAAATATTGTATTTATCTTGTTTCTTGAGTATTGCAGATGAGGAAGTGGGAGCGGTGGGAGGACGAGACGAAGACAATAGAATATCAATACTCCAACGGTATTGTGCTATGAAATGAGAGAGATTTAAAGACCGAAATTGTACGTAGGAAGTTTTACGATGAATGCATTCTTGTTATGCAGATCCTGAGAGGTTCAGGTTTACGAGGGACACAACTTTCGGACGAAGACATCTCAATGTTTGGAGCAAGACGAGTGTTACGCTCTGGACTGTTTGTTTTTCCAGACAGTTCTTTGGATCTGTCACCAAAGTTGATTACTTAACTTTACGGCATGGTTTCATCACGGTAGGGAATTTATATAACTTATATTTTGTTTTGTTTTAACTAAGTATAACAGTTATTATCAGACGTATAACATAGAATTAAAGACCGGAAAGAGCTAAAGAATGTTGTCTCTATATTGACTTAAATGGTGCACTTTTTATAATACAACCATCACTAACCACCATAACAAACTTAGTTATAAATACTCCTAAAGAAAGTGATATAACTAACTAGGGACAATGTATCACATCGGAAGTTGGAAATGAGTATAAATAGTATGATTTGTTCATTATAGACCATGTCCCACATCAAAAGTTGGAAAAGATTATAATTAGTATAAATTACTCTTTTTGTTCAGGCGAAATTTGCTCCCGGGAGCGGGAGCGAAAAAACGCCATATGATTTCTTCAACTATATTCAGAGATCATTAGAAAAAGACTTCAAAACTGTTGTTGAAATCAGGTTTGGATCTATCTACTTGTTACTTTTTCTAACCTCAGAAAAATCTAACTTGAAAATGAAATTTGTCTGAGTCTTTGGTAACTTTATGCAGCCCGGTTATCTGGTTTGTAACCGTGCTATTCCTCTTGACCAACTCAGATGGTAACACTAATTGCTTAATTACCTCTCAAACACACAATATCTCTGCACCAAAAAACTGACATCGGTTTTCATTTAAATCAGGAATACATTCTTACCTCTGGTTACCATTCATTCCTCTGATTGTAAGTCCAACAAACTATTGAACCGATAGACCGTTTCTCACTTACGGCCTTTCTTCTAAACAAAATGAATGTATATATCTTGCAGGTGGTTCTAATAGTTGGAACAAAACTTCAAGTCATTATAACCAAATTGGGTCTAAGAATCCAAGAGAAAGGCGATGTGGTAAGAGGCGCCCCTCTGGTTCAGCCTGGTGATGATCTCTTCTGGTTTGACAAACCTAGCTTCATGCTTTTACTCATCCATTTGGTTCTTTTCACGGTACGATTCACCACCCGGTTTATCCTCTTTCTCCTTGATAATAAACCTATGAGTACTAAAAACCCTTCACGTTGCAGAATGCATTTCAACTTGCTTTCTTTGCGTGGAGTTCTGTAAGAGATTCATTTCACTTTTTCCAAAAAAAAAATTGAGGCCATACTGTTTCTTATATCATTAATTTTTGGTATCTGCAGTATGAATTCGGTTTCAGTAATTGTTTCCATAAAGAACCTCAAGATATTACCATCAGAATTGTAGTTGGGTATGCTAACATTAACTTGACTATTGGTTGTGGGAATACGCGGGAAATAACGTTATTTAACTGACAAAAATCACAAACATGCAGACTTCTTGTACAGATACTTTGCAGCTATGTGACTCTTCCACTCTATGCTCTTGTCACTCAGGTAATAAACAACAAACCTTCTGGTGAGATCAATACAGGATTTTCGATATGTTCTTAGTTTTTTTTCAGACATTGTGTTTGATGAAATGTGTGTAGATGGGTACTACGATGAAGCCAACGGTATTCAACGGAAGAGTATCCAAGATGCTAACGAAGTGGCATCACAAAGCACAGGAGGAGACAAAACACGGAAGACGCTCTGAATCAAACACACCTCACCCTAGCCGTCCAACTACACCAACTCATGGCTCATCTCCTATCCATCTCCTTCACAATTTCAACCACCGAAGCGTTGATAGTTATCCCAATCCTCCTTCTCCTAATCATCATGACCACTACCAGTTTTGGGATCCTGAGTCTCAACACAAAGCAGCTGAATCTTCCACGCATCATTCTACTGCACATGAAAGTGCATCCGTGGAACTTCCTCCTATACGACCAGCAAACGCTTAAAGAGATGTGGGTGCTTGATTTACATATTTTTCATGTGGTGCAATTGTTATATTACAATAAGCACTTTTACACTACTAAATGTATCTTGTATCAGACCTTAACCATCTATAAAGATGGATGGTGTATTATCTGGCCACCCTTATAAGGGTTTCTAAAAATTTAAACATAGGTTTTAATTCTAACGTCCTGAGACATCAGTGATGGTGACATTGTTGATAGCGGCCTTAAACGTTCCTTGATATAAAAGCAAGCTGTTTTAAACGTTCCTTGATATAAAAGCAAGCTGTTTCGGTTCTGGAATGTCTACAATATCGCTGCTGGGCATTGAACACATTGTAGCAACATGTGGCCTATCGTTAGCAGATTCTTGCACACACAAAAGCGCAATGTGAACGCATTTCTTTATTTTTCCTCAAAGACTTAGGTAAAAAATCACAGGATTACCAGTTCAGTAATCTCCCCTTTCGCTCCAGATTGACCATGCCTATAAAAACAGAGAAGCTCCTTGGAAGTGGAGAATAGTCCCAAGAGAGTTAAAAAAACACTTGAACGTGCTGAAGAAAACGAAATTTGAAGTTAACAGGGCTGAAGAAACCGAACCTGAACGTGCCAACAGGCTGGAGACAATCGTCTCAGAATCACTGAGGTTGCGGGAGAAGAAAGCTCTTTCCTGAGTTTTACTTTCTCCACCACAGAAGCGGTTGGATCCATAGTAATGGGGAAAGGTTGATGATTCCAGCAAAAATCATCAATTTTAGGGTTTTTGAGTTAGGATTTTGAGAGATTTGATTTCAAAAAGAATGAACTGGATTTCTTAGGTCGGTTCGATTCGGTTTAAAAAATTTGCTCGAAATTAAAACGAATTGGATTTGTTTCGGTTTGGTTTATGCAGCTTTTGACACCTTTGACGAAATAAAAGTACGACGGGTATTTTCTCCGACAAAAAGAATGTACTTTTTTTTTGCCATCTAAAGTAGAATTTATTATAAAAGGCCCAAGCCCGAACAAACCCCTATATTACACAAACTAAGCCCAAACACATAAAGGACTAATTAAACGGAAATGGGTCAAAACCCAACAACAGAAACCGACACTAACGGACACCACTCGGCCCACGTGTCCAGGATTGAACGAAAAGGGACCACATGTGGACATCCTCACCGGAGAGGAAAACACGCGTCCCGTTTAGCCACCGCAACGTCATCCAGCCACCTCGCCGTGGCCCAATCTTCGGAGTCCTCACCGGAGACGACGAAAACAAACAACTGTTTCGCCGGAAACTCACCGGAGACTGCATACTCCCCCTCCATCGGACTTCGCCTAGCTTTTTACGGGGAGCATCATCGGTATGACCCGAGATCTCACCCAAAGTCACCGAAGTCACCATCTTCCACCACTTGGGTTCCTTCGCCGGAGAGCGTCACCGAAACAGCTGGGATCTCATCCCGAAACGAAGCCGTCACATGCACTGAGTAACCCGTCGGACAATCCGACTCGCCAAAATCATATCCGCCACCACACGCGGAAACCGTACAACACGTCCTAAAGCCGAACGTTTACCTCGATATGGACGGTACAACGTCGGAGTCAAAGCCGGCCAACCACCGAGGAAAAAGGTGCGATGCCGGAAGAAAAAAAACACAAACCGCAAAGAAAAGAAAAAAAAGAAGCACAAAGCGAAACAAGAAAAAGAGGAGAGCCGGACCGACGGTGGCTATGGGAGCCCACTCCGTCGGCCGGAGATCACGAATCCCGGCGGTGTCTTTTAGAGAGAAGGCAGAGCTAAGACTTAGAAAAAAGAATGTACTTTACTTCTGTAGTAAATGTTGACAAAAAAAAAGTTAATAAACGCATTAAATTTTATGTCTTTCATTATTAGTTATATAAAGTGCGAAGGGAATGAGATGATTGTCTCGAGCAGGAATTGTCAAAACGTCCGTTTAAACGAAAATAGCAATTTGATACTTCCCTCTGTTTCAAAATAATACATGTTTAGAGATTTTTACACTTTTTAATAAAAACATATTAAAACTTAACTATTAATGCTGGTTCTCGTACCGTCGAAAGACGCCCTAAAAAATTCTCTCTTAGACACGCATCCCGAGGTGCGCCGTTCCAGATGAATCTCTTCAACCCCAGCTCCATCGTTCCTCCATCCTCCTCTTGAAGTAGCTCTCCTCTCCCATGACTATGGTGGTGACTGTGTCTCTTCCATCGTCACTCCATATGCTACCTCTTCCGTTGCGATTCCGTCCACCTCCAGATCCGCCGCCGCATCTGCCTTCTTCGATGTCGTTCGAAGCCCTCTCTCCGCCGCTGTGGTCGACTTTTCTAGTACCGCCCGAAGCTCTCTCTCTGCCAGAACCACCTGATCTGCCGCCATGTTCGCCTTCTCCGGTGCCGTTTGAAGCTTTCTTTCCGCCGGAACCACCAGATCCTCCTGATGCTTCATGCCGTCTCTTTGTTCTTCTGCACGTTGACACACCATTCACTTTGGTTCGTCTCTACTCTTCAATCTCAGTTTGTTCCCATGTAGATTGGTATGAGATGATTGTTGTCTGGGTGTCACCGAATATATGGATTATGGTCTTGAATTGCAATGTTCCAGTGACCTTTGGTTCATTTGGTTCTGATGTTGTGCCAGCTCGTGGCTTTTCTGTCGTCTTCGTGCGATTTCCCGCAGTATGCGGTCTCTCTATGGTATTTAATCTGGCTTTTGGTGCTGTGAGTTTGTGGTTTCTTTTTGGTGGCAGTTTGAAAGGACACTCACTATTTGGCTTCTCCAGTTGAATATGAGTATGGAGGATTTTCATTACCCGGTAGCTTCCTCCGTGAGAATGTTCTTTTTCCCAATATTTCCTCCTTTATGGAGTGAACTGGATGTTCAAGCGTGGCTAATATGGCTGATGCTCTTCTCTGCATATGTTGCAGTGTTTGTAACTTCTCAAGTTACACGGTATGCTTTTATTCAAGAAGGTTATGGGATTGTAGTTCGATTTCTTAAGGTCTTTTGTAATGAGGTGTATCGTCATTCTATCATCTATTTAATCAATGTTTCAGTTTGTTTGGCTCTTAGTAGGTTTGATGTATCCTTCATTGGTGGAGTAAAACTCTGTTAAGTTTTAATGAAAGTGTGGTTTAAACAAAAAAAAAAAACTATTAATGCTGGTTTTTTGTTATTTATATTTTCTATATTTATAAATCAATAAGATTTCAAAAAATGCAATTAATGTTTTTGAAATTCACAATTTTTCATAATTAGTTGACAAAAAGTGCATTGAAAATGTGAAAAATACATCTTTTTGAAACAAAAAAATTCCTAGAACATGTATTTTTTAGGAACGGAAGGAAAACTATTTTATTTTTAGTTATAAATAACTTAAAAAATTAAGATGTGCAAAAAACCAAGAAGTATTTAAACTTAAAATAATAATAAAACATATTTATAAGTATCATTATTTAATCACATGTCACGTAACTACGTCACGTAAGCACCACTAGGTCACGTAACTGTCACGTAGCAACCATGCGATGGCTGATGGAGACCCGGCTAATTTCACAATAATTTCCACTTAACAAGAATAATTAGTGTAACCATTAAAGCATTAACTAATCATTCGGCATGCATGCATGCATGCATCGTACATGTTTTTTTTTTTGTAAATGTCGTACATGTTATTTTCCAAATAGTTTGTAGATACAATAATTAATAAAGATAACAGTTTTAAAAGTAATAGGTAATCGTTTGAGTTAATTTTGTGGATTCTAAAATTTAACATCAGACGAAGCAGCCACAAGTGGAAACTACGGAATAATCAATCCATTTAATCTATTTGCCAAAAAAAATTAGAAAAATATCTGAAGTGAAATAAAAAACAAAATATGATTGACCCACCACGATAATAAGAACCAAGCACGAAAGAAGAGGGTAATAACTGAGAAATCATCACATGAAGGAGTAATCAGTGCGTTGAATGTTCTAAAAAAGACATCAAACTAGATTACAATCTCTCGTTGTGGATCTTATCTTCATCTACTTCGTCCTTATTACTCACGGCTCCTCTATATAATGACAACTGCGAAGTTGAGTAGCGTATTTAACTAAACTAGAGAGCAAAAGAAAAACACGAAACTCTCTGTGTTCTTGCAATTAACCTCTAATGGCGGATCAGGTACCAAAGGAGTTGCTAGAGAAGACTTTAGAGGAAACCTCTACGTGGGCAGTCGCTGTGGTTTGCTTCGTCTTAATAGTCATTTCGCTTTTTATCGAACGTCTGATTCACAAAATGGGAACCGTAAGACGATCTTGTTCTTGCTCATTAATCATGTTTCTTGTTCTTGTTCTGCTTCCTACTCTGTTTTTATAACTTTTTCTTTTTTCCTGCTCTGTTTGATCCTTCTTCTCTTATTACTAAATCAGCTCTTTGGTTTTTTTTTTAAACGGCAGTGGCTCATACAGAAGCAGAAGGGAACTCTTTATGAAGCTCTTGAAAAGATTAAAGCAGGTAAGTGATAATCTCATATCATCATATGTATATTCAAACGACTCTCCGCTTGTTAGTCATCCTCTGATTTTGACTGATGGGTTGTCTCAGGGTCAAGTGGCTTTTGTATCTGCTTATGGAATCCACCAGCTGCACATATTCATTTTCGTGCTCGCAGTGGTTCATGTTATCTACTGCATTGTTACTTATGCCTTGGGAAAGAGCAAGGTAACTACTTTTCTTGTGCATTCTTCAGGGAATTGAGAATCAAGAAATTATTGTATTGATTTGTTTCTTGAGTATTGCAGATGAAGAAGTGGAAACAGTGGGAGGACGATACAAAGACACTAGAATACGAGTACTCCAACGGTATGTGCTATTAAATGAGATCAGAGAATAGTAGGAAGTTTTACGATGAACTAGACCTTGACCCGCCCGACCGGGCGGGTATTTATTTTATTTTTTATTTTTTTTGCTTATACCAATGATGCATTTGTAATAGTTAGTTTTATTACATTGAGTTTTTTTGCATTTTTATTAACAATCAAATGTGTCACGAATATTTAGTATTATATAAAGAATACGGAAAATAAATAAAAAGATAGATAATGATACATTATATCTGAAATATATTATTCAATTTCGATAATTTCAAATATGTTGAAATAAATAACTATGAGTTAGTAAGATACATGAAATAGATAAATAAAGTATAGATTTTGTAACATCAATTCATTTATTCAGATTTAATGGATATATAATATATTAAAATGTTGATTTAAGATTTGTAAAAATTAATAAAAGTGAATTATATAACAAATAGTTATTTTAGGAAATTATTAAATCGTCATATTAATGCTAAAATTATTTTAGGAAATATTAGGAAACTATTTTAATAATAAAGACAAAATTGAAATTGATTTAATTAGAGAAGGGAAATTAAATTTTATTTTAAGACAACACATTAATGGAACTGAAAAAGACAAGCATTAAAATAGGAAATTTAATTAATAGTCTTAGTGGCATGCCATCGTAAATAAGTTGAAAAACTAAGGGGTATTTTTAAAGTGTACTTCTGAATTAATAAAATAGATGCCTTCTTGTTATGCAGATCAAGAGAGGTTCAGGTTTGCGAAGGACACATCTTTCGGGCGAAGACATCTCAGTTCCTGGAGCAATACGAATTTTACGCTATGGACTGTTTGTTTTTTCAGACAGTTCATTGGATCTGTCACCGAAGTTGATTACAAAACTCTGCGGCGCGGTTTCATCATGGTATATAACTCATCTTTTGTTTTGTTTAGTAACATGAAGCATGAAAAACAGATAGAGCTAAAAGAATGGTTTCTCTATATTGTTTATGATACAACCATCACTAACCACCATAACAAATTCAGTTATAATATATCTACTAATAATAGGAATCCCAATTAAATCTAAAGGTTGTGTGTTTTTATAGGGATCACAATTCTTGTTAAGAGTTGTGTTTGTTCATTAAGTTGTTTTTTATAAAAGGTTGTGTCTCTTCTTCAATAAAAGTTGTATTTGTTCATTAAGGTGTTTATTCACAAAGGTTGTGTCTCTTAGTTATTAAAAGTTGTGTTTTTTCATTAAGGTGTCTTTTATAAAAGGTTGTGTCTTTTCACTTGATAGTCTATAAATAGTTTATGGTCATGCATTTGTCAAAGTAAAATTTTCACAAATCTAACTAATAAAAAATGGTGAAAAGAAAAAGTTCTATGTTATATAACTAATCCAAAAATCCTAAACCTAACAATGAAGTCATTAGTCTTAATTTTCTTTTACTAGATGAAAAAGTAAGTGTTTCGTACCTACAAATTGTGTTTGACCATGTCCTTCCGTAGTCACATTTTCTATTTGTTTATTCATATAGTTGGGTTTATTTTAGAATTTTGTGGACGCTGACATTTTGTGTGTTTGATATGTTATATATTATGCTAGCACCATAAAATAATAAGTAGTATAAATTTTTTTATAACCGTTTTGTTGTTGTTTACTAAGTCATATAATAATATAGACTATTATATTTTTTTAATGTATACTTTAATCTAAGTCTGAAATCATCAGAAAAGGAATAAGGGAGAAAGGAAAAATGAACCGCAGGGGGAAAAATTACACTGAATTTGGATGTGGAGGAAAAAAGAGATAAAGAAGCAGAGAAAACTTGAAATAAATGTGCACCCGTTGACGATCTCTTCGATATATAAACTTCTGAACAGTAACAACTCTTAAGGGAAGATGATGACGGTTACACTGAAAATTTGAGTGTGAAAAGATACAACTTTTAGGGAAGATAGATAATTTGGTAGGGGACGCCTTTGAGGAGGTATGATAAAGCCGTCGATTGCTGCTATAGTGAATCTAGAACGTCATCCTTTTTTCCCTTAACAAAATCTTAACTATTAGATTATATCACAGATAAAATTCCCACCGTTAGATTTTCGTTTTTCTCCTATAATAAAATGATGATGTCATCATTTAGATTAAAAAAGTTTGCTATTAATAATAGAAATCCTAATTAATTCCAAAGATTATGAATTTCAATTAAGTTGAAAGATTGTGTTTTTATTCTAAAAATTGTAACTACTCATATAAGTATCATTTTAAAATAAATTATTTTTAAATTGAAAAAATGTGATTATTTAAATTGAAAAATTGTGACTATTCATATAAGTATCATTTCAAAAGAACTACATTTAAATTGCAAAGATATGACTATTCAAATATATCTTTAAAAATATATAAATAGTTTATGTTCATGCCTTTATAATTAAACTGTTTTGAAATAGTGTATATATTCAAAATATAAACATATATTATACATTTCGCTCATAATTATTTGTTGTGTATTTTTGTTTATAATTCCTTTTTTCTATAATTGCTTTTGCTTTTTAAAATTATATTTTTAAAATTCTCGTAAATAATGTTCTGTAAGAAACTTAAGTGAATCATTGCAACCATTCAAATGAATCATTGCAATTATTTAGGTGAATATTTACAATTGTTTAAATAAACAATTATAACTTTTGGTGATTAACCATTGTAATTTTTGGTGGTTAACCATTGCAATCTTTGATATCTATATATAGTAGTTGCGAACAATGAAAATTCCAATTTCAAGAAACATTAAATAAAAAACGAGAGAGATTTACTACCCAAAAAATTATAAACAATCTTTGGAGAAACATGTATAAACCTTGAAAACTCTGTTTATATTTCTTGTATTTAGTTGTCTTATCGTGCAAAAATATTTGGCGTGACCAAAAAGAACAAGTGATCTTCAGTTGATCATATAACTTGGGTTATCCTCCATTAATAGAAGGAAGATGAAAACCGATTCAAATGACGCCTCACAAATTTTGGAAAAGAATTTTCCAGAACTTCTATAAAACCTAATTGTAATAGGCCATCGATCATGGGCAAATTGACCAAGTCGGAGATAAACGATGCAGGGTGGATGCATGTGATCCAGAAACTTACTGCAATCGACATATGAACAAATCTGATTTGAGATCGGAAGAGATTTGGATTGAAACGACAAGTGCCGTAAAGTGTAATCGGCGTACTCATCATAGTGAAGACCAACAAAGTTACTAACAGATTGGCTGGACTCCATCGATGATATGAAGAGAACCGAGTAGTGATGATGAACTACGGTTAGAAACTGCCATACCTCTTTCCCTTTTAGCCTCAGCCTTATATCATTTGGTTGAGAAGAGAAGATAGAGCCAGGGAATATATTTTCAGAGTGTAGATGCATCCAAAGAGAAGGAATCAAACCTAAAGGCTTGATCTCCTTCACGATCTCCTTCAGAGAGAAACATTTTTTTTTAAAGCTTGTTTTTGATAAATATATTGATTTTAAGAAGTTGTGAGAATATGTAAAGATATATCTTTCTATAATGATGTCAATAAAAAATTGTCTAAATACGAGTCTTTTCCCTCTAGAATTGCATTGTTTTTAAGATGTATCTTTTCATTTCCTAAATACGTGTCTTCTTCATTTTATTTCTTCAAATATTTGTTTCTGCAATTTTTTCTCCCACTTCATATTTTGAAATTGAATGCCGTTTTCTGATAAAAAAGGATGCCGTTTTTAAACGTCTCGGCAATCTAATATATTGTTGTAGTGGTTATGAATTAGATGGAGTTAACTACCCTTCTTTTTTTTGTCCGATGAACGATCTGTTTGTCTCTTCCCTTTTCTTCGTTCTCAGATTACTTTTAGATTGTGACTTCTTTGATCTCTAAAATTAATACTTTCTCCAAGTTTTGAACTGCAGTTAGTTATAGTGTTATTCTTTTCAATTTTGATTATGCTCTTTTCTGTTTTCGTTTTCTATTAGTTTATACTGTTTTTGATAAAATACTGTTTTAGTTTTTGATACCTTTTAAATTTCAATTATGTTTTCCAAATGGTGTAAATAAAAATTAATAATGGTTTCAGTTATGATGTTTTATTTTGCAATAGGTAATATAATTCCAACTTTGACCAAAAAGGGTAATATAATTCCAACATTCTTTCAAAAGTAATCAATTATTTACAATCCTATTGTTTTGAAAAGGTGTGAAGAAATTATTATTTTCCTAAAAAATGCATCTTGTAATTTTTGAATTGTCTAAGTTTCTATATTTTGAAAAGGTGTGAAGAAATTATTATTTTCCTAAAAAATGCATCTTGTAATTTTTTAATTGTCTAAGTTTCTATATTGTCAATACGTTTACGGAAACAGATGAAGTTTGTAAATAAAAATATTTTCACACCTTTCGTTTATTTAATTTTAGTTTATGGTATGAATTAATTGAGAAAAGAAACAGTAGCGAAGAGTGCAATTCAACGGATAACGTGGCAACAATGCTTTGATAAGTGAATATTTTTAAATTTACACAAGGCCCTTGAATGACAATTGTGGATTCAATCTGAAAAAAAAATATCGACATTCAATAGAACAAGTACAACTCTGTGTATTGTACTTAAAAAAATTATATTAAATTAACAATTATAATAAAATAGTAATTTGTCTGTGGTAAACAATAACGACACAAAGAACCATTTATTTGTAACCAACTAATTAAACACTTTTTACAAAACTTATGACCACAAGATATAGCAATCCTAATCAATGTTAAGTTTGTGTCTTTTTAATATGTAACTATTTAAAAATTTCATTAAATATTAAAAGTTTGTGTCTTTTCAATATGTAACTATTGAAAACAATTGTGGAAAAATGTTTAGAAATACCTTTTCATTACAAAAATAGAATTGGAAATTAATGTGAAAAGTTATTTTTCAATATGTAACTATTCCAAATGGTTGTGAAAAAATATTTCGATGTGTATTTTCATCATATAAATATATTTTTATATGTAAAAACAATTTTGTGTTTTTTCAATATGCAAATATTGATAATGGTTGTGTCTTTCCATTGTAAAGGACATATGAGTTTTTTAAAAGTTATTAATATATGTAATAAGTGTCTTTCTATAATAAGAGTGTTTTTTTGTAATGATGTGTCTCTTCAAAATATATTGTAATGATACCATTTCAAAATAACTGTCTATAATTTGAAAAATTCATAAATAGTTTTGGAAAACTATAAATAATCCATATCCATGAATATTAAAAGTTGTGCGCAGTTATCTGGTTACAGATTCTTAGATGATACTCAAAATAAACATTGTCAGTAAAGAATTGTAGAATGGGTCATTCATGTTTGGCTAACAAAAAATCTTATATGAAATAATGAAGTTATTAATCTTTGTTTTTTCTACTAGATGAAAAGATTTGATTTTTATTTCTTACAAATTTTGCATTTATGAGCATGTATGTTCCATAGACACATGATTCACATCCTAAATATTCCACTTGGGTTATATAAGATTAAGAATGTTTGACCATGTCAAAAGAAGCCAGTAAATTTTGGTAACATAGTAGTTTTAGAGATGGTTGACATTTAGACACTTTTATTTGAGTGGTGTATTTCATTTACAAAACCATCAAGTTGGTACTTAGGGGTGGGACGGATCCGGATATCCAGGATATTCGAGATACCCGGATCCGGATCCGGATCCGTCGGATCCGTGATTTTAGGATCCGGATCCGGATCCGTGTCTTCCGGATATCCGGGTACCGGATACCCGTCTAGATATCATGATATCCGCGGGTATCCGGATTCGGATCCGGATCCGTCAAAATAATTAAAAAAAAAAATATTTTTAAAATACAAAAAATCTATAAATATTACATAAATTAAATATTTTACAAAATTTATAAATATATTTATGCATATAATATTATTAAAATTAAAATATAATATTATAAGACTAATTTTATGTATAAATATTAATAAATAAACTATAATTATTAATAATATTTTAAATTTAATATATTTAAAACAACGGATCCGGATCCGGATATCCGGACCTAAAAATCCAGATATCCGGATTCGGATCCGGATTCGGCGGATCCGACATTTTACTATCCGGATTCGGATCCGGGCTCCCCGGATATCCTATTTTCGGAGCGGATCCGGATCGGATCTCGGATCGGATCCGGATCTCGCATAATAATTCCAGCCCTTGAGCGTGTGTCTCTTTCTATGAGTGTATTTTTCTCATTCTCTTGGTTTGTTTCATATTAGTGACATCAATAAGCATGATTAACAATTTAACTAATCAAATTTTCACAAATTAATTTTAATAAAAGCATGAAAAAAAAACTAACACAACTCTATGTTTCAAACTATAACTTATAGTATTTTTCATTTATAAGATTCAGTCCTAACTATAACTATGTGTTTCCTAAATCTAAACATTCTAACTATACCATGTAATCATTTTTGACTATTACATGGTTTCAAACAAATCATGAATGAATATGTTACCCAATAAGATATCTTAACTTTATAAATTTATTAAATGATTCGATTTGAATGTGTTTGCTTATTTAATGAGTTTAAAATATATTAAATTATATTCAAGATTTCAAAATAACTTACTTAACTAAGAGATAGATCCTAATTGATATTGATATATTCATATTTTAATTATAAACAAAACCTGTAGACAAACATAAATTCTTATTTTCTTAGTATTATATGAGAAAATATAATGACATACAATTTACGTTTGTGACATGAGATATTTCTTGAAAGAAAAATATACATACTTATATAGAATTATAAATTGTAGCATTATTATTTTCAACTTAGCTAAACGGATATAAAATGTATGTCTTATTCGGTATTGACATATTTGTAAATTTACTGCAATCAAACCTATAAACAAAATATAGATTTTTAGTAATAGTTGTATGCAAAATAATTTTATAATCAATGTATTTTCTCAAAATCAATTGTAAATAGTTTTTACAAAAGATCATTTTATAAAACATGACATAATTATTTTTATAAAATGAGTTCCGTGCGATATCGCACGGGTTTCTTACCTAGTACTCCTTATAGTAATCTCTAAAAAATGATATAACTAACTAGGAACAGTGTCCCACATAGGATGTTAGAAAACAATATGACAATAGTCCATATAAAAAGCTAGAAAGAATCATAAATAATGTAACTTACTTTGTAGGCTCTTGTTACTGGGAGCGGAAGCTAAAAAACGCCATATGATTTCTTCAACCATATTCAGAGATCATTAGAAAAAGACTTCAAAACTGTTGTTGAAATCAGGTTTGGATCTATCTACTTGTTACTTTTTCTAACCTCAGAAAAATCTAACTTGAAAATGAAATTTGTCTGAGTCTTGGGTAACTTTATGCAGCCCGGTTATCTGGTTTGTAACCGTGCTATTCCTCTTGACCAACTCAGATGGTAACACTAATTGCTTACCTCTCAAACACACAATATCTCTGCACCAAAAAACTGACATCGGTTTTCATTTAAATCAGGAATACATTCTTACCTCTGGTTACCATTCATTCCTCTGATTGTAAGTCCAACAAACTATTGAACCGATAGACCGTTTCTCACTTACGGCCTTTCTTCTAAACAAAATGAATGTATATATCTTGCAGGTGGTTCTAATAGTTGGAACAAAACTTCAAGTCATTATAACCAAATTGGGTCTAAGAATCCAAGAGAAAGGCGATGTGGTAAGAGGCGCCCCTCTGGTTCAGCCTGGTGATGATCTCTTCTGGTTTGACAAACCTAGCTTCATGCTTTTACTCATCCATTTGGTTCTTTTCACGGTACGTTTCAGTATCCAGGTTAATCCTCTTTCAGTTTTTGATTTTGAACCTATTGAGTACTAAAAACCCTTAACTTTGCAGAATGCATTTCAACTTGCTTTCTTTGCATGGAGTTCTGTAAGAGATTCATTTCACTTTTTTCCAAAAAAATTTGAGGCCATACTGTTTCTTATATCATTAATTTTTGGTATCTGCAGTATGAATTCGGTTTCAGTAATTGTTTCCATAAAGAACCTCAAAATATTACCATTAGAATTGTAGTTGGGTAAGCTAAACATTAACTTGACTATTGATTGTGGGAATACGCGGGAAATAACGTTATTTAACTGACAAAAATCACAAACATGCAGACTCATTGTACAGATACTTTGCAGCTATGTGACTCTTCCAGTCTATGCTCTTGTCATTCAGGTAATAAACAACATAATTTTCAGTGAGATCAATACATGATGATACTTAGTTTTTTTTTTCAGACATTGTGTTTGATGAAATGTGTGTAGATGGGTACTAGGATGAAGCCAACGGTATTTAACAAAAGAGTATCCAAAATGCTAAATAAGTGGCATCACAAAGCACAGGAGGAGACAAAACACGGAAGACACTCTGAATCAAACACACCAACTCATGACTCATCTCCGATCCATCTCCTTCACAATTCCAACAACCGAAGCGTTGAAAGTTTTCCTAATCCTTCTTCTAGCCACTCTGATCATCTTGACCACCACCAGTTTTATGATCCTGAGTCTCAACACCAAGCAGCTGAATCTTCCACACATCGTTCTACTTCACATGAAAGTGCATCCATTGAACTACCTACTATACGACCAGCAAACCCTTAAGAGATGTGGGTTCTTGATTTGCATATTTTAATGTCGTACAATTGTTATATTACATTACACTTTTACATTACTACATGTTTGAGACCCTAACCATTAAAGATGGAATGATGTATCCTCTGGCCATTCTTACAAGGGTTTCTCTAATAAACCTATGTTTTGTTTCTGAGGGTTCTAACGTCCTGAGACATCGGTGATGGTGACATCGTTGATAGAGGCTTTAGGGTCACTGTTCTCAGAGGACTCAGCATCTGTAGCAGGAACGTTCCTTGATATAAAAGCTGGCTGTTTCGGCTCTGGAATGTCTACAATCTCGCTGCTGAGCATTGAACACATTGTAGCAACACTTGGCCTATCATTAGCAGATTCTTGTACACACAAAAGCGCAATGTGTGCGCATTTCTTTATTTCTTTCTCAAATACTTGGTCAAAGATCACAGGATCTACCAGTTCAGCAATCTCCCCTTCGTTCCAGATTGACCAAGCCTATAAAAAAACAGAGAAGCTCAGAATAGTCTCAAGAGAGTTATCAAACATAGTAGAGTTAAGAGAGACTTACAGAAGCCAAAAGAGTTGAATTTGAGTTTCTTCGTCCACTGACAATCTCTAAGAGTATCACTCCTAAGCTGAAAACATCAGACTTCTCTGAGAACAGTCCTCCCATGGCATATTCTGGTGACATATAGCCGCTGCAGGATAGATATACCGGTTTATTCCCTGGGAATAACGTGTAACATATAGTATGGATGCAGTAACTTACTATGTTCCGACGACCCTTCTTGTGTTTGCTTCATCTTTATTCCCTGGGAAAATCCTAGCCAAACCGAAATCAGATATCTTGGGAATCAGATTCTCATCTAACAAGATGTTGCTAGCTTTTAGATCTCTGTGAATGATTCTCAGCCTAGAATCTCTGTGAAGGTACAGAAGACCTCTACATATTCCATTGATTATGCTAAACCGCGTCTCCCAAGCAAGAAGTTTGGCCTTTACCGGGTCTGAACAACACAGTAACTTCTGTTAACTAGAGCTGGCGTTAACATTGGAACAGAGTTTTGAAAACAGAAGATAGTAAACACTTACTAAATATATAATAGTCTAAGCTTTTCTTGGGCATGAACTCATAGACTAACATCCTTTCATCTCCTGCGATGCAGCAACCAAGTAACTTCACCAGATTCCTATGTTGCAACTTAGAAATCACAACCACTTCATTAACAAGCTCCTCAAGCCCTTGTCCTGATGCTCTTGACAGTCTTTTCACTGCAATCTCCTGACCTTCTTGCAACTTCCCCTGCAACAAAATTGGAGTAGACATAAACTCTTGTCGCCATAACTCTTTAGGTTAAAAAGATATACTTGCTTTGTAAACAGGACCAAAGCCGCCTTGTCCGAGCTTATTCCTAAGAGAGAAGTTATTGGTTGCTGCAGCCAACACTTGAAACTCAAACAAGGGTAGCTCTTTCAACTTTGCTTTATCACCACCAGCTAAAGCTTCTACTCTGTTGAAAATCTGCTCAGCGTCTCTTCCTTTCTTTCTTGCTGAGAACCAATCCAAGATGTTATTAAAAACCAAAATGTCCAATGCTCACAAGAAGAAAACATAGTACCTCTTCTCTTCATGACAAGCCGTCGCACCAAGAGACCACAAGCTGCCACAACAAGTATACCTCCAGCCAACGATGAACCAATTATAACCGGTCTTCTGTCCGGAGTTTCTAGAAAAGAATTGGCAAGAAGTAACAAAATCAGTAAAGCTGCAATGTTAAGAGTTATGGAATAATAATAACTTAACTGATCTCTGAATGTGCAAGACGGATATAAAGATCCATTCCACCAGCAGGCAGCTCCTGCGAATCAACTAAGCTTCCATTCCATATCATGCAACCATAACCTAACCCATGAGCACAAGCTATACAAGAACACGTCTGCAAACAAGTCCTCAAGCAATCTGGCTCACTAGCTTCAGATCTTATTGCAAAGTCAGGCAGCTTCATTCTCCTCAGCCTTGTAAACCCATCAGCACTCCCGTTATTGTTCTGTCTCTCACACTGCAAAGGTGTCCTTCTTATGCATCCACCACTCCAGTTTCCATTGTTCCACTCTATGAGTCTCCTTGGCCTAAACCCTTTGATGCAAGAACACGGCGGGGTCTTCCGTGGGTTGCACGTAGTGAATGGACCACATCTTCTGTAGATATCACACTCGCTTGCTGGAACTTGTAACCCCACTGTCCAGTTTCTCCTAGCTTCACTCCAGTCCCTCCTGATCACGGATCCTCTGTAGTCCATGTATAAGTATCTCAACGTGGAGTCGTTAGCATATGACATGGTGACTGATCCATTGGTGTCATCATTAACTGTGAATCTGAAAAGAAAGATGACTCCTGGATCCACATCTGGTAAACCATTAAACATCTGGCCGTTCCAGGGACCACTTCGCCACACAGTAGCGTTGTTATTATCCTTGTTCATGATGAAGAGCTCTGGATACGCAGCGAGAACGAGTGCAGCGGTGTAGCTCCCTGGAGAAGGATCTGAAGGGCTTTTCCATGAAGTTATCGTGATGTTCTCTCCTGCGGTTCTTGCGTTTGTCCCGACAACCATGTTCGGCAACCAAGAATCAGTAGGGTGCCTGAAACTCTCCCAGAGAGTCGTTTCGCTGTTGTCATCTTTCAGCACGAGGTTCCCTGTATCCAAAACCTCAGCGACAGTAGAGTTGGCACGTGGGGCTTGAGTTGAGATGTTAGTTGACCATAGGACACGCCTCTGACCATCTGTAACCACGAGGTTTCCGTCTTCTGATACAGAGATAACTCCAGAGGAGTCGTTGATGGGCTTGTCTTTGTTAGCAACCCATATCACAGTTTGTACGGGAATGTTGCTGTACCATATACCAGCGTACCGACTTGTGGAATTAACAGGAGCGAAGAAACCGAACCTGAACGTGCCAAGGCTGGAGACGATCGTGTCAGAGTCACTGAGGTTGCCGGAAAAGAAAGATCTTTCCTGAGCGAGACAGACACTTGAGAGGAAGCAAGAGAGTGTAAGAGCAAGAACAATCATGCTCTCATGAAGTCCCATAGCTATTTTGGATATAGAGCTTTGCTTTTTCTCAGTATCTTTACTAAAACGGAACCAAACAAAACAGAGCTAAATATGGAAAGATTCTAGTATTGAATGTAGCATTTAAAGAAGCATAGAGTTTTGAGTTAAATGACGCAGTGATGGTGTGTGATGAGCATTAAATTCTCAGGAGACAAGTCCAAAATGTTGTTGTTATGATGAAGGGGTCAAGTCAAGTGGCACTATTCTAATTCTAAAGATAATGCTAGATGCATCATTATACCATCTTTTTTTTTTTTTCTGTTAACAGCGGTCTTCGTACGTTTGACTGACCATATTGGCACATATTTTACGTCTTTTTCACCTGTGGGAGTCATTTCATCTTCTTTTAGTAATCAACTAAACGTCACTGCCTGTTAGGTGTCAATCAATGAGACGCTAATGTCTGCTTTGTTGTTAATAATTCACTATGTAATTACTTATCATCTTATTGATTGACAATGTCTGCTCTGTTGGAAACGCCAAATTTATATATGAATTTTTTAAAATTTTGGTGGTGCCAAGTTCATGGAGCTAAGGCTCTTTTCAAAAAAAAAAAAAAAGTTCATGGGTAGCTCTAATTCTATTGGTTGCGCCAAATTTGGATTAGTTTGGATCCGGTTCTCTACTGATAAGGCTTATTGAAAATTGGTTTAGTAACTGATTTAATCAATAGTTCGGTTCGTTCCGGTTCTTCCTGCAACCTTCGTTTCTCTGAGTTCGTTTGAGCACAAGGACAAAGTTCCTAAAAATTTCACATGATAGTAGCATATCATTGCTAAACAACGTAACTCCATATATCAAAGGACCAAATCTAAGTATTAGAGAACAGTTTGTGTTCTGCAGGTTTGAACGTGAGTTTGTGTTCTGTAGGTTTGAACGTTACTGCAATGGCTTTGGAGGAGTTTTACTTTTTGGACAAGGAACACCTAAAAACTTTGTTGAAATGCAGATTTACATTCGTGAAAATAGGTACACACAGAAACTCTCTTTGATTGGCTGTTACTATTTATTTTTCACCACAATAAAAAACTGAAAATCTTGTGTGCAGTACTTAGTCAAACATTCCTATGTATTGTTGTATTCATTTGTTTTTCTTTTCTTTTTTTTTGTATTGTTGTATTGTTACTATTTATTTTTCACCACAATAAAAAATTGAAAATCTTGTGTACAGTAGTTAGTCAAACATTCCTATGTATTGTTGTATTCATTTGAATTTTGGTTGATCACTTGTAGTTAATTAACTGGTTACCGTCGTTCATCATTGAAAAATAAGTGATCAGATGATCATTGACTGGGTCTAACTCCGTACACTCAACGGCAAATTATTATATATACAAACTTCCGTAGCAGTCAAGTAACATACATCATTTTAGGGCTCTGTTTCTCTTTGAAATTTTACCAGTTGAAACATTCAAAGTATACTTTATTCCATTTCTTGACACTTGGATCTTCTTATGCACACATGCGCCACCAATAATTATAAAATATGTAAAAATAAAGTCAACCTAATGTAATATATATAGGCAGCCAGACGCGTATAGCTTCTTTGGTCAATTTTGGATGCTTGAATTAATGTGCAAGTAGTTTGAATATCAAAACATCTATTAGGTTTCATTCATATTCATCTCTGGGGAAGGAAGATCTCTTGCAGACACATATAGTGGAAAGATGAGTACTCTTTACTTTCCATGCTTGCTTTTGTTAACCTTGTTCTGGACTTATAGCTTTGCAGATATAACCACATCTAATCCTTTGTCCATAAGACAAACTCTGAGCTCTCCTGATGGATCCTTTGAGCTAGGATTCTTCACTCCTAACACCTCTCAAAACCGTCAATATCTTGGAATCTGGTTCAAGAGAGTCACTCCTCGTGTCTACGTTTGGGTAGCTAACAGAGAAACTCCAGTAACGAGCCTCACTGCAAATCTCACAATCAGCAGTAATGGAACTCTCATCTTGCTCGATGAGAAACAAGCACTTCTCTGGTCATCTGGAGAAGAAGCTCTCACATCTAATGAATGTCATTCTGAGCTTTTGAACTCTGGAAACCTTGTGGTCGTAGATAACGTTACAGGAACATATCTATGGCAGAGCTTTGACCATCTCACAGATACTATGCTTCCTCTATCTTCTCTTATGTATGATCTACCTAGCAACACGAGGCGTGTGTTGACTTCTTGGACAAGTAACACGGATCCATCTCCTGGCGAGTTTCTAGCAGAGCTTACTCCTGAAGTTCCACCTCAGGGACTTGTATGGAAAGGCTCATCACCTTATTGGAGAAGCGGCCCTTGGGCGGAGACAAGGTTCTCAGGGATACCAGAGATGGATGAAACTTATGTGAATCCATTAACAATGGTCCAAGATGTGGTGAACGGCACAGGAGTTTTGACTTTTTGTGCGTTGAGAAACTTTGATGTGTCATACATAAAGCTAACACCAGATGGATCGCTGGATATTCACCGGAGTAACGGTGGCACCACTGGTTGGATTAAGCATTTTGAAGGTCCTCGAAGCCCATGTGATCTATACGGTACATGTGGACCTAATGGTTTATGTATCAGATCCATTAGTAGTAATCCAACGTGTGAATGCTTGAAAGGGTTTGTGCCAAAGTCTGATGATGAGTGGAACAGTGGGAACTGGAGTCGTGGGTGTGTGAGACGAACAGAGTTATCATCATGTCAGCTGGGAAAAGATACATCAGATGGATTCTACCGTGTTGCTAATATGAAGCCTCCGGATTCTTATGAGTTGGTAAGCTTTGGTGATGCTGAAGAGTGTCGTCAAGGATGTCTTAGAAACTGTTCTTGCTTGGCCTTTTCCTATATCAATGGAGTTGGATGCTTGGTGTGGAACAAGGAGCTCTTGGACATGGTTCAGTTTAGTGAAGAAGGAGAGTTTCTTTTCATACGTCTTGCACGTTCTGAGTTAGGTAAGGCTTATAGACATCACGAATCACATTTCTTCTGTTTATTTTTCTCAATAGCAATATGGTTTACAGTTTAGTTTCTTGGTGATTCTCTCAGCTAGAAGCAAGCGAATGAAGATAATCATTGTTAGTGCTATCAGTCTCTGCATGTTTATAGTCTTGGGGCTTGCAGCATTTTGGACTTGGAGATACAGACTGAAACAAAATGGTGAGACTCCAAAACTTTAATCAAAAGAGTCTACTCTTTTGTTGTCCATTCATTTGTTTTCTTGAAGCTCCTCTGTTTCTGAGTTTTGGACCAATCATGAAATGCTAAAAACTTAAGTACTAATGCATGGATGGATACTTGTAATTCACAGGTGAAGCTCGTGTAGCCATGGAGACTTCAGAAGATTCTTTGAAGAGTAGTTTGAAGTTACAAGATGTCTCAGGTTTAAATTACTTTGAGATGCATACCATACAAACTGCAACTGAAAATTTCAGCATCTCAAATAAACTCGGTCAAGGTGGATTCGGAACAGTGTATAAGGTACAGAGAACATCTCTATATTTTCTCTTTTTTTATTACTGTCTTTCTTGTTCCCTAGATGAGACTCTCTCTGTGCTTACAGGGGAAGCTACAAGATGGGAAAGAAATAGCTATAAAACGTCTTTCAAGCAGCTCTGGAGAAGGCACAGAGGAGTTCATGAACGAGTTAAAACTCATCTCAAAACTACAACACAGAAACTTGGTTAGGCTTTTAGGATATTGCATTGAAGGTGAAGAGAAGCTATTGGTTTATGAGTTCATGGTGAACAAAAGCCTTGATACTTTTCTCTTTGGTGAGCCTTTACTTCTTCATGTGCATCTGCATTTGTCATTGTTTCTTCTGTGGCTTACATGATAATCTTATAGATTTGAAGAAGAAGCTGGAGATTGATTGGCCTAAAAGGTTCAACATCATTCAAGGTATTGCTCGTGGACTTGTTTATCTCCACCGTGACTCATTTCTCAGAGTTGTACACCGCGATCTCAAGGCCAGCAACATTCTCTTGGACGAGAAGATGAATCCAAAGATATCAGATTTTGGATTGGCGAGGATGTTTCAAGGAACTCAGAATCAAGACAACACTGGCAGAGTGTTTGGAACTTTGTAAGAATCACTCCTCTCGTCCCATGTTGAAATCAAAGTTTCACTTCTTTTTATTCTCAAATCATTATGTATCGGAACAGAGGATACATGTCTCCTGAGTATGCATGGACAGGAACATTCTCTGAGAAGTCTGACATTTATAGCTTTGGAGTTTTGATGCTGGAGATTATCAGTGGAAAAGAGATATCAAGCTTTAGCTATGGAAAAGAAAATAAGAACCTTCTTGCACACGTAAGTAACACAGTTACAATCTCATTACAATCAAGTTGAGACAAATCTTGGTTTCTTGATGGTTATGGTTTTGTCTTTGTAACAGGCATGGGAATCATGGAGTGTAACGGGAGGAGTAGAACTACTGGATCAAGACATTGGTGATTCTGAGTTAGATTCAGTTGAAGCAGTGATGAGATGTGTTCAGATAAGTTTGTTATGTGTTCAGCACCAAGCAATGGACAGACCAAACATCAAACAAGTTGTGACAATGCTAACATCTACAATGGATCTTCCAAAGCCTAAGCAACCAATGTTTGTTTTGGATACCAGTGACGAGGATTCTCGGTCTCATAAGTCTAATGATGATAAGGATTTGTTCTCTGATGATGAAAACAATCCGGTTCAGGAGTAACCGGAATCCCCTAATTAAGTATTGAACCGATTCCTACGATGGAAATTCGTACATGATTAGGTTATGAAAAAAACTGTGGATGATCTTTATTCATGTAAAGTTCTGTGATAAATTTTAGAAAGTTCATTACATATGAAAACTAGTTTCCATTGTTTTATTTGTGTTTTCTGTATTTGAATAATTTTATTTAACATATAATATTAGAGATTTTGAGGTGTTTAAAGCAGCCTCTGAAACCTATTGTTCATAGAGGTGTTATTAATAATTACGTATACCAATAAGAGTTTCCGATAAATATCGATGGGGCGTCCAGCTCTTCACAGTTTTTTAAAAGGTCAAACAAATATCTTAGTTAAAATGTCGACGGGACGTCTAGCTTATCACGTTTTCAGCGTTATTAAAATGCTCGCACTATAAATTTATTGAACTTTATAACGTTTTTTTAAAATTTAACAGCTTTTACTTAAAAAAAAGTTAGAAACAGTTGATATGAGACGTTAAATTGAAAGCCTAGTTTGTATATATATGGTTATTATGGTGTATAAGTTTTTGTAATTTACAGCATTCAATACATTTTTACAAAGAGTCACCGAAAATATTTATCAAAATCTGTTCTAGATAATTGTTTATATCGTAATTGATTTATGGTGTATAAGTTTTATAATCACCATATGGTGTTATGGTGTATAAGTTTTTGTAATTTACAGCATTCAATTCATTTGCAACTATTTACATTTACAGAAAACTATATTTAATATGAATAAGATTTCGTAATTGTTTTTAGTTTAATTCCGAATAAATAGAATATTCTTAGAAAATTTTAAGACTTTTATAAGATAAGGAATATCGTTGCAATTTTTCAAATTTACTCGTCGTAAAAATCTATACATCTCTAAAGCCTCCGCTCAAAATACCTTTTAATATATAAGAACTACTTGTGGTATATTTTAAAATAGTATTTGATGTTTGTGTAACATTTTTCAGTTGAAATCATTACAAAAATATCTTGTGGTCCCATATGCAACGATAACTTACAGAGTGATGCACTAATAGTGACAGTTTTTACCATAAAATGACGTCTACTCCCTAAGCCCGAAATGACCTACCTCTAACCCTAAACGACCTCTAACCTCTAAGAATCCAGTGACTGACACGTGGCTTTTGATGAATAAGAAGAAGGACGTGGTTCAGAGAGATCTGATGGAAATAAGGCTAGGGAAAAAATAATAGAGAGACCGAAAGATTCAACAGAGATTTCCTTAGACTTGTTTTCTAATACATTTTTTTTTTGTCAATAACATATTAGATGTTTCACAAGATAAAAGCTTAATTACGTACTATAATTATTTAGGGGGACTTCTCTTCGACATCCCTGCCGAGACCCATGTCTAACTTCATCTTTTTCATCTCCTTCTTTGCTTTTTCAACTTCTTCCTTCGTTGGCTTATGCTTGTCATTCTCTACAAACAGAGACAAAAACATGCATCAGAAAAGAAAAATAACTAAAAAGGCATAAAAGAATTAAAAGGAATTAAAAGTAGTAACCTTTCTTCTTCCCTTCGGCAGGGCTAGGGTTAGCGTTCTTCTTCTTCGCCTGGATAGAGCTCTCGATAGTATTCATTTTTTGTTCTTGTAATGTCGTAATAAGAGTACTAGAGAAGAATGAACCTTATTTATAGGAAAAACTTACCGCCATATAGTGTGAAATGATTATTCTTGTAGCCCCTACTTTGTGACAGTTTTATCGAGTTTTTACATATAAAGAACCTGCATATAAAGTTTTAATTTTGATTCTAGCCGGGTTTTGCATGATGCCAAATCAATTAATTTGATTCCAAATATTCTATATATAAATCTTCATTAGAAAATTGTGGTAGCATTTGGTTCCGTTTTCATTCATTTTATCTAAAAGTAAAACCCACTAAATTTATCCAAAATTACATAAAACAAACCAAACTGAACATTGTCTATATGTACTTTAAATTTGCCATCCAAATATCTTAGTTGTTGATCATATCAAGTTGTCTTTAAATATGACACTTTTGAGAATCACAAGCGTGCAAAGTTCAATTTGGTTCAGTTTTTTTAGTTCTTGTATAATTAAAATTTTGAAACATTTCTGAATAAATTTTTTTTAGAAAACCTGTGCAATGTTCAGAAAAGTACATGATCCGATTTAGGTAAAGTAAGATGTGATGACAAATTTTTCTTGGTTGGCAAAACCTAGTAGATAGTAAATTTATGATAATTAACATTTTAGTTGTATATATTTTCTGTATTTGGATAATTTTTTATTTAACATTATCTACAGTAAAACCTCTATAAATTAATACTTGATAAATTAATAATCTCTATAAATTAATAAATCTTTCTGGTTCAAAATTTGACACAAATTAATAAAATAATAAGATCATATTTTTTAGAAAATTCTATGTAAATATATGGTCCCCTTAAAATCATAAATTAATAATTTATATTTATACATATTTTATGTAAGTAAGAACCTATTATTATATTGTTTGATTTATGTTTTCAATGGAGTTATCTTTATTTCTTAACACTTTTTATTATATTTTTGATGAGATTTAGTAATACTATATCTAAAACCACATTTCATTTCTATACAATATATATTATATACATCAACTCATAAAATAAAGTAAATTTAAATGTCAAATTTCATAAAATAACAATTAATATCTATAAACTAAAAATCAAATATTTTTCTTATCTTAGAATAAATATATCTTAAAATAAGAAATACAAATAAAGAAACATTTGTAAATTAATATCTCTATAAATTAATAAAATTTCAAAGTCCCAACATTATTAATTTATAGAGGTTTTACTGTAATTAGATTATTGAGATATTTGGCTGTTTTAAAAATTAGGGTCCGAACAATCCAGAACCACAATCAACTGATTTAAAACAGAGTCAAAAATTTACAGGTCATCTATATGTGTGCAAATTTCTAAGAACCAAAGACATATATCCGATGGGAACCTATCTGAATCCACAATCTCGAACGTCCAGGACAAGCATGCGAATTCCGGCTTAGTTAATTTTTGAGTTCACAAGTATCAAATATTTTTTTAGTATCAATTTTTTTAAAAAAAATTGGGAATAATCAAATTTCAAGAAAACTATGAAAAATTCGTTTCAGAATAAGATCGAGTGCATGATCTGATTCGGGTAAAGTCCATGATAAATTCTTAAGAAGACTTATCTAATGAAAACTTTCATTTAGGTTAGAGAATGAATATTTTGGTGGACGAGATCCAACAGAAAGTAAGTTTATGATAATTAAAATTTGTTTTTTATTTTGAATTTTAAATGATTTATATTTAAAATATAATTAGAGTTTTCAAGGTTTCTAAGTTTTTTATAAGCAACCTATTTGTTTATAGGGATGCATATATTTTTCATAAATACTTTACTATGTTGGGGGCATGTCCAGCTCATCTTGCTACCCAAATCAGCTTCTTATAGAAATGCTTCAAATATGATATAACTTTTTTTTTTGTAAACTTCAAATATAATATAACTTTATAATGTATTTTGAGAAAGTTTGGTTTCGGGATAATTAAATGTGGTGGTATATCCTTTCGTAACATTGTGTGAATGAGAAGAAGAATATTAATGGTAAGTGACAAAAAAAAAAGAATATTAATGGTCAAAATATATATGTAAAATACTCAAATATATGTATGAGAAGAAGAAGAAGTGTTGACAAAAAAAAAATGTATGAGAAGAAGAATATGAATGCAAACAAAAATCATTTTCTCATAGGAGAATCTCCGGTGGGCCCACCTGTAACGCTAACCCTATAACTTGTAGCAGCGACACTTTTTCTCCCTTTTTAATTGTCAAATTAAATAAACCGAGGTTTTTTTTCCATCGAAACCGGGTATTCATAAAGTTCTAATACAGTTTGGCTATTTTAGAAAACCTGTGAAAAATTGGGTTCAGAAAAGTGGGTTATCCAAGTAAAGTTTATTACAAAATTTTATCTTACATAAAAAAATGACGATTCTTTCGTGGTTGACAAAATCTAGTACATAAAAAAATTACAATGTTAATAATTTACTAGACATTGTAAATTTTTATTTTGTAAATGTATTCAATTTGATATATCGCAAATATTTTAAATATATTCTTTATATTTTAGTATTATAGAACTCTATAATATTATTAATTACATTTTATTTTATAGTAATTTTTTATATTTTTATTTTATTATAAATTATTTTATCCGCATCTACAAACTTCTACAACCAAAGCAATTACATCAATAAGACTTTTAAAACCAAATCAAAATTTTTACAAGTATTTATGTGTGTGAATTTTTAAGAACCAAAAAACTTATATTCGAATGCGAATGAACCGATCTGAATGCACACACTCAAATTCATAGGAATGAAAATCCCGGATTAGTTCAAATTTTGAGTTCATGAATATTAAAATTATAAATTTGTGAAGAATCAGATATTAATCTGTACAAAATTTGGTTCAGAAGAAATCATGGGCATGATCTGATTTCGTATAAAATCCGTGATGAATTCTAGTTGCGTAAAATCATGTTTTCAACATTTACTTCAGCTTACTTTCAAGCATCTCTAAATAATTGAATATAAACGAAATATGTTTGTTAATGAACTGTTTCACGTTCAAATAAACTATTATGTGTTCACCTTAGATTAATGCTTGGTTAATTTCACGTCAAAGAAAAATTTGTTAAAGAAAATTGCATAAAATGTGAGAGTCTACTTAAATGCACATACAATATTGTTTTATATATAAAGATATTTTAGGAAATTATTATTGGAATATTCCTAATGAAATTGATATTAATGAAACAATGTTTGCTTAATTTAATATATAACATAACAAATTTTGTTTTGGCTGATAATTACACACAAATAACGAAATACTCTACTACCAAGTAAGGCATATATAGTTTTCAGCCTACTTACGCTAAACATACAGGTATATGCATGTAAAGTTTTATTTATAAATTGTTGATTAAAAATCAGGTTTTAAACATCAACTTCAGCCTACTTACAAACAGCTCTTAAATAATTTAATAGATAGGAAATAATTCTTTTAGGAAATATATTTGTTAATGAATGGTACATCACGTTTAATCTAAAATATTCCGTGTTCATCTTACTTAATGCTTGATTGATTTAATGTCACAGAAAATCTGTTAAAGAAAATTGCATAAGATGTGAAAGTCTACTTAAATATGCACATACGATTTCTTTTTTTTTTAAATGATGATTATAATATAATCTCCTAAGTACAAGTGTAGAGATTTTAATTAATGCCACACGATTTGGTCAATATTTTGGATCATAAACACCCTTAATGAAATATTAATTTTGTATTAAAATATCAATGGCATGAATATAAACACATGAAGAAATGTTATTAATTGTCAAAAGCGTCCATAATCGAACAACTATTACAAAAAGGAGAAAAATAAGCGTCAAAAGGAAAAAAAAAAAGGAAAACTAAATTTAAAAAATATGAAATAAAGGAAACTATTAATTTTTCGAGGTTGCACCCAGTCCTGGTTGCACCCCTATATATACATATTAATTCAGAAACCCTAAATCGCTGCAATAACTTTATCTCCAAGATTGAGCTACAATGTGTTTGTCTACGGAGACACCGAAGCTTCCTATGCAATTGGTGACGGATGAGATTCTCACGAGATTGCCTGCTAAATCACTGATGAGATTCAAGTGCGTTTCAAAGCTCTGGTTATCGCTCATCCGCTCACGTTACTTCTGCAACCGTTTCTCAAAGGTCCCATCCCCTCGTCTTTACATGAGTTTATGGGATCAAGCCACCATTGGTGACAATGAAACATACACATTGGCTCCTCTAGACACTAGGCCTTCAACGTCCACCTTTGTTGTTGACGACAATCTGCCTGACCCAGCGATTGGAGGTTACATCTTGCAAAATCTTGGTGGATTCATGATCTACGTCTATAACAGAGAGCCCCATATCTATAACCCTGCCACTGGACAATTGGCAGGCTTCCCCTTAAGAAGTTCGGACCACATCGTCGTACCTCCAGGAGGAGAAAAAACCGTCGCCTATTATTTCGGATACGACCCACTTAGCCACAAGTACAAAGCGGTCTCCTTGATTAGCGTATTCTTAGAAGAAACTAAGCAAGTCATAAGTTCAGTGAATTATGTCTTTAGCCAAAAAAACAAACTAGGTTATTGGAACAAGGCTGCTCTAACTCCAACGGACTTTTGTCCTCACATGCCTTCCAAAGGAGGAATCTCTATCGATGGGGTTATTTATTACTTGGCTTTGGTGGACAGAGATCGATTTGTGGTTGTTAGTTTCGACATTAGATCCGAAGAGTTCAACATGATCCAAGTACCCAAGCTGCATGAAGTTGCCCCGGTAGATACCCCAGATCTGACTCTTTTGGAGCATGGTGGAAAAGCAACTCTATGTGACCCAACCAATCTTAGAGACAATGGTGTCTTGGCTTTATGGACTGTGGAAGATGTCGGGAGCAAGAAATGGTCGTGCAAGAGTTTGGTTTTGAAGCCTTCTCAGCTGCCTTTAGTCGACAGCATTACATTCAGGGTAAAAGGTACAACTCAAAACGGCAAGGTTCTCCTCATACCAAAGGATTTTATTTCTCCTTTTCACATTCTCTCGTATGATGTGCAAAACAATGATATGAGAAAGATTGAGATCAAAGGTATACCGGACGTCTGGTTTAATATGGGAGAAGAAGCTGACCTACATTTTGACGTGATGTTTATGGACCAGAGTGAGAGCCTAATCTATACCGATTTCCTGTCCTGTTTTGACTGGGGAGATGGAGCATGAAAGATGGAAGAAATCCCAAGAACATCAGAGATTTTAGAAATTAAAGTTGGTTTAGTCCTTCAACTACAGATTTATGCATTTTCTGTATTTATTCTAAAAGAGTATAGTAATAATACCTATTCAAGTTCGGCTGATAATATTTCAGATATCTTTTATATCATCCTACAAATCCTATTATGGTATTTCTTACATTTCGTACGAGGTATTTCTTACATTTCGTACGAGGTACAGATCGGGTTTTTAGTCTTGGATTTAATACGGACTTCAGATTCCAGATTTTATGCATATGTATACTTTAAATAAATAGAAAAGATTATGTAAAGTCTTCACCGAAAATTATCTTGCGCTTTCAATATTATTAATTTAGAATCATTGTTAATTTCTACCGTGGGTACTCTATGGAATATTACTTTGTGCCATTGGACCTATTTTAAAATACAAATCTAATTATATAATTGTAACCAAAGAAAAACTACTTCTACGCCTAATATATTTTTTTGTAACATCACCCTTTAGTTCCTAAATACTAGGACCACTACTTTCAATAGGTAAAAACTATTGAACACCTTTAGTTCCAAAGCCTACTAAGTCTAATAGGTGAAAATATGTCGTTTGGAAGTAATAATATTGATACTATACTTCCATAAATATTATTTTCACTACAAAAATTAATAGGAACTTGGACAATAATATATTATAAAAATATAGAAAGTAAATACATGTTTAAATCAATGTTTAAACATAATCTGGACGTTTGGCCAAACTACATTCCGGTCACTGGATTATTGAATTGATCATGGATGAACCATGATCATTAATTTAACTAATTTATATATATATATATATATAAATATATCAGTATATAAATACAAGAAAACATGTTAAATATAGTAAAGTTGTAAAATCTAATTTTATTATTTTATTTCACATAAAATATAATTTAAACTATATTTTTTAAAAGTTAGAATTATGACATAAAATAAATTAATAAAAAAATATTAAAATGATACTAAGATAATTAATTATTAAATAACTAATTCAAATACTGAAATTACGTTTTATATTTAAAAAAAATAAAAATTTTGATAAAATTGTTAACATATCGTTCACTTATTGATTCAATCTTTAGCTTTTGGTTTTAATGATTTTTATGGATTTTATTAAATTTTTAAGTAATAAATATTTTTAAAATCCAAACAAGTCAGATCACTAGATTTACAGTTCAACTGCGGGTCCAAATTGGATTTAAAGTCGCCGATCTAAATGCAAAAATATTTTTAATATACAAAATTCTTACAAATTAACAAGAAAATTGTAAAATTAATATATGTTATAAACTTTAGAAATAAAATTTAAAAATAATTTATGAAATGCATATAGCACAAGTGTATAGTTATGAAACTTGACATATTTAATATAGTTACCAAAATTTTTACTAACTTAAATCAATATTAAATAAAAATATGATTAAAAACATAAATAAATTAAATTAAATTTTCAAAATAAAATTAAAAATATATATACCCACCTAGAATCTAGTTTTGTAATTATAACCGTATAGAGATGATTGGGACATGAAATAGTGACAGTTTTTTTCTTCTTTTCTTTATGTGGTCAAGGGAATAGCCGAATTATTAAATTGAATCTGGATTTATTTTTAATTTTTTTATCGAATTTAAAGTTTTCAGTCATATAAAAATATAAAGTTTTAATCCGATTTTGTTTCGATTTTACTTAACTCCAAATCAGTTTGATTTCAATTCTTTTATTAAGATTCAGCAAAAAAAATTCATTGTCACTCGATTATGTTTTTATTCATTTACCTAAAATCCATCAAAAAATTTTGAAACTGTGCAAAATCACCAAAAATAAATCTAAACATTGTTTAGACTTTTAATTTGACATCAAAAGATCCATAAAATATATTAGCTATTTTTTTTTGCTTAAACCTATTGATTATATTAAATATTAAGTTCCTCTTCAAAAAAAATCTTTTGAGAAAGTTCAAAGAAAAAAAAACTTTTGAGAATCATGGTTGTTTCATAATTTGGTTGGTGAAACCTAATACGTAGTATATTAATGATAACCGCATTTATTTGTATATTTTGTTTTTCTAATTAACTGCTTCATATAAATTAACTGACCTTTTGATGTAGTTTTGGTTTCGATGTGGTGGCCCGCTGCCTAGTGGGCCTTGTGGTCCAACATTCTTCTTGAAATTCTTTTTTTTTTGGACATTTCTTTTCCAAAAAAAAAATCAATAACGGACCAGGGAAGAAAAATAAACTGTCACTGAAAACTATACTAAAGAAAACCCCCAGAAAAACTATACTAAAGAATCTGTCACTGAAAACTATCTCATTGTGAAATTTCCTTGGATAATAAAAAGTTTGATGTTGAGCAAAAAAAAAAAAGAAACCCCCAGGAAAAAAGCCAATTTGTTATCACAAACTAATCAATTTTCAGAAACCCCCGAATTTTTGTGGGTCAACATATAATGAGAATCTTCCGCAGACGATCACGTGACAGGGTTAAGTGTGGCAAGCTGACTTAAGCATTCCAGCCGGAATTTGACTAGGTTTATGATGTATAAATCAACAGATGTACAAAACCCCAACTGCTTCTAGTGTACATCAATAGAACCTTGGCGTGACCAAAATAATAAATAGAAATAATGAATTTCTTATCATTCTTTGCAACTTACACTATTTAAAAGAAATATTTATCATCTATAATTCTTTAACATTTTTTAACATTTAAAGAATTTTATATTATTATTTATTTTTTTGTCATCAGCATAGAACAAACTCAACTTGACTCGGTAAACCACACCGGTAAGTAATTTCCTTGACAATATTTGAAAAATGATTTGTTTATATGTTATTACCATATTCATTTTCACCATAAAAGATCATTTGGTATTGAGAAATTGTGACATGAGATCACTTAATTATAACATGTATAATTTTTTATGCATATTCATATTTTGACAAAATTTTTTAAATGTGGTAATAATTATTAATTCCTACATCATCCATTAAAGTATATTTATTTATAAAATTTATTTATTAATATTTTGAAATATAATAATAACTAATTTTTATTTATGTTTCTCATTTGGTATATATCTATATATACAATTAAAATTATTTGTAAGTGTGCCTTACAAATATAAAACTAATCAAATAATTTTTTGTTGAAAGTTAGTTGAATGAAATTTTATTTAAATGTAACGTTTCATTATGTAAATTAACAAATTAATTTTTACCAGTTTAACATATTTTAACTAAAACAAACAAAAGCTAAAATTTATTAATATTTATATAAATTTAAATATATAATTTTAAAACTAAGGGATGATATACATATTTAAATAAGTATTCGTCATTATCATATAAATAAAATGTTGTTTTTAAAATAAATGTTCATTATCATATAAATAAAATTTTTTAGCAAATATAATTTTAATTCTATCGAAGTTTAATAAAACAAATTTAAAATAATTAAACCAAATTTCTTCTAGACATTATTTGAGAAGGATCATCACCATATTCATTCTCGTGAAAAGATGACATGACATTGAAAAATTGTGACATAGCATCAGTTAATTATAACATGTATGATATCCTTTAAAAATATTGCAAGGTTTTTTACATTATGTTTTTTGGTTTCAGGATTAGATGTGGGTGGGCCCTGGTTGGCTTTTTGGTCCAACATTCATATTGTTCATTAGAATGTCTCGTTTGGACATTTCCCTTTTCTTTGATGAAATGGACATTTCCCTTTTGCACCTACATAACCTTTATATCAACATAAAAAAATAAACAGTTGTTCTCATTAATATATCTATATTTTGTCAAACATCATTGATGGATTAGGAGTGTTCGATGTGCGAAGCTCAGCCATACTACCGGATATATATAGATTGGTCCGTATGGACCGTTTCAAATTGATCCGCTGCTTCTGCCCACCAGTAAAAGTTGTAAAAACCGGAAAGTTTAGGGATCTTTAGTTATGCTTGTTTCTTGTATTCTAAGTTATCCAGTTTTCGAGAGACATAGATTGTTGATGGATGAAACTGAAAGGGAACGGGTAACATCCTCAGCAGTCGCGCCATTAGAAATTCCCTTGTTCTCGATAAAAAAAAAAACAAGAAATTCCTTGTGAAACCAATCAAGAACAGAGTCCTGGACTCCTTGTACTTTGGCTAAACCGCCTTTCTCCCTTACGTGTGTACGTATTCTTCATAGCTTTTCGGTATGGTCTCACCTCCTCCGTGAATGCTTCTACGGTTTCACATTCTCGACCACCTGAATTTGAACAGAGATATATGTATGAAACTAAATGAATAGAAACAATCACATTCACAATAGCTTTCTTGTTGGAAAAGTTACTCACCTCTTCCGCAATCTTGCCGGCTTTGACGTATGATTTCCGGACACGAACTGGTCAATGTTTTTGTAATTCTAGGCTTCTTAGCTTTTCTAATATACTTTAGATTACAACTTCGTATGGTATTTTAAATTTAAACATTTGTAGATCACACAAACATGATGTAAAATAAAAGAAGAGAAATTTTTTGACACATTGCTGGGGTCACTGTCTAAGTTGTTACTAATTCATCCACTTAAGTACATGTTTTAGAATCAATATGCATCGTACAGAGAAACAACCAAGAAGCAGAAATGATACTATACACAAGAATCGACATGGCAACAAAGTGCTTTTTATTTAATTCCACACAGTAAACATAATGAGAAGCCAAAAAGAGAGAGATAGAGATTTGAAGTTTGAGGGCAAGATAAAAGTAACTAGCAGAGCATGCCCAATAATACAGTCACAAGAAATGATTTGTTTATGACATGGGTTAAGACAACCAACGGGATTAAAAACACCAAATAATTAATCATCTCGTGTTCGCCAAGTAAGACTAGCTTCTCTGAATACTAAATTTATTTGCAAGGAAAGGTTTAAGGTTTTTAGCAAAAAAAGAAAAGGAAAGGTTTAAGGTTAAATCTCTAATTATATTATTAATTGTCAGCAGCGTCCATAATCGAACAACTATTACCAAAAAAAAAAAGAGAAAAGGGAAATTAATAATATGAGGAAAACTAACTACTGAAAATATGAAAAGATAGAGGAAATGGAAACTTTTAAAGTCTCAAGCGGCTGCACCCCTATATATACATATGCATATTAATTTCCAAACCCTAATTAAATTGCTGCGATTACTTTCCCTTCAAGATTGCACTACGATGGGTTTGTCTATGGAGACACTGCAGCTTCCCATGCATTTGGTGACGGATGAGATTCTCACGAGATTGCCTGCTAAATCATTGATGAGATTCAAGTGCGTTTCAAAGCTCTGGTTATCGCTCATCCGATCACGTTACTTCTGCAACCGTTTCTCAAAGATCGTCCCATCCCCTCGTCTTTACATGTGTTTATGGGATACTGACAATGAAACATATACATTGGCTCCTGTAGACAATAGGCCTTCAACGTCCACCTTTGTTGTTGACGACAATCTGCCCGACCCAGCGATTGGAGGTTACATCTTGCAAAATCTTGGTGGCTTAATGATCTACGTCTATAAGAGAGAGCCTCATATCTACAACCCTGCCAACGGACAACTTTTCGGCTTCCCCTTAAGAAGTTCGGACCACATCGTCGTACCTCCAGGAGGAGAAAAAACCGTCGCCTATTATTTCGGATACGACCCACTTAGCCACAAGTACAAAGTGGTCTCCTTGATTAGCGTATTCTTAGAAGAAACTAAGCAAGTCATAAGTTCAGTGAATTATGTCTTTAGTCAAAAAAACAACCTAGGTTATTGGAACAAGGCTGCTCTAACTCCAACGGACTTTTGTCCTCACATGCCTTCCAAAGGAGGAATCTCTATCGATGGGGTTATTTATTACTTGGCTTTGGTGGACAGAGATCGATTTGTGGTTGTTAGTTTCGACATTAGATCCGAAGAGTTCAACATGATCCAAGTACCCAAGCTGCATGAAGTTGCCTCTGAAGATACCCCAGATCTGACTCTTTTGGAGCATGGTGGAAAAGCAACTCTATGTGACCCAACCAATCTTCGAGACAAGGGTGTCTTGGCTTTATGGACTGTGGAAGATGTCGGGAGCAAGAAATGGTCGTGCAAGAGTTTGGTTTTGAAGCCTTCTCAGCTGCCTTTGGTTAATAGCATTAAATTCAGGGTAAAAGGTACAACTCAAACTGGCAAGGTTCTCCTGATACCAAAGGATTTTATTTCTCCTTTTCACATTCTCTCGTATGATGTGCAAAACAATGATATGAGAAAGATTGAGATCAAAGGTATACCGGACGTCTGGTATAATATGGACGAAGAGGATGACCTACATTTTGACGTGATGTTTATGGACCAGAGTGAGAGCCTAATCTATACCGATTTCCTGTCCTGTTTTGACTGGGGAGATGGAGCATGAAAGATGGAAGAAATCAAACATATCCCCGAAGAATTAAGAATGAATCTGAAAAAAAAAAAATCCAAGAACATCAGAGATTTTAGAAATTAAAGTTGGTTTAATTCTATACTACAAATTTATGCATTTTCTGTATTTATTCTAAAAGAGTAGTAATACTTTTTCATAAAAACTTTTGTGCTTATTCTTGTTATCAAGAGATATTAAACCCATATGCTCTGAGTAGCAAGTCTAGTTAGGATTGTAAGTTCTATTTCTGAAATCAACCAAGTAATTGGAGTCGACAACCTGATAGTCTGATACTGTCTTCACCGAAACAGAGCTTCAACGAGAATGCTGCAAGTAGAAGAAAAACAAAACGTGTGTTCACTAGAACCACCATAACTAATTCAAACAGAATAGTTCCAATTCTTTTCCCTCTCTTTAGAAGATATCCAGGCTACGAAAACTGATAAAGTAGTCATCTTTGTCTCAACAAGATAGCTGAATCCACTTGAGTATTGAACCAACTACATATTTATATGGTTCAATATGGCTCCAAAATGTTTTGAAACTGTTTTCTTACAAGGTAAATTGAAATTGTTCAAAGAAAATAACGAACATCAAACCATATTTTAACGTACCAGGAATATTATACTGTAAATTTAACAGCAAACAAAAGAGCACTTTGAAGTTACAAAAATAATTATATACACTCAAAACTTGACCAAAGAAAAGAATTTTGTAGGAATGTAAAATAGTTAAGAGCCTTGCAAATAGATAATTAAGAGTAGATTGTCTCGTTAACTAACCCTAATCAGCGTTAAACTTTTCTCTAATGATTGTAACACATAAGGATTCTAATAACATATATTTTTGGCCTTCCTATATATACACGAATCACAATAATTGAGCTTGTTATAGTCTTCATCTCTTAAGTTGTTGCTCGTGGGGATAACAAATATATATATATAAGCTAAATATATTCTTGCATATATGAAATACCTAGCGCCATCCTCATAGGTAAGATAAAGAACTAAAGATGATACAGAAAAATCAGGATGTCATAAAAGTCATACACGTAATAACGATCAGTTGTTTCAAAACTTTTTCTACAAAATCACATCCTCTAGAAACATCATTTCAACATGAGCATAATATGGGGCAGAGCAGGAATAAGAAGAAGGACAAACACAACGATGAAGAGAATAATAGCGTAACAAGTCCATTTCCTCGAGCTCTTTTGGTACTCCCTAGCATCTTGAAGCTGATCAGTCCCTCTTCTCACAAACGAGCTCGCCTTTGCAACATGGCTCTCTATATTGTTCAGCTGTTGCCCTTGCGCTTCCACTAAAGCCGCCATGTCCAAGAAAACTTGGTGCAACTCCAGTAGATTCTTCTCAATCTCCTTCACTGCATCATGTCTTTCTTGAATCTCAGATATCGTGTCCATGATTTCACCTCTTCCTTGCTCTTGAATCGCTTTTTGGAGAAAGTTTTCACTCTCACCGCTCGCAATCAAGTTATCGATTGTTTGCTCGTCAGCTTGTTCTCCTGTTATTGTAAAATACCTGCACCAATTCCAACATATTCATATTCTTGCAACACAAGAAAGCAAACATAGCAATAGCTTGCGACACAAGAAACCTAAGAAAATGGGAAATACCTTCGCTCTACGGTTTCCTTATACTCATCGTTCATTCGTGCACGTAGGCTTTGGAAACTATCCATCAAGTCCTTGAGCTTCTTCCCAAGACCGCTAACCACAGAAGACCGGGTCCTATCCGTAGACGAACCGGGTCCACAGCCCGGGACATTACGGCTATTGGCGTTGGCTTTCTCTAGAGCCTCGAGTTTCTGCTTAATGATTTTGACCCTCTTGAGAACCTGACCTACGTCAGCATCCATCTTAGCTCGCAGCTCCTTGACCTTCTTGGCATTATGCACCGTCTTGCATTCTTCGTTGGAGTCTTGAAGCTTCTTGTAAAGAGTCTCGACTCCTTTCATGTCATCTTTCACATTCTCGACGTCCTCGAAGAACTTGTCGAGGTTCATCGTTTCTTGACCTGCTTCGACATCACCGAACTGAGCTTGGTTCCTCTTAAAAGAATTTGAGAATAAATCATTCATTTTCTTACTCTTTTTTAGAAAAAAAAAGTACAATTATTTTTTTTGTGAGATTTTTCTTTTCAATGTTTTTGAATGATGAAGATCATCATCGGCATCCTCTGTCTGAGTACGGGGAGGTTTTGTTGGGAGGTATGTTTTGTTATGTTGGAATGAGAGTCACAAGAAGTTTTGGTAATTGTCTAAAATTAGTTAATGGCATAACTTTGTCTTAACTAAATTAGCTAAGTTTCCAAAAGACTATACTAATATCGCCTGTAATGGGCCGAGTCTAAAGCCCAAATAAAAGGGATAAGAAGAACCGGAGACACAAGTCCAGCACCAAAACCATGAAGAAAAGGGATAAGAAGAAACAAGCAAGAGGGATCAAGAATTCAATGTGGTGAAGAGAGATTGATGTTATGATATGTCATTTAGTGACAAGCTTTCATTAATCACATATGTAATGTCTAGAGACTAGCGCAGAAAGAACAAAAGATACATTATTAATCAACATCCATGGTGTTCGTAAGATAAAATCAGTAACATTCACATTAACAACAACAAAAACAAAAACAAAAATCTTCTCTGGTCTAAATCCTCTTTAAGGAATCAATCCCTCTTGCTCATTCTCATCTTAGCTTCGGTTTCTCCACTGTAGGGAGCAACGTGGAAAGCGTATTGCTGCATAATTGAGAAGACGATCATCTCAAGAACCACAAGCACGTTTTGCAGAGCTTCCCCAAGCTGCTCCACCTCCAACCAGAAATGATGCGATTTTATTAATCCCAATCCCACCAATACCTCCAGCACTACTCCCTGCAACACAACACACAGATTCCTCAAAGATCAAAAGAGGAACAACAACAATGTGATGATCCTATAAGTCTATTGAGACGAGAGACTTTGTTTGTCCACCTAGTTCTATATGGTTTTTGTTCGCTACATATGATATGATCCAAACCAGTAAGTAAAAGTTAGAAACTATGTGTATACCTGCCAAAAGCAGAAGAAGACTATCCCTTGAATGCACATGAACTTCGTAAGCGGCTTATGAGGCTCCAACTCTTTGGCAAAAACATGGAAGAACTTCACCAAAGAATACAAAGCCAGATATACAGAGACGTTTAGAATAACGGTGAAGATCCAGCTCAGCCACGGTGGATAAATCCCGAGAAGCTGCAGTGCTATCATCAAGAAGGAACACACAGGGCGGATGATACAGAACTGCCACGTCCAATGCTTGAGCTGTGTCAGCGTGCGGTGATCCAGATGTGTGGTCCGGGGAACGAATAGAGTCATTGGAAACGAATGGTGGATTTCTCTCCCTTTAATCTCATCAGGGATAATACTTCCACTCATGGATATGTTGAGGTAGCTATACATCAACGCCAAGAACTTAGCAATGACCTGAAAACAACCAGAGCAAAACAACAAATCAAGAAACATCCACAGAGAGAAGGAGACACTCAAGAATCGAGTAAACCTACAAGTGCCTCATAGCAATCTTTAACAGCGTCTAGAAAGATGAACAAGGGTTTGCTTCCTTTGGCATCAAGCAAGCCCAAAAAAGAGGTGACAGCGTAAACAGGAGCCATGAGAACAATGATGAGAATGGCTCTCTGTTCTTTAGGGTTCTTCCAGTAGAAGAGATGCTGGGATATGAGCTGCATCGTGAAGTGCATAGAGAGCAAAACGCAGAACACGGATCCCATCACCGTGATCTCCGCAGGAGACAGAGTAGACAAGTCAACCATTCTGCATCGAAACAGAGCGAAAAGTTATTAACTGAATGATTCACACAAGACAAAAATGAACAAAGTTTCCAAATTTGAGAAACCCAGAATCACAATCATTCGCGAACGAGCTAATAGATTCCAAATCAACTGAATTGAGCTAAAAGGAGACAACTTTTTTTTGAAGCTCTTTCAGGGTCACTCAAAGATCGAAGCTTTAGGCAGAGATGAACAGAGAAGACGAAGAAGCAGGGAGGAGGATCCGAACCTGATTGAAACAAGCGTGTGACGTCTCTCGAAGAAGAAGAGGATTCAAGCAGAGAACTTCACCGTATTGTGAAGCTACCACGATTCTTCAAGTAGTGAAGGACCTCGAGCTGTTCTTCATTGACCGGTTAAAAGTTAGACAAGTCAACATTTCTAGATGACTTTGACCGGTACGGTTCAGATTCTTTTTTCCTTTAACGGTTTAATTTCGGTTTGGATTTTAAAAGATCAACAGAAATACAAATTAATCAAATTAATAATCGTCGTTGTAAATTGACTGTAAAACCAAGAAATAAAAATGTTAATGTGACTTGAATTTTTGATGATTATGTTCAATGGATTTAGTTTATTAGTTTGAAATGAAATGACATACCAAGATCATTTGCATAAGATGGTATCTTTAGTCTCCCAAACAATTAAAAGAAGTTAAAAATTAAAGAGGACAGAAGCAGGAAAGTTTTTTGGTTGAAATGTTCAGAAAAAAAGTTTAAGACTCAATTACTTCTTTTTCATTGGTCAATGCATTTAAATATTATAAGTTAGGGCTGAAAAACTTTTTTTGAGGTTATTGATGATCTAACGTTAATTTTATATGTTTTTGAGTATATGATACAGTCGACGAATATTAGTTATTAATATATAGCGACTCTTTATCTTAACGTTATATATCTCGTGTTCCTATAGTCAACCGTACGATCGGAACGTATGAGACTCGCAATGTCTTGCTTGCACACAAACTCAACATCTTTTATTATGTTACTTGTAATTAACCTAACTTGTAAGTCCATTCCTGTCTCTATATTTTATAAGATCTCTGTATGTTCTGTTTGCAAATTCTACGAAGTTGTTGTAAACAAGAGAACATCGAGAAGACATTCTTGTAGAAGAAGATATTTGAAGTTTGGAGATATGGCATCGGCCTTTAGGTCACCCACAAGGTTGATTCTTGTATTTGGTGTATTGGTTTTGTGTTCGGTTTCTCCTGTTCAAAGCTGGAGTAAAGAAGGTCATATTCTTACATGCCGAATTGCTCAAGTAAGTTGATGATCTAGTAGTGGTTTTTATCAAGTAATTTTGGTTATTGTTTTATATGGACGATTATACGTACAAGTAAAGCTATTGGAATGTTAAGCCATACCAAGTTTAAAGATTCTTGGTACAGATTTGGTAGCTCTTACAGAAGTCCTTGTGTGTTTATGTGATGTGAACAGAAACTTTTAGAAGCAGGACCGGCACATGTCGTAGAGAATCTACTACCGGATTACGCTAAAGGAGACTTATCGGCATTGTGTGTGTGGCCAGACCAGATCCGACATTGGTACAAGTACCGTTGGACCAGCCCTCTCCATTTCATCGACACTCCCGACCAAGCCTGCTCTTACGAATACTCCAGTAAGCCATAAACCGAAGTCGTTTCTAGCTTACCATATCTATTTTGGTTCTATTGGTCTTGAACCGTAGTTGACCAACACTCAAGTTCTACGATAACCAAAACCGATTAACTCTACATGCTTTATCATACAGAACAAGGTGAAAATAACTGAATTTTGATATATATAACAGGGGATTGTCATGATCAACATGGGTTAAAGGATATGTGTGTGGATGGAGCAATCCAAAATTTCACGTCTCAGCTTCAGCATTACGGTGAAGGAACAGCTGATCGTCGATGTACGTTATCTTTATTTATTTATTTTATAATAAACGTTGTGCAAATATTAAGTCCATATAATTTGCCTTTTCAAGAACATAGTTCGTACTTGATGTGTTTAATTTTTTATCTCTAATTATTTTATTTTTATTACATGTTCTCCATGTTCAATATTTTATAGATAACATGACCGAAGCCCTTTTGTTCTTGTCTCATTTCATGGGTGATATTCATCAGGTTTATTCCTCATCATTCCACATATGTAGTTATATTTTCTTGTCAGATATTTAATTCTAATTAGTTCGTAACATATGTTTTCTTCCTTTACAAAAGCCGATGCATGTTGGATTCACAAGTGATGAAGGAGGAAACACAATAGACTTACGTTGGTACAGACACAAATCAAATTTACATCATGTAAGCTAGCTTCTTATAACTCTTACAACTTTGAAGAATTTGATTACAAAACAGGATTACTTAATGGAAACAAAATCGTGAAGGTATGGGACAGAGAGATCATTCTCACGGCTCTTAAAGAATACTACGACAAGGACTTGGATCTTCTCCAAGAAGATCTTGAGAAGAACATCACCAATGTACTAATATATATTTTACTATAATTTTTATATATATTCGTTTCCTTACCATTACAATGAGCTACATATAAATGGTTTATCCTATATATTAGGGATTATGGCATGACGATCTATCTTCGTGGACAGAATGCAACGACCTAATCGCTTGTCCACATAAGTAAGTTTTAAATTATTTTGCTGATATTCGGTTCCGTACGCCTCAAAACTAGTCTTCAAAATCTTGGAACTTTTCTGGTCCAAAAAATAAACTGAAAAAGATAGCTTCTATTTTTATCAGGATTAAACTAAAAAATCGGTATCAAATAAAATAATAACATCATAACTATATTTAAAAAAAAACAAAATCGATAGATAAAATTGGTCAATTTTTATTGTATTTGTAGGTATGCTTCAGAGAGTATAAAGTTAGCTTGTAAATATGGCTACGAAGGCGTGAAGTCCGGTGAAACATTATCAGGTACATATTGCTTGCTTCTTCTTTATCTTGTACGCCAACAAAACAACCAATAAACCGATTTAGAATATGATATAAAAACTGATTTAACGTAAATTTACTTCTGCAGAAGAGTATTTCGATACAAGGATGCCAATAGTGATGAAGAGAATTGTTCAGGGAGGAGTTAGACTAGCAATGATACTAAACCGGGTTTTTAGTGATACTCATGCTGATGTTGCTGCCACTTGAACCGAACCGGATAAGACCGGATCAAGAAGACATTTGATTAGGAGATTATTTGGTTATTTCGCAAAATTAAATAAAACTAATCGGACATTCTTTTCTTTGTAGCTATTTCCATTTGACAGCTAATGCCCGCGGGATACTTTTGTTATGTCATATGCTAATTTCGTGTGTTTGTTTTATATACTATGAAATGTTAAAAATAAACAAGAAATCTAAAAGAAAAACAATATACTATTGATCAAGTGACTCTTGACACTACATTGGATTTGTACAAAAAGAAAAGATAAAACGAAAAGGAACTCAACCACCTAGAGACTAAACAAGATCACCAATCTTTAATATGAGATTTCACTCTAATAAACCACATAATAATTTTGAAGAAAACAATAAAAATATTTAATATGAGAAGCAGCAGTTTAGGATCCAAGGAAGTTTCTCGTGGAGCCAAAGATAGAAGCGAAAGAATGAGCAAAGCCAAGCAAGATCCCAACTTTGACTTGCCCTCTCTTCGGTATCGGACGGCCACCGTGTTCTCTGGCATCTCTCCTAGTTCCATTTCCGCCGTTGATCATGCTGACTTTTCCTCTTCCTTCCATTTTCTGCTTATTGAAGTCAATAAAAGGTCAAAAGTCTTCTGGAAAGTCTCGAGAGAGAAGAAGAAATGAGTAAAAGTCTTTAGGAAAGTCTCGAGAGAAAAAGAAGAAGTGAGTAAACTGAAGAACAAGAATGTTTGATTTGTTGCAAGTTACAACCACAAGGGGATTCATGGTCTTATATAAACGTCAAAATGCTCTCTAAGATAACCTTGGGTTTGGCTGATATTACAAGTTTGATCAATCTATTATTCACTATCGGCTTGGACGTTTTTGCCCCTCGCCGCCCCCTTGGATTAGATTAGGATCTTACTTTAATTTATTTTACTAATTAGCTTGATCTTGTTCGATTTTGTTTAATAGGGTTTTATTGATCAGATTACGGTTCTCCAGAATTCCAATACATGAAATTACTTTACTCTAAGATAATATTCAACTAACTATTATATTCATGGTGTTATTTTATTTTTTTATATATATTTTAAGACTAAATAAATTTGGATAACTGTTTATTTGTTTGTTCATGTTACCAAAACTTAAATTGTTATACCTTGAGACTAAAAGTCGTTTTAATTCTATTATTGGTTACTTTTTGTTTTGATACAAGGATTTTCACTATCAGTTAATTCTTATTAATTATTTCATATATATAAATTGGTTATGGTAATGAGTAATGAAGATAATGATATTTTGATGGCTTTGAAGTTGAGAGTGGGTGTTACCATAGTTGTAATCTAAAAATACACAAGGCCTGTTCGTTTTATAAACGCAGCAAAGTGCGTCAGCGTTAATAAATAAAGCTACGACGGAAGCAAACAGAAATGCCGCTGCCGCTGTAATTTCTAGTTTCAGACGCCAAGGATCAATTAGAGACAGGAATCCAGAGTTGCCGCAGCCGCTGTTGGCGTCAATTAAACGAACAGGCCTACAATAGATAGACTTTATCCAGGTGCATTGCATAAATGTCTGCAAGCTTAGAATCAATAATTAGTTATGAAAAAAGTAAGTAGCTTTATTTAAAAGTGAACACAACTTGTAATCCCACTAAGGATAAAATATTCTGACAGTCTTAAAGTGCTCATGATGATTAATATTAATCTAACATATATTCCATTCCATGTTTGCACTAAATTCACGTGCCTAAAACACACACAAAAAGCTTACATCTGTTAGGTATTCACCGAAAGTCAGATAAATAAAAATGTTTCTTAATAATTTGCAGACTAACAAAAAAATTCACGTGGGAAAAATAAGGTAAGACCACCTCCAACGAGAGGTTTAAGGAGGAGTTCTTAACTTTAAAAATAAATGAAAAACAAATTAAATTAGGAGAGAGAACAAAATGGAGTTCTTTATAAAGGGTTTTAGGAACCGGTTGAGGACAGACAAAAACAGATGTCATTCTAATATTGTTTTATTGGTTTGACAAAACCTAAACATTAATGAGATGATTATAATAGTAATATTTTGTTTTCTTTAAGAGACTTGGAGGGGTTCAACCGTTGGTGGTGCTCTAACACCAAGTTACTGGGAGAAAATGGAAATGGGAGAATATATACACTGATACTACAGTCATTAGTCATCGTCCTATGGTTAGAAACAGCCTAACAATAATTCTAAGTTTATGAAACTAGTATTTGTATATAAATAAATACTATTAAAGTTCTAAAGAAATATAAGAGCAACTCCGGTGGTTTTTTTTTACCATGGAGTTCTTAACTTACATATTTGTGTATGTATATATAATAATTAGTATTTAATTATGAGTATACTAATTATTATATATACATACACAAAGATGCAACTTAAAAACTCAATGGTAAAATACTACTATTGGAGTTGCTCTAAGGTGTTCCTTCAAAAAAGATATCTGAAAAAAATTGGCAAGCACAAATATACATATTACTTTAACGCTTTAAAGAAAACAAATGATCAGGGGCTTAAGCAGAGATGATGATTTGAAATCATTTTGCATCATCTGGCAGCTCTCTGATATGCCAATGAGTGTTTATATATCAAGAATGAAGAGGCAGAGAAGAGAAGCAGCAGCTAAGAAGAGTTGATGAGCTGGCAAGTTGTTTCGGCTTGTGAATAGATGAAAGAAGTGTCTGCGTAAAAAAGTCTTTACATATAAAAGACGCACGAGTCATTTACATTCATTCATTCGTGTTGATGGATTAAGTTGGCTTGTTTCTAATCAAAGATTAGGGAAACTTGTAACTGCCATTCCTATCAATAATACTTTCAGATTATCATCACTCCTCTCATGGCTCCTCCTCTTGCATCATCCCGTCTCATCTCATAGTATACTTGCTGCAACCAAAATAAAAATGGACGATATTCAAATGTCAACAAGAGTTTTTGCCATGGAGACTATAAACAATACAGAGATCGAGAGAGGTTGGGAAAAGAGACCTGAATAGCCCACATGCTGACCACTAATTCAAGACAGAAAAATGCAAACCCGATGAAGTAGAAGATCTACGATAGACAAAACAAGAAATCAATATATAATATAATCAAGTGCCTCAAACGTTCATCAGACAAGAGAGCTCATAAGAGATAGCTTACTCCGACCAATGCCTGACTGCTCAACATGTCCATTGCAGGAAATATGCCACTGTAAATTTAAAGATTCAATCAAAATAAATTTAATAACAGGCTAGATAGAGGAAACTTACGCAAGTGATTTTCCTTTGAGAACAATAGGAGGAGAAACTGCAGCAAAGACGCAGAAAAAAATGTGGAGCTGTGGCCAGAAAGGAACGTGTCAGATGACTTTTTTAGAGCACTCACTCAGGTTATTATAAGATATACCAACTAAAAAGACCAGGTAGGTACTCACCATGTAGAACAAGAAATACCATCCAAAGCTCACTGCGCTATCACTTCTGCACGAATCCAACACCAAAATACACATTGCGTAAGAGAATATAAGAAGATATTGCGAACACTTTTGCTTGTGTAACAAGGAAGGAAATGAGAAATAAGAACCTTAAGGCACGGTAGAGAGGGCGATACCATAACACATAGCCTCCTGGGACACCCGATATGAAGTAAATAAGAGCAAGGAGCCAAATCGTCACTCCTGAGGAGAATAAACAAAGCCAAGGCTGTAGTAAAAGAAGGCCAATTACAGAAGTCTTGAAAGTAAAAGAACAAGAGAAGAGAGAGACCTTCTCCTTTGATCCAAGCAGTAGTAACAGCGATGATATTCCAGAACAGTGCAAGAACCAACCCTATTTGGATATAATACATGAAAGGAAAAGAAGATTGGCTATGGGAAGTTGTCACATTTCAAGTAAGACTATATCACCTAAATATGTTGCAAAAGCAGTATACTGTAGCCTTTGGAGACGGATGGGAATGTCATTTGCAATGTCGTGGTGGATAAGTGGGAACAAGGTCGGCCAGTTTTTAACCTCGATAACAACTCCGGCTAGATATAAAGGTAAATATTATAAGAGAACACTATGTTATAGGAAAATGAATCAATTCCATAACAGGAGATACACAAAGTTCAAATTCTCCTAGGTAACAGTAATGCAACAGGTCACGTAAACCATTAAAGAGACATTATACCTCGTGCAGCAGCATCCTCTTTCCGTTTGAGATCCTACAGAGAAACAATATCATCTAGTGGAAATAAACGCAAAATACCTTCAGGACTTTTTATATTTATTAATAGTAGTTGATACCAGCTCACGTCGTTGAAGCTCAGCTTCTTTAGCTTGGAGCTCCTTCTCTGTCTTCTTCAAGATCAAGTTCGAAAACCCAATACAAAAGGAAGCTAACTTTAATGGAGATTACACGAGCAAGCACACTTTCAGTGATGAAAAAATCAAAAGAAAGTGAAGGAAAGCTTACGGCAAAAGGATTCACTCTGTCTCCTTCGTCGCGACCAGTCATGCCTTAGCCTTATCTCCAATCACAAGAATATTAGATGAACGGGATGAACACTTTGATTTTCGACCTCCAGGGTCAATTGCTCCCTTGCCTCCTATCTCTTATAAGTCAACTTTCCAAGGACCCACTCTGTTTCTAATTTTGTTTAAATTTATTTTGGAAAAGCTAAGTCATTTACGGATATCTAGATATTTTAAATATTTATAGTGTTTTAATAATTCTGGTGAGGGGATAAATATAATTATTTTATGTTTTGATATGTAATTCTTAGAATTACTAATTGATTTAAGAAACTAGTTTAATGTGGAAAATATACATGAGCTTCTATAAAATTTAAAACAAATCATTTTTTTGTATATTCAAAGAAAGCAACGCTAATTAATTTAGTAATTTACAGAAAGTAAGCAATCGCTATGTGTGTATAAAATCCTTATTATGCTGATGCTGTCTCTTGAGTTATCTTATGCTTTGCGCGCTTTCACCGCGTGAGTATTACCACGCCTTAACCTTCTGTTATTACCGTTACTCTCCCGCGCGCTCCGTCCTCGAGCTTGATGAAGATGGATCGATCCAGTTCCTGTCTTTTTCCACCGCTTTCTTCCATCGTTCTTCAAACGTTTGAAGCTCCCACGTGGACTGCCTCCTTATCTACTTTATTTCATCCAAACCCATATAAAAAAACACTATGATGCTAAGTTTTTTTTTTCCTTCTATCGTCGACAACACACCTAAGAAGAATCTGATGGAGATTTACTCACCGAGGTTCTCGAATCATGGCCATGTCTCTTGAAAATATCAACGAAAAAGAACCGTAAAGGTGTGAGCTATTTTTAGTTAGAGGCCAAAAGAATGGGAAGTGTGTGTTTTGAACTCTATGCGGGTATCAGAAAATAAAGTTATTTTCGGGATATATATACCTGCTTCTCAGAGTGTACACTTTCACCTAAAGTTTGAATGCCTTGATGAAAGATATACTCACTATCCACGATCCCTACATTCATCGTTCTGTCTCCCTACAACGTTCAAAACCATGTTCACAAGTTGAAGGTTTTAAAAGGACTAGATGGTTCATTTCAGCAAGATACATACGAGGTTAATTAGAAACAAAATCTTGAATGAGAATTTCGACTTTTACAAAGAAAAGAAGATTACCTGTGCACAATAACCTAGTTTCATATCCATTCCCCATCCATGAACCAAATCATTCTAAAAAATCCAATACAAAAAATGAAAGCAAGTGAAAATAATTACTAAAGGGTCAGTTAACTTCTGTAGATAGATAACTGCAAGTGAAATTTTTTACTTGTATAAGATTCCAAGTGCAAAACCAAGCAGCTCTTGAGAACACTGGAGCCATCCCTTCAACAAATCTACAAAACAAAGTGTATCAAATGTGTACTCAACAGTAAACAGAAATGATTCATCGCCTACTAAACCGTTACCCTGTACAAGGTGGATCTAAGCTTGCATCAGAACATTTTATATGGCCTCTACTGATGTAAACTCTCCTGTATTTTTTTGGCATCATGTTATAAAACAAGTACCAAACTTGCGTCGCAAACAAACAAACAAACAAACAAAAAAAGCTCTCATAAATGAATAATATGAACCTATGAAATATCATTGTACTAGAACGGACTGTGATTTTGTGGTGGATTCCACTTGAGTTTGTGTCCAAAGCAGGTTGAGATATCTCCAGTCCCTCTGATTTAACTATCTCCAAATACCTTCAGAAAACGGTGTCACACTCATGATTTCTTGTAGTACAAGGATAGAGAAAAGAAGTTTATACCTCTCTGGTGTGAAATTCTCTACTCCAAGATCCTCATCCCAAATAAATATATAATCATAAATTGATACAACATCAGGATGGAGAAATCTTTTCGCAAACCACCTAAAAATCAAGGCAGGAATTATCATATAAACACAATGTTACACAACTGAACATTAAAACAAAACATCCTCTCTATGATATTATCTTCAAGAAAGAAAATAACCATTTAGTCTGGTCCTGTGCAACTATATGTATGGCGTTTGAACTCCACTCCAAATCCCACCATTGATCCATATTACCATCGTAGTGGAACAGAACAACCGTGAAATTCGCTGGAAGAAACTGAGAGACCCAAGAGATTTACATTAAAAGGATACCTCAGTAACCTAAGCAAAAAAATTTTGCAATACCTTCTTTACAATAGCGTCAACGTTACCCTTTTGCTTAATTCCTACGGGTATCGCCAACAAGTTACGGTTAGCCATTTCTACACCCTGTGTTTAGAAATCACAGCACATATTAGAAATTATTCTAGCTGCAGAGATGTTTAGTTATATATATATGCCACGCTTCTTGATGCAATAGCACTAACCTTTGACCTCAGACTACTACTAGACCAGAGAGGCTTCAGTTCGAGGTCTGATCTAGGCTGTATGATACCACGGGGCAGGCCTTTTAACTTCTCATCGACTGGTTCTGATTCCTGGATACAGTAGTCCACGATGTAACTTTACATTAAACTAGAAAATACTAGTATAGAGTATCAAAATGTTACCTTTTCCATGTCAAATGGATAATCTGCTTCTTCTAGCTGAAGGTTATATAGAAAAAACTAAAGAGTTTACTTATGAAATAATCAAGTCACCACATTCAAAGAAGATCAAACCCATCGGTTAGAACATTACATCTGTATCTTCGAATTGAATATATGTGGTCTTATACCAAAAGATCAAAAGCGCTGTACATATGAGAGCCAAAAAGGTCTTTATTCTCCACCAGGATTTACTCTGCAAGACTCAAGCATTATGCTGTTGAAACAGTATAATAAACCTAAAACACAATCGAGGAGGAGGTTCTACAAAGTAAAACCAAAGCTTAATTACCACATCTTGAGCAGTGTTTCTTTTTTTAACAAGTAATGGTTTGATCGACTTCGTAGACGACTCCATAATATAATCTGATACACAAGAAAATTCAACCCTAAGACTAGTTTTTGCAACAAAAAAAAAATATTTCAAGAATCAGAAAACTCACCAGACTGGTGTGAACAATAAGACAACTTAACCAGACCGTACTGGTCACCGAACCTTAGTCTGTTACAGGCCGATTGTTTATACGTTTACAATATGATTTAATTTCAATCGTAATAAGATGAATCAAACATATAGCCAATGAAAATTACCATCTGGTTATGTTACGTGAACAAGAATTTGAGCAAAGTAAAAAAGTTTGAAGACATCCCAAAACGGGCAATAGCGGTAAAACGTTATAGTTTATATTACCAAAATATATAGAAGAACGAAGTTTGCAAGTTTTTCTCATTGATATATAGGTGATTGACAAGTGATTTTATATAAAGAAGTCATGCATGACGTTGATTAAAAACAGTATAGTCTCATGGAGATTGAATTAGCCAAAAGTGGAAGAGTTTTAATATGCAACGGTGTAAACTTAGATCATTTACCCCGTCAAGCAACTAAGGCAATAAACTCAACGTCTCCCTCTTTTGCTACCAAACAATAATGAAAAAATGGACATTGTATGTAGTTTGCATATACATGTTTTTGCTTTTTTTTAGCAATAAAATCAAAATATCTGATTGATAAATATAGTTGCATATTGCCATTGCCAACAAATGTTTTTGTGCATCAATGCAACCCAAGTTAAAGTCTTGAATATGTGCTCAAGGATAATAAGGGCATAGACCAGTTTTTTTTGGATCCTAATGCTATATGTACACAAAATACGCATAAATAATCTCCATGAACCCAATCAATGTAGTGAGATGATCATCGGGAGAAAACAAAAAACAGTATTCAACATTCTTGAATAGAGTTTGAGTTTGAGGAATCTCTTGATGAGCTATGTTGATGCTGAGACTGTGAGATGTTTTGAGGAGGTGGAGGCACAGGCACTCGATGAGCAATGAAAGTAGGGATGTCGTCTCCTGGCATCAATACTGATACCCCGTTCGCATAAACAGTCATCTGCATATTTGATACATCAGAGAATCAGTAAATTCATAAAGTTAAGAAAAAAACAAACCAGAAAAATACAACACAACTCATTTCCAACAATTAGAAGAAGCAAAGATTCTTGAAAAAAGAGGAATATATTGTTCCATGAGCCAACAAAACATAAGCTAAATGAGTGCTAAAACATGTGTCATTGTTCCCCCCAACAGCAGCTCAAGTTAAAGAGGAAGAAAAGGGTAAACATACTTGGCTTAAACTTTACATTTATGGGTCCTCTCATGTTTCTATCTAAGTCTTTCATCACATGGTTTTTGGTCCATGGCCATGTAAAATCAAATCATAAATGCTAATCAGTCTTTATCAAAATCTAACAAGAAAACAAGGGATACAAAAGGGGACCCATAATCATCAGGGAAGGACTAATTCAAGCTTAAACTCATTTCTCGAAACACAAATGGGATTCTCGCCGTTTTTTGAGCAAATGTTAAGCTACTGTTTAGTAAGACATGATTAAACTATAGCATAGGAGGAATGTTAGGTTTCAAGAAAGCTTGTGGGGCCAATTATGTTTCTAGGACATGTCAGTCACACATGGTGTAGACTTTAGACGTTAGACCTCATTATCCATCTACAACAATAATACTTACAAAAGAATCAAAGCTTCAACAAACAAAACTTTATTACACTTCTTCCTTGTCTCCTTCGCCATTATGAAGAAGACCAAAAAAAACAAACAGAAGATTTGTAAATGACCAAAGAAACCAATAAATGCTTACATCTATATATATATACTCAACAGTGAATGCATGTGTGAGTGAAGAAGACAGCTTTAAATGTTGATGATGCAAAAGCATGTGCATTGTTGGGTCTCTTTCAATACTCAAAAACAGTACGCAGAATCAAAACCTTATGATGCTTTCTTCTTCTGCTGCTTTTGGCATGAACGTGTTCACATCAAATGAAAACTACCTCCTAAGATTAAAAATGTAATCTTTTTGGAATAATTAATCAAAAGACTAAACCTTTTCTCTAATTAAAAAACAAAGTTCGAAGATTTAAGGAAGAAAGCATCATAAAAACTGAAACTTTATTTAGATCCAAATGTCAAAATCAGATTAGTAATGAGTCAACACTTAACAGTACTAATCAGACAAGAATGCGACAAAAAAAGGAATCTGTCTAAAAAGTAAAGTAACTTGCCTTGGGAGATTGGTAACCGAGCTTGGATGCCGAGCCACTGAACCCGACCCGAGAATCCATACCCGAAAGGATCCGACCAGAAGAGGAATCCGGGTTAGTTGTTGTTGTTCGAATGAGTTTCTCGAAGATAGCCATGACGAGGAACATTGAGATGAGAATGGCTGTAGCTACGAAACCAAAGGAGACTGCGTTAACTGAGTCGTCGTCGAATCGGGGTTTACATGGTTCTTCTCGCCGGAGATTCATCGGAGCTCCAATGGGCGGCCATGGATGATGGTTCGTGCTCGTCTTCAAGCGCTCAAGCTCTCGCATTTCTGATATTACAAGTTGGTTTGGCCTTAGTGTTGTGAGTTCGTTAAGGTGAAAGTGAACAGAGGGAGAAGTGAGATGAAGAAGAAGAGTGGGAGCATGTGGGGCTAATATGTGAGAATGTGAAAGTTTTGGGATTTTAATAGAAATTGTTTTAAAATTGTAAGCTTTTTGGGGACACACATGTTGTCCTTTTATTACACAGCTTTTCTTGAGAACTACAAAGAGAATAGTGATGTTTGTTTACTAAAATAATCTGTTTAAGGAAAAAGTGTTATATTAACTTGAATATGTTACACATCTAGTCACGCATGTTCGCTGTTCAGTATGAATTTTAGACAGTATATTATATCTCCAGTGAGTAGATTTTTAAGATGATAAAGTAAATAAGAGAATCTAGGAAATCTGGTAAATTCTAAGATATTCAGATGTTTTAACCTTAACAAGAAACCTATTTAATAGTATATCCAAAATATACATCATTAAAAAATCACTTGTAAACACATGTAATCATCCCATTAACAAAATAGTTTGAATTTTGAAAGTACATCTTGGCATTCTTAAGTACAGTCAACAAATCTCAACAACAAACAAAAATTACCAATATCTGATTTTATTTGTGATAATACACCCCTATACATTCAATTCAAAATCTCAATCAATAAAAGTAAATATCTTGTTTTTATTATTTTGACTCAAGTTAACTCTCTTTTTTAATCTTATTGTTTTGAAATATCAAATGTAAAAGGGAAAAAAGAATATTTTGATTCGTTGGTGGATAGTAGGAGACAAAGACCAAACAGTTCAAGAAAAAAACAGAGTAAGCACTCTGCCCAAAGTTTCTTCTTCTTCTGTTATATCTCTTTCTCGTGAGGCCCTATGTAAATTCCTCGCACGGATTCAACCACCACCCCCAAAAAGCTGAACACTTTTTTTTTTCTCTCTAAATTCTCTTTCTTTCTTTTTTTCTGCTCACTGAAACTTTCAACCATTTTCAAAAGACCCTTTCAAAGCTTTTACAATCCGGAAGGACCAGAATAAGTTTATTTCAACGTTCTGAGTAAAATGAGTCTGGAGGCTGTGAAGAAGATGTTCCGGAGGGTGAAGGAGGCGGTGAAGAAGACCAAGAAGAAGCCGACTATGTTTCAGTATGATCCATGGAGTTACGCCTTGAACTTTGACGACGGAGTAGAAAATCCTCAGAGATTCTCCGGCGACTGTAAACACTCCAAGATCACTTTGATTTATGTTGTTTCTGTCAAATTTTGACAAGTTCTCTCATTCGTTTACAGTTTTGAAGCAGTCCACATTTGTTTCAGTGTCTACCTCTCTCTTTCTCTCTCCTTTTTGTCATTTTCCATCAAACTTAGCTGAAGATAATTTTTCTAAAAACTTGAATAATAGTAGTATTTTGTTTCTGTGTACTCACAAGATTGAAAGCGTTGGCTCTTCTAAGTTCGAGTCAAGATTCTTAAAATTTGATTAAGCTAGGCAACAATTGATATCGTATATCGGTGTGCAAATTCCAATGTAGAAACCGTAATTACTTTGTTGAACACTTAAAAGAATATTGTTATTCAAACCATGTACACATTTATTTGGGTACTAATCTTTGTGTAAGTTCTAATGTTCAAAACATACCTTGCAAAGATCGTAATTAACTAGTATTGCTTTGACCATTTTTGAAGTTAGATATGAGTATATGACTAAATAATACTATAATTAGGTAAGATTCGTATTTGAAATCACTTCAAGTTTGAATTTATTATGATTATTATCAACTAATATATTTTGAATCCAATAAGCGAAACACCATTGACTCAAAAACCTTTTCCTATTAAAAATAACAACATCGACTGACAAAAACTTCTATTAAAAAATGCAAATCCTTCGGAACACAAAAATTCCAGGTGAGAGATAGATAAACAAGAAAGAAGCTTAAGAAGTACATTAAAGAACAGTGTACAAAATAAACAAAGAAGCAACTTTTGTGGTTCATTGGTGAAACACCCAATACACTTCAAAATCAAATTTAATAGACGCATTGAGCTGTTGAAAGGCAAGAAAAATACAGCTGATTTGTAACCAGAAGAAAACTACTGAACTAGAGAAACTTTGCTTGCATTTTGTATAAAGAGTGAAACTAACCATTATCAAGAAAAAAATATGCAAGAACAATGTGATTTGATCTGTAAAACATTGTTTCTTGATAAAATATGACTTACTATACACAACATTAAAAATCATCAAATAAAACAGAGAATAAGACAACAAATCCAACCCTATGTTCTGTCTCCACCACATCTATCATTCAACCAACCAACAATATCCTTCCGAACAATCTCCACGTTCTCATCAGTCTCACCGAACAGCATCGAATGCATCATCCCTTCATAGATCTTCAACGTCTTGTCATCACTCTCAGCCTCTTCATACAACTCCCTACTCACCTCAGGATCAGTCACAACATCCGCACTCCCGTGCAACACAATAAAAGGAACCCTCACATCTTTTAGCTTCTTCCCCAAGTAATCCGTAACCCTAAGCAGCTCCATCACCGTCCCAAGCCTCGGCTTCTCCCTGTACCTCATCGGATTCCTCCTCGCCACCGGTTTCTTCTCCTCCACCCTGATGCACTTCTCCAGCAGATCCTCCGTCGGGACGATGGCCCACGTCGGGAAGAATCCCGAGATCGTGATCAGGAACCGATCGATCGGCCACTTCGGTCTCACCTTGTCGGAGATTTTGCACATCGGAGCGACGAGGACGGCTCCGGAAAAACCTAACGGATCCAAAAAGTGGATCAGGAGAGAGATCGCTCCTCCCATGGACTCTCCGAAGAGAAACCGTGGTAAAGTTTGATACTTTGTGTTCTGTTTCTTGATGGAGTCGAAGAAGGAGATGATGTCGGAGACGACGAGGTCAACGGAGGGGACGTAGGCGCGGACGCCGTCGGATCTGCCGTGGCCTTCGATGTCGAGAGCGAAGCAGGCGAAACCGTTCTGGGCGAGGAAGATGGATGTGGACTGGAATGTCCAGCTGATGTCGTTCCCGTAGCCGTGGACCATTAAGATGAGGCCACGTGGAGGAGAGGAGGAGGGGAGCCATGAGCGAGTGAAGAGGCTGAGACCTCGAGGGGATGTGAAGTAGGATTTGGAGCCGATGATGCCTTTTTGGTTGAAGTAGTCTTGTTCTGGAGTGTCTCCCCAGAAGTTGATCTCTGGATCGGACATCGATCTAGTTCGAAGACAGAGAGATTGGTTTTTTTTTGTGTGTGTGTCTTGTGAACTTGTGGTTCTGATGAGTGGTTTAGTTTGACTTTTGAGAACGTTTACGCGTTTACTGTTGCTTTTTTGTTTGGGTCTTGGGGTTTACATTTGGGCCTTAGAGTAGGGTTAACAAGTCAGGCCCAAGTGAAGATCCTGATTTGTTTATTATTCTATCCGGATATGTAATTTGGGATAATTGACAACATATCATGATGACAGAAGTATACCAAAACTAGACTTCATTTGTTTTGTTATTAATTTCTATACATCTTGTTGATTACAGAATCCAGTCGTGTTTCGCCACGTGAAAAATCTTTCAAGACTCATTCACAAGAGGCTTGTGATATTCATTTCACTGAAAAAAAAAACTATAATAATAATGAAATGATTTGAATCTCGCAAATATATTAGAAGGATTTATCTCTTCGTACGTAAATCCTTCTGATCATGCATTTTTTGGTAAAAATATGTTAAACGTATATCATGCATGATAGTACAAGAAAATAATCTAAATTTTTTTAATGGAGATTTAGTACGAATAATAATTTGTTTTAACTAGTAAATCTAGTTGAAACCAAACTGGCCAGAAGAAAAGGAATAAAAACTATTTTTATGGAAAAACACACTGCTGAACTAAGTAGATTTACCAATTATCCCTTTTATATATTTCACATAATTTTTTTTTTACTGTAAGATATTTTAGGATATTTACGTGTTAACAAAATCCTTACAAATTCTATATTTGAAATGAAAAATGCTTGTAAAAGATTCCATGACCTATAAATCTCTTGTTTGTTTGTGGAAGAGTGGATATAGTCAAAAAGCCTTCAAATGAACTTTGTTATGCGCATTTTCAATATTTGGATGGATAAGAATCACCGGTAAAAAGTGTGATTTTAGCAATACTTTGACCATTCTAACGAAGTTGGAATGTCACTAATCACCACATGTCCCATCCAATGGTGTTGTTAAATGACAACTCGTCTTATTATCGTGCAAAGTTATCTCTCAATACATGTTAGTACTATATTAATGTTTCTGTTTGCCTGCATGGAGACACACATTATAAAACCTTTAAAACTTTACGAGTTTCCTTCAAACCCGGTCCTTAGTGAAATTACTAAAATTTTGTTTTTACTGAAAAACAGAGTTTTAAACCTTTTTTTTTTATTAATCACAGTGTCTGAAACTAATATTTTTTTATTTCCGGTGGCCAATAGGAATCGAATTGCTCATCGCCTTCAGAAAGATTGTATTAGATGTTTTAGTAGGAATTTTCTACTAAATCTCTTAAATGTAGTTATATAATATTTTATTAATGATATTTCTAAATATTTAAAATCCACATCACTATTTATTTTAATAATATGTATTTTATTATATTTTTGATTTTTTTGCCAGAAACCTCACTAAGAACATCAGCATTGGTGAAAGCTAATATTAGTCTCTTATGGATAAAATAATCATATAAATTAATATTGTAATTAAACTTACAATTTTAAAAATTTAGATCAGTTATACAATGACACATGTAAAACGAAGCTTTTAACCTCGTGTGAAGTTTTCTCAAACAAGAACACTTTCAACGAGTCATTATGTATTTTGGTCTCTTACAAAATTCTGGTACCTATCTTAAGCTAGTTGGAATGTAGTCGGATTTCAAGTGAAGTAGGTTAGGTCTGCTCAAACTCAAGCCCTAAAATTAATTATTATTTTTTGGTATGAAATTATTTTTTATAAAGGCCTAAAAATGTTTTAAGAAAAAAAAATAAAAATGTTTATTTTATAACCTGCAGCAATTACCCTAAACATTGTTATAAGTGATTGTGGTTGTACTTATCTGAAATCAATCATAAAAAGTCTTTTGCATTGTTTTATAACTTTTTCAAATCAATATTTATAAATACCATTACCAATGATGTGCAAACTGCAAACACTTACTTTATAAAACATCAGTATGGTTATACGTATTTGCCGCGTTAGAACTAGTACTACAACTATAAATAATTCCAAATATGAACCATATTTTCGTCCCAAAAATCAGTATTGCCACTGAATTTTTCTTGCATTCGACTCTAATTGACACCTAATAAGCATAACAGTATGATGTGATGAGTAATAGAATACGAATAAATATATCGACGAATAGTTTATGTCATAGAAATGGCTAAGGAATGTAGCATAAAACCTAAGTTTCAAAAAAAAAAAAACCTAAGTTTCTGTAGGTCCAATGGTTGTGGATCGCATAGGGCATGTCTCTAGTAGACTAGCAATACTGTGTTTATATTCCTTATGCGCTTATAATCCTTCACATACTCATTAGAAAAGGTGGAACCTATACCTTCTATCTTTAATAGTGACGATCAAACACTTCATCCTCTTTATCTCTTTTAGTGCGCATTATATACGATATTATTTGGCATTAATAACCTCATCTCTCTGCTAATCTTCTCGTAGTCAATGGGTAAACTATTTTTTATCTTAGGAATCAATGGATAAACTCGTGGCTATATATCTAGTTATTTATCCATCAACCCAACTATTTAATTGGTGTACTTATCTAGCCACTAAAAAGACATAGGGTAGAACCTATAATATTTTAAAAATTTTGTACATTTCTTAACAAATTTGATATATATGTCTAATGTAATATATAAGTTCATGTATAGTTTATTTACTTGTTCTAAAATTCAAAGATTTGAACATCCCACCTAACAAAAAATGTCTAAAGCACTTTTTACAACTTCTTCACGAGTTCACCCTCATAAGAATCGATCGATATTACTTTGGGCGATGTCTAGTGATTATAAAACCAAAATTCTTTCTTGGATTAGTTAGCGATGAGACAATAAGGTAGTCTTATACATCATGAAATGGTAGGGGCCATGGCTGTGTCGCTGTGGAATCCCTAATTGTTTCTTGATTAATTTTCCTTATCAAATGATCCACCAATAGGATCTCAACGTATGCCTCACTATGGGATGTCTTTGTCCTAGTCTCCTAGATCACTTAAGAATACATTGACCTATTCATAAATTGTCTATAAGTAATTCCCCAAAATCTATTGGCCAGTAAGGTTATTACAATTGCACGTATACGGTCTTAAATAATATTCATAGTTAAGTGGATACCAAAGATTATAGTTCTGAGAATCATATAAGTGGATATCCATTGGCCAATATGGACCCAGGGAGTCTGGTTTAACAGTTTAATTAAGCGGTCCCCATATTAAACACAAACTATCATTTTAATCACTAATCTATATTAGATAAAACATGTTAATTACGTCAAAATAAAATAAATAGCAATACAACTATTTGAAGGTGATTAGATAAATCATTAGCTCGTATTGTAGTTGTATAATATAAGTATAAGTAAGTTCGAAGCTAGTGGCCATTCACCAATGCAAGGGATCCAAGTAGGATGGATTATTAATGTATTTATAATTTAAGATTCTCGACAAAAAGAAGAAGAACTAAACCATTTTTTATAATTCAAAAAACATTTCATATATTGACCAAAAAAACTTTCTATATCAAAGTGAAAAAATCGTTATATGAACCTATAACCAGCAACGCAATGCATAATGAGGTACCACTTTTACAGAGTTTAGAGAGCCAGCCTATTCATAATTGGTGACAACGGAGCTAATCCATGAACTGCTTCTTGACGTATATGCTGATATATACAAAGTTAAGTAAAGTACTTGAGCATGCAATTCTTTCTCTATATTCTTCTATTGACACTTTTATATACATATACACATTACCTTCCCGACAAAATGACAAAAACTAATTAATTGAAAAATATATATCAAATATGAAACGTAACGTACGTATATAATCTAGACATGATTTCCCTCTCATTCCTCATCAACGAAAGTTGGAGTCCATGTCATAACCATTCAACAAAATACTTTTTGCTTCTATCCCTAGTTTTCTAAATATGAACTACTTTTTTAATTGAGAAGGCATGTAGCTAAACTATTGCAGGAACGAAAAAGCTGTCAGATTGAAACTAGATAAGAGTAAAATGTATGCATAACAGTCATGTGTATGGATCTTTTGAAAATACATTATAGTTTTGACCAACGTGATTAAATGCCCGGTGGCATAGTGATTGTATGCTCTTAGAGAGTTCGTGGTTTAATTCTTCCAGTGCGGCTAGTGGTGACAAAGAAGAATATTTGATCTATTTTCTATATGCTTTAGATCTTCATCATTTAATTAATTAGCTATCTTATAACTACAAGTACATCAAATTAAATTCAAGAATCCCAAGGGCGCATAAGGTTCGCCACAAAACTACATTTTCTATCTTGCTAATGATGAGGTTCTTATGGATTTATATAACCTCTGTATGTATTGGAAAAAAAAAAAACACTTTTGAAAAAATGTATGAAAATTAAAGGGCACCATCAATTTGGAATATATACCTCCATTTGCCTTTCTCAACAGTCAATTCTTGCTCAAAGATGTTGCAACGTGACATGTCTCCTTTTTAATGAAATAAATCATCTTTGTTTTTCTGGAATATCCGCATCGTATGTAGTATGACGTTAGCGATAGTTGCGAGAAGTTATTGGTTGATTTCAATGCGTAAATTTTAGCAATGATATATTAGTTCATAAGAAACTTGATCTTATAATCTTATTCATATGCATAGTTTTTGTTTTGTGTTTTTTTTTTTCATATAAATAGTTCTTTTAAACTTATTATATTCAGAAAACTGATGCAGAAATGTTAAATATTGGAGTACTTAGTAAACATTTGTTTCAATTGTCTGACACAAAAATCTACGTATATATATTCAATTTAATTGATTTTGAATGTTTAATAATACTAATCTACGTATAAATATATATGATTAAGTTTAAATCAGTTTTCGGTAAGCAGGTTTGATATTGCAAAATCTATATACACAGTTTGAATTGTGAGTTTTGAATCGTACGTATTAAAGTTTAATGCTAGTTTTTAGTGACTTATCGTCTTGTTAAGGATAGCATTCCAACTTATATTTCATCACTAATTACGCAGTTATGCTATTGTGGGGTCGATTAATCCTCTTAATTTCTTAGGTTAAATGGGATAGATAATATATTATCGATTGATTAAATTTATATTACTTTTGGTCATGACGTTGCTCAAAGCCATCAAAGAGAAAGTGCTTCGTCCACTCTGTATAAGTCAAGTATACGAATTCTCTCGAATTTGTCCCTATAAATCTTAGTTTTTAAGTTGGAATTATTCGATCAACTGAACAAATTAAAGCCACCAATTGCCACATAGGACTATTCTTCTATATCCACTTAACCAAAAATTTATTATATAAAATAAACTCAAAAGTAAACAAAAAAATCTCTTGATCTTAGCTTATAAATAGACATCTAAGTGTTAGATCTTTCTCATCATCTCAGTACATTTCATTGATCTGCTTCACAGCTTATAACTCAAATGGATTATCACACCAAGAACATGTTAATTTCTTTGTGTTTTACCACTCTTTTAATATTACTCCCGGTAGCAACATGTACTAGACAACACCGGTCTAATAGCCCAAAACAAAGGAGCTTGTTGGCCAACGAGCAAGATCTCGTGACTAATTTGCCTGGCCAGCCTGATGTGAGTTTCAAACATTATGCTGGTTACGTCCCTGTCGACGAATCCAACGGAAGAGCTATGTTTTATTGGTTCTTTGAGGCCATGGATCTTCCGAAGGAGAAACCTCTAGTTCTCTGGCTTAATGGAGGTAATACAATCTTTTGAACTATGCATGTATCAAAAACTGTTATATATTCTCATGTTTTTCAATCTTAATTAATGAACATTGAAAAAGTATACTTATAACACGATTCGACATAATTTATTAATTACATAATTTACCATTTTATTGACTTATGTTTTGCCGTTCTGCCATTTTTCCATTCTAACGTCAAAAATAAATATTTAAAATTTTGTTATTGAACTATATTTCTTTGTTTTTTTTTAGCTAGGAACTATTTTTCTTTGTAAGCATTATTCGCATGCTTAATTCACTTTCTACGGTTTTGTTATGCCATTTAATCATAGCTCTTAGGATTAAACCTAGTGTTATATTTTCTTATATTTTTGATGTTGTCTCACGGGAGAACACATGTTTAGAATTTAATCATTTGTATATTGTGTATACAGGTCCAGGTTGTTCTTCTGTGGGGTATGGGGCAACACAAGAAATCGGTCCTTTTCTCGTGGACACCAAAGAAAACGGTCTTACATTTAATCCATACGCATGGAATAAAGGTAAATACCTTTTGTTCTCTTGTATAATTTTCTTACCAATACGTAAATGAAAATGAATAAAATAATGAAAAAGGTTGATTTTGCTGATGCAGAGGCAAACATGCTGTTTTTAGAATCTCCCGTGGGTGTTGGCTTTTCGTATTCAAACACAACTAGCGATTATCAAAAACTTGATGATGACTTTACAGGCAGGTCCATTAATATTATAATAACTATATATAACCTTTTGTTTCTTTTTTTTTTTTGAACACTATATAACCTTTTGTTTCTATCCTTATATATAATATACATATAATATATGCTTCATTCTCTCTTCTTGTATTCTACGATCAGCAAGAGACGCATTCACTTTTCTTTGCAACTGGTTCGAGAAGTTCCCGGAACACAAAGGAAATACGTTCTACATCGCAGGCGAAAGTTACGCAGGTTTACTAACAAACCATCTTACTTTTCCTGCAAATATCTTTAAATCAAATTTCTTTTTAATATATTTGATGAACGTATTTATATTTGTAGGAAAATACGTACCGGAGCTAGCACAGGTCGTGTACGATAACAATAACAAGAACAGTAGTTCATCGCTTCACATCAACCTTAAGGGTATTTTGGTACGTTTAAATCTCTTAATGATACTAGTGTTTCTTGACCCTACAAAAAGAATGCTAGTGTTTAAAACCAAAAATGTATAACACGATAAATTTTGTATTGTGAGGTTAGTTATGATAAATGTATAACGGTTAGGCCTGGACACGGATCGGATATTAGAGTTTTTGAAGGTATTTGTGATTTGCATCGAATGCCACAGATATCTAATTTTTCGATTTGCTTTGCTTCGGAAAAATACGGATATTCAGAAAAACGGATATTCGAAAAATAAATAAATATTTGTGAGTATTTACGAATATTTACGGATATCTATTATGTTTTGATTAATACAAATAATCTTAAAAATTCGATATAAATTTTTTTATAAAATATTTTTTTGCATGATATACAAAATAAAAATTAAAAGAAGTTATGAATCTACATATTTTTTAAAAAATTAAACTTAATTAACAATTATAATAACACAAAACTTTAAAAAAAAATTATAATTATCATAAATTTTTTCTCTTCCTTTTATGTAATATTTTTATATATGTAATAATGTGGATATAATTTGTCAAATCATATATTAGAATAATATACTTTTATACATTTAAAACTTTAAAATATAATCAAGATATACATGTATTTATATATTGCCGGATCAGATCAGATATCCGCTTTCCAAAATTTTAATATTTGTGACTTCCTTCGATTTTAACGGATATTGATTTTTAGTATTTGCTTTGCTTCAAAAATTTACGGATATTCGGAATTTTCGGATCGAATCAAACCGAATAACGAAGAATCAAATTAAACTGATAAAATGACCGGCCCTAATAACGGTAGTATATTCTAAGACCTACATCTAGTCCTTTTTTCTGCGGTGCAGCTAGGGAATCCTGAGACATCAGATGCAGAAGATTGGAGAGGTTGGGTGGATTACGCATGGAGCCACGCCGTGATATCGGATGAGACGCATAGGATCATAACCAGGACTTGCAATTTCAGCAGCGACAATACTTGGAGCGACGACGAGTGCTCTGAAGCCGTAGCAGAAGTTCAGAAGCAGTACGACGAGATCGATATCTATAGCCTCTATACATCGGTTTGTATAGGAGATTCTGCACGGTCTTATTACTTGGATTCAACACAATTCAAAACAAATTCTCACAACAGGACCAAGAGGGTACGTGTATATATTATATAGTATACGTACATAATACACGTACCTCATAATTTTATGACCGTTGAAATTTATTAAAAGGCTATAATTTAAGTGCCTTTAAAAGTTCTTGTTTAATTAAAAATTTTGTTTGCGTGTCTTAGGTGCCGCCAAGGCGCTTGGGTGGATATGACCCATGCTTAGACGATTACGCGAGAACATTTTACAATAGAGCAGATGTGCAGAAGTCTCTTCATGCGAGTGATGGAGTTAATCTTAAGAACTGGAAGATTTGCAAGTACTCAGCACATTCTTCAAGCGTTATATTGTTTTTGTAATAATATGATGGAACTTGTCTAAATATTATCTGATATTCTGAGATTGCAGCATGGAGATCTTTCATAATTGGACTTATTTAAAGCCCTCGGTTTTGCCTATATACGAGAAACTCATCGCCGGGGGATTAAGAATTTGGGTTTACAGGTAAAATGCTTCCATGAGCACTAAGTAATTGTTATTTAGTGGTCATCGTCTTAGTCGTCATGATTTTCAAAAATGACCCATTATTTCTTTAGTTATTTACATGATAAAGTTAGGTCACATCATTAGTTTGAGTTTATAATTAGAATCTCAAGGTCATAGGAACAAAATACACCCATGATTAATTCAACCAGCTAGATCGCTGATTAATTTTCACCTTAAAAACATTTTTTATAACAAAAAGTAGTCGACTTCAACTCAATTAAAACTTGAGAAAAATAATCTGATCAGTAAAAGTAAAAAAAAACAGAGTATTAACTTCGGTTGCTGCTGACAAAAAAAAGCTCCGGTTGCTTCTTACATAAGTAACCAATATACACGTAGCTTTTAATTTTGCTTTGCTACTTGGTTGTATATGTAAGAAAGTTTAGTTATTATCTAATGCATATATAAAGAGTATTCTACTAAACCGTTGGCTTGGTTCTGTACGTGATGGCTCAGTGGTGACACAGACGGAAGAGTTCCAGTACTGGCGACTAGGTACAGCTTAAGCGCACTAGAATTACCCATCAAGACAGCTTGGAGGCCATGGTACCATGAAAAACAGGTAAGTGGGTGGCTTCAGGAATACGAAGGTCTAACGTTTGCTACGTTCAGAGGAGCTGGACATGCAGTGCCTTCCTTCAAACCAAGCAGCTCTCTCGCCTTTTTCTCGGCCTTTCTCACAGGAATTCCTCCGCCACCGTCTCGGTAGAGAAGCAAGTAAACGATTAAAAGAATGATTTACTAAATCTAGTGAGTCTTTAAAGTTTTCAGAAAGTTTGGAAGGTTTTGGGTTTTGTTACGTTAACTTGCCAGACACGGTATAAGGGAAACAAAATGGTTGTAACTTGTAAGAGGAAAATTGTATGTGACTATGTTACTTTATGTGCTGATCATAATGATCAAAGAAAAAATTTGAACACTTAATAAAGGGAAGACCTTCAACACTTTATTATGTTCAAATGAAAAAAAAAATAACTAGAACATATTTTTTTTAGAGTGCAATATGATTATATTGAAATGAAACCGTAGCACTCCTTACACTTTTCTGCACAGAAAAAAAAAAGTAATTAGATCAACGAATATTTTAAAACAGCTAATGTTCGAAAAAGACTTTACAGTTTATACTGTCACGGCTGCAAAATATCTATTGCATGGAATATTCAATCAATAAAGAAGACAGCATATGATTATGCGATTCGTTTTTCACAATAACATGCGGTCGTAACTCGTAAGAAAAAGAGTAGCATGGAGACCTTTTTGAGGTTTTTGCCATCACAAAGGCACTAGCAAGTTTAACACACATTGGATTTTTTTTTATTATTACTTCTAAAAGTTGAACAGCTTTAATCTGAAAATGTTATCTTATATTTTGTGCAACACCACTTTTTAATCATTTTAGAACTGTAAGTTTTTGCTACTTACCAGATGATACATGATGTGAATCATATAACAGTGAAAACACAAAATCAACTAAAGTCTAAAGATAATCAACTTTTAAGGTTCCAGAAGTTTTATTTTTAATTAAATTAAATGGCATGTTTAGTTATAGTTTCATTCCTTGGATCTATACCATTAAAATGAAAAAAAGAAAAAGAAACAGAAATGTACTAATAAAAGCGGGAAACGCAAACAACTCGGTTCTTCGTGTCTGTCTGGTAATCTAATTTCCTACCGACAATTTGTCCTATTTCTCCTTTCCCGATCTGCATCTTCATCTTCTCGATCGCAATGGCGACTCCACGTTCACCAGCGACAGATTTCTTCGGAATCTCAAAGACAGCATGCAAAGCATACAAGTCCCTCGTCACCAAATTGCACCCCCTTTCTTCTCATCGCAAATCCGATTCCCATTCCGACACCACCACCCATTCCGTACGTAACGTTCTTTTTCTTTATTTTATTTATATTTTTGAAAGAATGTTAATTAAAAAAAAAACATTTGTAGAATGTATGTGATTCCGTACGTTCTGTTTCTTACATCTCTCACAACGACATATATAGCACAATGGTTTCATTAAATCATTCGTAACGTTTTTCAGGCAATCCACCGGAAACATCTGGAGGAAAAATTAGCGGAGGAGGACGACCTGATTGCTGCACGGAGAGGTCTCCGGTTACAGAGCATGGACGACAGCTCCGTCTTCAAACGCCGTTCTACCTCTCTGCGATCAAACTCCAGCGGTCGCCGCAGCCACACGCCGCAGGCTAGACCGACCTACCTCTCCTCCTCCGCCTCTTCCAACCGCCGATCGTTCTTCTCCAGAACCACCAGCCGTAACAGAGACCACAGCAGCCACGGTCTCAAGAACAACGCGAGCCCCGTGACGTCACCTCTCGCGACGAGCCCGGGAGGGAAAGATCAGACCTCCTTAGCTGATTTGTTCGGCGACGTGGAAGGACTAACCTCTCCTCCTCTTACGAAGAGCCGTAGCAAGAGAGACGAAGAGAACAGAGGCTCGTCGACGTTTAGGAAGAGCAAGAGCACGAGGGATACGGTTGGATCGATGGGGAGGAGTATAAGCAGAAGAAGCTCGACGCCGATTGTTTTCTCTCAGTCGACGCCGCCGAAAAAGCCGCCGGCTGTTGAGCAGATGCTCGAGTGTACGTTGGAAGAACTCTGCCATGGTGGAGTCAAGAACATCAAGATCACTAGAGACATCATCACCGATGAAGGGTTTGTCTCTCTGTTCTTGAATTTTAGTTTTGGCCTAAGGTTTGGTTTAACCTAACGTGTTCGCCAATTAAACTAAGGAAACCAAAAAATAAAAAACTTGGCAAAATGCTATTGAGAGAAATATCAATTTTAAAATTTGATTATTGATTATATGACTGAATAAATTTATAATTTTACAATCTGTATTTATGTTTCCAGTTCAAGAATATAATATTTAAGTCATTTGTAGAATCTACACTAAGTCATTTTTCTGTATTATATGTTGTGTTATGAACAGATTGATTATGAAACAAGAAGAGACGTTAAGAGTGAACATCAAACCAGGATGGAAGAAAGGGACCAAGATCACATTCGAAGGAGTAGGGAACGAGAAACCTGGCTACCTCCCTGAAGACATCACATTCGTGGTTGAAGAGAAGAGACACCCTTTGTTCAAAAGCCGTGGAGATGACTTAGAGATTGCGGTGGAGATACCTCTTCTCAAGGCTTTAACGGGGTGTAAACTCTCCGTGCCGCTGTTGAGTGGTGAATCAATGTCAATATCTGTTGGAGAAGTGATCTCTCATGGATTCAAGAAAGCGATTAAAGGACAAGGTTTGCCAAATGGTAAAGAAGATGGTAGACGTGGAGATTTGATAATAACGTTTTTAGTGAGTTTTCCTAAAGAGTTGAGCGAAGAGCATAGATCAATGGCCTATGAGGTTTTGAAAGATTGTTCTTGGGCATAATGGTTGGTAACTATGAGGTCTATTTCATTCACCTGATGTCTGTATCTTTGTATATAAGTTTCACGAGTTGAAGCCTTGATGCTTTAAAGTTGTGACTTGTTGCTACTTTAGGCAGTTTTAATATGAATATTGCTGTGAATGATACCAGTTGTCTTCTTTTAGTTTATTTTCATACTTGTGATGCCTAATCCGTAGCTATAAATTACTTGATTGGTTTCGAAACCTAGTGTATTCTATATTACAATATGCAATAGAATATCAATAGACCGCATAGCGCAGTGGATTAGCGCGTCTGACTTCGGATCAGAAGGTCGTGGGTTCGACTCCCACTGTGGTCGATTTTTTTTTGTTTTGCGATTCTTCCTTTTTGGATTTTTCTAGGAATTTGAAGCTGTATGTATAACTTATCGTAATCACTTGCCAGATGCTATCCGTTGTTATCTCATTGCTTTCTACAGAAACTGTAACTCAAACGAACACTAATCCCTTCTCTTTTGAGCTTTTTGAAAGATTAAACAAGATCAGCTAAAGATTCATGAAATAATAACAGTGAACCACAGTCCATAGACTCTGTAGCTTTGGATCTCAATATATAGTATTCACTACTAAATCAGTAGTGTTTCTTCATCTCATATCTATAAAAAAGGACAATGTACTCATAAAGAAAACAAAGACTTTATCTCTTAACAAGGATGTTCTTGTGCCAGAAACTCCTTGTACCCTTTTTATTTGCAATTAAAGAAGGGTCACATAAGTTTCAGCATCTTCAGCCTTCCTTCATGCTCTGCATCCAGCTTAGGGGGAGTGTAACACCCGTGAAGATCCTCCACAATGTACTCTTTCGTAAGCTCTCGCTTAGTGAGAATATGGTAATGCCTCTGCCATATCCTCTGAATAGCCATCGTCGCAGCAAGAAAGCCATACGCTAAACCAAGAATGGCGAAGACGACAACAAAGACGATCACAAGAGCGAAACAAGCTTCCATTGACGCAGGGAAACAATCCAAGATCCCCCATCCGTAACAGCAGTTCTGACACCCATCCATCCTCGGGTCATTACCGTTGAGAGAAGAGCAGTGTAGAATGAGTCCGAGAAAGCCAATCAGTACAAAGAAGGTTACAACCCCTGGAGATTCATGATTACAACAAATGTTTAAAAGCAGTGTCTACCTGTATTTTAGTTATGACAAGTAAAAGGAGATGGAGTTACCGATGCAATAGTAGAACGGGATGGGATGTTTAGACAGTATACGGTCCCAATCATCGTTGAAAGAGTTACGAAACTCTCCGTCTTTATCCATTATGTATGCAAATCCAGCCATCACGGCAATTACCTATAATGTTAAAACGTTTGCAGAGTGATTTCAAGAAAATCAAAACCAATCACAGTGAGGAGAATCTAACTGTCACCAAGTTCCTTTGTCAACAGGTCAAGATTCGAATCTAGAGATTCACTTTGTTACAAGGATAAACAGTTATGATCATCAAGATCTCTTATTACATGCTCTATCAACCTCCAGAAGAAACTGCAGTTATAATAAGAATCATGAAAGAAACCAAAACCAATCACAGTGACAAGAATGAACAATCTGATAGTCAGGATCAGCCCTGAGCCAAACCGATGAAACATTCGCCCCAAATATTCAAATTTTTTGAAAAATATATATATAAATAAACCTCCAAATTTAAATAAAAAAAAATTCAGCCTCTAAAATTTATAAAATCTTTTTAAAATCGTCTATAGCTTCCAAAATCTCATGACCGGCATCAAGTTCCACTGTCAAACATGTCAAGATTCGAATCTAGATTGTAACAGTAAAGACAAGAGACAAATGATCATCAAGATCTCTTATCACATACTTTCTCAACCTCAAGCAGTTATAATAAGAAGAACAAACAAATCTGATTATCATCAACAAATGATCATCACGATCTCTTATCACATGCTTCCTCAACCTCAAGAAACAACAGTAACAACAAGAAAAAGACTCACAGTCTGCACAGCTACGAACACCAAAAGCACATCCCTAGCGACAAAGAGCCTAAACTTAGCCTTCCTCCGCCACGAGCCGTTATCCTCAAACGGCTCGACGCGGAGATGAAACTGAGCTTTGCAGGTAGTGCAGTGAGAGAAGGCGAACCCTTCCTTGACCGATCGCCAGTGATCGAGGCACGAGCGATGCACGAGCTGCTGAGTGCCTTTGCACATGCAGGGAGATATCAACTCGTCGCCTAGGAGATCGCTGTCGCTCTCGAGGCAGATACGACAGCAGGGAGAGGATGATGATGATGAGCCGCCGCTCTCTAGATCTTCTTCTTCTTCTTCTTCGGCGTTTATCTCGTGATCGGGACTCTCCGTGACAGAAGAAGAGGATGGGGAGGTTTCTCCTAACAAGGGAGCGGAATCGGTTAGCTTTTGTGAATCCGGTGGCTGCAACTGTACTTCACCTTTCGTCATTTGATCAGACGTTTATTGAAACCTAATTTACAGAGGGAGGTGGAGATTGGAATCGATTGGGGAGAGATCAGAGGGAGAAGGATTCGAATTTGGTTAAAGAAAAAAAAAAATCAAATTAGGGTTCGTGCGTGCGAGGATGTAAGAAGATTACAGAAGTGGGAAGAGCCAAAAACTGAGAAAAGAAAAAGTCAACAAAGTGACCGAGAAGGAAAAAAAAGATATGGGGTGAGAGAGGCTCGAACTCTCGACCTCAGGATCACTCAGTAGCTATGAGACCTACGCGCTAGCCAACTGCGCCACCACCCCATTTGGTTATTTCATTGCTTACTAATGTCTAGAACTAGACTTATGTTCTCACTAACCATTTGAGCTTAACTATTAGATTACACTAACTAAAAATATTTATGCCATCAGTAACTTCTTTTATTTTATTTAATTCTGATTAATTATGATATTAAGTCAATTTTACAACCGAAAATTTTATAACCTTATGAGGATTCTTGACTGATCAGCAACTTCTCTTGTTTTTTTCATAGGATATTATTATATAATATGAACTTGGAATATGATACGAAAATTTGACATTGGATGTAAACAAAACAAGCCAAAATAGAAAGAGAGAAATTATACTGAAATTTGTGATCAAATGATCTTAATACAAAAGTTAAGCGAAATTAGCAAAGTAACAACAAAGAAGAGAAAGATGACTTGTACATCACGCTTCTTCTCATTTTATTATATTCCATCGATGATGCTTAAAGCTACGTTTAGAATTATAATTTTAAACAATTGCTTCTTCTTTGTGAGTCTCGATGACGACATCAGAAGTTGGGTAAGCCACACAGGTGAGGACATACCCCTCGCCCATCTGGTCATCATCCAAGAAGCTCTGGTCCGTCTGGTCAATGGAGCCAGAGACGACTTTCCCGGCGCAGCTCGAGCAAGATCCCGCACGGCATGAGTAGGGCAGATCGATACCCGCTTCCTCCGCGGCGTCGAGGACGTAGACGTCGTCGTCGCACTCCACTTCTTGCTCACCCTCCGGTGTGATGAACTTGACCTTGTAGGTAGCCATTGCGGTGACGCGGCCGCCGCGTGCTGTGGAGGATTTGAGGCCGAAGAGGGACTGTGTGCTGGCCAGAGGGAGAGATCTGAGGGTGAGTGGTGTCTGTTGACGGCGGAGGAAGGAGGTGTTCACGATGGCGCTGGAGAGAGCGGTGGAAGCCATTGTTGAGAAACAAAGATAACGAAGGACTCTTCTTCTTCTGGTTTGTTAGAGTGTGTGGCTGTGTTGAAATGGCGTAAAAGCCGTGAGGTAGAGAGGATTATAAAGAGGTGAGATTTGGAGACATATCTGCCACGTGGCGTATGATATGTGGGTTCTTGTGTTATCTACCTTGGTGGATTTGTCTCCCTGTGTGTTTTACATCACTGCACTGTTTCGTTGGTGAGAGCTAATATGTGGCTGGACTTGAGACAAGTCACTATAAGAATATGGGACTTGGGATGGTTCTGGACTTGTTTGGGTTCTTCTTTTCTTTTTGGCGAAGGTCCACTAAGTTTTCAGACTGAACCTATGCATGTGGTCCTGGACTTGTTTGGCTTCTTCTTTTCTTTTTGGTCACAGGTCCCACCAAGTTTTCAGAGTGAACCTATGCATGTATATGTAGTGTTAATCGGATCACACGGGCTTAACTGACACACAATAAAGTCACCCTGTGAAACAAAATTAATCTTAACTCCATGCACGATATCCAACATCTCCCAACACATGACTACGATGCAATCTTTAAGTTCTACAGATGCAGTCATCTTCTCTACACCACCACACACTTTCTTGGATGTAATATCTTATTCTTGGAGAGAATCAAATGTAGCAAGCAATCAAGTACTAAAAAACTAATGCGCACAAAAAAAAACTGGATTATATCCAATTGCTGCTGAAGTGATCTAGTTGACGTGAAGTGAACTAAGCACAGGTAGTAACAGTATATTACATTCACTCAATTCTAATCTAAAGAGAACAGTGCACTTACCAAAGGGAGGCAATCGAAGAAAAAGGGCAAAAAGCCCAGATTGAATAATATTATATATGCTGCCTCTAACTTCATCCCTCTCTACTGTGTTTATATATAAACCACCCGTAAGAAGATTCCTTCTGAATTGGATGTGTTTTCCTCGTTTTCTATAATTCGTCTAGTCGCACTTGATGTTTCTATAGATTCTCCTTACAAACAGATTTGATCCCAAGAATCCAACAGCTCCTGCCAAAATAATCAGAGGAAGATATTTTTCAATCAAATTGGTAATACTAATCCCTGGTTTTGAAAGAGAGTGGAGAGAGCGAGGTTACCGCAAAGGATTCCAAGGCCAAGACAGAACATCATGGTGTATCCAAAGTAGAAGCTTGTCTGGAAAAATCCAGACATCTTGGTCTTTACGTAGTAGTAATAGATGGAGTATAAGTAGACATAGACAGCCGTTGAAGCAGCAGAGAAAAACGAAGTCCATTGCCAGTGATAGTTCTCTGCGTTCAGCAGGAAATAAGTTCCCACGATTGTCACACAGACCGTCACTATCACCAGAATCACGAAAACCAGCAGCATGAATCCATACACATAGTACACCTGTCAAACCCAAAGCAAAATATCATAAATAGCCACTCAAATCTACAACATACTAGGATAAGCAAAGAGTCCAAGATACAGTGGGTCTACTTGAAGAAGTTCAGCTGCTCAAACTTAAGACATAGGTCTAATATAACTAGCCTAGTTATTAACGTAGCAGATTGTATCTGTTGTGAGGTGGTCAGATAGCGGTTAGTGATAGCTTGATCTATAAGGCTGTCCAGGCAGATAGTTGAAGAAGAAAGTTTTTCTAGGGCTTTGTGGAGAGCTGAGTCTCTCACTAGTCACTAATCAAGTCTCTTTGGTTAGTTCAATATTTAATAGAATTAGCAGTCCCATAGCTTTGATCTTATCAAAGCAACTACTTTTACCTTGTAATTCCAGAAGGATGTGAATACAAAGTACATCTCGATGAAGATGCTTCCAAATGGTAGCAAACCACCCATCAGAGAGACAACCGATGGAGTTAAGTACCATTTTTTCTCAGGGATTGGACGTGGAATGGTCTTTACACGGCATGGATTGTTTGGGGCACCACTCCAGTTTCTTCCAACGACTGTCCCGAGAAAGGCTAAGGGGAAGGAAATGAAGCCCCATATTACGAACATAACCACCATTGTTCCGAAAGGAATAGCCGCAAGGGATCCATAGAATATGGCAATTGTGTTTAGGAGAAAGCCGATTCCAAAGCACAAAAAGGGGAAGAGAGAAGCCGTGAGGACCATGCACTTGATCCAATGTTTACCTGAACAAATGACGTATTAAAGTTAAATTAAATAAAATTAAAGGCGAAAATAACAGTGGAGAGATCCGCCAAGAGTAAGTAATACCCCCGCTTCTTGAGTACATTCCACCACTCACATAACCAGAGACAAAGGAAGTGAGAGCATAGCAAACTATGAAAGTTGTGACGATGGCTCCTCTCCTGAAATAATCAGAATACGATGTTAGCATAATCCAACAAACAAGCTGAGGTCTACTGCCAAATATACAAGCATACCAAAAGTACTACAAAGAACAGAGGAGAAACAACAAGGCGAAGAGCTGGTGGCAAGTAACACATACCCAACATATAGAGTCCAACGATGGCCATTAATATGACAAGAAGAACAAGCAGCGCCAACTGTGCACCTGTGCCAACAACTGCTGAGAGAAGAACTAGACTCCATGGTGGTCTGAACACATCTCCATGCACAAGTTTCCAACCAGATTCTTCATTTACATCCCGTTCCTGTGTTCATCAATACGAATGTCACGAATGGTTTTACAGCCTCAAAAATAAAGAATTAAGTTTTCGGAAACTGCCAAGAGAGTAGCAATAGCGAAAACAGTTGTGCAGCTATGACATATAAAAGTTTGAGGAAACATCACCAAGCTCTCGAGATCATCATCTTCACGAGCATACTTCGCATAATCATTTCTGAGGGTCCTCATCAATATCATTGAGACCAAACCAGTGAGAAAAATAACCATCATGAACGAGTTAAAGATGGAGAACCAATGGATCTGCGAAACGCAATAAACTCTTATAAGGTTTATAAAGCTTGAAAAAATATCTTGAAGAGATGAATTGAAGATATAAATTGTGAAACAAGCAGGAAAGGAGACATTTAGTATTGCATATTATTTGAAACTGAACCATAATTAAAGACAAAGCAGAAGCGTGCATTTTTTTTTTTTTGAGCAAAAGGGTACATAACAGCTCAAAGTTACCTGGTGCTCAAAGAACGGATAATCCAGATATACATCAAAACGTCGAGCAAATGTGACATCTGTTGGAATCCATTGCACAGAATACGTCAGATCCACTGTCCTCCCTGCTTCCAGTGGCATTGGGTTGTCTTGAGTGAGATTAACATGAATGATCTATAAAAATAAATAAATAAGATCACAGCATGTAGCTCACGTGATATCCATATTATTGCTTAATGGCATAGCGACAACTGACCTGGTCTTTGTTGTATTTCACAATAATGTTCTTATGTGTGTAGAGTACATGTTTGCCGTTTTCACTATTTTTATCAGAATGCAGCTCACCCACGAAGCCTACAATGGCGATGAGACAGTATCAAACACTACCAGAAACTAAAACAGAAAATGCTCAATTCTGGATATTGCAAGTAAATATACAAAAGCTCATACCCCACAAAGGCAGATCATCTGAAGTTAGAACCAGCCGATGGAAGTCGACGCAAATCAGATGCCACAAAAAAAGGTTGTGAGAAATAAGTCTTTTTGTTGTTATGTGCTGCTACATCAGCAATATGTGCAAGAAAACGTGAAACATACCCATAAAGAACTCAAACCAGTAGCTAGATTCGATGGCATCTTTGAAGTGATTGACCTTAGCTTCATCGAGTTCGAGGTGACAGATAACATTTCTGTCAACATTTTCTGTGGATTAAAAAAAAAACAGAAAAAGGTATTGTAATTACACCACAGACAAGATAAAAGATTGCAGCATTAGAATTAAGACATACATACTCAGGAAGTTTATTGGTATCTCGCTGTCAATCAGCTCATTTCCACCGAGAACTTCACCAAGACCACCCCATTTGTGAACATCGTTTTGAGAAGGGCGGCAGAAGGGGAGACTGTAGTAGTTGTATGTTTCTTGTGGGTTGTTATATGGGCCGACTTTGTTCACCCACAGAGTAACCTGCTCATCAGCTTGATACTGAAAAAAAAAATGAATGCAAAAAGCATTGACTTTAAATAATTTAAAAGAAATGTATAAATAAGTTTTTCAGACTAAAATGATATACGAATCACTACAGAGCGTTTCACTATAAAACATTGCACATGCAAATCACGAGATCAACAGACACAGTACTGACTCGAGCTGTATAGATAAAAAAAAAATTACAAGCTCAGGAGATCCTAGTCTGACCTTGTGATCAATCGGAGGCGAGAGCTGTTGCGAGAAGAGAAGCTAGGAGAAGGAATACGGCGGAGGAAGACGGCATTGCGAAATCCGGCGGACGATCAGATCTGAGGAAGAAGGAGACGGTGGTTGAAATGCGTTAGACCGATGACTAGGCTCGATGATCTGATTGGAATTGGTGTGTACTGCCACGTGGCATCACAGTGTCAGCTCTCTCGTTTCTCGCCAGAAAGCGATCGAGAGAGAGAGAGAGCAGAGTATTGTTTGTTCGGCAGAGATCCTCAGTGTGGCGCTTTGGAGATATTGGGCCTACGGGGCTGAAATTACGTGATACTTAATTGGGCTTATATGGGCCTAAAATCATGTATTAGTATAGAGACCAATACTATCTTTATAGTTTATACTAACACGAATGCAATGAGGAAAAAATAACTTGTAAACCGTCTTGAAATCATGACATGTTTTCATGTGTAAAATCGTCCTAACGACAAACAAACAAAATTATTGTTTAAAAATTCATTTGGTCGTTTAAAACGCAAATGCAAAAGTTGGCGTTTCGAATATGGTAAAGAGAAGAAAGACAAAAGGAACGTGAGATGTGTGAGCTGAGGCGACAAGACAAAACCAAAATGACAAACAGATTCTCTTCACACCTTTTTCTCATACACCTTGCTATAGATGGATGCCATGCCATCATGGGAGGATAACTCTTTACTAAGTGTTATTTCTACATGAAATGATTCTATATAATTATTCTCGCTTTAATGACTGAAAACCATTAAAACTGCAGTATATCCTTGATTCTTACATATATATAGAAACTTTTATTACCAATCAAATCCACAGTAATTTCTCATTTGCTTCGGTTTATTACCATTTGTACTAGTAGTAGTACTATATTAGATAGAGTAATGTAATTAGGAAACATATTAAAAGCGTGTTTCCGTACAAAGGCACTCGAGACAGCAAGGGCAACATGTGGGCCCAACTGCGTTAAAAACGAATAACAGTCCTATTAATTAATTTAACAATTTTTTTTTTAAAAGAAGGAGAGGGAGATTCTTCATTCTCACCATCATCATCATTTATTATCCGAAGAAAAAACAATTCATCTCACCGAGCAAAAAAAAAAAAAAAATCGATTCACCGCTTTGCCTTCAAATCTCTCCAAAACAAAATCTCAATCATCGTTATCCCTTTCCTTTTTCTCACTTTCTCTGCGAATCGCGAGATCTCGAGGAATCGCATCCTTGATTTTTTCGGATACTGAATGTTTTTTTTTTCTTTGTTTAGGATTTCACGTTGAATTGTCGTTTCCTTTTAGCTCGTAGGGTCTGAAACTGGAGCTCAATTATAACGAGAATTAGGAGAATTTTTTTGTTTGTTTGTGTGTGTATTGTAATCAGGGTTGTCGATTAAGAAGATGGACAAGTACGAGCTGGTGAAAGACATAGGCGCTGGGAATTTCGGAGTGGCGAGGCTCATGAAGGTCAAAAACTCCAAGGAGCTTGTTGCCATGAAGTACATCGAGCGTGGTCCCAAGGTCCCTTCTCTAGCCTACTACACATTTTTGCTTACTCATATATGTTAATCTGTTTTGATCTCAGAGTTGGATTTCGTTTTCCTAGGAAGATTGTTGATTAGGCTTTGTTTTTTTTTTTTTTGGATACAGATTGATGAGAACGTGGCGAGAGAGATCATAAATCACAGATCGCTTCGGCATCCTAATATCATCCGGTTTAAGGAGGTTCGACATGTGTTCTTCTCTCTATGATGAAAAAGGATATCTACTGAAGTTGATGATTTACTTAAATCATCACATAGAGCTGGTTTATGGATTTTTTTTTTTTTTTACAGGTTGTGTTGACTCCTACTCATCTTGCCATTGCCATGGAGTATGCTGCTGGTGGTGAATTATTTGAGCGTATATGCAGTGCTGGAAGATTCAGTGAAGATGAGGTTTGGCTTTTGAGAATTTTCTCGTTTTTTTGCTACTACTATGCAAGTACTTTCTAGGATAGTTTCTTTTTTTTTTTCCAAAGTTCTGTATGGTCTTTTGATTGGTTAAGAAGAATGAAAGAAGAGAAAACATGCATATCAGAGAATTGGGATATAAATTCTAATCCTTTTTCTCTTTTCCAGGCGAGATACTTCTTCCAGCAGCTTATATCAGGTGTTAGCTATTGCCATGCTATGGTAAGGCAAAAAAAAGATATGACTTAAGAAAGATTACTCTAATCTTCTAGATGTTTGAACACAGTTGGTTTATCAATCTGATGGTTACATTTTGTTGCAGCAAATATGCCATAGAGATCTGAAGCTCGAGAATACACTCCTTGATGGAAGTCCTGCTCCACGTCTCAAAATTTGTGATTTTGGTTATTCCAAGGTCTGGCACTATATTAAAACCTGAAAGTTCTGCAATTGTATATGAGATCCTATTCTGTTCTTCCCCGTTGTCGTAAAAGTTTCAAGTTATTAGTTTTTTTTTTTCTTTTTCTTCTCTGTTGTAGTCCTCTCTACTGCACTCCAGGCCCAAATCAACAGTTGGAACTCCAGCATATATTGCACCTGAGGTCCTTTCGAGGAGAGAATACGATGGCAAGGTAATCTTCACCTAAACCAGTGGATTTCTATGGAACTGTCGGTCAGATTTGTAATTCTTTTCTTGTTCTTTCAGATGGCTGATGTATGGTCTTGTGGTGTAACTCTTTATGTCATGCTGGTTGGAGCCTACCCATTCGAAGACCAGGAAGACCCCAAAAACTTCAGGAAAACAATTCAAGTAGGTTTTATTCTTTTAAGCCATGTGTCTGCTGCATATCTTGCGCTGAGTACGCTGCATCCTATATTCATCAATGTGTGATCTTGTTTATACAGAAAATCATGTCTGTTCAGTACAAGATCCCGGACTACGTCCACATCTCACAGGACTGCAAACATCTCCTTTCCCGTATATTTGTGGCCAACTCACTCAAGGTACACTATACCTTCAATCAAATGAACTAAATCTTTTCATAAGATTGGTTTAGTTTGACAATTGTTGTTTTGGCAGAGGATAACCATTGCAGAAATCAAGAAACACCCATGGTTCATGAAGAACTTGCCAAGAGAACTCACGGAGACAGCACAAGCTGCGTATTTCAGGAAAGAGAATCCAACCTTCTCCCTCCAGACCGCTGAAGAGATCATGAAGATAGTGGATGACGCTAAAACGCCCCCGCCTGTTTCCCGGTCCATTGGAGGTTTTGGCTGGGGAGATGAAGAGGTGGATGAAGAGGAGGTGGTGGAGGAAGAGGAAGACGAAGAAGATGAGTATGAGAAGACAGTAAAGCAAGTACACGCAAGTGGAGAAGTGAAGATCACTTGATTTTTCTTTTGTGTTGGGAAAAAAATGTTCTCGTTGGTTTGTTGAAACTAAAAGTCTCAGTTTTTGTGTTTGCCTTGATGCTGCATTGTGCCTTCGAAATAAACATTTTGTAAATTATTATTTTTGTTTTTTTTTTCCGGAAGAGGATTCGTCTATTTATGTTTCACATTTTGGTAAATTAGTTTCTATTGTTTCTTCCTAATCTCATCTTACCGTCGTTAATTATTTGTTTCCAAAATTGAAAAACCAAATATACGTATTAAAAACAATATTCAAAATTCAAAAATAATTGTATTATCCTTTTCATTTTGGGGACATAGAGGGAAACTATCCCGCCATTAGCAAAAACCGATAAACTTCTACAGCCTTCCGGCATCATCAAGCTCACTCGGTGGCGACTCTTGTATCCCGACTTTCTCCGCCGGAGTGATACCGTGCAAGCTAATACCCCCAATTGATTCTCAAATGTATTTCCTTGGGCTTTCTCATCCCGCAAATCAATTCTCAATTCTAGGGTTTTTCGTTTCGCTATCGTTCGTCACACAACACTGATGCAAAATTTCGCTGGGGTTATAACTACTTGCTGATTAGTTTTTTCGATTTGGGTTTTCGTTGATTGTTAGTAAAGTGAATCGCTTTGGAGCTATGGGCTCGTTTTTTATTCACTTTGATTTCCTTTTTGCCGAAGTGTTTTACCGTTTTTCAATTGCTGAAATTGGCTGGCGAAGAGTAGCGGATTCGTTTGTGTATCCTTTGAGTTTGTGTTCGGCGTAGTATTCTTAGCTGAAAGTTTGCAGATTTTGTGTAGATTAGCTTCGTATTTTGATAAATTGCGTATGTGGTAAATGTGCAATCTTTTCCTCACTAATCTGAATGCAACTTTTCTTCTATGTTTCTTCATTTAAGTGACGAAGTTGCGGTTGTCAAGTGGAGATAAAGTTTGGTGGAACATCTGCAGCATGTTAAGAAAAAAGCTATGATTCATTCAAATCAAGTAAGGTAAATGATGATATTTTCCTTGGTTTATTCCAATGTTTTCTGCTAGTTTCTCTCTTTTTTGTTTGCTCTTCGTTATTTACTGCTGAAAAATTTGCAGTAGGAGTCATCTCCCTGAAGTTCAGAAACCCAAAGGTCCTCAAACCAATTGGTCAGAACATGCAAAGGCCCTAGAAGATCCATCGTCCAGGACTAAGCATTTGAGCTCTACTTTCCTTTACGGTCTGGAAAGTCAAAAGCCTAGAAAAAGCAGAGATATGGCCGCAAGGTATTATGGCTATATTCTTTTGAGTACTGTCTGCTGCTGCTTGGATTCGTAGAAGTAGAACTACTGAAAATTAAATATCAAACAAATTCAGTGGTTTCAAAGATAGCTTTCCATCACATTGTAATATCTCCCGTTTCCAGCATCATTTGTGCATCTTTCTGCCAATATGTAGAGCCTTCGGCTAATGTATTGGTCGACTCTTATACTACCTAACTACCTTAAACAAGATTGAGTTTGATAAAATAATATTTCCCTGTGATATCTCTTGTAAGAAATGTCAGTGATGGAAAATTTTGTGAGATTTTCTTAGTCTTCTTTATGGATCTGTGTACAAATAAGTGATTAAAGTTTTTTTTTAAAAGCTTCGTCCCTCCTCTGTGTAGGTCAATTGCGTTTCCCAGTGTGAATGCACATACTTCGGCGCACCCGCAAATTGCAAAGGTAATATTGTTGAAGAGAAATCATGGTGGTAATTATATGTTTTCTTTTTCTCTATCCATTTCTTTGAGTAATTAGTTTATCTCATTGTAGTTTCTCTGATAGACTTTTATTCATGAAGTGTACATATATGATTCTTATTGGTATCCTATGTTGGCAGGCTTGGCGTGCTCTTTCAAGTCTCTCAATAAATAAGACCTATCTACGACCTGGAATTACTCCCCCGGTTGATGACGGTGGCACCAATGGGTCATATTCTGCAAGAGAGAGATCCACTGTGAAAGTTGCATGTAGCACTGATGGTTCTTTTTATTCGAGCAATCAACAAAATCAAAGTCAAATGGGTGTACCAGGAACTGGAAGAAACGTTCACAGCTTTCCTCCCCCTGTCCCTGGTGATGGTAAAATATTTGCAGAAAAATTTCCACGGCTAAATGATGAGGCCAGAGAACCAGAAAACAGTTGCACGCATTTAAATGGTGTGGAGAAACCATTCAGGAATTCTGCATTCGCAGCTGAGCATTTGGGATCTGGAGAAGCATGTCTTGATGAGATTGATGATGATGACATACTTCAGGTAATGACACCGGTTAGAGTGGCACATAGTTTTCCTTATTTAGTACTCCATGTGAAGAAGCTGGTTTTATCAGTTTCGTTTTCGTAGTATCGATAAATTGTATCATAGTTCGATGACAGCAGAGATCAAAACTACTTGCTTACCTTGTAGTTTTAGTTCGGATCTGGGAGGAAATCTTTTCATAGAAGCTTACGCAGAACAGGGCTTTGTATGAAAATATGTCAACTCAAGCATGTTAACACTTTGTGATGCAGAATATTGATGTCGACCAAATTATGATGGAACACTACCAATCAACAAGTACTCCTCAACCATCTGTATCTAGTTTGCCATCGAGAACTCCACCTGTGGATAGAAGTGCTTCCAGAAGAGAAGCAGAGAGTTGTCTGCCTCCTGAATTATGCTCTAATTGCAGTCATGGAATAAAGGTATGACTACTGTTTTTTTTTTCTCTTTTTAGTTTTTATTAAGGTTGTCTCATTTTGTTTGATGTTGGTATCTACTCAGCTAGGGCTTTGTCCAGAAGCTTCGACCCATTTGGAAGAAATGAAGAATGTGTTGATTGCAATATCAAATGAACTCCTTGACGATGATACTAATCTGAGTCCTGATCGTATTCAAGAGCTTCGTCAAGAGAGGTTTATATCCCAATCCATTTTTTTTTCTGTTTTCTTGGCTGTTAAAATTTCCTTTTTCTATAAGAGTAACATTTTGCTCCCTTTTGGAGGCCGTGGTATAGTAACATTACCCAAAAATTATTGGGAATAATACAGGGAAAAGAGATTAGGCATAAAAAAATAATAGACAATGCATATGTTTCTTGAGTCTGAGTATCTAAGTGTGTCACAACTGTGAGTACGCCTTGACTTTTGGTGTGTTTTTAATGTATCACAGTTTGTATTGTTGATAGGTTACTGCTGAAGAAGCAAATACAGCAGCTCGAGGACCATATTCGAGATAAAGAAAGGCAAAAGTCTCAGTTTTTGCCATCTGCGCCTACTCGTGCGGTCCATTATGAAACACCTAAATCAACAAATCTACAAATGGATCATCCACAAACTGATTCTCGAGCACGCTTTAGTGAGCAAGGAAGATATGCATCTGATAGCTGGAACATGCCAAAAGATTCTTCATTTTCTGTAGATAGGTATGGTCTTTCATCTGCTCCTGTAGAGAGAGAACAATATGTTCCGAGGATTATCGAGGTGACGTACACAGAAGGTTCAAACGACCAAAAGTGGAGCAGTCGTGATTTCCCTTGGACGAGAAAACTAGAGGTGATTCGCTGAGTTTCTATCTTTTCTTTATTCACTTACAATCCATGTGCTCATGTGTTTCCTTGCAACGTTCAGGTCAGTAACAAAAAAGTGTTTGGAAATCACTCGTTTCGACCTAACCAGAGAGAAATCATCAACGCAACAATGAGTGGCTCTGATGTATTTGTCTTGATGCCAACTGGAGGAGGGAAGAGTTTGACGTATCAGGTAATTTTACTTCAAAACTCTATTTTTACAATGTCAGTTTGATTTTCACTGACATATCGAACACGCATAGGCGATGAAAGTTCCAGGTTGTGTTCAAACTGTTTTCTAAATTTTTTGTTCTGCAGCTCCCTGCTCTGATCTGTCAAGGAATAACATTAGTCATTTCTCCACTCGTGTCACTTATTCAAGACCAGATAATGAACCTATTGCAGGTGAACTTTTCAGCAACCCCCAGAGATTCGATTTGTATCTTTTGTTTCATTGATAAATTATTCATATAGAAGATTCTTCCAATTTAACAGTTTGATTTCTAAATCATGGTTGCAGGCAAATATACCCGCTGCTTCCCTAAGTGCCGGCATGGAATGGTCTGAACAACTGACGATCTTTCAGGAGCTTAGTTCCGAGCATTCTAAGTACAAATTACTATATGTCACACCCGAAAAAGTGGCACAGTGAGTTGTTTCTTTTTTTATATAACTCTGTCTCTCTTTTATTTGTTTTGTATCATGGCCTATGGTATATGCAGTTCTACCATAGGTTTCTTATAATTCTAGATTAGGTATTAGCATGTTGTGGACAAGTAGTGCAAGGGTCGCCGCTCTGAATGATATTACTAATAACACATAGCTAAGAAGTATCTCTTTCTTGACTACAGAAGCGATTCTCTTTTGAGGCATCTAGACAACTTAAATTCTCGTGGTTTGCTTGCTCGATTTGTTATTGATGAAGCTCATTGTGTGAGCCAATGGGGGCATGACTTTCGACCAGATTACCAGGTTAGGCCATCATAAGCTTCAAACAGGGCACTTCTCTTTACCTTTTCGAGAAACATAACCTTCCCTTTTTACTCACCGAGAATATTTTGGAACATGCAGAGTCTTGGTATTTTGAAGCAGAAGTTTCCTAACATTCCCGTGTTAGCTTTAACAGCTACAGCAACAGCCAGTGTGAAAGAAGATGTTGTACAAGCCCTTGGCCTTGTTAACTGTGTTGTGTTCCGGCAAAGTTTCAATCGCCCAAATCTATGGTAAGTAACTCTTCCTAAAAGCAAATCTATATTCCAGAATGCTGCTTACTAGGAAATTTGCAGGTATTCCGTTGTTCCCAAGACCAAGAAGTGTCTTGAAGATATTGACAAATTTATCAAGGAAAACCATTTTGATGAATGTGGAATTATATATTGCCTTTCAAGAAATGACTGCGAGAAAGTTGCTCAAAAGTTACAGGTTGGTCATTTGTATATTAAAGCTTTCTCATGTCTTGTGCATACCACAAAATACCATGTTTAAACGTAAAATTGGATACAATTTCAGGAGTTCGGTCATAAAGCAGCATTCTACCATGGCAGCATAGAGCCTACTCAACGTGCTTTAGTACAGAAACAATGGAGCAAGGACGAAGTCAATATAATATGTGCTACTGTGGCCTTCGGAATGGGTACTGGTTTTTGCTTATGTTTGCTTTAACTGATGGAATTTTACTGTCCATTAACATTGCACATTCCAGGAATCAACAAGCCTGATGTACGCTTTGTTATTCATCACTCGCTCCCGAAGTCTATAGAAGGCTATCATCAGGTATTTAATTGTATTGAACAATCATTCATGAAAATCTTTTTTTAATAAGTTGCACACAAAGATGCTCACATAAGCTTCTTCTTTTTCTTAAAACCAAGGAATGTGGTCGTGCTGGCAGGGATGGCCAGCGAGCATCTTGTGTTTTGTATTACGGTTATGGCGACTATGTAAGTTGCATTTATACTAACGTAGTGTATATATTTGTTCATCTTTCTGCTCTTGGTTATGTTTATGATCCACAATATTGTTTCAGATACGAGTTAAGCATATGATTAGCCAAGGAGGAGTTGACCAAGGCCCCATGGGAAATGGTTATAATCGTGTAGCAAGTTCAGGGAGGTTACTTGAAACAAACACTGAAAACCTTCTCCGCATGGTACTTAACATGATTGTTCCTATTATATAGGTTTCGAAGTTATACTTGCTGAGATTTTCTCCAAAATTTATTGCTTCAGGTTAGATACTGTGAAAATGAGGTGGACTGCCGACGTTTCCTACAACTAGTCCACTTTGGGGAAAAATTTGACTCCGCAAACTGCAAAAAAACGTGTGATAATTGTGGCAGTAGCCAGAGTTTGATTGACAAAGATGTCACTTTGATTACAAGGCAATTGGTATAGGAATTGCTTAAAGTTCATCATGTCTAATCTCACTTGTTGGATGTGTTGTTATTGATCACGTGTGCCTTGCATAGGTTGAACTGGTGAAGCAAACAGGAGAAAGGTTTTCTTCATCTCATATTCTTGAAGTCTACAGAGGTTCCTTAAACCAAATGGTATGCACACATATAAACAATCCCCAACTCTTTCAAACTTTAGGAGATGTTTTGTATCTATATATTCCATTTCTCATCCAGATTCTGCTGAAACCTAAACCATGTTCCTCATAAACCTAGGCCCCCTTTTGTACTTAGTACGAATTGGTAGTGTGGCTTGATCTCTTGAAAAGTTAACGGTCTTCGCTGCATGTAGGTCAAGAAACACAGACATGAGACTTTGCAGTTCCATGGAGCTGGAAAACATTTATCGAAACTTGAAGTCTCCCGTATCTTGCACTATCTCGTGACAGAGGACATTCTTGTGGAAGATGTTAGGAAAAGTGATATGTACGGATCCGTATCATCGTTGCTCAAGGTACGTAAATTGTTTATCTTTTCCACTTCGCTTCTCCCTCTCATTAAGGATATCAGTAAGCGAATTCGAACCCTGGTTGTCTGTATATGGCACATAACATCCATTCTTGAAGATGTTAACGTCTATTTTACTTATCTGTATCTAGGTGAATAAATCAAAGGCTGCCTCACTCTTTTCTGGAAGCCAGACTATAATGATGAGGTTAGACTTTGTGCTTTAGATATATCTTTCTAGTAAGGTTCACATGAACTAGTTTCAAGCAAAACACTGCAATTAGCTATGTTTAGTGTGTTACCAGGCTTGTTAAAGATAACTTTAGCTAAGACTTCCATGTTCTGTTTCAGATTCCCTTCTTCTGTAAAAGTATTAAAGCCCTGTAAAGCCGCGCCAACCCCTGCAAAAGCTCCTTTAACAACAGCAGATGCTCCTCCAGAAGATGTGGTATATCACTTTGTAGTTTAATCTCCCTTTTCTTGTTGACGATTAATCTACCACTTTGAATTGCTGAGTGGTTGGTTCATTGATCTTTTCTCTGTAGAATCTCTCCGCCATCATGTACACAGCCTTGAGGAAGCTTCGTACGCTTCTTGTCAAAGAAGCTCCTGACGGTGTCATGGCATATCATATATTTGGGTAATCCTGAAAACCATTCTGCTTCTCGTTTTTCCATGATCTTCCAAATTCTTTACTTGATCATTGGTCAATCTGTTGTTTGTGGTGCCAGCAATGCAACGCTTCAGCAGATAAGCAAGAAAATTCCGAGAACCAAAGAGGAACTTCTCGAGATAAATGGCCTTGGGAAGTAAGTTTCAAAACCTGTAGTTGTAATCATTACAAAGGCAATGTGAAGAAAAAATTTGATAATGATGGTGTGCATCTTCTTAAACTCTTCTTTCAGGGCCAAAGTAACCAAGTACGGTGATCGGTTGTTGGAAACAATAGAGTCAACGGTCAACGAGTACCATGGAATTAGTAAGAAAGACTCCATGATTAGTCCGGATTCAGGGAAGAGGAGAAGAGACGAGAACATTAGTCCTAACGTAGCCGAGGAGGATGATGATTTCGCAGAGAGCTCAAGCCAGTCTTGCAAAAAAACGGTGAGAAGTAAAAGCAGCGAGTTTCTTCATGGTGAATGTGTCGATGGAGATGGAGTAAGTATGGTCATAGAGAAGCTAGATTTTGATTTTGAAGACGAAGATGGGTCGGAGATACGACCAGAGGGAAGAGTATTACCCTGGTGAAAGTAGTAACCACTGTGAAATGTTAAATTAAAATTGCTGTAAACTTCTATGGTCTAGGCGGTGGTGTGTACCTTAATGTTCAAGTAGATTGTTGAATTGTCAGATTATTAGATTATATATCTACACATTTGAAGTAGTTGCATCTTTTACAGTTTGTAATCTTGTTATGAGCAAATATTAATCATAATCGTAAAAGCATCATTCATGAGGGGGTGATTTGTTTTAACCCAACAGTTTTCATCTGTTGTAGAGAAAAGTTTATATCTTTCCCTCGACGTGTATTGTTTCATGTGCTGTTTCTTATTTTAATAATAGATAGCGCGGACGCCCCAACCGCATCTGCTTGTTTAATATAAGTTGGCAAGATAGTCAACTATCTTTGCGTGCAATCCAAGTTACAAAAATACATTCAATTATGTAGTGATGGAGTCTATATCAAAGTATTTTCTAACTCAGACAGTTGTAAGCACTTATCTAAACTTACAATATCTAGCTTTATTTCTGCCAAGGCTATGGACGTCAAAAAAGCTAATAGAGAGAAAACTAATGGAAATGTAGGACATCGGGATCTCGATGAACCCAAAAGGAGGAACCAATACAGATTTTCAAAGTCTATAAAAGAGAATGAGAAGATGGTAGAGGAGATGGAACAACAAATGCTTGAACTTGAAAGAAAAATTACAGAGAAAAAGGTATATACATTTTTTTTCTATAAATCACGCTATATATTAATATATGTTAGTGAATGTTGTTAAAAATAATAATAATATATGTTAGTAAATCAAATTAACAAAGCTGGTGAAAAAACACATGATTTAATTACAGATGTATCATGAAAAAGCCATCTCAAGACTGAAATACAACATGCGTTACGGAGGGATTTATAATGAAAAATGGGCATGGTTTGAGGATGACCAGTACTCTTTCCAATCAAATTGTCTTAAGAAGATGGAGCTAGACAAGATAACTTTTGCTAATAACGCATATCGTGACAAGAAAGCTGTTATATCATTCTCTTCTGGGGAACGAGAGATTAACATCCATGTTAGAAATCCTAATTTCTAAATACCCTTTTACATTTATTGATCATAAAAATATTCTACAACGAAATATCTGATAATATATATATATACAGAACCTAAACCATCGGATGTTACACGAGGCAAAATGCATGGATGGTGAGAGAGGCCTTCTCAAGAGGCTGAATCCAAGTAAAGATGACGACTCTGAGTTTTCTATTAACCAAATTGAAGATCAGGTTAAGTGTGACCACTTGTGTTGTTTTTATCTCCTTCTATATATGCCTTTTAATCGGTCTATTTCTCTAATACAGATGTGGAAGTTACAAAGGTGGATGAAATGGCCAGAATATTACAATAACCCAGGGACAATGGATAGAGAAGAATGTGAGAGAAAGGTAAAAGAACTTGAATGGGAGAAATACCAAGGATTTGTTAATGCTCCTTGTAAAGCTTCTCTATGGAATTCATTACCTTCTACCAAAGTCTTACGCAACCAGATTCAGGTCTAACCGGTTTAACAACATTTTTGGTTAGGTAGAAACCGAAATTGATTCGGTTTAGAGAAATATGAGTTCTGATTTGGCCATTTTATGTTTGTGTAGGCTATGAAGACAAGAGATGAAGAAAAGAGGAAAATGGTTTTGGTAAGAAGAAAGAAGATAGAGTCAAAGGAAAGAAAGATAAAGATGGCAGAGAAGGAGATCAAGTCTATGTATAAAATGATGGAGATGATTCGCAACAGAAAACAGAGAGCCTTGGAAGCTATTTCACACGAAAAAAAAGTTGTGTAGCAGTTGAAACTTAAAACCACAATTCTCTACTTGTTTACACATTCTAACGTCTAAAACTCTTCAAAAAAAAAGTTTCATTAAAAACTAAGAAATGAACATTGGAATGTTTCAAAGTGTTGATTGATTAATGAAATATTTTCACATGTTGAATGATTGATGAAACCTCTTGCTCTTGCGTATTATTCAAGGTGCACTAATAATCGACTATATTTTAAAAATCTTTGGGCTGTATTATTATTAGGACACATTAATTGTTTCTCCTATTAAAAATAAAGATACCAAGAAGGGTATATTTGTAAAACTAAAGAAAGTTTGTGGATTCTATAGGGTCAAGAGGTTCCCATCCAGCGAGATTTGTGAGGGAGGATATCCGGATCGGATCCGGTTTGGATGAATTGTAGGTACGAGGGTGAGCTGACCAACGTGTGTTTTCTTTTCGCAAAGAAGTTTCATGTGCACTCTGGAGCCTCTCATGAAGATTGCTCCATATTTGTATGGAATTTAAAAACACTAATCTTTTTTTACTAATCATCTTATGTTATACTAAACTGATTTATTTAAACTAAAATCTTCGAACCTGCCAATCCACATGGATAGAAGAGTATAATAATTTGCTTTTAAGTCAATGTGACCAAGTTCTAATTGTTTTTTTTTTGGGGGGATTAATGTGGAGACTTAGAAGTTTTTTTTTTTTCTTTGAGAAAAAGAGACTTAGAAGTTTATATCAAAGTCCGGTCCATGTCTTTAGCAAAAGAAAAGGAAAAAGTCCGATCCATGTATGAACTTTAAGTCATAAAAATTACTCTTTAAACCCATGCATGCATGTAGTGAACGTCTGAAACTTTTCAAATATAATGTATGAAAATACGAAACTGTAACTGTAGAGAAAAGAACATACAAATATTTTTTCAAGGTGCTGTTTATTTTATTAAAAGATAGTGCAGACGCACCCGAACCATTTACGGTAATTTTGGTTGTAATTTTTATTTTTATGTCTAAAGTCAACCGAATCTGGTCGAACATAAACCAAAAACATTTTAGGTTCGGTTATTAGTCCGAAACAATTTTCAAACAGCATATATAAAACTTTTCCAGCTTACTAAATACATTATATTATAATGTGCTTGAATTAAACTAAAGAACGTAAAAGGTGGCAAGATGGTCAACTATCTTGGCGTGGAAACCAAGTTTACAAAAATACTTTTAATTATGTAGTCATGGACTCTATATAAAAGTACTCTCAACCCTCTAGCTCTATCATCTAACTCAGACAGTTGTAACTTGTAAGCCCTTGTCTAAAGCTTTTCTTCTGTTTTTTTTTTTCTTATAAGATCTAAGCTTTTATCATCTGTCAAGGCTATATGAAGGTCACAAAAACTAGTAGAAAGAAGACTAATGGAAATGGAGGACACACAGTTCTCGATGAACCCAAGAGAGGAAGCCATACAGGTTTTCGAAGTCGATAGAAGAGAATGAAAAGATGGTAGAGGGGATGCAACAACAAATGCTTGAACTCAAAAGAAAAATTACAGAGAAAAAGGTATATACATGTTTGTCTAATAGAAATCATCATTCTTACGATATATACATCTTAATATATGCAAATACTTATGATTTCTTTAATTTTTTCTTTTAAGCACAGATTTATCATGGAGAAGCCGTCTCTGGACTGAAATACGACATGCGTTATTCCGGATGGATTTATAATGGAAAATGGTCATCGCTCGCGGATGACCAGTATATTCGAAGAGAGTACTGTCGTAAGAAGTTGGAGCTAGACAAGTTAACTTTCGCTAATAACGCATGTCGTGACAAGAAAGCTATTATATCATTCTCGTCTGGGAAACGAGAAATTAACATCCATGTTAGAAATCCCAATTAATTTCTAATTAAAATACCCTTTTATTGATCTCTAGAATGTCATAAAAACGAAATCTGATATTTTATTTCGTGAATATAATTATGTTACAGAACCTAAACCATCGGATGTTACACGAGGCACAAAACATGGATGGTGAGAGACGCCTTCTTAAGAAGCTGAACCCGAGTAATGATGACGACTCTTGGGTTTCTTTTCAGGAAATAGAAGAACAGGTTAAGTGTAACCACTTGTGTTGTTGTTGGTGTGTTTTTATCTTGTTATATGCCTTTTAATCGGTCTATTTCTCTAGAACAGATGGGGAAGTTACATAGGTAGTTGAGATGGCCAGAAGATATCAATAACACAGGCACAATGGATAGAGAAGAATGTGAGAGAAAGGTAAAGGAACTTGAATGGGAGAGAAACCAAGTATTTGTTAATGCTCCTTGTAAAGCTTCTCTATGGAGTTCATTGCCTTCTACCAAAGTCTTACGCAACCAGATTCAGGTCTAACCGCTTTTTAAGCCCATTTAGTTTTGTTTTGTTTGGGTTAGGATGAACCGAACTAGACCTAAAATTGATTCGGTTTAGAGAAAACCGAGTTCTGATATGTCCTTCTTTGTTGTAGGATCTGGAGGCAAGAGAGGAAGAAAGGAGGAAAATGGTTTTGGTAAGAAGAAAGAAGATAGAGTCGGAGGAAAGAAAGATAAAGAAGGCAGAGAAGGAGATCAAGTCTATGAATAAAATGGTGGAGATGATAAGCAACAGAAAGCAGAAAGCCTTGGAAGCCATTTCACACGAAAAAAAAGTTGTGTAGTATTTGAAACTTAAAACCACAGCTCTCTGCTTGTTGACTCTCTCACTGTCAGGTCTAAAACTGTTCAATATATTTCCATTAAAAAAACTAATAACTGAACATTGTAATGGTGTCAAAATGTTGATTGATTAATAAAATCTTTTCACATGTTGATTGATTAATGTAACCCTGTCCTTATGGTCAGGCCCAGTGTTGACCCCATTCCCATGTAACAATGAATGGGACCTAGATTTTTAAAAATTTCAGTAACCACTGATTTGATTTATTATTCTTAAACATGTAGTAACATATGTAAACTTTAGAAGAATAAGTGAAACATTGAGACCAAAACACATAAATTTGTAATCTTTCTCATATTATTATTGTAATATCATAATAAATCAGCGTTAAAAAACACATAAATTTTAGATAAGTACCGAATTTAAAAATAAATAAAAATTAAAAGCTATTTAGAACCTCTATTTTTTATTTTATATTGGACCTCGTATATCTTAGGACAGGCACTGCTTATGGTATTATATGAGGTGCCCTAATAATGGCCCTTCCTTAAAGATTGATTTGCGGCAAGATAGCGTAACCCCCAAGACTGTGAGCTCCCACAAATACTCCATGTTATTTTGTTTTCGATAATTTATAATGTGACTAATATGGATTGAGCTGGGCCTAATAGGTTTCCTTCTTAGGCTTCCGGTCCTATTTTTTTTTTTTTTTTTAAAACGCCGTAATAAAACCAAAACCCTAAAACTTCTAGCTTTTGTAATAACGCTCACATTCATCCATCTTCTCCCAACAGGTCTTCTTCTTCACCCCTGCTTTAGTTTCCTTCATCTTTCTCATTTCGATTTTCCTTTGCGTTGTCTTGTCAAATCATCGTTGTTCTTCAAAATTTCGTGAATCTTTTCAATTTTCTCTGAGAAAGTGAGTTTTGCTACATGTTTTTCATAGGAAATTACTCGTGTCATTTTCATTCTGTACAGAACAAAGAGGGTCTTGTATCTACAATGATCGATGGAATCATCTTCTAATCACATGGTATATAAATTGTCACATTAGTGTATATGTATTACGTGTGAATATTGATGTAACATCTTTTTACACAGGTAAGTCTCTTGAAGATTGAATCTCCACCGTCCGGATGGGTGAAACCCTTGAAAGATTTACTCAAGACCATTGATGGTTTCATACTCTCTTTCGTCTCTCTCTCTCTCTCTTTTACTTATTATCATTTTCTTAATATTAGTTTATAGATTTTATCATTTTATATATACACAGATGTTGATTTCAAGATAGACAAACGAAGTAAAACGGTATACATATATGGGAAAACCAATCCAGAAATAATACTTGAAAGGATTGCAAAAGCAGGCCAAAAAGCTGAAATTGTATGGAGCGATCACCAACGCAAGAAACCTCTAGTCAATAGAAGAGGACATCCGATGCAACAATACAATGGTCCTCCTCCTCCTCCACAAACTCTACCGTATCATCATATATATGCTATTCCACCTCCATATACATTTCAACAAACTCTACCGTATCATCAAATTTATGCTATTCCACCTCCATATACATTTCAGCCTAATCCCCCGCCGCCACTACCAGTACCAGCAGGTAGTTGCCAGCAGAAGGAGCCTGCAGCTAAGAGTTTCCCGCCTACGCCACCTCCGCCGAAGAACTTTACTATGGGTGATTTACAGCTAGGTGTAGGATGTGGGATCATGTGAACCGTAATGGTTTTTCTTTTGTTTATCATTCATAATCTAATTAGTCAAAAGAATCATGATGAGTTTTTTTTTTAATCATTCATGAACTTTTTTTGTTGTTATTTCATTGTTTTTAATATATACAAATCTTATGTTTGATAGCTTGAATACAGTGCCAGATAATAATGGTCAAGTTTCTTGAGATTCCATATTGTGTAACCTGCAACTTCGTTGCTGCAGTAGCAGTATAGTAGATAAGACTCCATTGTTTGGCTGTTATAAATAGACAGCCTTTAGATGAACCGAAACATTTAAGGAGGCCATGATTTTAATAGATGCATGAGGTTGTAGGGTTTCCCAGGTCCCTTTAAATACAACTTTTACACAGGGAAAAGAAATCAAGAGACTCTTATTCATGAAAGCTTGAAATACATAAAGGTATACGAAAAGATATGCCACTCATTGCAAACAAAAAATAAGTTCTCATAGAGAAAACAAATGTAAAATTTCTTAAATCATTTTTGTCTATTTTTTCAATTATATTCCACAACTTATATATATAGTATACCTAAAGAAAATGTATTTGGTGAAGTTGTAGTAAATCATTTTTGTCTCGGCCTTCTACAAGAGAAGTTGTAGTAAGTCCATTTGCTGGGCTCATCCTTATCTGGTCTCAGTTTGTTCGTAACAACACTATTAAAAACATCTAGGATCGATTACGAATAAAATCTAAAATTAGAGGGCAGTTTTGTAAAGTCTAGTTTCTTATCGAAACGAAGCCCTATCAAACACACTCTCTCGAGCTCATCTCCTCGCCGTCGGCAAAGAAGTATCACAATCGTCAGGGTTTCACGGCGGAGAAAGCTTCATCATCATCACCATATCTGATTATTATCATTCGATGGCAACCAGTAAGCAAAATTATTCAATGTATTTGATCAATTTCGTGCTGAGTTCACTCTCTCCGTTTGTCTCTGCAGTGGCTAGGTCGTTTCTGCAGGCGATATCTAAGGACGAAGCGGTGGCTCCTCCGCTCAGAGTCGTTCAGATCGAAGGACTGGTAAATCTCATCCTCATATGAATCATTGATTTTGCGAATTTTTTAGGTGCTGAGGATTTTGAGTGTGTTTATGTGATATAGGCTGTGTTAAAGATCATCAAGCACTGCAAGGAGTTTGCGCCAACGCTTGTCACAGGGCAGCTTCTTGGACTTGATGTTGGTAGTGTTCTTGAAATCACCAATTGTTTTCCTTTCCCTGTAAGTTTTTTTGAGGAGTTTCATTATATGGATCTTATAGCTTGTCTCTGATTTGTTGTATCTTTAAACGAGCGTAGGTGAGAGATGACGATGAAGAGATTGAAGCTGATGGTGCTAACTATCAGCTTGAGATGATGAGATGTCTGAGGGAGGTTAATGTTGACAACAACACTGTTGGCTGGTAGGTTTCATTGTGAAATAATCTTTGCTAATTTGTTTTGTGGAATGTGATATAAGATCTGGCTTAAATTTTTGTTCAGGTATCAATCCACGGTTCTTGGATCCTACCAGACTGTTGAGCTGATTGAGACCTTCATGAATTACCAGGTACTTTCCAGAATCATCTTATGATTCTCCAGATTCTCGTTTTGGTGTATTCATATTCTGGTAGATTGGGATATGTTTTGGTCAAATACGTGACTGGGAACTGAGCCATTAAAAATATTTGCTGAGATTTTGTCTGCTAATCTGTTTAAAATGGCTTGTAAAATCAAGAAATGTACTTTAAGAAATGATTTCTTATGCATTTACAGGAGAACATCAAGAGGTGTGTTTGTATCATATACGATCCCTCTAAAGCTGATCTAGGCGTCTTAGCCTTGAAGGCTTTGAAGCTTTCAGATTCCTTTATGGAGTTGTACCGGGGCGGAAACTTTACAGGCGAGAAGTATGTGTATCTTGATCTATTGTAAACCTAGTTCTTGTGAGCCGTGAGATAGTTGTAGTGATTTAATCACTATTTTTTGACAGGTTGAGAGAGAAGAATTTCTCCTGGATGGATATTTTTGAGGAAATACCTGTAAGTCCCTAGAGCATTGCTCTTCTATGTTGACGTCATACTAGCTAATGTTGGAACTATTACTTAATCATGGCTACTTTAGAAAAAGGGGTTTGGTTAAATTGTCGAGTATTTTCTTCTGACAGATCAAGGTTTCAAACTCTGCACTTGTCAGTGCCTTTATGACCGAACTGGAGACTGATGCACCTGTCTCACAGGTACGATATTGGATTGAGATTATCACTTTTTTTTTGTCAGTATTCCAAGTTTTGACTCCGGATTCTTCGAAATTTTCTTTTTTCTAGGGTGATTATGATCGTCTGCACTCATCAACGACTCCTTTCCTTGAGAACAATATGGAGTTTTTGATTAAGTGCATGGATGATTTATCTATGGAACAGCAAAAGGTATCTTAATACGATATCATTATTTATTCTTCACTGTTATTCAGTCCTCACCCTCAGAACTTTCTTAATTACAGTTTCAGTATTACCACCGCAACTTGTCTCGTCAGCAAGCGCAACAGCAAGCCTGGCTCCAGAAGAGAAGGTAGGTCACTTTGATGGCTAACTCTATATTTTCAGCAGAATCTATTTGCCCTTTTATTTCGGGTTCTCGTTCGATCTGTACCTATGATTCAGTTTTAGTCACATGTGTTAATGGCAAGAGTAATGGATGTCCTATATAGAACATTTTTCTTGGGCTTTTGCTTCTCTCATTAATCTTCCGAGAAACTAAGAGTTTTGGTTGATAGGACGGAGAACATGGCTCGTAAATCAGCTGGAGAAGAGCCTTTACCGGAGGAGGATCCTTCAAACCCAATCTTTAAGCCGATCCCCGAACCGTCGAGGCTAGAGAGCTTCCTCATCACAAACCAAGTCTCAAACTTCTGTGGCCAAATCAATGGGTATGTTCTCTTGTTAACTCTTTACAACCATTTCAAGCTTCGTAAGAGACTGAAAATGAGTCGAACAATTGCAATGTAGAGTGGCTGGCCAGAACTTCAGCAGGCTCTATCTCACCAAGGCTTTGCACGATAATTGAGTACGAGGCCACCCCAGGTTTTTGCTTTTGAGTTGATAAAGTGAAAGATTTGGTGGTAGAACTGATCCTGTATTTTTTTTTCTTTTTTGCTGCAAGTCTTTTTTTTTGTGAAATTTAAAATATTAAGCCATATGAAAACATCTTTCAACTCGTATGCATGGCTTATTGAGATGTTGAAAGATTCACTTGGAATCGAAATTCTGATTCTTTCATGATATAAAATGAGAAGAAAAAAAAAATCTATAGAACACACACAGCACAGCAAGAAACGCATTTAGACGTCACGCCATAATATAAGCTCTTTTTTTTTTTTTGTCACCGAAGCTTTTGTTTAATAGGCTGAAGATTCAGGATTTATTGCGATTACACAAAAATTAACAGAATAATTAACACTGTTTAGAATATTTAGCTAAACCTTTTTGTGTGTAATATAAATGCCACTCAGATGTTATGGGGACTCTGATGACCACCACCACTACTAGTAGAAGAAATTTTTATCTTTTGATGCTAGTTATACAATCGAATAATGAACTCTTTATTTTAACAGATATGCAAGATCTTGATTCAAATCTAGATTGATATGTAGTATCTAGATTCTGATGCCTAGATATCTCTAAAGCTCAGTGTCATTGGTCTATACTATTTTTTCTATTTATAGAAGTTTAAAACTTCTATAAAAACAAACAATTTAATAAAAAAAATAATACCAATAAACCCAAAAGTGTTATTAAATTGGGTTGAAAGAGAGTTTGTCTAGTTTTCATCACTAAAGCAAAGGTGAATAAATAAATAAATAAAGCAGCAAAGGCATATGAATACTACAAAACAAAGTGCTTCTGCAAAAAAACAGAACCAAATAATAACCAACACTTACTACTAAACTCTCTTCTCTCTCTCTCTCTGGACTTTTTTCCATTGGAGTTCGCAATTTGCTGCGCCACTCTCCTATCTTCTTTGCACATCGCTTCTTCTAATCTCCAGTCCTGCAGCTCGCCGGATCCAACTCGTGGTGTTCCCAAACGTACTTGCAGTGTTTCTCTTGTCGGTAGCATCTCTATTTGTGGCACCACCGGTGCAGATTAGGGGCTCTTATTGAGGATGTCTACAGCTTCCTGAGTGCTCTATAAAACTCCAAGGTGAATAACTCATCTCATTCTACTCCAGCTGTTTTTCTTTTCAGGGCACAACTAATCTCTCTTGGTTTCTTCCCTTGTTTACTCTGAAGTTTTGAATTGGCTTAGATCCCTAAGGTCGATATGTTTCCAATGGATAATCATTCTTTACCGCCGAGCACTAGCACCACCGGACCTGCGTTTCCATCTTTGGTGGCTGGAGGAGGAGGCAAACCTGAAGCTGCTTTGGTAATGGATTGGTCTGTTGAAGAGCAGTATGTATTAGAGAACGGCCTTGCAAAGTAGGTATCTTCTTGTGTTCTTCAACGTTTTCTGTTTTGGATATTTCCTTCCATTTGCTATTTCTTTAATCTTCAAAATACAATGTTTATTATAAAGTCTTTACCTTTTTTCGTACTATGATTCAAATTTTCAAAAACAATTTGGAGTTGTTTTATGAGGTAAGTAGTAGTGGCACGTTATATTCTTCTCCATGATGGACTATTAAAAGTATGTTCCTTTGGAAATATAAAGTATTGCCTTTGTGCTTCCATGAAATGTAAAAAAAAAACTGTGGACTTGGGACCATTAGGCATTTCAGGTTTCTCCTCTAAGTATGTCATTTCTCATAGTTGATTCTCTACCTTGTAGATTTTTTCTTACATGTCTCAAGTGTGTAGGTTGTCCTTTGTTGTTTTTTTCTTACATGTCTCAAGTGTGTAGGTTGAAAGACGAACCCAAAATTTCGAAGTATGTAAAGATCGCTGCTGCTCTTCCAGATAAAACTGTAAGGGATGTAGCACTGAGGTGCAGATGGATGACGGTAAGTCATGGTTTCGGTTTATGTTTCTTTGAGCTGTGTGCTTACTTATGTTTTTGCTTATGAGAAGTAAAATTTACCAAGTCTAGACTTTCACCAAGGATATTTTTACTGCTATAGAACTAGTTAGCAGTTTCTAGTATTCCTTTTTTCAAATGGGATGTGGTTATCATGGACGTAGTGATCCGAGGGATATTTCTATCACTGTTTTAAAAAAAAAGCATATGCTGAATATGACGGAATCAGCACGATGATGCAACTTTGCATATGTGCTTTGCGGTAAAGATAAAGTCCTACAAAAAGAAAGATATAGATTTTATTCATGAAAAGCCACCCTGCCATGCCATGTCGTAAAGATTGTGTAAAAGATGAGCAAAAAAGGAGAAATGACAAGTTTTGCTGACGCTATAGACCTGTCTTTATATTAGCTTTGGAGTCCATGATTGTGAGGGGAATTGTTGGAAAAGGAAATAAGCTTAAAGTTTTTAGGAAAAAATAATTTCTGCAATTATTCTGAAAAAGATATTGCTTTTATTGATGATGGCAGGGATCTCTATCTATACTTTTTGGAGTCTAGCAAATTTCATGTTGGCATCTTTGATTAGAAGTTATAACACCTCCTATGACAGCTTAATGTTTGCATAATAAAGTGAAACAAAATGATTTGATGAAATATAATGTTTTATCATCATTTATATGGCCATCTCCTTTCATGTATCTGCCATGTTGATGCAACCAAACAGAAAGTTCCAAAAGTACTCGTTTCTCTATTCATTAGTGCATGTTTGCCTTTGTTTTATCTTTCATTAGATATAATATCATTATCTCTAAATGTGTTGGCATCTATTCTCACAGAGAAAACGTAGAAAAAGAGAAGAAAATAGTGCTGGGAAGAACATTGGCAGTAGAAAGGTATGCTTGCCCACCTAACCCTTTTGTGTGTTTAACTTACTATCTAATAACTTTAACATCAGTATCTAAAGTTGTGTGATGTTTATATGGTGTAATAATATTTTTGTATGGCCTTTGGATAGAGATCTAGTATACTGTTTGGTTTCATATGTGTTTCATTTCATGCGCTATCTTTTTTTTCTGGATCATTTGAACTTGGTTTTTAAAACCATGCATCTTTGTGGTAAGGTGGTGGATACATCCCCAGAACTGAACATGCTAGCCAATGTGCCACAACAAAATGCTTTATATGCCATGAACAATAACTACCACACTACACACATGCCTTTTGAAGGTGTAGTGCTCTTCTCCTGTGTTTTGTGGTCTTAGATAGAAAAAGATCAGTCTAATCAGTTAGGTACCTTGCTGTTGTACACTTCGTCTCAGGTATAAGTGACGCAGTAATGGCTCTTCTACAGCAAAACGCTCAAGCTCTTAGTCAAATTTCATACAACTTCTCTGCGTTCAAGGTAATTTAGTTTTTCTTTTTGCAACAATCCTTTATGGAGCTAGTTGAACACCAGATTTCCCACATGCGTAGTTGTTTATTATAAAGAACTTGATACTGTTGGGTCCAAATCCTTGTTCTTTTGCAATGGAACTCACACACAGATATCTTAACTTTGTGTATACAGCTGCAGGATAACATCAGTCTCTTTTATCAGGCAAGAAATAACATCAGCGCCATTCTCACTGAGTATGTGGATCTTATAGCAGATATAAGTTTTTACAATTGAGACATGACATTGGTCTTCTTTTCCTTTTTATGATCAAAGCTTACTTTCTGCATGCAGCATGAGGGAGATGCCTGGTATCATGAGTCGGATGCCTCCTCTACCTGTTTCAATTAACGATGATCTTGCAAGCCGTTTATTGCCGAGTACAACACAGGTAAAACGAATTTTGTTGTAATGAGTCAAAATCAGGAACGGTTCATGCTCTCAGCATTTCCATTGGGAGCTGGTCAGGTTTGATGTTAAGTGGATTGTTTTCCTTGTCTCACAGCCAATACCATACACCATTCAACAAAACATCCACATGAAGCAAGAGTCAAGAAGTTGATGGAGGAAAGATGGATTTTGACTGATGCTAAAGAAAAGTAGCACAAGCACTTGTTAAGTGGCAATGTTTCCGTGATCGACATGGGACAGACACACGAGGGTTTATCAACTTCAGACACCACTCCAACACTGGTAGAACAGTTGTGCTCTCGAGTAATTTGGCTGCTGAAAAGAATGAACAAGAGGACAAGGTAAAAAACTCTTTGGCCTTCAATAGAACATAGGATGATTCCTTGAAATTCATAACAGAGTTCCGGTATGGGTTGATGGAGCTCCAAAAGACCGCCGATGTAATCTTGTTGATGCTTAATTAGTATATTGAACAGTTAGTTCTTTTAAGTTTGGTCTTGAGAGGCTGCTTTTGTGTAATAGTACTACCCATTCTCCTTGCTTTGTTGCACTGAATATGAGACCTTCGGCACTAAAGAGAGGGTTCTTTAAAAAGAGTTTCATATTCCCGAGTCCCTATTTTATATTGGACCGGGTCTGCTATTTTAACCAATTTACCCATCTTGCCTTACCTTGTTTTACTTTAGTATCCTAAACTCTTTCAAAAATTGATTTACAAGATAATAATCCCCTAAAAACAAGACAAACCTCCAATTTTTTTTTTAATATTTAAATACACTAACCAATTAAAAGGAGAATAAACGCAAAACACTCATCACCAACAATTTTCAAAAACAAAAACTTCTTTATATATAACAACAAGAACCATGTCAAGAAAACTTCTTCGGTTGATTTCTTCTCAGCTAAACTGAACATTATTTAAATAAAATAAATGGCGGGCCGCGACACTCATCAGCTACATGCTGTGGCTGTCGTGGTATCCGTCACCGTATCGATCTTCCTTGTGTTCGGTCAAGTTGCGGAGGCATCACGTATGATGAACTTGTGTTCTCACACCGCGTATCCATCTCTATGCCAACCTCTAGTGAAGCGTATCACGAATCCAAGACGAGCCACGCACCGAACCATCCAGGCCTTGGAGGCCAAGACCAAACTGGCTATAGCTGATGCGGCTAGGTTCAAGAACGGTAACCAAGCGATCGCCACGTGTTACGCGACGCTTGGTGACGCGGTTTATAATCTGGCGAACGCGAGGAAAAGTATAAGGAAACGTGATGTGATGGCGCTGAACGCGTTTTTGACTGCGGCTGTGTCTGATTACGGTGCATGTGTCGAAGGGTTTATTGATGCTAACCAAGTTAATACGGTCCAGAATGCAGCGGTTGACTTGAGAAAGATTAGTAGTAATTGCTTGACGTTGTCTACATTGATTTAGATGATTGATTACAAATAACATTCATTCATTTTTTTCTCAAAACAATAAAAATTAATCATTCAATTGATGTGATTGAGAACCGTTCAGTTTCTTTAATTTGATTACAAGTTGAGAGGTCATGCTCACGTTTCAGTTCTAGTGCAACCGGACAAATCGATTGAATAGCACGTTTATGGTTTGATTCTTTATTAGGGAACTTGTTTTATTTGAATTGAAAATTACTGGACGATATAAACACACAATTTGGGTACATTCATTTCTCAAAAGATAGAACTATATATATTCATTGAATATCGGTTCTTTACATAAAATAATAAAAGGTATTTTTAAACAAGATAATTTTCACGGTCGTTGCAAAAACATAGTGATGTATAAAGTTTTCATTAAGTTCATGAAACTTTACACTGCTATCAGGATCAGAACCAGGTTTGATTCAAGTAAGGGTATATGAGCCGGAAGAGTTCTAAAATACTCACGAAAACAATCTTACAACACGTTGTAAAAGAAAACAAGCTCACAACACAAAATCAAACAGGTAACAACATTACCACATTTATCTTTTTCTCTATCAGACTATATATCACCATTATAGTTGTTGGGCTGCGGTTGTTGCAAAGATCATACACTACCATCATAGAAAATTATCCTTTTGCTAATTAACATATATAGTATATCTTTTCACAATGTGTAAAAAGCTCTCTTTGTAGAAACACCACACAAAAATGCCACATAAGGCACATGATTGAACAAGTTGGCTTTGGATACTAACAAGGATAAAGAACAAATAAAAATCTTCTGTAGCTCGTGGTTTGTGAATAGAAAAAAAAAACATGTCGACCAAAGAAAAAATATCAAAACAAACAGACAAAAACAGAAAGAAACTAAAATATATAAGAAGCAAAAAAAAAAGAAACAGTTGTGTAATAAAATAGTGAAGTATGAAAAATATCTCACGCGAGAAGAATCCCACGAGACTGGACTCTCTCTCTCTCACTCTCTCATCCCCGTGCCGTTCCTCCAACGCGCTCGAATCACGAAGAGCCACGTGGAATAATCGCAGGAGATAAAGTGCCGTCGTCTTAACTTCGATTACACGTGAGTGTGTGTGTGATTCAGAAGAAGAAGAGGCAAAGAGCGAAAGAAACTCACTCCCCACTTTCAAAAAAGATCTTTCTTTTCTGATTCAGATTTCCAAGTTTCGTTTTTTTTTTTTGCTCACAGGTACAATTTTGATTTATAAATCTCACATTTCGTTTGATCCTGCTCGTTTGTCGGGTGGTTCCGTTTCAATTTCGTTGCTATTGCTGATTGCTTTGTGTGTTCGGCTTTGTTTGATTCTTTTCTTCAATGTGTTATACTGAACTTGTTCCCATTAGCTCATCAAGTAACTATTACTGTATTGTCAGTCAAAAAGAAAAGTGTTTTCGGCTTTGTCTAAGTCTCTCTCTGATTCTTCTTTTTATGGCGACAGATGGTATAACTTGTTTCTTTAATTCATCTATGCAAAAAAAGCTTGATTGTTTTTTTCTTTTTGTTATCATATATATAATCAAATATAACTTTACTTACCAGATCAAGTGTGACAAGAAAGCATGAGTAATTCCCTTGTGCATAACTTACTTAACCGGGGTTTGATTCGTTCCGGGCATCAAAACAAGCTCAACTCTTCTTCTCTTCCTGCTGTGGGGAAGATTGGCAGATCTAATCTGAGTACACAGTTATACGGGAAAGGTCTTCAAAAGTCAGGACGGAGGCTGATCACTCAAACAGGAAGGCCTGTCTCGTTTGTTACCCGAGCTGTGCTTGCCATGGATCCTGCTTCTCAGGTTAATTCTTTCTTTCTTGTGGAGATCTTTTTTCACCAGTATTGACATTGTTTGGAATGTGTTATTTGCTTGCAACTAGTCAATCTAGTATGGTCTTAAAAACTTGTCATGGACGTGAATGGTATACGCAGTTCTGTGTGATCTGAAAATTTTACCTGCTTGTTTTGCCTGAGTTGTCTCTTATAAACTATGGTTGTTAACTGCTACAACAGATGTTTAAATGCTCACGATACGTGTAATGCTTGTACATTGATTGAATGCATTATATGGTTATCATATTGATATCTGCTAAAAAAAGTTTCATCCTTTGAACAGGCAGTAGAGAAATTTAATCTTGACGGAAATATTGACTTACTGGTAAGTGTAATCTTTTACAAACAATGGGATGTTATCTTCTTGCCATATGTAGCCATAATATGTTCATGTGATGTTAATTCAATAGGTCGAAGTCACTTCTACAAATGTAAGAGAAGTAAATATCCAGATAGCCCATACAAGTGACTCCTTGCTTCTACACTGGGGTGCAATACGTGACAACAAAGAGTATGTTGTTGTCAAATGATGTTCAACTTGCCTAGCTAATAGGTTTCTTCAAGCTTACTAATGGCACATTGTTTTGTTAACTTTCTTTCTTATTTTCCCGTTTCAGGAAATGGGTTCTACCTTCTCGTTCTCCGGATAGAACTATAAACTACAAGAACAGAGCGCTTAGAACTCCATTTGTGAAAGTGAGTTTTAGAATTCACTCCTCCACATACATTACACCGCTACTTGTGTAACTTAAAGATTTTCAAATGGTGCTTTGGGTTCTGATTCACAGTCCGGTGGCAATTCTTACCTTAAACTAGAGATAGATGATCAGGCCATACAAGCTATTGAGTTTCTTATATTTGACGAAAGTCGGAACAAATGGTGAGCTTGTTTTCTCTTCTTCTTTCTATTTAAACTAGAACATCGAGCTACCTAATTTTGTTATAAGTTCCTGTCCTTTCTCATGATCTTAAGTCAAAACATATGCAGGTACAAAAACAACGGCCAAAATTTTCATATAAACTTACCCATGGGAAAGAATGTGGAACACAACGTTTCTGTTCCCGAGGATCTTGTACAGGTCCAAGCATATATTAGATGGGAACGTAATGGTAAACAAAATTACAGCCCGGAGAAAGAGAAGGTATGACTGTGTACCTATACAACCATATCTCTTATGGATTATATTACATCTAGCTGCATTTATATCAAGTACTCTACATTGTGTATATATCCATTATTTTATAGTTAAGCAGAGTAACTAGTCTATTGTCAATAGGAGGAGTATGAAGCTGCCCGTACAGAGCTAAGGGAGGAAATGATGAGAGGTGCTTCAGTGGAAGATCTCCGAAGAAAGCTGCTGAAGAAAGATGACACTAGTGACTCTCCAAAATCTCAGGAGACTTCATCCAGTGGACAGGACTCGCAGAAAAAAGTTTCCAAGCAACCGAAGCAGAAAAAATATTTCAGCACTGAGAAGATCCAGCGCAAAGGAAGGGACCTGAATAAGCTTATATTCAAGCATGTTGCTGATTTTGTTGAACCAAAATCTATTTCCTCAACTGAACCAAGGGCTTTAACAACTCTGGAGATGTACGCTAAAGCCAAGGAGGAACAAGAAACCACTCCAATCTTTAGCAAGAAAACATTCAAGCTTGATGGCGGCACGATCTTGGTCAGTTGAGACTATCTATCTTGCTCTCTCTTTTCTGTTTCTGTTCGGGTTGATATGCATCCAACAATCATCTTCTAATGGCAAGTCATTTTTCCCTGTATAAAGGTTCTTGTCACTAAACTTTCCGGAAAAACGAAAATTCATCTGGCAACTGATGTCAAAGAGCCGATTACCCTTCACTGGGCATTGTCTCAAAAGGGTGGAGAGTGGTTGGTAAGATTTTTTTAATATTTATTTCTCAATCAAACAAGAGCATACTTTTAATCTCATTTCTGGTTTGGTCTCTTTTTGACACTGCAGGACCCACCTTCAGATATACTGCCACCAAACTCTTTGCCAGTACGTGGTGCTGTTGATACACAACTCACCGTTGCTTCAACAGATCTTCCTAGTCCGGTATGACTAGTGGAATCTATTATATCCTATAAGCCTAATAGCATTTGAAAATCCAGACATGGTATGTAAAAGCCTCATGTTAATCAATAACTGTAGGTTCAAACTTTTGAGCTGGAAATAGAAGGCGACAGTTACAAGGGCATGCCATTTGTACTCAAGGCTGGTGAAAGGTGGATCAAAAATAGTGGCAGTGACTTTTATGTGGACTTTGCTAAAGAAGAGAAACATGTTCAGAAGGTTTTTCTTCCGTCCTTGTCTTCTGGAAAGCACTTTTAATCGAGTCTATTGTCTACTAGATACTTAATTTTTATTGTTTCATTTGAAAGGATTATGGTGATGGAAAAGGTACAGCCAAGAATTTACTGGATAGAATCGCAGATCTGGAGAGTGAGGCCCAGAAGTCTTTTATGCATCGGTCAGTTTTATGCTCAACCATTCTGTTTTTATTTCTCGTGATTTGGACTTGAAGAAGCTTAACTGGCATTCCTTTTGTTAAAATATTTTCTGCTTACTAGTACATTGATTGATACATGTTCCACAATCACTAAATTTATATTCTCAGTCATAAAACACTCTTGACTTAAATGATGGGTGGTCAATCTTGCTTTTTGTATTTCTAGATTCAACATTGCAGCAGATCTTGTGGACGAGGCAAAAAATGCTGGTCAACTGGGCTTTGCAGGGATCCTAGTCTGGATGAGGTTTATGGCTACAAGACAGCTTGTGTGGAACAAAAACTATAATGTTAAGCCAAGGTAAAGTTCAAGGACCGTGATAGTAATTGAATTTTTAGATTCTGACATCTGCAAAGATACATTCATTTACATCGTTCTTCAGTAAATTACACAACTCGCTACTTTATTGCAGGGAGATAAGCAAAGCGCAGGATAGACTGACTGACGTTTTACAAGAAGTTTATGCAAGCTATCCAGAGTATAGAGAACTTTTGCGAATGATAATGTCTACTGTTGGTCGAGGCGGTGAAGGAGATGTTGGGCAACGTATCAGAGACGAAATTCTAGTCATCCAGGTTGGTCTTTGGATTTGGATTTCTCATAATCCTTTCAAATTATTATTTTTTACTTCTGAATGAATAATGAAGGTAATAACATGAAAAACTCTACATGAATAAATCCTAAGAAACATGATTAGTGAACATTTTTGAGTGAGTGAACGTCTTGCTTGCAGAGGAATAATGACTGCGCGGGTGGAATGATGGAGGAATGGCATCAGAAGTTGCATAACAACACTAGTCCAGATGATGTTGTCATCTGTCAGGTATTTGACGTTTAACCGTAGTAAGCATAATAGTTCGTGATTCTTGTTCCAATCTTTAATCTTCTTTCTTTTGACACTTTTCTTGATGTAGGCTTTGATGGATTATGTGAAAAGTGACTTTGACATGAGTGTTTACTGGAAGACTTTGAACGACAATGGCATAAACAAAGAGCGACTCTTAAGCTATGATCGTGCCATACATTCTGAACCAAGTTTTAGAAGAGAACAAAAAGATGGTCTTCTCCGTGATCTTGGACACTACATGAGGACGTTAAAGGTTGATTATCCAACTTTCTGCTAGCTGCCTTTCTTCTGAAACCTTGGTTTATTTTCTTAAGGAAAATCATGTAATTTGTGGTCTTCTTTACTTTTTTCAGGCTGTTCATTCAGGAGCAGACCTGGAGTCGGCTATACAAAATTGCATGGGCTACCAAGATGATGTAATGCAGTTATACTGAAAAGTTACAGTTAATGACTCTTCTTGAGATTGTGAACTGAACATTTGTGTTCTCCTTCAGGGCGAAGGTTTCATGGTTGGCGTGCAGATAAATCCTATATCAGGATTGCCTTCTGGATATCCAGTACCTTTCCTCTCATCTTCCTTACACATTTCAAGAATCTAATATGCCTGTCAAATCAGTACAACTTAAACTTTGTTGGCATTTCCTTCAACAGGACTTGCTTCGTTTCGTCCTACAACATGTTGAAGAAAAGAATGTTGAGCCACTTCTTGAGGTGTGTTAAGCTTTCTTATATATTAGGTCGATATTTTTACATGTTTTACTTATCATAAGAAGGAATATTGGTGTAGGGTCTGCTCGAAGCTCGTCAAGAGCTAAGGCCACTTCTGCTGAAGTCTCATGACCGCCTCAAGGATTTATTATTCTTGGACCTGGCTCTCGATTCTACTGTCAGAACAGCTATTGAACGAGGATATGAGCAATTGAATGATGCTGGACCTGAGGTAAATGGATTCATTCCTCATCATGATAAAAGAAATTGAACATAATGTGTCAACAGTTTCTATCCTTCTTCTCCTTTCGTTTCTTCTTCATCTTATATAATGATTTAATGTTACAGAAAATTATGTACTTCATCAGCCTCGTTCTTGAAAATCTTGCCCTTTCGTCAGATGACAATGAAGATCTTATCTACTGCTTGAAGGTGAATATTCAGTGACTTTGCCATGTTTGCTGTAGAACTTTATCTATAGACTGGTTTCATCAAGATCTTGCATTCTTGTCTTCCTTATATAGTCTATCTGATCACCTATTCCTTTCGTGTCCCAGATTTTATACAGAATTTAAATCCCTCTAATTCTTCCTAGTGGCTAAAAGGTCCATTATCCTAAATGTGAACGATTTAAACAAGATGCATGATTCTATTCTTCTGGTTTTGCAGGGATGGCAATTTGCACTCAACATGTTCAAGAGCAAAAAAGATCACTGGGCGCTGTATGCAAAATCTGTTCTTGACAGAAGCCGACTGGCACTGGCAAGCAAAGCTGAGAGGTACCTTGAAATTTTGCAACCATCGGCTGAGTATCTTGGATCTTGTCTTGGAGTCGATCAATGGGCTGTAAGCTACACTTCCTGTGACTAAAACCATTGTTCTTTCTCATCCCTTATTTATATATTTCCCTCGAACCACGTAAACAGGTTAGCATATTTACTGAAGAGATCATTCGAGCTGGATCTGCTGCGGCATTATCGTCTCTGGTTAACCGACTTGACCCAGTTCTTAGGCAGACTGCCAACTTGGGAAGGTTCGATGGACAAAAAATTATCTGACTGATAATTATGGTTCTGTAGTAAATTGTACCTAATGTTCCTTCATTTTCTCTTGATCAGTTGGCAGGTTATAAGTCCTGTAGAGGTCGTTGGATATGTCATTGTTGTGGATGAGTTGCTCACTGTACAGAACAAAACCTACGACAGACCTACGATCATAGTTGCGAAAAGAGTGAGAGGAGAGGAGGAGATTCCTGATGGTGCTGTTGCAGTACTGACACCTGACATGCCTGATGTACTATCTCATGTTTCTGTTCGAGCAAGAAATGGAAAGGTAAAAAAAAACTTTCACCATGTTGCCAAACGGTTATTTGATGCTCCTTGTTTTGTTCATTCAACTTTTGTCTGGCTTCCACTTGCAGATCTGCTTTGCCACATGTTTTGATTCTGGGATCTTATCTGATCTCCAAGCAATGGATGGGAAAGTGTTGAGCCTAAAGCCAACCTCTGCAGATGTGGTCTATAGGTGATTATACTTGTGCTTCATAGTTATTATGTTGAATTCCAATAATGTTATTCTTTTACTTGTTTTTGGTTCTACTCAGAGAGGTAAACGAGAGTGAACTTTCGAGTCAAAGTTCGGACAACTTAGAAGATGTCCCTCCAAGCATTTCTTTGGTGAAGAAGCAGTTTGTGGGTAGATATGCTATATCGTCTGAGGAGTTCACAAATGACTTGGTTAGTGTGTAAACGTTTTTGGATCTTTTACTTCCCCATCTTTTATTATTTTTTGGTAATTGTATTGTAAAGGTACACTTCCCATGTATCTTTTCTAGGTTGGAGCTAAATCAAGGAATATTGGATATCTGAAAGGGAAAGTTCCTTCTTGGGTTGGTATCCCAACTTCAGTTGCGCTCCCATTTGGTGTTTTTGAGAAGGTTCTCTCTGAAAAGGCGAATCAGGTACGGTTGCATAGTTCCAATGCTTAACTTAGGATTTCTAGGGAATTTCTTAGAACGTTATCTTTTATGAGGTCTCTCCACAAGCCATGGTGCATTGGTGTGGATGACTAATGACTATCATAAAGTTGTTGCTGTCAAAACCAAATATATATATCTTGAGACTTTGATTTATCATAATTACTTCAACCTACTCCCGAATCACACTCTCTCTCTCCCTCCCTCTTGATGTTGCAGGCGGTGAGCGAGAAATTGCAAGTATTGAAGCAAAGTCTTGATGAGGGAGACCAAGGTGCTCTTGGAGAAATCCGTAAGACAGTGTTGGGACTAGTTGCTCCTGCAGAACTGGTATGTCATATAGTTTCTTGTTGTTAGAACCGTGGTAAAATGTTGAGATTTCCTAAGAGAAGTGTGCCTCTGTAATTGGTTATGGTGCTTAGGTTGAGGAACTGAAAAGTACTATGAAAAGTTCTGACATGCCATGGCCGGGTGATGAAGGTGAACAGAGATGGGAGCAAGCTTGGTCAGCCATTAAAAAGGTCAAATCTTAGTATAAAACTACATTGCTGCTTAACCTTAAATATGTCAAATCTCACTAACCGGGATATTTAAAATCTCAGGTCTGGGCTTCAAAATGGAACGAGAGAGCCTACTTCAGCACGAAGAAAGTAAAACTGGATCATGACTATCTCTGCATGGCTGTCTTGGTCCAAGAAGTCATCAATGCTGACTACGCATTCGTCATTCACACAACCAACCCATCTTCTGGAGACTCGTCAGAGATTTACGCTGAGGTAACTTGAGAATTTACTCCTAAACCCTTGTGAACAGGTACTAACTTCATATGACTGTTGCTTTTTTTGTTGGTTTCAGGTTGTCAAAGGCCTTGGTGAAACTCTTGTAGGAGCGTATCCAGGTCGGTCTCTGAGTTTCATCTGCAAGAAAAACAACCTTGATTCGCCTCTGGTACTAAAACTTAAACACTGATTTTAATTATGTGTGCAAACTGTGTCCCTTAAAATGATTCAAGCTGATGAGGTTTTAAAACATCATTCAGTTGCTAGGTTACCCGAGCAAACCTATTGGACTGTTCATAAGACGCTCCATCATCTTCAGATCCGATTCTAACGGAGAAGATCTCGAAGGTTATGCAGGTGCAGGTCTCTACGACAGGTAACCTAAACAAATCGTTGTCTTGGTTTCATCACTGTAGAATTACTTTGGCAGCAATGAACCTTCTCCTTCCTGTTTTTTTTTTTGGCAGTGTACCAATGGACGAGGAAGACAAAGTCGTGCTCGATTACACAACGGATCCTCTGATCACTGACGAGAGCTTCCAGAAAAAGATCCTCTCAGACATTGCACGCGCAGGAGATGCCATCGAGAAGCTGTATGGAACTCCACAGGATATTGAAGGTGTGATCAGAGATGGGAAGCTCTATGTCGTCCAGACACGACCACAAGTGTGATCAAATTCTCCGACCACTTCTCAATTGTATACGTTACGTTATCTGTCCAGTGAACCTATAAGCAAAGACTGTAAAGCATAAATGCATATAGATTAAAAATGTGTAGTAGTCAAACATTTATTTGACATTACCATTAAGATGTAAGAAAAAAAAAACTGTTATTGGAGTTGAAAGCTTCTTCAGCTTTTGCTTTCTCGTAGCTTCTTCGAGTAAGGGCAACTGAAAACTGCTTGTCATTTCAGTGGTCGAGCGAGAGACTACTTGAAATTTGCATATATGGTTTTGTTAGTTAGTGTTATTTCGATTCCAGATATATCATACGACAGAATTAATATAGAAAGTTGTATATAGTTAAATGCAAAATTTATTTTATTTTCTTCCCGAATATTTAAGGTTACATGACCGCAATTTGGCAACGTCCACGAAATATATTTTCTCAAGTATCATCAAATAGAGACGGAATTACTATCATGTTCATATGAATGTAAGATTAAAAAATTCACGTTAAATATGAGGTAATAACCTAGACTAATGACTAATTGAGTTGGTTTTGAATCTTATGCAAAACAAAAGAAAGATTAGTAGTATGAATTATCATTTTTCTTACTCAATGCTTAACTACTGTACGCTTATGTACTACACACAGTTATATCCATTGCACAGTTATAAAAGCAAAGCAAAACAAAAACATGAGTTATTTTGTGAAATTTTACATCTTATGTAAGCCGTTCGTATATGATTTTGTATCTCGATCTATCCATCTCTCGAACCTCCATCATCACACGTACACATCGATTTGTACTTCGCGATTGAAAAGAACAAAGAGACAATTGATATATGTGTATTATCTATGGAAAGAACTTACGTACACTCATGCAAAGCGAAAGGGGAGAGCATGGCTATGCAGAGTAGAGCTATTTGTGAAGATTTCATGTTTTGGTTTTCTCAAAGGAACTTTTTTTTAAAAAAATTTTAATTTCATTAAAATAAACACAAACATGAGCAGATACATGAGTATGAGCAGAGACAGAGAGCATGAGCAATAAACAAAAACAGACGAACAACAGCATCTAAATGAACAACACCAAACCAGATAAAGAACCACAGGCTGCAACTAAAGACGCGAAGGATAAAAGGGATATGAGGACCAAGATTCAAACAGGAAACAAGCTTCATCCCCAAGAAGATAGCTAGGGTTCAAGAACTCCCCCAAGATCAGCAGCATTGGATCAGACTCCACAGAGCGAGCAAGAGCAGTGACAGACGCCGGACAATGCTGAACCCAGAAGCCGAGACTGATTGAACAACGCTCCAAGGAACCGACCTCCGATCACAGAGAGAAGGAATGAAAACGCCAAGACACAAAACCAGGAACTAATGCATTGCGTCAAGACCGCACAAATCACAGTAAACACTAATCCCATAATCCACATACGCTAGAGAACAGTCCAAGGCTTGCAACACTGGTCCACTATGGCTCGACGGAGATCTGAGACCCAGAAACGAAGAGAGCAGAGGAGAAGGAGAGCATACCCTGAAGGGAGGAGACATAGCTTCAAAGCGGCGGAGAAGACCCATCACCACCACACTCCGACTCCTAAGCCTGAAACACGAAAGACGGACTCGACGACGACACGGACCGGAACAGCAATAACTAGCTTCGAATGATGTGGAACCCAAACAACCGGAGAAGCTGATTCTCAACGGAACTTTGTCCTGATTCTGTTGTTTCAAACTTCTTTTGTTTATGTATTTTCTCTGACCGTGAAAAAGGAAACTTATTGTTTACAAATGGTGTTCATCCGCAGATAAATAAATCAATATGTATCATAATATCGTTAAGCAAAAAAAAAAAAGATGTATCATAATACAATATTGGTTAACGTACTCCAATGAATATGATTTTTGCCACTGGTGACTGGAATATCATTTACTCCGTATTTTATTTAGACACAATTAAAGGTTCGCATTGATCTGCTTGGATGTGGAATTGGAGGAAGCTAACCTAGTGGATATCCACAAGATTTTAATGCTTTTGACCGGTGGTCTTGCAGTATCACGGGTCAGAAGAAGAAAGTTCATATCAAGTGGAAGTCCACGTTTGCATATAATTAACATTTTCTCCTAATTTCATAGCGCGAACATGATTGTTTCTTGCCGAAAAAGGAAAAGAAAGTTCGATATTATTATTAGATAAACTTTTTAAATAACCTACAAGCTTTTAAATAACCTACAAGCCATGTGCAAATGTTCTTGTTCGTAAATAAATTCCACGTTACACAGAACAAAACCTTCTCTAGCGCCAACAGAGTCCAAACTTATACTTAACCTCCTCCACAAAGTTTTTTCCCATTCTCTACATCAAACGCATAGAAACACGAAAGATGTTATGACTGGTTATTAAATTATTTTCATATAATTATGGGATTATCCTTCTTGTAAATCCATATTTATTTTAACTTTTTTACTACTCATGAATAAATAAACATTATTTGGTGACTAAATATTGATTTTCTTCGTAGGATCAGTTTTTAATTTAGATAAATAGACTTAACACAATTCAAAATTTGAACCATATTTTAATATGTTTTGAATGGATTAACTATTTTTATATTTATATATAATACAAATGAAAATCCATATGCATGCATGATCTTTTGATAATGTTATCCATTTTCCTAAATAAAACTTGTGGATATAGGATCAAATGTGATAATTTGCTTACCTTAGGATTTTATTTCTTATTTTAGAAAGCTATAGTTAACTAAATTACCGCTTAAACAGATGCACGTTATATAATTAACTGGATAAGGTGACACATCAAAGCAGAAGAAGCAGTTGGGAAATTATTAACCAACCTTCCAGCGCCGATCCAGCGAACTTCGCCGTTTGTCTTAACCAATCACAATTCACCAATATAATAATAATAATAATATCAATTAAAGCTGATAATTTAATTTTATTATATATTTATTCTCAAAAAACTGTAGTGGTACAATATTGCGAAACTAGGAGAGGTCAAGACTCATACAGATGGCGCGCTTGACCTAAAAGAATGTAAATTTGAAAAAGAAAAACCATATTTTATTGTTTTTTTGGGTCAATAAATCATATTTTATTGTTTTGTAGTAATAAAAAGAAATGGTTGTTTGGTGAGAGGTGGGCAGATACAAGTGGATGACAAAGAATTTTTCCAGAAAAATTGTTCAATAAGAGAGACGACGCCACTTTCTCGGGAATATTCAAAGTTTTCTCATTTCATTTCTGGGTCCAAAGGATCAAGCCTCACGAGGGTCTCTCTGCATTTGTCTCCCCTGGTCCGGGGACTCTGTTTTTTAATTCTTATCTTGAGAGAAGAAGAAGGAGAAGAAGATGATGAAGTTGTGGATGGTGACTTCTCTTGAAATCGCCGAGCTCTTCGTGAGCGCTATGGTGCATTTGCTTTACGCGTTTTATATATTCAGCACCGCCGTGGCCGGAGATATTTCCAAGAACGTTAATGATTACTTTTTCAAGTCAAATGTGGATGTCAACGACGATTACCAAAGTCAAAGCAATGTTGAAGGTCTGCCTCCTATTGTGTTGGTTCATGGGATCTTTGGTTTTGGCAAAGGGGTAATGCAAAAACTTTAATATTGTTTATTTTTTATTAGATTATTGGTTTTGAGGTTTGATCTTGTTGTGATCAGAGATTAGGAGGCTTATCATACTTTGCTGGTGCTGAGAAGAAAGATGAGAGGGTTCTTGTTCCTGATTTGGGATCCTTAACAAGCATCTATGATAGGTATGAGATCTTGATTTTATATTTGATTTTTAAGCACATTTTATTGATGATGGCAATGGCTTGCAGGGCAAGGGAGTTATTCTATTACCTAAAAGGAGGAAGAGTTGATTTTGGAGAAGAGCATAGTGAAGCTTGTGGACATTCTCGGTTTGGTAGAGACTACAGAGAAGGTTAGGTTTTGATCTGAAACTTTCACTTTGTATTATCCAAAAGAAATGTATATCTGACTTTGGCATGTGTGTGTGTGTTTAGGGCAATACCCTGAATGGGATGAGGATCATCCTATTCATTTTGTGGGGCATTCAGCTGGTGCTCAAGTTGTCCGCGTGTTGCAGCAAATGCTTGCAGATAAGGTTTGACTTGAAGAATGTCTTCTTGGTTTCAATAGCTCTGTTTAATGATTGATGCTAACACATATGTCTGAAACTGTGATGGTTAGGCCTTTGAAGGGTTTGAAGAAACGAATGAGAATTGGGTTCTTAGTGTGACATCGTTGTCTGGAGCATTCAATGGTACCACCAGGACTTACTTAGATGGCATGCGGTTAGTTTCATACCCGTTAATAGGTTGATCTTGGAATCAAATGTGTATTCTCTTCTCAAAATCTTGTTGTTACTATTACAGGACAGAGGATGGAATAAGCATGAAACCGATATCTCTCTTGCAGCTATGTCGTATAGGCGTGATAATGTATGATTGGTTGGACATCTCGTGGCTAAAGACTTACTACGGTTTCGGGTTCGATCACTTCAACATGTCCTGGAAGAAAACCGGCTTGAGAGGTCTAGTTGATTGCCTTGTCGGAAACACAGGTCCTTTTGCTACGGGTGATTGGATCTTACCTGATCTGACGATCCAAGGCTCCACAAGTCTCAACTCCAATCTCCAGACGTTCCCAAACACTTACTACTTCAGCTACGCGACTAAACGCACACGCAGAATCATGGGCATGACTATCCCTTCAGGTGTTCTTGGCATCCACCCTATGCTCTTCCTCCGGGTCTTTCAGATGAGCCAATGGAGATTCCCACAAGATGTATCTCCTCCATACAAAGGCTACAGGTAACACACAACAAGACTCAAAAAAATATTCAAAGTTTAACATTTATCTTGAAGTTCTTGATCAATCCTCTGTTTTACTCTGTTTTCCTCTGTTTTACTCGGTTTTCGCTTTTCTTAAACACTTGAAAGTAGATACACTGTCCTAAGAGAAGCTAAAATGTTTTGGTATGAAGGGATGAGGAGTGGCAAGAGAACGATGGGGCAATGAACACAATATCAATGACGCATCCGAGGCTACCCGTGGAGCATCCAAGCCGGTTCATAAGGAGCGACTCTGAGTGCCAAACGTTACAACCTGGAATATGGTGAGTGAGTCATATTATAACATGTTACACAGAGTGGAAACTGAATGCGAACCTTTTGTTTTGGTTATTGCAGGTACTATAAGATAGTGGAAGCAGATCACATAACGTTCATAGTGAATAGAGAGAGAGCTGGAGTGCAGTTTGATCTAATATACGATAGTATCTTCCAACGTTGCAGGAAACATGTTTTTAGAAAGATTCCTCAGACTCTCCCTAACCAATCTCCTCGTGCTCCTCGCTCTCCTCGTTGAGCAGCTCTGACTACATTGACATTGAGCCTTAGACAATTCTCATTAATATAGATATATATCCATTATTCTTATTATCTCTAGCTTGTTTTTCTATACTAGTGTAAACATCTACATTTCATTTAAAATTTATAAATGCATCAGATTATTTTCTCTAGCTTGTTTTTCTATACTAGTGTCTACTGTATAAAGTCTATGGTTAGGAATTGAAAATGTGTTTACTATAAATCCTCCTTTTATATTATTATTATGATGAAATTGGAATTGCTACCCTAAGCAAGACGATAATTACTCAAGACTAGCATCAAACTTGTCTACGTACGATTCATAACTCACAATTCAAATAGAAATATAGAATGTACTTGGTGCCAATTTTGTTTCTTTGTTGTGATTATGTCAAAGGCTTTGGATCAAATAGTTACCACTAGGTACGTTTTGTTTTGTGTTACTGAACAAAGACTATGTATACTCGCTTCAATGATTTTAAAGAACAACAAATGTGTGAAGGTTGCGTTACCTTCTTTGCTTTTTATAAGACAAACATATTTGGGGATATCACATGGTTATATTTTGAAATGCGTGGGCACTTGGTATGTGTCTCTAGACACGTGGCTTTTGTTCGACAATAAATCATGTTCTTAATATTCACATTACTTGGTTCCTTTAGCTAATAAACATTTGTAGCTAGACTTGCTACTCTCATCTAGGTCACAGAGCTTAGTTTTTCTAGTTTGGACCAATTCTGTGAATGGAAGTGGGGGTTTAATATCGCTTTGATAAGAAGAATAAGCACAAAAGTGTTAAGGAAAAAGTAATATTACTCTCTCAGAATAAATGAAGTAAATGCATAGATTTATATAAGGAATATATAATAACTTAAATTCTTAATCTGATGTTTTCAGATTCATTCTTAATTCTTCGGGGATATGTTTGATTTCTTCATCTATCAATCTCTTTCTCCCCAGTCGAAAGAGGACGACAGAAAATCGCTATAGATTAGGCTCTCACTCTTGTCCATAAACATCACGTCAAAGTGTAGGTCATCCTCTTCGTCCATATTATACCAGAAGTCTGGTATACCACTAATTTCAATCTTTCTCATATCATTTCTTTCAAGATCATAAGATAGAATGTGAAAGGGAGAAATAAGATCTTTTGGCATCAGGAGAACCTTGCCACTTTGAGTTGTACCTTTTACCCTGAATGTTATGCTGTCGACCAAAGGCAGCTGAGAAGGCTGCACAACCAAACTCTTGCACGACCATTTCTTGTTCCTGACATCTTCCACGGTCCATAGAGCCAAGACACCCTTGTCTCTAAGATTGGTTGGGTCACATAGAGTTGCTTTTCCACCATGCTCCAAAAGAGTCAGATCTGGGGTATCTTCCGAGGCATCTTCATGCAGCTTGGGTACATGGATCATGTTGAACTCTTCGGATCTAATGTCGAAACTAACAACCACAAATCGATCTCTATCCACCAAAGCCAAGTAATATATAACCCCATCGATAGAGATTCCTCCTTTGGAAGGCACGTGAGGACAAAAGTCCGTTGGAGTTAGAGCAGCCTTGTTCCAATAACCTAGTTTGTTTTTTTGGCTAAAGATATAATTCACTGAACTTATGACTTGCTTAGTTTCTTCTAAAAAAACGCTAATCAAAGAGACCGCTTTGTACTTGTGGCTAAGTGGGTCGTATCCGAAATAATAGGCGACGACTTTTTCTCCTCCTGGAGGTACGACGATGTGGTCCGAACTTCTTACGGGGAAGCCGACAAGTTGTCCGGTGGTCGGGTTATAGATATGGGGCTCTCTTTTATTAACGTAGATCATGAATCCACCAAGATTTTGCAAGATGTAACCTCCCATCATAGAGTCGGGCAGTTTAGTAGCTACAAAGGTAGACGTTGTTGGACTATTGTCTAGAGGAGCCAGTGTGAGTATTTCATAGTCATTAATGGTGGTTTGATCCCATAAACACATGTAAAGACGAGGGGATGGGACCTTTGGGAAACGGTTGGAGAAATAACGTGAGCGGATGAGTGATGACCAGAGCTTTGAAACACACTTGAATCTCATCAGGGATTGTGAAGGCAACCTCGTGAGAATCTCCTCCGTCACCAAGTGCATAGGAAGCTCCGGTGTCTCCGTAGACAAACACATTGTAGCTCAATCTTGGAGAGAATGTTATAGCAGAGACTTAGGGTTTCTAAATTAATATGTATATATATAGGGGTGCAACCTCGAGAAATTAATAGTTTTCTTTCATTTCATATTTTTAATAGTTAGTTTTCCTTTTAATAGTTAGTTTTCCTTTTCTTTTCTTTTTTTTTTCCTTTTGAGTTTTGACGCTTATTTTTTTAATCTTTTTGTAATAGTTGTTCGATTATGGACGCTTTTGACAATTAATAACATTTCTTCATGTGTTTATTACAATTCATGCCATTGACATTTTAATACAAAATTAATATTTCATTAAGGGTGTTTTCATGATCCAAAATATTAGCCTACAAAATATTAGACCAAATCGTGTGGCATTAACTAAAATCTCTACACTTGTACTTAGGAGAGTATATTATAATCATCATTTTTTAAAAAGGAAATCGTATGTGCATTTAAGTAGAGTTTCACATTTTATGTAACTTTTATTAGCACATTTTTGGCATTAAATTAATCAAGCATTAAGTAAGGTGAACACGGAATATTTTAGATTTAACATTAACAAATTTATTTTCTATTGAAAACATGATTTTTAATCAAAAATATATATATAGTTTATTTTTTTGGCTAAAGATATAATTCACTGAACTTATGACTTGCTTAGTTTCTTCTAAAAAAACGCTAATCAAAGAGACCGCTTTGTACTTGTGGCTAAGTGGGTCGTATCCGAAATAATAGGCGACGACTTTTTCTCCTCCCGGAGGTACGACGATGTGGTCGGAACTTCTTAAGGGGAAGCCGACAAGTTGTCCGGTGGTCGGGTTATAGATATGGGGCTCTCTTTATTAACGTAGATCATGAATCCACCAAGATTTTGCAAGATGTAACCTCCCATCATAGAGTCGGGCAGTTTAGTAGCTACAAAGGTAGACGTTGTTGGACTATTATCTAGAGGAGCCAGTGTGAGTATTTCATAGTCATTAATGGTGGTTTGATCCCATAAACACATGTAAAGACGAGGGGATGGGACCTTTGGGAAACGGTTGGAGAAATAACGTGAGCGGATGAGTGATGACCAGAGCTTTGAAACACACTTGAATCTCATCAGGGATTGTGAAGGCAACCTCGTGAGAATCTCCTCCGTCACCAAGTGCATAGGAAGCTCCGGTGTCTCCGTAGACAAACACATTGTAGCTCAATCTTGGAGAGAATGTTATAGCAGAGACTTAGGGTTTCTAAATTAATATGTATATATATAGGGGTGCAACCTCGAGAAATTAATAGTTTTCTTTCATTTCATATTTTTAATAGTTAGTTTTCCTTTTAATAGTTAGTTTTCCTTTTCTTTTCTCTTTTTTTTTTTCCTTTTGACGCTTATTTTTTTTATCTTTTTGGTAATAGTTGTTCGATTATGGACGCTTTTGACAATTAATAACATTTCTTCATGTGTTTGTTACAATTCATGCCATTGACATTTTAACACAAAATTAATATAGACCAAATCGTGTGGCATTAACTAAAATCTCTACACTTGTCCTTATAATCGTCATTTTTTAATCATCATTTTTTAAAAAGGAGAGTATATTATAATCATCATTTTTTAAAAAGGAGAGTATATTATAATCATCATTTTTTTTAAAAGGAAATCGTATGTGCATTTAAGTAGAGTTTCACATTTTATGCAATTTTTATTAGCACATTTTTTGGCATTAAATTTATCAAGCATTAATTAAGTAAGGTGAACACGGAATATTTTAGATTTAACGTGATACCATTCATTAACAAATTTATTTCCTATTGAAAACATGATTTTTAATCAACAATATATAAATAAGATTTTATATGCATATAATATATATATATATGTTACTGTTTATGTAATCAATTTTAAACACATTTTTTTATGTCATAAACAAATATTTTCTTGTGTCTATATTCTTGCGCATGCTTTTTCTGCTGCTAGTTGCTTTTATCTTCCCTCAAACTTCAAATCTCTCTCTTTTTAGAGCATCAGCAACGGCGTAACTCTCAGACTCGATAACCCAGGTAAGTGTTTATATTATTTTATTATTTTTAATTTTTGTTCACTTTAAAAAAAAAACAAAAAAACAAAAAAGAAAGCCAACTGCGGATTCTCACGTGGCGTGGGACCCGCGCACAGTAAAGAATTTGTCGGAAAATTGATCCTTCGCTAAGGATTTAAATGGCACGTATTCTTAAATTATACGGGTCCCACAGATTATTATAATGACTTTAATATTAAGGATTTTGTTAAAAATGAGCGTTGTGGGTGGTCTTAGCTTCTCATTATGCTCACTGTGTGGAATGAAATAAAGAGCACTTTGTTGCCATATCGATTCTTGTGTATATAGTATTATTTCTGCTTCTTGGTTGTTTCTCTCTACGATATACATACCATATAAACAAAACATCGATTCTGAAACATGTACTTAAGTGGATGAATTAGTAACAACATAGACAATGACCCCAAATGTGTTAAGATTTTTAACTTCTCTTCTTTTATTTTACATCATGTTTGTGTGATCTAAAAATGTTTTTAATTCAAAATAATTACATACGAAGTTGTAATCTAAAGTATATTAGAAAAGCTAAGAAGCCAAGAAGCTAAAACTATTTTAGAACTATAAAAACTCTTTAAAAATCATATGAAAGTAAATGGTTTTAAATATCATTGACCAGTTCGAAATTTATAACCACCTTTCTTTATATTTGATTTGATGATGTTGACAAAAAACAAAAATACATATGATAATTCATCTCGCTAACATATTTTAAAAAATTATGAATATGGTCACCTTAATATAGTCAATGGTATATATAACCGGTATTTTGTTCTAGGCAAGAAATTTATTGCACTGCACGAACCTTAGACCATCGGCATCGGTAAACCCTATCTAGGGATCTTAATTTTAATTTTTTATTATTATTTTTTAATTTTTTTTGTTTGATTTAAAATATAAAAAATTAAAAAAAATAAATCAGCGGATCAACCACGGGCCGCCACGTGGCCAAACAGTGACGATCCGGATTCATCAAAATTACATTATTTTAATATATTTTTTTGGGAAGTGTGTGAACTCCTTCCCTGAACCGCTGATGTTGATGCTCTTAATAGCTGATTTGCAATCGGATTCGCGTGCGTACGGTAAAAGAAAGAATGTCTCTTCACTAGGGTGGACAAAATATCTGTAAAATTTAATTCTATCCGTTATTTGTTTTGATTCGATCTGAAAAATCCGGATATCCGTTGTTAAATAAAGAACAAATCACAAATACTCATTTTCTAAAAAATGGATATTCGATACGATCCGTTATATACATATGTATATATATATATATATATAAATGATAAGCCCAAACAGTAGAACTTTAAAACCTTTAACATAAACTGTTGTATACGCATCATGGTATATATTTTATATAAAAATATCATTGAATTTATTTATTTTCGATTAAAGAAATTTCAGTCATATATTATAAAGGAATATTTTATTTTGGGATAAACAGAAAGTTTTTTTTTTTCATTTGGATATCTACTAAACTAGGTACGTACCTACTTTAAAGTTACATAATGATTTTTTTTTTAATTACCAACAAAGAAAGAATTTTATTTTTTGAAAGACTAAACAACGAAAAAATATGTTTTGACTTTTGAGTATAGTTCGTCCAAAAAATATTTATATTGAAGAATATTACAGAACAGCTCCGTAGTGATTGAACCCAAAGCCGAGAAAGTTAAAGGTTTGGGCTGGGTCCATTAAGTCTAAAGAATTTGTCTGCACTTTAGCCACATCTCCAAAGCCCAATTACATGGTAATGAAGTTTATGGGATGGATTTTGGTCACATAATGAAAATATGCATTATCTAAATAGCAATTGTTTGGTAAAATATATATGCATAACAAAAACAAAAATATGGAATCGTACAAGGAACGCACAATTGCTTAAATAAACAATAACGTACGACCATTGGTCATTTCACAAATTGTTTTTTTGTTCTTCTAAAGAATATTTATTTTAAACATAAAAAGATATAAAAGTATAACACAAAGTCGGATAAAAATCTAACGTTTTAGCAAAACTTTTGAGTATGGTTATGACTTAATTGAAGTACCAATAAAACTCGATTTAAATGATTGCATATGACCAAAAGATGCGGAACCAACCATTTTGTTGCTGTATATGATCTATTTACTAAAAACTTTCGGAATGGCTGCTAACACTTGCATTTACAAATTATACAACAATACCTTTATTTTCTTTCAGAAAATGACCTAAAAAAAAGGCACAACTGTCATTTCAAACAAACATGAGAATCTAGCAACTTTATTTTTTTTCCACGAGTGCGATGATGCAGCACCAAACTTTTAACGGCTTAAACCGAATCCTTTCTTTGGAAAAAGGGAAGAAAGTGGGAAACTTTGAGTTGGACTATGACTTGGACCAAACATAAAAAGATACCCACATCATTATCCAATAGTCATCATCACCTCCACCTTCAAATAATTAAATCACCATCCGAGTATGTGCACGTATCTATATATATATAGTAGCCCTTGAAGATAGAGATTTCACCCACTAATCTTTAAAAAAATATTAAAACATCCATAAAAATGCAGAAGAAGCCATTCAAGGAGGAGGAGACAGAGCCAGGAGCCTCATTGAAGCATTTCCAGCTTGGCCATGAGAAGCAAGGAGACAACAACAACAACAACAAAAAGTTGCGGGTCTTGTAACTTATGGTAATGGCAAAAACGGCAAGTCATATATCGGCATCAGGCTCGTGTGTTTCGAGTTCTATTTTGATTTAATATCGGTTGTAATATAGATCTTGAGTTGTTTAAGACTTAGTTTCTACCGTATGAAATCATCTTTGATACTACTTTGTAACCAGTAAGAAAGAACACTGTGATATAGATCGTCTTGTGTGTGTGTGTGTGTGTGTTTCTTTCCAGTTCTTGAGAATAAAAAGCGGGTAATGTTTGTTCACGAGTCTTTATCTAAAGTTCCTAGTTCGTGATGATAAGAAACTCGAAGAACTTGAATCTGAAAGAGAGATAAACCACAAAAGTTTTCAAGAAAATTGCAAGTAGTTCAGTAGCTTTAAGTGATCTTGAACACAAAGTAGATAAGAGGCGGCTTTTGATAATACATATGGAACTGAAGGTACTGAGAGAGAAGCTTATGCTGCAGCTGTGATGTACTGGATTGCTTCCTTGCAGATACCTGTCATGGTTGCTTCTGGACCATAGACCTCGATGGGGACACCGATCTCATCTCCAAGGGATCTCATCTTAGCAAGTCCCTTTTGATAATTTGGTCCTCCTCTCCTCACATATATATGCATCCTTGCTGCTTTCAGCTTTGCCTCCTGTTAACATATAAAACAATATAACAAAAGACTCTGAGAGGGGAGCTCAAGTTTTCTTGACTTACCTTCTCTTTGAGAGCGCGGATTATGCCATTGAAAGTAGCAGCAACATCAGTGAAGTTAGCAATTCCACCTCCAATCACAAGAGCTCTGCTTTTACCATCAGGGTTTGCTGTAGCACACTGCAGTATTGTGTTTTTATTACTCATATGAGTCACATGACACAAATAGTCTTATGGAAGGAGTTTAAAAAAAAAAAAACTGAAGAGTACATCGATAACAACTCTTGCGTATTGCAAAACCTCATCTTCTTTAGGTGCTCCACTGTATTCAGCATAGTTGCCAAGTTCAGATGCATATCCAAGATCTCCAACCTAGATAAGAATCTTTAATGTTGAATGGACTTTAAAATGCAGAGATTCTCTTAGTAATGATTCTGTAGGGAACATACAGTATCCGCATAGATGACACTTGCTCCTCCTCCAGCTACCATTGTCCAAATCCTCCCCTTGGGATTCAGAACAGTGAACTTCAAGGATGCACTTGTCTGCAACCACAAAAGGGGCATATAAGAAAGCTCTTTACTAGTTCAAAAAACCATGAAGGCGACTGACTTTTTAGACTATGATACCTTCTCATCTAATCCATGGATGAAGCTTTCAGTGGGACTCATTACTCTTCCAAATGGCATAGGAAACTCAATGTCTCCCCATCTGCAAATTCAAGGGTTTAACTATGTGCACCTTCTCAAAAGATCTGAAGCTCACAAAGTCACAAGGGTAGTGAAACTTACTTCTTGAAGTTTTTGAAGGCGGCAGTATCATCAAGCTCACCCCTCATATCAAGAGGATAAGGCTTTCCACCAACTAGTGTGAAAGGATTCATCTCCAAGAAAGTGAAATCAAGATCTAGTAAACCAAAGGAGACAAGACTAAAAGCTTTAGATTATATCCCAGTAGAGATGATGTGATATGTATCAAGGTTTGCTATGGTTGTTGGCAAACCTTGGAATAGTGTGAAAATGACTTTGATAAACTCTTCAATCTCTGCTTTGATCTGTATACGGAATATGTTACTAAAAGTGCAGATTCTGTGGCAATATTCACAACGGATTTGGTTACCTCTAGTGGAAGAGTTGCCACAAGAGGTGCACATACTTCAGGTGTCAGTGAAGCACCTGTTTGTAAAAATATTGTCTTCACCTGAAAGAGACCGAACCAAACTTAGAATTCATCTTTATGATGGAAGACACTGAGACATGTGAACAAAAGATACCTTGTCCCAGTTCTCCTCGATCTCAATCCCTCCACACTCTGAAAAGCTTATGCTGCAGCCAAGGCGATCAGAGACAACATTAAGATAAAACTCTTCATCGTGTGGGACGAATGGTTCAACTATGAATGTTGTTATGGGTCCTATGCATCCACTCATCTCTACCTGCAGATGATAGATAAAAAAGTGAAAAAGATGTACTGAGAAGGATGGATTATTTAAAAAAGGTTACCTCTTTACCCAAACGCTCTTTGACAAAAGTGGCAACTTCAGCAAAATCTAGATTCAAGGCAACCAAACCACTCTTGCCACGCTTTCCAAACAGCATGTCAGGTTTCACAACCAGCTTCTCGGACGAGAGCCAAGGTTCTTTCTCTACTAACTCATTCAGATCAGTTGTTTGGTTGATCTACACACACGCATACATACAAGGATAAACAAGTTACATGAGGCTTCTTTATGAGAACAAGAAACTACATATTTTGAAAGAACCAAAGTGCTGCAACGACAAATGATCAAGTGCCTCATGTCGGAGAAACCAATGCTCAAACACATTAAACTATAAAAAGACGAGATCCAAGGAAAATGAGGAGCTAACCTGAACGGATCTGATAGGAAGCTCATTGCCAGAAAGTCTTTTGAAATGTTCCTTCACCAATCTCTTTGAGTCATACTCTCTGATCTTCTTCCTCGCCATTTTTTCAAAACCAAACTGGAGAAGAAGAAAAACAACACGACGAACCAAATCAAAACAAGAATGTTAGCAAAAGGAATATAGATCAAAGGAATGAAGAAGAAGCAGAGATCCCTGAAAAAATGGAGGATCTTTACCGTTGAGAGAAATGAATGAAGGAGAGGAGAGAGGTTCGGTAAGTTAGCTCACCAGTAAGGACTCTGTATTTACTATTTATAGTAGCAACTTACATATGATCGGTTTTACTTTATAAATCACAAAATATAATAATACCGTATGTTAAAAAAAACTATGAGACTGAACAAATATTTGCAAAACTTTGCAGCTACTCCTCTGTGAAAAAATCTGGTGGATGTTCAGTTGTTCATTCAATTTCAGAGTATGTGCCACCTAACTTGTAAACCAACGTTTCAGCTTCTTCAACCATTTTTGATTTGTTGTTATAACATGACATCTAACCAAATTAGTTTTCAAGTTAATATTAGTTTTCACTTCTCAATAGTTTTGTAAAAACCATCTTTACAACAAGGGTAAAATGTTTCAAACAAAATGAATTGAGACACTTGTCATCCTGACTAAACAAGACGTCGAGATCTCAATGAACGTTTGGACTGTTGTTGAAAACTTGAGATACCTTGGGCTTACTTCATCTTCTGGTTAACCATATTATCCACAAAGAGGGTTTGAATTCTATGACTTTGTGTTTGACTTATAAGACCATGGAGTCCTCATGTGTCTCAACAAATAGAGAGGGAACCCAAACCTATAACGAGCTGTGACGCTCTAGCAAAGAAGTCTTCAGCTTTATGATCAAAGCAAAGACGGCAAAGCACGGTATATGCACCAATGCCACTCCCAAGTACCTGCACAAACACATTAGTAAAAAGATCACAATAAGTGTCTCTCTTTCCATCCTTGAGTTTAATAATACATACGAAGTGTGAAAGAGTTTATGAACATACCACAAGGGTGCATACGGTGACGACAGATCAAGAAATTGGTATGGCCACCTGCAAAACAAGTTCCCTTAACAAGTTAAGACTTCACACAAAGATGGAAAGTCACGAGTACTTTATGTACTAATGATGGAAACTTTAGCATGTATGAAGATGAGAAGACGGAAGAAGTTTGTACCATAAGTTCTTGAAAGCATGGATAATCCATTGGTAAGCCACGAAAATGCAGCTCCAAAATGCAAAGTAAGAGATACGGAACAGCGGGAACCGCTGGATAAAGAAGACATAAGATTTCTGTTAGGTTCTAAAAAGCAGGAGACTCGTGTATCCACAGACCAATGTTTGTGAAGAGTTACCAAAGAATTGAGACATGTGTCACCGAGGAGAAAAACTGCGTTGAGAGAATGCATACAAACATGGAGCTGCAAACGAAGATAACACATGTAAGTGATAAACATATTCATTGTTATCTCAGTGAACATATCAAATGAATCTGTTTTTTTTCTAAAGATCAGAGCCAGAACTTACAAAAGTCAATCTGTAACCTTTAGTAAACGGGTAGATTAGTCCCCAAAACACGATATCTGTTAGCACAACAGCACCTGCACAAGTCTGTTACAAGAGTTGGTACAGTCTTCTTCACTCATAACAAGATGATTTAGGAGAGACTTACTTGGAAAAGGACTTGAAAGATATAAACCCAAAAACCAGCTGGTTCACGCACGGTTGCTTCTGAAGAATGTGTACCAGAATGTTTTGAGGTGTTTGCCTCCTCTTCAAGAGTGATAGGTGGTAGATAAGTGCCTTGTTCCGTATCACCTATACTTGTATAAGTATAACTCTCTTCTTTATTGCATCCGTAAAAAGATAACAACGAACCATACTATGGACAAAACAAAGAGAAGAATCATAGATAGCTTCAGTGTCAGTGTCTGAAACTAAGACTGTAACCTCAAACAAGAGCACGTACCCCAAAGTAGAGTGTGACAAGAGTAAACGTCCACCTGTTTCACCAAAAAAGTTAGGATCTTTATCAACTCATTTTCAAAGACTCACACGATTTAAAAAAAAAAAAACTCACTGAGTATAGAAGTAAAACACGCCGCCTCCATGACTAACAACATTGGCAATGAGCAGAGAGAGCATTGCAACAAACGAGAATACTCTAAAGGCAAGCAACCAACGAGGATGGACTCTTTTAAGACACGTGGTCCAAGCTTCGTCTTGGAACAACGTCCCTGGAGAATCTCGTTCTCTTCTTTTGCCTTCGTATCTCCGGATCAGAATCGCTGCTAAGGCTAATGGAGCTAAGATGATTAATGCACAGAGGAGAACCCTCCAATTCAACCAGTAACTTGAGGATGTTGTATCAGCAGCAGCCATGGATATAGTCAATGGAGTCCTAAGATTCAACCAAAAACGGAAGAAGTTAGATTATATATAGTAATAACAGAACAGAACAGAGCAGAAGATTACAAGATACCTTTTCTGTTTCCGGTGATTGAGACAAGACTCTCTCTACCGCATCTTCTCAAGTCTCAGCGAATTGAAGAAGCTGAGAGTTCTTCAGAGAACCAATACGAACCCAGAAGTAAAAAAGGAATGATCTTTGTCGGGATTTTTATTAGTTCGTTGACTTTTGAAGATGAAAGTCGAGACCTTTTGTCGTTGGGAAGATTTTTTTTTTTTTTAATTCGATCTAAACCGGAATCTCGGTTATGTTCAGACAAATCGCAGTTATCTGTTACATCCCCGGTTATGTTCGGTTTAAGGTAATTTGTTTATTCGGTTTTGTGTGTGTTCTTAACCAGTACTCTAGTTAAAGAACTGCTTTACTCTACTGTGTGTGTTCGAGGAGGAATATGCTTTCAGGGGTTTCAATGACTAGACTGCATCTAAATAAGCAATGCTAAATGTAGATAACACAAGAAAAAACTTGTCTGCTTACTCTAATCAGAGAAACGCTTTAACATAATTTTTTTAAAAAAAGGTCTACATATGATAGTGATCATGTTTCATCTTTAGCAATTTGTATGATAGCTTCTATGTCTACCGTCTACATCTCATATGTATCTAGAAGCCTAAGGCAAAGTCTTCATCGTTGTAACCTTCTCGTCAACCTTGGCGATCTCCGAACTATTATATCCGCCTGATAATGTTTGATTCCAAAAACAAACAAGAAAGCAAAAAAAAAAACTCTTAGTAAAAATCGTTATAAACAACATTTTGACTTGAGATTTAGTCGATATGTTGGCTGAGACATTAAATTGAAATGTTTTCACAATTGAAAATACACACACACAAATGATGATCCTAGAAATCTTACTTGAGAATGGCTCAGGAGGAGAGAAGGAATGCTCATACGCTTCAAAGAAATCCTTATTCTCCCTCTCAAGTCCTCTCCAAACTGCAACCACAAACAAAAACATTTTATTATTATTATTATTTTCAATTTGCATCACCCTTGCTCCATATATGAGCATGAAATATATATAGCCGAAGAGCTGCATAAACATTTGTGACTTCTATGATTTTATGTGTCGGCTGTCAATGTAAAAAAAGTAGCGAATATAATCCAAGATCTTCAGAATATTCCACTCAATTTCTTAAAACATTCCATATAGTTATCTTTTGTCGTCGCGAAATTGAAACCCTATATCTCAAATACCATTTTGGAACTCTTTTAACGAACCCTAATTTAAAACAATCATAGGCTTGTAAAAATGTGTGTGTAATGGTTATATAGAAAGACTAACCGGTGAGCGTAACGGGTGGTAGAATGCTCGCGTGGCGGTCTAACGCCTTGACGCATTCGTCGCGACTCATACGGAGTATAATACACCTCTCTATCAGATGTTGAATCTAACAAAATCAACTACTAATGGTGAGGATTGTTACACCAAAGAAAAGACGCATAAACCATATACGTATCTGTGTGTATGTACCGTACCATGCGAATGTATGAGTGCGGGTCGCAATGGAGACAAGGGAGGTTGTGTTGTGATTGATCATCATGATGAGTAGTACACATTTTTGTCTTCTGTTTTGAAGATCCGTCTTCTTCTTCTTCTTCTCAGATCTCCAATTGAGACAAATCCAAGAACTTTGGAAGAGAATTATGATGATTTATAACGAAAAAGAACAAAACATGCATGAAGATATTTTTTCAGTAAAAAAAAAGATATTTTTGTGACAAGATTAGATGTCATGCATACACGTGGGTATATTGGATTGTGTTTAATGACTTATCCAAGAGAGATCCAAGTGAAGGGCTGAAAACAGAGGAGAGGATCCAAAAGATAGATTTCTCTATCATCCAAAAGATAGTTCTACCTTGCACTTTATCACGATATTTATTTTTAGTTGAATCTAATCTTTTGACTATGACTTCGCAGTTAACTTTTTTTTTCACTTACCAAACTTTTTTGGGTCCATAGAAACACCTTGGCCCAGTGGTCAAAAGTTTAAAAACTTCTACAACCAGGTCTGGGGTTCAAACCCAGACGACGCAATTTCTATAGGAAGAGCTTTGGGTTTCGATTCCCGGAAAATGCGGATTATACAGAAAATTAGAGAAAAAATTTTCAAAAGATCTTCAGCATGATGCAAGGAGTACTGTCATGAATGGATCTCAGGGTGATGCAATCAGAGGTGAATCCTCATAAAACAGATAGTATTGTCAGCTGTAATATATACATATTTCTCAGAATTTCTAATTGCATAATTAACCAGACAAAAAAAAACTTTTTTTGGTCAAATCTACCAAAATTTAGTTAGCTTTTGGCTCGGTTCAACTTTCTTCTAAGCAATTGAATTTTATTGTGAACCATACCCATTCCAAAACTCTATTTTCACTTGCCTTGGTCGGTCTACTAAATTATTGTAAGAATCGAAATTAATCTAAACCAAACTGAAAGATTATCATATGCGGTTTAACTGAATTGGAATTTAATATGAATTCCGCTTCTTCATACATGCCATAACCCTCGATCGGTATATGCATCCAAACACGTCACAAAAGTGATCACTGGTCCCTCGTAGTCGTAAACTTTTGAATTGTGTGGCCCAACCAAATGCCACTTGAATTATTCATACACGACAAGTTTTGTGTATAGAAGCAACTTGAAAGTTGAATATTTATGAGGCTCTCTGCAAATTTAGAGGATTACTGTTTTTTATTTGGTTCTTGTGACCTGTGTGTGTGTGAGTGTGAATTTGTCTACCTACTAAGTCTCAACTCTTGTGCAATTGCAGGAACTGCTCTATAGTGTTCCATAGTTTCAAGATTCTCTAACAAATGCACTTCACGTAATGGAGGCCAGTGGCTACAAAGTCTGGTGGTCACTCCAAAGAGGCCTTGTCACTGGTATCCCATACTCCCTCCCCTAGACCTCATCGTGAAGGAGGATCAAGTATCTTGGGAGGAATATCAGCAGTACACATAATAATAAATTGATTGCGTCGGTGTGGTTGCAACCACTAGAAGAACCTTTTGCTTTCTTCTTTTTCAACAACACATCTAAATTATATTCCCCTTTTACGAAGGTTACTAGAAGTGACAGTGTAGTACATTTTCAATAAATGGGGGTTCGAGTAAATATGATGGTTTAAAGTAGGATTGGATTATTTTTTAACACAATGACTTCAAATCATCTATAACACATCAATAAGCAAATCTAAATATGCATCTACAAATACGTAATCAAACATTAAAAAAAGATGAAAAAACGAAATTAAATCTCACTACAGTCAAACCAAAATAGTACAAAACCTATAAATCAAAATTATTTTTAGTAAAGTTAATTAAAGTTTCTATTATATACTAAACAGGTTACCAATATAGCATTGGTGAAGACAGTGTTTATTAAAAATTAATTTATCAGCTAAAATGATTACTTGTTTCCTATTTTATTTTATGTTGTCGACGAAATAAACACAAACATGTCCACTAAATATGTATCATTACACTATTTTTTTAAGAAAATTCCCACCGTTTGCCTCTTTTCCATATTATTTTATACAAACATTACGATTGATTATTGAATATTGTAGCTAAGTATTGTTTTTTTCCTCTTATTCTCAAAGAGAGAAAAAACAATAATCTTCTTTTCCTCTTCAAAAGGAGTTTCCTCCGACAAACCTGGCGTCCCACGGTTTGGTCCGGTCCAAGTTTCCAGAAAGTCATATGGTCTACAACTACTAAAGTGAAGGGCTAAGGAGGCTTCTTCCCCGCCTAAAACTTACCCGCCACATTTGCCTAACGACCAGGTGCATGGGTCCCACTCGCCATTAAAACGGCTACTTCTCCTGCCAACACACTGAGATCACGGCTAACACGTTCGCTCTCGTTTGATCCCGTCTTCTTCCGTTACCGTCCCGTCCCATGAATTTCGACAAAAGACCAAAACACCCCTACAGAGTAGTTGACTACTCTCTTCTGCTGTCATGATTCTACCCCCCACTCTGGAATCCGTGTCCTGACTTTGAATTTGACGTGTATTATTATTTTATCTCCATTCATATCACTCTCTCTGCACATTCACATTTATATTTTGCATTATATAAAACCATAAATACATTCAGATTGACAAAGATTGATTTAATAAAAACAGTTTTTCTCTCTTTTTTCATATTTATATAGCAACAACCGTGTTCGTCTTCGATGACCATTGATTAATCGGTGGGATCGTTTGAATTATATATGTCTCTCGTCGTGGTAATGACATGGGAAGAATTAAATTTGAAATTTTCCACATGTCTCATCGTCAAAAAAATATACAAAATATTAAACAATACAGTGTTTATGTATATTATGATACATTTTTAAAACGATCAGTCTCTATCGTAGTCGACATTCATATCGTCTGATTACTAGACATGTGTGAGATCATGAAACGAGGTTTTCAGACACAAATTGTTTATGGCCAGTCCGTGTTCCATTGTATTAATCATGCGGTTTCAATAAACTATTGTTCTCGAACGCGGTCATACAATTGTTTTAGATCTAACATAGCTTAATGCGATTAATCATATTCCATAGTTTTTTTCAACATTTTCAGAATTCAATGTATTGCTATTTGATATGCGGACTTAAATATTTATTTTGGAGAAACTTATTCATCTAGACACCCTTTTTTCAAATGTTTATTTAGGTCCGAGAAACTCATTCAACTAATATAGGGTTATTTGATCATTTCATTATTATTTTTTCACTTTTCATTTTTCAATGATATATCGTAAAAAATAAATTAGGTATCTACGTTAAAACAAATAATATGTTTGTCAAATCTATTATCATTCTGATTTAACTAAAAAAAAAGGAAAGGAGAAAAAGAATAATGAAAACAGAAAAGTTGGCGTAGTGAGAAGGGAAAAGATTATACAACTCACGACGAAAGAAAAGACGAGAAAGCAGCACCAACGGTTCTTGTATCTTCGTTTGTTTGGTGGTGTTTACATTTAATACGATCAACCAATATTATCATTATTATTATTATTTTCAAAATTTAAAATAAAAATAAAAACGAAGTGTGTAGTCTTGTTTATCGAAAATGGCAACCAACTTCCCCCACTATCTTCATCACACTGTCCCCGCTCCATCGCACCCGCTCAAATTGCTTACAAACAAACCATCATCATTCATTTGCTTTCTTTCTTGTTCTTCCGTTTCTTTTGCCTCTTTCTTTTGTCTTCTTCCTTTTCGATTTCTTTATTAAAGAAAAAAAACATTTGTTTTTCTTTTTCTTGTGGCTTTAATTTAATAGAGTCTTGTTCTTCTATAGCCGTTTCATCTCTCAACCAAAAGGCATCTTCTTTCCTGTCAAGATCCTGAATCATCGGTTCGTCTCTGCCTCTCTATATTTCTTAAAATTTATTTTTATCAGTTTTAAAACAAATTTTCAAGAAGAGACCAGCTTATTTATATGAGTTGATGAAGATGATGATTTTTTTCTCTTCATGCAGGATCTGAGAGGAAACTAGGGTTTGTTAAATCTGTTGAGTAACTTTTGAAAAAAGGTATATATATTCTTTTCTTCTTCTTCTGCTCCTCGTATTTGGTAAACTAGGGTTTCTAGTTTTTAGGTCATGGATCGTTCTTTGAACTCTTGTAAAATCTTTCCATGTTCTGAGATTTACCTTATATCAATAAGCCATATTAAAAGTACATATCAATACATCCATATGCAACTTTCACTATTGAACCGATCAATCTCTCTATCAGGCATAATCATAGAAACCTAATCGTCGTTTAGGTTAAAAAATGTTATATATGATTTCTCCTTATGTTTTTTTGTTCTACTTTCTTCTCTTAGATTCTTATATTTAACTGTGTTCAGAAAAAAATTTTATATCTAACATCAAATCTGTTATATGATCCAGCATTGTCTTGTTTACATTTCTATTCCATAAGTTCTATATTTGGAATTTGGAATATTTGTCTTGGCTAATGACTTTTTCTTCCTTTATTGTAGGCTTCATTCTTCCTGTTAGTACTCTAATTCAACCGAGAAAAGTCAAATATACTTTACTATCTGTATAATTTTATTGAAGAGGAAGAAAATGTCAATGAGAAACAATGGAAACACTGTACCACCGGTTTTCATGAATGGGAACCAGTTACAATACCAATCAAACACACAGTCCAATCAGCTTCACCTCCTCGGAACCAGTAAGTTTCTTGTTTTATCATTATGTCCTAATCTCAAACTAAAACATTATTCAACTCGAGAAACTGAGAATCATGTCTTTCTTTATTTTTGTGAAGTGGGAGGTGGGTGCACTACTGTCGATCAAGTAAACTATTTTGCTAACGAGAATCTCCTCCCAGTGATTCGGCCTAACAAAAGAGGAAGGGAAGGTGAAAGCATTAGTCACAATATCCAAAGACAACAGAAGCTTCAGATGTCTTTAAACTATAACCATAACAATATTAGTGTTCAAGAAGAAGCCCCCAAGGAGAATCTAGTCTCCACTGGTCTTAGGCTGTCTTATGATGACGATGAACGCAACTCCTCAGTGACTTCTGCTAGTGGTAGCATCGTAGCTGCTTCCCCAATCTTACATTCAGTCGATGATAGTCTTCGGATCGATCTCCACAGACAAAAAGATGAGCTTGACCAGTTTTTTAAAGTTCAGGTACTAATCGTCTCTGTTTTTTGCTCTGTTTTTTTGGCTCTGTTTTGTAATGTTTTTATTTACTTTTGTGTGGTTTCAGGCAGCTCAAATGGCGAAAGAAGTGAGGGATATGAAACAGAGACAGATTGCATCTTTTCTCAGCACAATAGAGAGAGGAGTGAGCAAAAAGCTTCAAGAGAAAGACCACGAGATCGATATCATGAACAAGAAGAATAAAGAGCTCGTGGAGAGGATAAAGCAAGTGGCAATGGAAGCTCAGAATTGGCACTACAGAGCAAAGTACAATGAGTCTGTGGTTAATGTCTTAAAGACAAATCTTCAACAAGCAATGTCACACAACAACAACAACAACAATGTGGTTGCTGCTGCAGATCATGGTATAGAAGGGTTTGGAGACAGTGAAATAGATGATGCAGCTTCATCATACATTGATCCAAACAACAACAACAACAACAGCATGGGGAGTCAGAGGATGAGATGCAAAATGTGTCATGGGAAGGAAGTATCGGTGTTGCTTGTGCCGTGTAGGCACTTAAGTTTGTGCGAAGAATGTGATGTATTCACTGGGTTTTGTCCTGTATGCAAGTCTTTGAAAACTTCTAGCGTTCAGGTCTTCTTTTCCTGAACTTCGTGTCTAGAAAAGATATGGAACAAAAGAAAAGAAGTGAAAATACATTATATAAATCTTCCAACTTTTTAAAGTTATTATTAATATTATTTCAAAATGTATTAATCAAAAAAAAATATTATTTCAAAATGTATATAAGTATTATGCATATGTTTTTGTCCTCCTTTTTGAACTTCTTGAATGATATCATCTCCAAACACTATCAAGACCTGTGATGTTAAACAAGAGATAAAGCTATGTAAAACACATTCTAACACTTGTTCTGTCTAGTCTCACAATTATCCATCTTCAATGCTGTCACTTACTAGTATACTTACCCACTTCACAGATAATGTCCTGAATTGTTAGATAAATTTCTCGGTTATTGTCAAGATCAAGATTCATGCCATCATCTTCCGCATACAGCAGTAAAGGCATTGATGGATTCAGAGAGCTCAAGAACATAAGTAGCCCAGTCAAGTTTGTCCAGCTCAAGAGGAAAGGATGACATGAATCTCTCCGCGGCACGGTGTACAGTAAATTGATAACCTGGAGCAGATGGATAGTGTTACCAACTTACCATGACAGTGATGCAGCTGGGGATTCAGACACTGAACATGAATTAACAGCTTCATGGAGTGTTTGAAGATGTATTTGACAACAGTTAACTAGAAAAAGGGTTCATGTTTAGTTTGCTTAGAGAGCCAAACTCGAGATAATAGCAACCTTCTTATTTTAAACCGTTTTTCCTAAACGGGAGAAACAGAACTGCACAAAGAGCAACCTTCTTTGTTAACCCTAGAAAAAACGATTTACTTCAAAAATATGCGTATTTCATTGGTAACAAAAATTCGGTTGTGTATTAAATGAGATCCAAAATAGTTTGTGTATTTTTTAAGTGAAAATAAAAAACCAATGTCTAGTTGGCCTAGTGTTAAAAAGATTGCAGCTGTTTCTATCGTCATCGATGTTCAATTCCAGCTGGAAGAAATTATTTACAATATTTGGATTCCTGGCAAATTGGTGAAATTGTAAAAAAAAAAAAGAAAAATCACCTTTTTACTTTACTAAAAAAAGTGTGGAAAGGAAGGATGTTAAGGTAAATCGCAAGGCCTTGGATGGAGTCCACGGGGAGCTAATAAACACAACAAGAGAAAAAGGTTCACGAGCGGGTCTGCGCTTGAAGACGGCAGGCAGGCATATAGAAGAAGTATATAAAGAAGCCACCTTCTAAATTTCGTAAAGCCAAAAGATAAAACAAAAAAAAACTAGTTAATCCAAATCCAAAACCAAATGAAGGTGTAGAAAGAACATAAATGATTTTCCTTTCAGTGGCTCCGATAAAGGAGATTAAACAGGAAAATAAAATGATTATTATTTTTATTTATTTTTAAATAGAAAATGAGTAATACAATAATCCCTATCAGCTCGTGGATAGACAAATGATGATGATGATTAATATTTATTATATTTTCAATAAGGTTATCCAATATCCTACAAAAACATAGTAACATTTCTTAATTCAATATCGTTTTGGTCCTACCACTATACTTTTCGTCGAATTCTCCGATTCTTCAAGTTTATAATACATAATTTATTCCCACTTAGTGATTACGTGTATTACCATGATTATATTCACATAAATGTGCGTGGTTTTTCTTTTGTCAAATGCGTGAAATTAATTGAAGAAGGTAAAAGACAGGTAGGAGTATATTTTTGGCGTATCAAGTTTCGCATTATTGATGAAAAAAAAGTTTCGCAATATCAACACGGAAAAGAGATGCACGAGATCAAAAAGAGTCGAGTTGTGAAGTCAAAGACTATACATTCTTGTTATTACATATCCCATAATTCAAAACTCTCGTGCATGAATTGTTGTACGTAAAAGTTTAAATTATACAAGATCTATAAGCACTCTGTGTCGTATTTCTTGATGATCTAGTAAAAGGTTTAACTAATGTAATGTGTGCATTTACCGTCTCGCGTGACTAAGTACAAAAACAAAATATAAAGAGCAAGAGATAGATAGACAATATGTTTGGTCCACCTTAGAAGTCTTTAATTTTATATATGCAATGTTTGCTTTAGGCTTAGTTTAAATAAATATTTTGTCTGACAGATTTATTGATTCTTCAGGATTATTTCCTTCATTTTATAATTATTTTGCTTTTCGTACTTGTTCGTCTTATGCAACAACGAACACTGGCATCTTCGATGCGTTTTAATGAAAGAGAAGGTCATTTAGAGGGATCTATTTGGACGCATATATTTGCTGACTAAGTAAAACTGGAACTAACTGTAATCTCAATAAAGAAGCCAACATGTCACTGGTACATGTCACTGGTCTCTGACCATCTTCGCATATTTAATTAAACATAACGAAAACGATTTTGACTTTCGTGCATCTTCGTGTAGCGTGAGACAGTGTTGCAACTGGTATGTTATTTTTTTTAATCAGACACATTCATTCCATAGTATAAGAAATCAAGGTCTACACTCCATTTACGGAGTACAAGTTCAGCAATGAGTGGACTGATTTTACCACAGCATCAGCTTCCACATTACTCAACTGTGGTACATAGTAAAAAGACACAGCATATTAGTAGGAGTCATATGTGCACGCAAGATCGTATCTGAGCAAAATCAAAAAAAAAAAGAGCGGTTGGAGTTTCCCTAATGTTTACATATTAACAAGTTTATAGGATTATGATTCTTCACCAAATATGAAACCTAAGAAAATCCCCTAAACATTGTAATTTACGTTTATAGACAAGAATACACGGAAATTTATCCGAATATATATTCACCAACCATCAAGATCAACGTTTCATGTGATGATATTCTTGCCACAATAATCTCATATTTGTTGTTTATTTTGATTTGAAGAATTAGAAATATTAGATAGCCACCAGCGTTATGGCTGTCAAGAAGAGAACTGTCGAATCACATATATGTGTGTGTTCATCACATGATATTTTACTATTTGCAGAATATGTATAGTAAATAAATATTTAATTAAAAGCATTTTATAATAATAGTTCCAAAAAACCATAATTAAAAAATAACAGTTGCTTATTCAACTTTGAGGTTCTATTAGGACAAAACAACAACTTCCATTTTTCCAGCTTACAACAGTTGAAGTGAGCATTATTTTTTATTTATTCATTAATTTTAGTTTTGTTTGAAAGACAAGAAATTTCATAAAACTATGAGCGCACAAAGATTTTTCTGAATCCCTAAGGTGGTTTATGCGTACGGTACATGACTGCACAATTTTGTAGAATTAATACAATAATAGCATGTGGCATAATATGATAATACGATCCTTTTGGCTAAGACCCAGTCCTTGATCGAAGTAAAACGAGGAAAAAATGCGTAGCCAATATCAATAGAAATATACGTTATACTATCTTATATGAAAATTCATAAATGCTTATTTAACGACATAAAACAGTTTTCACACGTATGAGGTGTAATATGACGACCGAGACCCAATACCCGGTCTGGAGCATACAAAGAAACCGATCGTTTAAACATTTTATACGATAATTTTAGTTGTAAGTAGAATATATATAAGTTTCAAAAAAGTAGAATATTTATTTGCGCTTAAGACATTTATGAATTTTTAAAAATATCAGACTGGCCCCAACGACGAAGCATAGTTAGTGTATATACAAATATATTAAGGACGTAAAGAGAAAAGCTTCGGTTACTTTCTGTTTTCTGTTTCTGCTCCTTCCGTTAATAGCAGCCTTTTTCATGAATAGTAAATGAAATTTAATCTGGAATGGATTCAACAATTATGTAAATAAATAAATGTACGAGAAATAATGAAAAAGTACTAATAATTGAAGGAGTTGTGAATACAAAAACAAAATCCCCGTGAAGTGGTGCATGTGAGTGCTAAAAGAGACGTTATAACTTATAATCAGTGCCCCCCCTTGATAACATATAGACCACTATGGTTCGTCAGAGATCGAATATCCGAGTTTTTTAAAGTATTTGTGATTTGATTTGTATGTTATGGATATCTAATTTTTTGATTTGTTTTGTTTCGAAAAAATATTGATATCCGGAAAATAAATAGATATTTACGGATATCTCTTCCGTTTTGATTAATACAAATAATCTTGAAAATTCGATACAAACTTATTTTCTAAAATATTTTTTGCATGATATATAAAATAAAAATTTATAAGAAGTAGTGAATCTACATATTTTGTAAAAATTTTAAACTTAGTTAACAATTATAATTAACACAAAACTTAAGAAAAATATTATAATTTTCATAAAAAATTTCTCTTCTTTTTATGTAATACTTTTATATAAGTGATAATGTGAATAGAATTTTCCAAATCATATGCTACAATAATAATTATATAATTTTATACATTTAAAACTTTAAATATAATCGGGATATACATGTATCGATATATTACGAATCAAACGAATATCCGCTTTCCAAAATTTTAATATTTGTAATTTGTTTTGACTTTAACGGATATTGATTTTTAGTATTCGCTTTGCTTTAAAAGTTTACGGATATCCGGAGTTTTTAGATCCAATCGAAACGAATAACGAATCGAATCAAATTTAACGGATAAAATACTCAGTCCTATAGACCACTCACGAGTCTCTTTATTTTTATGTCTTCATAAACATGTATATATATATACATATATATATATATGTATTTTATAAATTATTAATATTACTAATAAAATAATTTTTTGGTAAAATAAAACAAAATATTTCTCAACAAACTTTTGTTTCTACTCTCCTTTCTTTCTTAAAAGTCTATTTTTAAGATTCTGATTATCCACTTGGAATTCTTATATTAATCATTGCGTTTATATTTTTATTATTTATTAATTTCAGATTTTACAATCTACGGTTACTTAACTTGGCAACTCCTATGCTCTTCGCCATACTATCTACTCTCTAGCATGGTGTTCTTGATAATGAGTGAAATATTAATTACAAAATCACATTCCTATGTATTTTTTAGAAACATCAGTTAATTTTTTTGTACATGGCCTCTTGAACTTGTAGACCGGTAAATGTAAAAATCACACAACACTAGTTAAAAAAAAAAAAAAATCACACAACAGTCCTATCGTTCCAATACGACAGATCCATCACATGCCTACGATATACACACATGCTTCAATGCTTGTTTCAATCTAATTGTATATATCCAAATAAACATAAAGCAAGATCTTGAAACTGAATATACACTTCATTTCAAGTATCCCCACTTCATTTTGTTTATTTATTAACAAGTATCCCCACTGGGGCGCATATACATGTGTTCGTATAAATGTGATTATGTGAAGTATTGGCTATCCATGTTCCCAACCAAAACTAGACGAGCTTTTGACCAACCAATACTCTCCAGGTGGCATACACAAATCCCCTGACCAGTACTAACTCAGCATGCAATTCAGGTTTTGGCCGTCTGGAACTTTTACCCGCGAAGAAAAAGAATCTCTGTTTCAATTATAACTCACGAGTAGTAACTTTACATCACTGTCATCATCTCTTTTTTTTAACAAAAATCCAACTAAAAGCGTACATTATGGTCTTACTATCGTATATAGGTAACTTACACACAGCAAGTTTAGACTTATTCGTTTATTTAGAAATTTTAAAAAATAAGTCTGTCAATCACAAAATAGAAAATAAAGGACTATTGATTCTATTTTCATTTCACAATCTGAAATTAAAATTTCATTTTAAAAACCCGTGAACCTCTCAAGTCTCAACATTATTCATGGACTGCTTCCTTATTTAAATCCCCTCAAAAACGTTCTCTTTCTTCAACTTAAACCAACAACATAAAAGAAACCAAAGTCTCTTACTCCTAACCACCACAAAATACTCTTCGTTGAGACACAGAAACAAACAAACAAAAATGATAATGAGAAAAAGTCTAAGGCTGAGAAGCATCACGATGATGATGCTAATAGCGGCTTTGGTCTGGTCTGTAACTCTAGAGACTTGCATTGCCAGAAGAGGAAGACACTGGAGACGTAACAACCGAAGATCATCTGACTTGTCTGGTTCCTTGTCAAGCAAGAAACCGAAAAACCATGGGAACAGTCACCATAGCTCTCACAATAACAACAACAGTCATCACCACAAGTCTAAACCTAAACAGAAGCCAAAGGTGAACACACCGCCAAAAGCTGACGAGAATAACTCTCCGGTGGTTTCACGACTACCAAAAGTCCAACCACCGTCTCTTCCGCCGCTGAAGGAATCTCATCAGGTCTTTAATGTGATGGATTTTGGTGCAAAGGGTGATGGCAAATGTGATGACACTAAGGTAAAATAAATAAATAAATAAATAAAAGCTCATTTATTTTGTTGTCCGTACAGTTCGCAATCCTAGTGGCAGTATTTGATTCAACTAGAGCATTTTATATATCTTTTTCATGAGAAAAAGACAAGTTACAGTTGAGAGATCACTGAGACAGAACACGAGACAGAACAAGAAAAAAAAAACAGAGCTAAAATGGTTTTTGTGTCTGTAAAGTAAAGTCACGTTAATTTTTTTTCAATATTTTTTCTATCTTAAATGTTAACTTGCGCCAAAAGAAAAAGACAAACGAATATAAAGTGACAACAGATTACAAATGGGACCACAATTTACATGCCTTAGTAACCATTATTATGATTGTAATTACGGTAATTAACAGAGTTTCATAATGTTTTGCAGGCGTTTGAAGCGGCTTGGGCAGCTGCTTGCAAAGTGGAGGCATCGATGATGATCATACCGCCTGAATACACTTTCCTTGTTGGTCCAATCGCATTCTCTGGTCCTTACTGTCAACCAAACATTGTGTTTCAGGTGAGAATTGATCTATTGAATATAATTAAAAACTGTCTCGCTTTACTTAAAAAGGATCTAAAACGTTTTGTGCGGTTGCAGCTTGATGGTACGATTATAGCTCCAACGGATTCAAAGTCATGGGGAAAAGGGTTGATGTGGTGGATTGATTTCACAAAGCTGGTAGGAATCAAAATACAAGGGAAAGGTGTGATTGATGGAAGAGGCTCTGGTTGGTGGCAACAAGATTACCCTTTCATTGATGGTGAAACCAAACTCATCGTTCCCTTGAACAACTCTGTTAACCAAAACCCTCCAAGAAGTGAGTATGATTTGAAGATGCCAAGCATTAAACCAACGGTGAGTAAGAAACAATACAAAAGATTTTTGGGATTGTGAAACTGTTGTTTACTGATATGTGTATATAGGCGCTAAGATTCTACGGGAGTATTGGTGTGGAGGTGTCCGGTATAACGATACAAAATAGTCCTCAATGTCACCTCAAATTCGATAACTGCGGAGACGTTTTGGTACATGACATGAACGTTTCTTCACCTGGTGACAGTCCAAACACTGATGGGATTCACCTCCAGAACACTAGAGATGTCCTCATTCACAGCACAACACTCTCTTGCGGTATGAATCTTGAATTCTTGAATTCTTGAATCTTGAATGATCTGAATTTTTGGTTAATGATGTATCCTCTCGGTGTGTGTGTGCAGGAGATGATTGCATCTCGATCCAAACGGGTTGCTCGAATGTATATATACACAACGTGAACTGCGGACCGGGTCACGGTATCAGCATCGGTAGCCTCGGTAAAGGCAACACAAAAGCCTGCGTCTCGAACATAACAGTGAGAGACGTGGCCATGCACAACACGATGACAGGCGTGAGGATCAAGACGTGGCAAGGAGGAGTAGGATCAGTGAAAGGGATACTCTTCTCAAACATTCAACTCAACGAAGTCCAGCTTCCGATAGTGATAGACCAATTCTACTGTGACCATACCACATGCAAGAACCAGACATCAGCGGTTGCGGTTGAAGGAGTGACTTACGAGAGGATCAAAGGCACTTATACCGTAACACCGGTTCACTTCGCCTGCAGCGATGACTTCCCCTGTGTAGATGTGCAGTTATCTGCAATTGAGCTTAAACCGGTTCAAGAACGGTATCATATGCATGATCCTTTTTGCTGGCAGACGTTTGGTGAGCTCAACACTCCTACTCTTCCTCCTATTGATTGTTTACAGATTGGGAAGCCACCGAGAAACAGAGTTCAGTCTGATCAAGATGTATGTTGAATGGATCTTGAAAGTTAAAGAGTGTGAGACATATAGATAAATGTATATCTTTTAGAAGAAGCCTACTACTAGTAGTAGTAGTAGTACCACTGCTTCATACAAATCATAAAGATGAATACTACTGAAATATTTGATATTCATAATAATCCCAAAGATGAAACTAATCATCAACATTGTGATAAAAGTCTTCAAAACCACACAAACACATTAAACATTAGCTAGAGAGAAACTGTCGCAAACACCTAAAAGTGATTAAGTTATCTTTATTAGATAAGAAGAAAGCAACAAGACACTTAACATTTCATTGATTCATCAGTCAGACATGATCTCTTCGACCTGCTTGGAGACAACAAGGTGAAACTCGGTCGGGTTGATGAGCTTGAAGGTACAAATATATATCACCAACTGATAAAGGGAAGTCTCCTGCCAATCTACTTTACCCTGACCCAACCCACTGCTGCTACCTATCTCTCTCTCGTTAAGAAACATTATATCTTCAAGCCCTCACCGATAAACTCTTTCACTGTCTAGTGTCTACTTCCCTCGTCTCTCTCTCTCACTCTATGGTGGTATTGTAAATGAGTCTCTGACTCCTTTTCAAAGCATTTTTCTTACGGAAACATATTTATATTATATATATATATTTAGCAAAAAAAAAACCATATTTATAATTTTTCGTTTTCATCATTTTCTTATATGAAGCAAAGAAGCACATTCATTATATTGGTGTGATCAACAAAGGTGATCTCATCTTTGTACCCTCGGTTATTACTTTCCAGATTGTAAGAGAAAAAGTTTTCAACTTTGACCTTTTGTGCCAAATCAGGTTTCAACTTTGTCTAGAAAATAAAGCTTGGTGATTTATCTTAAAAAGTTGGTCAGTATTCAAACCCAAAGGTACATAATATTCTTAACTTGGTGTCACAACTCACAAGATATGAAGCTTACTACCTAGGAGGAGGAGGAGGAGGAGGATATGATATGAAGTAGGCCATATCTTACATGCTCTTAATTCGCAACATACTTATTTGTTTATGTTACAAAAACATACTTATTTGTCATTCCGATCATAGATATAACAGAAAGATAAGGTAGAAGTTGAATCAAAGATTGATTGAGGGACATGATTTACACTGTGAAAATATAAAGGGATATTTTAAGTAATATTTTGGGTAATTTTTCATAATATACAATAGTATGAGGGTGTTATTGTTGTCATATGACTGCACAATTTTGTAGAATTAATACAATAATAGCATGTGGCATAATACGATCCTTTTGCCTAGACCCAGTCCTTGATCGAAGTAAAAGGAGGAAAGAAATGCGTAGCTAGTATCAATATAACATAATTGGTGTAGTTTACGCTAGGTTCTAAAAATCAGGCGGCACTAGGTGGACAACTTTGTGTCCGTCCTATCCGAAACGATTTTCTTAAACTCTAATTTATACCAATTTATACAATTTAAATTAGTTTAAATTTGATTAAAACGATCTAAATTTTTCTACATATATAAAATTAAGCAATAATATTATTAAAAATCTACAAATTTGTCTGATTTTTTCTGTATTGTACATCTTATTAGGCCTGGAACGTATCCGGATATCTGGGATATTCGAGGTATCCGGATCCGGATCCGTATTCGTTGGATCCATGATATCAATATCCGGATTAGGATCCGTGCCTTCCGGATATCCGGAATTCGGATATCCGTCTAGATATCATGATACCGCGAGTATCCGATTCGGATCGGATCCGTCAAAATAATTAAAAATAATAAAATATTTTTTTAAATACAAAAAAATCTAAAAATATTACATAAACAATATTGTAAAGTAAATAAGTTACTTTACAATATTACATAAATTAATTTATTTTGAACATATATCTTACAAAGTAAATAAGTTACTAAGAGTCGGGTACCAGCAGAGACTCGCCCAAGAGACAAACGCAGTGAGTCGTCGGCTCGACAGTTCTTCGAACAATGGCTATGTGTTTGCGAACACCATCCGCTCCCAAGTCTTGATCATATCTTATGTAAACAAGGACATTCCTAAAACTCTTGAGTACGGTCTCATATGGCAGATTTTCCTCAGTCTCTACAACTACATTCAAAATCTTTAAATCGGACAGGTTATGCTGCAACAACCAAGAAGAGACACACTTCATATATAAACAAGAAACCATTAAATTAAAAAAGAAAGAAAAAAACCTACATTCAGCCACCTATCTCTATTAAAGAATGCAATTTCCATATACAAGCGAATCCAGTCATGTTCTTCCCAATCTGATTCCTGCACCTGCGAAGCAAACATGGTGAAATGAAAGCACATTCTTAGATATCTTCAACCTCAGCTCTATGATAGCATAGAGTTGAAATTGCTCAAACCCATCTCTATTTCTTCATCTATAACAGGGAACGTTCTTTTCTATTTTTTACCCTATTATAGAGGAATACATTGGACATATCTCACCTCTATTATAGTTTGAAAATAGCAAAGTTACCTTGTACAAAAATCGACGTTTATCAGCAAAAGCCTCCTCTGAAGGCCACTTGTCAGGCAAGTCTTCGCCATCGAAGAACTGCTTCGGATAAATCCCACTCACGATCCCTAAAGTGAAGAGAAACAAGCCATCCATTAATCTGTAAATATTATTATTATTAATCAATTACTTACTAGAAAACTGTGGAATTTTAACTTTAGGTCTGGAGATATAACAAGTGAAATCCATCTCGGCTAAACTTCTTTGGTCAATCTTAGTCTGGAAAACAACAAGGGAGGACGAAGCTGGATCCTCAGCAAGCAAAGTAATGTAATACGAGACAGGCATGGGGATACAAACTAGATTGTATTTATCTATTTCGTGGAGATGAAAGTTGGTCCCCTGACAATGGAGGAAGAGACTTAAAGAGTTATTATTACAGCAACAAACAAGAAGATCATATATAGATGATGGATACCTCTAGCATATTGTAACGATGAAGTCCCACCTTTGCATAAAGCCTCACTACAAGGGGACAATCTACTCCCCCTTTATAAACACTCATACCACCAAAATAACAAGGAGCACCCTCAATCTCGATATCGAAGCCCTAAACATACATAAACTCTCAACAGTTAGCAACTAGGACGATTATTATATCATCAAATCAAATCAAATCAAATACATCAGTTTCATCCACTTTACGCCAAAAAGCCTCCTCAGCCTTACGAAGAGTCTCTTCTTCTTTTCGGGCAATCTCCTCCCTCTGAGCCTTACGGTGATGAGCCTTTTGCTTCTTCTCCCAGTGCCGATTTGAGCGTCTTGGCGCACGATACTCATCGGAGTCAACAACAGTTAGTTCGTCTGGATTACACTTACCCCCTCCCCCCTCCCTCCACCACCGTCTCGGCGCAGAATTACGAATCACCATTAGTTCATGTGGATTCTTCTCGCCAGGCTTACGCATTCTCGCGTCAGAATTGTTTTTCTTTTTTCCCCCCAAATAATAAAAGGAAAGTTAGCCGCTGGGTGCGTGCGTTTTTATCGTCGATTCATAAAGCAACAATAATTTCCTAATTCTCAACTGGGCCAAAAATTTATTTCTTTGGGCCTCCAGTGATCAGGTTTACTGCGTTCGGCGTTCTTTAACCGCGCGGATAGGCTTTTTTCAGTTCTTCAGGTTATGAACGTTCTGTGACACTGTTTGATAGACCTCCATTACAATCTTAGGCTTCGGTTATTTTGATGTTTGTGTGTGATGATTTGATTTCGGTTCTGTCTCAACCAGATATTTTTGTGAGGGGATCGAAAGCTTCATTCTTTGGAGATCACCTTTGTTTCTTGTGGTTTAAGACTTATTCGTGGAGTCATATTTGTTTAGTTTCTTCGAAAGGTGGAAAAAATATTTGTTTCATGCTGCATTGTCACCGTGTCTCCTATTTTGGCTATACTTTCTCGAATGTTTAGTTCTATTTGGCTTAAGAAAATATTTTTAGAAACGAGTAGAGATTTAATATCATTTGTATTTTCTGCATGGAATAAAAATGTTGGCCAGAGAGTTCTATTAAAGAATACATACATATACAATATAGTGTTTAATTGTTTAAATAATGAGTTGGATGTACTTAACAGACTTGAACTTATTTAGTTGTCTTCGTCATCAAGTATTCAAATAGAATTAGTCTGAAGTTTATCATTGTCTCATGTAATGATCTTTAGCTCTCTTATAAAGACAAATATCTGACGGAAAGAGCTTAAAATAATATTTTAGATAGAATAATTTTTTTTTTTTTTTTGTAAAAGATAGAATAATTTACGAGGTATTCCGACAATGAAGCTGCATGGTGAATCTTCCAGATATTTGCAATTATTTACTATACAAAAAAAACAATCAAGTGAATTTTTAGCCTAATTTCTCAGTAGTTCTTTTTAATTTAATTATTTAGATTTGGAAGACTTCCTATTTTTACAAAAAATAAAAACACGAGACGAGAAAAAAAAAACATCAACTAAAAAATCTGAATCGACTTGATTAAAAGAAAATCTCTTCATATCATCCATCCGTGGATGACAAGAAACCCTATAGGCCTTGGGTTTGTTTTTCATACCTAAATTTCCACAATCTTGATGATCCCACAATAACAATATCTCTGGAATCCTCTCAATGATTAGATGAATTTAATTTCTTCGGAATTTAAACCATATCGTTTGCATCTCAAAGTAGATAGATCCTTTCTTGTTTACCAAGGAACGCCTTTGAGAGCAAATTCAAACATGTAAAAGAAGGAAAGAGACATAAGCAAAGGTGAATACAACCCTATTTCAATTCCCTCTCCGCCTCCTTCTACTCCTTCTATTTGATATTCATAATAATCCCCAAGTTAAAGTCTTTAAAAACCACCATACAAACACATAAACATTAGCTCTAGAGAAACTGTCACAAACACCTAAAGTGATTAAGTTGTCTTTATAGATAAGAAGAAAGCAACAAGACACTGAACATTTCATTCACTCATCAGTCAGACATGATCTCTTCGACATTCTTGGAGACAACAAGGTGAAACTCGGTCGGGTTGGTGAACTTGAAGGTACAAATGTCACCAACTGACAAAGGGTACTCTCTTGCCAATTTCACCCAGCCACTTGAGAAGGTTGCACGTGTCTCCCTCACCAAGCAAAGCACCTTCCATGAACGTTTCCCATCGGAGTGGTGAATGGTGACCCTCTTTGACCTACTCGGGATATATTCCTCAGTAAACAATCTTGGGATTAGCTGAAAAAAAAATCAATCAGAGAGAGACATTCACATATGACCAATACAGAGACTGTGAGGATATAGTACTGTTTTGTTTTGGTTTTAAACTTACCACGAACTTGAGGAGGTATGATGTCGTTATGGTGACGTTGAATACTGGAGCAACAGTATGCTCAACGTTATGGCTCTTGATCTTCTTCTTCTTCTTCTTGGATGTTTCGCCTTCCTCAGATCTCTTGCTTTTGAACTTAGCTACTCGCGTAGATTCACCTATCTCCTCGGCCTTCTTCACATCTTTGTTGCTGCTCTCTCCTACTTCTTTCTTGATCCCACCTGTCTTCTCAGCCTTCTTCACATCTTTGTTGCTGCTCTCCCCTACTTCTTTCTTGATCCCGCCTGTCTTCTCAGCCTTCTTCACATCTTTGTTGCTGCTCTCCCCTGCTTCTTTCTTGATCCCACCTGTTTTTTTTCATCATCATCAAAAGTAAAGTATTTGTATTCTTCTCAGATTCCTTTAAAGGATCAAAAAGCTAAAACTTACTTAAAGAAGCCATTGTCCAGGGCCTCCTAGGTGTGACAGCCTCCTTGCCATTCTCCTCGTAGATGCTGACATCGAAGCACATGAGTCCTGTGTGAGTGAAGGTAACAAGCTCTCTATCTCCCAAGGCGTTGTCGTTCACAAACTGGTTCCATCCACGCTTCTCCATGTAGTGGAATCTCGGGTTCATGGAGACTTTTACTTCCCATGAGATCCCCCATTGCGTCCTTATCACCATGTTACTTGAGTAATCGTTTTGAGGGACGTTTCTTATGAAGTCGTAAGGAAACGCTCTCTGAACACATACAGTGAAGAATGTAAGAGAAAAAGTTAGCTTTTTTAGTCAAAATATATCAAGCACTTAGAAGAAAGGACAAAGTTTCAATCTTCACCACTAATCATCAAGTGGGTCTAATCACAAACAAAGACAAAGACAAAGACAAAGACAAAGACAAAGACTCAACCTTTATGTTTTTGAGAGGAGAAGAAGAAAAAAAGTGAACAAATAAAGACAAAGATTCAACCTTTTTTATTAAACTCAGACAACTAAAAGATTCTAGTCTACAAAGCTAACAAGATTTCAACTTTTCAAACAGAGAAACCCTCTAAACATTCAACCGTTTTTGACCCATTAACTACCACATAAGAAACAGAGTTAACGTGTTTCATACACAGAGAACGTAAAGATTTAACCTTTCAAAGATCACCAAAAGATTAATTAACCTTTGAATTTGAAACCCATTAAACACACCAAAACAAACAAAAAGATTGCACCTTTCAAACGAAGGTATCAAGAAAACTACAAATTTAAGGAGATGAAAGAGTTTTAAGTAAGAAAAGTACCATGCTTTCAGAGGATAAGTCTTCACCCTGAAAGATCTTGAAGAAGCTCAAGTTCTCAACATCTACTTCACCCTGACCCAAACTACTGCTGCTACCTATCTCTCTCTCCTTAGGAAACATCATCTTCAAGAGCTCTCTCAGCCGTAACCTCCTTCACTGTCTACTGTCTACTGTCTACTGTCTACTGTCTACTTATCCTTTTGTCTATGGTATTGTAAATGAGCAAAGTGTGACTCTTTACTTCTTTTCAAAGCATTTATGATATACGATGTATAATTATTTTATAATAATACTGAAATTATATATATAAATATCCGTTTTCTTATACAATTACAGAAGCGCAATATTCATTATATTGGTGTGATCCATTTACAAGGTGGTGACCTCATATTTGTACCCTCAGTTATTACTTTACGTGCAAAAAGCTCTCAACTTTGACCTTTGACTGCCAAAATCAGATCTCAACTTTGTCTAGTAACTTGTTACCTTGGCCATAAGATATATATGAAGCATACTAGCTAGGAGGATGATGATATATGATACAAAGTATGGCTTAGATACCGCATCATATTTTTTTTTCATTCCAATCATCATAGTTATAATAACCGAAAACTGAAGAAAAAACAAGGTCTGATTTGCATGGAGACGTAGAAGCTGAATCAAAGACTGATTGAGGGGCATGATTTGCACTGTGAAAATATAAGGGGGTCTTTTTTCAAGTTTTATTTGGGGTACTTTCATAATACACAATAGTATGAGGGTGTTATTGTCATATTCACAAAAAAAAAATTGGTTCAATTCACAAAATCAGGTCTCTGATTTTCGAAGCTCCTCGCTCGCTCGCTTCAGATCTCCCTAGCAATTTTTGAAAGGTAAGCTGCGATGATTTTCAGATTGTCTTTTGCTTTCTTTTGGTTTTGTGGATCTTCATGTTCTAATTTCGATCCTGAGTATCTGAATTGTGGGATGTTCCGTATACATCGATTCTCATTCTCGTTGAACGATCGTGTATCTTGGGGGTGTATAGATTTTGATTTGAATCCTCATCTTATGTGAACTATATGAAATCGTGATCGGTGTATAGCTTTGTTTTTCTAAGGACTGATAGTTTCATGAAAAAGTGAGAATTTTCAATATTATCAAAAATGCTTGGAATGATTTGGGTTCTGATCTACGAAATCCTTAAAAGAAGGAGCTTTTAAGAGTAGATTTGAAGTGTGAGTTTTTGTAAGATGATTCGATTCAATTGTTTATGGTATTTGTGATCTCTGTGTTGTCATCTTCTCAGGGTCAATAGTTCAAAAAGGAAAAAAAATGGGGCTTTCATTTGGGAAGCTTTTCAGTAGGCTTTTTGCCAAGAAGGAGATGAGAATCCTTATGGTTGGTCTTGATGCTGCTGGTAAGACCACCATTCTCTACAAGCTCAAGCTTGGTGAGATTGTCACCACCATCCCCACCATTGGTATGTCTATCTTTCCTCATTTTGACTCTCTCTCTAGTTTAGGATTTTGAAAGTTTAGATGTATCTTTGCTCTTTCAATCTGTTTTTATGTCACTTCTACAGAAGATGATGTTCTAGCTGCCTTACAGTGTATTTTTAGAAAGTCATTTAACCAATGTTGAACTGGCTGTATTGTAAACGTTATTTGGATGAGAGTGTGTGGAATATGTTACTTACATGGTGAATCGTTTGTTCTCACAGGGTTTAATGTTGAGACGGTTGAGTACAAAAACATCAGCTTCACTGTCTGGGATGTTGGGGGTCAGGACAAGGTTTGTACTTTATTCTGCTCCTATTTGAAGAGATTAAAAAAAAGAAAAGAAAGAGGTTTAACATTTATGGACTTACTATTTTCTCTTGCAGATCCGTCCTTTGTGGAGGCACTACTTCCAAAACACTCAAGGTCTCATCTTCGTGGTTGATAGCAATGACAGAGACCGAGTTGTTGAAGCCAGAGATGAACTTCACAGAATGTTGAATGAAGTATGAATCATTTTCCACTCACTTGTTACTCCTCCCTAAGTAGTTTGTTGTTCCTTACTGATTGATGCTTTTTGTAAAATTCAGGATGAGCTTCGGGACGCAGTGTTGCTTGTCTTTGCCAATAAACAAGATCTTCCTAACGCCATGAATGCTGCTGAGATTACTGATAAGCTTGGCCTTCACTCACTCCGACAACGCCACTGGTGACTTATCGTGTTATTATTCCAGCCAGGATTTGTTCTCTTATTATTATTGCATACTCGTAAACAGATTGCTTGCTTGCACTCTCTCTTGTTCAGGTACATCCAAAGCACATGCGCAACCACCGGTGAAGGGTTGTACGAAGGTCTCGACTGGCTCTCCAACAACATTGCTAACAAAGTAAGACATTATGATTTTCAATAGGCTTATTCGGTTCAGGTTTCGAACATTCTGTGACACTGTTAGTAGACCTCGTATCAAATGATGCTGTTTGCTCGCAGGCTTGAAGGTTATCTCAACCAGATATTTTGTGACTGGAGCGAAAGCTTCTTCTTCGGAGGTCACCTTTGCTTCTTGTGGTATAAAGACATTCGTAGAGTCTTATTTGTTTAATTTCTTCAATGTGGAAAAATGATTTGTTTCGTATTTGCACCGTCACCGTTTCTTTCATGTTTCCTATACTTTTCCCGAATGTTTGGTTCTCTTAGGCTTCAGAAATATTTCTTTCTTTTTTTCTAAATGAATTAGAGATTTCATTTCATTTATGTTTTGGGCTTGGAAATAAAGGCTGGCGCGAACTTAACATAAGAGTTTTGTATTTTTTGAACGGGAAAATTGACAAAATAATCTTCAACTTTCGGAAATAAGCCAAAATAATCTCCAACTCACAGATACTCCATTTTAACCCTTAACCCTCAACTTATAGTCAAATATATATAAATTTCATACTTTCGTTGACCAAGCCATTTTAATCTCTTCAAAATTCAACCGTTCAGTACCGTTAGTAATATTCGTTGTTAACTTTTAATGAGATCAAAATGGCTTGGTCAACAAAAATATGAGACTTTTTTGATTCAAAATTTAAAAGTTAATGATTAAAATTACTTACTTAATATTTTAATTAAAAAATTTTGTTTCATTTTTTAAACAAGAAAAACTGTAGTTTATCATATCAATTAGAATACTAGCTTAATAAAATATTTTCAAATAAGTTTAATATTCTAAAACTGAATTCAAAACTAAAAATTAAAAAAAATATTTAAAATACAATTATAATGTAAATTCAACTATAACATAAAACAATCAAGTGCTTAAGTTCAACACAATTTGAAAAATAAACACAAAAGTTAAAGGTAAAACCCTAAACACCTTTTTGTTAGAAATATGATCACAAAAGTTAAAAGTAAAACCCTTTACATTATTTGCTTTGTTCCTTTTTAACTTGTTTCATATATCTTCTATCGAGTATATGTGATCATACTTCTAAAAAAACGTGTTTATGGTTTTACTTTTACCTTTATATTTATTTTAAAATTGTGTTGAACTTAAGTACTTAATTATTTTATATTCTATCTGAATTTACATTGTAAATTTATTTTAAATTAAGTACTTTTATCAAAAAAAAATTGTTTTTAATTCATTTAAAAATATTATATCTAAGTTTATTTGAACATGATTTTAAGTTAGTCACTCTAATCGATATGTAAATCTACAATTTTGTTTTCAAGAAAAAGAAAAAACAACAAATTTTAATTAAGATAGTTTTAGATAAGTAATTTTAATCCTTAACTTTTAAATTTTGAACCAAAAAAAATCTCATAATTTTGTTGACCAAGCCATTTTGGTCACATTAAAAGTCAACCGTTAAATATTACTAACAGTACTAAACAATTGAATTTTGAAGAAATTAGAATGGCTTGGTCAACGAAAATATGAGATTTATTCGTGTTTGACTAGAAGTTGAGGATTAAAATGGCGTGTTTGTGAATTGGAGATTATTTTGGCTTATTTTCGAAAGTTAAGGGTTATTTTGTCAATTTTCCCTTTTTTGAACTGAGAACACTTTTTTTCCTTTTTTTGTCATTTGCATATTTCACTTAAACATCCAAAAGATCAAAAGTTCATTACAACACATCAACTCATCTTATGCTAAGATGAGTTGATCACACAAAACACAAGACTACCATAAGCTTTTAAGACACCAAGCCAGACACGAACTGAGAACACATACATATACAAAATATATTCTTTTTAATGAGTTGGATGTAGTACTTTAACTTGAAAATCAAAAAAAAAAAAAAACTTGAAGAAATTCAAATTTATTTAATGATCTTCTTCTAATGACATCCAACTTTAAGTATCCTATTGATTGGTTGGATGTCTTTAGAGTTTAGAGTATTACTCAAATATAATTAGTCTGAACGCGTGGAAGTTTCACAGTCCCATGTAATATTCGACCATTGTATGATCAAATTAGCTCTTTGATTACAAGACTAATATATCACGGAAAGAGTTTAAAATTGAATGTTGTGAATTTTCATTTTAAAGAAATCTCAGGGAAAGAGCTTAAAATAATATTTTAGATTGAATAATTTACAAGGCATTCCGACAATGAAGCTGCATGGTGAATCTTCCAGATATTGCAATTATTTACTATACGAAAAAAAAACAATCTAGTGAATTTTTAGCCTATTTTCTCAGTAGTTTTTAGAATTCTATTTGTTGAGATTTGGAAGACTTCCTATTTTTACACAAAGAAAAACACGACACGAGAAAAAAAAAAAATTCATCAACTAACAAAATCTGAAGCGAATTGATTAAAAGAAACTCTCTTCATATCATCCTTGGGTCTCAAGAAACCCTATAGGCCTTGTTGTTTTTTTATATCTAAATTCCACAATCTTGATGATTCCACAAGAACATTATCTCTGGATGGTTACATGAATTTAAATCTTCGGAGTTTAAACCATATCTCAAAGTAGATAGATCCTTTCTTGTTTCCCAAGGAACGTCTTTGAGAGCAAATACGAACATGTAAAAGAAGGAAAGAGACAGAAGCAAAGGTGAATAAAGAAATGGACAAAGTCCAGGAACAAGCAGATTTAATCGAAAAGAAGCTAACTCCGTTTGTAGCTTCACAGCCAACAAGCGTCGTCATCGGAGGAGGATTAACTGATCAGAAAACCACCGCTGGAGGAGGATCAACTGATCAGAAAACCACCGGTGGAGGAGGATCAACTGATCAGAATACCACCGGTGGAGGAGGATCAACTGATCAGAATACCACCGGTGGAGGTGTAACTGATCAGAAAACAACCGGTGGTTCCCAGACGACACAACCTCCAGAAACCTCACCTCCTTCTCCTCCATCACCAGACAGTGGTGGTGGTTCACAATCATCTCCTCCGCCGGTGGTAACCGTTTCTCCACCACCGTCCAATCAATCTCTTAATATAACCCCACCTCCAACGCCTCCTTCCTCGCCTCCGCCTTCCATAACTCCACCTCCGTCACCTCCTCAGCCTCAAACTCCGCCTCAATCCACCCCAGCCGGAAACTCTCCCGTGGTGATTCCTCTTCCTTCTCTTGCTCCTCCCACCTCGGTTACTAAGCAACCTACTGTAAACGGCCTAGAACTACCCAACAACCCTATTTTTAATCCCTCTCCGCCTAAGACTCCTTTATCGCCGCCGTCCCCGGAAAATTCCGGCAGCCAAGGATCTCCTCCATCGCCTCCGGTTGTCCCTCAAACCCCTAATGCCCCAAGAAACCCTTCACACCCGTTGGATTCGCCTCCGGCAGCAGGAGGAACAAACCACGTTCCCTCGACGTCTCCTCCTTCCATCTCCGGCTCCGATAACAATTCTGGAGGTTCTAATAGACATAATGCGAATGGTAACAGAAATGGTGGTAATGGACAACAAAACAATGATTCTAACTACACCGAGAAGACAATGATCGGCATTGGGATCGCTGGTGTCTTGATCATTGTATTTGTTGCTGCCGTTTTCTTTGTTAGAAGGAAACAAAAGAAATCTGCTTCACCTCGTTCTAACCAGAACTATTTGCCACCCGCTAATGTCTCTGTTAATACAGGTAAAAAGAAAATTTCGGTGTGGTCTAGATTGTTTTTTGAAATCATGTCTTGTTCTTGATTTTTATTCTTCTTTTTATGTTCTAGATTCTTGATTTTTCGTTTGGATTTTGCTCTGCCTCCTACTCGTGTTCTTGATCCTTAATTCCATTTTAATGATTATTGAGTTTTAGTTTTTATTTGATTTATGAATGTTGATTCTTGGTTCACAAGAAATCCTAAAGACTTTAATTTTGTGTGTTTGGTTCTTGTTCTAACCTTATCATTGATTCCTCATTATGTTGATTCTTGGGTCACAAGAAACCCTATAGGCCTTAGTTCAAGTTCTTGTTAATTTTTGGTTTCTTGGTTCTTGATTCTTTTTTTCCTTTCTAAACCTTGCTTTTGGCGCAGATGGATTCGTTAACTACAGGCAAAAACCTGGAAACGGCAACATCTCGGCGCATGACTCTTCACCGGATACTAACACCAATTTGGGGAATCAAAAACCAGGTAGATCAACAACCCCTGACTCCGCAGTATTAGGAAATTCAAAGACCCTTTTCTCCTTTGAGGAGCTAAGCCAGATAACAGAAGGATTTTGCAAGAGATATGTCATAGGAGAAGGTGGTTTCGGGTATGTCTACAAGGGTATCATTTGCGAGGGAAAGCCAATCGCGATCAAGCAGCTAAAGTCCATCAGCGCAGAAGGATATAGAGAGTTCAAAGCTGAAGTAGAGATCATAAGCAGAGTGCATCATAGGCACTTAGTGTCTCTTGTGGGTTATTGCATCTCTGAGCAACATAGATTCCTCATCTATGAGTTTGTCCCCAACAATACTTTGGATTACCATTTACATGGTACTTCTACAATCTCTCCTTGTTTTACTTTCTCTATACTTGTTGCTCAGCTAGGGTTCGGATTAGGATTTGTGTTGACATGTAAATATGTCTTCCTAAAGACAACCATTTCTTATGTTGTTGTCAGGCAAAGACTTACCGGTTTTGGAATGGACTAAACGAGTCAAGATTGCAGTTGGCGCAGCCAAAGGACTTGCTTATCTACATGAAGATTGTAAGTACTAGCTCCATTACATTTTTAACATATTTTCTTACTGAAATGTGAATGTATATGTTTGGTAGAAAACTATATACAAATTAGAAAGTGAAGATTTGATCTTAACTGTTCACTCTAGCTAGCTGATTTAGCTTTTCTATCAATTTAATAGGTCACCCGAAGATTATCCACAGGGACATCAAATCGTCAAATATCCTGTTGGATAATGAATTCGAAGCTCAGGCAAAGTCAATATTTCATTTTGATTTTACCTTTTTAAATAATAATAATAATAATAATAATAATATAGCACTCATATAAACCGTTATTATTTTCTTGGCCTAGAATTTGATTAGTTCTTTACAGGTTGCAGATTTTGGACTCGCCAGACTGAACGATACTGCACAGTCCCACATATCGACACGAGTCATGGGCACATTTGGGTATTGTTATTCCTCCTTTTTTAATCATCATGTAAAATATAAGTTAAGGAAAAACGTTACGTTGCATGCATGCATGCAGGTATTTAGCGCCAGAATATGCATCAAGCGGGAAATTAACGGATAGATCAGATGTGTTTTCATTTGGAGTTGTGCTACTTGAACTCATCACCGGTCGGAAACCTGTTGACACCTCTCAACCTTTGGGTGAAGAGAGTCTCGTTGAATGGGTATTTTTTCAAGTTTTTTACGAATTAAATTAAATTTTATTTCCATGATAAAATAATGAAACCTGAGAGGGGTTGGCTTGGCTTGTAAGGCACGACCGCGGCTAATCGAGGCCATTGAAAAAGGTGACATCAGCGAAGTAGTGGATCCACGGCTTGAAAAGCATTACATTGAAGGCGAAGTCTACAGGATGATTGAAACTGCTGCGTCTTGTGTTAGACATTCAGCTCTAAAACGACCTCGTATGGTTCAGGTCAGAGTTATACTCAATCGTGGTGACTCGACCTAATGATGTAAAAGAACGCTCTAACTGATCTAGAGTGTGTTTCTTACGTTACAAACAGGTTGTAAGAGCTCTGGACACGAGAGACGACATGTCGGATCTGTCAAATGGAGTCAAAGTAGGTCAAAGTACGGTCTATGACTCTGGTCAATACAGTAATGAGATTCGTATGTTCAGAAGAGCCTCTGAAGATTCAACGGATTACGATTACGGTACTAGTAACGGCTACTACACGAGCCAAGACTTCACAAGCCGTGAATCTGAGAGAGCCTTCAACACTAGTCGCCGAACAAACTACTGAAAATCAACTCGCCGGAAAATTAAGAGGAAATTGAGTTATGTTTGTTTACTTGGGGTCTTTTGAGACCCTTTAGAAAATTTTGTGAAGGTTCTAAAGAAGTCAAAATCTAAAATACCAAGAAAGATATCAAAGATGTATAGTTTCAAACATGTAAACTTGTCGCCAAAAATCTTATGAGAATCATATCTCAGCTCTAACTCATCAGTAATCTTTTTGTTTCTTTGTTTCCACATTAGGTAACAAATGTTTTAAAACTCACTTTGTCATTCTCCTACATGAAGTTTCTTTATCAAAAAAAAAAAGAAAAAGAAGGTTCTTTATAAATGTCAAACCAATGATGCCCGGGTTTGTTTTAAATCAAATGAGTTGTAGATTATTATCGTTCAGCACTCTCGGCTCACTATTGGGCTTTCTTGTAAATGGCGGCCCAATAGTGTTTTTGTTTTGCATTTATTTTTCACCTTGTGTAATTATTCAAAAATTATAGTTGTAATATGTATTAGTCAAAGTTTTATAAGGGGTCAATCTCAATTTTGTACAAAATATAAGGACGGGTATAATCTAGATTTTGCTAGGACAGGACACGTGTTCAGGTCATGAATCTACGGTTGGTATTAGTATATGAGTTTTAGACATAAGAAGATCGCCGCGTCTTTGTGTTCATCGCCTTTAACAGATCTAATCGCTACGTGAGTCGTCTCTTCCGCGAAAACGAAAAACGTAAGTGAATCATCTCTTGTTTCGATTCGATTCTCTTTATCGTGAATAATATCTGCTCTATCGGAGATTCCATGAATCTCAGTGGTCAAAAGATTACATTTTTAATTTGATTTTGCTTTGATCATCGGTCTTTTGTCGTCGACTTGTGCTTATGTTGATGTCTTACGAATCCTACTATTTGTTTAGATTGAAAAATGAAATCTTTGTTTATCTTGGAGATTAAAGTCTTTATCTTTATCACCATAACCCGTTTGTTAAGCTGATTTGTTTATCAGATTCAAAGTTTATGTTTTTTTTGCTTGCGAATTGAGTTAATTCTAAGTGGTGATCTGTAGAAAGTTTACTTCTTTTTTATGGGGTTTTGTAATAGAAAATGGCTGAGGCATCACCTGCTTTGAGGAAGCCTGTGTTCACCAAGGTGAGTGAGCTGAGACCAGGAACCAATGGTCTCTCACTTAACGTGAAAGTTATCAGCACGAAGATGGTGATGCAGAGAGGAGGAGGAGGTCGTCCCAGTGGTCCTCAGGCTCGTCAGATGCGTATTGCTGAATGTCTTGTTGGTGATGAGACTGGAATCATTATCTTTACCGCAAGAAACGATCAAGGTCAGATTTAAAAAAAAAAATATACTCTTATCAGTCTATATTAGGTTGCAAGTTTAGAGGTTTTTCTGAGGTGATTTTTCTGAGGTGATTTAGAGGTTTCTGATTGTTTGTTATGATTTTTTTTTTTTGGATCAGTGGATTTGATGAAAGAGGGCAAGGTAGTGACCCTGCGCAATGCAAAGATCGACATGTACAAGGGCTCTATGAGGCTTGCGGTTGATAGATGGGGACGCGTTGAAGTCGCTGAGGACTCCGCAGACATCACTGTCAAGGAAGATAACAATCTTTCGCTCATCGAGTATGAGCTTGTGAGCGTCGAAGCTTAATTTGGTTTTAGCCACCAAAAGAAATCAAGAGTGACTCAAGAGACCCCCGTTCTCTAGTTGGAGAAGCGTTAGGCCTCTCTCTCTCTCTCTTTGCTTTGAGTTTTGCTTATCAGATTTTGCATATGGGGTTTTGTTGCTGGTTTGAGTCTTTATGTTTTTTTTTGTAGATTTGATTCTCTCTTTATATATCATGGGATCATTTTCTTGTTTTAGTTTTCGTTTCTTTGTGATTTCTTTGGACGTTAAAGCAAAAGAAAACATATACAAGTGTCAACAATAAGAATACAGAGGCAAGAATCTGATTGACGAGACTTTGCATCACCAAAAAGTTGTTGGTCTTGGTGATAACAAAGCAGAGAAGTAAAAACCTTGACATGATCTATTATTCATGTAATTAAGAAGCCGATTAGAGATAAGCACACGTTGGAAATGAAAGAAATTGTCTTATGTTGGAGTATAATAAAAGTTCGATATGGTTCTGTTATGCCGAGATTTAACTGAAACATCTCTCTTTTGAATGATCATGTCTCATGTAGATATAATGTATGCATATCAAACTTCACCCCTTAATATTTATTTTTAAAGCATTTTGTTTTGTTGTCAAGATCTCTCATAGTTTCATACGTTGGGCACTTAAGTCTTCAAGCTCAATTATTATTTCATCCGTAAAACATAGTTGTAACTAATATTTTTCATACACACACATATATTGATATCATATATGTGAAGATGATCTTTAAAAACATGTTCAAGGACACTTGGGGCCGCCTTTGGAGTTTTTCAAATCTCGGTAACAAGGGCATTCGTCTTTGTTTCCAAAAGTCCCAGAGGGAACACAGTTGTTACACTTCTCGCAACATATATTGCAATCCTTGATGCACTCTTCATGTTGTGATGCCTTTGAGCATCTTACGTTGCACTTTCCACCACATGCTGTGAATTCATTCATCGATCATCACACATATGTTAAAAGAAAACACTAGATCACCAAATGATAAACTACCTGAAACATATTTAATTACAGAAAAAGTACACTTACACGAATCAGCGGTTGAAGGTACAAAAAATGAAGATGTGAGGAGAAGAAAGATTATGCAGCATTGTACAACCACGAGCTTCATCTTCGTTTTTGGTTAAGATGAGAAAAAAAAAAGAACTTCGAGTTCGAAAAAAATAAGAGGTGGTGACTTGGGAGATGGTGAAATTGTGGCTGCAAGGAGAGGATTACTTATACTGAGAAATTTGAAGCGAAACGTTTATTATCTCTTGTTCTAATTTTAATTATAAGAATCCACAAATAAAGATTTATTACTTGTTATACCGTATTATATTCAGATAATTGTGTATTGCACATACAGAATTTACCCTATACATAGTACTTTTATGAATTGTAAAATTGTTTCTTACACTGCATATTTATCTGGCCTTACATTACAAGTTATACATTTATAAATTGTAAATTTGTTTCTTACACTGCTGCATATTTATCTTGCGTTACATAACAAGTAACAATATACTGATGATTATGAAAAAAGGTGCTCAAATTTTCTTCCTTGTTGGTAGATTGCACACAATCTCATCGAATTTAATATAACTAGAACTAGGACTAGTGGCATATTTATTTTATAGACTTATTTCACCCCTAGAGTGAACTTATAGATTCACTATTTTATATTTAGTTTCTTTTAAAAAAGGAAACAAAATATTGTCAAACTATATTATGTTTTTAAAATAAAAAGAAATAAAAACAATAGTAATTGCAAAAAACAATGATTTTTTAAAAAATATTTTTAATACCGTCAGCAAAACACTAATCCTAAACCTTAAACCTTAAACCATAAATCATAACCCCTAAACCCTTGAATAAATCATAAATCCTAAATCTTTGAATTTAAATTCAAAGGTTTAGGGTTTCCCAAGGGTTTAGGAGTTAAGATTTAGGGTTTATGGTTTAGTGTTTAGTGTTTTGCTAACTGCGTTAAAAATATTTAAAAAAAAATCAAAGATCTAGGATTTATCCAAGAATTTAGGGTTTCCCCAAGGGTTTAGGGTTTAGGATTTTGGGTTTAAGGTTTAGTGTTTTACTGACTGCGTTAAAAATATTTTAAAAAAAAATCAAAGAATTAAGATTTATCCAAGGTTTTAGGGTTTCACCCAAGGGTTTAGGGTTTAGGATTTAGTATTTTTCTGATATTAAAATATTTTTTTAAAAAAAAAATCATTGCAAAAAATCATTGTTTTTTGCAACTATTATTATTTTTATTTATTTTTATTTTAAAAACATAGTATAATTTTAAAATATTTTGTTTCCTTTTTTAAAAGATACAGAATATGAAATGATGAAATTCTACTGGTTGGTGAACCTAGAGGTGGGGTGAACCCAAGAATAACTCTATTTTATATAGTTGTCATTAAGGAAATATATATATCAGTTATTTTACTAGCTTATAACAATGTAACAAACCATGAAACGGGAATTATGAAAACACTATCCATTCATATTTTGTCACCTGAGTTTGTTTTTAGATTTTTCAAGTTTTTAACTGAAAATGTGAAGTTAAATATCATTTTACATAAATTAATATCTGAAAATAATTATATATGTTTCATTCTTCATCTCTCTTCTTTTTGATGAATCTCAAACTTCATATAGATAACCTCTTTTGCTTTATGATTTTTAGTTTTCCATAACAGTTTGTTATAACTTTTTGAAAATGTGAACATTTATAACTTTACTCTCTAATTTTTTATAAATATACTAAAGATATAAGAAATGTTAATATTTGTATCAAAGCATATAAATAGATAGTCTTAATTTTTTGAATGATCATGTCTCTTTTAAGCATACATTATATCTACATAGTCATAGTCATGTATATATAATGTATGCATATCAAACTTCACCCCTTAATATTTATTTTTAAAGCATTTTGTTTTGTTGTCAAGATCTCTCATAGTTTCATACGTTGGGCACTTTAGTCTTCAAGCTCAATTATTATTTCATCCGTAAAACATAGTTGTAACTAATATTTTTCATACACACACATATATTGATATCATGTATGTGAAGATGATCTTTAAAAACATTTTCAAGGACACTTGGGGCCGCCTTTGGAGTTTTTCAAATCTCGGTAACAAGGGCATTCGTCTTTGTTTCCAAAAGTCCCAGAGGGAACACAGTTGTTACACTTCTCGCAACATATATTGCAATCCTTGATGCACTCTTCATGTTGTGATGCCTTTGAGCATCTCACGTTGCACTTTCCACCGCATGCTGTGAATTCATTCATCGATCATCACAGATAAAAATCTTATGTTAAAAAAAACACTAGATCACCAAATGATAAAGTACCTGAAACATATTTAATTACAGAATAAGTACACTTACACGAATCAGCGGTTGAAGGTACAAAAAATGAAGATGTGAGGAGAAGAAAGATTAGGCAGAATTGTACAACCACGAGCTTCATCTTCGTTTTTGGTTAAGATGAGAAAAAAAAGAACTTCGAGTTCGAAAAAAATAAGAGGTGGTGACTTGGGAGATGGTGAAATTGTGGCTGCAAGGAGAGAGTTACTTATACTGAGAAATTTGAAGCGAAACGTTTATTATCTCTTGTTCTAATTTTAATTATAAGAATCCACAAATAAAGATTTATTACTTGTTATACCGTATTATATTCAGATAATTGTGTATTGCACATACAGAATTTACCCTATACATAGTACTTTTATGAATTGTAAAATTGTTTCTTACACTGCATATTTATCTGGCCTTACATTACAAGTTATACATTTATAAATTGTAAATTTGTTTCTTACACTGCTGCATATTTATCTTGCGTTACATAACAAGTAACAATATACTGATGATTATGAAAAAAGGTGCTCAAATTTTCTTCCTTGTTGGTAGATTGCGCACAATCTCATAGAATTTAATATATAACTAGAACTAGGACTAGTGGCATATTTATTTTATAGAATTATTTTTGGGTTCACCCCCTAGAGTTAACCTATAGGTTCACCAACCAATAGAATTTCACTATTTTATATTTAGTATCTTTTAAAAAAGGAAATAAAATATTGTCAAACTATATTATGTTTTTAAAATAAAAATAAAAATAAAAAACAATAGTAATTGCAAAAAACAATGATTTTTTAAAAAAATATTTTTAATACCGTCAGCAAAACACTAATCCTAAACCCTAAACCATAAATCCTAACCTCTAAACCCTTGGATAAATCATAAATCATAAATCTTTGAATTTAAATCCAAGGGTTTAGGGTTTCCCAAGGGATTAGGAGTTAGGATTTAGGGTTTATGGTTTAGTGTTTAGTGTTTTGCTAACTACGTTAAAAATATTAAAAAAAATCAAAGATCTAGGATTTATCCAAGAATTTAGGGTTTCCCCAAGGGTTTAGGGTTTAGGATTTTGGGTTTAGGGTTTAGTGTTTAGTGTTTTGTGATCAGTTAAAATATTTTTTTAAAAAAAAATCAAAGAATTAAGATTTATCCAAGATTTTAGGGTTTCACCCAAGGGTTTAGGGTTTATGATTTTGGGTTTAGGATTTAGTATTTTTCTGACGATATTAAAAATATTTTTTTTAAAAAAAAATCATTGTTTTGCAACTATTATTTTTTTTTAAAAAAACATAGTATAATTTTACAATATTTTGTTTCCTTTTTTAAAAGATATAGAATATGAAATGATGAAATTCTATTGGTTGGTGAACCTAGATTCACCCTAGGCACTACAAGAAAACACGCCAATTGCAAGGAAAATTTGCGAGAGAAAATTTTCCATGCAAATTTGCGACAAGTTTGCAACGGAACTGCAAGAAAAAATAAAACCCTCGCAAATCCTTCGCAAATTTGCAAGGAAAAATAAAACCCTCGCAAATCTCTTGCAAATTTGCGAGGAACAATTTTCCTCGAATTTATGAGATTTTGAGGAAGTTACAAAGTCCTTGCAAATCCCTCGCAAATATGCGAGAACACATATCTCTTGCAAAATTACAAGTGATTTGCAAGAACTTTGTTTGTCTATCTTGTTTCCTTGCAATTCTCTCGTAAATTTTGCAATGGATTTGCAAAGATATATATATTTAATCACAAGACTCTCACACAATCAAATAAAAATTAATAAATAAAATATTTAGTGTTTAACAAGTACATCAATAAATATTCTTGGAAACTTAATCAATATTAGTCACATAAATATTCAGGGATAAATATTTCCGATACTTGAACTAATATTGCAAAGTACTAAACATCAAAACTCTATAATTTATATAATAAATACACGTCAACTATATTTCTAAAAAAGTTTGAAACAAATTTTTATGTTAATTATTTTTTCAAACAACAGATACAAAATACATATTAGTCCAACAAAAATAAACCAAAATCCCAAACGAAACCCTAAAGTAATAATATGCAAGGGATCCTTTGCAATTCAATTGCAAATTTGTGAGAGAATCTAAACGCTCGCAAATTAGCAAGGGAATTGCAATGGTTCCCTCACAAATCCCTTGCAAATTTGCGAGGGTTTCAATTTTCCTTGCAAATTTGCAATAGATTTGCGAGAAGCTCAATGCAATTTCTCAAACCCTAAACTCTAACACTATATCCCAAACCCTAAACTCTAACACTATATCCCAAACCCTAAACTCTATATATTAAATTTATATCCCAAATCATATATCTAATATTTTCAAAGTTAAGAAACAAATATTAAACTTAAACTCAAAATTTAATATTTTAAAATTTTTAATTTCAAAACTTAAATCTAAACTTCAAACAGTATATTCCAAACCATATACTATAACCCTAAATCTTATACCAAAAATCCAAACACCAAATTTATCTTTTCAAATTTAAACACCAAAACTTAAACATAACTAATAATAAAAAATTCAAATTGTTTTCTCAAATTTTACTCTAAACCCCAAACGTAGTACTCCAAATAATCTTTAATCATAAACATTAACCTTATATTTAAAATTATAAAATTAATATAACCTTAAATCTTAAGTTGGAACTCAAATTTTCATATTTTAGAATTTTCATTTCTTATCTTAAAAATCCAAACCATAAACTCTAAATATAAACTATACCCCAAATCATATATCCTAAACTCAAATTAAAAAATAAAATCTTATCACTTTTGCTAATGTGATATATCATTAACATTATAAAATTTATAATTTTATAAAATTTCTAACTGTTATATAAATAAAATTAGTTAAATAATAAAATTACAATTTTTAAAATAATTATTAAACAAAAACACAGTTTGTAGTAGATAATCTCTAACCATTGATAACTTTTGATCCAATGGCTTTAAATCAATCTGTTGTTAATCTTCGTTACTCTTTCTCATTGGTCCACATTGTAAAAGTGGATCACTCATTATTAATTTTGGTCGTTGATAAGTGTCAATCTAAAGGATGAAATTAATTTACTTTATTTAATATTTTCTTTATCTTTTCTTCCTTCTCTCTTCTGTCGAGACTTTCTTGCTTCATGCTTCCTCTCCTCCTCTCTCATCTTTCTTCCCATCTCTATCAATGAAAAAAGACAGAGCAGCATCAAAAATCGTTGGTGAGATCTAATGTGTTTTTGTTTATTTTCTTACACTTTTGTTTCAAAATTTATTAATGTTTTTTTTTTTTCCAGATCTGAGAAAGTGGTGATGCGATAACCGAAGGTGGTGGCGTGACAAGTCGGTGGTAGCCGGTGGCGAGCATGGAGCAGTGGCGGAACATGGATGACGAGGCAGAAAAACTGACCGGCCGAGGAAGCAGAAAAGCTTGACGGTGGCGGCGGGGGAGGCAAGGCGTGGTCACGTAGGGTTGGTGGTGTTAGACAGAGAAGTCGCCGGAGTACTGGTCGCTGAGCTATGCGGCAGAGGAGGCGGAGGCGTTAGAGTTAGGGTTTTAGGTTTAGGTGTGAACTGTATAATATTTTTAGATTAATTTTTTAAAACTAATTTAATTTGTAATCCAAATTCAATTATTTTGTAAATATAAATTAATATTTGATCAAAATTTAATATATTATATATTTTAATTGTATTTTGTGATTTTTATTTTTATCTTTTAATTTTTAATAATGTAAATAATAAGAAAATTATATATATTTTAATACTTTTCAAAATATTTGAGGAAACTGTTTGTCATAAATCTATTGCAAATTTGCAAGGAACAATTTTCTGCAAATTTGAGAACCATTTTCCATCGCAAATTTAGAATTATTTTCCGTTGCAAATTTGCAAGAAAGTTGCGTTTCTATTTGCGAGTAAGGATTTGCGAGGATTATGTTTCCCTCGCAATTTCGTTTCAAATTGCGATTTGCAAGGGAATTGCGAGATTTTCTTCCCTTGCAACAGACATGTTTTCTTGTAGTGAGGGGGTGAACCCAAGAATAACTCTATTTTATATAGTTGTTATTAAGGAAATATATATATATATATATATATATATATATCAGTTATTTTACTAGCTTATAACAATGTAACAAACCATGAAACGTGAATTATGAAAACACTATCCATTCATATTTTGTAACCTGAGTTTTTTTTTAGATTTTTCAAGTTTTTAACTGAAAATGTGAAGTTAAATATCATTTTACATAAATTAATATCGGAAAATAATTATATATGTTTCATTCTTCATCTCTCTTCTTTTTGATGAATCTCAAACTTCATATAGATAACCTCTTTTGCTTTATGATTTTTAGTTTTCCATAACAGTTTGTTATAACTTTTTGAAAATGTGAACATTTATAACTTTACTCTCTAATTTTTTATAAATATACTAAAGATATAAGAAATGTTAATATTGTTATCAAATCATATAAATAGATAGTCTTAATTTTTTGAATGATCATGTCTCTTTTAAGCATACATTATATCTACATAGTCATAGTCATGTATATATAATGTATACATATCAAACTTCACCCCTTAATATTTATTTTTAAAGCATTTTGTTTTGTTGTCAAGATCTCTCATAGTTTCATACGTTGGGCACTTTAGTCTTCAAGCTCAATTATTATTTCATCCGTAAAACATAGTTGTGACTAATATTTTTCACACACACACATATATATTGATATCATGGATGTGAAGATGATCTTTAAAAACATGTTCAAGGACACTTGGGGCCGCCTTTGGAGTTTTTCAAATCCCGGTAACAAGGGCATTCGTCTTTGTTTCCAAAAGTGCCAGAGGGAACACAGTTATTACACTTCTCGCAACATATATTGCAATCCTTGATGCACTCTTCATGTTGTGATGCCTTTGAGCACCTCACGTTACACTTTCCACCACATGCTGTGAATTCATTCATCGGTCATCACACATAAAAATCTTGTGTTGGAAAAAAACGCTAGATCACCAAATGATAAACTACCTGAAACATATTTTTAACTACAGAAAAAGTACACTTACACGAATCAGCGGTTGAAGGTACAAAAAATGAAGATGTGAGGAGAAGAAAGATTATGCAGCATTGTACAACCACGAGCTTCATCTTCGTTCTTTGTTAAGATGAGAAAAAAAAAGAACTTCAAGTTCGAAAAAAATAAGAGGTGGTGACTTGGGAGATGATGAAATTGTGGCTGCAGGGAGGGTTACTTATACTGAGAAAATTTGAAGTGAATTGTTTGTTATCTCTTGTTCTAATTTAATTATAAGAATCCACTAATAAAGATTTATTACTTGTTATACCGTCTTATATTCAGAATTGCACATACAGAATTACCATATACATAGTACTTTTATGAATTGTAAAATCGTTTCTTACACTGCATACTTATCTGGCCTTTTTTTTTTTTTTGAAACACACTTATCTGGCCTTACATTACAAATTATACATTTATAAGTTGTAAATTTGTTTCTTACACTGCTGCATATTTATCTTGCGTTATATAACAAGTAACAATATACTGATGATTATGAAAAAAGGTGCTCAAATTTTCTTACTTGTTGGTATATTGCTCACAATCTCATAGAATTTAATATAACTAGAACTAGGACTAGTGGCAGATTTATTTTATAAAGTTGTTATTTTATATATATCAGTTATTTTACTAGCTTATAACAAAGTAACGAACCATGAAACGGTAATTATGAAAACACTATCCATTCAGATTTTGTCACCTGAGTTTTTTAAAAAATTTCAAGTTTTTAACTGAAAATGTGAAATTAAATATCATTTTACATAAATTAATATCTGAAAATAATTATATATGTTTCATTTTTCATCTCTCTTCTTTTTGATGAATCTCAAACTTCATATAGATAACCTATTTTGCTTTATGATTTTAATTTTCCCTAACAGTTTGTTATAACTTTTTGAAAATGTGAACATTTATAACTTTACTCTCTAATTTTTTATAAATATACTTAAGATATAAAACAATGTTAATATTTGTATCAAATCATATAAATAGATAGTCTTAATTTTTTCTCATATCAATAGTGTTTTCGGATGATATCAATTTTATCCGGAACAAACCAATCTGATTACCATGATGGGAAACCAAATTAAAAAGCCGCCATGACTTGTATAAATAGCTAGTTTCATGTAGCGGTATTCAAACATTTGAAGAAATCCAAAAATGTGGAAAATGCACTAAGAATAATATTAGCACTTTTAGCGGTGTCTAAGAATACGGCTAACTAGACGACAAATATACGGTCGATATATCCGGTCGTTATTACTATTACTTAAGTAGCATTCTTCGATTTTTTGGTCTCTTTCAACCGGTCGTAGAAATAAATTTTCTTTTATTTTTGTGGATTAGTAATATTGCACACTATTGCACGGCATTCATTTCTCTATTAACATACGCATTGATTTATCATATCTTCTGGCCAAATTTTACGAACCTAATACACTGTCGAACAATTCACTCCACCAAAAACCTAGAAAATAGTTCCGAGAAAAATGTGTAACATGTAAAACTGAATGTATGAAAACAAGCTAAATCCTAGTACCAGATACTAAAGCATGACTTGCTTCGAAAGACATCACTTTTTACTACAATTACGCAGATTGTTCTCTCCAGATGAGAACTGACTATCTCTCTCTCTCTACATATATATAGAGAGATGGACTGAAAACAAGAGAAACATATAAGTAGCATATATAAAAGGTTAATTAAACAAGAACAAAATGGATAGGGAAAGAGAAATGTAGTAGCATATATAAAAGCTTAAAATATAACAAAATGGATAGTGAAGAATGCCATGAAAGATCTCTTCTTTCTACCATCTCTTCCCATGTTTCTCCCGCAAAATATGTAGCACATTAATTATACATGTGTGTGTATGGTAGAAAAATAAATAGAATATTTTTAATAGATGTAATTCAATTTTCTCTTTTTTCTAAATTAGTGAAATATTCACTAAAACCCATCAATAGACATGCTCTAAGAATGTAAAAATACACTGCACATGCATGCGTAACGTCATGGTCTGAAGAAACTTAAAATAAAAAAAAAATAAAAAAAAACATGTGCAAAATCAATAAGCCTAAAATTGGCACTTAGCCAATGAAATGGTCAGACGACTAGACCCCAGATATACAAATGAGGTAAAGACAAATTACAAATGAATTTCTTTTGTTTCTTTGGGCCAATACATCAGTTTTCAAATGCTTTTATTAATTGAACATGGAATTGATTTGTCGTGCTGGTCCCTTTCTATAAGGAATTTTTGCCCCTTTTGTCTATGGTCCCTTTCATTTAGTAAGGAATTTTTGCCCCTTTTGTCTATGGTCATCTTACTATGCCATTGAAATGGTCATCGATAAGAATTTTCTACAAACCTGCTATACTTTCCAGTATTAGACTACTGGCTCAAAGATTATATACAGTTTTAAAATACTCCGATTAAAAAATTATTTCCATGAAAAATCGAACCTCTGAACACTAAGAGTATGATTAACCCGTGATTCTTATGGCGTGATTTTTAGCGGAATATAAAAAACTGTTTCTTAATTTTTAACTAAAAAAAACTAAGAACCGGTTCTTAAATAATGTATTTAAAAATCGGTTCTTAGTTTTTTTTAGTTAAAAATTAAGAAACTGTTTTTATATTCCGTTAAGAACCCCAATTAAGAATTCCGGGTTAATCATGGTCTAAGGTCCTATAAATGTATCCAACCATACCCACTAATATTTTGTTTTGTTTGGTAAATAATCTATTTTCGAATATAGCATCTCTAAGAGCTAATAGAAATTTATTTGGTAGGGCATAATAAGCACAGTATTTAGTAGTGTGTAAGCTTATGGACGCAATCACAAAAGCCAAGACTTTTTTGGGGAAACATCACTTTCCTTTAAATTACTCAGCTTTTTCTATCAACATTAAGAATTTTGACTCTGGCTCTTTATATATAGTGATGAGATGGATTTCAGAAGAGAGAAACATAGTAACATAAAGCTTACAAGAAAACAGAAAAAATGGAGAGGGAGACGGGAAGAGAAGTAGGAGAAGGAAGCTCAATGTCGCCGAGGGAACAACGAAACCTCAGAGAGCAAGAGCGACGAATGCGCATGAAACATCTCTTCAATATACTCTCTTCTCATGTTTCTCCGACTCATAGGGTTCTTAAACTTCTTATTTCCTTCTCTTTTTCTCTATCTATACAGTATATTGAACATAATATATATTTTGGAATATTGTAAAATATACCAAAAACTATTTTATATATAATTTTGTTACAAAAAGTAAAATAATATATAATGCAGACTTAATTACAAGTTTTTTCACTTATAGGCTTTTTAGTATTGGTTCTACATATTTGATCATATAACCACATTCATGCAAAAACAAACATGGAAGTAATTACGTTTGGAAATTTTTATTGGCTCTAACAGTTACAGGTGCCTCAACTTATAGAACAAACGACATCATACGTGATCCAATTGAAACAGAAGGTAAATTATCTGAGGGAGAAGAAAATGACTTTGTTAGGAGAAATGGGGAAACACTCTGACGGGTCATCGTCCTCTCTTCTGCCGAAACTCAGCATTTATTCGCGGGATTCAACCATACAAATGAACCTGGTTATGGATCCGAACATGAAAAGTGTGAGGCTGCACCAGCTTATAAGTGTTTTCAAAGAAGAAGGAGCTCAAGTAATGAATGCTAATATTCAGAAATTGAATGATAGGATGATCATTTATACAATCATTGCACAGGTATTCATGTCACGTCTTTTAATATAGTTTTAAATTCATTTTTATTATGCATGTACGTGTGATCACCTAAATGAATATATTTGCAGGCTATCATATATCGCATCGGCATTGATCCATCAAGGATAGAAGAGAGAGTTAGGGATATCATCTTCTGATACAAAATTTGAAACATTATTATATATATACCCAATCATAAGTAAACGCTAGTGTTTTATGCAATCCTTTTTAGGGTGATTTTACAAAATGTACAAGTTGTCTAAACATGAGATGAGTATATATATTTATAGTTGTTTTTGAGTGTGACAAAATAATTGTTTTTGAGTTCGATTATGTAAGCATTCGCAAATGAATAAGAAAGAGTTTATTGCATTAAAATTTGGGATGTTAACTCTGGCAAGTGTATGAGGACTTAGTTCTTAACCGGTGGGTATGATAAGAACATTAAGTATTGGGAACACAGAGACTGGTCAAATTATATCGACTTTTTGGATTGGGAAGGTTCCTTATGTGGTGAAGTTGAATCCGGATGATGATAAGCAGAACGTTTTGTTGGCTGGTATGAGTGATAAGAAGATTGTGCAGTGTGATGTTAACACATGGGAGATTACGCAGGAGTATGATCAGCACTTAGGTGCGGTTAATACAGTCACGTTTGTAGATAATAATAACAGAAGGATTGTTACATCAAGTGATGATAAGTCTCTGCGTGTGTGGGAGTTTGGGATACCTGTGGTTATCAAGTACATTAGTGAGCTTCATATGCACTCTATGCCTGCTATATCTGTTCACCCTAATGGGAACTGGCTTGGCACAGAGTTTGGAGATTCTGATCTATGGTACTAGGGAGAGGTTTCAGCTGAATTAAAAGAAGAGGTTTGCAGGGCACATTGTGCTGGTTATGCATGCCAATTTAATTTCTCGCCAGATGGACGGTTTGTAATGTCAGGAGATGGTGAGAGTAAGTGCTGGTTTTGGGACTGGAAGAGCTATAAAGTCTTCAGGACACTTAAAATGTCACAATGGAGTGTGCATTGGAGCTGAATGGCATCCTCTGGAACATAGCAAAGTCGCTACTTGTGGTTGGGACAGCTTGATTAAGTACTGGTAACTAAGTAACCGTCTTCCAATCCTTTTTTTGTTATGTTGTCATGGTACGTGCCTTCTTATGTTGCATGGTTGCGGGTGTAAATGATTGTAGCCAAGACTGAGTTTTAGGTTGAGTAGCCTTGCATTTAGGATGTGTCTTTAAATCTTTTGTAATCAGATGTCTTATAATCATATTCTCTGGCTATTAGTTTCATAACATAGAAAACCAACTTCTGATGGATCCATTAGTGCATATCTAACACAAGATTTCCACTGTATGTTGCACTATAGAGGGTCATGATCATTCTGCGATTGGGCAGAGATATAAACAAGTCTCTGCTCTAATTCTGATGGTTTCTACTTGATACTCACATAGAATTGTGTATATTGCCCCTCACATAGAATTGTGTATATTGACCCTAGCTCTGATAATTACAAGTCCATGAAACCATGTCCTTAATATCGTGACTAAATAAGCCAATACCGTCTGATGCTGCTGTTTTGTTGCGCATTTGTAGGGACTAAGAGGTATCAAGGAGATAGAGAAATAGAGAGTGTGGTAGAAGGCGCAGAAATGACCGGCATAGGCTGGGGGCTATACAGAATGCTGCATCTTTTGGATACAGAACCCTTTTAGATCTACAGTGTTTTAACACTCTTGGTTTAATGGATTGTGTAGAGGGAGAAATGCTCGACTGTATCCTTGTAATGATAGCTTTCAGACTTGAACGTTTTGGTTCAATTTTAAACCTGGTTTATCAGGTGCAATATGAATGTTTGGTTCAAAGCGGTTTGCTTTATTCAGATTACTAGCCAACGTATCCCTATTAATAAGCTAGTGATTGGAATCAGCATGAAGTATCAGTGATTATTTTCAAATAATGAGATTTAGTAATCTTTATATACATATATATAAAGAAAGGTATATGATAATTGTGTGTTGTGAAGTTAGTTAGGGTGACATGATCAAGATGAGAGGATACGTAATACTGTCCACCGAAATTAAACTATTATTATAAACGATCATAATAAAAATAAAATCAGGAAGAAAACAATAATGATAACTAAATACAATATCAGTTATAAATAAATGTTAAGACTGTAGATTTGATTGGTTGGTTAAGGTTTGATAGGAACCATCTGTAATTTGCCAGCTTGAATGTCGCTGTAATGAATTGCATACCAACTTGTTTATGTTTACATCATAAACTCTCTTGTCTTTTCTCCTCTTTTCCTTTTTTTTTCCTTCCCCTCTTCTTTTATTAAGTTTAATTTTATGTATTTGATGCAACTGATTTATATTCATTTATTTAATGGAATTGGATAATATATACCAATAGGACCAACCAAAACAAAAACAGCTTTAATATATACTTAAATTTATACTATCCACTTATATATTTCTTTTAATTATCATCAACTTATTTAATTTCCATTATTCCATACAATACTGCCAAATAATTCCAATGTTCTATTCGGTGTGTTAACTGTTAAGATGTTCTAATACAGTTTTCATAAAAACAATTAACAAAGATAAGAAAGAGAGAAGTGACAATATATGCTTTATACAGGAAAGGCAATAAAGGCAAAAGAGGAACAGAGAAGTCAAAGCATGGTTTAATCAAATAAACTCAGCCGATTAGCAAAAACTTTATTGTATCAAATCAGAACTGCATTCTAATTATAGTGAGTTCCCACATGCAAATGTCTCCTTCACAGACTGATAGAAAATGTTTATTAGTCTGACATGTGGATATATTAATACAATGTTTTCTTTTTTGTCATGATGGTCCTATAATGTGGATTGTGAATATATATACAAGCGATCAATGCGAAATAAACAAATAAGATTCATATGTTGTGATAAAAAAACATAGAGTATTGACTCAAATGCAAATATAAATTATATGGTTATATAATATGTGTATTATATTATTTTTGGTGTGTCACAAATGGTGAATATGATAAAACGAAAAAAAAAACAAATTTACTAATGAATTGGGGGGTTCTTTCACGGAGCCAACATCGTTACATGAATATTTTATAAAGATGTTCCTAACCTTTTATGTGTTAAAGACATTTATATACGAACATTCTCAGTAACAAGACTTAAAGAAATCATGATGGTGGATTCTGTTCTTATGAAAATCAGAGCAAAAGTGCCAGCTTATAAACAACTCATTTTCTCAAATACCCATTATACCCCTCGCACCGTCCCGCAACACTTCTCTATATATTCAGAGAGGCATTTTCTACACAAGTAACATAACACACACATATCATTAATCATTTTTTCAAAGAGAAGCAAAAAAATGGCGTCTTTGAAGAACTACAACATGAAGATTCTGTTGGAAACAGCAGTTGTATTTTGTCTTTGTTCATTTTCTTTGGTTTCTTCACACAGCAGAAAATTCACAACACCAAACGTGACACGTCTCACAGATCAGTTCAGTAGAATCGCCATTGAAAGCGGCTTCTCCAAACGTTTTGGGGATCACAATATTATCATCAATGGCTCCCTCGCCAAACTCACTCTCGACAAATCCTCTGGTAATTAGTAACACTCTATACACTTCTGTTCTGTTTTCGTTTCCTCTGTTTCTTTCTCTTGTCATTGTTTACTCTGTTTTTCCTTTTAAGTATACGTTTTTATAATAAACTCCTTATAATATATATACATGAAAACATTATTAATTGTTTGGGGTCACATTACAGGTGAAATTAATTACTGACCCATATACTCTTTAATACATATGTACAATTGTTGTTAGAGAGACAATAAAAATATATAAATGGTTAAGACTCATACAGTCATATCCTCCAAAAAATTTAATATTGATGTGATATATTTGCAGGAGCTGGGTTGGTGACAAAAAACACGTATCATTATGGATTTTTCAGTGCAAGACTCAAGCTTCCCGCTGGATTTGCCTCTGGTGTTGTGGTTGCTTTCTATGTAAGTTTGATTTTAGACATATAACATAGTATTACATATACGGTTTATGGTTAGTTTATATATGAAAAGTGTTAAATTATCAAAAAAAGAAAAAAGAAAAAAGAAGGGGGTATAGTATACTAATGTATTTTGTCGGAGTGCAGTTGTCAAACGCAGAGAGTTATCCAAAGAACCACGACGAGATAGACATAGAATTGTTAGGAAGAAGCAGGAGAGACGATTGGTCGATCCAAACAAATGTATATGCAAATGGGAGTTTGAAAACTGGAAGAGAAGAGAAGTTCTATTATTGGTTTGATCCAACACAAGCCTTTCACGACTATACTCTCATTTGGAACTCCCACCATATTGTGTAAGCAACACGACTATTGAATATGTTTGATCTTCCTCTTCTTCTTCTTTTCTTAAGACGTATTACTATTTATTTATTTTTATTCATAAGAAGAATAATAGGAGCTAGCTACCGTTTATAAAGGAAAATGAAAATGTATGGGCCAAGAAAAGTCATACGATAAAAAAAAAATAGGTCCATGAATCCTAAGGCAATGTTTCTTAACTATAAAATCTAGAATGTCTTTTTTTTTCTGTACAGTTGTTTGAATTGTTATATAACAACTTCACTAAACATCAAAATGAGTATTTGTCATCAACTAAAGATACAACTTGATATTCCAAGACTAGTCCAACATATTTAGTAATTATATTTTAGAACTAATAAGTTTTTCTTTTTTTGAATTCAATAGTTATTTTAAACACTATAGTATACACTATTCCAGGATTCAATAATTTATATTTCATACAACGTTCACCAATTGTTATACTAACGTAACAGAACTGGTGAATGGCTTTACAGATTTTTGGTAGACAACATTCCGGTTAGACAATTTCCGAACCGAGGAGCTTTCATGAGCGCGTATCCGTCTAAACCGATGTCTCTATACGTTACCGTTTGGGACGGTTCGGAATGGGCCACTCACGGCGGTAAGTATCCCGTCAACTACAAGTATGGCCCCTTCGTCGCTTCCATTGCTGACGTAAAGTTAAGCGGCTGCTCCGTTAATAACGGTTCCTCTACTGGGCCTGGGCCTGGGCCATGCACCAAGTCGGGCGGGTCGGTTTCCAGTCTGGACCCTGTTGACGGTCAAGATTTTGCCACATTATCAAAGAATCAGATCGCAGCCATGGATTGGGCTAGGAGAAAGCTAATGTTTTACTCTTATTGTAATGATAAGTCGAGATACAAAGTCATGCCTGCTGAGTGCTGAGTGCTGAGTTCAGCTGTTATTATTATCTAAAAAGATACTCATAATTTTACTTAGATATTGGCCGTTGTTGAATTTGAATGTAATGTTTCATCTGTTTATTTTCTTCCCTTAACATATATATATATATATATATAGTGTTCTGCCCTAGCAAAATGCATTGAGATTGGATTGCTTGTGATCATACTTCTTGTCTTATTCTCACAGGTTAGTGTTCTTTTGGCAACCTCAAAGGAACTCATTTTATGTATTGTTGTTACCAAAGCGATTTCACCATTTTTTGTTTTGTCTAAAAGTACATTCGTCATATGATGCAAAGAGAAAGATATTACATCTTCTTCCACCGGTTTGCTATGATATTGTCACGGTGATTTTCTGGATCATCGCATTCGTTATCACACCATTAGTGGGGCTTATAGTAACGCAGGATTTCAATACTCAAGCACCGCTTTGTACTTCTACAGTGTGCTCTGTTTTTGCAGTTTAACAATATGATTTAACAATCTGATCAACGTTCCTTTCTCGATTGTTTTCTTTATCAAAATAAAACATGTAAAAAAACTATAGATTTAGGTTGACAAAAGTAATAGCACAACGATTAATACGTTGTTATAAGAAAGATTTTATATATTGGTCTACATCGATGAGATCGTTTCAGCATAAACCAAGCATTGGATTAGTCTCCAATAAAAGAGGAAAGTCCTAGTTAGGAGAGATTATCTAAAAACCAAACAACCATAAGACAAACGATTATATAATTAAAACCTTCACAAGAAAACCATCATGAAACTAAACTAAACTATAATTTTGCCCAGAGATGCAATTACAAAAACAACTGATTACTTACAAAAGAACATAACTTAAACAAGAACCAAAAGGCTTTGTGAGTTTTTTTTTTTTTTACCACTATGATACTAGAAACATTTTAAGGCTTTGTGAGTTACTTTTAAAGATTCCTCTCGTGTGGCTCGAGCCAAGGAAACCCTAAGAAATCGAAAACTTGTTTCTCTGTGGAGAGTTTCATGCTGGCACTTGCTTTACCACCCTGCCAAAGAAACATGATCGATCACATGCTCAAAACAAAAATAAAATCATTCGTTCATTGCCTTTTAATCATTCACATTGTTCCCCTTACCCGTTTACCACTTGAGCTGTGAGTAGCTGGGAATAGTCCAGTGTCATCGAGTCGATATCCTTTGGATTCTGCTAGCAATCTCAGCCTGCATTTTTCCATTCCATATTAAATACATATAGTGATGTGTGTGTGTAATCTTTTCTTTAGCAACAGTATCTTCGGTGACAACTGCCAAGCATAGTGGATTATGTCTTTGTTCATACCTTCTGTTCAACACGTCGTTCCCTGTCCACGCTATGAGTCCGAATGCATGTATATCCCTCGGATAAACCTGTAAAGAGACCTGGCGATGAATCAACGTATCTTGTCCTTTTTTGTTTGTTTGATAACCCCAAATTAGATTATCTTTAGCAATGAGCGTGGCTGGTGGAGTTTTCAGTGTTACCTTGAGATCAATACGGCGCCTCAGCTCCTGACCAGGATAAGTGCACAGACCAAAATACGTGTCGACGCCTGAACCAGTACCCTGCATGATAGGGGCAATCATTGAAAAGAATCATTTATCAAATGCTAAGATATAGAATTTGACAAACCAAATGCACAAGAAACTGACAAAATGTTAAGTTACCTCTTCACTGTGAGTGCTGAAGATGAGATCTTCTCTAAGAAAGTTTATTTCCTTCAAACGCTTTACAAACTTTGTCAAGAAGCCCTTGTGACTAAACCAGGAGCCAGGAGACAATAAGCAAAGACAAGTTTTAGAAAAGTTTAGGAGAAAAAAAAAACCAACGCAGGAGAAGAGGAAACAAAGATTGTACATACCTTTGTCCATCAGGATGTGTGATAACGATATCTAGATCTCCGCAAGTAGCCTTCCCACGTCTATATGATCCTCCACATACAATGTCCACCTGCAGACAAGATACATGTATTACGTTGAAAGGATTCCATTAAAGTGTTTCTACATCCAAAACTGGAGGAAACTGATAAACTACAAGAAGTTCATTACACCAGGCAAAACTTCCTCGCCCACTCTCTGTAAAAGTTGTTCCATCTCTTGCACCTACAACACAAAAAAAGTGAGAGAAAATATAAGGAGAAAGCTACGTCAAGGATAGAAAAGACAAGCAAAATTCAAGTCAAAGTCTAGGAATCACAACCTCCTGGCGTGGAATCCTTGTTCTAATATCGTCAAAATATTTCAAACCCAGCCTCTGCGCATGCGTTAGTGAATCCTCGTTCTTCAAGTCTTCTAATGTGCGATGTCCTTTCTCATATAGCTTGAGTGCTGTAGCAGGACCAATACCCCAAACTTCCCCAAACAAACTGATTGTACGTACCTTACAATCAAAGTAAGGGAACATTCAAAGTGGTAAACAGTTAGCGAATGAAAAGTATTAGATATTGGTTCTCTAGCTCCAGGTCATTCATAGTATTTTATAGGAACTTAGAACAAACAAAACTAAATAGTAAATGGTATCTTAACTGTGATTTTATATTCTACTAAATTAAAAAAATGTTAGAATAGCTTTAACTTAAAACTCCGAATTTACCTTCTCATCTGTTTCAAAGTGTTCCAGCTTGGACAACTTCCCTGTTGTCACGATTTCTTGAATCTGTCAAACTCATCAGGTAGAAGAATAATGTTAAGTTCTTACAGAAATACAAAACAAAGCTTGTAGGTAGGCACTTGGAATAATGTTAAGTGTATGCAGTTTTTGAATACATTTATTCACTCACATGATCTGTCAAAGACTTTCCAATCCCAGGGAGGTGTTTGAGCTGATCAACGCTTTCAATCTTAGTGGGGAACTTTTCAATGACCGGTATAGCTTTGTAATAGCTAAAGGACCTCCTATCATCACCCAAAGCTGCTTTCAAAGAGAGAGACAGAAAAAGAGTCACTGACTAATTAAAACCCTATAAAAAGAGCAATAAGAAAAACACCAGTAGTATTACCTCTATATATGTTTATAAGCTTCCCAAATATCTCAGTGATATTTCTGTTCAAATCAGGTGGTTTGTAAACCGATGTGGGCTATAAACCAAAAAAAAGAGAAGATTAATAAGAACTTCAACCAAAAAAGATTTATCACCAAAAGAGTCAACCTCTGATTGTGGACTAGTAGTATGAATCTCTGAAATGCCTTCTTCAGTAGGACTAGCACTAGTAGAGGGAACACTACAACTAGTAGGTGATCCTTGTGTATTCTTTTGGCTTTCTAAGCTTACGGTATCAGAAGAATGAGGGGAGTCCCTAGCTCGTTTTGGAGTTGACGGTTGATCCTCACTACCACTTGTTGCAGGCAAAGACTTTTTTGACTCTTCAATTTCGAGAAGATACAAGTCTTCATTAGCCTTCTCTCCTGCAGTGAGGCTATCTTCTAACCACTGGTAACGCAGAAGGCGCTACAACAAAAAAAATCAATGTACAACAAGAATATAAACTCTCCTTTTTGAACAAAAGCTACGGAAGACTAAAACATACATAAAGGTCAAAACTTTAAAGAAAAAAAACTCACTCCTTTAAAACGAGACAGAGGTTCTTTCTGGAATTTTCCGACAAGAGCTTCGGGAGTCATGGCAAGAACATGAGTGACTCTCTTCGTCAAACGACCTTCCTCGATCACTGCTCCTCCCATTTGAACCAGCTTCTCCTTCCATATCTTCAATTCAAATAGGCAAAGCTTTAAACAAAGTTGAGAAAAAAAATTGATTTGTCTCCGAGCATAACCTGCAATCGACGGCGCTGGACTCCCGTGTCCACCATGAAAACTACCATTCCGGCGAACATCCCGTTCCGGTCCGGAGAAGGCGACCGGTTTCTCCCTCGCTTTGGCGCCATTTTTAATGCTCTTCACTCGCGCAAATTTGCTCCGTATTCCCCAACAGCACCGAACGGCAAATTTTTGTTAACTACTACTGTGCCGTTCGAAGCAACAGTTACCCTCGTTTCGGTGAACCGAATCGAAATCAGACCGACAACATCTGTTCTAAACCGGATTTATAAGATAAGTGTGACACGACAACACTAGAACTAACCCTTATGGTTAATTGATAATTGGTGATTTATTTTATTTAGCCATACGAAATTCAGCTCAATTTTCCTTTTTTTTAAAAATTTGCGTATTACATATATCCTCCAAACAAAACCAGCTTAATTCAAAACCGGGAATAAACCAACTTAACAACCCGGTTAATTGGTCGGACTTCAATGAAAGAAAGTAAACTCTTCTTTGAAATAAAAATTGAAACCTTTTACCGTAAACCAACAAAGGAACAAGTTTTTTTTTTTATCTCCCGCTGTAAAGCATTTAACACCCTCTCTCGTAAAGAATGAGACGACAACAGCTAAAAGGTTGCAAAATTACAGGACAAGTCTTTACTTTTTCAACTAGAAGAAAATCTCTACTTCCTTTTCAGTCATCTCAAGAACATGGTCTCTAGCGTCCGTCAGAGCACTCTGGATATAAGAAACATAAGGCAATGTCTCAGTAACCAAGAAACCTGGTGGTAGAAGATACGTTCTTACCTGTCCAAACTTGGTGATGAAGTTGTTCCCTAGGTTTATTGATGTAACCGTGACATCTTCATTGGCCTTTAGAGCTTGAGCAATGGCGAATGCACCATCATCCTGTATATGAGGCACAACAATAAGATCCGAGTGGCTCACAAGGTTTAACGATAGGACAATAAAGTAGTTTTATTTTTCACCCGAATCTCATTGAATCCAAGATCCACGGATGTTAGAGCTTCATTAACTACTTTTAAGCTCCGAGCTAAACAGGAAGCTCCCTGAAAAATAACAACGCATCAATTAATGAAAAGAATACCTTCCTATACACATATGCAAAACAAGCTGAATATAATATGTTTGCAGGAACCTCATCTCTAAGTCCATTTGCCCGCAAGTCCAAGACTGAGATCGTGTTGTTATATCTCAACATGTCTGCAACGTATTCAGCACCCTTAGCAGCTATCTGCAGGACATATGAACGAAAAATAAGCAATCGTGAAGAAACATTTATTTCATAGATAAAGAATTAAGGGAAAGCTTTACCTGGCACCAACCAAGTTTGAGCGTCTTCACATTTCCATTGAACTTGAGAATTTCTGAAATGGCTTTAGCTCCATCAGGTCCTATGGGATTATAACCAACCTCTAACTGAAGAAACAATGAGACTAACACTGTCATCATCTTCCACGTTATACGTTAACAAGGAAACAAAGTTGAGAAAGAGTTTCTTGGCACTGACCGTCGTAATAATTGAATTATCTTTCAGAGCTTGAGCTATAGCATTAACTCCCTCGGCATGGATGTTATTTCCACCCTAATTTACAAAAAAAAAAACACGCGTTAACATCCACAAATAGATCGACTTGGATGTAATGTAAAAAGTTAGGCAGACTGGAGAAGAAAATGGTCACTTCTCACAATGTCAATGGTTGCAATTGAACGGTTCTGCTTCAGAGCATCTGCTACCTTTTCAGCTCCCTTAAGTTATATAAAATCATTCAGACAGTCAACAAGGTATAAAGAAACATGGTTTTCATGAATTACAGAAGTAAAGCACACGATCCATCTCCATTGTAATAAATTGGATGAGTAAAAGTACCTCATCGCCTATGTCATTCATGTAAAGGTTCAACCAAACCAGGCTCTTGCTTCTCTTGATGTATTCTGCTACATAGAACGCACCCTTTGCGGTGATGGAGTTGTTACCGAGGTCTAGCAGAGCCAGTTTCCCTTTGTGGGAAGAAAGACCAGCCATCAAAGCACGAATGCCTTCATCTCCAATGGAGTTTCCATGCAAATGAAGCTCCTGCAAGTCAATGGCTTAATGGGATTTAACCCTCGAAGACATAATAAATACATAGAAAGGGACGTGAGGAAGTCTGTGTACCCGTAGAGACTTATTACCCTCCAGCCCTTTAGATAAAGCATTGGCACCCAAAGCACCACCATAGTTTCCACTGAAACAGATCAGCATGTCAGGGATATGAAATATAGACAAGTAAATAGCAAAGCAAAAGACTAAAACAAAACATCCAATCTATACGATCCTAAACTCACTTGAGATGTAAATTTCGTATTGTATTATTCTCAGAAAGAGCTCCAGCAAGACTTGTGAATCCCTACCTCCATTTCAAAAGAAAAAAGGGGTGAAGAGACAACAGATTAATTTTATAAACCTTGGTGTTTATTTGCGTGATATATTGAAAGGAACTTACAGAATAGTCAATCATGTTATTATTTAGCTCAATAACCCTCAAGGTTGAGTTTCTCTTCAACAACTCAGCAATTTCTTTTGCACCCTGCATAGGAACATCGGAAGCACTTGGATGCATGAAATGAACTAAAAGTATTGCGTGTCTAACTAAGAAGCTTGAAAGAGCATGTAAATTACAGAATCTGCTTAGACAAACCTCGTCTCCTAAATCAGTACTGTTCAGCTGAAGTATCTCGATGGTTGAATTTTCCATCAATGTAGCACATAAAGTCTGTCATTACAAAACAAAAGGAACCTAGAGAATAAGCTCTGTCTGATAACCATAAGACATCCAGAAAAGAAGTTTAGCGATAGTATTTTCCACTAACCTTAGCACCTTCATCACCGATAGGGTTCCCAGAGAGGTTAAGAATCTTCAACATAATATTTGACTGAAGAACACCATCAAATGCTTTAACTCCCGCAGCTGTGATTCCATTTGCAGAAAAACTGACTTCCTCTACAGTCTGAAACACACAATATGGGTATGGTTACAACACGAAGATCAGGACTGTATTGAAGTTGGCAGATAAATAGATGTGAAGCTATAGACCTGATTATACCCAAGGCTTTCAGCAAGAAAGAATAGCCCTTCATCTCCAAAGTTGCATCCTGCAACATACTCCTCAAATGTAAGCTACATCCATATTAAATCGCAATATCGACCACACTAGTTTAAGATCATATTAAAGCAACACCTGACATGTCAACACTTCTAAAGGACCTGAGTTCTTTAGCAAACTCATTAAGCCTCTGCTTGTTCTCCCTATCAACCTTTGCAGCAAAACCTTGTAACAGATTCGTACCAGCACCGATTGACCATTTAACTCCTTGTTGCGTAGAAGATTTGCCTTCTTCTCCACCAGATGAAGTCATCTTTGGAGACTTTGGCGACATAAACTTCTCCACTACTTTCCACAAAACTGTCAGCTGAATAAAACAAATTAGTACTAACAGACGAAAGAAAGGGACTTTCTAAGTTTCTATGCCAACACAATCTGCGTAGTACCGAAGGTGACGACAACGAACGAGCCAACGGGCAAGACGGAAGAAGCAATCTGTTGCACTTTAGCGTTAGGAACCGCTTGTGACTCCTTGTAAGCTCTACGCCTCGAGCCTCCTCCCTCAGCTGAAGCTCTGATCGCAGAAAGTCTCGGACTTTGCCGAAGAAACACCACCGCCGGAGAGACGAGCAACCGGTGGGTAGAAGAAGCTGAGCCGCTGCCTCGAAACTCGAAGCGTAACCCACTACTCCTCCATTGGTTTAACCCGGAAGAAGCCTTCAAGATTCAAAAGATGGAATCAGAAGCGAGAAGTGATTGAAGAGAGTAGAGGATTTGCTAGTAGAGTTTTACCTTGGGGAGAGAGTGGAGATAGAGAGAGCTGGTGGAAGACGACGACGCCATAAAGAGGCGCGAAAATCACACTCTGAGAACCGGCCTCGAGGAGGAGGAGACTGAAGCGGCGAATTGGAGAAGAAGAGAAGAGAAAGATGATGAAGATGGATGAAGTGTGTGTTTCCTTCGCGCTAAGCGCGTGCTTTTAGGTTCGGGTATAAACCAAATACTAAACCGGGTCTAAATTCATAAACCGGATTCGAATGTTCAAGTACATGTGGACTTAAATAATTATTGAGCAAAAATATTTAATTGTTTTTTTTTCTGTTCTTCTTCTTCTTCTGGTTCTTCTCAGCTTGGCGATGATGGCGTTCGCTGGAATCACGACTTCGTCAAATCCAACTTTTCTTCAGCTCAGGATCTCTACCACAAGCTTACGTCATGTGGCTCCACGTAATTCGATTTCATTTCCTCGTTCATCTAACGTGAATCTGAATCGGAGAAACCGTCTCTATGTTCGATCCTCCTCTGCCCCAGGTTCGAATCAAATCACGAAATTTCTCTCCTTTATCTTATCTTCCGTTGTGGGTTGTAATTATTTTGATTCGTTCTTATAGAAATGATTCGAAAGTTTCGATTTTTTAAAAATATGATTACTAAACAAAAGTATCGATCTTTTTTTCTTTTTTTTTTTGAATATTCAGACATGTTCTGAGTTCTGCAAGAATCTTTTTTTGAATTTCTTAGTGGCAACTGCAATGGAGGGATTGAAGCCTGCGATATCCTTGACGGATAGTGCGCTTAAGCATCTGAATAAGATGAGAACAGAGCGCGGGGAAGATTTGTGCTTGAGAATCGGTGTGAAACAGGGAGGATGCTCGGGAATGTCTTACACGATGGACTTTGAGAACAGAGCCAACGCAAGACCAGATGATTCCACCATTGAGTACCAAGGCTTCGCTATAGGTAAGTAAGTCTCTTCCCTTGGTTTGTTTTTGGATCATATCCGCTTATTCTCTGATACATTATGGTCCAAGAGATAGAAACAATTAGTTTATGTAGAGTAGTAGTAGACTGGCCATGTTATATATGCATTGTCACCTGTTGTGTTTTGAAGCAAATAAAAAGTGATGTGGTTGTTCGGTAACAATCATCAGATGAAGTCCTTAGCTTTATTTTTTGATAGCTTATGGTTTTGGACTGGTTGTTGTCAAGGCTATAGTTGTTTGCAGTCACGTGTGCTCAGGGTTTTTTCTTTTGCACATGTTTCTTTTTGCAGTTTGTGATCCAAAGAGCATGCTCTTCCTTTTCGGGATGCAGCTTGATTACAGCGATGCTTTGATCGGTGGAGGCTTCTCTTTCTCCAACCCCAACGCTACACAGACCTGTGGATGTGGGAAGTCTTTTGCTGCCGAGATGTGAAACAGTTGTATTGCAGTAAAAACACATCTACTTAATAGACTTATAGGTTAAATAAAACGTTGTGTAATTATTATGGCTGTAGAATTTCTCAACTGAATCAGAAACATTGTAAGCATGTTCAAAACAAATTACAATAAAATATTTAAGATCTGGTTACAAATTCAGAAAGCAAAAAACAAGTGATCAAAATCTTCTGGTGACTGTTACACATTAGCTCCAGATCAGGTTCTTCTCTTCTTGTGGGATTTTGAGGAGTGCTTATCATTGCCTCTCTTTTTGGCGGATTTATCAAACCCACTTGCTTTTGGCTTGTAATCAGAAGATTTGGTAGTAGTCTCGATACTGATGATACCACTTGAAGAGATCTTAGACTTCTCCAACGCTTCAGCTTCTTTGCTACCAATACCAAATTGTTCAAGCAGCTCAGGATCCAATTCTATCTTTGCCCTCATTTGTTCCTATCAAACACAAACATCGAGTGTTAATGATCTCACTCGACCTAACATGGAAACAAAAACAAAAATATAAACTTGAACATAAGCAAATACCTCGACTTGTTTTGCTCCCTCCCTGAGATCTTCGTCTACCGATACATTGTGAGGTTCAAGCACTCTCTGCAACCACAAGCCATCATGAATCATATATTCAAATACTGAGCAAAGGAACATAGAAGTAATCTGTTAGGTTTGGCATCTGAACTTACTTCTTTCAACCGAGGGAAGGTGGCTTCGATCTCCGAAGCTGCGATTCCATTCAAATATTTGTATAACTTCTTTCCAACCTTCAATAGAAGAGAGTGTATTTGCCCCCTCTCTAACTGCATTTGTCTCTGTAAGTGAAATGTAGTGATCCATTTTAGTACATCTACAAGTTTATCTCTAACCGTCGGATGAAACATGGGTTCAAATCATCGACGTTATCTCAAGAGTATATAAATGTTATACCTCGATGGTAGAGAAATCAGACTCCTGCAAGCCTAAGCATAGGAGTACAGATGCTTGAACATATGAAAGTGTGACCGGGAGCTTCTCTTGAAAATAGTGATGTGCTAGAGTTTTGCAGAGGTCATAAACCTTTAAAGGGCAAGACAAAACAGATAATCATCAAAAAGAACGAAAATACATAATAAGTCAAAACTCAATATGTTACTTGAGATGTATCTAACCAGATTGAAGTCCACAAGATTGTCAGTGTATGCTCTGAGTCTCTCCATATCATAAGGAGAAAAGACTCTGTCGAGTTTCTTCAAATATCCATTTGCTGAATTTCCAGAAGAATCAACTTCTGTGAAGTTGATCTTAGGGTTTAAGACACTAGAGAAAAAAGAGTGATATGAGAATAATGATCAAATCCCTCAAGAATGGAATGAACCAAAAAAAAGTTTAGTGCTAACCTCATTGCAAGTTTATAATTCATCTTCTTGAACTTATCGCTCAACAGCTTAGAGAACCTTATCCTGAAATCTGTACAAAAAGGAGGAAGAAGTGGCCAAAACATTAAACCAAGAACGGCATACTTGGAAGATACATAACAGTCTAGTTCTTGTTAAGAATCAACAAACCTTTATAGAAGGGAGCAAAGAAGCCCAATTCATCAGACTCACTAACTTCGAACTCATCGTTGTTTAATGGTTTCAGAAGCATGCATGTGTGCTCGCCGGTCACAGAACTCTGATCTCACCAAATGTAGAAATTGTGTTATTAACTACTACTATACAAGCCACGGATAAGAAACTCAGTAGAAGGAATAGAAATATGCTTAACTGGTATCTGACTAATATAGAAGGGAGCAAATTTATGTTTCCTCCAGAAACGGAAAAGATCCAAAGTAAGACCAAAAGAGACACCTAGGTAGTGGAGTCTCTCAGGTCGTCGGTCGCGAAGAGGAACCAGCAAAGGTGGAAGATTGGCGCGAGGTTTTATTTGTTCCTCAAGCAAAGAAGCCTATGGAAAAGCAACATAGTATGAAGCTGAATGCATAAACCAAACAAGAAAAGGCATAAGGATAGATAGAAAAAACAAGAACCTTTTTAGCAGCTTCGGTAATTTTAACTGGTGACGCCTCCACATCGAGTTCATCATCACCTTCTGATATTGAAGCTAGCTGGCCCTCAAAATATCTACCAAAAATCAATTAAGTCAATATCATCAAGCATTGATCACAGCTTAGTGTCTATATGTACATTATCATGCATTTTACCTGGTCAATAGTTCAACCGCAGCAGAACCATATCCCATCTACATAGAATGCAATAAGGAATTTGTTAATTTTTCATGGAAACTAACGGTTACTAAAATGATAAGCCTAAAAAAATCAACCTTCATGGCGTTGGGGTGGACTGCTATGCGTACAATACGAGCACCAGAAAGAGTTGGAAAGACAAGGTCCCGGAACTGTTCACAGAACTTCCATGGTATCTGATCTCCGTGTGGTGAATGGCCATCTCTTAAACTTCTGATGGCTGATTTCTCAGATATCTGTCCTTCAAGACATACCTGCAAACGTACATCCAGAATCAGTCACAATGCTGCAACAAACAACTAAAGCAGATCTCTTATTTTTTATTTTTTTTGTTCTCAAATAAAACAGAAAGTATTGAGTCTATACCTGAACAACACAGAGTATATCAGGAAGCTGGTTTTTGGACTCATCAACAGGACCTGTACCAAATAGAAATTTTAAGGCGATAGTTTAACTCTGATGGATTATATCTAGGTAAATAACAGGAGCAGTCATATACCCAGCAGCACAAACAAATGATGAGCAGGAGCATCCGCCAGCAATTGAAGATCATTAGGAGAATTCTTGTAGTGAGAAGAGACACAAAGTGCCATCATTCGCTGTAGAATACCAATGTCAAGTTAACAAAGTAAACCAAAAAGTTAGGTTGTAAAATCAACAATTCTTACCTGTAAAAACAACTCACTGTCTTTGTGATAAGAAAATAGCGTGTCTCGGTTGACATAGTAGAGATCACACTGACTTGGCAGAGGATGGCTACAATATACAGAGGAGAACAACCAAACCGAAAGATCAGTTGGGAAGAAAGGGATGCAAACGTTGTATTATTTTTAAGTGAAATCTCCATACCATGAAGGACTGGGGAGACAATTAGCAACATCAAGGCATAGTAGACCATTGAGCCAGGACTCAATTGGATCTCCAGAAGCGTATCTAATTGACTCCGTAAGTTCTATCTTCTTGAAAAGGCAACCTGAATCCAAAGAAACTTCAGACAGTCAGGGTATTCCCCAAGATAACGATTCACATCATCTACAGAGCCAAGAAGAAAAAAGGTTTCTAGTACTAAATACTAAGACATAGAACAAGATCTATGCACTCCAAGAAAGAAACATTAGCTCTAGTAGTTATGACTTATGAACACCGATCAGATACTAAATACTGGGATCTCTACAAATTCTCTTGATTTTCACACCCAAAATCGAAAGCAAGATATAGGTAGCGGTTAAATACCAGAAAGGGAGCCTTCAACACCAGTAGCAGGGGCTCGGCTTTGTTCTTCTAACTGTTGGAGGAGTTTCAGGGACAGAGATCTACCAGTACCTTCATACCTTTGATAAAGAAAAAATAAAGAAAAGGAAATCAGTAACCTAACTGGCGCAAATTATAACCATGACATACACATTGCTAGTATAAGCAGAAAATCATGTTTCGCGTACCCACTGACAGTAGATGATAAGAAAACTAGGTAAGGGCCAAGAAGCGACTTCACAACTGGTAAAGGAATCGCTGCTGCTTCATCAATAACCAACAGCTCAACTTGTGAGAGCTTCTCGTGTTCATGAGGTTGTATATACTGAACAAGGAAAGAAAGCATTTACCGCTAAGTTAACAAATCAAATATTATCAGAATACTATTAGACAAACCACAGCTAATTCGAAAAAAAAAAAACAGGAGTGAACAAACCTGGATAGTTTGCCTGTGCTGCTTAAAGATATTTATCCGTACGATTGCTTTCTTGAAGTCAGGATTCACACTTCTGACAACATCATACTCCAGATGTTCCTTCAAAAAATATAGTTCAAGAGAATGTTTAGGACATTAATGGATACTTCAAATAACATGCAGAAAAAAATGGAAGAATGAAACATATAGATTTCTCTATAAAGTGCCTATTAATATGTGATGCAGAGGAAGTTCATATTACCTTGTATTCAAGAGCATCGAAACCTTTGCAAACAAACTCGAAGAATGTTTTCAAGTTATCTGGGCTTGGTGCTGTTACGTAGATGTTAGAGTACCTAACAGCAAATAAAGTACCCATAAGTTAAACATATATTAGCTGAACATCTGTGAATAAAAGAGTACATTAACCCAAAGCCTACCCAGCAGCAACGGCCCCGGCAACAGATAAACCAAGTGCAGCAGATTTTCCACGCCCTCGACTAGCAATCAGAGCAACTATGCTCCGGAGGGTCTTATCCAATATTGCATCGAAAAATGTGACAACAGCTTTACCCTAAAAAAGAGAGAGCATAAATTCAATCCTGATCCAATGTACAACACTTCTTTATACAATGTACACAGGTGGCAAAACTATATACCTGATCCAACGTACAACACTTCTTAATCAAAGGACCAACAGGAAAGTCATCACTTAGTGCATCTTTCAAACTCTTAAGGTCTTGTTCTGCCTCCGAAAGTCCCTCCGGATCCTTTTACCAGAAACACATGAAAGTAAATGTTAATGATGCTAAGTAGCATGATGAAAGATAGTTTCTCTCAACAGCCCTTAAATCTGCTAAAACTTTACCTCCTTTGCTGGAACTTTTGTGATAGATCTGATATGAGACGAAATCGGCAATATATTCAGCTCATCATCCATGACAGCGCATGCTTTGCAGGACGCTAGTGATAACAGAAAACGTTCATTGAAGCGCCCGGAAGTTTCAGAGTGTGACTCAGTTCGAAATCTATCATGCACATCCTGATACGAAAAGGAACCAATCATGTAACTCCAAATAACTAGCCAAGCAAACAACATAACTACCAAAATCACATACCATAACCATGGTACATAGACTAGTAAGTGAAGCAAGAGACTGCAACAGTAATACAACTAGCCCACCCCCTTCCACTGTCTCAATTGTTCTTGCTAGTAAATTTGGCGTTAGAGCTTCAAAATCCTAAACATATAAAATCAAATACAAATGTTTTAGTAAGTAGCAGTAACTATATTACTTATAGTCTTATATCATCATTAACCAGGCCTACCTGTAGGATGCACATGCCAAAGGTATTCCCGAGGACTCTTTCAGAATCTTTGTACATGCAATGTGTTACTTCCCCAACATCAAGAAAAAGAGAGAACGCGTCAAGCTTTTCAGGATCTAACTGTCCTCTCTCCTTCATCTTCTTCAACTGCTTTGATCGTTTTTTATTGTGACTGCACACAAAACCAATTCCACTATTTAATATTCAGGACCAAGTTATCAGAAGAAGGAATTCCACAACAGTGCCTAACATAGTTCCATTGCCAACATGGAAAAGACCAAACGAAAATCAAACATAAGGGCGTTCTAATAACAACGTTTGGAGTAAAGTACCAAAACTGGCAAAGATAATATTTTCAGAAACACAAGAATAAATCGAACCTGCTAATGTCGAGTCTGTTCTTGTAGCACCATAGCACACTTGTGTTTGACTTCACCACCGATTTTGACAAAATGTGATGAAGATTAACTATCTGTTACATAACCAAAAGAATAGGCATTATAACTCATCTCCAAAAACCCAAAAAACAAAAACTTTTTTAAGAAAGATACAAAGTAGAACGATTCATTATAAGAAGAACAAAAGATTTTTACCTGGTCACGAGACTTGTCACCGACGATGACAAACATGGAACGGTGTCTAAGTTTAACACCGTTTTCAATCAGAGTCCTGATACGTTCGTCTACCTTCTTCCTCATTCTCACACCAGCTTTTGCCTTCCTAACCTTATGTCCGAAACAAACATTAAATGAAACACAGTTTAGAGCTGTTTGTGCAAAGACATTAAGTTAAAGCCATGTTCTTTTTTAAGTTCTGGAGTTTCGAGACATAAACCCGTTCGAAATTAATCTTTTTTATTACAAATTCGAATCAAAGTTTCAAACTTTCTATGCGAAACTCAACGAATCAAAGTCTCAGAATTTATAAAAACAGGACAGCAAAAGAACACACAAGCTGCTTTTAATTCCGAGCTGTGAAACCAATACTTCGTAGGCGTGATCAATAGTAACGCGTGTGACGGAGAACGAACCTGAAGATTGAGGATGGTGACGGAAACGAGCAGAGAGCTTGAAGAAAAAAAAGTAAGGCTTGTGTGTACCCAAAGCAGAGAAGCGCGCACTAAGCAACAGTTAGTCAAAAACCCTAAAACCCAAAGAGTTTCCACTTGTAAACCGATATCCGACCGACCGGTTTGCTTTTAGATCGGTTATCAACGCGAATTGGGCCTGTAAAAGCTGTAACTTGTAGCCCATTGGGTCGATAAAAATGGTTTAGGTATATGGTGACTATGAAAATATTGTATCCCAAAGACTAATCAACTAACTACCTTAAAAATAATTTCTTCTCTATTTTTTTTTAAGAAATATATATTTTTTTTCTCTTTTAAGTTATTTTAAAATACTGATAGTGTTTTAAAAATTCATTTCAAGAATTACTTAACTGTCTATTTATTATTTACAGCACCTGATAATAACCGACAATCTACCAAAAACTTAACAAAACTAAGATTCGTAACAATCTGCATACTGAGTCTAAACTTGATTATTGATTTTTGGAATGGAATGATGTGAAATGGTTTATTCCATTAATTCCATAATTGTTTTCACCATTTGACATGAATGGAATGAAATCCATCGATTTCAAAACTAAATAGAAAAAAATACAAAGAAAATCATTTCATAGCAAATTTGATCATGAGTGAATGAGATGAATTTCCTTCTATTTTCGCTGTATTCCATTCCTAGTATTCCATTTATTTTAAATTTCACACAGTCTTTATTTTTCACCAGTTACACCCATAAACTTCTTCTTGCATTGATCGAGCACTGAACTAGAGTGATACGTTCCTTCGTATAATATATATATAATATACATATTCTAAGAGATTGATGCCTGCACACGACATGAATCGAATATATACTATTGAGCAAATAATGATGCACGCAAATAGCCAACTACGCATTATATTAAGATGAGAGAACTATATTACTTGTCACTTAGTACACGTCTTCAGCAATCAGAGCTTCTTCGAAGAAATATCTGATCGATGGGTGCTCTACCAAATTATTTTTCTAGACCAACTGATTCATTTAAAATCGATATTAATTTTAACTTACATCTAACGCCAATGCTTTAATTATTAAATCAAGAATCATTCAAACTAATAAAGTAACCGATATTTCTTGTCCTATGTTACGTAGAAAATTAGATTTGTCCTTTTAAAAGATTGTAACTTCGCAAGTACACACATAACGAGTCTTTCAAACAATTGCAGCTGAATAATAATTAAAATATAAACTATATGTATTGAATTGTATATTAGTTTCCTTGATGGTCAAATGTAACGTTGAACCACTCAGTAGGTTTTTAAAAAATAGACTTGCTTTAAGAAAGCAATAATTTCAATATTGATAAAAATTATAATGGATGCATATGCCATTTTATATTTTATGATCCATAATTGATAGACGGATTGGTGGTACAGATGGCGAAGTCTTATTGAAGAAGTGTTTAATCAATTCGGATCAACAAGCTAACCTTACCTGGATTGGATCTATCTTTATCACCCACAACACTAGATAACATTATCTCTTCTTCTTAATAATTCGTTTAAAATTTGAAAATTAGTTTATTTCGTTTAGTAGCTATCCTCCATTATGATTACATTTCATATACCATTCTATAGCATGTTACATGTTTATGATGATAAAAACACAACAAATACTGATTAGGTGACCTGAGTTTGAAAGGAACTTTTAGGGCAGGGCGAATAGATATCCTATATTAGCTTAAATTCCTCTGTAATAGTCTGTATATGCATGATCATCATTTAGTAGAATATCTGTATACTGTATACATTCAAATACAACTATTTTACTTTTTTGCTAAAGATTTTCTAAACAAGTTCCTATAAAAACAACAAATACTGTATACAGAATGAACTTTCACTTATTGTCATCAGAAATAGTTAAAACAAAACAGTATAAACTTTTTAGAAAAAAAAAAACAGTACAGACTTTTCTGAGACAAACAAGAATAATAATCGCACTCACATAATGATATACTTGTTGAAGATTCTTGATATCAGTTATGCTAGGGTTTGCAATTTCACTACGGATGTTGTCATGGTTGGTTTGTACTTTGTAGATGTCTTAAATAGCATATATATTTGCATTTTTATAGCTAGTGATGATTAGTGTAAGTGTATTAACAAAAGTAATGAAAATTTACATTAAAATTCACATATCCAAACAATAGCTAGTATTCTATAGAAAATAAAAGAAAGTAAAGATATCGTAATTTACGACTGTTTAAGGGAAAACCCCCAACTTGAATGAAAACGAATGTATAGTTTGCTCATATACGAGTAGCGATGTTCCAAAGTTAACAAAAACATATTACCAAAATTAGGAAACATACGAAATGGACAATAAAGGAAAACCTCTTTAGCGAAATATTAAATAAACAAAATGGGATAAGCATCTAATACACACATAAGCAATATAGAGTTCCGTTGGTGTTGGAAGTGACATGTGTTACACGATTAAAGGGGCTTCCAACATTTGATGTTGGATCTTTAATTAAGCTTCCCATTCTAATCACGCAATTGATTAAATATATCACCTGCCGACTCCATTCTAATATATATTATTGGTATTCTAAAGTAACAGCCAAATATGAATCGATGAACATATTTATTTAGAGACTTAGTGGGAAATTTCAAATCAATCTTACACCAAATCTATTTGAAAGAATAAAATCTAAGTCAAGAAATGCCACCACTAAAATTCACCTATTCGGTTCTTGGGAACAGTATTCACAATTCACATACCTCTATCTCTTTTACATATTAAAAAAAAAACATAAATCAATTCATCAAAAAGACTCATTCTTAGTCTTTTACAAATGAGGAATTTAAAGCAAAATCATTTTTTGAATACTTGGCATTATGAATAGTATATGGTTAATCTATGTAATCTATAAAGTTCACTACCATTTATGTTTTCAGGTTAACATTAACTTTGTATAAATAGAATTATAGATCTGTATATATGTTATAATGTCCCTATGTATGCATTACATAACTACTTAAATGATTTTTTTTGTGTTCATGAATTACTTGAATCTTGTTAAAGTTCATAAGCTTGTTAAGAAATATTACATTAGATCATTTGTAACCTTTGACATGAAATTTCTAGCAAAATATTTGAAATCTGACTATAAATCAAATTAATGCGTGTAGGCACATCACATATGCACGTATATATCAGCAGATGTCTGCACCACTACTACGGTCTGTAAGTATGTATGTACTTCTCAATATATAAAATGCGACCAACAAAGAAGCACGTACGCATGAAGATAAATAGATGACTACACTCGTTCTAAAAAAGTAGACTAAGCAAAAGTGAATGTATTAGTTAACTCTAAAAATAAGAAAGTGAATGTTTCATTAACATGTTTTCTCCACCTATTAAGCAATGCACCACTTCGAATATATCACAAAATAATTAATGACTAAAAAATATAGAAACCTTTTCAATTAATATTCGGCCTATAACCTATTGTGACTAGTACTTGAAGTCTAGCTCCGATCTACTGTTTTTTTTTACTGGACGATGATTGGAAATTTTTATATATATTGTGAATTATACTGTAATCTATTTGAGACTGCTAAGAAAAAATATTCTTTAACATCACTTGCTTAAATGAATTAAAAACATATATAAACCTAAACAAATAAAACTCAGAGTTCAAGAATACTATGTCTCGTTTTTTTCTGCAATAAAATACATCACTAGTATACATTTTTAAAATCATATATTATGCCGTATCTCCGGCAAAGCCTAGATGAAGATCCAGCGGGTTAATGCTTCTCTTCGAATCAGGACGAGAAGTCAGATCTCTCTGGAAGTGAATCATGTTTTGTCTCACACCCCCGTACATCTTACCCATCTCAACATTTTGTTCATTAAAATCTTGAGACGTGTCCTTATCACCAAAGCTAATCTGCGACGACATCGACGACCACTCGTCGTTGAACAGACCCATCTGATTATTCGCATGCATGGAAGAGAACGCGCAATACGACGGCGTCTTGTACTGTCTCTGAAACGACGTCGTAATCGGTTGGTGGTGGCTGGTGAGATAATAGCCTATGCTGGCTCGTCGAGCTTGAAGCTGAAGCCTCTTCTTCTTCAACCTCTCCTTCTTGTGAGCATTTTGGTGACCACCCAAGGCTTGAGAGTTTGCAAACTCTTTGCCACAGTATTGGCACTCGAGTCTTTTCGCTGTAAACGACGTCGTGTTTTTCGTCGAAGAGCTTATGCTATCCGCCGTCGTGACTTCCGGGGAACGATTACCACCGCTGATGAGTTCGAAGCCGAACAGTTTTATGGTCTTGTCGGAGGACGAGCCTGAGGAGCTTTCGCCTGTACGAGACATTGTCGGAGATATATATGTGTGTATGTATTCTGGTTGGTTTTAATTAGCTTTAGGATATGTACGTAAATGATCTTCTTTATATAGCAAAGGTTGAGAGACAGAGGGTGTTTAGTTTAATAATTTGTAATTAATGATGCACTGCATCTGTACTATAATATACTATTGGAAAGGTTTTTATATTAGTCATGAACAGCATCGACTTATATTGTTTAGGGTTTATAATAAAGTATTTGTTTGAATCTAAGGTGTGACGAGAAATGATCTTGGAAAATAAACTCGATAGGTACTTATATATGTACCTAATACAAATATTACACTAAACCCGGAATATTTTTAATCAAATCTGTGGATACCACGCTCTACGCGCCTATGTATATGCAAACTAGATAGAAACATATTTATAAAGACTTAACTTGTCAACTTGTTTTATCATTGTCTTATGCACAATACATTATACACATTTGGTTGAAATCACAACCTGTGACTTTAGAATATTGTGGAGAAATACTTTCTGTTTAGTGCGTGTATAAAATAGTTGTTTGTGCGTGTATAAAATAGTTTGATTAAGTTGAGATATGCATAATTTTAAATTGTATATGAAAAGGGATGCAGCGATGAGCGATCACACCACTTGTGACAATCAATACAAAAGTTATATTCTAAGCTTAAAGAGAAGATTAAGATGTTAATATCATATTAGAGATAAAACCAAAAGTCAAAGAAAGATATGAAGAAATAAAGCTAATCAATATAACCGAAAATATATCAATCGGAAGGATAATACTTTGATTCCAAAAATAATGTTAAATTTTAACTATTCTTGGCACGCAATAACCTTTTTCATCTTGCACCAATTATTTTTTGCATTAAAAGGTTCCTTCAAATGTAAAAACTAAAAACAAATGAGATGTCGTCCAGTGTTCTCATCTTGAAAAATTAATCAGTCTATAAATTTAAGTTATTATTTGTCATGTATATTTGCTATATGTTTTAAAATTTCCCATCAACTAAAGTTGCTGGCATGGAGATATGATCATGGGACATGGATTGAAGCTTCTTTATCGCAATGTCTTCCACATAAACCAAATCTCATTTGTCTAATTACCGTGAGAAAAGAAAAAGCCTATATTGACCATGTTTAATGAATGCTACTTAAATGATTAAATTAATTAGGGGAATTGCTAGTTGCCAAATGAAGGAATACAAGAAGTGGGCAATGATGCAAGCATCTATACTATACAACAAGTAAAAAATATATTTTTAAGTCTAATCTTCAAAACAAGATCTTGGGCAAATCTTCATAAAGCATGAGAAGACATTATTTTAGACAGAAAGAAATATCATATTAGAAAAAGAGTATAGATTATTCTATTTCAGGTGAATCAAGTCATATGATAATCTTATTTTAACAAAATAGTTATAATGAAATGGCATTTGGTTTGGACAGTTGTTCCATTAAGACCCCACAGCTATGTAACTTAAAAGATAGATCAAGACAATTAATTGAAATAATAATATAATTAAACGTTATTAGGTGTTGTAATAATGCCACTCGTACAACCTAAGATCCCTGATTGGAAGACTTTCTTGCCACCAATTGGTGCCGCATGCAGTTAAAAGCTCTCTCCTCTCTCTGAGGTCCTTTATTTTATTATAGTTTTTAGTACTATACTACTAGTACTAGATAAAAGAAGAATTCCAAATAAGTATGCTGTCAACAATAATCTTATATTTATCCAATAAGATGTAGAATAATTTTAGCCCATTATGTTTTTCTTTTCTTTTTTTCTAAAGTTTCTTTGCGGTGGCTAGTGGCTACTAGGTGGGTGGGTTGGTTTCTATAATATTTTATATATCTTATATTTCAATATCTGATATATATCAACTATTTCCACCTATTTAATTGTTATATTTACTTGTATTCCTATCGATCAATGTAACATCAATACAACAACCATATCTGAAAAGGCAGTTGGTTTACGTTACCCATAAAACTTGCATACTACCATGTTAATGTAAGGGGTAAGTCTAGTGTTGACCAATGAAAGGCTAAATGCAGTACTTGTATGTTGATAAGAAGGAAAGCTATATCAACATACCTTCTATGTTGAAGGAAAGCTATATGCTGTCAAAAAAAAAGGAAAGCTATAACTTACAAGGGCGTGCAAAGTATCACAAATTTGCGTCAAACCAATTATAGTGCGGCTAACTCATTCAATATAAGCCAAAGTTGAGATATTTTTCCCATGCATCTCTATAATAATGTAGTTGCTGACAATGTCAATACAACATATATAACATTCCATGTTTAGCATGGAATTCAAGAACAAACATAACTTCTTTAAGAAAAACAATCTAACTTACTCAAATTGTTTCTATTAAAGTTATAAAAAATAAAACTTACCGGCGAGAGGACATTCTATTCATATATACAATATAGTATACTAGCCTTAACACAGCGTTTGTTATATCAAAAACAGATCTAACATAAAAAAAAAATTGCCAAATGGATCTAATAAATTTTCATTCTACTCATATAGGTTTAAATAAAGTTAAAACCAACAAAAAACGAAAAACTTAGAACATGATATAAAAGAAAAGTTGATATAAATCATATAATTATGTAATTTGAATTAGTTTTACATTTTCAATTAGGTCGAATAAGATATGATTAGAGTATCAAAATGTGGTCCCTGCAGTTTGCCTCTACGATTAATCAAATCCTTTGCTTCTCTTCTAGACGACTCCAACGATCACTTGAACCTTATATCTTATTCAATATATTTTATGGGAAAGGAAAAGGAGACCAGAATAAATAAATACACCATATAGCTAATGGATGAATAAGTAAGAAAACAAACAATGATGACATATATATCTAAATGCACAAGTCATATATATTTTATCAACTTCGAGATATTAATATTGACTCGATTCAAAGAAACGGTTTATACTTTAAAAAATTTCAGCGTTACTTGCTCGCATTAACAACTACAATGTCCTCGTCTCTGATTTTTATTTTATTTTTAATGTACACAAGAAACATGACAACCCTGATAAAGGTTAATATTATTGGAATTTCCTAGATCATGCACGTAAATAATTATTATTGCAAGCTAACCATGTCATAAACATGTAGATACTCTCATATTTTTATTCATTTCGCAGATAATACTGTCACTGTGGGATAGAGTTTAAACAACTGATGCTAGTTTTGTAGATATCGGGAACTTAATTTCTTATAGATAGTATTGGGCCTAGTTAAAATCTGCAGCTTCAGGCTTTTATAAAAGTTATATTACTCCGATCCGCCATCCTTTTCAAACTATTTTGGATTTCTTGAGTTCCTTTAATATTTGATGTGACTGAAGAATGTTCACGCTCCATAAACTAATACAACAATCGGGGAGAGACCCGAAAAGGTTTAAGGCCCATGATGAACTTTTAAGTAACTTTAAGTTATGATGGTTTTTGATATCTTTTGTCTCGTGCTCTCCTATTTACTTTCTCGAAAATTTTGGATTGTATGCTTTCTTTGTCCATGCTTTACGATTGAGACTTGAGAGTCGATCGAAACCGGTACGAATGAATGACAGTTGATGAGTTGGTATTAGCAGAGTGCTAAGTTTTATAACCCAAGATAATGACATTGCTATATGAAATTCTGGTACTCTAATTGTTTCTCGGTCTACTGAGGCGTGGTTGTTTTAACACAATTTATGTGTTTGCATATACACGGTGACAATCCAATTCATAGGATTTTCGATAAGTTAGAATAGTATAACAATTTTAATTTTATATTGTAGTGGAGTGGAATTTAATGTATACTACTAATATGTATATAGTATAATTAGGTCAAGTGCATTTACGCATGCTTTATATGACATTGTATATTCTATAGCTAGGTCAACTATTTAGTTACTTTTATTGCTAGAAATACTAATTATTATATTTTAGCATGATATTTATATTATAAAAGAATGAAAAATCATACAATAATGTTAGAATTAAAAAAATATTCCAAAACGTATTCAAGTACCAAAATAGCGCTTCTAAAATTAAAAAAGTACCAAAATAAAATTTAGGGAAATTATATTCAATAACAAAAAAAATTATATTTCACCAACTAACCATATCACCACTCCTCTCCTGCTATTTCTCTCTACCTTCTTCTCTCTAAAAATTAATTTTTCTTTTTCTTTTTCTTTTGGTCATTCCACAAACTAACCCTAAAATTTATTAATGGGGAAATGTCAATGTTTTCATTTGATGTTCAAAGTTACTAGAAAGAAATATAAACTTTGATTTTATGGGCGACACGTCCATCACTACTATTATGAATTTTATTGTTCAACCCTGGATTTCGAGTTGACATCATGAAGATTTGATCCATCATTCGTTGGCCCATATCGTTTGAAAACTCATTTCACAAATCAATCTTAAATTTCGCAATTTTTAAAAAGATTGGATATAATTTATCCATCGTAGAATCTGAGTTCACACGTCACTGTGCATTTTTCTTTCTACCTGGCTGTATGATTTTGCGGTGACAATATTATCTAATGTTAGCCCATGTCATATAATTCTTACAAAGTAAAAATATTTATGTAGTAACAAGATAAAATCTATCTGAACCAAACCTTTTAACAAGTTTACTTGGAAAAAAAAATATTTAGATAATTGTTTATTTTTGTGAGAAAGAAAAACAGTAGATTTATAAATATTTTATTTTTATCATTTAAAAAATATTTTATTTTTATTGAGTGGGGAAAGACAAAGTAAAAGCAATCTCCAGGATTTGATACGCTGTGGTGTCTAAAGAGTGAAACAGCAAATTATGTTTGGAGAAAAAGAGGAAAAGTCCAACGCCTTAATAAAGAAATGTTCTAACAAATATAAATGGGCCCTCCTTTAGATTTACTGGGCCCCGCGGATCCTAATTTTAATGTGGACGTCAAAGCATTATTATTTGTCCACCTTCCTCTTGTTTTACTGGAAAATTATATTCTGTATAAACAAATCACTTTTTTTTTTCTAGTTGGCTTTTTAGATTAGTTCATTTTTGTAAAGTTAGTAAACGTTCGGGATAATATAAATTTCTGAAATCAGATGGATATACTTTAGCGAATATTAGTTTCAATTTACTATATTTATTCTCTTTTGTTTGTCAACTATTTATTCTACGGATTATGCTATATTGATTCGTGATAATAAAGTAGTAATACCAATCACAATGAACAAATAATATTTTGGGTTTTTATCCATATTTAAAAATACATATTCTGACATAAAAGTGGTCAGAAAAACATTTGCAAACTTGCAGCAATTGAGATTATCTTGGTTAAATTTTAGATTTTGTAAACTAAATGTCTAAATTACATTGAAACGTGGAGAACAAACACCTAATCATAAGTCTTACATGCTGAATGTACGTTGACCAAGAAATTACTGTATCTTGTAAGACCAACCCTAACCGGGGGGGATTATCTATCCTCACTGAATGAACCGGCTTACTTTAACTGCTATTGAGAATTGAAATGGTGACCACTAGACCCGGTTCTCATCTTCAGCTCTTTAATCTATGGTATTTTCCGATTCATGTGTACGGACTTCTCCTCTATTATTTGATTTTAGGAATATTTTCCACTATGATATTCGCATAGGCCCCCACCGGATTTTCAGAAATCTCAATTTATTAATACTATTTTTTTTTCAAAATAAAAGTTCATTTTTTTCAACCCTAAAAGCACGGCACAAAATAAAATTTTTAAAAATATATACTTTCACATAAATATGAACCAAAGATTTTGTTAGATTTTCCTAGCTGGAGAAAATAAAATAAAATAAATACAAAAAGACACACTAAAAAGATTGATTAGAGTGACAGAAGAAAAAAAAAAACAGAAATATAAAACAGTCTTAAAAGGAAGAGAAGAAGAAGAAACGAAAACAGATGTGAGCTCTGTTCTTCTTCTCTCTTGCCCTGTTTATATCCTCTCCCCTAAGATGGCTAGCGACGGTGGCGTTTCTTGTCTACGAAGCTCGGAGATGCCGAACGTCGGCATCGGAGGAATGGAACTTCCGCCGCTAGACGAAGTTCATGTCTTGGCCGTCGATGACAGCCTCGTTGATCGGATTGTCATCGAGAGACTGCTTCGTATTACCTCCTGCAAAGGTTCGTCTTCTTTTTTTTTTTTTACTTTTAAATTAAATCGTCTCGCTGGAAAATTCTTAAAATGAGTTTTTTTTTGGCGGTTCTGTTTTTAGTTACGGCGGTAGATAGCGGATGGCGTGCTCTGGAACTTCTAGGACTAGACAACGAGAAAGCCTCTGTCGAGTTACAGAGATTGAAAGTCGATATGATCATCACCGATTACTGTATGCCTGGAATGACCGGTTACGAGCTTCTCAAGAAGATCAAGGTGACTCTCAATTTTTCCCGCCATTTTAACGATTTTTTATTTTTTCGTTTTAACGATTTATTTGAATCTTTGTCTGAACAATGTGAATTTTCCGTTAAAATGAAACAGGAATCGTCCAGTTTCCGACAAGTTCCGGTCGTGATCATGTCGTCGGAGAACGTGTTGACCAGAATCGACAGGTGCCTCGAGGAAGGCGCGGAGGATTTCTTGCTGAAACCGGTGAAACTCGCCGACGTGAAACGCCTGAGAAACTGTTTAACGGGAGACGTTAAGCTCTCCAACGGAAACAAACGGAAGCTTCCAGAAGATTCCGTTACCGTCGACGCTTCTTCGCTTCCTCCAGCGTTGACGACGCTTTCCACTGATTCTTCGGACTCTTCTTCTCCGCCGTTATCTCCCGTGGAGGTCTTTTCCTCGCCACTCTCATCTCGTGAAGATGATGATGATGTGTTGACTTCGTCGCCGGAGGGTTCGCCGACGCCTGAGGAATCGCCGGTTCGACGGCAGAAGATGAGGAGTCCCGGATTAGATTAGTGAAAGTTGTTTTTACTTTTTCTGGGATCCGTGTTAAAGATTTATCTCCGTTAACTTTTTTTTTACCTTTGACGGTGTTTTTAATTGCTCGTTGACTTGACGCCGTCAAATTTGTAGATGTCCTTTAATCTCCTTTTTTTTGTTTCTAAAAGTTTCTCGAGTTTCTTATAATTTACATTATGCGCAAGGTTATGGTTTTGACTTCTTAAGCTTTTAATCACAGGAAAATGGAAGAAGATAATAAACTTTATGCTACTTGTTATTGTAATTTGTAAATATCAATTTCAGTTTATGAGAAGAAAATATAAATCATTCAATTAATAAATGAAACTGCAATCGAAACCTCACCCATTTATTACGGTGACCAAACTCGGACATGCGTTTCAAGAGGCAAATGCCTTCTCGTGTCCTAGATATTACAGAACTTATACGTATCTTGCTGAGCTTGACAAGTCCTATCTATATGCATGCGCGACACTTACTCCACATGCAGATATTTGTTGTAGATAGATAAGTTTCAAAATGACCAAGTTCTGAGTTTCGTTATCAGTTTATCACAATACATGGTGTCAAGTCAACATCAATGGCTAAAGCCTAAAGCAGACTATAACGCTATATTTGACAAAACTTGAAGTTTTGTAAAACGCCGTATCTAATATCAATACCTTAGCTATATCTGAGAATTCAATAATCAAAGGACTATTTAATAACGTCTGAATCCGATACATGACAGTTATAGTTGAGAGTTGATGACACTTGAAAGCACTAACAGTTATAACTCATTTCCTCAGTTAATCCTATACTGTATTAGTTTAGTACCATAAAGCGGATTCTTTAATGAACTTTTTTACAATGTAACTCAAGAACAAACTATTAGTTTACAAAGAAGTGGATGATGCATCACTAATATTATGCATGTGTAGATGTGTAGAGAGTAAGCAAGAAAAATAGAAAATACAAACTGGAAATGGGCATCTCCTATTCCCTCCCTTTAAGGAATAGTTCTCCATAAATAGTAGTCTTTATAGATCCTTTGTTTTTGACACTCATTTTGGTGTAGATTGTTGTTTTACAACTCCATTTGGATGCGAGTATGACCTCATGTACTACTGTTAGATGTTAATGATACAGCCAACCACATTGTGGATGCAATGTATATGTACCAACAAAATCATTAATCATTGTCGACAGCAAAATCAACCCCAAAGGATACTCCTCACGTTTGGCGAACTTTATAAAATTGCAATAGAATTAAATTAACAAAATATACATTGGGTTGCGTTTTGTGGCCCTTCGTGTGGGGAATGAGACTATTTTCTTTTTGTCATCTTCGGCTACTGTAGTGTCCCGATCGCTGCTGCATGTGTGATGCGTCTTTCCACGTTTCTATGCTTTTACTCTTGGCAGGTAGATTTTACTTTTGTCCGATGGCTAAGATAGTTTTTTTTTGAAGAGGATGGCTAAGATAGTTTGTTTTTTAATATGTTGTATACATATTTAATTTTATAAACAAAATTCTAAATACAAAAATATTCGGAGGAGATTTTTCAAACTCGTGATCTTGAATATTCTCATTATTTGGGTGACCAACCATTATCCTGGTTATTCATATAAGACCACCACAAACAATACTATTGTTAAAGACAAGACGCATCTTAGTTTATAATTGTAATAGTAAGATTTCAAATGCACTTATAGTCACACATTGGTATATTAATTTTGTCCGATGGCTGTGTATATTATTGGTATATATATTAAATATATTTTTTTTTGCTGGAAAAAGCAACTCTAAGTTTAAAACTAATTACTAAAACTATGTGTAGTTAATAACTATATGATCATATCTATAACTACAGAAATTTGATACTCTTTACAACTGTTAAAGCTATATATCACTAGTCTACCATGTTCATTGATTTATGTTTAATCTTCTCTTCCAAAGTTGTTACATATTCTTGACAACCAAACTAATGAGTACTGTTTTATAGATTCAAAAATCACGACCGGGACCAATGAATACGCACAAAATAAAGACTGAATCAAAGAGCTATCTTGGTCAAATTCGATTTACCATGCTGCAATCTATTATTGAACGTTTATTTTCTTTTAAAATATAACGGTACAATGAACATCGGTGGGCATTTGGTCTAGTGGTATGATTCTCGCTTAGGGTGCGAGAGGTCCCGAGTTCAATTCTCGGAATGCCCCTTTTTTATTTAATTTCAACTGTAACTTCCACCTGCCGTCTCATGATGAAGTTATAGAAGAGTGTATGATGCATGTTACTTTCTCTGGTTTACTTTACTTCATAAAGACGCTTTGCATTTCATACATGTCATCTTAATTTACTTGGCAAGTGATTGAAATTCTGTATATTTGGTTTGCATTTTGCATTTTTTCTGCAAAGGAACTAGGGCAAGATCTTTCCTCTTCAAATACTTGACATGTTTTTCGTTTACTGGACCAGCCTAACTTTCAGAAAACCTTGAAGGTCAAAGATTTAGTTGTTGTGAGTTTGATTTTTGAGGAGGAGGTACCAAAGGATATCAGTGCCCAATGTTTAGGCATTGCATTCTGAAGTGAAGAGTTTAGAGATGATTCTACTGCGGATTAAGGAATCTGTCACCCTTATGACCGAAGGGGTGAGAGATAAATTCTAAATTTGCTTTTCTGTCATTCCATCCTTGGATAGTAGTCTAGTGAACTCCAAATTTAAATGAATAGATTGTAACTCCAAAGTGTGCACAAAAAAATACATAATTGTAACTTCAAAGTCTTCTTTCACCATCTTGATATGACAGGACAGAAGGGTGTTCACATCAATACCGACATTCGAACAAGTTGCCAATGAAAGAAACAAACATTCCAGGTCTATAAACTTGAACATTTTTACCCCTACTGGTCCACCAAGGGCGGATTGTTTGCATACAATGAACAGGACATGATATAGTGAATCACTACTCTTTGTGGTTCCACTTGGGATGACCACACAGAGGCTCTTCGGTCTCAGTTTGAATAAATAATAGTTCCAGATCAAAGCTCATCTATCTCTGATTGGCTAACTAGGTACAATGATACAGTTGACATAACGGAAGGAACTTGCATTGAAGCGCTCCTATTATGGGTTCCCAAAAATTTTCAGATCTGGTCTTTTCTTTTGTTACCTTGTTGTTTCCTTTGCTTAGAATTAAATATCACCAGTAGGCTGTACCACGGTCCATAAACAAAAACCATAATTTGGTCTACAACATTTAGGCGTTGTCTACTATGTATATAATTTTGAAACAAGAATTTTCTTGTAATGGACTGCTTAAGAGAACGTTATCTAGCTGACCTGCTGCATTGGTAGAAGAGAATTACGTTGATCAGTAAGAACTTTGCAGTAACCGGATTAATCCAGTTACTTCCGTTTGCACAACCACTTTGATACCAATGCCAGTAAAGCTGCTTTTCTCTTCGTCTCTTGCTTACAATGTTACTGATAGAAGTGAACGCCAAAAATAATAAAATCATCACCAGGTTCTGTGCCATTTTCCAGAACCAACTTCTTCACAATATGAGTCACCAGCTAGTTGTACTATGCATTTTTCTCGATCAATTTTAGATCTTTGAAGTAGACTCATGTTCTGATGAATATCATCATAATATCATAGCTTATTAGTATTATCAGCGACGAAGTAATTCCAAATTTTAAACCGTAAGTGAATATAGTCGTCAGGGTTTTGCAGGACAAGTGCAAAGAGTTGATGAACCAGCCTGATTCAGAAAGCTCAAAGAATCGTGTGTAGCAAGTAAGGTGTCAAAGACAACTAGACAAGTAATTAGCTATTTGTAGATTGCTAAATGAAATGTTTCATCAATTTTCGGTCACGGGAGAGAATCCTAGGCCCTAGCCACTAGGCACACGTCTCAAGAGACGTTTAAGTCTTTGTTTATTATACATAGAGATAGATTTGAGAAACAAGTGGTAAGCCTATGCACAGATCTGAGATCTCGACGGACATGAAAGTCTTTGTTTATACATTGATATACAATATAAGAAACAGAGAAGAAGCCTATGCACATTGCACAGATCTCATTTCTCAATGGAGTTAGAAAAAGTTCACGTGGTTCTGTTCCCATACATGTCCAAAGGGCACATGATCCCTATGCTCCAACTAGCCCGCCTCCTCCTCTCCCACTCATTCACCAGAGACATCTCCGTCACCGTCTTCACCACTCCCTTAAACCGTCCTTTTGTCGCTGACTCACTCTCCGGCACCAAAGCCACCATCATCTCCATCCCTTTCCCCAAGAACGTCCCGGAGATCCCTCCCGGCGTGGAATGCACCGATAAACTCCCGGCTATCTCCTCCCTCTATGTCCCTTTCACGAGAGCCACCAAGTCAATGCAGCCCGACTTCGAGCGAGAGCTCGCGTCACTGCCACGCGTCAGTTTCATGGTCTCTGACGGTTTCTTGTGGTGGACGCTAGAGTCAGCTCTGAAGCTAAGGTTTCCCCGGCTTGTTTTCTTGGGTATGAACTGCATGTCCCCCTCTTTACTGGACAGTGTTTTTAAAAACCAGCTTCTATCTAAGGTTAAGTCCGAGACGGAGGCGGTTGCTGTACCGGAGTTCCCGTGGATCAAGGTTAGAAAATGTGATTTCGTTGAAGATATGTTTGATACAAAACCCACCACGGATCTTGGATTCAAGCTTATTCTAGATCAATGCGCGTCTACGAGTCAAAGTCAAGGTATCATATTCAACACGTTCGATGAACTTGAGCCGGTGTTTATAGATTTCTATAAACGTACACGCGAGCTCAAGCCATGGGCACTTGGACCGCTTTGTCTTGGCAAAAACTGGTAAGCTAATTAAGTATGATTTTGTGTAAATATGTCTACAGAAATATTCTTCAATATCACTATATTAATTTTTTGTTAAAGGAAAATAGCACTTAAGAAATAAAAAAAATCTTCAAATTTATTAAAAGGTAAAAAGAAATATTTATGCATTTGGTTTTAAGATTTAGTGATTAGAGTTCAATGTATAGTATTTAGAGGATATAACTATATATAGTTTAGGATAATTTAGGATTTTTATTGATTAATAAATGCTATTTTGTAACCAGACTAAAGTGTTATTTATGAGATTTGATCATAAGTCTAGTATTAGTCAATAAGAAAATGCAGAAAGCATGATCATCATACGTATCTCTTTGTTTCTGTCAGCTTGGAGGATGTGGAAGAAGAGAAGGTCAAATCTGTTTGGATGAAATGGCTTGATGAAAAGCGAGACAAGGGATGCAACGTTCTCTACGTGGCTTTTGGGACACAAGCCGAGATCTCGAGAGAACAAACAGAGGAGATTGCGTTAGGGTTGGAAGAATCAAAGGTGAACTTTCTGTGGGTGGTGAAAGGAAACGAAATAGAGAAAGGGTTTGAAGAGAGAGTGGGAGAGAGAGGAATGGTGGTGAAAGATGAATGGGTTGATCAGAGGAAGATACTAGAGCACGAGAGCGTTAGAGGGTTCTTGAGTCACTGTGGGTGGAATTCTCTGATGGAGAGCATTTGCGCTGAGGTTCCAGTCCTGGCGTTTCCGGTATCAGCGGAGCAACCATTGAATGCTATATTGGTGGTGGAAGAGCTGAGAGTGGCGGAGAGAGTGGTGGCGGCGAGTGATGGGATTGTGAGAAGAGGAGAGGTTGCGGGGAAAGCCAAGGAGTTGATGGAAGGAGAGAAAGGGAAAGAGCTGAGGAGGAATGTGGAAGCATATGGTAAGATGGGGAAGAAAGCTTTGGAGGAAGGTGTTGGTTCTTCTTGGAAGAATTTAGACAGCCTAATCAACGAGTATTGTAACAATGGAACATGATGTTAAACCACGTTATAAAGTGATTATTTCATTTCTTGATTTGCTTGTTGTGTAGGAGAACAACAGATCACTACTAAGAGCATGTTTATTGTGGGAACCTTAATTGGGTTGCTTAAATTCTTTTTCTTTTTATTTTATCTGATTTAAAAAAAATAAAAAAGGAACTACTCGTGGGTCGCTACGTATTAGTGGGGTCCGCAAACAGTGCAAGCAACATACCAAAATAGTTGCTGAAATAAGCTTCAGAGAAGCTGTTGCTTAAAAAAAACTTTGGGATCCACCTATTTTTTTATTAGTTTTTCCTAAGAAATCTCTTCTTAAGCACCCTCAATAAACATGCTCTAAAAGTCCCAACTGGTTTGCTTGCATTCTTCATGGTCTCGGATTGAAAAATTACTAGTTGGAATTAATAAGGCACACTAAAAATAATAATTGTACAACAAGGCTATTAAATACAAACAAATGCATATACAAAAGATCTAAATAAAGTGATTACCCTAATCGCTAATGTTAATTGTTGTGTAAAATAAGAGAAATAATCTAAATTAGCAATAAATTACAGTTTTATTCAAAATAGTATTGGCCTCCGTTTTTAATATAAGTCATTTTAGAACTTTGCACACATATTAAGAAAATAATTAATTTATTAATTTATTATATTTTCTAAACAAAAACATCATTAATTATTTACTTAACCATAATTTCGACCAATAATAAAACAGAATATATATTATCATTGGTCAAAAAATATTAACTCTTAATAAATTTTACATTAAAAATCGAAAACGTCATGTAATATGGAACAAAAGAATTTCTCTAAAACAACTTTATCTTAAAAAAATGGAGGGAGTACACAAGAGAAAAATTCCACAATAACCTTAAACAAAAATTATTTTAATTTATTTTATATTTGATTATGAGTTAATTTAGTGTTTAAAATTTATGGTTTAGAATTTTGGAGGTGGTATTACTTTAATTAGTTAGGATCTGAAAAATATAATCATTTTTATTTTTAAAAAACTTCTTTACGTGTTATCTTTTTCATAATTATTTTGTGCTATCTAAATTATTTGCCACAAAATAAAATAAAAGCCAATTGTTGAATAACAGTTTTATATCAGAGTTCGTTTAATATATAAAAGTAAATAGTGTGACCTAAAAAAACAAATAATTCAGCAAATTAGAGTCTGTCTCGAGGTAGAAGAAGTCTGGCGCTTTCGATTCCGGCGAGATTGCTCGCTCCTTACTCCGTCGTCATTTTCAGGTTCCATCCCACACCTCTAATATCTTTCTTCCACGTTTTTGATATGACGCCGAACCTATTCGTTTCGGCGATTTCACTCCTGAACCCTAATTTCTTCCCCCCGCAGAATAGTTCGACTTAATTCGTTTAATACTTTTGAGGTGTTTGATTGATCGAAGAACGTGTAACTTTGATCGCCTCGTTTTATATCGGATTCATAGGTTTACATTTCGATTAGTTCCAGGTTTTGATTTCACTGCTTGATTTCTATCGCGATTTCGTCTGGATTTCGTTTTCTTCATAGTCAATTTCTGAGTTGTTGATTTGCTATCTATGGTGTTGTTTATGTGCTCTAGTTCTATTGATCTTGTTTTACCAGATAATATAATCTCATTTGGCTGGGCCCTGCGTTGTGAAACTACAGAGGAAGATCATGTTTGGGTCATCTAATCGTAAGTTGATATGATCTTATACTTCCCTGTTGAATATGCTATTTATTACTATCTTTGTAAAAGAAAATTGAACTTCTGAGATATTGTTCTTATAGCTTTTGGTCAGTCATCTAGTAGCGGCCCGTTTGGGTCCCAACCTTTGTTTGGTCAGACGAGCAACACGAGTAGTAATAATCCCTTTGCTCCAGCAGCAACACCGTTTGGCACATCTTCACCTTTTGCTGCACAGACAGGGAGTTCGATATTTGGTGGCACTTCAACCGGTGTGTTTGGTGCACCTCAAGCCTCCTCTCCATTCGGCTCTACCACGGCTTTTGGAGCTTCTTCATCGCCAGCGTTTGGGAGTTCTACTCCGGCCTTTGGAGCATCCCCAGCAGCTTCACCTTTTGGTGGTAAGCACCTTTTGGGTTGCCTTTCTGCTGTTTTTTTGATATTGGCCCCTAATTTCTTTGTTGCTTTCCTTTCTTTAGTACATTGGTCTCGTTAGTTGTTAGTCCATGTTTCAGTTTTAAATTTTCCTTTTGGTGACTAATTTAATTTATCTGTTCTTCTTTCAGGGTCTTCGGGTTTTGGGCAGGGATTTTCAACGCCTCAGTCAAATCCTTTTGGAAGCACAGCGCAGCAATCTCAACCTGCATTTGGAAATAGCACTTTTGGTTCATCCACACCTTTCGGTGCATCAAGCACGCCTTCCTTCGGCGCTACAAGCACACCCTCGTTTGGTGCATCGAGCACGCCTGCCTTTGGTGCCACAAGCACGCCTGCCTTCGGCACCTCTAACCAGCCTGCCTTTGGCGCTACAAGCACGCCTGCATTTGGAGCTTCACCGACTCCAGCCTTTGGTAGCACTGGCAACACGTTTGGGAACACTGGCTTTGGTTCTGGAGGTGCTTTTGGAGCTTCTAGCACCCCTGCTTTTGGTGCATCAAGCACTCCTGCTTTTGGTGCATCAAACACTCCTGCTTTTGGTGCAGCAGGCGCTCCTGCCTTTGGTTCATCAAGTTCTCCTGCCTTTGGAGCATCCAGTACTCCTACTTTTGGTGCATCAAGTACCTCATCGTTCAGTTTTGGCTCCTCCCCAGCTTTTGGCCAGTCCACTTCAGCATTTGGCAGCAGCGCATTTGGCTCTACACCATCTCCCTTTGGAGCCCAAGGTTCTCCCTTTAGCATGTCCAAACTAATTGTTACGTTAGTCATTTGAATAAAGTTTGAAGAAATATGTTTGCATGATTTGTTTTGCAGGTGCGCAGGCTTCAACCCCAACATTTGGGAGTTCTGGTTTTGGTCAATCACCTTTCGGTGGTCAACAACAAGGGGGCAGTCGAGCCGTGCCTTATGCACCGACAGTTGAGGCAGATACAGCCAGTGGTACGCCTGCTGGAAAGTTGGAATCTATTTCTGCCATGCCGGCATACAAAGATAAAAGCCATGAGGAGCTAAGGTGGGAAGACTACCAGCGCGGAGATAAAGGTACACAGTACACTTGATCAAACAAATCTGGTATACATCTGCTTAACCTATTTTCTTGTACTTTTTCTAACAATCATGGATTTTCTACATCTTCAATTTTCAGGTGGACCACGTCCTGCTGGTCAGACTCCTGGAAATACCGGGTTTGGTGTATCAGCTGCTCAGCCAAATCCTTTTGCTCCATCACCGGCGTTTGGTCAGACACCAGCAAATCCAACAAACCCTTTTTCGAGTTCAACATCTACCAACCCTTTTGCCCCTCAAACCCCAACAGTTGCCAGTTCGAGTTTTGGAGCAGCTACTTCAACTTTTGGTTCCTCGCCCTTTGGTGTAACATCCTCATCCAATCTCTTTGGGTCAACGTCATCAACTACCACTTCCGCTTTTGGAACATCCTCCGCTTTTGGAACGACGACCTCATCACCGTTATTTGGTTCGTCAAGCACTCCTGGATTTGGTTCTTCTCCATCAATATTTGGTTCAGCTCCAGGTCAGGGGGCAACCTCAGCATTTGGCAACACTCAGTCATCTACTCTGTTCAGCTCAAACCCCTCGATGGGGCAGACTGGTTCTGCATTTGGACAAACTGGTTCTGCATTTGGACAGACTGGTTCTGCTTTTGGACAGTTCGGACAGAATAGTGCTCCTGCATTTGGCCAAACTAACATGTTCAATAAGCCTTCTACTGGATTTGGCAACCTGTTTTCAAGTTCTTCATCATTAACCACGTCAAGCAGCTCTCCATTTGGACAAACAATGGTGATTTTTTGTTTTTACATTCGTTTATATGCTGAAGCACTTAGTTTTTTTTTTTTTTTCATTTCCTTTGGTGATGCCTGTTCTCTTTACAGTTAGTAGTTATTTTGCCTCATTGAGCCCCGCTCCTACAGTTCTCCTTTGATCTAGTTTGGGCCTTCTAATCTTGCTTTATTTCTGTAGCCTGCTGGTGTGACACCTTTTCAATCATCTCAGCCAGGTCAAGCATCAAATGGTTTTGGTTTCAACAACTTCGGTCAAACACAAGCAGGTACCTCTGATAACCAAGTCACTGACGTTATCTTCTTATTACTAGATGCTAACTCTTGTATATTCATGGTCTAAAGCTAATGCAACCGGGAATGCTGGTGGACTGGGATTTTTTGGTCAAGGCAACTTTGGGCAAACGTATGGTTTTTCTGACATCAGTCCTTGCAGGACTTCTGTTTTCGTTTTGTGGACGTTTTGTTATGCTCTATTTGAGCTTCAATTTGCTTAATTTTTATTTTTTGACAGGCCTGCTCCGCCGAGCTCTGTTGTTTTGCAACCGGTTGTTGTTACAAATCCATTTGGAACACTTCCTGCTATGCCTCAGATTTCAATAAATCAAAGCGGAAACTCACCTTCGATTCAATATGGAATCTCCAGCATGCCTGTAAGCCTAATCTTCCTTCTGCAACACGACACCGTTCATTTTTCTTTCTAACTCCTTCCTGTATATAACCAAATAGCATGTTTTCATTTCAAACCTGTTACGTATCTACATTCAGTTCTCCTTGTTGATCGTTCAGTTTCCTGTTTGTTCCCATTGTTTCTTTATCCTGTCAGGTGGTTGACAAACCTGCTCCTGTTAGAGTCTCATCTCTTCTGACTTCTCGACATCTTTTACAAAGGCGGGTGAGGTTGCCTGCAAGAAAGTACCGTCCTGGCGACAATGGTCCAAAGGCATGCTTCCGTCTTGTGAATTTTTGCTCGCTCTATCTTACTCAAATCTTAATTTTTGGTGCTGAGGGTCGTTCTACATGTTTAAATGTTAAAATGATCTTTGTAGGTTCCATTTTTCACTGATGACGAGGAGACCCTCTCAAGCACACCAAAGGCGGATGCTCTATTCATTCCAAGGGAGAACCCTAGAGCTCTAGTTATACGCCCAGCTCAACAGTGGTCTTCAAGGGACAAATCAACAATTCCAAAGGAGCGTCCGACTGCTCCAGTACATGAAAATGGTGAGCTTCCATTTCTCTATTCTCTTGCTTTTTGCAAGGTCTGCTTTTAAGTTTTCAATAGAGAGAAAGCTTTTTGAGACTCGTCTTCAGTTTATTCGCATAGAGTTCAAATCTTAGACGAACACGTTTCAGTTGGAACTTTAATATTTGCTCCTTTGCACTCTCAGAGGAGCACATTTTCTTGTTCATGCGTTGTTATTCTTTTGAAACTCCATTGCTCTGCGTGTGAGAAGAAGTATTTACACGAAAAGGTACCGAGTTCAATAATTTCTGGCTCTTTTGATACTCTGCAGGGAAGAGTCCAGACATAGCTACTAATGCAGAAAACCATGACAGTGAGTATATAAGCATATGTAAAAAAAATCTTCCATTATTTGCCATGTTTGGACCATTCTCTGACTGACTTGTGGAACACTATTCACAGAAAATGATAATGGAAAACGTGCTTCTACTGAAGAAAGAACTCATCCATCTGTCAATGCAAATCAGAAATCCAACGGCACAACAAGCACAGATCACGCTGGGGAGAAAGACCTTCCCTACAGAACTCTAGGCAGACCCAAAGCCGGTGCCGAGATCGAAGCTCTACTGCCGAAGCTGCCTCAATCCGATTATTTCACCGAGCCCCGAATCCAGGAACTAGCGGCTAAAGAAAGAGCGGATCCTGGTTACTGCAGTCGGGTCAAAGACTTTGTGGTGGGACGCCACGGTTACGGGAGCATAAAGTTCATGGGAGTGACGGATGTTCGTAGACTCGACTTGGAATCTCTGGTTCAGTTCAATAACCGGGAAGTGATTGTGTACCTAGACGAGAGCAAGAAACCGGCGGTTGGGGAAGGGTTGAATAAACCAGCGGAGGTAACGTTGCTGAATATAAAATGTGTTGATAAGAAGACGGGGAAACAGTTCACAGAAGGAGAGAGAGTGGAGAAGTATAAGATGATGCTAAAGAGGAAAGCTGAGGCACAAGGAGCTGAGTTTGTGTCGTTTGATCCCGTGAAAGGCGAGTGGAAGTTTCGTGTCGATCATTTTAGTTCCTATAAGCTCGATGATGAAGACGAGGATGAAGCCTAGGGTCTCATCTCAGTAGTGTACGTTGTACGTTTCTATATACCTTTTCTTACAACTTGTTGTTTCATTATAACTATCTCTTGTTTCTGTTCTGTTGAAATTGTGTATGGTATCTGTTAATCATGTGAAACGTTTTTGTTTTTGTTATCTTGTTACATATTCACATAGCTTGTTAATCTACCGTTAAGACTGTTCATTGTTCATTAATATAGTCTTTTTATATAGTCAATGCGAATCATGATCATTTGTTTGCATGCTTTTAGCATATAGTATGAGAAACTTGCAAGAAATGATTATAAAATAAATAATATGAAAATATAAAGAGTGTAACTCTAAGTCAACGTTATTTAATGGTTCAAACTATTAGATTAGTCAGTTGCTGGTGTAAGACTTAGCAGAGGAAACAGAGGGGCTAGTGACGTCACGTTCTCCGTGGCCACCGAAGTTGCCTTTTCCGGTCAACATCTTTATCGCTATCTGAGCTACCTCCGCAAACCAATCTTCCTCCGGCAACGTACTGTTTACATCATCATACCATCAGTTACAAACAATCACGAGTTTATTTTTGAAACATATGTAATACGTACGTGTAAGGATCGAGTCCAGTGGCTGTAACAGCTTCGATGGCACGAGCTATAATGTTCTTGATAACTTGGTGAAGGTTTCTCGACAAGTATCTTCCCTGTGAGGCAAAGATCATGACAAACTCCATGTCTAGATAAAACTGTTGAAGACCAAGCGGTCCCAACGGTTTATCTCCCGTCTCCATCTCTTCCCAGAAACTCTGATCATCAGAGATCCAAAGAATCACTGTCTCCGTCAGTCTCATCAGCAGTATCGTCGCGAACCTCTCTCTTCCAACGAACATATCGCTCACAATCGTCGCTATCCTCGTCAGCTTCGCGAACAGTTCCTGAAAGATCGGTGAAGGGAACCACTCTGGCTCTTCGGTGGTTTCGTCCATGAGAATGTATATCTCAGAGCTGAGACGGACTTCTCCTTCTTCGGTGAAGATGAGCTCGAGAGCATGCTGTCTGCAGAAGCTGTCTCGTAATCTATCAACGGATCTTTGAAGCTTTTTCTTCCACTCTCTTTGCTCTGGTCTGTTCTGTCTATCCGTGGAAGCTCCTCTACGTGGAGTGGACTGGTTCATACCTCCTTGTGGTAAGATTCTTGACGCAGAACGTGGGATCAGCTCGTCTGCTAAGAGAAGTGCATTGACTAACAAAGCTGTTTGTTGAGACTCGGTTTCAGCTATTCTAACTATTCTATGAACTGGATTCTCTTCGTTTTCAGCTGAACCGGGCAATGCGTTGATCAAGAGGTCGACGTATGCGTTAAACACTTGCAAGACACCGTCTAGTGCGACACCGTCTAGCTGTAATGCTTCATCTAGCGGTCCAGCATCCTCCAAAAACTCCTAAATACACACAGACAAGAAGTTAACCTTAAAGCAACAAGTAGGGCAGGGATTTTGAACCGTACTGAACCCGCTGAACTGAAATTTCGGTTAGTTCGGTTTAGAGATTCGGTTCGATTTGGTAGATTTTCTAAAAACTTTGGTTTTCGGTTCGGTTCTATAATCGGTTACTTTAGTTTTCTTCTTAAAAAAATAAAAAATTATGCTCATACCATATCAAAAACCCAAACCAAACTAACCAATTTTAACTAACAAAAATAAACCAAAGTCTAATTGAAACCAAAAACTTCAATAGGGTTTTCAAAAACCGAACTAACCGAATACCGAATTGAACCAAACTTTGTTTTGGGTTAATCCGGTAAGATTTATATTGAACCAAACTACTCGAACCGAATAACCCGAACTAACGAACCTGCAGGCTTAGCAACAAGCTTGATAAAGATCATGTCTGAAGGTAATGTTGAGTACCTGAACCATAGAGTTGAATCTTTGAGCGCTTATAGAGAGCTTGAGATGCGGTGCAATGGGAGTAGTCGATGAGGCGCGTGATCCTGTTGGTGTATAAGCCAGTGACCAATCATCAGAAGCAGCTAAGGCCGCACTGCTTTGTTCAATCCTCTTGAGATTACCAGTCAGTGCTTGCTCAACGCCCGGTCTAAAGTGTTTCAGCAGAACAGGAGAAAGAGCTAAGCCGCGAGACTCCAACGAAGAGCAGTGAGATGCACAGAGCTGGATGCACTCTGCGGTCACCCTCAAGCTTCCAGCAGCAGCAGATGAAGCCAGAGTATGTCTTTTGAGTAAAAGAGCGAAAGACTCTGCTTGTTTAACCGCCCACGTCACAAGCTCCGATGAATAGGATGGATCCTCTCCGACAACTGCTAGAGAGTCGCTTGCAGCTTGAGCAATCGTCGAGAAAACAAGCTGAGAGAGAGCAGCGGCGAAGGCTACACCGTAGGAAGTGTTGGAGCCTCTTAGGCTCTGAATGTTGGCTTGCAGCCTCCTCTCGTAAGACTTAAGAAGCAGCGTGTGAGCGCGAGAGCCGTCGCCTAGTTTCTTGAGAGCCAAGACAGCTGATCTAAGCTCCCCTGCTCTTGTAGAAGGCTGGCTTATAGCCTCCGCTAACTGATCAGCAAGCTCTTGTCTCTTTGCTTTGATCTCGTTGTTCAGAGAAAAAAGAGTGCTGGGGCTGAGAGTTCGTTGCTCCTGTGCTTCCATGGCCACACGACGCCCTTCTTCTAATGCAGCCATGGATTCATCAACTCTCTTCTCAGCTAAGAGGACTTCAAGCCTGTCAAAGAACTCAACAACCCATGTCTCTATTTTGGAGAGCTGTTTGTTATCCATATTGTATAGGTCTTGGTCTGTTAACTCATCAGCGTCATCGGCACATAAGGAACTAATGTGAACGCCATCAGCTAAGCCGTGAACAAGAGCTGCTTGAGCAGAGAGAAGGTTTCTCATGGAAAGAAGCTGTCCTTCAAGTGCTGATATCTCCTTAGATGTCCTGCAAAATCAATAATTATTTGTAACTTCACTAGCAAGCAACAAGAACTCTGCCTGTAATGATTAACGCACCGTATAAAGGCAGCATAGTTAGCGTAGACGCTCTTACGCATCTCCTCTGCAGAAGCTTTCTTCAGTTCAACGAGGTAAGAAGTTAAATGTTTCGTCTCCTGCAAGCAACAAAACAATCATCAATACACTTGAGGGTTGAGCTAACCACAGATTCGGACACAAACTGAACCATGTGGTGTCAGAAAAGATCAAATGTCATAAAACATTGATTCAGCATCAGAAACATCTCTCACCACCAAAGTGAATTAAATTAACTAATATGAACTTGTCTTAATTGTCAATTAGGTCATAACAATTATACATGATCCAACCTAATGGAAATCCTTTAGCTTGTGGTGCAAGAAACAGACAAAAACAAAAACCTTTTCGTTCATATGTGGGCATTTAGAGGTGACATAAGCTTCGGGATCGAAAGCGGAGCCCTTGAAAACCTTGAGACGATCACTTAGTGTCAGATTGGCTTCGAGTTCCGCGGAGTCGCCGATGCTCGACGACATTGATCCTCTTGCTCTCGCTTCCATTGTCTGAAACCTAATCAGAAGGATTGAAAAACACAAGAAGATTGAGGTTGAGGAGGATCGGAGAATGATATGTTTTGTTGTTAGGATTGCGAAGGAGAAGGAGGCAAATTTGGATCCAGGAGACGAGAGTCCATTGACTCGGAAAGAAAGCGCGTAGGGCTCACCGTGTATGCGTTATCGCTTCCACGTCCTTAGCATATTAACATAATGAATGGTTTGGCCGGAGTTACGTTAGAATATGCTTATTATCTGGATCCTTATTTTATGCTAATCAGTTGTTAATTAGATTTAAAACTTCTGTATGATATTCCGATATTTTTACAAGTATAATTTTCAACTTTTTTTAGAGAAATATATTAAAAGTAGGGATCCCTTAAAAGTATGACTTAAGTATAATAATTTTAATAATCTCTGGGAGTTGACTGATAGCTTCATCATTAGTATCAACTACGATTGATTGATCCCTTACGAGCTGGAAAGTTGAGAGCGAGTCCAAGAAATTGTTTCTGACAAGAAATACACCTGTTTGATTACTTGCAGGTTTTAGGATTTAAAATCAAGTGACAGTTTCAAAACTTTTGACACTTCGAGATAACTTACATGCAAAATTTTATTGCATGATTCAAAATCTTGCAACATTGAGTCATCATTCAATTGCTCCTACACTCCGACATCGTCCTAATGTTTTATTCATCTAAAACTGACTTCACTGAAAAGATCATCCTTGACTTTAGACTCGGTTACATCATACATGAACTTATGAACGTAGTAACTATACTATAACTTCTGGTTACAAAAAAAAGAAAAAGAATCAAAGCCTCTGCTGACGAAGCTCCTAAGCCATATCACTGAAGTCGAAAAGAAAAATGTAGTTTAGTTGTTATACTTATATCGTAAGAGGCCCGCCATTATCACCCGCTGTAAGGTTCAGAATCATCGTTGCAGCCTTCACAGCCCTGTTACATTTTCCATCCCACATCAGAGGCTTAGGAGGAGAATATATAACGCAGGATTATGATTTGGAGTGCAACCTCAACACTGTGACCGCCAGTATGTGGCATTGTCGACGTTAAATGCTTTGCACGGAAATTGGTTAGAATAAGAGATGAGGAAAATTGTGATACAAGCTGGAATTCGTAAAAGGCCTGGTCATGGTGGTGCTGTCTTAATGCTTATGAAGTGAATATCAAATGTTTCAGACAAAATTGCTACTCTGTAATCTCTGTTCTGTTTTGTTCTACTAAGTTCAGTTCCGTTCATGTTACTTTGAATCTCTTGCACTGACTTCATCATCTGACAATATGATGAATATTTTAAACGAGACCATTACTCATTGATCTTATTAACAACAAAACATGAATCCAACATTCTTAAAAGGATTTTAGCAAAAAAAAAAAAAAAAAATCTTAAAATGCAAAATATCCTTTTTTTGGTGATGGCCAAGTCTGAGCTGGTCCTTGCAAAGGAAGATAAAAGTCCTACAAAAGCCTTCTTCTTTAACCAATGAGCCATAGCCTTAGCTCCGAGATAGAAAAAGAGTAGGGTTAACGCTCCACCAGCAACGGCCACAATGGCTGGAAACAACCATCGTGTTCCGTGGTAATGTGGTATGGTCACCCAGGCTGCTGCAACATAAGCTGCAGCCATGAGCCCAACAGAAACCCACATAATCTTGTGTGTGACCACCAGTAACCTCATCAAGGGTTTCATCTTATAAGGTATAATGCTTACCAAGAGAATAACGATGCACAAGGACGTGAACAGTGCGATGTTGTTGCATATCGCAAAGACTTTAAACGCAGTCGTTTTGCCCACAGTGGATTTGCCTCTCCATGGCCCGTCTTGGTAAACGCCGCCCGGAGGGTTTATCCCACCGGCATAAGCAACTGAAGCAATAAGGACAGCAACTATAGCAATAGTATTTCTTGCATTTTGTAATGCTTCTATATGCATCTCATCTTCCAAGCCCTCACGACCTTTATCCACTGAGTGTCCCTTGCTTAGCTTTCCCTCTGCTATCTCTGATGTGTTTACTACGATTTGCCTCAGCAACTGTATTACCTCGTCCTCTTCAGAGTTTTTCCGGATCTCTGAAGGTCTAAACAGTGACCGTAATGGTTTACGGATCAATGGACTACATGGGTCTTCGACTACTTCAATGTTCTCAGATTCCAGCTCGTCTGAAGCCTCGGTGTCAAACCTTAGCCAGCTTGATAACAACTCAAAGTCTTGGGCATCATGAGGGAGAAGGTGACAACTGACAAGCTGCAAAACCCATTTTGTTCTTGTTGCTGATATCTACCATCTTCTTACCAATGATGTAACGAATAAGCTGTACCAATAGGAATATGTGAGAAGAAAAAGAATAAAGAATAGAAACGAGAATCTACCGAAGCAAAGACTGAATCATGTATACATACATTTTGTCTCTGGATGACCAACATATTCTAGTATTTGGACACATATAATCAAAGACTTTTCTCCAGGTATGTTACTGCTCAAAGTTAATGTGGGATGGTTCCTAACTTAGAAGTGCTTTGGGTTTATGTAAAAGAATAGGGACAAAGAAAAGTACTCACTGGAGCACCACAAGCCACAGAGGCAGCAGTATGTAAGACAGTGTTGCCATTTTCATCTTTTTGCTGCAAAAGAAACTGGCCGTTACTGCCCAAACGCTCTGCCATGAAAACAAAGGCATCCATGTTCTTGTTTCTTGCAGCGAGATGAAAGACTGTCTCTTTCGATGGCGTGAGAGAGATGAAAGACAATGGAGCCTTGTTTAAGAACTCCTCCAGGATTACAACCGAGCCTCTGAGGACGGCCAGGTGCAGGGGTGATAAACCGTTGGTGTTAAGAGCTTTTTCCAATCCTTGTTCGACCCCTAACAATATTCTTGTCAGTTCAAGGTCTCCTCTATCACACGCATGATGCAATAGGGTTGATAGCGAGTCGCCTTGGACAGGCCAAGTTTCCTCCCTAGCTAGGCCTGGGAATCTCTCAAGTACAATCTTTGCAACACCTGACAATATAATAATCCCCACGCAATATTGAGCTAACGACAATCATACAAGATTATGTGACTGTACACACTAGAAATTTACAAGTGGATCCACTTGATATGGCGAAACTGAGTTCACCGAGATCAACTGAGTTTGTCTTTTCCGCAACGAGTTTGGCAGCCTCCATGGAAATGCTGCGGCAAGCTAAGTGGAGAGGTGTTTGGTTGTTGTTGTTTCGTGCGGAACACGCTTCTAATCCAGTCTCTAGCATCTGCATTACTATGTCCACGTCTCCAAGGAGAGCAGCGAGATGCAACGGTGTGTTTCCCTCTGCGTTGAGGGAACAGACTAGGGAAGGTCGACGATCAATGATCTTGGACACGATTTCTCCGTGACCAAGCTTCGCAGCCATGTGCAAAACCGTGTTGTTGAGATGATCTTCCTCGGTTCTCTCCTCCAGCGACGAGTCTCTCTCTTCTACCAAACTCAGAAAACCTGGAAGGTCATTTTGAAGGACTGCATGGAAGATCGGCTGCATTTTTTTTTTCTCGAGAAAATTAATAAGCTCAAGAGATGAGGTTATTGGAAATATACAGAAACGGGTTTGAGAATAGAGAAAGCAGAATGGTTGAGAGGATCAGAGGAGTGAAGAGATAAGAATATAAGGAGGAGAATTAAGATAAGATTGCATTTGATAATTCGATGACTTCCACAGGATATGAGTCATCTACAGTAGGGCCATGACTTGAGATAGACCCAAATCATCCAGCTGAAACTCAACTTCACGCCTGTTTTTATTTGCTGTTGTGTGCATACGTCTCTGTCCTGAAGTAAAGTCTCGACCTCAGGCATTTGTCGTCCGAACATCACCATACCGCAAGATCCTAGCAGCATCTCTACCCTACAAGGCGAATGGAGTAGTGTTGATGGCACTATGATGAGAATGAGTTAAACCGAAACTCATCCCAAGGAAGCTAATTAACTTTATTGCTGGTTCCCAAGAGAGATACCGAAACCAACAGGTTTGGTGGTTCTTGCGGTCTCACTGCCATAATAACAGCTCTGAGAATCTAATAATGATGTTATGTCCACCTAATTTTCAAGAAATCTATTTAATAGCAAAGAACTAATAAACGAATTATAAAAAAAATTGGGAAATTTAGGAGACAAGCATCATTTGTACTATAAACAATGTGAAGGAATATTCTCATTAGCTGAACAATAGGAGAAAGCAAACGCACACATAGACATACGTAAGGTACTTCAGTTTCTCTTTCACAGTTAACACACAGAGTCAAATAGCTCAAGTTCTACTTAAAAAGATCTGTTCTGTGCGTGACAGCTATTATTAGATGTCTGACATTCACAGTGGAACAAACCTCATTTGATTCGTAATTTTCTCATAACACAAAAAGAAAAAGATTTAATCGAATGTATGCACACTGAATTGACTAGCAGCTCCTTGCAGAATCCAACTTCCTTTCAAGGCACTCGAGAGTAATATTCTGTCTTATTAAAAAGGGAAAGTAGTTGATCATCTTCTTACCATACTCACCAGCAAAGATGGAAGTTAAAGATAAGCCGACTGTAAAAAATGCCACGTGGCTCCATTAAAGACTATACTTCTCATCCTCACCTCCGTCTCATGCACAAATCAAAACTTACCATTTCTATTGTCGTGGTTTGGTCCGGTTTGCTTTTTTCGTTTGTCGGCCTGAAAAGGTAATAATAATTAATAATTATTAGTATTAAATAAAAAATAAATATAGTAATAATTGTCTCTGGTTGAACTCCATTTATACTAACTAAACCATGAATGTTTGCTTCTATGTTTAGCTGTCTCAATATTTAACTTCCTTTTAATCCCTCGAGAGTATATATTCCGTCTAATTAAAAAAGGAAAGTATTAAGTATGCGATCATCTTCTTACCATATTGACAAATCACCAGAAGTTAAAGATAAGCCGACTGTAAAAAAACGCCACGTGGCTCCATTAAAAAGACTATATTTCTCATTCTCACCTCCGTCACATGTTCCTTCTTCTAACCTTACACGCACTCCACTCTTTTGTTCTCTCAAGCCTACACGATCTCGATTTGATCTGTGTGTTTGACTTTTTTTTTGTGAAAAATTTTGGATCGATGGGTGTTGATTACTACAATGTGCTCAAGGTGAAGCGAGACGCCAACGACGACGATCTCAAGAAGTCTTACCGGAGACTCGCCATGAAATACCACCCCGACAAGAACCCCACGACGAGCAAGAAAGAAGCAGAAGCCAAGTTCAAACAGATCTCCGAAGCTTACGACGTCCTCTCCGATCCCCGCAGACGTCAGATCTACGACCAGCACGGCGAAGAAGGGCTAAAATCCTCCGATTCACCTTTTTCGGAGGAGACGGCGGCGAAGCAGAGGAGTTACTCGTCGTCGTCGCGTCGCGACGACTCCGAGTTTCGGTATTATCCGCGTGACGCCGAAGATATCTTCGCGGAGTTCTTTAAAAGTGCTGAAGAAGGAGTTCAGGCGAATAAGAAGGCGTCGCCTGCGAGCAAAAAGACGCCGCCGGCGAAGAGTAGGAAGGCGGCGGATATAGAGAGCGCGTTGGCTTGCACGTTGGAGGAGCTCTACAGAGGCGGGAAGAAGAAGATGCGAATCTCTCGCCTTGTTCCTGATGAGTTTGGGTTAGTCTGATTTGATCTCTGTGTTGGTGTTCTAAAAATCGGTTTAGGCGGAGTAGATTAGTTCTAATCGAAACGGTTTAGGCGGTTTAGCCATACCGCCTAATCAATAATCGTCTAATTATTGCCTAACGATTTCTTGAACATTATGAGCTCCTGATTCTTGTCCTTTCTGATGATGTTTTTATTACAGGAAGCCAAAGACGGTTCAGGAGATCTTGAAGATAGACATTAAACCAGGTTGGAAGAAAGGAACGAAGATCACATTCCCTGAGAAAGGCAACCAAGAGCCTGGTGTCACTCCTGCTGATCTCACATTCGTTGTGGACGAGAAGCCGCATCCGGTTTACACAAGAGACGGTAACGATCTGGTTTTTGAGAAGAAAGTCTCTTTGGTTGAGGCTTTAACCGGAGTCACCGTTAGCTTAACGACTCTTGACGGGAGGAACCTGACGATTCCGGTTCTGGATATCGTTAAACCGGGAAAGGAGATTGTGATACCAAACGAAGGAATGCCTACTAAAGAGCCTCTGAAAAGAGGAGACCTTAGAGTCAGGTTTGAGGTCTTGTTCCCGTCGAGGCTTACTTCGGAGCAGAAGAGTGACCTCAAGAGAGTTCTTGGTGGAACCTAAAGAGCTGAATGTTTAGTTTTCATTTCAAGTAAGCTCTTGATCATGTTTAACTGAGGATCAGTGTACATATATTTGGTTATTTCTTTTCTTTTTAACTTGTGTTATGAGAAAATTCTTAATAAATGAGGTTGTTCCACTGTGAGTATCAGACATTTAATAATGACTGCACGGACAGAACATATCGTTTTTAAGCAGAACTTGGGCTATTTCACTCTGTGTGTTAATGGTGAAAGAGAAAGACGAGTGTAATTGCTGAGTTTAACAGTGAAGTATGTCTATGTGTGTGTTTGCTTTATCCAATTGTTCAGCTCATGATAATATTGCAAACCGTAACAATGAACTAAGAGAAGCAAGAGATACACAGAAATGAAGTATATCACATTTAGTGACGCAATCGGTACTGACCTGAACAGAGATTACACAGTAAATTTTGTCAGAAACAATTTATCTCACTTCTCAAGCCTTAACACGGCACACTATCGTCAATTCAGTGTACACTATGCATTCTAGTTTTTTAGTCTTTTTCTTTTACTTCTGTTTTTTTAATTTAATGTCTTCCACTCACGCACATTTTGAAGTAGAACTTGAGCTATTTGGTGAAAGAGGTGACAGAGACACAGTAATTGGTCTGAAAAGCGAAGCTGGAAGCTTTCCTGGTTTGGTACGGATGCTTCGATCCTGAAATTGATGTCTTCTGATTTTGTCATTGGCAAGACAAAAAAATGATTCTCAACTTTTAAAAACACTAATTAGAAAATATTCTAATAATTATGTAAAGTATTGTTTTCAGTGACCGGTCTTCTAGTCATGTCTTCTTATTGCGGTAGTGGTATGTCAGTAATACAGTAATGTGAGGTTGTACTATCTTCTTTAAAAGTCATGATCTTTTGGGTGACCTTGTACACACATAATACTATATGTTTTTTTTTGTAAATGACATAATACTATATGTTAAGACCAAAGAATGTGCGTTAGAGATGCTAGCTTCTGAAAAGGTTTTTATTATTATAATAATAAATAAATAGAAAATGTATGAGAGTTGAAGAAAAAATAAGGAGAAACATCTATTTTATAAGATTCGATAATCTTTTTATAAAAATCTATTGAAACTTGTATTATTGTAGTATTTAAATAGTTAAGAGATTTGTATTATAGTATTTAAATAGTTAAGAGATTTGTATCAAATGCTCCTGCCTACTTTGACAAATAATATACAAGTGTCAAGTGTGTGTGTGTGTGTGTAGTAGCATCATCACAAGTTATTCATGTGATGTGGCTTATCACTGCCATATAAATGTTAATATATATTCAAAAGTGCTAAGACTAATAAACTTTGTATACAGTCAGGTTTACATATTCGTACAGCTGATTTCATAATTTTTTAAAAGCCAAAAGTATATATTGTGTATGTTTTTAAGCCTTTAGTGTAATATTTTGGAAATTTAAAAGGTATTTAACCAAAAAATAAACTTAAAAGGTCGTGTATTGGAATTGATAGAAATACTTTTTGAAAACCAGTATCGAAATTTCTTACTAAGTTTTTATATAAAAATGATAAGTCTTAAAATTTAAGAAATTTTGATCCAGTAAATAACGAAATGATGGAAACAATCTCGACAATAATTTCTTAAAATGTATAAAAATGGTATATTTATTGTTTAAGTCGTACCACGAATAGCATTGTTCCCATGTAAATATTATTGGATTCATCTTAATTTTCAGTCACGTCACTTCGTAATAAGTAGTACGTCCGTCAGGTGATATCTTAAAATTTGAAGATGTGTTCACAGAAAATGTTGCTAACGAAATTTCGTTATTTTCTTGGAGAGAAGCTAAGGAAAGAAGGACGAACCACCTTTTAGCAAAAAAAAAAAAAAGAAGAAAGATGGATCATTGATATTGCCTATAAACTCGTTTTACTTTGTTATTTTAAGGCTATTGCCAAAGTCTTCAACATCAAAATTAATGTCAACTCGTCTTTCTTTTCTTTGCTGTCGCCTGTCGTAGAATGTTAACTCTTATGATCTACGCGCTAAATCATCATAAGAATATATATATATGTGTATATACTGAACACTTGCCCGTAGAGTAAGATTTTTCTTACAAATCTTATTTTTGCTCTAGTTTTTCTTGAAGAAAGATGAAGCCGATCTTCCATACGATCCTTCAAAACGACGTTCCAGCTTTTCTGGATCTGATTGAAGAGAGAGAATCGTGGCTGGATGTGAGAAACGAGGAACAAAACAACACGGTGTTGCACATGGCTGCGAAGCATGGACGTGGAGAATTCGTCACAAAGATCATTGAGCTCCGACCTTCCCTCATATGTTCCCGTAACGCATACGGAAACACACCTTTGCATCTCGCTGTTCTTCTTGGAGACGTAAATATAGTTATGACAATGTTAGAGTTTGGATCGGAAGCATGTTCCGTACGCAACAACAACAATCGAACACCCCTCCACTTAGCTTGCCGCAGCATTTCCATGGAGGCTGCAGAACTTGTTGCCAAAAAGACCCAATCAGTCGGCGTCGACGAACTCAACCTCATCATATCAAGTGGATTGACTTGTAAGTTTCTAAAATTCAATACCAAACTTAAAATATAGGCCTAAATGATCAAATGAATTTTTTTTAGTGAAATTGAGATTTACAATTAAAACTACAATATTCGTAAACTTATAAAATATCAACCTAAAAAAAAAAGAAAAATAAATAAAGTATCAACCTGAAATTATCTTTCTGTTTCATTTTATATAAAAGAAGAAAAAATAGTCCAACATTTATTATGTTATATGTTCGAAATAGGTTTTAGAACTCATGTGTTCAAATCCGGGCCTGGGTATAGGCTCAAAGACGTGCCAAGAATACTTGATGCCCTAAATAAAATAAAAGTATTATATATTTTATGGTGAAACAATATAAAGTGATCATAATCTTTTTTGTTTTTTTGAAATAAAATTTTGGTAGAAAGTATACAATTTTCATTACTGTTTTATGCTTAATTCATCAATATAAAACTGCAACATATAAAAGTCTTTTATATACATAAATTTTAAAATAAGCATTAACAAAAAAATTATAGAAATAATAATATGAGATAAAAGAAACATATGAAAAGATGAAAGGTGATTATTATGGCTAAATAAAAAGATGAACATTGATAAACACAAAACGTAAAAAATCAGGCTACATTGTCAATTGCAATTTTGTCATAATTAACATGTAAGTTATAATTGTAAAAATTAAGTGAGTATATTGCTAGTGATATAGTATGTACTTAATTAAGTTACGAAGCAACCAGTGACGTTTTGTTTGTGGATAAGCTATATACAAATATGCCCTATAAATACTTTAAAAAAAAATTATTTGACATAAGGAAATTCTCCAATTTCCTTTACTAGACACGGCTAATTTTAACAGTTTTCGTCATGTTTGTATAAAATCACCGGCTCACTATTGTGTTCGGATCATGATCAGGTATTGCAGAGACTATACTGTGGAGATTCCCAAACCTAGCTATGGAAGAAGCTTGGGTGGTCGAAGGCGGCTCGCTATCGACGCTGTTGCATCATGCGTGTGACAGAGAAGACCTTCAACTGACAAATATATTGTTAAGGCTGGATCGAAGATTAGAAGAAGCTATTAACGCCGACGGTTTATCACCTCTGCATCTGGCGGTCCTCAGAGGCTCAGTCGCAATCCTGAGGGCGTTTTTGAACAAGGCTCCGTTGTCTTTCGCCTCTCTAACGCCAGCAAAAGAAACAGTCTTTCATCTTGCTGCACGAAACAATCACATAGAAGCCTTCGTTTACATGGCAGAGAGTGTGTACATTAACAACTTTGGTCTACTTAAGCAAACAGATGAAAATGGCAACACTGTTTTACATGTTGCTGCCTCTGTAGCTTGTGGTGCTCCGGTGAGTGGCTTTCTTCGTCTCTCTCCCCTTAATTTATAATCCCGAATCATTTTTTAGTTAACAAAGTTTGACTTAGCTGTACAGTAATTATACCTAAACCATCTTCGAAATATAGTTATTCTATTATAGTTCCAGTTATACTCTGTTTTATAGTGGAAAATAAAGTGATAAAACATGAATTACACTATTTTTCTTTATAGAGTAAATCCACTTATTACTCTACTATAGAGTGAAAATAAGAATAACACTGGAACATTTTTACTTTAAACTTGATTTTAGAGTAGATAATATGATATCGTTGGAGATGCTCTTAGATAACCCACATTTACTATAAATCCTACTAGATTTTGATGATCTACGCTATAAAAATATAATATTGTTTGATATTTGAAAAATGTTATTGGAAATAGTTAAAAGTACTACGCTTATTTTATATATTATAAGTTTTATTATTTTAAATTATTATATTTGAAATTACATTGTTTGAGATTTTTATGCAAACTTTTTTTAAAATATCCCTTTCACATTAACTTGTATCCACTATCTTGTTTGAAAATTTTGACATTTCATTACAAAACCATATTTATGTTGTTTGAACTGTGAGAAATTATACGTTGATCATCATGATTGCTACTATCTATTCTATTAAAACATGATCACTATATATTGCAAAAATGTTATTGATATTAATAAAAACACTAAAAAATCATTATGGTTAAGATCTTTGTACTACTTATCTTAGATATAGCACATGTCATCACTAGAATGCTTCTCAAAGTTCTTAGAGAAATATATCGGTCCATCAAACCATATATTATATTTTATTAAACTAATCATAAAATTAATTGATAGTGTATAATTAATATTTTTCATTCTTTCCTTAGGGCATCTCCAACCCAACTCCATTTTTTCCTCTAAAATTGAGTAAAAGTGAATATAGAGTAACAAATGCTCCAATCCAACTTCATATCTTACTCATTTTGAAATTTACTCCATAAATGGAGTAATCTATTTTTTGTTTGTTCATGACTCCATTATGGAGTGAAGAATGGAGCAAGGTTGGAGCAAGGTTGGAACATTTTTATTCAATATCCACTTTTATTCCATTTTGGAGGAAAAAATGAATTTTTAATTGGAGATGCTCTTAAATAAATGCTATAGAATTACCTAATATGATTAATATATATATATATATATATATATATATATATATATATATGACAATTAATAATATCAATAATAATGATTTCATAACAATTTGTGTATCCTCCATCATTTTTGTTTAAATTTTATATTGGTAAAATAAATTAAATAATCACATTAAGCATATGAGAATATTTGGATTTTTATATGTTTATTTTGAATTTTAAAAAATGAATATTAATTGCTAAAACTATTAAAAATCCCACTTTAAAAATTTATAATCAAAAGAATACATTTTTTTTATAACAAGATATAAATGATCATGAAACAATATGAGTAAAAAGTCTCATTTAAAAGATATTTAGGACAAGATTTATGTATATATAACTATATACTATTTTAATAGAGAAATAATATAGGATAAACCCAAACTGTTATTGTCACAAATATAGCATCTAAGGATCAAAATGACCAAAATATTTTATTAAAGAGTTAAATATACATTTATATCCGTAAGATTACCTAATTTAGACTTCAAGGTTTAGAGTTAAATGTGGAGTTTTGGAATTTATAATTTAATAAAATAAAAATAAATATTAAAAATTTTAAAATAGTTTCAAAAATATTTTCGAATTTCAAAAATAACTTATCAAAAAAAATTCGAAAATTTGAAAATATAAAAAATTGTATTTTTATTTTTCTTATTTTTATATTTTATATTTATTATTTCTATATATCTAGGGTATAATGATTTTTTTGCCTCTTAAATAAAATATTTTGGTCATTTTGATACTTAAAAACTATATTTGTGACAAAAACTAAAAAGTCTATTGGAAAGAATTATTCATTTTAATATCATTTAAGTTTAGTTATATACCACATAAATAGAAAATGATTGTTTAGATTTATTTACCATAAATTGACTGTAAATAAATACACAAGAGTGACTGTTTTAATTTATGTTTACATTAATTTAATTATATATTTAATAGTTAATGATCTATCTGTTATCAATATAGATTTATTATTTTGTTATTTCGTATTATCTAAAAAATATTAAATAAATAATAGTATGTAAAATAATTTGTATATACAATGTCATTCCGTGTAGGACACCCATCATAGACTAGTTATCTCGCAAAATAAAATACATCTATTATTTCGTGGTTGTTTCGATAAGTATTTAATGTAAGCTAATTGACATGTCAGCACTCAGCACTAAGCACCAAAAACTGTAGGACCGATTTGCCTTTAATGAAAAAGTAATATTGTTATGTGTTTTTTTTTGAAAATAAGTAATTATTATGTGTTTAACATAAACTAGTTTAAGATCATGAGAAATTTATATGCAAATTAGTTTTACATATTATTATTTATTTTAGGTTCTTTGACATATTATATTATATTATGAAATAACAAAATAACAAATATATATTGAGTAACTGGGAAATTATTAACTAGTATGTATATAAATAAATTAACGCAAACACATAAATCAAAACAATCACCTTTGTTTATTTACAATCATTTAGTATATAAGTAAATTTAATTGATTATTAACATATATAATATATATTTTAATATGATTATCTATAAATGATACTTTATAACCATATGGTTTTATGATCATTTGTATTTTTAAAATTATTGATAACAAAATTTTCAATATGAAACTTTTAATAGCTTTATAATATATAATCGTTATTGAAAATTCAATTCAAATTTTGAAATTAAAATACTAAGTTTTCAATTCCTATTCAAAGCAAATTTTGAAATTGAATTAAAATATTTATGTCTTATCAGATGGTATATATATATATATATTTTTATTCTGAATATATATTAAATGATACTTTGTAATCATATAGTTTTATGATCATCTGTATTTTGTTATAATAATTTTTAACCATTGATCATAAATTTTTGATGTAAGATTTTAACAGTTTAGTAATTTATAGTCGTTTAAAAAAATTAAATTATAACATATACAAAAAAATTTACTTTTTATATGGTTGATATGATTGTTTACTTTATTTATAAAATTAAAAAATAGATGTACACAATTTGTGATCAAATCTTTTTTATTAAAATCATTAATTGTCATATATCTATTTTAGATATATTAAATTATTCCGTAGCTTTTACTTAAGAAAATAATGAATAATATTATTTGTATATTATTAATTAATTTATGATTAGTGTTATAAAAATATAATACATATATTTAGGTGCAACAACATATTTTTATAAAGACTTTAAGAAGCAATCTAATGATGCCAAATATCATAACTAAAATGTTGTAATACTTCTTCTTAAATAATATATAAAAGATAATATAGTAAAGTTAGTTTTAAACAACACTTACCTTTTAATATATTTTTTTTGTACGATAAAGCATTTAACCAATAAGGCACAGAGACTACTATCAATATGAGTCTGCTTACCTTTTAATACTTCTATGTTTCATATTAAGTGTTGTTTAAGATTCTCTTTTTTGTTTCATTATAAGTTTTGTGTTACATTTTTAAGACAAAAATTAAATGTTTTTGTTAAATAAAAGTAGAACAGAAAATTTAATCTTTTTTTTTAGTTCGTTTCAAAAGCCTTAAACGTACATGAAACGTTTATATGTACCTATATAGTAATTTTGAGTTTAACAACCATTAAGATTTATTTTAGCAAAAAAAACCCATTAAGATTTGAAATAGAGTCTGGACAAAATACACGTAACTATAGTGGGATGAATAATAGGTGGGTTGACATTTATAATAATTAGTTAGTTCAAATATTTAAAAATATCCAAATATTATAAAATAATTGCAATAAACTAATTAAATTAATGTGTCGTTAATGGTGATGATTAACAGTTTCCGGCATATTGTCTTTGTGTTAGAAACCGTCACAGACATTATATCAGAAAACCTTCACGATCACCACTATCACCATCACAACACATTTATTTTAATCTAGTTTATATGAATATGTTTTTTATTTATTTGAATGATTTTTGCTTATTTGAACTAATTTTAATTAAATGATTATTACTGTATTTTATTTGTTTTCATATTTTTAAAATGTTTTTTCTTTTAAAATTTATTTTATTTTTATTTAATATTTTTAAAATTTACTTATACTTATTTTTGTTAATTAAAGAAATCTTTTTAGAATAAAAGAAAATGTCACAACATCCACTTTTCACCGGTAAGTAAACAATTCCGATCATATTTTTGACATGGTGAGCAAATAAATTACTTTCAAATTTAATATGTTACTATAATTAATTTTACTGTTTGAAGTGTTATATGATTGATTAACATCATTATTAATAAATGTCATTGTTTCAAATAAATTACTTGATTGTTTGAGTTTGAGGTGTTATTAATTAGATGTCGAACATGAAAATTGAATTTGCACACTTTTGCATGGTCTAAAATATTATTTCCCCGAGTTTATAACAAATTTGGCTTTGGGGTTAGTTGTTTTTGCAGCTCATGCGTTACATTGTTGGTGAGAATATGGTAGATAAACGATGCAAGAACAAGATGGGTTTTGCAGCTCATCAATTGATCCCTCAAGAAGCCGAAAACTTTGAGTTGTTATCAGCCTGGCTGAGTTTTGACAGCGAGACTCCAGAAGAGCTGAATATTGAAGAACAAGATCAAGATGGCCACTCTAGTCCCTCATATCACTCTAGTCCCTCACATCACTCTAGTCCCCTCAATCAACAATCTCCAGAACGAGTTAAATTCTGCGGAAGCTCTGAAGCGGAAGAGGTAATACGGCTGCTTACGCTAATCGGAATAAACACAACAGAGATAGCAGAGATAAAGAGAAATAAAGAAAGCGAAGTGGAGAAAGGTCGTGAGAGCTTGGAATATGAGATGCATATAGAGGCATTACAAAATGCAAGAAACACAATTGCTATAGTGGCTGTCCTGATTGCTTCAGTTGCTTATGCCGGTGGGATAAACCCTCCGGGTGGCGTCTACCAAGAGGGGCCATGGAAAGGCAAATCCACTGTGGGAAAAACAACAGCGTTTAAGGTCTTTGCAATATGCAACAACATCGCACTTTTCACGTCCTTGTGCATCGTTATTCTCTTAGTTAGCATTATACCTTACAAGAGGAAACCCTTGAAGAAATTACTGGTGGCCATGCACAGAATGATGTGGGTTTCTGTAGGATTCATGGCAGCGGCTTATATTGCGGCGTCTTGGGTGACCATACCACATTACCACGGAACACGATGGTTGTTTCCAGCCATTGTTGCGGTTGGTGGTGGAGCTTTAATGGTAATCTTTTCCTACCTCGTAGTTAAGACGATCGGTCATTGGTTTAGAAAGGTGAATCGTGTGGGAGATATACCTTCCTTTGCAAGAACCAGTTCAGATTTGGCCGCCTCAGGAAAATCAGGCTATTTCACGTATTGAGATCTTTTAGAGAAGTTGTTTATTTCTCAGCAGTCCAGTTTATCCACCTATGTTGTTTTTTTCTTCATAATAGACCTTTGATTCTCTCAGTTTTTTCTTTTTGTCAAACTATATGTTATTCAATAAAATTTGTTCGATTCGAAAAATAACAATGGCTGACTTATATAAAATAAAACATAATACATAGCCAAGCTAAGGAGTCGGTACAAACATTACGACCTAGAAATATGAACTATGCTAACATTTTAAAGTTTTTTTTTCTTTTTTGAACACTAAAGATTTTGAACTATGCTAAACATTTTAAAGTAATGATGCAAAATGCGAAAAGAAACTAATTCGGAGGAATGTCGACCATCAATCATATCCACTAAATCTAAACTCGGATTAAGGGAACATGCATCTCACTTAGACACAGTATTGTCGAAAGTACTCTTTCCATTTGAACGTAATTATTGGTTAAGTGCAAACCCTCTGTATGACTGTATCTAGTAAGTTCTAAACAGAACAAGTTAGTTGAGCATTTATCAATGGCAGAAAATGTTTGTCCGCTTTCTTCTCCATCTTTATCAGCCTTGCAGAAACTCCTCCTCTGTATCTAGTAATTTGCATTTCTATACGTTAAAGAAGATTTCGCATGATTTAGCTATTTGCGTGGATGAAATGAGAAACGGATCCATCAGCATGTGACTAGCCTCGAGTCCTCAGCCCTTTTGTTTTCAAAATGTAAAACGCTCTGTAAGCACATGGCTTATTATAAGTTAAATGCAAACTCTCTCTCTCTCTAGGAGTATCTTCTTGTAAGTTGTTCCAGCAATTTAGAGTCGTCAAGATTACTAGTAAACCAACTAGAGTTCTCCAGTTTGGTATAGTTTGATCCTTTTATGTCGGTTCAAACGAACAAAACTAATTTTCACCCCTACGTTAAAGATGATTTAGCTATTAGTGTGAATGAATAAGAGAGAGACTAGAGGACTAATCGGCATGTGACCAGCCTCGAGTCCTCTGCCCTTTTTGTTTTTAAAATGTAAAACGCTTTGTAAGCACATGGCTTATTGTCAAAGTCTTCGGTAAACAAAGTCAAGAAAAATGAAAATTTAACATTGCACTAAACACTCACAACTACGTAACCACTATTAAGTCATAAATAATGCATATATGAATACTGAAAAAGAAAGACGAAGCCAAAATTAAATGACAACTCTCATGGTCTACGCTAAGTCCAATATAAACAAAGATGTTGTAGCAACCACTTTGGATCTCCCCTCTAAGTGTAAGATTCTTTCTCTAGCTTTCTTGAGAAAAAATGCTGCCGATCTTCCATGCAATCCTTCAAAATGACCTTCCAGCTTTTCTGAGTTTAGTAGAAGAGAGAAACTCATTGCTGGAGGAGAGAAACGAGGAAGATCACCTCAACAACACGGTTTTGCACATGGCTGCGAAGCTTGGTCACGGAGAACTCGTCTCCAAGATCATTGATCGCCGACCTTCCTTAGTCTGTTCCCGCAATGCAGAGGGAAACACACCGTTGCATCTGACTGCTCTCCGTGGAGACGTGGACATAGTGATGCAGATGTTAGAGACTGGATTAGAAGCGTGTACCGCACGAAACAACAACAATGACACACCTCTCCACTTAGCTTGCCGCAGCATTTCCATGGAGGCTGCCAAACTCATTGCGGAAAAGACAAACTCAGTTGATCTCGGTGAACTCAACTTCGCCATATCAAGTGGATCCACTTGTAAGTTTCTAGTGTACATTCATATAATCAGAACAGTCTTTTTAGCATGTGCAAAATAGGACGGTAGAAGGTTTTGTTTATTTAAAACAAAATTGTTAAATCTTAAAAAATAGATGTACAAATTAGGGTTAAGTTTGTTTAATTATACTTCTAAATTTAGAGTATGTAATTTCAAAAGAAAATTAAAGTTAAACATACATATAGATTGAACTATTAACTTTTAAAAATATGGTTACTATTTTCTTAAACAAAGCCTAGAAATAATTTCAGACCATACTGCATTTAGTTTTGTATAAAGCCATTGTCATTAGCTCACTATTGTGTTGCGAATCTTGGGATCATTGTCAGGCGTTGTAAAGATTATACTTGAGAGATTCCCCGAGCTAGCTAGGGAGGAAGCTTGGCCTGTCCAAGGCTGCTCGCTATCGACCTTATTGCATCATGCGTGTGATAGAGGAGATCTTGAATTAGCAAGAATATTGCTAGGGCTTGACCAAAGACTAGATGAAGCACTAAACACCAACGGTTTATCACCTCTGCGCCTGGCTATCATCAGAGGCTCAGTTGGAATCCTGGAGGAGTTCCTGAACAAGGCTCCATCATCGTTCTTGTGTCACACGCAATCAAAAGAGACAGTCTTTCATCTGGCGGCACGAAACAAAAACATGGATGCCTTTGTTTTGATGGCAGAGCGTTTGGGCAGTGACGGCCAGTTTCTTTTGCAGCAAACAGATGAAAATGGCAACACTGTGTTACATACTGCTGCGTCCGTGGCTTGTGGTGCTCCGGTGAGTAGTTTTCTTTGTCCCTATCATTCCACATTAACTTTAAGCATGAATATAATAGCACAATTCAAGAAAAATGTAGATTCACCCCGTTTTTTAATAAATGATGTTTTAGAGATTTTTTTCTTTAAATTACATGACATTTTTAATTTTTCAACTTAAAATTTATTGATATATATATAACCTTTTATATTTTACATAGTATTATTTTTTACTGGTTGAATTATGGTTAATTAGTGTGCACAGTTCCAAAACTTCAAATAAAAAGAAACTGAGGGGAGGGAGTATATGGTTCAGTCTTGCTTCGGTGATTCTTGTTTCTGTATCTTTGTTTGGTTCTTTGTCATCTCACATATGCCTACTGAATACATTGCAGTTTATTCGTTACATAATTGGTAAGGAGATAGTAGATATCAGCAACAAGAACAAGATGGGTTTTGCAGCTTGTCACCTTCTCCCTCAGGATGCCCAAGACTTTGAGTTGATATCAAGCTGGCTGAAGTTTGACACCGAGACTTCAGACGAGCTGGATTCTGATGTAGTTGAAATAAACTTAGACCCCTCTAGCCCACGGAAACCATTACGTCCAGTCTTGAAATCTTCAGAGATCCGCAAAAACTCTCATGAGGACGAGGTACTCCAGTTGCTGAGGTTAATCGGAGTAAACACATCAGAGATGGCAGAGAGAAAAGTACGCAAGGAACGTGAAGTCGGAAAAGGTCGTGAGAGCTTGGAATATGACATGTACATAGAAGCGTTACAAAACGCAAGAAACACGATTACTATAGTGGCAGTCTTGATCGCTTCAGTTGCTTACGCCGGTGGGATAAACCCTCCAGGCGGCGTCTACCAAGACGGGCCGTGGAGAGGCAAATCCTTAGTGGGCAAAACGACAGCGTTTAAAGTCTTTGCGATATGCAACAACATCGCACTGTTCACGTCCTTGGGCATCGTGATTCTTCTGGTTAGCATCATACCTTACAAGAGGAAACCCTTGAAGAGGTTACTGGTGGCCACACACAGAATGATGTGGGTTTCTATAGGGTTCATGGCTACTGCTTATGTTGCAGCATCTTGGGTGACCATACCGCACTACCATGGAACACGATGGTTGTTTCCAGCTATTGTAGCCGTTGCTGGTGGAGCGTTGGCTGTACTGTTTTCTTATCTTGGTGTTGAGGCCATTGGTCATTGGTTTAAGAAGAAGGTTCGTATAGGAGTTATACCTTCCTTTGCAAGGACCAGTTCAGATTTGGCAGCTTCGGGAAAATCAGGCTATTTCGCTTTTTAAGAATGTTGGGTTGATCTTTTCTTTATTTCAGACATTTGTGATTCATGTTTTGTTCTTTAAATTAGTGAGTAACTTTCTCGTCTAAATATTCTCCTATTGTTCAGCTGATAAGTGCCGTCTAAGAGCCTGTTTATCCGTGGTTTTTTAGAGCATGGTTCTTAGGGAAATATAAGAAATAATTTATTATATTTTCCTAAGAATTCCGCCCTAAGAAACCACGGATAAACATGGTCTAATAATATAAGTATGTTATTGGAGCGGTCGAACCGAATCTAAATCTTAAAAAAAAATATTATGAAAATTTTAGAAATGAATACATAAATTTAGTTTAAAATTTCAAATTTTTAGGTATATTGACTTATAACGTATAATTTGAAAAAAAACTTCAAATATATAAGTAAAACTATTAATTGTTTTTTTATTATATAGATAATATTTTTAGAACATGGCTCTAATAAAATTCGAGAAGGCCTGAACATAACACAACAGATATTACAGAGTAACTCCTATCTGAAATATAGGGCTGGGCATTTTACCCGATACCCGAATCCGTATCCGAATCCGATCTGAAAAAATCCGAACCGAAATTCGAATCGAAGTAACAAAATACCCGAACAGATATTGAATTAGGAGAGATTGGATATCCGAACCCGAACGGATAATATCCGAACCGAATTGATATCCGAAGATAACCGACCATATGTATCCTTAGACTTATATTTCTAGTTTGTTTCTCTAATTTTATCCAAAATATTTATATTAATTATGCACATGGTTCAAATTACATAACATACATATAATTGCAAAAAAATGATTTTTACTCATTTCAAATGTTAAAATGCATTTCAAAAATTTTGTTTCATGCATTAGCAAAATTACATTCAATTTTTTTAAAAAATAATCAAATTAATATCTTTTATATTTAAAATATTATCTTCAATTTATTAATCATTCAATCTATTAAAAAAATCAGTTAAGTGAAAGTTATATTTTTAAATACAAAAAATTTGTAAAATGAAGAATTTAAATTTTTTTCCAAAATCTAAATATTCGAAAATCCGACCCGAAATAACCGAATCCAAACTAAAAATACCCGAACCCAATCCGAAGTGCAGAAATACCCGAACGGGTTCTAAATTCCTATACCAAAATATCCGAAAATCCGAAATACCCGATGCGGTATCCGAACGCCCACCAAACATATTCAGTTCGTTTTGGATTCTCCGGTTTGGTATGGTTTGATCCAATCGTATATCGATTCCGGTTCGTTTTGGTATTCTTTTATTTGATTCTCGGTTATATTATTCTGTTTCGGTTTAGGCTAACCGACTCAAGAGGGTTCCTTCTTCTTCTTCAACCTCCGAGAGAGAGATTAACGGGATCGTGATAATGGAGCCGCAGAACGAAAAACCGGAAGAAGGAGAGCGAACCGAAGAAGCGATGGAAGCGATGGGAGGGTCGGAGCTATTGGAAGAGAGTAAAGAGAAATCGGCAGAGATGAGCCGTAAAGAGAAGCGAAAAGCGATGAAGAAATTGAAGAGGAAGCAGGTGAGGAAGGAGATAGCATCGAAAGAGAGAGAGGAGGCAGAGGCCAAGCTAAACGATCCGGCGGAGCAGGAGAAACTGAAGGCGATCGAGGAAGAGGAGGAGCGGAAGAGAGAGAAGGAGCTGAAAGAGTTCGAGGAGAGTGAGAGAGCTTGGAGAGAGGCTATGGAGATTAAGAGGAAGAAAGAGGAGGAGGAAGAGAGGCGTTGGAAGGAGTTGGAAGAGTCGAGAAAGCTTGAGGTATAAGTCCTTTGTAGCTGTTGAATGAATCCATTTGAATTAGATTTGAATCCGTGACGTTTGATGAACATAACCTTCTTTTGGCAGGCTAGTAGGGATGATGAATGTGGTGAGGATGAGGATGGTGAATATGAATATATTGAAGAAGGGCCTCCAGAGATTATATTCAAGGGTAATGAGATCATTCTCAGGAAGAACAAAGTGAAAGTTCTAAAGAAAACAGTAGCGCAGGTGGATGTAAATGAGGTATTTGATTATTATCTAGGCGAGCTTACCATCGTAAGTATTTTGATTTTCGTCTAGAGTTCTAATGTGGAGTTTGTTTTGAAGATTGCTGACAGGCCTACATCAAATCCTCTACCTCCGGGAACCGAAGCTTTGTCAAAGTCTCAGAATGTTAGTTCTGCTCAACAGATTCTGGATAGTGTTGCACAAGAAGTACCGAACTTTGGAACTGAGCAGGTGATTGTTGTATCCCTCTTTATTTATCCTTCTTATGTTCCTTCTAGTAATTTACGCTTAGTTCTTTTTTTTTTCTTCTTCTCAATGTCTAGGATAAAGCTCATTGTCCTTTCCATTTAAAGACTGGAGCTTGTCGGTTTGGCCCGCGTTGCAGCAGAGTTCATTTCTACCCCGATAAATCCTGCACTATACTTATGAAGAACATGTATAATGGTCCTGGCATTGCTTGGGAACAGGATGAGGGGCTTGAGGTCTGTAACCGCTGTCATCTCCTGATGCTTGTATCCTGATAATAATTAGTTATTTTTCTAATATTTCTTGGCTTTTCATTTTCTGTGAAAATTGTCGAAGTCCCTCTGCCTCTCTTTTTTTTTTTTTTTGCTGTGTGCTTTGAATTTGCGGAATTCTGCTGTTTGTTTCTTTATTATTGTTACCATCTTCTTTAACTTCCATCAGACATTGATGGATGCCCTTCAGTGGAGGTGCCTGTTTAGAACCTGGACTGGGTTGGAGTTGCAGTTCACTTTGTATCCTACTTGACTGATAGACTAAGTACGCAGTTTTTGTCTTGTATTAGTGCCCTCTTTCAATACTATAGACAAACTTACTTTAACTTGATGTCTTTGTATATTTGTAGTTATTGATTTCTAAAGTATTATGCAGTCTCCCAATTGTTTGTCATTGTTTCATTTCTTGTGCTTCGAGTGTCCTCTGATTTCCTCGTGGGAGTGAGCAATATGTGATAAATGATTCATCCAATGCTCAATTCCTCATAAATGCTATTGGACCTGACATGCATATTATCTCGCATGGCTTTGTTGCTTTAAGTCACTTTTTGTAGTTTACTCTCTCCTTCTTTTTCGCCCGTCTTCCTTGCAGTATACAGATGAGGAAGCTGAAAAATGTTACGAAGAATTTTATGAAGATGTTCATACGGAGTTCCTGAAGTATGGAGAACTTATTAATTTCAAGGTCTGTCGTTTTTCTGAACATGCAAGCCACATTTGGCTATCCGTTGTGAAAACTAGTGGTTCCCTGCATCCCATATCATTCATTACATGAGCAACTAGAACATCCTGATCCCTTGTTTGAGAATAAAACATGTTGGTCGATATGTACTGTCTTTTGACCTTCCTCTCCTAGCCTTTCTTTTCTCAAGAGGAAATTTTGTATGTCCACTTCAGGTATGTCGAAATGGCTCATTCCACTTGAAGGGCAATGTATATGTACACTACAGATCAGTGGAGTCCGCTCTTCTTGCCTACCAGTCCATTAATGGTCGATATTTCGCTGGTAAACAGGTAAACTATTTTCCTTGGAAACGGTAACCAATTGTATGGCGTTTTGTCAGAGGTCTAATTTGTTCATATCATGTAGCGTTTTGTTCACTCTATCCTGAAACAAATGAAGTATTATAAATAAGCTTTGCACGTTCCTCATTTAGGTGAACTGCGAATTTGTCAACATCTCAAGATGGAAAGTCGCCATATGTGGGGAGTACATGAAGTCTAGGCTTAAAGTATGACTCTTCATCTATTCCATGCACTGATATTCCATCTTCTGGCTTTTTTATCTCTACTTCATGATTTCCATTACTTTTTACAGACTTGCTCTCGTGGATCTGCTTGCAACTTTATCCATTGTTTCCGAAACCCTGGCGGAGACTATGAATGGGCTGACTATGACAAACCACCTCCTAGATTCTGGATTCGCAAAATGACCGCTTTATTTGGTTATTCAGATGAATACTTGAAGCACATGGAGCGTGAATATTCAGGGTCCTTAAGTGATGTTAGATCAGATCAACCATCTGATTCACAGAGGTAGCTTAATATATATTGGAGATCCTTGCATTTTAAGTATCTTGATCTTTGAATAACATTGTCAGCGTTATTTCCTGCTTAATATGGTTAAGGACCGTTATATTCATGTTGTATTGATTGTTTCCATGTCAGGCAACCTTCAAGAAGATCTAGATCGAGGGAACATGATCATGTGAGGCCTTCTTATAGGAGCCGTACGAATCACAGTGACACACGGGAGAGTAGACACAAACTTAGTAGGCATGCAGAGAACCGTCATGGTGGAGATGGAAGTCCTGGCAGTACTAGAGACGGTAGTGTAGAGAGAGAGATTTATAAAGAGCCACGGCATGCTAAAGAGACATCGCGTCACGAAAGCAAATGGTCTGAACACTCTCCTGGACATCGGGTGACGAGGAAAAGAATCCGTGGGAGGTATTCAGATGATGATGATTCAGGTGATGACGATGGCAAGGGAGAGACTAGTCACAAACGGAAAAGCTCAAGGCCTTATGGCAGAAGAGGCTCAGAGTCAGAAGTTCAAGAAGGGCTGGACGATGATCAAGAGGACGCTAGAACCCATCGGTCTAGTTCTGACAGGAGGTCAAGAAAAGAAGATCGTAGGGAAGGTTCATCAGCTGATCAGAAGGAGAGTCATGCACATGATACGGTTGGTGATAAGTCGCAGAGGGAAAGAAGCCGCTCAAGATATTCGCACGAGGGAGACTCGAGTGAAAGTAGACGACATCGTCCGCATAAAAGATGTGACAATGACAGGAAAAGAAGTGTGGAGACTAGTCCACGAGATAAAGATAGGGACAAGAGCAAGCAGAGACATAGATACAACAAGACCGGAGATCCTGATTCTGATGGACGCAGGAAAGGAAAACAAGGGCGAGAATCGCGAGAAGTCAACAGAAATGGAAAGAGAGAGAATGTAAGTGGCTCATCAAGTGATGATGAGAGTTCAGATACACACAAAGAGAGATCTGGTAGTAGTAGTAGCCATAGGAAACGAAGAAGGTCACACGAGCAGACTCCAAAGGAACCAGAGGAGATGATTGAGCGTTGGAGACCAATGTGATCATCGTCTATCATCATCTCTTCATTTATCTCCTTTTGTAAACTTTAGTTTCATCACATGTTTGAGTTTTTTTTTTTTAGCGAAAGTTAAATTAAAGTTTGATGTTAAAAATAAATAATTAAAAAGGTAAACAAATGATTTTGAGTGACGTCACAAAAAAAAAAGGAAAACGAAAGAAACCTCTGAAAATATCTACACATTTCTCACCGTCGAAGGATAAGTTTGAACGGTATCTTAGCTGAACGACGATGACGATAGCGACGCCTTTCAGCGGGGCGGCGAATTCGGCGAAAATCGTGCTGATAACGGGAGTGAGCAAAGGTCTGGGAAGAGCCTTATCTCTCGAGCTGGCGAAGAGAGGCCACACCGTGATTGGATGCGCCCGCACTCAGGAGAAGCTCACCGCTCTTCAATCGGAGCTCTCCTCCCCGGAGAATCATCTCCTCCTCACCGCCGATGTGGTAATTAATCGCCGCTCCTTACGTAGTCTCGTACTCGAATACTTCCGTGTGATATTTTGGTGTCGAATTGGATGGCGATTACGGGAAATGGAAGAGATTTGTTTCTGGATAATGATTGAGATTTGTTCATGATTTGCTGATATGTGAATGTTGTATCCACAAAGATTGTGTTCATACGATAAACACTTGGAATTAAATTAAGTGAACCGATTGATTCACATTTTTAGTCAGCTACGGTTTGATTTTGATGAACTGATTTGACATGAACCTTTTAGTAATGATTGATGGTCTTATGTGTATGTTTGCAGAAATCAGATATCAGCGTTAAAGAGATGGCACACACAATTATGGAGAAGAAAGGTGTCCCAGATATCATAGGTAATATGTTTTGAATCTTTGTGTCTTCAGTTTCCAACTTTTCCCTGAATGCAACTGTTTTAAAGTTGATGTAAGGGTGTTTTTTTTTTAAATTGGTAGCTATCATTTGTTTTAGAGAGATCATTAGATTGTTCCTAATGTGTTTGATAGTAATCCTTAGGTTAGTTTTTTTGTTAGGTACGTTAATCAGCTTGCCTAAAAAGAAAATGATAAAGTTATGGTCACCTTATCGTGAAAGCTATGGTCAGATGACGTCTGCTCTTGAGTTCGTCTTATGGCCCTTTCTTACTTTCCTATGGATATTACCCTCATGGTCTGAAATTTTTGGTTTTCCCTTGAGTTCCTGAGTATTATGAAAGCAGTGCGTTAACTCATGTATCGTTGTATCCTTTTGTTGACGTTCAAGAAGTCATTCTTTTTTTCTTCTCCTGCACGTTCTATAATTATTGGGCATATGTTTTGGCATCATTTTTCACTGTGATTTTTCTGTAGTTTTTTGATGTTAGTAAAATGCACGTTTCAGTTAACAATGCCGGTACTATCAATAAGAACAGCAAGATTTGGGAAGTCTCTGCAGAAGATTTCGACAGTGTTATGGATACAAACGTTAAAGGAGTGGTAAATGTACTGCGCCATTTCATCCCTTTGATGCTCCCACGGAAGCAAGGGATTATTGTTAACATGTCTTCCGGATGGGGAAGATCTGGTGCTGCCCTGGTGAGTTTCATTCATCATTATAGATAACTTTATTCTGATAGACTCTTCCTGTTCTCTGCATTTCTGCACCTATATGATTTTGGCGTATCATCAAAACCTGATCCCGGTGAGGTTAACTTTTGAAAGAAAAACTGAATCTGCAGGTTGCACCTTACTGTGCATCCAAATGGGCAATCGAGGGTTTAAGCCGATCAGTGGCAAAAGAGGTTGCTGAAGGAATGGCAGTGGTTGCATTAAATCCAGGAGTGATCAACACAGAATTGCTCACTTCCTGCTTTGGCAACACAGCTTCCTTGTATCAAGCTCCTGATGCTTGGTAAGCAACCCCCAACCTCCTCACGACTTTGACATATTTTTTTAAAGTGTATTCACTTTCCCTTTTCAGTAAATAAGAAAATTAACGTTTCATTATAAGCTAAAAACAGTTCTCTTAATTCCGAGTCATAATCATGCGCTGTATGGTCTCTCCTAAACCTTTGATGTGGGATGGAAATGTAACAGGGCTGTGAAGGCTGCAACGATGATTCTGAACCTTACAGCGGGTGATAATGGCGGATCTCTTACTGTCTAACTACTAAATTAAACTTTTCTTTTCAACTTGAGTGATATGGTAAGGAGCTTCTTCAGTAGAAACCTTTGATTCATTTTTTTTTTGTAACCAGAAATTTAGCATAGTTACTAGGTTCTTAAGTCAACTAAACTACATTTTTTGTAACGTTTTCACTGAAGTTAGTTTGTCTTTTAGATAAATAAAGAAAGTTTGGAGGATGTAGTCAGAGCGTAGGATCCATTTAATGATCAACAAAACTGAAATATGCTAGACCTAGGGCTGGGCATTTTATCCGATATTTGAATTCGATCCAAAATATCCGAACTGAAATCTGAATCGAAGTATCAAAATATCCGAATGAGTATTGAATTAAAAGAGATTGGATATCCGAACTTGAACGGATAATACCTTTAATCCTATATTCTTTGTTTTACTTTTCTAATTTTGTTCAAAATATTTATATTGATTATGCATATGGTTCAAAATTAGATAATATACATTGTAAAAAAAGTGAATTTTTATTCACTTAAAATGTTTAAAATGCTTGTCAAAATTTTTGTTTCATGCATTACCAAAAATTACATTCAAAATTTAAAAATAATAATCAAATTAGTGTTTTTTATTTTTAAAATATTATCTTCAAATCTATTAATCATTCAGTCTATTAAAAATAAAAAATCAATTAAGTGAAAGTTATTTTTTAAAAACAAAAAATTTGAGAAATAAAGAATTTATTTAAAAAAAAAAAATTTAAATATCCGAAAATCCGATTCGAAATAACCGAACTCGAATTAAAAATATTCGAACTCAACCCGAAGTATAAAAATATCCGAACGGGTTCTATATTCCTATACCGAAGTACCCGAAAATTTGAAATACCCGACCCAAATTCAAACGGGTATCCAAACACCCATCCCTACTTAACTCCCAAATTGATTACATCTAACCGAACCAAACCCGAAATGCCGACCCTGCACCTAGCTTAGTCTGTTGATTCGAGTTGTTATAGAAAAGTTTTAGTCAGTCTTAGCATTAACTTTTTTTAGTTGTAAGATTTTTTATTTTATTTTAGTAAAATACCGACTACCAATCTTGTTAGTCAACACACAATACGTTTTTCTAAATAAACATGCGCGTCATTAATGATTGCGTGTAGGCCTGGGAACAAAAACCGGAACCGAAGAATCGAATCGAAACCGAACTGAAATACCCAAATCGAAACCGAACCGAAGACCCTCAAATATCCGAACGGTTTCTATATTTCTATATCCGAAATAACCGAACCGAACCAGAACCGGACCGAGAACCGAACGGGTATCCGAATATGTAAAAGTACTATTAATTATTATACATATGACATAGCTAAATATATATTTATAACGTAAAAATTTATTAATAGAATCCAAAAATATATGAAGATAACTAAATTATAATGAAATATCCGAACTACCCAAACTATTCAAAAGTATATGGATAATTTATCCAAAATATCCAAAGTAATCCAAAATATCCAAAGTAATCCAAATATCCAATTTTTTTATCTAAATCATCCTAATTATTTGATATTTATCCTAAATAACCGATATTTTACCTGAACTATCCGAACCGGAACCGGAACCAAATGAGAACCGAATTTTTTCCAGGAATTTTCCGGTTCCTAGATTTACTATCCGAACCGAACCGAACCCGAAACTATCCGAACCGAACCGAAAATATGCCAAATAGTAAATGGATCCTCTAACCCCCTACTCGAACTACCCGAAATCTGAAATACCCGACTCGAACCGAACCGATACCCGAAATGCCCAGGCCTAATTGCATGTCTGTTGAAGCTATTTGTGAGAAGCCTACTTCAACATCGTGTCATAGTCGTGCATTTCACTATTTATTGCTAAATGATGCATTTCACTATTTAAAGAATGTTACGATAATTTAACCCAAAAAAACATTTTACAACGAGTGTTGCTATTTTTGAAGACAGAATTCTATCGGGAAAAGAATTTGTGAGTTGTGAATTTCATTAAATGCATATTTGTGAGAAGCCTACTTCAACCTCGGTTCTATATCAGTTTTTTTTTTTTTGAAACCGTAATTGATTTGAGAATCCTAATTAAATGACACAGGTGTCAATTTTGCCAACAAAATAATTTCTTTGACTTGCTAATATAGAAACATAATTAATATTAAAAAACTTTCAAAGACCAAAAGTTAGTATATAATATACTTCTCTCTAGTATCCAGCAAACTAAGATATTTTATCAATAAGTTTCACTCGAAAAATACTATGGGTTCTACAAAACCTTTGATGACTTGCTTACTCGCAATAATATTAGCAACTTCCTTGTCTAATCCAGACGTTTTGGTCTCAGGTATGTTTTAAAAAATAATAAAACAATAGCTAACCATGTAGAAATTGTGGTGCCATCCGTTAGCGTCTATATAGATACAGTCCTGTATGGACATGGATTCCAATATTACATCGTGTGGACATGTTGTACTGTTTTTAGCGATATGTTATATAACGATATATTAACAAATGTGTTATATACTTATATTCAGTATAATTAATTATTATTTATGTCGGTTTGTGTAGGTGTAGAGATCCAAAAGTTCTCATATGACCACTGCATAACTTTGTGTACGGATACATACGCATGGTATGAATGTCAACATGACTGTTCCATTTTCGGCTACAAAGGTCTTGGGGAATGTGCTTCTCCTTCTCCTAAAGAGCCTAAGCGATGTTGTTGTCAACCTTGATAGTTGATACATATCATTCTCTCTTAAGCTGTCAGACTTATTTTGTGTTTCGTATTTATTAATAATAAATACAATAAAATAAAGCAAAAACATCGCTTTTTAAATAAACATTGACATTTTTTAAAAAATGGATTCGCTTAAAATTAGTTTCTCATAACTCCGAATCATAATCCTCCGATGTATGGTCTCTCATACGTTTCCTTTTTAACGGATTGATTGCCTGGAACCCTACCCTAAGCCTTTGACGTGGGATGGAAAATGTAACAGGGCCGCGAAGGCTGCAACATGATTCTGAACCTTACAGCGGGTGATAAATTGATAATGGCCGATCTCTTACGGTCTAACAACTAAATTACACTTTGCTTTTTGACTTCAGTGATATGGATAAGGAGCTTCTTCAACAGAGCCTTTTGATTTCAGGCTTTGATAGTTTGATTCATTTTTTTGTAACCAGAAATTTTAGCATAGTTACTACGTTCTTAAGTTCAACTAGACTACATTTTTTAAACGTTTTCACTGAAGTCAGTTTTAGATAAAAAGTTAGGAGGATGTAGTAAGAGTATAGGACCAATTGATGATTAAAAAAAAACCGAAATAACTTAAACCAAGCTAAAACTAAACCGATTTACATCTAACCGAACAAAACCTGAAATGCCAACCCTTCACCTTTAGTCTGTTGATTCGAGTTGTAACAGGGCTGTGAAGGCTGCAACGATGATTCTGAACCTTACAGCTGGTGATAATGGCGGATCTCTTACTGTCTAACAACTAAATTCGATTTTTCTTTTTGACTTCAGTGATATGGATAAGGAGTTTCTTCGGTAGAGCCCTTTGATTTGAGGCTTTGATTCATTTTTTTGTAACCAGAAATTTTAGCATAGTTACTAGTTACTACGTTCTTAAGTTCAACTAAAGTGCATTTTTGTAACGTTTTCGCTGAAGTCAGTTTTAGATAAATAAAAAGTTAGGAGGATGTAGTAAGAGCATAGGACCAATTGATGATCAACCAAACCGAAATAACTTAAACAAAAGCTAAAATCAAACCGATCTACATCTGACCGATCCAAACCAGAAATGCCGACCCTTCACATTCGTCCGTTGATTCTTGTTATAGAAAAAGTTTTACAGTCTTTAACATTAAAGTGTTGTTCAAAAAAATAAGACAAGTCTTTAACATTGAAGTGTTTTTTTCTGGAATCATTAAAGTGTTGTTATAAGTGGTATTGTTTACCGGCATATCGTTCCGAAATGGTGTTTTACCTTTGTCGGCTATGTGTACTTTTAAACTTCAGTCAAATAACCGACAATCTTAATACTCTGAGTCAAACTTGATACTGAAATTATTTACTTAAATCAAATACTGTTTACGGTATTAATTGGTCAAAATTATATTATAGACACTTCTTGAAGTAAATATCTGTATTGTTTAGCTATAGTAAAAAGTTAATTTAACTTATTTTGAAATTGCTTCCTTTCGATAAAAAGTTTTAATTGTAGTTTTGCATTTAGCCAAAGTTTTACTCTGTCATACAAAAGCAAAAACAAGATTGCCACTCCTTCACTGGTTGATGATGTGCCACAATGGATTATGATTTCACAAAATACAGTTTTTGTAAGAAGAATTTTAAAGACTTTTGTTTAATATCAATTTAAATTCAAATAAACTATACCATATTACCAAATATAATTACAGAACTTTTCAATAGTGAATTATGCATTTGATGAAATTCACAAATGTCAGATTTTTTTTTATAAAAAACCTGTCACTTTAATTGATAATCCCAATTAAATGACACCTACAAGTATTCAAACAGGTGTCCAATTTGCCAACAAAATAAGTTCTTTGACTCGCTAATACTCCCTCTGTTCTACTTTAAGTGGTGTTTTAGGGTTTTTTTTGTCTCATTTTAAATGATGTTCTCTTTAACCTAGAGAAAATTAAATATCAATTTAAATTTCTGACCATTTACAAAATACTGTATCTTTTTTTAATTGGTTGAACTAATTTTATTAAATGATATTTTTATACAATCAAGATAAATTACATAGAATTTTGTATTTTCTTAATCTTTGTGAAAAAATCTTAAAACTCACATAAAATGGGACAGAGGGAGTATAGAAATATAATTAATACTCCCTCCGTTTCAAATTACTTGTCGTTGTAGAGTAGAATTTTTGTTTCAAAATAAGTGTCGTTTTCGGTTTTCAATGCAAAATTTATCGATAATATTCTCTATTCTATTTTTCTATTGGTTGAAATATGGTTAGGCGTATTGGTGATGATGTTTTTATTTTGAAAATATGTAAAATTAAATATATTTTTTTAATCTGCGTAAATAATCCTAGAACGACAACTAATATGAAATGGAGGGAGTACTAATTAGGACATTTGTGAATTTCTTGAAATAAGTTACAGTTTTTTATATATAAATATGCTTCTTCTCTTTAATATCTCATGGGGGATATGAGTTAAAAGGGGCGAGACTTATGTTACGTCCATCTCTAAGAAGAGGTCACATGGCTCTAAATCAAAATCTGACACATACAAGGCCCAAAATTCTAAATTTCTTAACAATAAGGTCCACAATGTAATTGTTTAGTGTCAGAAATAATAGGAGAAAGTTCACACAAAAAGAACATGTGACTTAGGGATTAGTATGTGAACTTTAAAATATTGTTAGACCATTAAAACATGCTTCATACTATGAAACTAGTTTGTGAGGTTGTTAAGCTTGAAGTTCGACACAAAAACTTTTGTCAGATTACAGTCCATCTCTTATATTAATTTCTGGTAAATGTCAAAATCAAGATTTTGTAGAACATAAAATCAGAATTTCTAAATTGAAAATGAGAAGAAAGGGAAAAGACCTCAACTTTCTGGTGTTTTAGAAGAGGATGCCGAAATGCGGGCTGATCATATCTCTTGATGCAATCAATAACTTCCCCGTCTGGGCTCTTTAATTTCATGAAAAGAAAGGATAAACCTCAGTGTATTAAATTAAATGTGGATAACATCAAAACATGCATGTTATAAAGTGCATGTTATAAGATGAACCAAATTTAATAATCAGACTTAGATAAGAGTCATAAAGTTTACGTTGATTGTTAGCTGGTATTTTAGAAATAGGTGGTAGGCTTCCACGTTAGCTCTTTAATTCATGCATGCATCTTATTTGTATAATAATAGGCTTAGATTAGTTCAACAATACTAATATAATATATATATATATATATATATATATATATATATATATATATGATACTGGGTTTCTCATTAGTTATAAATAGTATAATTTTCGTTTTTTATTAACAAAAAAAATATCAATAGAATGATAAAACTATACAGTACTAAACACAAATGTATGAATAATATTAGTAACTACCAGGACCGTAACACCATATCTGATTATATGTATCTGTTTATAATATATGCACATAATGAAATAATTGTTGGAGTAAAAATTAAGTTATTTTTTAGTTTGGAGAATATTAACATAAAAATAAGGAAAATAAAAATAATTATAAAGCATGTTTTTAGCAATAACAAAGGAAAAATAAAGAAAACATATTTACGAAAATGTGATTAAACTTAGAATAAAGTGTGTTACAAAAAACTGAAAGAACAAAAAATAGTTCATAAGCTTGAACTTGAGTTATAGGAGTACTATTAAGCCTCTTAAGCTGAATTGCTGAAATATAATTTTGATATATATTTACATTTTCATAAAAACTATGTTAATTAGTCTGTGGAATCATTTCTTATAGTTTTGTGAAATATCATATGACTCCTGAGCTTGTTATTAAATGTAAATCTAAACAATAATTCTACATAAATATCATGGTGTAATAATCTCACCAAAACCTAAATTATAACGAAAATAGGATCATGACATCATTTCCTATAGTGTTTTTGTCCAATCGTTTTTTTGAAATAGCATATGAACAATAAATAATCTTGTCATTAAATGTAAATGTAAACAATAAGTCTACACAAATGTCATGGTGTAATAATCACACAATATAAGTAATTCAAAATGTAAATTAGCTTAACAACATCACTTCTTATATTTTTGTCACTAGTTTTGTGGAATTGTATATGACTAATAATCTTGTCATTCAATGTAATCTAAAACATTCAATGTAAATATAAATAATAACTCTACATAAATTTCCTGGTGTAAAATCACATAAAACGTAACTTAAAAATGTAAATAGTATAATATTATTACATCATATCTTATATTTTTGTCACTAGATTTGTGAAATTGGATATAACCAATAACCTTGTGATTAATTGTAAACAATAATTCTACATGAATGTCAATATGTCATGGTGTAATAATCACACGAAACCGTAATTAAAATTTTAAAATAGCATAATAACATCATTTCTTATATTTTTGTCATTATTTTTATGAAATGGCATATGACTACTAGTGTTTATTCACCTTAGTTGCCATCACAGTTGATAAACTGAACACTGGGTATATGTTTGACTTTGCAGTAATCTTCTCCACTTGGTACCAATCTCTCCCACCACTCCCTCTTCATTCTCTCTATCTTTAGTTCCTTTAAGGACGTTATATACATGAGCCCATCAGGAAGTGCTTTCAACTTTTTGCAATTATCTATACTCAAAGTACGAAGACATGGCATTGACCCTTCTTCTACACTCCACTCTTCCATCTCTTTCTGATAAGACATCTTCAGAGCACGTAGCTGAGGAAACCCACCTCTTGAACACACCATTCTCTTCCCCACGAGAGCACCAGATGAAAAATAAACGGACTTCAAATAAAGCAACTTTTCAAGAATCGGTATTGGATCCTCCTCCATGCGGCAACCTATAAGCCATATGTGTGCAAGGTGTGGAGGGAACCGATGCTGATCAAGAAACCTTGGCATATGCATGGACAATGTTAAATCCTTTAGATGTATAAAATCAAGAACGATGTCACCACCTCCATGATCAGCCGCACGGGTTTTTCGGCGATCATGTACACTAAGCGTCTCGAGGTTTCTCAGTTCATGAAGAGATGAGGACAGGGTCTGGAAAGTACAACCGCCAGTGAAGTTCACACTGAGAGCTCTGAGTTTTGTCATATGGAGGAGGTCTGTCACACGACTGTGTTTGGTTGAGAAGTTAGTCAAGGACTGTAGGTTCACTAGACCACCTAGTTCCAACTTTGTTTTGTCATGCATCGAACGTGGTAAGAGAAGGTACCTCAGTTCTTGCATCTCTTTCAAAACGTTTGGTACATGGACAAGGTGCAACAGATCAGCAACGCTTAGGTTCAGACATAGCAGAAGCTTTAGATTCCGCAGAGAAGATGGGAGGTGAGATACACCAGCCTCGTGTAAGCTCAAAAATCTCAAGTGGATGAGCTCTCCGATGCTGTGAGGCAACTTCCCTCCTTTAAATTGCACGTAAGAAAGATCTAACACCCTGAGCAATGGTAAAGTTCGGAAACATGGAACCTTCCAACAATTATCTTCAGCTCCAAAAATTAAAAGAGACCTGGCTTTGTTGTTGTTTTTATGTCCCAGCATGTCAAGTGAATCTACACTATGTATAACCAATCTGCGCGATCTACAAGGAGACTCAGCATTGATGGTGAAGGTGGAACTGGGCAATTTAACTAACTGAAGAAAGTTCTGTTCTTTGCCTTTAGATAAACATACTTCCCTCATCATGTCATGCATTTGACAACGTTCCATTCTCGAACTCAAATAGCTCTCTTCAACAATAACCATATTTCTTCTCCTTAACTCATCAAGGTAGCCTTCTCCACTATCTTGAATGGTTGATGATCCATCGTATATTCCTTCTGCAAACCAGTAATTGAACAATGTCTTCACTTCTATCTTGTCGTCTTCTGGGAAATGGGCCAGGTAAAGGAAGCAATGCTTTAACTTCGTAGGCAAATCTTCATAGCTCAGAGACAATACTCTGTACACTGAACTGGGATTGTTGTCATCTAAACCAGATTTTTCCAACGATCTGAGCTCTGATATTGTCATGCACTCTTTTCCACTCAGCAAGTGTATGTTTCTTAGCTAACAACCCTCCTAGCACTTTAAAGGATTCGATTATATCCTCAGCATCATAGACAATGTCCTCGACTCAGGAGCTCCCATAGCTTCTCAACTCCAAACGACACAACTGCCTCAGCCATATTACCTGTAATAAGACTTGAGTAAACGATTCAGGTCCGCTGTTTATGCGTAACAAAGGGAACAGATTCAAATTTGTGGAACAAGATCTCCTAATGACTCAAAGAAAGCAACCAGAAATAACACATAACTGCACGAGAAATAACAAGATTTACTTTGTCTGAATCAGATCTTTGCCACCGGTTACGACCTTGCTGATATAGCTCCGTTTTGTGTATATCTGACAAAATCTCTCTCTAAGAGTCAAAGTCAACTTTATCCAGCTACAAATCCTTGGCTGAGGGTTCTCCACGATAATCATAACAGTATTCCTTATGCTTGCCACCTGTAATTCTTCATGGATCAAATAAAAGATACTTTATAGCAAATCTCCCGAACCTATATAACTTTCTCATGCAGAACCTTAGCTTTTTTTGTTTTTGGACAAGCAGAACCATAGCTCTCTTGAGAAAAACAACAGATCAAGTTTGTCTGTGAGACATTTTGTCGAAACTCAACTGCGTCATGGACCATTGCATTTTCCAAGTTTATCTTTTCCATGTGTAATTTGGAACCAATCTTAGTGTTACCAACACAGCCGGTTAGTCCGAGGAACAAAGGCACGAGTTCAGAGTGAATATCCATGACTCAAATCGCTCAAAAGCTTCCCTAGTTTCAATTTGATAAATTAAAGTTTATGAAATCCTTTTCAATATTAGTCGCACATCGGTGCGGTTACTTGGTTATGGGAAGACGCGCCTAGGAAGGCTTCGGCTGCAAGCAACTTAAGGTTTTGGCACTAACGGCTTCGAAATAATCCTGGTCTTGTCTACATCAGACCAGAGAGTCTCGGTTGGGTCTTCTCTTTTTTCAGAAGTTGGTTTCTGAAGAAGTAATCGATATAGAGAACTGAAGAAAAAGATGGAGACGGAACCGTGTTCCATCTGTTTTGAAGATCTCTCGGTTGGTGTTCCAAAGCGTATGCAATGTTCGCATGTTTTTCACAATAACTATTTCTTGGAGTGATTAAAAGTACTTGCAGAGGGATCATAAAAATGATGAATATGAAATTCTAGAAATCTCAAATACAAAATTCATTATGTTCACTACTGTATAAGAAGCTCAAAAAAATGATGTCAAGAACGAAAGACATCGGCGCATGAGACAAACTCTCTAGCTGTGTGATAATGTCTATCTACAAAGAAGACGGTACGAATCAGTCTCCGGGTTTTTTCTTTTCTTTCAGGTCCTAATACCTGTAAGATGAACCACTCTGTGGTGGTGCTGGTGGCAGCCGATTTGGGGTGCTTCGGCGGTTGCTACCAGAGCTTGACGATGGTGCATCTCCGTTCTGAGCAGGATCGCTGTAGCGGCGGCTGTGCCCACCTGATCCGTACCTTGACAATGAATCCGACGCTCCATTGGCAGCGGAGTTGAATGCATTCATCCAGTCATCCCCTGAAGAACCTCCACTCGTTCTTGGGCTACTTTCTGTCGGTCAATGAATATTGAAGTAAGAACAATTGGTAGATACAAGTATCCAGAACAGTATCAAACCAGGCATCTCTATTTCATTAAAAAAAAAAAAGAATGCTAAAGAAAAAGGCGGATGAATGTACCAGTTGCACCGTTGTCAGACCAACTTGAAGCAGCAGCAGCTCGGTTGTCATGAATGCTAAGCTGCCTCGAGAGCCTAGAAAGAAGAGAAGATTGTTTCTGGTACCGCTCTCTTTTTCTTTTGACGTTTTGATCCTCTTGAATCAGTGACTCAATCCTCTCATTGCCTATTGCACTAGAGATCAAAAAAACAAGAGAAGGCAGATAAGCACACCGCAACTGAATTGAAATTCTTCACAAGGAGGGGGAAACGATAACGAACCTGATGGAACTGTATAGTTGATTCAGCATGTCTTCTTTTGATTTCTCCACTTGACAGAGAACAACAGCCTGATGAATTGACGTTGCTTAGTATCACGACCGAGGAATGTTTGTAAAAGATTAAGGGATTTGGTGTTATAAGTTAAGCATTGCCCCACCTTTGGAACATTGGCTGCAAGACTGTTAAGGACAGCTTCAACGTAACCCCGTACTTCTTGGGACATCCACCGGAGTTCCTCTTCTGGATCGACGGGTTTCCTAGCCATCTTATCCTGAAATACAAACAACATTACACCAAAGGAATCAGTATTAGGGATATCAAGCATAAACGCCTACCAAGGCGAAATCGTAACTTCTGTCAAGTGTAAAAATGTTAACCCTTATATAGCAAAAAGTTCCAACAAAAAACATTTCGGCAACCATTTCCATGTTCACTAAGACATAATAAACTTCTTTTCACTCTTCCAACAATCTTGTCTTAACTCTTCAGCGTAAAATTTTCAAAGTTCTTCCACTCAGCGTAGAAACTTTTGTAACACAGACTTGGAAGTTCTGTCATAGTGATAACAGGTATCGCACAAGACCAGTGAACATGACTAGCGTAGATTTTTAGGAAGGAAAATAAGAAAGATCAAGCATACAAGTTGGCCATGATGACTTACAAGTGAACCATCTGAAAAACTTTGTCTCATGGAAACATTGCCTACTTGGCCTCCTCGAGCCTGGATGACCTTTTGCAACTTATTAATCCATTCATTCTTATCGACTACACTCTCAGCTTTAAGCACAAGGGCATTGTGAGCTGCAACTTAATCGTTTTGAGGAAAAGTTCATAAGTGCGCACATTGGATTACGAATTTTAAATTTTGATAATGATTGTTTAAGGTACCTTTTAATACAGTCTTATAGGGAACCTTGCAGGTTAACTTAAATACAAGGCCGGGTCCTTTTGAATCAGGTCCGTTTGCCTTCTTGTCCTTCGAACTCTTTGACTTTTCTATTTCTTCCTCGGGAATTTCTTCAATAGTGCATTCCTGAGTGGATTAACAAAGTTTATGAGAAAGTAATATTAGAAAACATAGAAGGAAAACATTTATTTCTAGTGTCTCACCGATAATAACAGTAAAATACAAAATTTGAAGTATGAGTAACAATGTGAATAAATAACAAGGTGATTATGAAGACATATTATTAGTCTTCTCTTCTTAAAGAAATCATGGGAAGAGAATGATACCTCCAAAGTGATAGTGCCCCGGAAGTTTTTTTCCTCTAGCTTTTTGGTATAGCCCAGCTAAAAAATGGTTAAGCAAGTAAGTGATTACAGTGCTTCCTCTTCAGCAGATATTTGGATCAACATTAGAGCGATATACATTCTAAACACTAACCTTTCCAGTTTTCTCATTCAGAACAAACCATCGCCTACTCCATCCATTTGTTTTTGCACTTTTCTTCATCAAGTACCCTACACGAAAGAGTAATTATTTGTTATCGACTATGGAAGTTGGTTCTATCGAGGCTTAAGTGATAAAGACGAAAAAGACACAAAAAGCATGCACTTGGACTACAGAGTAGCTTTGCAGCATCTAAATCATGTATGGAAAACCGGGTAGGATGAGGAGTTTGAGATAGTATACGTATATTAGGATACCAACCTGCTGTTATCTCTCCCTCAGGTCCAGCAGTTTTCAGACCAGAGACCTCCGACGTCTCTTTTTCTTGCGGACTAGGTTTGTCTTTCATTGATTTCATGCTACCACCAGCTTTGGGCCCATCTGGCTGAGGACTAGAAGCCTGATAAACATGCAGGTATGAGAATTTCTAATTAGGTACTTTCATGTAAGTTAATTCAAAACCATAAACAGCACTTTCCGCTACGTGGATCCAAATTATTTGGGAATGAAAACGCACCCTGCTTAAAAGGGACTGCTCAGCATCTTGTCCCTTTTTCGAAGATCGGCCTTTAAGCTCGTCCTCGCGACGTTGTCTTTCCATTCTGATGAAATCAATGCAGTGCATCATCAGAAAGATAGAAACGATTTAACAAGCATGTAAAATTGTAAAGTCCACAAATTCTGGATTTGCTCAACAAATGTGCAGCTACAGAAATATGACTAATTGGGTACAAAAGTCCAGCCATAGAGATTATAAAGAAGCATACTTAAATGACTTGAAACACTCTTGCCAGCCAGGCTAACAAATATATAGAATCTCCCATCATAAAGCATGCTAATTTTACCGTTAAGAAATTAGCTCACAGGAAAGAATAGCAAAACCATAAAAGATGGTTGACAAAGAAGCATAAGAAGTTAATCGAATATATCAATGCCATAGTTTTCCCAAGTAAATACGCCTACAGAGGGATAGAAAATTTTCAAGTAGTGAAAGCATCAAAGCCCTAAATTCTCTATTCACAAGCAAACAAGCAAACAAAAAAAAAAACTAAAGAAATTATGGAACTCAACAATGTCCGATCCATAATGTTTAAAAGAGCAAATACAATGAGGGATCAATAAGTCTGAGTACACAGCCATTAAGAATACAAAATAAAGTTGAACTGAAAGGTAAGACAGTATACCTCCTTTGCACAAGACGGATAAAATGTTGAGGTGGTACAAAAGCGCGTTCCATATCAACTAGTGCAACCACCATTTTCTTGGCTTCATTCTTGAAACCATCAAGTGCTGCACTTGCTATAGCTACAACCTGGTTGATCATTAGTTAGGAAGGAACAGCTACTATCGAAAATGATAAAATGCCAGCAAACATTATTACCTCTCGCTTAAATGGAGGATATCTACCGAGTCCAGGTGTAGCATTTGCAGAGGCTGAAACTATGTCCACAAGAACTCGGTGGACCTATCCAAAAGTTAAGGCCATGTAAGCTCAACAGAGAAATAAGACAAAACTTAGAGTAGGAAAGAGATATTAAGACTAATCTTCACTAGATAAGAGCACTAGAACTAGAGAAAAACTGACAAAGAACATTCAGAAGAATTAAAGTGTCAAAGCGAGAAGAATGCCATAAATTGCTGAAATTCAATACTACTGCATGTACCTAAAAGCAAAAATTTAAATAGATAGGCAGACCTCATCAACACAAAGACGCGCAGGATCTTTAGCCATCTCAAGAACAATCTTTATCAACGACCTCAACCCTTTCTCTGGAGATATAAGATAAGGTTGATAACCATCTGCTTCCAAAACAACCTGATATATCCAAAAACCATTTTGTTAAATCCAGTTAACATGTCTCGAGCAGAAAATTTTAGGAAAGAAGAAGACACACACCCTTTTAACATTGTTCAAGTCAAAATGTCTGTCCAATGGAAGCTGCTTAATTTTGTTGGGGAAATTTCCTTCAAAACTTGCAACAACTTTCCAACCACTTCCCTGAACAAAAAAGACTGTTAGAAAAACTTTCACCCAGTTCCAAAAAGACTTCGGCATGAACAAAAAACATACAAGTACAAAACACGTAATCCAACCTCTCCGTGAGCTTATACACTACCACAAACCTCAACTATCAGATTCATGAGATTTAACACAGCATAATGTGATCTAACTACCATCAAATCTGAAATGGCTGATTGCTGATATTTAGACAGTTCCTCATTTTCACCATATTTTGGGATTTCCGACTAAAGTTTAGTTTACGTATGTAGAAAAGTACTTACTTCACCACCAGCCAAGTGGAGAAGAAATTTTTCCTCAAACTCGCGGCAAAGCTCCAAAGCTATAGCCCTCGTACCTTCAGCACTGTTAACTAGTTGTTCTCCAAGCCTCGCTAGCTCATCCTGCACCATTTGAGACTTACCCTGGAGTCTGTACAAAGAATTAGAATAATCAAAACAAAAAAGACGTCTAAATGTAAGAGACAAGAAAGCAGCTCGGGAAAATAACCATTTTGCCTGTCTTACACCTAAATACAGTATCTACATAACTTAGTTATAATACCTATCGTCACAGAATAATAGGTGAAACAACTGGTCCAACTTTCACTTTATCACATTAATGAAGAAAGAAAATAGAGAGAGAGAGAAGCAATACCCAGACAAGATATTTGGAAGCCTGAGCTTCATTCTGCTACGTATCTGGCTAGCAAGGGTGTCTACCAAGGCATTTCTGCCAAGCTTACTTTGTGGAGCCCCAGACAGAGTTTTATTCAGATTTTCACTCTCAGCACGCCATGCGGTTTCTAAGGAGTTCTCACCACTTCCAGACTGTGCTGATGCAATTTTAACGGTTTGGCCAATAAGAGCAACCCATGGGATGCCAGTTGTTTTTGGCGGTCCTTGATTTGAGAGAAGAGCCTGAACAGCTGCGAGGGCTTTCGAGTTCCCTTCAGCCTGGTCAATTTTACCAATTATACCCACTGTCCTAGTGCCTAGTAAAGTAGCAGCCATTGGTGAGAAAAAAATATAAGAGAATTTAGAAAGCCAGATTGAAAATCCTGGTGTACTCACTCTCTGGATCATGCTCCTTCGCAATCTTCAGGGCTCGAGATGATGAAATTTCAGATGCCTGGCTAGCAGGGACTATAACCAGCAGTATGGCATCATTGTGTTGAGCATATTCAGCAATCTTGCAAAGAGATCCAAAAAAACAACAAAAGTTTCAATAAGGAGTTAAGGACAACAAGATGATGAATACATGTAAGCATTTCAGCAGGAAGTCCAAAGCTCACCATTGAATCATCAACAATTCTCTGGTCCAGTCCAGGCAGGTCAACTAATTTCAGTGGTGGAGCTGAAATTAAAGGGCAAAATTAATATGTTATGATGATCAAAGAAAATTTAACAATATGTTGTATGATACCCACCAACTTAGAGCTTTAAGCTCTAAAACCGTGCACTAGCTTGTATATGGGATGGGGATGGCAACTTATTACATCTGACCAGTTCACTAATATCAAAGGTATATTCATTCACCCAACTTACATTAACTAAGGGTGTGCTACTTTAAGAGTAGATGATAGGCTTGCCACTAATGATTGTGCAATTAAAAAAAGGACCTACCTGTGCTGGTACGAAGTTTTAAGTATATCTGATCACGATTCTTCCCTGAGGCTCCTTTGGTAAGTCTATCTTGAAGATTATGTTTCAGAGCACCTATAACATACCCGTGTAGAGCAAAATGGTAATAATTATGAGAAGATTGATCAAATGCGTCAAATAACATTGTTAAAATTGTAGTATATGTTCATAGAGAGATACTTACTTGCTGAAACTTGTTGAGATTTATTGTCGATTTGCAAAATAATTGCGTTGCTGCTCAAAGAACTCTCCCTGCTCAAGTCAACTATTATAGGAGCCCGTGTAGCACCGTTCTCACCCGTTGGCTGTTCACCACGATAAGTGGAGCAAACACCAATCATAAGCATAAGAATCTCACATAAGACTCAAAATGTACTACTTACCAGAATAGGATGCCCAATTAGACTGTTTAGAACCGCAGACTTTCCAGCTCCCTGAAAGTTCAGTAAACAAATATACATAATCGATGAATACTCGTTCAAGGAAAAAATCTAAAAAACTAATCGAAACTCAGAAGATCGCATCCCATCGAACACAGCATAAGCCTAACACACAACCAAATCGAGGAGTTTAAGGAGCTCACCACATTCCCTAGGGCTACAACGTTAAGGAAAGTAGCTGGGCGTCTAGAAGAAGAGGTCTCATCGGGATCTTCGTCGGCGAGCAGAGACGCCGCCTGTTTCATCGAATCCGAGAGCTGATACAACTCATCGATCGCTTCCATCCCGACTTGCAAAAGCCCTCTCGAGATCAGAGTAAGAGATCTGGATGAAGAAGCGAGTCACTAAATCAGATCTGAGCAGAACCGAAACCGACGGTTACAGGCGGCTCACTTCCCCGGAGAGATACGAAAGCCGATAGCGATGGTATTGAGCTAGCTAAGATACGTTTTGGTCCGTCTCCGTCAGGGAGAGAGATGAGCGAAGACGAGGAAGTATTATAAGAGAGGTCGGTAGGAAGAATCAAAAAGACACGGGACAATTCAAATTTTCAAAATAGCCAGATCCTTCTAATTTTATTGCTGGGCCTCTGGCCCATTAGCTTGTGACCCAATAAGTTCTTCCCACTTGGCAAGATCCGCGGAGTTTTGAAACCTCGTTAATGTTTACCACGTGGACCTTAAACTCAATTAAATCCAATTTTTTTTTGTATGTAAATAAAAAAGATCAAAATCCACCATACACGGCATGGATTCTTCCTCTCTGCGGAGAACACAACCTCTGATCAGATTCTCTACGATGTCTCCTTGAAAACACTCTTTTTCTCGAGAGAGAGAGATCTCGTAAACGATGGCGAGAGGAAGAGTGGGTGGTGAGAAAGAGGAAGGAGTCGAAAAACACATAGGGTTACTAAAACTAGCTCAAACGCTGTCGTTTCTGCTCATATTCATGGCCGGAATCATCATCGGACTCGCCGCGAGCTCCCACATCGATCGCTACTTCAATTCCTTACCTCAGATGTTATCATCCTCCGCCAACCTACAAACGGTTCCTGATTACTCCAATTGCACAGTCATCCACCGTGATTGCTCCGGCGGCGACGACGAATACGGGAAGGCGGCGGAGGAGAAGCCCAAGATTCGAGATTGCTGGAGCGTCGATGGGTTTGTTCGCCCGGAGAACGTGAGCCATGGGATGAGCGACGACGCTCTGTTCTGGAGGGCGTCGATGGTTCCGGTGAAGGAGGAGTATCCGTACGATAGGGTTCCGAAGGTTGCGTTCATGTTTCTCACGAGAGGGCCTTTGCCTATGCGTCCGCTCTGGGAGAAGTTTTTCAAAGGCAATGAGAAGTACTTGTCGGTTTATGTTCACACGCCTCCTGGGTACCACATGAATGTCTCGAGTGATTCACCGTTTTACAACCGGCAGGTTCCGAGCCAGGTACGGTTTGATGTTAAAGGTTGTGTCTTTTTTGCTTATGTTCTTGTGTGGACAGGAACAGAACAATGCACGAACAGAGTATTAGATAAGTAGATGGTAGTGTAGTCTTGCTTTAGGAACTGGAAGCTTAAATGAAATGAGACTTTCATTGGTAGATATATCTATTTCAAGAACAGAGTATTGCATAAGGAAATGAGACTTTCATTGTTAGCGACACCTATTTCAGGAACAGAGTATTTTATAAGTAGATGAGACTTTCCTTGTTATCTGCATCTATTTCATGGTTGTGTAGACAAAGACTGGTTACTCTTTTGCGTTAGTTTGTGTCTGCCACTATGTGTCTTAAATGGTGGTTATACAGAATTTTGAAGTGTGTGTTATGATGTGGAACGTAGCTGGTTTTAGTTCATTAATGGGAAAAGATTGATCCATATGGGTGAAAATGGAACTGCTTAGTTGTGAACCACGAAACTGAAACGTACTAGTTCTCAAAAACATTATACGAACTTCTTTCGTTTAAACCTCTTTTTGTTTTACTAATCTCTTTTATGTCCTTTTATATGTTGCAATGGTCCTGGTAATTGCACAAGGCTTCTTTTCTCACGACACTGAGAATGGTTTGTAATTTTGTTATGTTCTTCAACATACTTATTCAAAAAATTTGAAGGATACGTGTTATGTACTTTTATTTTTCAGAAAGTCGCATGGGGATCACCACTATTGACAGATGCAGAGAAGCGTCTTCTGGCCAACGCATTGCTCGACTTCTCTAACGAGCGTTTTGTGCTTCTCTCGGAAAGCTGTGTCCCTGTCTACAACTTCACAACCGTCTACTCTTACCTGATAAACTCTGCTTACAGTTTTGTGGACTCTTACGACGAGCCAACACGTTACGGCCGTGGCCGTTACAGCCGCAAGATGCTCCCAGATATCAAACTACATCATTGGCGCAAAGGGTCTCAGTGGTTTGAAGTAAACCGTAAAATCGCCATCTACATCATCTCTGACTCAAAATACTACTCACTGTTCAAACAGTTCTGCAGACCAGCTTGTTACCCGGACGAGCATTACATCCCAACGTTGTTGAACATGTTTCACGGTTCAGTGAACGCGAATAGAAGTGTGACATGGGTGGATTGGTCCATAGGGGGTCCGCATCCAGCTACATATGCGGCAGATAATATCACAGAAGGGTTTCTACAGTCAATAAGAAAGAACGAGACTGATTGTCTTTACAATGAAGAGCCAACTTCTCTGTGCTTCCTTTTTGCTCGGAAGTTTGCTCCTAGTGCCTTAGCTCCTCTTATGAACTTGAGCTCTACAGTCATGGGGTTTTGAGAAAACAGCTGACTTCTTTCTCTTACTTTTATAGGGACGAGATGAGATTCTTCTACGAGATATATACATAGGTTATCATTTTTTGTTATTAGTTCCTTTGGTTATGATCTCTCATGTAAAGGTTGAGCCTTTTGTATGTAAGAGTTTTGCTTCTGCCGACCTGCAAAGCTTATTAGCTAATCTAGTTATCGATTACCAACATCTGTTATTTCATCAACATTTTTGGTAAAATTAAATGATATAGTTTGATCGAGTTTATACTGAACTTTAACTCCATTACTCTTTAGAAAGAATCTTAAAGAGAATCATAAATACAACTTAAAGACAAAGTCAAGGGTTAAAAAACGTATTATTATGATGATGATCTTTAATAAATAAATAACAGAGTTTGCAAAAATTGCGACCCATATGGAAATGGCAAATTACAAAACTAGTAAGCAGAAGAAATAGCCAAGTTGTCGAACTATTTGCTCAATTCAGCTACCTTTTTTTCTTCTCCATCTTGCCACTCATGGGAGGATCCTGGTTCTTGTTGTTGAGGAAGATCACCATTCCCAGAGTTTGACCATGGTGCTTGATTAGCTACATGTCCTGACGTGGGACTTGACCACTGTGACTGTTTATGGCTTGATGTCTGATTAGACCACTGTTGCTGCTGTCCTGTCCACGCTGACTGCTCGCCAGATGTCTGATTAGTCCACTGTTGCTGCTGGCCAGGCGTCTGATTAGCCCATGGTTGCTGATGGCCAGTGTTCTGACTAGCCCATGGTTGCTGATGATGACCAGTGCTTTGATTAGCCCACGGTTGCTGCTGATTGCCAGTGCTCTGATTACCCCATGATTGATGATGAACAGTGTTCTGATTACCCCACTGCTGCTGCTGGCCAGTTGTCTGATTAACCCATGACTGCTGACGACCTGAAGGACTTGACCACCCCGGTTGCTGAGACCAAGATTGCTGCTGTTGATATCCTGGTGCCTGACTGGACCATGATGGTGGCTGTTGCCCTGCCGTCTGACTAGACCACGGTTGCTGCTGCTGGTTAACCGAGGTGTTGGACCTAGATGGATTCTGACCATTATTAGCATCGTAAGTTCCTTCTGCCGTTTGACCATCAGTTCCATTGGCCAAACCTGAATTAGGTCTCCATCTCCGGTGACCCTTCCATGGAGCCAAGTCTCCATACAGCGGAGGAGCTGCAGATGTGCCTCCTAACACTGAGGGTACACTAGGTGGAGGAGTCTTACCAGATTGCACAGAGTTTCTAACCGGACGAGTAACCGTATTCAAGGTTTTCTCAATCTCCTCACGACGCCCCGCTTTCTCAAAACTCTCTAAGATAAACTCCCTCAGCACATGAGCAACCCCAACACCATATCCAATCATCTGACCAATCACATCCTTTGCTTCCTCAAGGGCACCACCATCACAAAGACCTCTAACCACCACATCATAAACCGAAGGATCCGGTTTAGGTTCCTTCTCACCCATCTTACTCAAAACCTCAGCAGATTCCATAACCTTACCATTCTCAATCAGCTCCCCAAACACCCTCGTACCGAAATCAGCAACCACCCTCAGATTCACATCAACCATCCTGTTCAACATCTTCACAGCATCCTCAACCCTCCCCGCCTTCAGATAACCATCAATCATCGCCCTGTGACTCGCAGCATCAGGAGGCAAGGACTTCCCCACACCTTCCGCAAACAACCTCTCAGCCTCCGCTAACATCCCACGCTCACAGAACCTCGTCACTATATTACAATAACCCACGTAATCCATCACCAACGGCCTCGACGTCGGTTTCCTCCCAACTCTCTTAAACGTCTCAACCGCTTCCTCAAACTCCCCCATCTTAAAACACTCATTGACCATTATACTAACCGTCTCCGAGTTCACAGACATAACACTAGGAGGGGTGTGATTATCCAACATCTCGTTAAAAAGATCCCAAGCTTCACTCTTTTTACCGTACTTTAAAAAAACACCCAACAGTACATTCCCTGTAGGTGGATGCATTCTAAACTTTTTATCCAACAAAGACCTGTAACACCTCATAGCTTTCTCATCGTTCCCTCTCTCGAACCAATACTCCATAAACGTCGCGTTCACGATCCCATCGTGAACCGTACACTTAATTTTCAACTCATCAAAGAACTCATTAGCCTTATCCAAATCGCCGAGATCCAAGTATCCCTTTATTAAATTACTGTACACGACCGAATCAGCAGCTTGGCCTTTACTCAACATCTCTCTCAACAAACTCGCGGCGTCTCCGATCCTTCCGGATTGAACCAACCCTTTCGTTAAATGTCTATAGGTAACCGACGAGGGAGCGAAAGGAGCGTTCGCTAATATATAACGGTACACTTCGATCGCTCCGTCCACGTGTCCTCCGTCGCAGTGAGCGTTGATGATCTGATTGTACGAGACCACGTTGGGGACGATGTTGGACTGGTTGAAGAAATACTCGAACAGAGAGATGGATTCTGCGTAGCGCTCGGCTCTGTACATTGCGGCGATGATGGCGTTGCAGGTGAAGACGGTGGGGCGGGTTCTGGAGAAGACCGATTGGCGGGCGAGCTTCGACGCGGCGTCGAGGTCGGAGGCTCTGATGAGGGATTGGACTCTGTTGTGGAGGTTGAGGCGCGGGCCGACGAGGGAGGAGGTTGAGTCCGGGAGGCGCGGAGCGTTGGGATCGCGTTTCGGAGGAGGAGAGGAGGGGTCTCTTCGGAGGGCGTGGAGTGGGGGTTCGATGCGGAGGCGGCGTTTGAGGCGGCGGCGTTCGTTTGCGGCTTCCTCGGCTGATGAGAAGGTAAGGGTTCGATGTGGGATCGTTGGGTGGGGGATTGGTGGATTCGGAGGGGTTTGGGATTGAGAAGGATCGTTGAGTGGAAATGAGTTGGTGTCAGTGTGAGCTTCATTTTGCGGGGAAATTGAGAGGTTGTAGAAGCGTTGCTGTGTGTGTGAGATCGGAATTGGGATTCGGATGGTGGTGGTGGTTGAAGAGAGACGGCGAAGGAGGTGACAGAGAGACATGGCGGAGGTAGAAGACGACGAAGCCTCCTTAAACCCTTGAAATTGAAATGATTTAAACATCGGAGTAATTCAATCTAAACGGCGTAGTTTTAGTCAATGGGGGTGTTTCATGTTTGGTTATGTAACCGATGGGAACTTGAGTGAGTGTGATTGAATTAACCTGAACCTAACCGTTGATTTTGTGTAGGCTTGTAATGCTTAGGGCTTGGGACCCACCCATCCACCATATATTCACCTAGTGTTTATGTATTATTATTCCTATTTATAGAAAGATTAAAAATAGTTTATCTAAAATATAAGAAATACAAAATAGCATTAAGGACCTTAAAGTTTATTTAGATCGGTGATTCCAGTATTTATGCATGGATATAAATATTTACAAAATAAATACATTATAATAATTAATCAATATGTTAGTTTAAATTATGTGATAGTTTTATATGTAGTATTTATTTTAAATAGTGTTATGTTATTTTAATTAGAGATGTGATTTTTAATATATAATATTTAGTTTGTTTGGTTATGATTTGTTTACTTAAATCACATTTCCTTTTATGAGTTTAACTATAGTATTTCTTTGTTTTAAATAAATTAAAGTTTTGTTTAATTTTTATTTGCATTCAGTTTGGTTATTATCTTTTGTATATTTTTGTAAGATTATACATAATTTAATACATTTTATTTTGTGAATCAGATAAAATAAATTAAAGAATTAATCGGCTCAAAATTACATAAACTGACATGGAGATAATATTTTGAAAAATCAGGTACATATATTTTTTACAAAAAGAACTATTCTTTCTGTGCACAAAAAACTCACTTCTATGAAACCAAGATCATGTTAAACTTCTATAGATAGCAAGCTCTAGCTATAAGCAACATAAACTAACAGAAGTGATGAAAACAATAAACAACTTACCAACCAAAAAAACTTTTCCTTTTCTTCTTGCTTGTCAAGACGAGGCAAGCAATGTGCCCACTATAGGTAGGTGGTCTCCCAAATCTGGACTGAGATGCACTCACACACTCAAAAAGAGAGGTTTGGAAAATCTAAATAAGACCAGAACTAACATGTATGCATATGTAAGCATAATTCTCCCAGTGTTAAATAATTGAATTGTTTATAAAATGAGAAGCAATATTTAGTAAGGAAGCAAGGATTGCATAATAAGAATCAAGCATAGGTATCATAAGCAGGCAGCATTTACAAAATGTTGAGTTATGCTGCATTACAAAATTTATAAGAGATCATTTAAACTTGTCATAGACAATGTTTACTGTTGATGACAGAAAAGTAAACATTTTATTTATTTAAATTGTTTACTTTTCTATCATCTTTCAAAATAGCATATTCATTTTAGAACTATCATGTAAGGTAAACTCCACATTTCATTTCAGAGGTGTGTCATCTTCAGAAATAATATTCATTTTGGAATCATCGTGTAAGGTAAACTCCCATTTCGTTTCAAAGGTGTGCTTCTGCTAAATTCACAAGAGATGGAGCTTGGTAGTTGCTTACCTTGTAGATTGAGTCAAATTTTAGGCATTTCAGATAATCCTTTCAAAGGAATTTCAGCTTTTGGAATGAATTTCAGTCTATCACGTTTATCTTGTATCTTTGGGTATTTCAAGCTGAAAAAAACAACAAAAACAAAATAAAACATTAAGATGAATTGCAAGGATAGATAATTAGCAATGTTGAATATGAATTTGACAGCTTTTTATTCATGAAACTAATGGTTTTCTAGCCTTTTTCCAAGAAAAAATCACAAAATATTTCACTTCAATTCTTTGAAATAACAAAAAACTCACCAAGTTTTAATTTGTTGTCGAAGAAGGATGAGCACTTATAGTTAACATGAATGAGACATGTAAATAATAGAATTCTTAAATAACGTTATGGAAATTGAAAATTTTATTTTTAAACGAGAAAATATTAAGTACATTAATACGGTCAAAACAACTAACATCATTTTCTGAGAATACATTTTCTAGTTAACATCTAACTTTTAATCAATGCTCCAAAGGTTTTACCCCTCGCATGTTGGCACCTACTCATCAAGATAACATTCATTGCATAAGTAGAGATTAAGATATCATATGCTAATGTAAGAATGTTATATTCTTGCTAGGCAATATTTCTGACTCATAGTATTTAAAAAATTCAACTTCAGTCCAAAAAAAAAAGAAAATTCTGACTCATAGTGTTAAATACATACATTTACTGATGTGATGAGCAAAGTTCAGATGTTGAGTCTAGCTTTCATCATTTGAAACATATCTTCATGATTTTTCAAAATGTGATGATCCGATCTCTGCCTTTGGAGGACAGCCCTTAGCTGATGTGATGAGCAAAGTTCAGATGTTGAGTCTAGCTTTCATCATTTGAAACATATCTTCATGATTTTTCAAAATGTGATGATCCGATCTCTGCCTTTGGAGGACAGCCCTTAGCTGATGTGATGAGCAAAGTTTATCTGTTGAGTCTAGCTTTCACCATTTGAAACATATCTTCATGATTTTTCTTTGATTAATTAATCTAATCTTACAATATAATTCTTACGCTATTAAAAGAATGAAAAATCAACGTTGGTATCCTACAGTTTGTCTAGCCGTATTGTACAATTTCCTTAATTTATACCAAACGTGGCTAGAGTAAACAAGTGAATAAACAGTACAGGTTGTCCAAACAACAACAAGCAACCAAAGCCAAACATTCCCGTTTAGATTGATGATTATACGAATTTTGTAGAACCGAATCAAGGAACTACGATCAACGACCAATGAAACCATCCTTTTGAATAATTACATATCATTAGAATTATAGGTAGTGAACAAATACACACATAGCTTTCTTTTTTTCAAAATTAACAACTACATGAACATAACAATTATGAAGAAGGAACACAAAAATTAAGGTTGATATATGTAACGAATAAAATAATTTTCACACACAAATAAAATAGTACAAGGTTATCAGTTTTTTCTGTTACCGGGTGGTTTTACCAGGAACAGCCACATGCGGATACTTCTCCTCGAGAACAGTTTGGTTTTCGATGTTCACTTTCTTCCTCTTCTTCTTTTTGGTCTTGTATGTTGATCCTTTCTTTCTACTTTGTTCCTTGATCATCGGAACCAAGTACCAAACGATACAAGTGCACATTATTGAAACGCTTCGTCCAAAAAACACCAAGAATATAAGAACCAAGATTGCTGTCACCGGCAAAAAATGGTACGGTCGTGAAAACTTATTCAGATTCTCGTTCAATACACATCTCTGTTGTTTCTGCTCTCTTGTTTCTAACTTCATTTCTTTTTCTTCTTTTGTTTTTGACTCTGTCTTGACCTTGAGATCATCTTGGTCATCCTTCTTTGTCTTGATCATGACAGGGACGCACTCGCCGGAGCTTTTGAACACAAACCGAACAAGAAGCGGGCCATCGGTGTCGACCCTCTTTGCGTAAATGTTCTGCCTCTTCTCGTCTAGCTCTGAGAGAAGTGCAGAGAACTTGTCAAGTCCCCGGTTTGAATAAGGGTTCTTGCTTTCTTTTTCTTTGCTTCCTTTCCTCGACGAAAAGGGACTCACCATTTTTATTCTGATTTTATGAACAAGATCCTCTGATTTTTTTCTTACTTACTTGTTACTTTTGTGTGTTGAAAGTTATTTTTCATGGAGGAGTTGTTCTGATTCGGAAGAGAGAGAACGGCGCTTTGTTGTTATCATGATGAGACTTGTCTTAAAACGAGTTGTGATTTCTCGTATAAACAAATATTTTGATGATTTGATCAGATCTCATTAACTGTGATCAATTGGTCGGATCACGTATTTTAGCTTAATAGAAACGTTATCACAGATGTATATTGGTTGATCTTAAGGATTGACTTTCTTGCGGGAGAAGCAAGAGGTTTTTCCATGAGGGTTTATCATTAGCGGTTTGTTAATTATGACTGAAAATAATATAGTAATTAATTTCATGCATGGACTTATAGATATTATATTCAAATTTGGGCTGAGTTAAATTTTTCTCTGGCACACTTAAAGCTTGTAATAAAAAAACAGCTTCCATGTGGCATCCTTAAACCACAAGTAATTCTTCTTCTGCAACATAATGAAAATCAAACATAAATATAAGACTTGCTCTCAGACCTCAGCGGTTAAGGTTGAATCTTGATGATAGTAATGCAGCATCTCGTTACACACGTAACACGCCACCTCTATTATCACCTCCTCTCTAAGGATGCTGAAGCGCTCTAGACTCTAGTGACACCAATCCCCTTCGACGGGTCAAAACAAGCATTTTCTAAAGAAGGTCAATGGCCGAAATTCTATTCTATTTTATTATGTAAGAGAGGAGGCCCATGCAGGCAAGGCCCATAGAGATTTTAGGTGAAGGATGATAAAGGTTTGTTGTTTTAACAGATGAAGAGATGTTTAGGTGTTGTACCCTTGGTTAAATAAAGATAGTCGGTATCATTATGATCACTCATTCTCTTCCAACCAATTATGTCAATGATACAGCTCATCAAAAGCCTTTATGGTAAAGCATGTTTCAGATTCTTTGGATTACATAAACACAAAAAACCTATATAAAAAGGTATATTTACAGATTTCCAACTAATTCACCAGCACTAATACAGCTTTTAATCATTTTCTAAAACCAGACAAATATCCTTTCCAGTTGTTTGCCCTTTTTCTTTTGTGCTCCTAATTAGCTTAACCCAAAGAAAGAAAAATTAATCTTACAGTAACTTAGATAAGCATTATTTAAATGTTAAGGCTTGCCATTGTCTCAAACCATTGATTTGCATTTGCATGTATCTACCTAAAATACAGTTAAGATCACTGAGTTAATGTTTGAAAATATCTAGGAGACAGATATGGACGGGTGATTACTTCAAGTCTGGACAAAAATCATTAAAGATAAAGAAAATACCGAATAACCTTTTGTTTTTGTTACTCATTTATCAGTACAGTACAGATTTTTATTTATTCAACATCTATCTTGTTTTCTGGATTAGTCAGTGACAAAACAACGGTGACGTTGTCAGGAAACATACAAATAAATTAAATTTGAATTTGAAAATTCCCAAATTGTGTAGCTAATATACTTGCATGTTGAGTTGTTATATTAACTCTTTAATCACATCTGAATACGAAGACTTTCTTCCACAACTAATTTGAAATTTCTATATCACATTTTACTATAATTTTCAAATTTATTAATCTTTTTATTAAGTGAATTTTTACTTTTAAAATAATACAAAAAGAGAGACATGTTCGTTTTCAATATATTTAGTCCCCATTATTGAAAAAAACAAAGCAACAATAATTGACAATCTCTTTCTTTCATCTCTATCTCTTATCAAGAACATTGAGCTCTGTTCTTCTTCTTCTGACTCTTGGTCTGATCTCTTACAAAAAAAAACATCACACAAATGGCGTTCGCAGGAACAACACAGAAATGCATGGCATGTGACAAAACCGTTTATCTCGTCGACAAGCTAACCGCAGATAACCGGGTCTACCACAAAGCCTGTTTCCGTTGTCACCATTGCAAAGGAACTCTCAAGGTCTGAGTTCTTCTTCTTTATTACATTTTGTGATGGTTTCTTGATAAACCCCGTAGATAGATCTGGTAGGTATTTAGATGTTGGAGAAGACCCATTAATAAGTATTAAATTCTTATTTATTTTGTAAGAGTGTGACAGATGAATCTTTGACTGGTTTAAAGATTTGATTATGCTTTTCTTGTTGATGAAACAGCTTAGCAATTACAACTCCTTTGAAGGAGTTCTCTACTGCAGACCACACTTCGATCAAAACTTCAAGAGAACTGGAAGTCTTGAGAAGAGCTTCGAAGGTAAATATATAAACAGTTCAAAACAATAAAACTTTGTGATTTTTTAAACTTGAAAAATATGTATCTAAAGTTTTTATTCGTATGTTTAGGGACACCAAAGATCGGAAAACCAGATAGACCTTTGGAGGGAGAGGTAGTTTCAGACAGCAACCTGTTCTTGATTGTGTTTGTTTTTTTAATGTTCTTGTCATTAATCAGCTAACTTGAGCTATCTTTAACAGAGACCTGCTGGTACCAAAGTGTCTAATATGTTTGGTGGAACACGAGAAAAATGCGTTGGCTGTGACAAAACTGTCTATCCAATTGAGAAGGTATATACAATCCAGAATCATATTCTAAGGTTGTTTTCATAAAAAAATCTGATATGTTCTTAGCGGAATCCATAGCCAAAAACATTATAATATATTGTAAAATATGTGAAAATTTTCAACTATTACTGTTTGTTATGTGGACTTTGTGAAGGTGTCGGTGAATGGGACACTGTACCACAAGAGCTGCTTCAAGTGTACACATGGAGGATGCACGATAAGTCCTTCGAATTACATAGCTCACGAGGGGAAGCTTTATTGCAAGCATCATCATATTCAGCTTATCAAGGAGAAAGGAAATTTGAGCCAGCTCGAAGGAGGAGATAATGCGGCTAAGGACAAAGTCGATGCTGCTTGAAAAAAAAAAAAGAGAAACAGTTCTCATTCTCTCTGGATGATTTTGACCATCGAAGAACCAATGGTGTCACACTACTTCTGGATCCATAACATATATTTGGTTTTGTTTCTCTTTAATCTTGTTTTTGTTGTTGTTTCTTTTGGGAACTTATAATCTGTTGTCTCTTAAGGTGATCTGTTCACTCTTTGTTGAGTTTCTTGAGATGAAACATGAAAATAGAGAAATAATGGATGGTTTGTTCATAAGAATATGCGTATTTGACGTTTAAGTAACAATTGTTATTAGTTAAATTTTCATGAAGAGCCTTCTTCTCAATCCATGTTCTTTGCTCTGATGCAGTGACTTTTAATACGTTCTCTCCTTTTAACATAAGCTATATCGTTTTTAATTTCTATGACTCTAGGAGCTTGTGTTGTTACTTATACTGTACATACTTGCCATAATAGTATTGTCCTAATACTTGGCCTTGTACATCTCTTGCAGAGTTCAGGCGTTGTAATAATCTGGTACAATATATAAGTTTTGCTCACAGGAAGCAAAAGGTGGACGTGCCGGAGTGGTTATCGGGCATGACTAGAAATCATGTGGGCTTTGCCCGCGCAGGTTCGAATCCTGCCGTTCACGTTTTCTTATTAAATTATTATACTTCTTTCGATAAGCTGTTTACCTTCTTTTTTTTTGCTTTTGTTCAATCGTTGATTATTTCTTACTATTAAATATTTGTTATCAACTTATTTATGAAAATTTGTACATATAATAATTTATTTATACAGATGCATTCAATTATAGATGTCTTATGTCATGGACGGGAAAACTTGTATTTATTCTATAAATTCTTAAAATATGCAAACATTTTGCGTAATTTTATATCATGATTTCTAGTCTTTTTATATTTCCTCATTGTTTTTCATTCTTTGAATATATGGTTTGATTATTTCTTACTTTAAGATCATTTGTTGTCCGTTCATTTATGAAATAATTGTACATAATAAATAGATTTATACATATGCCTTACCCTACATATGCATTCAATTATAGATGTCTTATGTCATGGACGGGTACAGAACTTTGTATTCATTCTATAAATTGTTAAAATATGCAAAACAGTATGCCTGATTTTAGTTAACTTGTATTTCGTTAGATACCTACACGACAGAAAAATGATTTTGTTAATATATATCCATAAAATAGGCGGTTATATATATAGCCAAGCGAGTCCTAACGATGTTACCATTTCAACTATAAATTAATCAAAACTTAGGTGAATATACACACATCAAATCAGATTTTACGATATAAACTTTTGGTATATATACACATACACACCACCATATCTCAAATGAATGACACACTTATAACGAATCCAACAAAGACCACACGGGAAGAGTCTTTATACACGACTAATGTTTAGTCCAAGCCACCATGAGTTGGATCAAACTTTTAAAGCCAAAGTCCCCTTCTCATGGGAGCTAAAGCCTGGAGTTTCAAGAAAGAAGAACAGAAGTGGCCGTGATCAGCTACAATGGACGCTTACGCCGCCTCCATGTCCTCATGCTGAGTATAGCTACGAAATGTTGCAGAGTCCTCTTGTTGTCTGTCCTTTCACGCCTTCCAACATGGTCAAGACATCGAGGTCCGGTTTGTCAAGTTTCAGGAAGAGAGACGTTGACCCTTTTCTTGAAGCTTACAGAAAGTGTTTAGAGAATAGCCCGATTCGCGTCTCTTCTTCCATGGGAAGAAACGTACGAGCTGGTGATCAAGATTGTTACACGACAGGCAACAAGAAGAAGTCTTTGCTTTTATGGCTATGGAGTAAGTATTCTTGCAAGTTTCGTACTGATGGCTGGAGTACGGTGTCTCGATTCCGTAAATCCAAGAAGAGAATTGATTCCACAAACATGTTTTGATTTAGTTACAGAAATTTTATAAGTATGATTGTTCATTAGCAAGATTATAAGTGAAATGTTAATCTGAAATTTACTCAATATTCAACAGAACACTGTGCTCGTGGTATAAATATTTGTTTAATACATGGGTCTTTCAATGGAATGTATGTTTGTTTAAAGGCCTTTTTTTCCACACTAATTTTTAACTAAATTAAAATATAGAGTAGATACAAAATTGGAAAAATCAGAAAATTTCAAATGGTTTCTACTTCAAATTATAATAAACAAAAAATTTAAGCATACGTTTCTACTTTAAATTATGATTTATTTAGGATAGTATAACGTTTTTTATTATATTGATATTGTTTGGATATTTAATATCTACAATATAACTATAATTGGACATATTTCCATCAAAGTTCATGATTGAATTTGAAATAAATAGGTGAATAATTCGTAAAAATTATTTGCAGTAGCCATTATATTATTTATATGATGATAAAAATACATGTCTGTAGACAGATCCTTCCAACAATCATGCTGTCTTTTTATTTTAAAATTACACTACATGCCGTTTTAAATATGGAAGATCAGTAAAGCAGAAAACCCCTTCATTTTCCGTGTCTTGAGAGCGAGAGTCCAAACCATCACTAACGATCGCATTTCTCCGACAACACTGTCTGAGATTCCGAGGAAAAGTGAGAGAGAGCGATAGACATGGAGAGCAGCGAGGAAGAAGACGACTTACCATCCATCGAAAGCATAACCCCTCAATCAAAGATCGATTCCGTCCACCAGTCTCTCACCGAAAAGGTTCCTTCTTTCTCTCTGTTTCGCTACATTTAGTAACTTTTTTCTTCCTCTGAATCAATCTATTCCACTTTGAGATAGTTCTCTCATTTGGGTCCTTTCGAATCTTTACCCATTGATCGAAAGGCCTCAACTTTAACATAGAGTGTAGTTCATGAGAAAGTAGTAACCTAATATGTTGGTTGATTTGGTTAATTGTTTAAACAAATGCAGGGGATTAGAAAGCTCTGCTGTGAGCTTTTGGATCTAAAGGATGCTGTGGAGAATATGTGCGGGGATATGCGCACCAAGTACCTCGCTTTCTTAAGGTAATAACAACGATACTAATTGCATTTTGATCGAAAGATTGTTGTATTGGTAGTGTGATAGGTTCTGGTATGAGGATAGGAGAGTCTCTGTTTCATGCAGAGTGTTTCCTGTTATAGATTCTTGTATTGGTAGTGTGATAGGTACTGGCTGTGCTACTTTCTGAGATTCATATCTTTATGTATTGTTTTTTTATTTGTAGAATATCTGAAGAAGCAGTGGAGATGGAGCACGAGTTGGTAGAGCTACGGAAGCACATTTCTTCCCAGGGGATACTTGTGCAGGATCTGATGTCTGGACTTGGCCGTGAGATGGATGAATGGAAGCGATCCTCTGGTGATGCAGATGAGTCATCAGAAGAGGCCGAGGATCCGTTCCCTAATGAAATAACCGATCCAAAGTCCGAGTTCCTGGAGAAGATTGACATTCTTTTAGCTGAACATAAAGTGGATGAAGCACTTGAAGCAATGGACGCCGAGGAAAGGAACAATCAAGAACTTAAAGGAACAGGTGACACGTCATCTTACAAGTCTGCTTTTATGGAAAGAAAAGCTGTTCTCGAGGATCAGCTCCTTAGGATCGCTAAACAGCCTTCCGTTAGCGTTACCGAGTTAAAGCACGCCTTGAACGGGCTGATCAAACTAGGAAAAGGACCTTCAGCTCACCAACTGCTTCTTAAGCATTACGCCACAAGCCTCCACAGAAGAATCGAAGCCTTTCTTCCTTCATGCTCAACCTGCCCCAACACGTTCCCCGCCACGCTGTCTAAGCTCGTTTTCTCCAACATCTCATTAGCTGCAAAAGAATCCGCAGCGGTGTTTGGTGATGATGATAACCCCGCGTACTCCAACAAGGTCGTTCAGTGGGCGGAGAGGGAAGTCGAGTACTTGGTTCGGTTGGTTAAAGAGAACGCAGCTCCTTCGGAGACGGTTTACGCGTTGCGTGCGGCCAGTGTGTGTCTCCAAGACTGTCTTAACTACTGCAAAGTGTTGGAACCGCAGGGGTTGATTCTGTCTAAGCTGTTCTTGGTGCTGTTCCGGCCTTATGTTGAGGAAGTGCTGGAGCTGAACTTTAGACGGGCGAGAAAGGTTATCTTTGACTTGAACGAAACCGACGAGGGGTTGGAATCGTCTTCTGACTTTGTGGCGGTGTTGTCCGAGTTTGCAATCGCTTCAGACACGACGATGACGGATTGTAGCATTCGGTTCATGCAAATTGTGCAAGTAAGTTATAGCTCTTTTAACTATGATTCTGGAGACATAAGTTTATTGAAGCTTTGCTTGTTCTTTCAGGACATACTTGAGCAGTTAACACATGTAGCTGTGTTACACTTTGGAGAAAGTGTGTTGGCGAGGGTTCTGCAACTGTATGATAAATACATCGACTTCCTGATCAAAGCCTTGCCTGGCCATGCAGACGAAGACGGTCTTCCAGAGCTTCAAGACCATACCATTCTCACCAGAGCCGAGACGGATTCAGAGCAGCTTGCTCTTCTTGGAGCGGCGTTCACAATCCTAGACGAGCTTTTACCGAAATCGCTTGTTAAAGTCTGGAAGCTCGAGGTCGAAAACGGTGGAGGAGATGGTGGTGGTGATAGTAGTAGTAGTAGTAGTCCTTCTCTGATCAGTAGCTCTGCACCGGAGTTGAAAGAATGGAAACGCCACATGGTTCAATCGTTCGACAAACTCAGAAACTACTTCTGTCTCCAGTTTGTCTTGAGCTTCATCTACTCTAGGGAAGGACTAACACGGTTAGATGCACTCATCTATTTAACCGTGACACCAGATGACTTGCATCTTCCCTCTTTACCGTTTCAGGTCTCGTTCTCTTACTTTGATCTGGTTTTTGTAGTTTTTGGTCTCATCCCTTCTTCATATGCAGGCATTGTTTTCTAAGCTGCAACAGTTGGCCATCATTGCTGGGGATGTTCTGCTTGGGAAAGAGAAACTGCAAAAGATTCTGCTAGCCAGGCTAACCGAGACGGTTATAATCTGGCTATCAAACGAGCAGGAGTTTTGGAGTGCCTTCGAGGACGAGTCAACTCCACTTCAGCCATCTGGGTTGCAACAGGTGATAAACACACTTCTTCTTCTACTACCACTCTTATGTTACATCATCAGCTTTGACAGATGAAGTCTTTTTGTTACGTTTTTGCAGTTGATACTGGACATGAACTTCACAGTGGAGATAGCCAGGTTCGCGGGTTATCCATTTAAAGTGGTTCAGAACCATGCATCAGTGGTGATCAATAGAGCCATCAACATATTCTCCTCAAGAGGCATCAACCCACAAAGGTAATAATCAAAAAAAAAAAAAAACACTCTTAACATCTCTCAACATGGAATTTAACTAAAAGTCTTTCAACCAGTTCACTCCCGAAGGCGGAGTGGTTCACGGAAGCAGCTAAGTCAGCTATCAACAGGCTGCTCATGGGCTCTGATGAACCTTCAGAAGCGGAAGAAGAAGAATACGAGTGTGAAGAAGAAGAAGAGGGTCACATAGTCCTCCCTGAGATAGACGATGATGAACACTCAGAGTCCGTAGAAACGTCTTCGCTGTCTACAATGGACTCGTTCGAATCATTTGCCTCAGCGAGAATGGATGACCTCGAGAGTCCCAGCTTCACTGACTCTGAGTCCTGACCAGTGCCTTCTCTTATTCTGTTATATTAATGTATCATGTTGTGTGGGATACATACTTTGGTTTAGCAATATAATATTATTGTATCCGGTTAAAGTCGGTTAAGTCAGCAATTAAGGCCCATTTACGGCCCATTGGGATGACTCGGTTCTCAGTTAAGTCAGCAATAAAAGCCCATTTGTGGCCCATTAATGTCAGTTAAGTCAGCAATAAAAGCCCATTTGTGGCCCATTAGGATGACTCGGTACTCGAGTGTTCGCCAAGCATAATAGAAAAATATTATTCAGACAGACAATCGTTGACAGAGAGAGAGAGAGAGGAGATAATAGAAGAAAAGTCGTAAAGGGTCACTTTCTCTAATTTCCTTCGGCTCCAAGGCGGTCTTTCCACTCTCATTCTCTATATAATATCGTCTCCTTCCTCCTCTCTCTCTTCATATTATTATACACACTCTCTTTCTATCTCTATCTCCCTGAGAAAATCGAAAATCACCTGTAATTGATCCCGGAGATTGTTCTTTGTTTCTTCCTTCCCTAATTTCTCGTCAGGTACCAGACTTTTCGCCCCTTTGGTTAATCTGCTTCAGTAATCTGATTGAAAATTTCTTAGATGTGGTTAAGTAGGGCATTTTGATTTTACCCTCTTTTTGGATTTCTTAGGGATTTACTAGCATATTACGGGATTTCAATTTTGGATTTTGTGTAATTTGGCTTTGATTCATTTCAATTAACGTTTGAAAAAGTTTATTTATTGATAAAGTCTGAATCTTTTTGTCATTGTGTGCAGAAGCACTTTGTGAATAGTACGGACATTGCATCAACAGCTACGACGGGTTCAGGATCTGGTTCTGTTTTTGTGGAGTCTGAGAATAGTATGAGCTTTCAAGTCAGGAGAGATAGGCCTCGATCCAATCCTCAGCAAACATGGGTTCCTAGAGGTGCAGCAGCTACCTCCGTGGCGGCAGCGGTTGTGAATGAGCCTTCTTTACCTCCTGCTAATATAGACCGAAGTCCAGAAAGACTTGACTCTACTGCTGCTGCTGCTTCACGTCCTCTTCGGCAGCGTCCCTCTTATAACCAGCACCAAAGGAGTAACGTTGCTGGTCCGCCTCCACCTAATCGTCAAAGAAGAAACAATGGTCCTGGAATTTTGTCTGATAACCGCCATAGAGTTGCGTCTAGGACTCGGTTTGTGAATCAGGGGAAAAAGGTGGTTAAGGAGGAGAGCACTGTGTTGACGACAGACCCGAACTTGCCTCAGCTTGTTCAAGAGATACAAGATAAGCTGGTGAAGAGTTCTGTTGAGTGTATGATTTGTTATGATATGGTTGGGAGGTCTGCGAATATATGGTCTTGCTCCAGCTGTTACTCCATCTTCCATATGCATTGTATCAAGAAATGGGCTCGGGCACCAACTTCCGTTGATCTGTTGGCTGAGAAAAATCAAGGTGATAATTGGAGGTGTCCAGGTTGCCAATCTGTGCAGCTGACGTCGTCAAGAGAGATATGTTACCGGTGCTTTTGTGGAAAGAGGAAAGATCCACCATCTGATCCGTATCTGACTCCTCACTCATGCGGGGAGCCGTGTGGTAAGCCGCTGGAGAAAGAGTTTTCCGCAGCAGCTGAGACGACTGAAGAGGATCGTTGTCCTCATGTCTGTGTCTTGCAGTGTCATCCTGGTCCATGTCCTCCCTGTAAAGCGTTTGCTCCACCTCGTAGCTGTCCTTGTGGCAAAAAGAAGATTCATGCTAGATGCTCTGAGCGAAGATCTGTTCTTGTTTGTGGGCAGCGTTGCGAGAAGCTTCTCAACTGTGGGCGTCATCGATGTGAAAGGACTTGTCACGTTGGCCCTTGTGATCCTTGTCAGGTACCAGTAAATGCCACATGTTTCTGCAAGAAAAAAGTGGAGACTGTTATTTGCGGAGAGATGAACGTGAAGGGAGAGTTGAAAACAGACGATGGTGTGTATTCATGCAATTTTAACTGCGAGAGGCCTCTTGGATGTGGTAATCATTTCTGTTCCGAGGTTTGTCATCCTGGACCTTGCGGGGACTGTGACTTACTGCCCAGTAGAGTTAAGACATGCTATTGTGGAAAAACGCGCCTAGAAGAGCAGACCAGGCGTAGTTGCTTGGACCCAATTCCTTCTTGTTCAAACACATGCAGGAAGCTTCTTCCGTGTGGGTTACATACTTGCAGCGAAGTTTGCCATTCGGGTGATTGCCCTCCTTGTTTAGTCAAAGTCAACCAGAAATGCCGGTGTGGGTCAACATCCAGGACTGTGGAATGCTACTTCACAACCTCTTCAGAGACGGATAAGTTTGTGTGCGCTAAGCCATGCGGGCGTAAGAAAAACTGTGGGAGGCATAGATGTAGCGAGCGTTGCTGCCCTCTCTTGACCGCGAAGAAAAATGATCTATCTGGTGATTGGGATCCACACGCCTGTCAGTTACCATGTGGGAAGAACCTAAGGTGCGGGCAGCATTCTTGTGAGTCGTCATGTCACAGTGGCCATTGTCCTCCTTGCCTCGAAATGATATTCACCGATCTTACATGTGCTTGTGGAAGAACTTCGATTCCTCCACCACTACCATGTGGGACACCTGTTCCTAGCTGCCAGCTTCCATGCTCGATTCCTCAGCCTTGTGGCCATTCTGCTACGCACGGATGCCATTTTGGAGATTGCCCTCCTTGTTCTGCCCCCGTGGAAAAGAAATGTGTTGGTGGTCACGTGGTTCTCAGAAACATACCTTGTGGGTTGAAAGACATTAGATGTAACAAAATCTGTGCAAAGACGAGACGTTGTGGCTTGCATGCTTGTGCCAGAACTTGTCACCCAGAGCCTTGTGACACTTGCAATGAATCTGAAGCAGTTCTGCGTGTTACATGTGGACAGACGTGTGGTGCTCCTAGAAGAGATTGCAGGCACGTTTGTGCAGCACTATGCCATCCTTCTCTGCCTTGCCCTGACTCGAGATGTGAATTTCCGGTTACAATTACATGTTCGTGTGGTCGCATAACTGCTACAGTCCCTTGTGATGCTGGAGGAGAAAGCGCCAGCAGTCTTCGTGTTGATTCTGTCAATGAAACCTCTGTTTTGCCTAAGCTTCCAACGCCTCTTCAGCCTGTTGAGACGAGCGGAAACCGAATCCCTCTCGGGCAGAGAAAGCTTTCGTGTGATGATGAGTGTGCTAAGCAGGAGCGTAAGAAGGTTCTTCAGGATGCGTTTGACATCACTCCTCCAAATCTCGACTCTTTACATTTCAGCGAGAACTCTGCTATGACAGAGATTATTTCAGACATCTATAGGCGTGATCCGAAGTGGGTACTGGCTGTTGAAGAGCGTTTCAAGTTCCTGGTACTTGGTAAAGCCAGAGGAAGCACAAGTGCCTTCAAGGTCCATGTCTTCTGCCCGATGCAAAAGGATAAACTAGACACGGTTAGGCTTCTAGCTGAGAGGTGGAAACTTGCGGTTAGCAACGGAGGGTGGGAGCCAAAAAAGTTTATAGTGGTTCACGTAACACAAAAGTCGAAACCTCCAACACGGATCATTGGTGCTAGGGGTGGTGCTATCTCAGTAGGCGGGCCTCACCCACCGTCCTTTGATCCGCTGGTGGATATGGATCCTAGGCTTGTGGTTTCTTTATTGGATCTCCCAAGGGAGGCGAATGTCAGCGCGGTGGTGCTGAGATTTGGGGGTGAATGTGAGCTTGTTTGGCTGAATGACAAGAACGCTTTGGCCGTGTTCCACGACCCTGCCCGAGCCGCCACTGCCATGAGGAGGCTGGACCACGGTTCTGTATACAATGGAGCCGTGGTTGTCCAGAACGCCCCGCAATCTCAGTCACTCAGTAATGCATGGGGAAAACTACCCAGCAGCAGCAGCTCATCCTGGGATGTGCAGAAAGCAAATCCATGGAAGAAAGCAGTGATTCAGGAGAGTGATGAATCCTGGGGAGCTGAAGATTCCCCCATTGGAGGATCATCTACAGATACTCAAGCCTCTGCGTGGCGATCAGCAACGAGCAACGCTCCAATCGTCACCTCAGCTAACCGTTGGAGTGTATTGGAGCCGGAGAAGCCCAAAACTTCCGCTTTGGTGCCATTGGTTCAGACAGAAGGGAGCAGCACTTCAGAAGCTGCCGGTAAAAAGGTGGTGGAAGGCTCAGGAGAACAAGTGATGGAAGGCTCTGGAGAAGAAGTGGTGGATGATTGGGAGAAGGTATGCGACTGAGAATACGACAATGACGGTGATTCTTTTTACTTTTTTGCCATGTATTAAATCGGCAGGTTCAGACGTATATAATTTTAGACTGTGTGGGTTTACAATTGCTGTGATGAGCATGTCTTCATTTCTTATTGAGGAAATTTCGTACTACATTTGTTTCTTGACTATCACGTAATGAAGTAATAAATAAAGTATGAGGTAATAAGGTTATTCATCAAGTATATGTACTTATGTAGTTAAGTTTCTAGTGTAATGAGTTGAAATCATATTCTCTTTGTCAATGTTAGCACAAAAAGTTATCTAGAACACCATTCGGCAAAGGCCAACTAGTCCAAGAAGTGTAAAGAGATTGTGAATCAGTTATAGAGATTGAAGATTACACTTCAAACATCAATGTTCCAAGAAACATCCTAGTTTATACATAATCCATCAATAAGAATAAGTTTGTGCACATACATACACACATTATATAAAATGTTTTCAGCTCCAACCATGAAAAATATAGGAAGGGGGAAGCTGATGAATCCCGTGTACCTAACCAATAGCTTTATATATATCCGAACAAATCGAAACCGTTCTTCTTCATCTGAAGTAATGCTAATAGTGCTGGCTTACACCAATGGGAGAGTTCCTTGCACATCGGTTAATGATGTGCAAGTACAAAGCGAGCCACACCGTGACAATAACAGAAGCTTTAGCTCCAACATATCCAACTACTTGGCGTCCTCTCTCCGTAACCTCTCCATGAACCACATCAAAGCTTCTTCTAAACCCTTGCAGCGTCTTCATCATCAAGAATCCGATAATCGATCTCGTCGTTTCTAACGTCACTCTCCCCGTTACATCAAACATAAACCTCCTGTTGCTCGGAACCGCCAATGTAGTCGAGATCGCATCGGTCCAACCACCGTTCTCTTCGACCTCTTCTACCACGGCACTAGACTTTGACGACGTAGTAAAGACTTCGTGAGACGTCCTCACGATCGTTTCGATCGCACCGTTACAGACCGAAACAAGAACGTCTTTAACACTATCCTGGTGCTTAGGATTCGTCATGCCTTCGAAGATCTGATCAAACGCGTTGATATCCATCGTCTTATCCAAATACACAGCGACCGCAGTGCTGGTGAACCTCTCGATGCAATCAGCTAAAAGCTCTCTACACTTATCATCACAAAGCAAACTCAACCACTGTGGCGTCGTCCCTTCCTCAGAAGAAGAGCCACGTGTCGCGATCTCATTGGACCGGAACCCGAGAACAAGATTCTTAGCAAAGCTACCGACAACAACAGAGAAGAAACCAGTTCCAGCCTTCGAGAAAACCTTATCGATAACACTCGAGCCCCCCTCCCCCGAATCAACACAAGACTCAGACTTGTACCCGCGAGAGACACCGATTGTCACAGCCTGAGAGACCCTCGAGAGAGAATCCGCGAACTCGTTCGAATTCGCGATCTTCGCGATCTGTCTGAAGCTGTTCGGGATCTCGTCGGAATCGGAGGCGAGAAACTCCTTCAGGTCGCGAGACACGATGGTCATGGTCTCGGCTGATTCGGAGATGAGCTCGGCGACGGAGAGGAGAGCTCCGAGGATCTTCGCGAGGCGTTGCCTCTTCCTTGCGACGGAGGGTAGGTGGTATACCCTGTAAGCTCCGTAGCCGGAGACGACGGAGGAGATCGCGATTAAAAGCAGCCATTTTTTTCGTCGGGGAGGTGAAAGGAGACTCTTTTCTCCGAATCGAAGAATCTCCATTCAATAAGTTGAATCGAATCCCAAAAAAAATCCAAATCAGAGATGATTTGAGGAAAAAAATAGATGGAAAAATAGGGTTTTTTGTGTAGATTATGATCCGAAAATGGATAGAAACGGTTTCAGAATCTGTTATTGACTTAGACGAGAATAGAGGAGACAGATAGAGAAGGGGTGTGTATGTATGAAAATCAATTTGGCGTGTGGGGGAGAAACAGAGAGGTGAGGGAGGAGGATTGAGAGGAAGAGAGAAGCTCGATGACAAGTTGGATAACGAAAATTATTATTATTAACAAAAAAAATAAAAATTATTCCGGTTCGGTTTGATTGGATAATCCGATAATGTATTATCTATACACATAACGACCTTTATGGAATCTTTCCTGGTGGTTATAAGAAATAAGTAAATTTTTATTCTATTTTATTTTATTTTTCATCAATTTATAAGTCGGTGGTCTTGTCTTACTCTAGTTTTTTTTTTTGGTAAAATGTGAAGTTAGTTTCGTTTTTTTTTTTTAAATATTTATTCCTCGTGTGACAAGTTTGAGCATAAAAGCAACGGTTTGATTGGATAATGAGTTTGAGGTGTTTGATACTCTTAATATATTCGTCTTCGATATCTTTAATATCCGCATCGATAGGATATCTATTTTGTTAACATTAAAATCTTGTGAATGTGCTTCATGGAAATAAAAAAAGAGTTGCGTAGTAGTCAAGTATCTGATAGAATAAGTTGCAAATATTTAAATGACATGTGATGAATCATATACTACCATTTTCTTATTAAAGTATGTAAAACCCATTTATAAAATATTACGTATACATCAACCCATATACGGGATCGATTTTTTTTTTTAGATTTCGTGTCCTTGACAAATAAGTATACACAACAACAAAAAAAAATAGAAAAGCCTTTAGTTTTTAATATGTCACACTTACTGAAGAACAAATCAAATTACTGCAGTTCAAATCATACGACAGTCTTACAAGTTGTCAATTCTAATCTTTTATCGAAATCTTGTTATCTACTTGAATCTTTGAATTAAAAAGGATATGCAGGGATATGTTTTAATATAGAACCTGTTTTTTGTAACTTAATATAGAAGCTGTTTCTAGAAGTATTTGGAGAGTTTTGCTGTCAGACATGACTCCACCACATGTCTGGTCTTATCTAGTTTTCAAATAAGAGAGCATTTTTTTCTAATAAGTTGTGCCCATACATGCAAAAGTCCAGAGTCCAAATCCATCAATGTTTAGTTGCCACGCTTACCGTGTTTTGTGTTCGCAACATGTTTTAATACTACAATTTAACATGTTCATGAAAGTTAACTACCCGGTAGTAGGAGAAAATCATAAGCGTTTTGAAGTTGGATATTAAACGTTCAGATCGTTTTTAGCCCTATGATGTCTCTTAGGTAAAACTGTAAAACAAACGTCAGTACTACATATACTACAAACTATTTAGGGAGAAAATGAAAACTAACAAACTCGGGTCAATCAAAATATAATTATGTGATGTTAGTGATTAGAATTTGATCAATGGGGCCTTGAAACTGCCTCTCTCCAACGCTCTTTCCGCAATTATTTTTGTAAATCAACTGTTTTGAATAGTTTAAGCCACGTTTGATTCTCTCAACTCAATTATTTCTTCTTAAACATTCGGTTTTAATTTAAATATTTAAGAAAATGATTTCAAGACCCTTAAAACCACATCATACTCCAAAAACAAACACATCTTTCAATAATAATAAAAGAACATTTCTCAAAGAAAAAAGAGCATGAGAAAGGGAGGACAAAACAAGAACAAGTTCTTGAGAATAATCTCAACACCTTTTAGAGCCTTAAACAAGTTCTACGTGAGAAGCATCACCGGCTGCGTACCTCGGACTCATTATTCCTCATCCGTCTCGGTCTCTGATCCTTTCTCAAGAAGCCGTGGCTCCTCCTCCGCTTCTTCCCGGAGAACCACCGATTTTGGGATTGACGATGATTACAGCGAACTAGTGAGAGCTGCATCGGTTAGAAGTTTAGGGCACAAGAATGAGATCGACATGTTTATTATACAAGAGAAGATGCAACAAAAGAAGCAGAAGAAGCTGAAGCAAGGAGGCTTGCCTAAGAGCTCGAGCGTAGGGATGTCGAGGATAGATGAGGAGGAAGAAGTAGAGGAAGGATCTGTGAATCCGAAGAAGACAAAGAAAGTATCTGATCTTCGGTATCCTCGTAGCAAATCATACGCAGTTACTGGTAGCCCTAAATTTTAGTTTTTCGTGTTTGTCTTTGATTTTGTCTTTATTTTAGTAATCTGTGGATTGATTATGTTGTGTTTAGCTCGATCCTGCAACAAGAAATTATAATATAAGAACTCTATAATCTTTGCCAAAAAAAAATAATATTAGAAGTCAATATGTTTGCCCAAAAACAATATTAGAAGTCGATATGTAGCTACTCTCTAGTCGAACCCATGTTTGGTTGATAATAGAAGTAACCTAAATAAAATATATTTTCAATGGTTTTACTTCCTTCGTATTATAAAGATTCATATTTTAGAAAAGAAATTATTTTACAAAATATATTTTTAACATTTTAATTCTTCGTTTATGTAATACTTGTAAGTTGCAATTTTTCTTTTGAATGATTGCTATTATTGAACTTTTATTAATTAAAAGTTGTAAAAAATAATTAATCACTAAAATAATATATTTACAATCAAAACTTAATAGTTATTTAATATATGTGAAAATTTTAAAGCATCGATTATTTTGAAACAGAAGTATTATTGAGTTTCAGTTGTGTGTATTTATGCTGCTCCGACGAAGAAAAAAATGAGCATGCATTATGTCATTGCTAAACGCGTAAATCTTCAATATTTTAATTTCTTGATATAAAATTCGAATGTTATAATCCACAGGGGTATTAGTGTTACAAATTTTCGTACCATAATGATGATCAGTGTTTGTAATAGCAAAGCTCAGGAAGACGAAGTCGAAATGAGAAATGCTTTTTTTGTTATTGATGATTCTGTTACAGTTTGCTTTATATAGGAAACTAGACTCCGGTTTAAACCGGTTTACAGACTCAATAACCAATTTACAATCAATTGATTAAACTAAACCAATACAATTGAATCAATACAGTCATATACGTTGATATTCCCCCTCAAGATGGCGAGAAGATTGAACGTAACGACATCTTGCCCATTAAAGAACGAAACAGAGTAGGATGTAGAGGCTTGGTAAGAGCATCAGCAAGCTGAGTCTCACTGGTAACGTGAAGAGTCTTGATCAACCCACTGACAATCCGATCTCGAACCTGATGACAATCGAGCTCCACATGCTTAGTTCGTTCATGAAAAACAGGGTTATTTGCAATATGAATAGCCGCCGTAGAGTCACAATAGAAAGCCACAGGTTTAGTTTGTGGTGCTTGCAACTCAGTCAACAGGTTAACTATCCAAATCACCTCTTTTACCGCAAAGGACATTGCACGATATTCGGATTCAGCTGATGAGTGAGAAGCCACATCCTGTTTCTTGCTTTTCCAAGATATAAGAGAATTACCGAGGAATAAGCAAAAACCAGATGTTGAACGTCGTGTATCAGCACAAGAACCCCAATCCGCGTCTGTGTAAGCCTTGAGAGTCAGGTCGGAGACAGAAGAATAGAAAAGACCCAGAGCAATAGATCCTTTAAGGTAATGAAGAACACGCAAAGCAGCTTTCATATGAGAAGGTTTTGGCTGAGAAGCAAACTGGCAAAGTTTGTTAACAGCAAATGTTATGTCAGGACGAGTGATGGTTAAATACATCAAACGACCGACAAGACGACGGTAGACTGTAGGATCCTCCAGAACCGGTTCAGTCGAGTCTTGGCGAAGTTTTACATTAGGATCCATCGGAACATTAGAAGGTTTGCAAGCCAACAAACCAGATTCTTCAAGGATTTCCAGAATATATTTTCGTTGACAAATAGCAATACCCTGGCTAGAGCGTGCAATTTCCAAACCAAGAAAGAACTTTAAAGGTCCAAGATCTCGGAGTTTGAAAGAAGCACTGAGACTAGCTTTAAGAGATTCCACTTCAGAATCATCACTGCTAGCAATGATGATGTCATCAACATAAACCAAAACCGCAACATATGTACCACCAACATTCTTGATGAATAAAGTGTGATCGGTATGAGATTTCTTAAAGCCAATAGCCAACAGAGTAGAGCTAAACTTGAGGAACCACTGCCGTGAAGCTTGCTTGAGTCCATAAAGAGACTTCTTGAGCTTGCAAACAGCATTAATCGGAAGCGTTTCCCCCTCTTTTGGTGTATAGCCAGGAGGTAAAGACATGTATATTTCTTCATTAAGGTCACCGTTTAAGAATGCATTGGAGATATCCAATTGAGTCAAGCTCCAGTGCTTCGCGGCAGAGACAGATAGTAGTGTCTTAACAGTCGTCATTTTAGCGACAGGGGAGAATGTATCAATGAAATCCACTCCCTCTTGTTGTGTGTATCCCTTAGCCACAAGACGAGCTTTGTATCTTTCCAAGGTACCATCAGCATTGAGTTTCACCTTATACACCCATTTGCAGCCAATTTTGTGTTTACCATCAGGAAGAGAACAGATTGTCCAAGTATCATTATTTTCCAAAGCTAGCAGCTCCTCATTCATTGCTTTTAACCATTCATCAAACTTCTTGGCTTGACGAAATGAAGCAGGTTCGACATGTTGAGCTAAAGCACAGATGTAAGCTTCATAACCTTCGGACAACTTAGCATAAGATATGTAAGACGCCAAGGGATAAGGAATATCGGTCTCAGTGACATGACAGAGATAATCATTGAGATAACCAGGAGTTTTAGAAACGCGTTTTGATGCTTCTCTATGCGGATGCGTGTTCACTACGTCAGAAGTTTCACCCACAACTGCAGTGTTAAAACGATCAACGACAGGATCAGGAATAACAACTGCAGGGATTCACTGAGACAAGAAACGTCACTAACTTCAGTGAGGCATTGACTCCTTAGAGAAGAAACCATCAAGAGAGATTTCCTGGTCATTAGAAAACGGAAAAATAGTCTCATGAAAGACAACGTTCCGCGAGATATGAACCTGATGAGACTCCAAATCAAGGAGTTTGTAGCCTTTGTAACCAACCGGATAGCCAAGAAATATACACGGTTTGGAACGAGGTTGAAATTTATGCCTGTTCTTGGAAGAAGTAGACATATAAGCCAAGCAACCAAAGACTTTCAAACCACTGTAATCTGGTGCTTTAGACATGAGAATTTCATAAGGAGACTTGTTCTTTAGCAATGGTGTCGGTGTTGATAAGAAACACAGCCGTTAAAACAGAGTCACCCCAATAGTCAAGAGATAAATGACTTTGAAACATCAAAGCTCTGGCAACGTTGAGTATATGCTGATGCTTCCTTTCAACAACCGAGTTCTGCTCCGGTGTCTCAGGACAAGAATGATAAGCTAAGATACCCTTCTTCTTAAACAGAGCAGTAAACTTCAATTCAGGAGCGTTATCAGAACGAACCCCTTTGACCTTTGCCTTATACTGAAGTTCTATCATTTGAAGAAACTCCGGGAAGACTGTGAGTACCTCATCTTTACGACGAAGCAAATAAACCCACGTGACACGAGTATGATCATCCACCAGAGTGAGAAAATACCGATAACCCTCAGGCGTGCAAACAGAGAATGGTCCCCATATATCCATGTGGATCAGATCAAACGCTGCAGCACAGATATTGTTATGAGAGTTATAGGATAATCGTTTCTGTTTGGCAAGAGGGCAGATAGCACAATGAAAAGGAATTTTATTCTTGTGTTTAAATCCAAGTACATCACTGAGAATATCAGTTTTCTCCAAAGAGGGATGTCCTAATCTATTGTGCCATAAGTGTGAATCAACAACAACATTTGTAAAGAAAGAGGAAGTCTTCTCATCAAAGGCTTCAGTTAGTTGTGTTGTATCCAGCACATATAAGTTCGCCACTTGATCACCCTTCCCAATCATCAGTCCCTTGATATGATCCTGGATCATGCAAGAAGTATCATCAAAGAGAATTCTATAACCCAAATCTTTAGTAACCTGACTGACACTCATCAAATTCAAACGAAATTCAGGGATATAAAGAACATTGTTCAATATGAGTGAGTTACTCAAGCGAATACGTCCCACTCCTTCAATACGAACACCCAAACCAGTAGGTAAAGTGACAGAAGCATTCAAAGATACTGAGAATGTCTCAAATCTGCCTCTATCACAAGATACATGATGAGTGGCGCCACTGTCCACAATCCAAGATTCAGAAGCCAGGACATTATCTGTAGCTTTTAAGATACCAATGAATCGCAGAGTAGAAGAAGAACAAGCCATACCAGGTAAGGCAGTAATAGTAGCACCAGAAGAAGATGTATTGCTGAAATTGCCAGAGGAGGACGGTTGAAGTTGAGAGTTGAAATAGGCAATAACACCTTCGATCTGATCTTTGGTAAGACTGTTAATCACATTAGGAATACTTCGACCACCAATCTCTGTAGTACTCATGGTTAACTGAGCAGCAACTGGTTTTGTATGAGACGGTTGCTTGCCAGAGGAAGAAGACTTGTCAGACTTAGAGCGAGACTTATGTTTAAAATCAATGGGATAGCCATGAATCTTATAACATGTCTCGATCGTATGACCTGTATAACCACAATGAGTACAAATTGGCTTATTAGGTTTCTGATGATAGGAAGCAGCATTAACCGAAGAAGTGCGATCAGAAGCAGCAATAGTGAACGCAGTAGCATTCTGAACAGCTGTGAAAGAACGCTGACTGTGATCCTGATCAAGAAGATTATAAATCTCCGAAAGCTCTGGAAGATTTTTCTTCATGATGATCTGACTTCGTATGGTGGCATAAGATTCGTTTAAGCCAGCTAAGAACTTGATGATTTTCGCCTGTTCAGCCTGTTTGCTCACAGTTTTACAACAATCACAGTTCATACAAGTCTTAGCACATACAGCACCATCTAACTCATCCCAAAGAGTTTTCAGAGACGTATAATAAGCAGCTAAATCCAAAGAACCCTGCTGCAATGACCATATTTGCTGAGATAAATGATATGACCGTGGAATATTAGTGATATGAAATCGAGCTTCCAGATCTTTCCAAATCTCAGATGCATCATTAAAGCGAAGGATACTTTTGTAGATTTGCTTGGAAACAGAGTTTAGAATCCAGGACTTCACCATAGAGTTACAACGAGACCAAATCCGAAAGTTTGGATCCGATTCTAATGGTCTAACCAACGATCCATCAATGAACGCGAGTTTATTTTTCGCATCTAAGGCAATGTTCATAGCAATCTGCCAGTTATCGTAATTAGAACCATCAAGTACCTCAGATATGAGGGAAATGCCTGGATTATCGCCATTGGTGAGATGAAAAGGAGAGTGGATGCTGTTAAGAAGCTCCGATGATGGAAAAACAACGGGAGAAGGTGGATCTGGTGACGGAGATTCACGAACGGAGGATCTGCGTGCCGATGCTGTAGGTCGGCCAACACGACGTCCAACCTTTCTTCCGATCACCATTCTCGATCACTTTTGCGTAAAATTTGTGAAAACGGATGACACCGCAGCTGAGAAGGATCGATCGAGCAAGTCACCGATCGATGAGAGGTCAAAAGAAAGAAGAAAAGAAACGAATCGGACGAGATTTCGATTCTCGTCGCTCTGATACCATAATAGCAAAGCTCAGGAAGACGAAGTCGAAATGAGAAATGCTTTTTTTGTTATTGATGATTCTGTTACAGTTTGCTTTATATAGGAAACTAGACTCCGGTTTAAACCGGTTTACAGACTCAATAACCAATTTACAATCAATTGATTAAACTAAACCAATACAATTGAATCAATACAGTCATATACGTTGATAGTTTGTTTTGCTATATCCAAGTTTTAGGATTTATCATGTGTGATTTATAAAGTTGTATCTATACATATGATAATTATTAAAGCAAGGAAATCGTTATCGTTGTGTGTTGGCATGTTGCCACTAAATCACGGATTAGCTTATGAATCATCGAGTTTTGTAAACTTTTCTTTCGTGTTTTGATTATCATATTATTGTTGTTTTGTCCACCAGTAGACATACTGCCGACTAAATCTACTTTACCTAATCAAATATTGATGTACTATATATGACTATCACAAGGCTGCTCACTGTTATAAGAAAATATAATTAATTACATTTAGTCCCAAGAAAAGATAATCTTGTTTTTTATTTCTAATAAATAGGAAAGGGACCGTCTCCTTCTCATTTGTCGTGACATAATGTTTCATAACTCTACCTAATTGTGAACAAGAGTCAATGTAAATTGCTTTCCTAGGTCGCGACTTCAGCAGTGGGACTTGGGAGACTGATACTCTAATAACATATGGGGAATCATCTAACTAAGGAGCTTTAAGCTGTAATTGTTGGAATGCCAATAGAGATCCGAAATACTTGAAGCAGAGCATGACACAAAGAGATTGATTTTATGTAGTAGTAGTCGACATTTATTCAGTGTAAGAACACAGTGAAAATTTGTAACCACAAAAGAAAAATAAAGAGTCTAAACGAAAAGTGTTATGGATCAGCTCTAACCTTTACGCCTTTACCTATGGCAAACCGGCTAGAAGACACACCAAACAACTGAGGCAACAGGGCTCTAATATAACCATCGATGAATATATATAACTTATCAAGACGAATGCAAACAAACTTTTCCTTCTCGGTAGTCCATTTGATCAAGAAAGGCTCACAAGTCACAACAACATTTTTAACGTGACACATGGATGACTACAAGCATGTGGTCAGTAAATCATTTCATATATTGGCATATCCTAATTAGTTTCGTTGTACTTTACGAGAAGCTTTTTTCCCAACTGATCAGAGATTTTCATTACCAACACATCATTGTTATACAACACGATGTCTTTCATTGACAAGTCTTTGAACAGATTGATAACAAGATAGATTTTTGCTCAAACGAGCTTAGTAAACTAGAAATAGATAACTCATGAAGAGCTTTGTTCAAGTGCAAAAAGAAAAGAATGAAAAAAGATTAACCATGTTACCAAGATGATAATGTTTTAGACTGACTCCATATAATGAGAAAAGAGCTGCTTTGGAACAGCCAAAGTTACACTTCTCATCACATTACAATCCTATTTATATTACCAACTCACTTGTAAATGAACACTAGTACACACGGGCTTGTTGGTATCATCTGTGCCTTAGCTAATAAAGTCTACACTCTTAATTTTGGTTTCTGGTTTATTATTATTATTTTTCATCAACTGGATTTTATTTCTAAACTATACAATTTCCTTTAATTTATAGGTACAGCCTCTGATTGTTATGTGTTAAGATTAAGAAACAAGGATATGTTTATGATCTGTGATCAAATACAGATTCTAGGAATCTTGAGCATTATTGCAAATAAAAGAGTTTGTGGGCCATTGAAGTTTTAGTTAAAAAGAGGATCCACATAAGTAGTTCTTGCGCGTGGTCAGAGGATCTTCTCGCTTTAGCTGGCGTCACTCTAATCAAAGTTAATATATTCTGATGAAATGGAGTTTAATATGGAACTTTTACCTTTAATTCAACCAACTCGATTAAGGTTTCTTAATTATTCCTTTACTCACTTTCTACGTGTGTCATTGTTCTTTTACAGCACATGAAACAGAGATTAAGTAGTATTATATGTGTATATATTGGCTAATTGGTAAAGAGACAACTATTCACATCTAAGATCAAGATGTGATATATGTAACTTGAAAGTCTAGTGATAAAACTTGATGCGAGGATAGTTATTTTTTATTCGAGATTATACTGAACAATGATTCATTTTTGACTGTTTTAAAATGTATGTCATATGATATTATCGGTCAAAATTGTCTTAAAATTACTTTCAAAAATAATATATTAATCAGATTTATCTTGTATAAAATTCATAGTAATACTTTTTCATATATATATGCTTATTTTCGTCAAAAAACATTTATGCGTGTATATATATATATGTATGTATACGTATCATGAAACAGTAATAATGTAAAATAGTGTGGTCCCCTATTAAGCATTTGGAGTAAGGTAGAATGAGTTGTGTGGAAGTCTCGCTTATCATAATTTGGTTGGATCTTAATTCTCTTACCTTGTTTGCAATGATGAGCATCATTTCCAAGTTGCATAAATAATTTAATTTTCCCAACTTAAATACATTTGTAAATACATACCTCCAAGGCTCCAACAAGCGTACATACACATCTGGTTGATTCGTTACGAACAAAATCTGAAAAGTAGTGCTCCAACATTGTTTTGTAGTTGCGAAATATAATTCGAGAAACAATACTACAACTGTTTATAGAAGTTTGAAAAATACAAATAAATTTTCATAAATTCAGAAATAGTTTTTAATATGAAAATACCAAAAAATCACTATTTTCATTTGATTAATTATCTATTTTAATTATCATGTTAATCATAGAAAAAAATCAATATAAATATAGTCTTTAGCATAAAACACATGTATAGTAAGGGCCTGACTGGTATAATGGTGGTTGCAGTTACAGGTGTTTGTAGATGCAGATGATTGTGGTTTTAAGTGGTATTAAGAGATTTGTACGACTGGTATAACAGTTAGAAATAGATGCATTTACGGGATACATATGACTAGTTTACCATCAATTACATCAGTGGTTAAATAATAATTGAACAATATTTATATTTATATAATTATAAACTTTTAAAATCATATTATATAATAAATATAAAATTATATTTATAAATTATACTATTAGTTTTTAAAAATTATAGAAAATATTTTTGTTTTAAAGTTTTATAATATAAACTAAAATATAATAGATATATTTTAGTATTTATATTATTTCAATTTAAAATTTAAATTTAAATTTAAATTTTTATTTTACTTAGTTTTGATTAAAAAAAATTATTTTTCCGCAACCGTCGACTCCGACCACTAGCTGAAACAATTTAAGAAGTTTAGAACAGCGTCTAGTATGCACGAGAGGTCGCCTTTATATAAACTAGTTACAGCTAATTAGCTACTATGATTGTGGGTTTGACCAATTAATTTTAGAATTTGACCATGATTTCTGGTTGTTGGGGGTTAGTTGTCCCATGCCCTATAAGAACTAGTAGTACGAGACTCTAGTGTCTCCAAGTATTATAACACAGCTGTAGCTCGACTTTATACATATTTTAATTTAATCTTATTTCTAATGAATTGTAGATTAGATTCCCTTTTATTCCTTATGTTTCCTGCTCTGACACTAATATATTATTTCTTTTTTTGGTACTAATCTAGGATTAATTTGTTCAACGAAAAAATATTACTTGCATTTAATAGCAATCACGGCACATTAGCTAAAGACGGGTTCAAGGGAAAAGTTAAGTTTAGCTAAATGAGTATTAGTAATTCTAGAAAACATGTAGAAAAGAAGTCAAGTAAATCTTTAGAAGTTGTCAAAAGTTTTCCCAGTTTATCTTTGCCTGTTTCCTGAAAATGACAACACAGCCAAATAGTATCAGTGTATCACCTAGATTTTAAACTCCTCAATAAACTTTTCGCACTGTAAATTCATAACAGCAGTTTCAATAGAGGGCTATTTTAATTCAGTCAAACTATTTGTTTTCCTTCTCAATTTGCAATATTAGTAAAAAAGATTTACAAAAGCAAAACAATATGTCCCTCGTGCCATATTTCCAATTATTTTAGAAAATTCTCAAACCACCGTTCAATTTTGAGAAATGCAGAAAGTATTCTGTCATCACACTGACTTTCAAAAAAGAAAATATAGATCACTGATTATAATGAGAGGCTAAACTTATATATATGTGTGTATTACTAGCGGAGAAAGGAAAATAGTAGAAGAATAAGAATATGTTGCATAGATCCAACGGTGTAAAGATTAGATCTAGACCTAGTGGTTTAATCACACGGCTGCTAGAAAAGCTGACCGGAAAATTATTCTAAAATGGGTTAGTTGGCACTCAGAACAAACATATGAGTGTGTCACAGCAAAGAGTCTTCTGTTAGAATATATAGTTGGCAATTTCTGTCAGTAAAAATAATATTATCTTACACATATAATATACATAATACATGTACACGTAATCTTATATATGCATGTATGTATGTGTACTGGTATGTTTTAGTATTCTAAAGCACATGTCAGAGAGTAGAAGCTAGAAAGCAAAGCTTGGGCATGAAGAGAAGAACCTCTTGCTTGTACAATGAGACTTTGAGATAATAAAATACTGAATGAAGACCCAAAGTGCAAATGACTGTAATTTAATCACTTTCAAGGTGTAAAAGTTAAGACATGTATCAATCAAGAAAAAAGAAAAAAAGGTACGACAAGCTAAAGAGGTAGATTGGGTTGTGTAATAATGGAAAAAGAAAAGAGCAAAATAAAGCAGTTGGCAGTAGTTGTTCTGTCTTTTGTTTTAATAATCATATTATGTCTCCTCTGTTAGTGTTAAACTTCGGCAGCTTTCTCTTTCTCTAGGTCTTTTATTGTCATTAAACACAATTATTATTACTGTTTCTTTGATTCTATAAAAGGTTGGAACTTGATGCTTGCTTTGATGTTTGTTCAAGTACCCATCTTGTGAATCTCTCATTTATTTCACTTTTTGTTGTTCCCCCTTTAAATTCTTCATTCTCTCCACTCCAAGCAAAAACAGCATTTGATACCCATTCTATTGAGTTGTACCATCTCTTATCTTGTTTAGGTTTGCTGTAAAAATTTAAACTCCCACCCAAGAATTTGATTCTTGTTTTGTACTCTTTCCAAGGGCACCACAATCTTGGAGTATCTCAAATTAACAAGGTTTGGCTCTATAGTTTCCTTCCATTTATTAATTCTCTAATTATTGCATCTCTGATCCTAACAACTTGTTGCTATCCAATGGGGTTGTGTCAGTTTCCTTCATTTTAAATTCAAAATTCTTGATTCTCTGATCTCACAAGCTTACATTCATCTGGCTTCTTGTCTGTGACTTTGCTCTCTCACACTCTTTAAAAGCGAATCTACTTTTTCCTATTTGTTAAGCTCCTCTGAGCTGTAATTTATCTAAATCCATTGCTTGTTACCACTTTATGCTCTGAATGTTCTCTCAGCTTTTTTTTTTTTTTGCCTATAATAAGTCTATTGTTCTCTTTAACTACTTTCTTCCCTTGACTTGAGTACGAATAAGCATTTATCCAAGGCTTCTCTTCTGCTACATTAGATTTGATGCTCTCTTGATTTGTTTTTCTTTCTCTTTCCCACTGTATAAAATCTACAGACTGGTTTAAGTTCCCTTGTCAAGTCTTGCAAACTACCAAACCAAGTTCTGAGGGTTGAATCACAGGAATGGGTGGAGAGAGTAATGAAGGTGGGATGGGGTTTAAGCATGGAGATGATGAAAGTAGGATCTCCACATCAATGCCCTTGTATGCAAAGGCAGATCCTTTCTTCTCTTCAACAGAATGGGATCCAGTTGTCAGTGGTGGTGGTGGTGGTTTCTCAAGCTCACATTACACTTCAATGGGGTTGGACAATCCAGGGATGAGTTGCTTCCCTCATTACCAACCCGGTTCTGGTTATCTGGACATGCCTACGAGTCTTCTTCATTTTGGTGATAGTGGAGGTGGTGGTGGTCAGTTTCTTGGTTCAGACAAGAAAGGAGAAAGTGTTGGAAGATTGATCAGAGCTGGTGAGTCTCATGAGGTTTCAGATGATGTTGTTCTTGGGGCTTCCCCAACCAGAAAAAGAAAACAAGCCGAAGCCGAATCATCACAACGGAACAAGGTAGGTTCGGTTTGGTAGCATTAAGGTTTAAAGACAATTTAGAACAAAGACTGAAAGCTTATGATGTTGGTTTGGTGCTTAAACATGGCAGAAAGCTGTGGAGGAATTTCAAGAAGATACTCAAAGGGGAAGTGATCAGAGCCAGAAGAAACACAAAAATGATCAGAGTAAAGAGAAGGAGAGCTCACAGAGCGAAGAAGCACCTAAAGAAAACTATATTCATATGAGAGCAAGAAGAGGTCAAGCTACTAATAGTCACAGTCTTGCAGAGAGGGTAATGACTCTGTTAGCAATTTATATCATCTGATTATTTGTTTTCCTGACAACAATTGGTTCTGAGAATTTTGCTGCTTTTTGTTTGTTGTTTAAAGGTTAGAAGAGAAAAGATCAGTGAAAGGATGAGACTGCTTCAAGAGCTTGTTCCGGGTTGCAACAAGGTATTGTACTTAGAGGTGCCTTTTAGCTAGCAGCTTTGATTTCTTAATAAAAATTTGAAGTATTTGTTCTTGATATTTTGTTCAACTAGATCACCGGGAAAGCGGTTATGCTAGATGAGATCATCAACTATGTTCAGTCATTGCAACAACAAGTTGAGGTAAGAGTCATCCCAATAATGTAAAGATTCTTGTAACGTTCAAATTAGTTTGCTCTTGTATGGTCTGAAAGAGGTTTTTGCTTCTAATGTTTCTGCGTTCGCATTGCTTTCTTTCTCTCTCCAGTTTTTGTCGATGAAACTCGCAACGGTGAATCCAGAACTCAACATTGACATAGACAGGATTCTTGCCAAAGATGTAAGAAGATTGGAATCCCTCCCAAAACTTCACAAAGAAATAATTAGTAACAGTTTGCATGTTATAAACCAGTACTAAAGCTGCATTTTCTCATTTCAGCTTCTGCAATCAAGAGACAGAAACAATCCTATGCTCGGGCTGAATCCTTTCAGCGGTTATCAAGGGACGATGCCAAACCTTTCTACCACCATAAATCCACAATACAACCCATTATCTCAGGCAAGCAACAGCAGAGCAACATATCTCATGTTTTTTGGGATTATTTTAAATTCTCTTACATATTTCTATAATATCTAACCGTGCAGACAACACTAGAGAGTGAGCTACAAAGCCTCTACCAAATGGGGTTCGTCTCAAATCCATCGACTATGTCTACTTTCTCACCTAATAATGGTAACTAAAAGCTACACCAACCTGCTTCTCTCATCCCTCTATCTTTTACTTTGTTTTTGTCTTACTGATATTTTCTTCTTATATTAGGTCGATTGAAACCAGAGCTCTAGTACTTCCAAGAATGAGTTCAGAGAAAATTTGCAGAGAGAGAGTGAGAGAGTTTGTATAGGCTTTGGTCCGAAGTAACATATATTTGTTCTTCCTTGTTATTATTATTTTTCCTATTATTAAAAAAAAAAAAAACAGAATGATTTGGATTCTTTGTTGTTGTTTTTGTTTTCTCAACGAAGAATGGATTTATAAAATATGGAATCAGAATACATAATTTAACGTTTATCCAAGTGTATCAATTTTTTTTTCAAGAAGATTGCATTTACTAAAAATGAATTCTAGGTTGAGGTTTTAGTACATAGAATCTGTTATCCATGTGTGTGTCTACTCATGTTGCTTATTACTATAGGACAAAACATATCTTTATCATTCTATTTGTTTGTTTCTGAAAAATAGCAACGTCTTCTCCCTTTATCTGCAGTTTCTCTTTATATCATTTAGGAAAGCTTTCTATTCAATAAATTTCTCACAAACAAAAGTGTAAAAATCAAACAAAAAAACAACAATCAGATCTACTTGGCCAACAACTAGGCATTAGGGACGGATACCAATTGATGGACTACCACCTAAGACTACAAGGTCACAACTCTTAAAACCTTTAGTAATTCCCAATAAACACCATAAACCAAATAGACATAAGAACTATTTATGGAAAAAAACATAAATGCAAGAAATGTTATGCAATTTAAACTAGCTAGTTTTAATTTCTGCTGAGATAATAATATCATTAAACAAAATCACAATCTCATCATATTTATAGTGTTCCATCTAAGCGAACCAGTTATATGCATACGGCATGAGAACATGTTATATGCATATATGGCGTACAAGCATGTTGGCTTGAAACATGTTATATGCATATATGGCGTACAAGCATGTTGTTAAAGTCCAATTATAGTTAATGGGATATTTTAATATACGTATGGTCTTTGTCAATGGGTCTCGCACTCACACCCAAGATGGCTCACATGGTCACACCACGCGAGTAAATACAAAGGATTAGATTTGCGACCCTACTTTCATAAACCCTTCCAAAACCTTGAGTGATTCCCAAGAAACACCATAAACCAACAAGTATTTAAGGTTGTAAATCAAAAGGCACTGTAATTTTGATCAGCCAAATTTTAGATTTTCTAAATTATATCATTAAAAAAATCTCAATCTCACCATACTAGTTTTAGTGTTCCAGCTAAGCAAACCGGTTATATATTCACACGGCATAAACACATGTTATATGCAATGCATACTAGTATTAGTGTTCCAGCTAAGCAAGCCGGTTATATATTCACACGGCATAAACACATGTTATATGCAATGCATACGGCAAAAAAAAATCATGTTCTCAAAGTCCAACTATAGTTTTTGAAACACAAAGTCCAACTATAGTTAAATGGAACATTTAATAATATGTATGGTCTTTGTCATGGGTGTCTCACACTCGCACCACGAGCATAAAAATACAAGGATTAGTAGATATGCGACCTTACTCTATAATACTTTCCCGGGCAAAAAAACGGTTTTTAACTGTCGCTGTAGAATGTCACGTGTCATAATCGTACCGGATTGAGGCCATCGAACGGTTTTAAAAGTAGCCGACATGGTAGTCGTTATCACCGGTTAAGTAAGACTTTGGCGACGTAGAGACAGTCTCCACCATTGAGATCTCGCCACGTCATATGATCTGGCACCTTCCACCATTTACACCACACACAACGTGGAATTTGTCGCCTAAATTATTTTTTCTTTTCTTTTTTTTTGTTTGGGTTTATGATTTTTTTTTTCCGTAAATGATAATGCTCTCACCTAATAATAATCTCTTTCTCAACTTACTTTTTTTGTTTAATAAGTTTTTTTTTTTGTGACAAAGAAGGAAAAGTTGTTATTATTTGAATTTTGCAGATTTTATTAGCAAATATGAGAAAGTTTATCTGTCTTTTTTGGTTGGGTTTATGATTTTTCATCGTAAATGATAATCCTCACCTAATAATTATCTGACTTTTTGTTAAAGTTTTTTAATTATTCTTTGTGAGCAAAAAGGGAAAAGTTTTTAAATATTTGAAATGTTTTTTTGTTGATTATATTAGCATGTGGGAACTTGCACGCGAATTCTCCGCGGATTTGAGTTATAAGAAGGCACATCGTGAATCTTGCGAGGGTTTCTGATTCTTCTTCTTCACGGGGTTTCTCATTCTTTCAAGTCAAAGCAAAGTGTGTTGATTTATTCCTTGTAAGTCATCGTTTGCTCCCTCCAATTATCGTTTCTCGATTTCTTTTTGTTTTGATCTTCCTCTAATTTCGTCTGCGAATTGTGATCAAATCTCTCATAAATATCTGGGCTTTGGTTCTGTTTACGTTCTTGTTCCGATTGTTGTGGAATCATATATGATGTAATTGGATATTGTTGGTATTTTGATAGTGTTTTCTGGTTCTATGAAATTGTGATTGGTCCTTAGGATTAAAAACAATTCATTTAATGCCACTACTTGCCAGATCTCAATGTTCAAACGTTATCTTGCAGGACTCTGGAAAGTCTTTTTCTTATTCTTTGCAAACTTTTCCTTTTCCCTTGCAGATCTTTTTGATCTGCCTACTCCCCCTGGACTTTGAACAGCTCATTATGTTCTTCTCTGTTTTCACTTTTTAAATAAAACAGAGTCTGAACAAAAAAAAAAGAAAGAAAGAGTGAGAGATGGATGTCTCAGCGCTTTTAACGTCTGCTGGGATTAACATCGGGATATGCGTAGTCCTTGTCTCCCTTTACTCCATCCTAAGAAAACAGCCGTTCAATTACTGTGTTTACTTTGGTCGGATGCTCTCTGGTGGAAGAGTCAAACGTAACGATCCTCGTTGGTACGAGAGGTTTGCACCTTCTCCGAGTTGGCTCGTCAAGGCTTGGGAGACTACCGAGGACGAGATGTTGGCTGCTGCTGGTCTCGATGCTGTGGTTTTCATCAGGATGGTCATTTGCAGGTTTATTAATCATATAAAACATGACTTCTCTGTTTACTGTTGTTGATTGATGTTTTTAACCTTCTGTTTTAATAATAAACTGTGCAGCATTCGTATCTTCTCAATCGTTGCGGTAGTTTGCATTTCGTTTGTGCTGCCTGTGAACTATTACGGACCGATGATGGAGCACAAGGAAGCTCATCTGGAGCCTTTGTCGATTTTCACTATTGAAAACCTTAATCCACGCTCAAGATGGTAATGGCCCGCTTAGCTCTATTACTATGTTTCTACTTGAGATTGCAGTTAACTGTACATAAGAAACCAAAAGTTCTGAATCTAGTTTACTCCTTTTTTTAACTTCCAGGCTATGGGTTCATTGTCTCTCATTGTACATCATAACCTCTTCGGCATGTGCTCTTCTTTACTTTGTGAGGATCTCATACCCCTGGTCCATGTCACGCAATACTGTTTCTCTTTGCTCTATCGCCTCCTTATCGTTTTGTTCTCTCGCTCTCTCTCACTCTCTTTATACGTGTTTGGTCGCTGTAGGAGTATAAGACCATAGCTCAAAAGAGGGTGGCGTATATTGCTGGATCTTCCTCAAAGCCAAGTCATTTTACAGTACTCATGCGTGCTGTTCCTCAGTCTCCTGATCAATCTTACAGCGAAACAGTGAGACAATACTTCACTAATTACTATGCACCGAGCTATCTGTCGCACCTCATGGTCTACCGTGATGGCATTATTCAGAGACTGCTGGTATGTGTTTTTGTGTTATTCTTGCAACATGTTGTGCTTTCATTATCTTTTTGTTTTTGTTTTCTGTCGGATTAGTAATAGATTATTCAGCTAATACCTCTTCTTAGTTGACTTGAATACAAAGTCTACATGTTCCTTTTTCTTTTAAAAGACTTCACTATAACACTTCCTGAGCTTTGAAGTATACTCTATTTCTTGGATGCCACGAATGCTTATTCAAGAGATTTAGAGTAACTTATGAGATTGAGGTTCTTTTGATTTTACATCAGTTTCTTGTTAGTTCTCTGTTGGCATTTAGAATTAAAGAAATGCAGTGATTTATTTTGGAGCACAAGTGAGTTCATTTTAGACTTTACTAATAGTGATCATCAATTCTCTTATCTCAGAATGATGCCGAGAAGATGCGTCAGGCAATAAAACATGTTTCTCCTCCTGATGTAAGCTGTAATCCGAGTTTGAAGTCCTTTTGTACAGGACCTGGACCCACAAATTCTTTCAAAATCCTCTCTGACGAGGCAGGCAGTGTCCAAAAACTGGAGCTTGGTGAGTTGACTCTGACTACGACCGAAGAAGTAAGGAAACTCTTTTGACTTTGTTAGGTGTACTTTATATGATTGGAAGTTTAAAATTTTAATGCTCTTTTTGCAGGAGCGTCCCGTTGCTTTTGTGTTCTTCAAGACTCGTTATGATGCTCTCGTTGCTTCTGAGGTTCTCCAAACATCAAATCCTATGCTATGGGTGGCAGACTTGGCTCCAGAGCCTCATGATGTCTACTGGAAAAACCTCAAAGTACCTTACCGCCAACTTTGGATGAGGAAAATAGCAACCCTTGTTGGTGCTGTTGCCTTCATGTTTGTGTTTCTTCTCCCTGTTACTGGCATTCAAGGGTTGACTCAACTAAACACACTATCCAAGAACTTTCCTTTTCTAAGGCCTCTCTTGAAACAGTGAGTTTACTTATATACTACATGGTTCTTGTTCATATACTTCTTAACATGACTTTTTAATATGGCAGGAATTTTATGAACCGGGTGATCACAGGGTACTTACCAAGTGTGATACTGGTTCTATTCTTTTTAACCGTTCCACCGTTGATGATGTACTTTTCAACCTTGGAGGGATGTATTTCTAGGAGTCTGAGAAAGAGAAGCGCATGCATCAGAGTCGTCTACTTCACCATCTGGAACGTCTTCTTCGTCAATATCCTATCAGGCTCTGTTATCAGGCAGCTAAGCATCTTCTCCAGTGTCAAGGACTTACCTGCACAGCTTGCCAAAGCAGTTCCAACACAGGCTGGCTTCTTCATGACCTACTGTTTCACGTCTGGTTGGGCTGGTTTGGCATTGGAGATCATACAACCCGTGGGTCTTATATGGAACCTGATATCCAGAGTTATCGTCAAGAACAAGGATGCCTCTTATGAAACACTTAGGTTTCCTTACCATATTGAGATTCCTCGGCTGCTCTTGTTCGGTCTCCTTGGTTTCACCAACTCTGTCATAGCGCCTCTGATACTACCGTTCCTGCTCATCTACTTCTTTCTCGCCTATCTTATATACAAGAATCAGATCATCAACGTATACATTACAAAGTATGAAAGCGGTGGACAGTACTGGCCTATCTTCCACAACACTACGATCTTTTCACTGATCTTGTCTCAAGTTATAGCTCTTGGATTCTTTGGTTTAAAGCTGTCAACGGTTGCTTCAGGTTTCACCATTCCATTGATTCTTCTCACCCTCCTGTTCAGTGAGTATTGCCGGCAGAGGTTTGCTCCTATTTTTGAGAAATATCCAGCCGAGGTATGTTGTGTATATAAGAAGTTTACTCATTGTTTTTTTCATATCCTCGTGGGATCTTGACTGGTAAGTTTTCTTTTTCAGATTCTTATCGGTTTGGACAGAGCAGATGAGATCACAGGAAAGATGGAAGAGTTACATAACAACTTGAAAGCTGCCTACTCTCAGATTCCACTGTGTTCTCAGGAATCTAGTAACGCTGGATGCAGTCCCCCTTGCTCAGACCAGAAGTTACCAGCTTCTGAGAAACTGAAGGCGGAGAATCTCGAAGCAGAAGTGATACGGGCGTTTCAAAGAAGTAAATCTAGTCATGATCTTGAGGTGAAGTCTTGTCCCAGTGGTTCGCCAAGTCGCTCTTCTCCAGGATTTGCCGAGATATATAAACGAACATAAGAAAACTTGAAGGAATTGTACAGTTCTGCCTGCTAAATTGAAATGTGAATTTTACAGTTTACTGCAGGTGGAAATGAAACAATGCTTGGTTACTTGTGTACAATTAGGAATCTTTTTTTTCCATAGTTTTTGCGAAAGAAATGAATATTATTACCAAAGAGAAATGAGCAAAAGTGCTTTCTATATCATTATATGTTTACATAAGTGTTCTTCATTGTTGTGTATACACAGCTTTAAATGCACAGACTAATCTGGTTGATAATTGGTTTGATCAGTTGACACATGTGACCCATCCTTTGGTATCTTCAGTCTGTCCTGTCTGGATACCGACAAGTACCGAACGCAGTTTCTGGCAGACTGATTCATCCCCGGTTTCATACTTTACTCTGAATGTTTCAGAAAAATAAACATACATCAGACCAAATCTTTGTCTAGTGTTGGAGTAAAACTTGTTCAAAATCACTGTGAGGCTGTTTACCTTTTGTCCTGATATGTTATGGTGCCCACAGGAGCAACTCCTACAGCAGTTCCGGTGCAGAAAACTTCATCTGCTTCCATTACTTCATCCACATGAACAGCCTTCTCTACTACCTGATCACATCCCAAGTGTGAGAAACTTAGTTTTCTTTCTTTCTTTGACCTCTAAAACAGCTTTTGATTTGTTTTACCTCATAACCTTGATCACTCGCAATCTCCATCACACTTTTCCGAGTAATCCCCTCTAGAATTGTCCCATTGGCTGCAGGAGTTGAGATTTTCCGGCCCTGAAGTTAAGTGATATTAAGACACAGTCTTTACTGGAAACACTATTAGTAAGTATATTACCTTAATAACAAAGACGTTGCAAGAAGAAGCTTCCTCAAGATACTTCTTCTTTACAGAATCAAGATAAAGAACATCTGAAAACCCAAGACTCTTGGCTCTACTCAATGCTTTCAAAACCTACAACAACATGGTTTATTATAAAAAACTTGTTGCCTCTCTCCATCATTGAAACATAAGTGGGGTTTCAATACTTTACCGGGGCATAGTTTGTGATGCTCTTGACTCCTCCAGCTCCACCAGGAGCTGCCCGGACATACTCTTCCTCAACATAGAGGTTTAAAGCAGCAGTACCTTCCTATAAACCAGTAGAGAAAAGATTTTCCAACTGTTGTCACTGAGAATAAAAAAAGCCAAACAGGAAGAGAGAGAGAGAGGATACACACCTTGAAGTAGTTACCAACAGGAGATGCGTAGACAATGAATGTATACTCAGGTGCAGGTCCTAAACCAAGAATTGGACCACTTCCCATCAACAGAGGCCTAATGTACAAAGAACCTTTCCCTGAAGGAGGAACCTGACCAAAACACAAAAGTCACTCGGATCCTCCTCAGAGGATATATAACGTTTGTTACAAGAAAGAGTTATATACCCAACGTCTATTTGCATAAGCGGTTTGTTTAACTGCATCAACAAACTGATCAACCGAAGGAGAAGGCATGAGCATCCGTTCAGCACCAAGCTGCATTCTTACAGCGTTGTGATCAGGGCGAAACAGAAGAAGCTTCCCATTTTCTTTTCTGTATGCTTTTGTACCTTCATATATCGCCTGTGAATAACCCCAAACTGGTTAGAAAAAGATCTAGAGACAAAACCAAGAAACATTTGGGGGGTTGCAAGAGGCTTTGCCTGTCCGTAGTTTAAGACACCAGCAGAAGGACTTAGCTGAATGTTACCAAAGCGACTTAGTTCACCTTCAGTGAACTCACCGTCTTTTGAGCATTTCATGACGTACATGTAATCAGCTGGAGTTAGACCAAACCCGAGATTGTCCCAGTCCATGTCTTCATACTCATCATCTCTACATAATACGAAACAACCATTGTGAAAACAGAGCTTTCTAGTGGAGAAAGAAAATGTATTAGGTATATGACATGGATCTAAACTTACTGATAAAGAGGTTTCTTACGCTCCTCTCGCAAGGCTGAGGCAGCTTGTGCGTTGTACTTGGAGAAAGTTTGTAGCTGTTCATCAGCAAAAAAAAAAAACATTCTCAGACATGCTTGTATATGAGTTTTGAGTTTTGTCTGAACAAGAATTCATTAGTTTATTACCGTACGAATATGTGTATGAAGAGGTAGAGCCACACTTTTGCGCAGAGATGAGATTGCTTTGAACATTTTCTCAATTGCAGAGCCTTTGTTTTTTTTGGTTCTGGAAGATGATCTTATTGATTTAATAAAAACAAAAAGAAACAAGAAAATTCTTGAATGTTTTAGCAAAAAGAAAAGGTGAAGACAACACCAAGAACACAGTGTGTCAAATTAAGTATCCAACACGTAAGTGATTGCCAAGCTTATGTGATGTGTCTTTGCTTTTATCTTGGCAAATCGTTGAATTTTTATATATATATATTTTTTTTTTCGAAGGTGGAAATTGGTAAGAGTTCTTATCTTGTTCTGTGTGTTATTATTATTGTTTTTATTTGCTTCGTCACCTGTGTCTATCTACCTGATCAGATCTAGACGTGTCTTTCTGGAACTTGAACTAATCGAGATCAATGGATCTTTGTTCTTGTCTCGTTTGAATGGTTAATTACCAAACAATTAACGAAAATTTTGGAAATATCCTATTTTTGAATTTGTTAATTATTTTAGTTGGCATAACATCAGCATTGTTTTTCATTTTTGACATCCAGCACTATGCTCCTTGTGCATAGAAATCACATAAATTTTTGGATCTTCAAATTAGTTATATTATTTTCGCATTTGTCCATCAAGTGTTTGCTGAACGGATAGTACATATGCTCTATGTTTAAACATTGTGAACGGATAATTTTTTACCCAAAAAACAATATGAACACAACTTAGTAACGTATGATACAAGTAAAAACGATGAATGTCTCTTTTTTTTTTTTGTTTTTTAACAAAATATTTTCAGTGAAAAAGGTGCCATTTAAAGAAAGAGTGATTTATCGTGCTAGTGTATTTTTCGAGAAATTTTGACCAATGATAAAATAATGTTATAATGCACATTATAGTATATGGATGGCGCACTTTCAAAGAAAGATAGTCCAAGTTCTCATAATCAAGTGTGCGTTGTCTACTTGTCTGGGGATTATGGATGGCCCTCCATACAGTAATATATGGATTGTTTTCAAGAAATTATTATATTACAATATCCTTTCTGAGAGTTCCAGAGATGGTGGGGATAAACTCGACAAGTAATAGCCACATCAGATGCAGAGGTTGTCAGTGATAAGTTAAAACTTTCGTTAATTGTCTCACATCATCGTCTTTTCAACGTCCTCCTTCGTTATCACGTTAGTGAAAGAGCTTTTTGATTTGATCACAAAGTTTTTCATCCTATGCTTACTAAACATGTCCATTTCCATAACGTCCTACCTATCAAACATATCTTTGTCTCACCTATTCGTTTTCTTATAATAATATTTTTTTCTTTTTAGTTTAACATCTAACAAGCAAACTCAATGGTGTACCATCTATCAACCTAATTATGTGCTAGAATCACATACCATGGAAGCTCAAAGCTAGCAGAACTAGACTTTGTTAACTACCAACAGTATCCTAACAATATTGCAGGGTAGTAGAGACCATAATCACAAATTCACAACACATGCTTTAGAAAAGAGAAACATTAGCAAGCAAGTTAACTAAAAGAAGTAATGATTAAAAGTATTGCTGAGTGAACAAATCCGAGATAAATTCTTAATACATGCTCACTCACAGACCTATAGAAGCTAATTTGTGAATAATAAGATTACTCAAGTGATACAATTTCCCTAGTGTTTTTGGTGGATCTCCTTGAAAACTCAATAGGGTTTGTAAATCTTAATTTCATAATTTGGACGTTTTGGGCTTATTTTGGCATTTCAGTTAAAGGCTTCTGGGCAACATAAAATGTCTTCAGTTGATCCATCCCCAAAGGTAAATCCTAACTAAGGAGAATTAATATTGTTGAATTTTTAGTAAGTTTTATCTTATAAATTATACATTAAAGAGTGCAAACATAATGATCTCTTTTTCTCTCAAATTAGTTAATCTCCAACACCCAGTTCTTAGTGTCTTGGATAGAACCATTTTGTATTCCGACAAGAATAGACCGAAGTTGCTGTGTAACAAGCCCATCTCCCACTTTGTAATCAGTCCTGTAGGTTTATCAACAGATAAGTTTATAATCCTAAGCATACACATATGTATACTATCCATGTACTGTATGTGAGAAGAAGAAGAAGAGACCTTGTGTTCTGAAATGTGATGCTTCCAACAGAAGCAATTCCAGCGGCAGTTCCAGTGCAGAAAACTTCTTCTGCTTCCTTCAGTTCTTCTACCGGAACTACTCGTTCTTCCACCTGTTACATTACACACTTTTCAGGAATTGCAAAAGAGTTGGAAAATGAAGAAACAGAGTGTAACAGAGCAGAAGACACTCTGTTTCTTGTGTCTCAAGTAAACTTACCTTATAACCAAGATCAAGAGCAATTTCGATAACGCTCTCTCGTGTGATCCCTCTGAGAATCGTCCCAGTTGTAGCTGGAGTCACTATTGTATTTCCCTGAAACAATTCAAGAAACTCTAGTCTTTATATTAACAAAAGAAGCACTCAACTTTCTTCTTAAAAAGAGTTTCCTTTTTACCTTCACAAGGAATATATTAGCAGCTGAAACTTCTTCTATGTTCTTCTTAGTTTCTGCATCAAGATACAACACATCTGAAAACCCTCTCGCTTTCGCTCTTCTCATCACGTCAAGCACCTTTGTTTACAGTTCATTACCAAAACAACACAGTTATAAACAGAACACTTAACTACTCAAAATCATATCCGAAACAGAACTGACTTGAATGTTTAAACTTACTGGACCGTAATTAGAAATGGCCTTAACGGCACCAGTTCCTCCAAGATACGCGCGTGGAACCACCTCCTCAACGTACAGGTTCAACGCAGCTGTGCCTTCCTATACAAGCAATCAAATTCAAGATCAAAAATCAAGATCAAGAACAAGGTTAAGGTAACGTTTAAAAGATCTGACCTTAAAATAGTTTTGAACAGGGGAGCCAAACACGAGAAAAGTGTATTCTGATGCTGCAGACACACCCAAGCTAGCTCCGCTTCCAAACAACAATGGTCTGAGATACAGCGACCCTTTTCCCGGAGGAGGAACCTAGTGAAAGAAAGCCTGAGTCTCTCAATAATTTTATGGCCGATAATTTTTTTACAAGAATTTAAAGTTGACATTTATTAAAAAAAATAATATTTTAATATAATGAATGATTTTTTGTAAAATTTCTTGTTCATATAAAACATTTTTGTTCCTTTCCATTATATTTTGTAATATATATATATATATATATATATATTCAGGCAACTATTATAATATAGAGGAACACAGGATTGGACCAGGACGGTCGCACCGCTTATCCTCACATAAACCGGCCCTTGTATCGAGGAGCAAACAATATGACGAGATGTTTTACCCAACGTTTGTTTGCAAGAACGGTCTGCTTGACACCTTCCATAAACTGTTGAACAGATGGAGAATGCATACACATTCTCTCAGCTCCGTTCTTCATGCGCATCGCGTTTAGCTCTGGGCGAAACATAAGAACCCTGCCGTCTTCTCCTCTGTACGCCTTCATCCCCTCGATTAGTCCCTGCAAAATCCACCAGAAAAAATATTCTTTATTATATGAATATGTTGTGTGTGTGTGTGTGTGTGTTTTGGATGAGATTTGAAGCTTTGCCTGGCCATAGTTGAGAATTCCAGCAGCAGGGTTGAGCTCCATGTTGCCGTAACGGCTAAGGCAACCTTGTTCGAAGTTTCCTTCTCTACAACTTCTGGTGGCGAACATGTAATCTGTTGGTACGAGACTGAATCCAAGGTTGTCCCAGTCCACATCAGCAGACTCTTCATCCTCACTGCAACATACGAAAGTCTTTGCTTATTAAAGATTGTTTATTTTTCTTTAACACTAGTGAGCAGTGGACTCTTATAATATATGGACTAAACAGCATTAAAACGTAATTTTAGTTTGAAAATGACGTTTGCAGTTTTAATTCACATTTAAGGTATAAAAAAAGGATTCCTTATATATCAGTACTGTTATATATTTTGACATATAAATTTGTATTTATACATGCATATATGTGATAGAAAAGCCTACACTTGAATAAAAAGCAAAATTAAAAGTAACTTTCTTTGTTGCAATATTTTTGTTACCCTCATTGAAGGAGAATGGGTTGAACTAAAACCCATCACATTGATGACCGGGTAGCTTGAGCCTTGAAATCACACAATATTTAATATAACTAGAAGTACACTTTTACCATCTGTTTTTTGTTCTTATGTACTTTCTTTTCTTAATCCCATTTTTTGACGTTTTTCTTGTAACTTTAGTGGTGGTAATGACAAAAGAAAGGACAAATTAACGTTAATATGCTAGGTATTATTACCTTTCTGACCTCAGCATCTCTGAGACATGTTCTTCTACAACAGAAGCTGCTACCTTGGTCCCATGCATACGAAATCCACAGATCTGTGATATTCAGGAATACATACCAGACAACCACACAGGAGCGTAAGCCTCAAGCAAACCAGATGTCTTTTTGAAGAAATAGAAGAGTAAAACGATTTATTGGGAGATAAGTACAAACCTTAGAGAGATAAGAGGAAGTTGTTGAAGATTTAAGTAAGCAGCGAAGAGCCATGAAAAATGTTGTACGAGCTTTGTGTGTGCACCAAACTCAAACTCTTGGATGGGATGTTGTCACCAATTTTGACAGGTTAGAGAGTGAAGAGCAGAGAGAAAGAGAGGGTTGATATATATAAAGAGAGCGGGTGAGGAGAGAGATAAATGCATTCACAGCTATGTTTCTTCTCTCTCTTTTTGTCTTCAACGATTACAGCTATGTTTCTATGATTAATTACTTCTTTCGGTATTAAAAATAATAATAGAAACGTTTTAATTAAACATAGAAAACATTACTAAAACCTAATCGCATCCTCATAATATATATGTTTATAAAGCCAAATACTATCACGAAAACTATATATATAACGACAGTTTACTCACAAATTGATTAGCAATTATTTAGTTGGATCTTCTGATGCTGTTAAAGTATTTACAGATGTTTATAAATGTTGGATTCATTTCTTTATTTTTTTTCTTACAGTTTTCCAGCTCACATATATATAAACAATATCTGCAAGTTTATACGGCCTATAGTAATCCATATGACATTCACGTGCTTTCTTCTAGATGGTATTCAACTTGTTGACCATTAGTGATCGAGTAACTTAAAAGTGTGGTTACGGTTGTGTATTGACTTTATCATGTCACGTAAAATATCAATAGTGAACTAAATGCATACCAACTTTATTTCCTTACATAGTTCTTCATTAAATGAACCCTTCTCGTTTCTATTTTAGGTAATGCTATATGGTTTTGTACAGTTCTGGTTTTGTAGCCTTCCCATTTGTAGTCATGTCTTGTCAATTTTGATACAATATTGTCTAAAGACTAAGTAAATGTATGGGTGGTTGAGAGAATCCTGATTCGAATATCTAGATTGCCAACAATATTAAGGATGGTTGATGCAGAGCAGTTGGACAAGTATGAGATTATAGGTGGTGTGGATCATTCGTGATTGCTTTTATTAGTAAAATTGACTCAACTAACGCATGATATTTTTGGATCCACTGCATGTGGATGACTTGGAGATTCCTCTTGAAAATCTAGATATTTGGAGGTCTAGCATTGATATAATGTGTACTTTTGGTTAATACTATTTTAATTATATATTTAGCAATGATAATAAACTACCGTCCACTGTTATTCTATATTTGATAATATCTCCACAACACAAGTCATCTACTTAAAAGTCTCAAAAAAGCTATTTACTTAAACGAAATGTGAGCGTTTTACCTAAGCATACTAAACTAATAAAGTTTGGTGAGATCTCTGAAAATGATTTGTGATTTGAAGATGAAAGATTTTGATTACACATAAACGCGAACGTCTCAATTTGTTTATGCTTGTGTGAACCATCGAAAGCATTTACCCATCTTATAAAATCATTAGCTGTTTTTTGTATAGATTGTTTTTTTCTATTTGTGCAAGGGCAAGAGAATAATTTCATGGAAAAAATAAAATCTTACAAACTGATAGTTGGACTATAACTAACAAAACAGACTGTTTTTTTTTTTTTTTGAGCAACCAAAACAGACTGTTTACAAATTGATATTTGTCTATATTGTATAGATTCCACTGCGGTAACAGATTAAATAATTAGTTGGTTAAAAGTTGATTCATGCAATCGAAAGTGTCAATTTTTATTTAAAGAAGTTGTGGAAAGAATACAAATCATCTCAGCCTCATCGAAGTGGTGATATCTCATGTAATTAAGGCGGAGATACATCCAAACAGAGAACATATTCGCGAAACAGCAGTCCAATGTTAAATATGCGAACTTTGTTATTGAAATTTCATTTTAAAATCGAAGATCTAACAAACACTCGCGAGATCTATACCAATGTTACATATGCAAACTTTGCTCTTCAAAACTCAAGAACAATACTTTCCCGCATAAAAGAACCATCCATTTCCGGATGAAAAACCAATCACCATCTTGCATACATCCTTGGGTGGAAGAGAAGAATAATAAGACGGAGATGAAGAAGAAGAGCTTGGTTCATGAGCCACAACGATTCAACCATGACTATAAACACGAGAGCACAAGCGGATACAATGAATGTCTCATCACACGATGAGAAGATTTGTTTCTTGTTTGGTGTTGTTGAGAGCTGGCTGCATAGGTTTATATAAGAATCTCGGTCTTACACAATCACAAGCCAAAATTTTATGTTACATGGCACATGCACTCAAAGTAATCATGTCTACAAAACCTTAAGGGAACGTGCAAGAATGTGCATTTAGTTTTTTTTTGTTAAAACATTTAGCTTCTTCTTTTTTTACGTACCACCATGCGTTGTATATAATCAAAATACGCACAATAACAGACTTGTAACATTAACACATAGAAATATGAAGACAAACTAATCTCTTTCATTTAAATTTCTGTCAATTAGAATTGAGGGTTAAATTGTAGTTTTTAGTAAGTGAATGTTAAGTTTGTAAAAATACAGATAGTTTAAGGTCTCTTTTGCAAAGTTTTAATGTTATTACATGTGTTGTACTTCTAGAACAAAAAAAAAAAAGAGAAGCGGTAAGAATAGAAAATGTCAATGGCGTTTCAACGACGACAACACTGCTGCGGAGACCGTCCTAACGACTGAAACATCTTCTTCAAACATGTGCAAAGTATAAAAACCAATAACAGACCTCGAATTTTCCTAAAGTGGCGTCCTTGAGCTAACCCGCATCAAAAGTTTCCTCTTTTTTTTTTCGTTTCCTGGTCATGGAGGAAGAAGATAGCAAGATTCCTAGGATTGTAGAAGAAGATGTGCATGGTGGAAGTGATCTCAAAGAAGTCGGTGAGTTGAAAAAGAAGACGAAGAAGAAGAAGTATTATTGGATGGGTTGTCTCAGAGCTGAATCTGACGAAAGTGGAAACGTTGATTTGACTGTCGATTTCCCTGGAGAACGCACCGAGCCCACTCACCTCGTCGTCATGGTCAACGGTCTCATCGGCAGGTTCTTTAGAGTTCTTTTGTTGTGTGTGTGTTTGATTGTATTCGATTTGAAGCTGTTCTTGATTATGTTTTGTGGCTACTACAGTGCTCAGAACTGGAGATTTGCAGCTAAGCAGATGCTGAAGAAGTATCCTCAGGATCTCGTCGTTCACTGTGAGTCCTCAGATTGATATGAATGATCACACTTCTAGATTTTAGAGTTTCGGATCTTTTTTTGATCACAAGTTAACTGAAGATCCAACTCTAGATCTTGTCAGCTATGAATGTTACATTTGGAGAGAAATGGTATGGTGATGATTTTGCAACCTTTTGCAGGCAGTAAACGCAACCATTCTACACAGACATTTGATGGCGTTGATGTAATGGGAGAAAGATTAGCAGAAGAGGTAGGACTAGGACTTGCTTTCTTTGTTATCTCTCCTTCAGTTTCTGCAGTTGATGTAAGATTTGTTTGTTCTCTTTCGTTTAGGTTAGGTCGGTGATCAAACGTCACCAAAGTCTTGAGAAGATATCCTTTGTAGGACATTCTTTAGGTGGCTTGATTGCTAGGTATGCCGTTGCCTGTCTTTATGAGCAAGAATCCCGACAAGTTCTTCCACGAAACAGTGACGACACTTGTGACACATGCCCTATAGAGGAACCGAAAGAGAGAATCGGTGGATTGGAGCCTGTGTATTTTATAACTTCTGCAACGCCACACCTTGGTTCAAGAGGACATAAGCAGGTGACTTAACACATGAGTTTGCTATCAATATGTTCTAGAGCAGAATCTGGATCCTTTAATGTACTCATGCATCAGTATCTACCATGAGCTAGACTTTGATGTTGAGTTCTGCTGTCAATTTGGTGCTGCATTTTGGCTGCAATAGGTCCCATTGTTTTCTGGATCTCGCACTCTGGAGAGATTAGCTACGCGAATGTCATGGTGTCTTGGTAAAACGGGGAAACATCTTTTTCTAGCTGATGGTGATGATGGAAAGCCTCCCTTACTCCTCCGTATGGTTAGTGACCGTAGAAACCTTAAATTCATGTGAGTGCTCCTTCACCAGCTTTGTTCTCTTCCTTATACATAATAGCTCATTGGTTCTCTGCTTGGTTGAAACGATTATCCAATGATATTATTCTCCTCTGCTTTTGTGAACAGTTCTGCTTTGCGATGCTTCAAGCGGCGTATTGCTTATGCAAATACAAGTTTTGACCGTATCCTTTTATGTAAACGATTTTCACTACTTCACTGATGCAATTCATTTGGAAACACCTTAACCTCCCTTTGTTCATAGACCTAGTCGGTTGGAGCACATCATCTATCCGGCGACGCAGCGAGCTTCCTAAGGTGATAAATAACCTTTCATTGCTTAAATATCATACTTAATATTGTGTGTTATGCTGAATCAGTCGTCTCATATCTGATATTATCAGCTTCAACGTGGTCCAGTCAATGAGAAGTATCCTCACATTGTGAACGTTGAGGCACCAGGTACCTCAAGTAACCATGAGGAAGTTCGATCAGAGACCAACTCAAACGTGTCCACGAATTTTGATATGGAAGGTTGGTTCGGTGGAAACTCAAGACTTCTCATCATCCTCAGGCCTCTTATCTTGACTTTTAATCATTACATAATGCATAAATCTTTTGCAGAGGAGATGATCAGAGAGCTAACAAAAATGAGCTGGGAACGAGTTGATGTTTGTTTTAGAGGAACCGTGCAAAGATTTCTCGCTCACAATACCATTCAGGCAAGTTTTCACTATCTTGAATTCTTGATCATCACAATATCATCACCATTCTTATCATAACCTCTTCATCATTATATCGTTATCTTCATCATTGGTTATACTCAAATCTGGAGAAAAAACATAACAGGTGAAAACGAAGATGATCAATTCAGCTGGAGCAGATGTTATACAACACATGATTGACAATTTTGAGCCATAGTTTATCTGAAGATTGCAGATCCCTTACAAGCTAAATTCACTAGGGGATTTATTACCTCTCTGTAAAACAACATGAGTAATAATAAAGTTTCGAAAAAAAATGAGTAATCAAAGTTTATATTTCCTATGTGGATTTGTTTCTTTAAGGCCTCACACTGATCTTGCCATGCAACTTGAACTATAAAAAGACACGGTGATGGAACAACACTTAACCTATGAATTGGTTGAGTTATAAAACAATCTATGAAAATTTATAGTATACTAATAGTTCAACTTGACCACAAGTCTCCTCAAGGCTCCAAAGATTATAGATGAAAATATGAATCAACAGTTTTAGGAATCGAGCAAAAAACCGGTTATATAACCTCGAAAGAAAAACATCAAGCAAGTTTGGAGTGCGGTTGTTCTAGGGAATTCCACTCGCAGAGCATCCAAACAATCGATGTGCCTGTTCAATAAAGTAAAAACCCACAATATTAGAATCATTCACACAATGAATGCAACCTACATTAGCTGATTGAATACAAGAGGTGATTGATGCTACAACCATACCTGCAAAGAAGGCCACGGTTGAGAGATTGGCGATGGTCATTGTATGGTAGAAGAGGTATTCAGTCAGAAAATGGCCTAAGGCATAGATAAATGAGAGAAAGGTAGCCAAGTATAACGGTTTGTTTTCAGGGTTGAATGCACAAAGAAAGCAGAGAGTGCATGTCAACAGTGTCCATACTCCGAATGTACGTCCATGAACTTCACTCACTGCAAAACAGTTAAAACAGAAGAAAGAACATCTTGAGTAATGAAAACTGGATTATTATTGCAAAAACCAAAAGGAGGCATCACCTGCAGAAACCTTAAGTTAGACACTTCAAGTTCAACTATGTGAATTAGTCTACTCTTAAATTGTTCATTTGATGCAAAGTTCCTACTACTTTTTGTTATCAGAATCAATAAACTAAAAACAATGTTCTGTAACACTACCATTGCCAAAATCATGCACCACAAATTACAAAGGAAAAAAAGAAAAACATCAAGTTGCTTTAGTTCTAATACATCTACAAGAGCTGATACACTTCACCTAGTCATTGATTTACTTCAACAGTACTTTAAGAAAAACTGCATATTGAATCCACAAAAAAAGGGGTATGCATTGGACTCTGTAAACTGTAATCAAGACCAACCAATTCTAGATCCAATAACTTTCTACATTCCTGATTTCAAGGGAATGGTGGTCCACTTCCTACTAAAGTTCCTTCACCAAGGAATTGTACAAGAGTTATTAACATTGCATATCTTTCTTGGATATGTTGCTTCGGTTTGCTATTCTCATAGAACTGATTATCTACATATTCTGTCTAAGAAGCCATGTGTTTTCAGTTCCAACTAGCTCTAACTTTGGAACTAAAGGAACATGAAAGAACCAAAAAAAAAGCAACTAGAAAGAGAATGAATAGGTTCAAAGAATCAAGCTTTCCTAATCTTTCAAGCTGAATTCACAAAACTATTGACCTTACAGATTCAATGTACTAAGAAAATCAAAATATCAAATCCAGGGAAAAACCCCATGTTCTGATTCCTCTAAATCTCATCGTGCTTAGGGATCCTAAATTGGATCCGTATTGGAAGACTCAGTGAAGTCACAGAAAACTAAGAACATAGTTCCCTGAACATGACATTATCATTTACACAAAACACATGACATGCCCTCTATAGCCACTGACCAATTATGACTAAAATCTCATAGAGACTAAGGAAGTCAATTAACAGCGAAAGTAACGAAATTTAAACGACTGTATAACAATTAGAAAATGAAGATTAAAAAAGGAGGGAGGAGAAGAACAGAACTGCTGGTCTGAGAGAAGACGGCGAGACGAAGAGCCCAGATGTTGAAGAAACCAAACCAGACAGAAGCTAATCTCAGTGACCCTACCACCATTAGCCAATACCCTAACGCCTTCATTTTCTTCCTCTTCCTTCCTTTGGCTTCAGTAGCTTCGTTACTTTGTGCTTTGATCTTCAGATGCGCTCCTTCTCTTTTTTATTTCCTTTTGCGATGTTGTCATCACTGAATTTATTTATTTTAAAATGATCAGCATAATTGTTAAAAAGGATATATAGTTTAACTTTTTGGGTTAGTTCGTGTCTGTTATTATATATTTTGGTAAATATTGTATCTCCCATCTTCTAACAAGATGCATGATAAACCATATGGGCTGATCCGGTTAGTTCCAAGAGAAAATTGTTATACGATGGACTACGAAGTATATCACACTGCCTGATTCGAGTTTAAAATACCTTCAACTTCAAAGATTCAGTCGATTACGTTTTTAGTTGGAGTTACATCCTCTGCACCGTTAGTAATATATGTTCACGATCACCGGTACATATTATGCAACTCTCGTGGATAAACACATATAGTTATATATTATTACTACGTACATACGGTGTTATGTTCAGTCTAAAGAATTGTCCATGTTACATTTGGAGATTAATTAGATAAAATCCAACTATAATAGCTTCAACAGACCTCTCTGGCAAGCTCGTTGAGCAAATAAGATTGTTCTAAGCTCACTGACATGTGTGTTTAGATTTAACAGTATATACTGTACTCTAGTAAAGTACTTGTATTTTGATATTGCATACATTGTTTCCCACATCCGTATGTAATCTCTAATCGTATATATAGTCTTTAAGAACACACATGAGAAAGCCTTCTTAACTTTAAACCAAAATGACATGTTCTCGGTTAAACTTCTAACGTGTTTAAACTTCCAACAAATAATTAGTCACCTTTTACTCTACTCCAAAAGTTCACTCGTCCATGCAATAGCTCACAGTTTTTTTGGGGGGGGTTGTAGAATAAAGTAGAATTGTTTTGGGATTAGGCGAGAGATATGCGTGCACGTTCACGACAAAATTAGATTCAGTTAACTATATTGGGTATAGTATTAGTTTAAAACGTCTAAGTAGCGTAGGTTAAGCTAAACGAGGATCGTGGATGATAGCTGGATTTTTTTTTCTTCTTCTTTTATTTGAAAATAAACATTTTAAGACTCAGTCATTCAAGAGGATAATGGCCTTCTTCTCACGTTTATTTCTTTTGAATCAACTGTGCATCACTGGATTTGGCTTTGAATGAATAGGAATTAAAGAGTAATCATGAAACAAACATGATTTGATCGTTCATTGTTGCGGTCCATAACAACAAAACAAACATATCAGGAAATATAATTTATCAATCAAAAGAAAACTATGACTGACACAAAAAAAAAAACGTGAGCTCCGCACAGAAGCAGGCACAAAGAGCCGCGAACTTACACAGTTACACGTAAGCCAGTTAGGGTAGCCACGCAAAGTGAAGGCCTACGTTTTGTGTGGTTGGTCACTTACTGATCAGGTAGAGAGAGAGAGAGCGGATAGCGTCGTCAACATCTAATCCGAGCTGGCATTTCTCGCCAACCTATTCCCAGCTGTGCTCCAACATCTTTTTCCTCTATACCCCTCAATTAACTCTATATCTCGGACTCACCCTTTCGTTTCATTCGTACACATTAAAAACTCAAAAGAAATGATTAACTACTTTAAAAATAAACTTTTGCAAACACAGACGTCACATTATAACATATAGTTAGCCAATCTACACCACTGTTTTGATTTTTCGAGATTTGGCCCATATGTCGGGTACTTGTCAAATGTTTGATGTTACATCGAAAAGTTCGCCTAATATCAATCTCTTTCCAAAATTTATAAGAAAATTTAAGAAAATTTATCTCATCTTGCCTTGTATAATAGTCAATGATTATACAAGATAAATCTGTAAATATGCCTTGTATAATAGTCAATGATTATACAAGATAAATCTATAAATTGAGTGATGTTTAAGATAAAACTCATATTCCATAGCATGACTTTATAGACATAAAAATAGATTCTGAACTTGTAGAATTAACTTCTAGGTGATAAGTAATAGATGTATAACAGTATCATATTTTGTGAGATGGTAAACAGTATAATTGTAATTGTATTATCTAATACGTTAATATATATATCACATTTGTGGATTTTATCTGATGCAAGATGCTAGGCTACTAAAAATTTTCTTTTAAGTAGAACCTCATAATATAATTGGCTACATCAGTATAATGGGTATTAAATAACTCATTTAATAGTTTGGGCCTAATCTTTATATACGGATAGAATAAGACGTCATTGGCCAATTCCAGAAAATAAAACAAAGGAGGGAATGCAAAAATGGAAAAAATGTATTTTCTGCTTCCTTGTCCCACTTAAAAACCATACACAGAGCGAAGAAGACGACACCATTCACTAATGGTTACGTTGACACAATCCAACGGCGCCATTAAAACGCTGCGTTTTGTTCGTCAGCTTCGTTTTCTTTACCTTAATCCACAAGTCATCGTTTCTACTTTCCATGTTGTCTCTAAACCCCTAAACTGAACCTTCTTCCTAGTCCAAAGAGCAATGGATCCGTGCCCTTTCATCCGTCTCACGATCGGGAACCTAGCTCTGAAACTTCCTCTAGCTGCGAAGTCGACGAGCTCCGCCGTGCATCCGTCGTCATCTCCATGTTTCTGCAAAATCAAACTCAAACACTTCCCGCCGCAGACCGCCGCCATCCCCTACATTCCACCGGAGACCACTTACTTCCCTGAGATCCAGACCCTAGCCGCTACGTTCCACCTCAGCAGCTCAGATATCAAACGCCTAGCTTCCAGATCCATCTTCGCCTCGAAGCCGTCTCTCGAGATCTTTATCTACACGGGAAGTGCCACCGGCGCTGCGTCGTGCGGTGTGCACTCCGGCCGTCTTCTGGCGAAAGTCTCCGTGCCGTTGGATCTATCCGGTACGCTGTCGAAGCCGTGCGTGTTCCACAACGGCTGGATATCCGTCGGAAAAGGAGCCGGAGCCGGGAAAGTGACTCAGTTTCACCTGAATGTGAAGGCGGAGCCTGATCCTAGGTTCGTTTTTCAGTTCGACGGCGAGCCTGAGTGTAGTCCTCAGGTGGTTCAGATTCAAGGCAGTATCCGACAACCCGTTTTCACTTGCAAATTCAGTTGTCGGAATACAACCGGCGATCGTACTATCAGATCAAGGTCAGTTTCCGACCAACCAAATTATTCTTACCACATTTTGTCGGAAATTTGAGTTGTCACTTTTTGAAAATTTCTAATTTTATTAATTTTTACCGAGGAATCAAATCAACATGCGCTTTTAATCTTTTGACGGATCTATTGAAACTTTACTCTTTTAAATAATTTTTTTACTGTTTTAAATATTTTTTTTTACTATTTTAAATAATTTTTTTATGTTTGTTTATTGATCAGATCGTTGCCGACGGAGACAAGTGTTCCACGGAGCTGGCTTAACTCGTTCGGGAGCGAGAGAGAACGTCCCGGTAAAGAGCGAAAAGGATGGTCCATAACGGTCCACGACTTGTCAGGCTCACCAGTAGCTATGGCATCAATCGTCACTCCGTTCGTTGCCTCTCCTGGAACCGATCGTGTGAGCCGGTCAAACCCCGGGTCTTGGCTCATCCTCCGTCCCGGAGACGGCACATGGAAACCCTGGGGAAGACTTGAGGCGTGGCGGGAACGCGGCGGAGCAACCGATGGGCTCGGTTACAGATTCGAACTCATACTAGACGGGTCGAGCGGTGCAGGGATCGTGCTTGCGGAGTCGAGTATCAGTTCTCACAGAGGTGGGAAGTTCTCGATAGAATTGGGATCGCCGCCAGCAGGTGGTGGTGTAAATAGATCCAGGAGTCGAGGTGGAGCGTCGCCGGCGAGTAGTCCGAGAGGTGGGAGCGTACAGAAAGGGTTTGTGATGGCAGCGAGTGTGGAAGGTGAAGGGAAATGTAGCAAGCCTTGTGTAGAGGTTAGTGTGCAGCACGTTAGCTGTATGGAGGATGCAGCTGCTTACGTGGCGCTTTCTGCAGCCATTGATCTTAGCATGGATGCTTGCAGGTTGTTTAGTCAACGGATGAGGAAAGAGCTTTGCCACCATAGTGAGTCACTCGGCTGAAGAATTTCTATTTTTGGTAACAAATAGCTTAGTCACAAAATATTCCGGTAAGGCACTAACAAAGTAGGGTGTACATAGTGAGTTTGCATTTTGGACTTTGTGTGGCTTCGTATTGTCTTTTTTTTTTTGTGCGAGTGAGGTGAAGAGTGAGTTTCTTTTGTCACTCTTCATTTGCCTTTGATTTGATTATGTAAGTGTATAAATTTAGTAAAATCAAATTCAGAAAGTTTGCTTTATCAGTTGGATGTTAGATGTCTGTCCATATATGGTAGGCTCTGACAATAAACTTGAGGTTGGTTAGAAATGAAGTTAGTTACAAACAGAGATGGTATTGGTAGTTGAGACTTGAGAAGATGAACATGGACTATTTGCACAAGGTGTGCTGTAACCGCACTTTAACTTGTTTGACTAACCGAACTACACAAGAACAACTCTTCTTATATCTATCTTTTGTAGTAATGCAATATGAATGCTCTGTATTGGAGCTTATTGGCTTGGTTTCTGCATAGCATTGTGATTCTAGCCTATCTGTGACGCACGGTAAGTAATAACAGTCGACTAGGAAGACAAATGTATGGCTAGGTAACTTCAAAAGGCAAGTATTTGGTGTTTTAACGGAGGAGTCTGAGTTAGTTACATGGCGGTTATGATGGCGCAGTTATCAGGTGACCGACGACCACATAACCATGAAAATGACTTTTTTTCTCTTTTTGAAAAACATATGGACCAAATTCGTTAAAGAAATATGAGAGAGAGATAACAATTAACAAGCAAATAAATGCAAATTGAATGAATAGAAGAAGGCTAGTAAACAAAGTAGAGATGTCAGGGAAGGACCAACCCTGCATTGATCGGTCCACTACTGTCCAAACCAGGGCCCAAACTCCCTAATACATCGGAAGTGATAGCAATTTGTGAGACCCACCAACTCAAATGGATGACAAAATTTGTGTGTGTTTTCAAGAAATTTTTCACCGACGTTTCCAATAAATAAATAACAATGAAACTAGAAAATTGTCCTTTCAAATTTGGAATTAGGGAAACACTATCACTCTCGTTACCTATTTTCAGATTTAATTCTTTTTCAGACAATGGATTGAATAGGTATACTTATTTTGGATAATAGAGAGAACTAAGACAATAAGCAATGTGATTTAATGACCTGTAGTACTTACTGTCTTTTGTAGCTGAGTTGTACTGTTTCCATTCGTTGGTCTCAATTATGTTGAATGTTGATTCTTGTTCTGTTATGTTGCTGGTTCTAGTTGTAAACCTTTCGCCAAAAAAGGAAGCTAATCTAGTTGTTGCGTCGTTTTGAACCTTTTTCTTAAAATAAGAATATGCATTATACTCTTACATGGGCCTTATAAACTAGCTAAATGAACCGGGCTGCTCACTCAGCATAGTAGACGTCAGCTGAAGATTGTTGTTTTTGTTCATGGTTTCCAGGCAAGTATCTTGGTACAATCTTTTTCCTTTACTCTCTTTGGATTTATCTACTAATAAACCTGTTTTGTTCTTTAATCATTTGTATAGGGGAATCACATAGACCTAAGGCTTATCCGGAATCAGTGGCTCTTGATTGATCCAAAGCTAGAGTGTCTCATGTAGTCGTGTCTAAGGCTAATGAGGAGAGAACACATGGAGATTTCAGGGGAATGGGACAGAGACTTGCACAGGAAGTTATATCTTTCTTCAAGAGGAAACATGCGAGATATGGTCGTCGTTTGAAAACGTTAAGCTGAGTTTTGTTGGACATTCAATCGGCAATGTCATCATCAGAACTGCACTAGCAGGTAAGAATCTTGGATGAATTCTCTTAAAAACAGTTTGTTCTGTTTGGTGTTTATCTTTGTCTCTTTGTTGCAGATAGTTTGATGAAACCATACAGGAAGTATCTGCATACATATCTATCGCTTTCAGGTCCACACTTGGGCTATCTATACAGTTCAAACTCCTTGTTTAACTCTGGACGTCGGCTCCTGAAGAAGTTAAAAAGTAGTCAGGTTATTCATCAGCTTACTCTCACAGATGATCCTGATCTCCAGAATACTTTCTTTTACAAGCTCTGCAAGGCAGAGAAAGTTCTCAAGATTTCATCAAATTTTGTGACATGGTTACAAACAAAGGTTTCATCTCTGGGTCTAATGTCAGTTCGGAAACTCTTTTCATTAAAAGACAGTGGACAGTTTCAAGAATATAATTCTCCTGTCTTCGCCGCTGGTATAAATACAAACATCTTGCTAGATTTGACGCTAGTTACATTAAGTTCATGCTATATTTGATGCTAGTTACATTAAGTTCATGCTATATTTGATGCTAGTTACTTTAAGTTTCATGCTAGATTTGATGCTAGTTACATTAAGTTTCTTGCTAGATTTGATGCTAGTTACAGTAAGTTTTATGCTTGATTTGATGCTTGTTACAAAAAGTTTTGATGCTTGTTACAATTATCTTATTTTTGTAATAACAGGATGGGTATGTTAGAGCAATTCTTTCTTTGGTTAGCTTTGTGTACACTTACGTAATCGGATGTACGTTGAAGCAGAAGCTGTTATTTTGTATTTTACCACAACTCTGGTCTCTGTAATACTTTCTAGCTTCTAGAATCGCTCTGTATCGTTAATGTTAATGATTGTTGTCACGTTTTAGTGTAATTTACAAAAATCAAGTTAAACCACTTACAAAACTATGCCATTTAGTTCTAAATTTGTTTAAGTTGTAAGATTAGTTTTGTGGCAATGTGTTAGGTGTGATCAATTAGTTTCTTTATCAATTATTGTAGCTAAGCAATTATAAGCTGATGAAATTATGATGTTTGTCTGCATTAAGGTTGATCTATTACGGGTATCGTGCAAATGCAGATGTGAACACTTGTTTTCAGAATACGTTATATTTTCCGTCTACTAAGAAAATTCAAAAGCATTATTGTCTGATAGTGAAGGAATATAGTGCAGGAATCAAAGAAGAGTATTCGTTACTTCTTGTTCTTTTTGTTGGTCAAAGTCGGCAACTATAAGTAATGAGATTTTAAGAAATTTATTCTTTGATTATTCTATACGATAATAATTTACAATTTGATCATCACGACAAGTAACTCAATTTGGATTTGGTTTCGTTTGGAGAAGTCAGTGTTAGCCAGTCATTACATTTATCAGTTTGAATATGCATTTCTCTTAGCCAAGTATTGTAGTTGATTGTTGACCTTCATTAACTAAGTCCAAAACCTCATTACAAAAATTCTACCATTACAAGCAAATAGTTTACATCAGATATATCATTACATTGCCTAAAGGATTCATAACCAGGACTAGAATCACATTCTCCATCTAAACCTTCTAAGTTTCATAGTGACCCAAAAGAGTGAGAGAGACTTGGTCCTTCACCATCAACTTATTTCTTTGGTCTATCACATCACACCTCTTTACTAATCACAATGCCCATCAATCTACACGGTTCCGCTTCCTCGATCATCTGAACCACACTCCGCATCGTCGGCCTTCGTCCAGGTTGTCTTGCGGTGCAGAGGATTGCAACCCTCAGCATCTTGACTGCATCTTCTCTATACATTTCTCCTATGTTCTTGTCCACAACTTCCATAACACTCTCTTTGCTATTCAGATTGTTGCTAACCCAATTCACTATGTCTTTGCTCTCTCCAAACTCCGCCTCTATCGGTTTCTTCCCCGTGACTAGCTCCATTAACACAACTCCAAAGCTATACACATCGCATTTCTCATTCACTTTCGACGTGTATCCATACTCTGTAACAAGAAGGGGTTTGATGTTAAAAAATGTAATGCAACACCATAACAAGCTGATAAACAAGAAGTTAATAAGTATCTTTACCTGGAGCTATGTAACCGTATGTTCCCGCAACGACATGAGTCGACTCTAGACCACCATTCTTGGCCTGAAGAATCTTGGCAAGACCGAAGTCAGCAATCCTAGGCTTGAAGGACTCATCTAGTAATATGTTACTAGACTTAACATCACGGTGAATCACCGGCCTCTCGTATCCATGATGCAAGTACTCGAGTCCTTTCGCTGAACCAAGAGCAATATCATACCTCGTTTCCCAACCAAGATTCGACTTCTCACAAGAGTGAAGGATGTCCCATAAGCTCCCCTTAGGCAAGTACTCGTACACCAGCAAGCTCGAGTCATCGCTCGTGATGCTACAAAAGAGTTTCACCACGTTTAAGTGCCGTATAGAGCTCAGTGTTTGCACCTCTCTTTCGAACTCTTTCGATCTTCCTTCGTTTTCTTTGAGAATCGGCATCGTGCTGCTGAAGTTCTTCTGAGTAAACGTGTCTGTGCTACTACGACGAATGTATTTGACAGCTAGCTCTTTACCGTCACCGAGTATTACTCTATACACATCGCCGCAACCTCCTCTACCGATTATGTTCTCTTCTTTGATCGAACCGATGATATCATCTTCTGTGAAACTCATCCTACGGAACGACTTTATACTCCAAGATTCACGTCTCATAGTTTGCTTTTCCTTCTTCTCGGTTTTCTTGATGTACAAGAAAAGCGCAAGAGACGCAATCAAGATCAGTAAACCGAAAACTATACACAGCACAAAGATGTGAGTGTCTCGATGCGATCCTGAAGATCTCGTGCACCGGTTAAACGACTTGATCGTCGTGCTGCAGAGTCCAGGATTGCCGTCGAAGCTACCGTTATACGATGATAAACTTAGAGGGACACGACCTGATAATCTGTTGTTTGAAAGATCAAGAAGGCTAAGCTTTAGAGACGACAAGCTCTCTGGGATTTTCCCAGAGAGCTTGTTGTCCGAAAGGTTCAAAGCATTGAGCGTCGGAAGAGATCCAAGTGTGTGCGGGATCTCTCCCGACAACTCATTTTGAGCCATGTTCAGCTCGCTGAGCATCGAACACGACCCGATAGAGTCCGGTATGTCACCTGAGAAGCCATTGCTCTGCATCTTTAAACTGCTAAGCCCCTTGAGCTTCCCAATAGAGCTCGGAATCTTCCCGGAAAACCGGTTATCGTTAAGCTCGAGTTTAGTCAGAGCATCAGCCTCACCAATCTCCTCAGGCAGCTCATCAGAGAACCTGTTGAACGCCAAATACAACGCTCCGAGCATTTTAGCCTTCTTTACATCGGCGGTGATCGGTCCTTCGAAGTTGTTGTTAGCTAAGTCGATGATCTCGAGCTTCGGTAAGCCCCAGAGTCCGGCGGGAACAGCTCCCTCGAGCGAGTTATGGCTAACTCTGAAACTTTCGAGAGTCGAACAGTTGCTGTAGGATTCCGGTATGGAGCCTGTGAGATTGTTCTGAAGGAGGAGGAGAGCTTTCATCGTACCTCTCTTGCACATATCAGGAGGGATCGGTCCGGTTAGATGATTCTCCGACGCATCGATGAAATCAAAATCGGCTTGAGAACCGAGTTTTGGAGGGAGAGAACCGGTTAAGTTGTTTGTGTAAAGAGACAGATTGACCAGATCCTTGAACTCGCCGAACTCCGGCGGAATCTCGCCGGAGAATCTGTTCTCGAAGAGCTGCAGCGAGACGAGGTTGATCAGAGAGCCGAGCTCAGATAAATCGCCTTCTAGATAGTTCGTGGAAGCGTCCAGGAGAGTGAGATTCGTCAGGGTTCCGAATCCGGGAGGAAACTTCCCGGTCAAGCTGTTGTTGTACACCTCGATCTGCCGGAGTTTCGTGAGTTTGACGATCTCCGGCGGAATCTCTCCTGTGAGACCGCTGTCGGAGATCTCCAGGTTCCGAAGCTCCGTCAAGTCTCCGATGGCCGGAGGGATGGTGCCCGTGATGCTGCAGTTCGACAAGTAGAGCCACGAGAGACTCCTCAGAGTAACCACCTCTTCCGGAAACGGCGTCGTATCGAACGGATTATCACCGAGACTCAAAACGACGAGTCTTGTCGCGTTTCGTAGCGATTCCCACGGGAAAACGCCGGAGAACGCGCTGTTGTTTAAGTAGAGATACTGTAACTGACTTAGAGAGGAGAACTCGGGGAAAGTTCCCGAGAAGAGGTTGTTGCCGAGATCTAAGTATGTGAGATTCGTGCAGTTATTCATATCGCTGGGGATGGTTCCGGAGAGCGAGTTGAATCCGAGAGAGAGTTTTCGAAGATTCTTGAGATCGCAGAGAGAAGCGAACGGGAAGCTTCCGGATAAACCTCGACGAGAGAGGTCGATCTCTGTGACGGAGTTTGTGGAGTCGCAGGTTACTCCGGTGAAGCCGCAGTGATTGGAGTTCAGCTTCCATGAATCTAAAACTCCCGGGTTTGAGGTTAGGAGCGATGATTTGATCTTGAGTAAGACTTGGAGATCGTCGGAGGAAACGATGGAGAACAGAGAGAATACGAGGAGGGAGAATAATCCTAAATTCCGAGACATGTCGGAAGGTTTTGGCCGGAGAGAGAGTGAGGCGTGACGGTGGTTGTGTTAAGTGGAAGCTTGTTTCTTCACATCGGAAACTTTTGTCGGAGGGAGAGTGTTCGATAATGGTAGGCGCGAAAGAAAGGCTTAGCAACTAAATGGCTTTGCCACTTTGAAGGAAAGTTCTTACCTACTGGTAACCATTAAATATTCAAATTTTGGCTCACCTTGTTTATTTTAAAATCATTTTAAATTTTGTTTGTATATATGAAAAAGGGAAACAGACAATGGCGTCAGCTTTTTTTTTGTAACATGGCGTCATTGTTCTTATGTTAAAGAAATGCATTTACAAAACTGAAACCATGTCCATAGGAATAATACTATAGGACTATGTTCTACTTAAAGAGTATTGGCCAACGAAACGTTGTTGTTAGAAATCTTGGTCACAAACACCTACATTATGTTATAGGCATGGAGATCAAATGTGCAATATTAATGTAATTGTGTTTTTTTTTCATATTGAGGTAACGTCATCAACTGAGCAAACTGTATGTAAAAAACAAAACCAATTTTTTTTTTGAGAAATAAAAAACAAATTGGAACAAAATTACATTCAAGAGTCTCTTTTACTAATTTGTACTGTATAGACAACTTCGTCAATGGGCCAATGGGCCCCAATATTTTGGCTTGTCGATTGTTTTCGGTTTGATCAAGATCAACGAATTTTCTTCGAATCTTCATGTGTTTTCACATTTGACTCGTCAAAAAGCGTTCGAAGCTTCATGGGAAAAGAGAAGTGGTGGAACAAAAAAGCAAACTTTAGAGGAAATAATTTCTTGATAATTAAAGCCAAAGAAAAGACAAATTCTTTTTTAAAAAGATTTACTTTTATTTTTGGACAAGTGCATGCACATGACGAGAAAAAGTTACTTATCGACAAATACAGGTTGGACTTCACTTATAGCTCTTTTTGTGAAATAAAAATCTTGAAATATTTTTCTTGTTAAAGTAAAATCTTGAAATATTTAAGCTATTTGCTTTCTTTTTTTCATTCAATAAGGTAATTACTTTATTTCTTTTAGCTAAAGCCAGCAAGTTACTTAAAGAAAAACTCTCTACTCATGTATGTAATCGGAAGGTGGCAAGAGGAGAAACAAATGATTAATAGCGAATGCTTACAACAACCCAATTCTTATTTGAAGAAATGCAATGTAAATATGACATAAGGAAAGTTCCAAAAAAAAAAAATATATATATATATATATATGACATAAGGTGGATATTTATCTTTCTATTTTAGATTTTACAATACTATAACCTAATTTTTTAAAGGTTTTTATCTTTCTACTTGCTTTCTCCATCACCAAAAATCTACGTAAAATCAGTTCAAAAAAATAAAAATAAAAAATCTACGTAAAATGGTTGGAAGGAAAAAAAAATCGACAGCAGATTAGGTATATAAATCTTTTTCGCACTATAAAACTCATAAAATGTAGTGCATCTAGATACTCTATCTCCAATTAGTTAATTAATGAAAAGGAGAAGCTAAATTTTGTTATTCGTCTAGAAGGGAAGGAGGTGTGAAAGCCGTCCTAGTTGACTTTGAATGAGAAGCTTTTCACTGATGAGTCGGTAACACCACGTTTTTTGTACTTCTTTATATCAAAGGATAATCTTCAAATCCAACAGATTTTGAGGTCCCAAGATGGCCACACGTGTAATAGTTTTTTTTTTAATATATTATTTTGTAGTTATGGATTAAGCCAGAAGTGTTGTAAATTCTTATTGGAAATAATTTCCGGTCATCTCTTATTGGAAATAATTAAGAAAGCAAGATAACCAAATGTTGACCCCGATGAAATCTAATTATAATATGAAGCTCATAAAATTATAAAGTACAAACCAAATAATATTGTATACATTCTAATTCTATAGTGATAAAATTAGTTGATTTAGATATATCATAAATTTTAGATAAATATATCTTTAACTGAGATAAGTTTAATTAGCCTTGTGTAAATATAAAATAAACTCTTATGTAAGTTATTAAAATACAATACAATAATATATCATATTTTCTAAGTCTACAATTCCCTCTACATCATCAAATTTTAGTTACGAACTTATGAATGGGTATTGCTTTTAAATTGATGTGTTAAAAACAAACAAAAAATATTCGAGAAAGAAATTCAATTATTTTGCAGATTTAACAACAGCAAAATAAAGTAATTACTGATAACTCGAAAGTATGGTTGCATCTCAGAAATATTGGATTTGCTAGCAATTCCCTTTTACTGGCAATTCTTTAGGTGCATAATATTCGCAAGAGCCATTCCTGCACCAAAGTAATACCACGAGGGTGCCATCATTTAACCTACCCCATTCTGAAGTTATAACAAAGGTGCCAACACTTAACCAATCCCACTCTAAAGTAGCATCATCTGAAGTTAGCTTGACTGTTCATATTATGCAATTGATGCCCAAAAACATGTGAACACTATGTTGGGCTTTACCGATGAGCTTAAATAACCAAAAAAGGAATGCTAAACCATACACACGAGAGCCCATTTGTCGTCTTAAAAATTATTCAGAGAACCCGACTGTAACAGTGTCGTAATCAAAGAAATTAAAGAAACAAAAAGAATGAATTAAAATGGTTTGAGGGAGTAAAAGGCGCAAAAGAAGCGAGGCGAGTGACGAGAACGTGGCCGCCTAGGGAACGGGTTGAAAAGTATCCGCATCCGTGCGTCGCATAGCCAACATGGCACCATTTAAAAATCTACGTATGAATATAATGCTGGTACGTATGTAGACTATACTATCCAAGAATATCAGATGCATAAGTTTGAGAACAAGACCATGTGACTGGCCGAAAATAGTAGTGCAATGAAGAACACTGGTTTGATCTGTGAGGGAAAATCTAACTAGATTTTGTATCACCGAACAACTATCATTTGCTAGTTATAATACACTTTGTTAGGTTTACCCATACACCTAATTTTCCTACTTTTGAGTGTTAGAATTTTGGATGTTTATGATGAACAACAGAAACTTAAAGACATAAGATTTTTAACCCAGTTTCTTTGCGGTATCTCTGGGGTGGGATCCTTCTTCCACAACTTCCACTATCAAGCAAAGTTTATAAGTTTATGTCACTTCCCACTTCCTTGAGAATGACAAAGGAGATTACAGAAGGAAAGTACAGTATCAAAACACTCTAAGAACACAAAGACTCTAACTTTATATCTTCTCTTGTTTTTGGTAGCTTCTCATTCTCTCACTACTTCTCTCTTATCTCTTTTCTGCCTTTTACTCAGTCTGCAGTTCTTCTTTGACTGCCTTTGAGCTTTTTGCTAGTTGTCTTTCTCTCTCTAAATTTTATAGAGAACTATTTTCTCTGTATTTTTTTGGAGATTATGAGGTACGAATTATGTTTGGGAGTTTATATATGATTTCCCAAAATCTTACACGAAATGGGTTTTAGCCATTAAGATTCAAACATAAGGGCATCAATATCGCACGGTTCCAAAAAAAAAGTTCTTAATTTTTTTTTATTATTTTTATTTGTTTTTTAACTGATTTAAAAATAAAAAAATATAAAAAAATAAACCAATCAATCGCGGACCGCCACGTGTCAGTGGGGTCCACAAATTGGTTAAAAGTTGCCTCTTGAGAAAGAGGTGAGAGAGTGAAGTTTTTTTAAAAAATGTGGGCTCCACCTGGAACCCACTGACTAAAGACCACTCTAAAACCCTGCAATATTGATACTCTAACTAAGAATGAGACATATCTACGGGATTGCATCCACAGAATTTCATCTGTTTCCAAATGCACATAACCAAACCCATCCACGGAGTTGCATCCTGGCAAATTGCATCCATGATCAAATGTATATTTCCAACATGCTATAAATCTGTTTTAAATGAATGACTTGAGTTTGCTATAGGACCCCAGTTGAATAAAACCAATAACAAGAATTATTCGATTTTGAGATCAAATGGCGATCCACAAAGCTAATAGTAGAGCTCATATAGTCATATGTAAAAAAAATATATATATCGAGCTTGCTGATAGTTAAAAAAAAATATCTCCAAAAGTTCAAGTAGCCTCGCTCTGAAAAAAAAAATTTAGATCTAGATTAAGTTATCAAATAAATTGTATATGAAGAAATTTGGTAATTTTGTTATATAAAAAAAATTAAGAAACTAACTATACTTTTATTGTTAATAATGGTTCTAGCTAGATTAGTCATATATTTAGACGTGTGAGAATTTTATAACTAAAATATTTCGAATTTGAAGACGGAAAAAATAAAATAATATTTCGACGTGTATTTCACGACAACGATCTTTAGTTACCTCCAAACAACGACTGAATAGTGCAGTTGTAAGGCTAAGCGAGTAACGACTAACGGGTAGGACCTTCCAGTTGATCAAGGCAATATAGTAACATTTTCTGTTTGCAATCTCTTGCCTCCCTTTTCTACGTAAATCGATCCATATTTGGCTCTAAGATCCAAAGTTGGAAAATTATCGGTCACGACGTACAATCCAATTTCTCGGCAATCCATAAAAGCGAAGAAAAAACTCATAAAAAGGCAAAAATAAAATTAATTTTTATCATATAACGATTCTATTGCGAGGCACAGAAATTGACTCTTCGTGAGATACTGAAATATTCATGATCATATATCATATGGTTTCTTCGAATCCATATACTTTATATAAACAAATCAACTGCTAATTTACGTTCACTGCGACTTAAAGGTCTTTAATTCCCTCTTTAAGTGAAATTATTATATTAATATAAATGATTTTACGTAGAGATTATCATTTGAAATTAATATAGCTCGTCAAGTGAAGAATGAGTCCATGTTTGACTTGTAATTGCATGAGAGTTTACGTAAGATTCGACGTTCACATGCGTGGTCTTGAATATTTCAAGTATATAAATAAATAGAAGAGAACCCATCATTTGCCTACCAACATCATCATTTAACTATAACCTTGATCAAAGAAACCCCCTTAAGATCCTATTTTTCTGCCAAAATACATTTTCGTTGAAAGGTCTGATATTTGCAACTAAAGTTTCTAGTGTATTTTATTTGATAATGTTTTCGCTATTAATAACTAATAATATTCTTGTTAATGTGTTGTATACGAGTATATGTAGATATATAAATGAATGTATATATATTTACAGTAAAACCATAGCTTATAAATGTTTCTTAAAGAAAAAGTTTTATGTGCAGATATGGATGCAAGATTCTTATACCCCTTGGAGAGTTGTAAAATCATCCACTTGGTAAGTCACAAATCATTAACAAGGCTTATTAACTACACACATATCACTTTAGTGTTACATTTTTGATACGTACTAATCATTTGTATTATATCTTTAATTCAAGTTGCGACATGGACAAGCGATGCACAATGTAGCAGCCGAGAAGGATAGGAATGCGTTGTTGTCTCCTCATCTTTTTGACGCTCCACTTACTGATCATGGTCACCAACAGGTAAAAAGAATAAGCTAAACATTTAACCTTAATGCATCGATCAAATTTGCAATAATGATAGGCCCCTTTAGACCTAATACTATCGTCACCCATTATAATGCTTATTGGTGTTATATTATTTCTAATCGTTTACTGCTTTTTGAAAGGTTGAGAACCTCCGCGAACGTGTTGTTTCAAGCGGGATACTAAAGAGGGTTGAGCTAGTTGTAACCTCTCCCTTGTTGAGGTAAATATAGATTTGTATACAAGTAGTGAAGACTTCAAAGTTGAATATATGTTTGTGTTTATATTCAAAAAAAAAAGAAGAATATATGCTTGTGTTATATTTCTTTATGTTTATAGTGACTTGATTGGACTGATAAATTATTCGTGTATATATATAGAACTATGCAGACCGCGGTTGGAGTTTTCGGAAATGAAGATAAACAACACAATAACACAAGCAGCCCTTCCATTGTGGCACTTGAGGTTGCTCGAGACCGTAATGTACGATTGATACATGTAGAAATGTCTTTGTATATTCATCATCGATTAATATAGAGACGCATGTGAATTAACAAAGTACCCCAAATTAAATGTAAATAATATATATGGATATGTATGTGCATGCAGGGAGTTCGTCCTCCTGATATGAGAAGGAACGTGAGCGAGTATCAAACACTTTTCCCCACCATTGACTTCTCTCAGGCAAATACCTTCTTTCACTTTTCCTTGATTACTAAATCTTACTTCTGGAGAACTATAACATATATGATTACCAAAAAAAACTATAACATATGTCAAGCTTTCTTAATATGTATTAAGGAGAAAAATGTGTAAATAATATATGTGGATATGTATATACATGGTGCTCATATTATAGATTGAAAGTGAAGAGGACAATCTATGGAGGCCGGATGTTCGAGAATCCGAAGAAGAGATTTTGGCGAGAGGGTTGGAGTTCATGAAATGGTAACCCTTTAGAATCTTAATTTTGTGAGTATAAATATCATTAATATACATATATATTCTAAGATAATCGAATTGTCTACAATTAGGTTATGGAAGAGACCAGAGAAGGAGGTCGCAGTTGTTAGCCATGGCATAGTTTTGCAGCATATGTTGTATGTGTTCGCAAACGATTGCGACGTCTCAGTTAGACATGAACTTTGCAAGAGGTTATAAAATGATTTTTTTTTTCTTTTGCAGCTTCGACCATCTTGTCAATTCATTGTATAATTATAATTTTGGTCAATAATATATTATATGTTTCTCGCAGGTTTGCTAATTGCGAAATTCGTACTGTCGTGATTGTCGACAAAAGGTTAGTATGATCTTAATTAATTAATTTATGCAATAATTGTCCATTACTTAACTTTTCATTCGTGTTGTTATGCTTTTACTTTTCAGCCTGGGTTCTACAGAAGACTGATTCCAAGGAGAAAGTTTCAAAGGATTCTTTATTATCTGAAGAAGTTACTTAAAATTCATTTTATTGTTTTATTCTTGAAGTTCGCTATTGTTAAGTTGATCAGCTTCTTCTAATTACGTGAACTCCCTCGCTTATCTACTGTTTGTCTTTTGCATTCCTTTAAGAGTTGTATTAAATAAAGTGAAATTAAACTCACATGATATAATACTAAATACAGAGACTTATTGACTACAAAGACATATAGTCTCCAAGTTTTGTTTTAGAGTTTATATCGTGTGCGACATGTCGTGAAGGAGTGTAGAATATACGGTTTACTTGAGTAAAATGCAACTTGTAATTAAGAAAAAAGGTAAATTAAATAATTCAAGTAATGATGTGAGAAGAAATTACTGAATATGGATGGTTTCTGAGCAATATATTTTATAAAAGTTTAGGATATATATATGACTCTAACATTTAATCAGTAGTATTATTATAGTAAAACAAAAAGAATTTCAGATTAACTAAAAACCATTTCAGATGGCTTTATATTTTGTTTTTTTTTTTTGCATTTTATGGAACTACATGGCATTATGGTGAAAATATTAGTGTTAAAATACTATCTAGTTTTTAAGAACAATTCCAATGTATATAGTTTGCTATATTTTTCTTTAAAATATAAATTTTCTAAAATAGAAATGAAGTTAGCTCAAATGTATTCTTCTATAATAGCAACCTTCAAAATATAGAGTAAAACATAGAGATTTTTATTTTTCTCTAAATATGAAAGAAAAAATAGCAATTTCTATTATAAGGGAAGAAATAACAGTGAGTTGGAGTGAAATTTCTTCTAAATGCTATTATATAAAAAATAACAAATGGATTGGAGATGCTCTAAGACTACTAAATCATTTATGTTGGGATAAATAATGTGAACCATTGGACGGAAGGTTGTTTAGTTTTTGAGAAAACTACGCTTTTATTGTTCCGAGTATGGGATTCTATGTAATATCTATATATTATGTTTGGGGAGAATAACCGGAAAATACATTGTAGATGTTCGTCCACTAGGAGAAGAAGAATCATTCTCATATAAGAACCTTTTAGCTGGCTTTCATATGCTGTTTTGGTAATGTGTTTTTCCTGCACAAAGAAACAATGGTTTTAAAGCAGTTGGGAAAAGTAAGAGGTTGATTGGACATGGGTGTAAAAATTGTAGAAGAATAATTATTTTTTCTTAAGTTTTTTTTAATGAATCAATCATGATTTAGCTTTCAAAAATGAATTCTAAAGCAAAAATTTAGAAAAAGAAATATATTAGTTCTGAAATTAAGGTTCTCTAAAGCTTTTATTTAGTGTTCTGGATACCTTTAAAAATAAATCACACAAAAAAAAATTAAATTCACGAACAAAATATACACACAGCCAGGGTTTTTTAGCCAAAAATCTCTAATATTTAATTAGACATTAATCATTTGATTACGAGCGATGATTCGTGAAGAGTTCATATATGACTAATTAGTAGATGGGATTCATATCATGTGGATCAAATTCATATCTGTTTATAAGTGTTATATGATTGGTAGATGCGAGAAAAATGGGATTGAAGTTCTCTTTTGTTTTTTTTTTCTTACGCAATTGTGGGATCAATTAATCTCTTCCTTCTTATGTATCATGGTTTTGTGGTGGTTTTACTCAAGCGGTTTGTGAACTTCTCCGTTATGGGTTCAATGTGATCTCCAGACACAATGACGACATGTCTACCCATAAGTTGGTGCTTAACCCTTTCGTAACGTTTGGTGTTGAAGAGAAGCAAACACAAGAGGGTAATGAACCGAATGATCTTTCAATGCCAGCAAATTTCCCCACTTACTCTAAGGTAACAGTAGCCACTAGCTCCAACTTTCAGTTTACTTCATCACCATTAGCAGGTACCTTGCCTACTCTAGCTCAAAATCCTATTATGGAAGGAATTCCATCACCTATTATTGTTTCCGAGACCAATTTGGCTTCAGGGAATAATTCATTGGCCTTTACGCAATCACCTATACATGACAGCCTCTCTCATGACCAAACTGATCAGCAAACTACTGAGCAGGATGATCGAGATGGGTCTCTGAGTGATGCTACGGCAAATCTCAGCATGTCAAGAGGTGGGAGGCCAATTAAACCACTTCAAAAATATCAAGATATGGAATGGATAACAATCCGAGGAAAAGGTAAACGAGGTCGTCGAGGCCGCGGATACAATACTTCCTAGTGTTTTCTCCTTCTTATCTTGTTTCACTAAGCTTATGTATTATAAGTTTTCTCCTTTCTAAGCTATTGCTTGGCTATATATGAGGCTTGTCTCATCAAACTTTTTAAAACTTATGGTTGCAAAACCATATCTTGTATGTTTATGTCTTTTAATTTGAAAGCCCTTTTTCAAAAAAAAAAACACTGACCCACCCACCCAGTCAACACGGGGAATAAAAAGATGGCGTGATATCTACGCTAAAAGTGCTGCAGAGGAAGTGCATGTATATATATATAATGATCATCACTAGAGTTTTAAAGTGGCAATGTGAATTTTATTAAACCAGTAGTTGAATAAACAAGAAAAGCGTTTTATAACAAACTTCTTCACTCTCAACCTCTTCCTCTTACTCTCAAGTTCTGCAATTCCAATAGATCATATGATCATGTAAGGAAGAAGAGGAAGAAGCATGAATACATTGAGTGTGTAAATATTGGGTAAAGAGTTCTTAAACAGAGAAGTGAGTACGTAAATTCATGGATTTGGTTGGAGGTCAGCCGCTACGCCTCTCATCTCCGAAGTTTAAAACCCTTTATTTGGTTAGTCTTACCGTTTATTTATTTCAGTCTCCATCTTATGGAATATGTTAGCTATTGGTTACCTATAGGATTAGCTTGCTTTCAGAGACCTTTTTAAAAATTATACATAATTTGGTCTGGTGTATTTATCCACCGATCATACAAAACCGTTCCAATAGTTTTAAGAGCGATCATATCTAAAATCTAAGTTGTGAGCGATTACTTAAGTATATATGTTCATTAAATATGGAAGATTGAAATTTAGAACTCTACATAACATCAACAGGGTCCGGTCCTGAATATAGACAAGTGAAGTGAAACATTGACATATGTTCTCTAAAAATTAACAAATGATTTATATAAACATTGGTCTTTAAATTTATAAAATATTAAATTATTTACTAAATTGTTTACATCTTCCAAAATTAGTTTTGAACTCTGAATTTTCACATATATCACTGGAGCTTTCTCATCGTTACAAGCAAATCCTTACCTTGATTATGAGATAGTACTTAAAGGTAAATGGTAAAATTGAGGGTTATATTTTAATGTGTGTTGGAACTGAAATGATTAAAGGTGAGGCATGCACAAGGAATCCACAATGTAGCATTAGAAGAGAAAGGAGGGATAGATGACATAGGTGATCCTCATCTCTCTCCAAGGCTTTTAGATGCACCTCTCTCTCCAAAGGGTGTGCATCAGGTGAGATGGAGATAAATATACCTTGAGATGTACTATTGTACATAAATATGAATCCCTGATATAATTTTGCAGGTTTCTGAACAGCGCAAACAAATACTTGAATTAGGATTACTAAACTCTGTCGAGTTAGTGATTACCTCCCCGTTGCGCAGGTACTGCTACACCTACCTACCTTTTCGTACAGACCTCGCAGACTAACATGATGCTTTGGATTGTTGACCTATTTGCGGACAATGACATGATGCTTTGACAAAAATTGCTACTAACTAAAATTTAAATAGTCATGCCTCGTATTTTTCGTTCAATTCATTAAGTAGTACTATTTTCTTTCTCAAAATTACTAATGCCCACCATAAAATAACTATTTATATTTATTTTGTATTAAATTAAATTAAATATTTGTTTTGTTTTTCCTGAAAAAAAACGAATGTTTAAATTGATTTCGTTGGGATGGGTTAGCCCACTTTAGCACCTTGATAGTAATTAACACCTTAATTCGTTCAATTTCAGGGCAATGGAAACTGCAGTTGGAATATTTAGGGGACAAAAAGCTATAAATCAATCGGACAACTTCCCTCCAATTGTAGCACTTGAGCTTTGTAGAGAACGCATGGTAATATTTATTACTTCCTAAAACTTCTCAACAGTATAGAATCAAAGCTATGTTATAAAAAACTACTATATGTTAATAGGAATGATTTTATATCCAAGACTTTGGCTGAAAGATTACTATATGTTCCAATGAGGTATGTAAATGAATGACGAACTATGCACTCTGATCCACTGCTTGGTATCCGCAGGGACTATATCCGTGTGATCGTAGAGAAAGTATAAGTACCCGTCGCAATTGTTTCCCGGAGATCGACTTTACAATGGTATGTATAGTTAATCTCACACCAATTCTCTAGAAGTTCAAAATGATCTAGGTTTATTTTCGGATTTTGATAAAATTTATTTTTCTTTTGGTCATAGGTAGAGAGTGATGAAGATGCTCTATGGAGAGAAGAGGAAAGGGAAAACCTAGAAGAGGTTTCTGCTAGAGGCCTTCGCTTTCTCAAATGGTGACCACCCTAATTTTATTTTTCTCTGGACTTTTGCATTTGTCTTTCTACCAATCACAAACTAGTTGACAAAAACACACAAAGCTAAACTTCAAATATAAATAAGAAGTCTCATTTAACTGGTAATATCCATATTTATATTACATAATAACTCTAGTGAGTCGTTATGCTTAGATGATTCAAATTCTGTGGAGGTAGGTTTTACATTATTACAAACATAGATCAGAATAATGTTATCATGTACATGGTATAATCTTTGTCTTTACCTACATTCCAATAAAAAACACGTAGGTTATGGGAGAGGCCAGAGAAAGAAATAGCAGTTGTTAGCCATGGGATTTTCTTGCAACAAACACTTCGTGCCCTGCATGAAAAAGTTAGCATACCTCTTCAAGATAGTCTTCTCACAAGGTCGATTATACGACTCCCGAAACTAATTAATCAGCCTCTTGTTAATTTATTTGTTTTAACGTGTAATCAAAACCATGGACCCCAAGTCATCGTATGTAGGATATTTTATAAGTATAGTAAACTGATTTCATTGATCTCTTTTTTTTTTTTGTTTAGGTTTGCCAATTGTGAACTACGGCCAATTCGGATAGAGAAGAGGTGATTAAAAATAGCTTTAAGATATTGTAGGAGATTTAAAGTATAGTGTTGTTTCTAAATTTTGTTCACAATTATAAGTGCAGTGACATGGAAGCAGTGACAATAACGACTTATAACTGTATAAAAAACGTTGCTCCACCTTCAACTTCACCTCAAACGCTTGAATAGAAGTCATTCGTGTGAACTGTGTCTTATCTGCCATGCACATAGCGGTTGGAACCAGGGAACCATCACGTAACGTAGCTAATAAAAAGCTCCACATCCGAATATGGTTACCACTAACCTATGCGTGGGCAGACATGCGTGTGAAACTCTCTCTTTTGTTTTTTGTTGATAATGGTTTACGTAATTCCTGAGAATCTCTCTTCTTAATTTCTTTTACTTATGTGTTATTGTGTATTTTAACAATAATGGACATGCTTAAGTTTGTGGTTTCGTTAATATATATACATGTCATTCCAATCTGTGGTTGTAGTTGATTTTCTTATATGAATGCATGCATAATGTAAGGGAAAAATATTGAAAACTTATATTATTATAACTGAAACAATCTCATAAAGCTACTTATAAAAAAAAAGCTACTTATCAAAAAGAATAAATCTCATAAAGCCTGAGATGTTTCTGTATATAAACATTGACTGATAAATGCCAACATCAAAACACAATGGTTTAAAAGTTATACCCAAATGATTGCGTTTTGCATTTTTAGCAAAAATCAGTGTAAGTGTAAAGACTAAAGATAATAATAAAAAAAGATCGTAAAGATTAGACAACTAGAGAGTTTTGCTATTTTCAACGTTGGTCCATTTACTCAAAACCAAAAAGAATGATGTTATACTATAATTTGGATTTTTTTTTTCATTACTATAATTTGGATATATGAAAATACCAGAATTTTATATTCAAAAAGAAAATAGAAAAAAAAACACAGATTTCATTAATAAAAAAATTAAAAGTCTCAAGAAACCAAAACATACATAATGTGAATGAGATTTTTATGTACTGTATATAATAGACTATTATGCGCGTGTACGACAATGAGAGTAGAGGAGCGTGGCACGAAGACATTAATAATAGGGACGTGGTTATAAATTTGGATAGACGCCGAATAGAAAGTCATTGATTAAAATTGTTAATCAAAGAGTTTGGTTCAACCATAATCTTAAATTCATAATTTCATCGAATAAATCTCTCTCTCTCTCTCTCTCTCTCTCTCAAAATCCGAGCATACGATCATTATTATTGTGAAGGTCTCTCCTCTGATCGTCTTCCACCTTGTTCATCTGATCTCTCTATTCCCCTCTCCGTCCTTTTTGTTAATCAAACGATGACCACCGAGACCGGAGAAATCAGCATCGTATGCAACCACTGGTATGTTTCCCCGACGACACAATTATTGAGATCCATCCTTTACTCTGTTTTGTTTTGCTTCCCTTTGTTTATTGGTGAATGACTTTCTAATCTATCCTTCGTTTTGTGAATTGGTCGGTGATTTGCAAGTTATTACATTTATATGTCGGATTGTAGACACTTATGAGCTGCGTGATCCACTTTGGTTCCTGTAATCACTAGAATCAGCTAGGTCTATGTCGGTGATTAAGTTATTTAACTATTGGATTCCCATGGATGTGTTGTGCAATTATATTGCAGAAAGAGTTGATTTTTTTATTTGGTCATCTACTTTAAAGATTGCTTCTTTTTTTTTTTTGCACACTTTCCCCTAAATTCAATTACATTCGATGTTTTGTGACAATTCAATTGTGAATTTTGGATTTTGAATTCATTTATTCAATTACTCTGATCTGGTTTGGTATTGTATAGATTTATCATTCAGATTCTTTTTGTTTCACCCTTGCTAGAACTTTTTTGACTATTTTTAACTTTGATGGTTTGCATAGTTTCTAGAGGGCTAAGTATGCTCTGTCTAGTCACTGTTGCGTTGAGTCTGCTGAGAGTAATGAATGCTGTAGTTCTGATTGGGATCATTAAACCCTATTCCTCTTTCTTTTTGTATGATCAGTGGTAGCATATACTTAGATGGTTGATCCCTCCTTGAGTGTACCTCATTAAGCTTTAGGGTACTGAGAATTTTTAATGTTTTTCAGTGACAGAGACATTCCAGCACAAAACATCGATCTGCATCGTGTACATTGTGCCAGGAATCTAGAAAAATGTAAGATTTGTGGTGATATGGTTCCCAAAAAACATGCTGAGGAACACTTCTCCAACACACATGCTCCGGTATGCTGTTTTCTTTTTTTTCTTCTATTTCTTACCAGTCTTTAAATCGTATTCTGTTTTAACTGATTTCTACAACTATCACCTTTGATCTGAGGAACTTTTCTTAGTTATATATCCATGTTGAGGCATTTTATTCAAAAGGATATCTATAGTTTCTTATATGGTGCTTGTAGTATCGTTCCCTGCATATTGGTTTTAGATGCTGCTAGATTTCTGAAATGACCAGCTTAAGCTTATGAGATTCCTCTTGTACTGTATTGACAAGGTACCATGTTCGATGTGCAAAGAGACCATAGAACGTGACGTTTTTGATAGTCATGAAGTAGATACTTGCCCCAAGAGGATTGTAACGTGTGAGTTCTGTGAGTTTCCATTGCCTGCTGTTGATCTTGCTGAGCATCAGGTATTATTCACTTTTAAGTTTTAACTTTCACACATCTCTCCCCTGTTTTCTCTGATGAATCGCCTATCTGATTCTCCCATGTTTCATGAAAATCAGGAAGTATGTGGCAACCGCACGGAGCTCTGTTATCAATGCAACAGCTATGTTAGATTGCGAGAAACATATAGCCATCAAACCAAGTGCCCTGGTTCTGTGCTCAACAATGTTGAATCATCCAGGTACATTTCTTTCTAAAACTCTGATTGAAAGGCTTCATCTTTTGCTTAAACTCATGTCTGTGGCATGGATTTTAATGTGTAGGAGGATCCCAAGAGCAGCAGAAGGAGATGGAAACGGCAGGAGGAGAAGAGATGGGAACGGTTTTTCTAACAAAAGGCTTTTCTTCACTATAGCGATAACTGGAATAGCTGTCTTGATAGGATCACTGTTCTTCCAGAGGAAGCCTGAGGGGAGCTAAGCAGAGAGATAGCTCCGTGTGTAGTTCTGTAAATTTGCTACAAACTCTCTTCAGACAGATTCGAAGGAACGGTTTTTATACATTTTAATGCTTACCGAGACGAGATGTTCCTCTCAAAAGATTGTTTAAGCTGATCACCATGAGACTTTCTTTTGTTCTTTGGTTTCAATAAAAAGAGATTTCAGGTTTATTTTGTCTTGTGGGCTGTTGTTAGTTTAGTCCTTTTAAAGTTTGGTTTGGGCTTCTTAAAAGATGCAAGAAATTAGTCAGCATTGTCCAGTTAGTGCAGGTTAAATGGAAAAGAAAACTAGTGTTAGCCATAAAACTTGGTTAAAATGACAAAATTATATAATCACGATTTTGAGATCTCTATAACCTTTATGTTTATGTCTTCTATTGGTGAGATTTATTAAATTTTAAATCCATTTAAGAATTTTAATAATACTGACATAAGTGGTATGAAATCTTTATATTAATTTTATTGATTAGTAAATGGCTTTGACCATTTTTCAATATTCGATCTTGTAAATCCAATATATTCAAGAAAAATATCAAGGAGAAATCTGAATACGTAAGAAATTGATTTAATATTTAAGTTTCAAGTTAAAATATTTTCTTAAGATAGTAAAAATATAACTGCTTAAATGCCTTTGACCAATTATATTTTGTCATTTATTTATATTTGAATTTTAAGGCAATGTCTCTGTAAGATATCGTTTCTTTAAAGGAAGACTATTAATTGAGTTAAAAAATTTATTTACACAAATAACTGCTGAACTTAATTATTAATTGAGTTATTTACAACAATTTTTTTAATACAAATTTCGTTGTTGTTTTTATTGAGAATTATCTCGTTGTTGTATTTAGATAGAATATAGTTTCCTTGATGTCTTGTCAATGATCCATACTCCAGATAAGGCAGCCGCATAACAACTTTTGCTTCAAGTATTAGCATTCTTTATATTCCTTCTCCTGTTCGTGTGCATTTTATACATATATATGTACATATTTTTTGGTAAAAATATATATGTACATCTTTACAGCATATAATGTTTTTTATACGGTAACCTCATCGCATACGGTACGTACTCAAGGTGAACTCTTTAATTATGAGCTTAGTTTATGTAAGTCACCATTAGGTATATGTATTAACATACGTCTTTCATCGCATGTTTTAAAGTATTGAGTTCTTAAGCATATCCGAAATAAACATAGTCCTATCGGTTGGTGTCACCGTCAAGAAGTCGAACCACTTTCAGGTAAACTGCATGTTATTGTGAATACTCTTTTTTTTTTTTACAAATCTGAGCACGTGAGCACTAATCTTCATATATATATATACAATAATTGATAAAATCGTTAAATTAAATTAAATCTTTTATGAAAATGTCTAATTGGGTTATAATATGCCGATCTTTTTAATAAATATATAAGAAGAAAAAGAAGTATTGTTATATCAACCATAAAGAGTCTTGTTATATAATAAGAAGAAAAAAACAAAAAATTCTTTGTTTATAGCAGAAGAAAAGTTCAAAAATACCTTTGTTTTACTTTTTGTCTTGTCTTTGTCCTACTTCAAAGTTTTTGTATTGAAAATAGATTCTTATTAGTAAAAACAACCTATATAAATGTTTAAGTTGTCACAATACAATCGACGCTTCTTCATTTCTTCTAATTCTTACTTACTTGCCTCATCTCCACAACTTCACATGTCTGATTATCTTTGTGGACAGCATTTCGAGAAAGCTCCAAGACAAATCCGCTGAACTTTATCATGTTTCTGTTCTCTTCACATGTTTTTCATCTCGTGACTACCACAGGTACACATCAGAGAAGAAACACCATTACACTTCTTTTGAGAAATATAATGCATTTTGTATATATACTCGACCTTTCATTTTTTAAATGATGAGAACCTATCTCCTAACAAGACGTTACTGTATGTGTGGGTACGTGTTTGGTTGAAAATAAGGTCACGAGAGACACTTATTGAGACAAAGAGGATGGATGATTGCTTTGATCATGTTCTTGTCTTTGTTTGAGATTGCAATCTCCCAAAACCAAAGTTCTGATCCAGAATCAACACGAGTCTTGCAATTGCATTACCAAGATGGGCATGTACGTTATTTTTATCTATATGTTATTTTTTACTAATCAAAATACTTAATTAGCTTTTAGTTTACTAGTATTAAAACTTGTTCTTAGTAATCAAAACAGATTCGCCTATAATATCTAGCTTCCTTGATATGCAAGTCACGTGCAGCGTTTAAGAAACCTTAATCTATATGATTAATTACAGGTGGTGGTTGATAACGGAATCGTTCAATTAACTTTGTCAAATCCTGAGGGATTTGTGACTGGAGTTCAGTACAATGGTATTGAAAATTTACTTGCCTATACCGGCCATGAAAATGATAGAGGGTGAGTCTATAGATATGCATATGTATGTGACTCAGTTGATGCCTTAATAAATTGAATCTAATTGATGTGTTTACTGCAGTTACTGGGACTTAGTGTGGAACTTTCCAGGAAAGAAAACTAAAAAGACCAAAGGCACACTAGACCGGTAAATAACTCTCCCTTTGCAGACTGCAGTTATGTATATTCAAATGGAAATTTACTTGGATTAATCTGGCAGGATTGAAGCAACAAAGATGGAAGTGATAACGCAGAACGATGAACAGATAGAGATATCGTTTTCAAGGAGTTGGAATGCTTCTTCAAATGTGACTGTTCCAGTGAATATAGACAAGAGGTAGTTTGAAACTAGTATACATCTTCTTGAATCTATATTTATGGGAGATGAGTTGTTTTTTTCAGGTTTGTAGTGCTGCGAAACTCGTCTGGATTCTACAGTTATGCCATCTTCGAGAGGTTACAAGGGTGGCCTGCCGTTGAAATTGATAATATTCGATTAGCAATTAAGCTAGACAAGGACAAGTAATGTTTATGTACTTATTCATCAACTATAGAACTGTTTATTATTCAGATTAGTGATTGATTTTTATATCTGTATAGGTTTCATTACATGGCGATTTCAGATGAGAGGCAAAGGTACATGCCTCTACCAGATGATCGGATTCCGCCTCGAGGTAAACCTCTTGCTTACCCCGAGGCCGTTCAACTTCTGGACCCTATTGAGCCTGAGTTTAAAGGAGAGGTAAAACTTCATTTCTTTCTAGAAAACAGAGCAGTAAAAGCAGAGGAAACAGAGGTTTTATTAATCTTGATTATGACCTTACAGGTGGATGACAAGTATGAATACTCAATGGAGAGTAGAGACATAAAAGTTCATGGATGGATAAGCACAAATGACTCGGTTGGGTTCTGGCAGATCACTCCAAGCAACGAGTTCCGATCTGCTGGTCCTCTCAAGCAGTTCCTAGGCTCCCATGTTGGTCCAACCAACCTCGCGGTGAGCATAGGTTTAGTCATAAAACTTGGATACATGATGGTCAAGAATTGATGTGTTCGTGAAATGGGAAACAGATATTTCACAGCACTCACTATGTTGGAGCAGAACTAATCATGAGTTTTGAAGAAGGTGAAGCATGGAAGAAAGTGTTTGGACCTGTCTTTATTTATCTCAACTCTTTTCCTAAAGAAGTTGATCCTCTCTTGCTCTGGCATGAAGCCAAGAACCAGGTCTGTCACATATGCACATGCACATATGTAAGAATAACAGAGAGCTGAGTAGTTGATTTGGCTGTTTGTTTCAGACAAAGATTGAAGAAGAGAAGTGGCCTTATAACTTCACAACTTCAAGTGATTTTCCTTCATCTGACCAAAGAGGATCCATTAGCGGTAGATTACTCGTTAGAGACCGGTACGTAAGCAGTGATGATATACCTGCAAACGGTTCCTACGTGGGGTTAGCTGCACCAGGAGATGTTGGCTCATGGCAAAGAGAATACAAAGTACTTTCAATAACCTATTAATATGCGATACCTTCTTCTCCCTCCCTCTTGTTAACTTATTAATTATAAAGATTTGATTACATTGATAGGGTTATCAGTTCTGGTCAAAGGCCGACGAAAATGGATACTTTTATATAAACAATGTGAGAAGTGGTCGTTACAATCTCTATGCGTTTGTTCCTGGATTCATCGGTGATTACCACAACGAGACCGTTGTCGACATTTCTCCAGGTTCGAATACTTGTAACACCACCACAGCGACACCATATATATTGTACTAACAAAGATAATGGAACCAGGTTCGAATACATGCCTAGGCGAGTTGGTGTATGAACCTCCAAGAGACGGTCCGACTCTATGGGAAATCGGTGTACCAGACCGAACCGCTGCAGAGTTCTACATTCCTGACCCTAACCCAATGTTCGTGAACAAACTATACGTAAACAGCTCTGACAATAGATACAGACAGTATGGATTATGGGAACGGTATTCAGAACTGTACCCCGATGAAGATATGGTCTACGACGTTGATGTTGATGATTACTCTAAAGATTGGTTCTACATGCAAGTCACAAGGTTAGTATCTTTCTCAATCCATATTCAAAATCACACTACGAATATAAAACTTTGTTAATGTATGCAAGAATGGCGTTGTAGGAAGCGAGATGATGGAGGATACAACGGTACTACATGGGAGATCAAGTTTCAATTCGACGATCAAGTGACAAATCTTACGGGTGATTTCAAACTGCGAATCGCTCTAGCCACATCAAATGTAGCTGAATTGCAGGTGCGATATGAACACATTTGTTGAGATCTTACATCGGAAATAAAATGGATTAACACTAATATATAAGAGATTTGGATCATTATATTTATAGCCAGTGTAGAAAACTCAACTTCATTTGAGATCTTTGGTCTATCTTTTTTTTTGTAGGTTCGGGTGAACGATGTTTCTATGGATCCTCCATTGTTTACGACAGGGCAAATAGGAAAAGATAATACAATTGCAAGACATGGTATACATGGACTGTATTGGTTATACAGTGTGGATGTGCCAGCTTCTTCTCTTGGTCCGGGATGTAACTCCATATATCTAACCCAACCGCTTGCCATAAGCCCATTTCAAGGACTCATGTACGATTACATTCGTCTAGAGTATCCTGATTCTGTTAATCATATCACTAGATCCTAGATACATATTCTTTTCTTAATTGATAGTTAATATTAATTGGTATATGTAATAAGTCATTTTTATTAATTTTATACTTGGATATGATGAATATATTATACAGCAACTAAGTAAACAAACAAATGTTAATTCTAATGCTCCATCCAATAATTAAACATGTTTAATTAATTCAACCAAAATCACTGCATTTTCTCTCTTGTACACGTATCCACAACAATAGGTGAAGATCAAAAGTTTTAAGGACTCCGTTATAACTTTTTTTTTTTTAATTAGGTAGCCTGAGGTTTGAAACTTGCTTCTTATTAATGACAAAAAATATTCGCCATTAAAAATTACGCGTTATCAATTCTAATAAATTAATTAACTAAAGTTTCTCTAAATACATCACTAAAGCAATAAAATAAGTTTATTATAACAGACTATATATAGAAAGATTAATATCAATCAATACTTGATTAATGATGAGCTGGCCTTCCATCAATAGTCTCGCTTTGTTCAAAACGGTAGTCCGTCCATATACTTTTACACAGAAAAATCTCAAAGGGTTTATAGCTTTTTTATTCACATCTCTGATCATCAATCATCTTGGTGAAGAAGCTCTTCGTTCAGGGAAGACGATCGTCAAATGCTCGATTTTGGTTCCCGTTGTTCGAGGTGATCATCGTCTTTCGCTCTATCACTGTACTGTTATCACTGCGACTGCTTTGCTCCTTATTATCTCAATGTGCTCTTTTGGGATTGAATTAAGGTTCTTCTGGGTAGCAACTGTTTTGAACTGAATCTCTAAGCTACTCGTTGTTAGTTGTTGAAAGTTTTTTTTTTTTAAAGACAAACATTGTCGGTTACTAATCAAATCTGATCGGTCTCAATTCCTAGGTGTTGTAAATAGTGTAATCGCCACTAGTTGAAAAGTTTCATCATTGCTTCCAGAAATTTCTCAACTTTCCTGTTAAATTGACCATTTTTTTTTTGTGATCATGGACTTATAGTGATGTAGGCTTTTGACCTTTAAGAGTGTGCTGTAAGAGAAATATATTATAAACCTCTCCATGAGTTTATAATATACCTTTTTCTTTACCTTGAACTTCTACTAGGTAAATCGGTTATTTAATTGAGATGGGACACAAAATCACTTGAGGTGTTGTGATACTATCAAGTACTAGTTACGTGCTATCTTCAGAATACACATCATGGCTTCTTCTGGACTGGGGAACGGAGTAGGTAGTTCGAGATCTGCCAAAGGTGTAAAGACCTCTTCTAGTTCAGTCGATTGGTTGACCAGAGATTTGGTTGAGATGAGGATAAAGGACAAAGTAGTGACTGATGATGAGAGGGTAAGTCTTGCAATTGCTGATTCAACTGTGTTTAGCTTGGTACCTTAACTGTATTATAGAGTAGGTTACAGTGTGTGAGATTTTTTGTTATGCTACAGGATAGTGAACCAGATATTATTGATGGGGCTGGTACTGAACCTGGCCATGTGATTAGAACCACAGTCCGTGGACGAGATGGTCATTCAAGACAGGTTGGATTGTTATGGAAAATCGTATGCATAAAGTGGTACCCTTTTTTTTATCTAACTCTGTCTGATGTAGTTGTGTATCTGAAATGACAGACAGTCAGTTACATTTCAGAACATGTAGTCGGTACTGGCTCATTTGGCACGGTTTTCCAAGTAAGTTAAAATTAACATACCTGATGATGCCTTGCTATTGATTTTTGGGTGCATTCCCACTCATTTATGTTTCCTTGTGGTAGGCTAAGTGTAGAGAAACTGGGGAGATTGTTGCCATCAAGAAGGTTCTGCAAGACAAACGTTACAAGAACAGGGAGCTACAAATTATGCAGATGCTAGACCACCCCAACGTCGTTGGTTTAAAGCAGAGCTTCTTCTCGAGGACAGATAATGAAGATGTTTATTTGAATCTTGTCCTTGAGTTTGTGCCTGAGACCGTCAACCGTGCTGCAAGAAGTTACAGTAGGATGAATCAGCTGATGCCGTTGATATACGTTAAACTCTACACCTATCAGGTAGCTATTTTCCTGGATTTGAACATACTTGTTTCTTTTGTGTTTCATGAAGCGTCTTAATCTCAATAGATTCTATGTAATTCAATCTGGATTCTTGTAATGCTTTGAAAGTGTAATGAGCTTGTCAAACTGATAATTTTCTGGGCGTTCTCCAATTTTTTTTTTTTTTTGATAAGTTTCTGTTAATTGTTTACAGATTTGCAGGGCGCTTGCTTACATCCATAATTGCTGTGGTCTTTGTCACCGTGATATCAAGCCTCAAAACCTGCTAGTAAGCTCATCTGTACCTCCCTGTTTCAATAGAAAATTATAACAGATGACAGTTTCTTTGCTGTGTCATAATTCTCTTGTATTACTTTCTAGTTTCTGAGTTCTTTACCTCTACACATAGGGAATATACATACAGTGATGTATACTCTTTACATTTCATAATGTCATACATTGTCTTGTTTTAAATCAACTGCATTTGATTTTGACTTTAGATTTGTTGTTGTGCAGGTGAACCCACATACGCATCAGCTAAAAATCTGTGATTTCGGGAGTGCAAAATTGTTGGTAAGATTTATTGACGCAGTTTTTAAAGAACCTATTTGTGGGATATAACCCAGAAAAAAAACTTATTCTCCTTAGGTGAAAGGAGAACCCAATATATCTTACATCTGCTCCAGATACTATCGTGCTCCAGAACTCATTTTTGGCGCCAGCGAATACACAACTGCAATTGATATATGGTCCACCGGTTGTGTGATGGCTGAATTGCTTCTTGGACAGGTTAAAGCAAAAGAAAATATGATTTTTGTGATAATCATTCTGTTTCTTACCTCTCTTGCGTCTTTGTGTCCTTACTAACTTGTCGTACAGCCTCTGTTTCCTGGTGAAAGCGGAGTCGATCAGCTTGTTGAAATCATTAAGGTAGCCTTCTGTTAATTATTCAAAAGTGTATTTTAAACTTAGAAATCTTGTTTTCTTACTTGGTGTGCTATTATCTCTCATGCAGGTTTTAGGTACACCAACAAGGGAGGAAATCAAGTGCATGAATCCAAACTATACAGAATTTAAATTCCCCCAGATAAAACCCCACCCATGGCACAAGGTATGCCTTCTAGTGTTCATGATTGTCACCTAACCAGGATACACTCTTTAATCAGTTGTTTCATTGGTAAATGTTTATTGGCTAAATTGAATATATAGCTTGGCTTTAATGGTTACCGCCTCGCTAAAGTTCTTTGCTATCTGGTATCGTTATTATTGCATGAATGATCTTTTTTGCGCTTTATCAATCAGGTCTTCCAAAAACGTTTACCACCAGAAGCGGTTGATTTTCTATGTAGGTTCTTCCAATATTCCCCTAATTTGAGATGCACAGCTGTAAGTGATCCATGGTTTTGTGCCCTTCGTTGTGTTATATACTTTCCTAATGAATTAGGATCTAAGGTTATAAGAACATTAATAAAATGGTGTTTTTTTTTTTGGTAGTTGGAAGCTTGTATTCATCCGTTATTTGATGAGCTAAGGGACCCAAACACTCGTCTTCCCAATGGCCGGCCACTTCCTCCGCTTTTCAACTTCAAACCTCAAGGTAAAAGCTCCCTTGTTTCTCTTGTTGGACCTTTCCATGAAGAACCAAGTTGTTTTAGGCTAGTAAACCATGCTACTTGTTGGCTGTGTTTGCGCCTGAATTAAATGTAAACATCAAAACCACATTTTTTACCTAACTAGATTTCTCTTTGAAAATTGAGCATGGTTAAGAAAGTGAGTTCACAAGTATGGTGAACAGCGTAGCCTCATCTAGGAAGGAAAGAACTCTCTTATATAAATATTCTGTTCTCCATGTGAGAGTCTCTTGGTGATTCATTCGCTTTATGGAGTGTGTTTTTTTGTGTGTGTGTGTGTGTTGTGCAGAGCTATCTGGCATCCCTTCTGAAATCGTGAACCGGCTTGTCCCAGAGCATGCCCGTAAGCAGAACTTGTTCATGGCTTTGGACGCCTAACATTGGCGAACCTAGAAAAAAAAATTTGTGGGGGCATAGAATAAATAAAAGGGAATCAAAGGGCTCAGAGGAGCATTGAACCCTGGTCTAGAGGGGGCAAGCAAATGAATTAAAACCAACTATGCTACCGGAAAGCTTGTCACTTCTCATGCAAATAGATTTATTTATATATTTTTGTGGGGCAACTGCTTCCTCCTTGCACAACGTAGATTCGCCACTGACGCCTAAGCTCTCTTGATATGGGGCTATTTGTGGAGGAGTGGAGGCAGAAGGCATTTTACACCCTCTTGGTCTTGGGTTTTGTTTGTCTAGTGGAGTTGTTCTCCTTTTTGTTTGGTTACGGGGAAATGAGGGTATGAATACAAACAGTACTTGAGGTTTGTTTGTTTCACGGCAAGATTATATAACCCATTTTGTTTGCCAAATAGATAGCATGTAAATGTGATACCTGAAAGATTTGAAGGTAGTTTTGAAGTTTCAAAGAAAAAAAAAATAGAAAGAACAAAATCATACAAATAATTTTTGGTGATTTAGAAGGATTTTTTTTTTTTTAAATGCAAAAAATTTATCAATATCTCTCTTATTACAATAGAAATATTAAATACACTTGGACCCAAACTTTTATTTTGTAAGATTTTTAATTATATTTCTCCAACATTTTGAATATGTATTTATTAATTATCATCTTTTTTATGAAGTAAAACATAACGTCCGACCGTGTGGATTATATATATAATATAATTTTTTAGCACAATAATATAATTATTATAAGTAGTTTTTATGTAATTGACTTTTTAATAAAACAGAAAATGCAATACGCACGATCCATGTCTAGTGAAACTTTTTTAACATCCCAGCTGATAAAATAAAAGAAACTAAATACTCAAATATTGTTGTAATATGTAGGTCCCATAAACAAGAGCTTGTTGTTGGTGGCGTTTCACTCGGCAGTCATCGATAAAGTTTACGGGAAATGGCGGCTAGGGTGGGGCATCCTTTTAGGCACTGCTTTGATTCCCCACATGGGTATTCTAAGTAGATTCAACACCTTTTCTTCCACGCCTTCTCCCGAAATACACACGACGGCAGAGCCTGAGCCAAAAGAGACACGCGTGATCTCTCCACACGAAGAGAAACGTTTTCTCAACCTGCTCTCGATAACAGACTCATCAAGGCCACTGTCTTCATATCCAGTAACCTCAACCATAAATCCAAGTTTAGGATCGGGACACGGCTCAACACAGACATTATTCCACCCTTCCAAGTTAGATCCATCGAGCTCCAAGGCCTTGTCTTCTGCGCCTTCTCCGCATAGATAAACTAAAGCATGCCTGGCGAGAGTGTCGATATAAACATCAGTGATCTCTCCACACGAAGAGAAATGTGTTCTCAACGCCCTCTCTACATCATCATCATCATCGTGAGGAAGGCCAGTGTCGTATCCCGACACTTTAACCCTCGTGTAGATCCTGCATGCAATAATTTTAAAAAAAAATTAATAACGTGAACAAGAAGGCATCATGTTACAGATACAAATCTCAACAATCATTCTAAGTTTTACGTACCGGTTTCCTCTAATGACTTCCTCCTCTGTGCTGTTCAAGTCCCTCCCTATGACGGCAACGTCGAGGCGTTCAGGAGACCGACTTCCCATTTTTTTTTCTAAGATTTAGGGATTCTCTTTTTCAATATATAAGAAAAAAAGAATTGTCAGATCTTTATCAGTGCCGGCTTAAAGGGGAGGACATTAGGTGCATGGCCCTAGGGCCCAATGAGAGAAGGGGCCAATTTTTTTATTTTTTTTGTTAAAAGCTATGCATTTTACTTTTAAATTTGTTACAGGATCAATTTTGTTTTTTTTTTTAAAAAAAACAACACGTAAATAGAAATTTTTACGGTTTAATTATCAAACTATCTTCTTCTTCATTGTCACGATTTTATCTTCTCCATTCAATCACCGCAATTTCACTAACAATCCTAAATATATATTATTTTGCTAAAATTTTGTTTATAAGTTTTATTAATCCATGATCTATCATATGCACCTTACTTTTTTTATCTCTTTGCTTTATGAAACAAAACTTACAATTTTTTAAATTTATTTTATGTTTGCTTTGATTGTACTATTCATTTTAAAATTATATATACGTTTAATGTTAGATGACATATTTTTAAATTTTGCCCCAGGGTCGAAGAAATAGTTGAGCCGGCCCTGATCTTTATTATATAACTTAAAAGCCCAAGATACAAGAGATTAATAGTATACAGAAAGAGGCCGAGGCCCAGGCCAAACTTAAACAAAACAAAGAAGGGATTTTTTTTTTTTTTTTTTGCAAATCTACTTTATTAAAATAGAGTCCTAAATTTTATCTACTTAAAATGTTATCATTTAAATTTGGACAGTTTCAATTTTGTTACTAGGATGGACCCTTTCAAGTTGATAGATTATATATTATTAGACGTTCAAAGTAAATACAACTGGACAACTTAAATTAAACCAACATCCTCTATTAACATAAACCGATCTTTTAATTCGAATTTTAACTATAATTAAACCGAGAGCTATCTACTATTAGATTTACAATATAAAACTCTAATTGGACCTCATTAGGTGATCGTCTTTGCTTCCCTCTGAAATTCGTTTTGTGAACTGCTCCAGTGTTGTGCTTTGCGGTGTTTTATTTCTTCCTTACGAACAACCTTTAAAACATATAAAAAATCTGTGTTTATCTGTTAGCTTAAGCTGCCTATAACAAATAAATTGAAACAAAAACAGAACATGAAAAGAACATAAGTTCAAGAAGAACTTTAATAACTAACCTGTAAATTTCATCTGCAGTCCAATCTTTTTGAATGATTTCGTCAATCTATCCAAATCAATGTATACATTATCTGAAATAAAATAGATAATAATTAGTAACATTCATATATATTTCAGAACAACAAAAATATACAAAAATATTTTACTCTGTTCTTACACTTAATAGAAGCCACAAATTTATTGGTAAACAAACATTCAAAGTAATGAGTCTAGAAATTTAAGAAACTTATCTTTTTTCTTAATCGCTATTGAGTTGATGAAGTTAGCTTTAGTTGTCAGAGATTAAATTTGCTTTTAGTACTTTGAGATTTCATTTTCTACAACTTGATCTTGATTTTGCCACTGTGTGATCTAGAAGGTTTTTACATATAGATCAACAAACAAATGAAAAATAGCATTATTAACACAATATAAAACGGGACTAGCCCTATGACTTTGATTTTTGAAAACGTTTAAGAGAATACCGATTATAAGACTCAGGTTTGAATATTATTACTTTGAACCTTATGGAGATCGGTATAGCAAAGCTCATGCATGTGTGAGAAACATCGGTGACAATCAATCTTAACTGATTTCATTGTTATATCTGGGAATTTTTTTCCATCGAGACCATGGAAGAGCCTGATTATGAAGGTTCTCTCAAATCAGCGTTTTATCTACACAGTTTGTATATCTAGATCAACAAACAGATGACAAAACCCTATTAGTAACACAATCTTTAAACGTTTAAGAGCAGATCAAGTATTAGGCTTAGGATTCAGATTATAACATTTAGTTTCCGATTGAATCCTGAAACCTCATCCATGTCTTGAAAATAAAAAAAATTATAGAAGATCAATTAATTTTGTATATAGTTTGAGAAGAGAAAAATTGTATTGGCAGATCGAAGAAGAGATAGAGGAACGATGATCTTAATCCGATTTCTTAGCTTTTGTACCGACATAAACAAAATTAAAGATAGAGTAAAAGTTGTTGACTTGACACATCATTTTTTTCCTTCCTGGAAAAAAATCAGTTACACATTAGGGCGTACTAAATTATTATGTGTTGGGTCTAATCCATAAACGAAATTATTTGTCCGAACTTTTTAAAAATATTAGAAGTTTATACATTCATATTTTCTGGGCCAAATATGTTCAATCATTTAAACTAAAAAATCTTACAAGTAAATAGTATAAATGTGTTCAGTATATATAATACCTTACAATTTAAACAAAATCTAAAATTTTAATCAAGAGAAATAATATATCAATTATATCCAACATTATTATCTATTAACTATTATAATTTGTAAACTAACACCATATACAACATGTATTACAATGTATAATACGAACAATTATACATTATAAGCTAATACCATGTACAATACATATTCCAACATATAATATGAAACATTTTACATTATAAATTAACACCAGGACAAATATATAAAATATATATATATATATTATACCACAGAATATAAATAACAAAAAAATAATAATTTAGCAGAATAATATCCGCGCATAAGCGCGGGTCTCTATCTAGTGCTGTGTTAAACCCTTTGTCGGGCGAAGCTGGTCTGAGTCTCTATTCATCTCTTTTGCAAACTTTGGGTTCCAACTTTCCGACATGTCGTTGTGTACATCAAATCTCCATCCTTCATCTTCTTCTTCTTCCATCAATCTCTTCTCCAACAGTTACAACTCCCCAAAACCCTTTCTCAACTCTCTCCGATTCGCAACCTCTACTTCTTCTTCTTCTTTTGTTGCTCCTCTCAAACTCTCTACCACCAATCACGCTCTTAGCTCTCCTTTCTCTTCGAACCGTATCCAAAGCCGCCAACTTTGGCTTCGTTGCGTCACGTCAGAGTCCGAGCCGTCTATTTCAGTTAACGACATCACTGGTAAGGTCGCTTTCAATTGATAATGTTCAGTTGATTGTGTGCTAATTTCGTTTCGGTTTCTGCAGAAGAGAGAGGGATAGTTCTCGTAATAGGTGGCGGAGGGAGAGAACACGCCCTCTGTCACGCCTTGAAACGCTCTCCTTCATGTGGCTCTGTGCTGTGCGCTCCTGGAAACCCCGGCATCACGAGCTCCGGAGATGCTGCCTGCGTACCTGACCTCGACGTATCAGACAGCTCAGCTGTCATCTCTTTCTGTCGGAAACAGAATGTGGGTTTAGTGGTTGTTGGTCCTGAAGTGCCTCTTGTCGCCGGTCTAGCCAACGACCTGGTTAACGCTGGTATCCTCACTTTTGGACCTTCTTCTCAAGCTGCTGCTCTGGAAGGTTCCAAGAACTTTATGAAGGATCTTTGCCGCAAGTACAATATCCCTACTGCTAAGGTTTGTATCACTCTCTCTCTCTCTCTTTTTTTCATTTTCACATGCATCATGTGTTGGGAATCCATAAGGTCTTTTAGATCATTATGAAAAGAACTTACTTTGATTGGATAGTGAGCTTTGTTCTGACACAGTTACCATAAAGTTTCAAGCTTTGAAGAAGCTCAACTCTTAGCTTTAAGTCTTGTGTGTCTCGCCTAGGACTAAATGTAGCAGACTCTGTTATGTGTTGGTTACAGAACAGTAAATTTATTAGCAGCTTACCTAATGTTCAAAAAATCCATAGGTGACAATTAAACCCGAGATTATTGATTATTGAACGCCTAGACTCTTCTAAAATTTCATAACAGTTTTGTTTTGTTTAGGTCCAATTTGCGGTCTACGCGCTGTCTAAACCGATTTTTAGAACACTGAGTTTACTTTTATGTAGCTTTGAACTTAACATAAGGATTCCATATTGATGTGGCTAATGCAGTTGAAACTGAATTTGATTGCAGTATAAAACATTTTCAGATGCATCTGCTGCTAAAGAATACATTCAAGAGCAAGGTGTACCGATCGTGATCAAAGCAGACGGATTAGCAGCTGGGAAAGGAGTCACTGTCGCCATGGAGCTAGAGGAGGCTTTCGAAGCTGTTGATTCCATGCTGGTCAAAGGCGTGTTTGGTTCTGCAGGATGTCAGGTGATAGTGGAGGAGTTTCTGGAGGGAGAAGAAGCTTCCTTCTTTGCACTCGTGGATGGAGAAAACGCCATTCCTCTAGAATCTGCTCAGGACCACAAGCGTGTTGGAGATGGAGATACCGGTCCTAACACTGGCGGAATGGGAGCGTATTCTCCTGCTCCTGTTTTGACCAAGGAGCTGCAGGATGTGGTGATGGAGACTATAATTCATCCTACTGTTGAAGGAATGGCTGAAGAAGGATGTAAGTTCGTTGGTGTTCTGTTTGCTGGTCTCATGATCGAGAAGAAATCCGGTTTACCTAAGCTGATTGAGTTCAATGTCCGGTTTGGAGATCCAGAATGTCAGGTGAGGAGAAAAGATAAACCGGTTTAGTTCTCTTGGTTCGACTCTTGAAGCTTCTTGTTTAAACACAGGTACTGATGATGCGTCTAGAGTCTGACTTAGCGAAAGTCTTGCTAGCAGCTTGTAGAGGCGGGCTAAAGGGTGTGTCGCTGGACTGGTCTGAAGATTCAGCAATGGTGGTTGTAATGGCGAGCAGAGGCTATCCCGGTGCTTACGAGAAAGGAACCATCATCAGAAACCTTGAAGAAGCTGAGAGTGTTGCTCCAGGGGTGAAGGTTTTCCATGCGGGGACGGGTCTTGATAAAGAAGAGAACGTTGTGGCGTGTGGGGGACGTGTTCTTGGGGTCACTGCCAAGGGTAAAGACTTGGAAGAGGCGCGAGAAAGAGCGTATACGGCGGTCGGGCAGATCAACTGGCCTGGAGGTTTCTTTAGGAGTGATATTGGTTGGAGAGCGCTTCTACAGAAACAAGTAGCTTCAAAAGAGTGAAGAGAAACATTTTTTGTTTGTAATGGGCACACTTGTAAACCATAACAATAAAGACTCACACTATAATGCCTTGCCATGTGGCCTTGTTATTCACATGATTGGATCCACGCTGGTTCATGGAATAACTCTGTGCTCATTATAAGTACTGAAGCAAATGCCAAGAATGCTAGATTGCAGTCTTCAGCTTTCATTTGGAAACTGTGAGAAACTTCTTGTAACATTACTTTGTAGCATCCATGTAATAATGAGACTATACAAATAACTGAAGATTTGATCAACAAAATGCATTACTTTGATGGAAGTACTCTCTCTTCGATTCTCTCACTTGTGAACTTTCCTTGGTTGCTAAGATCTCGTCCATCATCTGCTATCTTTGGTTTCAGGAGTCTCCTCACTCAGCTCGGGTTAAAAGTGCTGGCGAGCGGTAACACAACAGAGAGAAGATTCAGGTTGGAGAAACAGTTTTCACTTATTCCTCTACATCCTCATTGCTTAGAGTTCCTTAATCATTGATTGAGATCCTTACTCTGCGAACTCAATCTCCTGCTACTTTACTGACCATTAAGATTTTGGATATGTGCAGTGTGTGGATAAGAGGGAGTATATTGGCATCATTCCAACAGATGTGGTTCTCCAAATCCGAGTAAGTCCATGTTTTTGCTTCTTTCCATTGGATCACAGACTCGCTAAGAAACTGATTGTTTAGTTTCTCTGTTGAATACATGAAGGTACGAGGAACATGGCGCTTCATACATTCAGAGAAAATGCCCTTGAAAAAGTAGCTTCAAGATCCTGTGGGAACTTGACAGGACAAAATTTGAAAACCTTGCTAAATATGTTGATTGCATTGTATTCGATCCTTCTTACTCATATATACGACAAAGAAAAAACAAAAAAAAAAAAATTTATGCATTCTTCTCATGTCAATAATTTTTTAATTTTTAAAATGTATAGAAACGGGGAGAGGAATGATGGATGTTGATGAGATACATAATAACAAATTACTAGATAACATATTATTCTTCATTTTATTGATTTAGTATATTGTTTGAAGGTATATAGAAAAGTAATGTATATTGGTTGAAGAATTGGAAAACATATATATACTAAGGGTCCGACTGATTTAAACGCAGTGGTTGCGGTTGTGGGTGCGGGAGTTTGCGGATGCGGGTGGTTGCGGTTTCAAGCGTTACTAAGTGTTTTGTATGACTGGCACAACGTTTGAAAATTGTTGTGTTTGCGAGATATTTGTGACTGATTGATTATAAGATATTGCAGCGGTTTAATAATAAATTACTAATATTAACATATTATAACACTATAAAATATTTAAAAAAACTATTGTAATAAAATATAATATTTATCAATATAATATGATTAAAAATATTATGCTTATTTATTTAATTTTTAAATTAGTCGAAATTTATAATTTTAATAAAATTATTTTGAAGATTTATATTAAAACTTTTAAAAGAATATTTTATTTCGTGTTATATAAGTGTATATCTTTACATATGTATGTATATTAATTTCTAAAAGTCTAATGAATAGTTAATTTAAAGCTTTTATAAAATAAATTATGATAAAGTTTGTGAATTTAAATTAATATATATAATATTTTATATTTTTATTTATAATATTTCTATTTTTAATTTTGAAATTTTAAAACTTTCAAAAAAATTAAAATAATTTTATATTTATTTATCCACCATAACCGCCAACCATAACGCTAACTGGAACCAGCTTTTGATTTTCAGAGGTTCGGAGCGGTTTGAAGCGATTTGTAGCGATTTGCATGATTGTTTCGAAACGATATTAACCGCTAGCAACCGCAAAATCTGGTTTGCGGATGATAGAGGAGAAATCAGTCGGAACTTTAATCGTGATTAGACAGCTTTTGTGGAAAAGTGATTTATCCCAAAATTATTATTTTTTATAGCCGTACAAAACGAATATGGATAAAATATTGGTTAACTTAAGTTATTTAACTATACAGTGAATTATACATCGATAACGTATTCCTGTAGCTAAAGAAGATAAAAATAGCGAACTTTCACTGGTTGATTAATGCATTTTAAATTATATCAACATGGATTTAACACTAATCCACTAAATGAGTCAGAAAAAAAAACGAGTTATACTAGGAGAGAGATACTAAAGGTGGAGAGGCCAACGGATGCATGCCTTCTCTTCCGCAAGGTAAAGGAGCCGGCAAAGCTATGTGCGACGGCAGCTTCTTTCCCGGCATCACTATCGATACATCCACCGCCATGTTCACCGGAACCTATACCACGTCATGTTCCTTACAGTTAATGTCAAAATCTTTAGCACATAACATTAGATATTAGATACTCGTTACTCATGATATACAAATTGGTTAACTCCTGCCTATTCTGCAAGAAAAGAAAAGAATCAAGGTAATACTTGAGCCTTGCTTTTCACTTTTCACTTTACAATCTATTTATTTTGAAAATGTTTTCTTTTCCAAAGTTTTTTGCACAGAAAAATTAAACAAATTTATTTTTGAAAAGATGAACTAATACTAACAGTGGCAAGTTAATGCGCTTTGGCTTTATTTTAAAAGAGGACAAAACATTCTTTTGAGAAATGCTTTATCAACTTTTTTTTTTTGGTTTGTTTTGTTCACCATGGATGCTTGATTAGCAAGTTTCTGGAACAGAGTGGACCCATCATCTCTGCTCTGGTTCTGTCCTTGTCTGATCCGACGTGGTGAATCAAATGTAGAATTCTCAGGCCTGAAGATATGCTCGAAGATGGCCATTATCAAGAACATGGCGATGAGTATCGCTGTAGCTACGAATCCAAAGGAGATCGCACTCATCGACGTAGAAGATCTCCATGGCCCTTCACTCTCTCCATCTCTGGCACTGTAGATGCTCCACGAACTTGACTCGTTCATTTTCTCCTTGTTGCATGCGAGCTTTGAACTTTTTTGTTTTGGTTTTGAAGTCGATTGGATTCTCTTGGTGTGGAGAATCTAGCTCAAAGATATGAACACCTTCAAACTCTCCTCTTCCTGACAATAACACAAATTAAAAGAAACAGAACAGAAGCAAATACCACAAGAGCAAACTCACAACTCTGGATCAAGAAGTTAAAAATTAAGAATCAGAAAATTCAATAGATTACGAAACTTGATGATATATATATTTTCACGTAACCATCGACAGTGTCTTGTTTATTATTACTCTGTTTGTGTGTGAAGGAAGTGAAAAGAAGAAACAAAACACACTCTTTTGTCATTATGGCTGTGTATGATATATATACAGTTACAAAAGCGAAATTATATATAAATTTATCTATTTATTATGTGCCTTTAAAGTATACAAATAATGAATTAACAAAGAGTTAGATAATTAGTTGGTATAGTTGGGGAGCATAAAGCATAAAATAATGTAAAGAAAAGCTTTTATATATTTTTCTTTCCTTCTTTCTTAAATATGTCTCTCTTTTTATAATTGAAATACACACAAGTTTGTTGAATATATATTCGTTGTCTGCTTTACTAGCTAAATTATCAACGGCAAACCAAAAAATTCAACTATAAAAAAGTGAGGATATGGGGCCTTCGTGTCATCATAAAGAACAACAAAGAGAGCCAATTGGCTGCTTTAGAAAATGTTTACCCTTAAGTCCGGTGAATTTATTATCATAGTAAGATTTCAATTAGCTATCAGAATCAAGGAAACAATGATGCATAATAATAAACGCATTTTAGTTGTTAATTAACTCATTAGCTCGATACTTTTGTATGTACTCTACCTGCATTGCTTGAAGATATATATGTAATTCATCTACGTTACCAGCTTCTATGTCAATATCCTTATGTGAAATTAGCTCAATAATAATGCAAACGTTCTTGTTTCTTTCCCGTCTGCAACCAAAAGTTATATTTATTAAAGAAAAAGTGCAACAACTAAAATCGCTTTACTTGTACTACTAGCAATTTGAGCCTTAAATATATAGCATACCAAGACAAATCAATAAAATAAAAACCTTCTTCTTTATAAGAAAATATAATATTTTTAAGCTTAATTATTTAGGGAGATAACTCGCATGTTAAAGGTTTTACTTTCCATATAAATAAGTCTAAACATACACTCACGAAATTATGTGTATGTATAGTCACCACTCACTACTCACTGACTAGTTCTTTTTACCATTTAAGAACTCTATCCAATAAAACTTAGAGAAGTTTCCAAAAAAATTAATTATATGGATATCATCATGAGTCATGCAGTTTGAAAGTTTATCATTGGATTTCGTGTAACGCATATTTAAATCGAAACTAGTTGGTTTATAACATCACGGAACAAGAATTTCCTTCTACTTTTATGTAGTGTTTTCTTTTTGAGAAATACTTTTATGTAGTGTTACATTATGAAGAAAAACTATCACCAAAAAAGTGAGGTTGTTGTTAACTATTGTATTGTATAATGGCACTGAACTATGCAAGTGCATGCAAACAAAGTGCCAACCTAAGTTACCTAACTGATCAAACCTACTGAACCAACTAAACTGTTCACAATCCTATAAATCGAACCCAACCGGATCTTAATGTTTTTTTGTTTGTATCCTTGGCAAAACTGATACTGTAATTTCATTAATCTATTGGCGGCCCATTACTGTAGATTTTTAACTGCATGTGAATAAACTGAGGATTATAATTGTAATTTACAGATTGGTTTATCTTTCAATGACTAAAAAGTACTATAACCAATGCCATCATAGAGAGAGGACACTGTTCTTTCTAGATTAATCCATGACCATACGATTTACAGAAAATAAAAACTTAAACGTAAAGTAATATAACATTTTCAGGAAGAAGAGAACAAGAGAACGTGAAGCATTGTATAATCTCTCTCACACTTATAGAAATAATAGCTGCCACCCACCAAAGTACACCATTGATTTTTGTACAAATAAGGCAAACCGAGTTTAGTTTACAGCTAATAGCTAAATAAAAATAAAAGTATGTAAAACCCAAAAATAGAAAGAAAAAGAGTAAAGAGTGTTCACAAATGCAAAACTCTTCGTTCAAGCACTAACAGTCACTGAACCACTTCTTTGCTTTAACTATCTCTTGCTCTTAAACATGGAAACACGAGTCGTCACACTCAACTCTTGAGATCTCTACCTCTCTATTTCTCTTAGAAAATAAATTTGTTTCTTTTCCTTTTCGTTTGTTCATCATTTGTAATACAAACACATGTGCAATGCTGAAGCTTTTGTTTGCAGTCACTACCATCCTCTTCACGATCTCACCATCCACACGTAAGTCTTATTTTTCCTTGACATAAATTGTAACATTGGATTTGAGTTTCCTCACTATGATTAGTCATCAAATGGTTGCAGATGGGTACGACCCCTTGGATCCATATGGTGAAATGATCATCAAATGGGATCTTCTTCATTCATCACCTGGCCATCACACGGTAATTTTTCTTCTTTCTTGTTATTTCCTCTGCATAGTTTTTGCTGAGTTTTGTTTTGTATATAAAATTGATTATTATTCTGGTAAAAAATATTATCCGAATCTTCAGGTTGAGAGAGACCAAGAAGTTACTCAAATGTTTGGTTTGTTTTCTGCAAAGTTGGATATAAATTTACTTGTAAATTGATTGTGTCAACTGTATTATCGTTAAAACTAGTAAATCTAATTATTATTTCTGTGTGCTTCTCTTGACGTTTTGTAAAGTCTGATTATCTAGTAATATAGTCCTTGTTAAATACATATTCAAATTAGTTCTGATCTATAACTTTCCTATAAAATGATTTCTTTAAATTCTATATACACAAATGCTTTGGAAAACTAAAAAAAAAAAATGTTACAGGTACAAGTAAAAATAGAGAACAAGCAAGAGTATCGCCACGTGGAGAAGCCAGGATGGAAGCTGAGTTGGCATTGGGTAAACAAAACAGTGATATGGGACATGAGAGGAGCTGAGACGACGGAGCAAGGCAACTGCTCAGCCTTTGCCTCCAGCGAAACACTCCCTCACTGCTGTCTCAAGCGACCAACCATCGTCGACCTTCTACCCGGAGCTCCTTTCAACATGCAAGTCTCAAACTGCTGTCGTGGAGGTGTCTTGACTTCAATGTCTCAGGACCCCATCAACCACGTCTCTGCTTTCCACATGACCCTTGGAAGCTTTCCTGATGATGACCCTGGAGAGTTCACTATGCCTTATGATTTTGATATAGGTGTCCCAGGTTATACCTGCGGCAATGCCACGTCCGTGGCCCCGACTAAGTATAGTACTGATAAAGGTCGACGCAAGACGCAAGCTCTAGGTAAAGAAAACCATCTTCTTCTTGCTATTTTCTACAGAAACACATAGACCTTATAGAAACGTATTGGGATGTGGGCCGTTTAGGCCCATTCACTTAATAGGCCTACTAAATAAAACTGTACCGTTTATGATGTTGTGTGTTTGATGTTGAGAGCAGCAACGTGGGAAGCAGAGTGCGTGTACTCTCAGTTTAAGTCATCACAATCACCAAAATGCTGCGTTTCACTCTCTGCCTTCTACTACAAAAACATCGTTCCTTGCCCTACCTGTAGCTGCGGCTGCTCGAGTTCCACTTGCGTCAAGTAATTATCAATATTTTGCTATGCCTTGTGTCCTAAGAAATAGCCCTGAAGTTTTTTTTTCCTTGCTGGCTTGTTCAGGTCTGGTGTGGTGCCGTCACTATTGAAACAGAAACGTGATCCACATGTGGAAGAATCTCCTGAGGTGCTGTGTACGAAACATATGTGTCCCATCCACATCCACTGGCATGTCAAAACGAACTATAAATTGTATTGGAGGGTTAAGATCACAGCAACGAATCTCAACACGATGAAGAATTACTCTGACTGGAACTTAGTGGTGCTTCATCCAAACTTGAATAACGTTACACAAGTCTTCAGCGTTAACTACAAATCCATGATCACACCTTATCGCAAATACATCAGTTAGTAACTTCTTATTTATTTCATTCAAATTATTACATCTTCTAAAGTCTTTAACTCTTCTTGGTGTGGTTTCAGATGACACAGGGATGTTTTGGGGACTCAAGTTCTACAATGATGTATTGATTCAAGCAGGAGAGATTGGGAATGTGCAAACAGAGTTATTGCTAGGGAAGGATATGGGGAACTTCACTCTCAGAGGAGGTTGGGCTTTTCCAAGGAGGATCTTGTTCAATGGAGATGAATGTGTTATGCCTTCTCCAGTTGATTATCCGAGGCTCCCCAACTCTGCTTCTTATTCCTCTGGTGTTTCTAGCTTTGTTACGTTCGTGTTATGTTTTCTCCTTGTACTTGTTTGATTGTAACGTTATCATCTGAACCTGCACTGCTTTAGACCTTTCAATGAACAACGCCTTGATAAATTAATAAAGAAAACTGAAATTTTGCATGATCAACGCTTTCTGTCTATCAATCTAGAAATAAAAAGATTCAGACATCATGGTAACACTAACTAGAACAGGTGATCAACGCTTGTCCGGCCAGTTTAATAAAAATAGTATATATTCAAGAATCGTTTACAAAAAGTCAAATATTTATAATAGCTTAGAAGAAAACCGTTGAAAAATTATGTTTATATATTTTTTTTTTTTTGCTAAAAGATATGTTTATATTGTTTTAAATTACCATATTTTGACGATATTAAATTCCTGAACTTTCACTTTACCAAACTACTATTTATTCCTTAATGCTTCATGCTTGTTATTAATTTACTTAATCTTTTTAACTGTATAGTGGAAGTATCAAGTATGGCGAGTAATATAGTACGAGCTATGATAAAAAAGATGGAAGTAAAAAATTGTGTAATGGAAATAAGCCAATATTTCATATACTATGACTATTAAATATATTTGAAGTAAGTAACAAGGCAATATTTTCCATAATAGGATTAAAAAATAGGACTGAAGAAATGGAAGTATTGTTTTACTTCCATTAAGAAAAAAAAATGTAAGTAAGAACAATAGGCCAATCAACGAACGTTTTCAGAAAGTCTTTTTTCCTTATTCTTTTCACACTATATTACAATTTGACGATTTTTTCCTAAAACATATAGAAGAAAAGAACAAAATGGTAAGTTAAAGAATATTCGGAGCCTCTAAATATTATAATTGCGTGAAATACAAGTGGCCCATTAGTCATAACGTGGGCCCATCTCCCGACTTGACTCTTTTTAAAAAGCCGTCCCTTGCTCCTCACCAAACTCACTTCTCTTCTCTCAGATCTGTCTCAACACCTTTTTTCGATCCAATCTCAAAACCTCAGAAAGCTATGGCTACCAACTGGAAACTCGATGACCATCCCAAGCTCCCCAAGGGCAAAACCATCGCCTTGATCGTCTTGGATGGATGGGGTGAATCTGCCCCTGATGAGTACAACTGCATCCACACCGCTCCCACTCCCACCATGGATTCACTTAAAAACGTATGTAACTTATAACCCCTACTCTTGGTTTACTAGAGCTAATCAAATTGTACATCCGGTTTAATATAAACCGTGGTTTGACTATACCGGTTATGAAAAGTCTGTACATAAGTCAGAGCTATGGTAACAAACAGTCTAACTAGTTCTGTAATTTTGCTTCGAACCGGCTGAACCGACACGAAAAATTTGGTATTCGGTTTAGTTTCTGTTATAAAACACATAGATTATTGTTTTTAATTAGTTAAATAATCTGTTGGTTTTATTTCTTTTTTTAAAAAGTCACATTTTTAAAACTTATCCCATACATATTCTAAGATTTTCACACTTATTAAGAAATCATATTAAAACTTAAGAAATCATATTAAAACTTAGTTTTTAATGCATAGTTTTTTTAAAATTTTAAATTTCCTATATTTTAAAACCAATAGAATTTTTAGAAATGCAATTAATATTTTTGAAACACACAATTCTTCATTATTAGTTTACAAAATATGTTTTGAAAACATGAAAAATACATCTTTTTGAAACAAATTTTTTTTCTAGAACATACAACTTTTCTTAAACAGAGGGAGTATTTGTTTAAAATAATTTCGTGATTGATTTTTTTAACATTTAGGAAGTTAAGTTATTGACTTTTTTCACTGAAAATTTGGTAATTTATTTTGTGAATTAATGGTTTAGAGTTTAGGATTTAATTATTGATTTATTTCAGTTATAAAAGTTTGTTTTTCTATTTCTTGGGCCAGGGTTTAGGGTTTACTAATCTTTATCTTCTCTACACAGGGACGTCCTGACACGTGGACGTTGATCAAAGCCCATGGAACTGCCGTTGGACTCCCCAGCGAAGACGACATGGGAAACAGTGAGGTTGGTCACAATGCTCTCGGTGCTGGTCGTATCTTCGCCCAGGGTGCTAAGCTTTGCGACATTGCTCTTGCTTCCGGCAAAATCTTTGACGGCGAAGGTTTCAAATACGTCTCTGAATCTTTCGAGAAGAACACTTTGCACTTCGTTGGACTTCTCAGTGACGGTGGAGTCCACTCTCGTCTCGACCAGCTCCAAGTATTGATCTTTCCTTCAACAACACGTTTATGTTTAGTTTCTGTCTGATTGTTGTTGATTAAACATTTTGTTGTGTACTTTTGTGTAGTTGCTGATCAAGGGTTCTGCTGAACGTGGTGCTAAGAGAATCCGTGTCCATATACTCACTGATGGTCGTGATGTTTTGGATGGTTCGAGTGTCGGATTTGTGGAGACTCTTGAAGCTGATCTAGTTAAGTTGCGTGAGAACGGTGTGGATGCTCAGATTGCGTCTGGTGGAGGTCGTATGTACGTGACTCTGGACCGGTACGAGAACGACTGGGGAGTTGTGAAACGTGGCTGGGACGCACAGGTGCTTGGAGAAGCTCCCCACAAGTTCAAAAACGCTGTTGAAGCGGTGAAGACTTTGAGGAAGGAGCCTGGTGCTAACGACCAGTACTTGCCTCCGTTTGTGATTGTCGATGAGGCAGGGAAAGCTGTTGGTCCGATCGTGGACGGTGATGCGGTTGTCACCTTCAACTTCAGGGCTGATCGTATGGTTATGCACGCTAAGGCGCTTGAGTACGAGGACTTTGACAAGTTTGACCGTGTGAGGTTCCCTAAGATCCGTTACGCTGGTATGCTTGAGTACGATGGAGAGCTAAAGCTTCCAAGCCGTTACCTTGTTTCTCCCCCGGAGATTGATAGAACCTCTGGTGAATATTTGACTCACAATGGCGTCAGTACTTTTGCTTGCAGGTTCTTAAACTTCTCTCTTCTGTATATCTGTAGTTGTTTTGCTCATTAGTGGTCTATGTTATAGTGTATAGTCTTGAACTGATCATTTATATGTCAATGTATGTTGAAACAGTGAGACCGTCAAGTTTGGGCATGTGACATTCTTCTGGAATGGAAACCGATCAGGGTATTTCAACGAGAAACTGGAGGAGTATGTTGAAGTCCCAAGTGACAGTGGAATCTCATTCAATGTCAAGCCAAAGATGAAGGCTTTGGAAATTGCTGAGAAGGCAAGGGACGCAATTCTAAGTGGCAAGTTTGATCAGGTGCGAGTTAACTTGCCAAATAGTGATATGGTTGGACATACAGGTGACATTGAAGCCACGGTTGTTGCTTGCGAGGCTGCTGATGTTGCTGTGAAGGTACTAATTTTTAAGTTGTTCATTGATGAGTGTTGATGATATGAGGGAGTGACTAACAGTTGGTTGTTGCAGATGATCCTGGATGCAATTGAACAAGTGAAAGGTATTTACGTTGTGACTGCTGATCACGGAAATGCGGAGGACATGGTTAAGAGGGATAAGGCCGGAAAGCCTGCTTTGGACAAGGAAGGAAAGCTTCAGATTCTAACCTCTCACACTCTCAAGCCAGTAAGTCCATAGCTGTGATGTGCGATATTACAATAAGTAAAACATTGGACTAGAGTTGATGTGACATTGTGGATATTGATTGGAATGTGTTGCAGGTGCCAATTGCCATTGGAGGTCCAGGATTGTCTGAAGGAGTGAGATTCCGTAAGGATCTGGAGACACCAGGACTTGCGAATGTAGCTGCAACTGTGATGAACCTCCATGGATTTGTGGCTCCCGCTGACTACGAGCCCACCCTCATTGAAGTTGTGGAGAAGAACTGAGAGCCTTCTTAGTTTTTGAAGAGAGCTAAAACCCTGAAAACTATGTTATATTGTTTTCCATTTAATAAGGTTTACACAAGACAATCATTTTTGAATTTGCCTTTTGGCCACCCAGTCACATTGATTTTTGTTTAAATGATATTCAAGCTTTTTCCTTAAGATCTCCAGCCAAGAGTTTAGAGTTTTTTTTATCGAAGAGTTTAAAGATTCTCACTAACTGTGTAGCCAATCAAATTTCTTGACAATTGCAAAGCTGCCAAAGCGTACAACATAGTACAACCTTTACAAAGTCATGACTCATATAAAACTTGAACCAATACAAAGTCAAGCTGCGTATCCTTATAACTTGGAAACAATACAAAACTCAAGTTTCTGACAGATGTTTTAGACAGAAGCTTCCGTGGATATGGCTACGTCCTCTTCCTCTCCAGTTGCTAGCTTAGCTTCTTTCAGATTGTGAGAATCTTCAACGTCCGCTTGTTTCAATGCTTGTGCTCTGAACCCGACCATTATCTCCTCTGCTTTTTCAAGCGTTGACAACAGTTCCCCATAGCGCGCTTGCAGTTTCCTCTCCGTCTCCTTTTGCTTAACAACTTCTTCCTCCAAGTTCCTCTTCCTGAAAGATGCAGCCATCTCTTCTTGCCTCTTCAATGCTTTAAAGCACTCTACTTCTGTTCCACCAATCTCAATCTGCTTCAAACTCGCCTCTATTTGTCTCCACACGGTCTCTGCCCGTTTCTGTCAAATGAACAAATAGTGAACCATTAAACATTACACCAAACTTAAGAGCGATCGTACACTAAAGTTTCGGAATTAAAATACAGGCAATAAGGACTATATTTATACCTCATGACCCTTTGTATAAGTTTTATACTTGGCCTTCATGTGTTCTGCCTTCTTCTCATCCTCCTCCATCTTTTTTCTCGCATTCTCCATCTCCACTTGCAAAGCCGCAACTTTCTCTGCCTTCACAGCAACACTTGAGGGCCCGTAAGCATTTCGAGTGGGAAAGTACATGACATCCTTCACGCAATCGTCGTGAGCTTTTACGAAATCGTCAAGGCTCTTGTTCTCGTTTCCCATTGCCACGCAAAGAAACTGCGCCTCTTCCTTTACCATTTTGTCAGCCTACCATAAATTTCATGGAAAGTTTTCATTAGAAACCCCCTATCATATACCAGATTAAAGATGGTGCTTCAAACCCACGTGTATAATATCCATCAAGCAACCTATCCATAAACCAAGAGAGAACTAAGGACTCTAAAGGTAGTTCAACTAATAAATCAACTAACCAACAAAAGTAAACTGAGATAAGGAAGATATTATTCATATTCATACCTCTTCGAGTTCATTTTCCTCAAAGTCTTCGATTGGAGTAACTTGAGAACCAGAACTGTTGGCCCGGTTCTTGACTCCCTTCTTTTTCTCAGATTTCTCCTCAAGAGGATACTTTGCATTATCATGCTCCAGCAACTGTAGAAGCTCCTTTCTTACCATTTCATCTGCAACCTCTTCCGGAGTAGGAGGAACAACATAACTTTTTTCTCCGTTGCTTGAAAGCAACGAATTCCTAATTAGTTCCAACGAAGCTGCTGGAGGTCTAGGAAGATCTCTCTGTAACACCTTGGACCTTTTCCTAAGCAGTGCCTGCAGTCTTGCTTCCTCCTCAGCCTTTTCTCTAGCTAGTTTGTCTGACATGTCTTCCTCAATTTTCTCTTCTGGCTCTTCACTTTCCTCTGGAGGAGGTTGTGCAACTATCTGGTACTCGTTCCTTGGCTGAGGAAGCCCAGTAAGTCCAGACCGTAAGCTCCTTCTAGCTTCCTCTCGTCTCTGCCTCTCAAGTTTAGCGCTCTCGTGCATGTCCATGTCTTCATTTATGTGAAGTTCATCCCTGAAGGGAGTACCCCTGGGTGTCATAGCAAAAGAAGACCCATCCCTTGATGGCGTCAAGCCAATTCTGGGAGTAAGGCCAGCACCACCAGGAGTCATCGAAGGAGTCATGGAAGGAGTCAGCATCAGATTAGGCGTTTGAATCTCTTTCTTCCTAGGAGTGACCCCAGTAAAATCAGAAGGGTGCAACTCGGGATTTTCTCCTCCTAGCAAAGGCGTCTGAGAATCTCTCAATCTAGCCAGGTTTTCTGCTTCCATCATAATAGCATCACCTTTACCAGCAGGAGTTCTCTGAGGCGTCCTCATAGGCGTCATTCCTTGCCTTGGTGTCTGCGAGTAATTCGCCAAAAGCGCACGAGTAGCAGCACTGCCTTCTGTTAGCTCCTCATTCTCCGCAAGAAGGTCACTGGCGTACCCCATCTTTGCAATTTCCTCTAACTCGTGATCAGAAATCTGCGGTGGCGGTAGCATTAGCTTTGACCTCTTCCTAACAGCTTCCGGATCATTCAGCTTGTTCGCTTGCAATATAGCTGCCGGAGCATCCTTTCTCTCGTTAATCTTGTTCCTCGCAACATCTTGTTTACGTAACTGTGCTTCCACATCAGCCCTTCTCTTCCCTTCGAGCTCCTCAATCGTTGTCGGAAACTTCACTTGATCAGCAGGACGATCTTCATCCGCAGTGTCATAAAACCCCGCAGGCGCCCTCTTCTCAAACGGAATCTCTGCATTATAATCAATCCCCTTCCGCTTCCTATTCTTATGCCTTCCACCGATTCCAGCCGCTTTCAACTCTCTCCTCTTCTGCAGAGAAGCAAGCCTCCTCGCTTCCTCCAGCTGCTTCTCTCTAGCTTTTCTCTTAGCCTTCTTTCCCCTAGTGTTAGCCAATCTAGCTCTCGCTTCAGAAAGCATTTCTTTCTCGTCTTCGTCCATATCCACCGGATCAGGACGAGCAGGCTTTGATTCCGGGTTGGGATCGATCTCACCAGGACGTAACTTTCTTGGATCATCCGCTGCTTCGTAATTCTCGTCCTTTGTGCAGGCTGCGTCAAGAAGCTTCTCGTACCTCTCAAGGCATTGAGATGGTGTACGCCCCACAATGGGAGCGATGGTTCTCCACTGAGTAGGTAAAAGCTTTGCAAGATGTAGAAGCTTCTCATCTTCTTCTCTGGTCCATTCCGTCTGCATCAACACCATAAAAACAACTCAATTTCTAATTCAGCAACAACATAAAGTAATACACTTTCCACGATTTCCAGAATCAAATCAATACATTTATACAACTAAATTTAAAAATTTGCTCATTGTTTCAAAGATCCAAGAAAGCATCTAACACCAACACTAACGAGAAGATAAAACGAGGACAACACTAACCTTTTTGATAGAAGGATCGAGCCATTCGTACCAACGAGCTTTACACTGTTTAGCAGACTTACGAACAAGGAGAGACGAGATCCGAGCCCATTGGTTCTTACCGTACTTCATCACGGCGGCCTTGAGGATCTCATCTTCGGTGTTCTTCCACACACCTCCCTTGATCATAATCCTCATCTTCGCTCAACTATATTTCGACCCAACGCACTCGAATTCAAGGGAATGTGAAGCTAATGCTCGCGCAAATCGGTAGAACGACGAACAGAAGGAAGCGAGATAGAGAGTAACCCTCTAGATTAGGGTTGGAAACAATGAAGAAGAAGAGAAGTTTCCATCGAACACTAGTCCCTTTCTTTTAATTTTTTGTTTTTTCTAAATCAAATAACGATATTTTGACATGGGCCTGCTTAAATAGCCCAATAGTGCACTTTAATGGGCCGAGTGACAATATCAAAGAGACATCTGCGTCTTCATGATTTCATTTCATCGACACTCTTCTCTCTTTCTTCTGAATCCGAGGAGTAGAGTGCGAGTAAGCTGTAAAAAACCCTAGTAAGTAGAACGATGGTGAAGCTCACGGCTGATTTGATCTGGAACAGTCCTCACTTCTTCAATGCCATCAAGGAGCGAGAGTTGGAGCTACGAGGTAAACTTTATTCATCTTTCCCTTTACCGTTCTATGGTATTCGTAAACCCTAAACGCATCTTCTCTAGCAGGTAATAAGATTCCTGTAATCGAGAACTTGGGTGCTACCGAGGTACCTCCCTTTTTTTATTTCTTCTGTTGAATTGATTTTTGATAGGTTTGGTAATGAGCTTGTGTTGTTTTTTCTTACAGGACCAGTTCGATACGATAGATCTGTCTGATAATGAGATAGTTAAGCTGGAAAACTTTCCACTTCTCAACCGGTTAGGGACTCTGATTGTGAATAACAATCGGATCACTCGGATAAACCCTAACATTGGAGGTAAAGCTTCCTCCTTTTCTGCGTGTGTTGTAATAAAATGTAAAGTTGAATACATTTTTTTTTGCGTGTTGTGTTTATTCTGTGGTTGGTCTTCTGCAGAGTTCTTACCGAAGCTGCACACTTTGGTTCTTACGAACAACAGGCTTGTGAATTTGGTTGAGATTGATCCCCTTGCCTCCATTCCAAAGCTTCAGTACCTTAGTTTATTGGATAATAATATCACCAAGAAGCCGAATTATCGGCTTTATGTGATTCACAAGGTTAAGTCACTTCGAGTACTGGATTTCATCAAAGTCAAAGCCAAGGTGATGACCGTATTCTTGCTTTAATCACTGCTCATATTTGCTGTATCTCAAGTTTCACAAGAAGCTAACCATACGTATACCGTTAACCTGACGAACATTGTTTTCTAACAGGAGAGAGCTGAAGCTGCGGCTTTGTTTTCATCTAAGGAAGCAGAAGAGGAAGTTAAGAAGGTATCTCAGCAGGAGGTTCAAAAAGTGTCAGATACTACAGAAGATGCAGAGGCTCCAAAAGTGGTGGCCCCAACACAGGAGCAAATTTTAGCAATCAAGGTACGATTATCTCTTAATGGGGGGTTAAATGGATTTTTTCAGCTGAGTAGCAGCATAGGAATTGTTTCCTGGGGAGTTTGAATTGGAGAGAAACTGGAAACTGGATAGGACAGAGCATTATTTGCCGATTTGTTTATTTGTAAATATTAAGTGTATGCTCTGTGTTTGATAGTAATATTCAGTTTTTCATTTCCATGTTATTGCAGGCTGCAATAATCAACTCCCAGACGATAGAAGAAATTGCCCGACTCGAACAGGCTTTGAAGTTTGGCCAGGTTCCTGCAGGCCTGATAGTTCCTGATCCTGTTCATTCCAACGTAGCCACAAAAGACGGTTCTGCTCCTATGGAGGTAGGGTTCTTATAGTAAAATTTAGCTCCTACTATGAATCTTTTGGTTTTAAAGTAGGTAAACATGCGTTGATTTTTTGTTTGCTTGACTGACTGGTTGATGCTGCTGATTTTTGAATTCATAAAAACATTTTCATGGGTTGCATTATGTGCTAAAACCTCTCTGCATTTACTGTGTTTCAGGAATAAAAAGCGTGGCAGTTGCTCGAATGCTCACGTTATCGTCTGACAAGCTTCACGGTCCTTTAAGGTTTCTGTCACTTCCTTAGGAAATTGTAAACTACTTCTGCTCAAGAGCATCTGTTTTCGAACCCTTGAAAAGAGTGACAAAGAGGATTGTAATCTTGTGACAAAGAGGATTGTAATCTTTAGCCTACATTTGCAGAGAGGTAGTGAGAGGCTTGCACACAGGATTTGCCACTGCTGTTTTTTGCATTATATCGCATCATCGATCAATGTAGTCATTTACTGAGAAATTTAACTAGATGAGACACTTTGTGGAATTGTTTTTTTTTTATCATGGAGTTATACAAGATTAAAAAAAAAAATCAACAACATTCGCCAATCTAAATGACTTGCCATCAAGCGGATCTCTTATTCAAGAACCCTTCACTTCAAATTCAAATAAAAATCAAACAAATTGGCAAAATAAATATCTTTCTCTTAGTTGCAAGCCTCAGTAGCAATGCCTAGGCGGGAATTAGGAACATCAAACAAGATCCTCAGATTCTGCTGCTGCAGATTCGCGATCACGTTCAGAGCAGCGTTCGCGTTCAGCGGTATCCCCGCCATCGACAGACACGCCAGCGTTCCCGCGCTGCTGTGGATGAGCGTGTTCTCCACCGGCAGCTTCAGGTCGAGCGACGTCATGTGCAGCGTCACCTTTGGCGCCAAGTTATCGCTGTCCGCCGCGAAACACGTGTCGAACGCTCCCAGCGTCGAGAACGGGCCTCTCACCTGCTTCCTGAACTCGTCTCTGATGGCCTCGTAAACCGGTTGAACGAACCGGGTGATCACCGTACCGGAGTCGATGATCGTACCGGCTCCGGAATTCGAGTCGAACGTCAGGTAGGTAGGGTCGACGGGGACCTGTGTGGGACCTACACTCACTCCGGTGAGATTGACGTAGTAGAGTGAAGGACGGTGAGAGCTACGGAGGAGTGGAGTGTATCTGATGGATCTCGGCTGGCCCATCGGGCCCAGTTTCAGCGACCCGGAGAAGTAGAAGGACCTGAAGCTAGGGAGGCAGTAGGAGAACACGCCTGAGTAAAGCGACGTCGTTTGGGAGATTAGCGAAGTGGGCCCGCGTCCCAGGCCCATTAGCCCTTGCGGTGGTAGAGAGTTCCCGGACGCGGAGTTGATGCATCCGAAGGAGAAGTTGGAGATGACGTCGGAGGCTAGCGTCAGCGTGTCTTGGACGAGCGAGGCGGAGAACGACGAGTCTCCACCGTAGGATTGGTTGAAGGAGCAGACGGACGGTGGTGATATTGAGGAGGATGGGCACGTGAGGCCACGTGCTTGCGTGCATTGTGCGGTGGAGCAAGAGACGGTTGAGTAAGTGGAGGAGGAGTTCGGGTTGAAGTAAGAGGCGGTCGCGGCGGTGGAACAGCCCGAGCAGCCGGTGCAAGGGAGCCAGACGGCGTCGTTGCTGGTGTCTAGGACCATGAACATGAGCTGAGGAGGAGTGCCGAGTCTGGCTCGGACGACGTAGTTGCCGGTGTGGAGGAGCTGGTTGGCGGAGGCGACGGGGACGGAGGTCCGGTTGGGTCTGTCGGCGACGAGGCTCGAGAGGTAGGTGAGGCGGTGAGAGTCTGCGGAGGCCATGTGGAGGACGGTGTCCATGACGGAGGTGGAGGTTGGATTTGCTGCGAATGGTGAGCATCTGGCGTTAACGGGGATGATTGAGAGATCGTCGGAGCCATCGGGAGCGGCGGTGGCACATGTGTCACGTGTGGCGGTGGTAAGCGTGGACGGCAAGAGAAGGGCTGATAAGAAGAAGAAATGGAGAGTTGAGGAGGCCATGGTTTTGAGATAATGTTGTGTTGTGGATATAAGATAATGTTCTTTGAATGTGTGATGTATTTATATATGGCCAAAGTGATATAGCAAAGTACGAAAATGTCCCTCAACGTCGAGGTGTGGTTGGTGGATCCGGTCCGGTCAGTCCTATCTGGACTGGCAGCAGTACTACTACTTGATCATTTCACGTGAGTGATTAAAAAAAGTGAATGTTTGATTTTTCTAGGTGATCTGGTCAAAACTGTATAAGTTTTTAGTATTTGCAGTTTCGCTCATATTGTAACTTATGTAAATATAAGCTTGGAAGTTACTAGACAAGTTTGCATTTTGCAGCAGTTTTTGCATATATATTTGGCACCGGCGTTATTCCAAACCAACTAAATCTTTGAGGCTTTAACATACACTGCTGTGAGTTTTAACTTGAAAGCTTGAAATAAGATAAAAGTCACGAGGAGACAGAGTGTATGTGGGGAAGTAGCCAGAAAGTCAGTCAGGGACCCAAAGGCATTGTTTGCATGTGAAGTGAAGTGCGTTTTTGTATAGTGATAAACAACCAAAAAAACCAAACGAACCAATTATTTTGCTGCCATATCATGACAAAACTCTTAACAGTCTGTTTATTTTTATTTCTTATTCCATTCTTTTTGTTCGGTTGCGACGAGTGAACTATACATGTTCGCACCAAGACCTAGTGGTTATTTTCTTTAATAGAATTTACGTTGTTTGATACTCTATCAGTGCATTGATCTGTAGATACTTATAAATTTACAGCACATCCGGTATAGTTCATTTTACAATTTTATTTTGGGATCGTAATCACGACTTTATAAAACTTCATCCAGTGTCACCGTATCTTCCAACCAGTTTGTAATCAATGAAACTTTCTCATAAGTCATGAAAACGAAACCGTTATTAACATCATTTCGATTTATATGTTTTGTGGATCTTTAACGTGAACTTTCAACAGTAGATAAAAAAAAAAGTTTCACAAAAGTTGTAATAAAAGAAAACACTCCATAGTTATGCAAGTCCGTGAGCATCCCTTATCGTGTTGTAATGAAAAAATCGACTACTCCTCTTTTGTCTTTTTATATCATGGTTTTGTTCACGAGCCATTTTAACAAATTTTATAATCCTGAAAAAATGTCATAATCTTTCTTTTTATCTTTTGTCCCTCCAATATTATATGAATTTAGATAGAGCTCCTCAGATCCAGTAATGTTTCCTAGCAATTTGCAAGATAGCCCTTATCTTTCTTGAGTGACAATTTTCCTCGAAATCAAACTTGCTACCCAAGCATTAGCCCAACCTCATGATCCCAAGGCCTTTGGTTTGTCAGGTCTGTTTGGGGAGCTAAAGGAAAGCTTTGCAGCAACTTAGAGGAGGATCCTATATATATATATATTAAATAGTGAGCTCTATAGTTGGCGTTTAAATAGTTAGCTCTGCTGTAACTGTTCCTCAAAATGATTGATGCCACAGCAACTGACATCATTTAACTTCACCATATTAAAACAGAAACGATCACACATTTGAGCACAACACATATTCTGAGCCTGAGACTGATGATCCAACCAATGTGAATACAACACATATTTGAGTACAACACATATTCTGAGCCTGAGACTGATGATCCAACCAATGTTTCTGTAGCTCTTATTAATTCTTACATTCACACACCAATGCATTAACATGTAAAAGCACCTGGATTCTTTGCTTCGCCTCCATAGCTTCACAAACTTACAAAGATTGTTTTGATATCCCTTTTGCATAAGCACACATATCTCCTGAGAAATGAAGATGATTGTATAACCCGGTTAGATAGGATGTAGACATAATTTGACACTGATAAATCTAGAGATATAGAGTTGTAAAGGACAAACTATTGAGTAGAGCCCTTCTCAAGATCAAGGAAAATTATTAAGTTGGTTTGGATATAAACAATTGAGCATGTGGATTAAGATTGATGACCACTATAAAGGATGAACAATCGAATGAAGTGTCTGACATAATCTTCAAGAAGGTCAACTCGTTTACCTGATTATTCAGGAGAATCCTCCTTGGGTTTAATTATCACAACAGGACAGTGAGCGTGGTTGGTGCAGTAGTTGCTTACACTTCCCAGAAACATCCTGTTCAAAGAAGAAAAAAAACTGGATTCAACACTCAGCTTTTCTCCACTAAAAGATTTATCTCATGAAAGAAACACAAGAATATGGATCTTAAATATTCTGACGCAGACGTTTCTCTTTTCTTTTGTACAGGTTAACTGCCTAATTATCTTGTAACCAAGCCAAAGAAGTTTAACGACTAACATTTTTTTTTCATTTCTTCAGCTAAACGAAGGACATAACAGTTCGATATCCATATCCCACAGGTTATCAAGCAAAACATTGTTTAATAATAGTTGAAAGGATGTTCCATTTCTCTCAACATTGATGTTCACTTAAGAGTTTTTCTGCATCATAGATCAAACATGTTGCAAAAGATATAATATAACCCCTCCAAATAAACAAACCATTAGCAACTTCAAGGATTTGATCAAACCTATCTTAGACCAATCTATTGTTCAACTTCTAACTACAGTCTCAAGTTGACGCAGATTCTAGTTCATACACAGACAGGCAAAGATGTTACAGAGAAGTTAGTAAAAGACAACTCATTCAGCATAGCAACAAAGATCAAACGACTTTAATTATGATTTATAGCTTTCATCAGTTCACCAAAAACACAAAGGCAATATACTAGTGTGGATGAAACAGATTAATTACCTCTTAATGGGACCATAAGCACGAGAACCCATGACAAGCAAATCAGCGTTCAAATTCTCAACAGTCTCGCAGATCTTATCCTTTGGATCTCCAACAACCACTTGCGTTTTCACATTCACCTGAGAGTAAATCACCACAACTTTGCTCATCAATCAACACAGATAAGTAAGTGATCCAGATTCAAATCAATCAAATGATAAGCAAATCGCTACTAGATCTCAACACACTAACTCACCGATCTATCAGCATAGATTTGACGAGCGTGTTCGAGTATCGCATCGGTGATCCTCTTCTGGTGCTGTTCGATCGCAGCGGCGAAAGCAGGAACCTCCACACCACCTTCATCCCAAAAATCATCCAGAGTCAATTCAACAAACAGATCAATAATAAACAGTCACAAAACTTAGTAGTAACGAGACTCAACTGGGACCACCGAAAGGGATGGTTCCGGGGTTAACGCCGGCGGCGATAGAAGGCGAAGGCTGGACATGGAGGACGACGAATGATGATGAATCCGGAGAAGACGATGAGAGCTTGAGGTTGTCCAGAGCCCAAGTCAGAGCTTCCATGCTCACCTCGCTTCCATCTACAGCCACGACGACGCAAGTCAAGCTTCCCGAGACATCCATGATGACTTTCTTCAAATTTCAATCTCTCTCTGGACGGAGTTTCAGTTTTGTGAATCAATGATGGCGTCCACGTCACCACTGTTTAAAAATTCAGGGCGGAGAAGAAGGGTAGACCCGTCATTTCGTAGCTGAATTATGGAGTGAAGATATTAAATATAAATAGAGTAAAGTGACGTACGCGCGTGGAGACCAGACGCGCTAGCATTCGTTGTTGACTTCGTTTCGTTTCGGCGTTTCGGTGTGTCTCCTCTCTCTCTCCCTCGACCCTCGACCCTCGACCCTCGATTCCGATCGCCGATCTCCGGCTTAGATTGTCTGTTTCTCCCGGCGATAATTTTCTAGCGATGAGGAAAAACATTGACGTCTTCGATTTCAACGAAGAGGATGAGCTCGCTGAGTCCGCTTCTGGAAAGCTATTGGAAAAATTCGCAAACCCTAGCTCGCCCGTTTCTCCGGTTCCGCAATGCCAACGCATCCAGAGCTGTGAGTCTCTGCTCTTCTTCCTTCCTTAAACTCCACACAGTGATATTTCCAGTGGAACCTAAGCTGATTTTTTTTTTTTTTTAAATCTATTTTGAATTTTCGCACTATAGCGTACAATCGAATAAACTTTGCTTGTCTCTCGAGCATGTATGAGTTACTGATGCTGAATTATCGTCTGATACTAGAATTTTTGTAAGCAATTTGCACTGTTCTTCAAAATCTTTGTTGATTTGGTTGTGTACATGTTTGCATCATATGTGAATGCTTATGAACATTGTTATTTTGCTGTCAGTTTGCCAGGACGAACCTGCTGTGGCAAAAGAAGTGGACGACGCAAGTTGTGCAGAAGCTGCTACTGCAGCAGCCGATCGTCATTGTGAAGATCCTCCGGCTTTAGTAACTGAAGCTGGGGAGTCCTCGAAAGACCGTTTGACCGAAACAGATGTAAATCATGGATCGGTGTTGAATACTGAGGACCGCGTAAAAGAAACAGATGTAGATGACGATAATCATGGATTGATGTTTGGTTTGAATACCGAAGACCGTGAAAAAGAAGCAGATGTAGATGACGATAATCAGGGATTGATGTTTGGTTTGAATTCTGAAGACCACATGGAAGAAACAGATGGAGATCATGGACTGGAAAGTTTCTCTTACCAGCCAAGCGCAAAAGGTTTCTACGCCGAAACTTCATCATATAGTCGACACCAGCTTAACTCACCACTTTCGGATACTTCTTCATCCAGAGTATGTACTCTATCTTGTATTTTCTTTTTTTTTTTTGTATGTGAGAGCCTTCAAAAATTTTAGGTTGTGTTTTTAACCTCTTTACATGTGCAGGAGGAGCGAACTGATATGATGTCAGCTATTGATGAAAGCTCGAGTGATCGATCCGCGTTGAGTGAAGCTTCTGATTCAGAAGGCGATGAAGGTACAAATTGCTGGCTTTTCATAATATTTTCTTAAATGTATGTTTTGATGTCCTCCTATGTCTAACTGGATATTGATTTTTATGTTGTATGCGCTGAAAGATTGGATGGCTGAACACTGCTTTGATGACATGGAAAAGGTAATGAGTTTTCTTGTTTCTTAACCAATGGCTTTAAAACTGCTGCCAGAATTTTTTTTTTAGTCTTTAAGACCATCTTGTGTGGTTGCAAAAGATGATATTTATTCCTTTTCTTCTTTCATCCATATATGTCATGACAGTAGTTTGTGTGATTTTTATGTGATCGGGTTTTACTTGTTTTACTGTGTATCTCTTTATGCATGAGTCTGGCATCTTTGTTTGTTCATAATTAAGATTATACATGAAAAAGATGCAACCGTCTTTCTATAGCCCAATTATTTTAATTATTCGTACTCTATTGTTTGTGAGCTTAAAAATTTCATGTCAACGCTTATAATAAAGTTTGGAATTTGGGTATTCCTCTTAGCAACATTTCTGATGGGACTGGTTGATATTTCATATTACATAATGATATTTTAACTGTGCATGAATGTTCAAAGTAAGAGCTATAATTGTCGAGTGACTCTTTCCACTTTGCAGATCGACAGAAACACTACTGTTATCATGATTCCAGAGTATGTTGTGCTTAAAGATATGCCTTGTGCTGCATCTCTGGTAATCTTTTCATGCAATGGAATTAAAATAAAGAGCTACCCTGACAATAATGAAGAAGGGCCATTCTGTTGTGAATTTGGAGTTGAAGACATAGTTTGTATTCAATACAATTGGTACCAAAATGTGAGTTTTTCGTTTATGGTGTGCTTCCAGTTTGAAAGATACGTGATGGGCTCACTTTCTATTTTGCATATATAAACCTCTTATCAGTTTTACAATTTTTGCTGGTTGCTTTCGTAGGTTGGACTGATCATTCTCAGAATTCGAGTTTTATTAAAGGATGAAAAATGCCATGAAGATAGGCAACACACCACAGGTATGCTCACTTGCTCAGTTATTGTATATACGCTATTTGGTTTTATCACAGAATGTCTGCCTGCAACCAGATATCTTGTTAAAATCATATATACAATAACTAGTTGCAGGACCAAGAGTCATAAAAGAAATTTTATTTCAGCAAAAATCGAACAGTGGCTTTTTAAGCCTCAGCTCTTTCCAACACTAAAGGATCCCTCTTCTAACTTTTATACTGCTTCGTGTGGTTTCCAGTCATTGAGGAGTTAAAGTTTGCAGTTAAAGATCACAATTGGCCTGAGAAGCAACAACAAATTAACTCGCTGCATGTGAAATACCCGGTTGTATGGAGTGCTGACCTCGAGTAAGCTTCTAATATTACGGAACGCTAATTGGAACACATTCTTTTTGCCACTTTCATTTCAAAATTTTGATTGCATGCTGTGCTGACAAGAAATTTAATTTGCTGCATAACTGCGAGTACGAGTCATTTGGTTAGAACCGTATGAGGGGAGAAAACCTTAAGTCACTAGCAAACTGGACCAAATATTAGAAGAAGGGCACTGGACTCATATTTGGTTTTAGTTACAATCTAAGTACTTTGGTGACTTATTGTTCCAACTTCCAAGTCATGCATAACTGTTTCTTTATTGTAGCGAGGACGTGGAAGTATCAGGGGACAACTTGCATCAACGGAAGCGTTATTTTCCACGGTAAGAGTGATCTATAGGAGCTGTATTTTATATTCTTTTGTAACCAGACGCTGTCTTCTGTTCTGCTTTTGTGGTAAAAATTTCCAAAGTACGTCGCTACTTATATTCTATGGCTCTCTGAAGTAGATAGCTGAAAGAATTTAAACCACTGGGAGGTGGCATTTCGTAATTGAACTGCGAATTTTATGTTGTCTTTTCAGCTTTGATGAACCATTTGAGGATGTTGTCTATCCAAAGGGAGATCCAGATGCTGTTTCCGTTTGCAAAAGAGATGTTGAGCTCTTGCAGCCAGAGACATTTGTTAATGACACAATCATTGACTTCTATATTAAGTAAGTTCTTTTCTCTGATGGAATGTTGACAGATAATATAGGCTCTGGCATGCGTTGTAGTATCCATTTGGGTTTGTGTTAAATTATTTTTGTGACACAGTTGAATCTCTTACTTAGTTGATGGTCTCAATATAATACACAATTTTACTAGTGTAGTCTTATTGAAATCTTCTTGTGATGCTAACCTTAATTATCGTCAGCTGAGTGTATTATTCTATTATTCACAGTTATTTGAAGAATCAGATTCAAGCGGAGGAGAGACAGAGATTCCATTTCTTTAACAGCTTTTTCTTCCGTAAACTTGCTGATCTCGACAAAGATCCATCGAGTATAGCCGATGGAAAGGCTGCTTTTTTACGTGTCCGGAAGTGGACAAGGAAGGTGGACATGTTTGGGAAGGACTACATTTTTGTACCGGTGAATTTCAGGTATGAACATTTTTATGGCACTTCTATTTATGTTTGATGTGTATTGAGTTCGAAATCTGAGACTGCTAAATGCTAATGACAGTCTTCACTGGAGTTTGATAATCATCTGTCATCCTGGTGAAGTGGCTAATCGTACAGGTAATGTCACATGTTACTTTATTTATTACTATTTCATTATCATTCAGCTTATTATATTATGTTGGATTCTGCAGATCTAGACTTAGATGACTCCACAAAAGTACCATGCATATTACATATGGATTCTATAAAAGGGAGCCACGCAGGGCTTAAGAATCTAGTCCAAAGGTATGTTAGCTCCCTTACAGCCATGTTTCAATTGTTTTCTAATCTCAGTCTCTTCTGCTTTTGGCAGCATTGCATATACGTCATTTATTTCCTTGATCCTGTCTTTACCTATATCCGTTTGGAATATGTTCTGTGGAACTATACTCATGCGTAAGTTTTAAGATGGGTAGTGCAAGTTGCTAACAGCAACATTTTGCTGATTTTAGTTACTTGTGCGAGGAGTGGAAGGAGAGGCATAAGGATACATCGGATGATATTTCTTCCAGATTCATGAATTTGCGATTTGTCTCACTTGAGGTCTGGCCTCTAGTCTTTAAAACTTTTGCCTCCAGGCCCTTTTATACGCTCTTTATCTCTTGTGAAATCCCTTTTTTCCTGTGATATAATAGAAGTTTCCGCCTGTTAATGATTTGGATTATGTGATTTCGGATTTGCTCTTTCTATTTCAGTTGCCACAGCAGGAAAACTCATTCGACTGTGGCCTCTTTCTGCTGCACTATTTGGAGCTATTTCTTGCTGAAGCTCCCCAGAATTTTAGTCCTTTCAAGATATATAATGCTTCCAACTTTGTAAGTCTATGCTCTAATTAGTGCCTCTCATGTATCGGATCGGAAGAGTCAGAGCATATAGTTTCTAAATGGAGCTGAACTACTAACAGCTGGATTTATATTTTTCAGTCTCTTTATTGGCTGATCATGCCTTTTCTATGTTTTTTTCCAGCTTTATCTAAACTGGTTCCCTCCTGCTGAGGCCTCGTTGAAGCGTACTCTGATTGAGAAGTTAATTTTTGAACTCCTTGAAAACCGTTCACGGGAAGTGATTAATGAACAGAACCAGTCCTGCGAAAGTCCAGTGGCCGTCAATAACAATACTGGCATCGAGGTTCTCTCTGGGAGAAGCACCCCCATGATAGTCTGTAACGGGAATATGACACAGACGCAAGACGAACAAGGAATTGAAATGACTTTGCTTGAAAGATCTTCCATGAGGAACATGCAAGCTGTTAATGATTCCGGTATGGTTTTACGGGATTTATTCGATGCAGGAGACAACAGCACAGGATCATTACTTGGACAACTACAACAAACATTCGAGGAACCATCTTCGTTTTATCATCCTAGTAACAACTCATTGGCAACAGAGGTACTAAATAATTCAGTAAGCTAATGATCATGCAAATTTTAATTTTCTTATTTGCCTTTGTTTTGGGCAGCAAGTTGAGATGGAAACTGGTGAACAGTTAATGTGTCTGAACTTTGGAGAGGGCAACTTTCAACGAATCACTGGTACTGCATCTCCTAGAGCCTCTGTTTCGTTCTCTTCATTGAACCTAAGTATGATGCCGGCGCAGAAGGTAGGCGAGGCTGATTCCTTATCTGAAACTTCTAATGATTCAGAAGATATTGCTATAATAGAAGACAGCCCAATGGAAAAGATTCATGAAGGAGAAACCGGTGAAAGTCCATCAAGAGAGACGGTCTCTTTATTTTCTGCAACCCTGGGTCCTAGCACTAACCACAACACTGACGATGAAGAACTCCCATCTACTCAAGACGAGATTGTGGTTGCAACGAGTCAAGATGGCAGAGACGAGGGGAAGCAATTGGAGAATGATCTTGGAACTAAGGACAAGACGAGGGATGATATTGAAACTAAGGACAAGACGAGTGAAGATCTTGAAATCGAGGACAAGACGAGGGATGTTATTGAAACTAAGGACAATACGGGTGCTGATCTTGGAACTGAGGACAAGGTGAACGAAGATCTTGGAACTGAGGACAAGACGAGTGAAGATCTTAAAATTGAGGACAAGACGAGTGAAGATCTTAAAATTGAGGACAAGACGAGTGATGATGATCTTGGAATTGAGGAGAAGACGAGTGAAAATGTTGGGGATGATTGTGATCAGAAGGAGAAGGAGCCAATGGAGGAGGAAGATGAGAAGCGAGCTGCAAAACGGCCAAGGCTGTCTTCCACAGGCGAAGTTGAGGAGATGGAGATAAATTGATTGTGACATGTTTAACTTGGGTCTTTGATTAGTCAGAAGGATTTAATATCAACCAACACGTTGTAGGAAAATGTTTATAACGTTGTAGGAGATTTTTCTTAAAAAAAACTCAAAAGAAAGAAAAATATATTTAGTATGATCAAAACCAAACCACATTCTCCCGTTATATAGTTAGTGCATTTCCTTTCTGTTTTCTGTAGAAACAGCAGATACAACCCTCATGAATCTTTGCTCAGTCAGTAATTAATTCGTCTAGCATTATCTTATTAAGCCCACAAAGAACATTGATATAACTGAATACAAGGCCCAGTATAATGGCCCAACATGTGACTACTGAGAAAAACCGTGCTCTAACTACAGTATATTTACTTAAACAGTCCTTGGAGGAGTTAAAAATAATTCTCTCTCGGCTTCGTAGACATCATCACTCTGTTGCCGACCAGTAAGTAAGCATCTTTCTCGCTCGTCTCTGCGGTGGGGGTGCCCCAACTAAACATTCTGCTCCACAATATGACCGCGAATGAAGTTCCCTCTGGTGAAATCTTCTTTCTTGTTATTGGATTTTCCTTTCCAGCTTTAAATTTTCATGCTTCTAGTTCCTGCTCAATTTTTTTTTTCTTTCTGGGAAAATTGGTTTTCAGTTTTGATTAGTTAGAAAGTGTATCTTTCCTTGTGGGTTCATTCAAGCTCAGATCTCTCTGGCAAAAGTTTTCTGATTTCGCATTTTTTCATCCTTTCCGCAAAAGTTTGGTTTGCTTTTGTTATCAGCTCTCTGGGAATAAAAGAAGGCTAGTTTCTTAATTCTTCATGTGTGATTTGATTGGTCATATATGAGTATGCTGCCACTGTGAAGTTTACCCCCTTTTTAGATGATGCTAAGGAAGAAGCTAGGTTGCAATTTAGATAGTTTTGATTCTCTCTGCAATGAGTATGGTTTTCGTTTTGAGAAAGTCGTCAGCTTTATGCTTGCCTTTGCATTTGCCAATTGAATCTCCTTCATTGCTTTTAGACAATTATAGACTTTCTTGGAGAAAGTCGTCACCTTTATTTTGCTTTGCCTTCTTTAGCTTTGGACTCTTGTCTACTGCTTTTTACATGTTATATTTGTAACTTAATGCACTTTTCCATAACACTTCATTACTCTTCTGGTTTTTATTACAGGGTTTAGTTTGAATAACTTCTACTTAACTGTGATCTTTGCTTTTTTTCCTACTCTTAGGTGTTTCAAATTGCTATGTGTTCAAAAGCCGGTTGCAGGAATATGCTCAGAAATACAAGCTCCCAACGCCTATATACGAGACTGTCAAAGAAGGCCCTTCCCACAAATCTTTGTTTCAGTCGACAGTTATAGTCGATGGTGTCAGATATGACTCTTTGCCTGGATTCTTCAACCGTAAGGCTGCTGAGCAATCAGCTGCAGAGGTCGCTCTCCAAGAATTAGCCAAATCCAGTGAGATAAGCCAATGTGTTTCACTACCTGTTGTAAGCACCTCATCTTTCTTATGTTGTTTATTTTGATCAAGTCTTATGCAGAGGTTTGTAGTAACTAGCCCAGAGGGTTTGCTGTGAGTTGTAGCTTTAATAGCTCAGCAACAGACCTCAAAATAAGTTTGAGAGTTGAAGGTTTTAGAGGGTAGCTATGAGAATGTGTTAGGGGTATTTGTCGAGGGTCTTGGTTTGGGAAATGATCTTAAAGATACCACTCTTGGATCAACTCTGTGTTATTCTTTGATAACTTGAGTGACGATGGAGTTTACCTGTTTGAATTTTATCAAATTAATGTGCATAACAAGCATCGAGAGAAGTGATTCTTAGACTCTTTCTGAATGTTATGTCGTTTGGCTAACTTTTGAATGGTTTCTTAAATGCAGCACGAGATGGGTTTATGCAAGAACCTTCTTCAAGAGTACGCTCAAAAGATGAACTACGCCATTCCACTGTACCAATGCCAAAAGAGCGAGACTCCTCCCGGGAGAGCTCCACAATTCACATGTACTGTAGAGATCGGAGGCATAAAGTACACAGGAGCTGCGACAAAAACTAAAAGAGAAGCCGAGATAAGCGCTGGAAGAACAGCTCTTATAGCGATCCAGTCAGAATCTAAAATCGACCTTGCCAACCACAGCACCCAGCTTACTGTACTTCCTTGTGAGAAGAAGACGGTGGAGGTAGCAAGCCCGGGGAAAGAAACCATCAAGACTCCAAAAGCCAGGAGGGCTCAGTTCAAGAAGAAGGCTAAGAAAGGAAAGCGCAAAGTAGCTGCTAAAGAACTTGAAGATAGTACCATCATCCCTCCTCAACCTACAGAGCATTGTCAAAACGATCAGGCAGAGAATGTTGAGAAACCGCTAAACCTGGAACCTTCTTTCTGCATGAATGGGTTTAAGGAGGAGGCAGCATTTGCGAGTGTGGAGACAGAAGCAAGCCAAGCATAAGTGTATCTTTTGTGAGTGTGTGATTGTAGTTGTTTATGTAGCCATTTTTATAACTTATAGTAATTGGTATTTTGACAGGTTGAAGAGAAGTGATAAAATTCTGTTCAAGTAGTGTTTCTTTGTTGTAGTATTATTAAGATACATGAGGTTACTTTGGACATGAAAAGAAAGGTTGTTTTTCTTCATTGCTACAACCATACTACTCTCACTCTACAAGCCTTTAATATTCGGTATTAGGACAACGCCATCTTCAGAGATGCTTCAGAATCTAATAGTTTGGGTGTAATTTGAGTTTTATGTTAGTTTGGAGCCAAACCATAAAAGAACTAAGAATAAAGGGGGTATTAGTTTAATTAATCACAAACCTTCTTTAAATCAAATGGGCATGTGTGCAAATAAGCCCAAGAGGCCCATTTTCAGCAAACCCTAGTTTCAGGACATATAAATACTCACTGACGATAACATTTTGCTTCTTAGGCGAGTTTTAGTTGTCGCATCCACTCAAGAGGAAGAAAAAATGCCGGCGGGACATGGAGTTCGTGCGAGAACAAGAGATCTGTTCGCGAGAGGGTTCAGGAAGAAGGGTACAATTCCGTTGTCCACCTACCTCAGGACCTTCAAAGTCGGAGACTACGTCGATGTTAAGGTGAATGGTGCGATCCACAAGGGTATGCCTCACAAGTTCTACCATGGTCGTACCGGTCGTGTCTGGAACGTTACCAAACGTGCTGTCGGTGTCGAAGTTAACAAACAGGTCTGAACGAATCACTCACATCTCGTTAGTCAATAGTGCTGTCTAATCTTGATTGTCAAATCTGTTGATGTTATGATGAAATGTGCGATTGAGATTGGTTAAAGTTTTGATTTTTTATCTCGAAGATTTAATTTTTATTGCTAGAACTAGTTATCTACTGTTATATAGCTTGGTTTAGGATTCGAACATTGATTGAATACTTTAGTTCCTATATTGACTTTACATACATGTTTGTGTGTTACAGATCGGGAACAGGATCATTAAGAAGAGGCTTCATGTGCGTGTTGAGCACGTGCAGCAGTCAAGGTGCGAAGAGGAGTTCAAGCTGAGGAAGAAGAAGAATGATGAGCTCAAGGCTGCAGCCAAAGCAAAAGGTGAGACCATAAGCACCAAGAGGCAGCCTAAAGGACCCAAACCTGGATTCATGGTTGAGGGTATGACCTTGGAGACTGTCACTCCAATCCCTTACGATGTCGTCAACGATCTCAAGGGTGGATATTAGTTTTCTACTTACCTTCCCCCAGTGTTTTGCTCAGAACTTTTTTTGGCTGTTTCTTCTTGGTTATTCGACTGTTCTTCTGTGTTTTAGCTACAATTACATTTTCTTTAAGATGCAATCCAGACACAGAGAAGCAGAAATCTCGATTATAACTATCATTTTCTCAATCTCTCTTCTTTTACCATTTCAAACAATTTAGTATTATATGTTTAGTTTCTAATGAGTAATATTGCGCACCTTTACAATTAGATGTTAAGCATCTCATCACATTATGTTGTAACCTTGTGCTTCATTGTTCCATGGTTCAGTTCACTTATGTGTGTTAACTCACTGAACCGTAAAATTGCATATCTGTTACTGGAGGAACATGATCACTATGCTAAAGATTCTTATGTTTAATACTTTTGATCTGGGAAATATACTGAAGTTTCATATAGTAGAACAGATTGTTCACTTTTCCAACGTAATTGACATAGGCCCATTAATAGTCTCCAAAGACCCATATATGTGAAAACGCAAGGGCCTTGACATTATACAAAGCCCATAGAAAAAAAAACAGAATAAACAAGAAATTAGAAAAATATAAAAAAAAAAGCGGCGAGACTCTCTCTCTCTCTCTTTCTCACATAGTGCGTAGGGCTTTTGACTCCCCTACTTCTTCTTCTTCCTGTGGCCACTCTCTCTACACAGTCCACATCTTCTTCTGACGAAAAAGAGAGTCCTTTCCGAACCTAGAGATCGGCACCAGATCCTACGCCGCATCTTCTCTTCACTATCCCCGGTAAGCCACTCCTCTCACAATCTCTTACATTTATCCTCATTGTGTATCTACTACTTGTACGGTTCTGTAACAATCATAAGCTTTGTGATGATTATACAGAGTGTAAAAATGATGGAATCCGGTGCTGGTTTCGCGGCGATGGAGGAGAGGATCCCGCCAGGAAGCTTCTTCCAGTTTCCTCTTTCAGGAGTCCGTGCTTCTCCTAATCGATCCCCTTGTCCTCCCTCTAATCGTGAGAGGTTCCACTTTTTCTCTCTCTCTTCTTTAGAAAGCTTTCTCGTTTAATGTTTGTTGTGTGGATCGTGTTGAGTGAGTTAGTAGCAAATCGAAGTGGGTTTTGTTCTTTTGATTGGATAGAGTGTTTAAAAATGATTCCTTTTAAGGTTAAATGTGTGGTGTGATTCACAATGTGTTGCCACTGCAGCATCTGTTTGGAACTTAGAGTGTCGTTTCTTTAAAAACTTGTTCAGGTACTTGGCTGAGTTATTGCAAGAGAGACAAAAGTTGGCTCCTTTTCTGCAAGTGATGCCACATTGCTGCAGACTACTTAATCAAGGTGGGGTTGTTTTCTCTCCTTGAGATGCCTTAAAAGTGTTGAGCTTTCTTTTCTGTTGTATTTAACGTTTTCATTGGTTGTGTTCTTGCAGAGATAAGGAGGGTTTCGAGTCTTCCTGATCTTGATAGATATGAGAATGGCAGTCCATTTAGATCGGTTGGCCAGCCGATGAATGGAAAGGTTGATTTAGACGGATGGTCAATGATGCAAGGAGAGGTAATGCATCAGATATCAGACTCATGTTGAATAGTGATTGTGCTGCTAAGAATTCTGAAATAAGAAGTGCGTTTCTGATGTTATATTGTTTGCTTGCTTTCTTCAGGAAAATTTTCATCTCCAGAGAGGTTCTCCATTTCGTGCACCTCCTCCTCCAGTGGGCTGGGTTGGGATGCCAGGACTCCATGCTCCACCCATTGTGAAAAGAATTATTAGGCTTGATGTGCCAGTGGATAAATTTCCAACCGTAAGTTATAAATTCTTTAGGTAACTATAGTATTATCAAATGGTTGATCTTGATTTGAAATCCATTGAACATGGCAGTATAACTTTGTTGGGAGGATTCTCGGGCCACGTGGGAACTCTCTGAAGAGAGTTGAGCTAGCAACACACTGTAGGGTGTTTATCAGAGGGCGAGGATCTGTGAAGGATACTGTCAAGGTTTGGTTCCTTCTTTATTGATTCTCTGTGGTATAATATCCCATTTCATCACTGTTTCAACTGCAATTGTAGATGACTTCATATAGTTCAAAACTTCACTTTCTCATATGTTAACTTGCCAAGATGCTCTATAACCATGTACTGAATATTCTTGCCTGTAAAACCAATATGTTTCACGCAGCCTTCTTTCACTATCTTATTGAAATTATGATACACTTTCTCTTGCATTATATTAACTCACTCATTTTCACATAAGAAGACATTTTGAAATCTGAAAACTTCTTTTTGTATGTCTCTTCTCGTTACATAATCTTTCATGCAATGTCAAGGCTCATCAATTTAGTCTTTATCTTCTCTGCAGGAGGAGAAGCTCAAAGGCAAGCCAGGGTACGAGCATTTGTGCGAGCCACTACATATACTGATCGAAGCCGAGCTTCCAGAGGACATAATACACTCTCGATTGGAGCATGCAGTGCATTTCCTGGAGTCGCTCCTAATGCCAATGGTGCATTCTTTTGACAAAAATCCAAACATCTCTTATCTGGCTTTGTACTCCAAATTTTTTGCTTACAACGTTTGTTCTCTCTCAATAGGATGAATCAATGGACCATTACAAGAGGGAACAGCTGAAGGAGCTAGCGGCTCTGAATGGTACGCTAAGGGAAGAGAGTCCAAGCCTGAGCTTGAGCCCTTGTCTGAGTCCGAGCATGTCCCCTTTCAACAGCAAGCGTGCCAAGACTGGACAATAAAGATGATCAAAGTTCAAATGGCATGGTCGTGTGGGCAAGAGAAAAGGCTCTTATGCATTGCTCTTTATCTATCTGGGAGGTGACAATGTTCTAACGTTTGAGACTCTTCAATTAACTTTTTATTTTTCCTGTCATTAAGTTTATTCTTTATTTTATGAACATTTTTGTTGGCTAGCAGAGATGACCAGTAACCACTGCGTAATAAACTTAATAATGATGTCTTTTTATGAAATGTAATTTCTTTCTGAATCATGTAACTTTTTTAATTTTGAAACCAAACAATCATTCCATTTCGAGTCATTGCTGTTGAATGAATCTATTTATATTACATGTAAAAGAACATGCCAACACACAAATATACCTAAGGCATTTTGTTGACAATATTGTATTTTTCGTTTTATTAATCTCGAAGACCTAATTCAACCTCCAGTTCATCATCTTCCTCAAACAGCTTCAACAGTCGAGCATACTGCTCGTCTCTTTTCTTCTTCTGCCATAGCTTGTATAGGAAGAAGGCGAACATAGCTACAGCCACAAACCCGACCAGTATGAGGATAACTTTTGTCCCTGTTCTGCTGGAAGAAGTGTGAGACTCTGCTTTAGCTCCTGTATTTGCATTCTTGGAATCACCGGATAGACCTGGAAAAAAAGTAGCATATCACAAGACTCAATAGCTGCCATCTTAGCCTTTAAAGAAAACAATTCCACACATAGAACAATACAGAAGAACAACAACTTCAACAATCATTATACAGAATCTGCAGGACTAAATAAGCATTACTTCTTTCGAAGAACATGACTACACATCAAAAAGATCATCACTTTACCATATCATTACACACATGCAGCGTCACCATGATGGAACTGCTTATGATTTATACAAAAAAAAAACCCATGATGGTAGTTACAAGAAATAAGGCAAATAACTCCCATAAAAGTAATAGACTTTGCGGACAAGCTCTTCAAATTAGCAAAACCAAACCCACGAATTGAACGATACTCTTCACTAATTAAAGAACAAGTGTACTGTTTTAAATTGCTCAATATCTACTAACAAAGATATACAGTCCTCCCTATCTCTACATGTTTCAATCCTGATCGTGAAAGCGCAAGACGTAACCTTATATGCCTAGAGATTACACAAAACGAAATCTAGAAAGAGCTTCAGACATAAATCTAGGACCTTCGAAAACGAAATCAGATAGATCTGGAAATGACGAACCTGATACGAAGTGCAGAGCAATCGAAGCGAAGAATACCACAAGACGCCGACATGAAAGACCAGTCACCGAGGTCTCTCTCATCTTTCTCTCTATACCCCTCAGACTCTTTCGATCTGTCTACCGATGAGGCTTTGCTTGTACGCAATGTGGGATAGAGCTTGTGCTGTAGCAAAGAACAGATTCTTGTGGTATGATTCTATTTTTTTTGATATTTTTATGTCTGCTTGTCGTAAAAGAACAGTTCCATCTGATTTGAGACCCGCCTAAATAAATATGTAATAATAAAATACCTCATACATACATACCTAATTTTTCCTTTTTCATAAATACAACCATTTATTATTTTTGTATTTTGTGGTTTCTAGAGTAATATCTTGATACAGTATGATATATACTTATGGGTATTTCACATATTAAGTTTTAATTGTCTAATACTATAATTAATAATTTCCATAATGTAGAAGTATAGTATTTAAATGGGAATCATAAATAATTTTTAAAAATTCCTCCCTTCATTTCAAAAAGAATTGTGCTTTAGAATTTTTACACATTACAAAAACTGAAAAACATATTAAATTTTCATTATCATTATACGTTTTTAAAATTAATTATTCCATAACATTTAACCAATAAATTACAATAAACACCGTCATTATTTTTAAAATGTGAAATTTCCTATTAAATAATACAATCTATCATTTTTAATTAACAGAAATACATAGCAAACATAAAAGTATATTTTTTAGAAGTAAACTTATTTTTAGGGGTATTTTAATTTGATGTCACAGCAAAAATAGAAACAACATTAACAAAAAGGTAAAAGTATTGACTAGAAAAAACAGTTTAAGCGACACATAGGATATCAAAACAAAAGTCACAGAGCACGAGTCCTCTGAAGTATCAAACGAAAACCAATTCTCTTTCACTTGAAGCACTTGGCGTCCAAGAGAGCTTCACCTTCAAAAGGCTCTGCGTCTTCGATCATCTGGCTAACACGCTCCTTCTGTGCTTCATCGGAGATGTCAACCTTAGTCCACTCGTACAGCTCCATGTCATACACCTCGTCCATTACGAACTTGGGAATCTCTGTTCCACGGAACAACCACAAACCCTTCACCTTGAACGGACCCTCTGACCCGCATATCAGCATCTTTCCAAAGGCGTATTTACGTGCCAAGTCCATGCGCTGAAGGAACCCGCCTACCTTGTTGAGCGTGACAAACGACACCATGTTCTCGTCGTTGTACTTGTAGTCACAGAACCATAGTGAGTATCCCTCTGGGTCATACATGTCCCAGAATCCTGCATTGGCCAACAACGATATTTAACATGGCGATGAGCTTCATATCGATAATTGAAGCCATAAGCTAAACTAGGTAAAGAGAATGATATCATCCACACACCTTTAATAGCAACCTCACGGAAGTTAGATTTGGTGTTGGAGTAAAGCCTCTTCCACTCATCGAGAACCATTGGGCTTGGTGGTAGCAAGTCAAGAGGGTTCTTTGCCTTAGGCTTTGGCGCCTCTTCCTCTTCGACAGGCTTAGGGGCCTCAGCTGCAGGGGCTTCCTTTTTCTTAGGCTGCTCCTTGGGCTTGGCAGGCTGCCCGGCTTTCTTGATAGCGGGGACAGATTCAGTCTGTTTGACATCACCCACCACCTTCTTGAAGTTCGGTTGGTTGATCAAGGTCCAGAAGTACCTCTCGACGTGAGGGAATGCAGAGGTGAAGCTCTTGGTCATGACGGTGGAGAATCCCAGGTTCAAGTTGCAGACAGTGATGATATCAGCAAGGGTAACAGAGTGTCCAACAAGGTAAGTGTTGGAAGTGAGATGGGTGTTCAGAGCGTCAAGTCCTCTTTTCAACGCAGAGATAGCAGCTTCCTCACTCTTCATTCATAAAACAATCAGGGATGAGAAAAGATCAGGTGTCTTACTGGTTCAGTGGAAGAAAGAGTCAACGAAAAGTAAGAAAAGCTTACGGGAACACTGTATGGCATAAAGCCCATTCTAGGGACCAACCATTTGTAGATGTTTCCATAAATCTCAAATGAGGAGAAATCGATCCATTGCTCAACATGTGCCTGCAAAGTAAAAAAAACATGTAGATAAACATCGAGAGGAATAGAATTAAAAACAGAGTGGAATCCGATTAAAGAAGCTGTGGGGCAAAAACAAGAACTCACATATTCGATCAGGGAAGATCCGTTCAAGGAGTTGTCACCGTTCAATCTGCTAACTGCAATACAATTTCAAAACATCCATTTTACCCAAATGACAAAGAGCAAGTAAAGCAGAGACATTAAGAGAGGAGAAAGATTTGTTACCATAACGGGCAATAGCGTTGCTCTCAAAGATAGGACCCTCAGGAGTCTCAAGTACAGGAATCTAGCAAAAGACAAGACAAATAGCTACTGCTTATTAGCTTAAACAAGACTCAAAAAAAAAGATTTAAAACAGCAAGTTGTATATTTAAAAAAAAACCTTTCCCAAAGGGTTCATCTTGATGAACTCTGGGGTCTTGTTGGTAACACCCATCTCAAAGCCAGAAGGCATTTCGATCTTCGCACCAGTGAACTCTGCGGCAATGAATGCCTTATCAGAATTCTTGTTTCCCTTGTACGAGTGCATCACCTGTAATCATAACATCAAGATAATGATTTTCTATGCCCCTCTACATACCTATCAATCGAGCTTACAGAGATTTTATCAAGTGTTAAATTCTCGAGCCTAAAAGTTTTCAACTTTAAAACTCTCAACACTAGTAATCAATCAGTAGCTCTAAGGTTCAGAGTAATCGATCGATGATTACTAGACGAATGATCTAAGCAGCGTTGCAATCAACGTATCGATACATGAAGTAAGCTGAGAAACGGAAGAGTAATCAAAGAGAAACTCACCAAAGCCATTGCTCAGACTCAGAGAATATACCAGCTAGCTAGCTTGTGCTTCTGATAATCGGATCTGGTTCCAAGGAAAAGGATCAAAGTATTGTGAGCTTGCGATTTGATACGATCATAGCAATGAATAAAAAGCTAAGCTAAGCTAAGCTAAGCTGAAGAATTACGAGTTTGTTCGATCGATGGATGGATGACTTACCAGGCGCGTGTTTCCGTGGGAGGGAGCTAATGGGAGAGGAGAAGCTGATGAGTGAGGCGGAGATAATGAAGATCTACGTATTAGGGTTTTTATAATGTATGTGGCCTCTCGGAGAACAACCGCTGGTTCTGGGGTCGGTTCGTTTCGGTTTAATTCTGGTTTTTTGTTTAATTTTCGATTTGATTCTTGTTTTGTTACCTTTTTCTTGGTAAAACATTCAAAAGTAGTTGGAAAATTCGTTATCAAGAGCCGCCGCCCTGGAAGCCCATTGGTAAATGGTTTAATTAAAGGTTTATTAATTTTCTACACAAGACAAATTGTCTTGGAATTTTATTTTTGCTTAAAGGCTTTTCAATTATACAAAGATGCAAGAAAGGAAAAATACAAACAGCCAGCTTGGCAGTAGCACGTTTAGAATTTTAAACTATCCCAAAATAAGCTCAATTTCAGATACCAAAGTGGCCCATGTTGAAGGCCCAATCCTAAAAGAATGTGGGGGCAGTCGGTAGATGATTTCTTCAGTGACGAACAAGAGAGTTGGTGAGTGAGAGTGAGATGAGATGAGAGACGGAAGAAGCATCTATGGCTGTCGAAGAAGTTGAATGAAATCAAAGTTGTAAGGAACCACTGATGAAGAAGTTAGATAAACCACTCACTGCGTGGATTTTTTCGATTTTAGCTCGAATCAGGGAATCAAGACGCAATTAAAGAGAATCGACCGAGCTGAAAGGATTGAGAAGCTTGAGCACTGCATCTTCCCGGAACCAAGCCCACCCAAATGGAGCCTCTGCTTGTGAGAAAAGAAGCCATACTAGCTCGAGGAGATTAAGTGTTTGAAAACGACATGAACATTGCTATCAGATTGACTGAAAAAGCCTACAAAGATTGCTTGTTTAGGGAGGCACTTAAGAATGGGTTTTTACGACTTGCAAGCTGCTCGAGATGAGTATAGGCTCTCTTGCGGCAATGGTGGCATGAACCATGACTTGGTGCTGACCTTTATGGATGTGCAAACACGCCTCATTGAACCAAAATGTCCTCATTTTGCAGAATATGTTTGGAGGAAACTTTTGAAGAAGGAAGGCTGTGTTGTAACAGCAGGCTGGCCAGCATCAAATGAGCCAGATTTGGTTCTCAAGGGTGCTAACAAATATCTGCAGGATTCTATCGTTTTAATGAGAAAGCTTCTACAGAAACAGCTCTTAGGTTCCAAGAAGGCTGCTAAGAAAGGTGCTCAAGTAACAGCATTGGCAGACTCGAATCTGATAGACCTCGTATATGTGACTGAGCAGTTTGATGGGTGGAGAGCTCACTGTCTCCAGATTCTGCAAAGCAATTTCGACGAACAAACCAGTTTTTTTTTTTTTTTTTTGCCACTGATGCAGAGATACTTGCTGAACTAAAGGAGATATTGCAGAATGATGGACAAGAAGAAAACTTCATGCAGTTTCAGAAACTTTGCATGCCTTTTCTCAAATTCAAGAAGGCTGAAGCAATAGCTCTTGGCGGCCAGGCTCTGGATTTAAAGCTACCTTTTAGAGAGATGGAAGTTCTTCAGCATAACATGGACCTGATCAAACGGCAACTTGGTCCTGAAGAGGTTGAAATCTTATCTGCAAGTGACCCTGATGATGTTGCTAAAGCTGGTCCACTTGCTTCACTCCTGACACAGAATCCTCCATCTCCGGGAAGTCCAACCGCCATCTTTGTTAACCGGTAAAAGCTAGTTAAATATGACAAAATCTTCATTATATGTGTTTTCTAATTGAACCAGCATGGATACTCCTTTTATTTCTCGTCAATTAAACTGAACTTGTTATTGTACCTTCCTTGCTAATTAACTCCTCCTGTATCACAGATAATTCAAAAGAAAAGCGTGGGAAATCGTCAACTACACAAGTCAGAGGTTGAAGAAGGTTTGGGAGTTTGCAGCGTTTTTGTTTATATTTACTAGTCAGATTTTATACTTTCTGTTCTTTGTTATTAGTAACACAATCAGCTTTCTCTAAATTTCTTATACTGTTCGAGCTTTGTCTAGTTTCTTGCTATAGATTTTTGTTTTGTTTGTCTAGGCTAAGTAGAAAAGAATAAGGAAGATAAACGAGTTCAGATTTGGAGAAGAATCAGAGTAGTGTTACGTAACATTTTGTCAACTATGGACAAAAGAGTCTATTTGATTCTGATCCATCTCTATAGCTAGGGATAACGAAATGCCTGAGTCTTCCTTCTTGTTTCTTCATGTATCCTTCACACAAGAAAGCCTTAGAGAACTTGTCCTCCACTTCCCTATTCACATCATGCACAAACACATCGGTCTCTCCTGCACGTTTCCTGTTCCTTGCCATCATCCCCGCCGTGTAAATTGCTGTCATCCTCCCAGGAGCCTCATCGTAGTAGCCAGTCGGTGCATCGACCATGATTAGATCCCAACTAGTCTCATAGATCTCTGCAGGCAGGCCCTTGAGTGCTAGCTGACACATTGAGTACCTTGGATCTCCAATGGCTGTGCATTCAGGTCCTTTCCCAACCTCTATTAGATTCTCCGCTTGGTTGACTTTACTGTCGTATGTTACATGGTATGACTCCAGCATCGGGAACCGTTTCTTGATCTGTTTTATCCAGGCCTCATCTTCTTCCAGGAATACCGTTCGGCCGCCATAGTTGAGAGAGCTCCACATGAGACTGTCATGGCCTAGACCAAACACCAAGAAGTTGCAGGGTGACTTCTTCTCTAGTACTCTACTGCTGACAACTATCTCCTTGAGCGTTTGTTGCGGTGTGATAACTGAAGTAGAGTAATGGATCAGTGCTTGCGACAGGGAGCGTGGTAGCTTATTGCAGGCACCAGCGCAACCCTTTGATCTTGTCTCCTCTGGAGTCTGGTGTTCTTGTGAAGTTGTGAGAGTTGATTTCACGATGAAGATGAGAACCAAGGACGCGAAAAGACAAACAAGGAGAAGCTTGAGCTCGTGGCTATGACTTGTTCTTGTCCTCATTTCGTTAGGTTCTTGAGAAGTTACAACCTGAATCCTAAATGATTATAGATATATTATGCTGATGAGATGAAAGAGGAAGTTAGGTTTATGCTTAGACATGAAGGGAGTGGAAACTATAAGTGTACTTGAGAAAGACAGTGCAACTAATTTCAGGTGCTGCAAATAAGCAAACGGAGAAGAAGCCTTTCTATTCAAGTTTACTGGTGGTTGGCCGCCACTTAACATTTCATTATACTCACGTAAAACCATTACAAATAATGAAGAATCAAATAAATTACACAATTTTAGCTTTCAACTTTACACAAGACCTCAACAAAAGATCAATTCACTCTTACGTTGTAAAACCTCAAACTTTTCTTTCTCCTTCTTCTGATTACCCCCAAAAGATTCTCGTCTGATACCATTTGCAGCAAGAGGCGCTTGAGTCTGTCCCTGTTAGTCTTCTTATCCACTCAAAAAGCTAACTGAATCTGTCTTTTTCATCTTTTAACATTATATCTAAGTTCCCTCCTGCAGAAACTAATGGCCCTGAGATGTTCATTCTCTCTGTTTTTTTTTTTCCACCGTCACCCTAACACATGGTAAAATAAAAGAATGTGATTAGCCACAGAGAGTTTTCCAACATAGCAAAGCACAGTGTTATGGTCAACATGATCTTCTTACCTGTGGATTGTTTGTCTTTTGTAGAATCTTTGGGATTAACCAGCAAACGTTGTGACCCATCACCATCTTTTTTGTTATTGTACCTATCTTCAAACCACCGTGGATTTGCTATAGCAAAATGTGATGCATCTCTAGCAGCAACCGAGTTTGAGAATTTGGTCAACTGTGCTGATCCACGTTGAACAAAAGACCGTTGCATCCTCAGTTCTTTTCTAGGAGGAGGAGACCGACTCGAACCCCTCAGCACAACACTCTTCACTGCCGCATCTTCATTAGGATTCAACTTCTCATTCATGCTTGCTTGGTTATTCTCCCCTTGATGTTTCTTTTAATAACAACAAGAATAAAACAAAAGTTAAGATTGCGTGAACATAAAGTACATTGTCTACTATGCTATAATCATACGTACTTGTATTGATGCTAGTAACTCAGCATTGGCATCTGGAGCCGGCACAGCTTTAGATTCTCTAGATACTTGTTTCACCTCATTCTCTTTACTGCTTGTGACTTTCTTTCTGGTGAATAAAGAGAAAAATGGGATGCGTCAGTGTTCATCAAGGCATAGAAGAGCCATGTTTATTTAGAATCTGGAGCTTACCGTCTTGCTTCCTCTTTTTGTAGCTTCACATCAATCTCCTTTCTCGGTTGGTACTTTGGTAAACTTGATGGCTCACTTGCAAAAGGTTTCGTCGTAAAGAACTGATGTAAAAGAACAAAGTGTGAGACAAGAAGGTATATAGACTACTACTAGCAGTCAGACAAGAAGTGTTTCAAAGCTTTTACCTCGCTTTCAAGGGCAAGAGCTGTGGTTCCACGGGCATCTGGTTCAACCGCTAGAAGAACTTCCACTAAAGCCAAAGCTGAAGGTGGAAGACTGATCTTAAACGTCTCAGCTACACACCTTTTGTAAGGCTGCTGAGGTTTAAAAACGGTGGCATACGGGAGTTTCGATCCTTTCCAATACTCTTCAGAAGGTGAACCACAGAGTTTGAAAATCTTGTGTAGCTGTTCAACCTCTGTTCTTCCAGGCATGATAGCCTTCCCATGAAAGAGTTCAGCTAGAATGCAACCTGTGCTCCACATATCAACAGCAATGCCATAGTCTGTTGACCCGAATAAGAGTTCAGGTGGACGGTACCACAGAGTAACAACACGGCTAGTAAGAGGCTCCTTCTGGTGGCTGCCGTAGAAGTTAGCAAGACCGAAGTCTCCGATTTTGAGATTGTTGTTACTGTCAAGAAGGAGATTAGATCCCTTGATGTCACGGTGCAATACGCCTCGGCTATGACAATGTTCTAGACCGTGAAGCAACTGTTTCATATAGCATTTAATCTGCACCAAACACAACATTTTAGCTGAGAACCAACCATAAAATAGCATGGTTCTAAAAATCGGCCTAGACTTAGCCGAAACAACTTTATTAGAATCCCATTTATGGGATTCAATTCGGTTTAAATTGTTCTAAGTCGGTTAAAATCGGTTTAATCAATATACTAGTAGTACCTGTGACTCAGAGAACTTAACACCAGGGGTTGAAGCAAGGCCTGCGAGATCATGTTCCATGTACTCAAATATAAGATACATACTTCCTGATACTCTAGAAGTGATCAAACCCTGGAGCTTCATGACATTAGGATGGTCAAGCCTGCGAAGGATGATGATCTCTCTTGCCATGAACCGAACACTGTCTGGATCCATATTAGCAAACCGAACTTTCTTCAGCGCAACTATTTGGTTCGTCTCTAGGTCCCTGGCTTTGTACACACTGCTATACGTCCCTTGTCCAATCTAACAGTAACCAACAATGTCAATCAAATAATCTCATTGATATTTTAATATGTAAAAAAAGGCTCTGACCTTTTCCAACTTTTCGAAGGAATCAGCCTTGCGTGGGATCCAACCATTGATAGCCTCTCCAGCAACTGAAGCTAACCAAGAAGGCCAACCAGCCACAACCTGAGCACCTCTTTCTCCATTACTAACACTGGTTATTCTAGCCATCTTAGGTTGTTGTTGCAATGCTCCTGATTTATTGGTCTCAATGGTAGTAGGCCTTCTCTGGAACACAGACCTGGAAGATTTTCTCTCGAGGTTCACCTTTGAGACCTCACCAGATGATATAGGTGTCGAGTTTGTGGCATCACTTGGTATCAAAACCGCCAATGTGGTATCGATGTCGTTGATAAAATTATTGGAGGATCCTACGTTGGCTATTCTGGAAGAAAATGAGTTTTTCTTCTTCTTGGAAGGTTTACTATAAGGCGTGCTTCTCCTCTCCTTGACATTGTTGTTGATGTTGTCGTCGATGATGGTATCATGTGCTCGTACTCCTTTAGTGCAGCTGCAGCCCATGATATTAATACGGAGAGTATTAGATTATACTCTCACCACAAAGCTCCACAGGGAACACAAAGGTTGGGAACAAATGTGCTTTTGAAGAAAAAGATTTGGAATTAAAGAATCAAAGGAAACACTTTGATCAATAGAGATGATAGAGAGAGAGAGACATGAGAGAGATAGGGTATAAGTGAATTTAGGGATGAAAGGAGGTTTTCTTTCTCTCTTAATCTATTTTAGGACATTCAAAGTGCAAAACAGAATAACGGAAAAATAAAACTACAGAAGGAGCAAGCTGTTTCTATCTGTTGTCTTCTAGAGCATGTAGAAGAATGACAGAGGGGATAGTCCACTATTCTCGGAGGAGACTTTGTTACATGAGAAACAGAGCATATCATTAGTTCATTTATGTACTACTACTCTCTCTTGACTCTATGAGTTCTGTCATCAGTGTTGATCAAGTGACCGCCACGTGGAAGCGCATGGAGACATCTCAAATCAGGCTCAAAATATATATAAATAGTGGGCTGGAAAGGCACATTTGAAAATTGTAAAACACAATGGTGTATCAATAACAAAACTTCTGCTATATAAAATCATGTTCTTGATTGAAGACGAAAGTCTGAAGTTGCTACAAAACATATGAAGGAAAAGATCCAAACACAAAAAACAAAAAACACCGGGGGAAGGTAAGTAGAAAACTAATAGCCTCCCTTGAGATCGTTGACGACATCGTAAGGGATGGGGGTGACAGTCTCCAAGGTCATACCCTCAACCATGAATCCTGGTTTGGGTCCTTTAGGCTGCCTCTTGGTGCTTATTGTCTCACCTTTGGCTTTGGCAGCAGCCTTGAGCTCATCGTTCTTCTTCTTCCTCAGCTTGAACTCTTCGGCGCACCTTGACTGCTGCACGTGCTCCACACGCACATGAAGCCTCTTCTTTATGATCCTGTTACCAATCTGTAACACACAAACATGTATGTCAAGTCAATCATTTTTACCCACCGGAACTAAAAAAAGGCAATATAGGACCTTAAGTATTCAAATCAATGTAAACCAGATAGAGATGTAACTAATGAGACAGAGTTCTAACCAAACAAAACCAAAGCAATCAATTTTCAAATCCTACACCAATCTGCATAACAGAAGATAACTAGTTCCAGCAATAAAAATAAAATCTTTGATATAAAAATCAAAACTTTAACCAACCTCAATCGCACATTTCATCATAAGATCAACAGATTTGACAATCTAGATTAGACAGCACAATTGAGTAATGAGATGTGAGTTATTCGTTCAGACCTGTTTGTTAACTTCGACACCAACAGCACGTTTGGTAACATTCCAGACACGACCGGTACGACCATGGTAGAACTTGTGAGGCATACCCTTGTGTATAGCACCGTTCACCTTAACATCGACGTAGTCTCCGACTTTGAAGGTCCTGAGGTAGGTGGACAACGGAATTGTACCCTTCTTCCTGAACCCCCTAGCGAACAGATCTCTTGTTCTAGCACGAACTCCATGTCCCGCCGGCATTTTTTTTTCCTGCTACAAGTAAAAAACCCTAGGGAGCCGCCGAAACGAAATGAGAGAGACGCTTGTATTATATGTTTGTTCAGCTTAGGGTTTATTTAATGGGCCTTTTCTTTTATTTGGGCTTTGCTTGTTTGTAGCCTCTTCGTAGATTTGAGCTTTTACTGTAATAGCTGATTTGTTTTTTATAACGCTGATTTATTATGATATTACAATTATGATACGAGAAAGATTACGTAGACGATTCGACAACCGATAATACTACCTGCCTTATGAGATCTACGTCTAAATGCATCACCTGAGCCGTCCTATGAAGATCTACGTCTGACCAGATTAACTTACATCACTTTATGACAATGGTTAATGTTTGTTTTTACTAGGTGGTAACTATTATATGAAAAATATATACGTACAATGTAGTAACATTATAATATTAAAATTAATTTTTATTTCCAAATGGTTTGAAAAACAAAAATATCAGTACTATATTTTTTAGAAGTGTGAGACAAAACGTTACATCATTATCAAAAATGGTTAAATCAAATTCTACACTATTGGTTGGTTTATCTTTCAGTTTCTCATAATTAGAAATACTCTCTCCGTTTCAATTGTTTCAATAAGATAAATGTTTTAGCATTTTCACACATATTAAAAATATATTTTAAATTTTGATTATAAATATATTATTTTTTGTATTTACCTATTTCCTATAAATGGTAGCCAATCAAAATTCAGTAAACACAATTAATTTTTTGACATTTACTATTTATCATTACTACCTATATTGAAATTGTTAAAATTGATATTTTGAAACAAACTTTTTTTCCTAAAATATGACATTTTTAAAAAAGAGGGATTATTTTCTTGATTATGTCCAAGAAAAAAGAAAAACAATTCAACTTTTATTTTTTGGCAGGCTTGTGGGTGTAAGGTGAACATGAATTGATCTAAGTGGCACAAGTTGGCAAAGATCTTAAAAAAGATCATATATAAATACACAAACATCAACCATTATTCTTTACTTTTACTCTATTACCAAGCATACAATTTTTTTGTTAAAATTTAATAATATTAATTTTAACTTACTTATTTGGTCAGCCACAAGCTATTTTTTTGGCCCGATCGTTCCGGTTTACCACAACATACACGTGTTGATGATACTATGTAAAACTATGACAAGTGAGACAAAATCTGAGAAGGCGATTCCGGTTTACCACAACATACAAGTGTTGATGAAAAGCATCAGACAACTTATCATTTTAGCAAAAAAAGAAAAAAAACTATCATCACTCTAGCAGTGTTTACCTTTTTAGAAGACTATTTGAAAACTGAAAAGTGAGTTTTCACAACAACCTTATGTACAATCTTCTTTGTATACATGGGGTGGTGTTTGTTATGGTCAGTTGTTGATAAGGGAAGACTTGGATCTTGGTATGGGGTTCTTAAGCGCATGGTTCATCTTATTCTTTAAGTCTTTTGCTAATAGACGAGTATTTAGTGATAATTCAATAAGATTAATCTAAATTGTTAAAAATATTTATTTTACATGATTTTATCAAATGTCTAACAAACTCGGCGGACAAGAAAAAAATAACAAAATTCATGATCAGTAAACCAAAAATCTATTTTAAAATATTTTCTAATCATGGTAATATTGTATATACTACCTCATTTGACTTTGATGCAAAGTGATATTAATAATTAAAAAATTCTGGTAAAATTACATATGCAATTATCACATTTTGATTTCTCCAACAGATGTTGTGCATTTTTTTTATATTTGTCTTCTTAGGCCTCTCTTCTTTCTGTTATTATCATTTAATATGATATAAGGATTTCGAATTCCAGAAAAATAATTTATTAAAAAATTATATAGATTAATGAAAAATAGTAATAATTTCTAGATTTTTACTATAATAGACCTGAAATTATCATATAGATTTTCATAAAAATTGTTTAAAGTATTGCAAAATAAAACTCTAAAACATGAATCTTAAAAAACTGTTTATTTTATAGTAATCGATAATACTTTTTATGTAATACAATAATAAATTAATAAAAAAGAGATAAACATGTTTAGGCTTATAGCCCTCAACTAACATAAAGTGCAAGAAAATGCAAACAAGAAAGAAAAGAGAGGGAAATGAATATGGTTCCTTTAACTAGAATTAACTCTTATAATGAAATGGATATGAGTCAAAAAGCTTAGATGAGTTTCTTCTTCTCAAAGTAATGCTTCAAGTAGACCACTTGTAATCCAGAGACAACAATGCAAATACCCAGCGACATCATACTGCACCAAGCTACCCGCGAGTTCGTTTTCTCACTCACCGTCCTCATGTCTGCTTCCCTGCAATATTTTCCCCATTTAAAATTGATCCATGAGAATTAGAGTCAGCCAACAACGTAAGAAAAGTGAATATGCAGCTTTAGTAATTTTTACTTGTTTCTTAGGTAGATTAGATTTTCATGGATGGCTTCGACTGCACCTTCAAGTTTCCTAATCTCCAGCTCCACTCCCTACCGTAAACAAGCAGCATATTAAATTTCTTTGAGGAAACAACTACAGGTACAGTGATAAATAAAAACATAGTGAATATGTCTGAAAAGCTAACCTCTAGCTTCTCTTTCTTAGCAATAGAAGCCCAATCCTTAGTAGCGATTCCAGTTTTCCATTCAACGTTGATGCTAACGTCCTTGTTGCCGTGACTCTTTGCATCAGCCCAAAAGCACGCTATGTAGTTCCCTGATTCTTTTGTTGTAAATGCAAATTCTCCATGCGTCACGTTTTCCGAATGGTGCAGATTGTTTCCGTATGGCGACGTCACCTACAACATTAAAAGAGTATTATTCACCAAGTTATGATACTCTTCCTATGACAAATATGATCTGAAAATGTCATCTGGTACAGACAAAACCATATAAAGATCTCTCGTTCGTTAACAAATCATTACTTGGTGAAGATGACATAGTATCATTACCACCAGAGAGCTGAAATTGCCATCGTTAGCTAACGTAAATTTTTAATCGCAAATTGAATAGATTTATTATAGCGATCAAAGAAGACATGCAACATCATCATCATAATTGTCCAAATAAGGAAACTTGGATCGAGCATTAACTTACGGATCAAGTAACAAAAAAAAAACAGATTGAAATCACTAAACAAGCAAGAAAATAATGATTCGGAACATAGACCAAAGACAATTTACCTTGGCCGATATAGTGGGATTTAAGGAATGATCCTCGGAGATAATGATGTAATCGGCCAAGACGACAATATTGCTCTGTATTTCTTCAGACACGCACTTCATTCCCGTGGGAGGCACGTCTAGCCAAATCGCCTCACCGACCGGAACCAGAATGAACACAAGGAGCACCATCAAGATAAGGTGACGCATCTTAGCAGACATCTTCATCGAGCTTTCAAACTTTCCCATTGCATTCAACGATCCGTGTCTTGTGGTGGTGGCCAGATCTTTTGCTCTAAGTTAAGTGGTTTCTCTGTTTGCTCATCTTTATTTTTGTCTTCTTGGGCCTTATGGCATTAGCCCACTGGCCTTTTATGTTTGATCTCAACAACAGATTAATGTTTCTGAAACGGATTAATTTGGTCTGATCCCATGGAAGAAGCAGACAGACAAATTCTACAAGGATCTAATTAGCTGGCCATATGGTGTACACTTAGGTTTTTTAATAAGCAGCACATGGGGGAAGTAAAAGATTTGAATCTTGTCAATTAATTAATCAGTTTTATTAAGCCCATACGTGTAAGTCTATCAAGTTGATTATATTATATGATTAAGTAGCTTACCTGCTTTCATATTATATTTGAAGTTTTAAATTAAGATCAACATCAGCTTACCTGTTTCTAGTCAACTTAAAAAAAAAAAATCAATTTGGATTATACAGAAGATAATACATGAACTCAAATGCACACTCAATGATCAATTATTGGTTTTTTATTACACAAGATAAATAAAAATGAGTAAAGATCATTCCTTAAGAAAAACAGAACCGGACAAAAATCCTGTAATGAATATGGAGATGATCATTTCTTGGGCTGGAACCTGCTTTTAATGTTCTTAACAACTCTCGGAGTCGTCTGAAACGCTTGAGACAAGATCTCATCAGGAACAGGAGGCGTAGAACCGAACAGAGTCGCACCGAGAGACTGAGTTCCAGGAAGCTGGCTATTAAAAGCAGCGATGACAGCGGCAGGGACACGACCGTTGTTCTTCTGGAAATGGACGAGTCCTCTCGGGAAAGCGAAGACGTCTCCTTTCTTGAGAGACTGAGAGATGAGCCTGTTGGCGGTGGTGAGGAACCCGACGTCGAGGGTGCCTTCGAGGACGTAGACGACTTCGGTGGCGCGCGGGTGAGTGTGAGGCGGGTTCAAGCCGCCTGGCGCGTAGTCGATGCGAGCGAGGGAGACGCCGAGGGTGTTGAGACCCGGGATGGTCATCACGTTGGCCCCTGTGACTAAAGCTCCGAATGTGTTGTTGGTGAGACCTGGGTTTGCTATTCCCTGTGAGAAGAAATCGAGGGATGAGACGTTGGCTGCGTCTTTGCAAGGGAAGCCGTTGACTTTGATTCCTGAAAGTTTGTTAAAAAAAAAAATTCAAGAAAATGAAAAGATGAGATCAAGATTTTGGGGATAAGTAAAGTTTTTTTATTACCAGAGGAGAGATCAGCGACGCAGAGGTCTTGGAGCATCTCTGGATCTGCGGAGACTGTGACGAGGAAAAAGAGGAAGATCGAGAGGAATGGAGTTGGAGAAGCCATCGTTGAATGCTAATGGTGAGACTGCAGCAGTTGGGAATGATCGTTTATAAAGGAGAGAGGAATTGAAGAAAGGAATGACTTTTCACGTTGAGACAGGAGAGATAGAGAAGCAAGGAACATGCCTCCTGCTTTTATTTCTCTTCTATGTCTCTAAATGAAATGTCAAAGGTCAACGAATACTACTAAAACGAATGGATCAGGGCTGCTCTATTGAAAAAAATGGCCTACGCTTGTTTTGGTCTTGCACGTAACACGGTTTGCAGACATTTAATGAATTTTACAGAATAATAGGGGAATTGGATTATTGTTATGACCTAACGTACTTATCAAGTAATGCTTGTCTTTACTCTCTTAAAGTCTTATCTGTATTTGTAATCGTTGAAAATTTGATGATTTGCACAAAAATCCTCTTGACTTTTAAATGGCTTTTGCTTCTTGCTCCGAATACTTCCATTTTTGTCTTCAAGCTACCCGTCGCCTTTAGTGGGTTGGGTCTATCTTCATAATTTGATTTTGGGCTTTAGTATTTGTTAGGCCTTTTCGGAAGCAAAGCTTGATTATGAGATTTAACTAGTGCAACGTAGACAGATAGCAAAGATTGATGGGTTTTGACATTTTGTAGTAAAATCTCTCCTATGACTGGTAGTTAATGCTATTCCCTCTCGCTCTCCGGTCTTCGTTTTTTATAATTGAGTTTCCATATAAAAACACCAGGATCGATGGTTGTTAATGCAAGATCGTGATTCGTCCTTTACTGAAGGTAATTATTCTAATATACGGTATCTGATCTCGTGACTCTATGATATTGCGACTCTCTATGAACTTCATTATAAAATTGAGTTTTCATATCAAAACGTGTTTCTACCAAGGACCTGAAATTGAGTCGATGCTTTCTTAGCCTCTTATATTATATATACTGACCACTTTACTTAGGTCTCTCCATTTTCTTTTTCGGTAAGAGAGGAAAATGAATGCACTTTTGTGGAGTTGGAGTTTCGCAGGGCTCTTTCTCTTAGGCATTCTTGCAAATGGGGTAATGGGTTCTGATGAAAGAGTCTTGTTGAATAGTTTCAATGGCACAAATGTGATCCAGAAACAAGTTGATGATCCGAATGTTCTGGTGGTAGAGCTCACGCTGGTCCAAGCTGCTGCTGCTGAAGGAGCTGGTACGTCTCTAATTTTTCCATTTTGTTTCAGATCTAGACTTCGAATGTTTCAGATTCTGTTTCTGCGAAAAAAAAAAAGATCAAACTAAAAAACATCTTCCAGCTTTTGAGAAAATAATTTTGCAGAAAAAGTTGGGTTTGACTTTTCCTTTTACAAGTTTTAAAGAAAAAAAAAACACTCTGATCTATATAACATGTAAAAGCAAACAAACACAACTAAACGATACTGCAATGTCCTTTATTGATATTGATGTTTAATTGATATTTTACTCTGACATAACATGTAAAAGCAAACAACAGACACATTGGAGATGAGACCATAATTTGTCATCACTACTATTTTATTACAACTTTCTCAACTTATTGACATTTTCATGACTTAAGAATAACTTTGTTGGGGCAGTGTGTCTGGACGGGTCAGCGCCTGGATATATATCATTTGTATCGTGGGTATGGTTCAGGAGCAAACAACTGGATCATTCAGTTGGAGGTTCGTGCATATATAAGTATTCACATATACAAATCAGCGTAATTTACTACTTGAAAAACTAGTAGTATTTACATATACAAATCAGCGTAATAAATCCATTTTAAGATTCATATTCAACAATTTTCCACAATATCATAGCTGGAACCAGTATAATATTTTAATTTCTCTTGTCAATTTTATGTGATTAAGGTGTTTATAGTAATCCGGATAAGTGGCTCGAGGTTCCTAAGTCAACTCTTTTTTTTTTAATTACATAATTGAATAGACATACACTCTACCTATCTATTTTAATAATCTTATTTTCTAGGGATAATACAAAATTTACTACTTGAAAAAACTAATTCTACTAGCATTTGAAAAATTGAGCAGAAAATTAAAATTAGAAAAAAACAAATTAATATTTCTGGTATATAATAAGTTATAGTTATGGAAACTAAAATCTGAAGAGGAAGAGTTTGATTGGTGTGTGAAGAATAATGCATTACTAAAAGAGATATTTGCTGTTTCAAAAAAAAAGGAGTTATTTGCAATTTATTAGTCGAATAATAACATTTGAATAAGAGTTTTTTGCAAAATAGTTACAATACGTTAAAGAAATTTGGTTTTAGCAGGCCAACTATATTTGTATCTGTCTTTTAGTTTTATTTGCAATACCTCCAAAGTGAAAACAATAATAAACATTCTGAACGGTACAAAATAGCAGAATCACGTGAAAATCGGTTATCATGAACACATACGAATAGTACACATTAACATCAACTTAATATTCATCTATACATATTCCACATTTCCGAGTGGGCTATTAGGCCAGCATTAAGTATTGGAGAGCTAGCTCTCACCTTAAGCAAACTGGGAGTCTTCTATACCTCATCACCTAATTGTTAAGGCCAAAAATTTTTTTTGACAGGGTGGTGCGTGGTGTGACAGCATAAAAGATTGTCAGAACCGTAAAAGGAATCGTGTTGGATCGTCTACCTTAATGGAGAAACAGATGAATTTTAAAGGAATACTAAGCAATAAAGTCGCTGAAAACCCAGGTTTTTATCTCAAGATCCCTTATTGAAAACAAAATTGCGATGTAGCTAGTGGAACTGTTTTCGAATGATTCTCATATTTTCCCTTCTAATCAATGTTGCGCAGACTTTTACAATTGGAATAAAGCAGAAGTTCGGTATTGTGATGGTGCATCCTTTAGCGGTGATAGCGAAAACAAGGTTAGCTAAAACCATAAACATCTCTTTGCTTTTGATTGATTAGTAATTTTAACTTGATATTCATATGGTTGCTTATAACTAGACGGCACAACTTCAGTTTAGAGGAAAACGTATATTTTTAGCCGTCATGGAAGATTTGATGGCAAAGGGAATGTGTCATGCGAAGCAAGTACGTACTTAGATTCTATATTTTGCTTCTCGTTTCAATATGTCTTGAACCCCAAACTATAAGTTGGTAATAAATGGAATAATATATTACCTTTATTAGGCTTTGCTCAACGGATGTTCTTCTGGGGGTCTTTCAGCGATTTTACGCTGCGATGATTTCAGTAGTTTGTTTCCTCCTACCACCAAAGTTAAATGCATGAGCGATGCTGGCTTCTTCCTCGATGCGTGAGTAATTTTTTTTGTTTGGTTTTTATTTTCCGAATTTTATATATATATTAATTAACTGATTTTGTGTCTTGTTTGTAAATGAAGGGTTGATATATCTGGAGCTCGTTCTTTAAGGCGTATGTATTCTTGTGTCGTAAACACCCAGGTACAAGTGTACAACCTTATGAAGTCTGGATGATGATCATGAAGATGGTTGAAGCTAACCAAAAATTTAATTTTTCTAAAAACTTTTAGGGTTTGCAAAACATGCTTCCTCGTACATGTACAAGACATCTTGATCCAACAATGGTATTGATTTCCCGTTACTCTTGAGCTGTTTTCTTGTGTATAGTTCCTCATTTACTTAACTTGGTTTCAATATTTTCACAGTGTCTTTTCCCTCAAAACATAATCAACCAAGTCAAGACCCCGTTGTTTATTCTCAACTCGGCATTTGATTCGTGGCAGGTTATAATACTTATTATTAGATCTCTATTCTCGTTTACTATGAATCATATGCATATGAGCTTTTCCTTGTCCTTTAACTATTCGTCGTGGTTTTGGTGAATTTAATGAACTCGCATAAAAGAGAATAACAAAACTCGAGCAAATCGCCATTTTTAGGGTTTTCCTTACTTAATCATGTTAATAAATTAATACATTCTTACGATAATCTTTATGAGTCAGACATAAAGATATCCATCTATCTATACTTCTAAGTCAAACCTAGAAGACGAAGTTGTTTTTCTATGCAGATTGAAAATAGTATAGCTCCACCATCTGCTGATCCAAGTGGCAGTTGGCATAATTGCACCTCCAGCTTCAAGTGCAACGCCTCTCAGATGCAATTCTTGGAAGGTAACTAATTAATGATCTTTTCATGAAACCTACTACTTTGATCTAATGTTTTGTTTGAGATGACATGGACATGTGACACAACTCTCCACAAGCTTTTTTATACTAACAAAACATGATCAAGATTGTTTCTTGCTCTCGGAACTACATACGTGCTCTTTGATCTTGGAAGGTAACTAATGATGTTTTCATGAAACCTACTACAGGTTTCAAGATGAGCATGTTAGATGCCTTAAAGACCTTTTCGATGTCAAGCAAGAACGGAATGTTTATTATCTCGCGTTGGGCTCATTGTCTAGCTGAGAGAAAAGATACTTGGTTTCCTGGAAACTCTCAACCAGGTGAAGATAAGGTGAGAACAAAAAGGCACTTGGTTGATGATAACGAGTCTTTAATATATTGTTCCGATAACACATTTTGTTTGGATTTGAAAGCCTATTGTTGATGCCTTGTTGTTGGAACAAAACAGGGGATTGCTGTAGTGGTTGGAGATTGGTACTTCGAAAGAGCAAAAAAAGTAAAGTTCACAGACTGATTATCACTGTGATAACAAAAAAAGTTGTTAAGGAGATGTTTGTTTCACTTTAGTCACATCGATTATTGTTGAGTTTTTCATTAAAAGGCTGTGAAGGGATTCCAGAAATGTGTTTCTATCCCCTTACTCAGCCAACCAATAGATAAAAATAAGTTTTTTATTCTTTAATCCCATAAAGAAATTCCATTAACAGTATTTTATCTTGATTGTTTTTGGAAATTGGAAGTATGAGATCAATATAAAAGGTTATTTCTACGTCAAAAATATGAAGATAAAATACTGTTAATTGTTATTTTTTCGCGGTTTTTTTTTTCTTTTTTCCTTTCTTTCTTTTTTTTTGTAATGGTGAGTCTAGACTAATGAGTAATGCCTCTGCACAAATATCCTCTTGACTTTGATGGCTTTTGCTTCTTCCTCCGTATCTCTACTTTCATTTTGTAATTTGTATTCAAGCTACGCGGTCGTTTTTAGTGGGATTGGGTCTATCTTCGTAATTTGAATTTGGGCTTTAATGGTTACTAGGCTTTTTTGGGAGCAAAGCTTGGTTTTCTACTGCAATGTGGAGAGATGATGTTAAGGAGCAGGTTTTCAGTGTTTCAAAAAAAAAAAGGAGCAAGTTTTCAGAAACATAATATTATCTTGAATGTTCAAGCAGTGATTGGTTCTGCATTCAGCTCAATGGCTAGTTTTCCATCATATCCTTATTTTTGAATGCACCCTAAGCATTTTTTAAGAACTCAGATAACAAAAACACTTAAACATGTGAGAGCAACAATAATTCATTTGCAAATTTTATAAGATTTACTGATTTTATGATGTTGTAAAACAATATAAACTGAATCCTTACCAACAAAAGAGATCTTTGAAACCTCCGAAGTTTGTCTTTCTGATCTGATTTGGACAATCTGTCTGTCTGTCACATTTTTTAATATCATTGTAAATTATATATGGCAAGATCATGATTCATCCTTTAGTGATGAAGAGCTAGTGAAGAAGACAAAATATTCTAATATATCTTTCATGTGACTCTATGATAATGTAATTAATGCTATTTTCTCTCTCTGATTTTATTCTAAAATTGAGTAAGTTTACATATCAAAACGTGTTAGGACCAGAAATTGATTGGATGCTTTCTTCGCCACTTATATATACTGACCACTTTACGTACGTTTCTCAATATATATTTTCAGTAAGACTGTAAGAGGAAAATGTATGCGCTTTTGTGGAGTTGGAGTTTCACAGGACTCTTTCTCTCGAGCATTCTTGCAAATGGGGTTATGGGTTCTGATGAAATGTTTAACAGTTTCAATGGCACATATGTGTTTCACAGACAAGATGATAATGATGATGATGCAGATCATGTTCTCGTAGTGGGACTTACTCTCGTCCAAGCCGATACTGCTGACGGAGCTGGTAAGTATCTTTTTCCATTTTGATTCAGATCTAGACTTCAAATGTGAAAAAAAAAATCAAACTAAAAAAACATCTTCCAGGGTTTTGAGAAAATAATTTTACAGAAAACGTTGGGTTTAATTTTTCCTTTTATAACTTTATAAGAAAAAAAAACACTATGATCTATATAACATGTACAAGTAAACAAACACAACTAAACAATCAATGTTCTTCATTGATATTTTACTCTGATATAACATGTAAAGGCACAAACACAACGACACATTGGAGACCATAAACTTTCATCACTACTATATTATTACAACGTTCTTAACTGATACTGACATTTTCATGACTTAAGGATGACTTTGTTGTGGCAGTGTGTCTGGACGGGTCAGTGCCTGGATATCATTTGTATCGTGGGTATGGTTCAGGAGCCAACAACTGGGTCATTCAGCTGCAGGTTTGTAGTAAGATGTAGTCTACATTTATCTTGTGGCGTAATATATCCTTTTCTAAGATTTATTTTCAATAATTTTCCACAATATCATAACTGGAAGTCTGGGGCCAGTATAATATTTTAATTTTCTTGTCCGTGTCATGTGATTAATTAAGGTGTTTATAGTATTCCGGATTAGTATCTCGAGATCCTTACTCCAGTCTTTTCTAACTACATAATTAAATAGACTCTACTCACTAGCTATCTATTCTGATAAAATATTTTTAGGGATATACCAAAAAATTTACGATCAATTATCGACCATCGAATTTGAATTTTTTTTTTAATATATCTGGTGTATAACTAAAAACACAACTGTTTCTATAAGTTATATATGGAAAGTAAAATCTTAAGAGAGATGAGTGCAAATGTACTTATGAGTTTGATTGACATGTCTAAAGAATATTGCAAGCTTTTGCAAAATAATTTATTATTCGAAACTAACATTTGAACTGAATAGTTTTTTTTCAAAATAATTACAAAACGTTCAAAATTTTTGTTTTCAGCAGAGAGCAGACCAACTGTGTACCGTCTTTTAGTTATATTTCTGAATCCCCCGAAGTGTAGAATCAGTTTTGCTGAAAACTTAATGAACATTCTGAACGGGACATAAGAGTAGAATCACGTGAAAACAGTGATATTCATCACCTATGTAAAGTTTCACGAACATAAGGATTAGTATACATTAACATCAAATTAATCATTCACCTAAACGTATTCCACACTCCGAGTGGGCTATTAGGCATACTAATCGTCAAGGCCATTTTTTTTTTGAAAGGGTGGTGCGTGGTGTGACAGCATAGAAGATTGTCAGAACCGTAAAAGCAGTAGTTATGGATCGTCTACCTTAAGGGAGAAACAGTTAAATTTTACAGGACTACTAAGCAATAAAGCCGCTGAGAATCCAGGTTTAGTCACAAGATCCCTTATTATTATTAGAACACAAAAATATGATGTACGTGGACCTGTTGTTGAATGATTCCAAGTTTTTTTTTTTTTTGCTAACCAATGTTGCGCAGACTTTTACAACTGGAATAAAGTAAAAGTTCGGTATTGTGATGGCGCATCCTTCAGCGGTGATAGCGAAAACAAGGTTAGCTAACACCATATATAAAACAAGATTGTTTATGCATTGTCATTATTTTTCTTGAGTAATTAAACTTGAGATTCATACTGTTGCTTACAATTAGACGGCACAACTTCAGTTTAGAGGAAAGCGTATATTTTTAGCCGTCATGGAAGATTTGATGGCAAAGGGAATGTGTCAGGCGAAGCAAGTACGTACTCAGATTCCATATTTTGCTTCTCTTTTCAATATATCTTGAACCCTAAGTTATAAGTTGGTAATAAATGTAATATTATTATCTTAAAGGCTTTGCTCAACGGATGTTCTTCTGGGGGTCTTTCAGCGATTTTGCGCTGCGATGATTTCAGTAGTTTGTTTCCTCCTACCACCAAAGTAAAATGCATGAGTGATGCTGGCTTCTTCCTCGATGCGTGAGTAATTTTGTTTGTTTTTTCTTTTCCAAACTACCTTCGTGCAATTGATGATGAATATCAATATATAGTAAAAAAAAACGTGAATGAAGTATGAAGAAAGGAAGAATACTTGAAAAAAACACGATTTAGCTAAATATTTGTTTTAAAATTTATATACTAATTATGTGAACGTACAAATTTTTAAACTCTTATTTATATAATCTTAAAATTCGATATTTCTTTTTCTGTAATGAAATGTCATTTATCACTGTCCGGTCCAACGAATATGTCATTTTTCTGGTGGACCGAGATTTAAATACTCCATAATCAACATATTGACTGGTTTATGTGTTGTTTGTAAGTGAAGGGCTGATATATCTGGAGATCGTCCTTTAAGACGTATGTATTCTGGTGTCGTAAACGCTCAGGTACAAGTGTACAACGTTATAAAGTTTTGATCATGAAGACATGAAAGATGGTTTGAAAACTAACAAAAACATTGCTTTTCTTTACGTTTAGGGTTTGCAAAACACGCTTCCTCGCACATGTACAAGCCATCTTGATCCAACTTTGGTATTGATTTCCCGTTATTCGTGAGATGCTTTCTTGTGCATAATTCCTCATTTTACTTAACTTGTTTCAATATTTTCACAGTGCTTTTTCCCTCAAAACATAATTAACCAAGTCAAGACACCGTTGTTTATTCTCAACTCGGCATTTGATTCGTGGCAGGTTATACTTGTTATCCCATCTATGCTTTCGATTTCTCGTTTACCATGGATGATGGATCATGTGCTTTTTATTGTCTTTAACTATGTATGTGGTTTTGGTTTATTTGATGAATCGCATAAAAGATAATAACAACACTAATCGCCATTTTGAGGATTTTCCTTAATAAAACATGTGAATAAAATTATATTTCTAGGAAATTATTTATAGGTCAGCTGATAAATATATATTCTTCTATCTATACTTCTTGATTTATAAGCCCCAACCACTGACCCATGGCCTTCATCTACTCAGTCTATCGAGTAGAGCTCCCTCTCAGCATTTCTTGATTCTAATTAGTCAAACCACAACACCGTATATCTTGTTATTCTATGCAGATTGAAAATAGTATAGCTCCACCATCTGCTGATCCGAGTGGCAGTTGGCATAATTGCAGCTCCAGTTTCAAGTGTAACGCCTCTCAGATGCAATTTTTGGAAGGTAGCTAATGATCTTATGTGTTGTTTGAATTAACATGGACATATGACAAGTCTTCAGAAGCTTTTATATACTAACAAACCGAGTTACAGGTTTCAAAATGAGCATGTTAGGTGCTTTAAAGACCTTTTCGATGTCAAGCAAGAACGGAATGTTTATTAGCTCGCGCTGGGCTCATTGTCTAGCGGAGAGAAAAGATACTTGGTTTTCTGGAAACTCTCAACCGGGTGAAGATAAGGTGAGAAAAAACGCACTTGGTGTATGATAATGAGTCTTTTATATTTCGAACACACTTTTGTTTGGATTTGAAAGCCTGTTGTTGATGTCTTGTTGTTGGAACAAAAAAAATACAGGGGATTGCTGTAGCTGTTGGAGATTGGTACTTCGAAAGAGCAAAAAAGTAAAGTTCACAGACTGATTATCACATGAAACGCTGTTAGGAGATGTTTGTTTCACTTTATTTCCATCAATTATTATTTGAGCTTTTTTCATAGAAAGGTAGTGAAGTAGTGATTCCTTCACTACCTTTAAATAATAAATAATTGTGTTAGTTTTTAATTGGCGTATATATGTTGCCTTGATCATCCTTACATAACATAATCCAATCAAAACTAACGCAACTACTCGGTTCATATGCACCATCGTCTCTCGCGTTAGCTTATCATAATGCAAATGAAAGTTTATGATAATATTTAAATCCTCAAGCCGATTAATCTGTTGGTCGGTAAATAATATACATTTTCTACTGAAAACACTATATATACATTTGATAGAATTTATATGACAGAACTGGTTTTCATAATATGCAAAACAGATTCTAAATATGATTCTTTTCATTTTTATAATGGTCAATCTAGACTAATGTGTTTTAAAACTCAATTTTTAAATTTTTAAAAGATATAACAGCGTCGCAAAATTAAACTCAGACACAAACATTTAGTATTTTTTACTTAACCAGTCGAGTTATTACGTTAGGTTATTTTCTTTAAAAATATTTAAACCAAATCAATTTTGACTTTCGGATAGTAAAGTGAAAACCATCACATCATTTCATGTTAATTAAGGTCAAATCCTGGACCTATACTTTTTTATCAATATGTTTTTCTTTTTGTGAAAAATTATTTAACTACTACGATTTTTCAACGGCGAAAGAATATTCCGACGCCGGCCAAAACATAAGCTTTTGGGTCAATGGGGACAATTCCAATTCTCTGATAAGACTCTTACAAAAACCACATAGAATAGTTTAACCAAAAAAAGCACATAGAATAGAAGAAGACTAAACAAAAAAACATAGACTTTTTCCAAAGTTTATAATTACCAGAAATTAAGCGTATTCGATTCCTTATCTTTCATATAAACAGGAATCATTCTCTTTTATAAATAAAATTTTAGTTTAAAATAGTTATACAAATGTTAAAATATTTATTTTAAAAGAAAAATATACATTTGAGAGATATTAATCTCCATTTTATAACTCATCTATTTTAAGGAATAAAATAGAAAATACTCTTAAACTAGGATCATTTCTAAAAAATGTCACTTCTTATTAGTTGAGCTAATTCCCACTTTAGTTTGATTAATTATGTTTTGCTTTAATTATGTGTTTTCTTTGTGTTTTCTGTTTTGTCTTGTAATTAATTACAGGTCTGAAAAATGGTGAAGTATGTGACTCTGGATCACAACTCATTCACAGAAACAGACAGAAACTGATTTATTACGTTCATCATTGTTCCTCAACAGAGTAATTGCAAACTTAGACATATGAGACCATCAAGAGTACTACACATCATAATCTTAACATCAAAACAAAAAATAAATGTATATAGTACTATGAGACTGAAATGTTTGCATAAGATATAAAAATATTTGACGTTTAAAACACACTTAAAAAATAAAAAGACAGCTCAATTTTCACAACCATGAATATACAGAACACTTAGCTCCATTCTACGTATGTGTATATGGTATATGTTTTTGTTCTATACATCTGTTAGAATCAAGAAAAAAAAAGATAGCTAAAGGGACTGACCAAAAGAGACGGCCATTCTCTGAAGATCCTTGGAGAACACGTCACTAGCTTCAGGTGTGCTTAAGTTCTCGTCCTGGCTTTGGCTCCAAGGATCTGTAATGTTAGAAACTTTGGCTAAGTACTCAGCCTCTGATTTGATGTAGAACGGTTGAGAGTTTTGACTCTGTACAGTGCTCCCATTGAAGAACGGTGTGTTCAAATACTCTGACCATTTCACTTCTTCAAAGTTATGATTAGGTTTGACTGCTGAAGAAGAAGGGTTCGGGATTGACCATGTGAAACCCCCATTGTCGAAGTTGTTTGTCTGAAACTCCCAGTTAGGTGCTGTTAGCTTCACATGATCTCCTCCGGAGATAGGACTCGAACTGTTGTCTGGAGGGAGACTAATTGAAGGCTTCACGCAAACCTGAGTCTGAAAGACCGAACCAACCATGTTTCCGGGGCTAAACTGCGTTGGAATCATGGTACAGAGTGAAGACTCAGGTGTAACAGAGAGTCCGAGGTTGGAGTTGGAGTTGAAGTTAAGCTTCTGAAAACTGAAATAGTCTGAGAATTCAGATGGCCTTTCGAGGAAGAAGTCTTGGTTAGTTGCAACAGAGGAACTAGGAGACTTGTGGTGGTCGTTGTTGCTGCTTCTTGTTGGTTTGTCTTTGTCGCTAAAGCTCTCAACTTCGGAGATGGGTTTGTGTGTGTTTGGATCAATCCCTCTTTGTTTCAGTTTCTTCTTTATGCTCGAGTTCCACAGATTCTTGATCTCGTTGTCTGTTCTTCCCGGAAGCCTAGCAGCAATCTGTGACCATCTGATTAAAAAAAACAGAGCAAAAAACAGAGAAGGCTTATCCTCTGCTAAAACAGAGCAAAGCCAAAAACAGAGCAAATACCAAAACAGAGGATTCTCAAGACTTAAGCATGATCCTCTGTTATTACCTGTTTCCGAGAACAGAGTGAAGCTCGACGATGAGATTCTCTTCCTCGGGAGAGAAAGCTCCTCTCTTTAAATCAGGTCTCAAGTAATTGATCCACCTCAATCTACAACTCTTCCCACATCTCTGCAAACCTGTAGCAGACTCATATTGTTGGGCTTTGCTTCTATCTAGTTTATGTTTGTTCTCTGAGTTAAGGAAGAAGTGTTACCAGCGAGTTTAGGGACAGAGCTCCAGCATCCATGGCCATGATTGGTGATGTGATTGAGAAGCTTCTCGTCTTCTTCAGGAGACCAAAGCCCTTTTCTCAGCTTTTGTTTGTAACAGCAAGAATGTCTCCCCATTTAGTTTTATTAATGCTGTGCAAAGGTTACAATGAAAGAGAAGAAAGCTCTGTTTTTTCTTTATAAGTATTGAAAGAAAAGTTTTTGAGCAGAGAAAATGTATATGAACCTTTTTGAAGGTTAATGGAACCTGAGGAGAAGAAAGGTGGAGAAAATGAAGTAACAGATCTCCAGGGAGAGATAGTATTAATAGGAAAGAAAAGTCACTTTCTTCAGAATAGGTTGTTGAAAATGTTACTCTCTCTCTCTCTCTAGAAGTTCTTTAGCCAAAAAGTATCTAGTTTAAAGCTTTTGTAAAGGCATTTTGATTGGTCCACGTCGGATTGACTTACACCAATGGTAAGAGTTTTTTTTTTCTCACCAATGGTAAGAGCCATGGTTAACAATTGGAGTTCATGTAGCTTTTTTTCTTACATTTACATCACTTTAATCATCATACATTCGTCATGTCCTTGCGTGGACCCATCTTCATACATTCAAATGCAGAAATTAAAGTATGATCGACATAAATTTCAATCAATGCTTTCTTTTTGAGTTAATATTGATAATAAGTGTGAGTGTAAGTAGTGGAGACATGCTCATTCGTGTTCAGCCTGTCGTCTAGGATGTTACGAGATACTCTACGCAGCCAAATGGCGTGACCTCAACAACTCTTCTAGAGTTTTTAGTTCGGAAATACATGAAAGTCGGTAGAAATTTTTAGAAGATGGGAGGATATATATATATATATATATTCATCTTCTAAAAATTATATATATATATATGAAGATGGCATGACTCATGACTGTTGCAATTTTTTGTCATGTCTTCTCCTTAAACGTTTTCACATGCCAGAAAATCATTCAGATGCACTCATTGTATAATGTTTAAGATGTGTGAAGTACTGATAGCTCAATACCTCTGTCTATGAAAAATACCACGTTTAACTTTCTTTTGTGTACCCAATTAATCAGCGGCTCTCCCAACAAAGGTACATAGACTATTTAATAGAGCTGTCGAAGCGTTAAAAGTAAATTATTTACAGTGAGAATGGAACAATTAAAGTAACCCATCAGATAGTGTGTAGACAATAAGAACGAAGACAAAGAAGAGTTGTTTGTTGTCGTCATGAAAAACTTCTGCAATGAATTAAAAGCAAATGCTAAATGAGGACTAGATCTTTGTTAAGAAGAACGCATCAATTAAAGGAAATAATGGGAAAGGTTCATAACCAGCAAGAAATTGACACCATTGGTTAATATTTCCAGAAAGTATTAAATGAAGTGAAATTGCTACATAATTAGAAAAATTACTTTAAAAACATGGTTTCTTTTGCAGATGAACGAGAATAATTAAGTATCTCTTTTGTTTGCTTTATACATTTTTAATTTCAATTGACTCACTTCTCTTTGGCATTTTCTCTCTTTTTTGCCTTAAAACCAGTGATAATAGAGAGGGTATATTCTTTGTACATTCAACCCAAACTTTCCCTCAAATATTCACATGTTGAATTTTTGTAGTTTTCTTACGTTATCTAGAGACGGCCACTCGTTAGACTCTTACCGTTTATCCATTTAATTATTGGGACCCAATAATCCTAAAAATATCGTGGACAAAAAAGTCACATATACTGTATAGTGTATATGATTTTTTTCTAACCTCACGAAGTAAATTATTTATCTAGTCGATTCTTGATATACATATATAAATGGTATATATGTGTAGACTCGCGTTAAGATATAGTATATGTAACACTCTCTTACAGAATTCAGAAATCAAATGGAATTATTTGTTACATCCACATATTGTGAAGCCTTTAAAGAGGGAATATCTTGTTCAGTGCCATTGTTCATGCATGAGCTTAAAAAGAAGACTCGCTAACAATAATCCCTTCTCATAAAAATAAGCAAAACCGACATGAATGTCTCATAATCAAATATAATAAAACAAATGGACTTGTGGTTTTATTGTAGAATATCTCGAACCAAAGCTGTCAGAAGATACTCCGAACTAAACAATTCACCAAATGATTCATTACAAGAAACGCATATAATTTTGCAATAGCAGCGAGTTCTTTTTAATCATACTCATTAAACTAATACTCTAATGTCAATCAACACGTTCTTGGAGTATTTCATGGAGAAGAAAACATTATGTTAACTTCACTATATTATATTAGTATCCCCTAAAAAATGGAACATATTCGATTAGGATCATGTATTATTGAGACTCATCATTTGATCATCATCGATCATATGATTATAAGACAATCATGCATATATATACGCCGCAGCCCTTCCGTTATATGCAAACCATATAAAAATTCAGATGATTTAGGCGCTGATTTTTATTTGATTAGGAGCATGCATTTTTGTTCGTTGTTTCCAACTTTTCAGTCTATTCTCAACAGGAAGATAATTAACCCCTAAATGTTTTATTTGTTTTCAAATTTTTCAGTGATTTTCTAAAGTTTATACGTCTTTTTATCATATGATCATACATGCAAATCACCGGAGAACAAATATCAGTAATTTTATACCTTACGATTTACACAAGAAATAATTTATATCCCAGCATGATTAAATATATTTAGAGGTGGCTTTTTGTCAAGCAGGCGTGTTTTTAATATAATATATTGAATATTTATACTTTCGCATACCTTTTTTGAACACTTTTTTAAAATAATACAGAAAATTTCTTGTTTCTTATTATACGAACCCTTGTTTTGGTGGGGAAGGGTCTATTAATTTGCATGAGATGATCTCACTAGAATAGAAGTTTTACATTATAGCTACCATCAAAACATAGAAAACAAATACACATGCGAGAACATATGAGCTGATCTCGCAACTCAACCCTCCTCAATGGCTCAATCACTCCTCATTTTTTTTTTTTAAATTGTTCAAAAGCTAATTATCATCACTGTAATTTTCGTTCGTTTTGCCCTAAGGTGATTTGATAGTCTCTATGAGTATAGAAGTGAATAAGGGTTACGTCATATGGTCGTTATCGTTGTCACAACTCACGCAGATTATAAAATCTTCGCCGACACAAAAAGCAAGAAGAAGGCTCTATAGTCTAGTCTACACGTCTATTAGGGTTCCCGTTTTTTATAAAAATTTAACAAACGAATATATATGATTCGACGTCACTTTTAGTTTCGATGAACGGTGTGGCAATTAGCAACTAAAACGAAACTAATTAATGCTTAAGAATCGGAAAGCAAGCTTGGTTCAGTTAGAACTTAGAATACTTGGTGTTGGCAGTATAATTTGTAATTTACATTGCATTACAAATTTATTTATTACTCAAGAGTCTACACTCTCTTGATCAAGCATAATTTTTATAGAAAAAGTCGTTATCTGAAATTAAAAGTGTTCCACAATATATTAAAAAGACCAGAACTCGAAAGTGATTGGGTCGTCACCTCGTCATCTAAGATGATTTTTCTTCCGCCACTTTTAATGATATTTGGAATGTGAATAAATATGATATCCCGGGCCATTCGTAAGAGTGTGTCAAATTATGAAAGTAAGTCTAAGTAAATAAATTGTAAAAATCAGGGGACATAACATGACGATAGCAAAAGCTATTGTATTATTAACTTTCAAAGCTCCTAATCCCCTAGTCTCCAAAACATTATTTGAAAAGTTTTTTTAATTTTTTTTATTTATATGCCATCACCACATTTATTATTAGAAAAAGTGACATGATTTAGTGAAAATGATCTTATGACAAGTCAAATTGTATTTATAAAATTTTACATTTTGGTAAGATGTTTGAAATATAACTATAACTTATATGTATCACCACTAATGAAAATTTTAAACTAACAACATAATATAAATATATAAAGTTTTCACAATATCTTAGAATTGAAAAAAAAATGTAAATATTTATTTTTCAAAATTAATTGTAAACATATATTAATTAAATTTTTGAATTATGGTTTAATTCATTAATTGGTATAAAACTAATCAAATTAGTAAATTTATTTGTATATGATGACCGTAAAATATGTTTGTTGAACGTTTTTAGTAGACTCATTAATTTAATTAATAGATTATTTATATCACTTAAATGTAGATATATTTCAAATTTTATTATGTTAGTTAATAAATTAATTTATTATTTTAATATGTTTTAACTAAAATAAAAACTAAAATTTATACATTAAAATACATATAATAAAACAATTATAAATACAATATAAAATAAATAATTTTTATAATTTAATATTAACAAAATCTAAAAATAAAAATTAATTAACCAAAATAAATTTAACTTATGAAAATATTTATATTTATGCTGAAAAACTAAAGAGGTTATTGAAAATTAAATTTTTAAATTTTTACTTTAAAAATAATATATTCTTTTAAATTTATTATTATTGCGCTGCAGTAAACTTCCTAGTTAATTTATATACATGATACATCAATGATCAACATATCTTGTAGTTTTAGTGTTTTAGTGTTTTACTGTGTACAATATATAATTTCTATAATTAGAAGATGTAGACCAATGTCTAGATTAACCATTATAACCACCAAACATATTTCGTAGTGACTAACGAAAATATGCATCCAATAAAGGTTTGTGAAAGTGCACAATATTTAATCAAGTACTTCTACAACGAATCAACGATGTTGATGGAAGATTTATCAATAATTTTTTTTCTTATAAGGATTTATTAATTGGACATGGAGAAAGGGACCTATTAGAAAGTTGATTACATTTTAGATTAAGAGGATGAAGTCACAGAGAAAGAGAGAGGGGTCCCAGTGAGAAGTGACCTTAATTGTATACCATCTTAATTGGCCCGTTTAGCATTAATCCTACCATCAAGGAAACATTAGCACATGCATGCACTTATACTAAGGACCCTTTTATTATTCTATGTTTGAATAATTTTTAAAAAGTTTATCCTAAATCCCCATTTCATTAATTAAAAGTAATGCCTCATAATAATTATATCTATGCTTCATTAAGTATTATTAATTCAAGACTTCGATTACAGGTCACACTGTTAAAGTGTTAATTACTCTTGATTTAGCTTGGCGTCCATCAGCTTTTCAGATCAGTATCGTTGAGGATTTAACGAATTCATATTCTAGTTGAGTTATACACAATAGATCGAGTTAATTTCTCATATTAAAAAGAAAGTATCATGGGATAATATTTATTTTGATGATAACATATTAAAATATTCATTTATTTAATACTGCAGTCTCTAGTGAAAAGTAATCGTGTAAGATATACGGCGGCGAACAAAGATTCTAACCCGCGTGCGTGTGTAATGTTATACTCCTTGTACGTTTACTAGTTGCTTGCCTCGTCTGCTTTTTCCAGAATTATCATTTGATTTGTGGTGGAGAAAAAAGATAAAACTTAGAAAAGAAGGCAAACAACATTTCAAGTTTGATTTAACAAGAGAATTAAAAAGAGAGCTCGTATGGTTGATTTTCTCTCTAATATGGCCCAATCTAATTGGTAAGACATGAGAGAAGACATAATCATAGATAATCTTGATATATTAGTGTGGCCAAAAGCAAACATGATGTTTAACTTTTCTTTTGCTTTGCGACATTAACACCATTCCCTTCTCTTTCAAGTTTCACTTAAGGGGTAATCCTCTTTTACTTCATTTGTCTCCCTATATGCTCCACGTGTCTGTTTCCTATTGCTTGTTGTAACTCATTGGTTACCGTAATTAGTTAGAGCTGTCTTAATCCACCTTCACTAGAAGATATCAGTCGAAACTAGTGAAAGTGAAAACTCTTTTTTGTACCTCTTTTTGCAAACGAACACTTTTCTCAGTATCTAAGTTTATGTTAGTCATTATTGTGTACAGTTAACTGTAAAAAGCCTCACCAGATTAAACGATGGCAGTATTCATTGAAAACTTGTCGTACGAAGAAGTCTATTTGGTGAAAATATATGTAAGCTAGAGAGACTGGATTAGTCGCACTGAACTCGAGATTGCGTCAATCTTTAAACAAGATTAAGACATGTCGTAAGGTGAGAAAGTACGTTTATATTCATTTTAACATTAAGCCTTTGCTGGCTGTGTACAGGGGTCTGGGAGGGTTTAGTGGATTTTTGGGGTTGACTTTGAATTTTATTTTCTCTTGTAAATTAGAATTATAAGCCCAAAAGACAAACAGTTATACGGCCCAATAAAATTGAGCCCATTATGATCTCCTTAACAAATCGAATAATCTTTTTCTTCTTCATCAAGCAAGACTCAAAACCTTTCCTTCCTCCCACTCGAGTAAAAACCCTAATCTTTCCCAAATCGCTGACAGACACTATGAACCATCCGTCGTCGACGGAAGATTCGGCGTCGTATTCCACCGAGATATGCGACTACTGCGGAAGCCAAGATTCATGGGTCATACACCCAGCGCGTCTCCACGGCGTTCTTCGCTTCTTCTGCACGCACTGCCTCCTCCACAGCCATCCGATGTCGTTTTACCCCTCATGTTTAGCCTTCTACGATTCTTCTCCTACACTCACATCCAATGCGCCGGCGACGACGCAGTTTCCACTCATTACCTCTGTCCTCCTTGCCAAGACCCTATCTCCTTCTCATTCTTCCGTCCTATCGTCGACGCCGATGGGGTTCGCTGCTTAGATGAACTCTCTCCGAAGCTTTCTTATGCGCCTGCAAGATCGCTGCTTTTTCTATGAGCAAGGCCGTGTACGCCTTTAAAAGGGAAGCTGAACGGAAAGGGAAAGAGTCTGCCGTGGGGAAAAATATAGCACGTGACGTCGGGAAAAAGAGAGCACGTGAGGCTCTTGAGTATGTTGTCAAGCTGTATGAGAAGGCAAGGTCGGATATTGAGAAGCTTAAAGAAGCCTCCTTTGAGCTCTCCGGTGGTCAAGAAGATGAGAAACGGAAACAGAGTCTTGCATCGAATGGCGATCTGGACCGACGTGATAGAGAGCTCGGGCCAAGTTAAGAAACAGAACCCTGTAGTGCAAGTTAAGCAGGAAGAATAGTGTAGAACACTATGCAGGTGATCTCGTTTATTTATTTATTTTCAGTTTCTTGTTGGTTTGTTTACTATGCGTACGAATCTTTTGAACTGTGAAGTGTTTGAATCCTAACTAATTTATTCCTCTTATGTATTTGGGTGTGACAAAAAAGGAAGCCTACAATCTGGTGATGGATTGGGATCATTTGTAGTCCAGAGTGGTGTGATGCTATTGGTGCATCGATCAATAGTTAATGTGATTCACGTATGGCATTTGGCTTAGAATAGTGTCTCTCTTAGGCCTTGCTTCTATAGCAGTGAACTCAACTTTCAAGCTCTTCACGTTCTCTACACATAGCTTATAAGAACTACCAAAGAATTTGATCCAGAATAGATGGCTGAAACAATAAAATACATCCATGACGAGGGTGATGTAAGAAGACACTCGTCCTTGATGCTAACAATAGTGTCTCAGTCATCCCCAAACTCTTCATTTTCTCCTCGTGACTTTGTATTTTTCAAATGATAAAAAGTACAATAGATTTGGCCACGCGATCCAGTTAAACCGTACCAGGTAGCAACTGAAACCGAGCCAGCCTGAGGTCTAGGTTAGGTAAGGATTCGTTGCTTTAAATAATACAAAAGCCGAAGCAAAACATTTTATTGCTGAAGTTAAGAGTTTTGCCTTGCTTCAAAAGGTATATGTCACTTGCTTTGACTTGCCATAGTCGTTTTCTATGAATACAGTACCAGTTGAGCTTTTTTTTTTAATGGGGGTTATGGTCTGTGACTAATCTCATCTGTTTTTCTTTTTATTTTCTGTATATATTTTGTACAAAGAGATAAGCTTTTGCCAAAGAAAGAAATACCCATTTTTTGTCAGAAGCGTTTCAGAACACAAGCATATGCAATTATGCATAAAATTTTTCAAGAAAGAAGCAGCAAATTGGTATAAATATATATTTTTCTCTTATCCAAATAGGAGAAATGTTGTAGCAATAATACAAGAACTCAAGGAGAAACTGACTGCAAAAGAGACAGCATGAAGCTGATCCTTTTAGCAACCAAAACTTCTGGGACAAAACAGGTTTTAAGGTTGTTTCCTCCATGTCGATGCTGATATTAGTTGCCATTTCTAGGCGTTGAAGTAATGAAGAAATCATTTTAAGATCATATCAAAGTAGATACGCGGTATCCTACAGTGTATGAGCGTTGAACCAAACAAATTTATAATGTCTTACATTCCTAGCTTCTTCTCGGTACGATACTCTAAATGAGAGCTTACATATAACTATGTCATAAAACTAATTCAACCCCTATATATTCTATTTCTAATGAAATAGCACTGTTTGGAGAATCAGTGTTACCACCATAGTGTGACTAAAGTGAATCTTCAAGTTGGTAGAGTCTGATGGTGTTGGATTGTTCGCATTTGGTGAAACATCAAAACCGTAAACCGCTGAACCTCCTGAGGATGGATTGGGTAGAGTGTTTGATGAAGGATTCGCCGGGTTAAAAACCGCTGGTGGTGTTCCAACCCTTGAATATAGAGATAAGAGTTGCAGTTTCAGTTTAGGAAACTATGAAGAGGGTTTAGGACAAATGCAAAAGAGTTGAAGGAATGTTTCTGTTACCCGATTGTCACGCCTCCTGTTGGTGTTATAGGCGTTGATGTGAGAGGAGGCTGGTTCACTGTTTGTGTTGATGGAGTTGGCGTTGTTGTTCCTACTGGAGTTGAAGTTGAAGTCGATGAACTAGAGCCAGAACCTGTCTGGTAAATGCAAGAACCAGTACCTGTTTTGTAACAAACAATTCAAAACAGAGTCAAGCAAAGTCTTGAAAAAACAGGAAAGAAAAAAAAAACAGAGTATGCTCTGTTTTTTCTCTCACTTACTTGGGTTAGTGCTAACAACTGAGGCTGCACCGCCAAAATCACAGCTTTGTGGAGAAGGGTTCTTCTGGTAATAGCTGTTGAAGGCGAATGAAGCATGATTCTGAAGACTGATTGGCGAATAACAGCTGCCTCCTTGCTGTATCTGAGAACAATCCGCTTTACCGATCCCGCAGGCATAGTCAAGAGCCAACTGAAGTGAGGTTTGAGAGGCTCCAGGCTTTGCCACGCACCAGCTTTGTCCTGAACCCGATGGAGAGTTTGAGACAGCAGGAGGTGGAATCACAGGAACCGTCCCTGAGGGTTGTGTTGGAGGGTACTGAGTCACTGGGTTGGTCACTGGTGGTGTGAGTGTAGGAGGGACTACTGTGACTGGAGGGTTAAGAGGAAGTGTTGGAGCTGTATTTGTGGGCGTTATGGTCACCGGAGGAAATGTAGTAGCAGGCGGTGTAGTTGCAGGGTTTGTAGGGAAGACAGTTGGTGGGTTTATGACATCATGAGTTGTTGAGGAACAGAGTGGGACAAGAGAAAGAAACAAGAAGAAGCAACTATGTTTCGCCATCAGAGCTTGAGATTGTTTGTTTTTTCTTCTCTTCTTTCTTGGGTTTATAAGGAGAGCAAAAGATTTGAGATTCTTCGTGAGAAAATTAGGGGAGAAAAAGAGGTATGAAGCTGACTGTACTTAACATGCAAATGACTAAGTAAGATAAAAATAAAGAGAAAAAGATGTTTGCTTTGCTATGAAGTCTTTTGGATTTGGCCAGTGACTAATCTCAATCTGTTTCCTTTTTCTTTTCTGGATATATTTTGTACAAAGATATAAGCTTTTGCCAAAGAAAGAAAAACCCATTTTTGTCAGACCCGTTTCAGACACAAGCATATGCATAAAGTTCTGCAAAGTTTTCAAGAAAGAAGCTGCAAATTGGTATAAATATATATTTTTCTCTTATCCAAAAAGGAGAAAAAGGAAGAGATTAAGATCATGAAATTAATTAACCCAATGGTTGATCTCTGCTTAGCTCAGCAAAACACACAAAGATCTAAAGAAACCTTCAAAGCGGAAAGTGATTGGAAAAAGCAGAGAAGGTAAAGCTCTGTTAGCTGTTTTCATGAATTAGTTTATTGTCCTAATTCTAAAGCAAATTTCTCATTTATCCTCTACACGTTTGAAATTGTTCTCTGTTCTTTAGATAAGAAGATCTATTCATGCAAGTAGGGACAACCCATGTGGAATGGTAGATCTGGATACTTTCTTCTAAAAAGACTGCATGGGTTCTAAAAGCATTGTCACAGACAAAAGCTACCATTAAACTATTGTCACATATAAAAAGTTTTAGCATCAGTTCTAGTATTCATTTGAAGAGATAAAAATCAAGATTGGTATTAGATAATAGATCCTTTGATAAACAACTTCAAAGGGAAGATAATGTAAGAGCTAATACACTGTTGATTTTAGTGGTTAGGCAACAGAGTTCCAAGAAAGGGAGAAAGAGAGCCAGATTCTGGCTACTCACTTGTGGGTTTTATTACATTATTTATGATATTTGGTCCATCAACATATCCGAGAAGAAAGGATCTGAAAGAGTCTCTTTAGCTGATTTATACTTCTCCATCCGCTTCTTCAGTGAGCGTAATTCTCTCTCATCTTTTGAAGACCGCTCCTAAAACATAGACACAAAAAAAGAGTAGCATCAATAAGTTTTTCTACGTTGAGACAGCTAAGAACCAACTATTTATCCTGCAAACTTACGAATGACTTCTTGGTCAGTAAGAGATCCACGAGGTAGATTAGCCAAAGAACATTTGTTCGAGCAAAGCTGTTGTTAGAAAGAATAAGAAACAAACCATAGCAAATATAAACATTAGCAAATCATTTACAGCAAACTTCAATTTGGCTTGGAAAAGTTAACACTTACTGTCCTTCCCAGCTATCTTGCGTAACTGTCTTCATTTTTCTGTAAGTTTCTGACTGCAATATGACATTATAAGCTTAAATCAATAAATAATATTCGTAGCTCTTGAAATAACCGAAAACTTCATTAAATTTCTTACTTGTTTATCTCCTTTTGGTCCTTTGAAGAGGTATGGATCAGCAGTAAGATCTAGAAAGAGTATCTTTTCACCTGATCATGTTAGCACCGTGGAAAATGGTAGTTAAGCACTAGAAAGGACTACATGGTTTACATTATATCACAGCATTGATATCCAGTAACTCACCTGTATTGATTCTTGAAAGAGTAAAGTCGATTATGGATATCTGTACTCCAAAAGTTTTGATCAAAACTTGTTTCCCCTCGACAATAAAAGGCAGAGTACTCGAGTTATTACGACTTAGAAGAATGTTTCCCCTGAAAAAAGAGACAAAAATTATCAGTCGAGAGAACACTACTAAGTAGTAAACTATACCAAATTAAAGGCTAAGCTTACCAGTGCAGATCTCTGTGCTCGAACTCAAAAGCAGCTTCAGCAACAGCCAGGCCAGCGGTGACCTTACATGTGAAACGCATGCTATTATCCAGAACCAAGAAATCATTTACTCAATTTCTGTTACAGGAAATAGAGTCCATAGCTTACCTGAACCAATAAGCTTCGTGCTTCATCAAAGTTCAAAAGAACGAAGCCTTCAAGGTCTTTGCCACCATGTTCCAGAACAAACATGACATAGCACTGGAAGCAAAAACCACAGGGCAAGTAAAGGTTATTTCTACAGCATCCTACATAAACAGACCTTTCTGAAATCTAATTAAGTGAAAAGAATCTGACTTGTTTCTCCGGAAAATCTGGGTGATCATTCTCAGAGCCATGTTTTGCATCCCATTCTTCCCATGCTTTTACCAGTATAGGGTCATAGGGACCTTGGCACACTTTTATACTGCAACAACATTATGAGCACAGGTTTGTGAAATCATGCACAAAAGTTCGGTAGACGATTTATAACAGAAAGTCACATCTTCAGGCTTTTTTAGTTACTGAGAAGACGTACTCTTGAGTTCTTATGAACGTCGGGCACAGATTCTGAGCTTCAGTCTCACGTTCTCTAAGTTGATTAAGAGTCCAAGAGAGTATCACTTCCTCAAGCAGTTCGTCAGCTCTCTGCAACAAATGAACAAATAATAAGATGTCATTTATAACATATATAAGTATTCACTTCGATTTGGTGTAAGTATTTGCATAATATTAACCAGAACTCGTTCTGATAACAGCTGGCGTGAGAAAAAATGCAGGCATTTTCGTCACCATCAATGAATTGCCCTAGAGATGATTAACATACTTACATTATAAACAATGTGTTCTTCTCTACATGGAATCAATGAATTTCCTCTCATGCTAAGAATGATCTTGTCACTAACTAGAAATCGTATCATTTAGAGCATTAAGAAGTGAGGTAAGAAATAACCTTCTGTATTTCTCCATTAACAGTGAAGTCCCCATCAATTGGAACTATTTTGCAGACACTAGGACCAGCCCGAAAAGCCTCCCCATATGTACCTTCACCAATCTTGACAATGCTTTCTGGTTCACTGCAAGGTTGAGTCGTGTGATTATATTTAGCTCAAAGTAAACAAAATGGGATAAAACTGTATATCGTATTTCTCAACCAAGGTTTACCAAAGAGTCAACAAAAATGCAGAACACTCCTAAAAGAGGACACTGTAACACTAGGCAAACACTTAGTGCTAGAACATAAGAAGATCGTCTCTAGGTTCATACCAGAATTTGGAGAACACTTCCATGAAGTTTGATGGTTGCATCTGTCCACAGGCGGACAATAGATCAAGAAATGGCTTCTCATAATCTGGATGAGGGGATACCAGATCAGACGTCAAAGACAGTCTCTTCAGCTCATCTTCAAGGTCGACTTCTTCCGTCTTGATCTTTCTAACAGGCATATCTTCGAGGTCGATTTCTTCCGTCTTGATTTTTCTAACAGGCACATCATCGGCCTCCAAGTTTTCACCAGCACTCTGGATGAGCCGGAAAATTGAAGTGTTGCTAGCAGAAGAATTTTCTGAGGTCTCTAGTGCCAACGCATCAAAGGCATCATCATCAAGTATTGGCTCTAAGCGTGAGGCTGAGTTTGAGGTTTCAAGTATCTTAGAGAGTGTGCTTGAAGGACCACAATTACGATTTAACTTCTTGGAGATCAGCCATTTCTCTAATCTTGTGGCCAGATGTGGCACCTCAAGAACAACTTGTTCACCATCGATCCATGTACTAGCACTCTTGGTCTTGGGAGAGGGACTCTCTTCCACAAGCTCAAAATCATCAACCTCGTGAAAATACTCCTTCTCTTTCTGCAAGTCTGGAGCCTTCACAGCTTTTCCCTGAGAGATTAGATCAGAACATAAAGCTTTTATGTATCATCTTCATCTCCCAAGAGAAAGTGAGAGAACACTTGGTTCCATATCAAAATCACATAACTCAATGAAACAACATGGATATACAACTAAGACTACCTTTGGAATAGCAGGCTTCTTTCTCCTAACTGGATTCTTCTGAGGCTGGTTGTTGACATAAGCGCCCACCGCTATACTCTCCCTCCCTCTGCCACAGTTATCAAGCCTTTCATCAGTCTACTTTAAAAAAAAAAAAAAAATTGGTGGCACTTCCTTGGCATTTCAACGAACACAAGATGTGCAATAATTTCAAAGCTCAAATAAATCCTCAGGCGACATAAAAACAATAAAAAGATTAGATTTTTTTTAGTAGCACCGATGAGAATCAGAAGGAAAAAAAAACAAAATTAGGGTAACGATCAGAATAATAACCTGGTGGAAAGGGAACGAGTCCAGCTATCTCTCTTGGGTCCATTGATAAAACTAGTTCGAGCTCCTTTCACCGACCATACTCTGTTTCTCAGATACACATCCAATTAAAACATTCTCAGATACTGAGCCAAAAACAACAACGAAAGGAAGTGTTTTTTTTTTTGCAAAATTACAAATTTTTGGGTGCGGAAGGCTTCTCAGGCTTCTTCCTTCTCTGATAAACCTCGGCCTGAGGTACGTCTCTGAACCCATCTCCGTCTTCGTCCTCGGATCTAATGATATCAGACCAAAGATCAACTGCCACCAAACACCAATCTTTACACGTTATACATAATCTCACTTAGAAACCCAAAAACAAAAACGGAAATTAAACATCGGAACTCGATCTTTTCACCTCTCTGTCCCATCTCCGATCCTTCTCTTGGCAACGCGACTGGAGAGAGAGGTTTTTGATTTTTGAAATAAAAGTTTCAGGACCGAAGGCGGGAGATATTCGTAGGTCTAATTATTTGGATTCTTAATTGGGCCTCTGAATCAAATTTAAAGCCTTATATAAATAAGCCCAAAACTGGTTTATCTATTCTGGTACAGACCGTACCGTCCGGTTTGAGTTAATTTTTCGTATAACCTCATTAACTTCTGTTTGATAACTTTAAACCGGGATTCCAACCAAATCAAATGGTATTCCTTGGTTTATTGCAATTATGCGAAGGATCTGCAATTGGACGTATAAAGAATAGGATTAAAATGAAAAGTTGCAAATGAAGGCTTTGTATTGGCTGGTTGGACTTTCTCTTTCAGGCAGACGTCGATGAACAAAAGACTAATAATAATAAATACGAATAATTTCATATTGATTATTCTTTTAATGTTTTAAACTCAATGTACTCAAATCATCATCGAACTTCTGCTATATATGTTTCTTTTCCTCATATACGTACATGCAGATGATGTTCCATGTGATGCAATAAAGTGTAGTTTTTTGGCATGTAATAATTCAAATATCGAGGAAAGAGTCCTATTGAGTTTTTTTTTAAAGAAGTAATTTATACTTGCCTATTTCTAAAGCATCTACAATGGAGATTTCTAATATTGGAGTTCTAAAAATACATATATAAATGTATTTATTAGTATTCAATTGTGAAATTCTTAATTTTACGAAAAATCTTATCCAAAAATTTTCAAAAACAGATATTTCGATGGAGTTTCTTGTAAAGTTGAAAACTTAACAATTAAAATATCAATATTAATATATATATATATATATATGTATTTTGAGAATTTTAATGCTAAAACTCCCATTGGGAAGAATGCTCTAAATTATAAGCTTACGTACAACTCATACTCTGGAATCTGGATCATAAGAATCCAAAAACAAAAAAAAGGAGGTACAACTTTCAAAGAACAAGGAATAAAGCCACACCAGCGAAGATCTGTATTTCCTAAAGAATAATCTGATTATTAAACTTTGAAATATAAGCCACTAGTAATAATTATACTAAGGACAGTTTTATTTTTCAATGTAAGCTACGAAGGATATGATTAAGCAGGTCTGTTATGGAGAGTTTTTTAGCGAATATAAGAGGTGTTTCTTAGCATTTTTTCTTTTAGTTTTTTTAGTTAAAAATCAATGTTTTAGAAACCAGACCGGATATCGACTCGAACCGGTTGAACCAGATTTTTATTTATTATATATATTATATATAAATTGTCCAGTGACTAATAACTAAAAACAGTATCATAAAATACAAAAATAATAACTGAATCTTGAATACTAAATGAACTAAATGAAAACAAGAAAAATAAAATAAAATAAAAAAAATATATTGATAATGATTAAATATCTCAAACTTATTTAGTGATATCATTTTGAAACGGTTACATTTCATCTTCGTTACCTTCTAAAACAAAGAAAATATGAAAAATGGTAAACAAGAGCAAACAAATAATATATTAAATATTGTTATATCAAATCTTGTGGTCAAATAGAATCAGTGAATCAAGATATTTAGTTTTTCTTAGAATTATGTAGTTCCAAATTTTGCAATGAAAAATTCAGATGACGAAGATGGTGTACGAGACACAAATAAAAGACTTTTGGGTTCTTTTTTTATAGAAATTATTAACAAACGAAGGCTATAAGCTATTATTATCAATACTAAAAATTATAAAAAACCTAATTAAAATTTAAAATGTACCACAACCGGGTTTTAGCATCGACCCGGGTCACTGGTTTCGCCGGTTTTGAACCAAGTTTTCCGGTTTTTATCCAATCCGGATTTTGAACCGAACTGGACTCGGCTTACTTAAATGAGTCACGGTCGAACCGGTCCGATCCGATTTCAAAACCTTGTTAAATTTGGTTCCGACTGGTAACCTTATTGGAAACAAAAGGAATGATTAGAAAATGAATGAATGTGAATAAAATTGCAAGAATAAAAAGAAATGGTTATTCCCTCTTAAAATTCTCAAGGAATGATTTTGTTCTTTGTTCCTTTACAAAAGAGAATAAGAAGGGATGAGAGGGGAAAAACATTCCTTGTGAATGATGAATTTTTTTTAGGAATGATAAAGAATTAAATGTTCTTCCTAATTTCCTGATCACCATTCAAAGGTTAAGAGACATCTTTTATATTCGTTAATAGATTCTCCCTAAACAACCTACATTAATCATGGTCTAATTTGTTGGTCTTTAATTGATTGACAAGGACAGTTATATTATATGAATAAGACCTAGAAAAAGTCATCCTTAATTTGTTCGCGTCCTTAATTGATTGACAAGGACAATTATATTATATGAATAAGACCAAGCCTGCTTGCTACTTTAATATTAGTTTCTGCACGTTTTGAATTTCAACGAGTGGAGTGGTTGGTGTTCTTTTTGTTCTTCTTTTCATTTTGATCTCCTCTTTCTTTTTTTTTTCTACTGGAACACGATGGGGAACGTTTCAAGCGCATTTTCAAGCGGGTTTGAAGCTGCAAAAAATTTGTTTTTTGCAAAAGCCATCAAGTATATACTCGAACTGGAAGATCATCTTGAGTCTTTGCAAGAAGTTGCGCCACGCCTGGAAGCAGCGAAGGTTGACTTGCAGAGCCAACTCGAGATGGCAGATCGAAAAGGTTTGCGAGTGGAAGAAAAATTTAAGGTATGGATTTCAGAAGTTGAAGCCATCCAACCAAAGGTCGCTAAACTGCTTGAAGATATGACTTCAGAAATCGAAAGATTGTCTATGTGCGGGTACTGCTCCACCAACTTCATTTTAACCTATTGTTATGGTAAAGATGTATTCGAAACGTTGGAGAAAGCACAAAGAATTTTGTCCTCGAAACCTTCTGGCGAGGTGGCGAGGATGGGTCCTCCACCTGGTATAGAGGAGAGAGCCACTCAACGCACAGTCGGTTTAGAGAAGATGCTTGAAGCTACATGGAGCCGTCTGATGGAGAAGGAAGTTGGAATCTTGGGTCTCTACGGTATGGGTGGTGTAGGGAAAACCACACTTCTCAAACAAATCAATGAGAAGTTACTTGAGGAAAAAGATGAGTTTGAGGTCGTGATATTCGTAGTGGCGTCTCAAAACCTACAGGTTGGAAATATCCAAAATGAGATCGGTGAAAGACTATGCACCTGTGGCATGTCACATGAGTGGGAGAAAAACACTCAAAAGGAGAAAGCCTCTAGTATATATGATGTTCTTACAAGGAGAAGATTCGTTCTGTTATTAGATGATGTATGGAGAAAAGTGGATTTAGAAGAAGAGATTGGGATTCCATTACCCTCACCAGAAAATGGAAGCAAGGTTGTCTTTACCACTCGCTCAAAAGAAGTTTGTGGGCGTATGGGACCTCATGACTTGGAAGTCAAGCAACTAGACCCGGAGAATGCATGGGAACTATTCCGACAGAATGTGGGAGGTCCGACAGTAGACAATGATCCAAAGATCCTCGAGCTAGCAAGAAAAGTTTGTGAAAAATGTCAAGGCTTACCCCTAGCACTCAACGTTATTGGGGAAACAATGTCATACCAAACGTCTGTACGCCGGTGGCAGCGTGCAATTGTTGATCTGGATACAAATGCGGCCAACTATCCAGAAGTTAAAGACGAGATTCTTAAAATTCTCAAGCTTCGCTATGATGGTCTGGGGGAGTCGGTACAACAATGTTTCCAGTACTGTGCTTTATTTCCAGAAGATAGTAACATTTATAAAGACATGTTGGTCGAGTACTGGATACATGAAGGGATCATAAATGAAGGTGGAGATAGAGACATAGCAGCTTTTAACACGGGTTATGGGGTAATCAGTTTCCTCTTTGCTGCATGTCTATTGATGCCTACTGGCACTTCAAAATTTGTGAAAATGCATGATGTGATTCGCCAAATGGCTCTTTGGGCTGCGTCTAATTTTGGGGAAGAGGAAGAGAAAGTTATCGTCAAGACAGGTGCTGGACTGCAACAGATGCCTGAGGTTAGGAACTGGAACGCGGTGAAAAGGATGTCACTGGCAAATAATGAGATTCAGAACATCTCCATCTCCCCCGACTGTCCTAACCTTACCACATTGTTCTTAAAAGACAACAAGCTGGTGAACATCTCAGGTGATTTTTTTCTATCGATGCCTAAGTTAATGATTTTGGATCTATCTTCCAATCAAAATCTAACCAAGCTGCCAGAAGAGGTTTCAAACTTAGTGAGCTTGAGATATCTTGACTTATCAGGAACAAGTCTAGAGAACTTGCCTGTAGGTCTGGGAAAGTTGATCCAGCTGAGATACTTTGCTTTGACCGGCGTACGAACTCTTCAAAGCCTCAGTGTGATATCAAGTTTGGTAAATATAGAAATGTTATTGTTAGATGATACTACTTTACTAAGTCTGGAGTTGATAGAGGATATCAAGTTACTGAAAAAATTGAAAGGTTTAGGGGTAACTATCAACGATGTGATGGTTTTAGAACGTCTTTTCAGTATCCCCGAATTGGCTAGATGTATCGAAAATATATCTCTGGACGGAGTTGTAGCAAAAGACGGTCCGTTGCAGTTAGAAAAGGCTATGGGTAGCCTTCGCTTTATCTGTATTGAAAGATGTATCATGTCTGATATAATGGAGCATAGGAGATATGGACGCAGAAGTACATGCTTCGAAAACCTAGTCTTTGTCAATTTTTATGAAGTCAGTGGTGTACAGGATTTGTCGTGGTTGTTGTTTGCTCCGAATCTTGCATTTCTAAGAGTAAAGGGGCCATCACCGGAGTTGCAAGAAATTGTAAGCAGAGAAAAGGTATCTGGTATACTAAACGAGGGATCGAGTATTGTACCCTTTCGAGAACTACGATCGATTATTTTACTCAACTTGGAGGAACTGAAGAGTATCTACTGGGAACGGTTGGAACTGCCAAGTCTAAAGAACATGAATGTAGCATACTGTCCAGAGCTGAAAAGGCTTCCATTAAGCAAGGAGAGGGCTTACAACTTTGACCTACATGAATACGGTGAAGAATGGTTCGGAGGACTTGAGTGGGAAGACGAAGCTACTGAAGACTAGGTGGATCCATCCGTAATAAGGTAAAAACAAAAAAGCATATAACATATGTTGTCAGTGTTTTATCTTACGTACAACCCTCACTTCACCATCTGCTTTGATATTCTCAGGTCGCTCTCAAATAGACATGCAACTCCACAGCTTCTGAGACAACCCATTTCTAGAGTTTCAACTGTTTGTCTTCAGCTCCTGTAATTGTATCGTATTTTCTTGTTTCATGTTATATGATTGTTTGAATTTGGTGTGAAGAAACTTGTATGCGCCGCCTTGGGTGTTCTTTTTTATTTTTTTGCCTTCTGAACCTTTATATACGCAAGTGTGAGTGATACCTCAAAATACTTTGTAACAAAAATAAATAAACTTGTTGTGTGATGTGTATTATTTCGACCGTTTTGATTACAATTACACCTGCAGCACAACACATAATGATTTGGTTTTCAATATTACACCCACACAATCAATATATAGTTTCAAAGAGCTTTTCATTTTCAGAAAGAGAGATGAAGAATAGGGACCAATACGCACTAACACACTCATCCCTGTCTCCAGCTCCACGTTTGTGTCTGCTTTTTTAATTGAAGAAGATATCAAAAGTTTGGTTGGTTATGCATCAGGCAACATGATGCAGTCAATGGCTCGTTTACATATTCCTGTCTATCGTTGATTTTGATCCATAAACCTGCAATCGTCAATCCTTATGAAGATCAGTATTCAACCGACAGGTGAACAAGTGTTCACTTCTGCTTATACTCCATAAGTGTGTTTCGTTACCGCTAAAGGAACACCGAGTTCATCACCCAGAGCACGCATTCTAGCCAGACCAGTCTGGTAATTTGGACCACCTCTGCTCACGTAGATGTGCATTCTTGATGCTTTCAGTCTTGTTTCCTGTTCATGTCACACACAAAAAAGATACGATTCTGTTGAAATCTTTATGAAAAAACAGAGTTAAGTTGTTTGATCTTCATTGCTCTGTTTTTGTTTTAACTTTGGTGAGTGAAAGAGTTTGAGAGAAAACTGTTTCAGAAGCTTAACACTTTTTTTTTTTTTACACAAAAAACACACACATACACGATTACAAACTTATATGAGACATCCACTTTCTTGTCTAACTATTTCAACTGCTCCCACTAACACATTTTAGCTCTAGCTTAAGGCCATGCTTACACAGAAAGTACAACAACTACTTTGACACTCAACAACTTCTCTAAACCAAACTACAAGCCACTATAGTTACCTTGATTCTTCTGGTTTGGTTTGATTACAAAAATGACATTAATCAACACTCCCACTTGCCATTTTGTTAATCAAACCAAGTTGATCACGAAACTTTTCAAACATCTTTCCTCCTAGAGCTTTTGTGAATATGTCTGCCATTTGTTCCCCGCCTTTGCAGTATTGAAGTTGAATATCTCCATTCTTCTCATACTCTCTCACCACATGATATTTTATCTGAATATGCTTGGTTCTTCTATGTTGGACAGGATTTTTACCAATGGCTATGGCTGACTGACTGTCGCAGTAGATAGGAACTCCCACTTGATCATTGAACATTAAGTCTTCAAGTAATCTCTTCAGCCATACCGATTGATTTGCTGCAGCACACAGTGCCATGTACTCAGCCTCAGCTGTTGATTGAGCAATAGTATCCTGTTTGCTTGTTTGCCAAGAGAAAATTGCAGAACCGAGAGTGAAACAATAACCAGTAGTTGATTTTAGATCTTCTTTGCATCCTCCCAATCACTGTCTGAGTATCCAATCAGTCTTGGTTCCTTAACTGCAGTAAAATGCAGACCCATATCACTTGTCCCTTTTATATATCTGAGAACTCTTTTTTGCTTCCTTGAGATGTTTGCTTCTAGGTTCCTTCAAGTATCTTGACAAGTAAGATGCAGAGAACATGAGGTCTGGTCGAGTGGCCGTTAGATACAACAGGCCTCCCACTAGACTTCTATAGACCTTAGGATCAGTGAACTCCTCTCCATCTTCTTGACTCTTGCTGTGAGGTACCAGTGGTGTTTCCATGGTCTTGCATTCCTTCATGTTGAATTTTTCAAGCAGTCTTTTTTGCATAACACTCTTGAGAGAGTGATATTCCCTCTTCATCTTGTACAACCTCCATGCGAAGAAAATAGTTTAGCAAACCCAAATCAGACATCTCAAACTCATTCTTCATTGCTGTCTTGAATTCTCCAATCATGTGATCATCATCACCAGTGACAATAAGATCATCAACATATATGCACACTATCAGAATCTTTCCATTGACCTTCTTAGTATACAACGCATGATCGTTTTCACTCCTCCTGAAGTTTTCTTTCAAGAAAAACTCATCTATTCTGCTGTACCAAGCTCTAGGGGCCTGTTTAAGACCATAGAGAGCTTTATACAAGCGAAGAACATGATCTTCTTTCCCTTCTTCTTCAAATCCAAGTGGCTGCTCAGCATATATTTCTTCTTCTAAATGACCATTTAAGAAAGCTGATTTAACATCAAGCTGAAATAATTTCCACCTTTTTTGAGCTGCAACAGCAAGAAGTAATCTGATGGTTTCATGTCTTGAAACAGGAGCAAACGTCTCCAAGTAGTCAACACCATATTGTTGTGAAAATCCCTTGGCCACCAGCCTTGCTTTGTGTTTTATCACATCTCCTTTTGCATCCGTTTTTAACCTGTATATCCACTTCACTCCAACAACGTTTTTGTTCAGAGGTCTTTTGACGAGTTCCCAAGTTTGATTCTTTTCAATCATCAATATCTCTTCCTTCATTGCTTCTCTCCATTCTTTGTGTTTCACAGCTTCATCAAACAATGTGGGTTCTTCAAAGCTTGAGTAACAACCTTCACTTACTGCAGAATACTCAATGTCAGCATATGGAGCATTTAGTAGAAGATCATCCATTGCTCTAGTCTTTCTGTTTGGTGGACTTGAGCTTGGACTGTCTAGTACCCTGCTTAGTCGATTTGATCTTCCTTCTGAGTTGATAGGTACTTGATTTGATGAATAAGGCTGAGTGTTTCTTCTTTCTCCAGATTCATCATCACTTGGTTCTGGTTCATCAGTTCTTGTACCTTCTCTGCTGGCTTCTAATTCAGAAGATACACTGAGATGTTTGATAACTTCCTTCTTCTCCCAATCCCATCTGCTTCTTTCTTGAAAGATAACATCTCTGGAAATGTCAACTTTGTCTTCTTCTAGCAAATACACTCTGTATCCTTTTGTTTGAGAGCTGTAACCAACAAATATCGCCTTCTTTGACTTGTCATCCCATTTTCTTCTTTTCTTATCTGGGATGTGTACATAACATACACTTCCGAACACTCTCATGTGGTTTACTGAAGGTTTTGTTCCATTCCAGGCTTCTAAAGGAGTTATATTTCTGAGAGCTTTTGTTGTAGTTCGATTTTGAACATATGCTGTGTGGACAGCTTCGGCCCAAAACTTCAAAGGCAAGTTCTTGAATTTTATCATTGCTCTCGCCATCTCCACCAAGCTTCTGTTTCTTCTTTCTGAAACTCCATTTTGTTGTGGAGAATATGTTGCAGTCAATTGCCTTTCTATCCCATTCTCTTCCAAAAAGTTTGTAAACTCTCTAGATAGATACTCTGTTCCCCGATCTGTTCTAAGCTTCTTGATTCTGCAACTAGCTTGATTTTCTACCAGATTTTTGAACTTCTTGAAGGTTTGAAATACCTCTGACTTTGCTTTCAGGAAGTAAACCCAAACCATTCTTGTAGCATCATCAATGAAAGTGAGAATGTACCTGCTGCCACTTAGAGATGCATTCTGCATTGGACCAAACGCCACTATGGATTAGTTCAAGTCTTTCCTTTGCTCTTGTTTCTGATTCCTTTGGAAAGGAGTCACGGCAGTGCTTGCTCAGAATGCAGCTCTCACACCCTTCTTGACTAGTCTTGAACTTTGGTAAGCCTCTCACCATCTCTTTTGTTTGCATGATCTTCAGGTTTGTAAAGCATGTATGCCCAAGTCTATTATGCCACAACTCAGCAATATCATCATTTGCAACCATTGCTGTCTCTTCATTGGTAGACCATTTGATGTGGAAGCTTTTGTTCACCATTGGAATTTCTCCTATCTTTCTTCCAGCTGGATCATGAATAATACACTTACTTCCTTTGAAGGTAACTTGATACCCATTAGTAATCATTTGAGGGATACTGAATAGACTTTTTCCGAGTTTGGGAACAAGAAACACATCTCTTATGATTCTCTTGCCTTTCTTGGTCATCACCTTAATATCTCCTTTTCCTTTTGATATCATCACAGCTCCATTTCCAACTCGTATTGGAACATTTATGTTTGTGTTGATCCTGACGAAAATCTTCTCATTTGGTGTCATGTGATTTGTACACCCACTGTCAATAAGCCATCTCTCTTCTTCTATTGTTTCTTGTTCTTCCTGTCTTGCTGTAAACAAGTGATTCTCAACTTCTTCTTCATCGTGGTTGTCTTTGTGACACCACTTCTTCTCTTCTTCAATTTCTTTCTTGTTCTTCTTGGTTCCTTGAACCATTGCCTTGGCTTCTTTGTCCTCAGCTTTTCTTCTTGCTGCACCTTCTTGGCCTGCAGCTTTTGTTTCATTCAGAGTGGCTCCATGGATCTCAAGGTGCTCTGATACCATGTTGAAATCTTTATGAAAAAACAGAGTTAAGTTGTTTGATCTTCATTGCTCTGTTTTTGTTTTAACTTTGGTGAGTGAAAGAGTTTGAGAGAAAACTGTTTCAGAAGCTTAACACTTTTTTTTTTTACACAAAACACACACATACACGATTACAAACTTATATGAGACATCCACTTTCTTGTCTAACTATTTCAACTGCTCCCACTAACACATTTTAGCTCTAGCTTAAGGCCATGCTTACACAGAAAGTACAACAACTACTTTGACACTCAACAACTTCTCTAAACCAAACTACAAGCCACTATAGTTACCTTGATTCTTCTGGTTTGGTTTGATTACAAAAATGACATTAATCAACAGATTCAAATAGCCAACACCGATTCAATTCTTAAGGAAATCATCTCATCTTCACCAAAATGCAGTAGCAACTCTTAAAGGTTGTATACCTTTTCTCTTAGAGCGCGGATGATACCGTTGAAAGTAGCTGCCACGTCGGTGAAATTGGCAATGCCACCTCCAACGAGCTCGTTTGCACCCATCAGGATCAGCTGTAGCACACTGAGAAAGCCAGTCATATTTGGTCCAACGAATCTCAAGATTTGTATATGGCTAATGGCAAAACCTAAGTATCTTTGGCAAGACTCACATCAATGACAACTCTTGCGTATTGTAACACCTCTTCCTCATTAGGTGCTCGGTGCTCCACTATACTCTGCGTAGTTCCCAAGCTCTGCTGCGTAACCTTAATCTCCCACCTTGTTAATTAAAAACACATAAGCATAATATGAGAAATTGTTTTGAGTCTTCATGATAACACTTTCTTTCTTTTAAAACTCACCGTATCAGCGTATATGACGCTAGCACGGCCACCAGCTACCATTGTCCAAATGCGACCTTTAGGATTCAAAACAGTGAAATTCAAAGACGCACTTGTCTTCAATAAGTAATACACGCATGTACTATGAGTAACATTACTTTCTTTCATGGGTCCTATAAGAAGTGTCTCAAGCAAAGCCAACCGTTTATACCTTCTCATCTAAACCATGGATGAAGCTCTCCGTTGGACTGAGAACCCTTCCAAGCAGGCTTTAAAGGCTTATGTACCAAACATGGTTTGATTTGATTAAGGGAAGTTTGTGCACAAAGAAAAAAAATACTAATGTTAATTTTAATTTTCGATGCAAGTATAGCCCGAAACAGTAAGCAATAACAGAAACGCAGAGTTTGATTGACAGAGGCTATAACTTTAGTTTTTTTTTTCTTCAAAATTTAAAATGGAGATTTTGTGGCTCTAATTTTAGATTTTATCGCAATTATTTCAAACTTTTGAAAACACTAAATATAAAACTGTAGAAAAATTGATTTATAAACCAATGTATTTCCTTTCTAAGATTTTTGGTTGTAGTTTTAGATTTTTTTTATTAAATCATCATTGCTAATAAAATTGGCGGTAAAAAAATAAAATCTGTTCAAAGCACTGACCATTCGTCCCCAAAGTCATGAATTCGTTAGCGTCTTTAATTGATTGACAAGGACAAGTTTATATTATACGAACAAGACCAAAGCCTACTTGCTACGTTAGTTTCTGTGCGTTCTTATTGAGATAAGGATAATCACCACCACTCAATATGGACGTTATTCTATCTCCTATCTCTATAGTTCTTGAGTTTCAACGAGTGCTTGGTATTCTTCTTCTTCTTTCCATTTTGATCTTCTCTTGCTTTTCTTATTTTTTTTTTCTATTGAAACACGATGGGGAACGTAGTTTCAAGCGGCTTTCAACCTGCAACAAGTTTTTTTCTTGAAAAGGCCAAGTGTATACTCGAACTGGAAGATCATCTTGAGGCTTTGCAAGAGGTTGAGCCAAGCCTCAAAGCAGTGAAGGTTGACTTGCAGGAACAAATTGAGATGGAAGAACAAAAAGGTTTGCGAGTGCTCAACGAATTCAAAGTATGGCTTTCAAAAGTCGAAGCCATCCAAGCAAAGGTCACTAAACTGCTTGAAGATAGGAGTGCAGAAATCGAAAGATTGTCTATGTGCGGTTACTGCTCCAGCAACTTTTTTGTAACATATCGTTATGGTAAAGATGTTTTAGCAACGTTGGAGAAAGTACAAAGCATTTTGTCCTCAAAACCTTCTGGCGAGGTGGCTAGGATGGGTCCACCACCGGGTATAGTGAAGATAATCACTCAACGCACAGTCGGTTTAGAGAAGATGCTTGATGCTACATGGAGCCGTCTCATGGAGAAGGAAGTTGGAATCTTGGGTCTTTACGGAATGGGTGGAATAGGGAAATCCACACTTCTCAAAGAAATCAATAATAAGTTACTTGAAGAAAAAAGAGATGAGTTTGAGGTCGTGATATTTGTAGAGGTGTCTAAAAATCTACAAGTTGAAAAGATCCAAAATGAGATTGGTGAAAGACTAGGCATCTGTGACGAGGCCTGGGAGAAGAAAACTCAAAACGTTAAAGCCTCTCGTATTTGGGGGGCTCTTACAAGGAAAAGATTCGTTATGTTATTAGATGACATATGGAGGAAATTGGATTTAGTACAAGAGATTGGAATTCCATTACCCTCACCAGAAAATGGAAGCAAGGTTGTCTTTACCACTCGCTCGCAACACGTTTGTGGGCGTATGGGATCTCATGACTTGGAAGTCAAGCAACTAGACTCAGAGAATGCTTGGGAACTTTTCCGAGAGAAAGTTGGAGATAACAGACTAGCAAGTGATCCGACGATCTACGTGATAGCAAAACAAATATGTGCGAAATGTAAAGGCTTACCCCTAGCACTCATCGTTATTGGGGAAACAATGGCACGCAAAAAGTCAGCATTCGAGTGGAAGGGTGCTATTGATGATCTGGATTCAAATGCGGATGATTATCCAGAAGTTATAGACGAGATTCTTAAAGTTCTCAAGCTTAGCTATGATGATCTTGAGAACGAGACAGTACAGCAATGTTTCCAGTTTTGTGCTTTACTTCCTGAAGATGAGTTAATTTATAAAGATATGTTGGTCCAGTACTGGATATCCGAAGGGATCATAAATGGAGGTGGAAATAAAGAAAGAGCTATGAACCAAGGTCATAGGATAATCGGCATCCTCGTTAGTGCATGTCTGTTGATGCCTTTTTACACTTTAGAGTTTGTAACAATGCATGATGTGATTCGCCAAATGGCTCTTTGGGTTGCGTCTAGTTTTGGGAAAGAGGAAGAGAAAGTTATCGTCAAGACAGGTGCTGGACTGCAGCAGATGCCTGAAGTTAGGGACTGGAATGCGGTGAGAAGGATGTCACTGACAAAAAATGAGATTCAAAACATCTCGATCTCCCCGGAGTGTCCTAACCTTACCACATTGTTGTTAACACACAACATGCTGGTGAATATCTCAGGTGAATTTTTTCTATCGATGCCTAAGTTAGTTATTTTGGATCTAACTTCCAACAGAAATCTAACCGGGTTGCCAGAAGAAATTTCAAGCTTAGTGAGCTTGAGACATCTTGACTTATCATATACAAGTCTAGAGAACTTGCCTGTAGGATTGGGAAACTTGATTCAGTTGAGATACTTTGATTTGACAGGCGTACGAACTCTTCAAAGCAGCCTCAGTGTGATATCAACTTTGGTAAATATGGACACGCTATTCTTAAATGATTCTACTATTTTTTTAAGTCTGGAGTTGATAGAGGATATCAATCTAATGAAGAACTTGAAAGGCTTGGGGGTAAGTATCAATGATCTGGTGGTTTTAGAACGTCTTTTAAGTATCCCCAAATTGGTTAGCTGTGTCCAATTTATATCTATGGAGGGAATTGTAGCAAAAGACGGTCCGTTGCAGTTAGAACCGGCTATGGCTAGCCTTATCTGTATCCAGATACAAGAAAGTTCCATCTCTGATATAGTGGAGCATACGAGATATGGATGCAGAAGTACAAGTGCCATATGCTTTGGAAACCTCGTCTTTGTCAACTTTTCTGGCGTCAGTGGTATAGAGGATTTGTCGTGGTTAATCTTCGCTCCAAATCTTACGATAGTATCGGTAGAGGGGCCATCACCGGAGTTGCAAGAAATTGTAAGCAGTGAAAAGGTTTCTGGTATACTACACAAGGGATCGAGTATTGTACCCTTTCGAAAACTATGTACGATTCGCTTAGTCAACTTGGAGGAACTGAAGAGTATCTACTCAGAACTGTTGGAATTGCCAAGTCTAAAGAACATGACGATACAAAACTGTCCAAAGCTGAAAATGCTTCCATTTAGCATGAAGCTACTCGACTTTGTCCTACGTGTAAACATAGTTGGAGACAATCGATGGTTGGGAGGACTTGAGTGGGAAGATGAAGCTACTGAAGACTAGGTGGATCCATCCGTTTAGGTAAAAACAAAAAGCATATAACATGATTGTCAGTGTTTATCTTACGTCCCTCACTTCACGTCTGCTTTGATATTCTCAGGTCGCTCTCAAATAGACATCGACTCCGCAGCTCACAGCTTCTGAGAACAACTCATTTGTTGAGTTGCAACTGTTTGTCTTTGTTATGATTGTTCTAAATTGGTGTGAAGAAACTTGTATGCGCCTTGGGTGTTGTTCTATAGACGCAAGTGTGAGTGATACCTCAAAATACTTTGTACCAAAACTAAATAAACTTTGTTGTGTGATGTGTATATGATTTTGCGTGGTATAAAAATCAGAGCAGTGATATCTTATTTGTACATTTCATTAAAAACGATTTTGACTGTTTTGATTACAAATTCACGCAGGCAACACAACACAACACACAATGATTTGGTTTTCAATATTACCACACTCACAAGCAAAAGTCTCAAAGAGACTTTCATTTTCATATGCACAAAAATAGATGAAGAGCAGGGATCAACACACACTTCCCAATGTCCAGCTCCTCGTTCGTGTTCTGCTGTTTTCAACTGAAGAAGATATCTTAGGTATGGTTGATCATGCATCAGGCAACATGATGCAGTCAATGGCTCGTTTGCATATTCCTGTCATCGTTGCTTCTGGTCCATATACCTGCAATCATCAATCCTTCTGAAGATCAGTATTCTACCTAAACCGACAGCACTCTGCTAATACTACATATGTAGTTTGGTTACCTCTAGAGGAACACCGAGTTCCTCTCCCAGAGCACGCATTCTAGCTAGACCAGTCTGGTAATTAGGACCACCTCTTCTCACGTAGATGTGCATTCTTGATGCTTTCAGTCTTGTTTCCTGTTCATGTCGCACACAAAAAGATACGATTCAAATAGCCAACACCGATTCAATTCTTAAGGCAATCATCTCATCTTCACCAAAATGCTCTAGCAACTCTTAAAGGTTGTATACCTTTTCTCTTAGAGCGCCGATGATACCGTTGAAAGTAGCTGCCACGTCAGTAAAGTTGGCAATGCCACCTCCAACGAGAAGAGCTCGTTTTCGCCCATCAGGATCAGCAGTAGCACACTGAGACAGAGTGTAACATTTTGTCCATGAATCTCTAGATTTATATATAGAAGTAAAACAGCATTTAGCAAAAAGTTAAGCTCATTGGTATGACTCACATCAATGACAACTCTTGCGTATTGTAACACCTCTTCCTCATTAGGTGCTCCACTATACTCTGCGTAGTTCCCGAGCTCTGATGCGTAACCCAAATCTCCAACCTAGTTAAAAGCAGATAAGCATAGTGTGAAAAGTTGTTTTGGAGTCATCATCATAACACTTTCTTTCTTTTTAAAAATTTCACCGTATCAGCATATATGACGCTAGCACCGCCTCCAGCTACCATTGTCCAAATGCGACCTTTAGGATTCAGAACAGTGAACTTCAAAGAAGCACTTGTCTGCAATAAGTTAAAGTAACACACACACATGTATTATCATTAACATCAGTTACGTTCATTGAGTCATAAAATAAGTGTCTCAAGCCAACCGCTTATACCTTCTCATCTAAACCATGGATGAAGCTCTCCGTTGGACTGAGAACCCTTCCAAATGGCAGAGGAAACTCAATGTCTCCCCACCTGAGTTGTTAGATATTATCAATCCAATGAGCTCCCACAGAAAAAAAAATGACTGAGAGATGTTTTGGACATACTTGTTGAAATTTTTGAAGGCAGCTGTGTCATCTAACTCTCCCCTCATGTCCAGAGGATATGGCTCTCCATCGACTAGCGTAAAAGGATTCATCTCCATGAAACTGAAATCCAAATCTTCAAAGAGAACACAACACAAGTAATTAGCTAAGGCTCTCAGAGTTCATGTAACAGAACTAATTGTATTTGCAATGCTTGGCAACTCAAGAAATGGCCTCATCTCATATATATACATACCTTGAAACACAGCAAACACTCCCATTATGAAGCTGCCGATTTTACCTCTAACCTGAAACGTATAGAAACATTAGTTAGACAAGGCTTAGCATAACTCTTTAACAATGCAGCAAACAGAAACTTACCTCAAGAGGAAGTGTTGCTATCAATGGAGCACATACTTCAAGTGTCATTGACTTTTCCGCAGGAAGAAACACAGTCTTCACCTGTTTATACCAAAAGACCAAGTTCTCCATGTGAATTTTTTTTTTGCTATAGTTACTGGGAGAAAACAAATTAAAAAAGGTAGTAGTTACCTTGTCCCAGTTCTCTTCAATTTCAGTACCACCACATTCAGAAAAGCTTATAGTGCAGCCAAGCCTATCAGACACTATAGAAAGATAGTACTCTTGATCATGAGGCACAAACGGTTCCACAATGAATGTAGTGATAGGAGCCTTACAGCCACCCATCTCAACCTGCAAAAACAAAACATCAATTATATAGCAAGATTTAACCCCTTTGTTCTATCACTCAGCTTCAGACCAATCACCTCAGAACCGAGGCGGGCTTTGACAAACTCTGCAACTTCAGCAAGGTCCAGCTTCAGAGCTACCAAACCACTTTTCCCGCGTTTTCCAAACAGCATATCAGGCTTCACAACTAGCTTTGTTGAAGATAGCCATGGCTCCTGGTTGGTCAACTCAGTGAAATCCGTAGCTTCTGTCACCTGCAAGTAATAGAGAGAGAGAAAAGAACCAGTTTCAACTTCAATGTTTCTAACGTTGGTTCCAAACATAACTAATCATCAAAAAGCAGATTCGATGAAAACAAAGCTATATAGAATATTCGTGAGGGTGACAAGACCTGAGCAGAGCGGATTTGGAGGTCAATGTTAGCGAGACGTTTCAAGTGTTCCTTGATAAGTCTCTTGGAGTCGTATTCTCTGATCTTCTTCCTCGCCATCGAGTCTCAAGCTCAAAAAAAAAAAAAACTAAAGAAAAAGAAAGAAACTCAGAATCTGAAACAGAGACAGTAAGTTTTTAAAAGACAGTGATCGTCTGAATCATACAAGTGTTTAGCAGAAAAGGTGACAAGTTTAGAGAAGATAAGATCGAAGAAGTTTGAGGAACAGGTGATCTCACCAACAGGCAACAACAAAACAGAGAGAGAAAAGCAGACGCCGACTCGGAACCAGAAGAGACGTTGACGTTTTTAGTGCTAAAGTCAACCTACCCACCCCCGCCTAAACCACTGTTATTATATTCCTTTTCCTCAATAACCAACCGGTTTATTCGAACCAAAAATAACCATTTTGGTTTCCGTAAATAGTGAAACTAATCAGCAGCAGGCAGAAACTTAATCTTGTCTTGTCTTTTCTAAAGATTATAACGTTTCAAGCTTAGCTTAGCTATAAACACATGGAAACAACCTCTACTCAGTAGTCAGAGCTACTATGTCTCTCACCACCAGTTGCTTGCTTCCCTTCTCTCAAACAGCGACGGCTCCTTTGACCTCCACCTGTTCTTGCCATCTCGCCACCTCTTTTTCTAATTTTCCGGTAATACTCGCCGTACAACTTTCAGCTTTCTTTGCATGTATATGATCTATGAAAAGATCAGTAGATAACTAGTTCCATTGGTTTAAGCTAAGTTTTCTGACATGAAAATGAGATCTATGCCTCTGAATCTAAGCTTAGTGTGTATAAATTTGAGGACTTGATACCAACAGGAACTTGATCTCTGCTTTTTTATGTGAGTAGGTTTCGTCAAGAGACTACTATAGTCCCTTGAGAAATGAAAGCCTTGTGCTCAACGGAGGAGGCCCGAATCTTTGCAGGAGATTCTGTGGGTTGAAGCTTTGGATACTTAAGAGCCTGAATGTTAGACAAGGCAGCCACAGGAAGCATCAGCCTGTTAAAGAGCTTAAACCACGCTCAGAGCACACTTTCCTCAGAGATGAACGAGGTCTAGCTAGAAACAGAGTTATTTACTGTCTTTATTTCATCCTTCTTTAGCACTTCGTGATGCAGGTTTTTCTGAAGAAACTGGAGCTACAGATTTACGACCAGAAGAGATTCTTCTAGGAACCCATTTGGTTGATGGTTCTCACAAAATTGGAGATACACCATCTGTGACAAAACAGTTCTTGCACGGTCTTTCAGATGTGCCAAGAGGAGCCTCGCTTTGCATTGCTGTTGTAGGAGCTACTGGTGAGCTAGCAAGAGGGAAGATTTTCCCTGCTTTGTTTGCCTTGTACTATAGCGGCTACCTTCCTGAGGTATAGTGTCTATGCTCATGAACAAAATGATCAGCAAAGACGGTTTATTTGTTGATTGGTATTCATTGTCACAGGATGTTGGTATATTTGGGTATTCAAGAAAGAATCTTAAAGATGAAGACCTCAGATCCATCATCGCCTCAACTCTGACTTGCCGTGTTGATCATCAGTATATATATTTCTTGTTCTTTAACATAAATTTTATTCATTGACTTGTTAGCTAAAGAATGATCCTACATGTTCAGGGAAAACTGTGGAGACAAGATGGATGCATTTCTTAGTAGAACATACTATATCAATGGAGGTTATGATAACAGGGATGGGATGTCTCGACTTGACGAGAGAATGAAACAGATTGAGGTTAGTCTTTCTGTGTTTCAACCATTTGGACATTTGGACAGACAAGTAAGAAAAATTAATACATTAGCAGCTTCATTTTTTTAGGGAGTATCAAAAGCGAATCGGATATTTTACCTCTCGGTGCCTCAAGAAGCTCTTGTGGATGTGGCGTGCAACATTGGAGAGAAAGCTCAGGCACCACAAGGCTGGACTCGTATAATAGTTGAGAAACCTTTTGGCTTTAACTCACATTCGTCTCATCAGTTGACACAGTCACTTCTCTCTAAGTTTGAAGAGAAGCAGATCTACAGGTCATTCTTTTAAATTTAACTGCTTTATGCATGCGCAGTTCATCTTTCCTTACAGTTTCTTTGTGTTTCCTGTTGCAGGATAGATCACATGTTAGGAAGAAATCTCATTGAAAATCTGACTGTCTTAAGGTTTTCAAATCTGGTTTTTGAACCACTATGGAACAGAACATATATACGCAATGTACAGGTAGTGCCTATTCCTTGTGATTGTTTTATTTTGTGTGTAGTGCCTGAAACTTTCCTCTTCCACATTTTGAGTTGTTCAATCTCCCTACAAACTATATTTGCAGGTTATTGTATCAGAGTCGGTTGCACAAACACAAAAGTAAGGCACAGTAGTTCTGTTTCCAGCATTTCTTCATATGAAAGTAAATTGTGTTGTTTATATATGCTTAGACAATGATATGGCATCAGTTATATTAACCCCTACTGCTTTGTTTAAGGTATTCTGATGGATATGGCATAATACGAGACATTTTTCATAGCCACATACTTCAGACAATAGCTTTACTTGCCATGGAACCTCCAATAAGTCTTGATGGTGAAGATGTCCGGAATGAGAAGGTTAACAACCTGCACAGACAAATAACAAAACAGTCTTTTGATATATAGATAAGTAGTGTTTCTTTTTCTCTCAAATGGCATGGTGACAAACCGTCTTCTTCAGGTGAAGGTTTTGAGATCAACTCGCAAATTAGATCCTGCTGATGCCATCCTCGGACAGTATAAATCAAGTTCTGGAGACAAAACGAACGCAATCTTGAACAGTGTAGATCCTACATATTGTGCTGCAGCCTTGTATATTGATAATGCCCGTTGGGATGGTGTACCATTCCTAGTAAGAGTTGGCACTGGCCTCATTAAACACAGGTAAGAGTTAATAACTCCTACTCATGGTAGGTAACATTCTGGTATGTATTAAGTTGACATAGCAAATGATTTGGTGTGCTTTAATGTTTAAAAGAGTGGAGATCCGTGTGCAATTCCGACATGTTCCTGGAAACATATACCGAGACAACATTGGAATCAACATAGATTTGGGGACAAATGAGCTTATCCTACGTGACGAACCTGATGAGGCCATCCTGGTGAAAATCAACAACAAGGTTCCTGGTTTAGGTCTTCAGCTAGACGCCTCTGAACTTAACCTGCTCTATAAAGACAGGCAAGTTTTTGGTTTTTCTCATCTCTGTTTCTTCACGTTTTGAATTATTGCGCTTTATGGTTTATTTGCATTGTTGTTTTGTTTCAAAAACTGTAGGTATAGCACGGAAGTACCAGATTCGTATGAGCACTTAATTCATGATGTAATTGATGGAGACAACCATCTGTTCATGAGAAGCGATGAGGTTGCAGCAGCATGGAGCATTCTGAGTCCGGTCTTGGAAGAGATAGATAAGCACCACACGGCACCGGAGTTGTATGAGTTTGGTGGACGAGGACCTGTTGGAGCGTACTATCTTTGGGCCAAACACGGCGTCCCATGGGCTGATGACTGAAGGAGAAACATAGATGCAGCAACTAACAGAGGTTCACAATCTGTCCTAGTTAGACTTTTATTTGTGAAGTGGTTAGTCTAGCTTGAAGCTGAGCTATTCCCTGTAGACTGTACACATGTATGACATGTTGCTATATGAATGTTTATCATGGTGGGGTCAATCATAGTGTTGAAAGTTCTCTAAAGCTACCCATAGAGAAAAGTATTTGAGATTTTTAGATAAGGTTGTGTCGTTAGTCTTCCACTAGAGGCAGGTATTATATCTCCATCAATTCCTGCAGAAAATTCTTCCACCTCAATCATGTTGCTGCACTGTACTCAAACCAAATAAGAGAGGAGAGAGAGCTAGAGAGTAGCATGCAAAATTGTCTAGCCAAAGAGGAACATTTTGGAAGGTGAAGAAAGAGCAAGTGGTAGAATGGATGATAGAGATAGAAAGAAGATGAAAATGGATAAGGAAGAAGACGAGAAGATGGAGAAGTTGTACACATTGCTTAAAAATGCCAGGGAGATGCGGAAGCATGTCATAAGCTCCATGGAAAAGAAGAGGCAAGAAGAAGAAAGAGCAAGGGTTCACAGATTCCCTTCGTTTCAGCCAGGGGATTTCAATTTCAAGAATGAAACAGAGGCCAGCAACAATGAAAATGCAGAAGGTAATGCAAGCTCTTCAGCAACCAACAAGTATGGCTCTAAGGAAGAGAAAGAGGAAGCTGAGACTAACGTTTGCTTAGACTTGAATCTTTCTCTGTAGTAGACGAGAGACTAAAGTGCTATGTAACAAAAAGAAATGTGCCTTTGGATTCTAATTTTGGTTGAAGGGGAGATGACACGAATATGCAAACGAGCTATAAACTGCATCATGTTGCCTGATGCACAACCAACCAAACCTTTGATCTCTTCTTCAGTTGAGAATAAAAAAAAACAGAACACGAACACAGAGCTGGAGACAAGGAGTATGTGTGTTAGTGTGTGGTATCCCTGTTCTTCATCTCACTTTGTGCATATCAAAATAAGCTCTTCGGAACAATTGTGTAATATTGAAAACCAAATCATTGTGTGTTGTGTTGCAAGTGTAATTGTAATCAAAACGGTCAAGATCCTCTTAAGTTTCACATTTGTTGTGGTCTGCAAGAGAGAAAACCGTTGAGATTACAAACAATTAGTTAGACGAGGGGGATAATTGTAAGAGATATAGCAAAGAAGCAAGGATAGGAGGGACATAGCATAGGGTGTATCTATGTCATAAGAGAGTAGATGACATCTACTTGAACTTACCATACATGGTACTGGGGTTGTTATCTTTTTAAGCTTGTTGGTAGACAAAATCTTTGCCTTCTTCTTCTGAAGATGAGCATCTGTCTCTGAATGAGCAACTGTCTTGGGCTTCTCTTTCTGAGTGAGGAGAAAAGAAGAATAAGGAGACGATTTGAGAGAAAATAAAATCTAAAAGTAGGAATACATAGGATACAATACGCCAAAACGCGCGCACTATTTTTTTTTAATAGATTGGAATCAAGCGCGAGCAAGTCTACAGAAGTTACTGTAAGAACCAAACAATTTGAGAGAAGCATAAGAGAAAATATTGAGTTATACCTTATTATTTTGATTGGATTTGTGTTATCCGTATTTATCGAAGTTATAATACATAAGCACAGCTAGGGAATTCTTTACAAAAAGCAAAGTAAATATAAATCTTAATGTCTCAATGTACTAAATCTGCATCCCCTTTTTCTTATAAGACACAAAACATAAATTGTATTTGTGTGTGGTGGTTTACATATTTTTCTTCGGAAATTCTGTCGAAGAGATAATTTTCCTAAAGAAAAATACCCTAATGATGAAGAAGATCATGAAGAAATTACTAACAATGATGAAAAAGTTTTTGTAATTCAGAATCATCAAAAAGGATATGCTAATCAAGTGAAAGTCACAATAGCAACAAATATGTAGAGATTTTATATTATAGAAAACATATGATTTATGCAATGACAAGATATATGTTTTAGTTTTTATATTCTTATTAACTTTGTATATCAGTTTCTCTTTAACAACTTATGAACAATGATGCTTTGAAATTTGAATACTCTTGATTCTGAAACACATCAAAAACGATGATGCTTTACTAATAAGTTTTATTGCAAATCCATTTGATAATCTTCTTATTTGATTATAAATTTTATATCATAGATTCTGAAAGTTTACTTATTTGAAAAAAAATTAGCAGCAATGATTGTATGAGTTTGGTGGACGTGGACCTGTTGAAGCATACTATTGTGAAGTGGTTAGTCTAGCTTGAAGCTGAGCTATTCCCTGTAGACTGTACACATGTAGACATGTTGCTATATGAATGTTTATCATGGTGGGTCAATTATAGTGTTGAAAGTTCTCTAAAGCCACCCACAGAGAAAAGTATTCGAGATTTTTAGATAAGGTTGTGTTGTTGGTCTTCCACTTGGCAGGTATTATATCTCCATCAATTCCTGCAGAAAATTCTTCCTCCTCAATCATGTTGCTGCACTGTACTCAAACCAAATAAGAGAGGAGAGAGAGAGACAGAGTAGCATGCAAAATTGTTTAGCCAAAGAAGAACATTTTGGAAGGTGAAGGAAGAGCAAGTGGTAGAATGGATGATAGAGATAGAAAGAAGATGAAAATGGATAAGGAAGAAGACGAGAAGATGGAGAAGTTGTACACATTGCTTAAAAATGCGAGGGAGATGCGGAAGCACGTCATCAGCTCCATGGAGAAGAAGAGGCAAGAAGAAGAAAGAGCTAGGATTCACAGATTCCCTTCGTTTCGGACAGAGGATTTCATATTCAAGAATAAAACAGAGACCAACAACAACGAAAACGCAGCAGCTAATGCAAGCACTTCAGCATCTAGCAAGTATGGCTCTAAGGAAGAGAAAGAGGAAGCTGAGACTAACGTTTATTTAGACTTGAATCTTTCTCTGTAGTTGACGAGCCATAAAAATGCTCCTCGATACAGAGGATGTTAGTAAGTAGTAACTATGTACCGAAAAGAATTGTGCCTTTGGATATTAGCAAGTCCCTGAACTCTGCGGTTGAGTCTCTTAAGAGTTACTCTTTGCAGCAAGTTCTGCTAAATTTAGTTAAGTGAGTTCTTCACCGCTCCTCCCACGGTCATGCTTTCATTGTCTCGTATAAATTTCATCAACCACGCAAGCATAATGCGCGGTTATTGGCTCAACTCCGAAAAACTTATTCCATTAGGCCAAAAGCATCTCACTGAAAACTTTTACAGCTTCCTCTCATAGACCGTGCGAGGCATAACCAGATATGAATATCCTTTGAAGTAAATCTGCCAAAGATACTGCTCGAGTTTTTGTAATATTGCAGAACAAAGCAAGACTACGAAACAAAATTTGATGAACATGGGAAGAGAATATACGCATTGGAAAAAAAAAAACGTAGTATCTCGAATATTTTGGGAGTAATCCAGAGCAACTATGCATTTATTTTAGGGGTGTAACGTTATTAGCTCTAGTTTTTCAAAACAATTCTCATCTTTTTTGTTTTGTCTTGTTTTGTTTCGTCTCTAAGCTCTGCTTGTACACTCTACGTACTGTATAACATGTGATATAGTGTAATTGTAGAATGGCAGACGGGTTTTTGGACTCATCGAAAATAGAGAACCATCCGTTAAGAAAGTCTTTTTTTTTCTTCTTAAAAATGAAATTTGGTAGGAGCACACATCGCATCATTACCTAATCTTCTTTAGATGCAATATGTGTGGATACAAAATCCCACCTCCATCATTTTATATCTATATTATTAAAATAAAATTACTAATTTAGACTTAACCAGTTAACCTTAAGTCATACGTGATAGTTCTAAAAATGAACATTTATATTAACTATGTAACTTAATATAACAATTTAATTACTCAACTAATTTATCTACATATTTAAATATTTCAAAACAAAAACTAAAAAAATATCCATACAGATTTTTCTAAAAGGGCAATATAATAAAATTTTCTTATATCTTTATAAAATATAAATATACAATTTTAAAAATTTAAAACGTTACAAATATCTTAATAATTAATAATTTATAAAATTATTTAAATTACTATTAACTTAGTTTCAATTTATACACATGTTATTATATATAGATATTATAACACTATTAAATATTAAATAAAAATATATTTAATTAGTTTCATCTATAAATTGATAGTAAAATAAAATAAAAAAAATTAATTTATCTATTTTTCTTCAGATGTAATCATGTAAAACGTGTTGGATAGAAAATTTCATGTCGAGAATTTTGATGGGACATAAGACATTTGGGCAAAACCACCTACCGACAATCTTTTATATATAGTCGAAAATCATTATAATATATGAAGTATATCACATGCTATCATTAAATTGATTCCTATGATGAATAGAAAAATTAATTTGGTCCATCTAAACATATATTATACTTTAAACTATATATTTTTTCTGCATTTGTGGGTTTAATAGTCTTACAAAAATTTGTAAATATATTATATTATCAATTCACAAACCATATGTTTTTGAAATATTTATAAATAATTAAATTTTAATTTTTATATTATCATTACAATTTTTTAATTATTCTCAAGATAATGACAAATTAATAGCTAAATCGGTAAAAATAATTGTTGAGATTAAAAATTGATCATAAAATATGACTAAAGGGGGGGGGGGGTTATTGGTAAGTGAATTCTCGTAAATTTTGAAAATTTTGAGATTCTATTGTTATTGGTTGTTGGATTTTTAAAAAATTAATAGAATCCACTATTATTGGTTAAAGAATTTTCAAACTCCATTCAAATCCCTTATTATTCAAAAAGTATTGTTATTATTGATTCTCTAATTTTAACTAAATCTAGTGTTATTGAAAGATGAATTCTATTCATTTTTACTCATAAGACTCAACTTTCAAAATACCATATGTTTCCATGTGATTTTCAAAATACATGTGATAATTCTTAGCAAATATCACTACGATTATTATTTATATGTCCAAATATCACTACGATTGTTATTTATTTTAAATATGTTTTTATATTTTAATTAAAGTTTGTCTATATTTAAATGTATAAATTTTAAATTTCTGTTTAAATGTACAGTTGCAATATGTTAAACTGGTAAAACTCAATTTGTTAATTAGTTTAGAAAACTAGTAAATTTTAAACATCTAATCAGATTTTTTTTTTAAATTGATTAGTATTGGTTCAGTTTTATATTTGTTAATGCACACTTACAATTAATTTCAATAATATATAAATAAACATAATATGATCAAGGTGATTTAGATTTTCAAATGTAATTATATTAATTTTTTTATAAAAATGATATATATATATATATATTTTAGTGGTGATCTATGAATGATTAGTTATTAATATATTTCAAAAGTATTTCCAAAAATAAACGTTTATATTTTAAGTTTTTAATTAATGATATAAAATCTATTATTCGTTACCATATTTAAAACTTCTTATAAAAATAAACTTTTATAAGGAAATTCTATATGTCACAATTAAATTGATGTCTTGTCATTACTTTCAGAACTCGTATCTTTTTTGTGATAATAAATGTTGTAATGACACATATATAAATCGCTCTGTATATACAGTCTAAAATCTAACACATTTATGTCATGTGTATATTTCAAAAAGCGGACCCAAAATATTTCTTTTAGTCCCCTCTTGTAATTAGCCTAAATTTTTAACCATACTATTATATTTATACATATAATTTAATATTCCTTTCTTATATTTTCAGTCTTATTATATGTAATGATTTTATGATATTATTGATTGTTTATAACTTTTTCTTTTATAAGCCATAACATGTTTATTTGATAGAGATTTTGACATGTGACATCACCACATTATTTTTTACTAAAAAGTAATGACATGTCACTAAAAATGACATGGCATCAACATAATTATTGGCATGTCAAATTTTCTATTTTAATATTTATGTTTTTATAAGATTACTAAAATATGGTGATGACTATTTTCTATATACGGATTTATATTTCTTTGTGAATATTCACTTTGATAAGATTTTAGATATATGGTATTATATATATATATATACTATCAAACAAGTGTAGTTATAATTATATATTTTATCAACTTATATAGGTTATTTGTATTTAGTGTATATATATATATATTTATTTATTTTAACTAATTTATATATTTAAAAATACATAAATTTAAAATAAAAGTAATATAAATAAAGTATAATATGAATAAAATCTTTATAAAATGTAAATTATTTAAATAAATCAAATTTAAAAATCAAAGTAAACTTAAATAAACAAAACTACAAATAGTTACATTATGGTTTTACTTTTAGCTAAAAATTTCAAAATAGAAAAATTGAAGAATTTATTTTATATAAAATAATAATATTTTTAAACTTATTATCTCTGCAAAACTCTTAGTTAACATTGTCCAGAAAATGGATCATCCCAATAAATTGATGGTTCAAAGAAAACTCAATTATTAGCAATATTAGTGGTTATACACTATATTATCTCGAGAAAGGGAATTAGAGTAAAGATTATACAATAAAAGTTTCCATGAATGAGTAATATATAAGAGACTTTATACTTTGATATCTCTATGCCTACTCTCCGTGTCTCTTTACAATTCCTCTTGTTTTCACGTTACCAGTGATAAAAACTCCAAAACATTGTCTGAAAATAAAGGCAAAACTAAATCTGGAATTTTTGAAAGATACACCAATGGAGAACGTAACTTCCTCTGCAACCAATCAGACAATTCCCCTTCTCACACCATTCTCAATGAGAAACTTCAATCTTTCTCACAGGTTCTCTTAATTTCATCCACACACAAACTTGATAGGAGTTTATCAGGTTAACTTATTTTAATGTCTGAATGAAATCTTTGAATCTATATTCCAGAATAGTTATGGCACCGATGGCCAGAATGAGATCATACGGCAACGTTCCACAACCTCACGCCGCCTTGTATTACTCGCAAAGAGCAACGCCGGGAGGTCTTCTCATCAGCGAAGCCGCCGGAGTTTCAGAAACCGCCATGGGGTAAAGTTCTTTCTTGCTACTATTCACTAGAAATGTTGACTTTTTTGCTCTGTTATGAGTTATGGTTGACTTTTTTTGTGATAGGTATCATGACATGCCAGGGATTTGGAAGAAAGAACAAATCGAAGCATGGAAGCCTATCGTTGACGCCGTTCACTCTAACGGCGCCGTCTTCTTCTGTCAGCTCTGGCACGCCGGTCGTGTTTCTCATCGAGGTTTTTTTTTTTGATAAGAAAAAACAAAATAAACTCTGTTCTGTTTTCTAGGGTTTGAAATTGTTATCTTGTTACGTGTGTTCTAAGAAATTGATATTTGTACTAGGTTCTCAGCCAGATGGTGATGCAAGAAAGGATAACAAACTTTTAAAGGTTTCTTTTTAGGGTTTAAAACTGTGAAACATTGTTACGTGCCTTCTAAGGAACTGATATTTAGATTCTCAGCCAAATGGTGATGCAAGAAAGAAAACAAACTTTGTTAGGTCTCTTTTAGGGTTTGAAATTGTTAAATCTTGTTACGTGTGTGCTAAGCAACTGAAATTTTGTGCTAGATTCTCAGCCAGATGGTAAAGCTCCGATCTCTTCCACGGATAAGCCTCTCGTCGAGGCTGCATCCAACGAGTTCACATCATCCAACGAGTTCACACCTCCGAGACGGCTAAGAATCGACGAGATCCCGAACGTTGTGAATGACTTTCGTCTCGCTGCAAGAAACGCTATCGACGCTGGTTTTGATGGAGTGGAGATCCATGGCGCACACGGGTACTTGATCGACCAGTTTATGAAGGACACCGTTAACGACCGAACCGACGCTTACGGAGGATCCCTCGAGAACCGATGTAGATTTGCACTGGAAGTAGTCGAAGCTGTGACGAACGAGATCGGATCTGACCGCGTTGGAGTCAGACTCTCTCCGTTCGCGGACTATATGCAGTCGGGAGATACAGAGCCTCAGAAGCTAGGCGTCTACATGGCTAAGTCTCTGAATAGATTCGAGACGCTCTACTGCCACATGGTTGAGCCGAGGATGAAAACAGCTAGTGAGGTTTTCGAGTGCACTGAGTCGCTTACGCCAATGAGGAAGGCGTTCCAAGGAACGTTCATCGTCGCTGGAGGTTATACGAGAGAAGACGGGAACAAGGCGGTGGCAGAGGGAAGAACCGATCTGGTGGCGTATGGGAGACTGTTTTTGGCTAATCCAGATTTGCCAAGAAGATTTCAACTCGACGCGCCGCTGAATAAGTACGACAGAACAAGTTTTTATACTTCTGATCCTGTCGTGGGTTATACTGATTACCCTTTTCTTGAGACAGAACCTTGAGGTTTTGTTCTTTTGTTTTTTACTTTCCATTTTCAGTTGTTGTAATAAACTCGAGACCGTAAACAAAGTAAATGGTTACCGTTTGTGGAACTGTAGTTGTTGCATGTGTACTCAACCAAATAACAGGGTTTAGCAAAGGAGTTTGATGTGTTACAAAAAAAAAAAAGAGTTTGATGCAACTTTATTGACGAATGATTTGTTTAACTATAGAGTTGGACTTAGGTCAGAATAAACACCTATACATACACTTAATTATCTCCTAAGAATATTATTGGAAAACTGCGTGAAGCAGAGCCGTCTAATAACATGTGCAAGTGGAATGAACAGGGTCCGAATCAAAAAAATAAAAAGAATGATTAAGAATCTTAAAAATAAATATATAAATTATAGTCCAAAATTTTAAAATTTTAGATATATATCTCAATTTAGAGTATATAATATTTTTAAAAGAACATTTAATATATATATACAAATAGTTAAAACTATTTTATTATATTATTAAATATATCTATAATATTTTTGAACAGGGTCCACAATTATATTGAGACAGCCCTGGCCTGAGGTAGTTGAGAGCATCACTTGTGGGAGACCCATTGAGTATTTCACCAATTAGTTTTAGTACTAAATGAAATATTAATCATTGACAATGTAATATATGTGAGGAGAGTTTCTGAAAAAATATCATAGTCTTCCATGTGAGAGATTCTCACACCTTCTCTCTTCCTTTTCTCTATTTTTGTATTTACTTAATTGGTGAGAGACTGAAAGTTACTAATACAGTATAGTATATAGATGCTCTTAGAAAAATATTATTGGGAGGTCCCAAGAGCAAAGGTCCTTAGAAAAATATATGTGTATATATATATTATATACTCTTATATAATATATACATACACATATATTTTTCTAAGGATCCTTGCTCTTGGTACCTCCCAATAATGTTGTTCTAAGAGAATGTTGCCTGCTTAAAATCTAAAATATTATATCCTCCAAAGTCAAAAGTAAGTAAAACCAGTTTCATTTGGATTAATGTGGATGTTTTTGTAAGTAACATTGACTCAATTTGATACCAAAGCCTGTAAAATTTGTTAGAACAATATAGAGTCACCACGAGCGGATCTATAAAACAATTTAATATAGCACATGATATATATAGAAAATACAAATATAATTTTGTAGATTAAATTTTACTTCTTTAAAAAAATCCATTATTTATTAAAGTTCTATATCTTAATTTTAAAATATCGAGTCACATAAAAGATAAAACACTTTCGCACAATGTTAAATATTCTTTTGAAGTAATTTTATAAATATATGCATTCCACATAATAATTTTATTGTAAGCGATCTTTCATTAAAGTTGTTATTGTAAACTATGCATTGAAAGAAATAGAAACTTAATAAAAATAATTATCCAAGTAAAACTTAAGTAGAATATGATTTTTATTTTGAAAAAGTTATCAAAGAAAAGTAAAAGAAATATTAGGTAAGAAAACTAAATGAAAAAAAATGAAAGCTTATCTTACGAAAAAGTTATTATTTTCTGTGACCCAAATCATTGCGTGTTGTCTCGCAAGTGTAATTGTAATCGAAATGGCCAAAGTCCCTTTTTAGTGTTCAAATAAGATATCACTTCTTTGATTTCATACCAAAATGTACAGATAACTTTATACCAAATTTATACCGACGACCCAACATCATACACATCACATAACAAGTTTATTTATTTTTTGGTATAAAGTATTTTGAAGTATCACTCACACTTGCGACTATACAACTTCAGAAAGTAAAAAAAAAAAACACCCAAGGCGCATACAAATTTCTTCACACCAAATTCAAAACAATCATAACATGAGACAAGAAAATACGACACAATTACAGGATCTGAAGACAAACAATTGCAACTCAGGAAATGGGTTGTCTCACAATTACAGGATGAAAATTGTTTAGTGAGTAGTAGAATGGATGATAGAGATAGAAAGAAGAGGAAAATGGATAAGGAAGAAGACGAGAAGATGGAGAAGTTGTACACATTGCTTAATGGAGATGCAGTAATAAAGATTCCCTTCGTTTCAGCCAGAGGATTTCATTTTCACGAATGAAGCAGAGGCCAACAACAATGAAAATGCAGAAGGTAATGCAAGCTCTTCAGCATCCAACAAGAATGGCTCAAAGGAAGATAAAGAGGAAGCTGAGACTAAACAAAGGATGTTAGTAAGTAGTAACTATGTAACAAAAAGAAATGTGCCTTTGGATTCTAATTTTGCTTGAAGGTGAAATTTCCAGTTCAATAATTCAGCTACAACCTTTGCAGGAGCAAATAAACCAGATAAAAGTGAATTCCACATCATCTGATCAGTAGTTCTGAGATGAAACAAAGCAGCGTTTAATCCAAAAATCCAAATACATACAAGCTCGAGTTTTGTACTACTGCAGAACAAATCAATACTTGAACGCATTGAAACAAATCTAGCAACTCGAATCTTTTTGTTTTTTATTAATTAAGAGCGACTATGCAATTTATTTTAGGGGTGTAACGTTATTACCTCTGTTTCCTTTTCGTACTTTAGTGATAGGTGGAGAAGATCGTTAGCCAATTGTATTTTTCTTGTCAGATTTTGGACCCACCTCTCCCATCACATCATTATTACCTAGTACCTACCTAATATTTTTCTGATGCGATCATGACAATTTGAGAGAGAGAGAGAGAGAGAGACTCGAGTAAGTTGACTTTAACACGCAACGTCTCCGTGTCTCTTTAAACTTCAATCTTTCTCACAGATTCTCTAGAGTTCTTGAAAGATGGAGAACTCTGCAACCAATCAGACCATTCCCCTTCTCACACCGTTCTCAATGGGAAACTTCAATCTTTCTCACAGGTTCTCTTAATCTCATATTGAATCGGCGTTCATCACATTAACTTCTTCTCCTTGTCTTAATCTCTTGATTCTAAAATTTTCAGAATAGTTATGGCACCGATGGCGAGGATGAGATCATACGGCAACGTTCCACAACCTCACGCCGCCTTGTATTACTCTCAGAGAGCAACACCGGGAGGTCTTCTCATCAGCGAAGCCACCGGAGTTTCCGAAACCGCCATGGCGTAAAGTCTTTTCTTGGAACTATTTTACCATGGAGTTGACTTTTTTGCTCTGTTTATGAGTTATGGTTGACTTGTTGTGACAGGTATCATGACATGCCAGGGATATGGAGGAAAGAACAAATCGAAGCATGGAAGCCTGTCGTTGACGCCGTTCACTCTAACGGCGCCGTCTTCTTCTGTCAGCTCTGGCACGCCGGCCGCGTTTCTCATCGAGGTTTGTTTATATAAGAAAAAAAACGCTCTGTTACCTTTCTTTTAGTGGAATTGTTAAATCTTGTTACGTGTGGACTAAGAAACTAATATGTGTACTAGATTCTCAGCCAGATGGTGAAGCAAGAAAGAAAAACAAACTCTCTTAGGTTTCTTTTAGGGTTTGAAATTGTGAAATCTTGTTACGTGTGTTTTAAGGCACTGATATCTGTACTAGATTCTCAGTTAGGTATCTTATCGGGATTTAAATTGTGAAATATTTTTACGTGTGTGCTAGGTAACTAATATTTAGATTCTCAGCCAAATGATGATGCAAGAAAGACAAACAAAGTCTGTTAGTCATCTTTTAGGGTTTGAAATTATGAAATCTTGTTACGTGTGTTCTAAGCAACTGATATTTAGTTGCTCAGCCAATTGATGATTCAAGAAAAGAAAAACAATCTCTGTTAGGTTATCTTTTAGGATTTCAAATTGTGCAATCTTGTTACGTGTGTGCTAAGAAACTGCTATTTGTACTAGATAATCAGCCAAATGGTGAAGCTCCGATCTCTTCTACGGACAAGCCTCTCCCCGAGGATTTATCCAACGAGTACACACCTCCGAGGCGGCTAAGGACCGACGAGATCCTGAACGTTGTAAATGACTTTCGTCTCGCTGCAAGAAACGCTATAGAAGCTGGTTTTGATGGAGTGGAGATCCATGGTGCACACGGGTACTTGATCGACCAGTTCATGAAGGACACTGTCAACGACCGAACTGACGCTTACGGCGGATCCCTAGAGAACCGATGCAGATTCGCACTGGAAGTAGTCGAAGCGGTAACGAACGAGATCGGGTCTGACCGCGTTGGAGTCAGACTCTCTTCCTTCGCTAACTACATGGAGTCGGGAGATACAGATCCTCAAAAACTAGGGGTCTACATGGCTAAGTCACTGAATAGATTCGAGACACTCTACTGCCATATGGTTGAGCCGAGGATGAAAACAGCTAGTGAGGTTTCTGAATGCACTGAGTCGCTTACGCCGATGAGGAAGGCGTTCCAAGGAACGTTCATCGTCGCTGGAGGTTATACGAGAGAAGACGGGAACAAGGCGGTGGCTGAGGGAAGAACCGATCTGGTGGCGTATGGGAGACTGTTCTTGGCGAATCCAGATTTGCCAAGAAGATTTCAACTCGACGCGGCGCTGAATAAGTATGACAGAACAAGTTTCTATACTTCTTCTGATCCTGTCGTGGGTTATACTGATTACCCTTTTCTCGAGACCGAATCTTAAGGTCTTTTTCTATTTTTTACTTTCCGTTTTTTCAGTTGCTGTAATAATCTTACAAGTTGTCAAAACTCAAAAGCATACATTTTGTTTACATTATAGCAATAGCAAGTTGTATGTTCACATTATATTTAGAGGTTCTGGTTCGTTTTATTGATAAGCTTGCACATTAACTGAGCTTCATTATATGGCTAAACACAGTGGCGGAGCCAAGAAACATTTTGTACCGGGGTCAAAATTTTCTTTAACATTATTATTAAATTATATTAAAAACTATATTCTACGACTTTTTGAATTTTTTATTACTGTTTCACTGACTACATTTTAAAATATTTGTTTCGATAAAACAATAGAAAATACTTATTACAACCAATTAACATTTTGATCAAACTAAGAATAAGAATGATTAAAACGTTTTGATGTATTTTTTATAAGTTTTGTCTTAAAATTATAACCACGAGATTGACAAAGTTCTCAAGTTAAATATTTTTGTTTTTACCTTGTCTCTTTGATTACAGTGATATTACAATATATTTTTTCCACTAGAATCATCTAGAAATATTGATCCATTATTTATCTAATTAATAAAAATTTAGGCCATTTCTAAATATGAAACTAGCTGTTAAAAATATTCAGATTATAAACAAAAACCCTTTTATTTTTATTGAATTTGAATCAATGAGTCATAATCATCTTTAGTTTGATAAATAATCAAAACATTAAAGTATAAGATAAAAACCACAACTTGAAATTAATCCAAAACATGCTTCTGAAACACAAACTCTCGTGTTTATTAATTAACTAGTGATATTCCGGCGCTACGCGCCGGGTTCGTATGTTGTATTCTTACATGAATTTATAATTTATTATATGCACTTGGTAAAGAAAATATGTTAAAAATATGAAAATGAAAATATGTTAAAATGATATTTTCTGATCTTTTATAGTGGTTAGCGAATCGTAGTGTATTACTTTGTTTGAAGTTGTTTAGTTCAGAGTAGAATAGCATAAGTGGTTGTTATTAATCAATTGAATGAAAGTACAGTAAAAAGCTGATAGTCGTAACAAAGTTAATTTAGTTGAAATTTAAACATAAAACAAAGTTGATGTTTTATTTAGAAAACATACTTACATTATTAATTATTAAAATAATTATGAAGTATCAAACTTGTACTGATATATTTAGTTCAAATAATAGAAAGATAAAATAAGTTTCAGATTTTATAAACTTTATAAAAATAAGGGTGAAGTGTCAATTTTGGTAAAATAATTGGTGAGTATCTAACATATATGTTCTACACCCAAGGCAGCCATACTTTTCATCAAGGAGTATTGCGAGCCCTTCAAATACACTGATTCAAATGCTTAATACCCTGCAGTTACGAAGACTTCCACTATTATTCATGTCCAAACATTAAGATTACAGTTATATTAAATTGAGAAAGCTCATAAAAAGTAAGATATTTGAGATATACCTTTGAATTTTTAAGTTAGCCATATTGCGGTGAGTGCTTTAGTTCTCTTTGTTGAAAATAGTTTTAATACCCAAAATTTTTTATGATACCGCAAACCAAAAGAAGTAAGCTGCTATTATGCTGGATTTTGTTAAGTTATTATATTGACTGACTGTAAGACTTTAAAAGAAAAACTAACCTGGCAAATCGTCTTTGTGTATGCTAATGACATGAGGAGGTCATAATTTCGGTACCTAGAACTCTCCATCAAGATCGGGTGTGTCGTCTCTTCTAGGTCAACAAACAGAGTCTGCTCTGTGAATAAGATGGCATTAGGGGCGTCATCATATGTGAAGTTAGGGTTGCTCCTGATTTCATCATAAATACTAAAGTCATAGACTGAGCTTTCTTTCAAGAGATGTTTGAAGGTGTTAAGCATGTGAAAGTTGATTGACGCATGTAGGAACACCACCTGAGAAAGGGGATGACGCGTAAGAAAACTACTACTTTAAAAGCAAACAATCATTAATAGGTAAACTGAAATAAGAAACCGGTGTATCTTCCCATTAATCAACAACATATCAACCCCAACATCTCACCATTTTCTTAACATTTCAAGCTTGCCAAAATTGTTGTAGCCTAGTCTGAACAACATCTCTATACTGGTTTGTCTTCAACTCCGAGCAATGACACGGAATTCAACATGATCTGAATTGGGAAAAGTAAAGGGATTCTCGTCCGAGCTCTCACACCGCCTATGCATAGCCGATGAAGCTGAGAAGGCAATAACTAAAGAAGTTTTCAATAGAGAGAGTGGGAAGAGTGGAATTTCTGGATTAATTATATGAACGGTTACGTCGATTGCGTAAAGAAGGAGAATCGTAGAGACTCTATACTCCATCGTCAACATCAAATACAAAGAAATATTATAAACCAGTGTTTTGAAACCCGACCGAGACTGAACTGAACGATTCATTGGGTCACCAAGGAATAATAAATGAATTAATTTTATTATATAATAATATATTAGCTATGAAAATAAATATATAAAAATAAAGTAATATTTATAAATGTTTTAAACATAAAATAATAGTTTGGATATGTATCTATTTTATGTTTAAGAACATTTAGAAAATACTTAACTTTAGTTTCTATATTTTTATTTTCATTTGACACAAAATATTAAGAAATAGTTTATACTATTTTCTTAAAAAAATTGTAACAAAAGAGTTATGACATCTAAAAAATCAAGACATGAAATTCATAAATATTTATGTCTAATGTGAATAATAAATTTGTAACTCGCTAGGTTCTTCTTCTTCAACAATCCAAAACTTTGTTTTGTAATCCACATGATCATATGATCTTATTCTTTTAATTGAAAATCTATAAAACAAATTTAAAACATAACTATTTTTTGAAGTAAAAGGTAAAACTATCTGTTGGTTCAACCAGTTGTGCAACCGTATCGGGTTTCGGTTTTATTGAGTTTTTGTGGGTTTTTGCAGATTTTAAATTTTAGGCCAAACCCGATTATATTGGGTCATCGGATTTACCGGTTCAACCGCAGATCCGGGCAAGGTTCAAAACACTGTTATAAACGTTTGGGCTTGAGGGAAAAATGAAAAATCCAATGTCTTTCACAATTAACATCAAAACCCATTAAATATAGATTGAAAAAAAAATAATTATTAAAAAGAGAGTGCCACATGGCATTTTTCCCCCCAAGGAGAAAAAAAACTCTCCTTTATTAGTATAGATTTTTTTTAATGTTCCTGATATAAACTACTGCACTATTTAGGCATAATATAATTTGGGATTAAAACTAATATGTAGCAGTTTAAGATAAAACCATATTACTGATTTCATGGTTTTTTGCAATAGTAAAAATTGAGATAAAAATTAATATATTCCAAATTGTAACAAATAAATGATATAAATGTATTAGTTATGTAATTTTGTCTTAAAATTTTAATGTTTTAATTATTTTTGTGGGGTTCCATTTTGTAGTGGGGTCAAATTTAATTTTTTATTGGGATCAATACACTTTTATCATATGATTTATAGTAACTATTTGCTGAAATTATATAAAAATAGTAAACTTGATCAATACTTTTATATTTATAAACTACATAATACAATGAATGAAATCTTTTTATATTTTTAATTATTCTAATTCTAAAATAAAATGTAAGTCTAAAGCTAATTATTATCACTTGCCAAATAACCTAAATGATAATACAAATAATAGTTTATGGTAGCTAATTTTCAAAATTATAGAAAATGTAATATTTTTTGATCATTTCTTTTATATTTATATACTACATAAAATAATTAATAGAAAACAATTTATAGAAATCAATATAATGATTTCATATTCATATAAAAATACAGTAATGTTATGATTGAAAAGAAATATAAGATGGATTTTTGGTCATTGATTATATAGTTTGTATTAATATTTAGAGAAAAAATAAATATTTGGCAAAAATATGTAAAAATTAGGAAAACATTAGTAAAAAATTGACAAAAGAACGAATACTAACGAGAAAAATGAGAAGGGCCAACGAAGATGCATAATATATGTTGAAGAATCGAATTTTAATACAATTTATATACACAATATATATTTTAATATAATATTTATACTTGCAAAGTCGCGGACAATCACCTGATTATTCTTATTTGTTTATGTAAGTAAAAGAGACTCATAACATTTTCAGAGAAACCTTAATATGTCCATCTACAATATGCATTGATATAAGAAAAATAGAATGAGATCCAATATATGAGATATTAGTATAAGCAGAAGCTATATTAATTTTAAAATCAAATTTAGACGACAACAATACTTGTAAGTTATTGGGAAGGATGCAGATGCATCAAATTGCAAGTTCAAACATCAAATTATACAAACATCAAATTACTTCTTTTTGATCCCGAGCATACACAGAGTATTTTCATACAGTCTTTCTGAGCAGCATTAAACTTCGCATCCTTCTTCGCCTTGTCAGCAGCCTTCTTCTTCTCTGCCTTGTCCCTGGCCGCAAGCTTGCGGTCCAGGTTGGCCTTGATTTTCTCCGGTGTGAGAGGATTCTTTTTTTGTTTGATATCTGTGAGAGAGAAAATAAAGAGATGGGAATGGTTTAAGAATTGAGAAACAAGCACCATTATATATACACAAAACTCATCTAACATTGTAAGTAACAACACGCTTAGCTAACAATCGTTCTTATAAACCGGTTGGTCAAGTGATAGATAACAAACGTTCTCAAAATTCTAAGTATTTCCTTACCATATTTGTTTTCACACCTTTTCTCAGGAAATAAGTCTATGCTGAGCAGTACTTCAGTTTGTTGTGGTTGTTGCACAGAAGTTGTTGCCATATTTGTTTTCATACCTTTAGCTCTCCTCTACAAGCGGCTAGCAAAACTTCACTGTTTAGAAACAAGAAGGGTCTCAAACCAAGACTAGACCGGTTAATCTTTTCCTCACCTGACATTCTGGATCTCCAAACCGGAATCAGCTTAGGTAAACCGGATTTCTTCTCAATCATGAGACCAGCAATCAGAACACCAACAAACTTACATCCTTCTTCAGCCATTTGATAATCTTCTTATTTGATTATAAATTTATATCATAGATTCCGAAAGTTTACTTATTTGATTCTAAAATCAATGGATTTATTCAGGATTTCTAAATCCAATCAAAATTTCTAAATCAACTAAAATACTAAAACCGATAACCTCCACTTTATCACATGTTTTCTGGTCAACACTAAATTCGGAAACCGAGTTGGATTATGGGTTGTTTTCATAAGTGTTGGAAGTCCATCGTCAATCAATCTCTCTCACGCCTTTAAAATGACGTCGTTTAACTTCAATTTAGCCTCAGTAAACCAAAATTTTATGGTTTGGTCAACCTAACGGATTATATATCAAACGACTTAAAAGACGTCGTTTCAAGTTCAACCTAACCTTTTATATTGGGCCTAATGGGCTATATAAATAAAATACTCACTTGGGCCTATTGATTGGAATTAAAACGCTAAGAAAACACACGCAAGAGTTGTCCAGAGTTTGAAGATCTGGTACAGAAGAAGATACAATTTTCTCGGAAATTTCTGTCTTTCTCGGAGAGGAAGATCCGTATATATTCCATATCGGAAAAGCGTTTCGTTATTCTCCTGATCGGCGTCGGGTTGATCCATTTGGATACTTCGAAAGATGGATCCTAACCAGGTAAATGTTTAATTTCTGAGCTCGATTGCTTATTAGATTCTTGATTCACCTCATCGATTAGCTGTTCGATCTGTACGTGATTGTGTTAGATCTGTGTTCTTCGTTTTCGTCTCCGAGAAATTTAGGAGAATGTGTCTATGAACATTAGGACTTGAAGGCTTGAGCTAGATAGACATGCTAGGTTAAGAATCGTTTTAATCGCGAGAATGGCGTAGCGAGATTAGACTCAAGATGTGATTATTAATTCAATGCAGGCACCAGTTGAAAACTATGCGAATCCGAAGACGTGTCTCTTCCACGTTCTCTTCAAGGTAATGAGCCTGAGTATATAAAGTCTTTAGACGTTTTTTATATAAGTGAGGTGGAGAATGGTTAAGAAGTTTTTTCTTTCTGGGGCAGGGTGCTGCGTTGGCGTTTTACATTCTCTCGGCTCTCTTCTTCAACAGCTTTGTTATAATCTTCGTGGTGACTGTCCTTCTTGCGGCACTTGACTTCTGGGTTGTTAAGAATGTGAGTGGGCGTATACTTGTTGGTCTCAGGTGGTGGAACGAGATCAATGACTTGGGTGAAAGTGTGTGGAAGTTTGAGTCTCTTGACCAGGAGGTTAGTTTCTTTTTGTTTTATGTTTATTCTTTATTCAAATTCCATAGGCTATGAGGTTCATTCGTCTCGACATGCTGTGTAGTTTTTACTTTTGTCGACTCTCTGAACACTCATTTATTTCGTTTGTTTGTCTGTATCAGTCCTTGGCTCGGATGAATAAGAAAGACTCGTGGCTTTTCTGGTGGACGCTTTATCTTGCAGTGAGTAGTTCCTATCTTAGACTACAGTTTGTAGCGTATGCTTATCACATAAAACTGTTTGCAATGCACCTGAAACTTTAGTGGAGCATTAGGAGTAAGAACGGGCAATAATGAATATGACCCCAAATGTTTCAAGTAGTAGCTCAACTGAATTCATCAGAGTGGGATAGTAGCATTTGAAATTGAAGTCAAATCACATGCATACACATTGCAGAATAGGCAGATTACGGAGAAGTAATAGGCAATAATCTGGTAGGCTTAAAGTTGGCCATTGTTATTGTGCATGTTGAAATTGCATAAGTATATCCTATGATCCTGCATTATCAGACTGACTAATACTTGGTAGCTTAAAACCCTATAGGCTCAATTGCATTACAAGCGACCTATAGAGAGTGAGAATGAGCCATGAGATGGTAGCAATGGGTTTAGTGTCTAGAGTCAGCAATTACAAACTCGTGAATATCTTATGCTGTCTTTTACCGGAGCTGAATCTTGTTTTTTTTTGTTTGTCCTTTCTTCAGGCAGCTGCGTGGTTAGTCCTTGGGATATTTTCACTGATAAGGTTTCAGGCTGACTATCTGCTTGTTGTTGGCGTTTGCTTGTCCCTAAACGCGGCTAATATCATCGGCTTCACAAAGTGCAAGAAAGGTAAGATCCATTCCAGTATAGCCCTGGAAAGAATCAAATGGGCTATAGATCATTAGGATCTTTTACCGTTATTCACACTTTTGTTTTTGTTGGCAGATGCAAAGAAACAGTTACAGCAGTTTGCCTCGCAGACTATTGCATCACGGTTCCAGTCCACGGTACAATCTGCCTTCACCCTTGTCTGAAAAAAGAAGAAAAGGTTTTAGTGAGCAAAAGACAGTGTATAAAGAAGATTTGCCATAAGCAACACCATGTGTTTTTTGACTGATTGGTTTTTTCCAATATACTATTTTGTAAGGGATTAAGAGATTTATTATATGCGTATTTTTACATGTATTTTCCATTTTTAACTTACCCTGTTTAACATTTTTGCATCTCTAATGGTCCTATGGCGTGTGTTTAGCTTCAGAAATTTTTATGTTTCTTTATGATTTCGATGCGACCATCTTCAAGATCCTCGTCTGATGAATTCAGTTGAGCAACTACTTGAAAGAAAATAATTCAAAAGCTCAACTAATGTAAGTGGGTATGCACACGATTTGACCCCTGAGAGTGACTTTTCGAGGTGGTAAAACATTCTGAAAAGATCTCGGTGTAGCTTTCACTTCAGCTTGCTAATAGGTTTCCATTGTTCTTGAAGTCACATACATAACCAGCTTTTTAATGTAGTTTATAGATAATTACGGTATTTTTTTGTAGAACAGGATGATGTGTACATCTTATTACAGGTAGTAAAACAAGCAGCAACGAGTGGTAGGTAAATACGTGAGAGTAAGAGCAGTGAGAAGCACTACTAACACTCGGCTTGATTAGGCCTCCTTGACTGCAACAGTCTCTTTGGCCTCGGCGGCTTCACTGCTCTTTTCCTTGACAGGTTCTTCCTTGGCAGGTTTCACTTCCTCTGGGACTACAAATGCTGAGACAGGGAAAGTCCTGGACAGTGTGGTTGGTGACTTAAACGTGATCTTCTCTTTCTCCTCTGTATATATCTCACTGATAGAGACCCAGATAAGAAGCTCCTTGGCCTTGACTCCAGTGAGCTTCTTGATCTTGCCGGTCTGAACCACGGCAGTGACCTCGGTTCCATAGGAGACAAGCTTATCGATATTTTCGAACTTGTGGGTGATGCTCTTTTTCTGCTTCAGCCACACAACACCTGACTCTCTGTCGTACCCAACCTCTTCAATGTCCTTCAACGGTAGTAAGCCATTAGGCATAGATATTTCCTCGAGGAAGCATTTTGTCTTCTCTCGGCATATCTCATCTCCGGTGTACATCTCGGCCTTAGCTCTCACCTCCTCTGTGACCAAACCCATGTCTGTTTCTTGTTGTGGGGTTTTTTTTAGTTAAAGCTTTACCTCAAAGTTGAAGTGTGTTGTGATGAGAGGTGACTTAACCTCGTTATATATAGGCTGGGTGATATGAGGTGCATATAGAAAAGCATTTATGGGTCTGGTTGAGCAGGTTATGGGTGATAATAGCAGACTAGCAGTCATCATCATACAATAGTGATAACAATTATTGTTGTTACTTGTTATATGATAGATGGTGCATGCGTGGCCCTTTGCGTGTAAATGCCGGGCCTATCATCTCACATTCTCTTCACCTGCTAACCAGTTACCGTCATGTCCTCAATTATATTCTTTTGGTATAAATCCAATTGAATAAACATCTATTTCCTTGACTTATCAAGGATCAAGACTAGTAGTATTGGGAGTTTTTTTTTTCTTTTCGCTACTATCTTTAGTACTCAAGCAAATACAGTTCACATAACTACAAGAGTTCCAACTTCTAACTTCTAACTTATTGATTGTGATCTGTGACCTTACTTTCTTCAAACTTGATGACTTGCTCCAATTAAATCAATCTTATTACTGTTTCAAATTTTATCATTATGCTTAACATCTCAAATATATTGTTTCGAGTAATAGCTCCACTGGAACCTTTTAAACTTAGGAAGAGAAACTGGCAAAGCTCTGAGCAGCGTTTTCATGGCAGTGATTATTCAATAATGTCTCTATATGTTTGATCTCCTTAGGCATTGATCCTGTTAGCACCTCGTAGCCTGTCTCAGTGATCAGAACATCATCCTCAATCCTTATCCCTATCCCTTGGAATCTGTAAATTTATCAAAAAAATAAATAAGCATTTTCACATAACCATATATTTCTTATCGGATTGACCATGTCATGTCCTGCGGTTGATTTTCAGTGTAACATATCAGATCAAAATACTTTGATACTTTTTGAATGCATATAGAGTTTGAAGAGAGCATTGTTATACCTTTCAGGGCAGTTGAATGAAGATGGAATGTAGACTCCTGGCTCAATTGTGATCACCTGTCCAAATAGCCATCATTGAGATTCTGTTATAAAAATCAAAATACCAAATCTAGTTCATTTGATGGGCTAACATCAACAAGGATAGTTTACTTACAGAACCGGGTTCCAAAGGGCGGTCATATCCTACAGAAGAAGAATCATGCACATCCATCCCAAGGTAGTGACCTTTTTTATCCATCAAAAGAAAACTTTGTCAGATAACATTTTGTGTTTTTTTTTTAGTTACATGATAATGTTTATACAGCACTTAGACAAGGATGTTTTCACCTACACGTTAACCAAAATTAGTTGATTGTATTAGTTTCATTATGCATACCTATGGAGGTTGGATTCAGCTGGTGATACAGTCTACGATTCTTCAAGATGCCCATCTTCATCAGTCCATCGCATAACATATTGGTCTGCACAACCACAAAGCATCATGCGAATTAAAACATCATTTTGTTGGTATAAAGTGACATCTCTGGTCTTTTGACGGTTATGATAAATACTTGTAATTCAGCCTTCTATTGCATTCCGTAACAAACACACAAGTGTATATATTTCACATTTTGACAAAACAATAGATAGTAAACGGTATGTATTGCGTGTTGCATACATCTCAAGCACTGTTGAAGATAAGTTCATATTTACCGAATGTGTGTACAGCTGCAAGATGGTTGTACCAGGCTTGCATAGCTTTATGCACTCTTTATTTGTCTGAAGTATAAGATCATATAGCTCTTCCTGTAAAGAAACACAAGTATCATCAATGTTTTGATCTAAAATAAAATAAAAAGCTGACTTAATAATCTTTGAGGAAAGAGGACAAATCAAAACCTGAAGAGAACTGAATTTTCCACAAGGTGGCCATGTCCTAGTAAGATCACTAAGATAACCATGTAACTCACAGCCCATGTCCAACAAGACAAGATCACCATCTTTTATCTGCACACATTATTTAAGATGTTGGCTTCAAGAACACATCTCCATATCAGTAAATTGAGTGGAGTTTCATCGAACTTACTCGCTGATCATTTCGTGAATAGTGGATCACACTGGCATTAGAACCGCCACCAACGACAGGATTGAATCTAAGGAATAAAAGAAAATGAAAATATTCTTCTCATCAGGAAAAGAAGAATTAAGGAATGTTTGTTTTTGAGAATAAAATCCATATAGTAGATAGAAACGATATGACTTACGCCATTCGCTGAGCACCTCTTATCCGACACTCATACTCAACTTTAGCCGACAAGATGCCTTCATCAGGATACCCTTTTGAATGTAGCATTGTTTTCAGAAGACTCTGAGAATTAAAAGATCCAAATCACTACATACGCTCATTGTCTCAAGTGTGTACAAACAGTTGTCTGCAGAAGTTACAACTTTAACCAATACTAGCATCTCATTTGTAACAAGAAAGTTCGTGAGCTGCGCAGGAGTACCTGGCAGGCAATAGATGCAGACTCTCTCATCAATTTGAGCTCTGCAGGCGATTTAATTAACCTCAGTTCATGGGTAAAACTTGAAAGAGACTTCACTTTGCCAAGAGATGCTGACTTTTTAAACTCATCCAAGTTTGTGTATTTTTGCGAGGCCGTTTGATCATTGTGAAACACTTTCGAAGATTTTCTTATCATGTCTGAAAGAACCTGTACATTCAAGAACGTATAAATATAACAATAAAACATTTTACAAGAGCTGCCACTTAAATATAAGTTACCTCTGGTAATTTGCTCATCGGATATGCTTGTTCTGCTTTGAAGACTTCAGACGCTGCATCGACACCAGCTACTTCTCCTTGCCAAGTAATGTCCTAAAACCACATACCAACTCTTATAAATTACCAAACAGTCTACAACGATATTAATGTACTAATACATAATCAAACCATACATTAGGAGTTGTTTCTGGCATGAACATGCATAAACCGTGTTCATTGCTTAAAACAGCCACACCACCTGGTTGCTGGCAGCCAGTTAGATACAAATAATCAGCCTCTTGTCTGAACGTATACGGAACAACGTCTGTCATCATCTTCACGGGGGCAGAAGAGATGATGGCTAAGCTGTTCTGAGGAAGAAGCTCCGCAAGTTTCTTCCTTCGTCCAATGTATTCCTCTATTCTAATTCCTGGTGTGAGCTCTCCTTCCGCCATTAACTGATGCGGAAGAGGGGATCATCAGAGAGCATTATAAAGCATTTTCAAAATAAGTGAAAGATAGTCAAAGTAGAGTTACATGAGGATGAGAAGCTGGAGTTGGCTGACCAATGTCTTTGACCCGTTGAGTTGAGTATGCATAGCGACTGATCACCTGAAAATTTTCATAAACAAAGTGTCTCTAAGCCTTAAGCAAATGTATACGTTTTCGAAGTTGTAGTGTAGATAAATGAACAGAGCACACAGAGATGAAACAAAAGTTTCAGGATTTATGTAAACTTTTAAACAAATTCAACTATTCTCATTTAAAGGATGAAACTATGTGGTCCTGAAACATTATTTCATAAAACAAAATGTCTCTTAGCCTAAAACAAATGTCTGTACTTTTGAACTTGTAGTGTGGATAAAGAACAGGACACAACGATTGAAACACAATAAAGTCTCAGGCTTTCTGTAAATTCTGTAAAAAGTGAATTACTTTCATTCAAAGGATGAAACTTTCTGGTCCCTGAAGGTCAATCACCAAACGCGAACAAACAAAGAAGACAAGAACCATCGAGGAACCATGAACTTTAGAGCATACCTGGCTTCTTGAGACTCTCCGAACTAGATTCCGCGCAAGTACTTGCATCTCTCCTCTCTTCTCCTCTCCCAGAGACACAGACTCTTTGAGTAGATCGATTCGGACCTCTTAAGACTTGAGGGTTTTAGCTGCTTTGAGGTGTGTTGTCTTAATGAAAAACCGCGTTTCAGAGGTTTAAAAGTGGTTTAAAACGCAAACGCACTTTCCAAACCGCTTAATCGAACTTAACGAAAGTTTAGTTAAGAGCGTTTTAGTGTTAGGGTTTTAGCTGTCTTAACGTTGCGTTGTCTTAAACACTGCGTTTCAGCTGCTTTATACTATTAGACTGATAAAGGTCAAGACTTTGAGTTTCTTCAGACCAAAACACAGCGAAACAGGTAGAGAGTCGATAAATAGATTCAAGCTTCTCTGCTGCTCATAGAGAGTAACAATGGCTTCCGCAGAAGAAGTGAAGGATGTTGGAAAAGCAATTGAGGAGGAGCCTGTTTGTGAAAAGAGAGAACGAGAAGAGGAAGCTGAAACATTGGCACCATGGGAGCAACACGCGAGCATCATAAGCATCCCTCGGTTCGATTACACAGCTCCCTCTTCTCTGCTTCATCATTCTCACTCCGGATTCCTCGTCACGTGCGGCATCAGTATGATTTGTTTCCTCTTTTTATTGTATTGATTACTTGTTCACTCAATGGTCCTCCGAGTCTTGTGTGTTGTGAGCTTATTGAATCTGTGTTGAACTGAGACTTTATGGTGTTATTGCACTGTTTATCAGAAAGGGAGAAGAGTGCTACCAAAGAGGTCATGTCCATCCTTGGAAAGGTGTTATTGCCCTTAGGTGAGGAGAAAGCTGAAGTTTTGAACTCTTCTGATGCATCTAAAAGACAAAAACTTTGTGGACAAGAGACAGGAGATGACAAAGGGAAGGCCGTACCTCTCAATGCTGATGCTCAGGAAACAGGTTAGTGGAAGAGTATACTCAAATTCTTGTTTGTCTTCTCTCTTTACTTAACGTTTGGTGCCTTTTCTTTAGGTGAGAATCTCAATGCTGAGGATCTCAAACCGGCCAAAGAGAGTGTCAGTGAAGAACATAAGTCTCTCATGTCACTGGTTAAGCTGACGAAGAGTGGCCTGCTTCTTTTTACTTTCCCTGTTGAGAACTCTACGGATACTACAGATATCGTGTCGAGAATCTTCCAGTTTATGGAATCTGGAGCTCTGAAGGCACCAGTGTAAGTCTTCTTATTAGTTCATATGCTTGTGACATGGTAGTTACTGAATGGTCTTTGATTGAATTTTATGCTCTTCACCGTCTTACCACTCGCCTTAGGATCATTTAACTCTACCTTTTGGTAAGCTAGTCTGATAGTCAATAGTCTCAAAGAGTGGTTTCTCTTACAGATAAGAGTTGTTGTCTCGTTCTGAATGGCCTGGCCATGTCGTCTCACTCTGCTAGGGACTTTTGCTCACTGACAAAACTAGTAATTTACAATTTGAATGATGCAGCTGGTGTCATCGGATCTTCCCGGTTCAAGCTACTTGTGCTTTGACAGAGAAAGAACTTCAGGAAACAGTATCAAAGCTTGTTCAGCGGTTTGTCGATGATAAACAAAACACACTGTCAAAACCTGTGAAGGTAGATAGCAAAAACAAATACATTTTGTCTGCATATTATATTTTATGGCAATGGTTTTTAACCATACACCACCATATAGTTTGCAGCTGGGTATCACCGAAGAGGCGTGGAGGAGACAAAAGGAAAGATTCAAAAAGCATCAGAGGTTCTAGCTCAATGTCCTTTGCTGGACCGCACTAAATGCTTTGAAACTGTGGCGGCCGGAGTGAAAGCCATTGTCCCAGATTCAGTTGTAGATCTCAAATCTCCAGAGGTAACTTACATATAGACAAGATCTCAAAACCTTGTTGTGTTATATACCGTTTATGAAGTTCTGAAGATTGGTGTGAAAAATGTGCAGTTATGTGTTCTGGTGGAACTCTTACCGCTCTCTAGAATACCAAATGGCTCCTATGTAGCTGCTGTGTCAGTTCTTCCACATAGGCTAGTCAGCACAAAGCCTAAACTCGTGATCAAGCCACTAGTTGCAGAGACCAAACAGAAGAAGGGACAAAACTGATGAGTGACATGGCATACCAGCATTTGAGTTTCTAGAGCTTAAAAAATATCAGTAGAAGTTGTATCTCTCTGTGTTAGTTTAGCTATGTCTCTGGCTTTCAACGTCTCTCATGGCATTAACAACTTATAACAAGTGTTTTGTTCAACAAAGTGTAGTTCCAGCTTCTTTAGTTGTAAAAGTTTGATGAACAATGTTGTGCGATTTGAAGACTTTTTTGAAGACGTTTTGATACATACAAAATCAATTCGGTTTAGTTGGATACTGATTTTATATTCATTTTCCGGTTCAAGGATTCGGTTTACCCACTCGCGTTTGCGTTTATGTGCGTTTAGCAAATAGCTTCCTGGTTCCATTTTCAAACACAAGAAAAACCCTAATGGGAACGAGCTCATGTGGCGATGTGGAGAAGCAGAGGATTGAAGAAGAAGAGCAATACGGAGTGTTGCTATATTACAAGTACACCTCTGTTCCTGATCTAGATGAGCTGGTTTCCTTCTATGAATCTAGCTGCAACTCACTCGGTTTACTCGGCCGAGTCAGGCTCTCCACTCATGGCGTCAATGTCACCGTATGCTTCTAATCTCCTTCTCTAGATATCGACAAGTCTGAACCTTTATATGTTGAGAGGAATGTATAGAAAGTCTTTGACTTTAGCTGTGTCTTTGAGTGAAAAGACAATAAAGTCAAAGCCTTTATGAGTTCTGAGTTCAGCTAGTGAACCATTTAGAATGGCAGAATCCAAAGTTTGAATGTTTTACTAGAATTCTGTTTATATCGGTTTGGATAACAGAAAAAGGTTTGCATTTTGGTTAGGTTGGTGGGAAATTAACTGCATTGGAGGAACATATTGCTGCCGCAAAGTCGAACTGTTTGTTTGAAGGGACTGACTTCAAGCTTGCATCTTGTCATTATCCCTTGAATGACAAAGTTTCTCAGGAATGTGGGTTTACATCCCTCTCCATCCGTGTTGTTGAGGTTGTTGCCTCATTCTCTTACAAGCATAAGTAGTGTTCTTAAGGTCAAACTGATTTACAGAACATATATCACAAGAATAATTAGCGTAGCATTATGCATCTATCTATTTAACAAACTCAAAAGGAACTATCAATCTTATGTTTTGCATCTGGTGGTATATTTTCATGCATCTGATGGTTTGAATCTATCTAATTAACTAAACCTTACCTCCATAGCCTTTATAGCATTTTGACAGAACTGTGGCGATGTGTTGTGATTTGCAGGAGTTGGTGACCTTTAGTACTTGCCCTCTTTTAAAATCCCCTGAAATTTCAAATGCTGGAAAACATCTCTCTGCTGCTGAGTTTCATTCTGTCCTGCAGAGTGCCAGTAAGATATTCTTCTAAATGCTTAATTGCCTGCCTCTATATATTGTTTGTCTCATCTCATCTCATCTCATCTCATCTCATCTCATCTCATCTCATCTCATCTCATCTGATTTTGTTTGGGTGAAACTCAGACGAACAACCAGATGAAGATGGGAAGTCTGAGAGTAAGGAACTTGTTTTGCTTGACGCTAGGAACCTGTACGAGACACGTATTGGAAAATTCGAATCAGAAAATGTTCAGACCCTTGACCCTGAGATCAGGCAGTATAGCGATTTGCCAACCTGGATTGATCAGAACGCTGAGAAACTGAGAGGCAAAAACGTGCTCATGTATGAATTATAGTTCTATGAACATACATAGATATGTTTCTTGTTGAATTTACTTTCCATATCATTGATGCTCTAATGTGTTGGCAAAAACAGGTACTGCACTGGTGGAATCAGGTGTGAAATGGCATCTGCATATATTAGATCTAAAGGCGCCGGGTTTGAGAATACTTTTCAGGTGAGATCATGGATTTGATACACAAGTCACTGAACTTGGCTGACTCCATTTGTTATTTGTTTCTTGAAGCTCTATGGTGGCATACAGAGATACCTTGAACAGTTTCCCAATGGAGGGTTCTTCAAAGGGAAGAACTTTGTGTTTGATCACAGGTACATGTCCTAGCATCTTTTCTCTTGTAACCGACCAGGAAACCCTCCAATTAACTTATATTTTCATGTGGTGGTTGAAGGATCTCAGTTGGGAGCTCAAAAGAGGATATATTAGGCTGCTGCCTTCTCTGCAACAATACCTTTGACGACTATTCTCCACGTTGCCGCTGCAGATTATGCCGGATGCTTGTATTAGTCTGTAATCATTGCCAGGTAATGCACTCTCTAACCACTTTTGTTGATCTACTTCACATGGATTGTGCTACTTTTGTTGATCTACTTCACATGTGGTGTTGCAGGCTAAAGAAGATAGTTATGTGTGTGAGCTGTGCCGTAAGCACGGAAAAGGGAAAGTCCCTTTGAGTCCTGATTCCTCAAGTCAGCCTTGTGAAATCAAAGGTGACGATACAAGACGGAAGCTACGGATCTTATGCTTACATGGTTTCAGGCAGAACGCGTCTGGCTTCAAAGGGAGGACAGGATCACTAGCAAAGAAACTGAAGAACATCGCCGAGCTTGTGTTCATTGATGCACCGCACGAACTACAGTTCATCTACCAGACTGCTACCTCTCCTCCACCCGGGGCATGCAGTAAGAAGTTTGCGTGGTTGGTGTCACCAGATTTTGACAAGCCGAGTGAAACAGGCTGGACAGTGGCACAATCCCAGTTTGATCCACTGCAGTATCAGAACCAAACCGAAGGGTTTGACAAATCATTGTCGTACTTGAAGAAAGCTTTTGCAGAGAAAGGGCCTTTTGATGGCATTCTCGGATTCTCCCAAGGAGCAGCAATGGCTGCAGCTGTATGCGGGAGACAAGAGCAGCTATTAGGTGAAATAGACTTCAGATTCTGCGTGTTGTGCTCAGGTTTCACACCTTGGCCTTTGTTGGAGAAGAAAGAGCAAGGGTCGATCAAGTGCCCTTCACTTCACATCTTCGGAAGCCAGCCTGGAAAAGACAGACAGATTGTGACTCAAGCCAGCTCAGATTTGGCGGGGTTGTTTGATGAAGGATGTTCCACCGTAATAGAGCACGACTTTGGCCACATCATTCCTACCAAGTCTCCTTATATTGATGAGATTAAAGCTTTTCTTAACCAATTCGTTTGAGGACACTCTTGCAATCAAATAACGTTTCTTTATATTTGTACTCTGAAGAGAAAGTTTTTAAAACAATAATAACAACAAAGACGGAAGTGACAAACACAAAGTGTGCACATATCCTAAACCAGTAACCACACTAGACATGATTGATCCCAGAGTTTTAAAATATTAAGATACAAACTCAGAATGATTCAAATGAATAAGAAACAGAAAAGCCTTTTTGAACCAGTATTCAAAACCTCAAACTTGAACCTTGCAATGTCAATAACAGTTGCAAAAGATGAATCTCACGTTCCCCAAACTCAGGGTTTCAGTTTGCTCTATACCTTTTTAGCCAAATTTAAATCCGCCAGGGGGTGCAGCTGCCTGGTTATTACCGAAACTGAAGCCTTGTTGTGGATTCTCGCTCACACCATCTGGCAGAATCTGCTCTTCATCTTCTTCTTCAGCCCAATATCTCTCCAAGATCTTAACAGCCTTCTCATATATCTCGTTGTTGTCATGGGATTGAAGGTTTTCGATTTTGTCCAATCCATCAGACTCTTCTATTATCTGAGCAAAGAGATTCACCCCACCGTTTAATCCCATCTCCTTGTCAGCCTCACTAATCTTGAGAATGTTTTCAAGCCCTTCGAGGCACACTGTCACAATCCTCGGATCAGGGCAGATTAGTAGATCACAAAGAGGTTTGATGCAGCCTTGGTTGACCAAATATCTGCATGCAAAACTCTGTTTTAGCATATTCCGATATGAGATAGATGATGGTATCAGACATGTAAGAGTGAACACTATGAAATGTATGTCAGTTATTAGCAAATATTTAGAATCAGAGAACACATACTGAATCTGCTCGTGAGACCCTCCTGATGTGGCATTGGAAATGGCCCAAGCAGCTTCCTTCTTTATATCAAACTCCGCGTTCTGGAGCAAGTGCACAAGAGGAAGTACTAATCCAGCACCAACCACAGCCTATTGTTTGAACAAATATAACATGATTAGAAATTTTCTTTCTGAAACTCTGATGGCTCTCAATATTCTCGTTAACAGGTACTGTTGGCATATGGTACTAGCAAACTACAATTTAAATTTGCTTTTGAACTAGAGAAAAGAGTAAACACAACTTGAACATATTCAATATAACTTCTTACTACATCAGAAATGAAATAGCATTAGCATACTATTTTCCACAAACAACTGTAGTCTTAAACACAACTCATACCTCTATCTGAGCTTGGTTCCCAGCAGTGATATTTGAGATAGTCCAACAAGCTTCTTTTTTAATACTTTTCTTGTGATTTTGTGTAAGCAAATTATAAAGGTGTGGAAGTACGCCACTGTCAATTATGAACTGAAAAGCAAACATAAATTGCAGTTAAAAGGCAAAGACAAACACACAAAACATTATAAATAAACTCTTCACAAATCATACCTGTGTCTGAGAGTCATCACCAGTTACGATGTTCCCAACAGTTCGAAGTGCAGGAATGAGAACCGTAGGTGATGGATGACTTGAAAAAATATATATTAGTTAGTATGCAGAAGAACAAAAACAAGAATGTGAAACAGCACTCAGTCTCTAAAAGGTATTAAAAACATCACAAATTTGAAGATGTAACACCCTTGCTGGAAAGACAAACTATATAGCAACCTAGAGATACTAAAAGATGATGAGAAATTAACAAAAAAAAAAAACATGTTGTCAAGTCAGCTATTGGCCAGACAAAAAGTAACTAACCTCAGAAGCTCCACAAGTCGTGGACAGACACCAGCCTGGATCACAGCCTGGATCTTATCATTGGGGCCATCTGAAAGGTAGGAAAGAGCCCAACATGCATCTGTGAGAACTTCTTCATCATTTAGATAGATAAGCTGCCGAAGAACTGGCAGGGCAGGCTTCACCTGAAACATATATAAATGATCCATCATGCTTGAATAATGTGAGGAACGCAACCAAAAATTTAATTAAAAATTTTGACCCATAATATAAGACTGTACAGACAAATCAAGTTACATAAGATTCTCCAGTTCTACCTCTTCAAATGGTGTTGGTGGTTTCCCACGACAAAAGTTGGATAAGGTCCATGTAGCATTCCTTAGCATGGATAACTTGGAATTTTCGTTTAGCTGAGACAGCAAGGGCAGAAGAGCACCACAGCTGAGAACAAGATTCCTGCAGTTCGGCGAGTCTCCAGCAACGTTCCCCAAGGCCCACACGGCCTACAACGGATAAATATATAAAGGTTTATAAGAAAACATTAACGTTTTAGCTCTTAGAACTATACAGAGAAGCAGCACGTGGCTGATAATTTCATATCAGAAAAAGTAAATATTTTGGATCAAAATTACAAAATAAAATAAAATTGCAAGTGAGAGCTACAACCATCTAGCTAGTTAGTGACAAACCTGCTCTCGAACGTCATCACTAGCAGAGCTAAGAAGCTCAACGAAGATAGGTACCGCCCCATGATCAATCACAACCCGAGTATGATCTGATGTTCCTGACGCAACGTTGGTCAAAGCCCATGCAGCCTCAAACTGAAAACAAACGTTAAAGTAAGCCACCAGACCATTCTTAAATCTATGAGGTGCCATTAATAAGGATGTAGGAATCATAAGACATACCTGAAGTTGTGGATGATCTTGCCTTCCAAGAAACTCCACAAAGCGTGGGATAACACCAGCTTTGATCACTTCATCAATTGGAGGACTGCGCTCTGCTCATCAAATTATTAAACAACCATCAGATGTCTAGTCCACACATATACCCCGAGAACAGTCTTAAAAAAAGAAGTATAGCTACCTATAGATAACAACTTTCGAAATTGAGTAGTGGCTTCTAGCTGAGCTTGAGGATCATCAGAATAAACGCCTTGCACCATCATCGGGATACCTTCCAACTGTCAAAACAGAGCATGAACAGCATCAAACAGCTGTCTCCACGGCAACAAATCTAACAATCCAATCCATTAATGTTTACTACATGATCAGATGTGTTGTCATAAAGCTGAGATCTAGAATTGAAGGGCAATTACAATCAAAAAGTCTCACACTTTCAATAAGAAAAACAAAGATCCATCAGTAACGAATCAAATCCAACGATCCAATTGAAACTTAGAGATTCAGATCAGCTGACTTACTCGTTTCTCAACGGCGGCAGCGCTCTGGAGGGCATCGAGACCAGCTCCGAGAGGCTGCTGCTGCTGCTGGAGCATCATCCCTTCGCGGCGCTTCTTGAGGAGACTGTCCTCGCGCTTGTTCTTTCTGATCTCGACGAGGTTGTCCTCTCTCCTCCGCCTCGCTTCATCGGCGTCGACACCTGTCTTGTATATCTTCTTCCTCAGCTCCGCGCGTGTGCTCGGCCTCAGCGACATCTTTCGTTAGTCTCTCTGAGATCTTCTCTCTCTCTCTCGCTCTGTTTTGGGTGGAACTGGAAATGGAGATGGAGATCGTGGAAGGACGAGTTGTGTCTGTTGCTGTCGGGTCGGATCCGGGCTTGGTTTTGTGTCGGAATTTTTGATTAGTTGTCGGAGCCACCTATTGTAAAAAAAAAAACACCTTTATAATGGGCCACACAGATGAAAAAAGCCCACAAACTTTAACACAAACGTCGTCGTTTCAACTCAAATACGGATCTCGGTCTGACTGGTACGATTATCTGACTCCAGAATCTAGTCCGGTTTAGTCTCACGAATCTAAGTAACTGTACCAAAATCAAAACACACAATTCACGAAACTGCGAGAAGAAACAGTGATCAATCCTTCTGAGTTTGGGTGTTCGAGCTTCAATGGCTGCAGCACATCCGACTTCGGAGCCGGTAGTGAATCTCACGCCGAAGCTTCAGGTTGCTGAGACGTCGGGGGTTACTCTTCTGGTTCGGCATCTTCCTGATGAGATTCCTCATGATATCGTCTCTCGTCTCTTTTCTCAGTACGGAGCTTCTGCGGTTCGTCCTTGCTCCGGTGGAAGGTAAAAGACATTACTTTAGTAATTGCAGGAAATAATGTATCTCTGTAGTAGATATCGAGGATGAAAAGTTTCATAAGTTGTCTGAAGGAAAGATTTGTCGGAATGTTTTAGGATACAAAATGAAAACAAAGCACTCTCCTTTACTCGAGAAGGAGAACTTGAATGTCAAATGATTGTAACTTGAACATATAATCTTTGCCCACAGATTGAGGAATGCTGCGTTTGTGGATTTCAAGAATGAAGCTTTTGCTTCTCAAGCACATCGTCGGTTAAATGGGTACCACTTTCTTACTGTGATTACTCATGATCATCTTCCATTAACATGCTAGATTTAGTCTGCTCAGGCTGTTGCTTTCTGTGTTTCTGATAGTGAAGCCAAATATTGAGCTGTTTCCACCTTTTTGTGGTTGGGCAGGCTGAGGTTTCTTGGGAAGGTTCTTCAAGTACAGCGAGCCAATAAACCTAATGAGAACAAGAAGTCTCTTCAAAATGAAGAATCTGGGAAAGATGCTCAACCTTACTCAAACTCTACATTTAGCAGCAACAAAGACTCAAAATCTGGGCAGGTGCTTGCTGGTGAACCCATAGCTCCAAAACTTGGCATAAACTATTCGTTTCCTCCTCACCTGCAGTAAGTCTTGCTGCTCATACTCTTTTAGATTTGTTCACTTTCGTATCATTCATTTTAGAGATATCGGTGTTTGAGTGTATTTTTCTCTCATCATCCTTCTAAAACGCAATGTAACAACATAACAGCAGTCCATGTCACTAAAACTGTGCATGCTTTGTGATCCAAGGGAATCAAAATTCTTCTAATCATTTTTGCTAAACTTTAGATGCTTCTACGTTTGTCATCTTGCAGATATGCCTACCCACCACCTGATGCAAATATATTAGCCAACATTACTAATGCCCTTATCTCTGTCCCACCTTTATACACCCAGGTTAGCTCCTCTGTCACTGTGTTTGACCCGTGGATATAAGTTTTTTGTTTCTTCCAATTATGATCTGTAGGTATCAACTATAGTAAAAGAACAAGAAATGTAATCAACATTTCGATAGCAGATGCTGCATCTGATGAACAAAATGAATGTTCCACCTCCTTTTCGCCTGGCCGTGCCTACACCACCTTTACCTAAAGCAGCCCAGCAACCAACTGAATTGGATCATCAATCTAGTAGCGAGTCAGAGATGGAATCTGATGAGGTATGACTCGTCATGCCATGTCTGCATTTTTATGAATCTACTCAAATGGCTTCTTTTGCTTATTAGTGTTTTGCTCTACTCTTTACATTCATTGTTATTGAGTACTTGGGAAAGAATCATGATGGTATTATATTTAGGATACAGGTACATCAAAATCAGGAAGGAAACGTGCTAGACATGAAACTCTTGTTGGTCCTGGTACGGAAAAGGATGTGCGACATGAGACTGTTGGAGTGAAGCCCTCGTCTTTGACACCCAAAGAGATCCCTCGGATAAGAAAGAATAAACATGTTATGCAGGTATCCTATAATCTATATTACCTTTCCATCATTACGTACGCTGTGTAGCTGTGCTGATATCTATAAGGTCTATGCCGGTAGATCAAGATTACCCAAAAAGTTACTCAAGACGAGCATAAAGAGGATAGTGAGCTTGAAGTCCCTTCAGAGGAGCCCAGAGAAGAAGATACAAATTTGAAACCCTTTGCAAGTTTAGACGAGTTGGAGAAGGGAAGGTTGCCTCCGCAGGATATTCTTTCACTGCCTATGTTCAAGGTAATAGTGTGACCCTGATAATCAGCTTAATCCTTTTCTTTGGGTATGAAAAATGTACGTCGGCTTATTGATTGGCTATGCATACTTGTTACTGGTGACTCTATCCATGAAAAGATATTTATTACTTGATAGTGCAATCTTTTCTATGCAGCTCTTTCATGACTGTTGTCCTAGTTCTTGTTACATAATACAAATGTAGAGTTTCCGTCTCTGGAAAAACATATTCACCGAGAGAAAATGCTTTTTGTTTTTTCATCGTGTGTAGAACTACACAGCTGGGAACCCGTCGCTTGTGCTGTACGTCAAAAACCTTGCCAAAGATATTATAATTAAACATCTAGAGTCGTTAATGTACCGAGTTTCTACCTGCTTAAACCTTGCTTTACTGTAAGTCAATTCGTAGCTAAATATTGGCACTCATTCAGGGTCACAATTTGGAAGCATGGAAGCAGCTAAATCCAGTCTTGGTGTGAGGCTGATGCAGGTGATGAGTCCATCTAAGGACTTTCATAACCTTAAAATTACCTTCGCTTATCCTCAATCTTCTTGTTAATGACAATGATTTTTTAATGTGAGAAATTACAGGAAGGAAGAATGAGAGGACAAGCTTTCTTGACATTTCCATCAGTTGAGGTCGTACATCATGCTCTGGTTATAATCCTTAACACCCTCTTGCTCTGTGTAAATATCTATGTCAGCCTGAATACTATATATATATGATGTATATTCAAAGTGACTGATGTGTTGTCTTTGTGATTTTGCAGAATCTTGTAAATGGTTTTGTGTTCAAAGGGAAACCAATGATAATCCAGTTTGGGAGGAATCCTGGAGCAGCCAAGCCAAACGAATGATGATGATGTGATGCTTAAACACTAACAGGGATATTTTTTCTTTTTTGTAAAATTAAAGGCTTTAACTGCAAATTCTGTCTCATTTTGGGATCATTATGTAATTAATGAGTAATAAGATACAAATGGTGTTAGTAGTAGAAAAAAAACAGAATCTCTCTGGACAGTTATGTTCTTGTTCGCTTCACGTAGACCCATCGCTTGTCGCTCTCACACCATCATCAAGCGTTCTTACACCAACCTCTCGATTCAACACCTTAGCTCTCTTCTGCGCAAGAATGAATCAAATCCTAGAATCATCCACCAGCTCCATTCTCACTTCATCACTGCTGGGCTTCTTCTCCTTCATCAGAAACAAGACTCTAAGAAGCTTCTCCTATTCAATCCTCTGCTTCGATGCTATTCCCTTGGCGAAACTCCTCTTCGTGCTTACATCTTATACGACCAGCTCCAACAGCTTCACTTCCTGTCTGATCACGACAAGAAACTGCCTCCTTTCGATAGCTTCACTTACGTCTTTCTCCTGAAAGCGACTTCGAATACACTACTGGGGATTGGACTCCATGGGTTGACGCTAAAACTGGGTTTTGGATTTCATGTGTATATTCAGACAGCTTTGGTCGGAATGTATCTGGTTTCTGGAAACAGAGTCGATGCTTACAAGTTGTTCGACGAAATGCCTGAGAGAAGTTATGTAACTTGGAATGTGATGATCACTGGCCTGACTAATTTAGGAGACTTCGAGAAAGCTCTTTGCTTGTTAGAGAAGATGCCGAACCGAACAGTAGTGTCGTGGACCACTCTCATCGATGGCTATGCACGAGTGAATAAACCCAAGGAAGCTATACTCTTGTTCTGGAGAATGGTTGCTTGTGACGCAATTAAGCCAAACGAGATCACCATTCTCGCGATTCTCCCAGCTGTTTGGAGCTTTGGAGATCTAAGAATGTGCGGTTCGGTCCATGGCTACGTTGTGAAAACAGGGTTTGTTCCGTGTGACATCCGCGTGACAAACTCTCTCATCGACGCTTATGCGAAATGTGGGTGTATCCGAAGCTCGTTAAAGTTTTTCATGGAAGTTCCAAAGGATAGAAAGAATCTGGTATCGTGGACAACGATGATCTCTGCCTTTGCGATGCACGGAATGGGCAAAGAAGCGGTTAGTTTGTTCAATGACATGGAGAGATTGGGATTGAGACCGAACAGAGTGACCATGATCAGTGTTTTAAACGCTTGTAGCCACGGAGGCTTAGCAGAAGAAGAGTTTCTAGAGTTTTTCGACAAGATGGTATGCGAGTACAAGATCACGCCGGATGTGAAACACTACGGATGTCTAGTAGATATGCTGAGAAGAAAAGGAAGATTAGAAGAAGCTGAGAGGATCGCGTTGGAGATTCCGTCTGACCAAAAGGCAGTGGTTTGGAGGATGCTGCTTGGGGCTTGTAGCGTTTATGATGATCCTGAGATGGCGGAGAGGGTTACTAAGAAGCTGATGGAGTTAGAGAGAGGACATGGAGGTGACTATGTGCTTATGTCTAACATCTTTTGTGGTACTGGAAGATTCACAGATGCTCAGAGATTCCGGAAACTGATGGATGTTAGAGGTGTAGCTAAACTTCCAGGACATTCGCAGTTAACGTAGCAGAACTTATAGTAGTCTTGTAATTAAGACTCCAACCTTCATAAATGTGTTAATCATAACATTGTCATTGTTAATTGAAGTTACTTTGGGTAGCTTTTAAACCACCAGCGCAAAGATTATCGGCCCAAAGTACATCGGCCCATGCTTTTAGTATTGTTCTAAGATGAAAAATCCAACGGTGGTGATCACGTTTTAATCCAACTAACCGAGCGGTGTATATTTTACGAAAATGCCCGAGAGATCTGCTTCTTTTCTTTTTGTTTACTCCCCACGTGAAAAGCACACTTCTTTTAGTTAAACCACCGACCGACCGCTAATATTCACCCACGTGTCACCTTCCCTTCGCCGTTTCCTCCAATATCACAGCGCCACGTCGTTTCTAATGACAATCGTGTCCCACGTGTCCGTTATTGATTGGATGACGTGGTAAAATATTTACAGCGTGGCAAGAGGCGAATATCCATGAGAACAAACTTCACTTAGCAGCTTTGCTCTCCTCGTGGTATATATACTCCAGCATCTTCTGATCTCAGTGAAGGAAGCTCCGATCTGAGTTTTAGCAATGGCGAAACCAAGCCTTAGCCTCGTCTCGTTGATTCTTATCGGACTCGTCGCGATCGCTTCCGCAGCAGTTATCTTCGAGGAGCGCTTTGATGGTATTTTCCAGACTCTTAGGATTCAGTGATGTGTTTGTTCGTATACGTTTTTGATCATGACGGTTTTCTCTGTTTTCATCGGATAAGATCAATTTATAAATGTTTGATCGGGATTACTACGGATCTATCAATTTGTGGATTCTGATATTTTTCTGAGGTTCAACGATTCTAGTTTCTAATCGGAGGTTTCATGAAATGGCTGGAAACTTTTGGTTGATAGGAAGTACTCTTCGTGGAGATCACGAGAGCAAGGTTTTAACGATTTGATGAACTCTGGAACTAATATTACTACTTTTAATTTAACCACTGAGTGCAATCTCTGTTAGTTTTCAGTCTTTGCAGTCTTCATTGTCAATGAAACGTTCATATCTCGTTTGTAGAATTCGTTTCTCTTGTGTTTGTTTCCGTCTTGAACTTAATGTATAATCTAACGATTCTTCTTTTTCCTCTGTTTTCTAAAGATGGATGGGAGAAGAGATGGGTGAAATCTGAGTGGAAGAAAGATGACAAGTCGGCTGGGGAGTGGAACCACACTTCTGGAAATTGGTCTGGTGATGCTAACGATAAAGGTATGATTCATCCTTCAGAACTTGTTACGGACTCTTATCATCCATTACTTTTTTTTGGTTAATGCTTTGTTGCAACTATCATTGTGTTGCAGGTATCCAGACCAGTGAGGACTACAGATTCTACGCCATTTCAGCTGAGTTCCCTGAGTTCAGTAACAAGGACAAAACCTTAGTCTTCCAGTTCTCAGTCAAGCACGAGCAGAAGCTTGACTGTGGTGGTGGCTACATGAAGCTTCTCAGTGGTGATGTTGACCAGAAGAAATTTGGTGGTGACACTCCATACAGGTACATTACCTGTCTCGTCTCGTTATCTGTCAACGTTATCAGCTGACATCTATTTTTATAAATAACAACCATATCCTTTTTACCTTGCAGCATCATGTTTGGTCCGGATATCTGTGGCTACAGCACGAAGAAAGTTCATGCTATCCTTACCTACAATGACGCCAACCACCTGATCAAGAAGGATGTTCCGTGTGAAACAGACCAGCTTACTCATGTGTACACCTTCGTCCTCCGCCCAGATGCTACTTACACAATTCTCATTGACAATGTTGAGAAGCAAACTGGTAGTCTGTACTCTGACTGGGATCTTCTCCCACCGAAGAAGATCAAAGACCCCAGCGCCAAGAAGGTATGTAATGACTTATTGACAACCAGACCAAACTTAGTACCAACTACTTGTATGTCAATTATAGACAGAAGTAGAAACAAACCAGAGTACATTCTTTTCATGCAATCTGATCTATCTTTTCATTTACAGCCTGAGGACTGGGACGAGCAAGAGTACATTCCAGACCCTGAAGACAAGAAACCTGACGGATACGATGATATCCTAAAGGAGATCCCAGATACCGATGCAAAGAAGGTTTCTACATTTTGTCTATAGTCGATTCAATATCTATAATCTCTTGCTGTGTTCTGTATTTCCTTATTTTTCCTTTGTGCCCTTTCTCTTAGCCTGAGGACTGGGATGAAGAAGAAGATGGTGAGTGGACTGCCCCGACCGTTCCCAACCCTGAGTACATGGGTGAATGGAAACCGAAGGTTTGTCAATCTCGCTGTCAATAAGTGTATATATAACCTTTTTCTTCCTCTCAAGGTTGTCACATATTTCTGTAGCAAATTAAGAACCCCAACTACAAGGGAAAGTGGGAGGCTCCAGAGATTGACAACCCTGGTAAGTTTCTACTCTCTATACTGGCATTGTCATATTCGTAACTGGTCTCTTTTTTTTAGTCTTCTCTATCATTAAACCCAATGTCACACCAGATTTATACATTTAGTAATTCATATCTTTTTGTTCACTTGAAATCACAGTTTTGTATCATGTTCGTATGGAAACAACTCTACGACTCAACATGCTGTTTTTATGTTCTTGCTTAAACTCACATGAGACTATAGCTCTCCAAGACATAATATCCAACAATTACTGCACCTAATTTAACTGGTTTCTCGCAGACTTTAAGGATGACCCAGAGCTCTATGTCTTCCCCAGGCTGAAGTATGTTGGAATCGAATTGTGGCAGGTAATAGATCTTGTCATTGGACATCTTGTCTTCTGAGATCTGTTTTGGGCCCATGAATCCCATCTAAAAATATATATCATTCTCTTTCAGGTGAAATCAGGATCATTGTTCGACAATGTGTTGATCTGCGATGACCCAGACTATGCCAAGAAGTTGGCAGATGAAACATGGGGCAAGCTCAAGGATGTACGTGTTCTAAAAAAATACCCATCTCCATCAACACAACTGTTTGTTTATGGTTGCTGATAAGAATAGCCAATATAATCTCGTAATTGCAGGCGGAGAAAGCAGCTTTCGACGAGGTTGAGAAGAAGAAAGAAGAAGAAGAAACCAAGGACGCTCCTGCGGAAACTGATGTAATTTAATTGTGTTTGTTTTCGAGATTTCAGAGTCTTTCTTTGTTTCTTCTGCCAAGGTTCTGAACTAATATCATTTTGTATGAGATTTTTCTAGGCTGAAGATGAAGCAGAGGAAGATGAAGGAGATGAATCTGATACTGAATCTAAGACCGAAACCAAATCAGAAGTTAGCGAGGAGACCTCAGAGAAAGACGCCACTGCTCATGTATGTCAAGAAAAAGTCACATTGCAGTTCCATATTGTTGTTGTTGATGGTTATACTTTGTGATATTGGTTTTGCAGGATGAGCTATGAGCATTGAGCGAAAGGAGGTTGAAGATTCAAGACCAGAGTTTTCGAGTCTCTGTTTCATGTTTTTATCCTTGCTTTTGAAGTATTTTTAGCAGTCTAGTTTTAGCATATGATATTGACGATCATAGGCTCTTTTTGTACTGAAAACCGTATGATGACATTTTGCACTTACATCTCTTTCCTTACTCTTCTTGTTTCTCTGCTACCAAAAGTTCGCCAAAACTGTTTCAGTTATTACATTACACTCTTCAGAGTGAGTAGCAAGCTAAGGTTGATAGATTGCTGATTTGATAGTGGGCCTTAGTATTTATTATAGGGAAACAGAGTGCCACAAATGATTTATTACTAATCTACGGTTGTCATGATTTAACAATGATCTAGTTATAAGCCCAGATCACATAACGGGCCTTAATGTGTACTTTAGAAAAAGATAGGGATACAAATGTCTTTGACAACAAACGTATTCTATTGGTTTATACATGTTCACACGGATCGCTACTTGGAAAGAGTAAAGTTATCCGTAGGATTCACAAACTCTACGGCTATTATGACTTTCACGCGGATCGTCAAATAAGTCCTTATGGCCGTCGATTAAAACTAAATAAACGATCTAGATTCAGTGGCGCTAAAACAACAAAAGCGAAATCTTTTTCCCGCTTCTTGTCCCATAAATATCCCCCTTTCTCAGTCAAAGTTCCACAAACCAGATCTCAATCTTCTATTGCATCTCTCTAGAAAAAATCACCTCCTCGTATTTACGCAATGGCTCGTACCAAGCAGACGGCTAGAAAATCAACCGGAGGCAAGGCCCCAAGGAAGCAGCTCGCAACCAAAGCAGCTCGAAAATCAGCTCCCGCCACCGGAGGAGTGAAGAAGCCGCACAGATTCAGACCAGGAACGGTGGCTCTCAGGGAGATCAGGAAGTACCAGAAGAGCACCGAGCTCCTGATCCGCAAACTCCCGTTCCAGAGGCTCGTGAGAGAGATCGCTCAGGATTTCAAGACCGATCTCCGTTTCCAGAGCAGCGCCGTCGCCGCTCTCCAGGAAGCTGCGGAGGCTTACCTCGTCGGACTGTTCGAAGATACTAACCTCTGCGCGATCCACGCCAAGAGGGTGACGATCATGCCGAAGGATATACAGCTCGCTAGAAGAATCAGAGGCGAAAGGGCTTAAGATCTTCCTCGATGGTTGCATCTGTTTGATTTTGTATAACTTCAAGTTTTATCATAAGTCCTTCGATCTAAGTTTAAATGATGTTTGTCTAAGTAAACCGTGTGAAATGAGAAGAGATCTAAATAAACCATTTGAACCGATCTAAACCATTGTTGGAAATAAACCGTGTAAAACTAGAAGAGATCCAAACCGCTTGTTATTTAATCGGACGGTTCATGGTTGTTCAATGACGTCAACGAGAATTTTTAAACCAATGAGAAGACTCCACATCAAGTCACCAGCTACCCATCGTCCACGTGTTTTTATTCTTTTCGTATAAATGTGTCCGACACTAATAAATATTTCAATCACCCTCGTCGGATCAACTTGATTTGGTTCTTTCTTCGTCTCTCTCGTTTCGCTCTCTGATAGTTGATACGAAGATCGGAAAAGCTTTTGGTATCATCGTGGTTGTTCCATCAGATCCGAGGAAGGAAGAGGAGTTTGTTGTGATGTTTTTGTTCGATTGGTTCTATGGAATCCTGGCGACGTTAGGGTTGTGGCAGAAAGAAGCGAAGATATTGTTTCTGGGGCTCGACAATGCCGGCAAAACTACTTTGCTTCACATGCTCAAAGACGAGGTGGACTTTTTTTGTCTTAGCTTCACGTACTGTAGATTCTGTTTCCCTTTTTTGGAATTGTTTGGCAATTCGACATGTATTAGTGAGAAATTAGAAGCAAGTTGCATATAAAAAGCGAATAAAACATGCTTAAATCTTGGTTTTGTGTGTTGTGTGTTGCAGAGATTAGTTCAGCACCAGCCAACACAGCATCCAACGTCTGAGGAACTGAGCATTGGCAAAATCAAGTTCAAGGCTTTTGACTTGGGTGGCCATCAGATTGCCCGTAGGGTCTGGAAAGACTATTATGCCAAGGTTTTAAACTTAAACAACTCTCTTTTTGCCATCACGACATTATCCTAGTAACACTAGAGACACGTTTTGTGTGTGTTTATCACATCCCCTTGAGTTACTGATACGCAAAAGTAATACTCTTTGGTTTATAGTTCAGCGAAATTGATTTACTTGTGTGCTGGAACATGGCTGAATCTTGAATGCAGAGAGAAACGTATAGTTTAGATAGAAACTCTCTTGGTTATGTTTTTGAACAAATCAGAAGCTACTATGTGTGTGTTTCTTTGCTGATACAAACTCTTTTCTCTCTGTGTATAAAGGTTGATGCAGTTGTGTACCTAGTGGATGCTTACGACAGGGAGAGATTTGTGGAGTCAAAAAGAGAGCTTGACGCTCTTCTATCTGATGAAGCCTTAGCTAATGTTCCATTCCTTATTCTTGGCAACAAGATTGATATCCCTTACGCAGCCTCCGAAGATGAGCTCAGGTATCACTTGGGTCTCACCAATTTTACTACCGGTAAAAGCAATGTGAGTCTAGAAGAATCTGGTGTTCGTCCCCTTGAGGTCTTCATGTGCAGCATCGTCCGCAAAATGGGATATGGCGAGGGCTTTAAATGGCTATCTTACTACATAAAATAAGTAGAAGAAACCAAACAAGCACGGTTTTATGAATGAAACATCTCAATGTTTCCTCTTTGAAAATACATATACTCTTTCTTGCTTGTAGTATCCTCCAAGTTTTAATATATATAATTAAGACGACGGCTTTACAACTTGTGTATTAGAAGTAGTACTCACGTTTCTTTTGTTGAATCAAACCGAACAAGAACATTATTCTGATTGTGAGCAGTAGTAATCATCACTATGACCTCTGCGCTGTTCTGTAAGCAAAAGAGATGTCATTATGATATAGAAGCTCAGCTACTTGTCAGAATGATACATCTCGCAAATGGTGCTTAGGCCTGTAGATTCCGCTTTGGTATAATTTGGTTGTTGTTGTGTTTAAAACCAAATGAAAATAAACAACCAACGATGAATAGAGAAAGTACACACCAAAGATGAAGAAACAATGTAGGGTTATACGAGAGTTAGGACCAAAATTTACAGAGGTTAGATCGAGCGATACGAGGAGGTTAGTAGATGCACCGTCTCTTATGTTCACCGTCTCAGGCCAATTAATAAGAGAGTTTTCACTCTTACTATATAGTTTTACACATCAGTTTACGGTTTAACACTGCGAGGACTGCCTGCAATAGATAGAGAAAAAAAAAAACTCCATGTAAAAATCACAATGAGAAGTTTGGTATATGATATGCTTTTTGATCATTAATGAGGAAATAATTGTACCTGGGAAAGCTTCAGTTAAATACTGAATGACACGTCCGTCTGATTGTTCTTCAGGAAGGAAAAACAACAACCATTTCCTTCTTGAATAGCTGCAGGGTTCAAGGCAAAAAAAAAAGGAAGTTACATATTATGGAGTTTATCTATTAAAGGTCTTCTCAATTTAAACGAGAGATTAGTTATTGTAATTTTCACTCTTAGGGTTTCCTTTTGTTTTAGCTAACATTTTTTATCGCTGTTACTGCGACCTGCTTGTAGCTGGACAGTTCAATGCAAGAAATTTAAACATTTGACAATAGATGTTACGTAATAACGGATTTTACCCTTTTAAAATGCTCAACTTCTTGCTCCAGTTGTAATGCATCGGATTTTTCTTCTGCTTGATCTTGAGAGCCAATCACCAAGGGTTCCTGGGTTTGTTGTTTAAGCACCTGCAGAAAAAAATGAATCACTAATGAGTAATGAATCACTAATGATCTTGTGACATCATACTGAATACAGCTGAAACTGAAAATATACTAAATGCACGCTGATAAGGTAGTGAATTACTTAATGCGCATGAAAAGGTAGTGATGAGAAATTCCATGTCATTAAGGCAATGTAGTGGTAGGATATAGAGTGATACAAACAAAGATTACTTACAAGTCTGAAGCTATTAGCAGACTCAAGAAATTCAACATCTTGGAGATCCATGTTCTCACTCCGTTGAAGTAGAACAGATAATCTTATAATCAAGCACATGATAATGAACTTTCGCTTTGCCTGAAACAGAAAGAATAATGATCAGAACAACCACATCAACAGGTTGAGCGTAGTTTTCAAAACGGAAATATAAGACACACTACCTTCTCAGCGAAGTTCTTAAAAGGTGCACGGTCAAGCTTGGGAAACTTTTTCCTTTGGTATCTCGTAAGCAATGCTATAAGCTGTAAATCATGTGACCGGAATCAGAGAAACAGTATATTCAAGACAAGTTCTTCCTTCTATAGGATTAGCCAGGTACCATACCTCGACTTCCTCAGCAGTGTAGCTGTAGAGATGATCTCCATTCTACGAAAACCCACAAAAAAGTTTAAACAGATATATAGATTACTCTCATTAATAAACTTGTGTGAATTACTTTTCCAGCTTTAGAAAGTGCAACGTTTAGTGTTTTTTAACGGAGTTAGATGAACTAACCTTGATGATATGATAAGACTGCTTGTGATACCCTTTTTTCCCTGTGATGATTCCGATATTGTGTAAGAAACAAGCAGCTTCAAGATACTCAAGATCCTTATCATCTAATATGACGTTAAAGTCATTGCACTTCCTCAAACCTACAAAGATCTCCTGAAAAATCATTGTTCTATCAAATAAAATGACCGTATCAAGTGTGTAGAGAGCTAAATGTCACAAGAGATACCCAACGCAGAATGCTCTTTGACAAAAAGCAACAATCTTTATGGATTATATGTCAATCAATATCTCACAAATATACCTTGGCGATGTTAGCACAGTGTATCGCATGATTCATCCGCTTCTTCCCATTGAGTCGCGTGGCAAGCCTCACGACCGATCTCCACCTCGCATTAGCATTCAAATCATACAATCCACCAAAAGCCTTAGCCAAAGAATCAGCAATCACACCTTCCGCCAACGCATACTCCGACACCTCCATCTCCTCAATCCCCAAAACCTCAAATATCTCCTCCAACAACACCGCCCCAGCGACAATAAACTCCGCTCTTCTACCAAAAAACCCTTCCCTCCTGATCAACTCCTCATCTCCTTCACCACACAGCTTCTCCACAACACCACTCAGCTCACCTCTACCAAATCTCCAATCCCTCTTATACCCCTCCTCCCGACACAAATCACTCCCGTAACCGCTGAAAACAGCGTTCTCAATCGCTCGAATCGTCCCGGAAGATCCAACAACCACCTCGAACAATCCATCGCACTCTCTCAACCTCTCCCCTAACCTAGACTCATCGATCACACGGCGGATGTACTCTCTCATCTCCACGATTCCAACACACATCTGCGTCAGATTCACATGACCTAGCTTCAACGAAACCGCAAACTCAACCTCACCTCGCTTACCTACCACGAACTCCGTAGATCCGCCTCCGATATCGATACACAGCACTGACCTCTCGAACACTGGCAAAAACTGCAGCACGCCGAGGTAGACGAGCCTCGCCTCCTCCTCTCCCTCGAGCACGTCGATCTTTATCCCTACGTCTTCGAGCACCGTCTCCACGAAGTGTGATCGATTCTCCGCGCGGCGTAGGGCTTCCGTCGCGACGCAGCGGATCTGGCTGGGCGGGACGTTGTGGGAGAGGATGAGGGATTTGAATCTGCGGAGGGATTGGATGGCGCGGGAATGGGATTGGGGGGAGATCGAGGTTGGGGATTCGCGGGAGAGGACGACGGGCTCCTTGAGACGCTCGACGGGGAGGAAGGAGCGGAGGGAAGGGTCGGCGTGGACGATGAGGAGTTTGAAGGAGTTTGTTCCCATGTCGATGGAGGTGAAGAGGTGTGGTGGTGATGGTGGTAGAGTGGGGTTTGATTGTAGATTGGAGGAGTTCATCGTTGATTGATCTCTTCTTCTTCGTTCGAATTGATCGAATGCAATTGGGATCGTTATAATTTTCTGAGTTTTTATTAATTTATTTCCATAGACATTTTAAAAAGATTATAAGCACCTTTTTTTGTAGGACGTGTTACGTGTTGACATTGATGAAGCTTACGTACATGTTTTTTTAAAAAAAACATTTTTTAAAAACAAGCTTACGTACTTGTTATTTTCTATCTTGTTATTAAATTCCAAAACTATTGTTTGTAGCTAAAGAATGAAAAGGGTAAACAATCTATTTTCCCACGATAACTATGATATAGCATCAGATCTCCACCAAACTATGATCTCATGCTATATCCCCACGAATTGAAAGTCACAGACTTATTTCTCCATGAAACAATAGTTCGAAACTTAATTACCCACAAATGATGGTTTTATACCGATTTACTAATTTTAATCGGTTAATTCTTAACCAGACATTAAAACCAACTAAACAAAACAAAAAAACCAGTTTTTATATATAATACTTTCTAAATAGATCATCTTTTTCACATGCTTCTTTCTTTTCCTTCTTCACGATTACCGATTGCCATGATAACTGATCTTCTCTCATGATCAAAATCATCCTCATGACTGTTCATTTCTGTTTCTGATTGCTAGTGAGAACAAAAGTAATAAAAGGCTACGGCGCATAGTATCGGAGTCATCCCGAATCAATCTTACTACAAAACACCGTGGCCGGGGCCACAGTCTATCCTCTTCCGCCAACGTCTAGTTAAATTCGCAGTTCCGACAACGCTTCTCACCACACTGCACCATTGTAGATCTAGATCCGGCGACGCCTCTCACGTCTCACCAAGATACAAGGAGATAATGGGGCAGAAACGTGCAGTTTCCATAATCTATTCTTAAGCAGCATGTACATTTGATGCTCTCCAATGGAAAAGACATCTAAATTGAATCTAATTGAGATTTTGATAAATAAATGTTGACCATAGTTTCAGCTCCAATGATTTTATCGCTGTTGAAGAAAAAAAAAAAAGAAATAGAAAAAAAAATATATATATATATATATACATAAATTGTGTTTTGTTTGGTTTAACTAATTCTAATTTGTTTTACTAAGAATAAACCGATTAAAATTAGTAAACCGGTGTAAAACCATCATCTATGAATAATTAAGTTTCAAACTATTGATTCATGGAGAAATAAGTTTGTGACTTTCAATACATGGGGATATAGCACGAGGTCATAGTTTGGTGGAGATCTGATGCTATATGATAGTTATCGTGGAGAAATAGATCGTTTATTCGAATGAAAAAAAACAAGAGTCTAGGAGCACATGTACTCATCTCTTTAAGATGATTGAGAATAATGTTATTTTCAATGAATTTTTATATGATTTTGGATAAGTTGGAGAAGTTCGTATAATGTTGGTTATAAAATTTTATAATTTCATCTGAATAATTAAATTTAAATTGTTTTAACTAAAAATTCACCAAAACATTCTTAATCTTTTAAAATTGTATTAATTTATATATTTTCGGTGAAAATGAATTTAAATATATTTTAAAACCGTAAGTTCACTAACAAGAGAATAATTTTTGAATTTATGTTTATATAACACACGGTTTTATCAGTTTCAATAATACAAATCATTTCAAATTCTGAAAACATGTTATAAACCTATCAACCTTATTATCTGAAGTTTCAATGCTTCTTCTGGGTCCTGTAATATATTTTGTGAAATCTGCTTTGCTTTCTTCAGCTTGTCGATCTCCATAGTGACCAGTGAGAGTTCGCAGTGCACTTGCTATTGCTAGTTTTAGATATACAGCAGATGCATACTAAAATGTAAAAAGGTAAAACACGATACTAATAACATTACGACTCTATAATGGTTTACAGACATTATTTGTTACCAAAGTGTATATATAGCTATATTTTGTATATAGACTCTATATATAGCTTATAATGTTATTATCAAATTGGTCTGAAAAGTACACAATGAGGTTTAGAAATATAATTCAGTTTGTTGCCAAAAAAAAAAGACCTCTTTTTTATACGCTATTTTCTTCCGGTCAACATCAAACCTTCTATTCTGATTTATTTGATTTTTATGGTAATTTTCGTGATTGATTATCGTTTTCTTGAGTTACAAGAAAATTACCATTACTACCAAATATGTATATATAATTTTATTATTACCATACATATGGTGAATCTAGCTTCCCGAATTTAGAACTCACATAAGTGTCGTGTTTGAAAGTGTCGTACTATAGCAGCCAAAGACTGATTCCTATTACCATTATTGGATTTCATACGAAATTGATTTTTAAATTACATTAAATTCTTGTGCCGTTTTTCAAACGTTTACCATTTCTACTCGATTATTGTAATCTTATTATAATCTCAATTCTGTAGAGACGGGAGCGCGCGAGCCGTGAGCCTGTGATTGAGATGAGAATCAGGTTGGAGATTCGCGTGAGCGTGACAATTCTCAACGAGAAAGAAAGATAGACTAGAAGGATCTTTTCATAAAATAGCACTCACAAGAAAGAGTAAATATATAATTCTTGTATCAGTGTTTTTCTTATGATCATTTCTATTTCTAGTAGCTGGAATCAAATTTTACAAAGTAACATTTTGTACTACGAGAGGAGAGAATTGTTCATGCAACGAACATGCTATATTAATATTGCATTTTAAAAATACAATATATGCAAAAGAATACTAAAAAGTCAAAACACAAGACATTACAACTGTACAATAAATCAAACTTTAGCAACCAAGACATTGTAATGGAAGTCTATTATTAATTACAACTTTAACGTATAAGAATCAAACAGCTTACGAAGACAATAGATAATAGAGTACCAGTCAAGCCACGGTGTTTGAGGCAGTCACCGCCGCTTCTTGTAAAGTGGCCGCCGCCGCTGCTACCACCGCCAATACCATTTCCCCCGCTGCCGCCCCCAGAAGATCCTCCATCCCCAGAATCACCACTACCTCCTCCTCGACCGCTGCTACCGCCTCGACCATTCCCAGAGCCACCACTACCACCCCCTCGACCACTGTTACCACCTCCACCACCACCACGACCTCCTCCACCACCACCACCACTTCCACCACCACCACCACGACCTCCTCCACCGCCACCACTTCCACCACCACTGCTTCCTCCGCCACCTCCGCCTCGAAGCTCTCGCCGCCAACCGGGGAAATCTACCTCAGTTACTGTCATGGAATCGGGTTGGAGATGGACTGCTGAGGCATAGGTGTACGCATGAATCGCTAGTAACAATAATAACACGTGAGGTATGAGTTTGTACATCTTCCACAAGAGTAATCTTGTATGTTAATATGCTATTATCAGTAGGTTTAGAGAACAAAATGGGATTATGTTTCATATGATCCGTATAGACCTCTATTTATACGTATTTCATCCGGTCAACGTCAAATCTTCTATTTATTTCATCATATGTAATGATAACTCTTGAGAATCATTCTCAGTTCCTTGAGAAACAAGAAATGAGTACCATTGCTACAGATTTTAATTAAATATAGTTTAACTTTTTTCTAGTTATAATCTCCGTATAACAAGTGGCCTAGTGTCATATGAATGTGTTGAATCGAGTTATCTGTGTCTTTTTTTAGGCGTACAAATAGAATCGTTAAATGAAATGGAAAATACGACGAGAAAAAAAAATGTATTTGAAATCATATGCCAGTTTTGAAAGTCTTAACCAATTTCTGGTTCCGTTAACCAAGGGTCTCATTGAGTTTCATACGCAATTGATTTGAAAGTCATATTCAAATTTTGCTTCTTCGTTCAAAGGTTTACCATTTCTTTTCAGTTATTATAAAACACGTCAATGCTGTCGGAATATTAGTTTGTTTGGTAAGACGCAAACGTGTTGTGTCTTGACTATTCAATCCGTGGGTTGGAAACTTCGAGCAGCTCACGTAGTTTTACCATCCATAGTAGTGCTGGTATTCCCTAAAACGAGCTTAATATTGATTGTACGGCATTTTTATGAGTTAGAAAATCATAAAATGTGGTGAGTAAGTCACTAGATATAGGAGTAAACAGAGCAAGATTTAAATACATAAAAAGATTGATACAATATCCCCGTACGTTCATTCTAGTGAGTATTTTTTCTTTTTATTCTAGTGAAAATATATTATTGACTAAGAATGTAAGAGCTCAAATGAATTTCAAGGCTAGCTTATCATTAACTGAAAACGTAACTCAAAGGGCATCCCCAAAAAATTATAATACTTCCAAGATGGAAAAAAAAACTTCCAAGATGCTTTCTGAAATATTTTGTTTCTTGATTACCAATTTTTTTTTTTTTGTTTCTTTACATCAATGCCTATGTGTCAGTTATTTGGATAATTGGATCCGTATGTATTTTATCATGTTTAGATAAAAAGATTACAACAGTAACCTCTATCTCTTTTACAGCATTCACGGCCCACAACACCCCACCATGGCATAACTACAATTAGTTACGTAAGGTTACCAACTGGTGATAAACTAATCCTGAAGGCTGAAACTATAAGTTTCCAAATATCTAACGGTAGCGACTTCTATAACTTCGTGGTAATACGTGTATGTTTTCCCAATATTTTAGGTATATATATACTCACAACATTAAAAGATAAATTATATACAAGCTCGCTCGTTTTCTGAATGAGTTGGTATCATGTTCAATAAGTATATAATTAACAAAGATAAAGTATAATAGGATTGACAAATAAAAAGAGAGTCTACAAGAAACTTAAAAATTATAATTTTCAATTAAATGAAATAATGGATAATTAAAAGGGTCGTTTTCAAAAGATGTGGCTACGATCATCATCAGCAAAGCTTTTTTTCTTTTGTATTTCTAAATATCTTATTTCTGGTTGAACGAATTATGTCTTCGTTCTTTGTATAAATTATAAATAAATTTCCATGCCGGCCTTTAATTGTTTCTGATTATTAAAACTATCTAATCATGATATCATGTTTATTGGCCTAAAAACATATACGCAAGGAAAAAATAGTTATACAAAATAGCTATAAAAATTCTCCTTTAGTGATAAAGTCAAGTTTACGATTAAACATCGATCAAAATGCTCTGTATCCGCAGACGGCTGTATACATATAGTCTAAAAGTTATAATAGTCTTTCTTTAACTTTTTTATAAAAGAAAATTCAGATTAAACACGAATTCCCTTTTAATGGTTGGCCAATTAAAATCTTAGTAAACAAAGTTACTGTTAATGTAGACATATTTTTTCGTATATATCTAATATACGCATATTGTTCTTAGATTTGAACCTACATAGGCTATGATAAAACAATGACATTAGTGCAAATGATTCGGATACAAAGATTAACTATGAACACTAATGGTTACAGATTTTGTGAAACATATTTAGAGGATGCCCAACTTATTATTACCATTATGGTAGATTGGTTGAAATTAAAAAAAAAAAAAAAGATTGGTTGAAATTAAATATACGGAATATAAATTGTTTGAGCTAAATATCTTTTCACCACACCTATATATGTCCGTACGTATTAAAATAAAGCAGTAATTAACAATATAAAAAAAAATACAAGGACTTTTAATTTTATATTGAAAATTGTCCATCTATAGAAACCCAGGAGACTCGGAGCCTCTGCGTTCATGCGTAGCTCTTCTTCTTTTCTTTTGATCTTACAAGAAAAAAAAAGAGAGAGAGAGAGAGAGATAGGTTATCTACTCATATTTTTTTCTCGAATATTCTCACTTTCTTGATCTCTTTATAAATCTGAGCAAACATTCTACACATAAGTGAATATCTACACAGCTTTGATTTTTCTTTGTTCGATTCTGAAAAAAGAAAAGTCTTATAGAAACTTAAGATTTTGATTCTGAGATTCTCCAAGTCGGAACTCAGGAGTTGAATTTGAAGAAAGTTAGAGAGGTATCTTGTTGATCAAGCTAAAAGCATTGGTTGTTTCTCAATGGCGACGGAGCAACAAGATTCACGACTCTGTTTGGCATCGATCCTGGAGGATTTTATCAAACAACGAAACATTCGAGTTAGCGTTGATGTTGATTCCAGTTCCAAAAATGCCGATGAAACTTGTACGTCCCCTGTTCTTTCTTTCTCATTTTGGTTTCATTGGATGTTCTGAAATTAGGGTTTGTAATTGATCACTGAATCTGGAATGACCAAACACTACATGATCTTCTCGTTTAACCAAAGGTTTTATAGAATCTCTTCCTGTTTGCTTGCGTATGATCTTGTTTACTTATGTCATTCTTGATCGAATAAGAAGAATCTTGACGTTTCTTGTTTTTTCCTAGATCATCAAGAGCTTAATTAACCATTGATCAGTCTATTAGAAACCTTTGTTTTCTACATGTTTTCGACGTTTTATATTCACTTTAAAAACTCAATTAGGTGTAGTTGGAGGGAGAGATTTGCCAGCAGATCCATCAGACTTGAAAAGGAATGACGCAGCAAGATGGATAAGACACACACTTGGTGTAGTTGGTGGAAGAGATTTGCCTGCAGATCCTTCTGAGGATGATTTCAGAATTGCTTTGAGAAGTGGCATTTTGCTCTGCAATGTCCTCAACAAAGTTAAACCTGGTGCTGTCCCAAAAGTATGTCTCACCTATTATTTTCATATGTTTTTCTTCAATGTTACTCTATACTTTTTTTATTTACAGAATATTCTTATGGAATAAATATATTCAAGCTAGAATTTTTCTAAAGACTCTTTTGAGACCTTTAGGGTCTGGTTGTGTAAAGTAGTGCAAGGCATGATTAGTAACCATTTTGTGCTGTATTCTTAGGTGTTTCACAAATTAATATTTTAATAGCCGATGTTTTTGTGATTAGGACCATCTGTCTCCATGGTCTCAGTTTTTGATTCTGTTGCTACCAAACTTACACAGGTCGTTGAAGCACCAAATGATCCTCTTGTTAATCAAGAAGGTGCAGCTCTATCTGCATTTCAGTACTTTGAGAACCTTCGAAACTTTCTCGTGGTTGTGGAGGAAATGGGTATTCCTACATTTGAAGTCTCCGATTTTGAGAAGGTAATCAGAACAAATCACAAGCTTGTTTGAATCCTATCACGGATGTTTATAGTATCTAGTGTTACAGATGAGGCCTAATAGTGAAATTGCAAGAAAAGTAGGCTTGGTGTCTAGTGTAGAGTTAGGTGAAGCAATAGTCATCAAGACAGATTGACCTACCTTGCCGGAGGGGCTACCTAGACAAAGTTAAAACGGTCGGTCTCATGCTTGGAAACGAGCTAGATTTCCATCATTTGGTACAATAAATAGTAGACACATCGATGGCATAGTCGTGGTGGGGTCGTGGTGAGACCACCAGTGTTGGAAAAAGAAATGATACTCTATTTTTCCACTAAGAAGATTATTCAGTACTTTTGGTTAAGTAGAGTTTATTTTATTTTTTTTTGTAACGGTTAGCAGTTTAGCTGCACTAGTTATGGATTTAATTTACATTGGCACACGTTCTGATTCTGTTTTGTGGTTGATGTGTTCCCAGGGAGGTAAATCCACAAGAATTGTGGAGTGTGTATTGGCTCTCAAGTCATACCGCGAGTGGAAACAGAGCGGTGGAAGTGGTACATGGAGATACATTGTGACTTCGAAACCAACCACGTTTGGGATCGCAAAACAATACAAACGCAAAGACTCGGAAGCATTATTACCTGTGGATGCAGCAGTCACAACGAGTAGCCCTTCTAACACTCCATCCAGTGAACAACCTCTGTTTGATTCTAAGACCAAAAACGAAGTTAGTGAGCTAATACCATCACTAATATTGTACCGAAGTAAAAGAATCTCAACTTACATCTTTTTGGTTTTGTTCCAGGGAACTGTCAGTTCAGTAGATGCTATTGTCCGTGCGGTTTTTTCAGATAAGAGTAAAGAAGAAGTTCCCAGTGTAAGCATTAAGACCATAGCTAGCAGTTCTTTTACTTATCAAATGACGAATCTTATTTTGAAATGCTGCTTACAGATTGTGGAAGATATGCTGAAAAGTGTCATGGTAGAATATGAACGTAGATTGGCTACACAGAACGAATTGGTAAGAAAATTATTAGTTATCTAAGTTGTATCAAGAACATGTTTCTCTTACACCTTCTGATACATTACCTGTTTTCAGTACGGAGAAAAAGACGTGACAAAGATGGTAAACAACAACATGGAAGCTTCACAAGCTAATAGTGCCGAAGAATCGAAAGTCCAAGATCGTGACGTCTATGTAATTTCAAAAGACAAGGCAGAGAAACAACAAGTGATTCTCAACAGGCAGCAAGCTCATACTGAGGTATAACACTCCATTGAAAACTAAAAGATGCATGTGTCTTCCCTCCTGTTTCTTTCTATCAAGACTTTTTATTATGTGATTACTAAGATTACATGTATGTTGTTTACATTATTTCAGGAACTGAAACACGATATAAAGGCAGTAAAAGCAGGTCTTAGTCTCTTGCAGATGAAATACCAGCAAGAGTTTGCAAGTTTAGGTGAGAACAACAACCCTATAGATACTTTTACAATCTTTATTGCAAAAACTAAACTGCTATTTCGTTTTTTTACTTGGTGTTAGGTGAGCATTTGCGTGGACTTGCGTATGCAGCTACAGGATATAAACGAGTTCTCGAAGAGAACCGGAAACTTTACAATCAAGTCCAGGACCTTAAAGGTAAAACACAATACTGCATGATGCTACAAACTACCTCAAGCAACTTGTCTTGAGAATTGAGATGAGATTGCTTAAATGACTAGAAACTTGTGTAAAGTCTAATGAGTATTGTAACAGGGAGCATACGTGTATATTGTCGAGTGAGACCGTTCTTGCCTGGACAAACAAGTTCATTAACCACAGTGGATCACATAGAGGAGTCAACTATATCAATTGCTACACCTTCCAAGTATGGCAAAGAAGGTCGCAAGTCATTCACCTTCAACAAAGTCTTTGGCCCTTCAGCATCTCAAGGTAATATGATCAAGATAATGAATCTGTGTAATTATTGGATTCATCAAGATTATTAACGTTTTTGCAACTTTCAAATTTGTAGAGGCGGTGTTTGCAGACACTCAACCTCTGATCAGGTCTGTTCTTGATGGTTACAACGTTTGCATTTTTGCTTATGGCCAAACAGGATCCGGAAAAACTTTCACCATGGTAAAGCATTCATCTTAATCTGAAATAATCTTTCACCATGCAAGAGACCTAATCTCTTTATGATAAAATATCAGATGGGACCTAATGAACTGACAGAAGAGAGCTTAGGAGTAAACTACAGAGCATTGAGTGATCTCTTTCATCTCTCAAGCGTCAGAAAAGAAACGTTTTCATATAAAATCTCAGTTCAGATGCTAGAAATCTACAACGAGCAAGTCAGAGATCTCCTTGCCACTAATGGCCAAACCACCAGATATCCTTTTCTAAAATGCATACAATGCTTCTTCGCATGATCACTCTGTTTTGTTTTTTTTTTTTTTAACTTTCCTTGACTTGTGGAACACGTTAGAGATCCGAAACAGTTCACAAGACGGAATCAACGTTCCAGACGCCACGTTAGTCCCAGTCTCCAACACTTCAGACGTCATTTACTTGATGAATCTTGGTCAGAAGAACCGTGCGGTCAGCGCCACGGCCATGAACGACCGTAGTAGCCGCTCTCACAGCTGTCTGACGGTGCATGTCCAAGGAAGAGATCTGACATCAGGAGCTACACTAAGGGGTTCAATGCACTTGGTCGATCTCGCTGGAAGCGAGAGGGTGGACAAGTCTGAGGTCACCGGTGACAGGTTGAAAGAGGCGCAACACATCAACAAGTCTCTATCTGCTCTTGGAGATGTGATTGCGTCTCTCTCTCAGAAGAACAACCACATCCCTTATCGCAATAGCAAACTCACCCAACTGCTCCAGGACTCGTTAGGAGGACAAGCGAAAACGCTCATGTTTATACACATTAGCCCTGAGGTAGATACTCTGGGGGAAACACTCAGCACTTTGAAGTTTGCAGAGAGAGTGGCTACCGTTGAACTCGGTGCTGCTCGTGTTAATAAAGACACTTCTGAGGTTAAAGAACTAAAAGAACAGGTCAGTTTCACCAACACATTGTCACGTTATTTCTCCAAATCATATTAAACGTTGTGATTTTGCTTTCAGATTGCTAGTTTGAAACATGCGTTGGCGAGAAAGGAGAGCGAGTCTGATCAAACGCAGATCCCAAGAGTCATTACACCTGATAAAATCCTCAGAAGAAAGTCACTTTGTGTCTCTAAATCAGCAAACACAAGACAGTTTCAGACAAAACACAAGCCATCACTGGTTGATGATGTCAACAGTATTGAGGTAACAAAACTTCACACAGCAACTAACCACACACACACATGAAACTCATAATGTACAGTGACATTGCTTGCAGGGTCAGAGCGACTCTGCATCGAGCGTTGACTTACAAGGACTAGTTGGTTCTTCACCACCGTCATGGAAAAGTCCCTCTACAGATGGGAAAGAGGATCAGGAAGTGGAGATTAGTGAATGGGTTGATAAACACGAAGACGAGATCACGAGATCAAAAACACAGCTGGATAAGCGAGTGTCTAGCTTGAAACGTGAACCATTATCACGAAGCGTGGAGAGCAAGAAAAGCAATGTAGTGGTAGATAAAGGGTTTGAGGTGAGGAAGATACCGTACGAGGAAGAAGCGAACGAGTCTGATGAAACGGCGACGACGAGCGATGGCTCGGAGTCGTCTAACAACATGATGTGGCAGTTGAATGTTCAAGTGAACGTGCCAAGAGCAGCAGCTTCCTCTAATGGGTCGTCGGGTTCATCTGCTAAGCTAAAGAAGAGTCTAACAAAAACCAAGTCAGTTTTTATTATTTTAGAATTGATTTTTGGAATGTTTTTGTTTCTAATATGTTGATGATGATCTCAGGAGTATGATACCTTCGCTTATACCGGCGCCTACGAGGAGACTATCTCTTGGAGCAAGTAGTTCACCAGGACAAACTTCATCCTCAAGGCAGAGTAGTAACACTCTAGTTGTGAAGAAGAGACAGAATCCCAAGTCGTAGTAATAAATGGTAAGAGATCAAAGGTGTTACAAATGGGCTTTTTGTTTTGGTTTTGGCGAGCCCATTCATATACATGCCATATACGAAGAGTAGAATACGTGTGAACCATAGGTTATACACTTGGATATGTGTTGAACAAAAAAAAATACTTGGATATGTTTTTTTGTTTGTTTTGGGTGGCATTTTGTAGAGAAAAAACAAATTGTGTTCAGTCTATGGGGGGTTTTTCTTGTATTTCTTTGACTGTAAATTGTGATTGATTGTAGTGTTACAAAAATGTGATTGATTGTCAAATATATTGTATACTACTTCTCAGCACATGGCTACATTATTACTACGCTTTCTGTTTGTGGAAAAAAACTAATACGAATTTTAACCATGAGTCGACCATTAATTATTTTTTGGTAAAATTATTATTTTTATTTCTTCACAAAATAATAAATATCCGGTGTCAGCTTATGTAACTTAGAGCATAATTATCCACAGAAATCCAATGGATTTTTTTTAAAAAAAAAAATTTTACGGACTAAAAAAAAATTAAAAAATATACCAATCGTGGATCGCCACATATCGGTGGGGTCCGCAAATAGTGCAAAAAACCCATAGCAAACGATCATTCCTTCACGCCTTTGGTGACCGATTTTAAAAAAAATTGTGAAGTCTACCACGAAGAGAAACCCATTAGTATACCCCGATAATTGTGCTCTTAAGGATTTGTAAATGCATTTTAACAAAGGGGCAAATTTGTAAAAAAAAATGTAGAAAAAAATGCAGCAATTTATTTTAAAAAAGATTAGTATGCGTTAGCTAGTTTTGAGTGATTAGTGGCGGTCTGACTTTAATATGGATGTGATGTAAAACTGCTCCAAGTAAAAATAGTCAAAACCAAACCAAAAAACAATCGAAAAAAGTGTGGATTGGGTTTGTCGCTTTTAGGGGGTAGTTTCGTCATTCAGTGGATAAAAATTAGCTGTCTCGAACACCCGCGTTCGCTTTTTTTTTTTTCTTTCCCCAATCTGAGAAAGAAAGAAATCACCAAAAAATCTGCAGCAACTTCGTCTCTCTTCTTCTTCTGATTATTAACGCGTTTACAGGCTTGATAATTTCCCCCATTCCCATTTGCTGACGACTGCTCCCCAGAGAATCAGCGAAGGAACGAACTCAGCATTATTATTTATTTATGAGCTAACTTTTCTCCTAGATCTACTGTGTATGTATCTTCTTCTCACTACTTAAGATTTCTTCTTTCACTACTGAGTTTCTGACTGTGGGAAAGCCTCAAAATGTAGTTTCTTTGTTCGATTCCACTTCAGTACATTAAAGATAGCTTTTTTTTTAGAATTTCGTAGATTAGGGTATTTTTCATTCATTTGTTTTGGTTGATTTTGTTTTTGTTCGTTGTATAATTGGACCTCAGTGATGTTTGCTTCAACTAAAGAATGTGTCTTTGTTGCAGTCAATGCTGAAGGATTAAGGTTGTTAAGATGAGTCCGTCAAAAGCAGCATCGAGGACGAAGCAGTCACTTGTACCTCTCGCGACCCTTATTGGTAGGGAGCTGAGGAGCGAGAAGCTGGAGAAGCCTTTGCTCATCTATGGTCAAGCTGCTCTCGCTAAGAAAGGTGAAGACTTTTTTCTGATCCAAACCGATTGTGAGAGGGTTCCTGGTGATCCTTCCTCTGCTTTCTCTGTTTTCGGGGTAAAGATTCTCTCTTGTAATATAATCATTCACTTTCTCGAAGTCGAAAGCTTTTATTTATACCTTTTGTTTGTAGATATTTGATGGACACAATGGTAACTCGGCTGCTATATATACTAAGGAACATCTTCTGGACAATGTGGTGAGTGCTATTCCTCAAGGTGCAACCAGGGATGAGTGGCTTCAAGCTCTTCCTAGGGCTCTCGTTGCAGGCTTTGTCAAAACCGACATTGAGTTTCAGCAGAAAGGTGTCCAGCTCATTGCTTCTTAAAGGCCTTTTGCTTTCATATTCTTTTTACGAGCATCTTCTAACTGTTGAGATCTGTTTTGTGCTTACAGGGGAAACTTCTGGAACGACGGTGACGTTTGTTATAATTGATGGCTGGACGATCACTGTCGGCTCTGTTGGTGACTCGCGCTGCATATTAGACACCCAAGGTGGTGTGGTTTCTCTGCTGACTGTCGATCACCGGCTTGAAGAGAACGTTGAAGAGAGAGAACGTGTAACTGCCAGTGGGGGTGAAGTCGGGAGGCTCAATGTTTTTGGTGGCAATGAGGTATGCTTATGTCCAGTGAGATACAGTTACTCATTCATTGTCTTTTGGCCTGTGGTGGAGTTGTTATGTGTGATACCTCTTTGTATTTGCCAATAGGTCGGTCCACTTCGATGCTGGCCTGGTGGTTTGTGTCTTTCGAGGTCCATTGGTGATACCGATGTGGGAGAATATATTGTTCCAATACCGCATGTTAAGCAAGTGAAAGTAAGTCCCCTTCCCCTTAGTTCATTTTTCGCCAATGCTTATATTAATAGACACTGAACAAAATGTTATTTTTTTTGTTCTGTCATCTCTACATTCAGCTTTCAGATGCTGGAGGGAGACTCATTATAGCTTCGGATGGTATATGGGATATACTGTCTTCTGACATGGCTGCCAAAGCTTGTCGTGGTTTATCTGCCCAGCTTGCTGCTAAACTTGTTGTTAAGGTTTGTTCATCAACCCTATTGACTTGAGTTTTGTACAGTGTACATCCTCCGATCTTGATTCCTCTTAAACTCTGAATCACACATTTTCTTTTCAGGAAGCATTGCGAACAAAAGGGTTAAAGGATGATACTACTTGTGTAGTTGTTGACATAGTTCCGTCTGATCATCTTACCTTGGCTCCAACGCCTAGAAAGAAGCAGAACACATTCGCCGCATTTCTTGCTAAGAAAAAGCATACTGATACCAACAAGAACGGGAGCAAGCTTTCTTCTGTTGGAGTTGAAGAGTTGTTTGAAGAAGGTTCTGCTATGCTTGCAGATAGGTAATCCCTGTAGCCAGAATTGATATTTCCAAACTCTTATCTAACCTGTTTAGTAAATAGTAACTGAGAGTTTCAGATACTGATAATCATTCTTGTCTTTCTGAAATGCAGATTGGGAAAGGATCTTCCCTCGAATACGGAAACTGGGCTCTTAAAGTGCGCTGTGTGCCAAATAGACCAATCTCCAGGTGAAGTTTTATCAAGTAATGATGGTGCTATCATCTCCTCGGCATCTAAGCGATGGGAAGGTCCCTTCCTATGCACAGTATGCAAGAAAAAGAAAGACGCCATGGAAGGAAAAAGACCAAGCAAAGGTTCAGTGACCACTTGAAACCGCTTTTTCCTCAGAAAGAAACCATAATAGTATCTGGTAAGAAATGGAGCATGTATCTCGTTTTTTTTTTTGTTTTAATCTTACCTTCATTCGGTGTGTTGTGAGATAGCGCCTGGTTTTGTGTTATTTTTCCCAGGCATTGATTGGAGAAGTAGCATTAATATAGTAGAAGTTGATGCAAAATGTTATGTAGAGAATAGACCCAATTCTTATCCATTGTTCAAAATATGCATGGTTTGTGTTCTTTGGCTCTTTGCTGACCTATTACCTTGATAGATGTGTTTTTTTTTTTGTTTGGGAGTTGCTAATATACTAACAAGGTTTTTCCAAGCTGCAAGTAGAATTCATAGTTGGTTAATTGTGCAGCCATTCATTGAAGTCTTTTTTGTTAGGTCTATATCTTTTTCCTCTGGTGATACGAATGAGCCAATCTAGTAAAATTGTACTATCAACCAAACCAATTGTTTCCATTAAACTTCAAGTAGTGGTATTTGTCAGGGCCAAACAATTTGAAAATAGTACATAATAAATTGACATAAACCAAAAAACTAAAATACAGAACACAAACTATCTTTCTTATAACAAAATCCAGGTGATATTTGTCGGAAATAAAGAACTTGAAAAGATATTATATCATTGGACAGAAACTATTCCATGAAAAGAAAACACCAAACCTTTTGGTTTTCCAAGAAAGGCAAAGAATTATAATACGCTAAATTTTGAGGAAATGGGCCCTTGAGTCTCAAAATGGACACACTACTAAAAGACACCAAGCTCACCATGCATTGGTGTATATATACTATTCATAAACAGAGCCAATAGGATCACATCTATTATCAAATCTTTTAGAAACTTTGAAGAAAGGATGGATATGTTACCAGAAGCATGCGTGGCCAACATCCTCTCCTTCACAACTCCGGCCGATACGTTCTCCTCGGCGGCCGTCTCCTCGGTTTTCAGCGAAGCCGGAGACTCTGACTTCGTCTGGGAGAAGTTTCTACCCTCCGGTTACAGCCGCCTCATCTCTACATCGACGAGTACTCATCAGAGTTTCTCCTCCAAAAAAGAGCTCTATATACGTCTCTCTGAATCAATTCTCATCGATAACGGCAGAAAGGTTACTAGTTTTTTTTTTTTTCTTATGTATATATACGTAAGATCTTTTTCTGATGATTATGTTTTCAATCTCAGATATTCAAGATCGATAGGCTATCTGGGAAGATAACGTATGTTCTGTCGGCAAGAGATCTTTCCATAACTTGGAGCGATAACCGATATTACTGGTATTGGAGCTATCGATCAGATTCAAGGTCATTTTTATAATAATTAATAATAAGTTTATTGTTAGTGCAAAACGAGTTGATTATAGTTTTTTTTAATAGATTTTCAGAAGCGGTCCAACTTATAGTGACGAACTGGTTAGAAATCACCGGAAAGATCCAGACGGGAGCTTTATCTCCGAACACGTGTTACGAAGCTTATCTGATCATGAAAGTGACGGAACGAGCGTACGGACTAGAGCTACTTCCGGCCGAGACTTGGGTGAAAGTGGGAAACGGTAAAAAGAAGACAAAGACGAGTTATCTGAGTCGCTTGGATAACAAGAAACGACAGCTGGAGAGGCTGTTTTACGGACGTGGAGCGGGGAACAAGAAGGAGGAGAGTTTCGGGTCTCGACGGAGGGAGCCGAGGGTTAGAGACGACGGGTGGATGGAGATAGAGATCGGAGAGTTCGAGACGGGACGAGAAGGTGGTGAGGACAAGGAGGTTGTTATGAGTGTAACCGAAGTTGTAGGGTATCAGTTGAAGGGTGGGATTGTAGTTGATGGGATTGAGGTTAGGCCTAAACCCCCCAAAGTGAGTGCCTGATATTTTGGTCAGTGATACAACTGATTGAATAATTCGTTATTATTGAATAATTTGAATTTAGAGTCTTATTTGAATAAATGACTTGTCATCTGTCAGAAAAATAAAATAAATAATAAAACCTCACGAAATGGTCAAGTCTCTTGGTTCGCAATCGCATGGCGAAGTATTGTAACATGGAAAGTTCCTTTCGTTGACATGTTTGGTTTGCATGGCAAAGTATTTAAACATGATTAATATAGAACAATTATTTTAACATATAACCTTTAGCACCCTCGAGTCAGAAACGACAAAACTAATATCCATATATTCAATACAAAGCTTTGTTTAACCAACCTATAAGGGGAGAATCAGACATAAGATCATGTACAGTTACACAAATATTTCTGATCTATGAAAGTTAATAAATAAAAAGGAATTTTCCATGCGTTTACATAAGTGGAAGTTAATATTGAAAGGTGGGAAAATTAGGGAGAAGACGTGTGGGTTGTGTATGTTTAACCAACGAGCTAATGATGTGAGCAAATGTGGTGAGATAGCCTGGTTTTGTGATCTTATCCCAGGCATTGATTGGAGAAGTAGCATTAATAGTAGAAGTTGATGCAAAATGTTATGTTAGAGAATAGAACCAATTCTTCTTCTCCATTGTTTAAGTTAACGCATGGTTTGTGTTTCTTTAGCTTATGCTGACCATTTATCTTTGAATAGATGTGTGTTTTCGTTGAGAATTGCTTATATATTATTAACATGGCTTTTCCAAGTTGTAAGTAGAATTCATGTTTGGTTATTGAGCCACCCCATTCGTTGAGGTTCGTTTAGGTCTACTTTTTTTCTTCCTCTGGTGATACGAATGAGCCATTGTGACCCTGAAAATACACTCCATGTAAGTCGATGCCGCCAAAAGAAAGATCAGTAAAACAAAAGAAAAACACAACACTAGGAAATTAAATTATACATTACCGATTTTTTTTAATTAAACCATCACGACCAAACAACTTGCAAAGACGTTTAATCTTTGTTAGGAACTAAAAAGATCTAGTGAACCAAAAAACAGAACACATGCTATAGTTTAAGAGTACAAAAACCAGGTGATATTTGTCGGAAATCAAGGCCGAGAGATATGTCTCATTGGAGAAAAACTTTAAAAGCTGGTAGATGACTGCACTTTGCAGAATGACACATACCACAAAACCTCAAATACTATGTTGGTCACATAACAAACTTCTTTTCTTGACCAAAAAACACCAAACCTTTTGTCTTCCAATAAAGGCAAATATCTACAGTTTAAAGAAAATGGGCCATTTGGGTCCATCATGTGGACACTATATAGTATGATTCATTGGTCACAACATATGTACACTTCAGAAACAGAGCAAGAACAATCTTATTCTCTGTATTTTTTTTTTAATATTCAAGAACAAAATGATGATGTTACCAGAAGCATGCGTTGCTAACATTCTCTCCTTCACAACTCCAGCGGATACATTCTCGTCGGCCTCTGTCTCGTCAGTTTTCCAGCTCGCCGGAGACTCTGATTTCGTCTGGGAGAAGTTTCTACCCTCCGGCTACAGCCACGTCATCTCTAGATTTACTCATCGGCTTAACTTCTCCTCTAAAAAGGAGCTCTATCGATGTCTCTGTGAATCAGTTCTCATCGATAATGGCAGAAAGGTTCCCTCCAACATTACAATAATATTACTATCTTGGCTTTTATATATAAGAGCTTTTCTTGACTTTTGTGTAATGTTTCGATCTCAGATTTTCAAGATCGATAAGCTTTCTGGGAAGATATCGTATGTTTTGTCGGCAAGAGATCTTTCCATAACTTGGAGCGATCAACGACATTACTGGTCTTGGAGCCATCGATCAGATTCCAGGTCATTTTTAATATTAATGTGCATTATTAATATTGTTAACGAGTTGATTATAATTTTTTAAATTCATAATAGATTTTCAGAAGCGGTCCAACTTATAATGACGGACTGGTTAGAAATAACCGGAAAAATCCACACCGGAGCTTTATCTCCGAACACGAGTTACGGAGCTTATCTTATCATGAAAGTGACGGGCCGAGCATATGGACTAGACCTAGTTCCAGCCGAGACTTGGATAAAAGTGGGAAACGGTGAAAAGAAAACAAATACGAGTTATCTAAGTTGCTTGGATGACAAGAAACAGCTAATGGAGCGGCTGTTTTATGGACATAGAGAACAGAGGATGATGGCCACGAAAGAACCGAGGGTTAGAGGCGACGGATGGATGGAGATAGAGATCGGAGAGTTTGAGACAGGACGGGAAGGTGGTGACAGCAAGGAGGTTGTTATGAGTCTAACCGAAGTTAAAGGGTACCAACTGAAGGGTGGGATTGTGATTGATGGGATTGAAGTCAGGCCTAAACCCCAAAAGTGAGTGCCAAGGTTAAGCTGATAAATTGTACGATGAGAGAACTGATGTGTTGAATCATTCATTATTTTTGAACTATGACTTGTCATCTGACAAGAAAAGAATAAGAAAATAAAAAAAAAAGACGACTTTGTCAAGAAAAAAAAATTGGTTCACAATCGCATGGCGAATTATTGTAACATAAAAGATATTTTCGTTGACATGAAAAAAAAATATGGAAAAGACGTGTGCATGTGATAGGTTTAATTTAACCAATGAGTTCATAATGTGAGCACATGTCGTCATTTTGTTTCGCATAACCTGAGAGGATGAAGACATTCTTACATCCTTTTCGTATGTTTGGTGTCACTAGATCTAATGCAAGCGGAGTGTTTTGGTAAACAATAAAAATGTTGTCATGATATCGTGCAAGCTCATGAATGTTAGTACTATTATACAACACCTAATTATAACTAATTAGTAGGCACATTATCTTTTTAAAATTTTAATCATGCTAACTGATATCGTTAAGTTTAAAGGCGTAATTAATGTTCTGATTATATGGAACTAGCAAAATACTTGGAAACGATAACCTTAGCTAAGGTTGATGTTCTCTCATAAAACAAAACATCAAATGTTTGAAAACAGAAACTAAGGTCGATCCAGACAAAAGCTCCATAAGTTTAGAGACACATAAAAGTATATCAGAATATCTCTCATGACGTTTGTTTCACATGCAATTTGTCTTCACCCTCAATCTAGCCGTTCCATCTGCAGATAAACATGCCATACATGTTTTATAAACTTTTGCTTTGTGTTTCAAAAAATCGATTAAACAGTCTCCCTAAATCCATATATCGACCCGATGTAAGAGGGAATTAGTACCTTCCAGAGACCGTCGTTGAGGTAATGCATGTTATCCACTCCTATTCCTTTGTTGATGCTCTTACTGTCAACAAACACGACAAAACCAAACAAGAAATGTAAATAGACCGTGACAGAAAACACTACTACTAAACTAGCACAGAGACCAAATCGTGGTTCCTACAATCCAGTTACAATTAACTTACATGTCCTTGGCTGACATTTTGGTGAAGCCTATGGCTAAGGCATGTTGCTTTCCTTCTGCATATATGGCCTAAACAAATAACAACTCATGGTTTAAGATCAACGCAAACAAACAAAAAGATAGCACCCCAAGAAAGAGTTTTTGTGTGCGTGTTCATTACCACTGGTCTTTCTGCATCAACTTCTTGATCCAGAACGCCTCCAGGGGATGTAAGACCAGGACACATTATGTTTGCACCCGAGAAAACAAACTTTATGGCACCTCTATCAACTTGAAACCTCTTCATTATATTTGGGTCTGCAAAACTCCAAACATTCAATTACCAAATTCACATTCTCTGCTAGCTGATAAAAATCTAAGTTTCTTTCTGTTTTCAAGAACATTGTTTACTCTTCCTGTAACAGTATAAACAAAACTAATGTGCGTGGCTTGAGCTAAGCAAACGAAACACCAGCTTACAGAAAAAAAACCCTCGTATATCAAATAACTGTGAGACATACTATTCACCCAATATCCAGTATCTGAAGTTTGAACAAGGCAATTTTTACTACAGAACACAGTACAACTAACAGGTGATTGTGTCATTTGTTAGAATAAAGACCCAGAGATGTCATATTGCGATAATGACGAGACAATATAGCATGAAGGGTGTGAAGAAAGAGTGAGGTTACATTGATGAAGAAGCCGCAATGTTGGCATGTATGGCCCATCACGGATACAGAAGAAGAGTGGCACATTGTTGACAACAACTAGAGTAAGATGGTTTGGGCTGCGCGACAGATACAGTCAGGAATATTGTAAGTCAAGAAAGAAAGTTCAGTAAAACATAGCACTGATGTATGAGTTTGTTAGTTTACGAACCATTTCACTACAATGAGAGGAGACTTCTTGGGAAGTAGATCCTCCAACACTGTTTCAAGTCCTGGGTACTGCAACATTTAGATAAAACATCTTTTTTATTCCAACAAACTACATATAATCACAACACGTTTAAAATACAGATTAAAACAACAGGCATTACCTCATCTTGAATACTCTGGCGAATCCTACGTTGAACTGAAGCCTTTACTTGGTTTTGTGATGAAACCTCCTCCAATGAAAACCTAAGTCAAAAAACAGTTTAACATATAGTACGCATAATGATATTTATAAATATATCCAAAAGCCTGCCCAAGTAAAAGACTCTCTGATAAGCCATTGAGATCATATTTTAGAAGGAATAACCAGAAGACGGAGTTGGAGAGTGTGAAGGAAGCTAGAGCTAGTGACGTGGAAGCAAGCTCAAGTGGTAGTTAGAGTTGATGACGTGGAAGCAGATAACGAAGAAAGGAAGCTAACAGAATATAAATACTAGTGAGGAAGATTGTAACGAACTATCGATTGATCATTTGTGTAATAGGCTTGTAGAGATCTTTCTCTCAAGAAGGCAGACTCAAGAGCTTGTTCTTGAGCTCTGAGGATCGGATTTACATTCGGGACGGAGTCTTTGGTGTAGATTCGATTGAACTTTGTTAATCAAATACAGAGTAGTTGTTTGCTTAACAAATTGGTGCGGCGACGCGATCGGATCTTGGCGATTTCGACGATGGAGAATCTCGAAGGGGAGATTGAATCAATCTACTCGCAAATCGGAGAATTGAAGAATCAGGTAGAAGCGATTCACGGAGGCTGGTCGCTACTCACCAAATCGAACACGGAGATGACGTCGCGGTTAGATTCGGTGCAGAACATGTTATCGAGGATGGAAGCGTTTCTCACCGGCGACAAAGCTCAAGGGAAATCGATCGCATCATCGGCGAATGTCGATCCTCAGGTACGAGCATCGATTCCTATAAACCGGGATGAACAACCACTAGGTTATCGGGGAATAGAGAACTCTCTGGAAAATAGATCTAGCTTGTTGCGAAAAGCTGAGTTGCCAACATTCCAGGGAACATATCCTCATATTTGGTTGAACAGAGCTGAGAGATTCTTCAGATTGGGAAACTACTCAGATCAGGATCGTTTTGATCTGTTATCAGTCGGTCTTGAAGGAGCAGTGTTGAATTGGTTTCTGATCGAGTTAGAAGAAGTTCCATTTACCTGTTGGAATGACTTCAAACAACGTTTGGTTTCAAGATTCACGCACCGTATGGAGGACGAACCGGGGAAACGACTGTTCTCGATCACTCAGACTGGATCGATCACAGATTATATTCATGAGTTTGAGGAGTTAAGAGGATTGGTTAAAGGGGTGGACGAGAGAAATTTGGTGCATGTGTTCTTCAATGGACTGAAGCAAGAAATGAAGGAAGTGATTAAAATGAAGGAACCACAAGGATTGAGACAGCATATCGAAGCAGTGATCAAAATGGAGGACAGTGCTTTCTGTAAAGTGATTGCCGCAGCAGCTAAGTCACAATCAAAACCGACATCGCATACTCCATACCGCTCAACAACTCAATCTAATATGGCACAGACTATCACTACCGGGGGTAACAAGCAGATTCCGGAGAAACAACAGAAACAGATATCTGGCCCTCGTCGATTGACACCTGCGGAGATTGCAGAAAAGAGGAGGTTAGGACTTTGTTACAAGTGTGATGACAAGTGGTCCAAGACTCATGAGTGTCGCATGATAGAGTTACAAGTGCTGGGAGTGGTTGATGGTTGTGAAGTGGAACTGATTAACAGTGAGTTCTGCGACACGTTTGAAGATACAAATGGAGTTATTACTGAACTGATGGCTATTTCGTTGAACTCTTATTTGGGATTATCATCTCCTACTACAACAAAGCTATGGGGAACAATTGGTAAAGTCAAGGTGGTGGTACTATTAGACAGTGGGGCCACTCACAATTTCTTGAGTCCGTCCGTAGTAGAGAAAGCTCACTTGACTTCAGTGGTTGATCAAAAGTGGGATATTTTGTTGGGGACTGATATCAAAGTGAAAGGCTCGGGTGTTTGCAGAGCAGTAGCGTTTTCTTTACCAACATTGAATGATGTTGCAGACTTCATCATACTAGACTTGGGACGGGTGGACATGGTTTTGGGAGTACAATGGTTGCGCACATTGGGACGTTGCGAAGTTGACTGGGAAACACAGGAAATGTCTTTCATCTTCAAGGGTCAACGTGTGACCTTAGTGGGAGATCCATCACTTCGTCATCAAGTATCAACAATGAATCATGTTCAGACGCAAGAGACTACAAACGGTTTGGGGTTTGACGTTGAATTAATTCAAGTCAACCAACTCAGCTCAAAGCAAGAGATACCATTTCCGATAGAACAATTATTGGGAAGGTACGTGAGAGTTTTTGCAGAACCGACTCAGTTGCCGCCTCTGCGAGACAGAGAGCATGCTATCAATCTATTAGCAGGCACTGGCCCAATAAGTGTTCGCCCTTATCGTTATCCACATGCATATAAGGAGGAGATGGAAAACTGGTGTCTCAAATGCTGGAAGCTGGGTTAATCAGACCAAGTCGTAGTCCATATTCAAGTCCTGTATTACTGGTCAGGAAAAAGGATGGCTCGTGGAGGTTTTGTATTGATTACAGAGCTTTAAACAAAGCCACCGTTGCCGACAAATTCCCTATTCCAATGATTGATCAGTTACTTGACGAACTACATGGCGCATGTGTGTTCTCAAAACTGGACTTGCGAGCTGGCTATCATCAGATCCGAATGCAGGAGAAGGATATTCATAAGACAGCATTTCGAACTGCTGATGGTCATTACGAATTTGTTGTGATGCCGTTTGGACTTTCTAACGCACCAGCAACATTTCAAGCATTGATGAATGAGCTATTCAGACCATACTTGAGGAAGTTTATTCTGGTCTTCTTTGACACTACTTGTTGGGTAGACGATTCATAGTACACACAGACCAGAAGAGCTTAAAATTCTTGTTGGAGCAAAGAGAAGTATCTTTGGACTATCAGAGATGGTTAACGAAGCTGTTGGGGTATGACTTTGAGATTAAATACAAGGCGGGCATAGAGAACAAAGCTGCCGATGGATTATCTAGAATTTCACATTCGTCGGTGGAGTGTGCTGATGTGAGTTTAATGGCACTCACAGTTCCTGCGAGCTTACAAATGCAAGACATTTTGAAGGAGATTGAACAAGATGGGACATTGCAGGAACTGAAGAAGTCCATTTTGGTGGGAAACCCATTGAAGAAAGGTTGCACGGTGGTTAATGGAGTAGTACTTTACAAGAACAGATTGGTAATCCCTCGTTCGTCGAGCTATATACCAACAATCCTTGCAGAGTTTCATGATGGGGTCATTGGAGGTCATTCTGGAGTATTAAAAACATTGAGACGAGTTCAGACAGTGTTCCATTGGTCTAAGATGATTATGGATGTTCAGCAATACGTTGCGGCTTGTGATGTTTGCCAACGACAAAACCATTACCAGTTCCGAATCAGATTTGGGAAGGATTATCAATGGATTTCATTGAGGGGTTACCGTTGTCTCAAGGAGTCAACGTGATTCTGGTGGTAGTAGACCGTTTGAGTAAATTTGCTCATTTTCTGAAACTCAAACATCCCTTTACCGCGCTTGATGTGGCTCAATTGTTCTTACAGGAGATAGTCAGGTTACATGGGTACCCTCAATCCATTGTATCCGATAGAGACAAGATTTTTTTGAGTACTTTCTGGAAGGGGTTATTTAAGCTGGCTGGTACTCAGTTGAAATACAGCACGGCTTTCCATCCTCAGTCTGACGGACAAACAGAGGTTATTAATCGCTGTCTAGAGACTTATCTGCGTTGCTTTGCCTCTACTCAACCGAAATCGTGGTCTAAGTTTTTACCATGGGCGAGCTTTGGTACAATACTTGTTTTCATACATCGTTGGGTACAACACCGTTCAAAGTGGTTTATGGACGGGATCCTCCCACATTATTGAAGTTTGAAGAGGGATCAACAAGCAACTTTGAACTGGAAAGAATGCTCAAAGATCGAGATGAAGCGTTGTCCCAGATCAAATTCCATTTGATTCGTGCTCAGGATCGTATGAAAACAAACGCGGATAAACATCGGAGAGAATTGGTTTTTGCAGTGGGTGATAAGGTGTTTCTCAAGCTCAGACCGTACAGACAACAATCAGTGGCGAAACGGTTGTATCAGAAGTTAGCAGCGCGTTATTATGGTCCTTTCGAAGTGTTGGAACGTGTGGGATCAGTAGCGTATCGGTTGCAGCTGCCTGCAGAATCGAAGATTCACAATGTGTTTCACGTTTCTCAGCTGAAACCAGTATTGGGGAAGTCTCATGTGATTGCTACTCTGCCTCCAGTTCTATCAGAAGAAGACGATGCAATTTGTGAGCCAGTGGATATCTTGGAGACTCGTTATGATGTGGAAGGGCATTTAGAAGCGTTGATCTCCTGGTCGGGTTTACCAGGGCATGAAAATTCATGGGAACGAGCATCATCGTTGATTCAAAAGTTCCCTCATCTGAAGCTTGAGGACAAGCTTCGTTTCGCCCCGGCGGGTATTGATAAGCCATTGAGATCATATTTTAGAAGGAATAACCAGAAGACGGAGTTGGAGAGTGGGAAGGAAGCTAGAGCTAGTGACGTGGAAGCAAGCTCAAGTGGTAGTTAGAGTTGATGACGTGGAAGCAGATAACGAAGAAAGGAAGCTAACAGAATATAAATACTAGTGAGGAAGATTGTAACGAACTATCGATTGATCATTTGTGTAATAGGCTTGTAGAGATCTTTCTCTTAAGAAGGCAGACTCAAGAGCTTGTTCTTGAGCTCTGAGGATCGGATTTACATTCGGGACGGAGTCTTTGGTGTAGATTCGATTGAACTTTGTTAATCAAATACAGAGTAGTTGTTTGCTTAACACTCTCATAAAGAACATTAAAACCTGAATAGAGTAAAGAAATCAACTTTTAGTCAAAGACTCAATAGGAAGGTGTAAGCATGCTACTGGAGATGGATAAACACATAGTCAGTGATAGTTCTGTGTGTATGCAGTGTCAAGTAATGACTACAACAACCTAACAGAAACTACAAGCTACAACATGTTATAGTAACAAGTATAAAAAAAATAATGATGGGATTGCTTAAAACACTAAATCAATCACGCAATGGAGAAGAATTCAATTGAATATAAGAGGAGAAGGACAAACCAATGAGAAAAGGTAGCACATTCATGAAGTTTAAATTGAAATGATAAAACTTTTGATAAGAGAAGAGAGATAATGCTTACTTCTTGAACATGTTGGATGAAAGGTTCTGTCTTTATTAATTTTACGAGATTTTTCGATGTAGCAGCTGAAAATAACCTGTAAGTGAACAACGGAAGTTGATATTAGAGATTTGTCTGAACATAACTCGAAAAGTAATCGGACAGGATATTGTCCGAGCAGAACAGAGGAACTCACCGAGTGAGAGAGATAGGATACGGTGTCACGTCGACAGAGACGGAGGTACTGATCGTCGAGTTAAACGACGATTGAAAGTAAGTGGAGACGAGCCGGTAACGTTAAAAATCCCCAAGTGTTATTCCGATCTAGTGTCCCCGATTTCTACCAAAACGACTGTGTTTTGAGGTAACCTAGGATAAAGCCCAAATTGGATTATGGCCCGATCATAAATGGGCTGATAAACAAATTCGATCGAACGGCTGAGAGAGTTGGATGTAGGATTCAATTGTACACGTGGCCGCAGAAGAAAAGTCTGCGATCACGAACCTGTCTCATATAACTGGGCCGGTAACTGGGCCTATACATTAAAACTCGGGTCAACCCGAGAACCGGACCCATTATTTCATCTCTCCCACTCCAATAGCATCGCTAAATCCTCTGGTATCCCTTCTCCAACGAGTCCATTTCTCTCGAGCTTTCGTCCCCCCCCCGCAGGAGCTCTTTGACCATGGCGTCTTGCTTGCAGGCATCCATGAACTCTCTGCTTCAACGCTCTTCTCCTCCTCCTCCTTCTCTCCCTTTGAATTTTTCCGGGAGGAGAAACTCCAAGGCCTTTCGCGTCAAAGCCGCTGCCAAAATCCCTATGCCTCCGATTAACCCTAACGATCCTTTCCTCTCGAAGCTCGCCTCCGTCGCCGCGCAATCGCCGGAGAAACTTCTCGCTCGGCCGTTAAACGCCGATACGCCGCCGTATCTTGATATCTTCGATTCGCCTCAGCTCATGTCTTCTCCTGCTCAGGTGAGCTCATCTCTTTCGATTCCGATCCCTAGATGATGGATTCCTAGGCTAGTTGCGTGTACTTTAATCGTCAAATATCCTTATCTTCATTATGTTCTTGGAAGTTCGAAATTGACTTAAGCAATACTGTGATGATGAGTTTGATAGTCTCCACATCAATTGATTCATTGCTTCATCATATCTTGTGACGGAATCTGTTGGTTTGAAATTAGGTTGAAAGATCAGTGGCGTATAACGAACACAGGCCAAGAACTCCTCCGCCAGACTTGCCATCTATGCTTCTTGATGGGAGAATTGTTTACATTGGAATGCCTGTAAGTGATTCTTGGTGTGGACTGTGTAGACTTAGACTGGTGTTGTGGTGCTGATTGAAATTTTTTGTGTTTTTATTCAGCTGGTACCGGCGGTTACAGAGCTGGTTGTGGCAGAGCTGATGTATCTTCAGTGGTTGGATCCTAAGGCACCTATATACATTTACATCAACTCCACAGGGACTACTCGTGACGATGGAGAGACTGTGAGTTTTTGAACGGTTTGTGAATGATTTAAGACACTTTTTCTCAGTATTTCTTATATTGGTGAAACGATGTTGACTGAACAGGTTGGAATGGAATCAGAAGGTTTTGCGATCTATGATTCTTTGATGCAACTTAAAAACGAGGTAATATCTTTAAACTGATCGTGAAATGCAAACATATAAGTAATAAGCCGTGAAAAAAGGAATCTTGAACAGTTATATATATATATATATATATATATGTATTGTCTCCGAAGTGTTTTGTGTGAGCAGGTTGGTTCTTACTTGTGCAGGTGCATACAGTCTGTGTAGGAGCAGCCATAGGTCACGCATGTCTGTTGCTTTCAGCGGGAACAAAGGGTAAAAGGTTTATGATGCCACATTCCAAAGGTATATATATGAGTGCATTCTGGTTGACTGGATAGCTCACTCTTGATAGTCAAGATTCTTAAATGTTTGACCCAATATGTTGCAGCAATGATCCAGCAGCCTCGTGTGCCTTCTTCTGGGTTGATGCCTGCCAGTGATGTCCTGATTCGTGCCAAAGAGGTTTGTTGCTCCCTCTGTACACCTTGTAATCTGGAAATCTAATTGCAGCTGAGATATGTTCATGATGTTTTGCTTATACGTTCATACCCTATGCGTCTCACTTGAGCATTTGGCTCGGATTATTAACCTTTAGGTGAAAAAATTGAGTTTTAGTACATCTCTCACTCTCCTGGTTGCATTTGCAGGTTATAACAAACAGGGATATACTTGTGGGACTACTAGCAAAGCACACTGGGAACGTGAGTGGAGAAAAACATTTCTTTCGCTTCATAACTTTGAATTGAGAAACTTTCTCGCTGATAAAAAACTGGTTCTGATTTGTTATTTAGTCCGTGGAGACTGTGGCTAACGTGATGAGAAGGCCATATTACATGGATGCACCAAAAGCTAAAGAATTTGGAGTCATTGACAGGGTAAGTTTAGGAGCTGTAAACTATGTGGGGGCTATCTATTGGTTCTTAATCAGAACTTTAGTCTTTGATATTAATAAGATTTATCGTTGTGGAAAAAAAAAGATTTATCGTTGTGTTTTTATTTTCTTGTAACTTAGTCTCCGCTGGACTGACACAAAAGTTTGTAACCTGTCACCAGATACTTTGGCGTGGTCAAGAAAAGATTATTGCGGACGTTGTGCCTTCAGAAGAATTCGATAAGAATGCTGGAATCAGAAGCGCAGAACCAGTTTAGTTTCAAGTTCTCTTGCGTCAAATCTCTGTAAGCGACACGTTCAGCTCTTTATCACTACTAATGTATGAATATTTCAAGGAAAGAAAAGTAGTCCTTAGTCAGCCATGAGCAGCTAGCTAGCCAAAGTATCGTGTCCGTCACCGTTTGCCTTGCAGAAAAAGTTAGCATCTAGCAATCTGATAATTCATCTAAATCAACTGCAGATCTTAATATCGGATGATTAGAAAATCTTATGGATAAGGAAATGTTAGTTTCTTTTCCGTTTTGAACACACTATGACATTTGTTTGCTTGAAACTCCTCTTTGGCAGGTTTCACTGGAGAACAACAAATAGAATTACAAACTGATCAAGTTCCCTTGGCTGCGCCTGCCTTGTTTCGAAACCATTTGGTAAATGTCAATCATGATCAGGAGAATCATATTAAGATGAACTTCAAAAACTATGTGATGAATTTGTAATGTGTTTCAAAAGCCAAAGTAAATGCGATGTCGAACTCTCTTTTTTTGTTTTGTTTTATCCCCTTCGATTTCAGTATTAGAAAATTTCAAACTGGTCTTTTTCAGTTAGCATTTTAGGATTTGCATTGTCAGTTTGACTCTGACCAGATTGAGTTAACAATACGATTCCTTAAAAACTTGATTTAAGACAAAATAGGGCGTGCGGCATGTAATTACGTTCTGCATGATTGTTAATTCCCCCAAATCACACCAAAATTTAGACAAAATTAAAAATAAATAAAAAGAAAAGCTCCGTTACCGGGAATCGAACCCGGGTCTCCTGGGTGAAAGCCAGATATCCTGACCGCTGGACGATAACGGAATTGTTGTTTGTTGATACATCGCAGAATATATTGCAGAGCCAAACTCAGTTTGCTACTTTTTTCCGAGATTTCTTTGACTCTTGAATCAAGACTGCTTGAGATTTAAGCAGTGTTTTATAGTTTAGGCTTATAAGACATTGGATTTGCAGTTGTTTATTTCATTGTTTTATCTTCTTGCTCTCTTTTTTAAGGTCTCTACTAGGACAAGTAAAAAGTTGGAATGAAAGAAAGTCTTGTGTCAAACAGATTTTGAGAGAGTATTTCGTCTTCCACTTCTTTTCAAGTGCTAATGCTTTACTAGTGTTGTTAAATAAAAAAACTTGATTATCAATCAGTTTAGTCATTCTCATGCAAAGCAACATACATCAACTTACATCAACTTCATTGTTTTCATTATGAGAAAGCCAGAAACTACAAACAAGAAGAAGATAGAACTTTGATCTCTCACAGGATCCACCAAAGAGAAAATCAAAGCAGCAGTAAACTAAAAATTTGAAAAGTTAAAACCATAAAGATAGCACAATCAGAAATCACCCATATCACCCATATCTGCCATGTCATCAATTGCTTCACCAACAATCAACCCACCCAATAACCCAGCTCCAAGTCCAAGCCCTAGACCCATCCCAGCTCCTCCATGCTTCTTCGGTTTCTGCGGTTGACCACCGTAAGCTTGCTGTTGCGGGTAACCGTATGGACCCTGTTGCGGATATCCGTAACCTGGACCCTGTGGCGGATATCCGTAACCTGGACCTTGTGGTGGATAACCAGGGTAGCCTCCTTGAGGTGGATATCCACCTTGTTGCGGGTATGCACCGGGTGACGGATACCCACCAGGCCCAGCTGGAGGATAACCACCGGGTCCACCAGGTGGTGGATATCCACCGGCCTGAGGGTAACCGTAAACACCGCTGTGCTTATCATCATGTCCTGGAGGAGGCGGGTATGCAGCCGGGGCGCCTTGTCCGGGCGGGTAAGCCGCGACGGGCTGATGATCCATAGACTTGTGGTCAAGGCTCGATGATCCAGGCGCGTGAGGGTCACTGAAAGTATACTTCTCACCAAACTTGAAAGAGAACTTGAGAGATCCTTTGGTCTTCCCGTTAGGCAGCTTCACAGCATACGTCACCGTCTTCTCCTCCTCGCCACCTTCCTTGTTCTGGTCCAAAAGCTCCTTCACCGGAACTCTAACCTCTCCTACCGGTTTATCGCCTGCGATGGGACGATCGGCGACGATCTCGATGACGAGTGTGAGATGATTCTCACGCGCCGCGGAGTCGTCCACGGTGAGCTTCATCTGATGCTTCCATTTGGGTTTGGTCCCGCAGTCTTTGTCCACCTTCGTCTTCTGCTTGGTCCTCGCGTCGCCGTTGAGGGAAACGACGGCGTATAGGTCTTGCTTGCCGATCAGCTGGATGTCTTTGAGATCCTCTGCGGATATTATCGTCAGATCTAACGGTCTACACTCCATGGTTTTAAACAAGAGAAAGATATAACTTTTTTTTTTTTTTAATGAAGAGAAAGTGTAACGATGCATGTGTTATATATATAGGGAAAGTAAAACTATGCACTTATGTTAAGAGTCGGTTTTGAAAGAAGCAAAAGGTTTTTTTACACACACGGGATGAACGCGTACAAGATAAGTAACGCGTTTTTCTGTTTTTAGTATTAAGTAATTTTTCTATATTTATTTCTTATTTCCAAATTTAATGTTAATTAGTTTACTAAGTTTCTAGAATTTTTTAATCTAGAAGATGGGAATTCTAAACGTTTCGTGATAATGGCATATCTGAACGTTTTAGAGATTTTCATATGAAATATATGTTGTTCGTAAATCATCGTGCGTTTTGAAATGGTGAAATAAGTGGGAGTGAAGACACCGTTATCATTTAGCCACGCGAGTCTGATATAGTTTCTTTCTAGACGCAATTTGTTTTCATAAGTTTCAAATAAAAGTATTGGTCTAAGGAAATTAAAACGTCTAGTGGCTCTTATAATCTTTGAAGCTGCTTTGAAAAAGAAATTAGTTTGCATGGTTAGAAACTTTAGAAAAAACGAGGGAGAAAACAAGGGAAAGAATCTTTTGAAAAAGGAGAATAATCTCCGAGAGCATCTTGCTTGGTGCGTTTCCTTTAGTTGTCAAGACTCTGCGAGTGGTATAATCTGTAAGTGTTTTTTGCCTAACACTCTCTCTCTCTCTCTCATTGGTTCTCGTGTTCTTGGTCGAATCACTCTTTTAGTTTCAACGATAGCCTCGTCTTCATACCTCGCGTGACCCTAACGCTCCACCATCCATATTTTCTGCAACTTTATTCTCCTTCATGCACGTTTATATATAGATTTTCGAACACATACGTTACACTACCCACTCGCTGGATTTGGACACCGAACACAGATGTCAACTTCTGTAAAGCTAACTTCTCTTATTCCAAAGCATATATCCATAGAATAGTGCCGATGTATACTGATAAAAAAGTACCGATGTATGAAGTTTGTAAAAGTTCATATAGTTTCCTTCGGATATATATATCTGTGCAAAATAAATTACACAGTTGCACTATAACGGTCTAACATGTGTTTGAATTTTTGTTTTGAAAACAAACCCAAAATATATGATCATAAATTTTTGAAAGTGTAATTAGTCATGATATATAAACTCAGAACTGAAACACATAGGGGTTGATTAGTTGTTGGAAACATGAGGTTGACCAAATATCATCTCTAAGACCTATCTCCAAAATCAATCTCTATTTTGAAATTTCTCAAACTCTATATTTGAAATTTCAAAGTGTTTTTCTCTAAAATTAAAACTTCAAAATTATTTATATTTTACAATATAGTCCTTATATTTGTCACAACTAATATAAATTCATAAAACTTTTATAGATAACTAACACATATATAAAAATATTACAGAAATATTATCTAGTATTGTTGTGTATCTAACACATATATATTTTCGTAATACTTCCATAAATATGTGTTAGATACACAATAATATTAGATAATATTTCTGTAATATTTATATATATGTGTTAGTTATCTATAAATGTTTTATGAATTTATATTAGTTGTGATGAATATAAAGATCATAGTGTAAGATACAAATAATTTTGAAGTTAGGACTAACATATATATATTTTCATAATATTTCCATATATGATCAATTAGTGCATTTGTTAAGTTTTTTTCTAATATTTTGTTATCTAGATCTAGTTTTTTAATTTTATTTGTAAAAATTAAAATTATAAAAGTAAATTTGAAATATGTACAGGTTGTAAAATTGTGAAGGATTAAAAAGATTAAAGAACAAAATGTTTAAAATTCATAAATATAATATGTAAATGTAAGGACCAAAATACAATAGAAAATATGAAACTTCAAATTTGAAGTTTTGAAGTTTTGAAGTTTCTTTCTAGAGAACAAAAAACTTCATATTTGAAGTTATAGTATGTCTTTTGGAGATACTCTAATGTAGAATTCTATTTTTTAAATGGAGTTGCTCTGTAATGAAATTTAGTTTCAATGCAACTCATTTCTATTTTGGAATAAAAATGGAGCAGTGAATAATTTAAAATGTTATTATCTTATTGATGAGATAAATCAATCTTTTATTTTATTATAGAATGAAAACGAAATGCATTGGATTAGATCAAATTTGATCTAACCTCTATTTTAGAGTAGGAAATCAAGTGATGTTGAAGTTGATCTGACATTATTTGCTGGTGCGTTAAATATCTCTGTCACTATCTACCATTAATTTTGACTAGTGGCTATGGAACCAAATAAAACTCTTCGTCAATAAGTAAATTATAATCCAAATTCCGAATCAAGCTAATTTTACATTAGAGTATCTTTATACCGAAAACTCACTTGGTTTCTTATTTTTATTTTTATTTTTTGTTTTTTTTTGTCTGATTAAAAAAAAATTAAAAATGAACCAATCACGGATTGCTACATGTCAGTGGAATCCGCAAACAGTATGAGAAACGAAGAAAGAGGATACCTTAGAGCACCCGCAATGGAGATACTTAAGGAGGAATCCTTAGAAAAAAAATAATTAAATAATTAGTGGACTCCACCAAAAGTTAATGATTCGATCATTAAAATTCTTAAATAAGGACTTATTCTTAGTGAATCCTTAACACGTGGCGGCCCGTGATTGGTTGATATATATTTTTTTAATTTGAAAAAAGATAATTAAAAAATAAAAAAAAACACTTTTTCTAAGGACTCCAATTGAATAATACTATTGCGGATGCTCTTAGGCCATGATTAAAGGGGTCTTTAGCACAAAGATCCCTAAGAAAAAATTATAAAATATCGGGTGGATCTTACCAATATTTTTAAAACCGGTCACATAAACTACCAAATAAGGATCGATTGTTGAGGGTTTTTTACTGCGTCACAATCTCAATCACGCATGATTGATTCTCTTTTTATTTTATTTTTAATCAACCAAAACAAAAAGAAAATAATAAGAAATCTTTTCAGTGTTTTCCCGATAATCATGCTCTTAGAACACGATAAAGATGTATGATCCATGCCTGTTCCTTGTGTTGTACCAATTTGTAAATTTATATATAACTTCAGGTTTTCTTTATTATTAATTATTATGATACCAATAGAAAATATATAATATATGAATTCACATTCTCCTTAAATTTTTGTTTTGTTAAATCCATACTACAGGGGATGTGTATTATCTCATAATTAAATTATCTGTGCAATGAGGATCCCACTTTTGAGTAAGAAAAGGAAAGCAAGTGAACCCCATGTTATTGTGCTCTGTCTGAAATCCGAATGAGAGAGTTGGCTTCTTTGTTTACAGTAGCGAAAAGGAAAACCAAAAGAAAAAAAAACACACACACACACACACAGAGAAAAAAAATAAATAAAAAGGAGAAAAAAAAAACGGAGAATGTGATTGGTCTCTCTCTCTCTCTCGTCCCTCACCTCTGCAATTTCTCTCTCGAGCAAAACCCTAGTTTCAGGTTCGCTCTCGAATTTCGATCTTCTTTCAACAATATTCGTTCGATTCTGACTATTCACGAGCTCCTTAGGTTTTGATTCCTCTGCTCAATGATTGATCATGTTATCATCAGTCTCTTTAGCTTACTGTTTGTTGATTAAGGGTTTGTAGTGAGTGCTCAAGTTTTAATTTTTACTGAGTGAGCTTACTTAACAATGCAGGTTAAATCTTTTGATTAATAGAATGAGTGGTGTCAACGAGCAAACTCGATCTGGCTCCGTCAACGGCAACAACGGCGAGGGCATTATCGGGATTCCAGACGAGTTACGTTGCAAGAGGTCTGACGGCAAGCAGTGGAGGTGCACTGCGATGTCCATGCCTGATAAGACGGTCTGTGAGAAGCACTACGTCCAGGCCAAGAAGCGTGCTGCCAACTCGGCTTCACGCGCCAGCCAGAGGAAAGTGCAGAGGAGGAGCTCGCCGTTGTTAGGCGGCGAGACGGATACTTATTCCGAAGGGAGGATCGATGATCATCAGATAGGGATGATGCCTAGCAGCAACGGTGGTCATCATGCCTCTGGTTCCTCCAAGTATGATGGTGGTGGTGTTAGAGAGAAGAGACAACAGGATAAAGCCATGAGTAGTAGTAGATACATGCCGGAGACGCCTGTGATGAGGGGTTTCTCTGGACGTGTTTCTGTGGATTTGAATGATGAGTTGGCTGGTGGTGATGGTGGAATGTTTGAAGAGAGTTACAGATCGTATAGGACACCACCGTCTGCTGCTGCTATGATGGACCGGTCACGCGAGAGATCACAACAAAGCATGAGTCCTATGGTACGCTTTTCTCATTGGCATTACATCCACATGTGTTTTTGACTTGTCAAGATTTAAAGTAACTGTTTCTATTGTGTTCTAGGAGTACTCAGCAGAAGAAAGCACAGATGTGTCTGCAGAGTCTTTGGGGCAAACTTGTCATCACTGCCAGAGGAAAGATAGAGAGAGAATCATATCTTGCCTGAAGTGCAATCAGAGAGCCTTTTGCGATGCTTGTATATCGACACAGTGAGCTTTCTTTATATTTAGGAACTGTGTAAACCCCTGGTAGAAAGAGTTCACGGTACTGATGATGTGTCATTCTTTGTAAGGTACTCGGAGATATCACTTGAAGAAGTCGAGAAAGTTTGTCCTGCGTGCCGTGGTTTGTGTGATTGCAAACACTGCCTGCGTTCTGATAATACAATAAAGGTGTGAACTTGTATATCCAGAGATTTACACCGTTGCTACCTATTTTGGGGATAAGTTTTAGGGCAATGAGATGGCTCTGTTTTTGTGAAAACTTTGCAGGTACGGATCCAGGGAATATCAGTTTTGGACAAGTTGCAGTATCTTTATCGTCTATTATCATCTGTCCTTCCAGTGATAAAGCAGATCCATCTTGATCAGTGTACAGAACTAGAACTAGAGAAGAGGCTTCGTGGTGAGCCGAGTTTTTTTTATTTAATTATATAGTACTTACTTTTATTTGAGTTTTAACATTAGTTTGTTCTACACTGCAGGAGCTGAGATTGATCTTGTCAGGGCAAGACTGAAAGCAGATGACCAGATGTGCTGGTATATATCTCTTACATGCCCCTTCTGCTTATTGCAGCTATGTCTTTTTGGGCACATGTTCTTATTGAGTTTTGTATTCCATACAGCAACGTGTGTCAGGTACCAGTTGTTGACTACTACCGTCGTTGCCCTAACTGCTCATTTGACTTGTGCCTGAGATGCTGTCAAGATCTACGCGCTGATTCTTCGGTTGAGATTGGTGGGACTAGCCAAACCATATTAGACAGAACAGGAGCTCCTAGACTAAAACTGAACTTTTCATCCAAGTTTCCTGAATGGGAAGCCAACAGTGATGGGAGCATCCCTTGCCCTCCTAAGGGATATGGAGGCTGCGGCTGCAAGTCTTTGAACCTCGCTCGCATTTTCAAGATGAATTGGGTTGCAAAGCTTGTGAAAAATGCTGAAGAGATGGTCAACGGCTGCAAGGTATCTGATCTTCGTAGCCCTGATTTGTGTGACTCCAGATTCTGCAAACTTTCTGAGAGAGAAGAGAGCGGTGACAGCTTCGTGTACAGCCCGTCACTTGAAACGGTTAAATCTGATGGAGTTGCTAGTTTTGAGAAACAATGGTCAGAGGGTCGTCTTGTTATTGTAAAAAGGGTTCTTGATGAGTCATCTTTCTCTAGATGGGATCCTGAGACTATCTGGAGGGATATAAACGAGATTTCAGATGAGAAATTGATAGAACACGATCCATTCTTGAAGGCTATAAATTGCTTGGATGGGTCAGAGGTATGTTTGCTTTGTTATTCATATCTCCATTATCATATTGGTGTCACAGATTCATTAGTGTTCATAACTTGATTCACAGGTTGAGGTAAGGCTTGGAGAGTTTATAAAAGCATATGGAGATGGAAGAAACCAAGAGACAGGTCTTCCACTGTCGTGGAGGTTAAAGAACTGGCCGAACCCAAGTGCTTCTGAAGAGTTTATTTTCTACCAGAGACCTGAGTTTATCAGAAGATTTCCGTTTCTTGAGTACATACATCCCCGGTTAGGCCTTCTGAACGTTGCAGCCAAGATGCCTCATTTCTCGCTCCAAAACGATACAGGTCCAAAGGTTATAGTGTCTTGTGGGACGTATAAAGAAACTGATGCTGGCGATTCATTGGCTAGCATTCACTACAGCATGCGTGACATGGTACATAACTTATAAATTAGTGCAAACCTTTTTTTATTTTGGATTCGGGTTAGCTACTCAGGGAAATGTTGGACCAACACGTGAATCTCTTGACTGGTTCATGATTTGAGTTGTTGAAACTGTGAAACAGGTATATCTCTTGGTGCACACATCTGAAGGAACAAAACTCAAAAGTGTGAGAGAGCCAAATCACGGTCCAAGAGAACCTGATGAGAAGATGGGAGAAAATGAGTCACTTCTTAGCCCTGAGGAAAATTTAATGGACGGAGAGTTACCTGATCTATCACTTGGTACAGCCAATACGGAGAATAAACCTGAGATGATGCCGAGTGTGAATCCAGAGAGTGACAACATGGAATCTTCTTGCACGTCTTCATGCGCAGGAGGAGTCCAGTGGGATGTCTTCCGGCGGCAAGACGTCCCAAAGCTGTCCGAGTATTTGCATAGAACATTCCAGAAACCCGATAGTCTCAAGTGTGATTTTGTGAGTCTTATCTGCTTAATCAGTATATCAAATGTGAAAGCTGTCTCTTTATATGTCGAATGATTGACTTTCCAAGTTTGCTTACGCGGGTTTCAGGTGTCACGTTCGTTGTTTGAAGGATTGTTTTTAAATGAACACCACAAGAGACAACTAAAAGATGAGTTTGGTAAGAAAAAAAGAACATTATGTTTCCCTGTTCTGTGTCCAAATCTTTATTGTATGGAAACCTGAGAGATGGCTCCTGCTACTGTTTCAGGAATTGAGCCATGGACTTTTGAGCAACATCGTGGTGAGGCTATCTTCATTCCAGCTGGATGTCCGTACCAGTTCAGAAACCTTCAGGTAACATATTCAAACAACATAGAATCAAATGAGCTTCACTTCCCTTGAACTTACTAAGAAACTAAATTTCTCTCGTATGCACTTCTCAGTCAAATGTTCAGGTCGCCCTCGACTTCTTGTGCCCTGAAAGCGTTGGAGAGTCAGCAAGACTAGCCGAAGAGATCCGGTGTTTACCGTACGACCACAAGGCAAAACCTCAGATTCTAGAGGTAATAAAACTATGAAACCGCCTTCCCTTAGACAACACCATTAACCATCTCAGTGCCTTCAATCCTTGAAAATGGTTTGTGTTTTCACTATCAGATAGGGAAGATATCATTATACGCAGCTAGCTCAGCCATCAAAGAGGTTCAGAGACTGATCTTGAATCCAGAGTAAGTCGAAAGAATTTAAGCCAAATCTAATTGAAGGGGTCCGAAGTGAAACTGAACTGACAATAGTTATGCTTTTTCTTTTTGAAATTTGGTTCCATTGTTATGACTACAAAAGATTTGGAGCAGAGCTTGGTTTTGAGGACCCTAACCTAACCAAAGCAGTCTCCAACAACTTGGATAAGGTAATCAAGCGGCCACAGCAAATCAGCTGCACTTGATCAGAAGAAGATTTGTACAGCAGTAGTATTACCCATTGTTGTGACATTAGTCTAAACTACTAATACTACGATTCAGGATTTGTATGTATCGTATGTGTATATGCTTTACAAATTATATGCATGAGCATCACTATTCCACTTCAATTCTCTTGATGTAGACCATACAATAAGTCACTTCAAATAACTCCCCAGCAAACCGAGTAACAGGAGTTAAGATTATAATGAGAATATCAATATGTTTTCAATGAGAGAGGAGATTTGAAGAAATTTAGAAACTTAATAGAAGAAAACAACCTTGGATATGTTAAAATGAAAAAACAAAGAAGAATAGTATGGAATAAAACCCCATTGTATTATAATCTTTAACTCTGTACACATTTATTCTATAGTAAGGTCCAGTTCTCTTACAACCAGCACCCAAACTCTTCAGACTTGAGCCTCTGAAGCTCCTCTGCTACGCTTAAGTGAAAACTTCAAAACAATAGGTGGAAGTTTAGGACGTTCAGTTAGCACCGGCTTTGAATCCTGTCTTTGATCCGGAGCCTTACTCGCAGTTGTTGCTCCATTAGGAAGAATGCTAGGCTTTGAATCCTCTATTTGATCCAAGGGCTTACTTGCTGTTGCTTTGCTCTCATCTTCTCCTCTTTTCTCCAAACCTACACTACTACCATTGTCTAGCAAAGGTTGTGCTCTGTTGCACGCTTTAGCTGTGCGGTTCTTCTTCGTAGGCCTTTCACGTTTTCTTGGTTTAACGATGCTTTTCATTCCCTTGGTTGTAAGATAGCTGGATTCAAGAGCTTCGAGAGCCCTGGTGGTCAATGGTCGCTTTCTTGTGCTCTGTCTTCTAGGAGCATCTGTATTTTCGTGCTGTTGTTGTTCTGAGGAACCAAGTTCTTGAGTAGTTCCCAGATCATTGGAAAGAGAATTGTTAGAGCCTGGAATGGAAGGGAGCTCAACTGCTTGCTCTTGTTTAGTAGCAGGTTTAAGGTGTGAGTTAGACACTGAACAGGAACCGTTTGGTTCTTGTTCTGGTGAAATGAGTTCATGGGCTGTTCTTACCTCCTCTTGAGAGCACTTGTTGCTTGCACCGGAGATCGAACTTAACCCATTCGGTTTGATCTCTGACATTTCTTCGATCTTAACAACCGCAGAAGACGGTCCAGTTCCGGTCTGTTTTGATTGATCAGACTTTAAGTTCATATAATCAACCGATAACACAGTTTCATATCTCTCTTTGTCTTCATTCATCTCTTCACGAGTGCCGTTTTGGTGTTGGACAGCGCATAAATTTAAGTGGTCTGATTCAGGACATACCGTGCTCTTTGTCTCATCACCCGGTAAATGTTTGAACGCTGAGTTCTCTCTTGAAAGGCTTTTATCACTCGTCATGCAAGCACTGAGCCGTCTGCGTTTCAAAGATGGGGCAGAACTTACTGAACGATCATTAGTTTCTGCTTGTCGGTTAGACCTATGCTTGATCAGCCTCTTTGATGGATCCCTAACCTTCTCCAAAGTCTCCTCCTTTATACTAGAATCAGTAATTGTGAACAGCATTGGGTCATCCACTTGATTCTTGGCCTCCAGAGGCACTCCTTGGGGCATTTCCACATTCTTACTATCCAGTTTATCTCCTAGACGAGTCTTTGGCTCAGGACAAGCCAAAGGTTCTGCATTCAGATTCCGAGAATCACACAACTTCCCTCCTGCAACCAAGCTAGTGTCCACAACAGTGAACTTCATTTGGAGATTCCCACGGTTAGAACATGGAGACTTTAGGTAACGATGTTTTTGTTTATCAGATGGGGAAGATTCTTCATCCGATTGGTCTGAAGAGTTCTCAGCTACAGCAAATTCATTGGCGGCTGCTTCAAACTCAAGAAGTTCAGGGTCTAGAGCAACCTTTGTTAGAATGTCACTGATGGAATCAAAGTAATCATCGCCTTTAACAAGCTCCCCTCTCGAAAACTGTTTCACTCCAGGGACAATGAAAACAATGTTATCCTTAGATGTAAAATACCCTCGCTCCTTTGGCTGCTCCGAATGCCATCCTCTGGCTAGCAGACGCGGCCACACAGCTTCCCAGAAGATATCGTTGCAACGTGCTTTGCTTAGACGCGAACTGCCTGTTAACTGATTTATTATGTCGGCAGATGTGAGTGAAGTGTAAGCTCCTGAGGCTGTGACAGAAGAAGATTTTGGAGAAACCGTGAACCATGGTTTGGTCTTCATCACTTGTCCTGATGTAATAACCGTGAGATCTTCTTTTCCTTTACCAATCCCTACAGCGTCTACAAGAAGCCTGAGACCCACTAGATCCTTCACCGCGCTTATGTATTTCTCAAGAGTGATTTTCCCTTCGGCAAATGACTTTGAGACCTGCCAATATGGTAAAGATCAATGACCAAAACATATATATAGTGGTCAAGAATGTGAACATGACTCACATTCACAAGCATCTGTTTCTGAGTTTCATCAGAGATAGAAGGAATCAAACGGGATAGCAGCTGCTGTTGCCTCCAGCCTGAATAGATCTTTCTTCCATATACACACTTCCGTCTCCTCCGCTTCTTGCGAGAATCAGACCAGCTGTGGTAACTAGCTGACTTGTAGAACTTCCCATAGTAAAACAACACTATCTCTCCTGTTCCTTTGCTCTCCATGAACTTCTTCACCTGAATAAAGTTCTTCCCGAATGTATACAGACCAAGAACAAAGCTAGCCACCTCGAGATCTTCCCAAGAACTGGTTGGTATCTCTGGAACAGCCTCAACGTTCATTCCTTGCTTCTTGACACTCTGGCCTCTGGTCTTGGCGGAGGAACGGCTTCTTTTGGCTCTTAAAGATTTCAAAGACTGGTTCATGTCAATACTATCGTCGTCATCTCCGTTTACTTGACCTTTTTGATGCTTGTCTCTCCACGTTACTTGGACAGGTTGTCCGACGAGAAATGAATACGAGGAATCATCTAAGGCAACAGGAGTCGAAAGGAACAATGCACGTTTAGCTGCAGACATCATAGGAGGAATCTCGGCCTGAAACTCGTCTCCAACACGAGGCTCAACTTTTGGATCTCCACATGCAAACTCAACATCAGAGGATTCTTCTAATACAGCTGTTTCTTCCATAAGAACCATTCTCGAGCTTAGAGTTAGGTGGACGAACTCGTCTGCATAAATCCACAAGAGAACTGCATTTTTCAGTAATTGAATCTTAATGACTAACATCGAGGAAAGGGTTTTGTTTCACTGATCACAGTGCTATAGAAACCTCGAGAACATACAAACCGTAAACATGTTATCCAAATCAGATTGAAATGCAGATACATTACAAGAAACTCATTCCCCAGAAGTTTAGAAGCCAAAGCTATATATATGAGAGATTAAGAAGAAGCAAAAACACTAAAAATTAAAGATCCAACCAAAGAGATTCATTAGCTTCTAGTATGAACATTGAAACTAACAACTAAAGAGTGAAAAGTAACAACAAACCTCAAGCATACATGCATTGTCCAAGAACTAAAGCTCTAATATATTAGATCAAAGTATACTTTAGATCGTGAGAGAGATTGAAAGATAGATACTTGATCACCACTAAAACAATCACGAACACACGGAAAGTTCTAATAGCAAAAACCCAGAAAACATTTTAATCCAAAAGTTTGATGAAAACACGACGAGGGGTTAGAAGATTCAGAGCCTAGTTCCATTGAAAATACGAACCCAGATTCAAAATCTCTCTAACACACACATATAAACAGACAGCATCAGAGCAAAACCGACAAACAAGCATCGATCCCTCCTGACCATCTCAACAACTTGTAGAGCTTAGCCATGTAATTCACAAAGATCTCGTTTAGGGATGAACCCAACACGGGAGGAACATACCACAATGGTTCTGTAAGAAAAGCAGCACAAAGTCGAAAACTTTTACGCAGAGAGAGACAAAAAACGTTGAAACACGACAAGTTCTGTACTTGATGTTATAAAAAAAGGAGAGGACTCTAATCTCCGATTGTTTTGTTTCCTATGGTAGCGTTGAAACATAAGGAAACCCAGAAAGAGGAGAAAGCAGATACAAAAGGGAAACAGCGAAACATGAATTGGCAAACACGTCATAAGAAGAGATAGATTTGATAACCTGTGTTTGTGTTTGGTCCTAGATATGTCTCAAACCTCGAGCAATGTTGGAGTTTGTGGTGGTATGAGATTGTGAAGTTGGTAATGGAAAGCCAAAGGAGATCGAACAAAGTATCGTGTATTTGGAGAGAAGGAGGCACTGGTCGCTGTTTCAACACCAAGTCTTCGAGAGAGGAACGAAGCACATAAGGTGAGGAAAAAAAATACTAGTCTTATTATATAAAGATTATTTTTTATTTGCGTTTTTTGGAATTTTCATTGGCTTTAAAAAAAAAATTAAATAGGGTTTAGAGTGGTTATTGTTTTCAGTTAAAGTGTTTAAAGTTATTACCAAAATATGTTGAAAGTTGTGGATGTGCTTTGTTGGATGATCGCTTTGACGGTTTTTTACAGTATTTGTTTACAAAATATATTGTATAGTTTCATGTTAATTTTTTTAAAATATATACTATCGGCTAATCCAGTCAATTGCGAGAATAAATACATTTAATGTTATAAAGGTGACTAATTATGACATTATCTGATTCGAGTATGAATAACTACTGTCAGGAATAATTTGATTGAATGCATCCAAATTTATAAATTGCATTGACCGAAACTCAAATTTCAGTGAAAGATCCAAATGAAGAATATTGGAGTCATTTGACACCATAATTCTTTTTTTTTTTTATAAATTAAATTTGGTAGATGTATAGGTTAATTGACTCCTGTAAATGGTTATAAAAGTTGCTAATGAACCCACAAATTTGAATTCAAATCGGTACTAACTCCTATTTAATATTTTGTATTTTTTAAAAAAAATTTTACTGACATGATGACCCGTATATTAAACTTTCTGGATTCGCCCTTTGCTGTAATTTTGTTTTAAAGAAAACTTAAACCTACATGTAATATATTTTTTTCTGATAACTGAGTGTCCTGACTCCAATGAGATAGTCCAGACTAGAGACCGAAGCGAGCAAAGATGCAGCCAGGGTGTCACCATGTGGTTCACTGTGAACGTTCTTCGGTCTCGGACGCTAGAGTTCCGCATGTGAATTCCCCAGTGGCCAGTGCGAGTCGAACCCAGGACCGTACTTACAGCTACAAGCCGTTCACCACCACATTAACGCGTACTGGTTTCGTCTACCAGCTACATGTAATATATTCTCAGGTTTCGTCTACCAGCTGATCACGGCCATCTTCACGTTGATAAATATAATTTGACATATGATTAGTATAAGTGTGTATAACTAGGTAGGTCTACGTAACACTCTGACCACCATCGCCACGGACTGTGTGGCTGTGTCTTTAGTCGGGGACGTTACCATCCATACGTGTAGTAGTCCCGAAAAGCACCTTTTTACTATTGCTTCACGACTTCACTTACTGATTCGTTTAATTTTTGAATGGACTTTGTGGCTTCAGAGTCAATATTGGGCCAAAGACGGAAAAAATCCGTGAACGGAACAGGGTATAATAAACTAATATCAGAAAAACGAAAAGCCCATAAAGCTATTAGTATCTGGTTTCTTCTGTAGTGACCTCTAAAAAGGTTTTTTTTTTGGGCTTTTTAAATGAATGTTATCAATGAGAATTATAAACATGCAAGTCATAACTTTTATATTTTCATACAAAAATCGTGGAGAGAAACGGTGATATTGGAAAAAAAAAATTTTGATGTATAAACAAAAATTAGTTTCAACTCTCAAAGGAGAATAAACTTTGCTATAATAAATACTCTTTGCCTACTGAATATACTTTACTTGTGATTTAGGTTATTAAGTTTTATATGATTTTTTGTTTGTGTTTTAGCTTTGCATTTGCAAGAAATGTATATGATAATAATTTTTGTCATTAGAAAATTTTAGGTGAGGATGTATTATATGTGATAAGATATATTTTACTTGTTTACGCTAATTGTTTATGTTGTCCACAAAAAAAAACAATAGTTGTTTCTATATCGTAACACTGATATGCTGTGAGGGAATCAAATAATCTTTATGTTGTTTTCTCTTGAAAATTTGATCCCATATTCGTGAGTTATTTGTGGTTGAAGGATTGAGTTGTGAATAATTTTTAGAACATAGAGAATGATTTTTAATTTGTTCTATTAAATTTTATTATTTTCTTATAACATTAGATGTAATATATTTGTAACTATAATCATTTATAGTTGAAAATAAAGTTTTATTTTGTAATTATGAGATATTTGGGTATTATTAGAAATTGTTTTGTATATAAAATATCAGAAGTTTTTTTTGCAATTTGGATTGAACAATTTTAATAATTTTAGCTTTAAAATATAAAATTATAAAATTTATCTAACTTACAACAATTTTTTGTGAGGTGAATATGACCGATGTTATTATCATACTTTATTTATATGGATGTAATAAAATAAATAAATATCTTTATTAGATATACAACATAAAAATTAGTATTGTTCGTTAGTATTTAATATTTATTTTGAATTTTTATGTTTTGTTATTTTATGATCAAGTAATCCATGTAATATAATAACCAATAGAGTTTTGTTATTTTATGATCAAATAATCCATGTAATCTAATAACCAATAGAATTTTCAGAATAAACGCTATTGGTTAACCTTTAGACTATAGGTAATCTAATAACCAATAGATGTATATATATGTAACTAACTTGTTATATCTATTTAATATAATTTACTATAACCATTTTAGTTGAAAAGAAAGAAAAATATTTTGCAATCTTAAGATATTTGGGTATTATTTGAAATTCTTGTATATTACATATGAGAAGATATATTTAATATAATTTACTATAATCATTTATAGTTGAAAAAGGTTTTATTTTGCAATCATAAGATATTTTGATATTATTTGAAATTCTTGTATATTACATATGAGAAGATATATTTTATTATAATTTGGAGTGAATAATTGTTAGAGATTACATAACAGAAAGCCATTAAAAATGAGAGATTACATAGCAGCAATGTTGTGTATATCAAGCTCATCGTGCCTTTTTTATCAAATCAAGAGTATCATGCCATCCTTGGTGTTTCTCAGGACAACTGTACCATCATCACCTTCAACTATCATCATCGTCATCATCATCATCATCATCATCATTGCCACTAACTTTTTTTTTTTTTTTGAAAACAATATACCATCATCACCTTCAACTATCATCCTCATCATCCTCATCATTGGCACTAACTTTTTTTTCTTTTGAAAACAATCATACCCACTAACCTAACGAATCCAATTCACATTGCTAAAGGTTAACGATTCATATAATTCACCATAATCCGCATCCATCCGTTCTCTGCATTCCCTTGCGCATTCATCTCTTTTCATTGCAAACGTCTCCAAACACGCCAACTCTTATGATCAAATACCTGTAAGATCAAATACATGTCTTATGAAAGCAAGTACACCATTCAGCCACATAGATCTTTGTTATACGAACATCTCTGCTACACACATTAGCTCGTTCAATAAGGATGATATGAATCATATAAATCTCGGTGATGTTCCTAAGAGAAATGAGAGTGCTGGTGTAGTTCTATCCCGTGGGTCTGGAGGTAACTGGTGTAGTCATATTCTCTTGAAGACGTGTAATGGGAGAACTGTCTCTGCAGCTTGGTCGTAGAGTGGTGCGATAATGCTCTACAAAGTAAAATCTACTTCCATTTATAACCATACATAATGCCATTGAGACTAAAGGAGTTAGTTACCTTAACTTAATGCTTTTCTTGTGAGTTATTACAGGCTTCTCTATGTTCAGAAGCTTGGGACGAAGCAGTCAGTGAGATAATCCTTTCACCTCAAGCCACATCAGCTGTGTTAAACTCGGTGGGAGATATTCCAGCCTTAGTTGTTGCTGGGGCTGAGGATGCTCTTGTTCCTTTGAAATCCTCACAAGTTCTGGCTTCTAAACTCACCAATTCTGCAAGTTTTACATCTCCTCACCAAACCTTTCATAACTTCATGTACTTATGTCCCTGTGCCTACAGAGATTTGTAGCGATATTATCTGCCACACAAAAAGTGTCCTGCAACATTTGTATCCGCTCTAGGTTCCTTCACCTGCAAACTGATACCTAAACTACCAAACTCCTAAAACTATCTCAAAGAAAAGAGTTTGATGAAAGAACAACACACCTGCAAGGGAGAACCAAATGAATATATTCTTCTCAAGCACAACATGTGCTTCTTGTTATGTATCCTGTAAATACCCATTCATTTCTCACAAGCTTCTCCGGGGATTATATGTTACATTGATAGGAACAAACCAAAAGGTAGTGTACTCAGAAATAGGTTTAGATAATCATCAAATACATATTAGAAAAGTATGCTGATGGTAGAAGTAGAACAATAACAAACAGAGTTCCTAAACAAACAGCTCTCTAGCGTCTTCTTTATCAATCACAAGACTCTCACCCAAAGTGGAAGTAAACCTATTCCTTGGCGGATTTGTTGTTGAGAGCACATCAGACATGGAGATTGGAGCTCGGAGAGATCACGTAGGAAAAGATGGAGTTGATGAAGAGCATGAGGATGAGTATCCACTGCTAAAGGCTAATGCCAAAGCTCTGGTGAAACTCCGTAAGCTTGTCTAATGTTTTGGTGGAGACTACAAAATATTGCAAAGGAAACGTTTTAGTTAGACTACAAAATATTGCTGATTGCTGCACGGAAAAAAAAGACAAGAAGAGAAAGTTGACCAAACACAAAACCAAACATACATAGAGACTTGATCCTTTGTCTTTAGCAGAAAAGATCATTTTCTCGACAAAACCAATTTTATATATACAAAATTGAACTTGTAAAATCTAAATCAAGTGTTTGCCCCAAAAGAAAAAGTATGATTTATTTTAGCAGTTCTAGAATTAAAGCAAGACTCTATAACATGAGTCTTTATAACATGAGAACCGTTAGCTCGTTCAAATCTATATCGAATGATACACACAAACAAAAGTAGCAAAGGATTTGATTGTTCTAAGAATCATGATGTATATTACCTTTGAACGCGGATTTGATTGTTCAGATCACCGATCTGGCTTCGTTTGGGCAGTATCCATATGATGATGATGTCATGATGATGATGTCTTTACTGGTGAAAAATACAGTATGATCAGAATAGACGCATGATTCTACCGGAGAAGGTGATTGAATGACTTACAGTATTGAAGATGAAAGTGGAGAGTCCCCCTTCGCTCTCCATCTCCGAAGTTTTCAACCATACCAGCTTCATCAAAGGGATCGCCAGAGACTCAAAACCTCCGTCTTTAAGATTTCGAAAACCTCTAAGATTCTCAGAACCGTTCAAATCAAAGCTTAGATCTACCAAAGGTGATTCATTAAAGTATAATTCTACTTAGATAAGCATATAAACTCTCGATTCTCTCCAATATATAGGTCTGACGTGAAGGAAACAGAGAAGTCGAAAGGGTGTTTTGGATTAAATGAAAATAAAATTTACTGGGGTGATTAAGAGAAATACGTTGAACAATAAAGGAGGCTAAAAGTTCTGAGAAGAATTCATTGTCTTTGCTGTGAATAACAAATATGGCAGATCGAAGAGGCGCAAGAGGATGACAATGGAACCCTAGTCTTCTTATTCACAAAACGTGGAGCTTTATCACATATTGATTTAATGAAATGCTGAACACGTGGCTCTCGAAAACGAATTTGTGACCTGGATGCTGATGTGGCTTCACCAGGAGAGATTAAAACTCTACTTTATATAATAAGATGTTTATTGGTTGGATACTGTCGAAAAAAGCTAGGGACTATTTGCATAATTTATATCAGACATTTCCAAAAATAACATAAACTCAAGGTATATGATGTAAAAAGATATAAAATGTCATTTTTTATGTCGGGAAACTATTATTTTTGTATATAGTAAAAAAAAGAAAGAAAGAAAAAAAAAACATATCTCTCCAATGGATTAAAAACAACAAAAACATTAAGCTGCGCTTCTTCGCCCTCACAGATTCTTCACCCCTCGAGAGAGAGAGAGACCACCAATCACATTATTTCCCCAGATCCAAACCCAATCAATGCCTTCTCCTCTAATTAGGGTTCTCTCAAATCCCTAATTCTCCGACCTTGCCATCAATCAATCTCCTCTGGATTTTTCGATCATCATCGAGGTCTTCACTCATCGAATTTAAGATCAGAGCCGCGAATTCTTCAGCTAGGTTATAGCCAGATCGTTCGTGGTTGAGTTTAGGACTCTTTACAGGTCTTAGCGTTGGTGAATTCATCATCTCTAGGTTCGGGAAGTTCAGTAATTTCGCTCTCGTTGTGGATTTTGATTTGGGAATTTTAGGGTTTCGTATCGAATTCGCGCTCCCTGCATGTGTAAGCCTTAAAGTCTGAAGCTTTCCTCCGTTTTCAAAGAGTTTCTTCTGCTCAAGAGAAGTTTGTAGGGTTTAGTTTCTGAGGATTGTTGAAGTTTGTAACTTTATAAAGAATTTGGAGGGGATGTTTGGTTCTACAATGGATAACAACCGTGGGAACAGTGCTGCATCAGGGCAGATTCTCACTCCGACACGCTTCGTGTGGCCTTATGGAGGTAGAAGAGTCTACCTAAGCGGATCTTTCACCAGGTGAGATAAATGAGCTTGAACTAGGATTAGTTACTTTGTACTATTGTTTGTGGTTTATCCGATACATTTTGTGCTCTGTACTGAAATGGGAGTGCGGGCAGGTGGACGGAACATGTGCCAATGTCTCCAATTGAGGGCTGCGCTACTGTTTTTCAAGTTATTTGCAACTTGACTCCGGGATATCATCAGGTAAAAAACGGTTATTAATTTGTACTGGACCTGTTTCATAACAAATTATTTGTGAGTTGATCCCTTCTGGAGCATTTATATCCTTATAGACTCTGCGAACATCCTATGATACTAATGCATTTAGCCTCTAGATGCTAATCTATGCAATATGCATGAGAATAATATATATATACATCTGTCATGGTTGATTACATTTCCCAACAGGTAGTGTCATTATTTAATAGTAATCCATGGTAGCATCTTAAGCGTGGCTCTATCGTTAGAACATTTGTGTAGCTAGCCATTGAAGATTCTTAACTGCGTATCCGAGTTAGATTATTGGTTATTTTAGTTTCTGGAATTTTCTGTTTGGACGTACTATATCTAACATGAAGTTGATTATTAAGACCTGAGATGCTTAAGAAGCCTCTGATGTTACATTCAGTTGTTTTATTTTATTTTCATGCAGTATAAGTTTTTTGTTGATGGCGAATGGCGGCACGATGAGCACCAACCGTTTGTAACTGGAAATGGTGGAGTAGTGAATACAATATTTATAACTGGACCAGATATGGTTCCCACGGGTTTTAACTCATCTAACATGGATGTGGATGATTTCTCCCAGCGAGCGGTAAGGAATTTGACCTTTTTCTAAAAATGCAATTTATTACTATGTTTGTTTAACTGTCAGTAGCTTAGTTTTGTCTTTTATTGCAAATATGACATTTCTGAAAGAGACAACCGTTTCACCAAAAGGGGAAAGATGTGGTGTCCTACATGTGTGTTATAAACAGTTTTATGCTAAATTGCTAATAGCATTTAATTTGATGTATAGAGAAGGAGCGTTTAAGTTCCATAAAATTGTCTCTGAAGACTACTTTCCAATTGAATTTCTGACTGTTTTTACATGGTGATTATATTGTAGGCTGATCCATCCCAGGAATCTATCCCTAGGATGTCAGGAGTTGATTTGGAGGTGTCTCGTCACCGTATATCTGTTTTACTGTCAACCCGTACTGCATATGAACTGCTCCCAGAGTCGGGCAAGGTCTGGTTTCTTCATTTTCTTATTGTTTGATGACTTTTGTCTACATATCGTATAAATAATCGATGAGATAGCTTATTCTATCTTAGTAGGAGTTTGTCTAAGGTGATCGGGAATCTTTACAGGTTATTGCATTGGATGTAAATCTACCAGTAAAGCAAGCATTCCATATACTTTATGAGCAGGTTTGCTATATTTACCATTGTGTCTGCCTCTCTTCTTTTTGGGATGTTCCTCTCTGTCCCTAACAGTCATGTGACATTCTAATGTTGTCGCATCCAGACCCGAAAGGGGAAGGAAGTGAAACTTGAAAGAACTAGTTTGTCTTAATTTATTGCGAAATTGTTTGGCTTTCTTGTTTTAATAATTATGATTCTTTCAGGGAATCCCTTTGGCTCCTCTTTGGGACTTTGGTAAAGGCCAATTTGTTGGAGTTCTTGGTCCACTGGACTTCATTCTAATACTGAGAGAGGTTGGCATCTCTAAAGTTGATTATTTCTAGAGCTTTGTTTCTAGTGCGACGTATCATTTTAGAAATTCCAAGAGTAAATTATCTGAATGTCAATAACTCGAAGGGGGTGTTCATATGTCTAATATTAATAGTGGTTTACGTTCACAAATATTCATATGCTTTATTGTCTAAACATGGGATTTAATTTGAAGGAGTATAATAGATTTCCGTAGTTTAAGTATATTACCTATGAAATATGCCTGTTTTACTAGCTTTCTACGTATGAAGTTCTTCACTCTTGCGTGGTAATAGCAACTCTGTAATTGCAGCTTGGAACTCATGGATCGAACTTGACAGAAGAAGAGCTTGAGACGCACACCATAGCAGCCTGGAAAGAGGGGAAGGCTCAGATTAGCAGACAATATGATGGAATTGGGAGGCAATATCCTAGGCCACTTGTTCAGGTCAGACTTTTCAAAGCTGCTTTCTACCGCTCCTACTACTGATATTTTCATATAGCTCCTTCCAAAAGATCATCTCCTATCATCTTCTTTTACTTTGAAAATGATTCTGTTGTTATCTGTATCTACAAACTTCTTACTCGTGTTTTATCTCTGTAGACGCACATATATATTTAAAGCTGATTTAAATATATAGGTTCAGAATGAAATGAATAGCATGACTGTTCCACATTTTTGATTGGGAGCATATTTGCCTAGGAATGTAACTGATTCATATATGCCTTTCTACTTGTCGACATGTTTACTTCTCACTTTCTCAGATAAATATTTTTCCGCTTCTTTTTGAGTTCCTGGACGTAGCTTTATCCTAGGAACTTCTGTTGTAGGTTACAGTAAAAAGAGCTAGACAATTTTCTCTCTTGGTATAAATATTTTCTTATCTTGCAACCAGGTTGGGCCCTATGATAATCTGAAAGACGTTGCCCTCAAAATTTTGCAAAACAAGGTGGCAGCCGTTCCAGTTATCTATTCTTCTTTGCAGGATGGGTCATATCCGCAGTTACTGCATCTTGCTTCGCTATCAGGCATATTAAAATGTAAGGTCCTTCATTTGTGAAAATCTTTTTTTTTTGTGAATAAGATCATAAGACACTGATAAGCAGTTCAAATAGGCGATACTGTTCAATTCATGACGTGCATATGATTCTGCTATTTCCGAAATTTCCCCACTTCTTCGTTTCTCCATATATTCTAAGAAGTGATGGGATGTATAAGTGGGAAATTAGAACTTTATAGTTGGAATAGCCTCTCCCAAACCAAAGTCACAGTTGTCCATGTATATAATTTTTTTGAAACTTATGCTTATTATCAGATACCTTAGCTCTAAATTACGCATAATATTTCAGGTATATGCAGGTACTTCAGACATTCGTCTAGCTCGTTGCCAATCCTTCAACAACCCATTTGTTCAATTCCCCTGGGTACTTGGGTCCCTAGAATCGGAGAATCAAATAGCAAACCTCTCGCGACATTGAGACCACACGCCTCTTTGGGTTCTGCGCTCTCATTATTAGTTCAAGGTAATCCGTTCTTGCTCCTGTTTCATCAATATAATGTTTAAAGTTCATCCGCAACTTGAGACCAACCTCTACATTTCCATCAGTTTTTTTTTTTCTTTTAATTCCGCATAGATGGTGATATCACCTTGTAGCTAAACACGTGCTCTTCTTCGTTTTGTCTTATCAAAGTTGTTTCACAGAGCATCATATAAAATTCAAATCAATGCACACCAAATAACCAACTTTAGATGCCACGACCACTTTTATAAGTTTAGTACATATGTAATTGGTGCATTCATGTTCAGATTTCGTTTGAACTAACGAGGTTTAGAAAAGTAAAATTCTAATTTGAGTTTACAGGCCATAGTTTTTAGAATTTCATATGATACATTGCATGCAAGTGCAGTTTTCTGTTTCCTCAGAGAAGGAAATAAATGAAATTTGTCGTGCTTCATCTATGTCCCTAACATCTTGGTGTTATCTGTTTTTTTTTTGTACAGCTCAAGTCAGTTCAGTTCCAGTAGTGGATGACAATGACTCGCTTATTGACATATACTCCCGAAGGTAAACCCTCTACATCCATCAGTTGAGATGATATGTCATTTTTTTTGAATCCGTGTATTCTGAATCACATATATCTTGTACTGGCCAGTGACATAACTGCTCTGGCTAAAGATAAGGCATACGCACAGATTCATCTGGATGACATGACGGTTCACCAGGTAAACCTCTCAGCAGAAGCCAAGATTCATCCCATTTCTATCTCATCAAAAATTTCATTCTAGGAGTTTTCTCAAAGGCTAAGCTGCCTATTGAAAAAGTATATAAATATGGTTAATAAAATGTGCAGGCGCTGCAGTTGGGGCAAGATGCGAGTCCGCCATATGGAATGATCAACGGGCAGAGGTGTCACATGTGCTTGCGCTCAGACTCTCTTGGGAAAGTGATTGAGCGGTTGGCGAATCCAGGTACCACCATCTCTCCCTTGCATACACAGTCTTCAGGCTTTGTTTTTGCTCCCATTACACACAAACACACACGAACATTATCCGATGAGAAGCATATTAATTGGGGTTTGGGTGTGTAAAAACAATTTTTAAAAACAGGAGTAAGGAGGCTGGTGATAGTGGAAGCAGGGAGCAAACGTGTTGAAGGTATCATATCTTTGAGTGACGTTTTCCGATTCCTGCTCGGTCTTTGACTACTCTCTTCCCACAACAACAACCTCCTCAAGAGCTCTCTGTTTTCTCATTTCCTCAAATCAAACTACCCAACAATCTGCTCTTTTCTTTTTTTTTTTTTGTGTGTGTGGTCTTTGCAAGGAATATGTAAATTTGCTACGAACCTCCCACTTCCATCATTGTTTTCTTCTATTTAATTTTTGTTGTTTTTTAGTTGAACTTGGCTTACTTCCATTCTTGTGAAAGATATTTGGCTTACCGAAAAATCTTTACTAGTTAGTATCTCTTCTCTCAGCTTTATTTTTTTTTTCTATGCTTCAAAGCTTAAAACGTTCGTAAACAACACGTGAAGGGCAAAGGACAATTTAACGGTTGAAATGAGCTTAAATCTCACCTCAACTATGTTGTGTAAAATTGTTAACGAGTGGAACACCTCTCAAACCGGTTATCAATCAGCAAACCAGCATTATCGATGATGTTTCTTGATGGAGAGGTGGAGTTCTTTGTCATATCTGAAACAAAAAGACGCATGAATCTCTCTATCTCACAGCTCCCCCGTCTTTCCTTATCCTTTTTGTCTGACACGTTATTACATAGATGACGTAATATCATAATAGATGACGTAATAAAATGAGAAAGTATAAGCTCTGCTACTCTCTCTCGAGTCCAACTTCCAACTTCAGATCATAAACTACAATGGCTGAGATCGGGACGAAGCTACTAGACTCCGGCTGGCTAGCAGCAAGATCGACGGAGGTTAATGAAGACGGCAAGCAGCTCACTACAACCAATCCACCGTCTCTCGGTTCCGAATCTAAGTGGATGGAAGCCGTCGTCCCCGGAACGTAATCTTCACTTTGCCTTCTTCTCATTTTTTTTTTCTCTCATAAAAGCAATTCAACAAGTAATCATAACGGTTCTTCCGTTCTCACTGATACTGAGTCTAGTTCAGAGCCAACCAACTAAAACAAAGTGAAAGTCTTAGCATTTTACCATTTGATTGATGAAATAGCCTCTACACTTGTGAATGAGATTTTGCTAATATAGGTTACTGTTCACAGTGTTTTAGGTACATTGTTGAAGAACAAAGCTATTCCAGATCCTTTCTATGGACTAGAAAACGAAACCATCACTGATATTGCTGATTCCGGAAGGGACTACTACACTTTCTGGTTCTTCACAAAGTTTCAATGTAAAAGGGTGAGAGCCACCGCCACCTGTTTCATTATTGTTGTGTCTTCTTTTCTTATGTTATATTATGAACTCTAATGCCCTTAACAACATTCAAATGTATGTTATTTGTATTGAGTTCAGTCTACCTCTTTGATGTTTTTTTGGCAGTTGTTGAATCAATACGTGCATCTTAATTTTCGTGCCATAAACTACTCTGCTGAAGTGTATATAAACGGCCACAAGACTGTGCTCCCCAAAGGAATGTTTCGCAGGCATACACTTGACGTTACTGATATTCTGTATCCTGACAACGACAATCTACTTGCTGTTATCGTTCATCCCCCTGATCATCCTGGGACTATACCTCCCAAGGGAGGCCAAGGTGGTGATCACGAGGTACACCTCTCTCTCTCTCTGTGCATGTAATTTTTCTCTCTTTGCATCATCCAGTATACTAAATGTGGCTGAATATCTATGACAGATTGGGAAAGATGTAGCTGCGCAGTATGTGGAAGGTTGGGATTGGATTTGTCCAATAAGGTAATGCTTTGGTTACAAGATTGAGCTTCTCAGACTCTGATTGGCTTTTTTTTCCTTCTAGGGATCGGAACACTGGCATATGGGATGAAGTGTCAATCTCTGTTACAGGGGTTAGTTTAGTTGGTTTAAGTTTTTGTACAGAGATGATATCTTCTGAGTTTCTTCACTAAGAACTGATTGTTTTTGGTTACAGCCTGTAAGAATCATTGATCCCCACTTGGTCTCAACCTTCTTTGACAATTACAAAAGGGTCTACTTGCATGTGACTACCGAACTGGAGAACAAAAGCACGTGGAAGGCTGACTGTTCTGTAACTATTCAAATCACAACCGAACTCGAAAACGGTGTTTGTTTGGTAGAGATTCTCCATACAGAGAATGTCATCATCCCTGCTCGAGGAAAAACTCAGCACACATTCAAACCGGTGAGTGAAACTGTTATTGTATACTATTACCTCTTATAATTGTTTATTCTATAAGCTAATGAGTTAGTGAAATCACCAGCTGTTTTTGTATAAACCTCAACTGTGGTAGCCCAATGGGATGGGAAAGCAAACCCTTTATGACGTCTTGATCACTGTCGTTGTGAAAGAGTATGGAGAATCTGATTCGTGGATGCAGCCGTTTGGATTCCGTAAGATTGAGAATGTTATTGATAGTGTCACTGGTGGAAGGTAAAGCTTTACATAGTTTCAGTTTGAATGATTCTTTGGAGGCTCTGCAACTTGTTTTTTGAAACTTTTCCAGGCTGTTCAAGATCAACGGAGAGCCTATATTCATCCGCGGTGGCAACTGGATACTATCAGATGGACTGTTACGTCTCTCCAAAGAACGTTACAGAACTGACATAAAGTTCCACGCAGATATGAACATGAACATGATCCGTTGCTGGGGCGGTGGGTTAGCTGAACGGCCAGAGTTTTATCACTTCTGTGACATCTACGGTTTGTTGGTATAGTTACATATTCATCTTCCTTCGAAACTTGTTGCTGTTTCTCAACTTCATCTTTTCTTGAAAACCTTCAGGTCTGGCAAGAGTTTTGGATCACTGGAGATGTTGATGGAAGAGGTGTTCCAGTATCAAACCCAAACGGACCATTAGACCATGACTTATTCCTTTTATGCGCTCGTGACACTGTCAAACTCCTCAGAAACCATCCAAGCCTTGCTCTTTGGGTTGGTGGAAACGAACAAGTTCCACCAAAAGACATAAACGAGGCTCTAAACCAAGACCTGAGGCTCCACCCTTACTTCGCAACACCGTCGTCACCAGACTGGGACTTAGATCCTAGTGTTTATCTCGACGGTGCTAGAGTCTACGTCCAAGGATCCATGTGGGACGGGTTTGCAGATGGGAAGGGGAAGTTCAGTGACGGCCCTTACGAGATTCAGTACCCTGAAGATTTCTTTAAAGACACGTTTTATAAGTTTGGGTTCAATCCAGAGGTTGGTTCGGTTGGAATGCCGGTTGCGGATACTATTAGAGCTACAATGCCTAGAGAAGGTTGGGAGATTCCTTTGTTTAAGAAGGGCTTAGACGGGTTTGTGGAAGAAGTGCCGAATAGGATGTGGGAGTATCACAAGTACATTCCATATTCGAAGCCTGGCAAAGTTCATGATCAGATTCTTATGTATGGTCCTCCAAGGGATCTCGATGACTTCTGCGTGAAGGTACATTTAGTGTGGATACATTTGGGATCTTAACCTAGTGTGTGACATATTATGGTTTGTTTTTTTCCTTCCTGTAACAGGCACAAATGGTGAACTACATTCAGTACAGAGCTCTATTGGAAGGCTGGAGTTCAAGAATGTGGACAAAGTACACAGGTGTCTTAATCTGGAAGAACCAAAATCCATGGACTGGTCTCAGAGGTCAGTTCTATGATCATCTTCTCGACCAAACAGCTAGTTTCTATGGCTGCCGTTCCGCTGCAGAGCCAGTACATGTCCAACTGAACCTGGCAAGTAACTTTGTCGAGGTCAGTGTGATGACAACTAACTGTTTCTTGATCAAAAGAGTGAATGATATCAACTATGTACATAATACAGTGAACCTTGCAGGTTGTTAACACAACTGCTAAAGAGCTATCAGATGTGAAGATAGAGGCATCGGTATGGGACCTAGACGGTAACTGCCCATACTCCAAAGTGTTCAGCAAAGTCTCTGCACCGCCAAAGAAAGTTGTGCAAATATCTGAGTTCACGTACCCGAAATCAGAGAACGCAAACCCTGTTTATTTCCTTCTTCTCAAACTGTACCATGTCTCAGACAAAAAGGTTATATCACGGAACTTCTACTGGCTACATCTGCCTGGGAAAGACTACACGCTCTTGGAGCCATACAGAAAGAAGCAAATACCTCTCAAGATCACTTGCGATTCAGTTCTGGTCGGTCCAAAGTTCGAGCTGGAGATCACTGTCCACAATGCATCTAGAGCTAATGCTCTTCAGGAGGGTCTGCTCCAGAAGCTGTTTAGTAGATTTACTGCAGATAGCAACCGCGGTTTGAAAGTGGTGGGATCTGATCCGGGAGTTGCTTTCTTTCTTCGTTTCTCAGTCCACAATCCAGAGACAGAGAAGCAAGACACGAGGATTCTGCCTGTACACTACTCAGACAACTACTTCTCACTTGTTCCGGGTGAATCGATGTCTTTCAAGATCTCATTTGAATCTCCTACAGGTATGAAGAAGTCTCCTCGTGTTATGCTTCGTGGATGGAACTATCCTGATGGGTTTACTGTGTTTGGTTAAAGACAAGTTACTTCTCATTTTCTTGTAACAGTGCAAACTCAAAACCTTTTCAATAAAATGAAACTTTCACAGGTTTTGTCATTAGTTAGTTCACTTACATATGACATTAAAAACAGATCTATCAGTGACTTAATCAACAAGGTTCTTCTTCCTTAGATCTCTCACTTCAATTCTCCAATGCTGCTCAGGAAAACCCTCGCGCTTTGCGGTTTGCCTCCAGTTCTCAATGTTCTTATCCATCTTACGGGTCAAGCCACAGTAACGTTGCAACTCCTCAGGCATCTCGTCGTACACTCTCCACCATCTCTCGTTCACCGACTCGCTTGCGTACACACGCCGCGTTTTCAGGTCCCAGTTACAATCATAGTCTCTATAACATAACCAGGGTTTTATCCCAAAGTAGTGTATCCCCTCAGAGTGGTCCGGGAGATTGCGTTTTGATGGGGTTTCTTCACCGAAGTACTTCATCGTGTTTACACGTTTTGGTAACCTATGCCACCACACAAAGTATTCGTTGAGGAATCCTTGGTCTCCTCCATTGTAAGACTTGATCTTGAACGATTGCTGCATCAGTTCCTCAAACAGACAAGCTGATGGCTCCAGAACCTAAAGAGAAATTAATATTTGTTACAATGTACAAAAGAATAGATTGTGAATAATTTGAGACAATAGTGAAAAATTCTAGTGGATGATTGGTTACTAACTATATAAATTTAGTTATATAATTTAGTATGCAATATTTTTAGAATATTCGGAATAAAATCTAAATATCCAGATCCGATTTTTTAAAGAAAGTAAATAAAAATTAAAACAAAAAAAACATCAATAAATTATTTGCTATTAAATGTTATTTTTGGAAACATAAATAAATATTTTTAAGTTAGTAATATACATATATATTTAAAATGAATACTTTAAAATTTGGTTCTTGATACAAATATTTGAATTTAAAATTTTACTATCTTGATTCAGATCTAGATTTATCGACCGGATCTATGAAATTATTATTCGGATCTGAATCCGGATATGTGTTTTTTCAAAATGGATCAAAACGGATTTCAGATCGAAAACGGATAATATGTTCAACCCTATATACGTGTAAAATGAAAAGTAAATTATATTGTTTAGATGCATTACCATGACTCCGGAATTGAACAAGACTCTGCTGTTTCCAGCAGCCGAAAGTTGAGGATAGAAGAAAAGATAATCAACATTCTTGGCGATGATGAAGTCTGCGTCTATAAAAACTAGCTTATCGTAATCTGTCATTTGCCACACACGTAACTTACTGTAGTTCCACTCGTTGTAAGAACCTTTCTCGGAGAAAGGGCCGCGGATTCTCTCTACAAGACGTAGTTTCCATCCGGCAAGGCTTAAGCCAATGCGAGATCTGTTGGTTATTGAGTCGTCGTGGAGGAGTATCATGTCATGCCTCGAGCCAGATTGCCTTATGCTCTGTCCCAAAGATATCGCCCCGCATACGTAGTCCTCTGATGAGTGGAGCAAGGTCACGTAGGCGACACGTTGGGTAGCTAATGTGGTTGTTGATGAGAGACTTTCGTTCTTTTGCTGTCTCCATGCTTCTTGATCTTTATCATGTAATGAGAGAATGTATTGAATAAATGTATTGTCAAATAAAAATCATTTTAAAAATGTCAAATTTTTATATGAACAAATCATTTTACTAAAATTAATTGATTACAATAAAATGTTTATGATAATATTGACTAATATTTTTATGTAGTTAACTTAATAAAATTTTATTTACCAGTCAAATTGAATTAGTTTATAAAATTTAAGTGTGATTTATATTATAAAAATATGTATTAGATAAAATATAAAAGACATGTTGATATTATATAAATCGGTTTTTGGTCTTAGATCTTTCCGGTTTGGATAAGCATGGTTGTGATTTTGGTTTGTTTTCTTTCTTTTTTTTTACGTTTATTTATTTTCTTACATTTTTATGTGTCTATGTGCTTTAAAACCAAACCAAAAACAAAAATATTTTAGTTTAGAGCATCCTAAAATATTGGACCGGCACTGCCTAGACCACATTTGAGTAACAAGAATACTTACCGAGTACAGTACCCAGGGGTGCAATCTGACAAGAACCAACAGGCATGAGAAGCTTTTGCTTCAACTTGGTTAGATTAGGTCTATAAACCCAATATTCCCCCACGCGCCTCACGCGTTCATCACACCTAAAGATCTCATGCATGGGCTCACATGCCCCGATGAAGACAACGTACACTGTCCGTTCAACGTTCCTACGCCCACTCTCTACCGCCAACTTTGCTGCCGCCAGATTCACCTGTAGCCGGAACACATCTCTCAACCCTTTGCTCTCAGAAGACCCATCACACGGCATTTTTACAACGACCACGTCCACGTCAGCAGATGTACCCTCCACTTGAGGGAGAGGGACCTTTGGACATATCGGCTTGCTTTCTTCGTCGATCCCCGACGGGAAAAGACTCTCCCAAGTCAGATTCTTTGGAAGGGGGTCGAGCAAAACGTGTACGTTCTCGAGAATCGACGTCCCGGTTGCCTCGTAGCTCTCTCTCTCGTTTTCGGCGATGTTGAGAAGACCCACCCGTATCTTTTTCTGATCCGGAAGGTAGTTCCTGATGAGTCGGCGCCATCTTGGGTTACGGTTAACCGGCACCACCGGTAAAGAATAATGAATCTCAATTATCGAAGGAGAATTGATCATGAGATTAAGTGTAAACAGATGTTTAAACGTTAAGACCAAACCCAAAAACGACAATGACATTAGCATTAGATAAAACACGAAAAATCTCCTCGCCAAACCTTTGTCTTTCAACCCCATATTTTTCTCACCCTCTCTATATTATGCGCTTACCTTTCCCTAATATGTCTGTATTATATATAATCTCATGGATCTGCATATTTTTGATCAAAAAAATACTAGATATGCATACCTGTTTGTGCGGATTCTTTGGTGTGCAACTGTGAGCACGAGGCTTCATATGCATGGACGCACGCTGGCCTAGAAGTCAATCGTTTAGTTTTCTACTAATGTAATTAACTTCCATGCACGAGTTAAGCAATGTGTTATTATAATTTTATAAACAGTCTTAGCGTTATTTTGGAGTGATATATTCTTGTATTTTAAATAGCAACCATACATTACAGAAAACGTAGGAAGTTTGAGTCGTCGTTATAGTTTATATGTCATAGTTTGTCGTAAAGTTGACCGAATCGTTAAAAAAAAATTTGTAATAATTGGTTGATAAATATATCAATCGTTACACGTTTAATTAAATAACAGATTTCTATTAAATTATTAAGAAGAATAAAATAAAGGAATGCTAAATGATTTAACTTAGCAGATGAGCATACCATTTTGGAACTACACGTTAAATTAAATAATAAATCATTTATCTTAGCAGATGAGCATATACCATTTTGGAACTACACGTTAAATTAAACAACTGATTTTCGTATCACCTGAATAAAATAAAGGAATGATAAATGATTTATCTTAGCAGATGAGCATACCATTTTGGGACTACACGTTAGATTAAATAAATGATTTTCGTATCACCTATCATGCTAAATCGGACCATCAGAGCGATACTTAACCACCTCTACAAGAAAGACATCAACGTTTTTGTAACCTGACAAAATAAAAGTCCAGAGACGCAGGCGATGGAAGCTCTGCTCCGGTAAGATTCCAGTGCAGCCACTTCAACTTGGAGATAGATGCAGAGTGGAGGACCTTGCACCGTTAGAATCACCAAAACACGCTTCTTCTAGATCTAATACATTCATAGAGCATTTCAGGACCATATATTTAGACCAAACAAGGGAAAACAACAGTTAAAGCATCTTTTCTTAGGCCCAATCTAAACCCAAGTACTTTCTTGCATGCCCCACATGTCTCTCAAAAGCCTATCAACGATCCAAAACGCTGCCAGTGACTTAATCAACAAGGTTCTTCTTCCTTGGATCTCTCACTTCAACTCTCCAATGCTTTTCAGGAAAACCCTTAACCTTTGCGGCTTTCCTCCACTTCTCAATGTTCTTATCCATCTTACGCGTCAAACCACAGTAACGTTGCAGCTTCTTCGGCATCTTGTCATACACTTTCCACCATTTCTTGTTCACCGACTCGCTTGCGTACACACGCCGCGTTGTCAAGTCCCAGTTACAATCATAGTCTCTGTAACATATCCATGGTTTTATCCCCAAGTAGTGTATCCCTTCTAAGTTATCAGGGAGATTGCGTTTTGGACCGATCTTGGTTTCTTCGCCGAAGTACTTCATCGTGTTTACACGTTTCGATAACCTATGCCACCACACGAAGTATTCGTTGAGGAATCCTTGGTCTCCTCCATTGTAAGACCTGATCTTGAACGATTTCTGCATCAGTTCCTCGAACAAACAAGCTGATGGCTCCAGAACCTAAAGAAAATAATATTTGTTACAGTGTAGGTGTACAATCAAGGTATTTTAAATAAGTTAAGCTACAAAAGAAGAGATTGTGAATATTTTTCAAAAAAAAAAGAAGAGATTGTGAATAATTTGAGAAAATAGTGAAAAAGTCTAATGGATGAATGGTTAGTAACTGTATAAAATTTGTTATATAATTTTAGTATGCAATATTTTGTCTTTAACTATATATACCTACGATAATAATTAGATGTAGATAGATAACTGGTTGCTAACCAAAATGAAGCATGTTTCATAATGTTTTCAAAAAAAGTAAATAAAAATTATAGTTCAAGATATTTATATATCCCAACTAATGTACCCCTTAATCTTGTAAAACTGAAATGTATGAAAATTAAAGAAAAATGATTGTGTAAATTTTAAAGGGAATTATGGGTTAAATATTTTATAACATATTATATAATATTACATATAATAATTAAAATTATGTTTTAATATTTTAATATCTACAATAAGCTTGGATCTTGATATAAATATTTGAACTTAAAATTTTACTATCCGTATTCAGATCTAGATTTATCGACCGGATCTATGAAATTATATTATTTGTATCTGAATCCGAACCCTCCCTCCAAATATGTGTTTTTCAAAGTGGATCAAAACGGTTTCAGGTCGAAAGCGGATCTCGGATAATATCTTCAACCCTATGTGTGAAATGAAAAGTAAATTATACTGTTTAGATGCATTACCATGACTCCGGAATTGAACAAGACTTTGCTGTTTCCAGCAGCCGAGAGTTGAGGATAGAAGAAAAGATAATCGACATTCTTGGCGACGATGAAGTCTGCGTCTATGAACACTAGCTTATCATATTCTGTTACTTGCCACACGCGCAACTTACTGTAGTTCCACTCATTGTAAGAATCTTTCTCGGAGAAAGGGCTACGGATTCTCTCTACACGCCTTAGTTTCCACCCGGCAAGGCTTAACCCACTTCGAGATCTGTTGGTTATTGAGTCGTCGTGGAGGAGTATCATGTCATGCCTCGAGCCAGATTGCCTTATGCTTTGTGCTAAAGCTATGGCTCCGCATACGTAGCTCTCGGATGAGTGGAGCAACGTCACGTAGGCGACACGTTGGGAAGCAAATGATGATAATGTGGTTGTTGATGTGAGACTAACGTTCTTCTGTTGTCTCCATGCTTCTTGATCTTTAACAGATAATGAGACTAATACTAGTTAGGGAAGCATATGATATATTTAGATGAAATGCAAATACATTAGACATTAGACAATATTCTCATTTTAGAACACTAACGTTGGAGTAACAAGAAGACTTACCTAGTGCAATCTGACAAGAGCCAACAGGCATGAGAAGCTTTTGCTTCAACTTCACTAGATTGGGCTTATACACCCAATATTTACCCACGCGCCTCAAGCGTTCATCACACCGAAAGATCTCATGCATGGGCTCACATGAACCGATGAAGACAACGTACACCGTCCGGTCAACGTTCCTCCGCCCACTCTCCACCACCAGCTTTGCTGCTGCCAGATTCACCTGTAGCCGGAACACGTCTCTCAGCCCTTTACTCTCGGAGAGCCCATCACACGGCGTTTTTACAACGACCACGTCCACGTCAGCAGCTGTACCCTCCACTTGAGGGAGAGGGACCTCTGGACACATGGGCGTGTTCCACGTGTGATCCTCGTCGATCCACACCGGGAATAAACTCTCCCACGTCAGATTCTTGGGAAGAGGATCCAGCATGACGTGGACATTCTCAAGGATTGACGTCCCGGTTGCCTCGTAGCTCTCTCGCTCGTTTTCGGCAATGTTGAGAAGAGCCACTCGGATCTTTTTTTGAACCGGAAGATAGTTCTTGATGAGTCGGAGCCATCTTGGGATCTGGTTAACCGGTACCACCGGTAAGGAATAATGAATCTCAATTATTGAAGGAGAACTGATCATGGGATTGAGTAGAAACAAAGGTTTAAACCTTAAGACCAAACCCAAAAACGACAAGGACGTTATCATTAGATAAAACTTGAAAAATCTCGTGCTCGAGTTTTTGTTTTTTAACCTCATTTTTTTCCAACTCTTTCTACATACATGCATAGAATGAGCATGAATTTATATAATCTCATAGACGCACTTATATGGAAGAAAAAAAAAATATGCAGACCTATTTGTGCGAATACGTGGGTGTGAGATTGTTAGCAGGAGGCTTGAGTCTTCAGATGCATGGACGCACGTTGGCTTAGAAGTTAGAAAGTCAATTGGTTAGGTGAGTCTATGAATGCAATTAACTTCCATTCACGAGTTAGGCGCGTGTTATAATTTTATAAATTAGTCTTAGCATTATTTTGAGTGACATTCTTGGATTTTAAATGGCAACCATACATTAAAGAAAACTTGGTCGTTGACTTGTCGTAGAAATTTTTTTTTACTTAAGTCGTTATATTTTATGTTTCAATAACTAATTCTGTTGGGTTCGTATATATATGTCGTTAAGAAACTATATATTAAAAACTTATTGTACTAATCGGTTGATAAATAAATCAATCGCTACAATGCGAATAACTGAATCAAATTTAATTGTTAAATATTAATAAAATTAAATAGATTGATAATTTACCACTAATCTATTGGTAAGACAACTACAAATGTAACACACAACAGTTTACAACTTGTTGCAATGCGTTTCTGGGATCATTAGAAAAATACATCACTAATATGACGAATGATATGTTGGCACGTAAGACGTACGTAACGACCATGCGAACGCAGGAGAAATGCCATTGAGGATTTGACTTTCTGTAAAAATCTCAATGAACTCGACAGAGCCATGAGAGACGATAAAGATAGTCAATAACATTGAAATAGACAAACCTTGCCAACCACACTTTTCCTTACAATATATATATACATTCTTCTGTTCCATCCCTAAAATTTTCATTAAGAAAGGATTAAATAGACATAAACACTTAGATTCTTCTACAACACTGATTTGAAAAACTGATATGTTCTTTTCACTTTCTCTGAAGTCTCCTTTTAATTCCATTTGGACAAGATTAGAACCCTGCAAAAACAAAAAAAACTATTAGAATGTAGCAAAAACATAAATACTTATGCCTAAATCGGTTGTTTTCTCAATCTTTTTAAATCGGTTCTCCCAAAAGACTTGAAGCTGCTGAGTCAGTTGTTGCTGCTGATGGATCTGGTGAAACGAGAGCTGGCCTGATGGTGCTGTAGGGCCCACACTCCCGGTTTGGTATGAGTTAGTGCCGTAGTTCATGGCTCCGGACTGTCCATGCTCTTGTTGATCCATTCTCTCTGTACCAGAAACGAAGATAAACACTAGATTGCTGAAAAGCTTTTTCAGTAAACATAGGGCCAGAATTTAAGATAGGTGTCGTGTCAAACGCTACTTTTATCAAGATTCTTCTACTCTTGTCAGATAGTAGTTTGTGTTTCAAGGAATAAATTATTATTTCTTTGACTCAATTAGTAATAAAGAATAAAAAATTATAGGTATATCCACTTTTTGATTGTTATTTTTCCTAATAAGTTTACGCATCGTAGGTTTGATAAGTGCTCAAGAGCCAACACATATGTACGCCAAAATCAACCCTAGAAACTTATCAGCATAGGTAGATAGATATACATATGCAGTCTACAATTCAGTTGAAACTGCCTAAATTGCTTTGTTTTATGCTAAGTAAAATAAAGTTGAACTCGTTGCCAGAATATCATAGATAGAAGAAGCTACTTTACTTGCTAGCAAGATAGCTTAAGTTCGGTTTAATATGACTGCAAGTTGATGTCTACAGTTGAGGTGAAAAATAAGAAAAGATTGGGGCATTCCGAGAATTGAACTCGGGACCTCTCGCACCCTAAGCGAGAATCATACCACTAGACCAAATGCCCTTTTTGATGGTCCTTGCCTTGATATTTCATCTAATCCACCTTGCTAGTTGAAATATTGTCTGCTTTGTTTTGATATAAGCCTAGAAGACTGGAACCATAATCGGTTCAGCATTTGGTGTAATTATTTTGTGAAATTCTGGTAACCAAATGCTATAGGGAGCCCTTCAGAAAACGACATTCTACTTATTCTGGTAACCAACTGAAAATCAACTAACAAATGAGATAAATAATAGCAATGTACATATAATCAGCATCATTCTTCATCATCAGTCTTATCTAACAAATCTAAATATTCATCGAGATGCAAGACAACAATCTAGATGTTTCAGGAGAACCATCAGCATGACCTAGTTGATCATCAATCATGTCTTTAGACATACTCCACGCCAACATCTTTCTTCAGAGTGGTGTTTCTCAAAAGCGTACTCCCCACTCACACCTAACTCCAGCACTCTGAACTGGCAGTTCCCTAGATTGCTCAACTGCTCTAACTCTTCCACCGCCCGATATATAGTTAACTAAATTGATAATCAATAGGTACAATGTAAAGTATTGTCGGATGCGTGATTATCAATTTTTTTAATTTATAATTGTATCACGCAGAACTATATATTTTGTTTGCTAACTAAGTAAATCATACAGTTTTTCTCTGCCAGGAAATATACAAATGTATTGTTGCAATTTTTCCATGCAAAATTCGATCCATACACAAATTTCATGCAAACCCCACACCAACATAACAATCGATTTTCTTTTCCAATTACAAGAATCGATTTATATGATCATTTTAACCAAAAAAAAAATCATTGTACAGAGTTGGAGAGCAATGCTTGTATTTCTTCAAGTGATCGGCCTTTAGTCTCCGGTACTAGAAAGTATATAAATACAATCGAAAAGGCGGAGACCATTGAGAAGATGAAGAACATTCCTTGAAAAAATGAACCAAAGAAAAGACAATAATTGTAACGTTAGTTAATTAAGTTACTACATATGTTTATATCTACGTAGTGTATTTACCTGATGCATTCCATTGTAGCATGAAGTTGAAAGTATATGTGATTACCCAACCAAATAACCAATTAGTTACTGTAACTAATGTTCCAGCTGACATTTTCACATTCATGGGAAATATCTGCAAAAAAAAACAAAACATATTTATTTGTATAGTTCACACATCACTATAAAACTAAGGCAAATATAAGATAAAATGTTGGAATACCTCAGCCATTATAATCCATGGTAGTCCTCCCATTCCCATCGCAAATGATACAATGTGACCCTATACGTTTCACAAATTAAATTACCAACTAAAACTAATCAAAAATGAAAGAAAATCCAACAAAAGTTGAAGCTATAAACTAAAGCAAATTTGCATTTGATTACCAATACGCCGATGCAAGTCAAGATAGGAGTGAGATCTGGGAGAATTCCAAATGACTGCTCCACATTTAAAAAAAAAAAAAATTAAGAAAATAATTAGCTCAGAAGGTTTAATGCATGTTTATATCCACAACGCTGTTAATATACACGTTCATAGAAGTATATGAATATGCTTAAGTCACCTGGAAACCGTAGGAAACACTTAACAGCAACGCACTTAAGCCCATCGCAGCACAAGAAGACTGTTCAAATTTATATTAAAACATAGTTTTTGAGCAAGATGAAGAAAACTCATACAATAATATTTTTATTTGAGTTTAAAGTAATTTTAACCATTAATAGTGTTCTCCTCCCCAATTTATCGACTATGATTGTTCCCAACATTGCTTTTGGAACCTGAAAAATCATTGAATAATTCATTATTTTTCCTATTTAAGATTTCTCTGTATTGAAAATGTTCTTTTCGTTCTTGAAAACTTGCCATGATCGTAGCTATTACAGATGTGCCAATAGCACTTGGAAATCCTGCAAGTAAAATATATAAGTTAAATTTTTCTAACTGTATTAAAATAGTAACACATAAAATGTTCATAATGTATCATACTAAGAGTATGTTACTATACAATAGTGACAATATAATTTAAGACCTTCTCACCTCCTTTTTGGAAGAGGCTACTGGCATAATAGGTTACACCGGAGCTCCCACTCAGTTGTTGCAAAAACATCAAACCGACTCCGATCTGTATACAAATATATGTCATACACAAATAACTGGTTCAAATGCAATTGAACTATCATGTTTTCTTTTATTGAAAACAGACACATTTCATTTGAACTGTATTTTTCTTAATTCAAACTTACAAGTAATGGATATGCATATCGTCTCTGAAACAATTCAGCCATTCTAGTTTCACCATCGAGCTGGGATAATTCTATGGTATCCTGCCAAAGAGAAAAAAAAATTGAAAATCAATCTTATTTAACCAAAGCTTTTTATTTTAAAGAATGACAATTTCATACCCTAATTGTGTTTGCTTCACGAGAAATGTCGACGTCGGGTCCCCTAAGACGTTGCAAAGCCGATCGACATTCTTTATCCCGACCTTTCTTGGCCTGTCATATACATAACATGATATTAGTTTTTAAATTTTATTTTATGATATTAGTTAAAGAAGAAAAAAAGAGTAACGAAAATATGGAAAAATTCTCTAAACCAAATTTCAGAACCGGATTATGATCTTAAATTCATAGAAACCAATATCATATGCAAATATAAATTAACCTACCAGCCATCTTGGAGACTCGGGAATGAAAAATAAACAAAAAACGTGGAGCACACATGGCACAAAGCCTACAAAACATAAGAAAGACAATATTCGATTAAGCTGGTTTGAATTAAACCAATATTTCTTCTAACTGGTAGATAATTATATTATATAGATATAATCATACCGACTATTGCTAGCCATCTCCATGGTACGAAATTGCCAATGATAAAGAAGAGTGCAATGCCGCAATTTTGCATCAGCTGTTAACACATTTATAACAAAAATGTTTGTTATTGCTCCAAACATAACACTGCCCCAAATCAGGCTGGATCGGTTTGATTAACTTAGAACTTAAACCGGTCCAGAAAATAAACCAAATTTAACGTACTTGATTGGCGAACACAAACGATCCACGGACATGCTTCGGTGCAATTTCAGCTATATAGACTGGAATCTACATGAAACACAATTTTGTGCAAGTGAATATTTTATTTTCTTTGTCGGTCAGTACTTTATCATTTTTGTATTGAAAATGAAGCTTTACCACGTAGCTAAATAAACCAACACCGATTCCAAGTAGCAATCTTCCACAGTCCAGCCACAATGCGTCCTTCAAAATATGAAATATAAACAATATAAAAAAATAATTTATCACATAAATTAAGATAAACAAGAGAAACGACAAGTAGAAACAAACCTGAGCCAATGCTACCGCAAGCCAGCCTGTAAGACAGAAGGCTTCGCAAAACAACATGGTCTGTTTTGCAACAAAGAGTGTGGTATTAGCCGGTTGAGTATATGATAACCGATCAAACCAAACCATAGGATAAAATAAAAACCGAAATTTTACCCGTTTTCTTCCCAAGACGTCAGCGACTTTACCGCTGAATACTGCACCAATCAATCCTCCTAACGTCAAAATCGATCCGAACATTGAGTACTGCGTGATCAATACAATAGATATGGTCAAATTATTAGTCAAACTAAAATTTACTTATATGAAAAAGTTTGAGCAATGGTGTTAAAATATTCACCTCTGCAACAGAGAGAGATAAATCTTTGGTAATCCCTGATTGTGCACCCGATGAAAAACCCGCCTACATAACCGATACATCCAAATCAATCAAGCTAGTTTCAATGAAAACCGGATGGTTTATCAATAAACCGGATTTGAACCAAATGAAAACGTGATCGAACAGAAAAAAAAATAGATGACTCACGCCACAACCGGTGCAGAAGGAGCCAGACACGGCAACAAAGGTGCTGAGGAAAACAGTGGCGGTAACACCTTCACCATCGTCGTTTTGAGATTTCTTGATAACATCTCTCGGTGATTTCCTGGTAATATCTCTCGGGGATTTTCTCGATAATCCGGTTTCAAGAAAAAGGTCTTCGTTTGGGAACTTCCTCTCTCTTATGCTTAAGCTCTTCCTCAGTAACCCTTTCTCCATGCTTTTTTGTCTATCCATATTACAGTTTTTTTTTTTTAATTTGTTAGGAAGATACGATAAAAAGAAAAAAGTTAACTAGAAAAGTAGAGACTTCGGAATTTCTTGAGAGGTTCTTATGCAAATTGAGGATTGGATTTTTGTCGACTTGGATATTTTATAATATGCTATAAATCATTTTCTTTAGTTTTTGTGGGTTTTATATATTCAGTGGACTTGGTCGTATACTATAGGGTGGGCGATCAAAGTATCAAACTGTGGTCGCTGAGTTTCATCGTGTTATCTATGTGTAACGGGATTTTGTTAATATTATCAGAAATTTATAGAATAGGTCGTCCCGCGTAGATTATTGTTTTATATAGGAGATGGCGGTTCAAAGTAACACAGTCTAAAAGAATTAATTTTGCTCTGTTTTAGATTCAGTCATCTTCATTGAACTTGACTACGGTTTTGAATTTTGATTTATATATTCTATGATTGTTTTTTTTTACATAAGAATGTGTCTTGTACAGTGATATTTATAATTTGTGTTTATTCCTAAACTTATGGGCATAAATGCATGCAAGAAGTAAAATCATATGTTTATGTGTATATGTAATATATAGATATGAGGAAATTTTAACTTTATCTCAAATTTGGCAATACATATTTACATACGTGAAAAAGATTATTTAAGGGAATTTTATGCATGCTAAAGATAGGAGTTTGTGAGAAATTGAAAAGATAAAAAAAAAAAAAATCTATATAGTGTTATCAATTGTTGGAGAATTGAAAAGTCGTTGCTGACTTTTATTCTTCTGGTGGACGATTCTTTGTTCTTTTGTTAAATACAAATATTTGACTGTTCTCAATGTACATATATACAGCCAGGGAGCAACAGCTATGATGTTGATTCATTTTGAGAACTTTTAGTAAATTTAAAATTGATCAAAATCTCGTCAAATTTGACTGATCAATATGCACATACAAAAATATAATGTTTTATATTGCAGTTTTTTTTTTGGTCAACATATTGCATAGTTAAATATGGCTCACTTGTGATCTATCTGGTCATAAATGCAATAACCAAGTTCAGTGCAAAAAATGCAATAACTAAGCAAGATACTCCACTAATGAAAACTAGAAAAGGAGCTTCACGTTGGCTACATGCACTAATAGTAATACACACGTCTTTTATGTTTTCATTAATATTCAGTTTCAACCTACAACACTGTTGACCCATCCTTTTTTCAAGAGTTGATTAGAGCACCTCCAATGGTTTGGAAACATGGAAGTTTTTAAAATAAAATATTAATATATAATTATTTATGTTTTATTTTCTTAAAACTAGTTAAATCCTTATTCTCTTTAATAGAATAACATGTGTACTTTCACTGAACTTTTGCCTCTTCTCCCTTTTAATTTTGTTATTTTTTTTTTCTAAAATATTTAGAACCCCTCCTAAAACTACCATTGGAGGTGATTTTAGAGCATCTCTTCATGGTAGATTTCTAAAACAAAAAAAAAATTAGTATTATAATTATTTATTTATGTTTTAAATTTTAAACTAGTTAATCATTTCTTTGAATGATATATGTTCTTTTAGTAGTCCATAGTTTCTTAAAAACTCATAATTAGAAACTTTTGTTCATATCCTTTTCTATTTGTTTTTCTTTTTTCTTTAAATGCTAAGATATTTAAGAGATGGTTTCTGGTTTTTCTTAGTTAAAAGTTAAGAAATGATTCTTATATTATACTAAAAATCCTATCCTAAGAAACCCGCAATAATCATGTTCTAAGAACTCTTCTTAATATTACCATTGGAGGGAGTCTCAGGTCTCGACAAAAAAATTTGAAATTACCAAATACCATGGGCTATTTGCAAAAACAACAAAAAACTATCTACAGTCTATTAGGCCTTTTAACTAAGCGGATGATAAATAAAGATCGGCTTAATATGAATTACGGCTATTGGGCAAAAAACTATCTAAAAAGCCCATTGGTACTGTTTCGTTCCATTTTCTTGCAAAATCTCTTCTGAAAAGAATTGAACTACCAAGCCCAAATATTATAGGCTCATTTACTATTGTTAAGTCATTTGAATATAAAAACCTTGATTCATAGCTCACTATCTTCACCAACTATGCAGTGCGTAATTCATACACGACTATGACGTAATCAACCAACAATCTCCTAGTTTGTCTGGGAATGTTCAATAGATATGCGTATGCTCAACAACTTTATCTATATTTCGAGTTTGTTCATTTAATTTGGTTTATTCGTCTAATTTATCCATAACAAAACGAATCAGTTACACAATGGAACATTATAAAAATCTTAAAAAAGGTTTAAGCTAATTTAGTTATTTTCATCATCTACTGTAATATCTTAATATGGAGAGAGGCATGGACTAGTCAAGGAGTAGTAACTGGACTATATACAGTCTAGTCGATTAGAACTTTCCAAAAAATTTTATACTAACCAAATCAAACGAGATCATGTAAAGTTGAGAAAAAAGGTAAATTCATGAGACCATTCCCCGTACATTCTCTTTATTCCTTTCTGATTTATATAAATATATCTTTCTAAAAGTGATTCCATTTCTGTTTTAGAATCATGCTGATACGTGCAAGTGGCCAACTACAATGAAAAGAATATCTTGGCCGGTACCACTTGTAAGAGTAGACTATAGCATTAAAGAATTAAATTTCAAGATAGTTTTGTTAAAGTGACCCCAAGAAAAAGTCAAGATACCTATAACGTCGGTACGTCGGCTGAACTTTCAAAATGATTGATATTTAGAATTTATGAAAATCAGACGTGTTAAGCCTGTCACGTGTCTGGTTGGCACAGCGATATCTTAATGAATGTTTTTTTTTTCTTGAACGATCTTAATGAATGTTAAGAATTAAAGAAATTCTCATTTTCGAAGCTTTAAAAAACTTGTTTTATCAAACTTAAGAGAGCGTAGACAAATACAGTCTAAAAATAAAATCTCAACATTCAATAAAATTACATGATTCAGGCCGGAAAAAATGGAACTTTTTTTTTTGATAATTGAAAAAAAAAATGGAACTTGCAAACCAAATGATAGTCGGCCAAAGGTTATTGTATTATGAAACTTACAGTGAAAGCAAAAACATAGCAACTCAAAAGTAACTTTTATAATTCATTTGTGCATAAAATGGGACAATACTATACATGAATGGGAGTAGCTGAGTAACACACAAAGAGAGAAGCATAGAGATCTAAACTTTCTTTTTTCAAATGATCCCTCTGTTCTGCTGTATAAAATGAGGAAACAATTATAACAAAAACTACTATAAACCTCCCCCATTTGAATCCAAAAAATAGCTATGAACAGGTAAATCTCAATCTCATTGTAGAAAATCTGTAAGAGAAGCTTGTATATCTTCTAGTGTTCTTCCTTTAGTTTCGGGTACCATGGCATAAATGAATACTATACCCCCAGCGCAAATACTAAAGAAGATCAAGAACGTTCCTGAAAAATATAAAATGCACAAATGAGATAAAAGATGTAATAACGTATGATCCTTTTGAGAGTTTTAGTTAATAATACCTGATGCGTTCCATTCAATCATGAAGTTGTACGCGAAAGCTACAATCCAACTAAAGGACCAGTTGGCTAAGGTAACCAGAGTCCCAGCTGAAACTTTAACATTCATTGGGAAAATCTGCAGAAATCAAAATGTTTTACCTTTTAAGAACTGAAAAAATGTTATATAGACTTTGAGAGTTTTATTTAAAAAGAAGTTGGTTTTCACCTCAGACATGATAATCCATGGTAAGCCTCCCATGCCTACGGCAAATGAAGAAATGAAACCCTGACATTTTGGAATATAAAAGTCAGACCAGTTTTATACAAAGAGAATTGCTTTTTGAGTTTCTTAGTTTATGTCTAGAATGTTAATACATACCACTACACCGATGCATGTAAAAATCGGAGTGAGCTCATCGAGCATGCCATATGACTGTCCAAGAAGGAAAAATAGAATGAATAAATATAACAGAGTAATATCAAATTTTTGTATATGTTATTGGTAAAGCGAGTTGTTAATTTTACCCGAAAGCTGAAGGAAAATGCGAGGAACAAGCTGCAAAGGCACATTCCACCAGTTGAAGCCTGAAATTAAAGAACAATCATCTTTTTTAAAAATGCTAAATTTATTTGCTTCATTTCACAGTTGATCAGAAAAGATAGAAAAAGATTTACCAGTAGAAGCGGCCTTCGTCCCATTTTCTCAACCAAAATCAGACCCAATATAGCTTTTGGTATCTACAAACAAGAACACATGAGCATAAGTGTCGTCCTTGGAAGAAATGTTTTTTTCCCCCAAAAAAAAAGAAAAATGGGTGTGCAAAGACATACCATGATGACTGCAAGAATCATTGAGCCAATGCTGCTTGGAAATCCTGTCAAGAGTAATCATTTGTTACTCCAAATTAAAACAAATCAAGAAAAGTTACATGAGGAACATAGTTTGTTTTTGCTATTTTACCTCCTTTATCAAATACGCTACCGACATAAAACATAATCCCTGAGCTTCCAGAGAGCTGTTGTAGAAGCATTAGCCCCACACCAATCTGAAAAAAGTTTACAAACTTTCAGTAAAACGGCCAAAGAGAAAATCACATATTCACCACAATAAAAGGTTATAGAGTAACTTACAACAAGAGATGGAGCATATCTCCTCTGGAACAAATCCATTACCCGAGATTTTGGTCCTTCTTCAAACAAGATCATGGTTTCCTAGAGTTGAAAAGTAAAAGATTATTAGCAACGTTTTGAGTTGAAACAACAAGAAAAATTAAGAAAATATTTTTAATATATACTTTGATAGTGTTGGCTTCTTCAGAGACATCAGCATCCTCTCCACGGAGAAGCTGCAATGAAGCTGTACATTCCTGTTCACGTCCCCATTTTCCCTACATATCATTTAAACCAGATTACATTTATTAAATTTACTTCTTTTTTTCCTATAAACATTAAAACTTTTAAAAAGGGTTTAAAACATACCAGCAATCTAGGAGACTCTGGAATGAAGAACAAAGTCACGACTTGCAAAACACATGGAATCAAACCTGAGAAAGAAACCAAGAAATAAATCACATTCTTCTCCCATAACTAAAGTTGTTAGAAAACAAGTGTTTTATAAAGCAATTAAGCTTACCTACTAACGCCAAATTACGCCAATGAACAAAATTTCCAATGACGTAGTATAACGACAACCCACAACTTTGCATCAACTGTAACAAACATTAGTATATCAGAATATTTTCTTTCTAAACCATTAGTATTCCTTGATTATTCTTTAAATTACCTGATTAGCAAATACAAATGCTCCTCGGACATGTTTTGGTGTTATTTCTGCAATATAGACTGGTATCTGGTTGCAACAGAGTTAATATAGTATCAGTTTAGACTAACTTTAAAAAAAACTGTATTAACAAAGAGATGAGTAAGAAAATAATTACCACGTAGCTGAATAAACCAACTGCAAATCCAGTAGAAAATCTTCCAGCATCTAGCCAAATCGTGTCCTTTGCAAATGCTATTGCAAGCCAACCGGTGATGCAGAAGATTTGAGCAAACCACATTGTCTGTTTTTTTTTTGGAACAGAGAGAAAATTAGTATAGGCAAGAAATTTCCCCAAAATAAAATACAGAGGATATAAATGGTAAATTTAAAATTACCCCTTTTCGACCTATGAGGTCTGAGACTTTCCCACTGAAGATGGCACCAAACATGGCTCCAAAAGTCATGATTGAACCAAACATGGAGTACTAAAGAAGTAAAAAAGAGACAGATGTAAGCAAAAAAATAGAAGCTAGACTAGACTTTAATTGAAGAAGAATCATGAAATGGTTTTGTGTTCTTACTTGTGCAACAGAGAGGCCTAAATCATTTGTGATCCCCGTTTGAGCAACTGATGAATAACCTGCCTGTAATATACAACCCCCATACACATGAATCATATAAATTATTTTTTTTTTTGATATGTATGATTTTAAATAGGAAAAAAGGAACTAATTAAAGATGATGATGAATGATTTGACTTACCGCACAACCGAAGCAGAAAGAGCCACAAACAGATACGAAGGTACTGAAGAGCAAAACCACAGTAATACGACACTCGTTGATGTCGTTTCGGTTCTTGTTCAGTAACCCAGCTTCTAGGTTTCTTTGGTTCTCCGGCATCGTCATCTCCCAGTTTCTTTCTTGCTCTTTTCTGAAGAGTATTTGCGATGATATTTGTTTTTGATTTGCTTTTTGGATTCGACGTGAAGACTAAGTCGAAAGAAAAGCTCATTTATATTCCTTGAGTAGTGGAGGAAGGAACGCCAGAGGTCAGCTTCCATCTTTTCTTTTGTGTCACGTTTCCTTTTTTTTTAAATAATAATTCTATTTGTTTTTTTTTTCTTATTTGAACTCTTAAATTATTCTATCGTTTTTTTTTAAATTTCAATCTGATTTTTTATTACTTGAGACTTTTTCTTTATTTAAAGTATGTGATTAATCATCTTTATCAATTTGTTCTTTTGTTTTTCGACTTAGTGGGTGTTTTTTTTTGATCAAAGACTTAGTGGATGTTATCCCTTCTTTATTGGGTAACTTTGATAGTGGTCCCTACCAGGAATCAGATCCGTAATAGAGTGAATTTTGTGATGAATTATACAGGTGAAAATGTCTAGATGCACTTATGAATCTGTTTATGCATAAACTAACTAGCTAAGATTTGCTATTTTTCGAAATTTGTGGTATATTGAACAGAACTACCGATAAATACAGAATTTGTTTGCATATTTAGAAATTAGAATCATCTAGACATGCTTGCATAGTTTATTTTTTCAGTATACTCGTTAAAAAAAATTGACAAGTGTCTTATAATTTGAATGTAGGATTTTTGTCAAAACACACATGTTTTGCGCCATTAACCAATAAAAAAGCACATGATTTGAATTATTTGTTGTTGTCCAAACAAAAAATATTTGTCACATGCAAATGGATTGGTCAAACACATGCATGGTTCTCCCTAGTGAAAATTAAGAAAATAAGTAGTTTCAAAAAAAAAATTAAGAAAATAAGTAAACTAACATACAGCATAATTGCAAGAATAACTTATTTTATAGTTAGAGATAAGCCCTGTTCGTTTCTCCGACGCAGCGTCGGAGGCAGCGATCATAAATTAACAAGCAGGTGAGAGAAATTTTAAAGGTGCGTTGTTATGCAGTTGCCGCCGGCGACTGTAACCGCTCGTCATTTCCGTATTTTTGTTGTCGCCGTAAATAACAGCGTCTCCCAGAGATACTTTCACATGTCGCTAGCGTCCGATGATAGCCCTGTTCTTACTCTCTACATTGATTAGTTGCTGAGCTGGCACTTAAATTCTTTTATATTTTTTGAACGCGAGTCGTAGACGTTCCTAGAACGAACAGGGCTATAGTGTATAGTAATATACTTAATTGTTTTCGCTAACCACCGTTTTAAAAAGTCAAAACATCAATTGCCGCGTATACTAACAGACCAAATAGTTCGAGTCTTAAAATACTCTATCTTACGTGATTGCTCGTACGTGATTAATCATTTTTTCTCACGAATTGAAATGAGTTGTCACATTGAATATATGGTTGCATGCAATAGTAAACGCGTTGTTAGAGAGGTTTGAAGTTTTCATTGAAAAAAGCCGTGTACGTTATCTGTTGCGTTAGAGTAATGATCCAATTCGAGATTACTTGTAAGCAAAGCTAGGAACTACATAAACATATTTAAATGTCTTACGGTCACCTGTATATCCTCGCATTTCAAAGTCATGACTGATTGTCATATCTAGTATGATACCGACACACTTTGATTGTTTTTTCTTGGAAATAAGAAGATCGATCAGGAAATCATCAACAATCTTTCAATTTTCTCCTCTAAAAGGTATTTATTGTCCTATCTAAACCTGTATTTTTGATACGAAGTATTGACTTTGCGTTTAAATTCTAGAAACTCGATCATCAAAATGAGAAATTGTTGATGTTGTGTTTACTCATATTAGAAGTTGTGATGCATTATTTGTAAAAAAGTTTTTTTTTAATCTGAATAAATTTAACATTCATTCAAAAAAAAAGTTGTTGAAAAGAACATGTCACCATACATGCCAATATGCCATAATATGTATCAAATGTTCGGAGTGTTTGCATATTGAAAGATTATGTATTGTTGAGTGGATCTTATCATATCTTGGCACATACATTGAGAAAAGTCAATGGTCGAGTAACAAGCTTACAAGTGTATTGAGTTGAAATGTCGTAGCAGGAAAGTTTGTACAAATTGCGTAGTATTTTGTCACTGCTAGTGATTGGTTTCTCAAGAACAGAGCCGATGCTGAGTTTTACGGGACCATAACTATTTTTAGGTGAATTTTAATAAAAGATTTTGTTTGACAATAGGAATCATGCGAGTTATGTATAACAATTTTTAAAAATTGTTGGAATAATGCGAATGTTTTATCTGGATGACGACACTACTCTGGAATCATGGGTTAAAATTGATATGATGTGCGAGTTGGAAATTGGAATCATGAGCTTGTTTGAATGTGACTTGTTAATAGAAGCATGTGAATATTCTACAGTTACAGACAAGTGGAGCTCCAGACAGAAAATATAATAATAGAGGTAGACATTGGTTAAGAGATAAAAAGTGTGCAGTTATAAAAAAAAAAGAGATAAAAAGTGTGAATACTATTTATTCATTTATTTAGTGGGAATCATCTCGTGGTGCATTGGATCCAGTATCTCTCCTTCCTACAGATCTCCAATATTCGATAATAAGCAGCCACGAGGCTGGTCATCATACATTCATATGGTGGTTTCTTGTCGTCTTTTGATTTCGCCTCTGATAATTTGTCTTTTTGATTATAATATCAGAAGATATATAGAATAATAAGTGAGCTTTGATGTTCGTGAAAGAACATTAGTACCAACAAGTTTGTGTTTATTTTATTTGAATTGTTCACGTTTTTAGTATGATGAACATAGTACCTATCAATGCATAACTTCGATCTCTTTTTTATAGTTGGTGATATTTAATTAGAATTTTTTTTGTCTTTGGTTTAAGACTAAGATTTAATAAATTCCAAGTATAAGTTCGAATACATAACATACATATGGGAGAAATGACAAATGTAAGTAAAGATAATCAACCAAAAACAATGTTGAGGGTATAAATTTGTGTATCTTTTAAAGGTACAGGTTTTGGAAGCAATGAAAGAGAGTGCTGAAAGAAGCTTATTTTAACATGCTCTGTAGATTTTCAAAGTCCGAAAGAAATATGAGTTGGGTGTCTAAAAATTTTAGTTAAGCAAAAAAGGTATTTAAAACGTTATTTTTTAGGTGAATTGAGATTTTGGGACCATGGTAGGAAACTGCGACCTCATGAAATGAATGTTGAGATATTGACTAACTTGGACCACAGCAGAAGGATGTACATATCGGACAAAACTCTTATCATCTGATTGTTTAATGTCCTGTGAGTGCTTCTAAGTTCTGCTTAAATTAAGAAACGCACTAACACACACCTGAAATGACGTACCCGGATCTAAACTTTTTGGATTTAGGTTAAAGCTTTAGGATTTATATATATATTTAGATAACAGAAGGATTAAAAAATACTGAAATGTTTTCAAATTGAGTAAATCTCAAAAATACCCCATATACATTTTTATACATACCGGAATACAAAACCGGTTAGTAACAAAAATTAAAAATCGACCTGTATAGTGTTATACTATTTGGATTGTGTTAAATGGATTCATGCTATACTATTGCTACAAACCGTTGTGGTGCATATCTAAAGCCATCAGATAATCACCATGTCTCAGGAGGCATTGACCAGAATGACCCCGGCGTCCCAACACCTTCAGCCACGGGAAATGAACCGAGTCCAGCTTCCGTTTGTTGAGCCAAAAAAGCTTGAATTTCATCATCTATATTGTTATAGTAAGCTGTTGGTTGAGCCGGAGGAAGTGTTTGAGCTTGTGCCTGAACCGGCATATCGTTATAAGCTGTTGGCTGAGGAAGTGTTTGAGCTTGTGTCTGAACCGGCTGAGTAGGTCGAATGATCATGTGGTCATACCCCGTGGAACCTGGCGTTAGGCTGCCTCGCATTCGGATCTGTGGGGGCCGGTTTCCTGTGTTAGCAGGAGTCAAATTCATGGACTCATGCGATGAGAACTGTTCTGCTGCGCCACCAAGATCCGGTCGTTCAACAGGTCTTTGCATGCGTCTCTGTTCGGACAGTCTCTGTTCGGAGGTCCCTCCATAGTTGACACCTAAAGTCTGGGGACGTGTAATAGAAGATGGGATCGATCTGTCCTGTACAGTGGACATGCTCCTGGGGGCAAGCCTCTGGTTCTGCAAACAGATGAGAACAGAATATCTTCAGAGTTGGTTAACAAACCAAAGTAATTTATGTATAGGGGAGATTAAAGATAGCAATTCTTTCAGGCCAACATGGCGACTAAGATTAGGTGAAAATAACAACAAATATTGAAACAAGATATGGATGACAAACCTGCATTGCATACTGGTGATGCAACGGAGGATACATGGGTGTCGATTGAGGTTGAGTTGTGCTATTTCCATAGATGTGGTTCCATCTTTCCATCAAATCAGTGGTTCTTCCAAGACAATTTCTAAGGGGCGTAACATGTGACCCTTGAAGTTGAGAAGACTGAGCACCAGGCATTGATATGTGAAAGCTGGCCGTATCTGTTGCTAATCTATCTTGCGGATATGGGTTGGTACGAATGGAATCTCTTGCTGCTGAGTCTCGCGTGTTTCCTACTTGTGTAGAGTTGATGAAGTGTTGCTGCCCACCAAAAGTATTCAAACTTTGTGGCAACTCTGGCAGTGCAGAAGACATGCCCTGAATCTCGGATAAACAAGGCTTCTGTTCATTGACTTGAGCGCCTCCGGATGTTTCCATTTCATTATCATCTCTGGTAAGATCCAAAACGGTAGGCCCTAATTTTTGGAAACTAGTTGGGTCCCCATTTTCATGAGAGGTTTCCGGCACAGCTCCCACATTCCGATCATCCTTCGTTACAACCCTCCATGATCCATCCGCAGAGATAACCACATCCGTAGCATCACATCCCACCTCTTCTAGAATCTGTGGATATTAGACAAGGTTGTTTATCCAGCGTAGGATGTCAAAATGTGTACCACCAAGCAACACTAGTAAGCTCTATCTACCTTTATCATGTTTTGATCTATACGGATGTCAGTATAGCAGACAGACTGATTGCAATGCGGGCAGCGCCATGATGGTACTCTCGTATTTATTTTGACATAGTTCCAGAAATCAAAACACTACAACAGAAAGGAACAATATATTACACTTTTGATAAGCCTGATACTATCATTTCTTGTACTAAACAGATAATGCGTCACACCTGAAGATGTTTACAGGCATGGCCCTTCACAGGAAGTTTGAAACGTGTGCGGCTGTTACAATGGTGATGATTAAATATTTTAAAGGTTAAGGTATCTGTGAAAGTAATATCTTGAGATGTAAATCTAGAATAACAATTCCATACCTGATAGGACAACTGAGAGATATCCTTGACGGACCCTCAATTATGTCACAATCTACAGAAAAAAATTTGCAAAAGACAAACAATGGTTGATCTAGGGAAGAGTTTTCTCGGAAAAAAATTGTATGGATGCAAAATGACTACAGGACTTGATGACTTCATTGTGGGATATGCAATAAACATAAGGCGAAAGGTTTCTTCTCCTAGTGACTAAAAGCTCTTGAATTTACCTGAAGTTGATTCAATGACTTCAGAGTGAACATAATCTTTCAGCAATGGATTGGCCGGCAGTGCTAAGTTATCGAATAAAGCAATAATAATGAAGTAACTACCTATAGCAAATGGAAATCTGTTTATTATCGCTGAAAATGAGAAGACGAAAAGAAAATGATGGATATAATATCAATTCAACGGTAACCTCCAAAGCAGCCTAATGTTTGCAGAAGATTTGACCCAGCGTTGAGCAGGCTAGTAACATTCGTTGGACACTGCGGCCCAGAATCCTGAAAAAAATTACAATAAACAATTACTTGTAAAATAGTACGTACTTCAAGAACATATCCGAGAAACAAGCAAATGCACAAACCATTGATAAGCCATATCTCTTGTCAACGCCCTTTCCATTCAATAGAAAACTGTGATTTCACATAAAAGCCAATGTGGTTAGTTAATATACAGAAACTGCTTCCCAAAACGGAAAAGGGAAAGCAATACAACCACACCTGACTTCTTGAGGATGTATAATACAACTAGATTTGCTTATGTCCTCTGTCCGGAAAACAAATAATCCCTGAAAAACAAGCAAGATTCTTGTAAGCATTATATGCGGAAGATTCAAAATCAAAATGCTGAAGTGAAACAACCAGCAAAGCTTAAAATTAAGCTTAAAAGTACATTCATGCATCTATACACCTAGTTGCACTAAGAACTTAAAAGCAGGAGAAACCACACCTGCATGATACAATATGAGCGACAAAAGCGAATTTAAATGAAGACGCAGAAGGTAGAACCACGACTGGCAGAGTAATAAAACGCATCCATAACATAAATTTCAATACATACTACTTTCTGTCTGGGAGAATGTTGCAACATCTTTTTTGAAATATGGAAGTCCTTCAGCATTATGTTTGAATTTGCCTGCCAGAAGAGAAAAAAGCTAACTTAACAGACATTAAAAGGTGCTTAGAACTGAATAAGAAAATAAAAGTCACCTCCGCCTCAGAAGAAACAAGAATTTTCCCCAGCTTTGTAAATGGATAGAACCTACAGAATGAAAAGGAAGAAGATTCAAACAGACGAACATTCCAATCTTAGTACCCTTGCTAGTGTGGGATAGTGAATGAACAAGATTGCCTAAGAAGCTCCCAGATACATTAAATTACTCAATCTTCACAAGTCAAAATATCATAAGAAAACTAGAGACTATACCTCTCCATGACCTGCGGAATTAGACTGACTGGACTATTTAGACCCGAGGCAACGTTTTCAGGACTGCTGAAACCCTTCCACATCTGTGCTAGAAGAAAAACATCGCTGCATTAAGAACCCTGCATATTCTCAAAAATTTAGAAGTTCGTCTGGAACATACACATACCGAGTCTACAAGAGCCAGCAGTTCTTGAGATTCTCTCTCCGGAAACCATCCAAGCCCACAAGCAGTCTGTGCGAGAAACATAATTATAGTATTATAAACACAATATACCTCAAAGCAAGTTAACCTATACACTATACAGTACCAGTTATATCTAAATCAGCAAACTGCCAAAAAGTTACTAACTCTGTTCTTATGTTACCTTCACTGAGATCATCAATACCATTATCACTGCCTTCGTCTCATCATCACATCTACGTCGACATACCTGCACCAATACAACACAGAAACAACAGTAGTATGAGTTAACTAAACCCAAAGGAGAACAAACACCTTGAAAAAATTGAGACTTTATAAGACGAAAAGAGTAAAAACAAACTTGATTAAGGGTCTTAGCAAGGTCTTGAGCGTCCATTGGAACTTCATCATTCCCAATTGAAGCATCGATACGACTGCAATTCCACAAAAAACCCCTAATTTACAAACCATGAAAAATTCCACCAAATGCAGAGTGAAAACTCGAGACTCAGAGACGCAGAATTTACTTAGCGAGAGAGAAGCAGTAAGCGTGAAACTCTTTGTTGCTGTCGACCTCACTGCGATGATGGTTCAACCTATGGAGAATGTTCGTTTTAACATTTTTTTTAAAATCGAAAGTATTAAACAAATCAAAAAAGTCAAATGACACAGATAGAATATTTGACTAAACACAGTAGTATAAGAGGAAGAGCAAATACGTAGAACTCGTCGGAATCACCATTGATTAAGATTCTTCTTCTGTTTCCGTCGTCGTCTCCGAGAAGTTTTATCCCAAACCGTCACGACGTAAGCCGCTAGCTAGGCAGTAGCTTATAACTTTTTTTTATAGTTTGCAGTTAACTCCTTAGTGTTTTATACTTTCTCATCGTGGTCCTTATAAAGTTTGATAATTGTTATTAGACACCCTTCTAGTTATTGTCTTTCTCCCTATAAAAAAAATATGAACGGCCATAATAAATCAACTCAATTTAAAGGCGAGATGAAGTGCCAGGCTGGCAATCCGCGTGATTCTATGACCAACCAATCAGAGTTAATATTTGGAGGCTATAAATACAGAAGAGCATAGAATACCCTAGACGCATCTAAACGTCTTCCGCTCTCGTACACCAACTCTCTAATCCATTTCTTCAATCGTTTTATAATTTTCATCACTTTGAAAGAGACGATGAGCACCAACGCAGCAACCGGCACGACCAAAGGAGGGAGAGGAAAGCCAAAGGCCACCAAATCCGTCTCTCGTTCATCCAAGGCCGGTCTCCAGTTCCCCGTCGGGAGAATCGCGAGATTCCTCAAGGCAGGGAAATACGCAGAGCGTGTCGGTGCCGGAGCTCCGGTCTATCTCTCCGCCGTTCTCGAGTACCTCGCCGCTGAGGTATTATTATTCTCCGAATCGATTCGAATTGATTGATAGTTATGAATCTCTCGTACTGATTGGAATCGATTGGATTTGATTTGGTTGGATAGGTGTTGGAGCTAGCTGGAAACGCGGCGAGGGATAACAAGAAGACGCGTATCGTGCCGAGACATATTCAGCTTGCGGTGAGGAACGATGAGGAGCTGAGTAAGCTTCTGGGAGCTGTGACGATTGCTAACGGAGGAGTGTTGCCGAACATTCATTCGAACCTTTTGCCTTCAAAGGTTGGGAAGAACAAAGGAGATATTGGATCTGCTTCTCAAGAGTTCTAGAGTTTTTCGTTTTAGCCTCTTTTGTTCTCTTGTTTGTTGGATTGTAACTTAATATGAAGTTTGATTAATCGTTAGAGGTTTGCCAGAACAGAATCGAATTCAACAAAGAATCAAATTTTAATCAAATCGGATTAGGATCTAGATTTCGAATCTGTTAGGTGTTACATGTGATACGATACGATGAAGACATCGCATTTGTGACTGTCCGTTGCTTGAAGGAGGCATAGTGGTTGTATTCTTCTCTTGTAGTCTCTTCTACACCAACGAAGCTACTCGTTGCAAGAACAGTCTGTCAGAAAAGGCAAAGCAGACTAAATAGATTTTGACTAGGAACCATGTAGCCTTCGCCTTTACATCTGGTTAAGTACATTACTTCGAATCTGGACTGAATCAGGTGGTTTAGGAAAGGGTAAAGACTGCATAGGATCCCTTGTGAAAAAAACCAAGTAGCTCTGCTCCTAATCTGCTTTGAGACGAGCAAAGATGACACAGAGAGAGAAAGAGCATGTGGTTGGGTTTGAGTGATGCATATTTTACTATTGTGTCGCTGAACAAAGTTAATGAGCAGTCAGGTATATTGACTCTTTCTCTGGAGGACTAAAGCTATCAGGAGGGGATTAAGCTCTCCACATTTTATCGATCAAGTTTAGCAACAGATGAATTCACATTGTATTCATGAAATTGTAAAAGTTGAATTTACTATTGTTCTTGTTTTTCCACTGAAATGCATTGAGGCATTAAACTCGGAGATTATAGCCACACCAAAAGATACATATAGAGAGGTATGACTTTTGAACAACAAAAAAAAAGAGAGGTATGACCTCCTTATTACATCACTCTTATTAGAAGAAAAGTAACAACTTAGCCACTGAAGACCAATAATACCTGCAATATGATAGACCAAAGGTCAGACTCAGTCAGTTGATACTTCCAGAGTCGATTAATTATTACTACAAAACAATGATGCATCTGAGCAAATGGGCCCCCGTTTAAAACTGGTGGGACTCTTTTGGAATCTCAGCTAAAAAAAATTAGTGGGCTATCTCTCTCTCACCGCTCTTTATTATGAGATTATGATACATTTCCATTCCGCCAAAGTTTGCTACTGAAATAAATATGCACAACCGTCCCAAATTGATAGGATTGATAATCAGTTTGCAAGAGATCATCTATTATTATAAAGTAGGCTTTTCTTCGCTCCTAGGCTATCCAGCTAGGATGCCAGGTCATAAATTCATTGATCATGGGTGTGACACGTGGCAGACTCATTTTTATTTTCCATGCAAATCGTAATTGGTTTTTAATTATGGGTTTTATATATTTTCCAAGATATTACCTGCAACGATTGATTAGTATTGAGGCCCTACATGATTCGTTAATTGGACTTTCAAATTATTAAACTAAGCCCAAAACTTTAATGCATTCAGTCATCGTAATTCACCTTCTCATTAACACCTACTTCCCATTTCACACGATATCTCATTTATTGCATTCAGCGAATCTACAATTATAAATATGCGAGTTTCTCCCTTCAGAATTCTATCAATTCATTTTTTCTCAAATCATAAACATTGTAAAAAGCTTCCCGAGAGTGATTTGACCTCTTACTACAAATAATTAGAGAGTTTTCACAGATTAGATAATCGTGGGAGAGAGAAGTAGATCTAAGATGAACCTCAGCGGCAAGCTACTCAAAAACGGTGGGGAGGTTATCGACACACCTGATCGCATAACTACCCTTCTTCAAAGAACAAGAGATACAACCAACGGGAAACTGGAGACCGACCTTGACCGACTTGGAAAAACTCTCCTTCTCCTGCACCTCTCGCCTTCTTCGTCGCGCGTGAGATGTACTCGCACCATTCAAAGGCCGAACGTTTTTTATGAGAGATTTGTAATGTTGCCCGTAATCTTAGCCACTGGATTCATCTCCCACATTAAAGAATCTTTAATTAATTAATCCAAAGCTTGAACAAAAAAAAATCTTAAAATTGGTTGATATATCTAAATCACCATCAATATGAAAAAAATACTAATAAAAATATATACAAGAAAATGTACATACTGGTTACTTGAACCCAGGTTAATGTGTGTCAAACCTATACGTCAATTATTTACATGACTGAATCACGTGACAACAATTATATACAGCAATGTTCCGTAAGAGTTGCATGACCAAAATATAAGATCTTAAAAAACCACAGACTCATAGACCTCCTGTTTCAGTCTTCTAATGAACCCTTAGTAACTGAGTTGCAGAGACGTAAATCACAGCTTGGGTTGCAACTCAAACAGTCAAAATCTAAGATTAAATATTTGGAGCAGGGGCAAAGGATCAAAGATAATAGTGCAGAAAAAAACAGGTGGTTGAGCTCAAGGAAATAAAGCTTGACTTAAGTTGGAATCAGGCGATCAAAATCTTTGATCCAGGACTTATAAGATTCACACAAGGTAATATGTATTGAATAAGAAAAACTGATGAATGAGTGACACGGACAGAGGCATTGTTTAAGTAGCAATTCGAGACAAAAGCTATGAATAGGAAAAATTTGCAAAAGGTAGTAGATTGGTAGAGCTGCAAAGACAAAATGATTACTTGCGATGGAACTCTAAACATCGCATTAAAAATCATTATATTTTAAAAAGATTATAAGAAACTAAACATTGTTAATTGTTTAGACATTCAATTCCACAAAATAAAAAGAAAATTAATTATCCTTGCTTAGTGTTAGTTTATTTTAATTATGTCAAAGTGAACATACAATCCAATTTATTGAAAAATGTACATTATACTAGGAATGGACATATGAACTGATAACCGAGAACTAAACCAAAAGAGAATATAAAACTTGAATTCGAAACTGAATTAACGTTCACAAATAATCAAATTGTCAAATATACAACATGTCTGGCCTAAAACTTTCTAAAAAACAAAAATCAGTATCATACAAATCTTTGGTATATGCAAACCAACAATCCACAAAACTATACAAAAAATAATAATCTAGATTACAAGTGAAATATATCCCGCCCGTAGGGCGGGTCGACCCTAGTTAGTAATAAAGATCGATTTTGCAAAGCACGAGAATAGAGCCACCAATGAAATAACAATGAGTTATGTGGAGGAGCTGTTGTGTAGTGGTGTCACAACTCAAATCAACTTTTTGTGGGAGTGAGAAAATATAATAATTTTTGGCGTTACGTTTTATATTGTTAAGGTCTTTAGGAATATTTGATTACGTAATTAAATCTATCTTTGTGTTGCTAAAGGCATATAAATAAGAAAGCAATTAAAGAAAAAAAGAAAAGAGAGGGTAGGTGATCTGAACGGAATCACACAGTTCACGCGTGTTACACCCTCATCAAAAACATTCAAAATTGAATAAAAAAGGTTGCATTTATTACCCAATCACATTCTCTCCTATATTTTCGCATCTACCAAATTGCAATCTCACTTAAATTTTTTGTTTTATTCTCAAATCTCACTTAAGTCTTTGTTTTAATCGAATATAATACCCAGGCAGGCCCATTACAAAACCATCGCAGAACAAAAATTTGTTTATTAATTGGCATTAGGTACAACAAATGTTATCCATCTTCATCTCAGCACCATACCTTTTTTTTTTAAATCGATGTTTTGAAGACATTCACGTATACACCATACTTGGCCTTCACTGCTTTCTTTCAATTTGACCGACCCTTCCCTCACATCACATAAGGTTTCTCGAGAACACCGCTCTCTCTCTCTCTCTCTATCTGTCGATCGCTGCTTCTTCGTCCGTTTCGTCGACGAGACACAGTAATACTCTCTTCCTTGCTCATCGCTGGCTTTTTTTATTTATTTGGGAATTTGCTATGAAATAGAAATCGGTAGGACTCCGTTAGATCCTTTGTGATCTGAGTTTTACTATTCAGCGGATCCCGAGGAGGAACTACTACTCCTCGAAACGTCGTCGTTCTGTTCCGCCCTTTCGTTTTTTTTAAAATATGAGCAGTAGTGTGACGTAATTAGATCGTCGTCGTCGAACTGCAAACGCTGGCGGTTTTGATTTGATTTTCCGCGCTACTCGAAAAGTCGTTGCCGACAAACTGTGTCGGCGGGATCGCTGAATAAAGAACGCACTAAGGTTAAAAAAATCGCGTTTGCGTCTTCCCGAGCGAGTGAGTGAACGCGGTGATTCAGTTCTGGTGACGGAGGAAGACGATAAAACGCGGAACTCCAAACGTTTCGCATACTTGCAACCGAATCGCTCTTGCTCTGGTTGATTGCTTTGTTAGATTTCGTTATGTTCGGAGTCTTGTTATGATCTATTGATCTGATTTTGCTTTCCTTTCGAGTATCAAAAAACTCTCATGGTTGACTGATTCTTATTAACTGATCTATTGAGTTTTTTTTTTCTTCTCTAATTTTTTTTGTTGAGATAGAGGCGGAGAGGAGTCCCTACCTGGAAGTGGTAGCTGTTTGAAGCTGAGTGGATTTTGTCACAGCAACCATGAATATGCCGCTGTTGGATATTCAACCACGAACACTGAAGTTTGTAGGTAAGAAGATGTCAAGGCACTGATGATTCTTATCACTTGCTTAATGGACCAATTCTACTTCTGTTACTAGTCTACTAGACACTGTGGTTCTCGTTAAAAAAAAAAAATACGGATCTGTGAATTGTTAATTATTTCCTTCGAATTAGAGTTCTGTCATAGTGGTGCAGTGGTGTAATGTTAAGGTGTCTGTTGTGCTGAGGAACTTTCAAACTTACTTCTCGCTGCTGCATTTCTGCGTTGTGTAATATACTGTGAAGATGGAAGTAGCTAGGATATCTTTGACCTGCTTTTCAAATAATATGTAATCGTTATCCTAACCGGTTTCCTCTTTTGTAGTTGATCTGAAGAAGCAGAGTACCTGCGTGGTTCAGCTCACAAACACAACTCATCTTTTTGTTGCTTTTAAGGTCTATACACACACATTTTTTCTCCATCTTCTTCTCTCTATTTTTTTTTTCTGGATAAGACCCCTAAATTAGTTGTGGTTTTGGTACTTTGAACAGGTCAAAACTACATCACCAAAGAAGTATTGTGTCCGTCCAAATGTTGGCGTTGTTCCACCAAAATCAACCTGTGAATTCTCTGGTATGCCGATTTTTATATCTAACAATGCTTGATATCTTGCACCTACATTTCTTCAGTCGGTGGGATAAGGTGTTGCTAGATGTCTACTGGCCTGGGGAATGAACTTGAATGTTTATATTTACATATAATTGTCCTTTGTAGCTCGAACTTGAAAAGTGTTTGTTTTAGGATCCTAGGCTTTCAGAGTTTAAACTGTAGTTGTCCAAAAGGCAACATGTATCTACTCCGGGTAGAGTCGCTAAGTTTTAAATATTTCACAATACATGTATCCTGCGTTGTTACCTCAGTCACTGCTCTGGGCTAATAGAGTTGTATGTAATTGCAGTGATTATGCAAGCTTTCAAAGAACCACCTCAAGATATGGTTTGCAAAGACAAGTTCTTAATCCAGAGTACTGCTGTGCCTGAGGATACAACTGATGAAGACATCACAGCTAGCATGGTAATCCTTCTTAGCCTCTCTATCCTGAAATTCGGTGAGTTGGTTTGTCAAGTATGTCTGTACATTCATTTGCTTTTGCTTTTCAGTTCTCCAAAGCTGAAGGCAGACACATTGAGGAAAACAAACTGCGAGTCACTCTCGTGATGCCCTCTGACTCACCTGAACTATCTCCTGTTAAGGGGACGCTGAAGCAGGAAGCAGTATTTGAAGATTCCATCCTCAAGGATCGCTTACATGGTCAATCAGAGACTCTTCCTCCGCAATATGTAAGAAGAGTATTTACTCTTTTCACAACCATGTTTTTTTTTTGAGATTTTAGTTGCATATGAAGAGTAATCGCCAAGCATTGTGTGTAGTTCTTTCCCACCAAGTCCATTTTAGCTTAGCCTTTAATCACATTCACTGGGTCCAGTGGGCATTTTCTTAATCTTGTTTGTTTATTTTCAATCTTTATTTTTCTAGGAGAGTGAGATTGTAAAGGAGCCTAGGATGGTTGGGCATGCTGAGTTAAAGCAACCAAGGATGGGCGTAATGGATTTTATTGAAAATGACATAAAGGCAACTAAAGGTGGTGGCTACGATACATCAAAAATGGCAAAAGAAGCTGAATCTGATCCTATTAGGTCTCATAAGGATGCAGATGATGGAAGGGAGATAAAGCCAACACAGAATTTGGATGCCCACACGAATATGGCCATGGATCTCTCTGGGGATCAAGGGTTTGCTAATGGAAAAACCTCGGCCAACAGTGCGACTTATCCTGAAGAACCAAAGATACCTAGGGACAGAGACGTTGTCCAGCTGCAGAAAACAGATGCTCAGAATATCAAAGCATTGGATGAGTATAAGTTGGTTAAAGACATCGAGGAGATGAAGCTGAAAGTCAATGCTCTTGAATCCAAGCTAAAACAGGTTTGCTTGTCAAATATAGAAGTCCATAACTTAGGTGCAATCTTTTATGCACTGTTAACGAGTTAAAAACCTAATGCAGGCTGATTCAACCATTTCGAAGCTAATGGAGGAGCGGTCTGTAAGCTCGCAACATAGACAAAGCTTGCAACAAGAGCTGGTGAGAGTATAGCTAGTAATGACTGACTTACATAGCTGTTCATTCTTATATTCAAGTAATAAACAAAGCTTTATTTATAATGGTGATGCAGGCGGAACTGAGGACGAAGAAGATAGTGAAAGAAGTGCACATTGGGTTCCCTCTGCTGTTTGTATGCGTGGTGGCATTCATCAGCATTGTTATCGGGTATTGTCTGCGCACATGACTGCTCGGTCTCTCTCGTTATATCTCTTAGCAAGTGTGCAGTCAAAGATATAGACAAAGGAAAAGAACTTAATGATTGGTTTCGTTTTGGTCATAATGATGTTTCTTAAGGCACTTTTAAGATGAATTATTATAGACTGTATAGCGTTTGAGTGTTAGTTTGACACAAATGGACATATGGTATGATGATATGCTTTGTTGCTCTGCTCTTTTACTTTCTTTTTTAAAGATAAAAATAATAAAGATAAAATGATAGTTGTAAGCTTCCACATGAAAAGTATATTACAAAGAACGCAAATGGTAATTTTATTTTCTTTTGAAAAAATGGGTAAATATTATTGGTTGAGCATAAGGGGCAACGGGTAGTGCGTGATACATGTACAACGAAAGACATCGATCCAGAGAGGCAAGCAAAATGTAACTTTATTATAGATCTTTTAAACTGTATATGAAAAGTTGTGTGATTATGGTTTTCTATTTTGTTTTAAGTTACACTAAATTCTGCAATTAATTTTGATGTCCCAGTTGCAGTGAATGATTCCCTTTAATCATGGAGAAAATCAATGTAAAATTTCCTGTTTTCATGTCACACTTTATGTTTACCACCACTACAACTACTATCACCAAAATGTCATCATAGCTTGGTTAATACATGCACGGATCCTCCATCAAGTCCGCAATGTTCATAAGTTACGAACGAAAGTTCCATATCAAGCAATTTTTTCCCACCGATTCACTGAATTATTCACATACCATATGTTATAGTGTTCCTTTTATGGCAATATTCGATGATAAATAAACGTTTTATTAGGGTAGATAAACATTTTTTATGGAGCTTAAACTATCTTTGTTAATTTGACTACGCAAAATAAAGGCAGAGTGACTCGTGAGCTTGGTAGATACAAGAGAGGTTGTCAAGAAAAGCAGGTCTAAAAGTTCTTCCCTCTTCTTTAAGTCACCCAATTAATTTCACATATATACATACACATCTTGCATTTAATTCATTTATGTATAATATACATATTCACACATCTATAAAGATCAGCATAATTAAAACTCTAGAGATCTAGAGAGAGATAAAGATGGGGAGGCCTCCATGCTGTGATAAGGTAGGGATCAAGAAAGGACCATGGACTCCTGAAGAAGATATCATTCTTGTTTCTTACATCCAAGAACATGGTCCTGGAAACTGGAGATCTGTTCCCACCAACACTGGTGATGTACCATTATTTTAACATATTTTCTTCTTGTGTGTGTTTTGTTTATTTTGTTGTTTTCATGTTTCCTGATGATGTTTGTATATTTGGCATTTAAAAGGGTTATTGAGATGCAGCAAAAGCTGTAGACTGAGATGGACAAACTATCTGAGACCTGGAATCAAACGTGGAAACTTCACTCCTCATGAGGAGGGAATGATCATTCACCTGCAAGCCCTATTGGGTAACAAGTAATCTCATTACGCTACATCTCTTCATATTTTATATATACTTTTTGTTATATTAATCTTTAATGATATTAACACTAACTTGGTTTATTGTCTACATATGGATGTGGTTGAATCTTAAAGATGGGCGTCCATAGCTTCATATCTACCACAAAGAACTGACAATGATATCAAGAACTACTGGAACACCCATTTGAAGAAGAAGCTCAACAAGTCTGAGAGTGAAGAGAGAAGCATTTCATCAGAGAACATCGCGTTGCAAACTTCAGCCACAAGAAACACCATTAATCATAGATCTACCTATGCTTCAAGCACTGAAAACATTTCTCGCCTTCTAGAAGGTTGGATGAGAGCATCCCCAAAGAGAAGCACGGCTAATTTATTGGAACAAAAGCTGCAAAACCGGACTAACGATCTCATGGATCATCACAATGATGAGCCTCCATACGAGCATGTACAAGGTTCTTGGGATCAGGGATTCCATGTTCATCCAAAGATCTCAGAGGATAACGTTAAATGCGATCATGATGTTCAAGAAGATGGTGATGGTGATGGTGATGATCATCACAATGCTACTCCACCACTGACATTTATTGAGAAATGGCTTTTGGAGGAAACAAATGCTGGCGGTCAAATGGAGGAGATGAGTCCATTGATGGAACTCTCTAGTATGCTTTAATTTAATTGTCACACTCTTTTTTTTATTTCCTTCTCCCTGTGAATCTTAGTAATGAGACTACTAATTTTATAGACACAAATAAAGAAACCAAAGAACATAATATCATATGTCTTTTGGTTTCTCTAATATATATTTAGTTAATGATCATTTCATAAGTTGTAACTAATCTGAATTTGTCTACTCATTTAAGTTAAAGCATTATATCATAAACGAAAACGTGTGATCTTTATATTTGAAGAAATTAGAAATAATAATGAATGTAGGCCATCCATACTAAAGATGGTTAAACGTATATGAAAGAGATGAACCCGCACGTCATTAACGCTGAACATCCTCTAATGGCGCTATATGGTAGTCACTTTCTTCTCTCAAACTTATCGAAAGTTTTAAGCATTAACTTCGAAAATAGTTTAGCATCAAACAATAATAAAAGGAGGATATTTTCAACAAAGAAGGTGTACACATCAGCACAAAAAATCAACCAATCAAACTACCTAAAACTTCCATGTCATTTGACATTAATACAAAAGCTTTTACAAAAAAAATAAAAAAAAATTTATGAGATTATATTTTAGTCTGGAGAAAGCCATCTTCGTCAGATATTCAGCCGAATTTCTTTTAAGCCTAAACTAATGTAAAATAGCCCACATAATTAGACCTTCGTCAGATATTCAGCCGAATTTCTTTTAAGTCTAAACTAATGTAAAATAGCCCACATAATTAGACCTCATTTTCCTCACTGTCAACCTAATCTTCTACGCTCACCGACGGTGATGACTGTTGCTCTCCTCCATGTAACGTCTATGTCCATAACTATGCTCATTTAAAACTCTATCTTCACCCTCCAATCCGAAACTCAGGGTAACTCTCCACATCCCCAACCTATAAAGAGTCAATCTAATCTTTTCCATCTAGCTATATGCTTCTTCGTATCTCTCTGCAATGTTAGTTAGGTCATAGATCTCTGCCTCTTCCCCTTTCTTTTCCATTCAAACAAAAGACACCAAACATCGGCATTACCTTTTTTGAGTTTATAATGGTTAAACCCTTCTCTTTCTCCAATTATCTACGCTTACAAAGCATAAAACTTATGTATTATTTTTGATTGATTGTTGCATCCTCTAGATAAAGTTTAACAAAAGGGAGATCTGATTATGATGAGATTTGTAGGAGATGAACAATGGCACAACCATCTACGAAGAAAGACGATCACGACAACACGGCTTATGTGCTAAATCATGGCATGGTTAATCTAACAAAGAAGATGAGTAAGAGTCTCATAGTCTTTTTGATTTGTAATTTTAGGTAGCAGGTGAGTGGGGGAGTTAACACCTTATGAAGTTGAAACCTGTTTAGAACCTTCTTGAGCATTTGCGGTTAATGTTAGCAAGTGTTGTTTGTGAGACAATGCTGCAAGTGTAAACCCTGAGTTAATCTTATCAGCCAATCGAGAATCTAATGTACAATCTGTAACAAAGGTAAAAACCGTCCATATTCCTCAGCTGAGAAGTTTTTTACTTCCCACTCCCTCCAAGCTCCTTTACAAGGTAACACGATGTAAACTTTAAAAGTGAAAATCTCAGATTGTTCGATGTACCTGATGGTAATAGACTATGAGAATTATGGAATACCTAATGCTGAGTACCTTCAGTTTGTGAGGAGGCGGTAGAGAAGTTGATTCCATACTTCAGGTATAACCTTTTTCTCTCCCTCACTGATTGCTCGAGTTCCTTCTTGGACGATTGTGTAGCAAATGCTTCGCTTTCTCATCAGGTGGTGCGCTGCTTTGAGGACAACGATATTATTTATGTCAGTGGAAAAGTAGATCTCACATCTCACATTGTTTTCATCGATCTAGAACTCATTTTCTGCGACTTGGGTCAGGTTACACTTATTCATTCCCAGTCTCGAACCTTGCTTAGCATAGTTTTATTAATGCTGATTTACTGTACCTTCTTACTAGAAATTATTAAGTAAAATACTCGAGAGACTTACGAAAGGCAAGGCAAGAGGATTCACAATCTAAAGTCAAGGAAAACTATCTGCTAAAACATAAGCTATTGTCTGAATGCCTTTGGTATAATCGTAATATGCTTTATAGTGATATTATAGTAGATGTATAGCTTTGTAGTTCCACTAGGACTGATCAAATTAATTTCTCTGAAGCAATTTCTTACTAACTTCACAATGAACTAGACAAGTAAATTAAGAAAACACAAAGGATAGTTTCTATAGTTAATGGGATTTCATGTTTTTTGATTCAATGAATGAATGGAATTAGAGCTTTACAAATAAGTGTTTCTTGATTGCATATCTTTTGGCTATTTTTGATCTTTTCAACCAAATGTTCTGATGGATCAAAATTTCTTGCAGAGAAGTGGAAAAGTGGCGAAAATGTGAGTAGTGCTTGCATCTCATCTACTAAACTTCAGTGTAAAGTGAGGTTCATGTGCAGCATTTGAAAGCTACACGATGAAGCCAAAGACAAGGCCTTTATGCGCTTGATATGTGATGAGTCAAAATGGAAGCACCAATTTAAATGTTGTATTAAAGATTGTGTAAAGAAATATTGTTCTAAGGCTTTCCATAAATCATGTTTTGTTCTTTGATATGCTCTTGCAACTTTGAATGTAATAATTTATTATTTTATTTGACGTAAAAATTATTAAATTGTCAGAATTCTTTTATAATATTTTTGCTCTTGCATATTCTTTTCTGTTTAACAATATATTGTTTATATTCAGCACATGTGTAAAATGGTGATTAAACTATTTTAAATGGTGAAGCAAGGTAACTTAAAGACTTCTATAAACTATAATTATCAGTAGTTTAATATATATTACTGCATCTCAATGGGTAAAAAAATAGTTCAAAAATAATTTCATTTCTTAATTTATTCAATGGAAGTTTGTTAATGTCACCTTTTATTTATTCCTTCTCGGCTGTGCAATCCGTAATAAATCTGTACATGAGGTCTTTAACAAGATTTACATGCCGAAATAGTTGATCTTATATTAGATCTTATTGTAGGTCAACAATGGTAAGACCTTTTCTATGGAACAACCAAGCATACTTTTCAAGGAATTACAAAGCATAAATAATCTGAAATATAAAGTTAAAATGGTCAAAAGTGTATCCAAAGAATGTATAAAAGTAAAACTGACTTCATCACCACCATATGTTTTGAGGTAAACATTACTTATACAATCCAAGAAAAGATATCAAGAAAAGAAAAGAAAAGAGCCAAACGGCTTCCCAACACATTTATTTCAAACTTTCTATTCTTATTTTATTTCACTACAAGATTACCAAAAACAAAGTAAAAAGTAGTCAATCCGCGCGTAGCGCGGACACGGACCTAGTTTATATAAAATGCATATAATTCTTCTTCTTACTATTATCAATTCATCATGCAATAGGAGAACATATTTATCATACGAGTCGGTGATAAGGTTTGAACATGGGCCTAGAGCCGACACTGACCACAAGTTGGTCAAGCTTGGGTTTGGGCCTAGCCAACTTTCGGCAGTCATTTTTCTAACCAGTAGCCGACTTCACCGTCCACCTTCCCTTTCAATTTTCGCCTACCAACTCCATACAAAAATGAGTACTCGTTTTAAAGACTACTAAAAACATTATTTATATAATAAAAAGTATAATTATTAGAATTAGCACCAATACTGCCAATTGTCAAAGCATTTTCTAATTTGTTTCCACTATCTTTATCTTTTGTTTTCCCTTAGTATTTGGTTTGGTCAATCGAATAGATCTCATTCAATGTTTGAAAAAATAATATTATTCTGGATTTAATAATTTGTGACTACTTGTTGTCCTAGCTGGGTCTATGTATGGGTTCGCCTTTTCTTGAGTATTCTTATAAAAAAAAGATTATAAAAGGAAGGAATCAAACAAAACATGAGTAAGTAGCTTTTGTAATTATTGTACTTTCAACTCTGTGATCAAAACATTCGATCCAAAAGAAATATACTTCCACTGACTCTGATCATCCTTCCTACCTCATGATCAAAAGGTTAGATTTTTAAATACAACACAGAGAGCGAAGCTTATGTTTTTTGTTCTTGATTCATTTATAAACTTGTGGGTCTCTTGATGCTATTATTCATCTTCTTTTACTATAATCTTTCTTAAGCTAGCTTTGTGTGATCGTTTCATTCTAATTTTGGTTTCTTCTTTTCCAGAAAACTTTTGTAAGTTGAGCTGTTACTTGTTATTTTAGATCTCTTTTTTTTCACTTATAAAAATAGTTTTTTTTTTCTTTTGGGAAAAACTGATCAACTACTGTGGAAATAGACGAAGACAAGGATCATAAGCTTAACTTGTATATGTATGCTTGGTTTTGTTTTGGTCAACGTTCTCTTCTTGTCTCTGTTTGTTCTCTTCTAACTAAATGTTTGATTTGCACCTTGGTTGATGCAGATTTGAAACCTGCTGTTATTGATTCTTGATCTTATATGCTGTTGCCAAGAACATGGATACTACACAGATGAAATCTCAGACGGGTTCACCGAGTCTCACAAGAGCTCTGGCACTAGCCTTCAATGAGTGGTTGCTGATGGTCATGCTCTTTGCTAACTCCATTTTCACCTACGTGATCACGAAGTTTGCAGATTACTCTCAGCTACAATCTCCATGTCTTATATGCTCAAGGCTGGATCATATCATAGGGAGGACAAAACATTTGAAGAACTCTCACTGGGACATGTTTTGCTCTAAACACAAATCAGAAATCTCGTCACTGGTTTACTGTCATGGCAAGCTTGTTGACGTCCGTGGAATGTGTGAAACTTGCTTTCTCTCTATTGCTTCAACCAATAAGTCCAGTGCTGAAACTTACAGATTATTGGTTGGGAAGCTGGGTGAAGATTCTTCCCTTGGATCCAAGAGTGATCCAAGATACTGCACATGTTGTAATCAGCTGTTGATACCACAAACTGATTCTACTGATGAGGTGTTGGCTAAACCGGCAAAGCAATTGAGAACCGGGAAACAAAGTACTACACCAAAGAAAAGTGTCAGGTTCAATGATTTGCCTCATGTTGGGTACACTGAGCTCAAGATTCATTCAGATACAGAACCAGAAGATGAATTCTTTGAAGATGAAGGTGCTGCAGTTAAAGAAGATGATCATAGGCTTCAAAACATGGACCTGGAGACTCCTCCAGTTATCACCTTGCCTTGTGATCTGGCTACTGATAAGCTGCTAAATCTTGACTCCACTTTGCAGCCTTTGGTGGACCTAAAAGACCGAGAGGAAGTTCATTTTCCAGGTAATGATGTGCCTGTAACATCAGAGAAGGTGTTGGAGGAGGAAGAAATCATTTCATTAGATAATATTTTGGTAACATCACGCGCCATGGAGGATTCTGCAGCTGTTATGAAGGAGAAGGAAGATTTGATTCAGGTCCAAGATACTTCTCTAACACCAGATTCTGAGAAAAGTTCTGCAGATGCCTTAGTAGAGGTGAGTGAGCTTATTCCAGATAATGGTGTGTCTGAAACATCAGAGAAGGTGTTAAAGGAAGAAGAGATCAAATCATTTGATAATCTTCTCTCAACATCACGCGGCTTGGAGCACTCTGCAGTTGTTGTGAAGAAGGAGGAAGAAGATTTGATGATGGTAGAAGAGAAGGGGCTTCTTTGCCTCAGTGATGTTACTTCAACATCAGTTGCAGCTGAAAATCCTGAAGATCTCTTTGTGGAGGAGACTGTTTTACTGGGGAAAGAAGAGCTGGTTCACCTCCAAGATACTTCTTTAACACAAGATTGTAAGGAAACTCCTGCAGATGCCTTGATGGAGGAGAGTGAGCTTGTGTGCCTCAATGATGTTACTACTTCAACATCAGTTTCGGTTGAAACTTCTGAAAATGTCTTAAAGAGGGAGGAGAAAGAAGAGCTGGTTCATCTCCAAGATACTTCTTTAACACCAGATTCTAAGGAAAGCCCTGTAGATGCTTTGATAGAGAACGCTGAGCTTGTTTGCCTCAATGATGTTACTTCAACACCTTCGGATGCTTCTGAAACTTCTGAACTTGTCTTAAAGAGGGAGGAGAAAGAAGAGCTTGTTCACCTCCAAGATACTTCTTTAGGTGAAGATTTTAAGGAAAATCCTGCAGATGCATTGATAGAGAAGACTGAGCTTGTGTGCGTCAATGATGTTACTTCAACATCACCAGATGCTGCCGAGACTCTTGAAACTGAACTTATGCGCCTCCATGTTACATCTCCAGAGGAGGTTCCTGAGTCATCAACTACCAATGAAACCCCTGTTGAGACGTTGAAGGAGAGGGACATAGACCAAGCTGATATTGCCTCTCTAGAGTCTGAATATGTAGTTGTATCACCTTCAAAATCTACAAACTCCATGCCTGAAGATCCAACCGAAAACTGTAAGTTTTCTCTCCATTTTTGCTTGTAGTAGGCTTTCAAATTATTATGAAACAATGGGAGTGTAATAGTTATTGGTCTCTTATGAAGCAAATGCATTTTCATATCAGGTGTATTAGAAACAAAAGAGACATTTCAGACAGTAGCTTCATTGTCTGAGATGGTTTCTCTAACAGAAGCTGCTCCTGCGTCAGAATCCTCTTCTTTCAACTCAATGTCAGTAGCAGCAGAAACAAACCTTGATTCAGGTGAGTGGACGCAAGGAGGTGGTGAGTTGCTGGATCTTGCGGACGCATACAATATCATTGTACACAACGAGAGTAACAAGGATAGTAACAGAGGAGAACATATAGAGAAATGGATGGAGAAAGACACTTCTAGAGTTAGCCAAGACCTTAAAGCACTGCTTACTCAAATATCAGCTTCTCGTATAAGCCCCAGGATATCTATTGATCATCAGGAGACAAAGAATCTAGATTATGACATGCAGTTGCTGATTCAAAAGAGGATGCTGGAGAGGAACGAGAGCACCTTATCCTTGGAAGGAGTTTCTGTGAGTGAGATAGAAGGAGAAAGTGAGATTGAGAGGTTGAAAAGACAGGTTGATCACGACAGAGAGTTTCTCACTGGTTTGTACAAAGAGTTGGAGGAAGAGAGAAGCGCTTCAGCTGTTGCTACGAACCAAGCAATGGCTATGATCACGAGGTTGCAGGAAGAGAAAGCAACGTTTCAGATGGAAGCTTTGCAGAACCTTAGGATGATGGAAGAGCAAGCAGAGTATGATTTGGAGGCAATACAGAAACTTAACGAGTTGCTTCTTGAAAGAGAGAAGGTTATTCAAGATTTGGAAGCTGAGATTGATTACTTCAGGAACCAGACTCCACAGAAAAAGAAGCTAGATGTTGCAGAAAATGTGATGAGCGACAAGATACAGAACTGTTTAAGTGGTTTCGATGAAGAGAGGCTATATATCACCAGCTGTTTGGAGAAGATTGAAAACATGGTGCAGACAGATGTAAATGGTGAGGCTCATGTTGATAACTTAGCAACACAAGAGTCTGTTTCTGAGCTACGTGAGAGAGTAGAGAAGCTGAAGGGAGACTTGTATTTCCTTGAGCATGTTGTGGGTTCTCTAGAGCATGGGAATGAAGGTGTACAATTTTTTAAAGAAATAGCTACTCATTTGCAAACCCTCAGCATGAAAAGACATAATCATACAGAGTGTTGATGCCGCTTCTACCTGTAAACAAACCTTCACAAAGGTATGTCCTCTATACTTCTCTCATTGTTGTTGTTGTTGACTGGACTTTTCAAGTCTCTTTATGGCCAGAATGTATATTTTTTTAGTGTCTCATATATGTTGTTCTGTTTTTTTTTTTTTGTGTTAGATAACTTTGTGGAGAAGATATTGTAGAGGAATCTTAAAGAAGCCAAGAATGGTGAAAAAGCTCAAAAAATCTGTACAGCATATTCTTAATGGCTTTTTCCCCTTTATACAATAATAATCTCAGTATTTTACAGTTTTCAGGAATGATTCAACCATATTGTTATGGGTTTGGTGTTCATATTTTTCTTGTGGGTTTTCGCTTTCTTTTGGGTTTGTTTTGCTATTTTCTATGATTTTTTCTTATAGGAGTTGGGTGAAGAGTGAATGCATGTGTGTGCGCGCTGAAGTTCTCATTTAATTTTTTTTTTTGATTAGTTAAGGATTGATGCATTGTTATGCTTGATGTACATTTGTCGCCTATAGTAACATGGTGAAAAAGCATAAGCATTTGTTAGAGTGATATTCAATTGCTAGTTTTGATTTTTTAAAAGTTGAAAAAATAAAAACCTCGAGTTTGAAAAATAACAACTCATCATTTCTCTTAGACATTATAAAAGAAATTCGATAAAGGACAAATTAACCAGATATAATCAAAATGAAAAAGAAAACAAAAATTGAAGAAGAAGAGAGAAGATGGAAAAGGATAAGAGGCAAAAACCTAATATCTTTGATATAATAACTCTTGGTCTTATGTGAAATTAAAAGTTGGAGGACATGCATGCAAAGACCATTCATGCATCTTTCTCATATCTTCTTTCTTTCAGTTTGAAACTCTCGTTCGCTGCCATTATATCACAACACTTCCTTTGTCTCATTCTGTCAAAATTCATCTCTCATTTCTTTCTGCTTAATTATATTGTATCACAGAACATGCTACAGCTTGTGCCCAATGCCTCAGCCTCGTTTTAACCTGTTGGGGATTATCTCCTGAAAATTTTACTTTTAATAAATTATATCAACTAATATTATAACATAATCACTTTCGAATGATATGTGAAAAATGAAAAAAAGATAGTTACCTGGAGACATAAATTTCAATCCATCTGAGTCGCTCATAGGACTACCAAAAGAGGAGGACCGTTCTCCAAGGGAAGTAAGCCGAGACGATGAAGATCCACCGCTGCTTGGTGTGGAGACAGGCGAGATCTGACGGTTCACAGCGAAGTAAAGGTCTAAAGCAGGCAAGGTAGTTGTAAGCTGTTGTCCTAGCTCCTCGTTAAAACCAAACCCTAACTCAATAGAACCTTTCAGCTCACTCAAGTCCTCGTCCGTTAAGTCAATATGATCGTCACCTTCGTTTATTTGCTTCATCTCGAGGTGATGGAGCATCTGGCGACGGCGACGCTCCCATGCCACGTCTCTTTTTGTCTCCAGCATTGAGAGTTGCTTCGAGAGACGTTTCTTTGGCTTAGCTCTCGGTGGTTCCAGTGACATCTTTCGAAGCTCTTCAGATTCGCTTTCGTATAGGGATGAAGATGATGAGGTTGATACACTCAATGCTTCACCAACCCTCACCATTTTCACTATTGTTTTTTTTTAATGATTATATATGTGTATATATATATATCACGAAAAGTCAAATCAAATCACTAGAGATCTCTCTCCCTCAGAAACTATTCTTCTCTGGAGCAAAATATTTAAAATGGTAGAATGATTGGAGAAGGAGAATGATTCTGATTGGTTTTTATGTGTTGTTGCAGTTAGTACAGCATGTTTTGTTTGCCATATTTAATGGTCTCTTGCCTCTGTTAAATGCCTGGTGAGATCCTGGAATTGTTTTATTCTGGTGAGAATCCAAAAAAAACAAACTTATACTATATGGTTTCTGTTGGAATAACCAACTCCTTCTTGATTTAGGTTTACAATTTAATTTTAGACGTTATGCTCTATAAACTTCTTTATTGTTAGCCTAATATTAAACAAGAGAAACAAAGGAATTATATTTAATTGGTTTGGATATATATCTTATTTTAGGGAAGATTAACCGCACTAGATAACTTAAAGCATTATTCTTAACTTCAATTTGTGTTATTTTTCATGTTCAAAAAAAAAATTATGTTATTTTTGAGATTTTTTTTAGAAAAGACTTTCGATGAAAGTGCTCCGAGGCTCTGATACACTCGTTTGGAATTTTAATTCTTATGCAATGATGGTTGTTAATTTTCTTTAAATAGTATAGATTTCACATACTGTATGTTTTTTTTTGTTAAAGTATTCTATCACATTACGTGATAAATATGTTATTTGACCTTGATTAAAAAAAAAATGTTAATTGACCTAGTATTTCATGCCACTTCTTTGTATTTTAAAGACGTAACGATAAAAAATGCAATAGAAATCAACACTTTAAATAACTTAAACAATACTCCCTCTGTCCCACTTTAAGTGCTGTTTAAGGTTTTTGCACAAATATTAAGAAAATACAAGTTTTTATGCATTAGTATTAAATTCAACTAATTCAACCAATAAAAAAAAGATGTAGTATTTTGTAATTGGTCAAAATTTTTAAATAACAATAAATTCTATCTAGATTTGTGAGAACATCACTTAAAATGGAACAAAATAAAAACCCTAAAACACCACTTAAAGTGGGAGAGAGAGTATAAAAAAGGAAGATTAGAAAAGGATACACTCTCCTGCATTAGACACACGCTACACTCTCTTGAGATTTGCCCTTGTCACTTTTGTCCCAACACAGAGAGGAAAAATAAAGCTTTTCAGTTTGTTCCTAATATCGGCGAGAGAAGCGAAAATGATGCAGCAAGTAAACATAAAATCTCAAAACTTTTGAGTGAAACTGATTTCTCGATATAACTCAAAAAGTTTCTGGTTTTGAATGTTTGATCTGAAAATGTGCAGGGGAAGAGCAGCAGTGGATCTGAGATGGAGGTGACGTGGCAGGACCAGCAGAACATTAACACCTTCAGCCGTTTCAACAACAGGTTCCACGAACTCGAAGACGATATCAAACTCGCCAAGGTTACCTCTCTCTTTCCTATTCTCCAAAACGTTTGATTTTCAGATTTTTTTTATTTTGAGTTTCTGCATCGTTTACAGGGTCTTAAGATCGAATTAATCGGTAATTAAGACAAATCCATTGTCGATGAGTCTGATTAGAATGTTCCTGAGAGTGTATGATTCAGTGTTTTGTCTCTTGATTTGGTGTAAACTGTAATATCCTTTGTAGTATCTATCAGATCATTGTCTTTAGCTTCTTGTAAGATTCTGTTAAACAGATCAGCAAAAGTTCGTTACTTTTAATGATTCTCAATCATGTCTTTTTCTTACAACTCTTGTAGTTAAGTTCAGTGTCTTAATTTGTTTTTTTTTTTATTACTTAGGAAAAGTGTGACAATCTAGAGGATGCGGGGAACGAGTTGATCCTTTCCGATGAGGAGATGGTGAGGTTTCAAATCGGAGAAGTGTTTGCTCATGTTCCCAGGGAAGAGGTGGAGACAAAGATAGAAGAGATGAAAGAGGCCACCTTCATAAGCCTTGAGAAGCTCCAACAAGAGAAGGAATCTATCGTCTCCCAAATGGCAGAGCTCAAGAAGGTCTTGTATGCTAAGTTCAAGGACTCTATCAATCTCGAAGAAGACTGAATCATTACATAATTGGAGAGGTTCACATGTCTGTTTCAGATGATTTTTATTTCTTTTGGGACCTTGTAAGTTTGGTTAATTACAAAGAAGGCGAAAACAAATCAAATTGATCAATTAGCTCCAGAGAATCAGAGTATACCCGCCAATTTTCATATATACAAGCTTTCGTCAGTTATCTCTTTGCTTTGGTTTCTTTGTGTCTAGGAGAAGAGCCACCACCACCAAGTGCTGCAGCTGCAGACTCCACATGTGTGAGAAGATACTCGTATATCTTCTTCCTTAACCGTTCTATCGTCTCCTCTGACACTTCTTGCAACCCTTCCTCATCTTCTTTTGAACCAATCTCGTCTAACCAATCATTCACACTCTTAAGCTGAGACAGCATCCCCGCGACCTGTCCGTTATCAGACATCGTTGTCTCCACGACGTCTGCGTCCAAGAATCTCTCCACGAAACTCAGAAACCAATCTTGAGACACCGTTTGCAGCTTCTCTGCCAGATCAGTTGCCTCGTTCAGACCATTCCCTTTCACCCAGTTTAACGGTGGAGACTCTGATCCTGCTGCTATTGTGTTGGCCTTTTGGCTGCTGCTACTGTTCTCCCTGTGTTTGCGGATCATGCCTTGTGCCACTAGTTTGGATCCAATCGTTGGCCGTCGGGGTTTATCGCCGGGGCTCTCGAGTATGATGGCTGGTTTGCTCTTGGATGCGGCTGGTTTGGTGGAGAAGACAGAGAAGGCTGATAGGTTAGTGACTAACGCAGCTTGGACCCAAGAGGCTGCTAGTTTCTGCTTTTCTGAAGCTGCTTTTACAGCTTCCTCTGATCTGTTGTCTTCACATTCAGGGGAAGATGCTGAAGAAACTAATCTAGACAATGACTCGGTTACTGTTTGAACGTTCTTCAGACCGGAATGGAGCTTCAAGAACTGCTCAACGACTGGCAATGGATCATCTCCATTAGCCGCTGACAAAAGATTGTTGTACATTCTACAAAATGGAGAACCAGACCAATGTTTAGAAACAACCAAGGCAGTACCCTCAAACATCCAAAGCTAGAATGATTATCTTTTGTTAGAGATTGCGTACATGAGGCATTGAAGTAAGCTCTCGGAAGCAGAGGCTTCTTGCATGGCCTCTATTGCAACAGCTTGAGCAGCATCTCTATGCCTCAAGACTTCCTGCAAATGTTGATATCAGCAATGAGCCAACAAGCTTCTCTTGGAGTTTTTATTCAATTACTGGAGTAAACAGATATTGATATGAGGATCCAAGAACAGTCAAGCTCATACCTGTCCTAGCCTTGAAAGAGATGAAGGGAGTGAACTCCATTGGATACTGGAAGCTGCTAATCTTTTACTATTTACAGAGATTTTAACCAAATTCCCAGGCAATCCATTCTCTGCAGTAGATTTAGATTTCTTGTCTTTGGATGTAGATTTAGGCGTACTCTGTTTATCTTTGGTGTCTACTATTCCTGATGTCTCCACTCTCTTGGTTGGCTGAGTCTTACTCTGCTCATTGGATGATTTTGCAAATACATTAGCCCTCTCTTGTTTGCTTGGCAACTTCTCACTAGATGTGCTTTTCCTCGGAGCCTAGAAACCAAAGCTATACTCAGAGAAACTGTAAACAGAAGATACTAATAACATTGCATAAAGCTTCTTACTGCTGAACTCCGAGCATCAGGTGTTGAATCACGTTTCGCCAGCTTCTGTCTTGTACTTCTGATATCTAAATTCCCTTCCCAGCTTTTCCTCAACGCCTTAGCTCCAAACTCAATCCCCTGCACGAAGGTCTTAACCATGGGAAGCTTTTTACCAACGCTTGGACTCTCCACTCTTAGAGGAGACCTCCCTCTCTCTGATAACACCTGCTGTTGCTTCTTGATCCCATTTGAAAACTTTGCAAAAGAAGTAGGCAGCGAGTAACAGCTCGTAGGTGAAGAAGGGATTGACTTTGAACCTGATGATGAAGAAGTCTTGACCTTCCCTACTACATCAAGAACCAAACTCGTTTTAGCAGACTTGGCTCGGACCAAAGCAGAAGGCTTCTTCTTTGGTCCCTCGGCCTCCTTAACTCTCTCTTTAGCTTTTGAACCATTATCATTGCCCTTATCACCACTAAGGAACCTTAGAGGGTGAGTAGCTACAATATCTTCAGGAGTGCCAAGACAAGGATGCCTACCAGGAACAACCCTAACACCACGGAGAATCGGTACAGGGGAAGAGGACTCGACTCTATCCACATGTATAAACTGACCTAGCTGAAGCTTATCGCTGAGGATCAAATCATCGTGCTCGTCAGGGAGAGAGACGTAAGTGGCGTGAGAGGAGTCAGAGACTCTGAGATAAAAGCCCTGGTTTGGGAAAAGCTCGCCTCCAGCTAGAGCAGGGACGATGCTGACGACTTGCAAGAGAGATGACCTGTGTTCTCCGGCGATTTTGACGTCGGTGTTCATGTGTTGGAGAAGCTTGAGGAGAACACCAGGGACTAGATTCGCCATCACTGAACGGATCTAAAGAGGTTAGATCTCAGGAGAAGCAATGTTTGGTTAGAACGAGAATCCCCAGATGATTACGAGTTGCAAACTCATTATGGCCTGAAAGAGAGAAGAAGATACAACAGAGGTGAAGGAAGAGAAATGAGAAATAAATTTATTTAAAAATAATAAAATAAAGACATGAGTGAGAGAAAGTACAGGTAGGTTTTGAGAAGCAATGAGATACTGTTGTTGTTGTGTCTTGTTGTACACACATGCAATAGAATGAGAGTAGTTAAAGAAGCAAGTAAAGAGTCGGGCTCAGAAAATGATAGGTGACGTTTATTTGTTCTGTTCTGGCTTATGTGGATGGCGTATTTATATCTTCTTAATTCAATAAACTTTTATTTTCCATAAATGAAAAATTTAAACTTATTCGTTTTACTTTTTTTCAGAAGTTTATGGAATTCAATATTTAAAAACAAATATATATGTACCATAAATAAATGTATGTTGTTTCTATTACTACTCACACTAATGATAGGTAGTAACAATAAATGCAGCTTAGCAAATGATACAAATATACAATAATGCAAGTAAGTATTCGGGTCAAAATCAGTTTATCTAATTTTTAAAATACAGGTCAACTCTGTCAAAAAAGTCAAAGTCAACTAATCTGCTGCACGTGGCTCTAGAAATTGTAGTACACCTTTCTTTGGACTGGACAAAAAAAAGGTTTTTAAGTTCTGAGTTCAGCATGTGAGTCGATATTTTTCTCCTGATATCAAGAAAATTTGAAGGCATTGTGAAAAAAGCAATACATGGATGTGAAGCTGCGACAGTGACCATCAATTCATACAACAGAGACTAAATGAAATGGAGATGATGATGATCATCCGATACTAAGAGCTGCTCATAGAGACATCATCATAGCAAAGATGATGTCACTATTACAACGAGAATCATCACTGCTATGCTGAGGTTAACCATTGTATCCACATTTTCAAGCTTCACCAGTTTCTCGTGGAAGTCTGCCCGCATTTGTGTATATGGGCATTTTTGCTTCTGCAAACAACAAACATAACATGGGGATCTCAATTACGTTACTCGAATCCAGGAAAAAAAAAGGATGAACACAAGCTAGTAAGCGAACATTTCAATCATGTTCAACACCTAAACCCGCTCAAATTCATAACTGAGTTCTACCACTTCCCGTGTGTAAGCAACCCATCCAAAGTTTGGATCTTTTGAACAGCTATACTTATGATAAAACCAGGGAAGGACTAACCTCAGTTTTCAAATCATCGTTTTGGTTGTTTGCATTCTGCACATCTTCTCTAAGACCGTACTTTGAAGGCTCGTTGAGTGGCGTGTCCGAATTCATCTTGCTATTGGGGATTCTACTTGAGAAGGCTTTGTAAGGTGAATCAGTATGAATGGTCTCCATAACTGAACCGAAGAAATTTGTAACCGGTACCTGATTCCCATAATATATAAAACTTGAAAAATGAGTAAATCAATCATCTCAAGGCAGAGAGAGTCCATAAAAAAATTGGAAAGAAGAAATAATATATACAGAAGGTGCAAATTCTAAATTAATATCGTTTCACTGATCATGTATTGGTGAACTCATGGACAAAATCTACACTGCTCAGCTTCTATATAACAAGCAACTAAAAGGGAGCCTACTTAGTCTTGATTGGTTACAACAGAGTAGTAATTTAAGCTGCTATAAAAATTAAAACGAATGCAGAATCGGTGTCTCCTCATTACCTCCGCCAGATCTGGCTGGTAAAGATCAGTTCGGTAGTAGGCAGTAGACATTAGCTGTTTCGGATTATAGGACTTAAACAAACTGCCAAACAGAAGTTGAACGGATGTTTGTAGCTCAGAGAGTTCAGCTTAACAAGGCGTATCAGTTTTATAAGATGATCAATAAATCTCAGAGGTACCTGTTGAGTGATGCATTGTCATAGATATTGAGCCTCTCAAAAAACGCAAGAGTGTAATATGTAAACCGATCTACAACAGATACACCAATCTGAAGCAAAAACAATATTGAAAGTTGGAGATCAATACAATGATCAAAAGAAAAAATAGTGAAGGGCACTTACATCTGAGTCCAGGTGATGGGAATATGAGTTCTCTCCTTTAAGACTGCTACCAATAGCCAAAACGCCAGGAGATTGAAGCTGCGAAAATAATTGTTTAATGCTCAGAGAAATATCCAAATGATAAATTAGACAAATCTAACGCTGAAAAAGTGATACTAAGATGTACACCTGGTTAAAGAGAGTGGCAGCTTGGCAAGTATCAACCATTATCAACAGTTCCTTGAATCTGAGCTAGCCCAATAATTTCATTAGGTTGTCAAAACAGAAATAAGAAAAGACAATAAATGACTGATGTTTTTTCAAACCAAGAAATGGGCCAATGGAAAAGCGCTATAGGCAGGACATGCCAGATTTTCAATTTAAAAAACGAGTGGAATGCAAAAAGAAATGGAGTCAGAACCAGCATTATACCTACGCTTCTCTTTCATTTGTTTGACAGCATCTGCTAAATCGTGGCTCTGGAGTTCCTCGGCATCTTGAAACTTAAGAAACTCATCACCTCCATGGCCAGTCATGTACAGTAGGATATGGCTACCCTCGTCACTGAGGAGACGCTTAGACCTTGGGACAGCATTCTCATGACGCCCAGTCAAAACCCGCAAGAAGTTTTCAACTGTTACCTCATAACCGCGATAATCTACCTGAGGGAAAACGATACTCTATACAATCAGCCCTTCATTCTGTAAACATTTATGTTATATGCTACCAATCTTATGGAAACGCAAAGAAAAAGGGCCAGGCCGATGACTATGTGCTTACAAATAATATAAAGGCTATGATGTGAGATGCATCTAATATACCTACTCAAGAGAGATTAATCACTGCTACCTACATAAAGCCTTGGAGAATTATCCTTACAGCTAGAAAGTTACCTCAACGTTATCTCCATACAGGTTGATTTGATGGTTTTCATTGTTGAAAACTTGAGCAGGATATTCATTCCTAGCGTTACAGGCCATATCATCAGCCAGCATAAGAATGATCCTTTCATCAGGTATTCCAAGTCTCTTGACTGTCCTAGAAACGCCAAGTAAAAGACAAAAGAGCAGTAAGAAACAGAGTGATGAAAGGTTATTATTTGCAACATAAACGTATTGGTAAATGGAGCAAAAAGAAGTGAGCTTTCTCACCTATAGAGGGACAGTGTATTGGCCATGTGACGGTAGTTAAACCTGAGATATTAGAATTTAACTAACAGAAATCAATCACCATTTTGTGAAATTAATGTTCTTTATGATTCACTTATTAGAAGGACATTGATATATACATTCACAACGAAAAATGTACACATGAATCGAATCAACATCGAACCATATATGAGGATTTTACCAGAAACGAGAGGTGCAGACCAAGACAGCCCAATTGTTGGTGTGAATAGTCGTATCTCCGGACGAGGAAGCAAACGAGTAGCATAGAAGCATTACTACGAGGATAAGAATCTTCATAATTTGTAAAAGGGAGTTGGAGATCGTATAATTGGTTTTCCGAATCTGACTCACGAAGATCTATATATTGAGCTGCACCGGCGAGATATCGACGTCGGCGACGAAACCCCGGTCAAATCTCAGTTCGCCGGCGATGGTGACAGGAAGACGATGTAAGAAACTGAAAAAAACAATCTGTGAAGGGAAGGGGCAGACATTTACTACTTTTTTTATTTTAAATGATTTTTAGTATAAATCTAGTCTTTTGTTGTAATTGGATGGTTCATTTCAAAATTACAGTCAAAAGCTCTTGTATTAATCATTAATTGAATCATTTATACATTCCTAAATCTGGTGTTATATAATAAAGTAGTTTCTTGTGTATTCAAAATATTTATTTTTGTCTATTATATTTTTATTTTAGTTTTAATTTGTTTAATTTTTTATGTGTTTCCAAAAAAAATTTATTCACTTACATTTTAAAACAAAATGCATTAATTAAAAGTAGAACATCAATATTTTGTATACAAAAAAAAAAATCTGAAACATCTACGGAAGGAAATATGTTTTTGACCAACTAAATCACGTTTATTCAGTCTTAAACCAAAGAATAAAATATTAATCTCACATTCTCCTTGGAATTACAAAAGGCATAATAAAGTCATGAGTTATTATTACTTGGATCACAAGCCATCTACTTTGGTAAAGGAGAAAGACGCTAGTCCTAGTTTGGTTTCCGTTGGTGGTGTAGTAAAGGTAGAGAGAGAGAGAGAGAGAGACCAGTGATCACTCGGAGACGGGCAATAAGAAGCTAAATCCAGAATTCTCCCGGATCAAAGGTGGAGGTTCAATATCAGCAATGTCAAATCTCTCCATCGACTTTGATAAATCATCAACTGAGAAAGGAATGCTGCAGAAAAAAATCATTTCAAAAAGTAATTAAGAAAAACGTCATCGAACCAAACGAAACTTGTTTGCATTGGTGGTAAAGACCAAGCACTGTACTAACCTTGAGTCGTCATCCAAAAGGAAGGAGTTACTAACAGCATTGTTCGAATCTTCTGTCATCAGCACTCTCATATTTGCTATCACCTATTTATATATACATACAGAGAGATAGGTGTGAATATAAGCTAACTAAAGATATAATCACACAAGATCATTAGTTGCTGAAGGTGACTTACGTCTGGAGAGACGCTGTGTGTGCCGTATTTGTCGTCCCAGTACATCGTACTGATCCTGTATAGCTGTTGTATGCTCAGCACCTGCCCACATTTTCAATTTATCAGGCAAATGCAAACTACAACTTCATTATTTTCCACTTTTTTTTTTCAACAGGCATATATAGGAGAGTTGTGTCAAAATTGAGAGAGAGGAAAGATCAACTTACCGGGCAAAGATCATGACTGATCTCATCGAGAGTTTTCTTTGGTTTTTGGTGTATGACCTGCATTTTAGAGCTATAATTAATAATGGTTCACCCTCATGGGTATTTACTTAAGGTTTAGGTATAAAATAACGAAAGGTTACCAGAAACCCAATGGCCTGTCTTATATGCTTAAGCTCATCCCAGGACGAACCAGCATACTGCAATTTTTTTGTTAGTTTAATTGGTTAATTTTGTATGCGTGGTAATGAGAGAGTGAAAGGAGGTAGGAAACACAACCTCATCTGTTGCCTTAAAACACCAGTGTTCCAATTCAGACAAGCCAGCTTTGACATACTCGCCATTGCTAAATGAACAGCACTCACGCCTCAATAGAAGACTGTTTGGGACAACAAACGAAACAGTTGACTAGTACAAGATTGAAAAAAAAAATGTTTTGAGACTATAAGATAATGGATTTTAGATGCTGATGAGCCCTGGAAAAAACCTGTTAAACAGTTGAACATTGATGAATGAGAATATCTGCGTGAACACCTTACGCACCAAGAATGAAGGAACCTAAAAACCCATAATTAGAAGATTCAAACTCAGGACAGTCTAACAAACTTGTTTTTGTTTAGAGGAAATGGAACAACAAAGAAACTCACATTGTTTGATTTCAGAGTGTTGAGGAAGTTTGTAAGGCTCTTCACAATTCCTTGCCAGTGGGCGATCAGCGCTTGCTGACCTGCAGTGTTGGCCACTGAACGTGAAGCTCCTTTAACTAAACTCGCCCTCGATGTTCTTGGCGCCTGTTTGAATGTGAAAACAGAAAAATAAAAATAAAAAAATTGCGAGAAGAACCTTGTTATGCTTGTGAAAGTGGTGGCTGATGTGATTAATGGCAATACCTGAATGCACAGTCCAAGGAGTGGAGAAATCTCCTTCTTCAAGTTGTCTCGAATCATTCCATATATCTTTTCAACATAAGCTGTGAGCTGCTGCTTAAACAGTAACGCCGGGTATTTTGCTTCAACTTGTCTTAAGGTATCCGCTCCACCTCCCCCAGCACCGTTTATCATGGCTAGATTTACACCTGGAGGTGCTCCGCGGAAGCTCTGAATAATAGAAACATTCTTAAGATGGAATTTGTAATGAAACAAGAAGCTTTTGCTATTCAAACCATATATATACCTGAGTCATCCTTCCAAATAAAGTAGCAGAAGATGAACGGCGCCTCTGTGGAGCCATCCCAGCTGCACCACTAGCTTTGAGTGTGCGTTGGAGGAGTAAGAGAAGCGTCGAGGCATTGGATAACCAATATGCCAATGTGTTGTTGTTATCTTGAGTCTGAGATATCAGTTTTCGCATCATTAATTCCAAACACTTGCAATAACAATTGAGTACATATAAACTAGGAAGGTCAAGCCAACCTCAATAGCATGGCCTATTGTCTGAATAATGCGATCAAAGACACTGGTTCTTTCAACTTCAAATGACCTCCAATGCAGTAGGCATTTATAGATGATACATGCTGTGATAGGTCGGTTCCCTTTGAAGCCCAAGGGTTGGACAATGCAGCGGATAAGCAGCTCATGGTTTTCTTGCTGCTTCTCGTTTAATGATTTCTGTGGTTTATCATCCACTTCTGAGGGATCCCTATTGTTTATTGAATGGCTATGCAGATCCTGATTCAAATTAAAAGCACCATTCATTAGATCAATCACAAACTGAATTGGTTCATTTACTCAAATCTGTGGCAAATGTACTCACCAAGCTTGACCTCGCATCCACTGCTAGATGACCACTCTCAGAACCTCTCTGTTATTGTTAAACAGTAGGTAATTCGTAAGCTTCAGACAATAAGATACTTGTGTTCTGATATTTCAATTTAGTGTCCTAATTTACCTGTAAAATGGACCGGGAACGGCCAGAGAGAAATTTATTCGGTGCCATGGACACAGCCTGTTGCCGTAAGACTTTGTTCTCCGATTCCAAGTTGGTGCACTTTTCCTCCATCCTGATCACATTAATTTAGCTCATTGGACAATGAAATTACAGTGTTTCAAAAAAAAAAGGACAATGAAATTACCAGCATAACATGAACATGAATTCAAGACCAATTAATCATATATGCAGGAGCGGTTAGGAACGTATAAATAAAGATACTTGATGATACGATACACTCTTACCTTGTCAGGGATTCTTGGAGTTGCTGACCTTTCTTCTCAGTCTCTTCCAGTTTCTTTCCTTTGTCTTCGAGAGACTCTTGAGCTTCTTCAAATTTCTTCACTGCCTCATCAGCCCTCTGTTTTTCGTTTTCTAGAGTAGCCTGTTAGAACACAAAATGGTTACTGATTTTAAGTAGACATAACATGTAACAGAGAAAGCAAAGTCTCTAATTTAAGGGAGTTGATTTGAAGGTATTGAAAATTGATAGACATTGACAGATTGTACCTTCACACTCTCCAACTCCTCTGTCATCAACTCGATCTTCTTCGTATCTTCAACTAAAACTTGTGTTTCTTGTATAACTGGAGGAGCTTCTTCAGCGGCTTTCTTTGCAGCTTCACGTTCCTTCACAAGCAATGCATTTGCTTCTTCCACTTTCTTCCGCATTTCCTCCAACGAACTCTGAAGTTTCGCTGTCTCCTGAGTCCTTGCTTCTTCTAAATCAACCTGAAATATTACCTCAGCGCTATACGTTATAAATCTGATTTGAAAAATAATGATCGACTAGAATGATGTTTCTATGGAAAGTACCCTCAGACGTTTCTCCAACTGGACACGGTATGTGAGTTCCTCAACTTTCTTTTCAAGCATATCCTTTGCCTCCTTAAGTGCTCCTGTTTCCCTTGAAGCCTGAAGACAAAAAAGATATTAAGAAGTAAACCAAAAGTAGCATTCTAAGTATTAACAAAACTTGCAGATGCATACTTCCCACCACAAAGTACATGGCATGATTGTTTCTAATAAATAATCATGTACGTTTTAGGAAGTGAAAATAAAGCAGTTGTACCATTTTGAGCTTCCTAAGTTCTCTCCTAGCAAGTCTGCCTCTCCAACGTGTCTGAGATACGATCACTCCATTTTTAAGCTTCTTGTAGTACGTGGTTGCTCTGTGACAACGCCACTGTGCCTGCCATTAGTAACAGTCCATTCTGTGTTACTGGTCATAAGAAATCGTAAGATAGTTTTAAGAGTTATATACACTCTTAAGAACATGAACCTGAACAATTGTGGCAGCCTTTGTTTGCTTCCTGAATCTGAATTCTTTACGAGCAGCCATTGCTCTTAGACCAGTCTGTAAAGCAAGTGCAGACACATGGAGCTTTTTATACGATTTTCTAGAGGAAAATCTCCGACCATTCTTCTGGATCTTCACGGCAGCAGCTTCTCGTCTCAAATTTTCGTACACTTTGCAGGAAAGTCTTCCTATGATATTTGAAATTGAGTAAAGGTTAACATATATACTTCTATATTCAAGCAAATAGGTCATATAGTGTGACAAAGTTAATTAATGCCCTTCCAATCTACAGAGAGAGCGCTTGACTTTGTAAAAATCAGATGGCTCACCTCTACATAGAGCTTGTAGAGATATTGTGGCCTTCCTCAGAACAATAAACCGTTTCTGAGCTTGATGAGTTCGTGTTCGTCTCTGAATTTTTTTTGCAGCACCACTAAGCACCTCTGTCCTCCTAGTGTCGAGTTCAGCCATCTGACCAGCCCTCAAGAAGATCTTTGTTTTACCAATCTGCATTACCAAAAGATATGAGTTTGCATTTGATTTATAACAACTTTCAGTCACTGGATCATATTCCATTGCATCACTAATTTATACAATTGGTTCCATTAACTCAAAAATGTACCTGGTATCCTTTAAGTCCCATGCTGTCCAAGATCTTTTTACATGCGACTTTCTCTTCGTAGCTGTTCAAGGAAAAGTCAGAATCTGTAAATAATGATTTCAACTCTCACCAAACAGTATAATTTTGCGTGCAGGTAAAATTGATGTTTACTTACCTCCCTTCTAAAGCCGCAGGACATAGAAGTCCGAAGCGGTTCACGAACTCAAAGAAAGGTTTACGTGTTGGATACCCTGCGCAACTAATTCTGATCGCCTCTAGAACACCCTATAGAGAAAACATAAAAGTTTAGAGTTATTATCACACATTTTCATGTCATTACTCGCAGGATATTAGAAACCTCATTGTGGAAAATATTATCTTATTTATACTTACGCCACATCGCAGCTGCTGCATGATGTTTACATTCTCAAATACGGCAGGCTTTAAGAGATTGTTAGGCTTCACACATCTGATGTAATGAGGCTCGGTAGAATTTAGTGTTTCCATCAGTTGCTGGAGTTGCAGCTGCATCAATCAGGCCAACCGTATTTTAGTTCTTACATTTACTAGTTAAGAGAACATTAGTAAGACACTCTTCCTTAGAAACCACCTGAATATTTTCAATAGATTAAGCTACCTACCTTGAAACGAGAACCAATGGATGAAAACTTTGAAGATTTAGATGTTTCTTCAGGGAGTGGAGGGAAAAGACCCACGACAAAAGGGCATTTGGAAGCTCCCAACAAATCTTGGTGTTCAGGGATCACATAATCCTTGTTTTTGTCCAGAAATAGATCAGACTGATAGAGAACCTGAAAGAAATTTAAAAGACATGAGAAACTTGTGAAACAGTCCCTTGTGTCAAATTTTTCTTGGCTAACAATAAATATACAACGTACTTCTCCAGCATAATGTGCAACGGTAAAATCTGTTCGAGAGAGTTTTGGTTTGATGAACCTCTTGTGAGCCTTAAAAGTCTGATATAGCTTGTTTGCAAATGTTTCGTGGGTTGATTTTGGAAACATACTGAAAAATCGCACCTCATTAGTTTAGAAAATAACCTAAGTCACAATAAAAGATCTATGGAAGTAGTCTTTAATATTACCAAGCTTCATCGAGGAGAGCAATTATTCCACCAGGCTTCTGCAGATGGAAAACAAAGGAGAAAGTGAGGTAAAAAAAATCCAATTTGATAACACTGTACCTTTCTCAGTTAAGCAAACCTTTTCTATAAGATCAAGAACATCTTTGTTGTCCACGAATTCAATGTAGCTCCAATCTATTGCTTCTTTTGTATACTCTTCCTGTTCCATCTTGAAAACGTGCTGAAAACAAAAAAAAAGGAACTAATAAACTCAGGGATCACAGCTGGAAAAACGAACATCTTTTCCACTAGAATCAAAACCTACCTGATTGAAATGTTGCTGCAACTTCTCATTAGTGAAATTGATACAGAACTGTTCAAAACTGCAGCAGAAAGATATTAACAAAGAATGTCGACTGCATATCTGTGAGCCTAAAATCACGTAAAAGGTTCATTACCTGTTAGTTTTGAAGCTCTCAAATCCGTAAATGTCCAAAACTCCAATTAGACACTTTGAATTCGCATCTTGTCCAATCGAATTATTAATCTTATCTACCAACCTGCACATAACTAGAGATATTCACTTAGCATCAAAATGATCCACTATTTTGACACTTAAAACCAGCCACCTACCAATCGAACAATCGAGAGTAGATTGTCTTAGCGAGACCGTCCCTGCTGGTAACAGCACTCTCTGGATCGAGACTTCTCTTGATAACTTCCTCGGGTGTGACCATTACACGTTTACATAATGCGTCTTCAAGAGCTTTTGAATCACACCTATAAACGAGACTTCCAATTAGCGCTAAGAATTGATAACACATAGTAACATACAGAGGCACAATGTTTTAGGTACATGAGTAGTTCCGCTGCTGTCTTAAGATGAAACTTCGCCTTATCATCCTTAGGAACTGATGAGTCCACTTCTTTTCCCTTAGTAAACTCGATGTTTCCAATATGAAGAATTGCAGCAACCACCCTGAAAATTGCTTCCTGTTGATACACACAAAGGGAGAAGCTAACCGTCAATATAAAACTGCAAAAAAAAAAAACAATTTAAAAATGCAGTAGCTGCTTACACAAACTGACCTGTTCCTTTTCGCTAATTCCGACAATATCCATAGCTCTCCTTGTCGCAAGATAATCATGAGCATCGCTTATACCGACAAGCTCGTAGCATTTGGACTGGTTCAGATAGTGAAAGGTCTTTGGATGGCCCAGCTTGTACTTTTCAATTTCCTGCTTAGTTCTCTCAAGTTATGGGGCGAGTCCTTTAAGAACAAGATATATATATATATATATTTTTTATTTAAAAGAGCTGCAGGTGAGGTTACCTCTTGTGGTGCTGCACAAAGAAGATAGAAGCAGTGGTAATTGCGCTCCGGATCAGAGATCTGACACACACGAGACCTCTCTAGAAGATAGGTCCTTATGGCAGCTCCAGATATTCTTCCTTGCTTATCAAATTGGATTTCCACAAATTTACCGAAGCGACTGAGCCAAAGCATATTAAAACAATCAGCTAGAGTTCTCAACAATGAATATAGATAGATTGTCCACTATTATGAGTAGACTGTGGCTCACCTTGAGTTGTTATTCCTCACAGTTTTTGCATTACCAAAGGCTTCAAGGACAGGATTTGACTGGACGCAGATATAACAAACAAGTTAGTGAATTGAGCTCATAGATAAGAAGATCACACAAAGATAGAAAGGACACTACTTCAAGAACTTGTTGTTCAACAGTCCTTCCTTCTGTAACTGCACGACCTCCTAAATACGCAAGGTATCTCATAAGCATCTTAGTGGTTTCAGTTTTCCCTGCTCCGCTCTCACCACTTACAAGAATCGAATTGCTTTTCCCTTCATTAATCATGGCCCTGAGTGTATACAGGTAAAGGGCGCCTTAGACTGACAACATATACGTGGATCATAATATATGTACAAGTATTAAAAATCACCTGTATGCAACATCAGCGACAGCAAAAACATGAGGATTTAGTTCTCCAAAAGGTGCTCCTTTGTATTGTTGCATCATATGGGCATCGTAGATGTGAGGCAACCGTTGAAAAGGATTGATAGCTATAAGGATGTTTCCTGTGTATGTCTGTCATGAACAAAATAGATTCTATAGTCAAGACTCAAGACATTAAACAATCAAAAGGTCTAAACATATTTATTATAAGTACTAACATAGATCTCATTAAGTTCATATCTGGTCTTTAAGTTCTGAAGGACACCAGGTTCGTGAAGGTAAGACAGCTTTGTCATGTCATCAACACCACCTGCAGGAGCTTCCACATCCTTTGGGTATATCTTTGACAACTTTGCAGTGATCTGTAATATAAAAACAGTTATGGGATCATATTACTATAGGTGACAAAGTTGAAATGTTAACAGTTTTTTTGTGGTTGACTTTGCCTTCTTTCCATTTGTGGCTTGGATCACAACTTCTTCTCCAGTGAGCTTTTCAACCTCACCATCAATCCAAGCCACGTCTGAGTCTTCAACCCAAACATGAGAACCTACAATAATATTTACTGGAGTTCCCTGCATTTTTACCAAAAAACATCACAATAATACAAAAATGCTAAAGGAACAACAACAACAATGTCAACATGAATATCCCAAAAGCTATCAATAATCTTAAGCTGAACAATCAAAAATATAAACTGTACGTTCAAGTACCATTGTTCAATATTGGTTAGTCTTTTCTTCTTCACAATGATTACAAGTGAAGGAGATCCATTTTCCGGCAGTATAGTGACTTGTTATGCAAGAAACCTATAGAATCTGGAGATTCCCAGACAAACAGACACACCATAGAGGGGATTCGGACACTCCGATTACAGTTTCGACAAAAACAAAATCAAAATCAAATCACCGATATATTACCACAATCTAAAGACGTTCAGAGGGAGTGAGATCGGATAAAAATAAAGAGAAGGAAGAAGAAAAGAGGTGAAGGAGAGACTGAAGGAATGAGTAAACAAAAAAAAAAGAGAGAGAGAGTGACATTGTTGTTCGTTCCTCCTTCGACTTCGGTGGGTTTCTTCTTTCATCCCCATGGAATTCGCGCCAATTTGTGGACCCTAATCACTCACTGTCTCTCGCACTCCACGTACACTCTCTCCTTCAAGAGTATCTATTTACTCTTTCAACCATCCCTCAAGTCTCTCAAGATATCATTTTCCTCCCAGAATTCACTAATTGTGATTTATATAATCCAAAATTAGAAGAACAATACAAGCTAATATCCAACTAACTCCATAGTTTACTGGATAGTAGTATCCTGTTTGGATTAGTGACACAAGTTGATATCGATAACAAAAAATTAATGGTAAAGAAACAAATATTATTAAATTTTACAATCGAACCGTATATTGGAATGATGATATTGATGGAAAAGCTCTGGCCCTCTGAGCGATAAGCGTCCATTGTGGGAAACAGAGGAGACCAAGTTTATAAGCCAATAATATAACCACAGCATCACGGCTTTTCCTATAACAAAATACACCAAAACATAACGAAAATTGATTTCATTTACATTCCTCAAATCCAAAAGAGTTATGACGCATGGTAGTATGATTAACCGTCTTTCATATGTTGAAAACTACTTTGGTGAAGGAAGCACGAGCCGGTTCAAAGGTTTCAGGACTTCCGTCAGCTGAGCAAACGACGGCCGCAGATTCTGATCCCTGTCCAAACACAGAGAGAAAGAACACATGTATCACCTCTGTGTAGATTCTCTTGGTGTTTTGAGTTTGTTTTCACGACTTACTTTCATGATCCTTCCCACCACAGGATCAAGTTCCTTTGGGATCTCAAGCCGGCGATTCTGGAAACCAAACTGATCCTACTACTTGCATCGGGGTTCATTCCTCGCCAAAGGCAATCTCAATGTTGCAAGTTCCCCACAGAATTACTCCAGCCTCTGTACCAGCACGTAAACAGTGCTGGAAGGACAATCCAAGTGCAATGCATTGTGCAATTTGTAGAAACTCATCAAAGGAAGGATCAATGGGTCGATTCACAACTACAGTGTCCATGATTGCTTTCAAGATCTTCGAGTGATGGCATTGACAAAAATCTCCCTGCTTAGCTGAGTCTGTGGACAAGGCTGTAAAACGTCGTAGAAACCATCAACAACTTCCTCCTCATAGTCAAGCACACCATATTCCTAGGAAAAAAGTATAATCCAAAATCCAAGTTACTAAGGTTACATAAGTGTACAAATCATATGTTAAACGAATCCAAACGATCAAGAAATTGCTAAGTTCCGTAGTACAGATTCAAAGCCTCGCCTAGCTATGAGCAAGACTCGATAACCAGAGTGAGATATGTTGAGAGTGACGTCAGCATCTCACTAGAGAAGAAGAAGAAGAGAATACTTACCCCAGTACTGTCTCCCTCCTTGACTCCACCTGGTGAAGGCTTCCCAAGCTCAGAGGATATGTAATCAGAACGGTTCGTAGCATCGACTGGAGCTTAAGAGGTCACCGAAGAAGTGGTCTCCGCTACGGAAGAAGGGGTTGCTTGAGGAATCGCAGCAACGTGTGTAATCGATTCTGATCCGATGGCGGAACTGCAACTTTGGTGGTGCGATTCTGATCCTGATTGCCACTTCTGTGTAGCTCTACTTGAAGATATGCTTCATATCATCTCCCCCCTCAGATTCTTCGTGGTGGGAGTGAAGAGAAGCAACGACGGAAACTTTGGCGGCGAGGAGGGAAAAAAGGGAGAGGGGAAGGGACCAAGTTTGCCGAATTTACGACTATGCCACTGTGTTGACCTTTTGACTTTGGCTAAATGAAGATGAAGCAAAAGGGAAAATGTTACACGTCACCAACGGACCCACACGCGGGAAACTTTTACGCTGCTAAATGTACAAGTTTTTTTTTAGCAAAGTCCCTGAGTTTTAAATTTGATTACAAAGAAGCCATTAAGTATTGATTTGAAGCGATTGACTCAGATAATGCAATGCTAAAGTATCAAGAAACTAAATTGAGATGTATCATCTATTTCAACTTACAATCAACTGTTAATTACTAAATTGCTTCAAATTTTTTTATATCCTACAGTTTCCTCAGAATTTATAATGTGAAAATTTATTTTTACACTCATTTTACAGAGATTAAAGACTATTGTCCATTAATCTCTACATATTTATTCATGTTATTGAGATATCAACACATCAACCAAAGTTACAGACTCCTATACAGCATTCGCTTATGTAACAAGATTTCAATGTACTTACTAAAAAAATATAATCGGAATAGAAAATACAAATACTAATACAACTACAATTCTCAGAGTTCTTGCTCTCTTTGGATTGAATGGTTCAGCCAACTATTATTCAATGTAACAGTTTCTTTTTATTACCGGGTAGAATCAGAGGAAGTATCGTGAAGAGAAAGTGTTTATTAAGATTAATACAGTATTTTGATTACTACTTAGTAATCGAAATAAATAATAAGTATGGATAAAGGTTTCTCCTCGTAACGTTGATTTTTTGGTATTTGGTTTCATTGGAAGATCACTTGGATTCGAACTAAGAAATAAACACAAGGCACGATTAAGAGTGGTTTCTTCTCTTTTTTTTAAAACATAAAGTAGATGCATTTAAGATAATTAGGAGGATGAAGCTTAAGTGAAAAAGAAAATGAAGCAGATCGATGAGCATCGTATTTATAAATAGTGCACTCATATTTTAGTATGTTAAGTCATCAAAGAAAACAGTACAACACTTTAAAAAGCGTACGAAGACAAACGCACTTAGCACAAAATAACATAGTAGATCATTAATTAATCATAAGTTAATGACATCTGATCCACATTTTCATTATATAGTCCTACTGGATAATTAATAGCGAATCATCATCACTGAGGACGACGAGCGGAAGCACGGCTTTTGTATGCCTGATGGCACCTGGGATCAGATGAACGCCATAGTCTGTTGTGAACACCTAAACGTTTCTTCTTCTTAGAACGTTTCTCAGTTTTCTCACCATCCGAGAGATGCATAGAAGGTTTCTCAGTTACCTCAACAACAGAAGCCGTCTCAGTACTCAAAGCTTTTTTCTCTTCACTCCAATACTTACCCACGAATTTCAAATCTCCAGAAGCTTCTTTGAAAACGCGTCTGACGATAGCTTTGCTATCACATGGCTCGCCAGTCTGATCAGCCTTGGCAAAGTCTTTATACACAATGTAAATAACCACGTTTTTGGAGTCGAGTGTCGGGGGCTTCACATCATCAACAGTCTCTACAGCTACCTGCACAATCTCCAACTGGGCCAGATAATGCTGCAGCAATAGTTAAAAAAAAAAAAAAATTAAACCACATGTTCGTTATATTATTATCACTGCCATTGATATGCAAAAAAATAAAAATAAAAAATGAAACACTTACATCAGTAAGATCCCTTCGGTGACTAACAAGTGCAAGTTCCAAATAAAGTGAAATCCAACCATTGTTTTGCAACTCAGATTCATTCACCTGCAAATGGCAAACAAAACATATATGAATAACCAAAAGCAAAACTGATGTGAGGGTGTCTTTAATTTTTTAAGAAAAAGAATGCTTACCATGTAAAACCGTTTTGTATCACTGAAAGCAATATCTGGAGGCCAATCAGGCAATGGGTTGAATTCTGTATCAAGACGCACCGGTTCAGAATGCCGACGCAGGTACGGCCTTGGACTCACTAATCAAAGTTATCATAATAATTATCAGGAAGTGACATGTACTCTAGAGAATAATACTATCACACAGCCGGATATTTACCGCGAGGTCTAGCGATAGACACAGCCAAATCTAAACAGCCAAGCCTCCTTTCATTAATGAGAACCTGAAAAAGGAACTTCGGCAAACCGCTGCTACTACGTGCATCCAAAGTGATGAAGTAAGGGGAAGCACAAAAGTAAATCCCCATGTTGAAACTCTTTAGGTTACAGAGCTTTAGGTTCTTTCCCTAGAATTAAAAAAAAAAAAGAGACAACTAATTAAGCATGTGATGTTTGTATAATATTTTAGTGTAAATATATAGAGAGCATATATATATATCGGTTAGAATTTTACCTCCAAGAGATTGTATCTGTGAACTCCTAATTTAGCATAAAGCTTGACCAGCTGAGGATAAGGATAATGAGGATACTTGCCTTCACAGTCAAAGTGCCTCAGTCTATGGAGACTGTACGTCACTGGAATACCTCCGGGATAATCAAAACCCTAAGACACATTACAAAACAATAGTTGTAAGGTTCAGATTTCACTTGTTGACAAGCTCAAAAAATATTAAATAAACAAGAAATCCTTACATCTGATTCCTCCGTCAGACAACTCATCTTCGTAGTATATACTCCACCGGTGATCTTCCCCCAGTGCTTTTTTGATCGATTTAAGTTTGCCGAATAAATAAAATTCTGTTCAAATCAATTAAATATGTTTCATTACTGAGTTTTAGTTAGGCCTTCATTTTTTATGTTTGAGTTGGGCCTTCATAACACAAACAAATAATGGGCCAGGAGGTATTTATCGAGAAGGAACCATTATTCTAAAGTTTGGGAAGTTTTTGATCAAAAAAAAAAGTTGGGAAGTTTAGATTTCAAATCTGGTAAACCGAACCGAACAAAGTCAGACTAAAATAGATTTGGTTTACTGGAGTTCAAATATGATTCCTTCTCTTGTCGAACACATAAACAACATTTATGCTATCTATATGAACTTAATTTTTTTGTAAACCAATTATGTTTTTCCAATTAGTATTAAATGCTTTTGTTACTATTTTTTTTAAAACATCCACTGTTTAATGATATTTAAAAAATTAGTATTTTTATGATTGCTCGCTACGAATTGTTGGAAAAAGGACATGGATCTAAATTTGGTTCATTTTACTAATAGCTAGTATTGATTTTTTAACCAAATCATTACTATTATTATGTATTACATTGTGATCCACATTAAGAAAGAAGGTGTTGTTAGAAAACAAACCATGGTGGTTTAGTGGTTAACAATTCGTCATAACATTTCATAGTTTATCCATTTTTAAAAAGTCATTTCAATGCCATTCAACTCTTGCTCAAGTATTGCAGACGTCTTCATCAAATTCATTCACTACTCTAGTCTAATTCACAATAGCATTTTTATTTCGTTAAATAAAATGAGAAAACAGAAGAATTTACCATAACTAGAGAGGCCCAAAACAAACTCACCAGGAAAACAATGTACAAGCAGTGTACAAGCTAAAATCTGATAAGTGGACAAAGCTTCCAAAAAGTGTTTGAAAAGACTTACTGATGTTGGATTGTATGAAATCAAAGATTGGATGTTGAAACTCATCATGGATGATTGGTCATGTCGACAAGCTAAAACCACAGACCGAATAGGACCCTTTCACATCTCATCTTATGATCCTATGGTTGCGTTTTTGTGCTGGAGAACTTCAGACCCGGTATAGCACTCTTTCTTTTTAATGCATTCACAATTTTTATGCATATTATCTTTGCTCTCATTTCGGTTTTGTTATATGTTTTGTTTATGAATCCACATAAATTTTAAAAGGAAACAATTGAATAGAAATTGCTTGTTATATTCGTGACCAGCTTTATCACGTTATCTGCTGGCCATATGCATCCTCTGATTTGGTCAGCGCCGTAAAAGTTATCCGCAAGTGGGAGGAAAAGCTTCTGAAGAAGCAAAGAAAGGCTGATGAGCTTCTGAAGAAGGGGAAGAGCAGTGGCTGAGAGGTAGCTGCTAATCAACTATTTTGGAGCAATGAGAGAGAGAGCGAATATATGGCTTTTTATTTTATATATTTTCCTCTTTTGTATATCAATCAGTCGGAAAATCAGTCGCAAAAGGGGAATAAACTAATGTTTCAACTTACATCATTCATTCCATAATTTTTTTTGACAAAGTGCTTATCATTCATTCCATAATTACATTTGTAGCATTTTCGCTTCACATGAAAGCTAGGGGGAATCTTTCATGTATTCTTAGTTTTCACAAACGAGATTATTTTCTCCCTTTCTGATCTACCTAGTTAATCAATCTCTCTTTGACAAAAACTAACCTCACTTTTCCGAATGTTTTAAAGAATAATAGTATTACTTAGTGTATCTTTTATCATGGCATGATGTCAAATTCGTTTAGATAAATCCTCTCTATTTATAATGCACACATACAATCACAAAACTGGTTATATAATGCATATCAAAGTCAACTTACTCTATATATGATGCAAGTATAAATTAACTTAATTGCATCAAGTAAAGCTTAAAAAAGCGACCGAAAAGCACATATCAACGTATATGACTGTATTGATTCAATTGTATTGGTTTAGTTTAATCAATTGATTGTAAATTGGTTATTGAGTCTGTAAACCGGTTTAAACCGGAGTCTAGTTTCCTATATAAAGCAAACTGTAACAGAATCATCAATAACAAGAAAAGCATTTCTCATTTCGACTTCGTCTTCCTGAGCTTTGCTATTATGGTATCAGAGCGACGAGAATCGAAATCTCGTCCGATTCGTTTCTTTTCTTCTTTCTTTTGACCTCTCATCGATCGGTGACTTGCTCGATCGATCCTTCTCAGCTGCGGTGTCATCCGTTTTCACAAATTTTACGCAAAAGTGATCGAGAATGGTGATCGGAAGAAAGGTTGGACGTCGTGTTGGCCGACCTACAGCATCGGCACGCAGATCCTCCGTTCGTGAATCTCCGTCACCAGATCCACCTTCTCCCGTTGTTTTTCCATCATCGGAGCTTCTTAACAGCATCCACTCTCCTTTTCATCTCACCAATGGCGATAATCCAGGCATTTCCCTCATATCTGAGGTACTTGATGGTTCTAATTACGATAACTGGCAGATTGCTATGAACATTGCCTTAGATGCGAAAAATAAACTCGCGTTCATTGATGGATCGTTGGTTAGACCATTAGAATCGGATCCAAACTTTCGGATTTGGTCTCGTTGTAACTCTATGGTGAAGTCCTGGATTCTAAACTCTGTTTCCAAGCAAATCTACAAAAGTATCCTTCGCTTTAATGATGCATCTGAGATTTGGAAAGATCTGGAAGCTCGATTTCATATCACTAATATTCCACGGTCATATCATTTATCTCAGCAAATATGGTCATTGCAGCAGGGTTCTTTGGATTTATCTGCTTATTATCGTCTCGAAAACTCTTTGGGATGAGTTAGATGGTGCTGTATGTGCTAAGACTTGTATGAACTGTGATTGTTGTAAAGCGTGAGCAAACAGGCTGAACAGAAAATCATCAAGTTCTTAGCTGGCTTAAACGAATCTTATGCCACCATACGAAGTCAGATCATCATGAAGAAAAATCTTCCAGAGCTTTCGGAGATTTATAATCTTCTTGATCAGGATCACAGTCAGCGTTCTTTCACAGCTGTTCAGAATGCTACTGCGTTCACTATTGCTGCTTCTGATCGCACTTCTTCGGTTAATGCTGCTTCCTATCATCAGAAACCTAATAAGCCAATTTGTACTCATTGTGGTTATACAGGTCATACGATCGAGACATGTTATAAGATTCATGGCTATCCCATTGATTTTAAACATAAGTCTCGCTCTAAGTCTGACAAGTCTTCTTCCTCTGGCAAGCAACCGTCTCATACAAAACCAGTTGCTGCTCAGTTAACCATGAGTACTACAGAGATTGGTGGTCAAAGTATTCCTAATGTGATTAACAGTCTTACCAAAGATCAGATCGAAGGTGTTATTGCCTATTTCAACTCTCAACTTCAACCGTCCTCCTCTGGCAATTTCAGCAATACATCTTCTTCTGGTGCTACTATTACTGCCTTACCTGGTATGGCTTGTTCTTCTTCTACTCTGCGATTCATTGGTATCTTAAAAGCTACAGATAATGTCCTGGCTTCTGAATCTTGGATTGTGGACAGTGGCGCCACTCATCATGTATCTTGTGATAGAGGCAGATTTGAGACATTCTCAGTATCTTTGAATGCTTCTGTCACTTTACCTACTGGTTTGGGTGTTCGTATTGAAGGAGTGGGACGTATTCGCTTGAGTAACTCACTCATATTGAACAATGTTCTTTATATCCCTGAATTTCGTTTGAATTTGATGAGTGTCAGTCAGGTTACTAAAGATTTGGGTTATAGAATTCTCTTTGATGATACTTCTTGCATGATCCGGGATCATATCAAGGGACTGATGATTGGGAAGGGTGATCAAGTGGCGAACTTATATGTGCTGGATACAACACAACTAACTGAAGCCTTTGATGAGAAGACTTCCTCTTTCTTTACAAATGTTGTTGTTGATTCACACTTATGGCACAATAGATTAGGACATCCCTCTTTGGAGAAAACTGATATTCTCAGTGATGTACTTGGATTTAAACACAAGAATAAAATTCCTTTTCATTGTGCTATCTGCCCTCTTGCCAAACAGAAGCGATTATCCTATAACTCTCATAACAATATCTGTGCTGCAGCGTTTGATCTGATCCACATGGATATATGGGGACCATTCTCTGTTTACACGCCTGAGGGTTATCGGTATTTTCTCACTCTGGTGGATGATCATACTCGTGTCACGTGGGTTTATTTGCTTCGTCGTAAAGATGAGGTACTCACAGTCTTCCCGGAGTTTCTTCAAATGATAGAACTTCAGTATAAGGCAAAGGTCAAAGGGGTTCGTTCTGATAACGCTCCTGAATTGAAGTTTACTGCTCTGTTTAAGAAGAAGGGTATCTTAGCTTATCATTCTTGTCCGAGACACCGGAGCAGAACTTCGGTTGTTGAAAGGAAGCATCAGCATATACTCAACGTTGCCAGAGCTTTGATGTTTCAAAGTCATTTATCTCTTGACTATTGGGGTGACTCTGTTTTAACGGCTGTGTTTCTTATCAACAGAACACCGACACCATTGCTAAAGAACAAGTCTCCTTATGAAATTCTCATGTCTAAAGCACCAGATTACAGTGGTTTGAAAGTCTTTGGTTGCTTGGCTTATATGTCTACTTCTTCCAAGAACAGGCATAAATTTCAACCTCGTTCCAAACCGTGTATATTTCTTGGCTATCCGGTTGGTTACAAAGGCTACAAACTCCTTGATTTGGAGTCTCATCAGGTTCATATCTCGCGGAACGCTGTCTTTCATGAGACTATTTTTCCGTTTTCTAATGACCAGGAAATCTCTCTTGATGGTTTCTTCTCTAAGGAGTCAATGCCTCACTCTGAAGTTAGTGACGTTCCTACTGTCTCAAGTGAATCCCCTGCAGTTGTTATTCCTGATCCTGTCGTTGATCGTTTTAACACTGCAGTTGTGGGTGAAACTTCTGACGTAGTGAACACGCATCCGCATAGAGAAGCATCAAAACGCGTTTCTAAAACTCCTGGTTATCTCAATGATTATCTCTGTCATGTCACTGAGACCGATATTCCTTATCCCTTGGCGTCTTACATATCTTATGCTAAGTTGTCCGAAGGTTATGAAGCTTACATCTGTGCTTTAGCTCAACATGTCGAACCTGCTTCATTTCGTCAAGCCAAGAAGTTTGATGAATGGTTAAAAGCAATGAATGAGGAGCTGCTAGCTTTGGAAAATAATGATACTTGGACAATCTGTTCTCTTCCTGATGGTAAACACAAAATTGGCTGCAAATGGGTGTATAAGGTGAAACTCAATGCTGATGGTACCTTGGAAAGATACAAAGCTCGTCTTGTGGCTAAGGGATACACACAACAAGAGGGAGTGGATTTCATTGATACATTCTCCCCTGTCGCTAAAATGACGACTGTTAAGACACTACTTTCTGTCTCTGCCGCGAAGCACTGGAGCTTGACTCAATTGGATATCTCCAATGCATTCTTAAACGGTGACCTTAATGAAGAAATATACATGTCTTTACCTCCTGGCTATACACCAAAAGAGGGGGAAACGCTTCCGATTAATGCTGTTTGCAAGCTCAAGAAGTCTCTTTATGGACTCAAGCAAGCTTCACGGCAGTGGTTCCTCAAGTTTAGCTCTACTCTGTTGGCTATTGGCTTTAAGAAATCTCATACCGATCACACTTTATTCATCAAGAATGTTGGTGGTACATATGTTGCGGTTTTGGTTTATGTTGATGACATCATCATTGCTAGCGTGATGATTCTGAAGTGGAATCTCTTAAAGCTAGTCTCGCTTCTTTCAAACTCCGAGATCTTGGACCTTTAAAGTTCTTTCTTGGTTTGGAAATTGCACGCTCTAGCCAGGGTATTGCTATTTGTCAACGAAAATATATTCTGGAAATCCTTGAAGAATCTGGTTTGTTGGCTTGCAAACCTTCTAATGTTCGATGGATCCTAATGTAAAACCGCCAAGACTCGACTGAACCGGTTCGGAGGATCCTACAGTCTACCGTCGTCTTGTCGGTCGTTTGATGTATTTAACCATCACTCGTCCTGACATAACATTTGCTGCTAACAAACTTTGCCAGTTTGCTTCTCAGCCAAAACCTTCTCATATGAAAGCTGCTTTGCGTGTTCTTCATTACCTTAAAGGATCTATTGCTCTGGGTCTTTTCTATTCTTCTGTCTCCGACCTGACTCTCAAGGTTTACACGCGGATTGGGGTTCTTGTGCTGATACGGACGTTCAACATCTGGTTTTGCTTATTCCTCGGTAATTCTCTTATATCTTGGAAAAGCAAGAAACAGGATGTGGCTTCTCACTCATCAGCTGAATCCGAATATCGTGCAATGTCCTTTGCGGTAAAAGAGGTGATTTGGATAGTTAACCTGTTGACTGAGTTGCAAGCACCACAAACTAAACCTGTGGCTTTCTATTGTGACTCTACGGCGGCTATTCATATTGCAAATAACCCTGTTTTTCATGAACGAACTAAGCATGTGGAGCTCGATTGTCATCAGGTTCGAGATCGGATTGTCGTGGGTTGATCAAGACTCTTCACGTTACCAGTGAGACTCAGCTTGCTGATGCTCTTACCAAGCCTCTACATCCTACTCTGTTTCGTTCTTTAATGGGCAAGATGTCGTTACGTTCAATCTTCTCGCCATCTTGAGGGGGAATATCAACGTATATGACTGTATTGATTCAATTGTATTGGTTTAGTTTAATCAATTGATTGTAAATTGGTTATTGAGTCTGTAAACCGGTTTAAACCGGAGTCTAGTTTCCTATATAAAGCAAACTGTAACAGAATCATCAATAACAAGAAAAGCATTTCTCATTTCGACTTCGTCTTCCTGAGCTTTGCTATTAGCACAAAATACTAGTCCATCGAATCATATCTCTTATCTCTCGTATTGTCATACTTGGAAGAAGCAACAAGATCATTACTGTAGTGGTCAATGTTAGATTTAGGACTAGCTACAGAAACTAAAACCAAGAATGAAGTCTCGTCTCTCTTCCAGTCTCCTCTCTAGTTATAATGCACACGTACATACTATCACAAAATTGGTTGATGCAAAACAAAGTCGACCTACTCTATAAATGTCGAACAAGCACACGCTTAAGAAAAGAGACAAAAAGCACAAAATGCATAGTCATCACTAATAATAGTTAAATACTACATCCAATACACATCTTCAAATGTCTTTAGACCAAAAGCACAAAATAAATAGTCATCACTAAATACTACCATCCGATACACATCTTCAAATGTCTTAAATTATTAAATAGGTAATCAACTCGTGAGGGAAGAGCGGAGGCCACGATTTTTATACGTCTGATACCACCTAGGATTAGATAGCATCCATAGCTTATGAACTCCTAAGCGACGCCTAAGCATTAGGGATCTCTTCTTACAAGCCGCCAAAACCGTTGCTTCTGCAATCCAGCAATCACCTTGGATGCTCAATGTTCCCGTAGCCTGGTTGATGACTCGTCTCACAACAGCTTGGTAGTGATAAGGCTCACCAGTCCTAGCCTTGGCCAAGTCCTTGTATGCTATGTAGATGACAGCAGCTTTAGACTTGAGGCTTGGGGGCTCCTTATCATCGAGAGATTCTATGGCCACTTGGACAATCTCCAACTCAAAGTCGGAGAGATCCTTCTGCAGCAACAAGGCTTTCTATTATCACCACGTATGTTACTGATATGCTAACAATGGCAGAACATAAAACTTACAGCTTTGATTTTCCTATGGGAAGTACAGATTGCAAGTTCCACATACAAAGAAATCCAATCACATTGCAATTCAGATTCATTCAACTGCAAAAAAAAACCATATATTAGTAATTTAGTACTACGCAAAAGCAAAAAACCGATGCATGCATGCGACCACAATTAGAGTATCTTACCATGTAAAAACGCTTTGTGTTAGTGAAAGCAATTTCAGAGGAGGGCCATGGAATTATTGACGTGGGCCAGCCAACCAATCTGTCTTGGTAGGTTGTAGACACCGGCTCGGAATGTGGACGTAAGAAAGGAGTTGACTCCTTCTTTGAACTCTCGGTCCCTATGCGATATGTCAAATATAGTCAGCAAAAGTAGTGAAATTGATTAATGTATCAACAAAGTAACCTTTACCTTGAGGTCTAGAGATGGGGCATGTCAAATCTAAAATGCCAACACGTTCTTCCTCTACGAGAACCTGAAAGATCTGCTGCAAACCGCTAGATGGGAGGCGCGCAACCAAGGTTATGTAGTAAGGAGATGCAGCACTACCCATGTTGAATTTCATTAAGCTATCTAGCTCAAAGTCTGTCCCCTACAACAGATTAGAAACAAATGAAACTCTTTAAAGCTATCGTCAGTTTAGTTTGTTTGTTTATACCTCTAACCAGTTGTAGCGATGAAGGCCGAGCTTGGCATAAAGCTTCGCCAAGGCACAGTTAGGGTATGCACGCCCTCCACCACATTCCACATGTACCAGGCCATAGCCACCACATCTTGGTGGAAACTCGTCGGGGTTCTCGAAAAACTAACAATAGCCACATCAGAAAACAATCAATCAGTTAGGTTTAGGGCTCAAATTTTTGACAAACACAAATCACAATCATGGATACAAATTCGAAAACATCAACCACTAATATTAATTAAGAGATCAAATAGTTACATTGAGTTCCTCCGTTCGGTGACCACTCTGTGGATGACTCATCTCTTTTGTATATTCCTCACCGACTAGCCAAATCGGAAGATTGTGGTTGAGGGATTCTATAACGGCGGTTGCTTTTCAATCGCAATTATATACGTGGAATTTGGAAATTTTGACTTAGAAGTATTTATTCGTCGTGGAAATAGGAAATATATAAAACTTTTTCTTTTGAGCAAGGATGGTTGATTGGTCTACGCAACTTTACATATTTAATCTGCCTTTTTGTAACGCAAGCTGTAAAACTGAAATATTTGTATTTGGAAAAAAACTAAAAAAATATATACGGTATGTATTTGTAACACTATCGAAGATGCTTCAATTTGTCGGTAAACCAAAGTTTTTTAATACGTACGTGAACACCAATGCGACGAACACCAGCAGAAAGGCTTTTAATTCTTGAGATCCAAGACCAACTACTAATCTCGTATTCTTAATTAACACGTTTTTATTTTATCTATGATAAGCTGTTCTGAGTTTGATTACAATTCAGTCCTTATTTTATCTATGATAAGCTGTTCTTCCAATCAGAAAAGAAGGGAATCGTAATTTATTGAGCTTAATAGTATCCAAAATTAAACTCATCGGACGTGATTTAATTTGTAGTCTCACGGGCTAACCGTTGATGCGATATCATTTCATTCCATACTACAATCGTTACATTCCATATTTAATTCCAAACGAAATGATTTTCTCTCTTTTTGAATGTAAAGAAAAACTGCTCTCTCTCTTTAACGATAAAATAATATAAAACTAACGCCTCTTTTACGAATATGGTTTCAAGAATAGTATTACTATCAACGGCACGATGTCAAATTCATTTAGACAAAATCAAAGTTAAATATTGTTCAACAAAGCCTCCGGCGATTTTTATTGGACAATCTAATATTGTTATATGTTAGTTTCAAAAAAAAAAAAAAAATCTAATATTGTTATATGTTTCGTTGTTGTTTATGTTAGTTGATAGACAAATGAATCATGCGACGCACGTTAAAACCGACAAAACGAGTTAGTTATTTCTCGGTATTTTTTCTTTCTTGCGGGCATTGGTTACTGCGTGATGATTCATGCACCACGTGATTGCTTTTTCAAATTCTGACTTCTGGGGCTATTATATTGTACCAACATCTCTCAGTAATAGGCTAATAGCAGACAAAAGAAAGAAAGAAAAAATTGGTATTATTATACGCAATCGCTACTATCCAAAAGAAGATTCTTACAAAAAGATAGCTTATCAACCACCACGTAGTTGATTCTTCGGCCGACCACATGACTCGATCTGTCAAACTGCTGATCACCGGTCTTAGATGGGTCCCGCTTTCGAGCATCTGGCTTTGACGCGCTCTCAAAAGACAATTCTACAGCGGGACAAATTATTTGTGGGACTCGTCTATCATTTTCGTTTTTAATGATAATATTTGTTTCTCGAAATATGTCACAGTTGTGTTTCTTATGAGAATCTGACATGTTTCATGAGAAGTTAGGTTTGGTTTCGATAATTATAAGTTCGATTGTCTCTTCTTGCATGTTTCTTTAGGTTTGGTTCGATAATTATAAGTTCGATTGTCTCTTCTTGCATGTTTTTTTCTGAATTATTTCTCCTTCTTTTTTTTTTCTTTTGCTAAAATATTTCTCCTTCTTTAATCGCATTCTCATTTATTTGCATTCAAACCGAATTAAAAGCATTTAACTTGAATTAATAACTATTGTCCTCCCTATATATATTTGATAGTATGTTATATTCCAACTGTTATTTAACTTTTGATGTGTTAGTGTCTTTTTCATATCTAATTCAGTTATATTAAGTCATTGACTTCTTCCAACTTTTGGATCCAACAATATTAAAATTCCATTGTAATTTTACCCAAAAGACTATACATTGTTGTAAATTTGTAATCGGTCAAGGTAGACTAGGTAGTCGTCGTACTTATATTGTATCTAAATTACAAATTGTCACAAATTATGGGTCCATTCAATTCCCATTATAACACCTCAAGCGTCATCGATGAGATATCTATCCACTCAACTAACCGTACCACATGGGTAGGACCACAGTGTTGTGTTGTCTTCTCCCCTCGTTAGTTTCAATCAAGTTTTGTTTTCTTTTTTTTTTTTTTTGCTAAAATTTGGAGTTTTGTTTTCTTTCCAGCTCCAACTTTGTTTTATTTCATTATTTTATATGTTTTTGATTTGTTTTATTTCACTATTAATGCAAAATTGAAAAGAGTGATCTTATTCGAAAGATTCCGCTTCTTACGCAAGCTTTAACAAAAATAAATAATCCGGTTTATAGTGGGTTCATTGCTAGACTCCACTATATGTAACTCCAACTAAAAAGTGCCACGCATTTACGTGACATACGGTATACTGACAATGCCACAGTCGCCGGAAGTGAGCTTTATTAAATTTGTTATTTAAATTGGAGTTAGTTATTTAAAATTAAAGTGTTTTGGTTTGATACTGCATGCTAATGTAATACCATGTCATTGGGCATGCGAAGTAACACCCAATATACATGCAATGCACCGCCAAATTTCGATTAGTTATACAATTGGTTTTCTTCATGCGTTGTTTGTCTTATAGAATGTGGAATTTGATACGTTCACGTTTATTTCATGAATGTGAGAACAAAGAACATAATAAAGGAGAAAATAAGAGCAGAAACTGTAGTATATTTTCCACTCACCGGGAAGATTCATATGTCATGTCTAAAGCCCCCCCTTCAAAAAAGGAATAGAGATATAGTTGGCATATGGGTATAACCCAAGGCATATACTTAGGTTGGAATATTTAATGGAGATCGGAATCTTCATTATGGTTATTTCTTTGAAAGAATATGCTTAATAATATGCTCGCACAAATCAAAAATCATGTTTACCTTGTGGGTTTTAAATTTTAAAGATTCCAATATATATTTTAGTCCGACAAAGAATAAGGTAAAGAGATGATAGAACACTTGGACGTCTTAATCTAAGGTTGCAAATGTTAGGAAAAAAATAGTTTTAGATATGAGTCATATTGCACTAGAGTTATTAGGTTTACCGTACAAGCGTACTTAGGTACACAAAGACGTGAGCGAGTGAAAAAGTTGATATATTTGTGTTTTTTCTATAAAAAGCTAATAAATCACGAAAGTGGCAGTGGGCACATACTTTTAATCGATGGGGTCTAACTATAAGAAAGTTTGGGGCTCTAAAAGCAAGTTACAAAAATCTAGAGAAAATTTGCCAAGTCAATAAGAAAGAAAACAAACTTCCAAAATTTCTCTAAAATAAAACTAAACAAAGACTGGATAATTATCATATGTAGTTATGTACCAAGTTTTGGATCAAATAAGATAAACAAAGGCATACACATAACTTATTTTATTGATAAAGCAAGGAAAAGAAGAGTACAACTCTGCTTTCTCTCATCCTTTTACACACCACAAAGGCAGAAAATAAAACAGTAAAAGTCGGAAAAAGATAGTTATCCTCTACACTACACCTAAAGGACTTAAACAGCAAAACCCAACATTTCACAAAACGAAAGAAAAAAAAACTCATCGCCAAACATCACTCAGAAGAAACCAGCCAGCTTGGAACTTGGGCAGCAACCTCTTTATTATTTATTTAGCTCCTTTTTTTATGCGTTCTTCCAGAAGGAACCTTTTTACCCATGTGAGTAGGCGTTAATATACAGAAAGCAAACCCACCCATTTACATGCCGACACACTCCCACACACATGTCACTGTTAGACCTAGACCAAGACCAGAGAAAAAGCGATAAGCACTACTCATTACTTATTAATACTACTTTAATTTATCCGAATCTTTCTAGATGAATCTTTCCTCTGCTTCTCCTGCTCGTTGAATCCATGGGTGCCCTGCAAATATCCATTTTAAATATTACAAAACTAACTAATTTGACTTTTGGATAGAAAAAGTAAGGATTTTAACTTTTAGACAGATCAAATGAATCGGTAAAAACCAAAACTTACTGAGAGCTTGTTCAGCCGAGAGTCTCCGAGAAGCATCTTTACACATCATCTTCCTCAAGAAGTCTTTAGCCATCGACGACACTCCCCTGAACACACTCGGCGGAAACCTCAGGTTCCCCCTGAGCACCGCCTCGAAAATCTCCTCCGCCGTCTCGCCGTAAAACGGCGGAGCTCCGGCGAGCATCGTGTAAAAAACAACACCCGCGCTCCACAGATCAACCTTCTCTCCGTACGAACACCCCATCAGAACCTCCGGCGCCACGTAGTACGGCGTCCCCACCACACCTTCGGTACTCTCTCCCTCACCCAACCACACCCCGGACCCGAAGTCACAGATCTTCACGGCATCGTTCCTAAGATCCAACAGAATATTCTCCGGTTTAACGTCCCTGTGAACGACGCCGTACCGGTGGCAATGCGAGAGACCTTCGAGGATCTGTCTAGCGAACGACGCCGTCTGGGACTCGGAGAAGGTTCCCGAGGAGACGAGGCGGTCGTAGACGGAGACGGAGGGGTCCACCAGCTCCATGTAGATGGAGAGGGTGGAGTCGGTGTCGACGAGGTCGTGGATTTGGACGATGTTCGGGTGGTAGGAGAGGAGAGCCATGAGTTTCGGCTCGGTGTCGATGCACGCGCGGTCGAGCGCGTCGGTGAGGGAGGTCTTGTCGATGGTCTTGCAGGCGAGGAAATCTCCGGTGGATGGAGCGTAGACGCGGGTGACGGTTCCGAAGCGTCCCCGACCGATCTCTTCGCAGATCTGGTACTTGTTGTTGTCGTTGTTGTTGTTGTTTGTTGGGCTGCAAGTCATAGTATGTTTTTGTGTTCTGTTTTTGTGTTGTGTTGTGTTGTGTGTTAAGTAGAAGAGGAGGGTTTGAGTGAGATGTCTCTATCTTTATAGACTCAAAAAGTTCTTAAAAGGTATATTCCATTTGATGCTATATGGATTATTGGATATTGTAGTGTTCCTCCGTTCACGTTAATTAGCCCATTGGATATTGCTTTTGAGACGGAGAGTAATTATGATTTTTCATTTTATTTATTTATTTTTTGGTCTATATTCAAAATGTTCTTATATTTTTCTTAGTTTGTTATTTAATTATTTGTTTTGATCTCAAAACTTTTAGGATTTTTTTTCTCTTTAACTATCTATATATTTGCTCAATTTTTCTATTTCATATTATGATTGTGTCTTTTGGTTGTTTTGTAGTAAGATATGGTTTTACACATTCAGTGGTTACATATAGATATTCTGTTTATTGTATAATTATGATTTTTTTGTTGTATGTTCTGTTTTATTCTACCAGATGTCTTCAGATTATTACATTGTCATTGCTTTTTTATTTCATTTACATTGGTCTTTCGGAAATTATGAATACCATCTTATTAACAAAATGATTATTTTCTACTTTGTGCTCCTTTAGTTCCAGCTAAATCCTCCATTTGATCAATGTTTCTTGCTTGTGTATTTTATGATTTAAATACTTATGGATTTTTTTTCCTTGCCTTAATTAAAGGGAAATGAATTTGTAGAAACAAAAATCATGAAAAGTCTTGTCACAATCTTGAAATAGTACATATGAGCTTTTTTTCCGTGAGACATCTGTTTGGATGTGGTGGCGTAGAGGAAATCAAAATCCATTTCTTAACGAGGAAAACAAACAAACACAAACATTATCAAACCGTCAACGCATTCAAATACTACACACAACAAATCACACGTAAAGTAAACAAACTTGCAAACCAAATATGATTGAAGTTGTGGGAGTCCCCCCAACCACACTCTATGTCCAAATCAAAAACAAATAGCAAACCACACGCTGGTCTTGGAACCCATGTTCTCCCGCCCAGGAAGTGAGCGCCGTAAAGTAAACTTGCAAAAAAAAAAACCAGATATTATTAAAGTTGTGAGTGGGAATCCACCTAACCATACTCTCTCTTCAAATCAAAAACAAATAGCAAACCACACGCTGGCCTTCGAACCCGTGTTCTCCCGCGCGTGAAGCGAGTGTCTTATCCATTAGGCCACGGTGGAATAATTGTTCAGAACCACAATTGTAGTTTTGCATTGATTCACCGAACTTTTCAATTGTTATTTGCTTCTGTGCCCTACTGGCTCGGCCACGGCTCTAGCCATATCTGCTCGTGTGCCCTCCTCCTCTCCCCCATACCTCTCCATGGCTCTCGCAGTTTCCAACGCGTTTCGTTACCCTCATCCCCAAACTGGTCACAAGAGCTCTCATCTTACTCTTCGAACTCCAAAGTCGCCTTCTTTCGTCAGGTAAGGAATCGTTTGCTGCTTCTTGCCTTTATCTACCATCAGGAACTATTAAAGTCTCTTCCTTTACTTAAGATTTACATGAACATAGTGAGAAACCCGTATCTTGTCATCTACGAATTGTCAATTAAGGTGGGTTTGTTTGTTATTGAGCTTCTTAAAGTTGGGTACTTCTCAAAGTTTGTAACTTTCAATCTCATTGAACGGAGTTCCCTTGTTGTGCTCAACTCTGTTCAGACCATTCTTTATTGTAATGAAGATGTTTTTTATGTTTTGTTCAGGCTTGTTCCTCGAAGGGTGTTGCAGAACAGGATTGTGATACGTGCTGCTTCGTCTTCCGCGGCTGGGAATCCACTCTCTGATGGTGATTTTAACCCATACGAGGTGATTATTGCCCTCGAAAAGGACTTGTTTTTGCTTGTCATTGTTTAACTAATGTGTTGTACCTTCTCTCAGGTTCTTGGTGTTAATCCTATAGAGGGGTTTGACAAGATCAAGCAAACTTATGGAAGAAAACTTAAAGATGCTCAGAGGAGTGGTGATGAAGCCACTGCTGCTCTAGTACGGCTACCCCTCTTTCTCTCTTTCTTTCTTTGGAGTCTTCTCTGTGAGGCTTTTTTTTTTTTTAACAAGTCTCTTTTTTTTTTTTCGCTTTTGATAGCTTGAGAAAGCATATGATAAGCTCATGTATTCCCAGTTGATGGATAGGAAAAAGGGTGTGACTTTCGGTTCGTTTAAGGTATGTATCCTTTCCTCCTTCTTGCTATATGCCATCTTGGACTATATGGACTTCTTTTCTTAATCCTGAGTGAGTTTCTCATAATTCAGGTTTCCAAGGACATTAAGTATGCTGATAAGCAGCCCATTATACCATGGGGTCCTAGGTAAGAGAGTTCTTTATGAGTTTTTATTTTTGTTCATTCTTCAAAAGCATGTTTTAGTCATGATTTGTTGACCCATCATGTTTACAGGTATTCCAAGTCTTCCAGAAATGATATGTTGATCAACCTAGCAATATCAGCTGTGTTTGTAAGTACTTCAGTAGAATGCTGTTAGAGAATAATGTTGCTCCTTTTTTTTAGAAATGTCGATTTTGTGTCTTAACATTTGTACCCTCTATGGATTCAAGACATGCTTTGGTTTATAATGACTGGTTTAATGCTGTAAAAAATGACTCGTTTCTCACACATACATGACATTTCAAATATTAATATCTCGTAATCATATATGAATCTCTCTCTGTTTCTATTTCTCTCTTTTTTCTGCAGAGTGCATGGATTGCCATCCAACGTAGTGTTGAATACAAACCGCTGCAGTTCATGTCTTTTGTGTTTGTTTACAGAATCTTTGAGAAATTAAAATCCTTTGAAGCACCTTCCTCTCCCACATATAACGTGAGTTTTGATAAAATTTGAAGGGCCTTATGTTTAGTGTCAATGCACCTGGTGGCACTTCTAGTCCTGATTAGTATTGATGTTTGACACTGGCTGCAGGAGGAAGGCGAAGAAAATGGACGGGGTTTGAGAATGGGAAAGAGACTTCTGCGGTCTCTTTCATTAGTGTTCGGCTCTATACTTGTGGCATCATTGGTATGTAAACATATCAAGACTCTACTGGTTTAAAGAATCTGTTTTATTGTTGCACTCGCTGGTACTTGTTAATAAGGTATCTCATTGTTCTTTTACTTGATTATATTCTGTGTTAAACTCTTTGTGAATCATTCTTTTCAGGCCTATACCGGGATCTTAAATGTCATTGAGTACATGGGCAGCTCCATACCCATTGCTCTTTACAATAACCAGGTTAGTGTTCTTGCCTACCTACACCTCTCCTCACTCATAACCTTCCCTTTACTTTAAAAATTGGGTTTAGGATCATTAGGTCAGGTGTTGGGTTAAGCAACATCACTAGTTTGATTAGGTTGTAAATGAGATTATGCCTGTCACATCTATAGGTGTTAAAGTATCTGTAGTTTAGGCATGAAATGAGAACATCTATGTTTGATTTTGTAATAATCTCTGAACCAATATGTAATAACATAGACAAGGGTCTGATCTCTAAATAGTTCCATAAGTGGTAACCGTAATCTAGGCTTTTGATATTTTGTTAGAAGAACTGAATCAACAGTCGTAACGTTGCTTTGCAGGAACTTATAGTGACAGCTTCATCAGCTTTGATGCTCTATGTTATGGCGTCATATTACAGATAATGCTGAGAGAGCCCACAATGGACTTGATCTACCAGAAGGTTTTGAGAAGTTTTTGATGTATGCCATGTGGCTGTTAGATGTTAATCATTCAGTTGTTCTTCCTTTTTCTTAGACGAAATAGCACACTACGTTGTCCAAAAAATAAATAAATCAAGCTTGCAATTAATCCTAGTACTCCACCAATAGTTAAGCTTGAAGTTTGCCTTGCGTGTGTAATAGAATTATTATGTTTTAATTATTTTATGTTTAGTATAATTTAAACGTTTCCTAAAAATAATTTAAACATATAATTCGTTCAAAATTACAAATCATTTATTGAGAATGATGTGATCTATAATCTATTAAAAAAATAGCGTGTTAAGCGAACACATGCCGTGTAAATTATATGATAATAGCATGTTGTAATTATTTTTTGGAGGGTCAACTGATAGCATGTTATTGAGTTCACATAAGGATTACATAAACGTTCGTGTTTTAAACTACAAACTATTAATTTGGTGGAATAAAAATTCTAATAAGAAACTTGGTCAACCGACTCCCCCATCAACGATATATATTTTAATAATTTAAAATTATCTGGTTCAGTGAGAGGTTTCTATTGCAAGCTAAACAATTTTAAAAGAAAGTACGTATCGTTTTTTCATGCAACAGTTAAAGAGTTAATGTTCAGCAGTCCATTCACAATCTCATATCTAATATTCTAAAGTTCATTGAACGTTTACTGCAGCGTCACCGCTTCAAAAACGAAATATCAAACTTATTATCATTACAGTTAGCTCGTTGCTGTAAGAGTTTCGTTATGAAAGATGTCTTATTGGTTCGACTAGCAAAAGTATCAGGCGGCTAAACTTAATCTGATCATCATCCAAGTTCAGTTTACTATAGGGCCACTACAAAAAACAATTGCATAAACGTTTAGCATATGCTTTCACAATTATTGAAGAAATTAAGAAGAAGAAAGTCCCATATGAATGAAATAAACATATAAACAAAGTCTCATAAAAAAGAGAGAGAAGAAAGTCTCATATGAATGAAATAAACATATAAACAAAGTCTCATAATTTGGTGTCACGCTTATAACGATTGTATAATTTTAGTTTATTTTAGAGGAGAAAAATGCAAAAAAAAAAAACTAATAAAATCTGGAAAAATCCGATAGAGACGGAGACGCCATGATCCACGAGAGTAGAAGTGAAACCTAGGAGCTGACTCAATTTATATCGCAGTCATATTTCTATAAATAGAGAGAGATAGAGAGACATGAAGGTGTGTAGTTACAGCTGCTTCTCACTAATTCAGACACTTTGAAAAAGTATTGACGACTAGTGGGTGATAGATATCTGATCGTTCCATCGTCTCTACTTGTAAGCCTTTCGTACTAACCAAGTGGTACGTTCCATTTTTCCATCTTCGTCTCCCTTCTAAAACGAATAAAACAAATTTAAGTGTTTTAGAACTAATGGTAGGAAGATTTGTCGACGATATACCTTACCTGGTGCGTCAATTATATATTTGATTTCCGTTCCATATCATTGTTGTTCCTTAAATTCGTAACATATATCATATTATGAGTATTTTGAGACCGTAACAATATAAAGCAAACATATACAGAAAACATAATATAATTTATATGTATGATTTGTCATTACAAAATCATGTTGTCTTTTTCTGCATCATATTTGTCTTCTTTCGAAAATATGTGATGAGAAATAATTATCCAAGTGAAAAAACAACAATAATTTAGTTTCTAGAAAGAATCGAACTTATCAATCCACGCGCCTAGTACGCGCCCCCATTCCGCGACTCTTACAGCGAAGACCTAGAAACTCAATCCATTCGATCTTCGGCGTTCTCCGGTGTGAGCCGCCGCTGCTGGGTCTCTCAGATCATCGTTTCACATATCTTCTCCGGTGTGTGTCTTCTGTTTCGTCCCTGATGGATTCAAACGACGGGAAGTCACATGACCCTCCGTCTCCGATTGTTGAAGCTCAGCCTAAGTCTTCCGGTGTAGCTTCTGAAAGCGAAGTTACCCAGCAGCATGCTCCTGTTCCAGATCCTCGATGGCCATATCTAGGACGCTGGTCAGCAAGCTCGACACCCATCGTTCCTGCAAATCCACCTTCGATGGTGAAAGAAACAGAGAATGGGGCTTCTCTCACTTCTGTCACCGGTCCTCCTCCTGCTGCCGATGCCACCGTCTCAACCTCTCTTGCAACTGGAACCACTGGCTCCTCCTATTTCTGCGACCACCACCCATTCTTCTCATACAGTCGCTTCACCTCCACCTGCAGTATTAGCCGTTGCAGCTATGAACTCTCCTCTTCCGACTGGTTCTCCTACTCAAGAACTCAATGAAGTTGCTGAGAGAACTTTAGCGCGCTAGGAAACTCTGTAATTGATGGTTCTACTGAGATCGAAGATAGTGATGTCGTGCCTGAAAAAGAGAGCGTCTTTGTCGGTTCTTTAGGAGCTTGGTCGAAGCCACTCCATTTCACGCCCCCACCTACTACTTATGAACCTGCCATTCCAACGCTCGGCTTTTCCGAAGCAATCAAAAGCCAAATTGCTTCCTTCTGGCCTTCGCTTAGAGAAACAACTACAGTTGGTCAGAAGCAAAAGAAGGGGAAGCATTGTCCTAATCAAGCAACACCTCAATTACCTGCAGAAAAAATTCCGCCACCGGCTCTCAAAGATGATGGAAGTCTTCGGTTCCCATGGGCTGCCAGGATGAATCAATCTTCGAGAAACCTCTTCCGTGCTGCGGAACCAACTTACCGACTGGATGGTATTCCTCAGGTGACAATTCCTTCTAAGGTTCTTAAGTTAGGACCGGAGTATAGTGAGGAATACATTATAGGAAAATTCCATAGGTGCTCAAGCCCACCAGGGGGTCTTGTTCATGCTGTCTTGAATAGGTTATGGGGGCGGGAATGTAAGATATCTTGCCGGAAACTAGGAGATTCGTCTTTTTTATTCCATATTCCTCATAATAATACCCGTAATTGGGTAGTCCAACGAGGTGTTTGGCATGTGGATGGCTGTCTCCTTTTTGTGGCCCCTTGGAGTCCCGTAAACTCGTTAAAAACACCTGAGATTTCTACACTGCCGGTATGGGTGACCCTCAAAAATATACCGGACTCATGCTTCTCTAGATTGGGTATCAGTCATATAGCCTCAGGTTTGGGAGAGCCAATGCTTACTCACAGGCCTCGTTTAGATCCAACATTTATGGGGGAAGCTAAAATTTTAGTAGAGATTGAGTTGGACAAACCATTCCCCAAGCAAATTGCGCTTGACGACAAGCAAGGCAACATTTACTTGGTGGAGGTTGAGTACTCTTGGATACCTAGTGCTTGTGAAAGATGTGGAGCTCTTGGGCATAAAGAAAAGATGTCTACTACCTGTTAAGACTCTTGGACCAGATCTTGTTACAAAGGATACTCAGACACCTAATGAAGAAGTCCCAATGGTGGATATAACTAACCTGTTGCAGGAAACCCCTATTACCCTGGCTACCAACTTGGCACAAAACCAAATCTCTACTGCCACACATCAAGCGCCAGAGACTCCAAAAAAATCTTTGCCTACTGGTCTCTCTGAGGATCCAAGTAACGGACCTTCCACCAATTTACATGAGGTACATCCTATCCATCGCTCTAAGTCAGATAATACTTTGCTATCGTTAGCTGTCGCTGCACCATCTCCGTCACATATTATGGAGGAAACTCCATCTCTAGTTCACTTTACAGAAGCCTCTAACTCTTTAGAGAAGGAGCAAAGTTTTGGGGAGAGTTTTAACGAAGACTCACCTCACTCTCAAAACATTTATCATATCCATACTGAGAACCAACTCGGTTGTGGAAGTGATACAGGTCAGTTATTGGTTGGAGAAACATCTGGTTATAACATAACCAGAGGAGGAAGACCAATAAAACCGACCCAAAAAGTTCAAGAAATGGAATGGACAACAGTTAGAGGAAAAGGTAAACGAGGTCGTCGTGGCCGAGGGACCCTTTATCGCTAATGTTATCATGTTTGTTCTCTTGCTCTTTATGATTCATTCTTGAATCGTCTATTAGGGATATGTTCCTTCTTTGGTTGTTGCATACTTTATCAAACTTATGAGCGAAAATCTCATACTTGTATTACGTTTTAAAATTTTATTATGAAAGCCTGCTACAAAAAAAATAATTATCCAAGTTATTGTATGAGCTGATCATTGATATATAATTTTAAAAACAGGCTATTGTTCATAAATAAGCATGTAGTCTACACTTAAATTTAATTTAATTTTTATATTATGTATATGTGTTTTTGGGGAAGATTTTTTTCCTTGAGTTTGAAACATAGAGACCCATGCACGCATGGCACCCATATGAATCTACTAGATTAAGATCCTTAAATCATAGCTAGTCATTTGTCCAAAAAACATAAAATAGTTTGAAATCCAAACAAAAATTAAGAAAAGATATAAGAATGAAGTTACATAGGTCATTACAAAAATACACAGGCTTCAATTAGATCCACTGTAAGTGAACACTATATAACTTCAGTTCATCGATACGGCCGAGGATAATAAGAAGTCAACAATTATCTCGTGAATTGCTTTTGTCGTGAACACGTACGTACGTGTATCTGCCAAACAGTTCCTAATTCCTATAGGCTTTCCTGGCAGCCAAATGGTAACTCTGCCCTAAATATATCTGCCAAGTTCACGTAAATCATCCACGTACGTAGTGCTATTCTAGCTTAATTTATTAAATAATTACCAGGTTGCTCAAAGAAATAATCTATATTCTGGAGACAAAAAGGCTCTTTTTCAGATTATCCTGAAAATAACAAACATCTTTGAATATCTCACTCCCAATACCTCTTATTATCTTCAGGTTATGTTTTTGTATATATTCTTTCTTCATAACATGCAAACTCACCTTAGCTTCACGATTGTTTTTTCTAAAATATGTCTTAATTTTTTTTGAACTTTTAATAAGTTTTAATTATTGTGATTTGTTATTGATGGTGTTAGGCCGCAACAAGCTTATTTAACTAAGCTCGAGTTAGAATCAGAAACAAGAGCATCCTTCTTCATTTACACAAGTACTCCTCCGGTTCTCATGTAAAAATATTATTTAAATCTCAACCTGCATGATCATCATTCTCATGCTCAACACATGGATTATATTCTTCATACTTTTATTACTATACTACTAGTTTTCTTTTTTTTTTAATCACATCCCTTCTTCTAAGATTATGATGACTAATATTTTATTATACTAAGATATTCTAAGATTTTTCCATCTAGACTTCTAGTAATGTTTAGGAGTAAGGTGACATTTTTAATATTCTTCTAATTTCTAATATTTTAAAACAGTAATCTGTGAGATTCGTACGGACATTTGCATTTTAATAGGAGAGTTACTGTAATGTCCCCAAAGACCAGTTCAAACGTTCAATTACTGGAAAGGCAAATTGTCAAGGTTCTTTCATCTGATCATGACAGTCAAAAACTGTTGAAACATATTCTTGAGAAAAATCATAAACAATAGAGAAGTCTTTACCTTATTTAACACGTTAGGGCATTTGTTTACCCTTTTCAACGTTTCCTAATCTTTACCTTATATAACAAGTTAGGGATTTTAAGATGGTGATAAGAAGTGTGGATCTACGATCAGACACCGTGACAAGACCCACTGATGCCATGCGCGAAGCAATGGCTAGTGCAGAGGTGGACGATGACATCCTTGGCTACGACCCAACCGCTCGACATCTTGAAGAGGAGATGGCTAAGATGATGGGTAAAGAGGCAGCTCTCTTTGTGCCATCTGGCACAATGGGGAATCTGATATGCGTTATGGTTCACTGCGACGTGAGAGGCAGCGAGGTGATTCTTGGAGACAACAGTCACATCCATGTGTACGAGAATGGAGGTATATCAACAATAGGTGGCGTGCATCCGAAGACAATCAAGAATGAAGAAGACGGGACAATGGACTTGAGGGCTATAGAAGCAGCTATTAGAGACCCTAAAGGAAGCACGTTTTATCCAACTACAAGGTTGATTTGCTTGGAGAACACACACGCCAAGTAAGTGTCGCTCACACACGTAAATCTTACTTGCTTTTAGCTAGTCTCTTATGAGGTTTTTATTGACAGTATTGGGTCTCAGGCCCAAGATAAACGAAAGCCCATGGAACAGAGCAACAAAGCAACGGTAACTTGCTCTGGATACAGGACAAAAGACAGTACGGAAGCTGCAATTAAAACCAAGAACAGGTTTTCTGTGCTAGAGGACAAGATGAGCTAGCTAGAGTGGAATATCCTTAGCATATTCCTTTAGGTTTGAGATGTCTCTGAGCTGTGCTCTTTAGTATATAAAGACATCTAGTGTAATGAACAAAAGCCATGAATGAAAGTATGTTTATTTGAGAAAATCTTTGTTCATCATTTACGTAAAGCTTCAAGCTTTATTGTTGCTTACATGGTATCAGAGCTGTTACTGAGAAGTGGGACATCAAACAACTTGATGTCAAAAACGCTTTCTTGCATGGTGACTTACAAGAAACGGTATACATGCGTCAGCCTCAAGGCTTTGCAAGCAAAGAGCACCCTGACTATGTGTGCAAACTGAACAAGGCGTTATATGGTCTCAAACAGTCTCCTCGAGCGTGGTTCGACAAGTTTAGCTCGTACTTGATTGAAGTGGGCTTCAAATGCTGTACTCGAGATCCTTCTCTGTTCATTTACAACGATGGCAGAAATATGATGTTGTTACTCTTGTATGTGGACGACATGTTGTTAACAGGAAACAACAACGAGTTCATTGCTGCTTTTCTCGTAAAGCTCAGTGAGAAATTCAGAATCAAGGATATGGGAGGATTAAGCTACTTCCTTGGTATTCAAGCTCTATCTACGCCATCGGGGTTGTTCTTAAATCAGGAGAAGTACGCTAAAGACCTTCTTCAAGCTGCAGCCATGCTTGACTGTTCTCCCATTTCGACACCATTACCGTTGCAACTCAATAGAGTCCCACATCAAGATGAACCTTTCTCTCAACCAACGTATTTTAGAAGTCTGGCTGGGAAGCTTCAATACTTAACCTTGACCCGTCCGGACATTCAATACGCGGTGAATTATGTTTGTCAGAAGATGCACTCTCCAACAGTTTCAGATTTTCAGTGCCTTAAGAGGATCTTACGGTACGTAAAAGGCACGGTCTCTATGGGTCTCACTCTACACACCGATACAGATTCTACTCTTCGAGCGTACTGCGACAGCGACTGGGCAGGCTGTCATGCCACTAGACGCTCCACAGGGGGTTTCTGCACCTTCTTAGGCTGCAATCTAATCTCTTGGTCTGCGCAAAAGCAGGATTCTGTAGCTCGATCTTCCACTGAGGCAGAATACCGCACGTTATCAGACACAGCAGCGGAACTTTCGTGGATAACAACAGTTTTGGCAGAGATGGGTCTCAGGCACGTTCGTCCAGCTGAAGCATACTGCGACAATCTTTCAGCGGTTCACCTTACTGCTAACCCAGTAATGCACAAGAGGACGAAGCATTTTGAAACACATTATCACTACGCAAGAGAGAGAGTAGCAAAGGGACTGCTGATCGTCAGACACATTCCTGCAACTCAACAGCTTGCCGACGTCTTCACAAAGTCCCTGCCAAAACAGAGCTTCAGTGACTTACGATTCAAACTCGGTGTGGACCTTCCCACCACGAGTTTGCGGGGGGCTATTGACAGTATTGGGTCTCAGGCCCAAGATAAACGAAAGCCCATGGAACAGAGCAACAAAGCAACGGTAACTTGCTCTGGATACAGGACAAAAGACAGTACGGAAGCTGCAATTAAAACCAAGAACAGGTTTTCTGTGCTAGAGGACAAGATGAGCTAGCTAGAGTGGAATATCCTTAGCATATTCCTTTAGGTTTGAGATGTCTCTGAGCTGTGCTCTTTAGTATATAAAGACATCTAGTGTAATGAACAAAAGCCATGAATGAAAGTATGTTTATTTGAGAAAATCTTTGTTCATCATTTACGTAAAGCTTCAAGCTTTATTGTTGCTTACAGTTTTGATGCAGCTCTGGTGGTAGATGTTTGAGTGCTGAATACACAGATAGAGTTGGAGAGATTGCAAAGAGACATGGACTGAAGCTTCATATCGATGGAGCTCGCCTCTTTAATGCTTCCATTGTAATATAAATCATCTAATAAGTTTGAACTAGGATTGTGACACATAATGACATAATTATTATAAACCATAGACTAAAATGTTATGAATATTTTTTTTGTAGGCACTTGGAGTTCCAGTCCATAGGCTTGTAGAGGCTGCTGACTCTGTTTCGGTACCTTCTTCTCTCTTTCTAACCTCTGAGAAAAGTTTAGATTAAAGATAACTGAGAGATTCTCACACTCACACATGAACATACTATGTTTCAGGTGTGTCTCTCTAAAGGTCTTGGAGCTCCGGTAGGAACTGTAATCGTTGGTTCATTGAGTTTCATAGAGAAGGCGAAAACGTTAAGGAAAACACTAGGTGGAGGAATGAGACAAATAGGTGTTCTGTGTGCAGCCGCTTTGGCCGCACTCCAAGAGAACCTCCCAAAGCTACAGTTTGACCACAAGAAGGCAAAGTTGCTAGCTGGTACGTACGGCACCACTCATTTACCCTAGCCACAAATTCACAGTTATAATTTGCCACAACAAAAGTAACTCAATAACGTAAATATTTGCAGAAGGGTTGAATCAAATGAAAGGGATTAGAATAAACGTTGTAGCCGTGGAGACCAACATGGTGCGTATTGTCAACACTCTTGTTGTGTTATCAACAATTATGTTTAATTATTTTTGTCTCAAAATTCAGATATTCATGGATATGGAGGATGGATCAAGACTTACCGCTGAGAAGCTGCGCAAGTGCCTAACAGATTATGGTATTCTTGTCCTCCCGGGAAACTCACCCCGGTATGTGCTAGTGTGTTACATGGACATAGTTTGATGTTTTAAACGTTTATGCAAATAAATAAGTTTTTGAAAAGCGTTTCTTTGTTTTTTTTTTGGCGGTATATGTTTTAGATATATACAGAATATTATTGACGTGGAATGTGGTTTTGTTTTTCAGGATCAGAATGGTTATACACCACCAGATAACAACAAGTGATGTGCATTACACATTGTCTTGCTTACAAGTAAGAACATACGTATTTCTCTGTACTTGCCACTTTCTCTAACAGTGACACAGATGCTTTATATGAATATTGATCTTTTCTTTTGGCAGCAAGCAATGCAGACGATTCAAGAACCAAGCCGAAACTAAATTCAAAACCGAAAATGTTTTTTTTTTTTTCAGATGTTGTTTGTCTAATAAAAACTACAAGGATCGATCGATCTCTCAATGTAATTGTCATCCTCTCATTTCCTCCATTTTATTAATGTATTTTTGTTTGGTTTTATATCTTATACACATACATAAGCCATGTTACAGTGATTGTGTTTATCTATACTGAGTAATATGTACTCCCGACATCTTATGATATACGTTGATTATGGGAGGCGTCGAAACTAGAGAATGTTGGTTACTTTATTCTTTAAAAGATACCTTGAGAGCTTTTTTTTTTCTTTTTGAACACCACCTTAAGAGCTTATATGAACTGATTTATACGTCAATACTAGCGAAGTGATGTACTGATGTTAATTAAAAAGCAACCACGTGAACCGTTGAGTCTAACTAGTAACAAAAACTAATGGTTTCCTTCTTTCTTTATCCTTTTAATTTTCAAGAGACCGAAGAAGAAACATTGCTTTGAGTTATCTGTTTCTATCCTTCCTCTGTAAGGGTGGGTATCCAAAAAAATATGAGCAGGGAGCCTCATCAACTCTGTATGTACACACTAAACTCAATCTCCTTTTCCAAATGATTCAGCGTCGCTTCTGGATCTCTTCCTTCACAAGTTCGGTCACCAAATCTATGTTAGACTCCCTTAAAACCTCTTGAAGTGAGCTCAGTTCCTCCATGTTAGCCTTCTTGAGCAGAACTTTGAGATTAGACTTCGTTCCGGCAGGTAATAGACGTTGTCCGGGAGCTTCTGGAGATTTCTCACATCCGATGATGATGGGATGTTTGTGCTTGCTTCTCTGAGATGAGGATTTGCAGGGAACTGAACTCGTGGCCGCGAATAAGGCCTAGAGTCCCAATACTCTGTGCAACCTATATATTTTTGCTTATCTATCTAATACATTTTTCATTGTTCACTTTCAGTTACAAATTTAGATTATAAGATTTGAATAATAGTAATTCGTTTGTTCATATTTGTGGCTTTAGTTTGTATATATTTTTTCTTATCTATCAAATACAATTTCATTGTTCACTTTCAATTACAAATTTAGATTATAAGATTTGAATTCTAGTAATTCGTTTGTTCATATTTGTGGCATTAGTTTGTATATATTTTTGCTTATCTATCTAATACATTTTTCATTGTTCACTTTCATTGTTCACTTTCAGTTCACTTTTTCATCTAACTTACTTTTTTCCATCTAAATTAAAGTTTTATAATTGTAGAATCATTTGAGAAACTTCAACTTCTGGTTACAAACCTTTTCTCTCGCATTAAGCGTGGACCCCCGAGTAAACTTCAAACCGATATCAGCCTAAATAGTCCAATTTGGCCTCCCGGCCAACTTATTCGCTTGAAGGCAATTGGAGTCGTTGATACTCTCCAAGTTATTTGGAGAAACTCTCCAAAGTCCTCTGATCCACTTAAACCTGAACTTAATCTACAACAAGTGTTGGAAAATCGTAAGTATTTCCCATTTTTTTTGTTCTTTACATTCATATCTGTTCTTTATTATTGTTTTTTTGTCAGGTGGTGAAGGTTTACTATTATACTTTCTTAGAGAGAAAGGTCTTGTGAATTCCCTACAAGTTATTACTGGAAATGATAATGAAGATGTTGGAGATTATGATTATGTCTTCAAACAAAATATTGTGTTAGATATTATAGTAAAATATTGTGTTAGATACCTTCTTTAAAAGACTTTGTTTGAAGAAAGAGTGTCACATTTGACAAACTGAAATGTACAAGAAGTGTTTTGATAGATTCCTTCAAATCAGCTTCAATGACAAAATCACCAGAGAGAACATCGTCCACGGGATAGTGAAGAAGGTTAACTATGATTAAACATACCAAATATTAGGGAAGCAAAAACATAACAATATTCTAAATGTAATAACCAGAGAGATTAACCTGCAAGCCACTCAACAAAGGAAAACGTATCTGCCCCAGTACCATTTTCATAAAAAGATTCTATCTTCAAACTCTGAAGCTGTTTGTAATCATCGATTACCAATGCAGAATAGTATTTTTCCAAAAACTTAAGGAAATGTAATATCATCTGAATTATCTAGTAAATCTGTAAAATAAAAATATGTCAATAACGAGGTTTAATAGGAATTTTGAATACAACACTTCATAATTAGAAGTACCTTTTTAAACCCATGTCCAGAGAGTTGTAGAGAAATTGTGAACAGGCGGGCCAATAATGTGCAATCATAATCTCCAACATCGTCATTATCATTCCCAGTAATAACTTGTAGGGAATTCACAAGACCTTTCTCTCTAAGAAAGTATAATAGTAAACCTTCACCAGCTGACAAAAAAAAACAATAATAAAGAACATATATAAATGTAAAGAACAAAAAAATGGAAAATACTTACGATTTTCCAACACTTGTTGTAGATAAAGTTCAGGTTTAAGTGGATCAGAGGACTTTGGAGAGTTCCTCCAAATAAGTTGGAGAGTATCAACGTCTCCCATTGCCTTCAAGCGAATGAGTTGGCCGGGAGGCCAAATTGGACTATTTAGGCTGACATCGGCTTGAAGTTTACTCGGGGGTCCACGCTTAATGCGAGAGAAAAAGTTTGTAACCAGAAGTTGAAGTTTCTCAAATGATTCTACAATTATAAACTTTAATTTAGATGGAAAAAAGTAAGTTAAATGAAAAAGTTTAGTCCTGATTAGTTTTTGGCTCTATACTTGTGGCATAATTGGTATGTACTGGTTCTATCCTGATTGTTATATATCGTAGTCTATTTACTTGATTATATTCTAAGTTAAACTCTTTGTGAATCATGCTTTTTCAGGCCTATATCGGGATCTTAAATGCCATTGAGTACATGGGAAGCTCCATACCTATTGCTCTTTACAATAACCAGGTTAGTGTTCTCTTCACTCAGAACCTTTCCTTTTGGTTTAGGATCATTAGATCAAGGTGTTGGCTTAAGCGTCAGTGAATAACACTAGTTTGATTAGGTTGTAGATGATTGTGCCGTAATGAAAATGACTTGTCACACCTATAGGTATTACAGAGGCTGTGCTTTTACTTTGGCATGAAATGAGAACCTCCTAAATTGAATTTTGCAATAATCTCTGAACCAACACTTAATCATAGAGAAGGATCTGGTCTCCAAATAGTTCCATCAGTGGTAACTGTAAACTAGGTTTTTTTGATAATGTAACGAGAATCAACAGTGCCAACGTTGACTACTTGGTTGCAGGAACTTATAGTGACGGCCTCATCAGCTTTGATGCTCTATGTGATGGCGTCCTACTACAGATAATGCGAGAGAGCCTACAATGAACTTGATCTATCAGAAGTTTTGGAGAAGTTTTTGTTGTATGGCATGTGTCTGTTAGATGTTAACTATTGAGATGTTCTTTTTTTTTTCTTAGACAAACTAGCCACACTACCTTGTCTGAAAAATAAAGAAACCATATATGTAATCGAGATTGCAATTAATCTTAGTACTCCAATAATTAAGCTTGAAGCTTGCCCAATTTATAGTTTTTGTCTTTTTGCGTTTGTAATAGATTGTTTATCTTTTAATTATATTGTATTATGTTTAGTATAATTTAAACGTTTCCTAAAAACAAATTATGCAGCATGTTATTTATTTATACATATACTAATTCTTTCAAAAGTACAAATAATTTGTTGAGATTGATGTGATCTATAATCAATTAAACAAAGAAAATTAGCGTGTTAAGCAAACACATGCCGTGTTGTATGATAAATAGCATGTTGGTATTATTTTTTGGAGGGTCAACTGATAGCATGTTATTGAGTTCACATAAGTATAATGTCATTTTAAAAACGGGTAACATAAACGTTCTTGGTTTAAACTACAAACTATTATTTGGTGGAATAGAGATTCAATTTACTTTGTGGTATGGGGCCACTACAAAAACAATTGTGTATACGTTTAGCATATGCTTTCACAATTATTGAAGAAAGAAAAAGAAGAATAAATAAGAAGAAAGCCCCATATGAATGAAATAAACATATAAACAAAGTCTCATAATTTGGTGTCACGCTTATAACAATTGTATAATTTTAGTTTATTTTAGAGAAGAAAAATGCACAAAAAAAAACACTAATTAGATCTGGAAAAATCCGATAGAGACGTGGGAGCTGACTCATTTTATATCGCAGTCACATTTCTATAAATAGAGAGAGATAGAGAGACATGAAGGTATGTAGTTACAGGTGATTCTCACTAATTCAAATACTTTGAAAAAGTATTGAGGACTAGTGGGTGAGAGATATCTGAGTTTCATCTTCTCTACTTGTAAATCTTTCTTACTAACCAAGTGGTACGTTCCATTTTTTTAATCTTCTTCTTCCTTCTAAAGATGAATAAAAAAATTAAGTATTTTAGAACTAATGGTAGGAAGATTTGTAGACGATATACCATGTTCTGGTGCATCAATTATAGCATGTCTCTATGTATATTTGATTTCCGTTCTATCATATATCATTTTTGCTCATTAAATTTGTAACATTTATCATATTATGAGTACTAGGATTCAAACCCCCGCGTACCGCGGGGGAAACAATATTAGATTTTTAATATAATTTATAATGATAATTATATATAAAAATATTAAGAATGGAAATGATAAAATACAAAAATTTATACAGAACTTTAAGTATCATTCAAAATTCAAGTTCATTTTAAAAACAAAATTCTCATCGGAACTTTTGTTCTGTTTCTAGACTTCTTCGAGTCCAAACTTTCCTGCTATATACATGTACTGACAGATGAGTGTTTTGCTCTTTAGTAAGTGTTTTGCTCTCTTAAAATCCCTCATTCAGAACTTGCCAACAATATGGATCAAATTTCTGAAACCATGATGCATAAAGAATGAAACAACACAAACACGGAAGGGCATATGAATTCTATCGACACATACGTCAGCATATAGAGTTTAAATATAAGTATTAAACTTTGAAATAATTCTATTCTTCAATAAACTGTTATTCTAGATAAATAATATGATAAGCATGTATATTTTGTCTAATTGCAGTACCAAGCTAACATGGCATAACGGAAATAATAATACTAATATATGGGCATTTTCCTAAGTTACGTAGCAAAACTAATTCCAGGGAATATATAATCAGTTTAACATACTTGTTATACTTCTCTGTTTTACAGACGTTTATCTCCCTCAACTTCCAATGATTTAAAGAGAAAAGTTCCTCTCTTTAAAATCCAATTGAGTGTTCTTCAAACAGTTTTGATCAGTTATATAGTTACGCATTCGAGTCCGACAAGAAAGAAAGGTGATAATAGAATTTGGAAATAGATACAAACACTTAATCGAGAAAAGAATATGCAGTGAAGTTTTTTGTCAAATTTGAATTTCATTACTTGTAATGAGGTTAGTGATACAAGAATTGCTTGAATCTCAGTCTGCAATTAAGCATATTGGTACTCTAAAGTCCCTTAAAAGATAAAAAGATTGAAGAACACATTTAGGTCTACACTTCCTACGCCGAAGGCCAGGTTGCAGAGCTAAATTTAGAAGATGCAGAAGACATGATTAACACTTCAGAGGCCTCAAACCGAAGTTATTTGCAATTCTCATATCAGCTTTTCTGGAAAATCAAATACAAATTATAAAATTAGGAGTTAAATAAAATAACACAAAAAAATGACAATGGAGCATACAGTTATTTATGTGATAGTAGTATTCAATCTGCTCATAAGTATACACGTACAATCTATACAACATCTATAAACATAAAACCTCTTGGTTTGGAGAAATTGATAAGATCAGACAAATTTAGTTGTAGAGACTTGATACGACCTATATTCACTGGCGACGACAAATCAGTTTGAAAGGTACCTTCTCGCTTTGATAAAAAAAAAGGTACCTTCTCGCTATTGTGATATAGGAAATGACTTGTATTGAATTATAGTTTCTCTATCGATATTCTAAATAGGAAGAATTAGAAACTCAACAGGGACAATAAAGTGAGTAGTTACAAAGAATAGATTGGAAAACTCAACGGGGGACAGTAAACTCACATAAAACGAAAATGAATTTATTGGAAACGAAAAACAGTAAACTCACCAGAAACTCATCTGAGACAGTATTTGCACAGAAATAAATGGGAAATTGCAGAAAGTTACACGGACAATAAACTCATCAGAAACTCAACAGAGACAGAATACATGAGCTAAATTATCTGAGAGATATTCTTGATTCAAGCTCTGCAGATACAAAAAGATGGCCAAAAATCCCTGAAAATCAAAGTCATGAACCCAATTAGGCTTGGCTTAAATATTCGAACAGATTCTAAATTGCTAGATCAAATATCTGATACCCAATATAACTTGCACCGAAAATTGAATGAGTATGCATATATATTCCACCATATTTAATTATACTTATAGTAATATTAATAATTAAAATTATAAATCAAATATATTTGGGGGGGCGATTATTTAGACATACTAAAATCAATTTCCATGATTACTTTCGATAAAAGTATTTTGATTATCCTTAATAAGTTTGGAGAAGTTTAGTGTCATAAAATTTCCAGTTCTTTTACATTAAGTACCCATTCAGACTGAGAAGACCGACTCGAATCGAATCCAATCCAATTTTATAATATCCGAGTAAAAATTTTCAAAACTCAAAAAAACATTACGCAAGACAATGATCGTATGCAAGTACGTCGGTTTCTGAAACTTTCACGTGTTCAAAAAACTTGGAAATATCATAATTAGCTTAATGAGGTTCTATACAATCATAGTTATTGGTTTATTTCTTCATCTATTTTTACAGTGTTTCTTTTTGAGGGACAAAGAACAACACAACTAACTAAATTATCTAATCACTCGAACCTTAAAAACACATAATTAATTTACACAAATACAGCGTACGTTACATTACGAAGGGACTATGTTTGTTTTCTTTTGGATAATTGATAGTGTTTATGAATTAATGATTTGATACATTATAGAGATAAAGTTCTCGTAGAAACATACCGTTGGAGTCTCTACTTCTTTTCCAAGTCAAAACTTTTCCATTTCACCGCACTCGCGTACATATGAGTGATAGACTTAAGGATGTTGTTGAGTATGTGCTAGACTGTACTCTTTGGTAATTGATTATTTTATTTCCCCGCTTAGAAATTCTTTAATCACAACTTCCAACAATCTGGATCAACTTTTTGAAAATCTTAAAATATGATGCTTAAGCGACTCTCAGATCAATTCTGTTGGCAAAACATCAAATGTCAATTAACAAAAATACAGAAAATAACAAGAAAATCGAATAGAAAGACGTTTTAATTAACTGCAGTAAAAAGACTTGGGAAAATACCAAATTCAGAGTCGAAATAAGCCGAAATCTATAAGTAATCTGAGAACATAGATTGTTCTTCGGACAATAAGAAGACGTGATTCACTCATCTCCTCCCATGCAGTCCCAAACTTTTTTTTTTGTTGTGAAAACTCTGTTCCTTGAAATAAAACAACAAACACGGATTGATTTATTTCCATATAATAAATAAAACAATCTGTCCAAAAAAAAAATTCCGAAGACAAATACATGCACGAAGGAAGAACGACAATGGTGATGAACTGTATGAGAGGAAAATTCATACATCAAAATACTGGATAACAATGATGGAATAAATAAAGGGATAAGACTGATGATAGAATATGTGAACTGATGAGAAATCCTGAAACTTTCATATATAGATGGATTATAGAGAAGGCTTTAAAAAGGTGCAATTGCTGAGACGTGTTGAAATCGAAAGGAAGCAAATGTGATGTCCATTGCGAAGAGGCGGACGTAGAAGGGGTGCGTGTTCAGAGAATCTTTGGTTGAAGACGTCTGTTGCTGAAAGAGAATAAGAGATTGATGACATCGGATCTTGTAAATGAGAGATGATCGTATCCGTTAGATTATAAAGTATTTATAAACTCAACCGTTAGATTTAAATTTTATTTTCCTATAAAAAAAGGATTACGTCATCTGCGGTTTGCTATTATATATAGATTTGTGACCGTAACAATATAAATGAAACTTATAAAGAAAACATAATATAGTTTACATGTGTGATTTGTCATTGCAAAATCATGTTGTCTTTTTTCTGCATCATATTTGTCTTCTTTTGTAAATATATATGTGGTGAGAAATAATTTTCCAAGTTATTGTATGAGCAGATAACTGATATATAATTTTAGAAACATGCTAGTGTTCATAAATAAGCATGTAGTATACACTTAAATTTTTCTATATTATGTATATGTGTTTTGGAGAACTTTTTCCTTGAGTTTGAAACATAGAGACCCCATGCATGCATGGAATCCATTTATGAATCTACTAGGTTAAGATCCTTAAATCATAGCTAGTCATTTGTCCAAAAACATAAAATAGTTTGCAATCCAAACAAAAATTAAGAATAGAGTTACATAGGTCGTTACAAAAAGACATGGGCTTCAATTAGATCAACTGTAACTGAGCACTATATAACTTCAGTTCATCGATACGGCCGAGGATAATAAGAAGACAACAACTATCTCATGAACTGCTTTCTGCCTTGAACACGTATGTTCGTGTATCTGCCAAATAGTTCCTAATTCCTAAAGGCTTTCCTGGCAGCCAAATGGTAACTCTGGCCTAAATATATCTGCTAAGTTCACGTAAATCATCCACGTATGTATAGTGCTATTCTAGCTTAATTTATTAAATAATTACCAGGTTGCTCAAAGAAATAATCTATATTGTGGAGACAAAAGGCTCTGTTTCAGATTATCCTGAAAATAACAAACATCTTTGAATATTTCACACCCACTCGAACTACCTTTAACCTCTTATAATCTTCAGGTTATGTGTTTGTATATATTCTTTCTTTATAACATGCAAACCTTAAACTCACCTTAGCTTCACGATGTTTCTCTAAAATATGTCTTAATTTATTTGAACTTTAATATGTTTTAATTATTGTGATGTGTTATTTTGGTGTTATGCCGCAACAAGCTTATTTAACTAAGATCAAGTTGGAATCAGAAACAAGAGCATTCTTCTTCATCTACACAGGTACTCCTCCGGTTCTCATGTAAAATATTATTCAAATCTCAACCTGCATGATCATCATTCTCATGCTCAACACAAGGATTATTCTTAATACTTTTATTACTATACTACTAGTTTTCTATTTTTTTAATCACATTCCTTCTTAACTCTTAAGATTATAAGATATTCTAAAAGAATTTCCTTCTAGTGATGTTAAGAAGGAAGGGGACATTTTAATATTCTTCTCATCCTAATTTCTAATATCTAAAAGTTATTTTTTTGGCGGCATATGTTTTAGATATATAGAGAATATTGATGTGGAAAGTGGTTTTATTTTTCAGGATCAGGATGGTTATACACCACCAGATAACAACAAGTGATGTGCATTACACATTGTCTTGCTTACAAGTAAGAAACTTTTATCATATTTCTCAGTACATTCCACTTCCGCTAACAATGACACTCATGTTTATCTGAATAATATTGATCTTTTATTTTTGGCAGCAAGCAGTGCAAATGATTCAAGAACCAAGCCTAAACTAAACTGGCGAAACCGGAAATGTATTTTTTTTTTTTTAAAATGTTGTTTGTCTATGTTATTTTTGTTTATAAACAATAAGGATCAATCGATCTATCAATGAATTTGTCAACCGATCATTTCCTCCATTTTATTATTGTTTTTGTTTAATATCTTACACACGTATAAGCAATGTAACAGTGAATGTGTTCATTCCATGAACTTTCTTCTATGAAAGATACCTTAAGAGCTTATATGAACTGATTTCTATTATAATCTTTTTCAATACAGTGTCACTTTCAAGACAGAGAAACATACGTCAATACTAGTTAATTGATGTTGAATTGGAAACCAACTCACGTATGAATCTTGTAGTCTGACTGATAACCAAAAACTAAATGGTTTCAAGAACCCTAAAATCTTCTTTCTTTCTCCTTTTTTGTTGTTTTGAGAGAAGGAAGAAGAAACAGTTTTTTTGTTCTTTGTTTCTCTCCTTTCTCTGTAAAGGTGTTCAAAAAAAATTCAGCAGGGGAGCCTCATCAACTCTGTTTCTGTATGTACACACTAAAATTAATCTAGCGCCGCTTCTGGATCTCTTCCTTCACAAGTTCAGTCACCAAATCAATGTTAGACTCCCTTAAAACCTCTTGAAGTGAGTTCAGTTCCTCCATGTTAGCTTTCTTGAGCAGAACTTTGAGATTGGAGTTTGTTCCGGCAGGTAATAGACGTTGTCCGGGAGCTTTCTGGAGATTTCTCACATCCGATGATGATGGGATGCTTGTGCTGGCTTCTCTGAGAAGAGGATTTGCAGGGAACTGAACTTGTGGCCGCGAGTAAGGCCTGGAGTCCCAATACTCTGTGCAAACTCTACTCCCGTCTAACGCTTCAATAGCCTGGTTTATCACATTACAAATGAAGCTTTATATTTTTCTAGGGATCATAGAAGATGAGAAAATGCCAAAGTTGGTTTTAGTATTTTACCTGCACTATTGCAGGTGACGTGTATCCAAACATTTCAAAACCGTCAGGACTCCCAGAGGGCTGCAGAGGAGGAAGGTCTAGCTTACCGGCTTTGTGCTGCTTACTTATCTCTTGGTTTACTCTATCTCTTACCATCTCCCAGCATCTTGTAGGCGACAAGTGAGCAAACACCTCACTGGGATTACCCTCCAAATAAACCTGACAAGAAGATCATACCACACAGTTTCTTGATGAGCAAGGTAATCTAAGGTAATGCAACCTTTTAGACAACAGGTCATCATCTATCAACTTACCATGAACAACGGGCTATTGCGTCCAGCATCCAGAATCTCTGAGATGTAGAAGCTCATCCTCGTTGGATCCAAAATGTTTATGTACCTGACCCGACTACGGAATCCTGCACCACAGAAGAATAGACATTAAGCACTTTGCAAAATATCAACGCATATATGTTTACATGACAACAGTGGTCTACCTTTAGGAAAAATTGCTCGGCGGTTGCACCATGATTTTCCAGAAAGCACACATCCGTAGTTTAAAGGCTCTACATTGCAATTGATTCTCCTCACAACTTTTGCTATGCGTGGACCCTTTTGGCGGATGATCCTATCCGGACTATTGTTTTGCGAACAAGACGGTGTACCTGAGTTACTTCTTATCCCATCAACCACATCCACAATAGCCAGACCTCCAGAGGTTTTGGATTTACAGCTAGTAGGTTTTACACCTTCTTGGTTGCTAGTAACAAGAGCAAGTCCATTAGCTACGGCATTAACTTCTGCATGCGATACAGAGCTTGGCACATCCCCTTGTGCTGCTCTTTGGTCAGTAGTAGGCAATGATATAGTGTTTCTTCTATCAGGCAAAGAATTCGCTTGCTTTTCTAACATTGGAACAGGAGTTCTACTAGTCGCTTCTAATGCTAAAACGTGGGTTGGTCTCTCCCGTATCATCAGATGCTTCCCAGAAGAAACTGCATCTCTTTTCTCAGAAACTCGTTTCCTAGGAATGTCATGCTCATCATCACTGAGGAGTACCACATCATCAGGTACACTCTGTGAATTCGTTCTTCCACCTGTGGACTTAGTAGCTGTCACAGAGATGCCTCCTTCGGATGGTTGGCAAACTGAAACTTTTGGAACAGAAGCATCATAAACAGTTTCTTCTTTGACTGGCTTCATACATTGGCTTGGTGTTAACTGCTCCTCCTTAACTTTCAGAAGTAATGTACTCGTCTTTTCTAACCCTCTACTTAGATCTTCTCTCGATGTTACTTTCATCTGTAAATCTTTCCCAAGTGCAGCTGCTTGTGGTTCTTCCTCATCTATCTCCATCTTGCTTCCTGAGAGGTGTTCACTTAAAGCCAATCCTAAATCTTGACGCGCCCATCTATATACAGAACTAAGTTTTCCTTCCACAGCCTCAAGAAGAACATTCAGTTCATCCATATCATAGCGAAATAGATAATATTTAGTAACCCACGGACACGAACACAACTGCTTCACATGAGTCAAGCATGAATACTTCTCTGGGGAACATCGGCAACCAGCAGCGGAGAGGTGCAAATCAAAGAAACATATACAGCACTCTCTCTCGTTGGTAGCATCGAAATTACTATGCATCTTCAATGCAAGTGAGGAGCTGCTCAGAAAGTCTCTTCTTGTACGTTCCATGTCAATGCGTGCCTATATAAAACCATGAAAAGCCAATCTATCACCTTGAGCGATTCACACTTAATATGCATCTAAACTTCAAGTAACAAGAGAAAAAACATCTGTACCTTGAGTGTTTTGGCCAGAATCCCATCCTTTCCACTAAACTCTTTCCACCTCAAGTTGTTTATTGTATTCTTCTTTAGCAAGTTCAGTTCCCAGTCGGCTTTCACTACTTCTCTTGCTGCCCCAAGCAACAGTTTATCATGCGAGATGGACGTTTTTCTACCCTGTTGAGAGTATAACTCTATAGCAATCTGCCCATGAGGGAGCCAGTCAACCGGTGCTACATTAACAGCTTCAGCACAGTTGAAACCACAATTAAATCCAGCATGATATGCACGAGGAAAAGTCAAGACAAACTCTCCAGCATGCTGGACGCAACGGTGCACAGGTACTCCTGCTGTTTTTAGTTTTGACGGGGAGAGTTGTGTAACCTACAGGAAAGAGCATCAAAGGATAAACTTTATGCAAACGAAACAATGATGTCCAGCAAATGAATTTAAATTAGGTGCAAGTCAGTGGAGGACGAAAAATGGATCCATGGAAGTTCCTACAGAGTTGTCAACTACAAAGTGAGTGTAGGACACAAAGTTTTGATTCAATTTTCATCAAATATCTAACGCTTACTAGCTTATGAAGCAAATCAGGCTGTTCCTCGAAAAGGTCAGGCAAATGCTTTCTCATCGCCTCCTCTAGTTTAACAGCATCCTTCCCCGCAACACCATACCACAATTTTGGCGCACCCCAGTGCATGTAATTCATCGAATACAAGTGGTGATCTTCAACATGCTATTTTGTGGGAAACAATAACGAAAGGAATGTCAGTAGTGGGAAACAATCAAACGAGATGAGATGTAACGTGATGAAAAATACATCCACTGGTGTAAGAAACTCTGTAATATGATGACACTAAAGCATTTGCAGAGAATTCCATAGGCAGAATGTAATTATGCAAACTCGCAGAGATTAATCTTACCCAGCAGAAAGAAGAAAAGCACATCCCAATATACAACCACGGTACAAGGACACCAGAGATATCACTGGCCTCATGCTTAAGAAGGGATCCTGGAAGCCTTGAGAAATTATTTAAGTTCCAGCCTGATTTTGCATATTTTTCATCTGAAGAAGAAGCCTCCTGACTTGATGATAACTTAGGGAATCCACTACCAAAGACCCCAGTTTCAAGGTCAGCACCATATAGCACCTGTAATGAAGAATCAACACGGTTGTCAGGAGATACAGAGGTCACAATAAACAATAAACCCCCAAATAAAAAGGAATAAAACTTCACCTCTATCTCTTCGGTTGCTTTATCTACTATCCGCCAATATTCACCTTCAACATCCTCAACTGCTGGCTCCCAGCACTCTATGGAGTCACCAGCTTTACATTCACTGTATGTAGAAGTATCACTCTTTTTAAAGTACTGAGCCTTGAACTCATCAGCATACTTTTTGAAGTCTATTAGAGTGAACCCTGGACCAGGTTCAAACCCAAAGGTCTCAAGTTCACTCATTCCTGGGCTTGCAGAGCCAGGATCGCTCTTGCCACTAGTGGCAGAATCCATTCCCATTTTCATGCACTTCCTTTTCTTCCTTCTCATTTGACTAGAAAGCTTCTTCATTGAACTCCGGTTCTGAAGTTTATCCACTCTCTGGACACGTGTGTTAAATTTAGAATCTTCCCATACTTGCTTTTCTTTCAGCGGGCACGGTGGTTTCCAGGAAGGAGGAGGAACAATGCGACAGATTCCATACTTCTCAGCCTTCGGTCTTATTTTAGCTATATAGCTCAAAGTGTCTTCAAACTCCTAGAAACATGTTTCCAGTTAATGTCAGAAAGTATGAATATGGAGTTGAAAAAGTAGAAGTAATAGACCTCTTCGCTTGGGTAGAATATAGGGGCATCTTCAAGGTCAGGCCTTCGAGCTTCATCTGGATGCCATCTCGCAGTTACCTGTGAACATTGATGCTATAGACTGTTATTAAACAATGCATTTAATGCTCAATCAAAGGTGAGAGATTATTAACCTTTTGGCAGTCATTACATTCTGCACATCCTCTTGTCACACCCTTTGGTAGAGAAGGCTTCACTCCACAGTTCTGCAACCACATGATGATTTAGAAACAATGCAAAGAAAACACACAAGTTTCTGCTGATAAGCCATAAGCAAATTGAAAAAAAAAGGAACTAACTTGATCAAGATTTTGAGGCGAGGCCTTCTCATTGTTTGGATGAGCAGAATCATCGTAGTTAATCCAAGGCCTACGCCGTAGAGAACGAGCAGCTTTGGCTTCATCGGATTCAGTCTCCATCTCAGCTTGATTTGATACAGAAGCAACACTCTCCATTGTAGTACCCTTGGTTTGATCAGAAGCAGCAGCACCAGGGACAGGGACAACTCTTTTTAAAGTGAAGGTGGCATATGATTCAAACCCAGGAGGAACAGATGGCAACTCATCACCCTCTTCTTTCACACGGATTCTCATCAGCTCTGTCCCCATTACTTACACTGTTCCAACAAACAAATACAATTTGGAAAGGCTCATCATTTCTCGAGAATATCACAACCCAATATCACAAAGAAAAAAAAATTAATACATCACTAAATACCTAAATCAATCCAAATCTAAGAAGACCCATTTAAAAAAAAAAATTGCTTACAAAGTATCTAACTTGAAACTATGGTTTCTTAAATTAGAGGTCAAAACAGCTGCAGCCAGATTCAGGTCATCAGAACTCAGAATCGGTATAAAAATCAACAAGAGATTTGACAGATCTGAGGAACCCTTAGTCAATTTGCAATTTTAGTAATTTTTTTTACAAAAAAAAAAACCAGATTCATTAGATCTAGGCCTAAATTCGAACACAGATCCAGATTATTACGAAACTGATGAAGAAACATCGCATGTCCTTTTCCATATTTGCATAAAAAAGGTCCAAATATGAAACCAAACCTTTTCAATATTCCCAGAGAAAAAGCCACAAAATCAAAGGACGAAGGAAGAAGAAAAGGGCAAAACTGGGAATTAAAAATCTACAGGTCCATGTTTGGTATTTGTGATCTATTAGATATCACTCAAGAAACAATATGAACAAGCCAAGAGATATTTTTTTCACTAAGATTAATTACCTTTTTTTGGTTTTCAATTTAAGATTATATCAGAGAGGAAACAAAGAGTCATGTGGCTTGCTTGCTGGGCTTTTGATAATAATCTTTCCCTAACTTTTGCTGTGTGATGTGTGATGATGTCTTATATGTTAAAAGAGTAACGCTTCAAAATCAAGCAGATGCAATTTCCTATGCAATTTATCTACTCTATCTACTCTATAATAACCATGAGGAGGGGTAACGAAATAAATATATAAAAAAGCATTATTGGTTTTGTTTATCACGGGTGGTGGACAATACCGGGTATCCACACACTGTTTTTGTTGATTTTTCTATAAATTTTTCAAATTAAATAAATAAATAATGATAGTGCTTTGCTTTTGAATATAGATGAAGTTTTACCTTTCAGAAACTAATAGTCTCCTTTTTGCAAAATCTGAGAGTTGATACTTTTTTTCTCTATTTTAAAATGTTTGTTCGTATTATTTACAACTTTAGTCTCTTATTAATTTCCCAGTAAATACAATTCCTGCAGCCACTGACCTATTACAATTTCGAATGATGATGTCACATTGGATTCAACAGGCCTCATCTGTGGGCTTGTATCAGTAAAAAGGGAAGCAATCAAAATACAACGGGCCCAAAAGCGTCGAAATGACAAAAACACCCTTCCCGCCTCCGTCTCCCTAAATCAACCCCACCACCGGCGAGTTTCTAAAAACCGGCAGTTCTCCACCGTGACTCACACTCTTCCGCCGCGGTTTCGCCTCCGCGAGCATCGTCATCACGTCCCTAATCGACGGCCTATCCTTCGGAAGCTTCGCAGTACATAACAGAGCGATCCTCAGCGCCAGAAGCATCTCCTCGATCACATGCCTACACTCTCCAGCAACACTCGGATCAAGCACTCCCTCCAAACTCTCACTCCTCTTCGCCTTCCTCCTTATCCACTCCACGACGTCGATCGACGACTCCTCGAACGAAGGATCGATCGGCATCTTCCCGGTCACCAGCTCGAGCATCACCACGCCGAGACTATAGATATCGCTCTTCTCGTCGATCTTGAGCGCGTAACCGTACTCCGGAGCAATGTACCCGTAAGATCCAGCCACCATTGACACCGTCTCGTTCTTGTGCATCATCATCTTCGCCAATCCGAAATCGGCGATCCTCGCCTCGAGGTTCGAGTCTAGCAATATGTTGTTCGATTTGATGTCTCTGTGGATGATCGGAGGGTAGCAGTCGTTGTGTAGGTAGTTGAGTCCTTGAACGACTCCAACCGCCACGTTGTAACGCGATAACCAATCTCTTAATAAGAATTTATCGTCTTTCGAATGTAACGCCGTGCCTAAGTTTCCGTTAGGCATGTACTCGTACACCATCATCACCTCTCTCTCGTTGTGTATGTAACCGAGGATTTTAACGATGTTTCGGTGTCTGAGGTTACCGAGGAGGTTCACTTCTTTGAGTATGTCGTCCTCTTCTTCATCTTGATGGTCTTCGATGTCGGTTTGTGGTGAAGGTGATCTCCAGAGTTTTTTAACTGCTACTGTTGTTAACGGACGTCTCATGACCTCTGCTTTGTAGACTATCCCCATGGCTCCCATTCCGATGATGTTTGATTCTTTGATGTGTGTTAAGACGTCTCCCGCTGTGAAGCAGAGTCTTTGGAATGCTACTAGTCTCCATGGCCATTCTTCTTGAGGCTGTTTGCAGAAGAGGTATTCTCTGGCGAAGTTGCTGTAGAGATCCCATCTTCTGTAAACCCATCTCCCTGCTAAGAACATCGTTCCGAGAGAGAAGATGACTGCTGCTCCGACGATGAATCCGAAGATCGCGTGATGGACGTGGATTCTCCCTGGGTTTCTGCTCTCTCTTGCTGATAAAGCTAGGCTCTTGGAGCAGGGAGGTAGAACTCCGCCGCACAAGCCTTGGTTTCCCACGAGGTCGTTTGGGTTTATGGCTGCGAACAGATTATTTGAAGGAACGGGTCCTGTGAGTTTGTTGAACGACACGTTCAGCATCTCCAGTGTTGGGGAGGATCCCAAGTTCAGTGGTATGTTCCCGGTTAGTGAGTTGTTTGAGAGGTCGAGGACAGCTAACATGTGCATCCCGGCTAGTGCCTGAGGGATCTCTCCTACCAGTTGGTTGCTCTTGAGATTTAGGGTCACGAGTTTCTCGAAGGAAGCGATCCTTTCTGGGATTTGGCCTGAGAAACGGTTGAAGGAAAGGTCGAGGACTGACAGAGACGGACGATCCTGAATCTGGTTAGGTATGTTTCCAGCGAAGCTGTTATGTGAGGCGATGAATGTTTGGAGATTAGGACTTGAGAAAATGGAATAAGGTAGGGATGAGAGGTGGTTAGAGGATATGTCTATGAACGAGAGCGATTTAGATGATGTTATGTCGTCTGGGACTTGACCTGTGAGGTTGTTTTTGGCTAGCTCTAGATGCTGAAGCATTGGTAAGTCACCTGAACCAGCTGGTATTGGTCCGGAAATGAGATTTTTCTGGATTCGGACACGAACCAAAGTTGGACATGAGAAGATGTCCTCTGGAATCTGACCTGAGAATGAGTTGTTGAAGAGAATGAGCTTTGTGAGGTTTCTGGAATAGCACAATCCGGATGGGATATCCCCTGTTAGCTTGTTTGATGAGACATCTAGCCATTTTAGTGGCGAACTCTTGCCGAGATCCACCGGTAAGGAACCCGTCAGAGAGTTTTGCCACAGCTCGAGAACCTCAAGGTTTGGTAACTCAGCGATCTTTGAGGGAATGGTTCCAGTGAGTTGATTCCTCATCAGATTCAGAAGCTGCAGATTCTTCAACTCAGCTACTTCCATAGGTATGTCTCCTGTGATCTGGTTATCAGAGAGATCAAGAAACACAAGAGAAGTGATGTTACCCACTTCTCGAGGAATCTTCCCCGTGAGACAGTTCTGGTAGAGATAAACCGTTGTAAGCTGTTTCAGCTGTCCCAAAGAAGATGGAATCGGACCCGTGAGGTTCCCAACAGCCAAATCTAGGTACTGAAGGCGCATCAGCTTCCCAAACTCTTCTGGAATCTCACCTGTGAAGCCATTGTAACCAAGAATGATGGTCTCCAAGGAAGAGAGCTCGCCGATCACCTTTGGTAGCTTTCCGCTTAAGTTATTACCAGAAAGACCGAGAAACCTCAGACTCTTGAGATTCTTGAAAGAAGAAGGCACGGTGCCTTCAAAGTAACCTCCACGGAAGTCCAAAACCTCAAGTGTAGTCGCGTTGCCGAGATCTTCGGGGAGAAACCCGGAAAAATTGTTGCTCGAGGCATTAACGTGTGTAAGACCAGTGGCCATTCCTAGACCATAAGGGAAGGTTCCAAAGAAGCTGTTCACACTCACGTCGATGAACTTCAAGGAAGTAAGATTCGAAAGAGATTTTGGAAGAGAGCACTCGAATGCATTGTTGCTGAGATCAAGGACTTGCAGAGAAGGGAAGCTCTGGATCTGATCTGAGATGTTTCCACTGAGATTCATGTTGGGGAGAAGGAGCTTAACCACGGAACCAAGTTGATCGCATTGAACTCCCGTCCAATGACAATGAACGGACGCAGTAGCATTCTCAGGTCTCTTCCAGTCTTGGAGATTGTTAGAAGGATCAAACAGGTCTGACTTGATGGCCAACAAGATCTCTTGCTCGAAACCTTGAAATGTTTCAGAAGAAACAAGAGAGAAAGCAATGTAACAGAAGAGAAAGAAAAGTTGAGGTATCGTCATTTTCTCTTCACGTTCTTCACTTTTTGGTTAAGTTTATGGCATTTCTGAAACCAAACGGTGCAACTGAGATTGAAAGGTCCACAAGAGAAGAGTTGATAACAGGAGAGTGGAAACCAAAAGCTGGAAAACAATGATTAAGTCAGAATCTTATTTTATTTTAATCTCTCTCAATTATTTTATCATGATTGTGTTTCTTTTTCTATCGGTGGAATTAATATACCAATTCCTTGAGCAAAAATAAATATAAATAGTTAGGTCATCTTTAACACATAAGAAATTAGATGATGTGATTTCTTCCGTATATGTGTTGCTGATCTGTATAGAAATCAAACACAAAAGTGCTGATGAAGAGATTAAAATAATGATCGTGGGATCTTGGGTTTATAAACAGCTAATCATAAGACACTGAGTGACTTGGAAAGCTTTGTCCTCATTAGGGATTAGTGGGACAGTGAAACATGGCCAGAGAATGTGTCTCACTTAGTGCTCTACTTTAACTATTTTCATTTCTAAGATGATTGATAGATCAGTCAAAAAAAAAAACTGTTTTTAAAGAAACTATAGAATTTCTAGAAATTAACTCGTCTGAATTGACAGTAACGAATTTTTTACATGTGTTTAATTTTCATACACTTTCATTGATTTCTGTAAAATATATACTTGAAATTAGGGACCATGAAACGATATAAAAAAAAATTGAAGTCAACGTAATATCTATTGATCATCTTAAATGTGTGAGTAAATGCATCATCAGACATGGTCCGGTTGATTTTATGATCTCAGAGTACACATGTGGTCGATCATGCTTACGGGCTTACGATACTTTGAATATACATCCACGTTAGATCATACTTTCTTTGTTGCTTTAGTCCATTAAATGTTTGTGACATGCTGCTTGTTCAGTTCATATGTTGTTGATGGTTTTCTAAACATGTTTTGTTATGTATTGCATCTGTAATCTATTACTATGCAACCTACAAAGCTATCAAAATGTGGGACTTTCTATGAGATTTGAAGCTGGTGCGTTCGGACTTCAAACTTTCAATTAACGGATTTCTTTGAATAGATCTATTACCGAGTTCTGGTATGTCTTTATTAGCCGGGAGAATGTTTTATTACTTTCCGAATGCCAATATGCCAATACTTAAAAAAATCACATGATACGATATGAGTTAATGAGGGTCTTGAGAGAATCTTCCCATGTTGTTAGAACAATTAAAGACAAATAAGAAAGTTCATTGCCAAGTTGCAGATAGGAACGTCCCATGACACTTTCGTACATGTATATACAGACATGCACTTAATTATTACAAACATGTACATATCTGTTTTATTTAACACAATTTTTTGCTAAACCTTTACTTGGATTTAATTTTTGGTTTATTTTCTAAAGTATATTCATAAATTTGAGCTAAGTTATTTGATGTATATCATCTATGCATAGGTTTTGCATATGTCGGCGTTGCCGGTTAATTGTAGCTTGATCAACTATGCATTCAGAGCAAAACTGAGAAAGATGAATGATCAAATCCGAGATCTCTAAAGATGAGTTTTACAAAATTGTATTCCCATAACCCGTTAAATGAATGCATATCATAGGATAATTATATTATGCTAATGTTAGGATAATTACATTATGCTAATGTTAGAATAATATAATTAACATAACTCAACTAAGACCATCTTCAACTTTCTACATTAAAATAAAATCTTTAAAATTAAGAATTTCGTTTCAATGTACTTTTATATACTAAAAATGCTGCTTTAAAAGCGTAAAGAATTACTATTTTCATTTATAACATCTTTGTATTATAAATTCTGTTTAAAGATTTTTTTTTAAATTATATTTTGGATTTCACCCAAACCAACGTCCTCTATTATTATAAGAAGATAAATTATTGTACAGACCTAACTTTGTAATATGCAATTTAGCATTCACATGCACCCATATGGGACTTTTTATCACAATGACATTTTTTAAATATGAAAATACCAAAAAGAATAACAACAATCCTGAACATGATATGATAGGTTACATGGCATTATTAATAAGTACTATCATGATGAGATCATAATTTCCATAATTTAGAGAGAGAGGTAAGATGAAGCTGGAGTCCATGTGCTAAGAGCTTTCCAATTTCTTTCACTTTGGTTTACTTTTGGATGTGATTTTTTGTCCTAAATTAGAACTTAGAACCACGAAAACAATACTTAAATGAATTAAAATCCATGAAGCTAGGTACAAAAAGTATATGACTTGAATATGGCTCTAGTGTTCATTTCAGTTGATCGAATTCTATGACATTTTGATTTTCTTAAGAAAAAAGTTGTTTTACAATAAAGATTTTAATGCACTAATTGCCAAGGTTAATGAGCCTTTCACATATGCTCGCTCGGCCATCTGATACGATGGTTTGTGCGTTAGTTTTAGAAGATTCATAGATTTATTTACTAATTTTACAATCGTTACGTAATATTTTCCGAGTTTTAATTTCATTCACATTGTATTATAAATTATTTTTCGATAAATCATCTATTTACAATACTTTACCTCAAATATGCTTAACTCTAAAATTATTTTTAGACAAATGACTGAAAATACAATTTACTAGACATGAGTAACCAAATCTTGTCAAAAAAAAGCAACCAAATCAATTCTTATTTTTTAAATATATACTACAAACGGAATGTTAATATATGAAATCATATTGAATATATGAGTTGAAACAATCATCTTTAAAAAAAACAAATTTTATAAATGTATTACAGAACTTGATCAAAAAAATGTATTGAAGAACATTTTGTATATTAAGTAGATAATTTCTTTTTAGTTTGAGAGAGTTGAACCAAACCGAAGTGGACCAACATGTCTGGATCTAATTTAAACCGTCAGAATCCACGTAATTACAGTTTAGTCCCTCTATTCTCTTCCCGTTTCGAAACCTTCAGTTCACTTAATTAAAAAAAGAAAAAGAAATATAGCCGTTGGCGGAGAAGAAGAAGAAGACACTAACGGCTATTTTTTTCCCTTTGGGTTTATTATAGAGCCTTTAGTCACCACCTTCATCACTCATATCTCTCTTCTCTCAAACTCTCTCACGTTTCTTCACGCCAGAAAAATCTCAGATCTAAGAAACAGAGGTACTTTGTTTATCATCTGATCTCTCTCTCGTTTCGATTCGTTGCTGATTCGTTAAGCTACTCAGGTGATAAAAGATGAACGATCTAATGACGAAATCATTCACGAGCTACGTCGACCTAAAGAAAGCAGCGATGAAGGATCTGGAAGCAGGACCCGACCCCGATCTCGAGATGATGTCGAACAGAACTGACGAGAATCTCTCCTCTTTCCTCGAAGAAGCAGAGAAGGTCAAAGCGGAGATGGCTCTGATCGACGCCACGCTCTCTCGGATCTCGCAGTACAACGACGAGAGCAGATCCGCGCACAAATCCGAGTCCGTGAAGTCTCTCCGCGACAAGATCTCGGACGAGATCGTCTCCGGTTTACGGAAAGCGAAATCGATTAAATCGACGCTTGAGGAGATGGATAGAGCGAACCGGGAGATTAAACGGTTATCCGGAACTCCGGTTTACAGGAGCAGAGTGGCGGTTACAAACGGGTTAAGAAAAAAATTAAAAGAAGTGATGATGGAGTTTCAGGGGCTGAGGCAGAGGATGATGAGCGAGTATAAAGAGACTGTTGAGAGAAGGTACTTCACTGTCACCGGTGAGAGACCAGACGAGGAGATGATCGAGAAGATCATCTCCTCGTCTGGAGGGGAAGAGTTTCTAACTCGCGCCATTCAGGAGCATGGGAGAGGGAAGGTGTTGGAGACTGTTGTTGAGATTCAGGACAGGTACGACGCGGCCAAGGAGATAGAGAAGAGTTTGTTGGAGCTTCACCAGGTGTTTCTTGATATGGCTGTGATGGTTGAAGCGCAGGGTGAGCAGATGGATGAGATCGAGCATCATGTGATGAATGCTAGCAGTTATGTTAAAGATGGTGCTAAGGAGCTCAAGACGGCTAAGAATCATCAGAGAAGCAGTAGGAAATGGATGTGTGTTGGTATCATTGTGTTGCTTTTGATCATTCTTGTTGTTGTCATCCCAATCATTACCAGTTTCACCTCTTCTTGAGGGACATGACTTAGTGTTTGTTGAATGTTTTTTTTTTTACCTTATATATGATTGTGAAAATGAATTATATATTCTATGCACAAAAACATTACTCGGCAAATGGTAAAAGTTATTGTGCAATCAAGTATTGCTGCAAGTGGTTGTTTCTCTTCTTGTTCTTGAGTTTCCTGAAGGCAGAGGACTCGATCTGTCTCACTCTCTCTCGGCTCACACCCATAGTCTCGCCGATCTCTTGTAACGTCTTCATCCTCCCATCTTCCAACCCAAATCTCCAACGTATCACCTGCTTCTCCCTTGTACCCAACGAGTCCAGCACTTTGTCCAAGTCCTCCCTCATGAACTGCTTTATCAGAATATCCTCTGAAGTTTCCGCTTCAGGATCTGATATCACTTCCTGCATTATTCATATTTACTGTTTTGAACAAAACAAGAAGAAGACTATATATACTATGTATGGTGTGTGTTATGTTTAGGAGGACAAACCGAAGGTTTGAGGTTTAGATTGATTCCGATCTTCTGGTCTAACGACCTCGGAGGCTTAGGGGAGAGTAGAACCGCCATGAGCCGTTTCATCGACAGCCCTGTAGCCTCTGCAACTTCTTCGTTCTTTGGTTGCTGACCTGTTTCACTGTACAGTTGCTTTCTTGCCTCTTTCACACGGTATGTTGCTTCCACCATGTGGAACTGCCAAATCATCCCATACAAAACATTGTATGATCAGGCAAGACCAGACTTTTTGTTTAAACAATTGGAGATGAGACTTACAGGCAATCTTATCATTCTGGACTGATCAGAGAGAGACTTCCGCACTGCTTGCTTGATCCACCAATGCGCGTAAGTCGAGAATTTAAAACCCTTTGTAGCATCAAACTTCTCTGCTCCCCTCACAAGCCCTCTGCATCCTTCCTGTGATGCATTTTTATTTTTTGAGAATTTTTCAAAGCAAGAGAGGATGATGATGGTTCACCATTTACTAACAAAAACACAAGGAGTTCGAACCTGGACGAGGTCTTGGAGGTTCATCCCAGCTCCTTGATAGTTCTTGGCAATCGAAATGACGAGACGAATGTTGCTTTTAATCATTCTGTCCTTGCATTGTGTGCCGTGATTTATACGTTTCCTTAGAGTCTTTTGCTCAACTCCAGCAGCGGAAGCCCACTGTCCAAAGGTTGGTTGGTGGCCACAACGCTCAGTCAGCTCGGCTTGAAGCCTTTCCAGCTTCAGAAGGTCCTAAATGAGACAATCATGTCATATGGTAGTCTTATTTTTCATATAAATTCAAATGTTTAAATTGGATTCTACCATCTACCACTAGTTTCATCACTCTCAACCATTTTTCTAAAGATCCTCCAAACATTGTTTTTCCTTATAATCTAGAAACCTAAGAAGGGTGAGTTTATATATATCAGAGACAAACCTGTATTCCTTCAGAGAGCTCTGTTTCTTCTCTGGCAGTAAGAAGCTTGGAACTGCTTGTTGTCATTCTTAGATAACGCAAAGGATCATTATGATCAATCTCCTGTGAAGCAACGCGTTTCTTTCTAGAGCTCGAACTAGTCTTCACAGACTGCAGCATACCTGATGCAGTTTTCTCTAACCCTTTTGCCCTCCGAGCTTTCCTTTCGGTCTGACGTGTAGATCTCACAGCTGAACTCACTGAGAGTTCCTCCTCCAGAGGCTCAACTTCTTGTTTTTCTTCTGATTCTAAATCATCAGATGACTCTTCTTTACATTCAGGTGCAGCAGGTGAGGTGATTCTATCACTCACAACTCCAGTGTCTGAAACCGCTAGATGTCCCAATATGCCAGCACGTTCCTTCTCCGTAAACTGATCCCACTTGGACCGTTTCTCCCCGGCCCCCGTTGTTGAAGTTAACAGTTTCGCGTTGTGACTGTTTCCAAACAACCTGGCATCTTTCGCAACTTTGACGGCAGCTCTAGCAAGAGCCACCGCTTCAGCTGCTGCTGCCGCAACTACTGCTTCGTCACTTGTGAGAAGTGTCTCGGCTTCTAAATACTTTGCCTATATATACAATGTAAGTTATTCAACAATCTTTGCTGAAACTTGTGAGAGAGAGAATGGTAATGTAATGACCTCAGTGGAAGGACCAACAGTTCCTGTATAAGTCCATTGTTGCCTGTCTGATATTCTTGGATTTGAATCAGTATCGAAAGATAGTAGTCTAAGCTTGGCAACATCAAGAACAGAAGTTAATAACGGCGGTGAAGTGGATACTGCACACTGTGGTTGGAAGAAGACTGAAGAACCCTTGTTGTGTTTTGCTGCATAACAAAAATATCCTTAAAACGTGGTCGTTTTGTGATCTATAATTGTGAAACCTCAGAAGTTGAGATTTCTAGAATAATCCTATCACAACTAGATTTGGCTACTTTTCAGACAATACAATCAGAGAACTAAAGAGACTAAACCCTGCAGTTTCCAAGTCAATTCTACCTAGAGATTCTGGAAAGGTTCAAAATTTAACATGAGAATGTAAATGAGAGAGAATACTTACGGACAGAGTGAGAGGTTCTGAATTGAATAGAGAAAGGATCAGGAGGGCACTTGAACTGAGGAAGAAGACAAGAAGACATGCTCTTTTCGGGCTAAACTCGAAAGCTATGTCTGACCATTGAAGGCAGCCGTTAAGAGATTGCAGAGAGAGAGGGGAAGGTGTGAGGAGAAAACTGGTGATGGGGATGAAGACGACGACGAGGAATGGATAATAAGCTTGTCAAAGGGTTGACTCTCGCTTAGTGCTTCCCTTTGTTTTCTTTAAACTTTCAGAGTTGTTTGGGCCTTAGCTTAGCCCGTTTGGTTATTAAACCTTCAGTGTGGGGGGCCCAATCTCATAGGGATCATTATATAGTATTTTGATTTCTAGTCAAATTTTAACATGATGGTATTGAACTTACCAATTTAATAGATTACAAAATAATTCAATTGAAGATATAAGGTATAAGCTTAGATTTTGACCCGCAGGATAGTTTTTTCAGTCTAGTTATTTTGGTTTTAAAATAACAACAATTTTTAATTAGAATTTTAGCATTTGAGTCTAGATGTCTTTAAGTTTTTTGTTTTTATAGTATACATCTTTTCAGTCAAAAGTGTGTGATTTTTTTTTGATATAATGTTTTTAAAAAATATTTAAAACGATGTGTATTTGATTAGTATTGATATGTTAATGTATAGAACTTACTCTTTTGTTAGTGAAATGTAATAATGATATGAATTGTCAATTTCAAAATGAAATTGAATTTCTCCTGTCTTATATTTGTATTATAGTTTAAAGAATACGATTATAAACTCAATTCATTTTATTTATCATTATTGAGTTTTTATTGTAAAACCAACACAATTGTTTTAAATACATAATAATTCAATATATATTAAAAGTTTCAAATGCTTTTTATTAATTTTATTTATATTTTCAATTTTTATATATGTGGTATGGTTAATAAATATATTAACAGTTAGTGGGCTTAGTTTAAAGGTTATTAATTTATTATTGTTAATAGTAATGATATAGTGTAAACAGATTTTTGGGTTTCGGCTACCTTTTTATTTAGGTTTTGGTAAACATTTTTTTAAGAAAATAATAATATAAGCCAAATGATTTAGAAGGTCAAACGATATTCCTTGTAATATTCATGTAGAAAATATGCAAATTGATGTATATTGTGGATCCAATGTCTTTTAAAATTGTAAATTTTCCATATACTGTAGATCACTTCAGCTTATAATTGTGAAATTCATATATTTTAATAGGTAATTTAATCAAAATTTTGCAATGTTTTGTAGATCCTAATCTATTTCAAAATCGTTTGCATAAGTTATCAACATGAATATATTCTTAGAAATTATGCAAGTTATATATTTTGATATATGCAAAAACTCACTAATTCTCATGTCAAAATTATGGAAGTTATATATTTCGATTTCAACGACTTGATCAAGAACCACAACGCTGAGAAGCCCTCCAATGCATTGCGCAAAAGCATCATGAATCACAGTCTTTATTTCAATGAACGAGAGAATGTGTCGCTAGAGACTTGTGAAATACTAGTGTGCATGAGCTCAGCGAACACCAAACTAGTTTTTAATGATTAGTGTTTAGAGATTGGATCTCTAAATAACTAAACTGGCACTAGTTAAAAGATTAAATGACAAAAAAGAAAGATTAATTTTGTCAATTATTTAAGAGTCATAAATTTTTTTAAGCTTTTAACTTTGAATTTACCTAACGAATCAAAAGAGGATAGCTGAACTAAAAAAGTGAGTGTTGCTGGTTCAATATACAAAACGAGTGATAAGCACAAACCGAGCCACATTAACTATTGGTCTATAGCTAACTCATGCATATGGACCTCCAAGGTGATAGTAGACTAGCTCCTATGTATATCCATGGTATATATCATAGACTTTTAGTTATTTATATGAGTCTTTTCTTAAAATGGATCATGAACTACTATCATTTTCTTATTGCTTAATCAGAAGAAAACTATAACAAAGTGTTCACCAGTGTCTACAATTACTAAAATTCAAAGCATTTTTCTATACGTCCTAAAACAATGAGTCACATGGGCATCCGCAAACGTGGAGGATACTTCATGAGACTACGGTCCCAAAAACAACGTCTACAGTTAGGATAATTTAATGAGAACAGTGGCAAAGAAGGGAGAGCACGAGAACGTCGTTTAGGTATCAAATGGTGGGACGACATCGAAATGAATATAAGAAGAGCGCACCAAAGCACATGTACGTAGATGAATTTTCATCAATATTAGTGAACAGCTAGGGGAAGAAGGTACCACGATTCTTTATATTTTTTTAATCAAACAAACATTTGGCTTTGGTATTGCATGTGATTCTGATTTTCCAAAACAAAGTGTTTTTTCTTTTTCTTTTTCTTTTGCTGACTTGCATATGAATGGATAAACTAACATTATATTAACTTTAACTGTATCCAGGGTCATTCTTTTTATATATGTACTCTCTGCCTTACGTGTTTTTATATCAGTTTTTTTTGTATCTCTTTGTTACATCTTTTGGTGAATCTATCTATTTTGTTGCATATTTTGGTGATTGTATCTCTTCTTAGTCTCTGGTAAAAAAAAAAAGTAACGCCAACTGTCAGTCTAAGAAGGATTTTGTATAGTTGAACTGATCTGGAAAGGAACCGTCATTCATCACCAGAATCTTCATATGATGATGATCAGATGATGATGACATTCTTGTTACTAACAAAGAGCTCGATCCATAGAATCCTTCGGGTCCATAGGTAAAACAAAACTGTATATGGTTAAACGAAATAAGAAACCTCGTTAGGATGCGTACGTAACGTTAGTTTTTTTGTGTGTGTTAAATTGTGTATAATTTCAGCGTTAGCAAATACAGAAGTAAAGAAAGAAAGGGATTGATGCATGCACATGCACATGTACATGTACATGTACCTTGTTGTTGTAGTTGTCTTGTGCCCCCCTCACTCTTATTAATAATATTTTCTCTAATAATTATTGTGAAAAACGTCGTTCGGTGCCTAAAATTGACAAATCTCTAAATAGCAAGGTACAAATCTGACAAGTGTCACTTTCTCCACAAAGATGTGATTAGCAAATAATTCAACCATGAGAGAAAAATCAAATCCAGTGGATGGGTACAATTCCAAGTAAGCAAGCAATCAACTCTTGCGTGCTATAGTTTTTAGTCACAGAAATGAATAATAAATATGCCTGATTAGGTAAGCAATATTGTAACAAGAAAAAAAAAAGGTAGACAAAACGAAATGTAGTTTTGAAACTACAACACGGTGAGGAGCTAGGAAAGGAAGGAGGCAAATTCAAATTATATATATACATACGAAAAGCCATCTCATCCACATTTCTCTCACCCACTTTCTCTCTCTCTCTCCGCGCTTTTGTATTTTTAAAATATTGAGAATCGCAGAAATAAAAATAAAAATAAAAAACAATTGAGAGAAAATAGAGAAATTCAAAAAAGAAAGGAGATCGTGAGAGACAGGGAGGCACAGAGAATCTTAGAGTTTGGAGATTCCTTGAGAAGATTAGCGTTACCTTTTTGTGAGTTTCATCATTCACCTGGAAGAAGTGGTAGAATCTCTCTCTCTATCTCTTTCCTTTTGTTTTTCGTTTTCATTTCGTGTGTTCTTCTTCATGAATCTCTCCATCGCTGAGTTCAGATTCGTTATCTGATTGCTTTCAAGTTTCAATACTGCTTTATGGAATTAATCATATTTGAATTACCTTTTTTAATAAAATAAAAATTGGTTTGTTTTTTTTTTTGGTTTAGACGATCTGATTCAATCGGGTTTTAACTTTCGTCTAGCTTCTGTTCTTCGTTGTTTGGATTGCAGATCTGACGTTTACTTTGCCTGCTCAAAGTGGTTTCCCCCAATCTCTTTTGCAAATGCTTGTGAATGAAAATAGCGATTCTGAGCTTGGCAATTTTGTGAATGCTCTAAAAAACTATTTTCTGCAGCTACGATTTGGATAGCTTGTTTCGTTTTAACCTCTAGCAACTTGTCTTGAATCTTCGATAAGCTCAGTGGCTGAAGATGATTAAACTAAGAATTTGCGCAATATACATCTTTTTTGTTACACATAAAAAATTTGTGTCTTTGCGTGTGTGTTTAAGATTTCTAATGTTTCCTTAGTTGATTAATTAATTTGTAAGCATATCCATCATGCTAATTGCATAAAGATGTAGCCTTTGAATTACATCACTCACTGGTTTAGCTTTTTTATTTTGTGTGTATGTGTGTGTTCAAGATATCTACTGTTTCTTTAGTTGATTACTTAATTGGTGAGCATACTCATCATGCTAATCGCTTAAAGATGCACCCTTTGAATCACAGCACTCATTGATTTAGCTTCTTTTAATTTTGCTATGTGGTGTTAGTGTCTTTTGTAACGCTCCATCACCTCGTCATGGTGGCCACGTCCGCTACATCCTCATTCTTCCCTATCCCATCTTCGTCTCTCGACCCTAATGGAAAAACCACCAACAAAGCCACCTCCACTAATTTCTCTGGACTCAATCAAGCACCAAGCTCTGGCAGGATGAAGGTTAAACCAAACGCTCAGGCTCCATCCAAGATCAACGGGAAGAGAGTTTCTTTGCCAGGTTCGGTACACATCGTAAAGACTGATATTAACCACGATGTCTCGCAACACGCACCGAGAACGTTCATCAACCAGCTACCTGACTGGAGCATGCTTCTCGCTGCCATTACAACCGTTTTCTTGGCAGCTGAGAAACAGTGGATGATGCTTGACTCGAAACCGAGGCGTTCGGATATGATTATGGATCCGTTTGGTCTTGGGAGAATCGTTCAGGATGGGCTTGTGTTCCGTCAGAATTTCGATATCAGGTCTTATGAAATAGGCGCTGATCGCTCTGCATCTATAGAAACAGTCATGAATCACTTACAGGTATCACAATGTTGTCACTGTACTCTCTGAGTAGATAGATATATGCATATGATCTAACTCTCTTATGCTTGTTGTTGACAGGAAACGGCTCTCAACCATGTGAAGTCTGCTGGACTGCTGGGAGATGGGTTTGGTTCTACACCTGAGATGGTTAAGAAGAACTTGATATGGGTTGTTACTCGTATGCAGGTTGTCGTTGATAAGTATCCTACTTGGTAAGCACAGAACCTTTAACAACGCTCAATATGACTAGTGACTTTGTGCACCCTAGAATCACTTGCTTATTCAATTTTATCTGCTTCACCAGGGGAGATGTTGTTGAAGTAGATACATGGGTTAGTAAGTCTGGAAAGAATGGTATGCGTCGTGATTGGCTAGTTCGTGATTGCAATACTGGAGAAATTTTAACTCGAGCATCAAGGTTTGTTTTTGTTTACTCCAGTCATTATCTGATTATGAGTTATAAACCATTCATGTTACAAAACGTTAATTTGGCAGTGTGTGGGTGATGATGAATAAAGTTACAAGGAAATTATCAAAGCTTCCTGAAGAGGTTCGAGGGGAAATAGAGCCTTACTTTGTGAACTCTGACCCTATCCTTGCCGAGGACAGCAGAAAGTTAACAAAACTAGATGACAAGACTGCTGACTATGTTCGCTCTGGTCTCACCGTAAGTATAAATCTTCCCTCTTATCTTTCTACAAGCCCTGTAAAACTCTTGAGAGATACTTATGGGTTTGGTGATTTAACTCTTTTTACAGCCGAGATGGAGTGACTTGGATGTTAACCAGCATGTTAACAATGTGAAGTACATCGGGTGGATACTCGAGAGTGCTCCGGTGGAGATGATGGAGAAGCATAAGCTGAAAAGCATGACTCTGGAGTATAGGAGGGAATGCGGAAGAGACAGTGTGCTTCAGTCTTTAACCGCGGTTTCGGGATGTGATGTCGGTAACCTTGGAACGGCTGGTGAAGTGGAATGTCAGCATTTGCTTCGACTCCAGGATGGAGCTGAAGTGGTGAAGGGACGAACAGTGTGGAGTTCCAAAACACCAACAACAACTTGGGACACGACATCGTAAAAAAACAGCAACATGGGTGCTTTGGTTCCTCTGTAAACTATACCTGCTTGCAACCACCACCAAGTTTGGGCCTTCTTTGTATATTTCTTCTTATTTTTGGTTTTATTTTTCTTTGATGGATATATACATTATATTTATTTAATTTTTCTATTTATTTCGTTTTTTTCTGTTATTGTAAATGGGTCTGGTCTATCATTACAATTATGTCATCTCTTTATGTATAACATGCATCCCATGTGCCATGGCCAGACAAGGCAATAACTTACTTTTCTATCCTATATTTATTGTACTCTTTTGAGTTTTGTGGTTGTTTCCAGCCGAACAAACACGTGCATCATGTTCTTGTGACTTGTGAGGAATGTCATGCATGCCTCTGTCAAATAAATGAACGGCTACTAAATAGACAACGAACAACTAAAACGGTTCGTCGTTTTGTCCAGCACAATATGGCATTAGAAAAGCCATAAAGCAATCATTATCACAAACGACAAAGAAGAAAGCTATAAAGCAATATTAATCTGGAAAGTGAAGTTTAAAATCTAAAGCCATAAAGGTAGACGAGCAGAGTGTTATAGAGGGTAAGAGACGAGGAAGAGATGAATATAACACGGAGTCACGGATGTTAAGTGATGCATTTGAAGTAAAATGGCATAGAACCATCACACTTCACACATCATGATTGCATTTGCATGCATTACAAATTTAGCTTTACTTCAAATTTGCTTGTTGGTAGTTAGTGGTTTTAATCGATTTTCATTAGAGTTAGCTCGACTTCAAGTTAGATGAACTTGAAACATAAGCTTGACATATTATATAACCCTCCTACTCAATATTATATCTACGGATGTCTTGTCTTCTTGAATTATTTTTGGGTTTATTTTCCTCTCGAGTCAATTATTATCCAACTTAATATAATATTACAACTCCACTCTAGCTTGTACTTAATTAATCGATTATGAGTAATGTAAAAGACGTAAAAACAAATCATTACATTGTAAATTTGTAACTAATTAAAAATTCAGTAGATAACTATTAATATTACACCTCCAGAAATAGATATTCTATGTATATAATTTCGTAACTATTATAACTCCAAGAAACAGAATGCTTATATTACACATACAAAATCTGTAGTCATCAGAACCAAAGGAGAATTGATTAAAAAAGTGATGCCAAGAACCCCATAAAAACCAAACATAACAAATTATATTTTGCTATGGAAGAAGAATTTTTATGACCCTTAACCAAACTATCATCATCATCATCACTCTCGATATCTTTAGGATGGTCAAAATTGGCGGGGACTATAGTATCAGGAGCAACTTCATCATCACCACCTGATTGAGAGGATTGTCCTGGTCCAGGAGCCGTCTCATCATCTTCATCTGGTGATGATAGAGCTGGTAGGCCTTGACCATGTGTTACATTTATCATGAAATGTTGTCCGAATTTGCATTGTTCACCATCATAGTTTCCTGAGAAGAAATAATTGGAACCTTCTTTGACAAGAGGAACTTTTACTGAGACTGGAACTGGAGCTGTTGCTGAAGGTTTTGCAGCCGACCACTCTCTTGTACTGTTGTCTTCATTGTTGTTGTAATCACATGATTTGTATGTTTTGAAGTCATATGTCTGCACCACTGAATGGTTGCTATCTGTGTTAAATACTACATTTGAACAACAAAGACGTTGATGATTTGAGAATAAACCAAAAACAAAAAGGATCAATTAAAATTTGGCGTTAACGAACTTACTGAGGAAATCACCCAAAGAAAAGGATTTGGAATCAGCCCATTTCTGATAATTTACAGAGGGTCTCTCCTGGATATCGAACCATCCTTTGGACTCACCCACAGTGTAGTTCTTGTACGCATCAGCCGAGAAACTCAGAACCATAAGACTCATGATGATGAGTAACACATTAAAACAAGATGATGATGAAGATCCCATGCTGCATGACATAACTCTTCTTCCTCTTCCGATTCTCTTGATTACAGAGCTTTGCTTTGATTGATCTATCTTTGCTATAAAAAAGAGATTATGAGTCTATACATAAAGTATTAAGCTGGTCACTGGCATGTGGACAAGTCTATTGATGTTTGGGGTATACGAAGGAACAAGAAAGGATGCAAACTGGTCGGTCCAATTAAAAACCAACGCCTCCTTTTCCTTCACACCACGTGATCTCTCTCACCTTATGTTTGCTGTCTTGGCTTCCCTACATCTGCCAACTGTCGTCTCTACAGCCTTACTAAATGGAATCCTTAGAGCATCTGCAACGCAGAACCCCAAAATGGAGTTTTAATTTTTTTTTTTTTAAATTTTTATTTTTATTTTATTTTGTCTGATTTTTTTTTTTAAACTAATCGCCACACGTATCAGTCTGCGAATAGTACAAAAATCCACCCACAAACGTCTCTTATTCAGCGACTTTCTTCTCTGGTTCTTCCATTTTTATGGTCCTCCATAAAAACCCTCCTAAAGCCCGTGTTGCAGATGGTCTTAGAGTACAATTAACGTTGATGGTTTCTTATTTTTTTATATCTTTTTATTTTTTTTTGTTTGAAAAAAAAATATATAAGTGAACCAATCACGGACCACCACATGTCGGTTGGACCTGCAAACAGAGAAAAAACCCTTTCAAGATCGATCTTTATTTAATATATTTTATGATCAGTTTTTGCAAAATTAACAGACCCCACCTTTAAGAAACCCTCTTAAAATGCCCCATTAATTATGCTCTTAAATAACGTGATTTGTAGTGTGCTTTTACTTTATTTACTAAACCGTAGATTCGATTGCTTCTTTTTTTTATTCCAGTGATTTAATTGAAGATTACATAAGAAACTTTCAGATTTTATATTTAGGAAAAAAAAATTATTCCAAAATTACATAAATTAATAAAGGAAAATTTTGCTAAGAATTAAACCACATGTTATATGACAATACATAGTTAATGCAGTTTAGAAAAAGACAATACATAATTAAAAATCTAATCATGATAAAATTTAGTTATATTTTAAAAACCTTCTATAAATAAAATATCAATAGTTAGATTTTAATTACTATTCACTTCCACATATATTAAACAATATATAATTTATTGTTAATTTATTATTTAAACATACTAAATAAAGTTTAAATATATCTTTATACGTTCGGTAAACTGTATATAATTATTTAAATATATTTTTAGTTCTGAATTTAAATTTTTTCATATTTTTGATTTTTCAAAAATTTGTTTAATGATTTTTTGGTCTGATATTTTAAACATTTTAACATAGAATATAATTTTTTATTATTAAAAAAATAAACATTATGAAAAGAATGTACCACGATTTTCATAAATGGTACCAAGCATATTATTCTTATAAAACCTTATTTGTTTACACTAATTATCATTTTTCTTATATTTATATATAAATATAATAAAACAGTTTAGAAAAAATGAAAAACCATCATAAGTGAAGAAGAAACCATAAAAACTTGATTTTTGGTTTTTATGTGAAAAAAATGGTTATTTGTAAAAACTAATTTCCATACATTTTAGGGAATCTATTTTTTCAAAATCATGATTAGATAGTTTTTGGAAAAACAAAAACCAAAAACTAATTCAAAAACTACCATAATTATTATTGTGCTTTTGGTCGCTTTTTTAAGCGTGTACTTGTTCCTAATGCAACCAAGTTAATTTACTATTTTTATTTGCATAAGGAAATAACCGTTTTTGAATAAGCGTGTCCTTGTTCCTAATGCAAATGGTTGTTTTTAGAATAAGGTTACTGCCTTTGTTTCCATGTTTTATCTTCCCTAGAATGTGTGTTCTATGATCTCTTCCCTTTGTAGGAGATATGGTGACTGTTTTATTTGGTGAGTGTTTTATTTGATATTAATGATCTCTTCCCTTTGTAGGAGTTATGGTAACCAATTTATTTGATCTAACCGTAATTATGGAGCCTACTCTGCCCAACGTGTAAGAGGACTACAACATTTTCGTAAATCTTTAATGTTTGCAAATTCTACTATCTAAACTCGCTTCCCACGTAATGCGGGCATGAGCAGTTGATTAACCACACCAAAGCCTTGTCAGGACGGACTTACAAGCTAGTGAATCAGCTCTTAGAACAAACACAGTAGCAAACTGCTCGATATATAATCACAAGTTTGCTTGTTGAAACTATCCTTCACACTTGTCTTTTGCTTTTACTTCAGAAACATGTCTACACACTTTGCCATGTTTGCAAAAGTTATATTTAATGTTGGATTCATACTAATAAAAGCATTTGAAGCATTTTGATTTGTGATTAAGCTAACATAAGTTTCTGCTCTAGACTGATCATCTCTAAGTTGGTTAAAAGATAAAGACAACATAGCATATGTCACCAGTACACAAAACTTTAAATTATGATGCCGTAAAGAAAATGTCACAGGTGTAGCCTCTCAAAAGTGTAAACTACACCGCGAATCCACCACCATATTTTTTAAAATCAAACCTATGGAAAGTTTCTTCAGTTGAAGGATTAGCAAATGGTTTCTATTTCTTTGGAGGCGGGTTTCCTCCAGAGAGCACCCCATACGAATACAAACACAACATGGCAGCACTGCAATGAAATGGACATATATAAACACAAGGTTACATGAATCCACAAAGGATTAACCACATCAAAAAGGCCGACGGGAAACAACTTAGTCTGCAAAAGTACAATGTTAAGCGGTTGAAGTCAAGGAAGCAAAAATTTAAACAATAAGCATAATCACAGAGACGATGAATACTATAGAATAAGCTGTGTATTTCTTCCAGAAGACAGACAACTAAAAGCACACTACATTTGCAGGGTTTGGAAGAATTAGCCAGCACAAAAACTTTCGTAGATTAACAGAAACATTTAGATAAACATTCATGAGGACATAAAGATCTTGGTTCAGAGATAAATGTTATGATAAATAGATAAATTAGTAAGGATACATTTAGATTAATGGAAATTATAGTGTTATTAGGTCACTAATTATTTTTATTAATCAATTTGGGTTGGACTAGTGGTGATTAATTTGAGGGACCTTGTAGATTTACATCCGTATGACTATCCGGGAGAAGACGTGTTGTGAGTTATATCATGTTTGGGGGGTTAAATATGTGTCTTTATTTTTCTAAAAGTCATTAGTTAAGATGGAAAGTGTTATTAGGACAAAAATTATACAATTTTTTTTGACTAATAAAGTTAGAAAATTTCATTTTATTTTAGAAAATATTTCTTGTTTATTTTAGGAACTGGGACGAAAATTATAGAAAAGGAAAATTTGAATATTTAAAATTAATATCCAAAGGTTTGTGACATCCGCAGCTAGCAAACCTAAATTGATCGACTGCATCCGCAGCTAGCGTTCTCTCCACAACCTTTGAGACTTTACAACGACGAAGACGAGCCGTCGGTGTAGAATACACTGAGAGAGGGATGAGTCAGAGTGGTCTACGAAGGGAGGAGCTCGATGTGAGTATTATTATATACTTCCCTGTTAATCAAAAATAGTGATTGTGATTTTGATTTGTTGGAGGTGACTAGTGTTTGTCACGACGAAACTAATCCCCTAGGCTTATACACAAGTCGAGTAGATATCAAAACTTAGTACTGATTGTTTTCTATAATGGCTTTTTAGCGTTTCAACTACCCTGAAGGGTTTCCACGAAGACGTGGTGGCTATGCACTGGCACACTTCGAGTGTGAAGGCAAGTTGGGGAAGATGTATGGTGGGTATCCTAACTGTGCTTTGGTGAAGCTCTATGCCAAGCTCGGTCTTCACCGATACAATTGGTTAGAGGTAAAAACACACACACACACTAGTTTGATGCTTTTAATGTAGCTCGACAGTTCAAAGATTTTCATCTGTTTCTTTGTTTTAGGGGACAAACTTCTCTTTAAAGAGATTAAAGAGATTCAACATGGGTAGTGCTGCAACTGCCTACTTCATAACTTTGGTTGCACGCCTTCCAACCAGCGACTTGGAGCAAATCTTTCAGGTTGTAGTCCAAGAAGAACGTCTTGGCATTTTAGATTTGACGTGCCCTCATTCTAGACCTCATGAAGGTAAAGTTTTGATGCATTAATCAATTTCGATATACATATCTCACACTTGCTGACTATGATTTATATAACATATTGCATAGGGATCGAGAGTTCAGAGAAGGAGATGCCTTCCTTACGTCCACATCGCGAGCCAGTGTCCACTACCTACAAACACAGATTGTTTGATTGGCCCTCCTCAGATTTTGCTTGGCCCTCCTCTTTCAGTGACACCAAACGGTTTTACGTGGTAAGATAATTAAATTAATAACACTCATTTTGTGGTCGCATCGTTTTTTTTTTTTTGCTTTTGCGTAGTACTAATATATGTTGTATCTGCCTTTTTGGCAGTTGACTGAATCTGAGTTGCAATGTGATTGGATTTATTTGTATGTGGAACTTGCAATCTGTACTTCCCATAGGAAAATCAAAGCTGTAAGTTTTATGTTCTCTTAGCCAACTTTCTCTTTGTTAGCATATCAATAATCTACTTGGTGATAATATAAAGTCTTGTTGCTGCAGAGGGATCTCTCCAAATTTGAGCTGGAGATTGTTCAAGTAGCCATAGAGTCTCTAGATGATAAGGAGCCCCCAAGTCTCAAGTCCAAAGCTGCTGTTATTTACATAACATATAAGGACTTGGTCAAGTCTCTTCGGACTGGTAAACCTTGCCTCTCCAAAGCTGTTGTGAGACGAGTGGTCAATGAGGCTAAGGGAAAATTGAGCATCCAAGGTGACTGCTGGATTGAAGATGAGACGAGTTTGGCTTCTTCTGAGATTCCTTCTAAGAAGTCTTCTATGAAGGGATCCCTACTCTTAAGGCGTCGGTTAGGAGTTCATAAGCTATGGAGGTTGTCTAGTCCTAGGTGGTATCAGACTTACAAGAACCGTGGCCTCCGCTCTTGTTGATTACCAACTCTATTTAGTAATTTAAAGACATTTGAAGGACGCGTATTTAACTATTAATTAGTGATGCTTATGTGTTGTGTGCTTTTGGTCTCTCGTAATTACTTATTAGAAGATGACATTAGAAGATGACTATGTGCTTTTGGTCTCTCTATATAAGACATGACATTTGAAGATGTGTATCGGATGGTTCTCTTGAGCACTACAGTAGTACGAGAGACATTGATAAGAGCATTATTTGATTAGTTTTCTAACCATACCTTATTTTCTTAACACCATTTGGCAAATAACCCCTTAATAAAAAATGGCATTCATGTAATGTAGTAGACTGATACTTTCAACCATCGTGCCGTTTTTTGGTTTATAAACTCCACTACGGGCCGTTTCATTTACGGGAGACTAGTAAAGCCGACAAAACACCAGCATCTTCTTTGAGAGAGAGAGAGAGAGAGTCCAATCAAATCCATCATGAGAAAGTAGTAAGATTTGGTCATGATTACTTTCTTCTGTTGTGTTGATTTGGTACATTTTTAAAGCCTTGCCTGGCCATGCAGATGAAGACGATCGTACCATTCTTACTAGAGCCAGGGACAGATTCAGAGCATCTTGCTCTTCTTGGAGCTGCCTTTCACAATGCTAGACGAACTTTTACCAAAATCACTTGTTTAAAGTCTGGAACCTCGAGATTGAAAATGGTGATGGTGATAGTAGATTTGTAGTACTAGTCCTTATCTAATCAATAGCTCTGCACCGGAGTTGAAAGAATGGAAACGCCACATGGTTCAATCACGGTTAGATGCACCAGATGACTTGCATCTTCCCTCTTTACCGTTTCAGGTCTCACCATCCTCTCTTCATATGCAGGCATTGTTTTCTAAGCTACAACAGTTGGCCATTATTTCTGGGGATGTTCTGGTTGGAAAAGAGAAACTGCAAAAGATTCTACTAGCCAGGCAGACGGACGTTTATAATCTGGCTGAGAAGTTTTGGAGTGCGTTTGTGGACGAGTCAACTCCACTTCAGCCATCTGGGTTGCAACAGGTAAAACACACACTCTCTTCTACTACCACTCTTATGTACATCATCAGCTTTGAAAGATGAAGTCTTTGTTACACGTTTTACAGTTGATACTGGACATGAACTTCACAGTGGAGATAGCCAGGTTCGCGGGTTATCCGTTTAAAGTGGTACAGAACCATGCATCAGTGGTGATCAATAGAGCCATCAACATATTCTCCTCAAGAGGCATCAACCCACAAAGGTAATAATACAAGTAACCCTCTTTTGAAGATCTCTCAACATGGAATTAATTAAAAGTCTATGTGGTTCTTCCAACCAGCTCACTCCCGAAGGCGGAGTGGTTCACGGAAGCAGCCAAGTCAGCTATCAACTGTTATGAATGAGACTTCTTTACTTACAACACAAAGGAGGATGTTGACTCCTTCATAGTTTCGCTTGCAGACACTGTGAGATTCTTTAATTCTTTCAAGTAATGCTAGTTGTACGGTATAATATGACTTCAATGGCTATGTAAATTTGTTATCATATAATAAAGGCAAGAGAGTGTTGTTTCTTCAGGTCCCAAAGGCCATTACGTTCTACTTAACACTGAATAAGCTTCTTATTACAAATCCAAATGAGACCATTTAGCTTGTTTCAGTTCATCTACTTAACATTCTCTATGGAGCTTGTTGAATTATTGAGACATGGAAAACGAACATGTTTCAAGAGTAAGAACATAAGAAAAAGGTTCAAAAGAGAGTCTGGAAATGGATTTAACTGCTACCACGATCTCATGCTCTTTGCAAGACAATCTTGGCCGAGAAAGTAGCAAGCGTCTCTCTGTTTTTTTTTTGGGTTCAGGACCTTCCTTGAGACTTGCGTTCCCACCATTCCATAAACTTAACTTGAGCCGCCATTGTGTCCAGCTTATAGAGTTGCATCGTGTGGTTCGCGACTTCTTGCCCGAAGGTCCAACCAAAAAGTCCTCCTCCTAAGAAGGACAGTGCAGTACCTGTCGTACAAGCAGCAGGTGTCAGACTTACCAAGAGAAATAACGCATACAGTTCAAAAAAGTTTAGTATCACATTCAGAAAAAAAAACCAAAAGTTCAGTATAAGCCAACATGTAAGCATATCACAACACTTTGCAAGCGTTTTATTTACATGGGACATAAAGTATTTACTTGACTCCTGAAGGTATTCATTTTGTCTAAAGACTAAAAAGGCTATTCACATAGACAAAATGTATGTTTACCATGTGGACTCCTGGAGTATTTCCAAGCAAAAGCAGCAGTGGACACAGCTCCAAGTGCGGCTCCAGTAGCACCAAAAGTCGCAGCTTCCCTAGCTGTTTTCAGCTGCAAATGGGAACAATACAATGCAAGTCAAAACCTTTCTGAGGACCCAAAACGTCTCTATATCTTGAGTAAGAAACACCAAAACAACATATGAGGCTAAAACTGAGCAAGAAGTGAAAGATGGAACAAATGGATTCCCAAAGATGTTGATCACATTCTGCTCTAACTGACTTATATAATATTAACTCCTGCTTCTTCCTTAAAGCCTCTTCTTACCTCTCCTGCTCTTTCATCAAGTTTCTTCTCACAGTCAAATATCTTTTAAACTCCATTAAACGATAATCTATTCCTGCCTAATAGAATAACATCAAAACTCTTTGCTAAGGATAGTGTCAACCCCATGAGGATTCACTGAGGCTCGTTTCTATTCTAACTCTATAGCATCGCTCTGTGCTTTAGAAAAAAAAAAGATCCTATAGATCAAAAAAAGAGAGAGAGAAATACGGTGGGTCCATGGACGGGATCGGAGGCGATGAACTCATCGACGTCGGAGGAAGACCAAGAAGGAAGAGGCGTGTCGCGTTTGGTGAACCTCGTGTAATTCTCCAGGAACGATAACCTCTCCGCCCAGAATCCCTTGAATCCATCCACAAATGAGTTCGAATCTCCCATCTTTTTGATTCTTCGCTCGCACACTTTCTCTTTTTTTTTTCTTCTCAGATCGAAAATCACCAGAAAGCGATTATTTTTCTATCGGAGGCGAGCATCGCTCCTCTACGCCACTCACATAATCAGTTCAGTGGTCTAACCAGTAAAATTTCGCCACGTGCTAAGTAAATTACATTTAGTATTTAAGAATTTTATTTGTTTCTAAGAACTAAAATTTCAATTAACTTTTTTTAAAAAAAAAAAGATTTTCATATTGAAATTAAATCCTTGTAATTTCAAATAGCTTTTTTTTCTTCTAAAAGCATGGACATTCAGATACTCATTAGATTCAAAACTTCAAATATTTTAACTTTTTTTTGGAGGGTGTTTTGATTCATTGGTCTATTTATCTATTCAAAAAAATTCTTATTTGGACTGGTTCAAATATTTACAGACAGAACAGAAATATCTGAATTTGTATTAAATATTCAAAATATAATATCAATATATTATATTTTTATCCGAATTTGTATTTATATCCAAATTGATAATAAAATCGAAAAATGAATGCCACTTCAAATAACCAAATACATTTTGTTTCTTTGGTAAAAACCAAATAAATAATATATCAACAACATAGGTAAAATGTTTAAGTTGAATATTACTATATATAGCTGGATCTGGATATTCAATCTATTCTAACTCAATATCCATTCAAGTTAATTTCTTTATACATTGAGTTGAGTTCGTTTCATCATTCAAGACCCGATATTTTGTGTAATCCTACTATCTAGTGGCTCGCATCATCATCCATTCCTCTTCAAATGCCAACTACGGCCATGAGCAAAGTAGGGAACAGAGTGTATATGATCTTGTATGTATAACCTATATAGAACAAACCATACTTTCAATATCGTTGTCTACTTTTGAACATAGTTTTCAATTTTTTGTGTGTGTGTCTTAACTAGTTAGTCACTATATAGTTTATGTTAACAAACACACATATGATTTGACATTTTATCCCTGTGTAATTAGGGTTTTCTCACAAAGCATGCAATGGAAAATAAAACAAAATAATGAGATTAACTGATTCGGTACAAGACTAATCGTAAAAAAGAAGGAAACAAAAGCTCAAATAAAAATGGAGGTTTAGAACAAAAACATAATAATGATGAAGAAAAAATGCAGTGAGAAAGAGGGAAGAAAAAGAAAACATTAAAGTGTGTGGACAAGACCCGTCAGAGGCACAAACAGCCAAAGACATCCAAAGACCCCAACTAACATGATTTGACGTTTCAGATTCTGTTTTTCTTTTCGATCATTCATTTCTTTTATATATAAAAAAAAACTATTTTCTTGTCCATTTATATATCTTATTATACGCAAGTTTTTAAATATTTTTAGTTTGCTTTCATAAATGTGTGTGCATGGACGAGTCGATGGAAGGTGTACGTAAGTGTCTCTAACACTGTTGACACACCGGACAACGTGGCCCTACATCTCTAACCTTGGTTGAGAGAGAGAGAGATGGCTCTCAATAAACATAGCCACAAGCACAGTTCGGGTCCATTTTGGACCACAAAAAATGAAGTTATAACTAATACGTATACTTGAAATTTGAATAGCAAGTTGATGTCGACGTGGAAACTATAGTGATTGCAATTTGGTCGACGATGCTATTAGTCAATTTTTCCAAAGTGGCGCATTCTTTTAGCAAAAGTTGACAATGATACAACTACACAGAATATTAAAAATAAAAGAGTACAAGGTATTGTTAATGGTTATAGACTTATAGTAGAATTTCAGTAGCAATTAAAAGAGTTCAAACACATTATTCCTTTTCTAAATTAGATATTAACATGAATTATTATGTTGACTGCACATGATGACTACACGAATATTGATTTCTCATCAATGTTTTTTTTTCCATTTTAAACTGTTAAAAACAACCAATTGAGCTATTCATTGGGAGACTTTGCTTTTCGTAAAGAATGTTTCTTTGGAATGAGTGATTTCAGAATTATCTCAGCACCATAAAAGTCACCATATCATATCCCAAGATGGAATTTATCTTTTCGTGCCCACTCTATGTATATACGGAGTACTGTACATGGGCTTGTATATATATATTCAGTATACACAAACAAACATGTAAAGTCCAAACTCTTTTTTTTTCTTTTTTTTTTTGTTGTAACACACTCTTTTTTTATGCATTAATTAACATTGATAAAGATTTCTAAATCCACAGACCTTTAAGCTAGATCGTGTGTTAGTAGTATTTGCAGCTGCTATATATAAACAACGTACTTATTTATAAAATTCGTGACCTCACAAAGAGCTACACCTTTTTTAAAAAAAACTTAGGAGCTACACCTTTTCAGAACTAGGAAAGATGAAATTTATATTACAATCTTCGTAAAGGAGATTCTTCATAAATACTAATTAGGTTCAAATGTGAGAACCATATATGGGTTCACTTATTAGGAGAATATAAGCTTGAAACGAAGTTATAGATGGAGCCCACGCAAGAAAAAAAGAAAGGGGCATACATACACGTATATATAAATATATATGTGTGTGTGTAAGGTTATTATGATCTTCTTCTTCCTTGCCTTCTCTTCCATCATCAGCATACACATACATATATATATAGTAGCCATTATCAATGTATATGTAAAGGCTTTAGTAGTATCCATTAGACTTTTGCCCTGCAACTGTCTGGTCTAATTGCTTTCCCTTCTTGTTGCCATCCAGCTTTAATCCAAAGTGAATGTGAGGAAAATGTGCCCACTACACACACACACCCACACAAGCAAAACGAAAAATTTAAATTATACTGTAATAAACATTCCACCAATTGCGCAAAGTAGAATCCACTATCTTGTTGGTATAAACTGTATATACATTACACACAATTTTTTTTTGTAAAAAAAAAAAATCATCTCACATCAGAGAAATAGATCAAACCCTAGGATTTTCTATTTTTATAAGTTTATGGCATCTATGTTACTTATTAGAAATAGAAGATTTGCAGGCTTTTAAAAAAGTGTAAAGAATTACATAAAGATTACGGTTAATTTTCTAATATAAAGAATTTTATTTGGAGCTACCTCTCGAAGGCTATTTAATTCATATATTTGTGTATATAAGAATGATAAATTAAGAGGAAGCTTACATTTTTAGCAGCTGTGCTAAACGCCTCGCGATGGCTGATCTCTGGATTGCCAGCCTTGATCCTTTGGATTTCCTCTCTATTTAACATTAGGGGATTTATTAAAACTATAAGTCAAAGGAGATGAGAAATCTCATTAAAAGAGAAACTTACTTGATGAATCTGTTGTATGCCGAAGGAACACGTTGTCTTTTCTCCGGCGCTGCCATGAAAACAAAATTATGGACTCACTGCTTATATATTAGTCACAAACTTCAGATACTTGTGGTTCAAATGTGAGAGTAAATAGCAACTAACGACGAATAGGAGGCATCCTAGGAGCCTCTCGATCCACATTTTCTGTCAATGTGGTTGAGAAATGGTTGGAGCTCCTAGAAGATGATCCATATTCTTTCCTTGTCACCGAAGAGGTTATGTGTTGCTTATGCTGCTTCATGATTGCAAAGACTATATCAGCCAGAATTCGACACGGCAACAAAAATGTTGAAGTCCTATAATGATTAATTGATTATTATATATGATACCTGAGGGTCTTGATGAATGGGATGAGTAGGCGAGGTTTGATGAAGTGAAACTCCAATGTTGAGAGAGAGTAAATTGGTACAATGGCCACATCTCACCGTTACAAGTGTGAACAAACTTGCGTATGGTACACTTACCTGATCATGGATAAATATTTGGGAAGACAACTTAATCATATATAGATATACGGACAAGTTATTCGTCTTGTTTACGACTATTCTATTATTCGTTTGGCTGGTTGCACCAATCTCTAATGTAATAGAACTTAACTATATTGTGCATGCAATAATTAACAGGAGATGTTGAGATAGTACGTATGTTAACTATTCCATTCTGTAGAACTGTGCATTTTTGTTACTTATAGAACAGTGTCTTGATTTGACAAAATACATATCCAACTAATATTTTCCAGAATAAAACAAATAATCGGTTCTTTCGTTGACTTACAAATAGATTAGTCAGAAAAAATTCATAGTAGATCAACTGAAGGTGAATATCTAGCTTTTTCATAATTATATTTATATATTGTTTGTAGTTTCACTAATCATTCATATTATTGTAAGCAATATTTGCATTGCATGTAGTGTATTTAAATTGAAAACGATGTACATTTTTTTTAGTTTATACATTTGTTCGTGTTTATATAGAAGGAAATCATATAATAAATATTACTATAGTTTTATATGTAATAAAAATAATATAGTTTATAGAAGTATTATGAGTTTAATGTATTTTCGCTTGATTCAAAACATTCAAATTGTTATGCATCGACCTTCATTTTTTTAATAATTGGAAAACAATGTGTGAAAGAGTAGTTTGTGAATCTATATCTTTATAAATGAGAGAGGTGTATTTTTGTGTATGGTGGGTTCTGAGGACTCATATATATGTCTGACACACAATCCTCAAGGCAACATGATAAAAGATAGTAAAGAGATGAAGAATGGTTGATGAAGCTTGTAAGGAGAAGACAGTCATGTTAGAAAACGACGTGACCTTAACCACAACCCATAAAGTCCTTAACAATATGTGATGGTACCATCTTATATTATAATCTTCTTTTATTTTTGTGTATGTATCCAATCCGAAGTGGTCAAGATCGGCCATGATTTAACAGTTTGCAGCTTTTTTATAGATCAAGAAATTGTTGCTTGAACTAGGTAGAACAAATCCTTTGTACTTTCCACTACAATACCAACCCTATTTTGTGCAAGGCGACCTTCGTTATTTTAAAAAAAATGATGTGAAAGTTTTTGTCCCTAATCAGACTCATGCTACATCTTCAGTGTTTATCGTAATTACCGTTTTTCTTTTAACCTTTTAAAATTTACACACTGCCAGATTAATATACAAGTTATGACCATTGGGATAACACTTCTACGCCAAGTATAAACTATATAAACTATCAACTAGCTAGGTACCTGACTACATGTCCTCGTCAGTTTTCATATAGATTAATGATTTGTAAGATACATGTATGTATAGATGTACACACAGATGTATGGATATTATAGTAACATAAAACCGTTAATTAGTAAACAATATCAAGCTAGTCTTTTTTTTTTGAGCAAATATATCTAGCTAGTCTACAACTGAAAATAATGAAATTTTTTAAGAAAATTATATGATATAATAATAAAATTAGTCTCACTTCACTGTAGAAAAAAGGAAATTTTGGGGAACCAAAAATATGTTTTTTTTAGAATTATCAGCTGGTGATGTGATGTAAACATTTTTACATGGACCACGCTTTGTAGATCAAAGATCTATGACTGATATGATATATATGCATACCTGTGTCACATACTACAGTTATATATATTAAACGATGATATGAAAGTCAGACTATAAAGCTTGAAAACTTGGTGAAAGTTTTTGAGCCTGTATCACATGGATGCAGGCCGCAACGCCCAATTCCTCTTACAGGAAATATTAAGGGCGATTGGAACTTGGGGAATTACTGGTAGTGTTAATGAAGGATTTAATTACTGAAAGCACAAAGAAAATATGTCTTTGAAGACGACAAAAAAAACTTCAAAAATTGTGAAATTAGGGAGAGAAGATGCTATTGTTGTAGACTATAAACCTACACATAGAGCCCTAAATCCGACCTGGAGCTGTTTCCTTTGAGTTTACTTTGTTTGAGCACTAGAATCTTTGGTTCCGTTACCGAACTTCTTTTGCTTGTTTGGGTATAAATCTAGCTCATCACACGTTAGAGAAGATTCGTCTCCACAAAAGAAAAAGGTGAAAATAGAAATCTAGGGTTTCTTTTAGTTTCTCAAATTAAGAAACTTCCCCTATATATCTTCATCAACAATCAGAGAAAAAGTACCTTTGATTCATGAACCAGATGAAAAATTCATCATTTAATGTTTACCACCAATTATGTAGACGGATAGAAAGATTTTTCTTTTTTTTTTTGGAACGACTGATAGAAAGATAATATCTCAACTGTTTGAGTTATGTTAGAAAATGAGATCTAGCTCTGAGATAATACCAATCACTCTTTCTTTTGAGAAAGATTTCCATTTCTAGTGTACTAAATAGGAAAAGAGAGAGATTACCGCTAAAATCGTTGTGCAGAAGTTGCAGTGTACATAGCAAACACGGTCAGATGATAAATCTATGGACATTATGATGATCTCTGGCTTCTCTTCAATGATATCTCTCTGCTTGTTTGGGTTATATGGAACTTTTAGCTATGCCAATGAGATCAAAGAAGGAGCTATATATGATCTTGGAAGAATATAATAAAAGAAAAGGCAAGCTAAGAAGAGAAGAAGATGGATAGAGAGAGAGAGAAAGATGTGTGGAGGAAGGATACAAAAAATCTGAAAAGACTAATGGGGTTTGTTTGGGGAGGGAGAGGGACAAGTGGGGACTATACTACAATGTTCTTTATTTACTATACTTTTTCATATTGGAACTGTGCCGCGTATTCGCAACACGGATCGAATAATACAATATTAATTAAAACCCTTGTTTTTATTATTAGATATATGCATATAACACTTATTTGATCAATGGTTGTATGTAGTTTATGAAAGATATGAAAGGCAAAGAGATGTATATATCCTGGAAATAATTATTAGGCTTTTCTTGATTGATTGATGTAAACATTCGCCAAATGAAATGCAAGTATATGACATCATGCGTCATAGTTAATGAAAGATATGGAAGTCAACGAAATACATATATTTAGATCAATAAAACCTTTTTGACGATTTATGTGTCATTCACCAAATGAAGGTGGCCTAAAAGTATATGACATCATAAAAATGACTACATGATATTTACTATAGCGATTCATATCCATTATGCACAATTTCCTCCAATATTAATTTAATAAAATTTCACAAACATTTATCATTTAATTATGGAAATATGTGTATATATAATATGACATTTATTTTACAATATAATTCATCTTTTCCAGATTTATTTAGAAAAATGTTTGTCAAACAAAATATCATAATCTCATGTAAAAAAATATTGTTAAAAATTTTAATACTATTCTAAATTTTCTTTTAATAAATGGAAGATGTTAAAAGAAAATCGAGTTCTTTTTTTCTAACGAATCTAGACCTGTCTCGAAACAAATTATCGTGATGATACTGTATATTAAATTAATTAACCACGAATTCGATTTGCATAATGCGCATTGTTTAAGATACAAATACACCCTAATGAAGCCCGAAAAGGCCCAATAAATCTATATTTGGGCCACAAAGTGAACAGATCAGTTAATAACAACATCTGTGCCGAAAATGAATTCACCAAGCCCAATAAGGAGAGAAGAGAACTAGGTAAGCATTATAAGAAGAACCATAAATGGTGTCAGAAAGGTGTTAATGCATGAAATGAAACATAGCATTTACACGAACTGGGACCATTGTTGTGTGATTTTTGGCCCATTTCCTACGCAGAAGAAACGACTTTGAACATTTCCACACCATGCGACGACGACTTGAAACACGAAAGGAGGAAGAACAATCCAGAACCAGGGTAATATCGTAATTATATCAAACGACTCAGAGAGTCAATGCTTACTCTTGTCTATAAACAACTCACAATCTCCCTAGTTATGTCAATTGGCAAGTGTTAGAGAGAGATTCTCAAAACATGGGACTAACCCAGAACAAGTTCAACTCTTTCCACCTCTTCCTCTTCTGTCTTCTCACTCTAACTCCCTTGGCTTTCTCTGAGATCTTCTTCGAAGAGCATTTCGAAGGTGAAGTGTTTATCACAACACTCTTTCTCTTCTTTTTTTCTTTTTATAAAAAGTTTCCACCTTTAGGCTTTCTATTTATAGATTTTCTGCAACTAACATAGTCAGATGTGTTCAGGTGGATGGAAAAGCAGATGGGTCTTATCCGATTGGAAGAGAAACGAAGGCAAAGCTGGCACCTTTAAGCACACCGCCGGTAAATGGCCCGGCGATCCCGACAATAAAGGTGCTTCCTTTCTTCAACCTTTTTTTAGATTTTTAAACCAATTGGGTTGTCTGAATGAAGAATCAGTGAAGAGAATCTTAGTTTCTGTCCTCTCTGGCTTTCCATGTCTTTGTCCTGTGTCCATGCTTCACTGTTTTTTTTATGTAAAACGAAATGGAGTTTGATCGTTGATGTTGACTTTGATTTTGTTTATAGGTATCCAGACCTATAACGATGCCAAGCATTATGCGATTTCCGCAAAGATTCAAGAGTTCAGCAACAAAAACCGGACTCTTGTTGTCCAGTACTCTGTCAAAATCGAACAGGATATAGAATGTGGCGGCGCTTACATCAAGCTCCTCTCTGGCTACGTTAACCAGAAGCAGTTTGGTGGTGATACTCCTTACAGGTTAACATTCAGTTCAGTTCCTTGAAGGTTATATAGCAGTCTTAGTCAAGTTGCCTTAGTTTAGTTATGAGGCCAACCATAGTGGAAAGAACAATGAAAGTGTTGGTTTAGTTTCTCCCAGGAATAGGTTGTGTTTTGGGGATTCTCATCGGTGCTTTCTTTTCGTAATGCAGTCTAATGTTTGGACCAGACATATGCGGAACGCAGACGAAGAAGCTTCACGTTATACTTTCGTACCAGGGACAGAACTATCCGATTAAAAAGGATCTGCAGTGTGAAACAGACAAGCTAAACCATTTCTACACGTTTATCTTGCGGCCTGATGCTTCTTACAGCGTTCTGGTTGATAACAAAGAGAGGGAGTTTGGGAGTATGTACACGGACTGGGATATCCTTCCTCCAAGGAAGATTAAGGTTAAAAATGCAAAGAAGGTAACTTAAACTATCTGCTTGCTCTTAAGGTTTCCCAAAAGGTCTTTCTTATATGCAATAGATTACAATTACACTTAGCTTAGCTATTAGTATGACTTATGATTACTTCTTTTTTGCAGCCAGTGGACTGGGATGATAGAGAATATATTGATGACCCTGATGATGTCAAACCAGAGGTAACTTGTTTAGCAAGATATAGGAAACACTATGTGTATTGAGAGGAAGCTATTCAGTTTTTTTTTTCATACTGTTAATTCTTAGTTTGATTCAGGCAACTTGTTTCTTCCTTTTTTTTTTGGGAACAGGGTTATGATTCAATTCCTCGTGAAATTAAAGATCAGAAAGCTGAAGAGGTATGTACTGTTAAAGTGGGTGATTGCATTTTTAGTAGTAGTCTTAGAGATCCATCATATTCTTTTTAGTTCTCTATCAATGTAGATTCTAAGTTATGATCCTTAGTTGTTGGGAACTCATTGGTTTGAGATAGTGTTGTTAAGCTTTATGTTCTGTGTCTCTCTCTCTTTCCTTGTTATTAGCCTGAGGACTGGGACGAAGACGAAAATGGTGCCTGGGAATCCCCTAAGATCCCAAATCCAGCGTACAAAGGTCCTTGGAAAGCAAAGGTAACTGATTAAACAGTCATCAATGGTTATGTTTGATTTACTCGATTCTTCTTACACGATTTGACGTTTTTTTTTTATCAAAAACATTATGTTTCCTACAGAAAATCAAGAACCCGAACTACAAGGGAAAATGGAAGAACCCATGGATAGATAATCCAGGCATGATTCTGTCTGTTAAATGTGTTATGTGCGTTTTGGGCTGGGTTACTTCTTGTTGATGTTAAACTTGAGCTTCTCGTTTTTTGCCTTACAGAGTTTGAAGATGATCCAGATCTTTATGTTCTGAAGCCTATAAAATATATAGGCATTGAAGTATGGCAGGTAAGTTCTAGACCTCTCTTAAATTGTGTCCAATGTTTTCTACATAATAGCTCCATCACCAGACATTTATATAATAGCCACTGCAAATTTTTAGTGTAGAAACAGAAAACAAATAGAAACAGGAAAGATACGATAAAAATCCATCATTTTAGAAGAGGGTCAAAAGCTAATGTAGTGCAGATTGATTGAGAGATTGATGGTTGATACTGCAGGTGAAGGCTGGCTCAATATTTGACAATATCTTGATCAGCGATGACCCTCAATATGCAAGAACCATGGTGGATGACTATTTTGATCAGCACAGGGAGGTAAGAGTTCTCCAAGCCTTTTGGATAATCTTTTGGCTTCTGTGTGGTTTTGTATAGAAAATGTCTTTAATCTGCTGTACACATCAGTCTGAGAAGGAGTCATTTGCGGAAGCTGAGAAAGAAAGAAAAGCTAGAGAAGATGAGGTTCGTTTTTTTAATTACAAAACAAGTTTCTTGTTTCTTTTTCAAAGCTTCTATGTTATAGTATCTTAGTCACCAGCATGGACAATTACAGGAATCTCGGAAAGCAAGAGAAGAAGGGGAACGTAGAAGGAAGGAGAGGGACCACCGGTATGGAGACAGGAGGGGGCGTTACAAACGGGTACGGTCCACATTGATCAACTCCATAGTGTTTCTTCTTTCTCATTCTTAACTCTGTTATTTCTGTAAAGAAAGTAACTGAATATGTTTTGTTTTTGCAGCCCAATCCACGTGATTACATGGATGATTACCATGTAAGTGGTGTTTTCTATCTCAACTACATTTTTGTTTGGTCATGAAAGAATCTTTATTTGTGAAAATGGTTAAAACTTATGAGTCTGATCTTCTTGTAGGACGAGCTGTAAGGCGCAGTGGTGGGCGTTACCAGACAAACTAACGAAATCAAGTATTGATGGTTAAGAGATATGCAGAGAACATTGGGAAACTATTTGGTTGTCTTGTGTGATTGTAATTTATAACCTTTTTGAGGTTAAAATGTAAGCCTTAGTATTCATATTCATGTAACGTATTTTGGCATGAACACTGTTACCTGTTTTTGGATATTCAGAAACTTTAAGTGTACGTCTTTTTTTTTTTAAACTTAAGTGTACGTCGCCTCTAAGCTTAGACCTTCCTTGAAACCACACCCTTAATATCTGGCACTGTTACCACAACAGAAAAGGCCTTGGAACACAAAAGCCTCATCTAGGAAGAAAAAGGCCTTAAGGTCCGATAAAAAGTGGACTGGACCACCAGACTGTATATGGGAATAGTGATACTACTTATATCAAGTGACATTCTGGCCTTTAAAATTTGTTTCGTTATAAACGCTGTTTCATGTTTTCAATGCATGAATTACACAATTTTTCCAATTTTTGGCCTTATTTTCATCTTATTAATTAACAAAATGATGTATTAAATAGGGGTAAAATGTAAAATATAATAGTTTTCTTAATTTACGTGCAAAAATTTTAAATGATGCTTATTATAAAACATATGAAGTATTAAATATACTCATTCTGTTTTATTTTAATTATCGTTCTAGATTTATGCATACAGATTAAAAAAACATATGATTTTGTATATTTTCAAAATAAAAACACAATTAGCTATATTGCTAATCAAATTTCAACTAGTAGAAAAATAAAATAGAGAATTTTATTAATAAATTTTGTATTGAAACTCTAAAATGACGTTTATTTTGAAACTAAAATTTGTAGGTACAACGACAATTCAAAACGTAGAGAGTACTTCCATAGTAAACATATTACTATGATAATCTATTTTGTAAAAACAGAAGTCAAAAAGGAAACTGAAAAACGCGTGTATGTTGGGCATAAATGTTGAAAAAGTGTACTTTTCCAACTTGAAACGTACGGGTAAAGATCACATCATTGGAGACTTTATCAATTAAAAAATAAACATCAATTGACTCGATAAGCATTAAAGTCGTTATCACTAAGAATTTTGTTTTATTTTGTTTATTCTCTAGTAGTTCGTTTAATCTGCAACGTCCTTAACATTTATAAGAAAAAGAGATTTTGCTTAATCAACTATGGAATTAGTATTCAACTGATATAAGACTAATTGCAGAAAGTCTCTGAAGAACTTTTGATAAGTAAGTGGAGTAGTCATGATAAGCAAAGTTGTCTGTTAAAGTGACATTTTTCTTTTGTTAAAAAAATGACATCTTTATTATACGAAAAACACACCATTGGAATCCAATGACTGCCCTAGATTTTTTTTTTATCATTATTATTTTAATGCCGATTCTAGTTGAATTTAGGGTGTGGTATTGTTGAAACTACTTTTACAAGTTCAATGAAATAATAAGAAAATAGACAAGTGTGAAGAGAAATGTATCTTTTGAATCTACATTGATCCAATGGGTCGATGAATCTTCATATAAAATCAAAGGTTTAAAAAGTGAAGTTTAATAATGGAGACAAATACCTAATACTTATTTACTTACTCTCCACTTTAACTTGCCCGCCATTTTGTTCAAGAGGTTTGAAAAAGCAGTTGGAAAAAAAATTAAAAAGGCAATAGACAAACGAGCACGAGCCCGTGAGTTTACGGGAACATGGCCCCTCTTTAACATTTTCTTAGGGTTTAATAATGACACATCGCAATAACACTTATTAATCATTTTCTCATAGACAATAACATAATGCATATATTATATATTTATGCTTTTTTCTTGCTAAGAATATTCATAATCTGTAAGAAGGATTCTATCTTTTTCTTTACGGATATTCGTATCTGCCATATTAGGGCCACATAGAACACTTTTGTATTTACTTAACTTGCAATAACTCTAGAAAATGTGAATTTGTAACTCTTTGTTAATTTTAAAAAACTGAATGACGGATACGAAAAAGTATTATAGTTTATGATAAAACATATTTTTTGTTATTGTTTCGATTTCACTAAATATATATATATTAATATTATGCTCCAAAAAGTGTTCAAAAAAAAAATATATATATATATATCAATATTACACGTATATAATGTCGAGACATCAAGATAAATGAATTACGAGGCATGTTTTCCTTTTACCGAAAGTTAGTTGAATTTTTTTTTTTTTTGGTAACAAAGTTAGTTGAAAGTTGAAACAATGATAAATAGATAAACTTAATTCATAATCTATTTTAAGAAGGATTCTACCTTTTTCTTTACGGATATTCGTATCTGCCATATTAGGGCCACACAACACTTTAGAAAATATGAATTTATGGTTAGCCCTGAGATATTGAAGGTCACAAACATTTATTAAAGATTCTAATAATGTTTTTTGCAATTCGGAAATTTACGGCTGTGTTATTTAAAAAAAAAAAGGATCGAAACCAATGTTTACTGGGGTTGTGTAGAATCAGCTCTGCTCTTCATTAATTTTGAAAGTTGAATGACAGATACATGTATTTGTTATAGTTTATGATAAACATAATTTATTGTTACTGGTTTGATTTCACTATATGTATATTACACGTATTTGATACCGAGATATCAAGATACATGAATTAAGAGGCACATTTTCCTTTTACTGAAACTTAGTTGAAACAACAAGTAGAGAAAAAAAGAAGGCCTAGGTACTAGGTAGGGTAAATCTAAAACAGACTCTTGTTTATAATAACTTTATTTAATAACATTCACGATTAGTCTATCCTATAATAAATAGTTAGTTATTACTAATGCTCTTATTACCACTATCAAAAACATCGCTAGCATTAGTCTGACCACATGATACACAACTCGTATGTACATGTACTTCACCATCTTCATGTTTTTCATTAACTGAATCATCATCATCAATCTTTATCGCGACATGGTGACAAGAGTCCACTGAACTCTCTCCACGCGATTGGTCAGCAGTGTTTGATATATCATCATCGCATAAGATTGTGACAACATGATCATTACCATCATCGTGAGATTTGATTGGCATGGGACGACCATTGCTTACAGAATTTGACTTCCCGGATGCCACGGTCGACTTCTTCTTGTTCTTAAATCTTGCAGCGGATGCGAGTTCATGTACGGATTCTGAGATTTTTTCGGTTAAGTTAACAATATCTATGAGCAGAGAGACTGTCGTCGTCAATGAGATCATTTGTAGAGGCTCAACATTGTTCAAGATGCCTGACTTGAGTAAAGTAGAAAGATCTTTGCATGCAGATTGTGAGTTTAAGACATGAATATCAGAAGAAGATGATTTTGTCATTTTCTTTAATGAAATTGACTCTTCTTTCATTGATTTTCCTGACTCCGAGCTCATTCTTCTTAATGGTTCTTCTAGTTTCTTTTTTATGTCCACTGGGATCTAATAGAAAAAGTGAACAAATAAAGGTTAAAACCTAAAAGGAAGATATAATATGTATAATATCCATATAAACATTATTAATTGAATACCATTTATCAAAAAAAAAACAACATTCATCTAAACTTTTATGAATTATATAAAAACATAGAGTAAAAATATCAGTATGCATCTTTGTGTATGTCGCATTTGTAATTATACTTACATGCAAACATATTAGGTCTGTATTACAACTATATACACATATATATAACATATTATTCTATTATGCTAAATGAATTGTTACCTAACAAAATTATATAAAAGAGAATACCTGAAAATCTGAGTTGATATATGAATTCAAGGCATCAATCCGGTAGGCACACTGCCGGAGTAATGCAGCCACAGCAAGGTATTGTTTCCATGGATGCCTAAATCTAAACTGGCCGTGACGTGGTTCCCATTTTGCGAAATTAGCCTAAACACAATTTAACAATATACCATTAATACATAATAAAATCTAAGTTATTGTAAGAAATGGTATAACTATAAATTAAAGTGAAGCGAGGAGGGAAATAGAGAGTACTCTACACACCAAAGCTTCTTCATTGCTTTTTGAGTTGAGAACACTTTTATATTTTTCAAGATTCCTTCTCCTCTTCTCCACCTCATTGACGTCCCCATCATCTGTCCCTTCAAAATATTCGTCCCCAAATTCTGCCAGTTTCCAACTTTTTTTGTTTCATAATCATATTCTCAAAAATACCACAATCTTTAAGAATATTCCCTAATTAAGTTAGGAAAAAAAAACCTTGAAGGAAGTGGGAGAGTGTGTCAAAATTGGAGGCAAGAAGAGAGTGAAGGTCTTGTCCAGCCCAGACAGGGCAGATAAAGATAGAGATAAGGACGCAACTGACTCCTCCCATTATCACTGTCGACAATCTCTTATGCGCCAAATCCAATATCTCGTCCTCTCTAAACCCCGACACCGATATCAGTGAGAACGTCAATATGAATATCAATATTCCATAATCATATCTCGCCTTCACCCGCGGGAAGAACCTCACGAACGTCGATAACGCAGCTGCACAACATATAATACTATGCATTAGTATGGAAGTACCTCAGACTAATGAGTTCGAGTTTCAATGTTTCGGGCATACTAAGTTTATATGTTCGCCTCTTTAAGAGTATCCCCGATTCTATTTTATTTTTTCATTCCATAATAAAGTTTAGAATTAAACTTTTTAACATCTTTTACTTTAACTTTTATTCTATAATGAAACAGAAAATGATTATTTAAAAAATAAAATATTACATCTAATTTTTATTTATTATTCCATTTTCCATTCTAAAATGGAAAATGATTGAAGTAAAATTTAACTTTATTATTTAATTACTCCGTTTTTAAAAAAATGGAGGAATACACATTAGAAATGTTCTTACCCCAAATTAAGAGATTATGGATCAAAATTTTGAATCTTCTTGGTAATCTAAAAAGATATGAGTGTTATTAAGGTTACCTTGCACAAATACAAAGAAGGCGAGTAGAATAGGTTCTATTGTTGGACCGGACAAACTTGCTAGGTGATGAGCTCCAACTCCTAGTCCTCCAGCTACTAATGTTGCCACTGCTCTATTTATTCCTTTCCCAAGTGTGGCACCTATGTACACACCAAGCTAAAGTTAAATTTAAACCATTTGCATTCATCTCTACTTAGTCCATAAATATTAATTCAAATATCAGAAAGTGACTGATTCTGATCACATGTCGGACTGACCTACAGAAAATTCAAAGACGACAACGACGGTCATGACAGCCCACATTGCATTGACACCAAAGTTATCGTAGAGAGGTTGATAATAGTAGAAGGAAGAGACGAAAGCAAGAGCAAGTCCCACTTTGAAAGCATGAACTATTCTTCTTGGGTCTTCTTTTCCTACTCTCCTCCCTTCTCTCCATATCTCTCTCACTTTTTCCATTGCACCTTTCAATGATCACTCACCTCTCAAGTGATTTTGATTCTCTTAGTTACATCCAGAAGGAGAAGATACCATGTTGCTTTGTCTCGATGGGTCGATGTTATTTATTGAGAGCAATAGAGACTCGTGTAGGACCGGACTCGAGAAATGCTAAACAAATTGAAAATGAAATATTATATAAATTGGAGACAATGGTATTATTAATTAGAGGCAGATAGTACTTACGTAAACAAATTCTATTTTGTTGCTGATTTTATTCGATGTTTAAAAAGCAGAGCCATTAGTAGCTAGCAAGCTTTACTTTTCATTGTTAATTTGTTTCGGAAATTTCCTATGAAGGTTCATGTACAAAAGAAACTGTTTATGTAAATAATTAGTGCTTTCCACATTTGATATCTAACTATTTAAAAGTTGGTATGTGTACATTAAAATAGGTATTAGTAAAACTATATACTTGTTTTTTAGTTTGTAATTTATAACTCTTTCATTTTTATCTTCATTTAATAAAAATAAAAAATTTTCCTAAAATTTGAAAGAAACGTTTCCTCTAAATATTTTTAATGATATAATGAAAAAGTTTCTTTAATACGAAGTACGTAATGTATAATATTTCCATCAAAATTGGTTAAAACAGTTTGAACGTACTTACACTAAATTTTACTTCTTGCTAAAATTACAAATGTATTTAATTAGATAACATGAACTATAGTTGTAAAATGTACTAACTTATGCATTTGTCTGTTTATGAAAAATTCAAGAAGACAGTGGCGAACTGATTGATTTTCGAATGTGTTATCAAATAAATATAATCTTGTTTTCAATTATGAACATTTGTGGAGAGAAACTGCCTGGGTGTCACAAATGGTCGAAAACAAAAGTTTCAAAAAAAAAAACATTTATGAAGAGACTTAAAATAATGAAATAAACATTCTAGGAGTTTTGGTTATTGACATGACTAATCATGATTCATGAAAAACTCCAAAATAGAGAGATAGTCAAATTGCATTTTCCCCATCGTTTTCTATCTATCAAAGCCAGGGATATTCGGTCCATTTTCTCAATTCCATATTACTACTTGGTTTCCTGCACCATGTTACAGCAATATTTTTTAAAAATTTAAATTAAACTTTAAAATTTTTTTTATTATATTAGATTTTTATTATTTTCTTACCAATATTTTAAAATATATTTTAATTTAGTTGAACATAAAATTAAAATAAATTATTTTTACTTATATTTAAAATAGATATGTATGTATTTTTAAAATTATAATCTTAGATAGTTTTTGTCTATTTCATTTGATAAAATATGTTAAATCAACTTGTATAAAATTAATAAAATTTTATATAAAAGTTTTAGAATTACCAAAAGTAAAACTAAACCGTATTTATAAAATTAGTAAATATATATAAGAAAATAATGATATTACAGTTAAGAATTATAATATTTTTTAAATAAATCATAGAAATAGAAATAGAAATAAATAATATTTTGAAATTAATATTATTATATTTATATTATAATATTATTAGATGCATATTTAAATATTTTTACTTTAATGATGATGTATAATTTATTTCCATATTCTAAAAAAATTTCAAAATATAAATCAATATTAAATGTAATCATCCATATCACATTTAGCTATACGTCATGTTATTTTTATATTATGACATATCACAATTATTTAGTGAAATTGAAGATAGAGAAAACATGTGTCAAAATCACTTTGCAAATCTTTTACAGGGAAAAGTCGGAGTCTCGGAGAATTAACTCATGTGTGATGTATTTTTTTTGTCATCCACATGTATGATGTATTACTTCACCAATTTTAGACATATCTTGGCTTATTTCACCACTTGTCTAATTGATATAATTTGTGTATAATGACCATATCCACCAGTATTCTCTGTTTCTTAGCTAAAACAACGTATTATTATGAGATTAATGTATCGACATCTTTCCAAGTAATATTAAATTAAGTTTACAAAAAAAAGTAACATTAAATTAAAAGGTTAAGGAGAACACGGTTAGAACGCGTAAGTAGATGGCGGATGGTGCCCCTTTTGCACCGAGTTACACTCAGACTAGCCCATTACCCCAATCGAACGCCACCTTGTTTATAATATTTCTATTTCATTTCTTTTTCGTTTTGACCTAGGCTATTTTTTATTTCAGTTAAAATAAGAAAATTAAGTTACATTAAAAGTTAAGAAATTTTTTTTACAGCTGAAGTATTTGTTTTGGAAAATGAGTGTTGATCACATTTTATATCCTTGACAAAAAAAAAGATCACATTTTACATGTGAAATTGGCATTTTGTATGTAATTTTAATATTAATGTTCTTAGTGGATATTAAGGCCTTATCAAATTTGGGTTAGGCTATAAACCGAATTTCGAATTTGTCGTGAAGTGAATGATGTTTCTATTACAAAAACTTATAATCAGTTGTGTGGTCCAGGGGAAAACTGTTGTCTTAGATGTCTTTAATTCTTGATCATCATCCCTACGTAGTGAAGTGTTCATATGACTTGTTTTTGTCACCCGGCCCCTTCCTTTTCAGAGCTAACCTCAAAGATAAATCTAGTGATTGATCCATCAATAAAAATTGCCAGGTTTTATAGCTTTAGAATCACTCAGATATAGAAACAATTTTAAAGAGCAAACGCAAGGAAAAATGAAAACCAAGACTTTATTATAAAAAGAAAGTGTGACCAACAGCTCAAAACAATGCATGAATAGTACATCAAATCTGAAGTATACGAACACCCAATGGATGTTCTGGCATCATCCCGACCCCATGTACGCAACTCGTATGTACATGTATTTCACCGTCTTCAGTTTTTTCATTAATTGCATCATCATCAACATTGTTTGACGATGTATCATCATCATCATCATCATCATCATCATCATCATCATCATCATCATCATCATCATTTGAGATCGTGACAACATGATCATCATCACGAGATTTGATTGGCATGGCACAACCAATGCTCCCAGAATTAGACGTCATGACTGACACGGTCTCACCGGTCGGCTTCATCTTGTTCTTGAATCTTGCAGCGGATGCAAGCTCTCGTACAGATTCTGTGATCTTTTCGGTTATATTAACAATATCGGTTAGTAGTGAGACCGTCGTCAGCAATGATATCATTTGAAGAGGATCAACATCGTTCAAGATGCCTGATTTGAGTAAGGTGGAAAGAGCTTTGCATGCAGACTGTGAGTTTATGATATGGATATCATAAGAAGATGATTTCATCATTTTCTTTAATGAAATTGACGCTTCTTTCATTGCTTTTCCTGACTCCAAGCTCATTCTTCTAAACGGTTCTTCTAGCTTCGTTTTTATGTCCATAGAGATCTTATAGAAAACCAAGAGATAACAAATAAAAGCTTAGAAGGAACATAGTTATGTTAGTTCAAAAAAAAAAGGAACATAGTTATGTATAACATCCACATAAACCATTTACTATATACATATATAAACATAGAGTCAGAATTTCATTATGCTGTTTTCTTTTCTTTGTGTTCCTATTTGTAATTTTCCCCCATTTGTGATTTATATTACAAAAAATACGTATAACTTATAGTTTTTTTCACTTCATTATTTTATACGAAAATTTCTAAAAAAAGATGTAGAAAAAAACTATACCTGAAAATCTGAGTTGATGTATGAATTCAAGGCATCAATCCGGTTGGCACACTGCCGGAGTAATGCAGCCACGACAAGATATTGTTGCCATGGATGCCTAAATCCAAATTTGCCGTGAGGCGGTTCCCATTTTGCGAAATTAGCCTAAATACAATGTAACAATACATCATCAATACAGAATCCAATGGTCCAAGTTAGTTCAAAAATGGTATAGTTATAAAAGTGAAGAGAGTGAACGAGAGATAGAGTACACACCAAAGCATCTTCATCGCTTTTTGAGTTGAGAACACTCTTATATCTTTCAAGGCTCCTCTTCTCAACCACTTTGATGTCCTCATCCTCACTGGCTTCAAAGTATTCATCCCCAAACTCTGCCAAATTTCCACTTGTAAATAAGTATATATAAGAGAATTCTCAAAACACCGCAATTCTCAACAAAACAAACCTAATTTAGTTTAAAATTAATTCATTTAATAATAAATAAAACAGTTAGAATATAATTGATTAATTACACAATTTTTGATTTAAAACTAACAAAAATTCTGCAAAATATCATACATATTGAAATTACATTTTAAAACAGCTGGAGCATAAGAAAGTTCTAATAGTACAATCTCAACAAAACAAACCTTGAAGGAAGTGGGAGAGTGTGTCCAAGTTGGAGACAAGAAGTGAATGAAGGTCTTGTCCAGCCCAGACAGGACAGACAAAGATAGATATAAGTACACAGCTGACTCCTCCCACCAACACTGTTGATAGTCTGCTCTCCGCCAAATCCAATATCTCTTCGTCTCTAAACCCGGACAAGGATATCAGCGAGAACGTCAATATGAATATCAGTATCCCATAATCGAATCTCTCCTTCACCCTTGGGAAGAACCTCACGAACGTTGATAACGCAGCTGCACATATATATTACCGTTACTTTTCTTCTAGATAAATAGAAAATGCATGCATGCAAATAACCGTGTTACTTAGGGTTACCCGTTACAAACACAAAGGTGGTTAGAAGAATGGGTTCAACTGTTCGAACCGACAAACTTGCTAGCTGATGAACTCCAAGTGCTAGTCCTCCTCCTATTAATGTTGCCAGTCCTCTATTTAGTCCTTTACTAAGTGTGGCCCCTAAAACACACACACCAAAGCAAAGTTAATTAATAGCCATTTTAATATTTCCTTAGATAAATATTAAAATGCTAGCTTGGAAGTAGCTGGTTCTGGTTACGTGACGAACCTACGGAGAATTCAAAGACAACAACGACGGTCATGACAGCCCACATTACATTGATACCGAAGTAATCGGTAAAAGGACCGAAAGGTTGGTAATAATAGAAGCACGAGACCAGAACAAGAGCAACTCCTACTTTGAAAGCATGAACTATTCTTCTCGGATCTTCTTCTCCTACTCTCCTTACTTCTCTCACTATCTCTCTCAGTTTCTCCATTACAAGTTTTTGATTATCAGTATCACTCACATTCAAGCAGGAAGAGATAAAGAAATAGAGAGATGACTTGTTTTGTGTACATGGGATCGATGTTATTTATTTATATATAACGCAAGAGACTCTTGTCCGATGTCCGGGACTCGTGAAAATGTTATCTTATTACTTAAAAAAGACTCAGTAGTGCGGTGCAGTACGAACTTTGAAGGTTTAAGGATATTAAAAGTGAAATAATATTATTAAATTAGCCATATGGAACCTGGTCTAGTTAGTTGGGTACTAGTTAAGCCCTACCTCAGTGAAACGTAAGTTTATTATATTGAGCTGGATTAGTTAGATGAGCAGGTATCATTTATTATATTTTACTTAATCTGTATGTATAGACGTAGTACAGTGTATGAGATATTTAATTAACGAATGAGAGAAGATTAATATAGCTCGCCAAAGATCAATGGAAACGATCGCGTTGATGAAGGCTATTCGAGTTGAGCTCTCTCCCCTTTTCTTCGGTGCATTGGGCTTAACTTAAGCAGTGCACCACACCAAAAATACTAGGCGGCAGTTAGGTGCTGCCTAGAGTAAAAAGCACAACACTAATCATCTAACTCGATTTTTTGAGCATTGGCTACTAGCCTACGACTACTCAAAGGTTTTCAATTTTGTTTATACTTGTCTAATCAAATTGGTTGGTCTCTAGGGAGGGGGAATTTTGTTTTTATCCATTCCTACTTGCTGCCTACAGTGTCTAAGGTCATGGATACACACAAAATGGGAAAAAAATTGCTACCTTAGATAACCCCAAGGGAGCCAGGAATTTTTTTTTTTTTGGTATCATGATAATTTGATATTATCAACACAAACGTTACAAAAGTATGAGCTGCTTAATGAATAAAGTTAAGATACACAAGAGCCCAAACGTGTATATGATACAAAATAAATAAAAAAGACAGCAAACCATCCATCCCCCAACTAACACACCCTTATACGGATGATATGTATGTCGACCATTATAACTCATATCCCACTCGCCAAGAAACTATACCGCAAACCAAAACGAGAAGGTAATCAAATTGGAGAGAACGAAAAAAAAAACAAGATATTATAGAAAGCAGACTGAATAAAAGTTGAAAGATAGAACTAAAGCCCAAACGAACGAACTCTACAAATCACTACTAAACCACCACCAAAACTGACTTCTCTACCCTTAACGGCATCTCAATTTACAACAACCACCCTGATATCTCCAGACCCTCATCGTTTCTCTTTCATGGCTCTCATCTTCTCTGTACACAAACATGAGGAACACCAGGAGGCAGATGTTACAAAGTGTTTGGCTGCGGTATGTATGTGCACGAGTGCCTCTTCCGTCTACCTTACATCCACGCCAGAGAGCCTCCTTTGTCATTTGCAGTTTGTGGGCGTCCTCTGGTTGGTGTCGCTGGCCTATTTGCGTTCAGCTCCTGCAAAATTGCCAAAATACCAAACTAAGTATCCATTTCCCATGTGCTTAAGATTTCACTAATGAACTCTAGCAATAAGCAACCTGCATCCATGTGTCATCTGGATGTGAATTTTCAGTTGATGAAAGTGCTGGAGGTAACGGATGAATGAGCTTAGGGACCACTACAAGATCTCTCCCCAATACCAAGATAGCCCCAGCATTGTTTGCAGTACCTGAAGGGTTGTGTAAGGTTATTAACTAAACAAAAAAATAATCACATCAAAGTATGGGCACTAGTTGAGTTCATACACATACCACAATAGTTTGTAGCGGAAAAGAGAGTTATCAAATGCCCCTGAGCAAAACGTTCAAACCCATCCATCACGCATTCGTGTGCACGTACGATTAATTGAAGATCATTGTTGTTGCAGAACTCCATGACACGGTCAGGCTGCATTTTCCAAGTCATGGTCAATAACACAATGGGTAAAAAGGAAATGCAAAAGCGATCGGCACTTCTTCATATGATAAGTCCCTGGGAGCAAACTAGATTATATTCCTCCGTTTCAAGAAAAAATATATTATATAGACCCAGATTTTTATAGGGTCTGACAATAGCAGATCTCATTGAAAGGAGAGGAAAAACAAAATTCAGACAACTTATAAATTTGAAACAAGAGAAATTTACTCACCCCAAATGTAACCAACCCAGGGCCTCTAGCATTGGGCCTTAAACCTTCTACGCTGTCATTTTCAGTCGGATCCGACCTAATAAATTCCAAATAAACAAACTTGTAAGACTTCGACCACAAAATTACCAGAAATATAGAAGACATAGACTGACCATAATAAATCCATGAGCACAATGGAGCCAGCTTCCATAGTAATTGGACGTTGAATACTCTCTATCTGCTCCACATGATTTATAGAACGACCAATACCCCCATGCATACATAAAATTTTCTTCTCAATCGATGCAGCAAGCGGTAGCCAATTAAATAAACGGTTTATTCGGTGCCACACCCAGATTCCATCACGTTCACCCTGCAAAGCAACAACAGCGTGAGACAACTAAACATGGAAAGGAAACTAGAGATTCATAAGCATAATCCATTACCATTCGCTCAATGCACTCTATTCGGAAGCCAAAAAGAGCATTAATATCAGCAGCTTCATGGTTTCCCCGAATTAAGTGTACGTTATGCTGGTACTCAACCTGCAGCAATGACAGTATAATGTCAAACCCTCTATGGTCAAGCAACTAGAACACCTGCATCAAGTCAAAACTAACACAACACACTTAGAACTACCTTTAATGCAAGCAGAAGGGAGATTGTTTCTAGACTGTGTTGACCTCGATCAACATAGTCCCCTAAGAAGAGGTAGTCTATGTATCTGACAATTATACAACGGAATGAGTAATGTTCCAGTAAAATAGCAAAAGTAAAAGAAGTAGCGGCCATTGACGTCAGAATCTTTAGCGGTGCACTTACGATATGTCTCCAGCTGTAGATGGTGAACCATATTCATCAAAAAGGCGCATAAGATCCCCAAACTGTCCATGCAGATCACCAAATATTTTGATAGGAGCTTTAAGTTGTAATACAGTTGGTTCATTTGAGAAGATGCGTTCTGCACTATCACAAAGGTCAGCTATTTCATTGCAATCTAGGAAAAACTGGCGTCGAACTGGAGGCTTCCACCCACGAGGCTTTAAAAGATGAGCTATCACCTATTATCACACAGTTAAGAAAAAAGCTCATTAGAAAACCGTTTAAATAATTCATTAGAAGCCCCCAAAAATCCCAGTTACAAAGTGAATCATTCCACTTTAGGCAACTAATTCCCAATTGAACAAAATAGAATGCAAAAGAATTTTCACCAGTGAGTTAGCGGTAAAGCAAACAAGGAGATAATATACCTTTACAAAGCATTTGAAGATAACTTCCAATTTTTATATTGCAACCAAATGATCAATCGATGTCACAGGAAGAAAGCCTCGTAAAATATAATAGTTCACGATTGCACCTTTTTATCATAAATTTTACCAAGTGAATTACTGTGTTTCTTAAATCCACATTTAGGATCATAAGATTTTATTGCAGTAAGTCGCGTGCAGAACCAAGTTTTTTACCTTCTTAGGAACACTACTGATTGACATTTGTCGATCTAATAATTTCCTTGCTGCAGATGCACTTTCTGGTGTCCCATAACTGACACGTCGTCCCTCATTTTCAAACTGATCAATAGAAAATTGTCTAGCCATTCCACCCAAGGCGCCACCAGTTTCTGCAGCAACCACCACCTAATAACAAGTGCCAGGAACATTACACACCAAAAATGCGTTACTGGTGACTCTGGGGCAAGAAGTACTTATAAATGAAGAACATGGTGTTAGAAATATATAACAAGACTTTATATATTATTCAAGACTACAAGTGTGGCACTCACGGCTCTATGGTGAAGACGAATCCCTGCAGGAGTACCGATTGCTCCCATGGAATCTGGCTTCATTAGCGAAAATGTAGGTGTCCCACTAGGTGAAGCCTCTCCCCCACAATCCCTATCTGGGAGCTCAACTTCCCCATTGACCTGTCGTGCTTTGGCAGCAGCCAACGTAGCACTGATCGCCTCAGCTTCTGCCGCTGATGCTTCAACAAGATACTCCACACCCTTGCTCGTTCTCCTACAAAGTTGTGTAGGATACTCGTCACTAAATACATCACTGTGTTAACCATAAAGCACAAGATAGATCAGTAGTTAAGGAAGGTGGCTAACCTAATTCCTGGATTGATTGCATTTTCAGAGCTTATATCATTATGCAGATCACCATTTACAGGGGGTGCAACAGGGCTTTCCAGCACAACAGCACCATCAGCAGCTGAATCAGATAACTCCCTATTCCTTTCGTCTGAAAAACCATACCTTCCAGGTAACCGACCTGGAGCCGAATTTGTTGCCGCAGCAGCAGCAGCATGGGAAGCAGCATATGTTGTTTCCGCAGCGGCAAGATCCTCAGCAACTAAAAGGCCATCGAGTAACACCCCTGAAGTATGACCAATATATAGTTAAGCCATTGTGATGCCATCTTTAGAGAGAACTAGCTCTTGGAGAAATTCAAAATCAATAGAATCTCTCAGATTTGAACCCCAAAAGAATACGTAATTAAACAAGCGCAAATCTACAGTGTTACAAACCAGCCATAAGATGTATACTATGTCACATTCAATGACCAATCCAATCATAGAAATGAGTTCCTTATGGAGAAGCAGGCACAGAAAACTGTGAAATCTAACAATGGTGGTCTGTATCAGAACATCATCAGGTACATTGAACTCTTGCCTATATTTTTCCTTACCTCCACGTAAACCGCCATAGATAAATATCAAATCACCGACTGCAGCAGCAGCATGCCTACAACGCCTAGTCAGCTCAACAGAAGCATCACCACCAGCTGCATCGGCACTGTACCTGCCAGTTCGCGGACTAGTAACAACGGATTTCGTATCACACCATACACCTGCTGCAGTATCCAATACTGTACAAAGACAATAGATGGAATAATCAGGGAACTGTAGATCCACTCAGTGCACATATTATTATAAAACCACTATGTAGCTCGTCTAGAAATGAGACACATTTAACAATGGCTAAAATTCTTCAGTGATAATTTTATGGCTAAAACCACCTCAATTTGCAAAAAAAAAAACAGCATATTCCTTTATACAGCTTTCTTCTATACATAATGACACATTTCAACAATGGCCTACAGAAGACTAAAAATAGTGCACCTATTATCAAGGAAACTAAGTATTTCCTAAACGGTAATCCAACAGCACAAACATCTGATCAGATGATCAAGTTGCTTCTCGTTGTTTCTAACCTGCAACACTGGATGAATCTTCAACCATGCGTCCACCACCAAGTGCCCCACCGGACACATGGAGTCTTGCATTTACAAAGACCTAAATAATACATCACGCAGTTTAATAATTCTGATGAGGCCAGATAAGAGAACCAAAGAGGAAGAAGTATTAATACTGCTGCATGCTGATATCTAGCAGATGGTGAGACACCAGGAGCTATGGCCCATTCCCACCGTCCATCTCTGTGCTTAGCAAGTCCATATGCACTGGCCAGAGGCTATCAATTCAAAAGAACAAATATTTAGCCCTCAATCAAGCATTCAAGACCAAGACAGTCCACAGTTTCAAATTTCACTCTACAATGACAACTTCTCATGATAATGGTCATGAATAAACAACTAATTGATAATATCATTTCATTATGACAAACATCCTCATCTGCTGTTGCATAGAACGAAGAGTGTTCATTCCACTGTTAGTAAATTTGTAAATATAACACATTTCAAGTTGGACTGTGAAGAACCACAACCTCTACAACAATGGACTAACTCTCATGGTCCCACTCATATCTCACAACAAAGCAGAAGCCAGATTCTAAGATCATGTCGTCTCTATCAGTGGGTCCGTGTCTGTTTTCAGAGAGGCAATTGAACATGATTGTAAAGAAACTCTGCCACTTACCACACTATTGGCATCCCTTCCACCACAGAGCAGAAGAAGACCATCGGAACGCGCACTTGCAGTTGCATACCTAGGTACAATGTACAAATAGCAAAACAATATTACTACAGTTGAAAGGACGCAATTATCAAGGAGTATAATCAAACTTACATGCAGGGAGGTGGACCTTCTCCTTCTGGTTCCAGCTTACGCCATTCATAAGGCTTGGCGGCAGTATCCAAGGCCCATACATCAGCGAGAGGACGTTTTCCTAATGGTTCAAAAAGGTGTCAGAAACGAGAAGCTTTAAGGATAACATGGTGGTCCAACATAAAATACTGAGAATAAGCCAACATGAAACACTGCATACCATCATTTCCACCAATCGCCATGAGATATCTTTGTCCCACAAGTGCCATGACATGTCCATAACGCGGTCCTGGTCCAGGACCCTGAACAACAACCCTGGATAGAGAACATAGCCTATATCAAGACACAAACTAGCAAAAGGAATTCGAAACCGAGTAGCGACTAGTGGCCGGTTTATTTATCAAACCTGTGCCATCGTGGCCGTTGTTGAGTGAGATCAAGAACGTGAAGGTCTTCGGCCGATAAACCAGCAGGACCAATTCCACCCTGCACCAGAGAGAGAATTCATAAGCACTTTCAGAGCAGACTGGAAATGATCATTTTGAATTGATAAGCGTAAATAATTCACATAATATAATAGCATTGTTTTCCCCTACCTGAATAACTACCATGGTCCCAACTGCAGTTGCGACATGTGCGGCTCTTGGGGTTGGTGGTTCTCCAAATGGTGTAAGCCTGTAGGCTCATTTCATTCAAATTAACTAGTATCCCCACTTACAAAAAGGGCAGGATCTCATGCAGTTACACAAACAGGAAAAGAAAACAAAGAAAATACACATTTTATGCTCACCTAGTCCACTTATTAGAAAGAACATCGTAACAATGAACATCAGCAGTTGCTCCAGCTAGCCCTGCGCAACAAAAAACACCCTAGTTATTTACTATAACCCGGCAAGTCTAGGAACCTAAAAAAAAAAACAGCAAGAGCTAGAACGTAGAATCTATTAGCAAACTAAATGGAATAATAGATCCAAGATAATGCTAATAATATTCTACAGCCAATGTTATGTTCAGCTAGTTATTGGATCTACCAATCTCACATGAAAAAGGTTACAACTTTAACTTGACTTAACAAAAGGAAGGTAGATAACGAGATCTTGGAACTCGGACAATTATTATAAGGTATGATCTAAAGAAGAGCGTGAAACTGAGGGAGAGCTACTGTTAAAAGCTGACACCACCACCAGCTAAATTAACAGAATCCGAAGCAAGAATCACAAGGATTCCAAGCAAAATTAACCAATGAATATCTTTGTAACAGCTAAATCTTTAGAAGTTTAAGGCACGTGACCTCTAACGGAATAGCTAAGCCATTTGGAGAGGAAAAAAACAAAATTAAAACATTCTCTAAAATAATCAAAACTTACGGATGCCAGCACTTGGAGCAGCTGAAGTCGGAGTCCCGGTGCCACCAGAGTTACCCTCAAGAGCCGTAGCACCACCAAACAACACAAGACGAGGACCAATATACCCAGGCGTCCCCTCCTCTCCAACGGCAGGAACCGCCGTCAACGTGTGTCCGCACCTAGGCCCAGGCCCATCCTCCTTCTTATCCATCAAAGCATCCACCACCGAATACGGCGGCGCACACCTCGGACCAACGACGACTTGCCCCGCCTGGGCCTGCTCTTGTCCTCCTCCTCCTCCCACAGCTTCCGTCGGTTCAGGACTCGAAAAGGCAGGCATCGATCCGCCCCCATCGGGAGATTGCGATTCTTCGTCGTGGCTACGAGAGTCCTGATCGTGATCGTGCTCAGGGACCATAGACGAATCTTCTTCATCCATTGTTTTTTAATCAAAATCTTTAAACTTCCGAAAAAAAAGTAAAACCTAATTTAGGGAGACGGATCCAGCTAGAGAAATGAATCTCTGATCATCAGCATCTCTCTCTCTCTGTTCCACTTCCGGAGGGGGTGAAATCGGAAACCCTAGCTTCTTCCCCCGTGAGATCGTCGAGCTTCCTTCCCCTTTGTAAACAGAAACAGTTATTTCCCTGGGAAATGGAAATTACAACGAAGAAGCAGACATTCGTCCCACTTTTTTTTCTTTCTTTGTTTTTTTTTTATCGAGAGAGAGAGTGTGTGACCGAATATATACGAGATCCACCCGGTTATTTAACCATTTCCAAATCCGAACCGAAACCAATTTTCAGGTCGGTGTCCGGTTTAATAACTATATTCCAGAAATTATTGTGAAAACGGGTTACTAGGAGATGAATTTGTATAGAATTTGTGAATTTTAAAAGATTTTTAAAATTATGTGGATTGCGAAAATATATATACATTGACTTATAAAATTTGATCATAACTTCTTTATAGATTGGTATATATTTTCATGAATTTGGATTACCAAATGAAGTTTCATTAAAGAGGCAAACTTGTTTTATAGATATATAAAGAAGTTATAAAAAAAAAATTCCAATTTTGAATTATATGTTTTGAAATTCTAAATTTTCAAATTTCATTTTGAAATTTGGAAATGCTTTTTCGAACCATTTTAAAAAGATTTTTCAAAATTTTAATATTTATAAATATAATTATATATTCAAAAATGTAAAGGTATATAAACTGTAATGAATTATACTTTTGGACATGTAATTTGGATTTATGGTGAAATAGATATTTGGTAAGAATTATCACATGGATACATATGATATTTTGAAAGTTGAGTCTTATGAGTAAAAATGAATAGAATTCATCTCCCAATAACACTAGATTTAGTTAGAATTAGGGAATCAATAATAACAAAACTTTTTGAATAACAAGGGATTTGAAAGGATTTTGAAAATTCTCAAACCAATAACAATGGATTTTATTAAGATTTTTTAAATCCAAAAACCAATACAATGGAATCTCAAATCTTTTGAAATTCATAAGAATTCACTTACCAATAACCCCCCTAAGTAGATTTGATGAATTGTTGCCAAAAAGTTTTGTATAAATTATTGATTATTGATTATTATTGATTTTCATATATATATATGAGAGATTTCTTAGGAATTCTTTAGGATAGCGTTTTTAGATTGATAACATATATAAAAAAAAGAACAACGTATCTCTTGAAGTAGTTGCCAGTGATTGTGTCTCGTATGATACCCAAAGAAGGTAGACAACTTATACTTTCTATGTGTTTGTGATGATGGAAAAATTTATTACTAATTTTCATCTGTTTAAAGCTGAGGCACTTTCAAGAAACTGCAATGGAGACAATATGAAGACATTTGGTGTCTTTGGATGCAAACTATGCAACCGATCATTTAGTCGAAAATGGCACTTCAAGCTCTCATCTTCACCAAACACAATGCAAGTGTTTGAGATCGAAGAGGAGACTTCCACTTTAGACTTACTTGAGATTTTGAAAATAGGTACTTGCTGTATTAATACGTTGTATGTGTATGCATTTTTGTTATATAGATTTTAAGAATCTTATGAATATGTATGATATTTTTAAAGTTAAATCTTACGAGTAAATCTAATGAGAATTTATGTCCCATTAACAAAAGATTTTAGTAAAAATTTAGAAATTCATAAACCAATAACAAAAGATTCTAACAAGATTTTAAGAATATATAAAGCAATAACAATGAATTTCTAAATTTTCTAAATCATTAAAAATTCAACCACCAAAAACACTCTCTAAACAGTAATTTGGTTCTTTGTAAATGATTAGCGACTATGCAGTTCATTTGAGGTCTAGACGAGATTTAGATGTTAAAGAATTATTAATTTATTGTGTATATATATATATATTAAGAAAAAAGTACACTCACAAAATAACTTTGTATTCATGTGTGATTTAGTCATTGAATTTAAAATATTTGTTGAGAATGTGATTGTGTTTTACTAACAATGGACCAACTTAATTAATTATCTAATTTAAATATATTCTAAGTTCCCTGATTTTGTGGGAAATTTGGAAACCTCTCCTAACAAGCTTTATTGTTTCCTCTAAAAACATTTATTAGTCGTATACATAAATGCTAAATGCATTGTAATTACGTTTAATAAAAATATGCAATGTATTAAAATCTTAAACATAACCAATTATAGTTAAGCCTTACAATCGTCTATATGCCTTAGTGATTAAAAACAAATGTCAAGGTATGCATCCACATATTTGATATTTTTTCTTATTGCCATTGATCTTCTATTTTTCGTATATGTGACATAAGTTTTTGTGAGAACATAATGTACAATCTTAAGTTTTGTTGAGAACAAATTGTACAAGCTTTGATCAAATAAGTATTATTATACCAAGACTTGGTTTTCTATAGTTACCTTCTCAAAAGGAAGTGACTTAAAATTCAAAAATATAAGGTTTTGATTTTTAAGCATTTTTTGTATCAAGATGAGATAAATTGAATTTTATATAAAAATATTATTAAATATGCTGTTTAAGTTTTAATGTTATATATTATCTTACTCTATAGAACTGTTGTGTATATGTTTTATTCCACATTATTGTCATACAATGTTCTATAGTTTTGACGTGCAATATTTTTTATCATCAGTTTTAATTTATTTTAATATTCGATACACACATTTTTCTATCTACAGTAATAAAATTAAAAATCCTCAAGAAATGGAAATGATGAACATAAAATTTAAATTTTTCCTATTTTCTTATAATTTTTTCATTAGCTATATTATACATTCAACATTTTATCATTTCTCTTCGTATTTCTTAAAACAATATACTTTCACAACACATATTTTATTGATTTTCTAATTTCAAACTTAACATGTATATTAAATAAATTTTTGTTATTAGTTTTAAAATTTTGAAATATAACCCCAAAAACTTAAACAAAAAAACCGGAAAAACCTTGGTATAGACTAACATACTTACATTTACATATCTCCTTAAATAAAATTTACACGACTAAGATTAGTTTTACATAGACGCCAGTCTAGATTACAAAAATTCAAATGTTCACATTAAATTTAATAATATTGTTATATAAGCAAAACTTTATTAATATGGATGAAAAAGTCGTATAGATTTGCGGGTTAAATCCTAGTTTTATATTTATATAAGGTATTTTACTTTTTAACTTTCATTATAGAATTATTTTATTGACTATTGAAATTAAATTTATAAACAAAAAATTGGACAAATTTATTGATTTATATTAACTTTCTTAATTCTCTTAATTTAATAGGTTTAAACTAATTTAGATTGATATGAAATTATAAATCCAACTAAAATAGTTTAAACTGATTTAAATAGTTTAACCGATTTGAATAATATAAATCCGGTTTTATAAAATTGTTTCAGTGAGGACCGATTTGCAGTCGAGACGGACCTTTAACTCTGCATCAGCCATATATAAAATCCGGGTCTGTACTAGACCCCTGATGCTATCAACAAACAAAACTTAACCAGATTTCAGTTTGTCACTCTTACCATTCTCTTTTTCACCAAATAAGACTCAAAAACTTGGAAATAAAAACATCAGTAGATTCAAAAATCAAGACAGGTTCAAAAAAAAAAAAACAAACAAAACTCTGAAGTATACATTACACCATCTTGTATCTCATAAACTTGGATGTATAACAGCAATATGGTGAGATCACCGCATCGTGAGAGGCCCCGTGTTAGCCGGTTTCTGGAAAACTCTAACCACAGGCATCCCATCTCCATCCTCTGTGTTTTGAACCCTCCAGTTCCTATCTTTTTTCCTCTGTGGCTTCTTGTGCTGTTTATGCGACGCAGTTTCCTTCTTCTTCACAGCAACTTTCTTCGTAGACGCAAGCCCGTTCGCCAGATCAAACGAGCTCAGATCATCCAGCACGTCATCAATACCAGGAGCTTGCTCGCTTTCTTCCTCATCAACCTCACCTTCTTCAGAATCTGAACCTGTTTCTGGACTAGTAGTGTCCTCCTCTACCTTCTCTTCACTCATCCCAGGTGGCATTGCGAAATGCGGCAGCTTACCTCCGATGTAATCTTTCAGAATCTGCCTCGCTGCTTTCGTTTCATCAGGTAGTCCACTGGAGGCAACGTAGCCACGCGAAGCACAGTAAGCTCTCAGAAGCTCAGCAGCGAGAGGCGGACGGGACTGACGCTCATAGGTTTTCGGTTTAGGAAGAGTGATGTTGTAGACACTCTCGATGACGCGGCGAGGGACCTTGTCAGCAACCACCTGAATAGCTTCACGGTGCTCTGTCATCCTGTCGATAGGAAGCACACCGCAAGTGATCATTTCGTATCTCGAGCTCGAGAAGGAAGGGAAGACTAAACCGGGACAATCACATAGCATAAGCTCTTCGGAGATGATCAAAGTCTGGAAGTGCTTTGTTTTTCCTGGGGTGGAGGTGACACCTGTTCGTTTCTGACCGACCAATGCGTTGATGGTAGAGCTCTTCCCCACGTTCGGGTAACCTACGAATCCAACCACTGCATTCTCACGTTGAGACTCAACAGCTGCTCTGGAGTTCCTCGCTCTGACAATCTCTTGAGCCTCGGACTGTAAACGGCCCAACAGCTCGTCTCTTCCATATATCACAATTTCTGGATCGTCTGTCTTCTGGAAGTTGTCGGGTTTTCTCCACTGCTCTTTTAAGACTTTACCTTCTAGGACAGCTGTAGCAGCTATAGCTGACCAGAACACGAAGAGAATGTCGTTACGGCGGAAATATTCTGCCCATTTCTCCCTATAGATATATTAAGAAGCAAAACTAGTTGATAAGAAGACAAAAAAAGATTGGTGGCAAAGTAGCAAGGAACAATAGGGCATACCTGACATGTGGAGGTAAGAGATCCGCCTTGTTAACTAGCAGCATCATTTTCTTGTGCTCATCGATTTCTCGAGCATATGCCTGCGACAAGACGAATCTTTAAGTACATTGTATGAATCAGCAATACAATGTCAAGTGGACTCCAAAGTTGGGAGACAATGCATGCATTACCTCAAGATCAGGGCAACGGTAAAACAGTGGATCTCTAGCATCAACGACCATAACAATCTGAAGAAAGGATAATTAAATAACCAAAGACGTATAGAAATTAAAAATTGAGCTTAGTGAAAGAGTTAATACACCTTACAAAAGTTGAGAGACTTACCAAATCACTTCGTTCAAGAACACGCCAAAGCTGTCTCCAGATGTCGAGGTTCTTTTCGAATGGAGTCAACACAAGTTTTTCGTTTTCCTCGAGTCTGAACACAGATACAGGAGAGCAAGCATGCATGAGCAAATAGCAATGACCCACTTAGAAATATGCAAACGTCTAAACCAAAATCCTACACCTAATATATTAAAAGAGACGATATAGACTCTATCTATCCACCTTGGTTTTTAAAACGAACGATATCTTGAACACCACACCCACACCTCAATCATACAAATGTTGCCGAAGTACTACAGCTTTAAGTAAGTGCTAGTTTTAAATCAAAATACATAAACTTATACAGAGCACAGTATATCAATAACAGCGACAATGACATCTGCTGAAAAGAACTGATACAATAGTGGGACTTTTTTTTTCTTTCTCCTTTCAACCTTCTCAGTGAGATACATGCCCTTTCAAACATATGAGAGAAGAGAACTATATAATACAGAAGCTGAGTAAATTTTCCCATCTAACGTACAACGAGCACTTCCGTGACAGATATTGATTTCGTTATAGTTTGGACATTTGAGAAGTAACGAATGGTAACACGGTAATAAAGATGGGGTAAACAAAAAAAAAAGGCTAACCTCACAAGCATCCGACGCCAATTGAGAAAAGCTTGTTTTTCATTAGCATCAAGTTCTTCCACTGACATTTCAGGTGTCCAAGGAGGTCTGAAGATGAGTACAAAAAAAGATACTTAATCTGAGGGATATGAAAAGGTATAAATTAATTAAAAGAGAGTTGTAAAACACGTGCCTTCGAGGAACTTGAAGACTACTAGCGTGTAAAGCCTCCTCTATCTTCTGTTGCTCTCTCCATTCTTCAGCTGCTATAGTACTTGAGCTGGAACTCGCGTCTCTGTACCAAACAGTGACTCTGTGAGTAATATACATGAAAGTCCGCTAGGCCATTTTTAGATGTGTTCAGCTAATGAGAAGTGACAGTTCCCCAATCTCCATTGTAGCAAAAAGTTTTCAACTTTTTATACGAAAAACCATTGGTTGGTTCAAGTCAACATTACCAAATCGAAGTTGTGCTACACATAACTAGTTCAATCAAATGACACGAAAAAAAAAACCAAGAGAAGCTTACACATTAATGGGCAAAGGAGTGGTGTTACTGAGATTAATAGTGAAAAGACGCTCGGCCTCCTCGGCCTGCTCGATGATGGCGTCGATGTCGCTGACCTCGGTGACGGATTCGAGAACCTTCTTCTGGAGATTCTTGTAGTACTTGCCTTTGTCTTTCGATTCCTGAATCATATGGTTGTGGTGCTTCACCAGAGATCGTCCCAACGTCGTCTTCTCGCTCTTCCCCATCTCTCTCTCTCTTCACAGTAAAACCCAAAAGGTCTGAACCTTTTTGAGGACGATGGACTGCGAAGGCGGTTTTTGTTAATGTTAGTGTTAAGCTTTCCTTAGGTCAGCCGCCGACCGCATTAGCTGTCCTACGGTGAAGCTGATTCAAGTTTTACCCTTTTTTATCTACTACGAGGGTAAACCGGTAAATTCAGATATTTACCCTCCCTTCGACTAGAGAACAAACTATTGCAAGGGATAACGGTTTTACCGGTTTTGGTAAAATCAAATGAAACTTTTTTTTTTGACTAAATAAACATTGTGTTTTTAATCTCCTAAGTTATCAAGAATTAATATATAAATAATATAATTTCAGATTAGTAAATAAATCTGTGTTAAGATTTATTAAGTTACCTATGATTCCTAAATCTAAAATGTAAGTGATGTTTTGCTAGTTTGTACATCCATTCTTTTGTATGCATAAAGCATGTTAAGTGTGTGACCAAACTACAAAAAAGATGTTTAATGTCATAATGAAATTTAAGAGATTACATAAAGTATTGAAAAAACTAAAAATTATATTATTCATATTGATATATGTATGATATAATCACATATTCACATACATTACATTTTAAATACAAACTAAAAACAAATTAGAGAAAAATGAAAAAGAAAAAAACTGGAATCCACCTTATCCAAGAAGTAGGCCCACAATATCAAGGAAAATAGTGAGGTGTCACAAAGCTATTGATTGATAACACATCCTCGAAATCTCTTCCTTCGTCCACAAAAATCAAATCTATTTCTTTGTTTTTGTGTGTTGTACATACAAAGTTAGAACGGTTTGGGCGAAAGAAGCAAAGAAGAAGAACAATGGCAACAGCATTTGCAACCCCGTCGACGGTGATAGGTCTCGGAGGATCATCTGTTTCACGCATCAACACCAAAGCCTTCTCTTCATGTACTTTCTTTTCTTTTCTTCTCATCATAATTGAGCTAAACATATGATGTACATTGATTTGTGACTTCTTGTAATGTTTTTAGCCTTTCTAAAACCAACATTAAGAGCAAAGAACCCGCTGAGAGTCGCCGGAGCATCAGGTGGAAGATTCACTTGGTGGGTTTTAGTTTCTGCCCATACCTAATTAAGAGTAAAGAAAACTTGTTTTATAAGGTATCTTTAGGGTATTTCTCTAATAGTAGTTTTATTTGTGCTGACAAATGAAAAAAAAAAAAAAAAAGCTTTGAGAGGAACTGGTTGAGGAGAGACCTAAATGTGGTGGGGTTTGGACTGATCGGATGGCTAGCTCCGTCGAGTATTCCGGCGATAAATGGGAAGAGCTTGACGGGTCTCTTCTTTGAGAGCATAGGAACTGAGCTCGCTCACTTCCCAAGTCCTCCAGCACTCACTTCACAGTTCTGGTTGTGGTTGGTTACCTGGCACTTAGGTCTCTTCATCTGTCTCACCTTCGGACAAATCGGATTCAAAGGCAGGACCGAGGATTATTTCGAGAGATAAACCATTTCTCAAGTCCCATTTCTAATAATATCTTAAGCTGTATTGGTTCTCTCTTGTGTAATATTATTACTCAAAACGAAGCTGTATTTCTTTGCTGTGTTTGATGTTTCATTCAATATCGACAAAACTGTTTCTTAATTAATGTTTGATTATAAGAAGGTTCCATCAACACTTTGTTCAAAAGGTTATCATAGAGAACAAAACTCCGTTTTAACTATCTATACATTCTACATCAAACCCCCACGCCGAGTCCGCTCAGCTTCATGGTTGATGTGCATTTTGTAAAGGGAGGATGTATTGAACTAAGAGTTTTAGAAGATTTGAGTTTTTTTCTAAAATTCACCGTTATTCAACTAGTGATTCTTTAAATTTCTTCCAAATTTTGTGTTATTGAATATGGTGTTTATGTGAAATCATTTAAACCTATTGTTATTCAATTATCAATCTATAAAAACTTTATCAGATCCAGTATTATTCAAAACTAAACAGAATTTTGTAGGAGAGCTCTGTGAAAGGATTTTAGAATGCTTTGCTTTCATTTTTTAGTTGAAAATCGTTCATACAAAATACACACCCATATAGGTGTTATTCAGAGAAATTTTCAAAATTATAAAAGAGAAAACATTACAGAAAACATGTGCACTACCAGTATATCAGTTTATTTTATTCTCCATTCATATTATGATTTAAAATTTAATCAGTTAAAAGAGAACGAGAGACAAATAAGAAGTTTACATACCTCATCGAGATTCCAAAGTTCAGAGAACTCTAGAAGAGGCGCCCCTTGGCTGTTTGCGGAGCTGGTCCAGTGCTTCTTCTAACGTATCGAAAGTGAGATACCCATCAATCTTGATGTTAGGCTCTTCATCAGGTGGATGGTCCTTATCACAGTCGAACTCAAGCACTCATTCTTTAGGCACTCCTCCGTTGGCTACCATGAACTTGAAAACTTCGCGGACATAACAAGAATGACCCTCTGTAGCATTTGAGTCTTTGCCACGCCTATCTGGATCCACGTGTGAGTTGAGGTACCACGTGTACAGAGGAACAACACGGATGATGATGATGGTGACTTTGTGGACAACACGGATGATGATGATGGTGACTGCAACACATATGATGATGATGATGATGATGAGGATGTGGATATACCAGGAAGGCCTAATCTAAACCTTCTTCCCGATGAGATTTCGTCACGTCTGCAGGATGATCTTTTTAGCACCATAGAACCAGAACATCTAGAACTGATCATGGAGGACACTGACCGTGAAAAAGCTGAAGGCACTACTCTTGAAGGCCCTTTTAAGTTGTCTGATGATGGAAAGATTTCTCATGTTGTTTTAGCAGCAGGACCCAGATCAGCAAGCAAAAAAACCGGCACATAACTCTCTGAGGAACAAATCCCCCCTGCTAACTTGCGGATAACTCGTAAGGCGGAAACGAGATCAGTTGAGCTATATGCCCAACACAGGATGTGTTTTATTTGGTCTTATATATGACAAATTTTTTATTAAAAACATATAAGGTATGCATCCACACATTTGATCCATTTTCTTATTGCCATTGATCTTCTATTTTCTTATATATGACATAAGTTTTTATTGAGAACATATTTTACAAGACATAATTTTTATTAAGAACATACTGCACAAGCTTTGATCAAATAAGTATTATTATACCAAAACTTGGTTTTCTAGAGTTACCTTCTCAAAAAGAAGCGAATTGAAAAGTTTAAAAATATAAGGATTTAGTTTTAAGCATTTTCTTTGCATCAAGGTGAGATAAGTTGATTTTTTTATATAACAATATTATTAAATATGGTGTTTAAATATTAATGTTATATATTATCTAACTTTATAGCACTTATGTGTATATGTTTGATTACACATTCTTATCATATGTGGTATAGTTACCTATATAATCCTCTTGAGATTACTTAGATTGGAATTTGGAAGTTACCAAGAGAATATTCATAAAAAAAACCATGAATTTTTGTTCCCTTAAAATACCAAAATAAATGACTAACAAATAACACCAAATCGAAACAATTAATGTAAATCAATCACAAAATAGAAATTATTATACTTATAACGACGCCAACCAATACCAATTCAATCAAAACTCTTTTGAATTTTCCATGTATTCCAAAGTTTCAATATTTTATTTTTAATTCTATACCAATCTTTAAACATATCAGTATTTCAATAAGAACAAGAGAAGCGGGCTTCATCTTAAAAAAAAACATCGTTTGAAAGTTGTTATTTTTTACTGAGAAGTTTGGTAAATTTTTTTGTATTGTCTGTTAACGTATAATGATAACCGTATATACTAACATATAGTCGGTACAGTATTATTATAATTATAATATAATATTAAAATCGATAATAAGATAGAATATGTATTATAGATGGGTTCTATGTATTAGCACTTGTATATTATTATAGTCAGAACCAAGCTTTCTTTATTTGCTTGCGATGTTTGATGTTTCATTCAATATCGGACAAAAGTGTTTCTTAATTGTAACGAGGATCCAAGCGATGAATAGAAATGTTTGATTATAAGGAGGCTGTTCCAACAACACTGTTCAAAAAAGGTTATCAAAGAGAACTAAACTACGTTTTAACTATACATTCTACATCAAAACCCCCTCACGCCTAGACGCCGACCCTGCTCAGCTTCATGGTTGATGTGCATTTTGTAAAGCTCGGGTCACCATGTCGATGAATTCATTCTCCTGTTAAAAAGCAACTCGTTAGTTTTGGGCAGCATCTAAAGTGAAAAGGGAATGTCGTGAGAGAACAAACCTGAACCAGCGCTAACAAGGCTTCTTTGACTTTGTCTCTGCTGATAACCGGGCCACTGTGAGCAGGAGCGAGTGCTGGTGGTGGGAAAGGCTGGGGCATCGGAGTGCCATGTGTGCGCTGCTGGTAATAAGTCGTATTATTAAGGTTCAGAGGAGGAGCAGAGGTCATAGATGAACCAGGAATGAGGTGTGGCTGTGCCATCATCCGTGGGGGTCCGAAGAAAGAGGAAGGGGTCACCGGAGCTGTGTGAACGTTGGAGTTGGTACTGATACGATCAGGATTGTTGTCAAAAAGAGGCGTTAGAGGAGACGAGGATGGTAGAGGCGGTGGTGATAATATCTGTGGAGGTGCAGCTGCCGCAGGGGCAATGGTGGGTTGGTGAGGATTTAATGATGATTGGTATGGTGGTCCAGTTGCCGATCCAGCCGAAGTGTTGCCAAGAGACATCGCAGACTGTAGTCAAGCCAACAACATTATTAATAAATTCAATCTTACATCTTGAAAATTTTGAAGTAACGAAGATCCACGGGCTTGTACCCCAGAATCCAAGTTGGACCGATTAATAAGTTAAAAGATAATTCAAACATGAATAATCTAAAACTAATAGAAAGCCTTCATGCTGTTAGTCAAATGTGATGCTGAAGACGTTAGTGTGAGTGTGTATCAAAAGCTCGAGAGACTTACGCTGAAGAAGTTGACGAAAGCAGAATCATCAGGGGCATCTCTACCACTTGAAGATGGCTCAAGAGAACCATCCATAACTGACACTGTAGGCACAGCTTCCAAATCCTCAAACTCCCTGCAGTACATAGACATTTTATAACTCAATTTAACATAAAAGAAAGAGTTATGTAGATTATCGAGTCTTTCCACCTCATACAACTACTAATGGCACAATGTCTATGACTCAATGCTAAACAATGAAGTTCTTACCGTTTTGAAGATGACAAATTTGGCTTCTGGTTGACCTTGGAATACGCGCTAAGTAACCTGTCATTGCCAAGGAACCATTAGGTGCAAAGAGTCTGGTAATAAATACAAAGAACGAACGCTTAGTATCTCTAAGTCATACAGCAGTAAATTTATATTTACCTGCCGAAGAGACGTGCAACGTCCTCACATTCACGTTGATTATAGAACCAAATGCCATTAACTTCTTGAGCTGCATTACGGTAAAGTAAATATGGACCTTGGACTTCATACTCAAAGTCTCCCAACAGATCTTCCACCAGATTATCTAATCCAAAAACAAATTCAACAGTACATTAATGAGTACTCCTTAATCAAGAAACCAATTCTACTGAGCATCTAAACCTTCCCTAATCCTATCCTCCTACTTGCATAATTCAAATTCAAACTCTAAGAAGAGAATCAAAACCTGTATTCCGACGATTCATCACAATAAACTGAAACCGAGGCTGTTGTCTATTTCTGAAACAAGACGAAATTGGAATCCCATCAAAACGATTCAAGAAAACAAAATCACATCTAGTTTAAACTTTACCTTTTGACGACGAACAAAGATCCTTCAACATCCTTACGACTCTACATTGAACAAGAAAACACACAGATAAGTCAGTAAGCAAAGCAAACGTCATCGACAACAGCATTACGATGAGTGACTGAAACCTTACCCATTGACTGGTTTGAATGTCGAATTCGTATAAGGTGACGTGAGCTGCTGTGATGAGGATTTCCTCGATGAAAGGATCGATTCGCCGGAGAACTTTGAGATTGAGGAGCTTCGTACTGTTCTGGTGGTGCATATTCGGTGGGACCAGCTTCCCTTTATGAAACATCTTTTCGAAATCCAAGGTAACGATGCGAGCAAATATGGAATTTGATTTTAGCCTAAATCGGAAGAACCCTAGGATTCTGATTTATGGAAGCTGAGATTTGGGAGTTGGAGAAGGAGAGGGGGGAGGGAGAGAGAGCATTTGCGGTTATAAAAGTTTTGGATATTTGTAATATTATAAGGCTTTTCGAAAATTGAGTGATTGGGCCCTAGTTACTATGGGCCCAACAGTAGCTTCTCGTATATTTTAACCTTAGGTTGTAATCTCATCAAAGTTGAATCTATAATTTTTAATTTTTTTTTTTTGCTTAAATTTGGTGAATCTATAATCTTCAGTGGGAAAAAAAATCGAACTAGAACCTAGCAAATAGTATGTTAGAAATAATCTAATGATTGGTAATAATTAATGGGAAATACTTTAATTCGTACATTTTACATTCTTGAACTAAATCAAGAATCAATGGTTTCATCAAGAACTAGTTTATACAGCTTTGTCCTTCCCCTAGCAATAGTGCACGTAGAATCTCATCGCAAGGGCCATCGTAGTGCACGATGAGATGTCCACCTTGTGGGATCTCGTGGTAGTTGATCAAAGGTTGCTTCTGCAGCACGCATCTTTGAAGTTGAAACGGGACGACTTTGTCTTCCTTCCCATGCCAGATGTGAACAGAGCTCTCTTCGGTAATACTTAGGTCTGCTGGTTCGAAGTCCCACTGTCCGAAACAAGCAACGCAATCGTCTCTTAGAGTGTCGAAAACATTTCTTTCACGTAGCTTATCCTACAAGGTAGAGACATATATTGTCAGAATTGGATCATTACTAAAAATGGAAAGTTTGGTGAGTGACCTTAGTAAGCATGGGAAAGCCAGGGCTTCCTCGCTTGAGCACCTCCATGTCTTGGTTGTTGAAGTAGATTGAACTGCTCTCATCAAGACCAGAACTACTTGATGGAAAGACCTCTTGTACAAATATAACCAACCAATATAACAGTCGAGGTGCAAATTTCGATATCCCTAGACCCCATTTCAGAAGACCTCCCCTGTAATCGTTCTTTAAAAGCTTCTTAGGAAGTGATGGCCACAGATAATTCACAACCGGAGCAACAAAAGCCACAGCAGATAACCTGCAAAGAAGGATATAACACTCTTCACTATTATTCACAACTTATTTGATTATCTTTTTTATTCCTTTTAATTTAAGGTATATGTTTTAGGCAACCCCACGTAGGGTAAGCCCCCATAGAGGGAGAATCCAATTAAGTAAAACTTGGGTCCTATCTCCAACTGGTCTGCAAGTTCTTCTATGTCATCAACTTCGCTTTTCAGCGAATGTTTCGTGTTGGAATCAGATTCTCCATATCCAGAAGACCAGAACGGTCGTAGAATAGAAGATACACCCCATGCTCTTCTACCAGCTCCTGGAAAAAAAAAAAGACAAATCCAAGTGAGATTTTTTGTCCCCAAGAAAAAAAAAAACAGAGGCTTAGACAAGATTTCAAAGTGCAATTTTACTTTTGAGGCAGAGAAGTTCATATCCTTAGATCTTCCAAAGCCGTGAACAAGAATGATCTTGTATTTGGCCTCCTCCTTTGGAACTCCACTTTCTCTATAAGCTAAGAATCTTCCATCACGAAGCTTAACTCTATTCGAATTTGCAGAAGAATCCCCCATCAAACCTTGATACGGTCCCTAGTCACCACACAAGAAGATAGATGTGTAGCAACTTTTGTGATATATAAATTAAATCTACCACACATGCAAAAGGAATGTGAAAATGTCAAAACAAAGAACATCCACAAGTTTTAGAACAGAAAAATACAGCACCAGAAGAGAAGATAGAACACAAAACGTTTTGAATAATGAATAGTCAAAGGTCTGGTCTTTGTTTTATCATTATGCGCTCAAGATCATGATGATGATGGTTGATAAAGAAGATGGCTACTTAAAAGAAAAACAAGAAGTGGTCTCGCTGGTGTATTGGATCTGAAATAAATAACTGGAAAAGCAAAACAAAATATTACTCTTCTGATTGTTTTGGCTACAACCATTCTCCAGATTCTCTGTCTTAGTTAAACTCCAGACGCCACTGCCCGTACACCATTCTCAGTCTTGTTTCTCACACTTAACTTTTACATGCATGTGCGTGCATATGAATTCTGAAAATGTTAATATGAAACATGAGCCTAATACCATATGCACAAGTTATATGCACGATGGTTTATATGCACACGTTATATGCACGATGGTTTATATGCACACGTTTTTTTTCGAATATTCATTATCACATTTCTTGAGGTTCTTCTATCTACACAAAATAAAAATCTAGCCTTTAAATCTTGGATGACATGTCACATAACTCGGTTTGCACTTTGTAAAGGTTACATTTTTACATCATATCCAAACTTCCTGTGCGCGTACATTACATTGGAAACATTAAACATATATCTATTTTTTTAATATTGTGATTGGTTAGAAACTTGCTTTAATTCTTAGTGTGAAAAACAGATTTTATTGTTTGGCTAATGAATACCAAGAAAAAAACCCTATAAATGATTTTCAAGCTAATATTAGGCTCATGTTTCATTTTAATACACAAACGCACGTGCCTATATGCTGCCGTAGATGACGATGGTTTATATAAGAAGATGGTTACTTGAAGAACAATTAAGAAGAAGAAGAAGAAAAAATCAAATATTCCTCTTCTGATTCTTTGGCTAAACCATTCTTAACATCTAGTCCATTTTCTGTAACTAATAAGTTCACGCCACTGCAAACTTACCAATCTATAGGTTGTCTTACTTGCTCCCACAATTTAGAGTTTTACACATGCATATGAATTCGGAAACTTCCCATGATAATTCCATTGGAAACATAAGTTTTCTCAAACTGCTAACTTTTTTTGCTCATACCCTTAACTTGGATACCTTGTTAAATAATGACTGAGCAAGGATTCATATACTTTGGGGGCTTCGGAAAGTTTGAACGATGTTCACATTCACTAATTAAGGTATAATTTTTTTGCGAAAATGGATGCTATCTCACAGCTGCATGATTGGGTGGTCAAGGTTTCGGAAATAAATATTTTAATATATTTACAAAATTACTTTCAAAAACCGCTTAATCAAGTTTTTGTTCTAAAAATATTTAGCTCACAAACACAAACGATTTTTTTTTTTCAAAAATAGCATTTATTAAAAAAGTAAAAATAAATATATTTATATATTTAGGTTTAGGGTTTATTAGAGTTTATGATGTAGGGTAATTTAATGTTTTTAATGATTAATAAATGCTATTTTTTGAATTTTTCCTTTTGAATGCTATTCTGTGACAAATTTTTTTGTTCGTTATCAGATTTGCCATATACTGTATATATTAAGGTGTGCCCACATAAGAATAATAGTTTTAACAATTAGGAAAACAATAATGATAGCTACAGATTTTAGTAAAAAAAAAGAGCACAAGAAAAGACAGAAACCTAAAAACAACAAGAACATCTTTAAATCTTTTCTTCTTCCCCAAGCAATAGCGCACGTAGAATGGCATCGCCAGTGCCATCGTATTCCGCGATCATATGTCCGCCATGAGGCATTTCGTGGTAGTTGATCAACGGTTGCTTCTGCAGAATGCATCTTAGAAGTTGAAATGGAACTATCGGATCTTTCTTCCCATGCCATATGTGAACACAGCTCTCTTTACTAATGCTTAGATCCGCGGGCTCAAAATCCCATTGCTCGAAACAAGCCACGAAATCGTCCCTTATTGTTTCAAACCAAGCTACGTCCCTATTCTACAGAGATATTACAATGTGTCAAGATTTGGTTATCGTTACAAAGAAAAAAAAACCGTAATAACAGGTTGGATGAAACTCGGGACTGACCTTAGTAACCTTAGGTGTAACGGTTGGTCGTTTGAGCACATTAATGTCGTGGAAACTATTGAGGTAGACCACATTGCTTCTAAGGACCGAACTAGTTGATTGGATGAGCTTTTGAATAACACGCCAATGTAACAGTCCAGGTGCATATTCTGATATCATCAAACACAAATTGATAAAAATTCTCCTGAAATCTTTCTTGATAAGCTTCTCAGGAAGCGAGGGCCATCGATAGTTCACCGTCGGAGCAACAAAAGCCACGCCGGATAGCCTGCATCCAAAATAGCATTTAAAAAAATTTATAAGTAACATCGCCCAAAATAATCTTCAAAATAGTACTCATTTTACAAGAAAAAAAAACTAAACTACTCTAACTTCTAAACTTTAATCCCGCTCACCCTCTTAAATACTAAACCCTAAATTCAAATATTATATAATTTTTTTATGAAAACTTTTAAGAAATTATTTTCTTTGTGGGGTATTTTTGAACAAAATGTTGTTTTAATAGTATTTGAGAGTATGTCTCTTATTTAATTAGCCTTTATTTGGTTTTTCAGTAATGATATATTGATTTACCTGTGAGGTATATATTTTAGGCAACCCCATATGGGGTAAGCTCCCAAGGAGATTCCAATTAAGTAAAACTTGGGTCCTATCTCCAACAGATCAGCAAGTTCTTCTATGTCATCAACTTCTCTTTTCAGAGATTTCGCATCTGAATCAGATTCTCCATATCCAGAACGGTCATAGAATAGAAACACCCCAAGCTTTTGTATCAGCTCCTGAAAAATTAGAACTAAGTGAGATTCCCCCCTTTATTTGTTTGTTTTATGTATCAAAAATATATAAAATTTTATAGGCTTTTCAAACATCCATGCAAGATCCAAAGAGCTTTTTTATTTTTACGTTAGAGGCAGAGAAATTCATATTTTTGGAGCTTCGAAAGCCATGAACAAGTATGATCTTGAATTTGGCTTCATCCTTTGAAACTCCTACTTCTCTGTAAGCTAAGAATCTTCCATCCTGAAGCTTAACTCTATTCGAACTTTCAGAAGAATCCTCCATCAACCCGGTTCAATCTAGTACAAGAAGGGACATATATTTTAATTTGAACTATATTTACCACGCAAGTCAGTGTGGAAGAACATTACAACTAAATTAAGACGTAACACGAAAAGAAGAAAAGCATACCTGAATGATGAAAACGAAAACGGTTTTTGGATGATTGGTCTCGTTGAAAGTTTGATCTTTATGTGCAGTAGATGACGATGTTTTTTTATAAAGAAGATTGTTAAACAAGTGGCCTCCTTGGCGTTTTATAATGAAATTTGAAAATGAAAAAGAAGCGAGAAGACTCAAACAAAACCATTATTTAGGGTTTACCCTTTTGCTGCTGTCTTTACATTTTAATTAAGTTCACGCCACTGCCAACTCACCAATATTGATTAGAAAGGATTTTAGCTGTAGCAAATTTTGTAATATATTTACAAAAATGGCAGAACCAAGAACATCAAAAGTCTTAGAACAGAAAAAGACATATAAGAAGAGAAGCTAACTTGCCTCGAATCTGGGAGGAACACAAAACGGTCCGCATGGTCACAGATCTGAGAAGAACAAACAAAATATTCCTCTTTTGATTCCCTTGGCTAGGGCTGTTCAATACGGTTGTTCAATACGGTAAAACCGAACCGTACCGAACCGAAATAGACAATATAGTTTGGTTTTGGTATATACCATATAAACCGAATGGATGTGATTTTATAAAAACCGTATGATTTAAATATGGTTTGGTTTATAACCGATTAAACCGAATAAACCGAACAAAACCGATCAAAAGTAGAAACATGTAAATATGTATTTATTTTATAACGACACATGAAAATATGTTTGTTATATAAGTTAATTTTTGTTAATAACAATTACCGTATTTTTATAGTAATAAAGAAACTCTAATTTGTAAAACACTTGAACTATAATTAAATAACAATACATCGCGATTGTGGCTTCTTATTTTCTTAGTCTTCCCTTTTTAGTTTTTTTGCTTTATTTTAGCATTGACTAAATTGAATTGAAGGTTATAAATTTGATGGATAATAATTAGTGAGAATTCTTCACAATTTTTTTCTTATCAATAAACGAACAAATTTTCGTGTTCAATCGAAGAAGTATGAATTTGATGAACAATAAATATGGAAGAGTGAAAAAACATTTCTTTCGTGCTTCTGTTTTGTTTCTTACTTTTACTCTCAAATTTTTGAGCTTTGATTCTAATTCCAAATTTGACTATTTTATATGATGGTAGAAGCGTGTTTTACTTTTTTAATTCATTTATTTGAATTTAATAAAATAAATGTGTTGATAACATGACTCTAAAATTCATATAATATGATCTCAAACTAAATAGTTATGTTTTTGGTATAAAACCGAACAAAACCGAAAACCGATGGTATATAAACCGAACCGAACCGATGTAAATATGGATTTAGAATGGTAGTTATATTTTAGTAACCGAAATATCGAAAAACCGAAAAAACCGAACCGAAACCGAACCGATATCCGGATTGAACACCCCTACCCTTGGCTTTAACCATTCTTCAGATTCTATATTTTCGCTGTCTTAGTAGTACATCTTTATTACATTCTAGACGTCACTTCCAGTTCACCAATCTCAGTCTTGTTTTTCCCACAAGTTAACTTTTACATGTGCATATGATGAATTCACACATGCTAATTATAATGTAAAAATGTAAAATGAATTGTTTTCTTATCATATTCATCGTTTTGTCAATAAAAACAAAAACACATATCAATTAGTTTCAAGCTAAGTCTACAAAAAAAAACATAGGAGAAGAAAATATAAATCTTGGTATATAAAACAAAATGGGATTTTGAAATTCTCATTAAAAAAAAAAAAAAAGAGAAATAACGGTTCCGTAGAGTTTCATTTTAATACACACGCTCTGTTTATGTGCAGTTGATGGTTACTTGAATAGGAAGCAAGTAGCCACCTAGAATTTAACTGAATAAACAGATTAGAAAAGCAAACAAAATATTCTTCTTCTGATTCTTTGGCTAAACCATTCTTAACATTTTTAGAAGTTCGCTGTCTTACCAATCTTGGTCTTCTCTTGTTGCTCCCTGGCTCCCACAATTTAGCTTTTGCCACATGCATGTGACCCTTAATCTGTAGTATGCCATGTCGGATAACGGCTGCCTTACGATGCATGCTTTCGGCTTTGGAGGGTTTGACTTTGAAGTATGTTCATTCTTTCTCTGTTAATAGAGCTGGGTCTCTGCCTACATCTAGGTCTCTGTAAGCATCACAGTTGCTGCAACAAGGGAAAAAAAAAACAGTTTTAGCCTTTACCGATTAACTAGGTGTGTATCATTGTCACCACAATGCATATTTGATCAAGTAAATACCTGCAAGCCACATTAGGTAAGATGCAGGAGGGCCCAGGATCAAGAAATTCGGCTTCAGCAGCATATTCTCTTACGCCAATGTACTTCAACAGATTCTTTCTCATTACCTATATATAGAAGAAAAAGTTATGTCAGCGAGATTGTATGTCCAAAGAACAAATATGTGAAGACAATAGTTAGCGCTCATCTGAAAAGAGGTATATGGTTTGAAGAAAGTTGAACTAAAATTTGAAGCAAGCTGAAATCACGTGTAAAATAAAACACTAGCATAAGATAACATAATTAAAGTGGGTCTTTTCATTTACATTGGGTCAAAATTTACAAAACTTAATTTTAATTGCATGACAAATTATTATGTATAATAATAACGTTATTTTCATTATATATGAAATCAAATCATGAAAATTTAATGAAAAACATAAATTTTATCTGTTTAATTACTATTTGTTTACTAAACAAAATTGTAACTATATTTTATTATTTTTTTTTTATAAAATAATAACTGTTTAGGAATAAATTACAAAATTAATATGTAAAATGGATATGGTACAAGTGTATAGTTATGCAACATCACAAATTTAATACAATTATCAAAATCTCTTACTAATAATTTTTAATTTTTTATCCAGATATAATTACAGAAAAAACATAAATATAAAAGTTAAATTTCTAAAAAATATATAAAATAAAAATATACCCGCCCTTTTAAAAAGTCGGGTCAGAATCTAATTAATTAGTTAAAGTAGATGTTCAGTCCTAATATGGTTCGTGTTTGTTTTGGGCTATAAATAACAGTTTTTTTCTTTTAATATATTGATGATACAATATAGTCATGAATGATGCATTGCATCACTGATTACATGTGGGACATATGTAAAAAATTCAAAGGAGGAAACTGAGTACATGTCTTGACGCAAGTATGTCCGGTGGTTGGTTACTTTCGCTTGATATCCATTGAAACTTCACCTCTGCAAACTTCTTACTCCATGTCCAGACCTCCCTTATGTAATTGTACACTCCAAAGCTGATTGTTTTTCCTGATATAAATAACTGTTTATAGAGTTGGATGTTTACACAGCTTAATTAATTATAACTCATTATATTTTTGATATATTGCATCTAATTGTTTAATTTATTATAATATAAAAATATATAATTTTTTTATAGTTTTGAACGTGGCATTTTATTTGATATTCATAATCAATAGTTGTCTAATTATAAGATTATATTAAGTCTTTATAGTTTTTAAAAATAATGATTTGACTTGCCAAATCCCAAGCTTTATAAAATATAAACAGTAAAGTGTTCCGAATTATCACAGTTCATCTTCATGTTACAACCAACTTTATATTATTGAACTTTTAATATTTTACCGAAAAACTATATTATAAAGAGATATGGTAGAGCGTTGACCATACGAACGTATGATAGAGACTGGTGTTTGGACTTATAAAGAGTAAGTAACCGAGTAAGCTAATTACTTCATCATCGAGTGAAGAGAGAAATCAATAAGAAGATAAAAATGGGCGAAGAAGAGCGTTCAGGAGATGGAAGAAAAACAGGGGAAGAGGCTGATGCTGGTGCCATCTTCGTACTTAAATCTAAAGGTATGCGTTATAAATATCAGCAATAGATCCCTACCGGTTTAACATATATCCTTTCAAACTGAGAATCAAAACATGAAGTATCATCTCTAGATCACCATATGTATTCAGAATTTCAGATAAAGTCTATAGTGTTGACAAAATATAATTAATTAATGAAGATAATGATTGATGAATGGTGGTGGGAATAGGGACATGGTGGCACTGTGGATTCCACTTGACGACATCTATAGTGGCGCCTCCGCTACTGAGTCTACCGTATGCTTTCAAGTTCTTGGGATGGGCCGCGGGAATATCGTGTTTGGTGGGAGGAGCAGCCGTCACGTTTTACTCGTACACACTCCTCTCCCTTACTCTCCAACACCACACTTCACTCGGCCATCGCTACCTTCGGTTCCGAGACATGGCACACCACATCCTCGGTAAAAAATTTTTTACACCACATCTTCGGTAAAAATTTTTTTACATAGTTCATATTATTCTCTGTATACTATAGAAGTCTAGCTCGAATGGATAAAAGTTGCATTAAAGTTCATCCTTGAGACTTTAATCTGAAATTGATATGCATTTATAGTAGCCATACGTGTTCAATATGAACGACCCACATGACACACCACGTCAATTATTTCATCACCTCTGACCAAAAAACAATTATTTCTTCCATCCACTTTTGACCAAAAAATAAATGTTTAATTCGCACCATAAAGTAAGGTTAAATATGTGGATTAGAAAAGTTTGAATTTGGTGGGAGTGCAACTTGGAATTACATAAATCTCGTTTTTAATTGATGTTTTCTGGCTGACATTCAGTACGAGCCGATGGTGATGCTTGTTTTCAAATATAAGAGAAAAGCTGATTAAGATAATTTAATTGCACACTATATACTGCTTTATGACTTTTGTCTAATTTGGTGAAGTCTATAGCCCGGACCCAAAAGACTCACGTCAATTTTGCAATCAACTTTTATATGTTAGCTATCCATCTCTCTCTGTCTTTGCTTTTTAGAGCAATTTCATTTGAGTTGTTTATAAAATCATCTCATGAATCATGACTAAAAATGGAGATTAATAAAACAGGAGAGATAGTGAAAAAAATCTCAAAAGAGAATTTTCACCCAAACTATTATTAGAATCTCATAAGCCTCATTAAAAAAAAAAAATGGATTCCTAGTAAAGCTAACATGAAGCTGGATCTAGATCAAACACCTTACATTTTAATTTTGTACATTTGGATGTAACAAGTAGTTTACAAATAAGGGACCTTCAGACTCAAAAATAAAATTCTAAGCAGCTTTAACATGTATTATGCTAAAATTTTAAAAAAAAAATCTATGAAAATAAATTTTCTGCTTTGTTTAAAATAAATTTGGTTTCCTGACTTCCTATTAACAACTTTGATGATATGTAACGTAAAGGGCCGAAATGGGGGAAGTACTACGTGGGACCAATACAAATGGCGGTTTGCTATGGTGCAGTTATCGCCAATACACTCTTGGGAGGCCAATGCCTTAAGGCAATGTATTTGGTAATGGAGCCAAACGGTGAAATGAAACTCTTTGAGTTTGTGATTCTTTTTGGAGGCTTACTCTTGGTTTTGGCACAAATCCCATCTTTTCATTCTCTACGACACATCAACTTCTTCTCTCTCGTCCTATGCCTTCTCTATAGTGCTTTAGCCGCTGCTGCATCCATCATCATTGGTATACCAAACCTCTAGCTCTTTAATCTTAAATACATCTGTTACACCCTCTCACTTCTAATGATTAATATGAGCTATATGGTTGACATCCATTGGCTTATGAAAACGTATAGATTGTTTTCAGTCACAAACATTTCTTTAAAATATCAGGAAATAGATCAAATGGACCGCCGAAGGATTATGCGATAGTTGGTGACAAGGAAACCAAAGTGTTTGGGATTTTTAATGCTATGGCTATTATTGCCACTACATACGGCAACGGCATTATACCCGAAATTCAGGTTCGATATGTGAACTAATCTTATCACATACTATTTGATATATGAATTAACCTTATCATTATGCAATGCAGGCAACGTTGGCTGCACCAGTGAAAGGAAAAATGTTCAAAGGATTGTGCATGTGTTACACTGTAGTGATAGTAACATTCTTTGTTGTAGCCATCTCAGGATACTGGGCGTTTGGTAACAAGGCCGATGGACTCATCTTCACCAACTTCTTGAATCCGGAGACAAACCATTACTTAGTTCCTACATGGTTTATTTTTCTCATCAACCTCTTCACCGTCCTGCAACTCTCGGCCGTTGCTGTGGTAAGTACATATATTACATCTTGTTAAATCTTAATATCTAAGAGAGTCTCCAATTAATCTCTATATTTGCTTATATAATAGTATTCAGAGATAAATATAATTCAATTCACTTATTATGTTTTTTAAACACTAATTCCTCTATATTTAGGATAAAATAATATTACTGTATTTTTACTCTAAACACACAGAAAATGTTAGTTTAAGAGAATACACTAAAGTATATTTCACTTCTGTTATGAAGTTAATATATTTTTATAGAAAAATAGCAAAATACATTAGATATTATCTAAATTATTTCAAACTAATTTTGAGTTATGCAGGTGTACCTACAACCTATAAATGATATTTTGGAAAGCACACTCAGCGATCCAACAAAGAAAGAGTTCTCTGTCCGCAACGCCATCCCTCGTCTAGTCGCCCGTTCACTCTTCGTCGTGGTGGCTACAATCTTTGCGGCAATGCTTCCATTTTTTGGAGATATGAACTCGTTGCTAGGTGCTTTTGGTTTCATACCTCTAGACTTCGTTCTACCCGTGGTGTTTTTCAACTTCACGTTCAAGCCATCTAAAAAAAGCTTTATCTTTTGGATCAACACTGCAATCGCCGTGGTGTTTTCTTGCTTAGGAGTGATTGCAATGGTCGCGGCGGTTAGGCAGATTGTGATCGATGCCAAAACGTATAAATTGTTTGCGAACGTATAAAACATGCAAAGAAAAGCGAGAACTATAGCATACCAAAAAAAAATGTGAGACTTATATTTATATTTAAGATTAATAAAATTGAAAGGGAATATTGAGAAATCAACTTTTAATAATATACATGCTTACATAACAAATTATTATTATTTTACCAAAAAACAAATTATTATTTCATTTTGGTATAAAATAGGTGTTTTTCATTTATTTGACGAAAACTCAAGCATTATAAATAGTCATCCCAGCGCAAAACATTATTATCTTATTATTTTACTATAAACACATACAAATAATTGTTGGGCATTTGGTACTGAACATAAATCTGAACCAAAATGTATTATATATATATATATTATATGTGAAATATGCAAATAGATTATGTAGAATATATTTGGGTTATATGTACTATCTGACACAAATCAGAATTTTAAATGGAATAAAAATTAAAAAAAAACTTGAAAAATCTAAAAGACTTGAAAATCTAAAAAAAAACACAAAAAAATTGAACCGAATAACCGAATTAATATCCACATAGTATTCAAAATAAAAAATAAATAAAAATCACATTTATTTCACAATGCATACCTCTGTATTTTTCCAAGATCAATATAATTAGTGTTTTTTTTTTAAAAAAAACTTATTTTTCATAAAGTGATGTCACTAATCCGGGTGGGGGAGATGTCTAACCCGGGAAATAAAATATCGGTTTAGACGAGAAATACTTGGTTCAGGTTATCGTCCCGTCTTCAAGCTGACTCCTTCACAGCACTGTTCTTAGCGGCTTTTCACCAAATAGGGTTTAGTAAGCTCTTCCACCACAATGGCGACGACCTTGAATCGAATCCTGAAGCACAAATGTAGATCAGTCTCTGCACTCTCGCATCGTAACCAGCATCAAGGACTCTTCAATTTCACTCGCTACGAGAACCACGACGCTCTCCCTCCGCAGATACCAGCTCTTCGATCAACCACCCGCTCGTTCCTCGACTTCTATCAGGTACCTTTGAGGAAGCTATTCAATTCGCGTATCGGAGAGACGTTGACTATTACATTTCGATGTTGTTGTTTTTGGGTTTGTGCAGTTCGGGAACAAGAAAGCGATCGAGGACGAACGTGCTAGACTGTAAGCAAGCTTCCTCCTTTTGATTCAAAGTCGAATCCTTTTTTTCTTGGTTCTGCTCAGATCCAGGTTTAGCATTGAGTTTTAATTATGATGTGAGTTAGGGCAGTAATGATGAGATGAATCGGGGATACTTTGCTGATATGAAAGAGTTCAAGGAACATGGTGGTAAGGTGATGATGTTACTTATCACTCTAGCTATGCACGGTTTAGTTTCTGTAGCTAGCTCTCTATGTCAATGGCCCTTTATTCATTAACTGTCGTTTGATGCTTTTGCAGATCGCTGCTGCTAGTAAGACTTTAATCCCTGCTGTGTCGGCCATGAAGTTTCCGGTGTTAACAGTGACTTCCTCTAATGGAAAAAGTATGAAGCTGCCTATTACTTCCAACTGCAATGAGGTTAACAAAGAGAGTTTGGCTGTTCCTAAAGTGTCATTGGTGTGTCTGTCTTTCCGAGCTAGCTCTCAGGTACAAATACTTTCACTTTGTTGCAAAATTTAATGGAACTAAGACAATGTTTTGGCTAGCATTTTTGAAGAGATTTGTATCGTTAACGCAAGTGTTGCTTGTTAAGCTTAGGAAGTAATAGTTGCTTGATACGACGTTGTTTAGTGGTGAAGGACTCTCGTTTATAAGTATGACCTTATATATACAGCTTGTCTAATTCTTGCTTTATCTGACAGGAAATGATCAGCTCGTGGAGCAAACCATTTATTGAATCGTTTGGCGACAGGAAAGATCTTCAGTTGTTTGAGGTACTGATCCATGATCGTTTTCTTCCATTCATACTTGGATCAGACTTCAGAATCTGCCCAAGTGTTTTTTCTTTTGGCAGCTGTTTCTTCTCCAGTAAACTTGGTTTTTCTTGCATTTCAGGTTTCGTTTATAGACAAATGGCTGCTGGGGTTGGCTCCCATAAAGAAACTACTTCTCCGAGTCTTGCAAAAACCGAAAAACAGCGAGAATGGTGTCCTCCAGAGGCAGATTGTTTACTCATTTGGGGACCATTATCACTTCCGTAAACAAATGAAAGTTCTGAACCTTCTCACCGGGTACATAAAGTCTCCACTTCACCAAGTTAAGAAGGCGATAATAGAGTCATTCACTCTTTTACACATTCTTATTTATCTTTCAGGTACATTCTCCTACTCGACAAATCCGGGAGAATAAGATGGCAAGGTTTTGGAACATCAACTCCAGAGGAAGTATCTCAACTTCTCTCTTGCACCTCACTTCTCTTGAAAGATCAATGAGAGGTAACCAAAACTGATTTCTCTCTCTTGAGCCTTTTGAATCATTAGACTAAGGAGAACACTTGGTTTGGTATCACTTATATAATACTGTCATTTTTCGATATCTTCCATGGAATCTGTCATTAGTGAAGAGGTAGAAAAGTTAATATGATCAAACATCGTTTCAAGCCCCTTGCTGATATTGTTTCTTGACATGTCCAGGTCACTGCTTAAACCAAAGGCTGTCTCAAAAACACAATTGCTCCTTTACAGAAGGGCTTCCAGAAGACAATAAACTCTCTCTTATTCCTTGTTCTGATTGGATTGGACTTAACGCCCATATTCAGAGGCAATAGAGAATCCTATCTTCCAATCTACAGTGGTGTTCAAAGACTAAAACAGAGCACTCTTCAGTTATTTTCTCTTTCAGATATTTTTGTTGTATTCATATGAGAACCTTACGCCCTAAATCTTTGTCTTCTACAATTAGAGAGAGAAAAAAGAATTAAGACGGGTCGACTACCTATTTCCCCACGAGAACTATCATATAGTGCTATATGTCTCCGAAACTATTGCCTCTATCTATATGTCCCCGAGAATAAAGTTCTATTCCTATTTCCCCCCGAATACATAGTTCGAAACCTATTTCCCCTCAATCATCAAATTAGACGGTTTAATATCGGTTTACTGTTTTAAGTTAAACTATACACCACTTAAAATCGTAGTTAACCAAATAAAACCGATTAAACCTAATTATAACCCGATTAAAGACCCAGCCTCGTAAAAAAAAACAGACCCGAGTTTAATCTATCAAACCTAAAATCCCAAATCGTTTAACCGTAGAAAGAACTCTCCTTGGATTTGGAAGCTAAGTCGACAAGAGAGCAATGGCGTCGGTATCAATCTCCACCGTCGTCACTATTAGAGTGAATTAGGTAAGCTAAGTCGACAAGAGAGCAATGGCGTCAGTGTATCAATCTCCACTGTCGAGTCACTATTAGAGTGAATTAGGTAAGCTAAGTCGACAAGAGAGCAATGGCGTCAGTGTATCAATCTCCACTGGCGTCAGTGCATCAAATTAGACGGCTAAACGATTTGGGATTTTAGGTTTCGATAGATTAAACTCGTCTTTTTTTTTAACAAGGCTGGGTCTTTAATCGGGTTATAATTAGGTTTAATCGGTTTTATTTGGTTAACTACGATTTTAAGTGGTGTATGGTTTAACTTAAAACAGTAAACATATATTAAACCGTCTAATTTGATGATTGAGGGAAATAGGTTTCAACTATGTATTCGGGAAATAGAATATAACTTTATTTTCGGGGACATATAGATAGAGACAATAGTTTCGGAGACATATAGCACTATATGATAGTTCTCGTGGAGAAATGGGTAGTCGACCCAATTAAGACTAACATTCTTCAGTGTATTTCAGAATTTGACATCGAAGTTGATTGGTTGGACTTTATCTCCCTATTTTAGCTTTATTTATTTTTAAAGCACTAAAATTTACCAAATCATGTTGTAGTTTTATTTTTGTTAGTCAAAACTTACAACAAATTTCTAATAACTTGTACCAATCATGCTTTAGTTTTATTTATAAAACTATGTGTTCTAGGCAAAACACCTACATCTTTGTTTTATAGGCTGTAGAAACTGTAAAATGAAATAAAAAATTATCTATAATATCAAATTAATTAGATAATCATAAGTAAAATATATATAAATATTTTAATTTAGTTTTAGGTGCTTTCAAAATTATTCAAATATTTAAATAACATCAAATATTATTTACATATCACACTTTAAATAACAATAAACTTTGATAATTTATAAAAATCATTAATACAAATTATTTTAGTTGATAAAATATAATTATTTTATATATACATCACATATATTATTTTGAAATATCTACAGCATATAACTTACAGCTACAACAAATTTAACTACAGCAAAAGTCTCTGCAATAAAATCTACAGTAACAACTATACAGCTACAACCAACTTACCTACAGCTCAACTTTTATAACTAAATTTTTACAGCCACAGTCGAACCAATCATCACCATTATTTATTTTCATTAAATGACACAAAATTGATAATGTATGCAAAGCTATGGTTAATTCGCTTAAATTAATCAACTTTATTAACTGTAATCAGAATATCAGAACGTTCGCTTGGCAGCTTTCTCTCTCGCTCCCTCTCTCTCTCTCTTCTCTTCTAAGTTCGAACTCGAGAAATGGCGGTGGATTCTCCTTCTGGAGTAATCATCGCCGCTGCCATGCTTCTACATGCTGCGACAACCATAGTTTGCGGCTCCGACGCGGTTCTCAAGCTAGAGAGATTGATTCCACCGAGCCATGAGCTTAGTCTGGCTGAGCTCAGAGCTTTTGATTCAGCTCGCCACGGCAGGTTACTTCAGTCTCCTGTCGGCGGAGTTGTTGATTTCCCGGTTTATGGAGCCTCCGATCCGTTTCTCGTTGGGTACTTACTACTACTCTTGCTTATCCACTTTTAGATTTCGATTTTTGAATTTTTCTTTATTTATTTTCTCATATCCAAAAAAAATCACTTTTTGGAATTCGCAGTACAGTTTTCCCGACCAAACTGAATCGCATAAAACTAATTTGTCTTAAAAAAAATTCATCAGATGTGATTATAAATAAATGAATTTTGTTATGGCTTGTGGAGACTAAGTTAGCAGCATTCTAGAATATGGCCTCATCGTCTGTTTCAGATTTGAGCTAAGGAATGTCTTTGATTCTGTTTCGTGACTCTTGTCCTTTCATTTTTTTTAATGCTTTCATGACAGACTTTACTATACAAAGGTTAAACTCGGGACACCACCAAGAGAGTTCAATGTTCAAATCGACACGGGAAGTGATGTTTTATGGGTTACCTGCTCTTCCTGCAACGGCTGCCCCAAGACTAGTGAACTCCAAGTATATATTTCTTTATAACGTTCCTCTATACATCTATTTGATCTCTTTGTTTTTTTTTTGTTTGGTTTCCAGATTCAGCTAAGTTTCTTTGATCCTGGAGCCTCATCCTCAGCTTCAATGGTTTCATGTTCAGATAAGAGATGTTCCTCGAATTTCGAGTCAGAATCTGGCTGTTCTCCTAACAATCTCTGTTCCTATGCGTTCAAATATGGTGATGGAAGTGGCACTTCTGGTTACTACATCTCAGATTTCGTGTCCTTTGATACTGTTATTACCAGTACCCTGGCTATTAATTCCTCTGCTCCCTTCGTATTCGGGTAAGCTAGCAGCAAAAATATGTCCTTTGAGAATGTCGTATGGTGTCTCTTTTTTTATTTATCTTGCATCTGATGATCACCTTTCGATAGTGATGATTCCTTAAAGAGTATATGGTGCACTGACCAAATGAGAGATAGTTGTTCTGTAACCGCGTATCAAACTACATTCATGATATGTGATGCTTATCTTCAATATTGACAAATAGGTGTAGCAATTTACAAACCGGAGATTTACAGAGGCCTAGGAGAGCAGTAGATGGTATCTTTGGGTTAGGCCAGGGGAGTTTATCTGTAATTTCACAGCTTGCTACGCAAGGGCTCGCACCACGAGTATTCTCTCATTGCCTGAAGGGAGATAGTAACGGTGGAGGTGTAATGGTTCTTGGTCAGATCAAGAGACCCGATACTGTCTATACTCCTCTTGTTCCATCACAGTGAGTTGTCAATCCTGTTTGTTATATCTTTTGCTATCCCACTCTGGTGTAGGAACCATATGATCCAGAATAGCTGAACCTACGAAGATAAAATTATGTTTTGCTTAGCTTGGAATATGAAAACTAGAATATATATAACACCACATGTCTTGATTCAGAAAATATGCTGCAAAAAACATTTCAGGCTACATTATAATGTGAACCTGCAGAGCATTGCTGTGAACAATCAGATATTACCGATTGATCCATCTGTTTTCACAATAGCCACTGGTGATGGGACGATAATTGATACAGGGACCACTCTTGCTTATCTTCCTGACGAAGCTTACAGTCCATTCATCCAAGCTGTGAGTGTTTTTTTTTTTGCTATTGTTGAATTATCTGTCTTGATGACACCTAACAAGAAAGAAGATTCATAAACCGTTTAACCTGCAGATTTCAAGTGCTGTTTCGCAGTACGGACGTCCCATTACATACGAGAGTTACCAGTGCTTTGATATCACATCTGGGTAAAGTTCCTCTCATGTGCTTGTATATATAAAAAGAGCTGTTGTCTCTCAAAATTTTAAGCTGCTAAAAAAAGTTGTGAATCAATGTTGCAGTGCCGTTGATGTGTTTCCTGAAGTTAGTTTGAGCTTCGCTGGTGGTGCATCAATGGTCTTGACCCCCCGTGACTATCTTCACATGTTTTCTAGTGTAAGCATATATAACTTCATAAGTTGTCTTGTTTTGTGGCAGTGATAAGCATTGAAACAGTTTTAGCTGCTCAACTCTTAGCTACGAGTCTACTGAATCTAGCAGGTTATAGCTGTTATGAGTTTGTGAAACTGAGTGAGCCACAAGTGAGGGCTTTAAGACAACCTCGAATCAGCGCCTGAGTTAAATGGGAAAAAATTTAGAATATTTAGCAAAAATGTAGTGAATTCGAATATTAACTTAGGCATGCAAGTTACTCTATAGATAGTTCTCGTGTATTCATTTACAGCCCCTTAGCTGAACAATCTCAACTGGTAGTTAATAGTAACTGTTTATCATTTGCTATCTATCAGTCAGGAAGTTCAATATGGTGCATTGGTTTCCAGAGATCGCAGCAGCCTCGTCGTATAACGATTCTTGGAGGTAAAGACTCGTTATTCTTTTAGTAACTCGATCAAGTGAAACATTACAATTATTTTTTTCTCAAATGGGTTCCTCCTGGCTGGATTGCTATGCAGATTTGGTTCTTAAAGACAAAGTGGTGGTCTACGATCTTGTTCGCCAACGGATTGGATGGGCAGTATACGACTGTGAGTCTGGTTGATTTATATATCATCCCACCATACATTATGAGAGTATGATGTAGAGTTTTGTTACGTTACAGGTTCTCTGGAGGTGAACGTTTCAGCGACAGGAGGAGGAAGAAGCAAAGACGTGATAAACACAGGGCAGTGGAGAGAGAACAAGAGTTCAGAGAGTGATTATTATTACTTGTTCTTGTTACAAGTAGCTTTCCTTCTCCACCTTTTGCTCTCTCGTAACTTCCATTTCTTGTAGCTTTCTAGCTTTCACTGCCACGGAGAGGTCTTTTAACTCCTATTCCTGAAAAGTTAAAAGTCTCTCAGAAAAAAAAACAAGCTTATTGTTGTAATATTATTACATATAATGTACCACTAATTAGTTCTTACTTACCAGTTAGGAAACTTCCACCGTCAGTTACAGCATTTTTTCAACAAAATGCTATTGTTTACTGTTATAACAATAGTTTATTCAAGTTATTCTTCTGTCGACTGCTCTTCTTCTCTAATAATCCAAAATATATTTGAATAAATACAAATTTGTTACAGAGTAGATGATGTTTGCAACGTGAACTATGTAGTTACACTATACATAAACAATAACGCACCATTATTATTTTATTTAATCGATATTATAGAGGACGGCAGGCATAATGTTGAAAATAACACACCTATATATAACAGCGCAGAGTCAAGATGTAGTCAAAAAATTGATTTCATCAAAGCTTATTAGCACACTAAACTCTAGATCCAAAACTAAATTTCACGTGAACAATTCATCATTGAGTTTTATAAATCACATAATAATAATTGAGTAAAAGAGAATATGACACACTAACGAAAACCATTTTAGTCTACATTAATTAATTTAATTAATTTTAATTCCACGTAGATTATGCTACCGACGAACATATAATGCCTACCTTCATCCACATGCCCTTTAAATATCACTGCATTGTTATCTTTAAGTAGCGTGTGACAGATCCACGCGTTTCCATACACCACTCCGATTCCTTTCTCTCCTCCACCGACAACAAACCAATGGCGAACGGAGCCGCGGCCGTTAGATTGGATCTGGACGGCAAGCCGATCAAGCCGCTCACGATCTGCATGATCGGCGCCGGAGGTTTCATCGGCTCGCACCTCTGCGAGAAGCTCCTGAACGAGACGCCGCACAAGGTGCTCGCCCTCGACGTCTACAACGACAAGATCAAGCACCTGCTCGAGCCTGATACCTCCGAGTGGGCCGAGAGGATCCAGTTCCATCGTATCAACATCAAGCATGATTCGAGGCTCGAGGGACTCGTCAAGATGGCAGATCTGGTAAATCTCTTACTCCTCCGTAATGCTGATTGTGAAGCTGAGTACAAACTCAGATCTGAATCGAAATTCGAATTGCGTAGCCGTTCATGCTTCGGTCATTTGTATATTGTATGTTTATCGATGCGGCGTTGTTGTTGTTTTTGCGTTGCAGACGATCAATCTTGCTGCGATCTGTACACCAGCGGATTACAATACGCGTCCTCTTGACACTATCTACAGCAATTTCATCGATGCGCTCCCTGTGGTATGTGTTTTTCCTTTGGTGTTTTACTGCGTTTGCTTGTTTTGAGAGTGTGTGATGTGACATTGAGTGGTTAATGTAGGTTAAGTACTGCTCAGAGAACAACAAGCGTCTTATTCACTTCTCCACTTGTGAAGTGTATGGGAAAACCATTGGAAGTTTTCTTCCAAAGGATCATCCTCTGCGTCAGGTCAGGCTTTTTCCCCTCTGATCATGTCATTTTGTGTTAACTGTTAAGCATCACCTTATGCTGAATGTCGTTGTCAAGCGGATCAATAAACTAAATGTTATTTGTACAGTAGCAAATTCACTGAAGATGGATTCAGAAATTTATTATTATATTGTTGTTCTTGTTTAGACTTTTTATTCCTATTAGAGTAAACTAGTTCTAAGCCTATCACTATCTCCTTTAGTAGTTTGAGAAAATGTAGTTTCTTTTCCTGCAATTGTCTGGGTATGGCTTTGCTCCCCAACTACTACCTGAAGAGTTTTTCCTTTTTGCTTAGTTTCCTTATATCAAGTAAAAATTAGTTAATGTGTGGTTCTTGTTTTTTTTTTTTGTTTCTTCGCCACTCAAAAATGATGATCGTTTTGGTTTTTATTTCAGGATCCTGATTTTTATGTACTCAAAGAAGATACATCTCCTTGCATTTTTGGTTCGATTGAGAAGCAGAGGTGGTCATATGCTTGTGCTAAGCAACTGATTGAGAGACTTGTCTATGGTACGCGGTTTTTCTTACATGATAAGCATATTCAATGTACATAGAGGCAGGTTCTCATTTTCTTTTGTTTGTGGTTGCAGCTGAGGGTGCTGAGAATGGGCTTGAGTTCACCATTGTGAGACCGTTTAACTGGATTGGACCTAGGATGGATTTCATCCCTGGCATTGATGGTCCCAGCGAGGGAGTCCCTCGTGTCCTAGCGTGCTTCAGCAACGTAAGTTACAGGCTCAGTCCGCTAACCCAGCTTCTTTTTTCGTGGCTGCTGCTTAACTTTTTCAAAATTTTGGGGTGTTTTCAGAACCTTCTGAGGCGCGAGCCTCTCAAGCTTGTGGATGGTGGAGAATCACAGAGAACCTTCATCTACATCAAAGATGCCATTGAAGCTGTCCTCTTGATGATTGTGAGTTTCATTCATTGTTTATCCCTGTTAGCATCTCATTTATTGCACTGTTGTCAAAGAAGTTGCATCTGAATTTCTTGTGTAACAGGAAAACCCAGAGAGAGCCAATGGGCATATCTTCAATGTAGGAAACCCAAACAATGAAGTGACAGTAAGGCAGCTTGCGGAAATGATGACTAAGGTGAGAAAAAACTTGTTCACATATAAGAATCTGACTGAGTTTCGATACTCAAATGCTCTGGGAAAACAAAAAATGGACAGGTCTACTCGAAAGTGAGTGGGGAGACAGCTATAGAGAGTCCAACTATAGATGTGAGCTCCAAAGAATTCTATGGAGAAGGTTATGATGACAGCGACAAGAGAATCCCAGACATGACCATCATCAACCGTCAACTTGGTAAGATTTCCTCTTTGTTTTGTTGAATTGCTTTGTCTCTTCAAACATAGCCAAACCAAAACTGTTTTCTGATAATTAGGATGGAACCCGAAGACATCTCTTTGGGACTTGCTTGAGTCGACCTTAACTTACCAGCACAGGACCTATGCTGAAGCTGTTAAGAAGGCCACTTCAAAACCAGTCGCATCTTAGAGGTCATCATCATCACCTCGAACCATTTGGCGGCTACTATTTCCATTATTTTTGTTTTCTTACCCAATATTCCCTTAATACAAGCCAAACTTCTCTAAGCGAATGATATATCATGGTGGTTGGTTCTAGTTTACATTTTATTGTTACATAGTATTACTGTTAATGTTTTTGAGTTCGTTGTTGAAGCTCTATATCTTTGTATTTGTCCCCAAAAAAACTAAAAAAAGAGAATGGTTTGTTAAAACTATTAGCATTCATATGTTACATCTCTCTGGAGGTTTCCCAACTCCCAAGTTTGGCATCCGACTTTAAAATTCTTTATACATTTCACCCAGAAAAAGTTTGGCATCCGAAAAGAGACAAGAAAATAATGCACAGAGCACACCAATCTTACGTGGCTTTGGGTGAACCACTTTGGTTTGCGAGTGTTTTTGTTGATAATGAAAGAGTCAGCTCTGTTTTGTAGGATTAGCTCCTTCCGAATATTATTTTTGGTTTGTATTCACGCTATGTTCATTTTGCGTTGTCTTGTCTTTTTTTTTTGGCGTTGTCTTGTCTTCATTCATTGTTTTCGTGAGGTGTTACAAGAAGGCAAACCAAAGGGACCAAGTACGAAAAACATACTCGCTTAATAGATCCTGTTATAGAATGAAACATAGAAGTTTTAACTGTTTTTTTTTTGTGTGCGTAAATGGGTTGATCTCGAAGTTACAAGAGAAGAAAAAATAACTATATAAGCCCGATCCTGATCCAGTTTACCAATAGAACCCAATATCAAACAAGACACAAGTGGAGGATGACATGGCCATATCTAATTGGCTTAAATATTAGGCTGAGATGCAGCGAATAATGATCAGTGAAAGTCGGAAAGTAGACATATCAATTACATGAAATATTTATATTTTTTAAGCGATGAAAGGGTATCCTATGCCAAGCATTTGTACGTATTTAGAGACATGTAGCATTGAAGAATGATGTGACACATTGCGATTTATTCTGGATAAGCTTCTTTAAATTTCAACTAATCCTAGTGTTCATTTATCTTGTTCAATTAACGAAAATTGCGAATGACATTAATTCTACAAATATGTACAAAGTAATTTAACTAACTAATGGTCCTGCAGTTGAAAAGTTGCACAAAAAACATTGAATGTCCGAATATTCATTCATTCAGTATTATAGTACATGGACGTTCGCAGAATACACTCCCTTTTAATCTCCTTTTTTTCTCTCTCTCTCTCTAGATCCAAAAATTAATATTATTCCCTTTTACAAGGTAAATAACCACACGAAACTTTCGCATTCCGATATAGAAGAAGACATACATCCATGTGACCATGTCTAAGGTTCTCGAGCCCCGAGAAGAAGCAAAAGTAGAAGAACAGAAACCCATAAACCAAAAAGAAGGCGAAGAAGAAGGATCGAAGCAAGAAGAGTTGTTAGGATCTCTGTCTACACCAACTTCAAGTGATCACAAGATTCCTGAGCTGGAGACTTGTCCTCCTGCCCCACGAAAGCGACCCCGTGAGATTCCTCTCACAAAGAAGAAAAGATTGTCCAAAGATCTTGGGTTCTTCGAAGCCACCGACGTCGGTAGCCACGAGGTAGAGACTTTCTTTGTTCATAACCCTAACCATGTCCGCAAGAAACGGAGGAGTAATAGCGCTTGAATCTTTGCTGTTATATCTCTTGTACGTGTTACTTGACTTCTTCGCTTAAACATCATTTTCGATCGCTTTCAAAAAAAAAACATCATTTTCGATCACTTTGTATTTTCGATCACCTAAACTTTCACTCTGTTTGTGTACAGAACTTATGTATGTATCGACTTTTTATTATGTCTCTTACAATTTGATCCTCATGTCTCAAAATATTATATGGATTTTTGTTTTTAAGATTTAGCAATTAAAATGGATTTAAAAAAAAAAAAATAGATGCAATAGGTGAATTAATAATATCAATCGAATCTTAGGTGATAAGAGTAATTAAAAATAAAATTATCTATTGGATCTGTTGGGCTTAAGGGTAACTTGATGTACTTGAGCCCAGGCCCATTTTAGTCTGCAGAACAAGCAATCTAGTTATCTTCCATCATCAGATGTTTCGTTTGATCGGAGATCAACGTTATATCTTCTGCAAAACTCAACAATATATGCGAGATTATTTATTATTGTCATCAGCTCTTAAAAAAAAACCATTAGTGCAAACAAGAAAAAAATGTTTTCCGTTCACATAACGATAACCAGGAAGATTTACTACAAACCCATAGACAAGAAACAGTAACAAAACTAGATACCAAGAGAAACATTGCCAAAGATTCCGAAATTGCCCGGTCCGAGAGAAAGATACATAATGGACCTAGTGTGGTTACCGTTGACCAAGACCTACGTTTTCAACTTGGTCAACTTCTCGATCTCTCCTCTCGTCCAAGTTCTCATATTCATGTACGATCTACCGGCGATCCCTTATAATGATTCACGACAAGATTAGAAGAAGACATAATCATAATCATAATCATAATCACAATAATCATTACTAACCGGAAGATCTTTGTCTTGAGGTACTGCCTCGTGTTTGCTCTTGTTGTTAGTCATGCTTTCAGTGGTGAGAGATGACGATTGTGAAAGGTATATGAAGAAGGTTATATATATAGAAAGTGCATGTGAAACGAGTAAGTGAAACTTGAAAAAGAATTAGTGCAAAGTGATGACACATGCTCTTTGTACTATAAAGTATGTTTCTGTAATAAGTACAATCATCTCAACAAGAATAAACATATTTGAAGCGAAATCTTTTATTTATTTTAATTTATAAAAAACTGTGTGATATATTTCAACGAATCGAATAACTTAACGGAATATTCTTTTTGGTGTTGCTTATAGACATTGCATGTATGCATGTTATGTATTTATATGGTATATATACGTCTATCTATATACAAAACACACGTACAATATCTATATATAAACACATCCATTTTTACGTGCATATATATATATATCAATATATGCATAGATCCTGGTGGAGAAGGTGAAGGAGAAAGGATCTTCCAGGGGATATCCTGCGACCAAATTCTGCAATGCTCAGCATGCAATGACCACTTTTTGTTACTTTAGACTTTCCCATTATCTTTTACAAACACAGACAAGGTCGTACGTAGTGCTACAAATGTTTTTACTCTAATGGATCTTATAAGTTTGACACAATTATTAGTGGTGATTGTTAGGTAAACACCTTCACGCCTCATAAACCAAGAGCCTGTGGCCCATTGGTTTATTCAAGTGAAAAAAAGAATTAGACGTGTGGTTCAAGGCCATCGATAAAGTAAAAGTTCCATCATTTTAGAAAAAGTATTGTGGTTTTCTCATAGTCACTGTAAAACTAAAAACACACATTTTGGTTTTTGGTTATCTTCTTTCTTTTACATAATTTTAGGAAAGGAATAAAGGCTTCCGACAATGCAAAGAGGGCATAATCAAACACAACGATGTTAACTAAAGTGAGTGGAAGCCTATCTTTCTCTTCAAGAAAGCAAATCAGAAAGGAAAATGATATGTTCTGTATAGCTATAAACAATCAAAGTTCGAGCGACCACATTACAAGAAGAAGCAAAGAACTATAAAATGAAAATAAAGAATAAACAAGCAAACAGCAAGAATCTTCCAGCTTCTAAGATTTCTTGATTTATTCACAAGTAATGCCAAATAATTAAGAATTTTAGATGAATAGTTTTGTGACTAATCCTTACACAGAGGCAAAGAATCTAACTATCCGTGTTAGCTAGTCCCCTTATATATAAACGTATTAAACCATAGCAAAACAATGCAATTAATCTTTACTCTATCTTTTTCTAACAATCAAGTTATATACTCTCTAACAATGGCTCCTCCAAACCCACCACCTAGACGAACGCAACCACATCATCAAGCCCTTCCTGCTAGAGGTTTGAACCCTGTCCTATGCATCATCGTAGCCCTCATCCTTTTAGGACTCCTTGTGGGCCTCGCCATATTGATCACATACCTCACCCTCAGGCCAAAGCGACTAGTCTACACGGTAGAAGCCGCGTCGGTCCAAGACTTTGCCATTGCCAAGGACGATCACATTAGCGCCAAGTTCAACTATGTGATCAAATCATACAACCCTGAGAAACATGTCTCCGTGAAATACCACTCCATGCGCATCTCCACGGCTCACCATAACCAGTCCGTGGCTCACAAGGAGATCCCTGCCTTCAAGCAGCATCCAAAGAACGACACAAGGATCGAGACGCAGCTTGTGTCGCACAACGTGGCATTGTCCAAGTTTAATGCGAAGGACTTGAGGGATGAAACTACTAAAGGGGTGATTGAAATGGAAGTGTACATAACGGCTAGAGTGAGCTACAAGACGTGGATATTGCGGTCAAGCAGACGTACGTTGAAGGCTGTGTGTACGCCGGTAATGATCGACGTTAAATCGAACTCGTTGAATGGATTCCAGAGAGTTTTATGCCGAACTCGTCTTTAGTTTGGATTATTTGACAAATTGTAATTTGGAATCAAAGTTCTTATCTTTATTGATGTCAAACGATGAGTATATATACTCACAAAGTAGTAAAACCAAAGCTAAAGAGATATAGGAGAATCTAAAGATAACACTTATCTAAAACATATAGAAATATAGTAATTATCTCCAATACCCCCCCTCAAGTTGGAGCATGGATATTATTAATGCCTAACTTGAGAAGAAATGCATCGAACTCTTTGCGACCCAGTGCTTTGGTTAAAATGTCAGCAAGCTGCTCTGTAGTAGGAACGTACGTCACTTTAATAACACCCTTGACGATCTCTTTGCGAACGAACTCGCAGATGATACCCATATGTTTTGTTTGCTCATGAAGTATAGGATTGGCACTGAGATGAATAGCGGATTTGTTGTCACAGCGTATTGTGACAGCTTCGGTATGAGGAATGCCAAGTTCACGAAGGAGTTCCTTCAGCCAGATGACTTCTTTTGTGATAGATCGTAGTGCCCGGAAACTCTGCTTCAGTAGAGGAGAGAGATACACCATCCTGTTTCTTTGTTTTCCAAGTGACTGGTGACGTTCCAAACTGTATTATCCAGCCTGTAAGTGATCGTCTAGTTGTAGGACAAGCTCCCCAATCCGCATCACACCAGCCAGTTAAAGACAACGTAGTGTTTGCCCGAAAGAGAACACCTTGACCTACCGTCCCTTTCAAGTAGCGAACCACTTTGATAGCCGCAAGCCAGTGCTCCTCTTGCGGTGTATGCATAAATTGGGACAAAATGTGTACTGCATAAGCAAGATCAGGGCGGGATGCAAGAAGGTAGATAAGCCGACCTGTAAGACGGCAATATTTCTCAGGATCAGCAAGCACCAAACCTTTAGCTTTTCCAAGCTTGTGGTTTTGATCCATTGGTGATCCAGCTGGTTTGCACCCAAGTAACCCACATTCTGTTATTATATCAAGCGTGTATTTACGCTGAGATAAGTAAATTCCTTGAGGACTGCGAGCAACTTCCAAACCAAGAAAATATTTGAGAGCACCTAGATCCTTCATATGAAAACACGTTGAGAGATATGCCTTGAATGAATTGATCGCCTCTGGTACATCTCCTGAGATGATTAAGTCGTCAACATAGACTAGTATCCGAAGAGTAACGTTGTTGCGGAAGTAGACGAAGAGAGAGTGGTCCGAATGTGTCTGAGTGAATCCATAGCTAAGCAGAGCATCAACCAGTTTAGCAAACCAGCAACGAGGAGCCTGTTTCAGACCATATAGTGATTTCCGCAAACGACAAACTCGTGTATCGTTAGGACGAGCAAATCCAAGAGGTATTTTGATGTAAACTTCTTCTTGGAGGTCTCCATGAAGAAACGCATTGTGAACGTCCATTTGATGAATCTCATGATTTTTCTTTGCGGCGATATCGAGAAATAGTCGAACCGTTGTCATCTTAGCTACAGGAGAGAATGTCTCAGTGTAATCCAATCCCTCTTTCTGATTATTGCCCAACACGACCAGACGGGACTTATGTCTTTCGACTGTTCCATCAGCTCGCAGCTTGATTGTATAAACCCACTTAGTACCCAGCGCTCTCTTGTCTGGTGGTAATTCTTGAAGATCCCACGTGTGGTTTCTTTCAAGAGCATCCATCTCTGATTGCATAGAGTTTCTCCATACTTCATCTTCCATAGCTTGACGAAAATTCTTTGGCTCAATATTGGTTGTTAATGCCATGAGAAAGCTGCGGTGTAATGGAGAAAAACGGTCATATGTTAGATAGTCAGACAAGGGATAAAGCGTACCTGAGGGTGGCTGAGGAGCAGATGAAGGGAGAGAGGGAGTGAAGACAGGGATTGTTGTAACCGTGTTGATAACAAAATCGCGAAGCCGAGTAGATGGTTGTCGATCTCGTTGTCCGCGTCTCAGAGGTTCTGTAACGGCCTGATCAGGTTCGTTATTATCAGTAGAATGCTCTGTTTCTGTCTCTGAAACAGGGTTCTCTGTTTCTGAAGATGGAAGAGGATACTCTTTTTCAGAATCATCCTCATCAGTAGTCGATAGTGGTAATGCTGGAGACGTCTCAGTAGTAGCAGGTGATTTGTCTTGATAAGGGAAGACATCTTCTATAAATTCAACATCTCGTGATATGAAAACTATTTCTTGTTCTAGATCGAACAGCTTCCAGCCTTTAGTGCCAGCGGGATAGCCTAGAAACAAGCACCTCCTGCTTCTTGAAGCAAACTTATCTCCTTTCGTGTTCTTGTTATGGGCGTATGCCAAGCAGCCTAGTACACGCAGGTGAGATATGTCCGGAGGCTGACCGTGAAGCTTTTCATACGGAGTCTTGTTTTGAAGTAATGATGATGGCGTTCGATTAATAAGATGTCCAGCAGCTAGAACGCATTCTCCCCAAAAATCAATCGGTAAGTTAGCTTGGAAACGCAACGCGCGAGCGACGTTGAGAATGTGACGATGTTTGCGTTCTGCACGCCCATTTTGTTGAGGTGTGTGTACGCAAGAAGTTTCATGGAGAATCCCTTGATCTTTAAAGAATCTTGTTAGACACATAAACTCCGTTCCATTATCGCTTCGTAGTGTTTTGATCTTTCTGGAAAATTGTCTTTCGATCAGAGTCACAAAGTCCTTGATTTGTTGTGAAACCATCGTCTTATCTGGGAGAAGGTATAGCCAAACAGCTCGTGAATGATCGTCTATGATCGTTAGAAAGTAACGAGAACCACATAATGCCGTTGTTCTATAAGGACCCCAAAGATCACAATGTATTAAATCAAAAATCTCGTTTGCATTATGAAAACTGTCTGGAAAACTAAGACGGGTTTGTTTAGCCCGAAAACAAATATCACACGTTCTAAGAAGAAGATTAGCCGTAGAAGATGAACTCTGAATGTCGGGGATCATTCCAGTAACACGTGAGGATGGATGTCCAAGTCGTCGGTGCCATAAGATCGATTTTTCTAGAACCGTTGTATGTACTGACGCAAGTGACTCAATCCCTCGAAACCGGTACAATCCCTCTCCCTCTCTTTCACCCGCTCCAATCAGCATCCTCGAGGTACGGTCCTGCAAAATCATTAGCTTGTCAGTGACTTGTCCAACTAAGAAATTATCAGTCACAAGTTGTCCAAAGGATATCAAGTTTGTATGAAATCCAGCCACATAAAACACATTCTGAATATGCAGTGTCGGAGTGAGTTTGACGATGCCCTGTTTTGAGGCAATTGCTCCGGAGCCTGCTGGTAACAAAACAGGTAGATGGGGAATGTCTCGTGTATTCTCCAGCAAGTGTAGTTGGCCTGTCATGTGGTGTGTTGCACCTGTATCCAAGATCCAAACATTATCAACACTCTTACCCTTTAGATGATCACTAGTCTTGCCGTTGTTGATTAACTTTTGCACGATGCTCCATTGATCGTCTGTGATTCCACTTAAACCTTGGCGATCGGCATCCGTAATTGTCAAGTTAGCCAGAAGTGTTGATTGATTTGTCTTGTCTACTGTAGCTGTATTGGCCTTTGGTAGATTGTTGCGATTCTGGTTATTTGGAGTAGTTGGTTTGGAAGGAGTATTCCGAATTGGAGTGGTGTTCTTCTTACTTCCTTCCCACCATTCCGGATATCCAATCACTGTGAAGCAACCTGATGCTTCATGACCTGTACGCCGCGACACCGCATATTGTCGAGATGGATCTTTGTTACCAGGACGAGAGATGTCTTTTGTGAACTTTGTATTTGAAGATTGTGAAGATCGAGCTTGTGAAGAAAAGCTCATTATAGATGTCTCCGTTGTCTTTGTTGATTGGATAATTTCATTCTGAGAGATTGTTTGATAAACAGTATCAAGATCAGGAAGAGGAGAAACTGCACATATCTGAGCCCGTATGACACCATGTGTTGCATCATCTAAGCCAGCCAAGAAATCATGAACTCTTAACGTTTCTGTTTCCTTCTCTCTTGCTGAATTTAGATCGCATTCACACTTGCCGCAACTGCATTGTTTTGTATTCATGCATTCGGCGATACCGTCCCAGAGCTTGGTTAGTTTCCCAAAATATTCATCCACGCTAGAGCCATCTTGTCTACAATTAGCTAAAGCCGTGCGTAATTGTTGTAAACGTGCTCCACTCTTGATAGAGAAACGTTTCTTAATTATTTCCCAGAGGTCGCGTGCGATTTCCCTGGTTGAGATAGAAGATCTGATCTTCGGTTCGATGGTTTGTTTTATCCATCCTACTATGAGATGATTGTTTGCTATCCAATCTTCAAGGTAGGTTGAATCGGCTGCCGGTTTAGGTAGACTGCCGTCAAGAAAGCCAAACTTCTTTCGAGAACTGATTGCCATTCGAAAGTTGATCGCCCACTCATCATAGTTCGATCCGTTGAGGAGCGGCTGTGAGATAACAGCTCCTGGGTTGTCGTTGGATGAAAGATCATAAGGTGAGATCGTCTTGTATTTGACTTCTTTGGATGGAGTAATCGACATTGTTTTTGATGTTGAGTCTTATGAATACTCTGTTTTTGATATGAAAAAAAATAGAGAGTTTTGGAAGGAATAGATGTGTTCTTCGATATGGAAGAACAGAAATAGGAATGAAGAGAATTGATATAGGTTTTAATTTTGTTTGAGCTCTGATACCATGACAAATTGTAATTTGGAATCAAAGTTCTTATCTTTATTGATGTCAAACGATGAGTATATATACTCACAAAGTAGTAAAACCAAAGCTAAAGAGATATAGGAGAATCTAAAGATAACACTTATCTAAAACATATAGAAATATAGTAATTATCTCCAATATTATTTATCAATTTGAAGTTATTTCATTCGTGTGCGTCATACGTGTATTAAATATGCTATGTGCCCCTTGATTGATTGATTGTGTGTGTGTGTGTGTGTTACTTTTTGAATTTCTTCTTGTCTGCAATCATTCCATACGTCTTATCATCTCATTATCATTGTTTCTTTCAAAGGTTTTACATTGTAATTTGTATTTAAATTGTTGGAAATGGTTTTTAAATTTTAACAAAACTGACGCTTCTAATCAACAATATATTTGAGTATGTATTTACATTTCTCAACACAGAAGAAGAGATCTCCAGTAAATTTTCTAACAAATTTAAAACAATTTATAAAATATATAATCTACGCAGAGTATATTCAAATATTTATGTAAATTGTACATATTCTAATTTTTTTATTTTCAATCATTTATGTGTAACTCTATACTGAACTGAACCGTGGAGTTTGCCAATTTGAATATCTAATTTAGACGTTAGTGACATAATGTAAAATCTTCAAAACATCACAGGATATATTTTGATTAGAAAGAGAATTCTAAAAGCCGAGAACAACACAAAGGTTCCATTAGTGAAAGAAAGATAGATACATTACAAATAACGTCCTGCAAGCATTGATAACGTTTGAAGAAAACTAGTTGTGGCACATACTCTTATCTGCAACCATCCTTCAACACTTCCATGTGACTGGTATGATCAAACATTGTTTGGTGTGTTCTCTGGCGGCGTGGCAGCAGAACGGACGCGGCGGCCACCCTCGGACTTGGAGTTCTCCGCAAACCGGAGGCTTCCCTGATGCATGTTCTTCTGCTTCTCCTGCTCATTCCACTCGGAAGCATAATAGTGCTCCTCCGTACCTTTGACCGGATCTTTGGACGGAGGCAAGAACATGCTTCCCCATTGAGGAAAGTGGATCAACGTCACAGGCAACGTGCAAGCAACTATCATCACTCCCATCCACGTTAGCCCTTGTTCGGTTGTGAACTTTGAGGTCGAGAAAAAGATGAGCTGCGTGAGCCCTGACCCAAAGTTTCCTCCAGCACCGGTTAAACCCGAGATGATTCCAAGGGCTCGCCTGGAGACAAAAGGAACGATTGCAAATGTGGCTCCGCAAGCTGCTTGTGCTCCTAGTGAGAAGAGGATCATAGCTACAATAGCAGTGACGAGGGTGTTAGCGCGGCCTAGCCACACACAGAAGAGACCACCGGCTGTCTGAATGATCCACAAGGCCCACAACCTTCCTCTCATACCAAAGTAAGTGGCTGCAATGTCAGATGCATAGCCTCCTGCTGGACGAGCAAAGAAGTTGGCCATTCCGAAAGATGCTGCTATGATTCCCGCTGTGTGGAGCTTCAAGTGAAACCTGAAAAACATTAAATGTAAAATAGTATTAGTAATTGATATTTAATAAAATACTTAAAAACCCTGAAAACCATCAAAAGATAAAAAACTAGATTTATAAGATACTTTTAGTAATTGATATTGATAAATTATATAATTTTGAAAAACACTAATTGTAAATATTTAAACTGATTAATAGTTATTAAAAGTTGTATTGTAAAAAAATTGTAAAATTTTATTATATTATTAGTATGTGTGAATAAAAAATTACTTTATTTTCTTCTATCGAGATGGTAAACAAACCTGTCAAAGAAGTACTCGGCGATAACATTATCAGTGCTCAACTCAACTCCCATGGAATATCCATAGAGAAGAACGAAGATCCAAGTCCTGTAGTTTGTGACAGCGTACCACATAATCTACACCATTTATGCAAAATCAATAGTTAAATTTTTGATTCATCTATGCAAATTTTTTATGAAAATGTTATATATATAGACTGATAAGTACCTTTCCGAATTTGTCTTTGGCAACTTCTCCCTTCTTCTCCAAGGCACTTCGGTTCCCATCTGGGAGATCTTGACCTAACGTGAGCACCAAGATTCCCATGATGATATGCAACCAACCAGGGACAAAGAAGGCAAGCCTCCAGGCCGTGAACGCTGTCGCACCACAACGTCTTATGATCTCATAAACAACCGGCATGAGCAGCTGCGTTATGCCACCACCCATGTTTCCCCATCCAGCCGCTGTCCCATTCACAAGACCGATGATCTGACTATTGAACATAGTGCTCATCCAGTATTGACAAGACACAAACGTCGCAAGGCAGAAACCGATCATGAACCTCACCGTAATGAACCCTCCGGCTCCGTCCACGAAACTCATGGAGAACACCGTTGGTGCGGAGAGCATCACAAGGAAGGCACAACCGTAACGTGGACCTAGAAGATCACAAACGGCTCCCATCACCAGCCTAGAGAAGATACTCCCTGACACGGACGCAACTCCGGCGTTTCCGATGTCTTGTTTGGTTAGGTTGAGATTCTCACGGATGATGGGGACAAGTGGTGCGGCTGCGAATGTCGAGACAAAACATGTGGAGAAAGATATCCACGAGAGGTGGAACGTTCTCATGTGAGGGTTTGCGAAGGAGAAGAGCTTGAACACCTTTGCCTTATGTTCCGTGTCTACGGGAAGGTCGAACTTGGCCGTTGTGTCGGTCGGGACAATCGGTGAAGCCACCGAGAAAGCAAAGGTTTGTTCTCTACCGGTGACTCCATGCATGGAGCTTCCAGGCTCGCCACTAGGATCACCCATTTTTAAGTAGTTTGAGATTTGATTCAAGTGTATTGATTGATGTTTAGAGATTACACCATGGCTTATATAGTAGTATTCATAGCGTTGACAATTTCATAAATAGTATTGTTTGGAGATTCTCAACGGTTAACTAACAATTTTTAAGTATTCTTTAGAGGAATCTATTTTCGCCGCACGCATCTTCCTAGTCTCTCGCTTTATCTCAAAGGTTACATTTCTGCTTTCAAATTACCAATCTACCATTCCCTACCCATAGGAACATATGGTTGTGTTAGTAATATCAACTACTATCAGAGTTTTTGTCTATCAAGGTACGTGGAGGTTAACATTATGGCTAGTTCTATATAAACTAGTTAAAGGAACCTTGTTTTGTAGGTTTTTAATTTTAGTTTTTTTTTTTACGATTAACCGTTAAAAACAGATAACAGTTATGGGTTTGGCGGATTTTATCTGGCTATAGTAGGGATAGTCATATATGGTTCAGTTGGACCCGAGACTAACCGCTCTAAATTTTCTCTACATGGTCGAACCGGATCATCAATATATGATTTTAAGATTTTAATTTTTTTTTTAATGTAAGGAAGATATTGTCTTGAGATATTGTACAATTACAAAGTCTTGGAGGGTTAGCATTGTCATTATCTAGACTAAATAGTATACAAAATAGGAAAGTATGAAGTTTAGTGAATAAACTAATTGATCTCATGGACGGTCAAATTTGGAGTGGTCTTAGCTGCACATTAGTTGTCCCTTCAAATCGCTTACGATTGCATATGGCTTTAACAACAACAAAAAGTTTATATTGGTTTATATATCATTTTCCAAAGAAAATTGCAATGGTTGAACAAGGCAAAAAAGAACACATTAATCTCGATCCTGACGTAAAAATTACAATAATATCTAAACATGTTTTTGTTTGTGTGTATATATGTACCGTATATCTAAGCAACATTCATTCAAAAAACAGTATATCTAAGCAACTATTAATGTAATTTAAGACATGTCTTCATCTAAATCTAAGAGCTAGATATAACGTTTTTTTAAGTATATAAAATGTGTGTGTGTGTGTGTGTGTGTTTTGAGTGAAGGTGAAATTAGTGTCTTTTTCAACAAAAAAGGTGAAATTAGTGATGATGATATCTATTTCTGCATAAACAATTTTATTACTCTATTGTCAAGGGCCAAGAAAACTACAAGTACTCTTGAAAGTAGATACATGATTAGTTAGATTTTGCTGTAGAAAACATTTCTCGTAACAATTTAAATTTTTATGTTTTAGTTTTTTTTTTAGGTTGACAGCTAGAGAATCTGAATTTCTCAAAAGTACAACAATTAATAAGAACAACAACAATTTTTTTTTTCAAGATAAAAATAATATAAACTAGATGGTGAATTGATATGTGGATATGCGTATAATCAAAATCTAATGTCCAAAACTGTGTGTGCACGCATTTGTCAGTAAGTATTTGAAAACGTCAAATGAATAAGTGCTTATCAATCAATCTTGATGACGTGTAGATGTTCCAACAAGTTGGGATATGAAAAACAAACAGAAATTCGTTGTCAGAGATGTGAAAAGTGAAAAGTCAACTACATTGATGAGCTCTGCACTTTTCTGTGTTGTTTAATTTGCAACATGTGTACATTTGCTATATTAATCAGGCATATATAACAATGGAGGCAAGGGAATACTACAATAATGATTATCCATGTATTATCGTTCATCATGTAATTTATTTATTATGATTAAAGTCAAGGCAGCTCTCTTTTTGTAAATTTTGTATATATGTATATAACTGAAATATACATAGATAATCATATATTAAAATTGTTACAAAAACATCAAATTTCCGAGTACAAGAGCAGCCTTAATTAATAGTAGAAAATAAAAGATCATGATTTTAACAGTGGTTTTTAAAATCAACTATGAAAATTAAGGTACACATCTTTCTTTCTTTTTTGACCCCAAAAAGAAAGGTACACATATTTCATTAAAGTCTATTCTAAATTTCTAATTGATCGATTAGGATTCCAACTCGACCAAGTGTAGATCCCCTAGTCAGAACAGGCTAGTTCTTGGGCTTATCCATATACTTGCTACATTATTGACATCTAATTGTCTGTTATTGGTATACACAACTTGCATCTATATAACATGTCAAGCAGATGAAGTCAGAACTCAAAAAAATAATTAAGACATTTCCTAATTAGCGCTTGAGATGTTGGAGAGACTTTGATTTTAATAATTGTGATTATAGATTCACTTAACCTGCATCGTGGTCTGCCGACTTATCAAATGCTGGCAACTGTATTTCTCAGATATTTAATGATGACGTACCATTAGACTTTTCGTATAATTTTCCCAGATATAGACATCCTCGCTGACTCTGGAATATACAGACTACTAAACTGTTAAACTATGATTAGATTAGATCCAATCGTCCAAGTGTAGTTAACTTCATAAACTAGCCGTTCGTTATATCTAGGGAACAATCTCCATACATCTTCTACTTGTGTTTGTGTATGCGGACCGCAGACGTACATACATAGAAATATGATAAACTCTCTTAGTAGCAAAAAAAGTACATAGAAATATGATAAACTCTCTTAGTAGCAAAAAAAAAAAAACTAGAGACACATTAAGAAATCATAAAAGTAATCAAAAACTATTGCTGATAAAACGTAAAAATATAATTATATATAGATAATTAGCACAAAAAATGTTATTTCCAAAAATTAATAATAAGATTTAAAGTTTTGTTGGCACATGTGTTTATTATCCCCGACTGAAGCCAAACTGTATATTCACAAACATCAGTTATACGGGAACAGGGAGAAAGGGCCTTCGCAATTAATGGCATATGGAATCACTCTTCCGAATTAAATGATACAGTATAATGTGGGCTAGTCATATGATTAGGCCCACGAAGATCCTCAGACTTACGAGTTTCCTTTTGATTAAGAAAACTTTCGAACAAATGCAAATTAAGTAGGCCTGGGCCAGTGTCAACAAATAGACGCACGCTAAGACCAAAATTTTAAACGCGTTTAGGATAAACGACGTCGTTTAGCTTACTTGTCGTTAACTTGAGCGACTAATCTAAAGCTAGCGCGTTAAGTAAAGTATAATGTTTTACATTAAATGAATCAACTTCTTTTTTTAGGTAAAAAATCAACTTTTCTTAATAAAACATTTAAGAATGTACGAAAAATGACAAATCCTTTCCAAATATTTATTTTCTTGATTAATTTATATCATTAAATAATATCAAAAATGTAATTTGTATAGTTAAAGAATCAACTTTCTTTTTTAGGTAAAAGAATCAACTTTTTTTTAGTTAAAAGAATCAACTTTTTCTTAATAAAACATTTAAGAGTGTATGAAATATTTATTTTCTTGATTAATTTTCTATTATTAAATAATACCAAAAATGTAAATTGTATAGTTTTTAAAAACTGATATTTATCACTTATATATTTTCAATCATGAGTAAAATTAGGAGTTTTAGTTAACATACGATTTTATATCAATATTGACACGAGTAATAAGTATAATAAAAAAAACAGTTGACCCTATATATATTTACTAAATATCCTTACTAAAAATCTTCTAAAATTGAACAATTCGCTTTCTTCTTCCTTCGGCAACCGCTTCCTCCTTCTCCTTCGTCTTCTACTCTTTGCGATCAAAACTTTCTCCATCCAAACTCCTCCTTTTGATTTTGTCTACTCTTAAAGAACGAGAATGGAGAACCCAAACAACTCTCGTGAAGCGAAATCGAGTCTGGACTCCAACGATCTTCCCAAAACCCTAGTAGACCCATCATCCGTTGACGCAACCCTACCCGATCCTTCCTCTCCTTCTTCTTCAGGCCTCCCTTTCTCCAAGGTTTCGCTCTTTTTCTCCCCTATGAGTGTTTCTAATTAGTAAAGGTTATGACTTTTTTAAGGTTTTAACTTTTTTTACCCATTGATCGTTCTAATAAGGGTTAAAATTGGATTCTTTTTGTGTAATTTTGCACAGAGTAAATGCGCGATTTGCTTGGATGAGATTAGGAAAGAAGACGGTAAAGCGATATTTACCGCAGAGTGCTCACACTCGTTCCACTTCGATTGCATCACCTCCAACGTGAAACACGGCAACAGGATCTGCCCTTTGTGTAGAACCGAGTGGAAACAAGTCCCTCTGTTTGTTGCTGATAACCGTGTCCGTACCGTTCCGGTTCAGACCGGTTTTGAAGATGACGAGTCTTTACCTCATGGAGGAGGAGTAGTGAGTCAGCATCAGAATGTTGTTGCTGCTGCTCATCGTGAGGCTCTGGAGATTAAACTTCTCCCGCAAGTCTCCGCGGTGGCGGAATCCGCCACCCGCGGAGACTTCGCTGTTCTGGTTCATCTCAAAGCGGAAGAGGGAGGGAGTGATGATAGGTCACCACCGACTCGTGCTCCTCTCGATCTCATCACGGTTCTTGATGTGAGCGGTAGCATGGAAGGAACCAAACTGCAGCTCCTGAAAAACGCTGTGGTGTTTGTGATTGATAATCTCGGCGAGAGGGATAGGCTCTCTGTGATCGCCTTCTCCTCCGCCGCTCGACGTCTGTTCCCTCTCAGGCTGATGACTGATACGGGGAAGCGAGAGGCGATCCAGGCTGTTGACTCGTTGGTCGCTGGAGGAGGGACTAACATTGCGGAGGGGCTCAAGATCGGTGCGAGAGTGATTGCTGACAGGAGGTGGAAGAACCCTGTCTCCGGGATGATGCTTTTGTCTGATGGGCAGGATAACTTCACGCTCTCTCGCTCTCATTCTCAGGTGAGGTTGAGAGCCGATTACGAGTCTCTCCTTCCGAGCTCTGTGAACAGGATTCCGGTTCACACGTTCGGGTTTGGGGTTGATCACGATGCTGAGCTAATGCATACGATCTCGCAAGTCTCTAGTGGTACATTCTCGTTTATAGAAGCGGAGAGTGTGATTCGTGACGCGTTTGCGCAGTGCATTGGTGGGCTTCTCAGCGTCGTGGTTCTTGATCAGGTGGTTGAGATCGAGTGCATACACCAGGAAGGTGTGAAGATATCCTCTGTGAAAGCGGGGAGCTATAGAAAGAGAGTATCGTCTGATGGGAGGACCGCCAAGATCGATGTTGGTGACATGTACGCGGAGGAAGAGAGAGACTTCCTCGTGATTCTTGAGATCCCTCGCTGCGAGAACAGCGAGTCGATGACGTTGCTGAAGATCAGATGCGTTTATAGAGATGCTGTGAGCAGAGAGATAGTCCGTGTGGAGTCGGAAGAGCTGAGCATTTTAAGGCCAGGGGAGCTGACGGGAGAAGAAGTGGTGTCTGTAGAGGTCGACAGGCAGCTGAACAGGTTCCTTGTGTCGGAAGCTATGTCTGAGGCTAGGGTTTTAGCCGACGGCGGTGACCTGGAGGGAGCTGTTGGGGTTCTGAGGAACCGTGAGAGGGAGTTGGCAGAGACGCAGTCCGCTCGGGCCAGCGACGGGCTTGTTCAGTCGCTGTCGTCGGAGCTGAGTGCTTTGCAAGAGAGGATGAGTAGCAGGAGGGTGTACGAGAGATCAGGGAGAGCGTACGCGTTCTCTAGCATGAGCTCGCATTCGGCACAAAGGGCAACGGCTCGTGGATGGCCTGTATGTGGCTCGCCGGCGCCACAGGCTTATCAGACGTCTTCGATGGCTAGAATGGTGAGTAGGTCTCAGGAGCTGGGGATTAAAGGCCCTAAACCACCCACTGCTCGTCGAGACCGTAGCTGAATGTGATGAGGGGGGAAAGACTCTGTGGTAATAATGGGTGTGTGTGTTTGTCGCTTTGCTTGTTTGATTTGATTAAAAACTGAGTTGGTTCAGTCTGATCTCTAGGAACATATGGTTGCTTTTGTGGGACAAGTGCTGTTTTTCTTTTTCTTTTTTTTATTTATAAAAAAAGACATTTTCTGATAAACAATCCAACTTACACAGTACAATGAACACAAATAGAACACAACAAGATGACAAGATTAACTCCAATGCTAGAAATCAATAACACTAGGAAGCATTGTCAGAAGAGCTTTCTTTGGAATCCTGGATCCATGTTTCTTGAAAACTTTGTAAGCTTCACTGGAGCTCCAGGACAAGGCGGAGACAGAGGTGTGTCGGAACCATTACCAGACTCCTCTATTTGAAGACTGAGGACAATGGTAAAGAGGTTTTGATACAAAGACTCCACGATTTCTTCATCTGAACAAGTAGTAACAGAATCAATCCTCATCTGATCGTTGTAGTGGTCACAGAGTGGAGACAGTGCAATGAATCCACTGTCTCCATTAGAGAGAGGTGACATGGGTTCCACATCTGTTTCGATTGAGTTTTCTAGAACTTCATTGTCCATCTTGTTATTATAATATCTGGACACAACAGTAAAAAAGCAGTGTCATACACAAGAATCATACAAATCCACTACAAATTTTCTTATTCACTAGCCACACTGGTCGTAAACATGTAGTTAAAACGTCAGCAAATATCAAAGTTCATCCTCACGAAGTTGCTAGTCTTTGTATCATCATAGAACTCTATTCATAACATTTGGAGGTTGATGTTTAAGTGAAATAAGATCTACAAACATACATATGATTGGTATCAAGAACATGCCCGAGTAACAAATTCACTATGCTGTTTCGAAAATGTGCAAAGAACGACAAGGAACAAATAAGTCGCGTAACGATATGCCATAATATCATCAGTGTTTTATTCCTCTGCTAATTAATTAACAACGACAAACAAAGGCATATCCTAGTGCCATAGCTGGATAAAATCTAATCTAAATGGAAATTTTGATACGAGAAATTAGATGATACGAACCATCGAAGCTTATTAAAAGGTTATGGCATTTATCAGTAAGGATACTTCAAAGAAGATACAAAGAGGGAGAACAAATCATACCTTTGAGTCACGAGGTGCTCTGTAACTTTTTTGTTTATCCTTTTCACAGCCACTTTTGTTTACCTTTGCGCCTTTTTTAGGGATTTTAATATTTTATAATCTGGAGAAATGGACAAACATAAGATAAATCATTCTTGGCCCATTCAGTTATTAGACCCGATTTTTTTTGGTTAAACAGACCCAATTTTATAATCTCGATCTCTCTTTAAAACAATTGGTTTTGGGTTCAAATTTTAATTTCAGTCTAGTTAATATGCAATTTGATTAATTTTTATGGTTTACAACCTAATCATTTTTTGAAACTCTACCGATTTTGATGTTTTATTTAAATCCGTGTGCAAATATTCATAATTTTATAAATAAAATTTAAATGGAAACTACAATTTTAAATGCTAATATAGGTATCATATTATTCGGAATCTTTCTAGTCCAAACATAATAATCACTAATATGCAAACAAATCTTGCATAATAGTTATTAGTTTGCTATTTATAGGAAAACATGTGGAGGTAATCTTTATCTCTATAGGAAAAAAATCTACTGTACTTTTTCTTTTAGTTAAACACATTTGTTGATATTTTGTTATATATAATAATAAAAATGACAAAGAACCTTTTATAAAAGAACATATGTAATCAGTCCATTCTTATATTTAGTCATCAAAACGAAAATATTATCAGATAACGACTAAATCGATGACAAGAGTTGAAAGAAAACGTACATCGTTAGGCTAGCAAGAGTCAGACATATATGAACCCACAAGATTTTTATGGTCTTCACTCTTCACCTAATGTTGGGCTGGTTATTTTAGTGTGGATACAAGACTAAAAAAAAGAGCGCATCGTTACCTGCATGCATGTGTGGTGTTTTTCATGTTTTGGTTTTGGGAGATTTAATTATTACTGGATTTGATTCTTTAAAACTTTTTATGGGTTGGATTGTTGTGCAAAAGTGATGTTAGTTCAACATGTTTATTTATTGTCGTTAATGGTTCAGTTTTCACACATTATAGTGATTTTGTATCATCTATTAAAGCTGTATTTATTTATTTTATTTTATTTTATTTTATATTGTAAAAGCAGTATTTTATTTTACTGTTTTCATATCATCATTAAATATGAACCCCAACATGCATGACCGACTTTAAAACGAAATGCGCAGGACTCCGATTAGTCTATAATATGCTTTAACATCCTATCGCATAAAATTTCAATACAAGTGGATCTCATGGCGAGTTCATAATAGTATCGATATACAAGTACGTGTGAGTGTAGCATAGTAGACATACACACACATATGATATGATATGCCTAGCTAAACTTTTTCTCTAACCGTTTGTATTTTATTGTTATCATACAGTATTAACCCAAGTTACCCAACACAGACATTATACCATGCATGTTGAAAAATCGATACGTTACATATATCTATCTTTTTCACTTTTATTAATGTTGAAGAAAGTTAAAACACGGAAATGTAATTAAAAGTTAAAGAGGAGTCAAAATATTGTTCACAAATAAAACTGAAAAAAATATGGATTTTTTTAAAAGAATAATGGAAATGCAGTTGAATTTTTAGATGAACCAAAGTCAGTAAATAGTGAATATTTTTTTGACCAAATAAATAGTGAATTTTGGAAGATTATAACTGAGGATTTTTGGCAAATTCTTTAAAAGAAGCTAAGTATTTATTTCGTAGATAAAATTAAAAAAAACACCAAAAAGAGGCATTGATCTCAAAAAAAAAAATGAAAACTTTAATCAATTCTCGCACAAGCGTCCTATCCTTTCGTGACCCTCTCTTTCTCTCGGGAGCGCACACAATCTCTCTTCGTTCTTTGTTCTTGGCTTTCGAGCTTCTCGTAGGGCCTAGTGTGGAATTATACATAGCGATCGAGAAAGAATTTAATGAGCACGAGATCTCGATTACCCCTCCATAACACGTAGGCCTCTCTCTCATGTTCCTCTGTTTCTTTCACATTTAATTCTTGCGATCTTCTGGGTCCCCCCCTCTTCCCTCTTGTCTCCTTTCTCCAACATTTCAGTTTTGTTTCGTTTTATATTAACTCTAGTACACAAACTCTTTCAACCGTTTTCAGTTCTTCTGTTTTGTTCGTGTCGGAATCTCTTTCTCGTCTCTGTTATATACTCTGTTTTCTTGTAAAGCTTTGATTTTTATTCGTTTCCTCGTTTTGCTAAAGTCATCAGTATGCAAATGAATCCTATTTCGAAGCTGGCTCTCGTGGGGTTCATACTTCTCTGCTCAGGTCTGTATGTAAAAAGAATGTTACTTATATAGATTTTGATTGGTTCCTCTTTCATAAAGCTTGTTCCTTTTTTTTTTCACATCCAGTTCTTGCTTCCTTTGGTGAACTTGAGTTTGATCACTGCGAAAGAGTTGTGAAACGATGGGCGGATGCTTCTCATTCTTCTCTCGAAGAACATCCTAACAAAGACAAACGCTCGCTTCAGGATCTGCTCTTCTTTCTCCATATTCCTCGAACTGGTGGAAGGACCTACTTTAACTGGTGTGATCTCTCTCTCTCTCTCTCTCTCTCTTACCAAAAACTGAACTGAAAATGATATCTTTTGATCTCGGTGTGTGGTTGATGCTTTGTAGTCCTCTCTTGTAGTTTCTTGAGGAAGCTGTATGATAACGCTGAGGAATGTCCTCGTTCTTACGACAAACTCCGTTTCAATCCAAGGTATGGTTCTGTATCCTCTCTTCTATGCAAATCGTTTATTTAAACCGGTCTAGGCGTTCAGAAAATTGGTCTAGGAAACAATAGTTCTTGAACATTTGCATATTATCAATAGATAGTTTGAGATTCTGAAACTTATGTTTCCTTTGTTACATTTTTATAGGAAGGAGAAGTGCAAGCTGTTAGCCACGCATGATGACTATAGTTTGATGGCAATGCTACCGAGGGAGACGACTTCGGTGATGACAATAGTCCGTGATCCCGTTGCTCGCGTGTTGAGCACTTACGAGTTTTCCGTTGAGGTAGCAGCAAGGTTCTTGGTGCATCCCAATTTGACTTCTGCGGCAAGGATGGCTGGTCGCATTCGCAAGAATAATGTGATAAGCACGCTAGACATATGGCCATGGAAGTACCTTGTTCCGTGGATGAGAGAAGACCTCTTTGCTCGGGTATGATAAGAGCACATAAAAAAAACTATAGACTGAAGCTTTGTTACTCATGCCTTGGCCTTTGTTTAGAGAGATGCACGAAAAGCTAAGGGTGTAGTCATCATTGAAGACGATAACCCTTATGACATGGAGGAGATGCTAATGCCGCTGCACAAGTATCTCGATACTCCTACTGCTCATGACATAATCCACAATGGAGCTACATTTCAGGTGCTTTTTCATGTTTACTTTGTTTTGCTTTTTAAAAAATAATTGATTAGAGATGTCCAGAAGCATTTTCACAGATTGCAGGATTGACAAACAATTCCCATTTAGCAGAAGCACATGAGGTTAGGCATTGTGTGCAGAAGCACAAAAACCTCGGTGAGCCTGTTCTCCAAGTCGCCAAGGTAGTTCACACTTGTTCATCATAATGAGAAGTATCTTGTTGTTTTATACTCTTTCTGGTCTGTGCAGAGAAGGTTGGACAGCATGTTGTATGTTGGACTGACAGAGGAGCACAGAGAATCTGCATCACTTTTTGCCAATGTAGTGGGCTCTCAGGTGCTTTCCCAAGTGGTTGCGTCAAACGTAACTGCAAAAACCAAAACTACTAAATCAGGTTGGTGTAAGTTTCTCAATTTTTCAGTCTTATTTACAGCACTACTCTTTTGTCTAATGAGAACCTAGCAACTTTTGTCTTTTGTATACAAACTTGTAGTTGCAATCTTTAAAACTTTGAACCTTATTCTCTTTGATGCTTCAGAAGAAAGTGATACAGTTTCAGAATCAGGGTCAGATAAGAGTGAAGTTCAGGTAAAGTTCTTGCTCCTCAGTGTAATAAATTTTATTTTTGATGGACTGTAAATTGTAATTTTCACGCTGAAGATGGCTGACACTGCAGAATGGTACATCGAATAAGATTGAAGCTAAGAGTGGAAATGTAAGTAACTTTCCTTTTTAGCCTCTATGATCAACAACATGTGAAGTGGTTTGATCCTTATTATGTCTGTTGAATACACCTCAGATGACAGTAAAAACCTTAATGGAAGTCTATGAAGGCTGCATTACTCATCTAAGAAAGTCACAAGGAACCAGACGGGTCAACTCCTTGAAGAGAATTTCGCCAGCAAATTTTACCAAAGAGGTAAAAAAAATGTTTTGGCACATGATTAACCAGTAAAGTCAAATGAGAGAAGACCTGAATAATCAATAATGCATTTTACAGACGCGTACAAGAGTTCCTAGAGAGGTCATTCAGCAGATCAAATCGCTTAACAATCTTGATGTGGAGCTTTACAAGTATGCAAAACAAATCTTTGTCAAGGAACATGAACTTGTCTCAAAGAAGATGGTTTCAACAGTAAGTCCCTCTTCTTGATCCAAATAAGACTTGCTCGAAGTTTCTCATTCACAATGTTGGTGTTGTGTGTGCAGTCTAAGAGAAGCATTGTTGATCTACAAAACGTTTTTGGAGAAATGGATGATAGGAAGCTGTGGAAGTTCGTATCAGTGGCATTGATGCTTTTACTGCTCTTCCTCTTGTTTCTATTTGTAAACTTTAGAAGAAGAAGAACCTCTAAGGTTAAGATTTGATCATCCTCACTTTCTTGTGGGCGAAATTAGGCAACTGGGAGAAGCTTTTGGGTCCAAATTGTAATATTATAAAAGGTTCTGGGTCCAGTTGTAATATTCTATTGTTTTCTTTTTGGGGGAAGAGAAAAATTTTGGGCCTTACAGATGAAAAGATGAAAAAATCGGTTGTAGGCCCATATCTATTTTCTTATAAGATGGCTTAAAAGTATAGGCAACCAAAAATAGTGACATTTATTATATAGGAAAAAATAAGCTTTGTTGTTTATAATCTAAACTCCTTGTTTTTTTTGATAAAGTATAACCTAAAATCTTAGCTTAAACCTCTACTTTGCCGACAAACAAACCTCGATTTTCTTAGTGATTTTCAATTACAAAAGAAAACAAATTCATGATACTTGATTTTTTTTTCTTATATCTCGGATATCAATATCAATACCAATATACCATATGATATATATTTATTGGTATAAGATTTATAAAATAAAATAAAATAAAATAATAATTGATAAGGATAGAACATATCATGTGGAAGATGGAAGGCAAGGGACCCACTTTCCCATGAGGAAACGCCATAATAATTATCAAAGTTTTCGGTTTCTCGTCTCCTAATCGTCGGTGATCTCTCCATTTCACCTTTATAAACCCTCCACCTTATTTGTTTGCTAAATAAATTAACATCATTATTATTTATTAGTCGCAAAAATAATAATAGATCGGATCTACGAACGAACCATCAACCTTCTTCTTCAAGATTTTTGTCACTCGATTTTGCATGTGCTATACTATGACATTTTACTTTTTATTATTATTATTATTACCAATTTCTTTTTCTTTTTTTTGTCAAAACATACTTAATTTTAAGATGTTTAAGCTGGTAATTGTTTTATTTTCTTACACCGACATATATTCATCCTCATCTATTCCTATCGTTATATGTTTGATAAGATAATTATCATTTACAATTTACCTTATTTATTTATATTCGAATGTTCGTAAAAGATCTTATTTACTGCAGACTGCAGAGGATAAGGTACAGAACTACTTGGTATTAAGTACAACGTGTGAATTGAATTTTAAACAGCTAAGTATGTTTCAGTTAACGTATTTATTGATTTACTAAATGTTTATTAAGTAAAGACGCGTTAATAGATATATTTTCTTTCCTCACTTATAGAACCAAAATCGATTGCGTATTTTCTTTAAAGTTAAGAAACGCCTAGATGATAAAGCACTTACCATATTTTTTCGTTTTTATTCGAATCTTTATAAAAAGAACACGAGACATTGCATAAACACACATCGTACGTCCATATATATATATACTATATATTGAGTAGGTTCATATACGTCCCTCTTTGTTTCTCTCTTTTCTCTCTTGGTCTCGTTTTGTTTCTTCACGTGGAGATATTTATATTTGTGTCATTAGGATGATGAATTGGTTACCTGAGGAGGAGTTCAAAGGTCTCTCGGATGATTTCTTTGATGAGTTATTCAAATCTACGGACTTTCCACCACAAGACATTGATGATGATGATGATGGTGATACCACCAACGGTGAGGGAGGAGATTGGTACGCTAAGTTTCAACACCTCGACCCTCCTCCCGTGGATATGCTTACGAGTTTTCCCTCTGAGTTCACCTCCTCTTGTAGCGTTAACAAGCTCGGCTGTGTGGGGACAGTACCTGTTTTGGTGAGTTCTTCCTTGCTGCCAAAAGATTATTGGTCACACCTTTCTTACTGCCTTAGGTTAGAAAAGTGTGCGCAAGTATAATCATATGCTTTGATAATACACTCATGCATAATATAATAATCATATTATATAAGTGTGCATATGGTTAGAAAAGTGTGCGCAAGTATAATCATATATTGATATATATTTTTACTCACACTAATGCAGAATATGTTTGTCATATTTAATATAATTATAATGACTTGGGGTTTAAACTCCGGTAGTTTTTTTTTACCACAGTAGATAAATGACTATAACCAAGGATAAAGTCTAATATTCATTCGTGGGTGCAGAAACAGGGTGCAGCCTTGACTGGCATAAACAGCACTCTTCACCGGTCTTCATCACCTCCTGATATCAAAGTCTCGAAGCTGTTTCAGTCTTTAAGCCCAGTGTCAGTTCTTGAGAGCAGCCACGCTTCTTTCCCGTCACAGAACTCAAGATCTCGGATATGGACTTCCCCTGTGAAAGGCATGAGAAGCAAGCGCAGACGCCCCACAACACTGCGATTCAGATACCTTCCCCCGTTTGAGCCCAGTAAGCGTGACAAGTTACCTCATGGCGAATCAGGATACAAGACTTGCTATGCTTTTGAGCAACACGCCAAGAAGAGACGCAAGATTTCATCCAAAGTGGCAAGAAAATGCACTCACTGCGAGACAACCGAGACTCCGCAGTGGAGGGAAGGACCCAAAGGACCAAAGACTCTCTGCAACGCTTGCGGGGTACGGTTCAGATCAGGCCGTCTAGTTCCAGAGTACAGACCAGCCTCAAGCCCGACCTTCATCCCATCTGTGCATTCAAACTCGCACAGGAAGATCATAGAGATGAGGAGGAAGGAAGGTGATCAGCTCCACACCAGCATGATTCATGGAGTGGTATCCAGAGCATAAAGACAAGAGGGCTGGGGCGGTTTTGTTTTTGGGAACTCAACAGTATAGAAAAAAAGTAGGAGTCAGTGACTGTTTTAAAAATCTGATGCAGAGAGTTTAGGGGTTTAGTTTGAAGTTAGGTCTTCTTTTTACAATAATGTTATCTTATCTTCAGCACCTTAACAAACTTCTAAAGAACAACAGAAACATGTTTTCTTCAAAGAGACTCTTTACACCAAATTTAAACATGAAACAAGTTTTCTTACAGAACACACTCTCATACAAAACCAAACTGTACAAGATAAACTGAACATCACTCCAAAACTCCGACATCTTGATCCACTTTCCAGTAGTTGTTATCGTTGAACTCCTTCACTCCTCCTGAACTTTCCTCCTCCTTTTGGTTGCCTTCACCCGTCTCCATGTTTCTCTTCATAGCTCCAGCTTCTCCTACTATCCCTTCTTTCATCGCTTGCTCCATCGCTTTCTCTGTCCCTTCTGCTTCAACCCCCACAAACTCCACATCCTTCTCAAACAGTGACTTTTCCGTAGGGGACGATGAACCGTTTGGAATCACAGGTTCGGTTTCTGCCTCAAGCATTGGTATGTCGAGGTTCATCACGTTTTTGCTGTCATCGTCGTCATCATCATCATCGATGAATGGGTTCAGACCTCTGCCACTCACTTGCATATCGGATGATGGTTCGTCCCAACCAACCCATCCGGGTGGCTGTTCTGCGAAAGCTTCTTCGGTTTTCTCCAGCGTGTTGAAGTCGAAGAATCCCATTGGACTCTCACCTGTGTTCAACACGGTATCCTTTGGATTCCTGGTTAGATCATCGTCTTCTACTCCAACCACAACCTCGTCGTCGTCACTGCTGCTGGTGTTGGCATTGAAGGTTCTGTTCAATTCCGCGTCCTCTATCGTATTGGAACCTGCTGTGTTGCTGAATCTGTCGTCTTGGAATGTGAACCAATCTGAATTCGTAAACAAGCTGCGGCAAGGTAATGAGGAAAGACTCAAGTCATTATTTACAGAGAATTTATAATTCTATCAGCAAAAATGCAAACAGCTCACCTTCCTTGGTCATCGCCGAGTCTTAAGGATGAAATTATTACTTCGGCAGATTCATCATCGAAGTAAACATCCTGTGTAGTATGAACAAAAATGTTATTCACATATATCCTTGAATCTATCATGGTGTGATAAAAGATGCCGATACGTTTGTTTAAGAAGAAAGGGGGCAGAGGGAGTGTGCAAGACTTACATCATCATCTCTGTCGAGAGCAATGTGGTCCTGACCAGATAAGATAAAGAGATGATAAGATTCAGTCCACATTCAAATCGTTCATAAATATGGGAAAAGAGCACTCTACCTCTCCATTGTCACCGTTATCATACGTTTGGTACCTAAATGCTTGGCTTAAATTATTGGCTAGAGCAGCAACATCATAATCCTTGTCTTCCTCATCGCTATCTCTTATCCTATCTTGTACTGTAGTTGGGCGCCTACATGTAACAGTGAGTTTAGGAATGTATATATAACCAAGGGTGTATATAAAATCCAAACCCCAGGACAAGCTCATGACGAGAAGAGATATCATGTAGGTCGTACAATACTAGCGTAATAATCCAAAGTCCCACAATAGATAACCTTCCGCAACATATATACAAATCTGGCATGTATTATAGAGCCAAAACTGCAGTTTTATCAGGTCTTACGACTCATCTTGATTGGTTACCTCACAGAAGAACTAAATAGAAAAAATATGAGAACCCATGGAGCATATTTTCACTAGCGTCAATCAACTTTAAGGAACATTTTGAAGGGTTTTATTCAAAGATGGGCAAGGATCACACATAAGTTTTTACATCCATAATCAGTTTACGTGGCAGTGACTGATTATTTTGATGGTTACTATATGATTAGTGAGCAGAGAGGTAATGAACGTACCCGCATCCCCATCTGTAGACATTCTCAACAGTGTTTCGTTCCTGCAGAACGCTACCTTGCCACTCATTCCATTCGCTGTTCTCCTAAAGATTTGAGAATGAAAAAAAAGCCCAGTCAGCAAGCATGAAAAGTGCGCCAAGATTGTGAGGGCACTTATCGCAAGACTTGACTCATGGTTTTATATTCCGTAAAGAGTAAGTCAGTGACAGAAGAAAAACTATACAGCAGGAAGTTGTATGATTGTAATACGAACCTGAAGATATGCCTTTATCTGGTCATTGCTGTTACTCAACTGACCAATTTTATTACATATTCTTGTGATGTGTCCAATATACCCGACTCGAGGGATTTTCTTCCCAGTGGCGGCTACAGTGGGCTACCTCACACAAAAGAAAATGTCAGCTAATATGAACTTCAGAGTAGTGAATCAATAGCTTTAATTTGGAACTGCCTTAACATGACACTACGTCGTAGACCAATGATCAGTTAAAACGTTGTAAACATAGCAAATTGTTATACCTGGCTATCACCTGAGAGATCCGAGTCCCTGTCTGAAGCTAAGAATTTTCCAATCAGATTGCATTCTCGAAGAATGTGGTTAACCATCAATTCGCTCTTGTTTTCCAAACAAGAAAGTAATATACTCTCCACTTGATGATGCAGAGCGTTATTGTATGGATACCTACATATGTTGGCAATATTTGATTAGTTAAGATCTAGTAGAACACACAACCTGAGATCAAGAGTTCGAAGTTTGTCAAATGCATACTCGAAAAACAGATCAAGGGTTCTCTTAATTGTTCCTGAATTAACTAACTCCTTCTGTGCAGACTCACTTCCAGTTCTCAACAAAACTGCAATAAACTCCACAATCTGAAACAAAAAATAGGGGAAACTGAGTCTAATTAAGCATAAAGACATATATAAAGGACACTGTTGTTGTCATAGAACTATATATTTCCCCTGAAATGATTATATTTGGATCTGACCTTAAGACGATGCTTTCCAAGAGGAGGCCTCAGTTCACCATATGTTGTAGGCAAAACTGTGCTGTCAGATGCTACAGTGAGAAGCATAAGCAAGTCGCCTGCAGAAGAAAAAGGATATTGATTATTTAAGCCATTGAATATGTAAACCCTGATTTGGAATAGTTGTATAAGACAGTATATACAAGAACTACGAAAGTATTCCAGGAATTCAATTAATGTGAAACCAGTTTCCAGTAAATCAATATAAACCAAAATAGAACATGCACTATAGCGAGCAGTGAACATGAAACATGACTTGCAAGTAGATGCTGCATCCTTGCAAATTGGAAGAAATATCACGTTATGGGGTGGTTGACTACTCCATGTGCAAAATCAGATTATGTTCATCCAACCCCAAAAGAGATGGGGAAAGTGCATATCTTAATAGTCATGTGAAGATATTACATCATAGGATCCCACTTACTGAGTTTAGGCAGCATGGCACCAATAGTCTCCTGGGACACTGGGACAGGAGACACGAACATTTGTTGACCACTATAAGAATTGAACATTGATGATGAAGTAGCAGATTTCCTCGGGTCTAACAGAGAAGTGCATACTGAAAGGGAATGAACTAGCCCCGATTTTGAGTGTGAGTCTTCAAGGGCATGACCAAATATCCTAGAAACGAAGCTGCAAAAAAAAGGGAACAAGTTGTTCTGCCACGTGAATAATTCTGTACCAACATATTGAAACAATATGAATCAATAATGGAAGAAAAGATTACAGACCCAGGGCTAGAGAGTTGTGAAGCTAAAGCTGACGGTGCATTCCGAGAAATTGCACATAATGTTTCTGCTGCGTTTGACTGAACCTCAGGAGGACCCTGATTAAAGTTGGAAAGGATTGCAAGAAATTACATAATATCAGATCAGATTCAATATGATAAAAATCAGGTCAGAGATTTATCAAATGGAAAGCCACTAGCCTCTTGTCAATTATATGAATATAGAAAAGCTTCACCACTTACAGATGGTTTAAGTTTGTCCACAATCATTTCAAGTAAATTGCTATCCGCCAACCATTGCATCACATCCAAAAAGTTAGGATAAACGTGATCATCACCCCCCACCAAGCGAACCAAAACCTAGACAGTATCACAAAATATTGTTGCAAAAATGAGCTCTGAAGCCACACAAAGTTGCACTGCATCTAAGACAAACCGATTACCTCCATGATGGATGTTATTCCAATCAAATCAACCAACTGGCAGAAAACATTTTGATGCCCCTGCGATGATCAAAAGTTACTTTAAGAATTGTAGCCAGCGTAGGTACCTTAACAGAGAACAAAACATAAACAATTCAACTAATTTTTGTTGTCACGACATATTAATTTTCAGGAATCCAACTGAAGAACAGAGTCATGTCAATCTTATTCTTCTTACAATGCACTACATCTATCTGCCAAGACTAACTCTACAATGCTCCTACAATATTCCAGTAATCAGGTCAAATAAATTCCGTAATTTATTATCAAAGTTCTCATCAAATTTTCCAGCCACCTATAGCTCATCGACCCAGATTTGACAGAGATGTACATACTTTACAGCTAAAAAAATAATCTAATCATAAAGCTCATTCAAGAAAGGGAGAAATAAAATAAGACCATTCATAAACAAAACACATGATTACTTACTTTTACATAATTCATAAGCGCTGCAGTCTTTCTGACCATAAGGCAAATGACAACCTACACCAAAAAGAGTCAAGTAAGAAGTACACCGCGAAGCTTTATTGAAGCCATATAATATATGGATAGAAACAAGGAACTACTGTGTACTGTAAGAGAGAGAGAGAGTACAACCTTGCTGAAATAGCCTGCCAGCAATGCACTATGAGGACGATTCGGTTCCAGAAAGGAAAAAAGCAACTCCATCAGCTGCAAGATAAGCCAACAAAATGAGGTCTAGGATAAGCGGGTAAACATATTACAGATGCACAAAAAAATTAAACAAAGAAGAGAAAAAAATACCTCTTCGTCCTCCACCAAGGTCTTTAGAATAACATCAATCTCACATGTAAATATTTCACAGGAGATGAATGGAAACCTAAAAAGAAGAAGAAACTATTATTAGCTTCAGAGAGAGAGAAGGATAAATCCAGTTACAATCAAGTAAGCATATATATTACTTGAAAGCACGTTTACTATCATCAGCATCATTCGGAGGTTCTTCAACAATGTAACGTAATAACTGTTCCACCTGAGCTTTATCCCTTAGACTGCAAAACATTAAACACCAAATCAATTAAACTTTCCAAGAAAAATCCGAAATTAAAACTCCACAAAACACAGAAGACACTTGTTTCCAAAATCCAGCATAAACAGATATTGAGAAATAAATAAGAAGATAAAAAAAAAGCGCTTACAAATTAATGAGGCGGCTATTCAGAGCCTTGCACTCTTGAATAATTTCTTCCTCGTCGAGAAGCTCTTCCAAGGTGAAGTTTTCTTTGTCTAATATCGTCTCCACCTAACATAAAATCAAATTCAAGGGGTACAGCAAACCATACAACGGAACACGAACGAAAAAGAACCAAAAAAAGTCTCTGTTAGCTTACCGGAGACGATGCAGAGAGAGATGTGAGCTTCCAGAACATGGCTGCGAGGGACAGAGAGAGGAGGAGCTGAGAAGCTTCGAGGGAGAACTTGGCTAGATCCGCACCTGGAACCTACTAATTGGGGGCGATTTCGTCTGGGGGGGAGCTGGAAAAACCCTAAGCGATCAGTCAAACAGGGAGAGATTGATTGAGATCCTGAGAGCGATGAGTTTTCAAAATTTTGCATAAAGAAAAGTGGAAAAGTAAAAAAAAAAACGAGGCGTATTATTATTTTGTTTTATTTTTGTAGAAATAACTTTATCACACATAAAGGAACTTGACTGAGTGTGTGTTGTTATTAATTAAAAAAAAGGACTCTTAATTAAATTTGCCAAGTTTGACTCGTGAATTTTCTTTGGTCGTATCTGATGATCTGTTGTGGTGGTGGTGGTTAGTCATGAACAACGGTGATCTATAACATGTTTCACCAAGCACAGGTGACTTGTGATAAACATCACTTTTTATTTGAATAAAGTCAGCTCTTTTGCGTAATCATGTATGTATATTAGTTGTCAGAGAATTGTGTTCATCGGGATGAATGATAATCCAGTAACTTTTTTGTGGATAACGATTGCAAATGACTGTAATAATAACTGCCTCAAACTCAAACTACAGTAAATTTATCGTTATTGTTGGTTTAGAAGGCCGGTTTGAGCTTAAAACTAGGCAAACTATGTAAACTGAAATCATTTTTGCACTAATTACACCATCTGTTGTGAAAATTCAAGTTATGTTTTCGAAAAGTATATTTCATCAAAATCCACTAACAGTTACAAACAGTCTTATACGAGTCTTCAATAAAAGAAAATAAAAAACCACTTCTTCAAAGAAAAAGATGAAAAAAAGCTGCTGAACGTGGTTGAATACTTGAAGTATACATCGACGATGGAAGGAAGATACACAAAATTAAAATGGGCTCAGCAACGCCAGCTCTTGGAATGGTTCTTGGTCGGAGAAGAAGATCCAACTACTTTATCAACGAACTTTCTCAACCCCTTCTTCTCCTTCTTCTTATCCTCTTTCTTTCTATCTTCTTCAACTCCTTCTTCAAACCTCAAACACAGCTTAAGAACTTGCTCCTCCACATTGTTTAGTCTCTCTAGCAAACTTCCTTTCCTCTCAGTCTCTTCCATCGCTTGCTCCATCGAACGGCACCGAACCTTCCCTATGCTCCTCGGCGAAGACAGATCCAGCGACGACGGCTGAGTCCCACTAGACGATGGAGTAGATGGGCTCGAGCTTCTCCGTGAGCTTCCTTTCATCACTTCTAGCTTCCTCACCATGATATCGATACGATCTAATCTCGAAAGAATGGGTTCTTGATCTATGATAGTCATTGTTGATGATAACAACGAGACAAAGACACTCTACGAGAAAAGCCAAACTCGTCTTCTCTATTTAAGAAGATGGAAGACATAAACTACGACGCCACGTTCGATATTAAAGAGAGTCAGAGTTAGTTAGGGTCTTACGCGTGTCATTCGTCATGCGTGCTGGATCCAGTTTTGGGACACAACTTCTGTCTCATACGTCCAACATGACTCCATCCTTTTCTTATCTAATATCTAATCCCTATGGATTATGTCGGAAACAAGATAATATTTTAAGTTTTTATTGCATGGTTGTTTGTTTCTTGTCCATGACTTCACAATGTAAACGAGATATCTATACAATGTCAAGCCACCAATCTCCATAATGAAACTTTCAACTAAAAGGTGGTATTATTATTTAATGTTATCGAAATACCTATACAGTATAAATGACAACCATATTGATAACGAAAGTTTAAAAGGGTAATTCAACCATTCGTACTGAACGATTAAACTTTTTTAATTTAGATTAAATAAATTTCAATTTTGTTCTCAGATAAGGTTATATCCCAAAGCCATATCTTTGATCACAATGTGATTTTCTTGAAAAAAATTATAGATAGTTTTATAAATTTTCTCAAACTTAATCCTCTTAAAACAATGAATTTAGTTTATTAAACTATCTCAAACTACAACAGATCATAGGGAAGAAAAAAAAAAACAATTTAAGTTTGGTCAAACAGTCGAACATCAAATTCACCCGTCCATTCTTCTGGACGTATGGGTCTAATGGGCTCAAATAATTATAGGCTCATACAAGAATCCATCGATTCCCACCGGCTTTAGTATGGCAAAAAGGGTGACGAAGAAAATACTTGTGAACAATGGTGTCGTCGATGAAAGCGAACCAGGAGAAGCCAGCAGCGACTCTGTGGAACAAGCAAGACGTGATGAGGTGAAGATAAGCAATGGAGCAGGCAAGGAAGACACTAAGATGTTTGTGTTTCGGAATAATCAGATTTAAGAGGTTAATGAGAAACGGTAACTCTGCCCCTCAGATCATGCAGGACTAAGCCAATCAATACGAAGTAGTTGATAGATGTGATCCATAAACGACACGAAGCAAATAACCGCAGGAATAATGCCATATCATAACATCCAAAATATTTCCGAAACAAAAAGCAAAAGAAAAAACAGGTAGCGAGAGTGCAGTGAGGCTCCGCCACCTCCGATCAAGAACCCAGTTACGAGAACAGAGTTGTGATGGAGATGAAACAAAGCTACAACATAAACAAGCGACCAAATACCAAACTAATGTAATAAAACTAAAACTGTCTTTCGATTCAACTGCGGATGATAGAGTTGTACAGAAGGAACTTTATTTGGCACCCTTCTTGACGGCAGCCTTGGTCACCTTGGCTCCGGTTGGGTCCTTCTTGTCCACACTCTTGATGACACCAACAGCCACGGTCTGCCTCATGTCCCTGACAGCGAAACGACCCAATGGTGGGTACTCAGAGAATGTCTCAACAACCATGGGCTTGGTCGGAGTCATCTTCACCATACCAGCATCACCATTCTTCAAAAACTTGGGCTCCTTCTCGATCTCTTTACCAGAACGCCTGTCAATCTTGGTGAGGATCTCAGAGAACTTGACTGCAATGTGGGAGGTGTGGCAATCAAGAACTGGGGCGTATCCATTTCCGATCTGGCCAGGGTGGTTCATGATGATGACCTGGGAAGTGAAGTTGGCAGCTCCCTTGGCAGGGTCATCCTTGGAGTTGGATGCAACATACCCACGCTTAAGATCCTTGACAGCAACGTTCTTGACATTGAATCCAACGTTGTCACCAGGAAGTGCTTCCACAAGAGACTCGTGGTGCATCTCAACTGACTTCACCTCAGTGGTCAACCCTGAAGGAGCAAAGGTCACAACCATACCAGGCTTGAGCATACCGGTTTCAACACGACCCACTGGCACCGTTCCAATACCACCAATCTTGTAGACATCCTGAAGTGGAAGACGGAGGGGCTTGTCTGAGGGCCTCTTGGGCTCGTTGATCTGGTCAAGAGCCTCAAGGAGAGTTGGACCCTTGTACCAGTCAAGGTTGGTGGACCTCTCAATCATGTTGTCACCCTCGAAACCAGAGATGGGGACGAATGGGATTTTGTCAGGGTTGTACCCAACCTTCTTCAAGTAGGAAGACACCTCCTTGATAATCTCATCGTACCTAGCTTTGGAGTACTTGGGGGTTGTAGCATCCATCTGCAACAAGAGGTATACAACAAACTAGTTAGCATCAAACCAAAAGGATACAAACACAATAAGCAAATCAAGAGAGAGATCATTCACCTTGTTACAGCAGCAAATCATTTGCTTGACACCAAGGGTGAAAGCAAGAAGAGCATGCTCACGTGTCTGACCATCCTTGGAGATACCAGCTTCAAAACCACCAGTGGTAGAGTCAATGATAAGGACAGCACAATCAGCCTGGGAGGTACCAGTAATCATGTTCTTGATGAAATCACGATGTCCAGGAGCATCAATGACCGTGCAGTAGTACTTGGTGGTCTCGAACTTCCAGAGAGCAATGTCAATGGTGATACCACGCTCACGCTCAGCCTTAAGTTTGTCCAACACCCACGCGTACTTGAAGGACCTCTTGTTCATCTCAGCAGCCTCCTTCTCGAACCTCTCAATCACACGCTTGTCAATACCACCAAGCTTGTAGATCAAGTGACCGGTCGTGGTGGATTTCCCAGAGTCGACGTGGCCAATGACCACAATGTTGATGTGAAACTTCTCTTTACCCATGGCTACTTAATAAATCTGCACAGAATAAATCATTTAGAAACGATCAAAAACAGAACAGTAACCACATATTCATTTTAAAATCCATCTTTCTCTGTTACGAGAATTGTACAAGCTGCTATCGGAGTCGAACCGATTTTTACCACAAAGAGAGTTTTGTGGTGCTCTATCCACTGAGCTAAGCGAGCTATATCATTCATCAAAATTCAAAAGGATCTATAGCAAACAATCCAAATGTTTCTCCGACTTTAACACTAAGACGAAGGGAACATCGGATTAAGTATGCTGTATACCAATCACTTCATACCAGTTTACTCACACAGATCCTTCCAACTATGGGTGCGATAAAGAAAATCTCAGAACCAAATGATCGACCATCGAGAAATTAGTTTATAATCAGCTGGCTAGATTCGAATGCACATCAATTGACTACTAAACTGCGATCAGAAATTCAAAACTAACTACGAACGAACAAAGAGTACAAATCAAAAGAGATACATCTAAAGAAGAATCGATCTTAAAGAGATGAACAACAAGCAAACGAGAAGGATCAAAAGTATTGCCGCAGAGATCAGTAGAAGAATAAGAAATCGATCGTAAGATAAGCTTACCTCAGCAGAGTGTTGCGGCTAGGGCGAAGAAAGATCGAGCTAAGGAATAGAAGCAGAGTGTGACGAGCCTTTTTTATATTGGTGATGAGATAAAGATAATTGTTAGGGTTTAGCATAATATCATAGCGAAATGACAACCGTACCCCTGCCCCGCCGCCAATACTCATTTGTTTTGGGTTGGTCCTGTTTCATCTTTCAACTTCGATAATATCTACATACTTTTAAAATAGTCAATTTACCCCCAACATATTAATAATCATTTTTACCACACGAACCAGAAGGTTACTGTGTGGACGAAATGACGTGTGTATATGATTGTCTGAGTTTTACTGTACCAGTGCTTTTGTTTTAAAACGTACATAAACTGAGAGAAATTGATTTATTAGACTGTCTAACCAGCAAAAGCAAAACGTATCAATGTCAAAATCGCAAGACCCCCAGCAGAAGAAAAAGCTAATCAAATAAGAGAGTACATTAAGCAATCAAATGACGAAAGTTCAAATTCAATGCGAATCATCCGAGTCCTGGAGACACACCCCCACACATGTCACAGCTCAAGCATCAGCAAACCTGCAACCAAACAAAAGATTCAAACTCAGAATCATAATACAAGTATTGCAGATGTAATTCTGAGATTCAGACTATTAAGTACCCTAGCTCAGAAAGCTTCAAGTGGGCATTAGCGTAATCAGAGAAAAAGGCATCCTCATCCTGTTTAAATTGTGACAAAGTAACGTTAGCTCTCTATACCGACTCAAGAAAAGACGCAAGTTTAGAAAGAAAGGATGCATTACAGCAGCGTATTTCTCAACCAAAGAACGGAATGTGGGATCCTCCAATAGCGCCTTGTCAGAGACGAGTTGAATAAGACCTTCCTTCTCACCGCTCAGGAGTTCCCTGGTCACATATATGTATTATCAGTTGATAAACATATCAAATTTGATTATCACAACCTGAGAGAGTTGGGACACTTACTTGAAGTAAGAGTTGTCGAAAATAAGAGGGTTTGAAGTCCAAGGACCTTCAAAGCCAGACCTATCCTTGTGGCATCTCCCCTGTGTTATCATAATTAATAATCATTCATCAGTTTGTAGATTGGAACCAACAACAAAGACAGAGTGTTTAAGCAGAGTTGGGGGTGATATACGAACCAGAGTGTGGGCACCAGATAAAGCGACAATGTCATTGTCGGTTAAACCCATCTGCTTTGCAAAGACATCTCTCAAGTGGTTACAACCCTTTGTAGCATCAGGAAGACGACCCTCTGGAGGTGGCTGAGGCTTGTCCTGGTAGCAAGATATGACTATTAGTAATATGCAATCCCCAAACATTTCGTGTTTCAGTATTACAAGTGGTTTTATTCTCATTGTTGATTCCTAACAATGACTAACCTCTCTTCCAGGGTGGAACTGAATTTCAGGTCCACCAGTGACTTCAACAGCCACAACACCAGCAAGCTGAACAAAGGACATGGTGAGTTAGATTCCAAATCATGGAGTTAAGTTAATAACCACTACCAGAGAGGTTTCTTTCTTTAAAACTTGTACCTGATGGAAATCAGCAAAAGAGATGGTAGGGAACTGCACCCTAACGGGCTCCAACAACCCAAGAGCAATCTGGATACCACTGTTCGCCTCATGAGCTTGCTCATCGGTAAACCTCATTGTTCCAAAGGGACCACCAGTCTTTGTGACACAATCAAATGTTCCAGCAGAGTGCCATCTACAGTAAAGCCAAACATACAGATCAGCCACAGAGAAATCACACATCATAGAAACTTCAGAAACAGCACGCTGATGATATGGTTAAGTTACTTACGCGAGGCGGACCATGATAGGTGCACAGTGCTTCTCAGCGATCAAGCCTCTAAGCTTCCTCCTGCACTTCTCAATAGCCTTCTTGTAATCCTCGCTCACATTTGGGTAGTTCTTCGTCATCTTCGCTAAAAATCTGGAACCATTGCACAGATAAATAAGGTTAGTTAGCAAATTAACGCACGGATCACATCCAAACACAGGCGTCATTCATCGAAATGAGAATCATAATAAACAGCATAGAGCCTTTAAAATATGTTCATACGAATAGAAAAAAAAAACAAAGTCAAATAAAATCACTACTAAAACAGACTACACTCATAAAAAGCAAGAAACACCACGCATGTGAACTGAAGTGAAGAAGCATACACCTTTACCGATTCGAAAACTTAGCCAAGAAACACACAAAGATCGAACCACAGAACGCAAATGAGAGGAAAAAAACGATTGCTAACGTTAACAAACAGAGATATCTACTATGATAAACGCATCATTCATGATTCAACTCAGATCAAGCCATGCATAACGATGATCAGATCCATTAAGAGAAGGAATAAAACAGAAAATCGAAGGTAGAGGGAGAGTTTTTTTGTGTAACCTTTTCGAGAGAGGATAACGTCTGAGAACGAGTGTGGCTGGTACGAGGTGAACCCGAGTAGTTTGTTAGAGAGTCCAAATATATAGAAGGGTGTGTTACGAGAGAAGAGGAAGAGGAAGAGAACATTCTATTAAACACCGTCAGATGACGGAAATCGTGTGGTCAGTATTTAATAGACGGTGAGGATTCAACGCATATAATTGTTTAAAAAATAATTAGCGTATAATTGGCGAGTTTTTATTGGACGAAACATGCTTCGTGTGACGGGCCCATCTCAAAAAGGCGAGGTTTGGATTTTGTTTCCGAGGGGTATGGGATATGCGAACACGTTCCGTTATCTCATTTTGTCGCAAGTGTGAACGCGTCTCACGCACAGGTGGTTACTGACCATCTATCCCTGATTGGTTATAAATTGTGTAATTATGGGTCGGTTTACTGTGGGTTAGACCAAATCAGAACCGAAACTAAAATTTTGTTTTTTTTTTTTTTTTTTTGTAGCTTTGGTCTAGATAATTTTATTTTAATTGGTTATTTTTAGCTGGGTTGGTTGTAATTGTTAAGGTTCTAAGAGTTTTCATGTTGAAAAGAGTTAGAAAATGGAAGAATGCAGATTTGCTAGACCCTTTTTTGAGTTGCTAACCTGTTGAGAACGATTACATCAAGTATGTTAAATGTTAATCGACACTTGTATATAATTTCACATTGGCTCTGTTTACTTTGGTCTCTGGACAACTGAAAAGTGGTGTTTCTCTAGGCTCTTTCTTCGAGTTCTTAAACATTTCAATCGTTGACTGAGGATGGGCCAAGAGATCTTGGAAGCAATGTTGTCACGGTGGTTAAACTTGAATGGACTGAAGAAAGCTGTGATATTGTGGCTTGAGGACGTTTTAAAAGTAAATTTAGAATATGCTTGTTTTCAATCCTTCCAAACGCATCACAGGTGCTTCCCTTTGTTTTGTTTATCTTTGGATGCTGTAAATGAAAATGAACTGCAACTAAAATTTGAAATACTAACAAGATGTTTTATTTGATATGTGAAAGTGGAGGAAGCATTGAAGCAGCCCTGCTTGGCTAGTCTCCAATGAGATCCAACGAATTAACCAACGTGTCCTTCTTCTTCCAGCTTTGACTTTCAGGAGACCACCTTGGATGAACAAGAAACCAAGGAGCTTATAAGGAGAGAGTCTTTAGAGCAGCCACATCGGTTGGGATTTAGAAAAGAGATTCTTAATAAAAAAATAATATTATTATAATTAATTTTGTTTAATTAATTAAATTTAAATGTACAATAAATATAAGAACTATTTAGAAGTTGACAAGTGGCCAGAAGAGTTCAGATACGGTTCTCAAATGGCTGTAATTAGAACTCTTTCTTCTTCTCTTTCCTATTTTCTTTGTTTTGATTTTCTTTAATTATTAGAATCTCATTAGAACTCCTTGATGGAGGTGGTTTAGACCATCTTCATGGGTTCTACCCATTGGAGTTCTAAATATATATATATGTGTATGTATTTATTATAGAAATGTATGTAATTGTAGGGTCCACTAAATAGTTTAGAATCTTACCCAAAAGTTCTAAAAACCTTTGATTATAGAATTTTTGGATAAAATTCTAAACTATTTAGTGGATCCTACAACTACATATACATATATAATAAATACATACATACATATATATATTTAGAACTCCAATGGGTAGAACCCCCATTGGAGATGGTCTTACACTTCAAAAATAAGCTACCTCCCAATAGTGAAGATACTTGAACGTCAAGCAACATACTGTTTAAAGCTGGGAGGGAATAAGTGAATATAGGTAGTCGTATTCTTGTGCGTGAGTGATTGTGTAATGAGAAGAAAGTGACATTTTTATGCGCTAGTACATTCATATAATAACACGATGGTGATTGTGTAATAAGAAGAAAGTGACCAAGTTTTTTACGTGCTAGTAACTTCATATAATAACACGATAAACACCTGGATTCATGTTAAGAAGATGGCAAAACAACAAGCACATCAGCTGCCTCCTATGAATTTCTAAAATTATTTTTAATTTATTTTTGTTTAGTTTCCCTCCAAAACCATGTTGTTGTTAGCTTTTTATTCTTCCAAAACTATATCCAAAAACAAATCAAGTTTGAGACTTCTTTCTTAGATTTTTATATGTTTTGATCGTAGATAAATCTATATATTACTCATCATCTTTTTAACTATAGAGGCTGGAGGCTTGCAGTTTCAATTTGATGAATTATATAACATTTACGGTAGTATAGTATAATAATCGTTCTGTTTTTCATATCAAAATCAAAACGATGATACATGCATGTTAAAACATTATATTTGTTCTGACGTATGAATTAACATCGGAAAAATATTTTGTAAGACGTTATTTCGTGAATAGCATGTAATATATCTGCACTCACATTGTTCCATACCGATCAATCTATATACAAGATCATGCCAAATCGACCATATTCAGCCTAATCGATCTACTTTCACCAAATTCCTAAAAAAATATCCCAAATCAACGATACTTTGTTTGAATACACATCTTATACGTGAACTAATTTTTGACATTTTACAGATTTGGTACGTAGTCTGATAATTTAATATGTTAATACCCATCTTATCACTAATTGCTTTATTATTACCTGTTGGCAAAAAAAAAACGATCACTAATTGCACTATTTTAAAAAGAAAATCGAGCCAAGAATTAAATTTAATAAAATGAAATGAAATTAGGGAAAACAAAAAAAAAAGAGTAAAATATACTATGAAAATTTCTACAATTCTACAACTTCTATATAGTTTAGCAAGCTTTCTTATACAAGCAACTAGCTCCATTTTAATATAATATTATGCTAATTTATGGGGAAAGTAATATTCTAGCCGTGTATGCTATTTGGTGATTTGGTATATAATATACAAATTGAAATTGAACCAAGCAAGTCAGCATCATTTCATATGTATTATATATATGTTCAATGAATAAACGTTAAAATATCTCAAATGAACCCGTATTGGTACAAAAATCCAAACACGTCTTAGTTTTGCGAATGCTGGTTCAAAATACTAATTAATAAGTATTATCTCTGTGTATAAGTTAGAACCCATACATTTGTATATTTTATACGTTCCTTACTAAAATAAATTACCTGAGCTGTCAAGATAATAATCATAATTTAAAATTATATTCTTTAATGTTTCAAACAAATCTATGAAGCAACTATAACTAATATAAACTTATCTTCTCTCCAGCGTTGATTAAAACTCTGAGATATTTTTTACAATCCAATTTTTAATCCAAAGGGAATTGACTAGAATTTTATATCCTGGACCAATAAAATTACGACCAGGGCGATCACTGAAAACTAAATCGTTACGTTTTAAGTATACATGGAATAACAAAACGTATTTGCGTTGTTGTCGTATCAACTTATCATGGGGTTTTGTGTACGTATGCATAAGTAATTAGTTAAAGACTTAAAACCATCGAATTATTTCCATACGTTTGTTTTGAGTGTTGTCTTCTTTTTCGGCAAGTTCTTAATTTTGTAATGTTGTCAAAATTGGGTTTTATTCTTTTTTCACGGAAAAAGGTTAGACAGAATTTGAAAGTTAGGTAAAGCACGGGAAAGACTAATGTGGTAATACATTTGGGTCACCGAAGATAAAAAAAAAAATGAAATATTAACGTTAAGCAACATTTTTGATTACTAAAAATATAGCTAATAACATTATAACACCAAGGAAGTTAATGATGGCTTCCGTAAGGAATAGTTTGTAGGAGGATCACAAATGCACAATACGTTTTTTTGTTTGGCACGGGACATGCTTTACGTTCATTGGACGTAGGTGAAAATGTGGAGAAGAAACTCTACGAACAAAATGTCTTTTTTTTTTTTAAGTTACAAAACGCTACCAGCAAAAGAATGTTTATTTTTTTTGCTAAAAAAATGTTTATTTAAAGTCGTAAGGGTCTAGAAGGTCACATTTTTACCGGTGGGAAGTGGTTGTAACCCAACTAAGCCTTTTTGTAGACTTGCAGGTAAATGAAATGAAATGTGATTAATCAGTCAGCTGCCATGTAACATTTGATATCGTTTGCACGTGACGCTATATCGCTTTCATTATGGCTTTTAATGGTTCCTCGTAACAGAGCTAGCCAGCTCACCAGCCGAAACGCGCCGCAGTTAACCACCGTTGGAACTTGGAACCATGCATAAAACAAAAGCATATATCGCATGTGCGAATTCAATTGTTCTTAAAAAAAATCCATCTGGTCAGAGATAACCAAAACAAAAAAAAAGGTTCGACAACAAATAGCGCGTGGAGTAAAAACGTGAGACCCACCATGACATCCTTTCTTTCCATATAAAAATGAAATCAAACGGTGAGTAATTGGCCGTCGTCGTCCACATATCAAAATATTAATCCAAGAAGAAGTGACATTAATCAATCACCCAAATCCATATCTCCATTATTCAGCCGCCACGTCAGATCGACGGTGCCGGTTTCAAACCGCCGGTAGATGAAAGTATTAAACTAAAAGTTGACTATCCTAAGTGGCACTAGGTAACTCGCTTCACTACGTAGCCGTGATGACGTGGCTAATTTTAATTAGTCGCGTATTGTATTACTATGGACCTTGCCGTAGATAAAAACTTTACCTTTCTCTCTTAAAAATCTTCTGACGAAGCTTTCTCTGTTTGTCATCACTAGCTCTCCTTTTCCTTCATTCCCCTATAATTTTTTTTTTAACCTTTTTCATTTTTAATTTCTCTTCTCTCGATCTTCCGTGTTGGATTTGTCGTCTAAAGTTTCTGACTTTCCGACGAGGAAGAGAGGAGTAAGAAGAAGATCAAAGCAACAAAGCGAATTGCTCTCTTCTCTTTCTCTCGAATCGATTCCCCGATGGGTTGTTTCGGAAGCAGTAAGAAATCGAGCAAACGATCGGAGAGGAACCACCACAAGGAGACTTCTAAAATCAGGAAGACCCTCGGTGGTACAAGCGATCAGACTCAACTCTGTTCAGGTACAGAGTGTTATTTCGATTGCATGTGTGTCTATTTTGCCGTATAACTGATTCTGGGTTTTAGGTTTTGTGTTCTCTTAGAGGAGACAACATGTCAAAGTTTTGATTTTTATTTGTCTGTTGCCTTTAAGTATACGAATCTTTAATTGATTTAGGTTAAAGTCATACTCTTTTCCATGTGTTGTAGATTCCACAAAAGTCAGTCCATATCGAGATGTAAACAAGGAAGGTGATGTTGTTGTTAAGGAGGAGGATCAGTTAGCTCTTGACGTGAAGGGTTTGAATTTAGACGACCAGCCCGCAGGGAAGAAAGCACAGACCTTTACATTCGAAGAGCTTAAGGTTGCCACTGGGAACTTTAGGTCGGATTGTTTTCTTGGTGAAGGAGGGTTTGGTAAAGTTTTCAAAGGAACTATAGAGAAACTTGATCAGGTAAAGTCTTATCTTTTTTGAACAAGTTGGGTGTGATTGTCAGAGTTTTTGAAAAGTATGGTGAAATATTCGTTTTGGATAGGTTGTTGCAATCAAGCAACTTGACCGTAATGGGGCTCAAGGAATCAGGGAGTTTGCGGTTGAGGTGTTGACACTAAGCCTTGCTGACCATCCAAATCTTGTGAAGCTTATTGGGTTTTGCGCTGAGGGTGATCAGAGACTGTTGGTATACGAGTTCATGCCTCTAGGATCTCTTGAAGATCATCTACATGGTATCTTCTAAACACAACTCCCTTTCTCTCTTTAATATGTATACAATAAGGGTCATGGTATGGGACAGGTGGAAAGGGTCAATAGCTTACCCTTTTGCCTTTGTGTTGTGTTCATTCAACAATCCTTTATCAGTTATATGACTTTCAGTATTGTGTCTGACTGTTTGCAGATCTCCCTTCTGGTAAAAAACCACTTGATTGGAACACTCGGATGAAAATAGCAGCTGGTGCAGCAAGAGGACTAGAGTATCTGCATGATAGAATGAAACCCCCTGTGATCTACCGTGATCTTAAATGCTCAAACATCTTGCTCGGTGAAGACTATCAACCAAAGCTATCAGACTTTGGGTTGGCTAAAGTTGGACCAAGCGGGGACAACACCCATGTCTCCACAAGGGTTATGGGAACATACGGATACTGTGCTCCCGACTATGCTATGACGGGTCAGCTCACGTTTAAATCCGATATCTACAGTTTTGGAGTAGTCCTTCTTGAGCTCATCACTGGAAGGAAAGCAATTGATACTACAAAAGATCGTATAGATCAAAATTTGGTTGGATGGGTATGCTCTTCTCTCTCTTGGCAGAGTGTCTATCAATGATTGTTGCTGAGACAACAACACTCATTTTGTTTTCTTTCTTACAGGCACGACCGTTGTTCAAAGACAGGAGGAACTTCCCGAGAATGGTCGATCCATTGCTCCAGGGACAATACCCTGTTAGAGGACTGTACCAAGCGCTTGCAATTGCAGCAATGTGCGTTCAAGAGCAGCCGAACATGAGGCCTGTTGTATCCGATGTAGTCTTGGCCCTCAACTTTTTAGCTTCTTCTAAATATGATCCGAATAGTCCTAGCAGCAGCAGCAGCAGGAGGAGGAACGCTTCTATTCACAGAGATAGAGATGATGAGGAGAAAAGACCAGACCTACTCAAGGAAACAGAAACTGAAGTGTCTTCATAGGGAAGAGAGTGGTGAAAAAATCAAATGTAGGTTTTTTTTGGCTTCACCAAGAAAATGGGTGGATATATATATATTATAAAAAAAACAAATCAGTGACATTTTTAACATCTATTCGTGGATGTAAATCTTGACTCGGCCTCTGTTGTATGTAGCATGCTTCTTTTTCTGTAACAAACCATTTTGTTTTGGGACTCTCTATACATATATGTTGAAAACTTGAAAAATAAACAAATATCTCTTGTATATTCACATATGTATATATATATTCAAGATTAGATCATGATGATGGTCCTGATTCTTTTCACAGAGATAGAGATAACAGGAAAGATCAGACCCTCTCAAGGAGACAGAATCTTAAGGGTCTCATAGGAAGAAAGTGGTGAAAAAAATTAAATTTAGTTTTTTTTTGGCTTCACCAAGAAAATGGGTGGATGGAAACCAATAGTCACATGTTAACTCCTCTTGTGGATGTAGAACAACAACAAACCATTTTGTTTTGGGACATTAAACAAAAAAAAAACAAACATTTTGTGTATATAAATATATACAATGTTCTGATTAAACCATGATGATGGTGTTGATTAAACCATGATGATGGTGTTGATTAAACCATGATGATGGTGTTGATGATGATGACCAGACTCAGTTATAAAGGTCCAATTTTTCAAATTTTATATTAAAACTATTTTTTTTGAAAGAAAAACATTTTTTCAGAACAAAAATAAATGTACATATATTCTAAAGAGAATATTATTTATTTTGTAAGTTTCATATCTAAATTTAATAACACTCTGTACAATATAACTTTAAAAAAAAGAAAATAATGCTAAAATTGTGTTTTTAAAATTGTTTTTTTATTGAAAGAAAAACATTTTTTGAGAACAAAAATAAATGTACATATATTCAAAATATTTTTTATTTTGTAAGTTTCATATCTAAATTTAATAACACTCTATACAATATAACTTTTTTAAAAAAGAAAATAATGCTAAAATGGTGTTTTAAAATTATTAAAGGCCCCCCTTGTAAAACCATGAGCATGCTCTGATGATGATGCAGCTTAGTTAGCATCACGTGATGCAAGTTTTCCCACGCAAAGCCGTTAAGAAGAAACCGTTTTATAACGAACCTTATCGAAGGAAGGCTTCACTTATCTCTTCTCTCTGTTTCCGCATTCCTCTGTTTCTGCTGGAGAGTGCTGACGATTCTTGGAAAAAAAAAAGCTTCGAGAAAAGACAACAATGGCGGAAAGATCCTTCTCGCAGCTCCCGATCTCTTCTTCTCACGGTGGCCGGAGGATGATGAACCCCAGGAGAGGAGTTTTTCCGGTGTCGGAGTACTGGATCCACGCGATTCCGGTCATCATCTTCCTCTGTTTCTTCACGCTCTGGTTCTTCTCCCACTCAGGTTAGTTCCTTTTTTTTCCATCGGATTCCATCAATCTCTCTCGAGAAAAGTAGGTCAAGAAAGTTTATCTGATGTTGATCTTTTTCACAGTGAGCTTGGACGAGGAGAGTGGAGAGATAATGTCAGTGCGTCTCCTCGAGAAATCCATGGCGGCCGTGAGAAACGAGTCTCATGTGAGTCTGGCGGTTCTTGCTTCCTCTGCCGTTTCACCAGCCACTGCAAACCATACTCTGATTGCTCATCGCAACGAAACCCGATCTCGCAATGCAACTGACACGCATGTGCTTCGTAAACGGGAAGAAACTAAGGCGAAAGGGAAGAAGAAGAGCAAAGGTAGAAAAGAGAAGATGGAGAAAGATATTAACAAGTCCAAATCTGTGAAGAAAGCAAAGAAGTCACTCGCTGGTTAACACTCTCACCGGAGAAAAGCTCTTCAACGTGAGACTCTTTCACTGGCTTCTTGCTGTTGCTGCTATTGTGATTCTTGAGTTTGGCGTGATGATCATGTTCTTCTAGAAGTCCTTTTTTAGGGATGCTATGCTATTACTGTTGTTGTAGCTTAATCTGTTTTCACGGCGGAGACCACTTTGTTTTTTGGTTACATCACTTGTTAAAACGAACTCAACGAAGTAGAAAAGGTCTTCCGAGTATTACTGCAATTGCTAAAACGTATGTTCTCACATTCACCACTTTCACATCAAAATAAATCTCAATAAAATAAAATTTAGAACTCTGTTCTTCGGCAACAAAACTGGTGCAGTGTAGGATCAAAATGAGTCCATGGGTGGTGTATCCATCCATATCAAATTATCAATGCCTCATAAGGTCAGGGTAGTTAAATGGCACAGAGAAAGGACAAATCAATCAAAACTTCATTTTCCGTGTACAGGCCCATTACAATATATTACGGGCCCAACAAGGTGCGGGTAGTTAACGTTCTCTCTCCACTTGCAAAAAATGAGAACTCCACGTCATCGATCCGTCTATTACTTTAACGGACTAAGAGCCGTCCGATCAAACAATCAACGGATGCAATGAAAAGCACGCGGATCGTCTCTGAATATATATACAAGATATTCACTGGTCATATACCATCGTCAAATCTCATTTGCTGTAGTCTCCGTCTCCGATCAATTAACAGGTATCGTCTTCATCTCCATGTCGATTGTATTGTCAATTTCGATTGTTAAATTAGTCTTTCTTTTTCTTTTTCAATTGAGTCTGGTCACTGATGAATTTCTATTTATGTTTGTTCTTCAGATCTACAGAAACGATGTCAGGAAGAGGAAAGGGAGGAAAGGGACTGGGAAAAGGAGGAGCGAAGAGGCACAGGAAGGTGCTTCGGGACAACATCCAAGGCATCACCAAGCCTGCGATTCGTCGTCTTGCTCGCAGAGGTGGAGTCAAGCGCATCAGCGGTCTTATCTACGAAGAGACCAGAGGAGTCCTCAAGATCTTCCTCGAGAACGTCATCCGCGACGCCGTCACTTACACCGAGCACGCCAGGAGGAAGACCGTTACTGCTATGGATGTGGTGTATGCTTTGAAGAGGCAGGGGCGCACTCTCTACGGATTTGGCGGTTAAAACGACGACGGTTTTGCGGGAGATGGGATTTTAAGTTTCTTAATGTTAGTCTTTATTCTGTTTGGTGCTCTGTTTCGTTAGCTTATTATGTGTTGATCTTGTAGCTAAATGAATGTTTAGAATTGAACGATATGGTTTCTTCTACCCAAATCTTTATTGCTTATTTGAGATATAATTCTCCATAACAATAGTAACCACAATACAAGAGATAAAAAAACAACCCACCCCCATTAAGAAAATTTCAGACCCACACTTACTTTTCAAACAATTACACAGTTGTAAGCAGTGCAGAGCTGGATCAATGCATCTTAATTCGCCTTTTCGAGATTATAACGAATAACCCAAGGGAATCTACCGGGATGAGGAGCAGAAAGCGTGGCCAGAGAAGTCCCCAAGAACTTCTTTGGATAATGTCTTTGAGAGGATCCACTTCTCTTCTCCCAACATTGTAAAGATTCACATAGGCAGCAACGTCCTCTGATATCTCAGGCTCATCATCATCGATGGCTCTTTCCTCCTCAGGCCTTGACACAAGTCACTATACTATTCACCATAGCCCCCCATATCCTAGACGCTACAGGAACGAGAAGATCTGGAGTCTCGCATACGAGTCTTGTTGCGGCAACTGAGGCTAACTTCACCTCCATAGCTCCCACCACCAGCTTAAGGTCGTGGATCCAGAAACGATCCACCACCGTAGTGAAAATGTTCGGCTGAACAGCGTTCATGGTGTCGACTAGATTAGCCGGTCCGTGCTTCACCAAGAAGAGGGACATGGTTACCACTAGAGACTTCTGGAACTCGGCAGTCCTTTCCCGCTCAAGGCGCGTGAACAGAGAACTCCACCCAAACGTCATGTACGATGCAACTCCGTATTCTCGATAACAGTGTTGAGCACGTGAAAGCCTTGTTCATCAGTGCTAGGAGATTTAACCAGCTTGTCGACTACCCCCAACGCTTGGCTCAACCGATTCTCTCGAGTAATCGCACCAGCGCTGGAACATCGCCGCTAATATTCCACGGACACGGTCAGAGGATCAGCAAGAAGATCTGCATATAGTCCGGCGAAATAGGCCCTCTGTTCAGCTCAACGAGCTGAGCCAGAAGCTGAAGCGAATAAGGTACTAACTCTTTCGTCAAAATCATCAGCAGGATTGGGAAGAGACTCGAATCAAACGCGGTGATTAGCGAATCATCGCGTTCGCACCCCCGTCGGACAAGCACGGCCACGGACTCACTAGTGATAAAAAGCAGAACTCTTAGGATTTTTTTTCACATGCTTCGGCGAGAAGAAAGTTCATACTCTCAAGCAAGGCCCAGCAGCAACCTCCCCAGTGATTTCAGCAACACCGAGAACCCGCATCACGCACTTCATAACATATAAATTCTCTTCAGATCCGGCAAACTTCAGCGCATCGAACAGGTTCTCCATCAGCTGGAGAAAAAACGGACTTATATCACTACCTACGTACCTCCTCCTCCCACCTTCGTTCTTCACCAGCAAGAGCTTCTCTATGCAGAGAGCAGCGCATGAGTGCACCAATTTCGACTCGGATTTGAGGAGGCGGACCAGCTCCGGGAACAACTGCATCGCAAAGGGCTTTGGTAGCTGACTACGGAACATTGTTAAGAACTTCAAGGACCCTGCCTTTAGGGTTGGATCGCTGTTGACGTCGGGGCTTTGCAACTCCGGGGTTATAATGTTTTCAAAGAAGCTTTGAACATCGGTAAAATTGATGGCGGTGGCGGCGGCGTGGCTAGTCTGTTCATCGACTGAGAGCCCTGCCACCAGACGGAGGAGGGCTAAGCCGTAGTTTGACTGCTCGGCGGCTTCCAATAGCGATCTCTCTGCAGCACGACGAGCCTCCGGGATCGGATAGAGTGTGTGGAGAAAACATTGAGCTCACTCCATATTTACAGGGAAGCTAGGGTTTATGCCACGAAGAGAGACCAGAGTAGCTTTATAGGGTTTCTGATTTTCAAAAAAGGGAGGGGAAACGGATGATCCGTTTTTATATTGAAAGAGAGATTCTTCAGATCGTCGGTTTATTCTTTAAGCCCATTAAGATAGAGATGCAACGTTCAATGGGCTTATGTTTGTTCTTTTACTGTAATGGTCCGAGCCCAAATAATAATCAAGGACGCTGCCGCCAAAAGATTACGAACCAACGTACCATTAAACTGCTCCAATATCAACTTAAAAAAACTGATGTGCTTCAGGCTTCTACTACAACTCAAACCATAGATATGATGCCGCTTCAACAGCTAGCAGATAGCCCTTTCTCCTGACTAACACTATTAAACTTCTCTTCACATTCCCAACACCTTTAAGCCAAGCAAGAAAAGTATATCTAAATTTAAAGATTGAGGACCATTAGTTTCCTTATTCCTCAAGTCTTCACCTCCCCCTTTTCCCCATTTATCTTCCACTACCAAAGAGATAAAACTACTCAGGTCATAACAACAGTGTTATACTAAAAAAAGAAACAGAGATCGTAAATGAAATGAACGACGATTGGTGGTGGTAAAGGATCAGACTTTGAGAATCCGAGTAGCCGCATAAAACAACACAGCGATCAATGTGCAGCAACAGGTGCTACGAACACAGACTACGAGATAGTGTGACTCACCAGAACCGGAGCAAACAAAACTCTGCACTGATCGTCCGATCGCAACAAGTTATATTGAAATTAAGTCCTTGTATTCTCTTTGTAATTCGTGAAATGCTTATTCTTTATTTCTTTGTATATAGTTAAGGATGAAATTATAAATCCTATAGTTTTTTGGGGGGCATTCCATTAATTTTCAATAAGCTTTTCTTAAGTGTAGGCTAGCATATATTTGGGCCCCGAATTTAGGGAAGCAATAAGATGTCAACGTAGATGGGCTGGTTGGGCTCTGCCACGTGACGTAGCCACGTCGTTCCCATGGGATTAGGCTCTGCCGCGCCATTTTACATGTGGTGATATATTATTGGTCAAAGGAAAATTAAGAAAGTTGCTTTTCAAATTGGAAGGAGAAAATAGTCCTGAGAAAAAGATTATCTTCCTAATTTGCTAAGTTGGATTTGTATGACAAAGTACAGCTGTTAGATAAAATAATCTATATATTTGCTAATATTTATATATATATAGAAATATATCTACTATATATGGAAGTATATATCGGCTCTGATATTCTACACATTTGCAGTGTATGTTTATTAAAAATAATTCAGCACAAATATTACTGAGGATGGAAAAATAAATAATTTCCCATTTTGTTACAAAGTGTTTGTTGACTAAGTGGAGCCTAAAATAATATTACCATATAGGTACGAAAAAATTCAGTTTAAATTGCTCGCATGGCTTCCAGTTTCGGATTGTCCGAGAGGAAGGTTTTGCCTTGCCCGATTTATTCTCTACCTTCTGGAATAAGGTTCTTTCTTTCATCCTCTATGCATATATTATAGAACATGTCATCATATTCGTTAATACAAAACTTAGTGCTCTCTAGGGGTTGTCGTTCTTTTCCGATGTTGGAATGGTTGATCTTTCTATAGAATCGTTAAATATGGTTTCTGTCATTAAGATTGTTCAGTTCATGAAGGGCTGAAATGTATGGCTTTAGATGCATTCGAGTTCTATACTGTTTATTGTTCTGTGTTTTGTAATTATGGGTTGAGTAGGGTTGTAATGTATTGGCTGCTGATTATTCAGTTCTACTCTTTATAATTGTGCTTTTTTTACTTATGGGTTTATAGTTCTGAGATTTGATAAGGGTTGAAGAATTTGGCTTTTGATCATTCAATTATACTGTTAATATGGTTTTTGTCATTAAGAATGTTCAATCTACGAAGGTGCTGTCTGATTAGAGTTGAAATGTATGGCTTTAGATGCATTAATGTCTGCTGTTAATATGGTTCATGTCATTAAGAATTTTAAATCCTTAGGCTTAAAATTTATATATGGCTTCAGCTGCATTGATCAATTTCTACCGTTTATATGCTTCATGCCATTAAGAATGTTAAATCCATGTAGGGGTTCTGATTAGTGTTTAAAAAAATGTATGGCTTCTTTGATTCATCTGCTTACGTCACCATCTTTAATCCTTCGGTTTCAGGTCAATCAACCATTTGCAAATCTCTCAGCCCTGAGAAGGGTTTCCTGATCAAGTTAAAACATTTGCAAAATGTCAAGTTCTTCTAGTGTACGATACTGCCTCTTATCATTCCTCATATCCCTATAAGTTTATACTCTTTGTTATACTTCTTCTGACTAGTGTTTTAACTCACAATGATATATATATTCTCAGTCGACGTCATCACTCAGCGGTTCTACTTCGAATGCACCAGACGGTTCAAGGAGAACGTTGACTTCTTCTTTCCCTGGTCAGTTTGGGTCAATGTCTCCGGTTTTCAATCCTGATGGTGAGTATATTTTTTTTTATTCTCCAGCGTTCTCTCTTTCAAAATCTCCTTCTTAGGAACTTATATGCATTTTGGTTTGTTTTCTATTGTGTATAGGATCTCTCAAGGGCATTTATGATCTTGAAGGAAACTTTTATCTTCCCAACTCGGAGCCTACCCGTGGTGGATCGAGAAACTCAGGTCTAAATGGTTTTGTTCCTTTTGTTAGATCCTATAGTAATTTGGTGATTATATTCTTTTCACCATTGGTAATTAATTGTTTTTAATTACTGTGTCAGGTTTGCTAGCTACTCCAGCTTTGGTAACTGCCTCCAGCTCTCGAGCACCACCACCACCGAGCTCTATGAGGAATAGGGCTCGTGGAAGCTCAACGAGCAGGGCTTTGATCAGCTCTGATGGAGGTATCCCCCAGAGTCAAGCCCCTCGCCAAAACTTTCCTGTAAACAACAGATCATCGGGAAGTACTGAACAGAACCGAATGATGAGTGGGGTCTTAGGTACTATACTTCACCATGACTTAAATATCCTTTTTCTTTCTGTTGTTTTATTTGAATATTCATCACGTGTGCATTTGTACAGGATCTCCACATGTTTTCCCCGTGCTTGGAAGTTCCTACCCTGCTCCCCGGGGACGTTCTCAAAACCAGGTTCAAGCAAGGAACCGCAGAAGCTCTATGACTGGTGGACCATCAAGATCTGTGAGTGCTGGTTATAACCAGCCTCTCCAGCACCAACCGAACGCGTCTCAGCATCGCGGGCATAGGCTGCCACTGCCACCTATCGGCCAACCCTTCGGAGACGTCGCGGGATCATCATCGAACCCAACGCAAGCAGCAACGGCGACGGCGACGGAGACACAGTCATCTCCAGCTCCTGACCCTTTTTCCATGCTCGGTTTGGTTGGTGTGCTAAACGGGAGCAACCCCGACGCGACTACTTTGGCGATCGGGATGGACTTGACAGACATGGGGTTAGATATGACCTCGAAAGAAGACCTTTTCAAGACTTTCGCCTCCCCTTGGGCTAATGAACCACTTAAAGATGATCCTAATGAGTTCACTCTACCGCAGTGTTACAACGAAATACAACGACCAACTCCACATGTATAGTCACTCTACCTACTCTCTCATAAGTAAACATCATTCACGTATCATTTAGATATATATATATATAATTTTTTTTTTTGTGTGTGGATGCAGAGAGGGATGTTTAGAAGGTTTGCGCTGAGCACATTGTTTTACATATTCTATAGGTACATATATTTTGGAACTTTGTTAGTTACTTGTTGATGACGTCACTTGTCATAAGAACCATAACGATTTTTTTTGTTCTTTCTCATATGCAGCATGCCGCAAGATGAGGCGCAGCTATATGCAGCAGATGAACTGTAATGCCTTTTTTCTTCTCTTGCATGCAATGCATTGAAGGATAAAGCTGCATAACTTTTTTTCTTTCTTTTCTTATTTTGCAGTTACGACAGGGACTGGTTCTACCACAAAGAAGTCAAGTGTTGGTTCCATCGAATCGGGGAACCTCTCGTGAAAACAGATGAGTACGAAGCAGGAACGTATGAATGTTTTCATCCAGACAAACTTGAGCCCTTTCAGCAGGTGAGTACATTAGATTCAAGTTCTGTTCATTGGTTGTTTTGTTTTTTTTTTCTTTTTCGTTTGGCTGTCTGAAGAACACCCAAAAACCATCTTTTTGCAGGAAAATATACTTATTTATTATGAGAAGCTGGAAAAGAGGCCGTCTCTACCTCAACACCGAGTGTAAATTATAAGTTATTAAAGTATCTATGATGTAAAAAGCCCATCTGTTAGGGTATTCATAGATCAGGAACCAGTTTCCAGTATGTAAACTTGTCCCAGACCTTAGCTTGTTGGTTCATTTATCACCTAGTAACTGTTTATTGGTGATTATATATAGCTGAAACTTCTAATTAAGTTATATATTGAATGAATGCATATCTCTTTCCCATTAAGCTTTTTTGGTTCATTTATCATCTAGCAGTAACTTTTTGTTGGTAATCATTTGTTGCTGAAACTTCTTAGGCTATTGATCAAATGAATGCATATCGCTTTTCCATTAGCTCTGTGGTTCATTTATGACTTAGTAACTTTTTGTTGGTGATCATACGTAGCTGAATCTTCTTTAAGCCATTGATTAAATGAATGCATATCTCTTCCCATTAGCTTTTGGTTTCATTTATCACCTAGTAGCTTTTGTTGGTGATCATATGTAGCTGAAACTTCAAGCTATAAAGTAAAGCTGTGTTGCATTAACGTTATATTTCTTATTTTCTGGTCTAATCCTTATTTGATTTCTCCGGTTCAAAGTATCTCAGGCAACTCTCAACGCCAACTATCTCTCCTGGATCAACATTGTTAGGTACGGTGCATCAAGCTTGCCTTGTATATAAATGCAAGAGTGGATTGAGTATCGTCAATGTCAGATTGAATACATTTTATAAAATCTTTTTTGCCCTGGCGGCTTCAAGCTTGATCTGTATAGTTCAGTATCACATGGTCCCTAATGTCATGATCAATAGGAGTCACGCAAATGGCTAGTCACTTTTCTTCTTCACCAATAACATCAAACAACAGAGCTAAAAAGGCAACAGAGATGAGAACACAGGCAACCCACGTGAGTTCGTTTATCACAGCCATCATCTGTTTCTTGGCCTTGCTCTCTGTTACCACCACAACTGCTAAGGAGATGAAGAGTGCGATCGAATCAAAGACGAATAGTCATTGATGCAATTATTTGTTCACACATAAAGCAATCAAGAACATATGTCTGTTAGGATTTAGATTTTTAATGTGACATTTAGAATTCAAAGCAAGAAAGCACATTATTGTTGGCTCATTTCTAGTGTCATATTTATGTTTATTTTTGCAACAATTTACAGTAAAATTTTTACTCTACATTACACATCAAAGTAATATGGAGAAAACCTTTATAAAAGAGCTCAAACCTTTATATTAAATTTTATAGTGTCTCATCATCTGTAAGATTTTTTACTTCCGATACTCATTTAATTCACATCTCCCAGATAGGAAAAAAACCAAAGGAACTAGATTTAATATTTACAAAATGCATATAATTCTCCATCCATTGATGTTCTCCATACGACATGCATGTTTCATAGCTTCAGTATATGTCTGAGATATTCTAATCTGTACTGATGACAGCAGAAATGGGATGATAACCAATTGACAGGTTATAATAGAACACAAGTTTGTAACAGGATATTGAACATAATACTGAAGAGACTGAGAAGCAATGGTTGTATATTAATACACGGTTGCATCAAATTGAATTTTTATAACATTACTAAATTTCGCATGCTCTTTCACCAACTCAACCAAAAGCTGCAATGTACGAGTTTCTTTAATACTACTGTACTAAAAACTAACATTAAATTTCGAAAACATGCGATTTCAGAAGTCTTCGACCAAAATGTATTGGTATAATGTAGTCCACCACAACCACGAGTAATAAATTGATTCGGTGCAAATTTGCAATAAATGTAATTTCATTTGAAAAATAAAAGACAGTTTAGTTTTAGGTAAAAGCGACAACTGATCTCTAGAGCTTCTTACGAGTAAAAGAGTCTGCAAGTAGGCACAATTAATTCATTCCAACCACTTACGTCTGCTTCTAAATTATTCGATCGTAAACATAAGGTCCTACACTTCTCCAGAACCTACCGTCACTATTCTTTAACCTCTTTTATTTACGTAGCCTAGTCTATTAACAACTCTGAAAACTCCAGTCACGTATGAATTTCATAGCGACCATCACATTGTAATAAATATATAGATATTGCACAGTTAAAAAATAAATAAAGATATTGCAATTTTGAGCTTTTCTTTGCATTGAAAAAGTATATAGAAAACAACCAACCTTAGCTCAGTTGGTAGAGCGGAAGACTGTAGTCTGTGACAGCAAATCTTAGGTCGCTGGTTCGATGTCGGCAGATCGGAATAATTTTTCTTTCTTCAGAATTTTACTATTTTCAGTTCAAAAAAAAGTATATAGAATAAGGCCATATATATCAAGTGTTTTCAAGATTTTCTTCATATATGTGTAAAGGATGTATTTTGTTAGGCTTTAGGTTTGAGTTAAAAATGATATGTTTAAACCGTAAGAGCAGCTCCAACTGTAGAGAATTCTATATGAAGTTTTTTATGACAAAAAATAATATTTTAATACAATATAATTTTTTACTATTTTCTCATTTTGATCAATTCGAAAAGTCAGCTGTGCATCATCTTTGTTGAAATTATCTTAGAGCACTTCAAATGGTAGTCATAGAAGGAGTTCTAAACATTTTAGAAAAAAAATTAAGAGAGAGAATGGAAAAAAATTCTTAATTTAGAGGTCTTAAGAGACGGTCGGTATAGTAAAAAGACATATGTCATTTCATTAAGAAGAATAAGTGTTTTAACTAGTTTTAAGAAATTAAAACATAAATAAATAATTATAATATTAAAATTTTTTATTTAGAAACTTTCAGTTGTAGATGCTCTTTCCTATTTTTTCACTATTTTTATTTTCTTAAAAGATCATATATTCATACAGACTCCACCTGCTGGAGCTGCTCTAGTTCTATTGTCGAAGCTAATTGTGAAAACCATTATTTATTTTTGTAAAGTTTGTTGAGGATAGACATGGGACCAGAAACGGGTGCTAGAATCAAATGAGAATTGAATGTGTTCACACCAAACAATCTTTGATTATGATTGATAATAGAGTAAATGAGAGGGAAATAGAAAAGTGAAATAGAGTGGAAATGTAAAAGTGGGAGAGAGAGGAAACTGGAGTAAGGGAATTTACTCATGAAAATCCTAGAGTAAATATGTGTGTGTGTTTTTCTCTATTTCCACAGTAATTGGAGGGAAGAGAGAAGAAAATGTTTTCACTAGGATTTTAATTAAGAGTAACTAATCTTTCTGCTAAAACATTTACTCTAAAAATGACTTTCAATCAAAGCCTTTGTAAACCTTTTCACCAGAAGTTTATAGTTATTGTGTTTTAAGAAAAGAAGTTTATAGTTATTTTCGAATGCTGACACAAAATTATACAACAGCCCTCAAGCAGAGATGAAAACATTATTCATAATCATGGACACCAGATTATTCCACAAGAACATGATGGCTCCTTATTGTATTACTACTCACCAAGGAATACAATAAATAACTTATTACACTGAAAAAAAATTAAGAAGTATGATACAAAACTATATCCAAGTTTCTTTGTCATTCATATTTTCTTTCGCATCCAATTAAAAAAAAAAAATTCGAAACCAAACACAATCCAAATAATTCTAAAAACTGATGAAAAGGAAAAAAAGGAAAGTGAAAAAGATATTAGTCACCTTTTTATGGGGGGGATTTACGGTTTGAAATAATTGTATGTATTTTAATTATTACAATAAAACATGTCACATAGCTTCTTCGCGGATCTTGAAAGTATCATGATCATCTTCTTCACGAATCCAACCATACTTCTCAAGAAAAGGATTCACAATAGATTTTGGAGGGTATTGATCAATGCAATGATTCCACACGTTCCCTAAAGATTCTCCAACGTTAAGGTCTCTAACAACCTCCCAAACGCAGCTGTTACACTTGAAACCTGCCCCAAAGCTTATCATGAACACTCTATCTCCTATTCTCAGCCTCTTCTTAGCTTCCATGTACCCCAAAACATACCACAAGCTACTTGCTGACGTGTTACCAAACCGGTGTAGAGTCATCCTCGCCGGTTCAAGATCGTATTCGGACAAGTCAAGGCTGTAACCTATTGCGTCTATAACCGCTTTACCTCCCGTGTGGATGCAGAAATGGTCAATACCGGTCTTGAAGTTAATCCCTGCCTTTGGAGCTGCCTGAGCCACTGCCGTGGAGCCTTTGCTAGGGCTTCCACGAAGCTTCTTGTGGAGAAGACTTAACATAAACCTGAAGAGTTCAGTCACGGGAAGGATCTTGGGGGTGATGACTTTGAGATTGTCTACGAAAGCACGAGTCGCTGCTTTTGGAAGAGTCTTGTCTAAGTAGATACCGACACGACCTAGCTCGTCTTCTTTTTGGACACAAGCGTTGTATGAATCCTCTCTGGCTCCATGGTGTGTTCGTACCAAACACTTCAGCTTAAACATGGCTTTCCCGCTCAGACTACGCTTGTTAGTCAAGAGAACGGCACAGCCACCTGACCGGAACAAGCAGTTAGCTAGGATCATAGACCGGTTGTTTCCGCTGTACCAGTTCTGACTAAGTGACTCAGAGGTTACAACAAGAGCAAGCTTGTTCTTGTATGTTTTGAAGATGTTTTTAACGATGTCTACGGAGATAACACTAGCGCTACATCCCATGGCCGTCAAGTTGAACACCTACAAATAGCACTAAATCAAAATTTATATTCAAAGAATTACATAAAAGGAATTTTTTTAAAAATAGCATTCAATAAAAGATAATAAATATATAAATATATTTGAGTTTTTTTGTTTGTTTTGTAACACCTATATATATTTGAGTTTTTAGATTTGGTGATAAGAATTTAGGATTTAGTATCTAAGAGTATAATTGAGGTTTAGTTATATTGATTAACAAATATTACTTTAAATATTTTCTCTTCGAATGTTATTTTGTGACAAAAAAACTAAAAAATGGTATTTATGAGATTTGACCTACTTTTATGTCTTCTCTCATTTTGTAGTGGTTAATGATTCTTGCAGATAGAGAAGGTGTTGAGTTTAGCATGGCGACGTTGACGACGAGGACGTCGATATCTTTAGGTGAGAGTTTGTTTCTCTGGAGGAGTTTCTCGATTGTGTCTATGTAAAACTCTTCCATCTCCGAGAGCGCATCTTGTTGAGTAGGACACTCTTCACGGCCTTCAAAAAAGAGCCTTGGTGCGTACGTTTGCTCTCCGATACCTGAACTAACGATGGCTTTGAGGAGGAACTTGTACTCGTTGAGTCGGAGGTGTTTGTTTCGAAGGATGATCTCACCGCTTAATTGAGTACTCACCATACGATCATCTGAAGGTTTGTGACATTGGTAGTCCAGGATGTAGCAGTTTTGATCTCTCTTGGAGTCTATACGTTTCCAGATCTTGAAGATGAGGTAAGAGATGAGAAGAGAAGAGAGGATACATAGAAGATCCATTATTCTTTTTTTTTTGGTTAAAGAAGAAGTGATGATGATGTCTATTTAAAACTGCATGAAGATGTAGCTAAGATTGTTGTGGGATTATATAAGAGGACAATGAAACAAGAAAAAGACAGCTCTCGTTTCTGACAACTCATCATGTCCGAAAGTCAATACCATTGGTAAAAATCTCGGTGGAATTTAATTTTAATTTGAAAAGTTTACTGACAAGCAAAGAATTATGGTAAGAAAATTGATAACAATAAGGTGCCACATTGATGTGGACGTACAAAGTGGACGAAGACTTCGCCTGTCTTGTCGACTACAGTATTTATTACACTTCATACGTTTTTTTTTTGCCATCTATTAGTTTATTAAAGGATCAAGGTCCAAAATGGACCAAGTCCATAACGATACAAAAAGAACCCGAAGGCCCAATTACAAAGAAAAACAAAGCCCGACATAAGGGCACAGTAAACCCAAGCCTAAAGCCCAGTCTAAACCACGCGGCATCTAAACACCATGCGTCCAAAGCGCTACGCCCGACCGCCCACGTGTTCAATCCCACCGATCGCACGGGACACGCGTCGCCTGCTCAACACTTCGAGATTCACAGGTCGATGTTTTCGCCGGAGAAGACGAAACGAAACTGTTTCGCCGGATCACGCCGGAGACAAACCACCGCACCCAACAACATCACCTCCATCTTTTCCACCGGAGAGCTTCATCGGATCAATCCCGAGATCTCATCCGGATCCATCTTCCAACCACTGGCGCCTTTAAACCAAACCCTTCTCTTGCTTCTTCACCGCCGTAACCCCATCACCGGAAAGTTTCGACGCTATGTCAAGAACTCCTCCGCCGAATAAACGAAGCCCGACACCAAAGAGAAGAGCACCGAACAAAGGAATAACCAAACGATGATCATCCACGATCCTCGTCAAACTCCACATAACTTTTGTACCCGAAAGTCGACGAGACTTAGCTAAAAAAGCTGCTGTCCCCCGAGATCTTAAGCCGGCAACAACGGAGCTGGGTAAACCTCCTCATTCCGGAATCAAAAAACCGATCATACGAACCCAAAAACGAAAAGGAATCGAATTGATTCTTTTCTAATTATACATGCACGAAAGAAAAAAAAGAAAACAAACATGAACCCGACCGGCGGTGGCTATGGAAGCCGACCCCGCCGGCCGACGACCCAATCTCGTCGAAGTTTTACTTTTTTAGAGAGAAGTCAGAGAGGAGAGAGAGTTTTTTGGAAGCGAGATTATTACACTTCATACGTACAATCTGAAAGTGTTATAGACAAAAACTATATATACTTTATGGAGAAAATATGCGAATACTCCCTGAAATTTTGGAAGCCATAAGAATTTTAATTTTTTTTCTTAACAATTTGAAAGTCTGTATCATTGTATGTTATCTTTAAAAATTTTAGGGACCCAAAATTAATATTTCACTAATATGTGCCAGTAACCGGCCTTGATTTCATGTTGGAGAAATGTTGCCGTTTTGTATACCCAAGTTGGAAGGTCAAATCAATCAGCCTATTCTCTTCGGTCGTCAGGTTTCACAACAAATCCAAAGCATCTTTGTGATTTACACTCGTGATTGTCCACTATGAAATCATTACACTGATGTGAATCTAAAGAACACTTGTTCAGTTAAAAACAGCTTATGGACTATTATAGAATTAGTTTTAATTGCCTATATTCGGAAAAGAAAAGTTAGAAGCACGATTTTTATGGTTAGAATCTTGAACATTGTCATGATGGTATACTGATGTGGATGTATCATGTATACGTATATATAATACAGATTTACAAATCAAGTAGAGACAGACGAAGTCTATTTATTGAATCTGAATACACGAGGCAGTTATTGGTACGTTGTGATATTTCAAGCCATCGTATCTGGTTATTATTGTAATAGTTGTGTCTAGAGATTCATGAATGCTGTATAGTGTTCATAAGCTTTTAGCATGATTGACGTTTGATAGGCGAAAATTTATAGAATTTTGGATTGTAAATTAGATTGGGTAACAAATGATATTTATTTTATATTTTATTGATTAGGTTTTTTTTTTTTTTGCTAAATGATATTTATTTTATTGATTAGGTTTAGCAATAAAGAGATTTTGGGTGAGCTGGGACTATGAGGAAGGTTTAGAAAAATCATGAACTTTTTTGGATACAAGTGAGAGTGGTGTGATAAGCTAGTCTCAACCTCCACCAACTTAATCACGTCAACTCTTCTTTTACTACAAAGCCATCGTCCAACGCTTACTCACACCATCTGCATGCAGCTACGTCCTTTTCTTGTTCCCTTAAATAATTTATTAATTCCATTCACATTAAAACCCTATCCTCTTTTAATCATGCAGCTACTTAAGGAAGCTTATTAGGAATTTGATAGGGACAAAGTTTGTCGATTTGCAATCCCAATAGCCAGTTGACTCAACAAAGAGTCTACTTTATTTGCTTTGATGCTCTCTATTAGGGGGGATGAATATTATAAAGTTGAGAGATTTTAAAAAGTTTCAAATATTTGATAGAAAATCATGATGTTTTAAAAAAAGTTATGAATATAAGTGCTAGAAATTTTATTACAGTTGAAATATGATTACAAAATTCATTCGTAACTAGGATTTTAAAAACATTAATATAAGAGAAAACTTTTCCGGCGAAAAAGGTAACTAACCCTCGTCACCGTCTCATCTGCTCATTCTCGGCGTCGCCCGCGCCGCCACCACGAGCACCAGATCCGGTCTCGCCTCATCTCAACCTATCTTGCAAACTAACTTACCCAATCTCTCGTGCTCTTGCCATGAAACCCCCGGAACCGCATGACGTGAACGCAGTGCCTCCATCACCGCTCATCCCTGTCGATACGGTGGAGGATTCGCCTCCAAACCAAACACTCAAGTTGGCGTCTAACACTGCCACTCCAGATCCTCGTTGGCCATCTAAATTCCGCTGGTCAATGGTGACTCCACCGCCAAACGCCTAAGCTTGGCAAGTCGTCTTCTCCGAAAGTCAACTGTACCCATCGCTGTAGATGATTCTCTGCCTCCGTCGTCTGCCAAGAAACAGTCACCGTCAACCATACCACCGTCTTCTTCTCGGCTTTGAAGGATTCGAGCAATGGGTCTCTTATCGAAGCTAACTCTCTGTCCGTGCCCTCCTTCTATGGCGTCTTCACCTCGAGCTCCAATAGTTCCTCTGAAACAGGCCGCTGAAGCCTCTCAACCTGGTATGGTCTCATCTCCTCCTCTCACGATAGCGGCTGAGATCCCCACGTCATCTTTACTCTTGGGAAAGGGTGCTTGGTCAATACCAATCAACATTATCTCCAAAGAAAAATGCAGTCTCCATCCGTTGATCTTTTAATCAAGAGAATTGGCCAACATTGAAAGATTCTCAAAATGGCGACCTTAAGAAGCGACAAGGGTTTGTGGGGGTTAAAGGCAAATCTTTCAAGGAAGCAACTCAGGTTTCCATTCCTCAGGATGAAAGAAAGGAAGACAATATCCGATTTCCATGGGCTGCGAAAATGGATCCAGCTGCTCGAAATCTCTATAGAGCTGCAGAACCTCTTTTCTTAGATGATGGTACACCAAAGGTAATCATTCCTAAACACGTTCTGCTTCAGGGTGTAGAGAATCAAAGAGATTATATACTTGGCCAATTCTTTAGATGCGCGCCTCCTCCTGGTGGTCTTATCCACGCTGTTCTCAACAAGATTTGGGGCAGAAAGTGTTCAATCTCCATCAAGAAACTGGAAGACTCCAAATATCTATTCCATATCCCTGATGCAGACACTCGAAGATGGGTTCTTCAAAGGAGACTTTGGCATGTTGATGATTGCCTTATGTTCGTTGCTCCATGGGTCCAACAAACAAGTCTCGCTATCCCTGAGATAAGAACGGTTCCCATTTGGGTAACCTTAAAGAATATTCCCAATATTCTTTATTCTATCTCAGGAATCAGTCATATTGCCTCTGGATTGGGAGCTCCTATTGCACTCATAAGCCAAGGTTAGATCCCTTTCTCATGGGTGAAGCAAAGATACTTGTGGAAGTTGAACTATGCAAAGCATTTCCACCTAGGATTGCTGCAAGTGATGAAACAGGTTTCATCTCGATGGTTGATGTGGAGTACGCTTGGCTACCTTCTACGTGTGGTCGTTGTGGTCAGCTTGGGCATAAGGAAAAGCGTTGTTTGGAACCAGCTAAAGTAAATGGCCCTGTCATGGACATTGCTGTTGACCTTACCGACGACACGAAACAGTGAGTGCCAATCAATCTCCAAAAGATTGCCTCAACAATTTCCACGAAGGAAAAAAACTTTGAAAATATAGTATCTTCATCAAATATAGCGACTGTGGCTACTCTTTCAACTCCTACAACTAAGAAGGAAATCAATGATGTGCGAATCCATCAGCCCCAAACCGGCAAGATCGAAAATCTGCATCAACAAATGACCTACTAGTAACAGTACGCGAGGCTTCAACTGAGTCTTACGACAATACACCATTCGAGGTCCTAGCTAGATCACTCACACACTCGCAAGAGGTATTTACTGCCCCTTGCTCAAAGAATGATATCACTTTGCCTATATTAGCATCTGCAAATGCTTCAACTCAGTCACTGATTATGGAAAAAATCCCATCACAAGTCACTTTGGAAGGCTTTGTTTCTTCTGAAAGGGAGGAACATATGGGTGCCTACACTCCTATCGCTCATAACCATCAAAATTTTCATTTAGATCCGCTGAATCCGGGTTCTTTAGGGAGAGATGATGGTAATGATGTGGATGAAGAGACTTCTAGTTACTTAACTAGAGGAGGCAGATCAATCAAACCAACTCAAAAGATTCAAGATATGGGATGGACGAAGGTAGGTGGAAGAGGTAGAGGTCGTCGTGGCCGAGGAAACAAAAACCACTGAATAATGTCTTTCGACCTCTTGTTGCTTATGATTCTTAGCTGAATCATTCATTAGGGTTGTTATAATTCTCCTTCTTTTTAAAAACTTTCTAAAACTTATGAGTGAGAACTCATACTTGTAACCTTTTTATGCATTTATTATGAAAGCCTTTTACAAAAAAAAAAAAACTAGGATTTTAAACATACAGAGAATAATAAATAATCTAGCAACTAATAATAAAACAATTTAGCAACCAATAGTATATGACACTTTAGGTTGACGTTGTCAAAGGCGATCACGGGTTTACTTTTGTGAGAGCATTAAAAGTAGCCTAGCTAGAGGTTATTACTAATAATGAAGAAGTTAATGTTTGCCGGTGGTTTTAGTTTGCTGGTCATACTGACTCATCTCATTCTCATTTAAGTATTAGTTTGATTTTTCTCGAAGTTATCAAATAAATTTAAAACGTCAATTCAATTCACATTAAGAAATGGACAGATGAAAATTCTTAATTCACAAATATTTTAAGCGACTTACTGAATTATTGAATCACATGTCTCTTTCAGTGTCTTATTGGTCGTTTTTCCTTATAAATGTTGTCGAAACGAAATGATTGATCATCCAGGAATGTGGCCGAAAAACGAATTACTAAACGAGTTATTTCACATTTTTCGTTCGAGTTTCAATTTTAAGACCATGCACTATCATGTAAAATCAATACTAGAATAGTGGTAAAAAAATTAAAAATACCATATTTGCATTCTATATTAGTATCCAGTTAAACATTTCAACTTCTTTACTAAAATCGAAGAGACATCCAAAAAAAATCAGATTCTGATGGGGAGGTATTAAATGACAGTGGGATAATGTTATTATGCAGGCAAAATATGGACAAAGGAGACGTATAAACTGTGTTTTCTCTAAAGATAGTATACATAATACATACTACTTCACATCTCCTACTTTTACTTTTTAATAAATGACATAACTGAAAAATGTATGGCTACGGCAGATACATGGAACAGACTGGTATACCTCCCATGTTTGCACACGGATACTAATATAATTAATATTTGTAAACTTTTCTTTTTTTTGACTGAATAAATTCTTTTTTTTTTCTTGAAACACTCTTCGTAGACTTATTCAAATAACTACACTTCCCAACCACAATTTTTTTTAAAACTTTTTTTTTTAGAGTTGCACTACTGCTGTGTTCGAATGATTGACATTTTTAGCAACGAGCCTTAAAAGATTGTCGGTCAACTATCATCATTTATATTTTAAATTTAAAAACTTAATATTTTTTTTACGTACTCCCTCTGTTCTATAATATAAAATTTTTTGCTTGAATGCACAAGAATTAAGAAAATTATTTTTTAGAAGCCAATATAATTAAATAATATAAATTAAATATAGATTAACCAATTATAAACAATGTAGTAAACTGTTATTGGTTAACTAGTTTTCAAGAAAGTTAAATACTTTAAAAGTATCAAAATATCTTATATTTTAAAACATCAAAATTTCTCCAAAACATCTTATATTGTGGAACGGAGGGAGTATTAAATTTGTTTTTGCCTATGTTCTCATCTTTCGTTACTTTGTTACTGGGATTAGATAGTTTAGCTTAAAAATGATAAACGTCACAAAGTCAAAAGTATTTATAGAACAGATTGCGAGATTGGCGGCCCAAATATTTTGAAGGCCTAACTCAAAATTTAAATTTATACCCTCATAAAAATTATTGTGTTTTTTTTGTTTCACTTTTGATTTTCTTTTTTCAACCTTTTGTTTAATAATAATCTCAGAGCAGTTTCATATTTGATCAAATATGTTTTCACATAACAACGCTCAAAAGTCTAAAAGTTCTTTAATAGTCCTTACCAGTCAAGACCATGATCGAGATAGTAAAGCTAATATAACTTGTAATTATCAGAAATTTTGTTTTCAAATTAATAAGCTTTGTTATATATCAAGATGACAAAGATGAAAGAACACAACGCAATGCAAACACAAAGAAAACAAAGAAAAAAAACTAGTAAGAAAGATAAACGGTGCACTCCATAACAGTCTCAAGCCCATCTGTGAACTGGTGCGGCTGCTGTGTGTTCCCACTGCCACCCGTATAAGTCTTGACAACGGCGTATCCTCTCGCATTCACATACTTCCCCGTACCACCCATGACCCCAAGATGAGACTCTGATGCAGCCGTTCTATGCACACCGAAGAAACTGATGCTATCTTCATAACCACCACTCTCAAACATAGCCGTGAAAGCCATAGTCTGACTTGTTCCATCCACGGCACTCGCCACGTAGAAGCCCTGAGCTTTGCCAAGCAGACCTGACCCGAGCTCATGCCCTTCGGTTAGTTCGTTGTCCATCACCGTCATTGTCCCGAACATGAGCATCTGAAGGGACGAGCCAGATGGGAGCTGACCACCATTAGCCACGGGGAGACCGTTCAAGAGGTTGTTTCCGTTGTTCTGAAGAATGTTGGAAGTGGTTCCTCCCAGCCCCACCAGAAGCGGGACGTTGTTGTTGTTGAGGATTCCGTTATTGTTACTGTTCGATGGAACGCCGTTACTGACAGGGAGGTTTGCGCCATTGGGCTTGGCGAATGGAAGTTGGCCACTGAGAGCTGCGTTTGCAACGACTCCAGTCACAGCCCTGGCTGTTGGGTTTGAGCCACCGAGTATATCGTGCATAAAGAAAACCAAGGTGTGGTCGGGAAGTAAACCACTGGTGGATGACCCTGCACCTGAGCCAACAGTCGGCAAAGGCCCTGAACCAGCAGCAGGCAAAGGACCAGAACTAGCGACCGGAAAAGGACCTGAACCGGAGGTTGGCAGAGGACCGGGACCAGTAGCAGGCAAGGGACCCGAACTAGTAACCGGTAAAGGACTAGCAACAGTGGTTGGTAGAGGTCCAGAGCCACTTAAAGTATTCAAGGGACTTGAGCCGCCTGAGGCTGGACCTGTACCTAAAGTGATACCAGTTGAAGTGGGGAAGGGGCCTGAACCAGACGTTGGTAACGGACCAGGACTTGTGGGGACCAAGCCAATATCTTCTTCTTCATCAAGAAGCCGAGCAGGGAAGACAAAAGTAATGACAAGAGCTAAAACAAGGAGAAAGAGTACATTGCCGCCTGCCATTAACAAGGAGAAAGATAATTAATTTGAATTTGACTTGAATTGTTTCTACTTGCCCTGTGATTATACAGACTGATTCAGAAAAAAGCATTTATAAAAGAAACCAAGCCAGATAGTTGATGAAAAAAAGATGGAGTTGATGAAACAGAGTAGGTGACATCTTTTCCATTATATGAGTGGTTTGGTTTAGAGAAAAAAAAACATAAAGAAGAAGAAAAAGTCCAGAAAAAAAAAACATTTCAGCTATAACTTCAACAAAACATCTTGAATGAAATTAGACGTTCCACTGTATGATCTATCCAAAAAGATTAAACATTTCAGATTCCTCAGCGTAATAAGACAAGCCTGCAAATTTTCACCACAAACTGTTTTTTTTTTCAGGAATAAACAAATATGAAATAATCTCACCTTTAAGAGGTCACTGCTTAGGTAGAAGAAATCACTTCTGACAAAGCCTTACAACAAGCTCCTCCATCCTCGATGCAGAGATCACTAACTAGATTTCTCCAAGCACCAGATCCAAAGCTTACATTTTTCTTCCCCATCACCTCCAACACAAAGCAAGCATGGTCCAAGTTACCTCCTTTTATCAACCCATCAACCAAACACACAAACGTTGCAGGTGTGGGAGAGTGTCTACTCGCAAGCATCGCATTCAAAATACTCAACGCCGAATCAAAATCCCCAATACGACAAAACCCATCAACCATCATACGGTACGTAGCTGCATTAGGCTTACAACCTTTCATCTGCATTTCCATCAGCGTTCTATAAGCCTCTGAGGCTCTACCTTCACTACAGAGATGATTAACTAGAATGTTGTAGATCACAACATCTGGTTTTATCCTCCTTTTCTTCATCTCACCAAGTAGAGCCTTCGCCTCATCGATCTTCCCTCTCTTTCCAAGATCACTCATCAAAACCCCATAGTTGACTAACCCTGGTTTACACCCACGATACTCCATATCAAACATCAGCTTCCTCGCTTCACTGTACTCTCCCTTACTACACAAACCCTTCATCAACAACCCGAACGTCACGTGATTCGGACGTATTCTTTTCACCATCATATCTTCGAGCAAGCTTTTCGCCTTACCCACATCGTTATTCCTGCACAAGAAGCCAATCAGGCTGTTGTAAGTCACAACAGTGGGTTGCACTTCTCTTTCAAGCATTTCATCGAACACCTCGCGTGCGCCTTCCCAATCGCATTTCTCGAGAAGCCCTTTGATCAGTACATTGAACGAGACGGAGTTCGGACGCAAACCCATCTCCTTAGCTCCGTCGACAAAGGTTTTCGCTTTTTCCAATTCGTTATTATCGACGAGAACGTTGATGAGAGTGTTCAAAGACTGAATCGTACGGACACAATCAAACGACGTCATTATATGGAAAACATCCACGGCTTTATCAACCGAATTGGCTTTTCCGTAGTGTTGGATCAACCCCATGAAGAGGGATTCTCTGCATCTGACGTTACGGTGACGGACGAGGTTGAGGATTTGGTCGACGGCGTCGAAGTCACGTGACTTGGCGAGCTTGTAGATGAGGGAAGAGTAAGATGGGTAGTCGTGTCGGAAACCCATTTGCTGGTAATGGTGGAAGAGAGACAGAGCTTCCTCTGTTTCTTCGGTTTGTTTGAGATCGGAGAGGAATGGCACTTCCTCCCATGGCTTCCTGGTGACCTTGTGAGTTGTTGTTGGTTCGTGGCGGTTCGGTTTCTTTGTGGGTTTGACGGATTGAGATGTGTGGTAATGATGTCGGGATGCGATGGTGGTAAGAGGAGACGAAGATAGTCTTCGATGCATTGGATCAGGCTCTGTCTTCTTCCTTGCTCTGTTTCATTTTTATATTCATAAGTTTGAACTTTGTAATTTGTTATGTTTATTTCAAGTGTTATCTTTATTTATCTTTCCTATGTTTACTATCTTCCTTGCTCTGTTTTCACCGTATGCTCTGTTTCACCGTAGTTATATGCTCAATTCGGAATTTTAAATATAAAGTTTTTATCTTATATTCAAAAGTTTCAACTTTGTAATTTGTTATGTTTATTTATCTCTGATTCCTGTGTTAACTATCTTGAAAGCTATTCATTTGTTAAACAAAATATATTAGCATTACATATCTATCATTGTTTCTTGCAAATCCAAGCTTATATTCTTCACTAGTGAAACCAGCACTGCTCCAGAAGAAGGGCTATAAATATTGTTGGTTACCCTTGCCAGTCAGGGTCCTCGCGGTCTGGCCAGAAGGCTGTAAAGAAAACAAATACATACAGAAACGGTAAGGTTTAGCGAGAGGAAGCTGGAGATACCAGAGCATTTGCTTGGTTAGCCGAGTGTACCATTGATGTGTGTTTTAAGATGGAGATAGTGCAGTTGTTGTTCCTGTGGTCACGTGATAGCATAAGTCTCACGTGTGGGATGCTTTTCCATGTTTCGCCAAGAGCCGGTTTGGTTTTACCGTTTTCTCCAGTACCCACCGTGTGGTTCGTCACCTTCAAAACAAAACGAGAGAATAAAAAAGGTTTTCACTTTGAAGCACAATGACAAACCAAATGAGTGCGTCGAGACTTCATTAATACCAGTACAGCAATGTTATGTTCATGTGCCAGTTTCTTAAGCAAATATCCAAGTGCCACCATTAAAGCACGTCCTGCACACATCAAGGTTGTGAGTCATTTTTCACAATCACCAGGTCATTAGTTAAGCATTTAGGTAATAAAAAAGGATGGACGTACAAGGACATATACCCTGTGAGCCACTGCCTCCGAGGATTGGGGTTATCAGAGAAGAGATCGAATCAACAACTAACAGCCGTAACCTGTACTCGTTCACATTCATCTGCTCTTGAAACATGTAGATAACAGTAAGAATATGAACATAGTAACAATGAGGAAACTACTTCTTCTATCTAGCTGTATACCTGAGACCTCAAAGAAACCTCTAGACCTTGCAGCGTATCAAACATTGTATAGATGTCATAGACCGTGTGACATGATATCCTGCTCAAGACTCTCTGCACATATACGTTCCTTGTCAGTAAAACTAACATGATACTGGTCCGTAGACTAGGGGATAAGAGTTGCTGGTAAACAAACCTTTCTTAACGCAGCAGCATCCGAACTGCCACAGATAAATTGAGCAATGCGTCGGGCAGAAAAAGAGTTCCCTGTGTCTATATAAAAGACGCTGCCTTCTTGCTTCTCCGCCACGCTCGCAGCAGCTTGCATACAAAACTACTCCATTCGTAAGGAACCACACAATTTAAAGAGACAGTGAGACAAAAAATCTTTCTACCAACAGTCTCTAATCTCTACATTTTTGGTTTGCAGCTAAAGAAATATGCTTGAATGGACAATCCACAATTCGTAGGCATATTTGTGATGTCGCAGTATAAAAATTGTTACATAAACATGCCTAACAGAAGTATATGCGTATACATACTTGTGTTTTACCAGAAGAAGATGGTCCAACAAGCTCTGTAAGCTGACCCTCACGTAACCCACCTTGAAGTAATGAGTCCGTCCTTATAAAACAAGCCATTAATAGAAACACATAAGAAGCAGAGTCTCAAATTGATAACAAGTTACAAAGTTCTTTCCTTTTGCTTATGAAAAGATGAGTCCCTACCCTTTGTCTCCACTCGATAGAGTATGTTTATTACGCTGTAGATCCTCCAACAACTCCATACCATTCAACCATGGACGACACTTAACCTCTACCAAAGAAAGCATGACAGTGATACCCTGAAGAAACCAAAGGTAAACACTTTGTATAATAACTTTTTGCTAAACTTAATCAACCTCAAAAACAACTAACCTCCTTCAATCTACCAGCATTTGCTTGTCGTTCAGCAAACGCAGCAAGTTCATAGAGATCATGAAGAAGGAAATCTTCAACTGCACGTTTTAACAGATAAGCAAAAAAAAAGAGTCAAGCTTTCAGGGAAACGCATTTCGTCGAACACCTTAAGCGCAAACGTTCAAACATTATAGAATCGAATCGAGAGAGAACCTGTGAGAATCCCATGGGAAGCGCAGAAATCTCGGAAAGATGCGTCGATGATTGGATTCTCCATCTCCAGATGTTTGAGAGGCGCCATGTTTACGCACTTCACCTTGATGACTACACTGGAGTGGTTTTCGGTTTTGATCATCAAACGACCCAGAGTCTGGGTCCCGGTTATATCCACAACCCGGTAAAGCTTAACCGATATCCGGTCTCTGAGAACCGTAATTGAAAAATTATGTATTGAAATGAAACAAAACAACCATTTTCTGTTAATTGTTTCCCAGTTATCATAATTTCCTTTTGTTTACAAAATCATTGTTAGAGTCTTTGAGATACAAATTAAAGAAAATCATCATTTTTTCCTTGTGGACAAATTAGTATTATTATTTTTTGTTTTGTTTCACTTTATCATTTTATTTACATTTCATATGTTTGATTTAATTTTCTATTTACAAAATATTGACAGCTGTTATATTTAATTTTGAAAAACTATCACAATGCTTACATATATTTTCGACTTTTTGTTTGTTTTGTTTACTTTCTGGATATTAATAATCTACAAATTATTTGGAAATCAAATTTCTAGGAAAATTAGTTCTGTAAAAGTTCAAAAAACTATAGATAATCTATGCATTGATGGTTTATTATGAACGCATATTTTCATTATTTACTAGTTAATAATCTATAAATTATTTGGAAATCAAATTTATAGTCAATCTATGCATTGATGGTTTATTATGAACACATATTTTTTTTTAAAGAATTTTTGACCAAAAAGAGAGAGAATTGCTAACATACCAGTCTCTTACAAATAATACATAGATATCTACAGTCAAAACTTCAAGATACACTACCTAAAATATCAGTCTCTTACAAATAATACATAGATACCTACAGTCAAAACTTAAAGATACACTACCTAAAATACCAGTCTCTTACAAATAATAGATAGATATCTACAGTCAAAACTTCAAGATACACTACCTAAAATATCAGTCTCTTACAAATAATACATAGATACCTACAGACAAAACTTCAAGATACACTACTTAAAATATCAGTCTCTTACAAATAATACTCCAACATCAATCTATATAATAGCCTGACTATCAACACCACAAAATCAACATCTCAAACATTTCTCAACAAAAATAATAACTAGAACTAGGTTGAGAGACATGAAATTCACAGGAGTAGTATGCATTGCGTTTGTGATAATCCTTGTGTCGGCTTTAGCTCCAGCCAAAGCAGTCTTGGAAAAGAAAGTGGCATGCGTCCCGACAGTACTTAAAACATGCATACCAGCATTATTAGACGGATCTCAACCAACCGCTGAATGCTGCGGAAATCTGAAAGAACAAGAGTCGTGTTTGTGTGGTTACATACTAAATCCATTGACTACTCAGTATATTGTATCTGAATTTGGTCACAAAGTTTTAGCGGCTTGTGGTATATCTTATCCTACTTGTTAAAATTTCAAATTTTCAAAATTCTATGTAACAATGCGTCATTGTTTTACCATTGATTTAATAATCAATATAATCTCATTTTCTAGTATATAGATCATTTTAAATAAAAATATCAAAAGGGACATGCATGGATGCTAAATGCCTAACGAAGTATATGTGATACATACATGTGTTTTACCAGAAGGCGAAGGTCCAACAAGCACTGTCACTTGACCCTCACGCAACCCACCTTGAAGTAATGAGTCCGTCCTTACAAAAAAAAAGCCATTAATAGAGTCTCGAATTGACAACAAGTTACAAAGTTCTTTCCCTTAGCTTATGAAAAGATGAGTCCTTTACCCGCTGTCTCCACTCGATAAAGTATGTTTATTACGCTGTAGATCCTCCAACAACTCCATACCATTCAAAAATGGCCGACACTTAACCTCTATCAAAGAAAGCATGACAGTGATACCCTGGAAGAAACCAAAGCTAAACACTTTGCATAACTTTTTGCTAAATTCAAAACTCAAAAACAACTAACCTCCTTCAATCTATCAGCATTTGCTTGTCGTTCAGCGAACGCAGCAAGTTCATAGAGATCATGAAGAAGGAAGTCTTCAACTGCAACATATAAGCAAAAGAGTCAATCAAGCTTTCAGGGGAAACGCATTTTCGTCGAACACCTTAAACGCAAAGGATCAAACTTTACAGAATCGAATCGAGAAAACGAGGTTGAAGGAGAAGAGAACCTGTTGGAATCCCATGAGAAGAGCAGAAATCACGGAAACATGCGTCGATGATTGGATTCTCCATCTCCAGATGTGTGAGAGGCGCCATCTACAATTTTATTATGTTTTATAATTTTTTATGATAAAATATTATTTATGTTTTCATCTATAATTTTTTATGTCTTATAAACTTTTTGTAAATTTATTTGTACACTAAAATATACTTAGAAATTATCTTTTAAAAAAAAAAATTATTCTCTTTTAATTTGTAACTCTTTTATAATAAATTTTTACAAATAACAACACAATATATATATAAGAACTATTTTTATTTTAATATATTTTTAGGTTTTGGATAATTTTATTATCATTAATTTTAATAATTTATCTAATCAAAAAATTAAAATTCGTTTTTTATTTTGTGTCTAATTTATCTGCTTTATTCATTAAGGGTATAAATGATATTAATCACTCTAACTTTTTTTATTTTAAAATATATTTTTGTATTTTTGATAATTCTTATCATAGTTAATTTTAATCACTCGTCTAATCAAAAAACTAATATTCATTTTTATTTTGTAGGTAATTTATATATTTTATTCATTAAGGATATAAACGATATTAACCACTTCAACCTTTAACGTAAAAGTTCCATTGCGAAAAAATTACTTCGCAAATAATAGTATAGATATTTAAATATACATAAACATTTGAATAAATAATAAAATTAAAAAAGAATAAATATCTTTATGACAAAAACTTTTGAGGGCTATAGCAAGAAATTTCTCATAAATTAAAGCAAATCCTATTTTTTTTTTGTGAGCAAATTAGTATTATTACTTTCCTTCTTTTTGTTTTGTTTCACACTAGCGTTTTATTTTGATTTCATATGTTAAATTTAGTTTTCTATTTTCAAAATATTGACACCGGGTTATATTATATATTTTGTAAAATTATCACAATAGTTAAAAAAATATTTTCGACTTTTTGTCTGTTTTTCTTACTTTCTGGATGATATTAATCTACAAAATTATTTTATATCAAACTTCTAGGAAAATTAGTGCTGTAAAAGTTCAAAAAATCTATAGATAACTATGCATGGATTGTTTATTGTGAACATATATTTTCATTCTTTACTAGTTAAATATTATATGAGACTCCTTGCAAATTTTGATATTTTCCTATTATGTTGTTTTCTTTTATAGAATTGCTTTGACCCAAAAAAAGAGAATTGCTAACATGTATTAAAATCTAAATGTATGGATACACATGTCAATATCTTATTATAATTATCAAAATAACATGTCTCACATAGATACAAAAAGCTTACAGTCAAAAATTCAAGATACACTACCTAAATCGTCAGTTTCTCACAACTCCAACATCCATCTATAAAATAGCTTGATTATCAACATCTCAAAATCAACTTCTCAAACATTTCTCAAAAAAATAACAACTAGAACAAGGTTGAAGGAGTCGCCAAGCTTACAAAACATGAAGTTCACAGGAGTAGTATGCATCACGTTTGTGATAGTCTTTGTGTCGGCTTTAGCTCCGACCAAAGCAGTTTTGGAAGAGAAAGTGGCATGCATCCCGACAGAACTTATATCATGCAGACCAGCATTACAAACCGGAAGTCAACCGCCCGCTGAATGCTGTGGAAAACTGAAAGAACAAGAGTCGTGTTTGTGTGGTTACATCCGAGATCCAATGTTTTCTCAGTATATTACATCTGAAAATGCTCACAAGACTTTAGCTACTTGTGGTATACCTTATCCTACTTGTTAAAATTTAAGGTTTCAAAATCCAATGTAACAATGCGTCATGGTTTACCCATTGCGATTGCTTAATTGATTTTAATAATTTAAAATTAAACAAAAATGATAAAAGATACAAAAATTATTATCAAATATTCATTATTAAAAATAATCAATTTTCATATATACATTGATTATATTAAGTAATTCCATAGATTCTAATTAAGGAAAGACAAAAAAGATATTTTTGATTAATTAATAATTAATTTAATTGTTAATTTAATGAAAACTATAATATATATTTAGATGGACCTACCTATTATCTAGGAAATCTAAGAGTTAATACGGTGATGACATATGTTGTTATAGTTCAAATGTTGCACTGTTTATCTTTAAATATATAAAGGATAAAACTAAATATCAAATTCATTAGTAGTGTACAAAAAATATTCTTCATTCTTTGTTTAAATAAAAACTACATAATTACTTAATATGGTGATTAACATATATTTGATGGTTAATGATTTTGAATAATGAAACTCCAATATAGTTCTTCCCATTCCCGAGAACTGTAAGCGTGGGAAAATCACGATCAATAGTACCAGAAACAACCGTAGTAATCTACAGAGCTGACTTCGATACACTGAGAATGTTGCAATAATCCTCCGGTGGACCACTGAGAGAGGGACAGAACGTTGACGTTGATAGCTTTATTGATTACAGCTAAAATATCTGAGTCTTGGCGAAAACCACCATCCCAACAGACTTTGTAAAGAGCTACTCGAGTGCGGCCGTGAGGAGCCATCCCACGAGCAGTCCCATTAGCGAAGCCTAGAAGATTAGCTCCTTCCACAACGGATCCCAACGCGATTGATGACATATGTGTTCTATGACCATCGTCATCTCTTGGAGATTTTGACTCTTTGGATTCTTCCATTGGTCCATTCTTTACTTCGTCGCCACAAGCGAAAAATCTAGCTCCAACTAGTTTGCGGTTACAGAGGGAAACTGGGAAGTTAGCCCCAGCCTCGCATTTTCCTTTCCATGTAGACGAAATAGGACTGCATCCTTCGTCGGAGAAGTTTTTGCTCTCTGGACAAACACCGGTGTCGAGGACTTCGATGAGAATGTCGCTGGTTGCGCTCGTTTCGGGAAACAGGGCTGCGTTTTATACGTCAAGACAGAGGAATAGTGGAGTCCGAGTGGTGTTTAGAAATATTTGTTAATATTACCACCAAAATTTTGACTATAATCAATCATAATTTCATAATTTACTAAAGTAAGTTGTTAATACAAAATCTCACATTTAAAAAAAAATATTTTACTTATATTTTATATAATTTTTACTCTGTTTTTTATTAACTTTTACTTATATTTATATAATTTTACTAAGTAAGTATTCGCACATTATGTGGAATAGTATATATCCAATAATATGAAAGTATAACATAGTTTTTCTCTATATTTAAATTTTACATCACCTATAATAATTAATTTACAGTATTTTAATATGCTATCATTAAGTCTTAAGTTGTAGAAATTTAGATAGTTCTGCACTATTTCATATTTTATCCCTATCAGCAAAGCTTTCAATTATCAGAAACCTACATTATTTTAACTTATTACGTATAAATTAAAAGTAATAATTACATACACCTATTAAAAACTAGTTTGGTTGGACTAAGAGCTCCGGTCCACGCGGCTAGGATATTGACTCCGGGAGCAATCAAGTCAGGTTTGAGAATATTGGGCGTTAAATGGATGAACGTTAACCACAGTTCCTTGGATCACAAGCGAAGCTGTTGGATTCGGATCGGTCAAGGAGTAGCGTCGGATCATATCACCCGCTTTCTGTCCTACAGCGGTGGCCACTACAAAAACTTCTTCTCCGGCTGTATTGGCGAGAATCATTCCGAGTCTCCCAGCAGCTTTCACCACCAACCCTTTCTCCGCGGATCACTCCCTTCGTTATCGCACATTACGATCTTTCGGACTCTTCCACTACCAGCAACAATGTAACTATCTAAGTCACTTGAAGAGCCGGAGTCACAAGAGAAGCCAGGGGAACACCTTAAAAGTCCATCGATCTGAACAAGATCAGCTCCAACCCCAACTTCTCCAACCAGAGGAGGTTTCTTGGTGTTCAAGACCACGACTCTGCCTCCGTCCTTGATGTCTACTACATCAAGAGAAGCTTCCAAACAGTTCAACAAAAACCCATCACGGTCCTCCTCCTTTCCTGTCATGGGCGATTATATAAGCCCAGCAGCGACAACATTTTGTAAGCAAGAAAACCAATACACCTAGCGAACTACTTTCCCATAGATCTCGATGGGTTCGTCGAAGACATCAACTAACCAATGCTTTTAACGGTTGTGAAGATCCAAATATGTATTTGCGGCAATTAGAGACTTTGGTTAGTATGAAATGGCATGTATTAACGTGTGTGTATTTACATCCGATCAGACCTAACTAAAGTAACATCTAACCAATTACCTTTAATTACAATGATACATTTTCTTATTACATTGGTCAGCGTGGTTCATTTTACTGGACTCTCGAGTTATAATGCCACGACTAGGTTTTTGGCTCATCAATTGAATAATCATGTGTGTATAAATCAGTATTTAGTGATGATTTAGGCTTACTAAGCCATTTTTCTTTAATCAAAACTGAGAAAATGATAGTGTTCTTATTCTACATATTTGAGAGGCGCCATGTCTAAATCAATTTGCCTCCGGTTTAATACCGATATCCGGTTTTTGAGAACCGTAGCTGAAAAAATTATATTAATGAAACAATCATTTTCTGTTTAATGTTTTTCCAGTTATCATAATTTATTTGTTTACATATAATCATTGTCAGAGTTATCAATTCATATTTTTTTTCTTGTGGACAAATCTTATATATCAATACTATTAAAACCGGAGAACTTTTTATCTACTTACAAATAGTCTATGTTGGACTATAATATTTATTTAACTTCCTATTATTTCTCATATACTTAGTTATAATTAAATATATTACATATCTAACCTATTATTTTAATATTTCAAAACAAGATATCTAAAAGATATTCTCAAGTATCTTTTTAAGATTGCATTTTAATAATATCTTTTATTTAAAATTTAAATATACATCTCTTTTAATATTTACTTTTAATAGTAATATTCATAATTAATATCAGCTATAATAATAAAAGAATATTAATTCATTTTTATTTATAGAATAAGAAATAACATCTCCATAATATTTATATATACATATTTCATATTCATAATTAAATTACTATAACAGTTAATAAATATAAAGTAACTTAATACATTTATCTACTTATACTTCACTTAATTATTATTAAATATATACTCTAGCCTAAAATTAAAGAACAAAATAACTAATATATAATTTTTTAAAATAATGAATAAAATTTAGGAACTCACTAAATTGAAGTAAACAATCAATTAGAATACAAATGCATGAAATACATAATAATGTAATACTTATATATATAGTACTAAAATTAGAAATATATATATATATATATTTGATAAAATAAATATTAATAGTTAGTTTTAATTAATATTTAATGATATGATGGAACATGTTATTATGTTATTATTGATATTTTTATGAGTATAGTTTTACGGTTACTCAATAAATAGGTAAAATATTTATCAAATATAAAACTAATTGAAGAAAACATAAAATATACTTTAATTTATGTTTGACCATTCAGGTATCTGTTGGAATACGGGTTGGGTATTTTGAATTTTGGTTCTAATTGATATCACCTACTAGGTCCCATTATGATAAATTTGTAAGTACGGATTGGGTTCGGATATAACACATCGGCATTAGTTTAATTTAATTTTTAGCAATATTAACTCATAGAAAACATAGAACAATTTAACTTTTAGCAATATTCATTGTTTTATCAAACTTTCAATTTTAAAAATTAACGATCGAATGAATAAATATAAATCGCGTATCATAATCTGGCTTTAAAACATTAATACCACATAACAAAAAACATATGGAGGCGAACAATGAACATATAAATATCTAATATCACAATTATAATCATCAAAATGCAAACTTTTAAGATTGAAACTAATCTCAGACATTAAACAAACGTACAAGACATTACATAAAAGTATAACAAAAAACTATTTCGCGCTTTGAAAGCGCGGATCAAACTCTAGTTAAAAGTTAAAACAGAAGTCACAACCTTAACTCATTTGTGATATTTTTAAAAATGGACCATCACTAAAAATCGCTTAATAATATGGCTTAATAATATTTCATTCCTAATATAACAATCGACTCCTATAAATTTGGATTGGTTAACAAATACATATTTGATTCCTTAATAAATTATACATAGTGATAATGTAAACCATCGTATAGTTCAAAATACTGAACCGATTTATATAATTTAACCAATGTATATATAATGGTCGTATAAACATCTTATCTATTAAGATAGAGATCATAACTTCTTTCATGTGTGATTTTTTTTTAATTTGACCATCTTTTAATAATATTAAATGTATTTTATCAAGATTAATAATATATAGAATCTTTAATCTACTTTAATCATAATATCTTTTGATATTTTTTCATTTTAGATATAATGATATTTAAAAAAAACAAATCAAACAAATCTGTTTAAAAGATTTTAATAAGATCTTAATTTTCAAAATTCTATGTAAATATTTTAAATAATTTGTAATTAGTTTTAAAATATTATTAATATATTTTATAAAATGAAGATAAAAGTTTTATCTTATTTTATCTATTATATAATCATAATCAATCATATTAAGATAAAATTATTATATTGAAATAAATATGATAAATTATATTAAATTATTAAATTTATATATTTTCTTTTCAGAAGTATCTATGTTCAAAATATAATATGTTGGTAACATGGCTTAACATTCAAAAATTATATGATATATGTATAACATGGCAAACTATATATTATATGTATAAAATTAACATGTATTTCATTAAAGCTAATAGTATAAAATCTTTGTAACTATTTTAATCATGATATCTTTTCATTTTAACTTTAAATATATAAATATATATAGTTCTAACATATCTGTTGAAAAATATTTTAACAATATCTTAAATTTTCAGGAAGTTTATATAAATATTTTAACTAATTTTTTAATTAGCAATGAAATATTATTATGCATTAATATATATCCAATTATCGTTTATAAAATGAAACATAAAAAATATATCTTATTTTTATCTATTTTATAATAATAATAATAATTCATGTTAAAATAAAATTATTTTATTGATTAGGCATGATAAAGTATATTAAATTGGTAAATTTATAATTTTATTTTCAAAAATATAAAATATTTATGCTAAAAGTATAATACGATGACATAACAACTTAAATTCCGTAAACTATATGATACATGTATAAAAATTGATAATCTTAGACTTTTGTATATACAAAGAATATATTTTTTTAAATGAATAGACATGAAATAATATTGCTAAAAGGAAATACGACTTTCAAGTTTGGTGGGTCAGAATTGAATATAAATTTGATACAAAATAATTTTCAAATATGTTGTTTCATGCATATATTAATTTGTTTAATAACTAAATCCAAATACAGTAACATAAATATATAATAAGAAGCGATAAATACATGAGATGGTTTTAAACAATTGATTAATTACACTATGTAAACTATAAAATTATTATATTTGAAATAGGTATATCAACATTTAAATATATGCTTAACGTTAAAATTGTATACCACTAATGAACTAAAATAAATATATACGCTTATAAAACTGAAAAAATATCGCGCGATTGCGCGGATCAAGATCTAGTTCGTATTATTACTTTTCCTTGTTTTTATTTTGTTTGGCACTATCATTTTATTTAGATTTCATATGTTTAATTTAATTTTCTATTTACAAAATACTGACAACTGTTTTTATATTTAATTTTAGAAAATTATCACAATAGTTACATGTATATTCTACTTTTTGTTTGTTTTGTTAACTTTCTGGATAACTATAAATTATTTGCATATCAAATTTCTAGTCATAATAGTTACAGGTATATTCTACTTTTTGTTTGTTTTGTTAACTTGCTGGATAACTATAAATCATTTTCATATCAATTTTTGTAGGAAAATTAGTGCTGTAAAAGTTCAACAAATCTATAGATAATCTATGCTTTGATGGTTTATTATGAACACATATATTTTCATTCTTTACTAGTTAAATTTTATATGGGATTCCTTGCAAATTTTGATATTTTCCTATTATGTAGGGTTCTTTTATAGAATTGCTTTGACCAAATAAAAAAGAATTGGTAACATGTATCAAAATCTAGATGTAAGGATATCTTCACATAGATATGAAAAGCTTACAGTCAAAACTTACCTCGAATCGTCAGCCTCTTACAAATATTACTCCAGCATCCATCTATATAATAGCTTGTCTATCAAAACCTCAAAATCAACTTCTCAAACATTTCTCAAAAAAAAAAAAACAACTACAACTAGGTTGAGGGAATCGCCAAGCTTACAAAACAAGTGTTGGAACCCAATATCCATGAAGTTCACAGGAGTAGTAAGCATCGCATTTCTGATAGTCCTTGTGTCGGCTTTATCTCCAACCACAGCAGTCTTGGAAGAGAAAGTGGCATGCATCCCGACAGAACTTATGTCATGCATACCAGCATTACAAATCGGAAGTCAACCGTCCGCTGAATGCTGCGGAAAACTGAATGATCAAGAGTCGTGTTTGTGTGGTTACATACAAAATCCATTGTTTTCTCAGTATGTTACATCTGAAAATGCTCACAAGACTTTAGCTAGTTGTGGTATACCTTATCCTACTTGTTAAAATTTCAAATTTCCAAATCATATGTAACAACGAGTCATGGTTTACCGCCATTGATTAAATAATCAATATTTTTTTTATAACGATCGTTTTAACTTAAAAATGTCAAAAGGGACATGCATGGATGCTAAACCAAACCTATGAACCTATCCCATCATGAGGATGGTACGGTTTAGAATTTGAATCCGTTAGTAGGCAGGGATTGTGAATGTTTTATTCTAAATTTTATACATGATAGATTCTAAATTTTACGAATTTTTCAACTTGTAAATGTTTTATTTATTTCAATAAAGAAACCTTAAAAGCTGAACAAAGGAAAAAAGAACATGTCCAGGAACAACACAGGAAGAGGAAGAAAGAGAGACTTCCGTGAATCACAAGCAAAGAGAAACCCTAATAAGAAGAAGAAAAATAATGATTAATGATAAAGCTGGTTCTTGTTCTCTCTTTGCCTTCTTCAGTTGGAAGGAGGGAAGAAAATGGCGTCCAAAGTTGTCTTAGAACGAAAAGACTCCTCCACCTCTGGATCAACCTTAAACGCAGCTTGCAAAACCTCTGGAGACAATGCCTTCCACACCGATGTCCTCCCATCCCAGCCAACTGTGTGAAGATCGGACTACAAACAGACGACCAACAATATCAAACTTTTCGTTTCTTTCATTTGAATGAACTTAGAGAAATGAATAGAGTTCTTACTCGGGAGTAGTCACAATGGAGAACCAAGACATTCCTTCAGGATCAGCAATCTTTGAAACCACAACGAACCTTGGAACAATGAAGAGAGAACCGGCTGTGATATTAGTCTCAAGAACTCTTTTTCCATCAGCACCAACCACCTGGAATCTTTCACTACCAGCAACAATGCAAGTCACATGAAGAGCCGAGAGTCACGAGAGAAACCAGGCGAACACATTGAATGTCCATCGATCTGAACAAGATCAGAACCAAACCCAACCAGAGGAAGGTTCTTGGTGTTCAAGACAACGACTCTGCCACCGTCCTTGATGTCTACATCAAGAGGAGCTTCCAAACAGTTCAACACAAACCCATCACGGTCCTCTTCCTTTCCTTTGTAAGCTAGAAAACCAATACCAGGCCCATGTAAATATGAATAGAAAAATAAAAAGTATTGTGGCTGCTGGGATTCGAGCCCAGGTCTCCACGGCCACAACGTGGAATTCTTACCACTAAACTACAGCCACTTCGAGTGGCAACTATTATCTCACAAATTGTGTCAACTCGTACACATGAATCCCATTCCTATTCGTTCGTCTCTTTTAAAAGGCCTGCTTGGTAAGCACACGGTACAATCTTCCGTCTGTGTGTTGTACTATGTATAGAACCTGTTTTCAGATGAGATTTATTAAGAAGCATTTTGCAAACCAAAGAGAATTCGTTATGGACACACAATGTAAGAAACATAGGTTCAGAGTCTCAAGTTGAGACACAATGACTTGGTTAAAGCAAACGGAGAATACATTCGAAACCGAAAAGAAGTACAAATCAACTACCAAGTGATACTCTCATGATCCACATCCGTCATTTTAGAGTTAAAGTGAGCTAGTTTTGGTAACCTCGTTAAATTGATAGAACAAAGGTAGTCCAATGACAATGAGAGACAGTTAGGCAAAGCAGACCTCACTTTCTTTCTACTTTTGTGGCGAGCAACCCATGTTACTCACACGTTAATATAATTAACGAAAAAGTGAAAAGGTAGTAATAATGGGTCTCAGGTCAGCTAAGTTAATGGTTTGATGAAGCATATGCTTCCGAAGATACTCTCTTTAACATACTTTTTTGGTCTATAAACTGAAATTGAAACGTCTCTCCCACTTGGCTTCTCTTTTGAGGTCGTTAAGACCATCAATGGATGATGTTCATCAAACCTCTCTCTCTCTCTCTCTCTCTCTCTCTCTCTCTCTCTTATCTCTTACATATCTCCATGCAAGAAAGAACTTCCGAGCTGCTGGCGCTGGAGATGAGCTGATACGGCCGGAGAGTGATCCGTAGACCATTTCCTAATAAGGCGTGATAAAAGATTTATGGGAGAATATTAGAGTTAGAAAATTGGGCAACGATGTAACCTTTGGCAGTTCTTGTTTCTTGCTGTTCTTGAAGAGTGTTTTTTTCCAGGTTTAATTGATGAGAACAACAATGATGCGTTTAGCTTTTGTCTCTGATTATTCATTTTTACATACACGTTTCTTCTTCATGTAACGAATTAACCAACTCTGTATCCGCATGACTGTACCGGAATGTCATATACCGGATAGTGTAATGAAAGAGTTATGTACATTCACCACTTGCCCAAGAAGATGAAAATGATCAATTAACCTTACGTATTAGCTGAGATTACAGACATTAACACTGTCGATCTTCTTATGGATTTTGTCATGAAGAATAAAAAGAATTAAGGTAAGTAACGAATGTGTACATCGGAGACTTTAGAAAGATTGATTGAGGATAACACAAAGTACTTAAATGTAGTTCAAATGAATCTTTCAAGAACTATCCAACAAAGTTACCACAAAATTCGAAAGACAAGAGAAACTCAGCGAAACTGGATGACAAAAGTTGTAAAAATATGACTGAACGAAAGTCTCTTTCCCACATATAGAGAACTTTCAATAGAAGAAACCGAGGACCTTGCCTCCGACATTCTTTCTCCTGGCTTCTTCATGGTCCATAATCCCAGCTGAAGTAGTCAACACGATGTACCCGAACTGCAAATTTTCAGCAGGCAGGTTGAGATTAGTTATACAAAAGAGTCTTTAAAATCTTGAGATAAGTGAAACAAAAGGTATAAGAAGAGCGAACCTGTCTGGAAGGAAGCAAACGAGCAGTCCAACCTTCAATCTCCTTAACACCAACATCAAAACGTGGGCTGATAACACCACACTTGTTCAGCCTCCCGTTCAACTCCACAACGATTTTGCCAGATCGGTGGTCATCCACATACTCAAACTCACCAATGTAACCTGCATTTCCAATGTATTAGCTTGTATATAATTCGGTACAGTTAACCGGTTTAGCTATAGTAGATCCCTTGTATATAAGCTACACTTGTAATCATTTTGTCATTAATGAGATTAAGATATTATTTGGTATTAGAATGATATATAACTTAAGGCACGAATCTCTCAAGGATAAGCATATTAGCAAAAAAATAACAAACCGTGCTTCTGCATGACGATAAGAAACTTGATGATGACTTTGGAAGAGGGCCTGATCATGACCTGCCTCTTGCCTCGCTTCTCGGCATTGTACATGCTCTTGAGAGCATCGTTGAGTACACTGATTCTCACCATTTGCTCAAGCCTCTGCGCATACAAAAATAAATTAAAAAATTCAGATTCTGATACTGGTTCAGATCATGAACGATATAATCTACAGAAATGTGACTAAAGGAAATCTAAAAAACTCAACAAATAAGCGTTTCAAAAGTTCTAACAACACTAGAATCAACACACAAGCCTTAGAGATACTAAAAATCCTCTGATACGGGAAGAGCAGATAAACAACAGTTTAACAGATCGATGATTATGAAGAATCGAAGCTGACGGTACCTTTTTAGATTGGCAGCTCGGCAGGCAAGTCGCTCAGTGACGGAGACAAAAAGCAAAGAGACGGAGAAGAGAGAGAGGCCTAGGGTTTTCTTTACGATTTTTATACAACAGCAAGATTATGTTAATGGGCTGCGTCTAGTGCTTCCTTTTGGGCCTAATGGGCTTTTTATTCATATAATCGTTGCTTAAAATATTCTGAGCTTATTTGTTTCCGTTTTTGTCAGAGAGACGTCCCAGTGTGCGTGCGATTTGCTTGCAGCGGGAAGTTCCTTTCTCTCTCGCTCTCCGTGATTTCTCTCTCTCTCTCGTAAGTGATTTTAGCTCACGATCTTCAGTCTCTTGTTCATCGATCCTTGATTGCGATTTTCTCGTTCGATGTAAATCGCTATCTCGATTCAGATCTAGAGTAAGGCTCGTGCTTGAATTATTGTCAGTTGAATCGAGAACTGATTCGATCGTTCCTTATATCTGTCGACGTGATGATGATAATGATGTTTCAGTTAGATATTGATTTTCGTTTCCAATTCAGAGGATCTATAATGTATATTCGTTTTTAAATAATCTAATTTAATTTAATTTAATTTATTTATAATCTCAGTCGAACCGTAAGCTTAAGCTTCGCTATTGGGAACTCATGGCGAAAGGATCGGAAGCTCTCGGGGAGAAGAAGGCGAACTTGAATTCTACACCATCCGACACTTTTCCTGCTTGGGCGAAAACCGTTGGTGAATGCGAAGAGAAGTTCGGTGTTAGCCGCGAGAAAGGGTTAGCTACCGATGAGGTATTGAAGCGTCATCAGATCTACGGTTTAAACGAGCTGGAGAAGCCTGAGGGCACATCGATTTTCAAGTTGATATTGGAGCAGTTTAATGATACCTTGGTTCGCATTCTTTTGGCGGCAGCTGTTATTTCCTTCGTCTTGGCCTTTATTGATGGCGACGAAGGAGGCGAGATGGGGATCACCGCGTTTGTTGAGCCGCTAGTGATATTCTTGATCTTGATTGTTAATGCCATTGTTGGGATCTGGCAAGAGACTAATGCGGAGAAGGCGCTGGAAGCTTTGAAGGAGATTCAGTCTCAGCAAGCGACTGTTATGCGCGATGGGAATAAAGTGTCTAGCTTGCCTGCTAAGGAGCTTGTTCCTGGGGACATTGTGGAGCTCAGGGTTGGTGATAAGGTCCCTGCTGATATGCGTGTGGTGGCTTTGATCAGCTCGACGCTGAGAGTGGAGCAGGGTTCTTTGACTGGAGAGAGTGAGGCAGTGAGCAAGACTACCAAGCCTGTGGAGGAGAATGCTGATATTCAGGGGAAGAAATGCATGGTGTTTGCAGGAACTACTGTTGTGAATGGGAACTGTGTTTGCTTGGTTACTGACACTGGGATGAGTACTGAGATTGGAAGGGTACATTCACAGATTCAGGAGGCTTCTCAGCACGAGGAAGATACCCCTTTGAAGAAGAAACTGAACGAATTTGGAGAAGCTCTGACTCTGATTATTGGGTTAATTTGTGCGTTAGTGTGGCTTATCAATGTCAAGTACTTTCTCTCCTGGGAGTATGTTGACAGCTGGCCAAGCAACTTCAAGTTTTCCTTTGAGAAGTGCACATATTACTTCGAGATTGCTGTGGCATTGGCCGTTGCTGCAATTCCTGAAGGTCTACCAGCAGTTATCACCACATGCTTGGCTCTCGGCACACGGAAGATGGCTCAGAAGAATGCTCTTGTTAGAAAGTTGCCCAGTGTGGAGACTCTCGGATGCACAACAGTTATATGCTCTGACAAAACGGGAACTCTGACAACCAATCAGATGGCTGTTTCAAAGCTTGTTGCTATGGGCTCTAGGATTGGAACTCTTCGATCTTTTAATGTTGAGGGGACCTCATTTGATCCTCGAGATGGAAAGATTGAAGACTGGCCAGCGGGTCGGATGGATTTAAATCTTCAGATGATTGCAAAGATTGCTGCCATTTGCAACGATGCTAATGTCGAGCAATCTGACAGTCAATTTGTGTCTAGGGGTATGCCTACCGAGGCAGCTTTGAAGGTAAAGCGACCTACTACACCATCTTGCACCTTTCTATTCTTAACCAAATAGTCTTCTTCTGTTCGTTTTCCTCACGTTTCAACGGGTGTCAGGTGTTAATCTGCTATATTTTTCTGTTGGTGTTTGTTTACTTGAGCAGGTTTTGGTTGAGAAAATGGGATTTCCAGAAGGATCGACTAAAGTGTCGACTTTAGCTGATGGCGATGTGTTACGTACGTATACTTAATTATACTTGTGTCTTATGTCTTCCACAGTTTTATAAATGCAATAAACTCCAGTATTTTACCTTTCTTAACATTATTGAAGGCTGTTGTCGGCTATGGAGTGAACTAGAGCAACGGATTGCCACTCTTGAGTTCGACCGGGACCGGAAGTCAATGGGAGTTATGGTGGATTCCAGCTCAGGCAAGAAACTGCTACTGGTCAAGGTCTGTTTTTCTTCATTTAGCATAATATTTTGGATAACTTTTGTGTATGATTATCTGGCTTGTGCTGTGGTTCGCATGGTATGTTATTAGATGGAAAAATATTTGCCCCGTGTTTTCTTTAGCACTTAAGAGACCGATTACGAAAATTTTGCAGGGTGCGGTAGAAAATTTATTGGAAAGGAGTACACATATTCAGTTACTTGATGGTTCCACTCAAGAACTTGACGAATACTCGAGGCATCTTATTTTACAAAGTCTGCGTGATATGTCCTTGAGTGCATTAAGATGTCTAGGATTTGCGTACTCGGATGTTCCATCAGATTTTGCGACATACGATGGCAGCGAAGACCATCCAGCTCATCAGCAACTTCTCAACCCATCTAATTATTCTTCTATTGAGTCTAATCTAACATTTGTTGGATTTGTTGGTTTAAGGGTGAGTTGCTTTACCATTAAATATTTTGGCTCCTTCTTGTCCTTTGGTGATTATTTTTCTATTGAATCCAATTTAACTTCTCAACCTTTTCAATGAGTGAAGGATCCTCCAAGGAAAGAGGTGCGTCAAGCCATTGCAGACTGCAGAACAGCAGGTATCCGAGTCATGGTCATTACAGGAGACAACAAGAGCACCGCAGAAGCAATCTGCCGTGAAATTGGAGTATTCGAAGCAGATGAGGATATATCTTCAAGAAGTTTGACTGGAAAGGAATTTATGGATGTTCAAGATCAGAAGAATCATCTAAGACAAACCGGAGGGCTCTTGTTCTCTAGGGCTGAACCAAAGCACAAACAAGAGATTGTGAGGTTACTCAAAGAAGATGGAGAAGTGGTCGCCATGACTGGAGATGGAGTCAATGATGCTCCTGCACTGAAGTTGGCTGACATAGGTGTTGCTATGGGCATTGCAGGCACAGAGGTATTTCTCTCTCTCTATCTCATCTGCAACAGTGAGATGATTACGACTCTTTATCAGATTTCTAAAGCTCTGGGGTTATGCTTGCAGGTAGCAAAAGAGGCATCTGACATGGTGCTAGCAGATGATAATTTCAGCACAATCGTTGCAGCTGTTGGTGAAGGAAGATCCATCTATAATAACATGAAGGCTTTCATCAGGTGAGTCTTCTATTATTAGAATTGTATGTATACCTCTTGCATGTTGGTGGCTTGAGTTATACAACAGATATTGATCTTATTAATCTGACTACGTTGAATAAAAGGTACATGATCTCTTCCAACATTGGTGAGGTAGCATCAATATTCTTGACAGCTGCTCTTGGAATCCCAGAAGGCATGATCCCAGTTCAGCTTCTGTGGGTGAATCTCGTAACAGATGGTCCTCCAGCTACGGCTTTGGGATTCAATCCTCCTGACAAGGATATTATGAAGAAGCCTCCTCGCAGAAGCGATGATTCGCTTATCACTCCCTGGATCCTCTTCCGATATATGGTATACAATGACCTTTTTTCTCACTTGTTCATCTTGTACGGGATTTTTCTTAATTCTAATTTTTCTTAATTCTAAACATGGGTTAACTTGTTAACAGGTGATTGGTATGTATGTGGGAGTAGCAACGGTGGGAGTATTCATCATATGGTACACACACAACAGCTTCATGGGCATAGACTTGAGCCAAGACGGTCACAGCCTTGTGACCTATTCACAGCTGGCACATTGGGGCCAATGCTCTTCATGGGAAGGCTTCAAAGCCTCTCCTTTCACAGCTGGCTCTCAGACATTCTCGTTCGACACAAACCCATGCGAATATTTCCATCAGGGGAAAATCAAAGCATCCACACTCTCCCTCTCAGTTTTGGTGGCCATTGAAATGTTCAACTCCCTGAACGCACTCTCGGAGGACGGCAGCCTTGTGACGATGCCGCCGTGGGTGAACCCGTGGCTGCTCTTGGCAATGGCGGTGTCCTTTGGACTCCACTTTGTGATACTATACGTGCCGTTCTTGGCTCAGGTCTTTGGGATAGTGCCGCTGAGCTTGAACGAGTGGCTGCTAGTGTTGGCTGTGTCGCTTCCGGTGATTCTGATAGATGAAGTTCTCAAATTTGTAGGAAGGTTGACCAGTGGCTACCGCTACTCAACTCGCGTTCCATCCGCTAAGCAAAAGGCAGAGTAAAAGAATAAATAATTGGAATGCATTATTATTGATACTCTAGTTTTTAGCTGAAATTCACTTTGTTGCTTAACTCAGTCAAGCTTCGTTGGTTAACTTTTTATTTTCTAAACGGGAATTTTTTGTTTGATAAAAGTGTTTCTAACTGGGTTCATGGACATATGGGTTTTCCAATACAAAGCCCGAAATGGAAAAATAAATGTCTCAAACCATCAAAGCTCATTTATTGTTATGTTTCTTTACTTGGTTCTCATGAATATATGTGTCCTTGCGTTATGTGTTGGAACTTGGAATTAGCGAAGCCGACTTTGTTTGATAAATCATAACCGTTTGAATCGTGCAAATGCAATAAAAAGGTGTCCCTTAATATCATACTGTTTAAGAGAAGTAAAACAAAATATATTTAGACACTGATTGTAGTAGTTTCTTTTAAGATTCACTACCTTCACTATATATATGTTCTTGGAACATTTAGCTCTAGTTCGATTACTCCAGCTGCAATGTGTATTTATTTATCATGTATGTAGGTGCACGTGTGAGGTATTTGTGTGTGTGTATAGTTTACAGGCACAAAAGATTAAGGAGTAAGCTTTTGCACAGATATAAAAAGCTTGAGAAGGAAGAAAAGCTGAGGGGGGACGGTGCAATTAATTGACAAGGAATCAGATTCCTACACCACTAATGTTCCTACTTTTTGTTTCCTGTCCTTATCATTTCTTCCACGTTTTATGTCTATTATTACTAGTATCAATAGTAATTAATTAAAACATTGTGTTTTTTTTTATCACAAAAACAAAATTAAAACATTATGTTTTTTTTTTTCATTTGGTTAACGAGTACCACATACTGCAAACCTAAAAACGAATCCTGTAAAACCAGTAATTCATTCTTTAAAATAAAAATTTAACATCGGATATTCAAGTTTGTTTTGATGAGTCGACTAGTAATATAATTTGGAAAGTGAGTAGATCATTTGATTTAGTCAAAAAAAAGAAAAGAATAGATCATTCATAAGGATGAAACTTCCCAAACCAAGCTCAAGGTGAACAAATGGTACGTGTTAACCATGGCTCATATATAAATAAACAAACGAGAGAGACTCTTGAATATTCATTTTTCCAACATGTTTTGGTTAATTTTGATTATGGGTAAACTGAATTATGATGAAAAATTTACATTTAATTTGAAAGCTAAAAAATCTCTAAAACAACAATATTTAATGAGATGGATGGATTATATGGTTTTATATATAGAATTGGCATATTATTATGTTATCTAGTTTTCTTTTTCATAAAGTAGAAAACCAGAGATTCTTAGACCATGCATATATATATCAGTGATATCATATCACACAATCAACTTTACACGAAATTCATTTCCGAGGAATGCGCAAAGGGTAACTTAATCTCAAGCGAGCATTTATCAAATTTAAAGGGTGAAAGAAGACGAAGAATAATGATAAGAGTATACATAATGGTTTTGTATATGAAAAGGTGGTCGTGATGGATTCATGCATGAACGTACTTTTAACATTTTTCGTTTATTGAGAAAACAAAACTTATTCGCGGTGGAGAGTTTTGCCCCACTCGAAGCAGTGTGCTATAATAATGCTGCAAGTAGGCTATCTTTGACGGCCCCTTTCTGAAAAGTGGTTTCGCAATTTATAAACGAAACGAGTAATGACGTCAAAGAAAAACAAAAACGAGTGATCAATGAAGAGATAAGAGAAAGATTAAAAAGGAAAAGAGTAGATAAAATGTAGAGAGACAAACTGCAAAATGTAAAGCTCTTTTAACAAATAGTACGTTTCGTTACATAATATTTTGGCCTATAAAGAAAAGTTAGAGTCGCAAACGAACGACTCTTTTCACTTTGAAATAAAATTTCATTATCAACTACAAGACCCGTGAGTTTTATTTTCTTCTAGAACTTAAGTATATGAATTTTCATCAGTTTTTTCTTTTGTAAAGATTGTGTAGTCCTTATACTACTAACTAAACATTCATCAAGTAAATACACTGGAAAACAATAATATAAAAATACATCTAGCTACAGTTTACATCGTTCAGTTCATAAATGTTGAATTCCCATACTTTACTCATTTAAGAATTAAGATTAACATATATGGATTCAACTTTGTAAAATATCAATTTTAGTACATAAATTTTTTATTTGCCTGATTTTTATACTCCCTTAAGATAATGATCCAATTTAATAAATGCAGATATATTAACACACCCCGCTGTATAAATAGACAAGATCCCACCAAAAGTGTAATAGGGAATGATGATGATGTGCTTTAGGTGTGGCATATGGGGCTCGGCATCTAAATCATAGGGATGTCATATATTTTATTTCTGATTAACTATATCCATGCATTTAAAATCCCTGGAAGATAATAAAGTCATAACTCCCAACTTATTTATTTATGTAATAATCTAACAATTTTAGTTCCAAATAAACCTTGGAAAATTCCACAAAATTTAGGTTTATGAAAGATCATATATATATCATTCATTTAAAGATTGTTTATACGAATTCCACAAAATTGTATTTTTTGAATTTTGGAATTCGGGTGATGATTTTATTGGAAAAATAGGAAGACAATATTGTATTTTTGACTGGAAAAGAAGCAAAAAAGTTGGGGTTTTTTTTTAAGGGCGTGGTTTTTGGGATTCTTCTTGAACCTTGATAGATGATTCGGTGATATTTGTTTTGACAATGATAATTACCCTCCTCTGCATATATAAACATCTTATTTTTCAAGAGGGCCATTTAGTCACGCGAAACAAACAATACTAAGAACATTCATGCTTTTACTAGTTTCCCAAACTGAATTAGTTTTCCAAGTAATACTCTGTAATTTGGCTTCAGTAATTAAAAGCTCCATTTGTTTTAACTAAACGCTCGAATTACTAGGTTTCAACATGTCTAATTAGATTTATCTCCACAGAGGAGAAAATTGTTGGATAATATTTTCATGCAACTTTTTGGTATATTTTCAAAATATTTCTTCCCTATATTTATATTTATTCCAGACTCCAGAGACGTCTGAGAGGAGCCTTATAGGCGAAGAAAAGTCCCCACTCAAACCCTAAAAAGTTGTATGACATAAAAAATTACACAGATGATTATAGACGCGTATACACAAAACATGAGAATGGGAATTATACAAATGTATAGAAGAATCATAAAAAAGGACCGAAACTCCTTTTCTTTTTCTCGTTAGAAAAGAATTTTCTTCTCTTTATTTTGTCTTTGTTCTCCTTCTCTCTTCTCACTATCCTCTTTGATTCTGTGCCCTCTTCACGTTTCTCTTTGGTCCTCTGGTTTCCTCTCTTTCGTTTTGCCCTTTTAATTTTTTTTGATTCCCCACCAAGTTTCCCCTAAAGATCCATCAAACTTTATTAAAGAAGGAAGAAATAATAAAGAGTATAGAAGAACAATGGTTTTCTCATCCAATTGGTCACAGGTTTCGCTTCTTTGATCTTCCCTTACTAATGTTCTCTCTTAAATTCTTCATTGATATTTTGATTCGTTTTAGTAATAATTTTGATTCATCTCCAAAAGATATTCCTATTCTCATCTTCTTTTCTATAACCCGCTTTCTTTAAAATTCAACATCTATAAATATGGTATTTCTTGCTTTACAAATTCAAATGATACCAGTGTCAAATTGAGTTTTCTTGGTTCTTTCTTTTATTTTCATTATATATTTCTTTGATTTTTTTCCTCCTTTTTTTCAGCCTACGAATTCAAACCATCATCAGCATCAGCTTCATGAGAATGATAGTTTAGTGAGCGGCCAGGGATTACTTTCTCACCAACTTCCACCTTGCCCACCAAACCCTAACAACCACTATGCTGCTGCCGTCAGTGGTCTTCCGGCGAGGCTTGGTGGATCCATGGCCGAGAGAGCGAGGCAGGCCAAAGCTCCTCCACCTGAGGGAGCCCTAAAGTGTCCTCGATGCGACTCCATCAACACTAAGTTCTGTTACTACAACAACTACAACCTCACTCAGCCTCGCTACTTCTGCAAGGCTTGCCGCCGCTACTGGACACGTGGTGGCGCGCTGAGGAACGTCCCCGTGGGTGGAGGCTGCCGGAAGAATAGCAAAAAGGGCAAAAATAGTAATTTAAAATCTTCTTCTTCCTTGTCCAGTTCCACAGTCACCGCTCCGAGTTCTAACTCAGGACAGCTAAGGACAAACCATCAGTTACCGTTTTTACCTAGTCTTCACAATCTCACTCAACTCGGAGGTATCGGTTTGAATTTAGCTGCCACTAATGGCAACAACCAAACTCACCAGTTTGGTTCGAGTTTGATGAACGATCTAGGGTTTCTTCATGTTGGAAATGGAAGAAACGCTTCAGCTCCCATTACCGGAAACATTCATGACAACAACAACAACAACGGTGCAATAAACAACCTAATGGCGTCTGCTGGATCGCTGAGTCACTTCAATCTCTTCGATCCAACGACGGGGCTACACGCTTTCCAGAACGAAGGCAATATCGTAAACAACGTCGGGATATCTTTTTCATCTACTTCCATGGTTGATTCTAGGGCTTACCAGGCCGCCCAAGTGAAGATGGAAGACCAAACCAATTTGGTTAACTTGTCTAGACCGGTCTCCGGTTTGACATCTCCGGGGAACCAAACAAACCAGTACCTTTGGAACAGTTCAGATTTCTCGGGTCCTTCTTCTAACGATCACCACCAACTCTTGTGAGATTTAGTGTTTTAATTTGTTGGCTCGTTAATAGTAATGTATGTTACGAAGAGCGGCCATGATCAGATGCATGCAGAGTACGTGTGTGGGACAATGATGGTGGAGACGTATTCTCTGCTACGTACAAACTAAAAGGTATCTTAACTAGAGTTTGTGGTTCTACAAACATAAGATCGATACTTATGTATAATCAGGTGAGTCATTTGTTTTGTATTATGTGGTTCATGGTAAGTCTGATTTTGAAGTTGCTATGTCTCTCAACAAATTCGTGTCGTGTGTGTAACAGTCCAATTTATATACGTTTTAAAACTAAATCTCATGGAATATATAATGTTTTCAGCTATTTTCATTTATACTCGATTCATGTTTGTATAGGTTTGCCTGATCCCAAACCGAGTAGTGAAAATTACTAATTAATAATTTATCGTTTATTGATTGTTATAAAGAAACTCTTATAATAATATACAGTAAAAAGTTAAAGATAATTCATAAAGTAAAAAGGAGGGTTGCTGACTTAAGGAACTTGATCATGCAAATCTGTGTCTCTCTGGATGCTACGCTGTAAAACTTCCAGAATACTCTTTTCTCATATTTTTAGGAGCTTCTTTTTCTTTTACAGTCTTCTTGTACGAATCTGTGTGACAGTCTGTCTTGTGTGGGTGCATGTGTGAGATATCAAACAAAGTCCCACATTGGATATTAGACAAAGGAGAGTCTAATATATAAAGAGATGTCCAACTCTAATAGTATGAGGCCTTTTGGGAAGGAAACCAAAAGTAAATCCATGCGGGCCAGTCTCTAAGGCCCAAAGTGGACAATATCATACTAATGGAATAATAAAGAGTTGGACACGGGATTTCACAATCCCAACAGCATGATCCTCTATAGATATTCCTTAACTAAATAAATGCAAACATGTACATGTCTGATGTCTCTAGACATAAATACTATAAATGAATTACGTACTTTCTGCATGGATTAAAAGCATACTTACGTATAGTTTTGTTGACACTGTTAAGCAAAAAGTATAGATCTCCAGATATCAACGGTTATACACACACATACGGCAGACTCAAGGTGAGACCAACCTAATTTATAGATATTATATTTTTTTATTGTTCTATAAAGAATTGTTAACTATGATATTTGAATGTTTTCTTCAGAAAAGAATTGCATTTTAATTGACTACTCCTAGTTTTGATTTAAGACAAAACTACTTATAGTTGGTTTAGTGTAATCTGTCTCGGATCACAGTGAGCCAAATGTAACAAGTTCAGCGTCTAATTTACTATGGATAATATTGCGCATATGAACAAGAATATCTTGAACTTAGTAATATGCAACGAAAACAATAATTTACCAATGATACAAGATATAAAACGATAAGAAAAATGTGGAGAAAACGTTAAACAAAGATTGACACGGAAAACAATGCGTGCTGAGATTTGTATGTCCTGAGCATGACCCCCAACTTTTATGATAGTCCCACTTAACGGTAGGGTTAAATCATCTGAAATGCTTTTTTGACTCTACCCTTTTTATTGTACTTGAGACTTGTTTTCCTAAATTTAAATGTGCATAACCAATAACAACTGTGTATTTTAATAAACCGAAGCACTGTTTCTTGTGTATATCTACATTGTAGAATAATTATGCAGTAGGAGAACCAAAAACAAAAGCAAATAGTTAGAACATATAGACAAACGCTAACCTGACTGCTGCATGGAACACGCGGTCAATGAATTTTGTGCGGACGTTAATTGATTGTTGATGTTGACCCAACGCCACTGAAATGGACTGTTTCTTTCTCCTACAAACAAAACGAACTGTGCTAGTCAAACTTCGTAGGAACATTTTTCTTTTATATGGTGTGATTGAAGTAATTTAATAACACGTCAAAAGAAGAGAAAAGGGGGGTTCTTTCTCTATTAAAATTAGAAGATTTAGAAATTTAAAACTTCGTGGAAGCAGTCCAAACGGGTAGAAACTAAACTGAACAGCTAACCAAAGGTAAAAATGTCAAACATTATGAAACTAAGTGTGGAGACTTGAAATGCAAGAAACATTACAAGCAAAACAGAGAGAGAAGTGAAATAAATGTTAGGGGAAGTAGCTAACTTCTCTTGAACCACAAACTGCTACTCAATACATATCTCATACTAGCAATTAACCAACAACATCTTTCAATTCCTTCATTTACTTCTCTATTCACATACAGTCAGCAGTTGCAAGAAACTTACTATTCAAAGAACCAAATCTCTAACCATTAATATAAGACAACTAGAATCTTCTCATCACCTATGAGTTGCCAGAACATTCTTTTTCCTGTTTATTAACATTATACATGATTGAGAGACTACACACCAATCTTCTTTGTGTGTGTAAGCTGATGAGGATTTGTTCTCTTATACACAAGATTTCCACATTCTTCCTTCTAAAGAGATCACTACTATTGAAACATCATCATGGTACCGTCTCCGTTCTCCTTGTGGTATCTCCAGCAGTTCATGGAAATCCAGACCTACAGTTACAAATAAAAAAACATCAAATTAAGACAAGTTGGTTAACTAAAACAGAGTTGAATAGAAACACAATGTAAAATCTTCATCACCATACCAGCTTTCTTAGCAGCTCTGAACAAAAGCTCTTGGACAAGGTGCTGAGCTGGATCCCCTTCAGGCTGTAATGAAATGAAGAGCTCAACCTCTGAAACCGCTTCTTCGTTTGTGAAGTATTGGTAGAGACCATCTGATGATAGTATTAGAAACCGGTCCCTGGAGCCTAATCTGTGATGGTAGAGAGACGGTAAGCAGTTGATGTATGGAGACTCTCCTTTGTAGTCAATTTGGAACATCTCAAGAAGCGCATTGTTCCATTTAGGCTACAAAATATAAAATAACCAAAAGCAATTAGATTGATATCACCACATAGCCAATCTCATTAAACCCAAAGTTGATGAATAGTTATTACCTGCTTAAGGAAACCAGCACCAAATGCTCTTGTCACCTTCAAGGAGCCTTTAACCCGTTCATTCATTACCGCACTAGCATCATCCGGATGCTCGTTTCTGATTCTCTCAACTTCCTAAGAACCATAAAGAACATTTCAATACCTCTACGAAACGCCAAGATTTAGATGCATTGGCCAAAGAAAGCCATTGTTTGTTTGCTTACCTCTTCTACATTTGTGCTGTGATCAACAGTGAGCTGAGAAGCCGATAAACTCGAGACCAAAGAGGAGTCATGGTCTCCCTCACAACCTTTCATCATCGTTTCTTCGTTGATCCGTTCCAAGTCCTGTTTTATCTTCTTTAACCAGTAATTTGGTTCGGTTTTCTGCCCAAGCACAGCTCTACTGTCACCAACATTCATCACATAAACATCCTCACCTTTCATCAGCATCACCAGAACACAAGAACCCATCAAAGCTAGCTCGGGGTTCTCCTCCATCATCTTATCAGCAGTGTCTAGATATGCTTCTTCCGTCTTCCTCAGAGCTTCCGACAATGCATGTAGCACACCGTTATGGTTCGTAAACCGACCCGACCCGGACCCGCTTCCACGATCGATATGTTCCTTTAACCGACGGTCAGGATCTTGATTTTCTTGATCCCACTCACATCTCCACCGTCGCTCACAATGATCACTATTTTGAGCACGTGGATCGTCCCATAACAACAAGTCTTTGAGCTCCTGATGAAGCGTAGGATAAAGATGAGAGAGGAGATAATCAGGCGCATCTGGACCGTTGAAACCGTCGTATATTCCTACAAAAAGCCAACCCTGCTCCTCCGAAACGACGACGTGTACTCGATCCTCACCTGCTTTCCCCTGAGCCCACTGAAGACTCTGGCTCTCCACCGAAACGTCATCGTTGGAAGTCCCTTCTTTAAGATTCTTCTCTGACCTGATCGGAGCAACGACGGAGTTCTGCCGTCGAGAAACCGTCCTCGAGAACGCTCGGCGGAGAATCCGAACCAAAGACCTTCTTCTTGACCCGAACCGTAAAGCTAAACCATGGGAGAAGCTACGCTGGAAGTGATGATGCTTATCGAGCGGGGCTGAGAATAGTAACCCGTCGTCGTCCACGTCGTCAAGCGAGCCCGACATGAAACCTCTCTCGATGGGACCCGAAAGGAACCCTGGATCACCGCCGGAGCTTCTGGGGATGGGCTGGAGAGGGAGTGAAGGAAACGACGTCGTGCTCTCGAACGCTGCGGCGGCGAGGTCGATATTAGAGTAAAATCAATATCGGTTTAATATGGTTTAGTTTCTGGTTCATTATGTTGTGTAAACCGGTGACAAGCTCACTATATAAGCTTGATATTGTACTCTGTTTCCAGATAATAAGAATGAAGAAGTTAGTTACGATTCCGTCTTCTTCCTCGTTTCGTATACAGTAACATGGTATCAGAGCGTTGAGGTAACAAACCTCAACCGATCCGTTTCTTCTTCTTCCTTCGTTGACCTCGATTGATCGGTGACTCTCTCGATCAATCTTTCTTCTTCTTATCGTGATCGATTTCTTGGCTATTCCACCAAGTTTCGAATCAAATCACGATACGATGGTTGTTCTTCGCCGATCACTTCGTCGTGGTGCTCGTCAACCTCAATCGACAGCTCGTCGGTCTCCTATTCCGGAAACCACAGCTCCGTCGTCTCCATTGGTGACAGATCATCCGACGATGGCAGAGCTTCCTCTCGATAGCATTCACTCACCGTTCTATCTTACCAGCAGCGACAATCCAGGTCTATCTATCATATCTGAGGTGTTAGATGGAACAAATTACGATAACTGGTGTATCGCTATGAAGATTGCGTTAGATGCTAAAAATAAGCTCTCGTTCATTGATGGATCTATTGTTCGACCTCATGAATCACATCACCACTATCGTATCTGGTCTAGGTGTAACTCTATGGTCAAATCTTGGATTCTCAATACTGTCTCTAAGCAGATCTACAAGAGTATTCTTCGTTTCAATGATGCTGAAGAAATTTGGAAAGATTTGGAGACTCGGTTTCACATCACGAATCTTCCTCGCTCCTATCAGCTCTCTCAACAGATCTGGTCACTCCAACAAGGTTCGTTGGATTTGGCTACATATTACACCACTCTTAAGACCTTATGGGATGAATTGGATGGTGCTGATTGTGTTAATACTTGCCGTAACTGTGATTGCTGTAAAGCTACGGAAACTAAGGCAGATCATGCTAAAGTTATCAAGTTCTTGGCTGGTCTAAATGAGTCTTATTCCGTGATTCGGAGTCAGATTATTATGAAGAAAAATGTTCCTGTGCTTTCTGAGATCTACAATCTCTTGGATCAGGATTTCAATCAGAGGAACATCTCCCCTGTCTTGAATGCCACGGCATTTCAAGTTTCTGCTCCGGTTCAATCTTTACCTCTTGCTAACGCAACTCAGACTACGTTTCCAGCTAAACAGAGCAGGCCGGTTTGTGCTCACTGTGGCTACAATGGTCATACTGTGGACACTTGTTACAAGATTCATGGTTACCCAGTTGGCTTTAAGCACAAAGGAAAGCAACAGACTGATAAAAGTTCTTCAACTCCTAAGTACAACAATCCTTCTAAACCGGTTGTTGCTCAAGTTGGATTTGTTGACTCTGTCTCCAATGTTGTTAATAATCTCACCAAGGATCAGATTGAAGGCGTCATTGCTTACTTCAACTCACAGCTGAAATCTCAACCAGCTCAAGTGAATTGCATTGCGTCATCTTCTTCCTCTGGTGGCATGATTACTGCTTTGGCCGGTATGTCATTTTCTTCATCCACGCTATGCTTTGTAGGCATGTTGCGAGCTACACAAAATGCCTTATGTTCAGCTTCATGGGTGATTGACAGTGGTGCTACTCATCATGTAGCTCATGATAGAGCTCTTTTTACCGATATCTCTGATTCTCTTAACACCTCTGTGACTCTTCCGACTGGCCTTGGTGTTAAGATTGCAGGGATAGGCACCATTCGTCTTAATGATTCTCTGATCCTACAAAATGTTCTTTATCTCCCAGACTTTAGACTAAATCTCATGAGCGTAAGCCAGCTCACTAAAGATTTGGGTTATAGAGTCTTATTTGATCCGGCTGCTTGCATGATACAGGATCATATCAAGGGATTGATGATTGGGAGGGGTGATCGAGTTTCAAATTTATACGTGCTGGATGCAGTGGACATTGCTGGATCAGATACTCTTCATCAGCAGTTTGCTTCCTGTTCCAACGTTGTGATTGATGCTAACTTGTGGCACAATCGTTTAGGTCATCCATCTATTTCAAAAACAAACTCTGTTATAGATGTTCTTGGCTATAAACAACACAATAAAGATTCTTTTCACTGCGCTATATGTCCCCTTGCCAAACAAAAACGTCTTCCCTATCAATCTAAGAATAATATCTGCGACAACGCCTTTGATCTTCTGCACATTGACATATGGGGACCATTCTCTGTGCATACTGCTGAAGGGTTCAGATATTTTCTGACTATAGTTGATGATCATACACGCGTGACTTGGGTTTATCTTCTTCGTACAAAGGATGAGGTTCTGACAGTGTTTCCTGAGTTTATACAGATGATTGAAACACAGTTTAAGACTTCTATCAAGGCAGTACGATCAGATAATGCTCCTGAATTGAAGTTTGTTGATCTTTACAAGAAGAAAGGTATTGTGTCTCACCATTCTTGTCCGGAAACTCCAGAACAAAACTCAGTGGTGGAAAGGAAACATCAGCACATTTTGAATGTTGCTCGTGCTTTGATGTTTCAATCTCACACTCCACTTGAGCTTTGGGGTGACTGTATACTCACGGCTGTTTTCATCATCAATCGGCTTCCTACTCCTCGTCTTAAGGATAGATCTCCTTATGAACTTCTTATGAAGAAAAAGGTTGATTATGATGGACTTAAAGTCTTTGGTTGTCTGGCTTATTGCTCCACATCTTCTAAGAATCGCAATAAGTTTCAACCCCGAGCTAAACCGTGTGTGTTTTTGGGATATCCCTCAGGCTTCAAAGGTTATAAACTTCTGGATTTGGAGACCAACACGATTCATATCTCTCGAAATGTCACATTCCATGAGGAAATTTTTCCATTTGCAAAAGAGACGACTGATACATATGAAGATGTTTTTACCTCTGTTCCAGAAACAGAGAATGTCTCAGGGCAACACTCTGTATCTACTTCTACCCCAGTCCCTGCAGATGCTTCAGAATCAGCTACGGAGAGTTCTTCTCTTAGTGATAAAGCTAAAGGGAAACGTGTTGCTGTTTCTGATACTGTTGCGGGTCCAGATGTTGCCTCGGGTAAAAGGATCTCTAAGCTACCAGCACATCTCCAAGATTATTATTGCAATATTGCTGAGAGTGATGTTGAGATTCCCTATCCTTTATCTTCATACATGTCATATGCCAGTTTATCTGCAGATTACAAAGCCTATATCTGCAACGTTGCTTTATATCCTGAACCTACAAGCTTTACTCAAGCCAAACGCTTTGAAGAGTGGTTAACGGCTATGAATGAGGAGCTTGTAGCGTTGGAAAGCACAGACACTTGGACTGTCGTTTCTCTACCACCAGGAAAGCATGCCATTGGCTGCAAATGGGTCTACAAAATTAAGATCAACCCTGATGGCACAATAGAGAGATATAAAGCACGTCTTGTAGCCAAAGGCTATACGCAAGAAGAAGGTATTGACTTTGCTGAAACCTTCTCTCCTGTAGCAAAAATGACGACTGTTAAAACTCTTCTCTCTGTCTCTGCTGCAAAGAAGTGGAGTCTTACTCAGCTTGACATCTCAAACGCTTTCTTAAACGGAGACTTAGATGAAGAAATATACATGACTTTGCCTCCAGGATACTCGCCAAAGAAGGGGGAATCTTTACCACCAAATGCAGTATGCAAACTGCAGAAATCTCTTTACGGTTTAAAACAAGCCTCCAGACAGTGGTTTCTTAAATTTGGTGGTACTCTTCTTGGTCTTGGCTTTCGTCAATCTAATGCTGATCACACCTTGTTTATTCGCAACATTCAAGGAGTGTACACAGCTGTTTTGGTATACGTTGATGATATCATCATTGCAAGCAATGATGATGTGGATGTTGCTCAGTTAAAACTCGATCTGAATGCTGCCTTCAAGCTTCGTGACCTTGGTGATTTGAAGTATTTTCTCGGTCTTGAAGTGGCACGTTCTCACACAGGTATCTCTGTTTGTCAACGTAAGTATACCTTGAATCTTTTGGAGGATACTGGTCTCTTGGCTTGCAAACCCTCCCCTATTCCTATGGATCCTAAGGCGAAGTTATGCATGGATTCTAAAGAACCCTTACTTGAAGACCCTGCTGCTTATAGAAGACTTGTTGGCCGTCTGATGTATTTGACGATTACACGACCGGATATAACTTTCGCTGTGAACAAACTTTGTCAGTTCACCTCAGCTCCGAAACAGTCTCACCATCAGGCAGCTTTTAAGGTTCTTCACTACTTAAAGGGCACTATTGGATTGGGTCTTTTCTACTCTGTTGAGTCTGACTTGGTTCTCAAGGCATTTTCTGATGCGGATTGGGCTTCTTGTTTAGACTCTCGTCGTTCCACCTCGGGTTACTGCATGTTTCTTGGTAATGCTTTGATCTCTTGGAAGTCTAAGAAACAGCAGACTGTATCTCATTCGTCTGCAGAGTCTGAGTACAGAGCGATGGAGTATGGTTCACGGGAAGTCATCTGGCTGCGCAATTTATTGGCCGAACTTCAGTCTCCTCAACATGGTCCGATTGCGTTTTACTGTGATTCTACGGCTGCTATTCACATTGCTAGCAATCCTGTGTTTCACGAGCGCACTAAGCACATTGAGCTTGACTGTCATCAAGTTCGTGAGCGTGTAGTCCGCGGTTTCATCAAGCTTCTTCACGTTCGCACCAACAATCAAGTAGCTGACATTTTCACAAAACCTTTATTCTTTCCTCAGTTCTATTCTTTGATGGGCAAGATGGCTTTAAAGTCCATATATTTGCCATCTTGAGGGGGAATATTAGAGTAAAATCAATATCGGTTTAATATGGTTTAGTTTCTGGTTCATTATGTTGTGTAAACCGGTGACAAGCTCACTATATAAGCTTGATATTGTACTCTGTTTCCAGATAATAAGAATGAAGAAGTTAGTTACGATTCCGTCTTCTTCCTCGTTTCGTATACAGTAACAGTCGATGCGGGAGTACGGGTCAGTGGAGAGGGTAGTCGCGGCGTTGGCGCTGACGGAGGCGCCGGAGATGGTACGGTACACGGTGGTGGACTCTTCCAGCTCCGAGTGGACTCTCGAGGAAGTGGTTAGAGTTTGGTCGGGTCGAACGTAGCAGAAAGAATGGCCTAGACCTTCGTCTAGAGGATCAGGAGGAGGTAGAACAGAGATGTGTTTTTGTCGGAAACTATCTCTGCCGCCTGTGAAACATGTACTCAGTTTTGTCACTCCGTTACCCATCAAGAATAAGTTTCAATCTCAATTCAAAACTTCCAGGAAAATCAAAGTCAGTAACTGTTATTACAATTGAAGTTGCTAATTGATGGCAGGAGTTGACTTTTGTGAGATAGAGAAAATGATTTTTTATATAAGTATCAGGGAGGAATATATATATATATATATATATATGAAAATGTTAAAGAGATACTATTCCGTTTGTCTGAAAAATCTTGAGAAGGAAATAAAGGTTTTTTTTTTGTCAACAGAAGCAGATAGAAAAAAGTTAAACATAGCAAGAAGCGTTGACTAAATAGTTCGAAGCCTGCGCTTACACGCGCTTGCCGTATGAAGAGAAGAAGTCAATGACGGAGTCTTCCCTCGTGTGTGAGCAAAGAAAGATCAAAACACGTTTGTTTACTTGAATTTTGTTCTTCTTTATTTGTACGAGACAATCTTTTTCAAAAGGAATTTCACTTCCACACATATAAAGTTCTAACCACAATTTGAACACAAATATAAACGAAAAAAGATTGCAAAGAAAAAAACATGGCGGGTTATTTGAAAATACGCGCCTCAGATGGTGCATGGGATTACACGTGAACTTCCATTGCAAGTTAAATGCAGCACATGAGACTTCCTTAGCTGCGGAAAATTAGGAAATGCTGATTCAGGAAAGTATCTCACGGGCTAAAAGAACTTCTTTTTGGCTAAAAGACATTTGTATACAGTTTATAAAAAAAAAAGACATTTGTATACAACAAAACTCTATAAAGTCAAAAAGAGCCACGAATTCACATTGCCATCGCCGTTGGATCTCCTGATATAGACGGTCAGATGGGCTAAGAGACTACCACGTGTGAAATTTTTACTGAAGCTTCGATCGTTTTTGTCAATCTCTCGTCAACTTTCAGAATTCATCTCCCCCACCATTCTCCTTCTCTTACGTCATGCATTGACACTAAATTCCTTTGAAGAATTTATAATCTAATGCCTAGGGGTAGGCACGGATCGAATATTACCATATTTTTCAGTATTTGTGATTTGCTTCGGACTTTACGGATATCTGATTTTTCTATTTGCTTTGCTTCAAAAAAATACGGATATTCGGTTTTACGGATATCCGAAAAATTTATGGATATTTGCGAATATTCACGGATATTTACGGATACCTTTTCCACTATGTTTAATACAAGTAAATCTGAAAATATTATTCAAATTTGTTTTTATAAAAGATAAATTAAAATATACATGAAACTGTTTATTTATAAATTCTTAAAAATTCATAAAAAATTCTTATAAATTAAATGTTTTAAGAAGAATTGTAGTTTTTAGAAAGATCTTATAATTCTTTTCTTCATATTACATTTTCATAAGTAATTTTATAAATAAAATTATATAATATTATACATTAAAACTCTATTTAACTATAGATATATAACTATTTATATAAAAGTCGGAGCGGATCGGATATTCGTCTCTAATTTTTTTAGTATTTGTGATTTGCTTCGTTTTTAACGGATATTGATTTTTAATATTTGCTTTGCTTCAAAGACTTACGGATATCCGGATTTTTCGGATCGAATCGAAACGAATAACGAATCGAATCAAATTTAACGAATAAAATGGCCACCCCTACTTATGCCTATTAGTTCATTTTGGTTAGTTTGGTGGCATATTCATTTACTTTGGTTGGGATAATTGTGAATATTACTATTCTTAATCACGCCTGTCCAACTAAAGTCACTAACGTCGTATTCTTTTTACGTTTTGTTTAAGATTTAATTTGTTAGGAAGAGACTCAACTTTTTTTTGCTTAAAGTAAACAACTAAATTTATTTATATGCATCGTTTGGTGGCAACTTGCTAACGAAATCAGTTAACTACGCCTATGGTCAATAACGTTAGTATGATTCCACTTGAATATTTGGCAGTATATGTCTTATTCTATTCGGTTAAAATACGAAAGCGTGACTAAGGTTTTAATTTTCCAGGTCAACCTTGGCTTTCACGTCAATCTTGGCTTACATACATCAGTAACTCAAATAGTTTATCACGTTTAGACATGCTCATCTGCTAACTAAAGATCCATTCTAGTTGGACTGTCCCTATTATTTATATGAAGTTAGATATACAACGTCCTATAATCTTTTTTTTGTCAGCTTACAACGTCCTATAATCATTTGACAGGAATTAACATTGTAGAAAAAGTCTAAGCAGCCAAAAAGATAGCCTACTTCCCATAAAATAGTATTATCTAACAATTTGCCACAAACATACGTAGCCTAACAACTACTCATCTTACTTGGTTGGTTAACATACTATACCAGCGGCAAGTGGTTTCTGTCTTATAAAAATCACAAAAATTCTAGAAACTTAGAGTACATTCAAACTAGTCTTATGTTGAATTTTACACTCTTTGACCAAACTAATTAATATTATAAAGGTAATTCAATTAAAACAAACTAATATTTTGCTTGAAGAAAATCCAGTACTATGATACAGAAAATCTTTAAAACATCAAACAAAATTTGTATACTAAATAAATTATTCTAATAATATAATAATACGACGAGATTTGAAACTTTTGTAAAAATTAACAAAGACAAAAAACTGATTTGAAGTTATAAATATTAACATTTAATAAACTGTTACTTAACATTGTACTATGTTTATGGAGTTTTTAATTAACTTATTAATTATAAGTTGGAAAATACTAGCTAGGAACGTAGAAAATACATGTATTTATTTGAAGAAGAAAAAAAACATAGATTTCCGGTGGCGTGTGGGCGTTATATATATATGAAACAGACATTTGACGATTTTCAACCGGTAGACCGGGCGGGTAAAGGTAGAACCACATAGCAGAACGAAAAGTCTCGCTTTCTTTGTTCAAGGTCTTCCTCGTCTCCTTTCATCTTTTTCTAGACACCTTCCGCTGCATCATTTTAAAGCTCTCTTCAGAACCATATAGATGATGAAGTCGAACCATCCCTACCATCAACTCTAAGATTGCAACAGTATTTTTTCTTTATGAACCAAAAAGTTTCGAGCTTAGCTGATAATCTATTTGGCCGAACCGAAGGCTAGAGCATATTGATTAGTCTTCTCTCGCGGTCAGCTTCTTTCCTCTTCTTGATCAGGTCAGCTTCTACGACATAAACTCTTTACCTGATTTTATTCCTCTATGGCTCTATCTCCACTTTCAGTTCTTGTTTTTGAGCGATTTGGTTCATCAAAATGGATCAAGAAAATATTCTTTGATTTTTTAAATTTACTTAACGGTTTCAGAAAAGCTACTAAGTCTGGTCTGACTAGTTTTGTGTTTTTTTTTTTAATACGTCTCTGTTGTTTTTTTTTTTGTAACACAATACGTCTCTGTTGTTATACTCTTGTCTCCACACGTAACTTATGTAGATTAAAGGATTCCAAATGAGGAAACATTTGAAAAGCGAGAATTCAACTCCAAGACATGGCAAATGTAATAAAAAATCCGGTTGGTTAGCTGGAATGCTTCATGTGCTTGACTTTCACAACTGGAGAACTAAGAACCGTCCAATCTGTAAGAACATCTCGTAAAATTTTTTTTTTTTTTTTGTAGTAATGAAGATAAATTTGTTGAATGATGGGTTACTCTGTTTTTCATAGGTTGGAAGACCCCAAGAACACATTCCGTAGTGCGTGAAGCTGACGAACAAGAACCATTTCTTGATTCTAAAAACGAAGATTCAAAGATTCCAAGTGTTGTTGCGGAGAATCCAACGAGACAACTTCAGAAGCTGATGACAACGAAGCAAGTAACAGAGTATGTTGATTTTCTCGAAATCTTGAACAAGGAAGATGTTTTTGTCAAGATACTGAAAGATCCAAACTCGGAATTTGGGAAGCAAGTGGAGATCAAGTCTAGTCCAAGAGTTTTGCCCAAGTCAGGCTCGTTTCCTCTCTCTGGCTCTCCACGTCCCGCTAGGATTGAGCACAAGCATAAGGAGAATTGGTATGCTCCAAAGCAGAACGCTGCCGTTTTGACTTTGAATGTTGCAAGAGACACTTCTCAGGAACACAAACCAACCGCACCTTCTCATGGCTCAGCTGTAATAAATGGATTCAGAGGAATCAAGAAGTTTCTCAAGAACAGACTAAAAGACCGAAAGCACACCAAGAAGAATGAGAAGTGTTCAGCAGTCTCAAAAGATGATTATGTGGGGAGATACTCTCTGCTCTTGGAACAGAGTTTTAGAAGAAGAGGTGGTGACTTGCGTTCCAAGAGTTTAAAACTTTCACATGAAGAGAAACACAGCGACTTGAGAGATGATAATAAACCAATATTCTTCAGACGTGTTTCTTCACTGTCCAGCCTTGAAGTTCTTGGTTCATTTCTTACAGAACTTCCGCGAAACAGCTCTGCAAGGAGATCTGTAGACCTAGATGCTAACTTGGGACCCAAGAAATCTTCATCGGTATCAGAGACTCTGGTAAGAACAGAGAAGGAGAAAGAAAACGATGAAGAGAAAGAGAAGAGAAGCCAAATACAACAAGGTCAAGATTCAGTTCCATGTACGAGTTCTTTGGACAATACTGCACAAGAAACAGAGACTTTACTCTCACAAGGTAAGTTCTTGACATAAACAAATCATGCTTTGATCGGAGAAAGATATGAAAATATTAATTCTATGGATGCTTGCTTGTTCTACAGGTTTAGGTCTAAGTTCTTTAGAGATTTACAACCATGAAGAAGAAGAAGATGAAGATATCTACTTCTGTTATGTAAAGAAGCTTCTAAAATTTTCAGGCTTACTTGAAAACGAAGTAAAATGGTACTCAGATGACCAACCACTGATTCCATCACTGCTCTACAAAGTTGACATACATGAAGAAGAAGAAGTGAACAGAGAGCTTCTCTTTGATTTGGTCAACGAAGCAATCGCTGAGACTCGCAACCAGTCACACATATATTTCCCTAAAACATTCTCTTTTGCATATCCAAATGGGAAATGTTTTCTTGGTGAGGTCTGGAGAAGAGTTGAGTGGAGCCTCTCAGGGTTAGGAGCTCAGGATGAAGATCGTTCATTGGATGATATTGTGGGAAGAGATTTTACAAAGGGTGATGGATGGATGAGTCTTAGAGGTGAATCTGAATGGCTGACTCTTGAGCTAGAAGATCTCATTTTTGATGAAGTTTTAGACGAAATACTCTGTGTTTATTAGGGACCGTTTATTAGTCACTACAAACATCTGATGGAATGTTTTAGTAAGATTTTTGTTCCTTTTTTTAAATATACATGTATACTAGGTGGTAACCCGCGCCATGCGCAGAGTGATGAACTATAAGAGGTTATAAATTTTAAACCATATAGATTTATTTATTGATGTAATTTTAGTATATTGTATGGAAATAAATCTATAAGAGTAAGTTTAGACTTATATAAATTTATTCTGAATTTAAGATAAAACAAAACATAAGTAATAGAATTATTGTTTTCATAGTATAAAATATGAATATAAAATAAAAGGAAACATAGGCAATAAAATAATAAAATGCTAGATGAAACAAATTATAAAGAAACACAAAAAAAACTAATAAAACCAGACAATTGGTGTGACATTGTTTCCAAATTGCAACTATTTAGAAGTCTATCACCTTAACTTTTCACATAGACTTCTTTGGATTGATATTTAAAATCACACAACACAAAACTACATACTCAGTGATAACTTTCACCTTGATTTTCCACATAGATTTTTTGGCTTCAAATCAGAGATGAAATCCATGATACTTTCTTTTGATAATGAGAAATGGTAGGCTGTAATGTCGAATTTAATTTTCGTCCCTTGATATATATAGGATCACTTATAGGGTTTTGCTTATGAAAAATTAGAGAGTCAATGATTTTATCTGGCATAAATAAAACCGTAAATCCCTAACTTTTAGCTAAAAATTTTAAATTATGGAAAGTAATATAATTAAGAAATCAACATTGAGGAAACAATATTAACATTGTGTAAATTCAAATATCTATCGAATATAATCAGATTGAATAATTGTATGATTCCTTGATTTTAGAGTCTTGGTCGAGAAGCTAAAGAATTAAATGGAATTAGTCATGATTTGATGTACCACAAATTGTTCTAATTTCCATACGAATCGAGTCAAAACTTTCTTATAATAATTCTTTGATTAATATTATGCTAATATATAAAGGGAAGTAATGCCATATATACATTCAATGATTTTTCAATAAGGATTTTTCAATAAGGGTCACCCCGTGCAATGCCATAATACGGTTGACCACTTTTAAATTTTTATATACATTAGTATATAGTTTAATAAGTGTGATGATGATTTTATGTATAATGGGAGTTTAGTTTCTATAATGAACCACTTTTGTATAGTTTAATAAGATTATTCAAATATGGGAGTTTAGTTTCTATACTATCGACCACTTTTATATACATGAGTATTATAGTTTACAATATAGTTTATCACTCTTTTGATTTCAATACGGTCGCCACTTTTTATTTTTTATATACATGAGTATTTTATAGTTTACATTATATCAAACAATTAAAATGCATCTCGTAATATCACATTTCGATAATATGTACCATGCAAGAATGAGAATCACATTATGATAATGCAACAAAAACAATCTTAAATATCGCATTAAATATAAGTGACATATGTATAATCCGTTTGAAACAATTATAGTATATAATAATATGCAAGTCAATGACCAATGGCACTATAAGTAATTAAATCTAGTAAAAGAAGGATTATTCACTAAAATGTATGAGGAAGACTCTCAAGATGACTGATGGTAGGAGTTTTCAAGGCTCCTAAAACAAATGTTGTAGTATGAGTGAATGTCGAACCAGTTCTGAGGGATTCAAAGCACCAAGAATACAAGTACCTACTTAATCTAAGTGCAACCGATAATTTGGATGGTTTTAAACTATTACTAATGAGAGAATGCAATAACAGAACAATAAAACAATAAAAGAAGAGACTTTCTTTGGCTATGATAAAAGAGAACTCATGGGTATAGGAATTAGACCTTGGGTGATCAAGTTTCGAACTAAGGATGGCAAATGATCAATCAAACTATCAACCTTAAGCTTAGACACAAACTTAAACAAACTCTATGTCTAGAAGAATGTTCATTTGCTAACACATTTCAAACATCAAATGTCTTTGGTTGAATAATATGAAAGCAATCATTACTAACAAGTCTATTGGCTATCTTAACACCTTTAACAACAAATGTCTTTGGTAAAGTATGTTAAAGCTTAGAGAGTTGTCTCAGGCATTTCATCAAACACCTTGTGGGTGGGAAATGCCTAAAGATCAACTTTGAGTGGCCAACTCAGAAGATGCATTATGAATACTCTACTAGCAAGGAATGAGAATGATCTACACCTAAACATCCTAGATCTAGCCTAATCACCCTTTATCTTCCTAACCCATGAATTCAAATGAGGATTACTCACTAATCTCCATGATTCCTCTTAAACCCATATTGGATTTCAGATTAATCATGTAGAGATATACAGAAAATAGATTAGAAATCAACAAGATAACAAGAACAATGGTCAAATAAATCCAAGAGATGAACTCTCTAAAATGGTTTTTGGTGGTTTTCAAAGGTAAAGATAATCCAGCCTGATGGCTTTCAAAAAATACTTAAACATAGGTTTTCAAGTTTAAAACGTAGAGGGTAAAATGGTAAAAAGCACTGTTTCGGACGCAGCCGCAGCCATCTCCAGCCTGCGACATGGAGCTGCGACCAATCTGTTTCTAGGCCGCGGCCTGCTCTTCCTGCGACGGGAGCCTGCGAAATTCTCTGGCCGCGATGACGATACCAACTTGCGGTCCGGTAGCAGCCTCCATTTGCCTGCGGCAGCTCTGAAATTCTCTGGCCGCAATGACGATACCAACTTGCGGTCCCGTAGCAGCCTCCATTTGCCTGCGGCAACAGCCTGCGAAATTCTCTGCCCGCTACTACTCCATTCTTCATAATTCTGAACTTTTTATGACTCATTTTGCTCCAAAACCTGTTTTGTACTTCACCAAACCTGAAAACACACAAATATAATGCAATGCACCCTAAACATATCTATATGCAAGTCTAAATGATTGATATGAATGCAAAATGGATGCTTAAAACCATGAAATGCACAAGATATCAACTCTCCCACACTGTTCCTTTACTTGTCCACAAGTAAACTAGCAAGGACAAAGGAGGAGAGGTTTGAAAGAGGGGACTCATAACCAAAAGAAACACACATGGCACTCAAATCAACATCTAAATTCAGCATGAGCACACTCTCTGTTATTATACTCTAGCTTCTCTAGGCCTATCTTAGCTCTTTTTGTCCCTACACTTATCATCATGCATTCACACATACAAATCAGCCAACTCTCATGTTCATTAAGCATAGTATCAAGTGAATTCTTGCAAATGGTCAATTGGTCCAAATCATTTGGGTAAGGTAGGCTTTTTATTCAAGTGAGTCAAGAGGTTCAAGAAATATGATCTTTAAGGTGGTATACTCTCAAGACTAGTAGCCTTGACATTGCACATAATATATCTAAGAAAGGGATCAACTCATGCATACAATGCTCAATCTCCATTGTTCTACCCTTTTCCCAAACATATATGATACACATTCATTTCCCAATACCAATCCCAACTCACATCTCTCACCCAAAGATCTCAAGAACATTTCTCAACATAAAACTCTTTATTCTACAAGGGATTTATTACACTTTTTGAACACCTCTTAGCTCATACTAACTATGCTAGCCCCCTTTCTTTATTCTCTCTTTTTTTTTCTTTTTTTTTATATATATTTTTCTTTTTCTTTTTTTTTATATTTGGGGGCTAAGACTTTTCACAGCTTGAGCTAGAGGTTTCTCTACTTATCCCATAAAGACTAGTCAATTAAGCACAAAGAGTTTATTCTTTTCCTTCAACTTTTCATATTCCCAAATCAAACTTTACAACACTCACCCCATCCTATGGCTAGACAATAGTGTGTCTAATCTAGCAAGGATGAAGATCAAGCATTGTCGTTCCCAATACTCTCAACATTATGTGCATGTAAGACTTTCCGAAAAAATGCCTCACTCATCAATCAATGAAGGCTTAAAAGGAGGAAAGGGTTTTGGGAGAGGTCTACCACTAGAGGTTGTCAAAAAGATTGGCATAAAAGATGTGACAACTCAAGTGTGTATAGCCATGATTCAGTACACAAGGGACCATGAGCAAGATGCATTAAGTTCGTCCAGTTCAAATAAGGTTGCAGTTGGCTTCAAAGATTGAGTTTCAGCAATTAACAAGTTTCAGGAAGAGTTTTCAAGGCTCAAGCATACAAGTCCTTTGAGAGGTGCATAAGCTACTCAAGCGAGGTAGTTTCTTTACAAGGCATTTTAAATCATTGCTCACAATGCAAGTGAATGCAGCCTATATGCTCTAGACTCTCCTAGAAATGCAAGTGATGCAAACTAAATGATTCTTTTTGTGTTTTTCAAATTTTTCAAAATATTTTTTTTAAATAGATATGTACAATGCAAGACTCAATGCAAAAACATCAAAGCAAACATGATCAAATACTGGTACCTCCCCCATACTTAAGTCACACAGTCTCTGTGTTGTTAAGTTGAGAGAAATACCCAAAAGAAAGCTAATATGCAAAAATAACTGGTATATACAAGGGAAAGGTGGTGGAGTGGTACCTCAAATGGAGAGTGGAGAAATGTGATCCTTCCCACCTTCAAGAGTTTCTTTCTTACTAACAACCACTACAGCCTTGATCTTCTCAATGGAGGGTCTCCACAAGTGATGGTTCCACAATACTCAACATCCAGAGGAGACTGAATTGGGTAAGAGACAACTTTGTTGACATTGAGGAGTGTGACCTTTTGTTGGCAAAATCGATGCAAGCACCCACAGTAGTAAGGAATGGTGTGCCTAAGATCAATGGAACCCTCTTCACAGTAGCCATCTTCAAGACAGTGAGGTCTATAGGAATGGTGCAAGATCCAATCTTCAAAGGGAAGTCCTTGATGAGACCAATAGGGGTAGTAGAAGAAGAATCCCCAAACGTGAGAGAGGAAGTATATGGCTCCATGTGTTCAATCTCCAGACTCTTCACCATCTCCATTGAGATCACATTCACACTTGCACCAGAATCAACAAGAGCATCATCAAAGGTGAGCTTACCAAGGAGCAAGACAAGGTGAACTTCCCTTGGGATTCTAGTTTAGGAGAGATTTTGGTGTGACTGGTGGATCAAGTTTCAAACTTGAGATGTTGAGAAGCTCTGCTACTTCTGCTTGGTGGTCTACAATGTCCTTGATGAGCATCATTTGGACATGAGCCTCACGCATACCCGAGATCTCTGGAAGCTTAACTCCAATAGCACCTAGGTCTTTTCTGAACTTGGAAATCACCTTCTTCGAGCTTTGGTGAGGACCCTTCGTGGAAATGGGAGCTTGTCATAGGTGACTGCTCAACCTCAGTGGTGTCCTCCAGCTTGACCTCTTTCAGATTCTGGTCAGCTCTCTTCGCAACTGGTTTGTCAGCCTTGGGTTCAGCTCCTTTCAAAATCTTTGCTTCAACCATCTTGTCAGCTTCCTCCACAATCTTTGCCTCAGTGTTACAATCAGATGCTCAACCTGTCCAATCTCAGTTCCAAACACCAATTTTTCAATTTCATCTACCTCTTTCTGGTGGTTACTCAATTCAATCCCTGAAGAAGTAGTAGAGAGGACAACATTGCAATACTCCTTGGGATTTTTCTCAGATTTTCCGTAGAGACCCTTCTGGCGATTCTGGTGAGTATTCATGGAAGCAAACTGGTTTTCCAAAGCCCTGAACTTGTTGTTGAGCTCATTGTAACTTCTATCAATCTTGGAGTGAAGGTTCTTCAACTCATATCCAACCTGCTTCTCACTTCTAGTCCGAGACTCCAAGATCTGTTTCAGAGAACATCGCTGCTTTCCGAGGAGTAGAGGTAGAAGGATTAGCTTGTTGGTGAGAAGATTGATTCCCTTTGTTGGAGAAACCAGGAGGAGGGTTTTGCTGAGGCTGATAGTTGCCTTGCTGGTTGTTCCTAGGCTGATAACCACTGTGTTGGTTGTTAGGATAGGATTTTTGTTGGTAGTTGTTGTACTGAAAGTTGGGCTCTTTCTTGTACCAACTGCCATTGTTGTTGATGAAACACAACTCTTCTTGACCTTCCGACCTTCAACCTCATTGACCTTAGGTGGTGGTTCTTGGTTTGGGTTACCAACAAAGTGCAGCTGCTCTTGGGTAGCTTTATCAGCAATGAGTATGTCTATCTTATCTTGTAGAGCCTTTAGCTCCCTTCTTGTCTGCTTGTCATCAGTTCTACTGCCTCTGTCGTGGTCTCCATTGTAGATCTGCGCCACTCTTCACCATGTTGTCAACCAACTCCTCTCATCTTCCTCAGTTCTTCCCAAGAAGAACCCATTGCTAGCAGTATCCAATCTGGCTCAGATACTTAGGAGAGCACCTCTAGAATGTGCTTAGCAAGTTTGCCTTGTAGAAACCATGGTGTGGGCATTGAGCTTGATAGCTCTTGAATCTCTCCCAAGCTTCACTGAATTCTTCCAAGTTCTTCTGTTGAAAACTGGAAATCTCATTTCTCAGCAGTTCTTGAGGTAGAAGAACTTTTCCAAGAATGCTCTTTGCAGTCATCCCAAGTGGTGATGGAGTCACTGGTAAAGACTTCTCCCACTGACGTGCCTTATCCCCAAAGAGAAAGGAAATAGCTTGAGCTTGAAAGCATCCTCGGACACACCATTGGTTTTGACAACCCACAGAATGTCAAACTTGTCCAAGTGATCAAATGGGTCCTCTACAGCCAAGCCATGATACTTGTTGTTCTCGATCACGTTGAGGAGTCCTGGTTTGACCTCAAAGTTGTTGGCTTCCACAGCTGGTGCTCTGATTCCTAACCTATGCCCATGAATGTTAGGGCGGTCATAGGTTCCAATGGCTCGAGCTGGGCGCTGTGGGTGTTGTGGCCCTTGTGGTGGAGGGTCGTCAGCACCTTGACCGCTCACATTTCCACCTTGTGGTAAGTTTTCCATGTCTGTATCCAACCTCTTCAAGTGAGCCTGTTGCTCTTCGCTTGTCTCCTTCTTCTAGTTTCCCTTCAAATGCTCTAATGTCTTCAACTCTTGGAACAAGGTTTGTTGTGCCTCTACTCCTCAAGTTCATACACCTGAAATAACCAGGGAGATGAAGATGGAGAATCAGTAACAAGATAAAAGAAAAAACGACTTAGTCTCAAGAAAGTGACTAAATCTCAATGTTTAAATCTACTCGAATTTGGCAACGGCCAATTTGATGGTAGGAGTTTTCAAGGCTCCTAAAACAAATGTTGTAGTATGAGTGAATGTCGAACCAGTTCTGAGGGATTCAAAGCACCAAGAATACAAGTACCTACTTAATCTAAGTGCAACCGATAATTTGGATGGTTTTAAACTATTACTAATGAGAGAATGCAATAACAGAACAATAAAACAATAAAAGAAGAGACTTTCTTTGGCTATGATAAAAGAGAACTCATGGGTATAGGAATTAGACCTTGGGTGATCAAGTTTCGAACTAAGGATGGCAAATGATCAATCAAACTATCAACCTTAAGCTTAGACACAAACTTAAACAAACTCTATGTCTAGAAGAATGTTCATTTGCTAACACATTTCAAACATCAAATGTCTTTGGTTGAATAATATGAAAGCAATCATTACTAACAAGTCTATTGGCTATCTTAACACCTTTAACAACAAATGTCTTTGGTAAAGTATGTTAAAGCTTAGAGAGTTGTCTCAGGCATTTCATCAAACACCTTGTGGGTGGGAAATGCCTAAAGATCAACTTTTGAGTGGCCAACTCAGAAGATGCATTATGAATACTCTACTAGCAAGGAATGAGAATGATCTACACCTAAACATCCTAGATCTAGCCTAATCACCCTTTATCTTCCTAACCCATGAATTCAAATGAGGATTACTCACTAATCTCCATGATTCCTCTTAAACCCATATTGGATTTCAGATTAATCATGTAGAGATATACAGAAAATAGATTAGAAATCAACAAGATAACAAGAACAATGGTCAAATAAATCCAAGAGATGAACTCTCTAAAATGGTTTTTGGTGGTTTTCTCAAAGGTAAAAGATAATCCAGCCTGATGGCTTTCAAAAAATACTTAAACATAGGTTTTTCAAGTTTAAAACGTAGAGGGTAAAATGGTAAAAAGCACTGTTTCGACGCAGCCGCAGCCATCTCCAGCCTGCGACATGGAGCTGCGACCAATCTGTTTCTAGGCCGCGGCCTGCTCTTCCTGCGACGGGAGCCTGCGAAATTCTCTGGCCGCGATGACGATACCAACTTGCGGTCCGGTAGCAGCCTCCATTTGCATGCGGCAACAGCCTGCGAAATTCTCTGGCCGCAATGACGATACCAACTTGCGGTCCCGTAGCAGCCTCCATTTGCCTGCGGCAACAGCCTGCGAAATTCTCTGCCCGCTACTACTCCATTCTTCATAATTCTGAACTTTTATGACTCATTTTGCTCCAAAACCTGTTTTGTACTTCACCAAACCTGAAAACACACAAATATAATGCAATGCACCCTAAACATATCTATATGCAAGTCTAAATGATTGATATGAATGCAAAATGGATGCTTAAAACCATGAAATGCACAAGATATCAATGACACCTAAGTAATGGCAAATTTGATAATAACACATGAGAGAAAGGTTTATTTTTAAGAGTGCTCCTCAAATAATACTAAGGGGATCGCAAATTAATCTCTTTCAGCAAATCATTAATGAGAGTTATTGTGGACATTGAATCTCTAATACCTTAAAAAGAGTGTAAATATAAAGAATAAATACAAATTATAGGCATAACCGTATATAGATTCCTAATGTGTGATAAATTTAAAGAGAATAGAATTAAAAACCTGCAAAATCACGGAGATTGTTAATCGAAATTGATGTATTAAATTTTAATTTACGGTATCAAAGGCATAATTAAGGCAAGCAATGCCATAATACATGCTAAATTATTTTTAACCAACTGCATTAAATTTTACAAGATATACTAAATTCTACTCATTTTGATTAACTAAATGAATCAGAGTTTAATCAAAATATCAAAATGACATATAAAATACTCTGCTCTACATATTTTGATTTTATATGTGATTTTGATATTTTGATTAAACTTCTTTTTTCATATTAAATTTATTTCGAATTTAAAACGTGAACGCTACAAACTAATCAATTTGAACATGTCGTTAAAATATAATGTAGAACCAGCATAGTAATTTAATAAAATCATATCGCAATTTAGATTAAAGTGATTAAGATTATTAAAATTAGTCAATAATGTGTTATTTAGAATTTAATCCTGATTACAAATCACTTCATGTGTGATTGAAATTTGATATACTCTAATACCTTAAAAGCCTCCAAATCACGGTGATAAATTAATCGAAATTGATGTATTAAATTTTAATTAACGGTATCAAAGGCATAATTAAGGCAAGCAATGCCATAATACCGCTATATTATTTTTTGACCAACTGCATTAAATTTTACAGTATATACTCAATTCTATGATTTTGATATGTGATTAAAATTTGATATACTCTACGTAATTTGATATACTTTACTCTATATATTTTGATTAACTAAATGAAAAGAAATGTAATTAGGCTACTATCAAAATCACATATTTTGATTAAACTTCTTTTGACAAATTTTTTCAAATTTAAACAACATAAACGTTTACAAACTAATCAATTTGAACATGTCGTTAAAATATAATATAGAACCAGCATAGTAATATATACAATCATATAGCAATTTAGATTAAAGTGATGCAATTCAAATACATGAAAGGAATACATAATATAAACAAAATATATATATAGTCTATGATGAATGGAATATAGTCTACGATGAATGGAATATATAATATAAACAAAATATATTTATAGTCTACGTTCATGTTTAGTGAGGTCTTGAAAATATTTTCATACGTTCGTAATCCTAGAGAATATGAAGTTCGTCCATATTATGAAGCTCGCTTTAATGTAGTCAAAAACTATATAATTATGTTAGGCTATATAAACTACTTACCAATGGCAATTGATGTAATTAGGCTAGTTAACTAAGGGTTTTTAAATATAGGGGTTGAGAGTCATTGTGGAGTTGACAAGTGTAAATGGCACTCATGTAAATCACACATGAAGTGAAGGTTATTTGTTTAGAGTGCTTCTAAAATAATATATAGGAGATATGTTGAGTGATGCATATTCGAGATTTCATACAGTTTTGCAATATATGAGAAGTGCAAAGTTACTAGGTTTGGACGTTTGTAACTGAAACCAGACCCGAAATGAAATACCAAATTAGTTTAGGCAGTGTGACTATCTCCGATGTATTCTCCTATTTCTAACTCTAAAATAACTCTGAAATAGAAAATATGTTTCACTTCAATGTATTTTTCTATTTTTACCTCTTTAGGAATAATCTCATAAGATTTTATTTTTATTTAACAAAAAATACCTTTTATTTATGCAAGTTAAAACTTGACCCTATTTAATTTTAATTTTTACAAAATTTTCATAAAATTATGCCTTTATTTAAATTAAAGTTTCATTGAATGATTATGAAGTAACTAAAATGTGTGATGAATATATGTTTATAAAAACTGTGTGTTTTCTATAAAAATATTTGTTATAGTTATAATTATAAAATTTTGAAAGTTAGATGACTGTTTTGAAAATAAAAAAGTATGATTCTATAATAGAGGAATACTATTTTTTTCCCTGTAAATAATGTCAAAAATAGCAATATTTATTTTAGAGATGTATATAGCAATGAGTTAAAGCACTTTTTCCTTTATTATAACATTTATAGAAGAATATAGTAATGGATTAGATATATTCTAAGAAAGCCATAAGTGGGGGCGGTGCAACGATTAATCGGAATCTTAGATTATTGGTTAGGTGGTTTAGGCATTTATAAATTATAACAATATATTAAATATATGTAATGTTTATATAAAATATTATTATTTATATATAATAAGTTAATATTATTTATTTTCACAAGTTTCTATAATATAATATATTAATTATTAAAATCTAGGAATAATCATATTTGTAAAATAACTTCGTTTCTTATTCACCTTCCAAGTCATGGGCCTTAAAACTCGTCTTCTTGGGCCGTGTTTGGTTGAAGCCCATTAGCTTAAACCCTTTGCTTCAGTCTCTGTTTCTTCACTGACCACACCACGGCGGCAACTCACCGATCGATTAATTTCCTCGCTGCTTTATCTCGACCGTAACCATCTCCGTAGCTCGCCGGAGATCCATCGGAAAAACAAATTCATGTGGCTGAGCAGGGCGGTTCCTATCCGATACTTGACATCCAACCGAAGACTTCAAAAACCGCCATGGATGACATATCCTGCTGCCTTCTACTCATCAGATTCCACGGAGAAGAAAGGAAAAGTCACGCCTTTGCAGGTCAATTCACTTCCTCCGCTGACAAAAACCCTCTCTTTTGCTTTCTTTTGTACTGACTTCTTGTGAGTTCTGTGGTGTGCAGGAGACTAGGATGAGAGATAGGTTTACTCTGTACGCACGTGGCGGCGAAGGTGGAAACGGTTGTTCCAGCGTCCGCCGTAGCCGTACCGATCGCTTCGGCAAACCCGATGGTACGGTGATCTTTTTGAAAGAATGTGGAATGTGTCTGAAAAATGCCCAACACGTTTGGTTTGGTTTTGAAAAGGTTTAAACTTTTTGAATTGTGGAAAGAATGTTAATGTTTTTGTACAGGTGGAAATGGTGGGAGAGGAGGTGATGTGATATTAGAATGCACACACGCTGTTTGGGATTTTAGCGGATTACAACCTCATGTTGTAAGTTTATTATGTCTCTCTGTTGTTCGAGGAGGAATGTGTCTGATGGAAAAACTTGTCTTAAAACCTTTTTAATGAGTTTTTGTAGAAAGGTGGGAAAGCTGGACATGGAACTTCAAAGAACAGGATTGGAAACAGAGGAGAAGACAAGGTTATCTACATCACTCACTAGCGTTCCTCTGTTTCTTTGTTCTTCTTTTTGTCTTATTTATGTCAACCACAGGTCCTTCAAGTGCCCATTGGGACAGTGATTCATTTTCAAGAGGGTGAGATTCCATCTCATCTCCCCCGGATTCATCGGGTATGAGAGAGTTCCAAGATACTGTTCAGTACTGCTCCTTGATGGATATGTCGTATCAGGGACCACGGTTTACTTGGTGTAATAAAAGGGACAATGGAGTTATCTGCAAAAAACTTGACCGCACGCTGATTAATGAAGTTTGGTTAAGAAGGATGCCTCAATCTTACTGTGTATTCGAAGCAGGAGGGTGTTCGGATCACCAAAGATGCAGGGTTGTAATTAAAGCAGAGATAATGAAGCCGCGCAAACCTTTCAAGTTTGTTAACGCCTTAGTAGATATGCCTGAGTTTATCCCGGCGATAACCAGTTTCTGGTCAGATACAGAAGTGCTGTTCAACTCTACTTCTGCTTTGTTCAGGCTTTCAAAGAAGTTAAAAGCTCTAAAACCAGTTCTGAAGCAGCTAAGTAAAGAAAAAGTGGGGGAGATAGTGAAAAAAACAAAAGAGGCCTATATCAGCCTCTGTGAAGCTCAAACAAAAACGTTAGAGGATCCTATTCAAGCTAATATTGAGACAGAATCGATAGCGTATCGACGATGGATTTTTCTCTCCACACTGGAAGAAAAAGTTCTAAGTCAAAGGGCGAAAATACATTGGTTGGAAACTGGTGATGGTAACAACAAAAGTTTTCACAGAGCGGCTAAAGTCAGGGAAGTCAGAAATTCTATTAGAGAGATTAAAAGGTCGGATGGTTCTATAGCAGAAACTCAAGAAGACATTAAGCAAGAAGCTGTGGATCATTTTTATAAATTTCTCACACATGTTCCAGCAGAGTATACTGGTATAAGCACTGAGGAGTTGAAGTCTCTGCTTAATTTCGAGTGTTCTGAAGTGGATAGAAGTAAGCTAATGAGGGATGTAACTACCGAGGAGGTGAGAAAAGTCCTGTTCTCAATGCCTGCTGATAAATCGCCTGGTCCTGACGGGTTTACGAGCGAGTTCTTTAAAGCTTCATGGGCAGTAACAGGAGGAGACTTTGTTACTGCAGTCAAGTCTTTCTTTGATAAGGGTTTTCTCCCCTAAAGGCGTGAACTCCACTATTTTAGCGCTTATACCAAAGAAGAACGATGCCAGCTTCATGAAAGACTACCGACCTATTTCATGTTGCAACGTGATTTACAAGGTAATTTCTAAGCTCTTAGCGAATAGAATGAAAGGGCTTCTCCCTCTATTCATATCCCTGAATCAGTCGGCGTTTGTCAAGGATAGACTTATCATGGAGAATGTCTTGCTAGCTTCGGAACTAGTTAAGAGCTACCATAAAGATTCCGTGTCTGAAAGATGTGCTATTAAGATTGATATTTCGAAGGCTTTCGACTCGGTTCAGTGGTCCTTCTTACTATCAGTTCTTGCTGCATTAAATTTTCCAGAAAAATTTATTATCTGGATAAAGAAGTGCATCGAGCTGGCTTCTTTCTCAGTTCAGGTCAACGGTGAACTAGCTGGTTATTTCAATAGCAAGAGAGGTCTTCGACAAGGCTGTGCTCTATCTCCTTACTTGTTTGTTATAAGCATGCAAGTTCTATCAAAACTCTTGGATAAAGCAGCAGTGGAGGGAAAAATGGGTTACCACCCATACTGCAAGGAACTGAGTCTTACACACATCAGTTTTGCAGATGATGTACTGGTTTTCTCGGATGGGAAGAAGGACTCTGTGAAGGGAATTCTGGATGTGTTCAAAAATTTTGCAACAATATCGGGGCTTAATATTAGCCTTGAGAAATCCACTCTGTATCTGGCCGGTGTGAAAACAGAAGAATGCGATGCCATCTTGGAACAGTTTCCTCTCGATAAAGGATCCTTACCAGTACGGTATCTCGGTCTCCCTCTCCTTACAAAGAGGATGAATGTTCATGACTACAGTCCCCTTATCTCAAGAATTCGAGCTCGGATCTCCTCCTGGACAGCAAGGCATCTTTCTTTTGCTGGTAGACTCCAATTAATTGGCTCTGTGCTTTATAGCATCATCAATTTTTGGATGTCTGCTTACAGGTTACCAAACCAGTGTATTCAAGAGATAAATAGCATATGCGCAGCGTTTCTTTGGTCAGGACCGGTCCTTTCATCTCAGAAAGCAAAGGTTGCTTGGATTGATGTTTGTAAGCCGAAGATGAAGGAGGTCTAGGTATCAAGAACCTAACAGAAGCTTAATAGAGTAGCTTGTTTAAAGCTAATTTGGCGTATTTTGACAACAAGATCCTCACTGTGGGTTCAATGGATTTGGAAGTATCTCATCAGGAAGGGTTCTTTTTGGAGTGTCAAAGAGAAAAGTAGCCTTGGCTCATGGATGTGGAAGAAGCTGCTCAAATTGCGACCATTAGCCATTCAACTTACAAAAAAGGTGGTAAATAGTGGTTCAACTACATCTTTTTGGTATGAGAACTGGTCACCTTTGGGTCAACTAATTGTACTAGCAGGAGAGAGAGGCTGTATGGATCTTGGCATTCCAATAAATTCCACGGTAGAAAGTGCTATCCGGATCTACAGAGCTAGAAGACATCGGGTTAATGTGCTACAGCTTATAGATCAAGAGATTATGGGTCTCAGGAATCGAGGTCTCAATCAGTTAGAAGATATTTGTCTTTGGAAGAGGGCAAATGGAGACTTCAAAGAGGGTTTCACACCGCACACTTGGGATCTCACAAGAAGCCATTCTCCAAAGGTGTTGTGGATGAAGGGAATTTGGTTTGCAGAGGCAACTCCAAGATTCTCTTTCTTAACTTGGCTGGCTATTCATAATAGGCTAGCAACAGGAGATAGGGTGCTCAGATGGAATCCTCTTGCTGCCTCCACTTGTTGGTTGTGTAAATCAGAAACTGAAACCAGGGATCACCTCTTTTTCGAATGCTCTTATTCTAAGGAAGTCTGGAATGGAACCGTTAGAAATCTGGCGGGGAATGGAGATATGTATCAATGGTCCAGTGTGATTCGGGTTGTGGTGAAAGGTTTACATGAACGGCTTAACTTTCCTGATGAGATATTGTTTTCAAGCTGTGGCTTATGAACTATGGTATGAGAGGAACACAAGAAGAGTGGGAAAAGCGCCTAGACCGCTACTTGTCTGATTGCAAAGTTGGATAAACTAGTCCGGAACAGAATCACTTCCTTGAGAAGAAAAGAAAGAAGCAAGCATGAGAAGACTATGGAGATTTGGTTTGGCAGAAATTGATGGAGATTTCTGTTTCTTTTTTATTTCCGAAAGCTTGTAATTAGGCTGCAGAAACATTTCTGTACAAAGGTTTTTTTGATTTGAATAAAATTTAAAATTCTTTCAAAAAAAAAAAAAAAAGAGATTCCATCTCAAGTTCAAGTTGGCTCTCCCAAGAGTTCGGATCCGTGGGACCTTCCTGGCACACTGGTTGATGACCCTGCATCGGAGGAGAACTCTGACGTTGATCAAGAAACTACTCCAGATTCTGAGGAAGAGAGTGTAGAAGCATTACATGTAGGCACAGAAAAGGAAACTGATTTTGAAGAAGAAGACGATGAAGAAGAAGAAGGACAAGTCAGGTATAACGTCGCGGAACTAACAGAAGAAGGTCAGAGCATAATCATCGCACGTGGTGGTGAAGGCGGTTTAGGTAACGTTTCCGCTACACGTTACTTAAGAGGCACCAAGTTCGCTAAAACCGCCACCTTGAGGACTATGGAAGGCGATTCTGATTCTGAAGATGGTAATGGACAACAACGCTCGAGTATTAAATGCGGCCATCTTGGTACAGAGTCTGTCCTGATACTAGAACTAAAGAGCATCGCTGACGTTGGTCTCGTCGGGATGCCAAACGCCGGGAAAAGCACACTCCTCGGTGCGCTCTCCCGCGCCAAGCCACGAGTAGGCCACTACGCGTTCACGACGCTACGTCCCAACCTAGGAAACGTCAACTACGATGACTTCTCAGTCACGGTAGCTGACATTCCAGGGCTCATCAAAGGAGCTCATCAGAACAGAGGACTAGGACATAACTTCCTCCGACACATCGAACGGACCAAAGTGCTGGCTTACGTCGTGGACTTAGCCTCGGGGCTAGATGGCCGTGAAGGTGTGACCCCGTGGCAGCAGCTTAGAGATCTCGTGATGGAGCTCGAGTACCATGAAGAAGGGTTGTCTGATAGGTCGTCTTTGATCGTGGCGAACAAGATCGATGAGGATGGTGCGGATGAGAGGTTGGAGGAGCTTGAGAGGAGAGTGAAAGGTGTGAGGATATTTCCCGTTTGTGCGGTTCTTGAAGAAGGCGTGGCTGAGCTGAAAGATGGTTTGAAAATGCTTGTGAACGGTGATGGTGAGGGATCAGAGAGGTTAAAGTTGGAGAACATCTCTGTTGACTAGTGTAGTTTTTGTATCTCTTTTGAGTAACTTACTACTACTTTTTGAAATTATAGGCCACATTGTTACGTACGTTAATCCCATACACCACCACATAGTATATTGATCTTGAGTTGCATGTATAAATTGATCTTTCACTTTATTTAAGATCAATCTTCATATCTTTTTCTCAACGAACAAAATTTATCATAAAGATTGGTAAATAGTTGAAGAACGTAGGGAGTATATTGGGTCGTTTAAATGCCACATGAAGATTTCAAAACAGAGGATAACGTTTCTTGCTAAATAATTTCCTGGACGCATTAGATATCATCGGTCGTTTGGTACTATAGGACTTGGAAAAAGAAAGGATGTTGGACCGCCTCTTAATGTAATTCAGCATATGTATATTCATAATGTCTTTTTATGAAAAGGAGCAACTTGTTTGAAACAATCTTTTTAAGCATGAATCATGCCTCTTATTTTGGTCGGCTGCCGTTTACAAATAAAATCGTAATTCTTTGTTACGTATACGACTTTTTCTTATTCCCTAATAATTTGACGTGCTCCATCTATTTCTTGATATCCAGTTTTCTTGCTCAAACTCAAATAGAACATTAACTACTTTCTTGAAAATGGTAGAACAAATCTAAGATAGTAGAACAAGAAAACAGTGGACAAGTTGATGTTATCTGCAATAAAGATAAAATTTAGATATTATTCTTATTTTGATCTAGATGCTTAACTGCATCAAATGATAAAAAAAAATATACGATCCGTAACACTGTTTATTTAGAGGCAACTAAATTTAAAAAGTTTAAAAGACACTGTTTTAGTTTAAGAAAATATTTATCAGATTCTTACTGTAATAGTTTAAAGATTTTAATAAAATTAATAAAATAGTTTAGTCGACACTAAATTTGATTATGACCTTTCTTGGTTGAAATGCTCTATGTGGTAGATAACTTTTCCAAGAGCATTTATTTGATTCTATCCATACACAAAGTGACACGTGTGTGATGGATACAATACCGAATATTTCTCTTCTTCTATAAATAGTGGCAGCTCCATATGTTCAAGCCACAGCAAATAGAAGCATCAAAAGAAGAAGTCAAAAAACAAAATTACAAGTTCAAATCAAAGAGAAGCAATGGCAGGTTCTAACTGTGGATGTGGTTCCGCTTGCAAATGTGGTGACTCTTGCAGGTAACCCTATAACCTATCTTCTTAATTACCTTTACATGCATATATATACGATATGGTTGCTTAATTAGTCCTTAGTTTTCATCATATAATTATCACTCAAAAAAAAATGTTTTGTGCGTGGTGAAGTTGCGAGAAGAACTACAACACGGAGTGCGACAACTGCAGCTGTGGATCAAACTGCAGCTGTGGCGACAACTGCAGCTGTTGAAGGAATTGTGGTGTAAATCACGTGCATGCAGGAAAACTGGGGGAAAAGTGTGTTTGATGTTAAGAGATATGTGTGTGTGTTTGAATAAAGATTTGGCATGATGTTGCCTAATAACTCTCTTAACCCTTGACTTTTTCTCGATGTGTTTGATGTTTATTGTGTAATGTTTTCATGTGTAACATAAGAAAAACAAATATCTATTGACTTTTGTGATTATTAAGATTTGCCTAAGCCTCCTCTCTCGATATTTAGAAAATAGGGTTACTGAGATGACCATGAACAATCATTTCCTTAGATAAATGATGATATGGCGTATTAGTTTCATTCCCAATAAACTAGTTCATTTAAACACGAAATTAAAATGAAACTATGAATATGAAAACCAAACAAATACTAGCAAGATCATCAACGAGTATGCTAACTTTATTTGTAGTTAAAAAAAAAGAGAGATTGGGCTACTGAGGACTACATATATATCTAGAAAGTTTTGGACTATAAACACGCTTTGATGAAAGAGAATACGAGATGAAGAATGGCTCATGAGCGCAAGGTCTAAGCCCTGATGCAAGAGGATGGTTCTATGTGTAAATCTTATCTGCTTCCTAATATAAACCCCAAGTGTTTAAAAATAGCCTTAAATATCAATCTTAATGGATAGAAACAAATTATCTTCTAGATTAGGATAGTTAATCAACGAGGTTAACTGTAACGTTTGGATCGAGCAAAAATTAAACTATGCATGGTTTGGATTACATTGCGTATATTGTTTATAAACAAATCTGTTTTCATTTATCACAAAAAAAAATTCTTCTTTAATCTTCACGGAGGACACCAAAAAGGATTCTAAAACACCATCAAGAAATGGATATAAGTTGTTGCGGCGATTACTCTGACGTTTCCCCGGTGGCGGAAACGGCAACGGAGAGCGAATGGTTCGCGTTGAGGCTTCTATGCGTCATCGTCTTCTTCTTCAGCTCTGTTTTATTATTGTGTTACTTCCTATACCCGAAACTGCCAAAGGCGTCCGCCGGAGATGAGGAATCCGGCGAGCCGCTTCCGCCGGCGATGATACTCGGGAAGATAGGCGGCGGCGGGATCACGACGGATGTTTGCGTGATTTGTCTGGAGGATTTCGGGGAAAACGACGCCGTTCGGGTTTTGGTGACATGCAGGCATGTGTATCACGTGAAATGTATAGATTCTTGGTGTTTGTATAAGTTGGCATGTCCGGTTTGCAGAGCTCCGTTCCGATTATTCGGTGAATGGTAATTATTTTAGGACCAAGGAAGTTTAGGGTATATGTTCTGTAAAATTGATGAGAGATCTAATTTGTAAATATTTACTGTTTAGTCAAAAAAATAAAATTACTGTATATAGATGTAAAAAGAAAAGGTTAAAGGACTCAGTGAAGTCTAAATACTCCTGGGCACACCGATGAAGACGAAAACAAACAAATGAAAACAAAACATATCATTTGTTTGTTTATGATAACTCGATATAGCTTGGTTAGTTGGTTCTATATCTAATCTTGTGCTTTTCTTTTTTGAACTTTAATCTTGTGCTTTTGTTTACAAAAAAAGAACTTTTTAATCTTGTGCTTTGAGAATTTTTTCTCCAGCTTTGTAAGAATATAGTTTACGATTTCAATAGTGATTGGGAGTGGGGGAAACATATATTCTCTTAAAAATATGACAAACTATTTTCTACCATCAAGTTGGGTTCGATAGCTTCCAAAAAATTACTCGTTCCATCTTAGACTTAATATTTTCCACCATTTATTTTTAAAAAATGCTGTGTAGCTCGTTTACTATCTACAAGTGACGTTTCCAGAAGTTGACATTACCAATTCTTTAGTTTCAGTATTCATAACAAATATACAGTTAATTAGATATGACTTTGTAATGTTTCAATAGTTTTTGGTAGTTGTTAAGTTTTCATTTGGTTGAGAACTGAGTAGTCGAGGATGAAGACTCTCAACAAGCTTCTCTTAGTCTCCTGTGCCACTTTTTCCATTATACATCTTGTTATGTCTCAAAATCAACATGGTATTTTTGCTGTCTTTCACTTATTCCTTTTTTCCTTCAAATTTTAATGAATATATGTATTTTTAACCTTAGAAGAACTATTTTTCTGATATTTTAATATCCATTTTTACCAGGATTCATCAGTTTGGATTGTGGGTTACCTTCTAACGAGCCTCCTTATAACGAACAATTCACCAACTTAACATATATATCTGATGCCAATTTCATCCAAAGAGGGAAAACTGGTTATATCCAAAATAACTCGGAGACCCTCTTTGTCTCAAAGCCAAACAGGGTTTTGAGATATTTTCCTGATGGAATAAGAAACTGCTATAGTCTAAATGTCACACAAGATACCAAGTATCTAATCAGAACCGTGTTTGTATACGGCAACTACGACGGTCTTAATAGTCCTCCACGATTTGACCTTTATCTTGGTCCTAATATATGGACATCCTTAGATCTCAGAAATTCGGGTATAGATGCGACTGAGGAGATTATTCACATTACAAGATCTAACAGTTTAGATATATGTGTTGTTAAGACAGGGTCAAGTACACCATTGATATCAGTCATAGAAGTAAGACCCTTGCCGTATCATACTTATACTACTCGAACTGGTTCCTTGAGGACTTTAGCGCACCTCTACTTCAGCTATTCAGACAAAATTATAAGGTATGTCAGCATAATTTAACTAAGTACTTTCTTCTATACGGTTGAGAGCATCTCTAGTACTATTACATTTTCCACTCCAAATCTCAGTAAAATTTACTTTAATCTTATTCTATTTTTAACTCCGAAATGTAGTAAAATGGATTTATTTCAAAAATAAAGTGATTTTTTAAAAAAATTCATCACTTAATTTTTATTCGAAAATAAAATATAATTTAAATAAAACTTTACTTGAGTTTAAAGTAACATATTGGAGATGCTAATATGAGTTATAGAACAACACGGTTTTATTTATTAGAGATAACATGTAAAGCAAGTTGCTAAGTATTATGATCTCACATCGAAAGTGACAAATACCTTATTTGGTGGAAGTTATCCCAAGGATGTGTATGATCGTATTTGGCAACCATACTTCCTACTGGAATGGACTCAAATAAACACAACACTGAATGTAACTGACTCTTCTAATGGCGATTCCCCGCCACGAGATGTAATTACCACCGCCGTCATACCGACTAATGCCAGTGAGCCTTTAACTATTATCTGGACTTTCGACACCGCTGAAGACGAAACGTATGCTTACCTTTACTTCGCCGAGATCCAACAGCTGCGGGCCAATGAAACTAGGGAATTTAAAGTCGTGGCGAATGGTAGAGTTGACTACGATTCTTATAGTCCTATGAACTTTGAAGCTGTCACTGTATCCAACCATGCATCGCTTAAATGTGAAGGAGCGGTATGTCGTTTACAGCTGTTCAGAACCCCCAAGTCAACTCTACCACCCCTAATGAATGCCATAGAGATTTTTAGCGCCATATATTTTCCACAATCAGAGACAAGTACAGAAGATGGTATAGATATATGGTCGTGTAGTTGATGCAAATAAACGTATTCTAAAAGTTCCTACAATTGCTAACCTTTTTCATTTACTTTTGTTAGTCATTGCCATCAAAAGCATCCAGTCTACTTATAATTTGAGTAGAGTCAGTTGGCAAGGCGATCCATGTGTCCCAAAACAATTCTCGTGGATTGGTTTAAGCTGCAACGTTGTGGATACCTCCACACCACCGAGAATCATAACACTGTAAGAACATTCAAAATAAACATTGTGCTCAAATTAAAATGTATATTTACATTATATATGTGATATCTATAACCATTCAAACAGAGATTTGTCTGAAAGTGGATTAACTGGAACTATACCGCCTAGCATACAAAATCTAAGCCAACTTCAAGAATTGTAAGTAACTCCATGATTAAATAAAGTAAAACTTTATGTAATTAAATGATTTACAGTTATTTCTTGATAACTCTAGGAATTTATCGAATAACAATTTAACTGGAGATGTTCCCGAATTTCTAGCCAAGATGAAATCCTTATTGGTCATGTAAGTTATCTAATTTTTTAATTATTTTTTATCCTTATTAATTCTAATGGTTGCTCCACCTCCACAGAAACTTAAGTGGAAACAATCTTAGAGGTTCTGTTCCTCAATCACTTCTCAATAGAAAAAAGGATGGATTAAAGCTATCGTAAGATTTAATACAAGATTATCTTCTTTTAGTTAATATCCACTCTTGTTTAAAGTGTTTGTCATCAATAATGATTTTCATCTTTAGTGTTGATGCAAATATTAAGCAATGTGGGTCATGCAAACCAAGATCCCCGGTGGTGGTGATTCTTGTGTCTGTTTCTTGCGTGGCCGTTCTCATAATCGTGTTGGTTCTCATCTTCTATTTCAGAAAGAAAAAGAGATCAACTCGCAAAGGTAGTCAAAAGAAATATTATATGCTCCACATCCATAATATGACATCTCATGGTCCGTGTCAAAATGTTTTCTGCAGTTACACGTCCATCTCTCGAAATGAAAAACAGAAGATTTACTTATTCAGAAGTCAAGGAAATGACTAATAACTTTCAAGTTGTTCTTGGTAAGGGAGGCTTTGGTGTTGTTTGCCATGGTTTTCTAAATAATGAACAAGTAGCAGTCAAGGTTCTCTCTCAGTCATCAACTCAAGGCTATAAGGAATTCAGAACAGAGGTATACAACATTACTCTTCCACTAAATTGTAGAGAAATCCAAATTCATACCATGGTCCAACACTTTTAGATGTCCTAAGCAAACTTTTAACAACATATTTTTTTTATTTTTTCCTAATATCACATATACAATATAAAATATCACACAATTTTTTATTCAATTAGATTAATAATTATTAAAGATAATTTTATGAAGTTAATTGTATAGCAATATTTATTAATATTATCACTAATATTTTGACTATAATTAATCATAATGTACTAAAATCAACAACTAATACAAAATCTCACATTTAAAAATAATATTTTACTTATATTTTATATAACTTTTACTTATATTTTTATTTATTTTAACTTATATTTTTATTTATTTTACTTATATTTTATATAATTTTATTTAAGTTTACATGTAAACATATTTGTGTTTATTTGATAGTAATAATAATATTCATAAATAAATTAATATTTTTATATAACTTTTATTAATAAATATATTGTTTCTTCTTATACTATATATATATATGTTCTAAGCAATGGTCTATGTGGTTCTGTTCATGCCCTTTTAAATTGTTGATTGTTAGGTTGAACTACTTCTAAGAGTCCACCACGTAAATTTAGTAAGCCTTGTTGGATACTGTGATGAAGGAAATGATTTGGCTCTCATATACGAATACATGGAAAATGGAAACTTAAAGGAACATCTCTCAGGTAAACTATTTAGAGTGTGAAAAAGAGAAATTGAGTTACCTATTTCAAGCCAAAGGCTTATGAACTTTTCAATGATCTTTCACCATTTTGGCAGGAAATCGTAGAGGCTCTGTTTTGAATTGGTCGAGTAGACTTAAAATAGCCATCGAATCTGCATTAGGTCTGCTTATATTTTATTAGTTCCTATAATTTTTACTACATTTTCTTGAAAATTAATCTTAACATATGAAGGCTAGTTTTTTATGTATTAGGAATTGAGTATTTGCATATTGGATGTAAGCCGCCAATGGTCCATAGAGATGTGAAAAGTACCAATATATTGTTAAGTGAAACTTATGAAGCAAAACTTGCCGACTTCGGACTTTCAAGATCTTTTCTAGTGGGGAGTAACACTCATGTATCAACCAATGTTGCTGGCACTATTGGATATCTTGATCCCGAGTAAGTGTATGCACCGTAGTTTTAAAAATAAAACATGTCTACGTTCTTGCTTCTTTAATGAAAAAAAGTTCATACTTCTTCAAGTACTTGTCATGCAGATACTACCAAAAGAATTGGTTAACGGAGAAGAGTGATGTTTATAGCTTTGGGATAGTGTTACTGGAGATTATCACTGGCCAACCTGTGATTGAACAATCACGTGAAAAGTCTTACATAGTAGAATGGGCCAAGTCTATGCTCGCAAATGGTGACATTGATAGTATTATCTATTATGGATCCAAATCTCCATCGAGGATATGACACAAGTTCATCTTGGAAAGCTCTTGAATTAGCAATGTCATGCATTAACCCTTCTTCCACAGAAAGACCAAACATGACAAGGGTTGCTCATGAACTCAACGAGTGTTTGGAAATATATGAGAAGTTGAGCAAAAGGAGCCAAGATGCAAATTCAGCCAATTCCATGGGACATGGCACAAGTTTCATCAGTGACATTCCTTCAGCTCGTTAACCTTTTCATCTATATGTTTGAAAGATACTCTACACAGGTTGTATTTAAGTCTGTAATGTGAATATGTTTAAAAGGTTCATCTTATCCAAACAGTGATTCATATTGCTACCAGAGCTTGATGACCTGCCAACTGAGATGAAATAGTTTTATTACATACTATATCCGTTCCTAAATATAAGATATTTTTGGAAAAAATTATTCTTATTCTCTAAAATATCATTAATATTATAAATTATTCGACCAATGAAAAAATAAACTAAGAAATATGCTTAATTATAACATTTTTTGATAAAGTTAAAATTTATGAAAAATATGATTACAAATTAGAATATCAATTTTTTTTTTTTATAGATATCTTATATTCCTTTACGGAATATATTAGTTCTGATGTTGATATTTGTGCTGAAGTTTTAACCAGAACAAACTTAATCAATATTTTTGAAGAATATGACTGCAGAATAAGCACAAGGCCTGCTCTATATGATGTTGCAGAATAAACTGTGTTTTTTTTTGAGTCAAAGGAAAGAAGAAACTAATCATATAATTTGAAACCTCATTCGAGTTTAGATATTGTAGAAAAGACCAGGCACAAAGCCAATACTACTAAAGACCAAAGCCAATACTACTAAAGGCCACACAGTAAGCAGGGGCACACAAAGTCCACCGAAACTACGAGTATGCTTAAAAGAGGTCATCCAATGCATCTAGAAACCCAAGGTCCTAGTAATAATCAAACGGGTCAAGGTCAGAATCGTCACTGGCAGCTGAGAGGTTTTCGTAAAACTCATCCGGTGCAATTTCATCTTCATAAAGGTAGTCATCTTCTGATGAATCCATGTCGTGGACCGTTGCATCAAACGGGTAATCATGAGTCGAGTCATTAGGGCGCCTCACAACTCTGATCCTCTCGGAACACCGCTTCTCAAGATCACCAACAAGGCTAACATTGAAACACTGGCGCAGATCGAGATACTCCAGGTTAGGACACCCGTCGAGAATGGCGTTTAAACCGACGTCCGTTAACCTGTTCCCGAAAAGCTGGAGGCGGGTGAGTCCTGGCATCGTTTCAGCGATTGCTAGAGCAACGTCATCGCTCTCGTTTCGTGGACGCCTGTAACCCTCACAAGTTTTCCCGAATGACTTCAGATTTGGACAAGACTTGCCTATAACCTTCAGAGACTCTGCTGATAATGCGCAGTATGAAGTCTCGAGGACTTCAAGCAGAGGAAGTTTCGCAAGTATCTCTCTAAGTCCCTCGCTTGCTATTTGATAGCAATATGTTAGTTTAAGGCTTCTCAACTTACTTGACCTGCAGATAATTATGTGTAAAAAATGTTACAAACATAATCAAAGAAGCTAAACAAGAGTGGTTATCTCTTAACCATACTAAACCAACATTCTACAGTATATCATCTAATAGCTTCTATCAAACTGATATGAATTAATGTGTTAATTCTCCAAAGTCAGTTACAACATACTTAATACTCCGGATAAGACTTAAACCAGAGTGGTTATCTCTTAACCAAACTAAACCAACATTCTATATTATCATCTAATAGAATCCAAGAACATCACTAACACAATAATAGCCTCTATCAAACTGAAATGAATTAATGTGTTAATTCTCCAAAGTCAGTTACAACATACTTGACTTAAACCAGAGTGGTTATCTCTTAACCATACTAAACCAACATTCTATATCATCATCTAATATTCTCCAAGAACATCACTAGAGAGAGAGAGAGATGAAACCTATGGGCGATGTAATTGAGGAGTTCATAAGTAGCGACGTGCCAAATTTCGATCTCAACCGACGTTCCCTGGCTACGATCAACTGCGAGGCTGCACATCTTTTCCAACACGTGACAGCTGTATCCCCTGTGTCCCGGATCACTCATGTCGATCTTCCGCCACATCGAGGGGTCTTTACAGACGCGACGCCACGATCTGCACACTCTCTGTGCGGTTTCCAGTATGTCGATCCCGCCGAGACGGTGTAGGATCGATGACGTCAGCTCCGGCGGAAGCTCCGCCCAGTTCGGATAAACTCCTTGGTTCGTCATCGCCATCGTAATGATCGAAGAAAGAAACAGGGTTTCGAGACTTATATATCACAATCTAGTGGGCCCAACATTCTATTTATTGGGCCTAGGCCTGTAATTAAAGTAATTTCAAGCCGAAGGCTTATAAAATTACCGACGATCTATTTAACATTTCACCCAAAAAAAAAAATAACTTACCAATGATTTTTAACCGCATGGTAATTTTTGGCAGGAAAACGTAGAGGTTCTGCTTTGAAATGGCCAAGTAGACCTAAAATAGCCATTGAATCCTCATTATGTCTGTATAAGTTTTGTTTGTCTACGTTTTCTCGAAAAATAGACAAAAGGCACAAAGGCCAATACTACTCAGGGCCGGCCCTGAACCAAGCCGGATGAAACATTCGCCTCAAACCCCCCAAAATTTTTAGAAAAATTTATATATAAATAAGCCCCCAAATTTATACAAAAAAAAATTTCAGCCCCCAGATTTATAAAACCCTTCTTGAACCGTCTCTAACCCCCAAATTCTCAGGAGCGGCCCTGATACTACTAAAGACCACACACAAAGTCCACCGCAACTAGGAGCATATGCTTAAAAGAGGCCAGTCCCCCGTAATGATCAAACGGGTCGAAAAGTCGGAATGGTCACTCACACCTTAGAGGCCATCGTAAAACTCATCCTCTGACGTTTCATCAGAGACGCCATCATAAAGGTATTCATCTTCTGATGAATACACGTCTGCATCAACTGGGTAATCATCAGCCGGGTCATTAGGGCGCCTCAAAACTTTGATCCTCTCGTAACACCGCCTCTCCAGATCCCCAGCGATGTTAACATTGATGCACTGGCGCAGATCGAGATACTCCAGGTTAGGACACCCGTCGAGAATGGCGTTTAAACCGGCGTTCGTTAACCTGTTCCCGAAAAGCTGAAGGCGGGTGAGTCCGGGCAGTGTTTCAGCGATTGCTAGAGCAACGTCATCACAGTTTTCCAACGTGTTCAGATTTGCACAAGAAGCTGGGACAATAGGTTCCAGAGGCTCTCCTGATAATGAGCAGTATGAAACCTCGAGGACTTCGAGTAAAGGAAGTTTCGCAATGACTTCTGTAAGTCCCTCGCTTTCCACTAGATAGCACATTGCAAGTTTAAGGCTTCTTAACTTACTTGACCTGCAAATTAGCTATGCATAAAACGTTAGAAACACATAATCAAAAGGACAAGAAAGCAAAGCAAGCCACAGTTACAAAAAAACATCCCAATAACCTTAAAGCTAACCATTTAGACCTCATAAGCAATAACAATGCTATAACCAACTATCAAGTGGATATTTTCTTCTCCAAAATGGATAGGGCAGAGAACTAACTAACAGTCACAAATCTATTCCTTGTCATTCAAGTAACTCAAGGAACAGCCCTGAGATTTTGGGAGCTAGAGACTATTTAATAAAAAAAATATTTTTAAAAATATAGTTTTTACGAATTTGGTGGCTTATAGAATATAATTTTCTACAAAAAAATTTGGGACCTAGATTAATGTTTCACTTGGCTATATCTATTGATCCAGCCCATTGAAAGAGACTACACACTGTTTAAAAGAGCAACACAATATCCTCCAATAACAACCATTGTTTCACAAGCTTTCATAACAACTAGAATGATCTTTCTAAAGATCTGTTCAGACTTAGCAAACAAGGGAGAGAAGGGACGAAACCTATCGGCTATGTAATTGAGGAGATCATGAGTAGCAAAGTGCCAAATCTCGATCTCAACCAACCCGCCCTGGCTACGGTCAACAGCGTGGCGGCAAATCTTCTCCAGCTCGTGACTGCTACCTCCTCCCACGCCTCCCAGGTCACGCATGTCGATCCTCCGCCACGTCAAGGGGTCTTTGCAGATCCGACGCCACTGTCTGCACACTTTCTGCACCGTTTCCAGTATCTCCATCACGCCGAGACGACGCAGGATCGATGACGTCAGCTCCGGCGGAAGCGCCAGCCAGTTCGGGTATTCTTCTCCTTTGTTCATCGCTGCCTTGCCGTGAGTGCAAAGATCTAAAAGGATCAAAAGACACAGCGAACCATTTACGAGTTGAGACTCCCTCTTTAAGTAGGATAATCTGGTGGGGCCCCTCGTGATTTCACTATACTAATTTGGGCCTGGCTTCTAAATATTGGGCCAAGGCCTATATTATTGATGAAGAGTGAAGTTAAGGATACACAGTATTCTCTAATATTCAATGTCTCACTTCTACACTTATGGAAGCTTCTGTATTTAGCTAAACCTAGGTCTCCTCTCTTGTGCAATATATATACTCTTGTAATGTTAACATTTAACAGAGAATAATAAAAAAGATCTTCTTACATGGTGTACCTCGCTACAATTATTTTGATAGTTATTAAAAAAGGAAACTCTCATATTGGTAATTAAATATACTTCACGTAAACAAGTTTCCTTTTTTGGAATATAAAACTTGACTGAGCTTTATAAAATTTCATAGTAACTTAACTATTACAAACCCTATATTGTCATAAATTGATTACAAACCTAAACGATTTTCACCACTATTAGTGAGGTGTCAACTATGGAGTAAATATATATATATATATATATATATGGATTTCGACACTTCAAAACTACTACGAACAAAATTATGAAATGAAGTATACTCTAATAAAATAGAAAATAAAGGGGAAAAACCGGAAAGAAAGAGATTACATGGCCGGGCTTGGACTAAAAAAAATAAACTTACATGGCTTTGTGACTCAACGTTTTTGTCGAAGTTTGTGTGTGGTTAAAAACACGCACGATCCGACAGAGACTCCATGTGTCAGAAACTTGTGGAAGTTCGTGAGACAGTGATGGGTCACCCAAGAAAGAGAAGAAGAACAGGTCTTCAGGGTTGATGAGGTTTACTGGTTTTAGCCGGTTATTCGCTCTTCAGACGCGTCCTGTATTACAGTTATAAGACCATGGGTTTAAGCCCTTATCATGTCCTGTACTTTTGTTTGTTTCCACACAAAGAGGTTTTTATTTAAAAAAAAAACAAAAAAGAGAAATGTTTTTATAATCATGGTGTTGCAAACGAGACTAGAATATGGATTCAATGGCTATGAAGTGCCTCCCACACCTCGAGCTGCAAGATCACCAAGAGTAAATAGATTCTTATACTTAGCGTGTTCCACAAGTTTTAGGTTTTTTTAATGTTAACAATGATTTGTCTGTTTGTGTTTGTGGGTTTTGCTAGAAGAGTGCTTTCAAGAAGAAAAGCGAAAACAATCAAATATCATCGTCCTTCGATTTGTTGGCTGCAGTAGCTGGAAAACTACTGCTTGAAAGTGGTGGGGTTTCTTCTTCCTCAAGTAACAACGCCTCGGGAGATAATAATGAAGATCAGTGTGGGGGTAAGAAAGAACCAGGCGATCAAATGGTGGTGGAAGAGATCACTCATTCTGATCATCATCATGATAATAATGCTGAAAGGAGTTTCTTTGTCTCTGAGATCCTTCCAAAAGCTCATGAAATGGAAAGCTTCAATAAATCTTTGTCTCCAAACCCTAATAAAGATTTCCTATTTGGATCTACCTCTGGTATAACTTCTGATTCCTCAGAGAAGTTTGGAACTCAAGAATTAGCGTATGAGGAAGCCAAGATCCACAATGGTGATTGTTTTAGGTCAGATACTAATGACAAGAAACCAATGCTTGAGAGGCGAAATTGTGAACCAGAGTTATCAAGGAACAAGGATAAGCATCATATGGATTTACTCAGCGGTATGGAAAATAATGATGGAGAAAACTTCTCAGCCCGTTACACAACAAAATCATTTAGGTCAACACTGCGTGTAGGAGATGGAAGAGTAAAGAAAGTTATGTCTTCAAAGTATTGTAAAGTCTCTTCAAATCAGAAAGATACAATGGTAGCTAGCTCAGGTAAGCATGTGGACACACTTGTGGGCTTGTCACATGTTCTTTCATTTTTATCTATGTGTTTGGTTTACTTATCTATGACAATGTTTAGACCTGGACTTGAAGCCTGGTTATTACAGCAAGAAACATTGTCTCAAAAGCTTAAGATCAGAGAAGAAATTTCCAATCAAGAAAAGAAGATACTTTGCTGGTTATACAGCCTCACAATCAGAGGAAACAGTTAAAAATGAAGGCCTTTCTGGTTCACCTCAAAAGGGTATTAATCAGGAGCTAGTCATTTAAAGCTTTAACCTCAAAACTAAATCATGATATTTGACTTTGAACTTTGTGTGTGTTTACAGCTTTTCTGTCAACAATAGCTTGCCACAAGCAGCCAGCTTTCCAGTCTAAAGATTCTCATGGTATCTTTTTCTATTAATGTTCTCTTTTTTCATCACATGGAGTTTTGTATTAACTTTAATCATTTTTTGTTTGCTGTGCTTAGTGAAACTTGGAATCAAGTCCTTCAAAGTTCCTGAACTTTTCATTGACATTCCAGAGACTGCTACTGTTGGTTCCCTTAAGGTTTAAATTATTTTGCTTAGAATTATCTGGAATGGGTCATTCATATAGTTAGATAATGATGAGATTTTGCTTCACTTCGCTAGAGGACAGTCTTGGAAGCTGTGACCACCATACTTGATGGTGGATTACGCATAGGTGTTCATGTTCATGGGAAAAAGGTTAGAGACGACAATAAAATGCTTCTTCAAACTGGAATCTCTCTAGACACTCTTTCAGATACGTTAAGCTTTTGTCTTGAGCCCAATCCTCCACAATCCACAAAACCAGTTTCTCCTAAAGATTCTGATTTCATGCTTCCGTGTAATGTACCTCACACTCTAACTAGGTCAGTCTTACTCCAAATAACAACGTTTGCTTCTTATTTTTTTTTTTTTTTTTTGTGTGTGATAATATGTTTGTTTGTCCATAAGGTATCTCCCATCACTGGGGAAACATGCTAAACCAAGTGACTCTGTAGAAAGTGACCTTGACTCCAAACCCTCTGCACCATTTGGGGTCAAACCCGTCTACTCCAGAGCCTTGATTCCTGTCTCTCCTCCTCTGCATGCTCAGGCTTTAAACGTAGTCCCACCTCGGAAACCTAAGAAATCTGAGGTGGCACAGCGCAGAATCCGTCGACCTTTCTCTGTTGCAGAAGTAGAGGCGCTGGTTCAAGCTGTGGAAAGACTTGGGACCGGAAGGTAACTAAATTTTTTTAACGTTACACCAAACTAAAAGTCTTGATTTCCATCAAGAATTGATCCAAGATAGCCCTATTTATCTGCAGGTGGCGTGATGTAAAGCTGAGAGCTTTTGATAATGCAAAGCACCGTACTTATGTTGATTTGAAGGTTAATATGTATATATATATATATATATATATAATTCCTTTTATAGCTCAGACTGTAAATGAGGAATGTTTTGCTTGTGTAAGAAGTAATTATCTTTTTGGTTTGATGTGAATGATAGGACAAATGGAAGACGCTGGTGCACACAGCGAGAATATCACCGCAACAAAGGAGAGGTGAGCCAGTTCCACAGGAGCTCTTGGACCGGGTACTAATGGCTCATGCCTACTGGTCCCAGCAACAGGGGAAACAACAATTGCTAGATGGACCTCAGAATCTTGAGACCAGTCTTGGTCTATAGACCGGGGAAAACGTGTGGAGAGGAATGAGCCTGGAATTTTTACTTTCATATATACTTTTTTTTTTGTTTATTTGTTTTGTTATGTATTTGAAAAGAGTAATTGTATAAGAAGAAGAAAAGAAGGAATGAAAGGTGGTGAAGAGAAGAGGATAGAGATGAAGATATATGTGTGTAATTGTCACAGTGCTTGGTTATATAATAACATGCTTATTCTTTTTTGTTGCTTCAATTAAGACATTTCATAGACTTGTGGACCAAGAGCAAGCATCATCGAGGATGAATGTGAAGGGAGATCATTTAAAGATGATAAACAAAAAACATACAGAAAAGTTCTTGTGATATAATGTAAAAACCATTGAGTAGTCTCTCATACACACATGGCTGGGGGACTAAGCTAGAAGCAAAGATTCCATGACAAGAACAAAAAGTTAAAAGAGTTTATACGAGGAAATGGGAACATAATATATGCACCAATAATGATTCACTTTGGCATTTTCCGATGGCTAGCACACACACTTTTTTAGACGCAAAATCAAAGAGAGAACATGATGGAAGATTCTTTAGGGATCGGATCTCATCTCATCTCATCGTCGATGAATGGAGAGAAATAATTGGACATGTCATTTTCACAACTTCACATCTTTATGTAAAGTCTACACCATTGAGTTGAATCCTTTTGGATCGATGCGTTTGTTTCATGTGGCTAGGATTAAACCAATGGCAATTGAAAGTATACGTCTCAATAGAGAGAGCATCCAAAAAAATAATCCAAAGTTAATCTTAAATCAATAACAAAATCATGGTCGTCACTGTAAAAACAAAGAGATTTTTTTTGTTTGGTCAAAAGTAAAAGAAAAAAAAAACAGTGAAAATTGTTGTCTGGATCCGGAAAGATTCTCATTCAGACATGAAGAAATTTCCTGAATCGACTGATTGCCGTCAGACAAAGAAAAATCAAAAAGGCATATTATTTTATTATTATCCTCTTATTATTTTATTTATTTATTTATAATATCTTTTCCAGTAAAAACAATAAATCTCTCATCACTGCTTCTTCTTATCTTTCATTTGCTCCTCCCCTCTCTCCTCTCTCTCAAAAGTCCAAACCTTTCCCCTTACTCAAGCTTCTTCTTCTTCTTCTTTGGTCATCTTAACCCACAAAGAGGTATGTTTACTGATGAGTTCTCTCTAATCTCTCTTTGCTTTTGTTATTATTATTATTCTCTCTGTTCACTGCTCTGTTTTTTGATGATTTGATCAGGAACATAAAGTCTCCACCTTTAGTTGATTTTTAGGGATTTCTGGATCCATGGGTTCTTATTCAGGTGGATCCTTAGATGGGTTTGATTTCACTAGCGAGTTTGATGATTTGCCTGCTTCAAACCAAACCTTAGATTCATCTGATGGGTTCTATCTAGACGACCCTCTCTTAAATTTCGTGTCTTTCGATAATCATTCCTCTGCTCCTCCACCTCTAGAGACGTATCATCCACATCAGAACGTTGCAGCTGCATCATCAGGAGATCGCTTGTCATCTCCATCTGATGACTCTGAGTTCTCTGACTCTGTCCTCAAGTACATAAGCCAGGTGCTTATGGAGGAAGATATGGAAGAGAAGCCTTGTATGTTTCACGACGCTTTGGCTCTTCAAGCTGCTGAGAAATCTCTCTATGAAGCCCTCGGTGAACAGTACCCTTCTTCTGCTTCTACGGACCATGGAGCTTCTTACCCTGAGAAACTGAGCCCTGATGGTTCTTTTCCAGGCTTCAGTGATTACGCAAGCACCACCACCACTACTTCCTCTGATTCGCACTGGAGCGTTGATGGTTTGGAGAATAATAATAATAGACCTTCTTGGTTACAGACACCTATCCCTAGTAACTTTGTGTTCCAGTCCACTTCTAGATCCAGCAGTCTCACTACTGGTGGTGGTAACAGTGATGATTTGGTTTCGAGTATGTTCAAAGATAGTGAGCTGGCTATGCAGTTCAAGAGAGGGGTTGATGAAGCGAGTAAGTTCCTTCCTAAATCATCTCAGCTCTTTATCGACGTGGATAGCTACGTCCCAAAGAATAACTCTGGATTCGAGGAGAATAGTTTCGAGGTTTCTGTTAAGACAGAGAAGAGAGATGAGGCAGAGCATCCTACTCCTCCTCCTTCCAACAGATTGACAGGGAAGAAAAGTCACTGGCGTGACGAAGACGAAGACTTAGTTGAAGAAAGAAGTAACAAACAATCCGCTGTTTACGTTGAGGAAACTGAGCTTTCTGAGATGTTTGATAAGATTCTGCTATGTGGCGGCTCAGGTCAACCTGTATGCATAGTTAACCAGAAGTTCCCAACAGAGACAACAACAACAACTCAGTCAAATGGAGGACCAAAGGCTCGTGGAAAGAAGTCAACAGCTACTAGTAAAAGTAACGTTTCAAAGAAAGAAACTGCTGATCTGAGGACTCTCTTGGTACTATGCGCACAAGCCGTATCCGTAGACGACCGTAGAACCGCCAACGAGATGCTGAGACAGATACGAGAGCATTCCTCTCCTCTAGGCAACGGGTCAGAGCGTTTAGCTCATTATTTCGCAAACAGTCTCGAAGCGCGCTTAGCCGGGACGGGCACGCAGATCTACACTGCTCTGTCTTCCAAGAAAACGTCTGCTGCAGACATGCTGAAGGCTTACCAGACGTACATCTCCGTCTGCCCGTTCAAGAAAGCCGCCATCATATTCGCTAACCACAGCATAATGCGTTTGACTGAAAATGTGGACACGATCCATGTGATAGATTTTGGGATCTCTTATGGTTTCCAATGGCCTGCGTTGATCCATCGCCTCTCGTTCAGATCCGGTGGTCCTCCTAAGCTGAGGATCACCGGGATAGAGCTTCCTCAGCGTGGTTTCAGACCAGCTGAAGGAGTTCTCGAGACGGGTCATCGCTTGGCTCGTTACTGTCAGAGGTACAAGGTTCCGTTTGAGTACAATGCGATAGCTCAGAAGTGGGAGACGATCAGAGTCGAAGACTTGAAGATCAAGGAAGGAGAGTTCGTTGTTGTGAACTCTCTGTTCCGTTTCAAGAACCTTTTGGATGAGACCGTTGTGGTCAACAGCCCTAGAGACGCGGTGTTGAAGCTGATAAGGAAAGCCAACCCTAACGTCTTCATCCAAGCCGTGTTAAGCGGCTCCTACAACGCTCCGTTCTTTGTCACGAGGTTTAGAGAAGCCTTGTTTCATTACTCGGCGCTGTTCGACATGTGTGACTCGAAGCTGAGTAGGGAGGACGAGATGAGGCTGATGTTCGAGAAGGAGTTCTACGGGAGAGAGATCATGAATGTTGTGGCTTGCGAAGGGACGGAGAGAGTGGAGAGGCCTGAGACGTATAAGCAATGGCAGGCGAGAGTGGTCAGAGCGGGGTTTAAGCAGGTTACGCTCGAGAAGGAGCTGATGGAGAATCTGAAGAAGAAGATTGACTGTGGGTATGATAAGAATTTTGATGTTGATCAGAATGGGAACTGGTTGCTTCAGGGGTGGAAAGGTAGGATTGTGTATGCTTCTTCTGTTTGGGTTCCTTCTTCTTCTTGATTAGATGTTTCTTTCTTTTGTGTGTCCTAAGTAGGGCTGGATTGGTGTTGAGAGTTAGGGTTGCTATTGTTATAATGCTTGTGACATAGCGTGTGTAAGAGAGTATAGCGTAAGAAACAGAGAGACAGAGAGAGAGTGTGTACTCTATGTTCTACACAATCTTTTGTTGCATAAATAATGAAAAGCTAACTTTTTCAATGTCTCTTGTTTATAAAGTTGTCTTACTCTGCTTCTTTGTCTCTTCGAACTATCAGTTGCTTGGGAGACAAGAGACCATCCGGTTTGATCTCTACAACTATTAAACCAACCGGTTCTTGATTCTTTTCGAATCTCAAATCTGTCTGTGGTTCGGTGTGATTCGGTGCCTTTACATAAATAACACCCTGGCCTGGACCATGATTACGGGCCGGCAATGGTTTAAATGGGCCTGAGTTGAATTAAGAAGGCGTATTATATAAACATTTTTATTATATAACTCAAGTCAAGTGTGTGTGGCAACATTTCTACCTGAGATCACCTACGCTTTGACACGTAGAAGTATGTTCCACCACGTGTCAGTTTCTACACCGCAAGTACAACACAACTCCTGGCAACTTCCAGACCAAAGCTACGTCACACCTAAAACTAGAGTACTTAAGAAGCAACAAAAAGTCTGAAGTAAGCTGAGTTAGTCATAGAAGAGAGAAAGGCAGAAATGGATAACGGGTTTAGTTGCTACGACGGAGAGACGGTGGCCGTTAATGATGACTATCACGTGGGATGCAAGACGCCTACACGAGACGAATGCCGGATACCAGCATATCCGCCGTGTCCGCCACCGGTGAGAAGGAAAAGATCGATACACTTTGGTAATAAGAGGGAACCACCGCAGAACGGTTACTTTCAGCCTCCGGAGTTAGAACTGTTCTTTTCAGAGATTGCAGCCTCCAGGAAGCAAGAAAGCTGCGTTTAGACTGCTAATACACTTTTGACTCTATATATATTGTCCCGTTCCTGGATGTATTGAATTTTTTTTTTTTTTTATGAACCCTTGTCTTGTGCTATGTATATTAACGAAGGATCTTGATTTGTGTTAAACCTGTTTGGTTTTGATGTTTTTTTTAATGTCGGGGTGGACTCTCTTTATCTTCTTCTTTTGTTTTTGTTGTATATATAGATGGTCTTTATCTATGCATATATTGAATGTCCTGTGGTTATATGGCATCAGTTACACGAGGGAGGGTGTATTAGGAGTCTCATAGTTCTGACTAGTGCCGTATATTGTAGGAAGCTGTGCTTCCAATAATATGTTTCTTCATTTTGTTTATATAGTGTCACGCTTCCAAAGATGTAAAGTATGCAACAAATGGTCTCTTACGGAGGTATGGGAATAGGATCATCAGGATCAGAGTATGAGGACTCACCCAGCCTTCCTCATCTCCTTTTACCCAAGTTAGATTCTTCCATCTATTTGATCCGTGTGTAAGAATAAAGCTGAACACCTTTTTGAAGAGTTTAAGGCAGTGTTTTGAAAACCGGACCGGTCGGTCGAACCGGTCCGACCGTGACTCGCCGAAGAAGCCGAGTCCGGTTCGGTTTAAAAACCGGATTTATAAAAAACCGGTAAAACCGGCTAAAAACCGGTAAAACCGGCTAAAAACCGGTCAAACCGGTGATCCGGGTCAATTTTAAAACCCGGTTCTTAAAAATTAACATATAATTAAATATTTTTAATTATTAGTAACTAAAATTTAATATTTTATAATTAGTATTCAACTATCACTATTTAATTAATTTTTATTTTTTAAGAAACAATGTGAAAATTATATTTTTTACTTTCATATACTATTTTTATTTTACCATATTCATAAAATTTGAGATGTTATTTGTAAAAATAAATAAATATGATAATTTTAATTGTAAATCATATGATTTTATCATTTTCAGTTTACATAGTATTCACTATTCAATTTTTTACTATATATAATTAGATTTGTGTTTATTATTTATATTTAGTTAATTATTGAAGAGAATAGAAAATATATTATATATAGAAGTAAAGTTTATGTATATATATATATATATATATATATATATATATATATAATTTTCATAAATAGAAAACCCGGTTCGACCGGTTGAACCGGTCCAACCAGTCAACCAGTAGCTACACCGAGTCGGTGTCCGGTCCGGTTTTCAAAACATTGGTTTAAGGTTTGTTCTAGGGTTATTTAAGTGGGTAAACTCACTCAAACTTAAGATCTCAAACTAATCATTTGAAGCATTGTCAATGAAAACAATTCTGAACGTCAAGATTTCCAGACTTAGAAGGATAGGTATTACCGTACTACCACAATCTTTTCAACGAGCATGGAATATCGAATGCTGCAAGCTTTTTTTCTTGTTTTGTCCTGAAAGTATCCGAATGTTTTTTTTTCTTCTTGCCACACTGGAAACTTATTGTATAAGCTAATGTCTGGTAATTATTTTTCTGATTATCGACATAAATAAGGCGAACTGTTATCTGTAAGTAGGGGTGGACACGGATCGGATAGTATCATATTTTTTTTGTATTTGCGATTTGCTTCGTATCTTACGAATATCTGATTTTCTGATTTGCTTTGCTTCGGAGAAATACGAATATTCGGTTTTACGGATATTTGGAATTTTTTTTAAATATTTGTGAATATTTGCGAATATTTACGGATACCTCATACACCATGTTTTATATACATAAATCTAACAAAATTATACATGTTTTTGTTTTTTTATTCTTATATAATATTAAACCAAGAGTGAAAATTAGTGGAATTATATGTTCCATACTTTTTATAATAAAATAATCTTTTTGATAAAACACATAATTTTAGAAAATTATAGTTTCTAAAAGATTTTATATTTTCTTTAATTTAATACATTATATATTTTATAAATAACACAAATATATGTTGAAGTAAAAATTTATACATACTTAATTGTAGATATTCATTTATTTGTATAAAAATCAGAGCGGATCGAATATTCGCCTTTAAAAATTTTAGTATTTGTGATTTGCTTCGTTTTTAATGGATATTGAATTTTAAAATTTGCTTTGCTTCGAAGACTTACGGATATTCGGATTTTTCGGATCGAATCGAAACGAATAACGAATCGAATCAAATTTAACGGATAAAATGTCTACCCCTATCTGTTACAAATCAAAGAAAGTAGTCTAAGCTACTTTAACTTGGCAGAGATATTTGACTAGTTACATTATCCATTCACCAGTGGGGTGGTTTATTGTTTAGGTGATTAGGCAATAGTTAAGGTACACAAATATAATTGTTTAGTTCACTTCCGATAAAAAATTCAAAGCTGCATTTCACGTTTTGTAGTTAACATCTTACACAAATAATTTTTTTATCAACGGTTGAAACTCTCCAATATTGTTTCCAACGGTTATTGTGAGACAATATTTCAATATATTCATTATAGGGTACGAAACAGTTGAAACCCACTTTTAACATGATAGAATATGAAAATGGTAGAAACTAGAAAGTACGTACGTATACATAATGTTAATATACTGTGGTTAGTTGAATGAGTTGTTTTCAGGAAACCCAGGCTGTTTTGAAAACAGAGGTGAAAAAACATGTGGAATATTATTTAGGCCCAAAGCTGTCTACTCTTGGTCCCGATTTCAAAAATAATTATCGTAAGATACACTTTTCTTCCGTCCCTCTTTGCCCCCTTCCTCTCCAAATACTCCCAATTTATATTTTCACAAAAGTTAATGTTGCCATTTGAAAAACTCTTTTAGTCGTAGACCACTGATTCATCATAAAACTCGAGAGACAAGACCCCGCCTAAAATTTAGACGTTTGTAGGCAAATTTGAAAACAGTGTCCCTCTTTATTAACATCAAACAGTACAACAAAGAAAGAATAATAATTAATAATATGTTCTAGAAAATTCTACTTTCAAAGTCTTTTAATCTTGATAATGGTGGTGGCATAGTTTAGAAGTAATTATATATTCAAGGCACGATGTTCAAGCGGGAATGCTTGAATCGCTCGTCAAGAATATTCTTTCTGTTGGATCCTCGTCATTGACCCATATATGCATACAAAGCCCTAGGTGTGATTCCACAAAGCTATTTAGTCATCTTACTTTTACAAATTTTCTTATGGTTTACGTCACACCATGTCAGTTCCATCAGCGTTAATAGACTTCAAGTTATAGACCAATAAACACACTTATATACATTGTACGGACCTAATTATCGTGCTCTCTCTCGCTCACGTGACGCTTGATTAGATTACTTAAATGTTAACGTCTTTGTTTTCTTGTTTTCTTTTCCAACCATACTGAATGATTCATATTAGTATATGAGTTATGAGGCTTTGTCTCGTTTTGAAAATGTGGAACCTACAAAGCAGAAATGATGATTTCGAGTTCTTACTCTTCGAACTAAACGTATCAACTCTAGTGTTTATCAATCAAGAAATTTAAATGGAATTAAACATGTGAAATTTTCAAAAGTTCATCCATATAAATAGAAACCTATTTTTTTTTGTTAAAAACTTAACTTACTAAAATAAACTATATCCTACATGATTCTTTCATATAAAACAAAAGTTTAAGTTGGCTAAGTATGTGTCAAGGAACTGTTATACTAAGTGATATTTAAATAATAGTTGAACATTACAGAAGCCGAGTATGATTTAAATCAATTAATTTAATATTCCAGTTCATTCTATTGCCTACAGCACTTCCATTTTTTCCATTTAGTTTTTTATTTTGGAAACACTCAATCTTTATATAAGCAGCTCTCTTCTTCTCCCAGCTCTCTCCCTCTAGATCTCTCTCTCCATTTAACTCAATCACCACAAGAAATAATTATCAGAGACCGGCCTTCATAAGAGACCGGCCTTCGTAAGAGACCGGCCTTCATCTAAGTCAGAAGCTCCTCTCCCTTTGTATCTTTCTTTCTTCTTGCTAGGGCAACACGGAAATGAGCGAGAAGTGGAAGCTGTCGAAAAAGGATGCTTCAGCTGCGTCGTGCTCATCTTCTAGTTCCTCTAAATCCAAGTTCTCTAGAAGCTTCTCGACGAGTGCTTCCTCCACAAAGGCTCCCGCATTAGTACGGAGCTCATCTACCAAATGTTCAGTGACATCTTCTTCCTCCTCCATATCAAGAAGCACCTCGAAGAAAGAGAAAGGATCATCATCATCATCATCTTCCATTACCCAAAAGTACAGTAGCTTGGCCAAAGAACAGAAGGGAAGGTTTTACATCATGAGAAGGTGTGTGGCTATGCTTGTCTGTTGGCATAAACATGATTCCTAGCCTAGATCTCATGCAATTTATATTCTTTTCGGTTTGGCATTAGATCAGTTTGATTCTCTCTACTCTAGGTCGCTACAAGTTTCTATAATAGTACATTGTAAGACCCTTGCAAGAAAGAGATTCTTTTGATAATTAGCACTATATTATTATTAATTTGATAAACAAAGTTCTGTATACAAATGTATAAATAACTTCGAATATTTAAAATAAAGTGAAAGTCTTATGCCACAATCTGGAGGGTCGATGTGTCGAGAGGTAGGTACAATTATTTTGATAGGATTAAATCGAATAGTCACTTTCAATGTCTGGAAAATAATTTAATAAATAAGTAAATAACCAGTGATAATTTTATTTGGTCAAAGATCAGAGATTGTTTTTGGTCAACAGATCTGAGTGTTTTTTCACATAGTTCTTTACTATCTAATTTATTTGGCTCCATATGGCCTTTTGCAACGTTTATGCTCTTTTTAATGGCCGTGATTAGACTTCGAACAATGTTGTTTAAAAACAATAATGCGTTCTAGTTAAGGTCATATGCATATACTATTATCATGATGGGGTAATGATGTCATCAATAAAGTTGCATGATGCTATTTGATTATAGGTCTTGCCAAGTGCCATCACGATAAATATATATTTTAACTTATAACCTTTTTCCATATTGTGTTTAAAAAAAAAACCCTTTTTCCATACTAAACCTTATTCCATTTCATTTTTTTGCTAAAATTTTTTCTATTTTAAAATAAAAATAGAATAATTTTAAAATATTTTTTTGGAATAAAAAATGAAGTAATACATTGGATTAAAACTCTACTATATCTGGTGTTGCACCATTTTGGAGTAAAATATAGAGTAATATATTGGAGATGCTCTAACTCAACGGATGAATGCAGCAAAACCCATTCATAATAGAAAATTCACATTTACAAAAAAAAAGAATATATATATTCATGTTTGCATCTTTGTGGCAGTATTCTTCTTACACATTTTTTGGTCTCGTGAAGATACCATTCTTGCCGAACCTAATTTTTTTCTGTATATGAACGAAGCCATATTATATTATATTAAAATTGAAGATTATAATTATTATAATGTGTATAAGAATGTACGTACTCTGACACTATTCCGCGTTACTGACACGAATAAAAATTAATCATCGCTCTTAAGAGCGGGAAAAGAATTCAAGATATTGAAGAATCCAATGGGAGATTTGTGAACCACACGAGTATTTGTCTCTTTTTGACTCTGACGATAATGTTCATGATCATAAGTGTTTTTGGATTTAATCAGAAAATAAAGTTATCACGTTACAAATGTATTCAAAAGCCGTTTTCAATTATTGCAAAAAGAAAAAAAAAACTCAAAATAATTGGTACGGATAAATTTTTATAAATAGGCGAAAGTTATTTAAAGAAAGAAACTCAGACTCCTCAGGTGAGAAACCAAAGCACAAAGGTACAAGGGAGATAAAGTGAACAGAATCAGAAAACTTTTAATACGTGAAAACGAGTTTGGAAAAAGGATGACATGGCGTTAAGAGAGACGTTGGATCTGTCAGAGTGAAAATCTGACGGTGGAGGAGGTAGCAGCAGCTTCTGATTTTGAAACAGCAGAACCAAAGTGGTTTTAAGTAGGAATCAGAACTTTTGTGGCGACTGTTCGTTTTGATCGAGGGGGAAAAAAGTAGCTTTTGTGGCTAGCCTGACTAGTTTCTTTTAACGTCTCATTTTTTAGCAAATGAAAGAAACATTCGTTTAAAATGTTATATTTGAGAAAATTAGTTTGCATTTTCCTTATCTAAAGTTCATTCATCAACTTGATTTAAAAGGTATTAAGGATAAAACCTGAAAGTCAAAGTGTGCTTCTCAGTGGTCGAACCGAATCAATTTCAAACCAAAATTTATGTAACAAGATTGTCCATGAAACGTTCTAAACCTGAAAGTCAAAGTGTGCCTCTCAGCTATTTCTCTGCTTTCACCTCTGTCTGTTTCAAGAGGAGGATTTCAGGTTTCATGTTGGTTTTACTGAGAAGAACGGATCTAAGCAGCCAACGGACTACAAAGAAGGCTGGGCGATACTCTGCTAAGGCCGAACATTGCAACCAAATTGCTTTCCGAGATATGTTTGAGACCAAGCTCGATGAAGATCTTTGTATTTAGGAAACGCCTTGATGTTTCAAAATAAACACATATCTTTAAGATGCTGTAGTAAGAGACAACAGAGGTTTTGGCAATGTTAATATCCCATCGTGTGAACCGGAAAAATCATTATTTTTTACAAGAAGCCAACCAACCAAGGTGCACTTTCCCATAAATAATCACGTCTTTCTCACAGAAGTTTGGTCTAAATTCAGGAGGAAAACAAGGAAGACAATGGACATTGAAGGAGAGTGGCTTCTCCATAAGCATTGCTATTGTCAAAAGCTCAGAAGTCGAACTCGCCTGCTGCCTGGAAAAAGTAGATAAGACCTTGTGTTAGTAATTACTATCGTCACCAGAATAGCTCCAAAGCTTTGTGTTTTGGAAGCAAATATTTACTTTGTTGAACAGAATGTCCTTATCGTTTATATGCATGATCCCGTCTTTCAGATTGCACTTCCACCTGCTCTTTGTCCGAGTCACCTAATTACAACGCCAAAACAAGTCTTACACGTGACTCTGAACAGGGAAACCTACGTAAACAAAGAGTCACTACCTTGTCAAACTGAGCCAAAACCAGATGTTGTGTGTTCATATCCTCGCCACTTTCCAAGTCATCTAATTCGTCATCATCATCATCTTCATTCAACAGCTCCTCATCGTCTTCAATGATATCGTTTTGTGCAGCAACGGGAGTGCTCGCTTGGATCTCTAACAAAGAGGGATTTCAGCAGAACATATATTCACTTAGTTTCTCTATAAAAACACTCTCCTACGTTTTTTGTTAGAGGCATCTCTTACCGTTTGGAGCAGGTGTTCTGCCCTCGTTTAAGTCTTCATTGGGTCCTTGATAGCTGTATATCTGCAATGCAGTTTCATCTAATTACTAGCAGAAGTAATTGGATGACGATGTAATAGATAGCATCTCTAGACTATTATTGCATGCTTGACAGCAAATCAAAATGCCTCATGGAGTTGAAACCAAAAGATTCTTCTTCCTTTCTTCATGCTTGTAATCTAAGTAGTCAAATGTGTTTACATAGTCCTATTATGGAAAACTGTCTACGGGATTGCGATTACAATGCAAAGCTGAAGCATTCTTACATTTGGTGTCGACAGCATTTCATCGTAAGGGTCAGGCATTGGCCCATCAGCTTGAGGAATCTTTGAAGATGAGCAGAGGAGATCTCTTGATACCTTTCTTTCACCAACAAATGTTATGCAGAATGAATCACCCTCAAGGCTTACCTGAAAATTGTGTGCTTATAAATTAGATCACTGAGATTTCATAAACTTGTGTATGCATTCTTGAGCTATATTCTATATGTAAATGAAAATGTATTGTTCTAGGTACACACCTGAGGCATATCATCGCTTGCACCATCCTGTTGTGGTATAGACCGACCATTTTGATATTGTGTAGAAGAATCATCACGCTTTCGTTTCCCGGAAGGTGGTACAAATAGGTCCTGAAAGTATTGCATAGTTCAGGAATATGAACTAAAAAGATCTGAACAATGAGAGAGTACTAAAAAGCACACTAATCAAATCAAAAATTCCAAATTCACGGTTCTTGATTTAGATGTAACGTAGAAGTACCTGGGTGAACTGCTGATTAGAGTTCCCTCTCTCAGGCTCATCACGGCCATCCACATAAGCTAGCAGCAGATCAGACGTTTAAATCCAAAAACTGACGCATTTTTCTTTTCGCTGAGAAATCAAGTGCTTGTAAAACTAGAACTTACCAACATTGACATCAGGCCTTGGATTTGTCCATGGAGAAGGTGGTTGCTGCAATAATAAAGAGTATTTTCTTAGTTTATGCAATCAAAATATACAAAGTCAATTCTCTGTTTATCCTGTGGAAAAGTCTTCGGAAACACTTGAATAAGCAGTTACACTACATCATTTTCTAAGAAGTAGAGCTCACCATATAAGGACTGGGTCTTGCTTTGACATCAGCATGGCTGCCATTCTCAGTTCCAGGAGTTGCATAATCGCTTGATCCAGTAGGGATGTTATACATGGATGAGTTATCAGCAGTCCCCGGAAGCGGCGTTGGAAGAGGAGTCTGCAACGGTGTCTGCTCACCACAACAAAAAAAATGCTCAAGACAATATGGTTTTACAACAAGAAAGCTAATCGTTTCTCAATCACATGAGTCAAGGCTAGTAGTAGTTGTAAGTCTGCTCACCGGAGGGAAGAGCATTTCAGCAGTGGGAGTCTCGTACTCCTCTGTACCTTCATAAGGAACATTCAGATCATGCGTCAACGGACCTCCAGGTGTCGACCTCTGAGCAGACGACCTGTCAATTGGTCCAGACAACACTCCAGCTTGCATCATCTTCGTCTCCCAAATCTACACGACCCAAAAAAAATCATTTGGATTTCAAAACAAACCCTAGCTACATCAGAACAAAATCCAAGCATCGATTCCACTAACAATCATCAAAGTTCCATCCTTTTTTCCAGTGAATTAAAGAAAACCCCAATTCAAAAAAAAAAACTCACTCCTTGAAGCTCGGAGAGAACACTCTCGCCGGGACCTCCGTTGTTAATGAACTCCTCACGGACTTTGCTGACGACGTCCTCGATGACTTGGATATACACACCACTCGTTGTCGTCGTTGTAGCCATCTTCTCTACCTCTCAAAATCTCCTAAATCTAATTGTATCAGAAAGCATCAATCCTAGGGCAATTTACCCCAAAAATGGCTAAAAAAAAGAACCTAAACCAACCCCGATAAGCTCACCTAGGGTTTGGCGGCGGCGGTGAGACGGAAACTGGCAACGATTTGGCGACGAATTGAGGAGGAAGAGAGCAGAGAGGAATCCAGGAATCAGAGATCTGGAAGGAGCGGTCAAGACAGAATAAAAAGCTGCGAAGAATATAAATAGGTTTGGATCAGATCACATCGCAATAGGGACACGTGCCGCCATCTCAGCCGTCGATATTTTTTCAGATATTTTTTTTTTCTTGCTAATATCCCATTCATGGAGTATTTGGATCCGGTACAAATTTATTTGTGAAACTCTTTATTTGTACCGTAGAACATCTTTACTTCAACTAAACATTCTGCAATATAGGACCGGGACGGATTAGATATCCGAAGTATCAAGTCTTTCGGTTATCCGAACTAAAATCTTAATACCATGGATATTCAGATCTAGATTTTTCGGTTAGCCGATTTAAAATAGTTTTTAAAATTAGAAAAAATAATTTAAATTTAATAAAACTTAGATTTTAGTTATTTTATATATACAGTATACATATATAAATATAATTATATGTTCAATATTTTAAAAATAAATACTACTTTTAGATTCGGATCCAGATATCGAATCTAAAATTTCATTATTTGGATCTGGATCCTCTGGATATCCATTTTTCAAATCGGAGTGGATCTCGGATTGGATAATGTATCTCGGATATTAAGTCTCAGACCTACAACAATTTATTGTAAATTAAATTAAGAAATTTTTGTATATTTATAAATTTAATTATAAATATTGTTTTTTTGGGACAAAAGTCTATAGAAACATTTTTCTATAAATAATTAAATGAATTCGTAAAAACGAGAGACCCAGGTTTGTTCTCTTCTCTCTCGGGTTACTTCCATTTTTAAACAATTCATCAACCACATGTTTCATATATAGAACTCATAGGTCTTATCACCTTTTTTTTACCTATTCTGACTGATACTTTACAATGGATAGCCGGTGGAGTCTTCGAGGTATGACCGCTCTTGTAACCGGTGGAACCAAGGGGATTGGGTTCGTCTTCTTCCAAAATGCTCTGTTTCTTTGCTTCTTACGTGGTTACCGTTTGAAACATGCATGAATGCTTGAGAGTTTGAATTTGTAACTTCAGGTATGCGATAGTGGAGGAACTTGCTGGTTTTGGTGCAAGAGTTCACACGTGTGCCAGAGACCAAAATCTGCTAGACCAATGCTTAAATGAATGGAAAGCCAAAGGGTTTCAAGTCACTGGCTCAGTGTGTGATGCATCCTCTCGACCTCAGAGAGATGAGTTGATGAAAACTGTCTCTTCTCTATTCAGTGGCAAACTCAACATCCTTGTAAGTCAATCCTAAGTTTTTTTCATGCCTCTTTTCTCTATTGAGTCAATCAAATATCATTACATGTTATAATACAGATCAACAATGTTGGTACCATTATGTCAAAGCCGGCTACAGAATTTACAGCACAAGATTTCTCAGGTCATATAGCTACAAATTTGGAGTCTGCTTACCATATCTCTCAGCTGGCTCATCCTTTACTAAAGGCCTCTGGATATGGTAGCATTGTGTTCTTGTCTTCAGTATGTGGGGTTGTCTCAGCTGGTACTGTATCTATATACAGCTTAACAAAAGGTTCATATGTGACACATTGCATAACTCTGTTTTTGAATGATTCCTATATGCACATCTAACTAAGCACTCTTGAAATGCAGGAGGCATGAATCAATTGGCAAGAAACTTGGCATGTGAATGGGCAAGTGATGGCATAAGGGCTAACTCTGTAGCTCCTTGGGTGACTAGAACTCCTCTTGCCCAAGAAGTAAGCTAAAACGTTTCTTCTTTCTTTCTTTCTTTTTACATGAATCTTGGTTTATTGTGGACTTTTCAGCGTCTTGATGACAAGAAATATGCTGAAGCTATCTACTCAAGAACCCCATTAGGCCGTGCATGTGAGCCGGGTGAGGTTGCCTCGCTGGTTACGTTTCTTTGTCTCCCTGCAGCTTCTTATATAACAGGACAAACCATTTGTATTGATGGTGGTTTCACTGTTAATGGCTTTTCCTACAAGCCAGAGGTTTAAATCTAGTAACACTGCAACAATGATGTAATAATGTATTAAAAGTTTTAGTTATAATGTATTAATGTTCAAAAAAAAAAACTAAATTGCCTACAAAAATATATAAATGTTTAAAAAATTTCTTTTATAAACTTTGCTTTGAGTAGACATGGCTGTCACTGGATACTCATTATAAAGTAAGTATCTACGCGAAACACTACATTACTCTAAGTTCCACTAAAATTTTTACTAATAAAATGAAATATTAATATATATATAAAATATCACAATTTATTAAAATAAAATTTCAATAAAAATAGTTTCCAGAAGTAAAAAAGAACAACTAAATTGCCTGAACTCATATAAACATTTTTGAACGAAATACTTCCAAAAAACTATCATTTTAAACCAAATCTCCTAAAAAGACCTTTAAAGGTTCTTATGATCAAAATGGGACACAGAGAAAAAGATGTGCAAACTATATTACATTAAAGAGTAGAAAAGTAATGTATCCTTAATAAATAATATATTTAATAAAATAAATATTTTAAAACTTGATATTTTAAATTTTATATTATAATTCCTAAATTCTAAATCATAATCTCAAACTCTAAATTCTCTCTTCCCAAAATATACTCTAAATATATATTAGTTAATCATAAGTTCCTAACGGTATATGCGTCTTTTTGCTATTTAATAAATTTTATTTTAGTAGCACATAAAAAATAACTAAAAATAATAATTTTTTCTTTGATGTAAGAAAAAAGATGTCAAAAAACTTATTTTAGTTACTTTTTGTGCTATTTTGTAATCTGTTTATTTTTACTCCCATGGAATTTGTTAGCTCGGCTGTGCCATTTGTGCGCATTTACTCTTAGCATTGATAAAGTTCACATCAATATACCAAGAAAAAAAATTAATATAATATTCTCTTTCCTAAGATTTCTCTCCGCGAAAATTCACTGGGATGAATCCGTATCACCACTATTCGCGGGTCCCACTGACATGTGGCGATCCGCGATTAGTTGATTGATTAATTTTTTTTCTTTTAAATCAAACGAAAATAAAAATAAAAAATTAGTAAAACGAAATTGGTAATGGGGAATAACTGGTTTCACTAATGCGCCTGCCCTAAGAGAAGAGTATCTTTGTCGTATAGCTACCACGTGTTACAAGCAACACACTAAACTAGAGGCCCACTTCTGTTCTCTTGTCTCTTACGTTACTTGCTTCTTCTTCTTTTTTTCTGAATAAGGGCAACGTTACTTAATTTTTCTATACAATTTTTTCAACTAGATTTTCTTATATAGAACTATCGGTTTTATCACTTCTGTCTGATACTTTACAATGGATAGCCGGTGGAGTCTCCAAGGTATGACCGCTCTTGTTACCGGTGGAGCCAAGGGGATTGGGTTCGTCTTCTTTCTCCAAATTGCTCTGGTTTCTTTGCTTCTTTCGTAGTTACAGTTACATGCATGAAAGCTTGAGCTTGAGAATTCGATTTTGTAACTTCAGGTATGCGATAGTGGAGGAACTTGCTGGTTTTGGTGCAAAGATTCACACGTGCGACAGAGACCAAAATCTGCTTAATGAATGCTTAAGTGAATGGAAAGCGAAAGGATTTCAAGTCACTGGCTCAGTCTGTGATGTTTCCTCACAACTTCAGAGAGATGAGTTGATGAAGACTGTTTCTTCTCTGTTCAGTGGCAAACTCAACATCCTTGTAAGTTGAATCCTAAGTTTTTCATGCATTTTTAATGTCTTTCATCACTATCATTACTTGCTATATGATGCAGATCAACAATGTTGGTACCCTTGTGACAAAACCGACTACAGAATTTACAGCACAAGATTTCTCAGGTCAAATAGCTACCAATTTGGAGTCTGCTTTTCACTTCTCTCAACTGGGCCATCCTTTACTTAAGGCCTCTGGATTTGGTAGCATTGTGTTCTTGTCTTCAGTATGTGGGGTTGTCTCATCTGGTTTTGTATCTATATACAGCTTAACAAAAGGTTCACTCATAACTCTGTTTTTTAAATGATGTCTATACACATCTAAGCACCTTGAAATGCAGGAGGGATGAATCAACTGGCAAGAAACTTGGCATGTGAATGGGCAAGTGATGGCATCAGGGCTAACTCTGTAGCTCCTTGGATGACAAAAACTACTCTTGTCCAAAAAGTAAGCTAAAAAGTTTCTTCTATCTTTTAATATAGGTTTTTTCTTTATTTCTTTTAACCCGAATCTTGGATTTTTTTCAGCGTCTTGATGACGAGAAATTCGTGGAGGCTATTTTTTCAAGAACACCATTAGGCCGTGCGTGTGAGCCGCGTGAGGTTGCCTCGTTGGTAACGTTTCTTTGTCTCCCTGCAGCTTCTTATATAACAGGACAAACTATTTGTATTGATGGAGGTTTCACTATTAATGGCTTCTCCTACAAGCCAGAGGTTTAAACCTTAAAAACACTTCCGGAACAACAATGATGTAATAATGTATGAAAAGTTAGTTATATATATGTTGTTGATTTTGCTGGTGACACTTCTATTACTTGTTTGTTCCATTCTGTTTTAAAAAAACTAAATAGTATCAAGAATATGAAACAAGAGTGGAGAATGGACTTTAAACCTTGTCTTGGCAAGCAAGGAACTTGTGAATCAGCAGTCCAATCAATGTAATTAGTTACCAAAGAGAAATAATAAAATGAAACATTTATAAATGGAACAACGCATGTTTATCCAACATTTCGTTTGTTTCTCTCTTTTAAAATCAGCAAAATAATACATTTTCATCAAAAGACCAATGCGTTTGCCTCTAGTGTTCAATCAAATCATAAACACCATGACAACAAGTGTGCAGATCATGATCAGTTTAGTGCCCTTAGAGTTTGCAGTTGCTGAATCCGAAGGAGTATCAGAAACGGGTTCAAAGTCATCTAAATCAGATGGCGACGGGGCTGAAACTGAAGGAAGTAGAGTGAGATCACACTCTTTTGCTTTGCCCTCTCTACTAAAGCTCCATCCAAGAACATAGTGATTACTCGCAATGTTTACTGTAGATGCTGAGAATCCGACATACATCTTGTCGTTAAAAATCTCTGTAAGATTCATCTTTCTTGACATAAGGGGAAGTTTAGGTTTAGAAGTGTCGAGAGGAGCCAACGTGACGTTGAGAACCATCTCCACTCCATTGTATTCGATCCAAGCCCGGATCGGATCTTTGCTAGAAAGCTTCAAGCTTATATTCTTGCTTTGCCGGTTCGAGAAAAACGCAGCCGGTGCAGATTCAACTGAGACCAAACCGTTGACGTCGATCCCCACGTGGTTACCGTCGATGTCAAGAAACTCGTTTGACTTCACCGTGTCAAACTCCACCGCGAGGATTCGGTTTGTTGAGTTTCCGTTGTTTGAAGTGTTGAAGAGACCGAGAAACTGGCTAGCCATGGCTCTGGTGAAGTCCATGGAGGGAGAGATCATAAAGGTTAGGCCGTGACCTGGTGCGTTGATTGAGAAAACGAAACTTGTTGAGAAAGAAAGAGGGTTTGATGAGTTAGTGTTGTTGAAAGGTATGGGGACGCCGTGGAAGGCTTGACCCATTTGCTTCCTTGAGGTGTTTGTTAGCTCCAGGATACCACTTGGGAGGATCTTTGCGGATCCGTAGTTTAGTATATTGGCTTTTAAGAATCCATGGTGAAGAAACTCGGTTTCTTGTTGTTGACTTAACACGCAAGTAACGAGGTATAAGTTGGTGATGATGGAGAGAGCTATTGTTTTGGAAGTAATTGCCATTGATGGACAGCAAAAATGAAGAAATTTGAATATGATTTGCTTGTCTTAATTGTTCTCTCGTAATGTATATGAACTACATGGAAAGAGACCATTTATTAAACTTTTGTTAGCTTAATATTAGAAAGTTATATTTATTACCAGAAAGCCAATCAGCTGCTAGTTCAAAACTTGACGTTCTGTCATCTATATCTTTTTGTTGACAAAAATAAACCAGCTAAATGGTCTTGAGTATATAGAAATCATGTACTGTTAAAATGTATCTATATGGCTTGTAAAGCTTAGTAAAAGACATGATATTGAACTATTCAAGTGCTAGTTAGCTGATCGTGATAAAGTCATAGGGCCTTCCCAAACTAGCCTAGTCATACAATAAAATAGATGCAGGCAAGGTTTTTCAAGAACTACGTGCAAGTAAGAATCTATACGTATTGTTTATATAAAAGCAAAAGAAAAATAATTGACTTAAGGCTTGTCATCACTATAACCATTTAACTAATGTTTAAACTAAACATATTATTGCTAAACCGAAACTAATTAAAATGCAAATGACGAAGTTCAGAGAGGGTCTAGTTCGTGCACCCAACAATCCAACCAAAGTCATAGAATCTGCTATAAAATAGTATTTTCAAAGTACAAACCATTGTTTTATTATCTTTATTACATGCTTACTGATCAGTTCGAAAGTCAATATCAGTTGCATGTCCTATAAGAGTTATCGACGATGAAAATAAATTTACAAGCTAGTTTTCCCGGTGAAATATATGGTTGTCGACTGGACCGGGCAAAACCGAACCGAACCCAACACATTTCGAACCAAAAATTATGGGCTAACTAAGTTTGGCCCAGAGAATCGATGATAGCATCACTCCGCCGAGGAAAAAGAAAAAGGAAACAAAAAAAAACGAAAAGAGTAGTGTGATATTAAGCAACATATCAAATACGTGACTCAAATACCAAATGCTTGCCCAACCGAAACACATGCTAATTTAGCTACTCCGAGAATTGAAGTACCAAATGTTTTTCAAGGACACTCTACATTTTTAGCAATTCTAGAGCAATTCTAGACACACATAATGAACTAAGGACACGGAACAGCGGCAGCAACATGGAAGCTTAATGGAAGAGAAAACGAGGTTGCAGAATAAAAGACCTCCACAGAGATGCAAACGGACACTCTCGCAAATGTGCATTTCCAGCGACAGATGTTTTCGGTCATCCAAACTGGTGATTTCACGTTTGTTTCAGATCACTGTTTTCTTTAAGAGACTTCAATCTTCTGTATCCCTTATCGGTACCAAAGATCCTGAAGAGCACCAAAACTAATTCTTTAGATATCTTTTTTTCCAAAAGCAAGGAGATAATAATAGCTTAGATGTTTACCAGTCCATATACACAAAAGTTGAAGAGTAGTTTCCAGACTTTGTGTAGAGGAGGCGGTGATGGTAGTCATGGAAGTCAGCACTATAACCAAATTAGTGAAAAAATTTCAATTATTAACAATGTATTAAAGCTTTTAAGTTTTCAAGAGAGCTGGCTAGATATGTGATCTTACCCTCCATACAGTGGAAGAAAGTTTGAGAGGCTCCATGGGAAATGGTAACCACAGTGAGCCTCGACTGTCTCAAGCACTCTCAGAACCATCCATAACCAGAGAGTAATCAGGTGGGGGCCGGTGAGAGCTGGACCGACTATGGTAGCAAATCCCAGGAACAGAATCTCAGCGGGGTGGGCATATTCTGATGTCAAACCGAATGGTGTGGCATATCTAATCATAAAATGGTTGATATCTCAGAACTTATCAAAACTTAACATTTTCAAGTATAGAAGAGTAAAAATATGAATTGAACTTACTCATGATGCACACTGTGGACGTTCTTGTACAGCCATTTTGAATGCAAGATCCGATGGCCCCAATAGAAAACAAAATCCTCAATGATGAAGTAGAACAATATCTGGGCAGACACTTCTTTCCTGCAGGAGCATCACCAAAAGAGGGTCTTATATACCTGATCAAACATAAGCTCAGGTTCTTTCATGATGTTCAACTCTGACAATTTTCATGTTTAAGTTTCTTTTGAATTGCCAATTGAAAGAGTTTAACATCAGAACCCAAAAAAGCTTCAAGCACTAAAGAACCTGATAATACCAGGAAGGTAGAGGAAAACTGCTTCGCATTCCCATGGCTCTGAAGACGGGATAGGAAGCCACCATGAGGGGTAAGTTAACGCAGAAATGATAAAGCAAGAGGCGAGTGATGCATTTTCCTTGAGCTGCAGGTGTGTTGTTTTTTGCCTGTATAAGACCAAAACAACAGCATTTGATCATCATAAAAGTAAGGTAAGCTGAGAAAAAGTTCAGCTCCACGATCACTGGTATTTGCAGACAAAACATAAATGAACTTTTATCAATGAAACAACAATTTCCTTTTTACAACCAGTCATGATTTAGGAATTGGTAGAAACAGAACAACTAGTGACTTGATGACAAACCCCTAATGAAATGATCATGAAAAGGTATGAATGGGTAAAGAAGAGAGGTTACCTGGATTTTGTACTTGGTGAGAAAGCCTTGTCTTTCAAGATAAATGAAAGGGAGACCAGACAAGAAGAAGACGCTTTCATGGAGGAGGAAACTCCCAATGCAGGCCAGTTGAAAGTCGCTAAAATGTGTCACAAGGTACTGCCAACAAAAAGGAACAGCAACAGAACTTACATTTCATTGCAGCGATAAAAGCCATGATAGCAACAAAAAAAAAAAAACTATGGTAAAACAAAACATTTAAGCAGAAAGAACTGGTATCATCATCTATCGAATCTATCTCGTCCTCGTATCGTTCTATTTCATTAAGTAGTAAAAGTAGATGTTCCAGGAAACAGTATTATTACTTCTAATTAGCACTTGTTTCATTGATACAATGTGAAATGGACAGTTTGTATAAGAAAAAGAGTAGGTCAAATTCATCTATTAGAACGGATCAATTGAAAAAATAGTCTCCCCGACTAAAAAAACGTGCAGGATCCAGAACAGTGATTCATCTGAAGGGAATTTTTTTAATGTTTCGGTTACCAATCATTGAAAAGTCCGTCACAGAGAGCGTCTAGGTCCAGATTCAATACACTAAACCCGTTTACAGCTCCAAACGGAAGCTGGAAATACGATCATACGTTTTGGCACTAACATAGTCCGAATCAGATCTAACACATAACTACAATGGATACGAGTTATCTATCAAAAGCTGCGGATCACAAGTGAATCAAATCGAGCATGTATCACAATGTGTGGCGAAGTGAAGTGAAATCGCCTGAGCAAACAGGTAATCGATGAAAACTATGGAGTCGGAAACAGGAGGATGATAGAGATGAAGTTACCTGCCAACCGGATTCGACGAGGGAAGCCATGGATCTGTGGGAGAGAGAGAGAGGTGGGAGAGAGGCCACGAGTGAAGAAGAGAACAAACAGACTGTCACCAAACGAAAATATCTTTTTTTTTTCACCAACTAACTTCTTTTGACCGTCTCTCTCTCTATCTGAGCATGAGGCGGACACCCCTCGTGTGCATTATTCATCCTCCACCTCCTTTACTTTTTTTTTTTTTTTTTTAAGGTTTAATGGTCTCCACATCTTTATTTTATTCCTTTTCTTTCTTGTTGCTATATTATCAGATTTTCTACATATATCTTTTATGATTCAGTGTGATTTATTCACACATTTGTTGAAAGTTTCAGGCTACGATTCCATCTTTGATTCGAAAAATTCGTGATGTGAAACGAGCACCATCATCATCAACTATGCAGTGTTACTTGGCTGCTATAATTCCACTGATCAAATAATATATACACTGTCTGTCTCAGAGCAATACTCAAAGAGCTAATCATAATGAGATAATCACCATGTAACACTGTAGCAAATATCTTCCATCTGTGAAATGTAGATGCATAAGATGTTTTGGATAGAACAACCAAGAAACTAAAAAAAACTCCTTTTTGTGAAATGGTGTGTATGATCACAGTTTTTGGAAAAGAAACTGGAAATAAAAAGGTAAAAGCTATACTTGCTGAAATAAATAAAAAACTGGTAAGAGATCAAAAGAACTGTTCCTGAAATCAAAAGTGTGATTGACTGATTCATTAGTCACTGCTATATAGCTGGTGAGGTAAGGTAACTAGGTAGAACAGCAACCTTTCCTGTTAGCCACATTTGAATCCGCTATGTTAATAGCAGTACCCTGCCCAGGAACAGGAAGACCACCCGCGGCTTCTTGCGCCGCCAACGCCTTCTTACTTATAATATGATAAATCTCAGACAAGATCGTCTGAAACGCTTTCTCGATGTTACTCGCTTCCAACGCAGACGTCTCGAGAAACGACAAACCTTCCTTCTCAGCCAGAGACTTACCATCCTCATCAGCAACGGATCTCAGGTGGTTCAGATCCGATTTGTTTCCCGCCATCATGATCACGATGTTGGAATCGGCGTGATCCCTGAGCTCGCGTAACCACCTCAGCGCGTTCTCGAAGGTCTGCCTCTTGGTGATGTCGTAGACGAGGAGAGCTCCGACGGCTCCTCTGTAGTACGCGCTCGTGATGGCTCGGTAACGCTCTTGTCCCGCTGTGTCCCAGATCTGAGCCTTCACCGTTTTGCCTTCTACCTATTATAGAGGAAGAGACGCGTTATGTTCGTTCAGATCTAACGAAGAAGAGCGATGGATCTCTCACCTGTAGAGTTCGGGTGGCGAATTCGACGCCGATGGTGGATTTGGATTCGAGGCAGAACTCGTTTCTGGTGAATCTGGAGAGGATGTTGGATTTGCCGACGCCGGAGTCGCCGATGAGGACGATCTTGAACAAGTAATCGTACTCGTTATCGATTCGATTCGCCATTTGCCTCTCTCAGATCCTAGCTTCTGATCAACCTAAGCACATACACATATATACATTTGAGATTAAACGGAATCAATGGCGCATTCGAAACACTAGAGATGGAATGTTACCCTTTACGCAAGCAGGATGGATCGAGAGTTGGAATATTTTTTTCTTTCTTTCTTTCTGTGATTATTACTTTTGTAATCCCCTTCTGTTTTCTTCCGTCTCTCTTCTCTATGCGTTGCGAGTTTTGTGCTGACGAGGTGAAAACTGAAACACCCATAAAAAAGTTTCTTTTAAAGTTTTGGAACTATTTTTACTATTTAACCAAGGAAATAAATACAGAATTTTATTTTAATTGTCAGTAAAATTTTCGTTTAAAAACAAATAACGTTTTAAAACTTTAATGCAAAATTTATTATTTAATATGTTATATAATTTTATATTTTCATATTTATCTTCTATTAGTTGAAATGTGATTAAATGTATAGATAACAATATTTGTAAATTAGTTTTTTAAATAGTCATTTTAAGTTTTGTCACCAAAAAATCGTTAAAAAAACAATCAAAATAGTTTATTTTGTTTTAAAAATTTAATATTTATTTTCTATTTTTTAAATTTGAAATTCCACTTCAAAAATCTTATCCTAGAGAATTTCTCATCCTTTGACTTTAAATGATTTTTTTAATTTATGTGCACAAATATATAAATAAAATTAAATGGTGAGAGTATTAGGTTAGAATTATATGATTTTTTTTTAGAAAAATTGATTATTTTTTTTTGTTTAAGATCTTTTTATCATTTTTTATTTTTAATTTATAGGATTAATGGACTGATAAGATATGGGCTCAACAGTAATGCAACATTAAGTTTCATGTAAGATCTGAGCCCAAAATCCTAGTTAAACTTCATATTATGGCCCAACCTTTATTAAAAGTCAATTGCGCCATCATCATTCTTCAGGAGCACACGTCTCTAAAATAAAATAATGGAAAGAAAAGGAATGAATAATCTCTCCCACCAAATTCATTTGCTTTCCTTGGGACTGTCAGACTCTTCTCTTTCTCTTTCTCTTGGGAACGAATAATTTCTACATTGTTTGGTCCACATACACTCAGTGGCTACATTCAAGAGTTCAAGAAGCTCTCCAAATCTCTCGTCCTTGGTAGGTCTGTTCAACCAGGGCCTCAACCGCCGGATCTCCTACACAAGCAACTGAGCTTCCTCACACCAGTAGTGATGGACTCAACTCCTGCCGGAGACAGTTTTGGGGATGTTATCTCGGATGTTCCCAAAAACTTGTCCTTGAAGAGGGGAAGTGACCAGGTGACTGTTGTATTCCAGTCAGCTTGCCCTAGAAACAATCTAATGACAGAAGGTACCTTATCCTTATGCCTGCTTCTTAGTCAAAAGATAATTTCAAATTGAGTGACTTGGTGATTGTGATACTAACAAGAGATGTTATGTTCATGGCAGGTACGTTTGCTCTGGTGGAGAGACTTGAGCGGAAGGACAAGACCTGGACCCCAGTTTATGACGACGATGACCTATGTTTGAGGTTCAAGTGGTCCAGGCCTAAGAAGTTGAGCTCCCGGAACCAAGCCACAATAGAATGGAGAATTCCTGAGTCTGCATCACCAGGGGTTTACAGGATCACCCATTTTGGTGCTGCGAAGAAGATCTTTGGTTCAGTCCAGCATTTCACAGGCTCGTCTAGTACTTTTGTTGTAACATAAACAAGTAGAAACTAAAATAATAGATCAAGAAGCATAGTTGTATTATAAACTAGGCCTACATATAAATGCACCGTCTAGAGTGCACGTCTCTGTATTACACAAATGTAGCAGGAGAGTAAGTCGAAAAGGGAATCCTATACAGTTTATATTGTTGCTCTAGTGAACAGGAGTTAGCTTGTGGATGAGATGAGTCGTTAACTTTGCCGAACTATGTTAACATAAAGCATAACAAGTAAATAAAAAAAAACTTGATTTAGAGGGGCATACAGTGGAATTACACAATAACATCAACAAGGGAACAAAGGGGGCCTTTAGGCCTTAGTGTCTTCTTCTTCTTCTTCTGTCTTAGGAGCCAAATAGTAACGTATGTAATCCATTTCTATACTCGACAACTGGTAATTCCTACAATAAGCTGATAGTTACTGGGTCTGACAATGGAATTGCCTTAGTGAAGGAATTCATGTACCTCGGTGCAAATGAGAGTACACTGGCTCGTTCATCTCTATCACAATCGCATCTTCCGGTTGCAAACAAACAACAACAAAAAAAAACAAAACCTCAATTCAACAAGTTGCTCCAATGAATAAAACTATAGATGATTGCCAACTGTTTCATACCCAGTCTACAGTTGTCTTCTGTCTTAACACAACATTAACTGTCCCAATGTCACCAGCAGTCAGAAAAATTAACCCCTTCTTTAGTCACAGAGATCACAACTGAACCAAATATCAATCAATCAGTCTCTATAGATTCAAAACACCAACACAGATTCCCGCCAAATGGGTTGATTTGTATTTTTTAAAAGTAAAAAGTTAATTTCGTATTATTTATGAAGTTGTGGGTTTATTTTGTAAATACTTAGAAGACAATCACACTCGGCTTTTTTGACCTATTATTATTAGCACACCGTCGTACGCCGTCACTCACCATCCTCGTTGCTCGAGATTGAAATCGAGTTTAATCGCGAGAAAAAGGAAGAGAGAAATGGCTCACAGGATACTGAGAGATCACGACGCCGATGGATGGGAACGATCCGATTTCCCAATCGTCTGCGAGTCTTGCCTCGGTGACAATCCCTACGTTCGAATGGTGAATTCCTCTCAATTCAATCTCTTCCTCTTTTGACGATACTTAGGTTTTAAGGTTTTAAGCAGCTATCAGAACTCGTCGGAGCTTTGGTTTCTCAGATCCAGATTCGTCTAGTTACAGTTTCGAATTTTGATTATAGCTGCTGCTTACCATAGCTTTAGATCCAGATTCGTTTAGTTACAATTTCGAATTTGATTATAGCTGCTGCTTACCATAGCTTGAGATTCAGATTCGTCTAGTTACAGTTTCGAATTTTGATTATAGCTGCTGCTTACCATAGCTTTAGATCCAGATTCGTTTAGTTACAATTTCGAATTTGATTATAGCTGCTGCTTACCATAGCTTGAGATTCAGATTCGTCTAGTTACAGTTTCGAATTTTGATTATAGCTGCTGCTTACCATAGCTTTAGATCCAGATTCGTTTAGTTACAATTTCGAATTTGATTATAGCTGCTGCTTACCATAGCTTGAGATTCAGATTCGTCTAGTTACAGTTTCGAATTTTGATTATAGCTGCTGCTTACCATAGCTTTAGATCCAGATTCGTCTATGTTATATTTCGAATTTGATTATAGCTTTCTTGAATGAATTGTTGTTTTGTTGGTGTTGTAGACTAAAGCAGAGTATGATAAGGAGTGTAAGATATGCACACGGCCTTTCACTGTGTTTAGGTGGAGACCTGGAAGAGACGCTAGATACAAGAAAACCGAGATTTGTCAGACTTGCTGCAAGCTGAAGAACGTGTGTCAAGTCTGTCTTCTGGATCTTGAGTATGGTCTTCCTGTTCAAGCGAGGGACACTGCGCTCAACATTAGTACTCATGACTCTATCCCAAAGAGTGATGTCAACAGAGAGTACTTCGCTGAGGAGCATGACAGGAAGGTATGAATGACCAACTTCTCACTTTATTAATGAGTAAGTTAGTTTTTTTCTCAAGTGATTTTGTTTTTTGTTGTAGACTAGAGCTGGGCTGGATTATGAATCTTCGTATGGGAAGATGCGTCCTAATGATACAATTTTAAAGCTTCAAAGAACGACACCGTATTATAAGAGGAACAGAGCGCATGTTTGTAGTTTCTTTATCAGGGGTGAGTGTACAAGAGGTGATGAATGTCCGTACCGGCATGAGATGCCTGAAACGGGAGAGCTTTCTCAGCAGAACATCAAAGACCGTTATTATGGGTAAGCTATTTTCTTCTGTATGCATGACTTTTTTGATGTTTAGTTGCTTTCTCCCCTAATGAAATTTGTGAAATCTTACATGTTTCTGCTATGGTACTATTCTTCTTTCATCAGTTTATACACTCGTTCTTTGGTAGCCACTGACATATATGAATTGATATGTTCAATTGTTGGGCTGAAATTTGCTATGTTCTCGTAGTGTTGTGATATATAGTCTTTCAAATTGTTCTCTTAGAGCATCAATCCCAATGGGTCTCTCGTGAATCTTTCAAGTCTCTCACCAATGCTGATGCTTTTAGTGTTTAATCTTGACATATATGAATTCTGATCTTCAGTTCTTTGGATGAACTATGCTATGTGGGTCTCATGTAGTCTCGTTTATTCATGTCAAATAGTTGGTTTGAACTATTTCTGATCTTCTTTTACATTTTCGCAGTGTGAATGATCCAGTTGCGATGAAGTTACTTGGAAAAGCTGGTGAGATGGGCACGTTAGAATCACCAGACGACGAAAGCATCAAAACGCTTTACGTCGGTGGACTTAACTCGAGAATCCTCGAGCAGGACTTACGAGATCAGTTCTACGCTTATGGAGAAATCGAGTCCATCAGAATCTTGGCCGAGAAAGCATGCGCGTTTGTCACATACACAACCCGTGAAGGAGCAGAGAAGGCTGCGCAAGAGCTCTCCAACAGGCTAGTCGTCAATGGTCAGAGGCTAAAACTCATGTGGGGAAGGCCTCAGGCTCCCAGACCTGATCACGATGGTTCGAACCAACAGGGCGGTGTTGCTCATAGTGGTCTGCTACCTCGAACCATTATATCTCAGCAACATAATCAACCACCACCGATGCAACAGTACTACATGCACCCACCACCACCCAACCAAGACAAGCCTTATTACCCGTCTATGGACCCACAGAGAATGGGTGCAGTCGTTTCAACCCAAGAAGCTGGTGGTTCAAGCACTGAGAACAACGGAGCTTCGTCTTCTTCTTACATGATGCCTCCACACCAGCCATACCCGCCAGCACCATATGGATATATGCCATCTCCTTACCAGCAGCAGTATCCGCCTAACCATCATCATCCTGGTCCTATCCACCCCCACTATGCGCCACCTCCAGCTGCTTACCAACCGTACCCACAGCAACCTGGTCCTGGATCAAGACCTGCACCAACTCCAAACGCGGCCTCTGCTCCACCACCTGACTCTGCACCTGCTGGGTCTAGCGCACCTTCAGGATCCGCTCAGCAACCTACTGCTGCTTCTACGACGACTGATTCATCTCAATAGAAGAATCCTTGCTTAAAATGTTCAGCAACTTTTATGTTTGCCATGCTCAAAAGATTTTTATACTCTGAGTGAATTATTTTCAGCTGTTTTAGTTTAAACTTTGAAATATATTGGTTTCCCAAGTCGGTTCTTAATGAAAAGTTATCAAATCTAAGTTCTTAAAATAAAAATGGGAGTGATACGATTGGGTCCTCCTCTCTTTGAAACAGGGAGCTTATTGTTCTTTTTTTTTTGACTGAAGCTTATTGTTCTTTTGGTGAATAGTTCATCAATAGTGACCAAAGATCCTTTTATAGAGCCAATAATTTTTTTATAATCGGAACATTTTTCTTTTTCAGTATTTTTCTATTCATTGAGCTAATTTCGAGACATTGGATTATCTGGAAGCAGATTGGTTCTCATGCACTGTTAAAACCAATTTCACGTACATATACTTTAATAAAGTTTTCTTATTAACAAAATGCAAACAACCTGAACTCCAAAATAAAGAAACCTTAAGTAGCAAGAAATTTTCAGTCAAAAAAGAAAATTTAGCAAGAAAGTTTGTGAAAATGCTCAAAATACAAAGTAGCAAACATGAAGAGAAAAAATCAGTTCTGCTTAAAGTACTTCCTCCAATGCCAATGCTTCTTCCAACGCTGTTCGGCCATGTCCTCAATAGGAACACCTTTGGTCTCAGGGAGAAAGAAGATGACAAACAGTCCCATGATAACGTTCATGACTGCGAAGAAGAAGAACAAGGCTGATCTGAATCTGCATAGCGCCGACAAGAAGAACTGTCCGATAACGAAAGTGCAGACCATGTTCATCGCCACTGCACAGAAGTAACCTGCGTTTCTCACTTCAAGAGGGTAGATCTCAGACGGAACAAGCCATCCCAATGGTCCCCACGACCAAGCGAATCCGGACACGTAGACGCAGATGAGAATCAGTACAATAAGTGGCACGGAGCGACTTGTAATAGGTCCGATCAAGTGTAAGTGTTGTAAGAGAAGCGCTCCGATAGATATCTGAAAACAGAGCAAGCAAGGGTTAACTTGACACTCAAGTAAACTTGTGAAGCAAGTAAAACTATTTTTACCTGTGTAGCGGTCATTTGAGTGGCTCCTTCAACCAAAAAGAACTTCCTACCCAGTCTATCAACCATGGCAACGGCGATGATCGTAGCGACTGCGTTCACACCGTTGGTGACAACGGTAGAGATCAGAGAAGCGTTGTTACCGCTCCCCATCGTCTGGAACAATACAGGAGCGTAGAACATAACCACATTGATTCCAGTGAACTGCTGGAAGAACTGAAGCAGCGTTCCGCACACGAGCGGCGGCCTGTTCTCGCGGTTGGTGAAGAGTTCCCTGAAAGGGCTTTTCACTCGGTTTGAAATCTCCGTGGCGCGTTTGATCTCGTTGAATTCGTGTTCTACGTCTACGAGGCCTCTGATCTTCCTCAGGACTCTCTTACCTTCCTCGTCTTTACCTCGCTCGATGAGACTAGCTGGCGTCTCGTGGATGAAGAAGGATCCTATCAAGAGGATTAGGGCCGGAACAGCTGCACCACCGAGAGAGTATCTCCAGCCGTCTTTCATCGTGGACGTTAAGAAGTTCACGTAACTTGCTGCTAGTATTCCAATGGTGATGAGAAACTGGAACATGAGGTTTAGTCCTCCTCTGATTCTAGCCGGTGCAATCTCTGAGATAAACAATGGAACCGTCTGCATATGTATATTGGCATACAAATGTTAGAAACAAGATCAGTCCACGAACATAACAGCTAAACAAAACTCTACGTGATAGAACGGTCCTGAAAATAGCCAAGTGAAACATTAAGGGTGTTATAGACATAGGCCAAAAAGTATTAGCCTATGGTACCTAAACTTCAAAATAATGTACCTAGAAAAAGGTTCTACGTTTGCAACAACAAAAAAATTATTAAAAGTTACTAAATTGTTTAAGCTCTTAAAATCTCAAGACTGGTTCTGCATTGACCAAATTCTAAAAAAATTAAATTAATATATATATATATAGATAATTGAAAATTTTAAATTAATATTAGCATATGGTACCTAAAACGTTAAAATAATGTACATATAAAAAAGTTCTAAATTTGCGACAATTTTTTTTTTTGAAAAGTTACTAAATTGTTTAAGTTGCATTGATCAAGTTCTAAAATAACCAAATTAATATATATATAAATATTTATATTTGTAAAATCTCAAGACCTGCCTTAGATGAAATGTGGATAAAAAGTTTTGAGGATTATGACCTGATTACCAAAACCGATGCCGCAGCCAAGGAGGATACGACCACCGATCAACATGCCGAGTTCTTGGGCAAAGAAGTTGAGGATAGCACCGCAGAGGAAGAAGGCGGAGGCGGACATGATTATAGGTTTTCTCCCGAACCTCCTGGATAAGTAGGAAGCGGCCAAACTGGCGAAGATACCAGCTAAGTAGAGGGAAGAAGTGAACAACTGCAAAAGCTGGTCATCGAATTTACAGTAGTTGTTTTCATGCACTCTATGTTTCTTCTCGTACACGCGATGGAAAAACTTTATCAAAAAAGTGTCCATACTCGTCACGCCTCCTGCGGTTTTTAACCACACCCGTTACTAAAACATCAATCAGACAATAAACACAAGAACTAGTTAATGAAACAAACAAATAAACCTGAGATTCCTATGTCATAACCAAACATGAGACCACCAACGGCAGCAATGATACTGCACATGACGACTTGAAAAGTCGTCTTTGCAGGAAAGGAAGCACCTTCTTCGATATTCATCACACCCGTAACCATTGTTTATCTCTTTCTCTCTAGCTCTTTGTGTTCTAAGTATGTGTATGACCAAATGTTAAGTTGATGTGTTTCTTTTATAGTTGAGTTGGGAGTGTTTTGGATAAACTACGATTTTCCCCCATAATCTTTTTTTTTTACCCGATTTTTTTGGTTGACTTGAAACTACTTTAGATAAATACGGTGGATAACATCTTCTTGGGTTTAAGAGTTCTCGTTTGCAAGTTTTGTTTTCATATCAAGATAATATCCTTCTTAAAAGAAATTTATATTTTTAGGAATGAGGATTGATTGGATCTAACACCGAGTTTCACTACAAAATATTAGTTTATTTATAAATAATTTTGAACAAATGGATAAAGGTTTGTCCAGTTTACATCATTTATCCACATGTTTTTAACCATCCATTATCCACATGTTTAGATATCTAATAAGTCAATGAAAAATTAATAAAGAATGAACAACAATTTAGACAAGCAGATAAAGTTGAGTTACAAGGAAAAAAATTGGTATTTAAGTCAAGCAGAGAAAAGATCGGTATGGATAACACACCTACATAATCGTGAGAGAACTAACTAACTAGGTCTAAGTTTAAACCACCAAAAAAATAGTGACCACCTCAAGTGGCTTGTGGATAACACACCTACATTCCATTTGATCCTAGCAAACCAAGATCATTGTTTTGTGTTTCTTTCTGTAACAACTAACAACTATAGCCAATATTTTAGTAGTCTACAAAAAACTATAAACAATATTTGAAAAATAAAATAAATAAAAATATGATTAAGAAACTCTTAGGATGGATTAGAGGGACAATGACATGTGAAGAACACATTCATTCTGTTGTAAGAAAACATTTCAGTTCAAGTGCCAATGCAAGCCTTTGAAACTGACTTCTAGTGTGCTGATTCTGGCTAAAGTTGATGAAACGCCAACTTTTAAATGCCAAAAATATTTACAAAGAGATCATCGTTTGTAGTTTTGATAAACTTCAGGAAAAATGTTCAAGTAACAAGATAGTTTTTGTGATTGTATTTATGTACCAAAAAAAACTTTTGTTTTGCTTTAGGCAGCCTCTGTTTCTATACTGTTCCTATCGCCACCTAATTGACTCTGAGATGGTTCAGGATCTGGAATCACAGCTGCTTGTTGACTAGCTGGTGCAAGTTCCACACTCTCAGAGGTCAAAGTCAAGGTCTGGCCTAATGGTAACGACATGTCAGGTAACACAGATGTTGGTGAAGTATCAGATTCATCAGATGTGACATGATTCACAACTAAAGCTTCTGGTTCCACAATTTCTTGCACCTCTTGAGCTATTAGGACGCCGTGGTTTCTCCCCAAATGCTCTTCAGTGTCTTGATTGGTTTTTACCTCAGAGGATCCAGGTTCATCAGAGTCATAACTTATCTTCATATCATCCACCAAGTGTTGTAGATGTTCAGGTGGTTCCTATCAAAAAAAAACATTGCAAGAAAATTATATTCAAATTCAACATTATATAAAACAATTATTTTTAGGTAAACTTGATAAGAACAAGAACTATGTAACCTCTAGTATAACTTCATTGGTGTGAGGAACTGTGGCCTCTTCCTCAGATCTTCCATTGACATCTGTCCCATCAGACAAATCCTCAAATTGCTTGGCTGCATCACTTTCTTGAGAACTCATATTGAAGTCTTGATCAAGTTTCTCAACTGGTAACATTTGAGCTTCTGGTTCCAAAATTTCTTGCATCTCTTGAGCTATTAGGCCGCCGTGGTTTCTCCCAAAATGCCCTTCAGTGTCTTGATTGGTTCTTACCTCAGAGGGTCCAGGTTCATTAACGTCATAACTCATCTTCATCTCATCCACCAAGTGTTGTACATGTTCAGGTGGTTCCTGTCAAAAAAAACATTGCAAGAAAAATATATTCAAATTCAACATTATAAAAAAAACAATTATATTAAACTAAACTTGATAAGAACAAGAACTATGTAACCTCTAGTATAACTTCGTTGGTGTGAGGAACTGTGGCCTCTTCCTCAGATCTTCCATTGACATCTATACCATCAGACAAACCCTCAAATTGTTTGGCTGCATCACTTTCTTGAGAACTCATATTGAAGTCTTGATCAAGTTTCTCAGCTGGTAACATTTGAGATTCTGCAGCTCTATCCAAAATGCTCTTCTCTTTACCCTCATTCTCCTCACCACTAAAGCCTGTTTTCTTTACTGTGTCTGACTCGTTGACAAAGGGTGACTTCTCGTCATCAGAAGAATGATTCCAATCAACTGTAGTGGGAGGTGATCCCACTTCAGAAAACTCAACTTGAAGATCAGATTCCCCAGATTTTGTCACCTTATGCCCTTTCCCTGTGCTACTGTAACCAAAATGTTCCATGTATGTTTGCCTTTCTGGTGCTAATGAAGTCGAACGTGATACAGTTTTTCTAGGAATCAGACCCATTACAGCCTTTCCACCACGATGATGATCACCATTAGGTTTTACAAAAGTTCCAGAAGAATCTGCTTGATCTGATACATTGGAATCTACTCTTTCTTTAGGAACAAGCAATGAGTTTGAATCACTCACAACAGTCTCTGTCATGTGTTCTGTCTCCGTATCTTTTGTTTCTGCTAGTGTTAGATTGTTCCCTTCCGTTAGAAGTGGTTTCTTACCAACCAAACCATCATCATCACTACCTACATGAACAAGGTAGACACAAAGCTTTAATTGCACGATCCTAGGCATGACTTTATAACAAATTGAGCAGTAACACAACAGGTCTAAGCATATACCTTGTGGTCTAAGCAAACCATCGGTTGACTTTTTCCACTGTTCCAATCTCGAGTCAACTTGAATCTCTGATGGCAAGATTCTACGGCAAAAGCTCTCATGGTGGCAGAAGGAGCTCTCACTAGGGTTAGGGTTAGCTGCAGAAAACTCTTGATGAAAACTATCACCTGAGAGGTCAGGCTTCTCCTCTTGTGGATCATAAGGAAGATCAAACGGGTTTTTTGTTGGTAACAACAACACAGAAGGTGCAGATTCAGGCATTTGAAGCCCATCGATCATATAGCTTTCATGATCCAAACCGAAGTAGTTTCTTCCAACACAAACAGGAGGAACTTCCATATCCATTAGGCTTCTCTCTGCCGCAAGCAAGACTTGTCTCCTCGTTCTTCTTCTAGTGATCAAATGCTCTAGTCTCTTGTTACGTTCCATCTCAGAGTTACCTAGATCCATTAGATTCTTCTGATCATCGTCTGTCCACGCTATGATCTTTTTGTCTTCACGGGAAGTTTCTTCTTCTTCTTCTTCTCCTTCTGATGATGATGATGATGAACACTCAACTTCGGTTTCACCACCTCCGCTCGTTAGCCTCTCATATGGATGTAGACCGGAAAACTTTCCAGTGGTGAAACGAGTTTCTTCGTCTAGGTTAGGCTCAGAGGAGTATTCTTGCGACGCAAGAAAGTCTCTGTCTTTCTTTTCTCCGTCTAGGTTAGGCTCAAAGGAGAATTCTTGCGACGCAAGAAAGGCTCTGTCTTTCTTTTCTCCGTCTAGGTTAGGCTCGAAGGAGTATTCTTGCGACGCAAGGAAGGCTCTGTCTTTCTTGAAATCTTGAATTTTAGGGAATTCGCCGTATAGAGTGGTTAAAATGACTTGGTCTCTCTCATCCTCGCTAGCCTGAGAAGAGTCCCAATCTTTCCCAACCTCCTCAACTTTCCTTCTCGCGTTTCTTCTAACGCTTCGTTGGTGCTTTAAGTCAGCAGCTCTCCTTGTTCCTCCTCTCTCAGAACCCTCTGGGGAAAACGGTGGTAATGCATTAGCCGTGTTGATGCTTTCGGTCTTCGAAGGCTTGGATCTTAGATGGTTTCGAAGGTAAAACGCAGAGCATGCGATGAAGGGAGAAGAGCAGAGGATGAAATAGAAGAGCCGAGGAAGGAAAGTGTATAAGAGGAAGGTGGCCGCAGAAACGCCAGAGATAACTGGGTATCTTCTTACGCAAGTATAAACATTGTTCGTGGTGATTCTGAGAATTTTCCAGACGAGAATTCCGACATCTTTGGCATCGATTCCCATGTTTTCAATCAACGATGAATCTCAGATAAAACTGAGAGAAAAAAACTAAAGCATTCTATGGAGGTTCAAAATGTAGACTATTAGTCAATTAAAAAAAAATCAAGAGTTTAATGGAAGAAGCGCAAATGGATGAAGAGGAGAGGTCAAAGTTACATTTGAAACAATAGCCACTAAAAAAAAAAAAAAACAGATTCCATATTTAGAAATCTCCCTCCTTTTTTGGTTTTTTAGGTTTTTTTTTCTTCTCCTCATGGCCCTGGTACAGAACAGGGAGACGGAGAAAGACAGAACAGAAACGGGTAAGAGATTGTCAGTTACTTTCAGAGAACACATATTCTCAAAGATTCTCCTGTTCTTACACTTTTGACCATCACACTTTTTTTACATGCTATTGAGCTCACTTCATAAAACACCATTATATCCAAACTCATTTGTATCAAAAAAAGATGACTATTGTATGGTTTCTGTTCATTGAAGGTAGGTTTGAGACATAAATGAGAAAGAAACAGGGAACGATCTCTTTGAAAAAAATCTATAAATCAAAATGCACATTTTCTCTTGTTGCCACCACAAAAAAAGGAAACTCATGAGCCACACTTACACCTGTAGACTAATCATTCTGCAGTATGCTCTGTCTGACATGATTACATGAACAAATATAATTGCAGTCTGTTTAGAAGACTTATGCATAACTATAATATGGATCCAATCCATATTGGGTGATACCAGTGTGTGAGTTTTAATTTCTTAGTCTTTCTGTACATAATGAAGTAACTAAATATCTCCTTGTTTCAAGCAAACGACAACGTTTAAGGTGATAACAGTATGAGGGATTTGGATCAATACATAGGCAATGTGGAAGATAGGGATCAGAGACGGCTAGTGTCACGGCCGAAAACGAAAGTGGTGATCCAGTTAATAAAGACGTAGAAACGGTTTCTCCAGCTGACGACTCGAGTCAGATACGCTGACCTCCATATGAAAAAGCTCAGAAAACCACCCATCGATATCCCTTTTCCTTGCTGCCCAAGAAAACTCCCACCAAAAATTTAGCTATCAATATGTGTTTTGAGTGTGTTTTAAGTGATGATCTTTGCTACATACCTTGCTTTCACGGAGATCAACGAGAGCTTTATATCTCCCAATAGTGGCCATACTTCCCAGATGCTTGTACACGAACGGCTCTCCAAGTTCATTGTCCTTTGCGCTCAAGGCTCTTCCTCCTCCTGCTTTCCCCATCTCGTTCAGTAGTTTCGCCAAGTACTTGCCTTCTCTCTCAGCCACCTTCATTGACCAGAGACTTGGTGAAACATTAAGACACAACAGAGTAAAGTTTAATTATATTACAACAACGTTCAACCTGTGCAAGAGCAGGAAGAGTTGACTTCCCTGTGCTCTCAAGATATCCACTACAGTCACCAATTGCAAACACGTCTTCTACAGAAGGCACACGCATCCACTCATCGATACCAATCCTATAGAAACAAAATCATCCAAGATATATAAGAGACATAGATTCTTGGAAGACACAAAGAAACAGAACAAGATTAATGTGGTACTGGAATTACTGACCTTCCACCTGGATCTTTTGGAAGGTCAAGAGACCTCACAAATGAAGATGGACCAACACCAGTTGACCAGACTAAGAGTCCGTAAGGAACTTCGGTTCCATCGTCAAGTATTAGCCTTTGAGGCTTAACTTCTTTCACAATCCCGCGCACTAGCTTCACTCCAGACTGGTGTCAAAAAAACTAACACATTCTCAACATTGTTACAAATAAAAGAAAAATAAAGTTGGCATTTTATAACCTTGTTTAGCTGCTTGATTGCATACTGTCTGAGCCCATCGTCAAAAGAAGAAAGTATATCCCTTGCCTTTCAAGAAAAAACAGTACTAGTCAAAATTACATTTTATTGAATAATAAAAGTTTTAGATTTATATCAATGAAGTTACCTCGATCAAAGTAACACGGATGTCGTCTTTGACATGAGCATATCTCTGACGAACATCTTTCATGATGAAATCACTCAGCTCACCACTAAACTCAACACCAGTGGGACCACCTCCCACCACAACGCAATGCAACAGCCTCTTCTTCTCCTCTCCACCAAGGCCTATAAGATTTAAGTTGCACGTTATGATTTTAGTTTAGTGCATGAAGAAGAATTAATGTGTTGTTGTTTGTTTGTTACCTGGAACTTCAGAGAGCATGAGGTTTAGAAGAAGCTTTCTACGTATCTCCTGAGCGTGATGAACCTCACGGAGGAAGATGGCGTTTTCCAAGACGCCATTAATCCCAAATGTGGATGCTTCTGCTCCACAAGCTAGTACCAGTTTGTCATAAGCGATCTTGAACTTCCATGGCTTCACTGTGCTTAACCGATCAGTCACTGTCTCACAATGCACCTGGTGTAACCCAAGTGCAAGAATCAAGACATGAATATATGACCATGGTTCTAAAAATCGGTATAACCGGAGCATAGCCTCCCCCTCGCCCCCAGGTAGACAGCAAATTGCTACTAGCCGAAACGATTTCTATATGTTTCAATTCGATTCAAAAATTTTAATCTAAATTAATTTAAATCTACTAACTTAGACAATAATGATAGTATAATTTTATAAAAAAAAAATTGTCTAACTTTTTTTGTTTTGTGTGTTTTTATTTTTATAATTCATCAAAAGAATTAGAAATAAAAACCAAAAACTAATATATCTATCTTCTATCAGTGTAAATATATAAATAATCCACTTAGCAAAACGCCTATTTACCATCTTATATTTTTGATTTTTGAATATTGTATATGACAACACAACACAAAGTCTAAACGACGCATAGAGACAATTACCTCATGGTTTTGGGAATCAAGTTTTGAGCAATTAGCGAGGAAGTAATAAGAACCGGGTTCACGTGAAATAGCCGGTTGGATACGAGAGATTGGTTCAGCAACGGACCTAAACTCAAGCGTACCGACGCAAGTAGAAGCCAAGAGAGGAGTGAAGACCATGTGGTTCCTCGGAGAGACGCAAACGACGTCGTAAATGCTTGTATCGATCCCTTTCATAAGACGACATCCTGCCCAGCCTGACCCTAGAACCAGTAATCTCGGCTTTTCTCCTTCTTTGGTCGGAGCCAAACCTTCGCAACGATGTTGTTGTTGCTCAAACCCATTACCAACGTCCGTTGCTTGGACAGACTCGCTCAGTTGTTGCTGCTGATGTTGCAGAGCCGTGCAGAAACGAGACGAGAGAGTGTAGGACTCGGGGTTTCTGAACAAGTTTTCGACAGACGAAGTTGTCTGAGAGATCCTTACGAGGTTCTTGATCCAAAACATGATTCTTGAATTCCCGAAAATTCAAGAATGATACAAAAACGTTACTTCTAAGCAAGCAATGAACCTAAGTTTTTGGAGAAACGAACACTTCTGTTAAACGAGCCGCCTTGGTACTGTATCATCACTTGTATGCGTCTGAGAAAAACCTACGTGCCAGATTTGGAAATGACAGCTGGCACTATCCTTCTTTCTATCAAAAAATAAATGCAAATTTTTCGTATTTGGTAATATACGATTGCTGCTACGTTATATATATAAAGGACAAATGTTACGATCGTACACGATGCCATGTTGCTGTGAAGATATGGATGGCGTTTCAAAAGAACTCGGAAAGATAATTATAAATAAGTGACTGGTGTTGAAAATTCTATATTATATAAAAAGGAAATGTTAGTAACTCAACAGAAGTTGGAGCGAGGGAAATGACGATAACAAACATGTGATTCTCTAAGACTTGTGTGGGGCGCAAGAAAAGGACATCGGAATAAATCGTTCACTGTGATAGGCCGTATTGTAAGAGGTGACGGATTTAGAGAGCAGCAGCCCATACTCATCGTTGATAATTTGTGGCTCTTTAGCCCATTCATACAGATGATTTATTATTTTGGGTTTTATGAAAGCCCAACTATTTTTATAACACAAACACGTTAACACAAGAGGAGCTTTGCTAATCAACTTTATAAAGAAAGATCCTAACTAAGACGCCAAAGACCAAAAAGGTTACAAGCTTACATGAGATTTACCATGCTACTCACTACTCAGGGTGGTACATAGTAGAATTGACAGTTGTAGAGACTATGTGATTTTTTAGTGTTATATTGACAATTGTAAAGTCATTTATATGATCTTTCTAGTAATTATAATATCATACTAAATCAACTTTAAAATTCAAAAGCTTCTCATAAAAAGTGAAAATAATTATATTACCACTTACTGACATTGAGATCTTTCAAGAGATACAAGTGTTAATATCTGCTTATTAATTGTATCAGTACATATTATTTTCCGAGGGTTTTAATTTTATTTGTTCAATATATAAATTAAGAGATGAACGTGATGAGAGAAATGAGTAAACTTAAAAATATATATATCCAAAACATAATCTCGTTATTTTCTTTTTTTTTTTTGTTAACAATAAGAAAACATTTCGTATTCTTCATCCTCTCCGGCCTCCACCATGCCTCCCACCAGGTGGGTTGTGTCTGCCGTTGGCTGATGGCTCGTCGTAGTCATTCGTGCTCACCATCATCAGTGATCTTCCTCTCACCACCGTCGTTTCATTTTCTGTTATACATGCAATTCAAATATGTATTAAGAAGATATAACTTGCAACCACATTGGAATAATATATTACCAAAAACTCTATCTATCTCGTTCCACACGCATGTATCAAGAATTAATCAACTAATTGCCTGTATATGAGATAGATCTAAACCCTTTATATATTAGGTTATGATAGATCCGTATATAATCGATCGAAGAGACTGAACAATCCAACGAAGTATTCTTGATATGCAAACAACTCTATATATGTGGATGAGATGAGATGATGAGCTAAACTGTTCTAATTACCTGAAAATGAAAAGCCGAGTCGAGCCGTAGAGACGATTGAAAGTGCAAAGAATATGCATAAACACAGCCTAATCGCAGAACAATAACCCATCTTCTCTAGTTTCTCCTTTTCCTCGCGTCTTTCTCTATCTCTCTTCACTTTTCTTTTTTTTTTGTTTGACTTATCTCTTCGAAGAGATCAACTCGACAAAATAAGTTGTAATATTAATGAGTTAGTTTGGCTATAAACTGAAAGATGGAAGCACAGAACATGTTTTGGATGTCCAAACAACAGCTGATTTATAACACATGGCATCGTCTCTATTGGATGTATGAGTTGACTATTTGCAGACAAATTGTGGATTCCACACTGTTAAGTTAAACAGTTAACTCAGACGCAAAGCGAACATGTGTTTGCATGGGGCGTTGACTTACTTTGCACCGTCCGTTACAAAATTGTCAACGTTCAAAAGTTTTGGCCAAAAGAGGATTTGGAGTTTCCTCACTTTTTAAAAAAGAAGATTTTCTGACGATCATGTGGGTTCTTACTGTAATCACTGATATCCCTTTTTGTCTACGTCAGAGCCTCAGAGATATTGCGTATTCTTTCAAGTTTAAAGGTGACACTGACATTAACAAAAGAAAATTTTCTAAAAAAAAAAATTCTCAAAATAAAACAAAAGAAATATCTAACAGTTTTTCTTTTAAAATAATACTATACATGTGTATCCTCTTCAATTTTAAAACTAAAACTATTAACTAGAGTGTGAAATACTTTAAAATTTTGAATATATGAATGATTTAAGATTAAGATGAACATGATAAATCATGTTAGGAGACTTGAATGTATTCTGCCAAAATTAAGATGGTGTTTTCGAGAAAAAAAAAAAGTATAACGAGGCCTTATATGGGCCACATAATTTATCCACAAGAGATCGGCCCATTAATAGCTCAGTACGCCGTATAACTCCCCTCATAAAAATGTCCTTCCCACGTTGTAAAACCTCCCAAACTCTCACACGCCGCAACGAAGTGAACAATCGAATCCACCAAGAAAACTCGATCCCTAGATACTATGGCCACCAACGAACCCGAGCACGAGCACAGAGACGCGGAAGAAGCTGGAGCTAACGAGGATGAGGACACCGGAGCTCAGGTCGCTCCGATCGTTAGGCTCGAGGAGGTTGCCGTCACTACCGGCGAGGAAGACGAAGACGCCGTCCTCGATCTGTAAGTCTATTTTTTTTGCAATTAGCCTCGACGAGATTTTGTGATCTAGCTCAACCAGATCTAGCTAGTTTCCTAGGGTTTATGGTCTTCGAGAATTGTTAGATTTGAAGATTTTTTTGTTTGTGAATCGAAGGAAATCGAAGTTGTATCGGTTTGATAAGGAGGCGAATCAGTGGAAGGAGAGAGGTGCTGGTACTGTGAAGCTCTTGAAGCATAAGAGCACTGGGAAGATTCGTCTCGTCATGAGGCAATCGAAAACCTTGAAGATCTGTGCTAATCACTTTGGTAAATCTACTTTATTTGGTTTAAGTCTCCTCTGGATCTGTATTTTAAATTTATCTTCTTCTCCTTTGGGACTTGTTGCAGTTAAAGAGGGCATGAGTGTTCAGGAACACGTTGGAAATGAAAAGTCCTGTGTGTGGCACGCACGTGACTTTGCTGATGGTGAACTCAAGGATGAGCTTTTCTGCATCCGATTCGCTTCTATAGAGAGTGAGTTTGATATTAACACTTGTTTCATTGCCCTTTATGCATGTTGCTTTTCTTTGGCTTATATACTGTAAGTTACGGCCGTAGATTACTAATGGATCTTGAACTTAGCTTTGTGGCTACTTGTTTTTGGACGATCTCAACTGAAAGATTTCATTATAGGCTAGTTTAGAGCTCTCAATTGCTTTGTTTGTTTTTTTTCCTATCCACGAAGTATTACGCTTTCTCCACTCTGTATTTAACCTTGGTAGTAACAGAGTTGTCGTGTTCAAGAGTTGTCTATGGCTGCTAGATTATGCTTACGTTACATTAGAAAGAGCCAAAGATCTTGAGTTTGATATGCCATAAACCGAAAAGTTTTGGTAGTGGTCTATTTTTTTTTATATATATTGGGGTGTATATTTTCAATTGTGTCTGTGCTGATAATGCCATTAACCGAGAAGTTTTTTGTAATAAAATCATTGTTATTCTTGTCAGACTGCAAAGCATTTATGCAAAAATTCAATGAAGTTGCTGAATCTGAAGTAGAGAAAGAAGAGAGCAAAGATGCCTCTGACACCGCTGGTCTTCTTGAGAAGTTGACCGTGGAAGAGACAAAAACAGAGGAGAAACCTGTGGAGAAGGAGAAGACTGCAGTGGAAGCAGAGGAAAAGAAAAAGGACGAGCCAGAGAAAGCCGTTGAAGAAAAGAAAACCGAGGAGGCTAGTCCCTCGACTTAAGTTGCATCAACGTTTACGCTCCCAGATCTCGGCTAGTTATTATAGCCTATAAGTGTTGGATGCATCTCTCTCGAGTCTACCATTGTCTGGGCACTATCTATCTATCTTACACATGTTTTGTCGAGTCATATCGCTTGGGGTCGGGTTTTGCAATGTCGTTTTCGGGTCTATAGTTTTTGAGTCTGAAAGTGTTGGTCGAATGATATGAGAGATTCAGGGGAGAGATTTATTTATAAGTACATTGGATTCATTGTTTTAAGGTTTCTTATGGATCGTTTTTTTAGTGGTCTAGTTAACAAGAGTCGGAACAAAATTCATGTTCCCTAATATGTTATTTTGACAAGTAAAATTCCATTAAGAAATTGAATTACAAGTAAAGATATCAAAGCCACTTGCCTTTATTATGATCTATGACAAACTGTGTTCGCATTGAATCAACAACCACCGTGTAAAAACGAATTTAGATAGGGTAGGATCCATTACAACACTAATTTAAGTGGTTAAAACATCACTTAAATTACTATTTTTATGTCGTTTAGTAAAAGTACAAATATCTGTTAGACTTTTCTAAGTCAATCAGTCAACCACTTGTGGCGCGTTTATTCCTCAACTCCCTTTTATCTTAAGAAATTCCAGTGTTCTAAAATGCGCCAGTCGCTCATTACTGAGAGATAGATATAGCTTTAACCGATATACGCCTAAACGAGATATATCTGGATATATAATTTTATACAAAATATAAATATAAAATTAATATACATACATTAGTTTTAAAAATGAAAATAAATATATTTAAAATACAATTTTTTTGTATAAGTATATAGTTTAACATATATATAGTCTTAAATTATAAAAATTAAAATCATTTTAAATATAAAGATGACAAATTTAAAATGATTTTTCAATAATTAAACTAATATCTACAATCATATAAACACATAAAATAAGGAAATTTAATATAAATAATAACATTAATGTAATATAATAATATTGATTTTTTTTTAGTATTATTGTTCAAAATCCGTCTAGGCGTCCGCGTAGACCGCATAATGTCCGCCTAAACGCTATTATGCGCCCGAATTATATAAATCCGCATAAAATAATGTATACCGTAAAAGCGATTGGCTACCATATAGCACGCCGCGGACGCCTAGACCGTATTTTAGAACACTGAGAAATTCAAATAGAATTAATATAAATACATAGCAAACGGGAAAAAGTGAGTATAACACATAAAACAAAATAAAACGATGATGGGTTTGATAAGAACACCTTTGATTTTATACATTCTCTTCATCTTTCATCTCCATTACAATTTCCCTTCGGTTAGCTCACGGTCTTCCTCAGTTGATACGAACAAAGAGACTCTTCATCTCAATGAGTCGACGAAACCAGATGTTGATGTGTTTGAAGAAAAGGCTCGACAGTTAGCTGTCGTTATCAAAAGAGGAGGCAGTGGAGGAGCTGGTGGCAGCGGCGGTAGTAGCACGGGTGGAGGAGGTGGCGGCAGCGGTGGTAGCACGAGTGGAGGAGGTGGTGGCGGCGATAGCAGCACGGGAGGAGGAGGGGTCAGCGGTCAAAGCTGGTCAAACGGCGGAGGACGTTTTGGTTCGAGTTATGTTGGTGGTAATCGTACTCGTGGGTCGCATCGCTCAAGCGGCAGCCAGAATATTCGAGGGGCAGTATGTGCGGCCGGTTGGTTCGGTTTAACGGTTTTATCTGGTTTAATATTGGTTTAGAAAGATTTTATGTATTGGTTCTCCATTTTAATTTGGGGTGTATATGTGTTTAAGTCCGGTCTGGATTGGTCTGAGATTGATTGGGGGGTGCTAATGGTCAGTTGTTGTGTTTTAGTTGATTGGTATGCCGTATGCACGGTTTGTAAGGTGACAACGATATTCAGTTAGTATTTTTGTGAAATTTCGAAAGCATAAATTAAATATTCCGACCACCAAGTCTTTCTTTTAACATCTCGCAGTAATCCTTTATTAAAACATTCCACCATGCAAGTCACATGTTTATAGGATTCCTATGTGTATGTGAAAAAATGTTTTAAGATAAGGATCATGATTTAAGTTTCTATGTAAAGAATAAAGAGAAAAATAATATGAAACAATGGTAAATAATATGGATAGTGTTGTAATGTGGAATTGACTGCACACATTATGTAAAATCAAAGACATAAGATAAAAACATATGACTCATGACAAAGAATAAAACACAGTTTATATGACAAAAGTTAAAACTTGGAAGGTTAGAACAAATACTATTCACGATGAATAAAAAAAAATAAAAGAAAACTGAAAGAAATATAAAGTATATGCAGTAGCAAAAAACCGATAAGTTCACGAGAAAACTAAACTAGAGTGTTTAGTAGATTTTATCAGATTTTTAGTTAATTGATATTTGTTAAAATCTAAACTACAGTGTTTAATGGATCACCGAATTTGCTGGTCTGGCTGCAGATCCAGATCGGACGAAAAACACTATAAAATACGATTTTACATTGTGATTAAAAATAATGCACGAATAATTTTATTATAATTTCAAAAGACAATGATTTCAATGGAATATCTACTATGTGCAGGACATGGATTATCACCTAGTTCAGTTAGTATTTTTGTAAAATTTAGTAAGCATAAATTAAATATTCGACCACCAAGTCTTTCTTTTAACATCTCGCAGTAATCCTTTATTATAACATTCCACCATACAAGTCAGATGTTTATAGGATTCCAATGTATATGTGGAAAAATGTTTTAAGATAAGGATCATGATTTAAGTTTCTATGTAAAGAATAAAGAAGAAAATATATTAAACAATGGTAAATGATATGGATAGTGTTGTAATGTGAAATTGACTGCACACATGATGTATGATGTAATTAATCAAACTTTTCTCATCTCATTTTTTTTCTCTCCTACCTAAATTTTATATGCAGTCGACAGACAAAATATTACCCACAAATTTAACCTTTTATAAATGAAAATTTAACATCACTTTCTTATTCTTGTGTTTATACTACGGTTTATAATCCATCAATTTTTATTTTCTTAAAAAACTAAAGGTGTTTTTAAAAGATATATATATATATATAATTAATTTAAATATATATTAGATGTTTAGGAGCAGCTTCCTAAGGACACACACACTGAAACTACGTCGAAACGACAACCACTTCACGCGTCCTCCTTTACTGTTTTTGTAATAGTACATAGAGTTAAGATTTGAAGCCAATCTATAAAAATAGATAGCAAAAGGGAAATGCTAGAAGACACAAAAACCAAACAGCAACAAAAAAAAATGGATTTCAGAAGAACATCGTTGGTGTTGTATATTCTCTTCATTTTTCATCTTCAGGACAACTTGCTTTTCGTGAGCTCACGACCTCCCTCAGTTGATACGAACCACGAGACTCTTCTTAATCCCTCAGAGACGGATGTTGTTGGTTTTGAAGGAAAGACTCATGAGTTAGCTGTCGTTATTAAACGAGTATCCGGTGGAGGACGTGGCGGCGGCAGTGGCAGCAGGGGAGGAGGTAGAGCTAGAAGTAGATCACGTGGTGGGGCAGGTGTTATTTATCCTGCAGGATCTCATTCTCATCGTTCAAGCGGCAGCATGAACCTTCGAGGGGCAGTGTGTGCGGTCGGCTGGTTGTGTTTCTCGGTGTTAACCGGTTTATTCTTGATTTAGTCTGAACTTGATATATGTGCTAAACAGTACGTACGTCGAGAAGGCGTTATGGCGTGTGTAAATTTTTTTTTTGTTTTAATTCCGTTTGATTTGTAACTGCTAAGATATATAGAAAACCATAATCTCATAAGCCATTGCAAAAACAAGCTCACTTAGCTCTGCGGAATCTATATCAATATATGAAAAGTCATGACCCAACTGATAGATTAACTTTATCCGTGGACCATGTGATGAATGATGAGTGATGCCAAGACTCGAGATAAAGACAAGACTCATGTTCCACCAAAAAAAAAACTGATCAACTACGGCCACTTGCAACTATACTAAATGAGACATGCACCACACACACACTCAAGAAATGACCAGTACCCACTTATAACATTTTAAGCAAAAGAGACAACACACTTTAAAGGCTATTCAAGACACGCTATTGACGCATGCAGCGTTGGAAGATATGGATCAGGGTCACATGCTCCCAATGTATTTGGGAAAATAAGATTTATAATTCTAATCATTTTCAACTAATAAATACATGTTGATTATGCAAACCTCTGATAACACGCAGTGTTATTTATTTCAACCCGCCTCTGATAACACGCAGATAATAAGGCTACGAAAGTGCTTAGTCAAGACCAAAGAGGTCACTATCAGTTTGTATAAATAGGTGTAGTTTTAAATTATTATTAATTTTTGTCAGCGTAGTTTTAAAATTTCTTTGCACAAAGTTTCAAGTTCTCTCTCTTTTATTTCTAGCTTTCGTTGCAGTTAAGTAACACAATACACAAAGCTTCATGTTAGTTCTAGCTATCCTTGCAGTTAAGTGTTTGATTAACCTGCGTTCGATTTACAATTCCACAATAGTTAAGCAAATAAATCAATCTAAGCTTCTTTTCAATAACACTATATCTAATTAATAGTGATACATGAATTTCAGTTTGTGACCTATGCTATGTTCTCGTAAGTTTTTGTTTTTTACCTTTAGTATATAAGACTATAGAAAATACTAACGTTAAAAAAATTAGAATTTACGCAAAGGGTTCTCAGACACAAACTAGACCAATAGGGATGGATGATAGGACTTGAAAGAAAGAGCTTTCAGTGGTCGGTCCATGAGTTACAGTTGATTCAACCCATCTTCTCTTAATTACGTAATTAACCTTGAATTCTGTAGCAGCTTCGACCGAGCCTTACACACTCCAACCAGTGCAAGATCTCAGCGTTAGGGTCTCTCTCGATGATCACACTGGTCGTCGTGATCTGCATAACTTCTCTGTACAAGCCGACGCGGCCACGAACCCGAGCTACGGCTCCGATTCTGATGTCTCTTGCTTGTCTACGAGCGGTCCTTGAGTGCAGCAGAATCGTCGATGAGTTGAACCGGTTGTAGTAAGGAGAGGTGAGTTGGTTGAGCCACAGGATGCACGTGACGCAGCCAGTGCCATCGTCAACGCTGAACTTGAGGAACATCGGGGTCATGTCGCGAGAGACGATCGTGCCCACTGTCTCTACGCGTGAGACCCACGAGATACCTCCCACGGAGAAACAGTTGGCTTCTGTCGGTGATGGTGTCAGGCGGTGGATGTCACGTGACATGAGTTTCGCGTGTGCGTTTTGTAGGGAGCGATCCATGGCTGGACAGAGACCATAATAATGAGGATTAGTGTTAAACGATATTCATAACAAAAGAAAATTAAACTGAAAATCATTCTACAAGTCACAATTATGCAAAAATAAAAATACGTCCTAGTTTCGATAAGTAGTTTATTCAGATGAGATTTACCATTATTAATTTAAATGTGATCATAAAACTTTTCTCTGTTACTTAATCAGTTAATTGTTCTGCATGCATACTCAGAGATCTGAAGTCTAGCATGGTTGTTTGAAAGAACTTATTGGGTAATTTACTCTACCTTATTAAGAATTTAAAAGTAGACGAAACTATCTCATGAAAAATGGCGATTTTGAAATCTTACTACATGATGCAGACAGGCACCCAGTAAGATTTCCATAGAATTAGACACGTTTACAATTCTACATTACAAAAGATCTTAAGTCTATAAAGACTGCATAATTAACTCGTTTTTTGATAAGACAACTTCTAGAATTTCATGAATTATTAAAGCTAAAACTCCATTAACTTTTTTTTTTCAGAAAAAAGAAAACAAATGATCTTGACAGTCACCTACTTCAGCAACTAGTTCTTGTCTAACAACTACTGTATATTTAGTCATCACCCCGGGTTAGATGTTATCATTTTAAACTTTGTTATTCCACCATTTTTATGTTACCAATAGGCAATAGAGATCATCATAAACCTTAGGTACCCCTTCCTAGGACAATAGAGATCATCATAAGCAATAGGTTACCAGTAGGCAATAGAAATCATCATAAACAATAGAGTTACTGATCATACAAAAATCCACTGACACTATTATGTTTAGGTACCCCTTCCCAGGACATTTCTGTAGATTTGAATAAAGAAAGGGAATATACATTTTATTTGATTCAAGTACTGTCTACGAATGGAGTGGAGATGAAAAAATGATAAAAGCAAGAAAACAAAAGCAGGAGAAAACTACTAAATGGTACCATGTCATTTTCAACTTTACCTTTGCTTCAGAGGCAGAGAATCTCAAAAATTCACAAAGCCACAATAAATGCCTTTAAGAGGTGATTCATGTTTTCTTTGTGTTTCTTTTTTCGTGGACCGACTCATGTTTAATACCTCAGTACACCCTCTTGTGACTCCAATTTCTAATTTTGTTATGAAAATGTGAACTAAAAGAGGTGAAGTTTTGTATAAACGAGTGAAATCAGTTTATTAAGTTAGAGAGGATTTAGAGCGAAAACTATATCACAAAGCAAAGGGATTCCAGACACTCATACGTGGACGTACGAGATGGATTTAGAGTGGGTGAGAGATGACTATTACTTGAGAGGCAAGCCATTATCTTACCAAATGGTTCATTACCTTACGAACTTAAAGCTAATGAAGCTTCAGTATAATAAATTATCTTTACTTCTTATGTGATTAGGAAGGCTAAGTAAAGTATTTGCTTACCTTTGACTTATTTGCGGGCCAGAGGATCTATTAACTTAGTCTGCAATTTAGAAAAAGGAGTAAAATTAATATAAGAAATTAGACAAACGATGCGCATCAAAGCATAGCTATTCCTGAACATAATCATTCAAGTGATGACCTTAGTCACCGACACAGAAGAACTTAGACTGTATACTCGTAGTATCTCAGGCTCAACACAGAAGAACATTAATCATTCAAGTGATGACCTTAGTCACTAACTTGATGGACAACTAATACAAAAGGAAAAGCCAATGTGTATGCAGGTCCAAATTCTAATCCGGCTCACTAGAAAAGAAGGGGTCACACATGAGCATACTCTTATACTGTGACTGTACTTGTAATTCGCAACTAACCACACGCAAAAGTGAACATCAAAGGATTAGGTGAATATATATATAACTTCCTTGAGAAGTAATTAAAAGAATTTGATATAAAGGAGAAAAAATTTCCCCAAAAGAAAAACAAACCCAATCCCACATCTACTAGGGAAAAACAGGGTGAGATATGTTACCAAATGGAGAGGATGATTCGGATCTTATGCGTCTGGTGAAGGAGCTTCAAGCTTCTTTAATGAAGAACGATAAACTGGAGAAGGAAAATCACGAGCTGCGCCAAGAAGTGGCCCGCCTACGAGCACAAGTAAGCAATCTTAAAGCACATGACAATGAGAGGAAATCAATGTTATGGAAGAAGTTGCAGAGCTCATATGATGGTGGCAACACAGACGCATCTAATCTGAAAGCTCCAGAGAGTGTAAAATCCAACATAAAGGGCCATGAGGTAAAGAATCCAAACCCGAAGGCAATGGTCAAAGAACAATCTACAACAATGAAGCCGCCACCGCCTCCACCACTTCCATCAAAGACAACACTTGGAAAAAGGTCCGTGCGGCGTGCTCCAGAAGTTGTAGAGTTGTATCGTGCCCTCACGAAAAGAGAGTCTCATATGGGAAACAAGATCAATCAGAACGGAGTCTCGTCTCCTGTATTCAGCGCAAACATGATTGGTGAGATTGAGAACCGCTCCAAATATCTTTCAGATGTAAGTACAGGATAAACCATATATGTATTTTATTGTGCATCATCATCTAGGATTTCACTCTTATCTAGATGCAAAGTCTTTCCTAAATCATTACAAACAATGTGTTGTTTGTGCACTTGCAGATCAAATCAGACACTGACAGACACAGAGAACATATCCATTTCTTAATCAGTAAGGTGGATGCTGCAACATTTACAGACATATCAGAAGTGGAGACGTTTGTGAAATGGATAGACGACGAACTATCTTCCTTGGTTGACGAAAGGGCAGTCCTAAAGCATTTCCCTAAATGGCCAGAACGTAAAGCAGATTCACTAAGAGAGGCTGCTTGCAGCTACAGAGCGCTAAAGAGCCTTGAAACTGAAATTTTGTCATTCAAAGAAAATCCAAAGGAACCTCTAAAGCAGGTCTTGCAAAAGATTCAGTCGTTACAAGACAGGCGAGCATGTATAAAGATTAGCTACTAGAAAACTACTTGATCTATTCAATTACACGAAGTTAACGTCATTAAATGTTCAAACTTTCAGGTTAGAAGAAGCTGTTAACAGCACAGAGAGGACAAGAGACAGTACAGGGAAGAGGTACAAGGATTTTCAGATACCGTGGGAGTGGATGCTCGACGCAGGATTGATCGGACAGGTAGGTGACTGATTAGCTGCAATATACCCATAAAATCAAATTATGATGGAAACTATCACGTCTAACGAAGAATAACACTAGAAATAAAATATGGACAATCATATAGGGATGTAAAAAAGACCTATATTTTTCATTCCAAACAAACTATAAGTTCCATATTTCGTGAAGGAATCATATAAGTGCCACTTCAAGAAGAAGTGAAGAAAATTTTACCTTATTGCAGCTAAAATACAGCTCGCTGAGGCTAGCTCAGGCGTACATGAAGCGAATAACCAAGGAGCTGGAATCAAATGGAAGCGGTAAAGAAGGAAATCTATTGCTTCAAGGGGTCAGATTTGCCTACACAATACACCAGGTACCAAAAAAAGAAGTCATAAAGTAATCTGCTTAATAAAAGCCATGTTCATATCTATTCAGTTCTTTCCTAACACTAGCTCAATATTTCAGTTTGCAGGCGGTTTTGACGAAGAGGCATTACGCACATTTAACGAGCTAAAGAAGATCACTACAAGTGAATCCAAGAAGATAAACAAGTAACGGTCCACAACTTTAAGAAAAAAAACTCCGAGTCGATTTTGAGTATTAAAAAGACGTTATGTGGTCTGCTTCTGCAGCAGCAACAACTAAGAGAGAATGAACCATGTTGAAATCTAGCTAAATAAGATTACGCATTAGACATGTAAAAGACTAGAGCCTAAATTATTGTTCTATAATTCAAGTCTATTGCTCTTGCATATAGATTATTAATGTCTACGTATCTCGTTTCTTCATTCCAACGCAACAAACAAAGCACACACAGACACACTCAAATCTACGAACTCAAATTCGCACTGAAGCTTGCAGATGTGCAGGGGAAGCAATCCTTCACTCAATGATTCAACATTTTCTCAGCATATACACATTTGTATAACAAATACCATACAAATCATCCCAATACACAATCCATCTTTTAAGTACGATACACAATCCACCAAATCGTAAACCGTCGGAACGAAAACTTCCGGCGAGTGACGACGGAAAATTAACAAAAAAAAGAACGATGAAGTGAGTGAGCAAACCTCCGATAAATTCTTCGAATGATAAAGAGGATCTAAGTCCAGCTTTCCTCGGCAGTTTTGAAGTTTTCTGCAGATTATATCATCACCTTCGATTTTCGAGTTCTAAGTTTTTTGAGAATCTGCAGTGACACGAGGCTCTGACTGACGAGTGACGACCCGTCAATATAACCCGCCAAACCAAATTGGTAAAAAAGGCCCAGCCCAATAAGCAATAAAATATAACCCGACCCGACCGGAAACGACCCAGACCAACTAACCTTAACCACCACGTATTTGAATCTTATCCGGTTATCCCAAATGTATACCACTGAGAATTAACCGATTTTTTTTTTCTTGGAAAAAAAAGAAATAAAAAGCGGCTTCGTTTCTCCTCGTTCTCTCAAATCTGTTGATCAGTTTGATTGATTTTTCTTTCTTCAATGGGATCGAATGCATCGAAGAATACTGAAGAAGAAGTGGAGGATGGTTCCAATGGCGGAGGAGGAGGAGGTCAGCTCTACGTCTCACTCAAAATGGAGAACTCTAAGGTCGAAGGCGAGCTTACTCCTCATGTCTACGGCTCTGTTCCAATCATCGGCTCTTGGGATCCTTCCAAAGCTGTGAGAGCATCTGTTCATCTTCTAATTTGCCCTCCTCGTTCGTACATATGGAATTTGATAGCGTTTCTGTTGATTTTTTTTTTGCTTCACAGCTTCCGTTGCAACGTGAATCTGCTTCGATATCGGAACTGAGCTTCGTTGTTCCTCCTGATCACGGTATGTTAGTTTACTCGATTTGGATTGACTTGTTTAGCTTATAGTTGATGCCACTGTTATAATCGAATCGTGTTTCATGTGTAGAGACTTTGGATTTCAAGTTTTTGTTGAAGCCAAAGGATAGAAACACGCCTTGCATAGTGGAGGAAGGTGAAAACAGGCTTCTTATAGGTGGCTCGTTGCAAGGAGATGCTAGAGTAGCGCTGTTTAAGCTGGAAGGTGACGTGGTTGTTGAGTTCAGAGTGTTCATCAAAGCTGACAGAGTTTCACCGTTTGATCTTGCTGCTAGTTGGCGAGCTTATAGGGAGAACCTCCAGCTTTCTACTGTACGTGGAATCCCTGACGTCAGTATAAATCCTGATCCAACAGCTCTCGAGGTGGTTTCTTCTTTTAAAATCTTTGTTTTAATGTGCCTGGAGTTGTATCTATATGCAATGTCAATTTAAACAGCAGCAAATGATTTCAATTTCTTCACAGAATTGTCCTTCAGAGAGTTTGGAGCTCGATCTTGAGCATTATGAAGTTCCTGCTCCTGCAGCTTCTGCAAACTCGTCTCTTGTTTATGCGGCTGACAATGCAGAGAATCCACGGTCTCTTTCAGCTTCTGGTTCATTTGTTAATGACAATAGTACCCCAAAGGTGGCATCGCACAGTCCTAGAGTTTCTGGTGCTAGCGTTGATGGATCGCCATCTGCAAAGGTTCGACTTTGATTAGTTTCATTGTAGATGCCTATGCGTTAGTTAATGGTCATCTTTCTTATTTTTATTTTGGCAAATATATTTACGTGTAGGAAATGAATATCATGGTTCCCGATTCCTCGGATACCGATTCGGCTTCAGGAGTGGGTGAGTCAAAGTCATTGGGGATACTCTCACCTTTCCAGCACAAAGATGGTCAAAGGGCAGGACTCTTTGTTGATCGTGGTGTTGGCTCCCCTAGGCTTGTTAAGTCTGTTAGCGCAAGCTCTTTTTTGGTTGACCTCAAACTCGATGCGCAAATCAAGGTTTGGCATGAGCTAGTTTCTGTTTCTAGTTGGATTATCTTAAAAACTTAAGAGTTTTTGACGTCGTTTCACTCTTTCAAATGTTAGAACTCAATGCCAGCCGCTGCAGGGGCTGTTGCTGCAGCAGCAGTTGCTGACCAGATGCTTGGACCTAAAGAAGATAGACATCTAGCAATTGTTCTGGTAATATTTCCATATAGACGCTTTTCATAGTTTCTGCAGGCTTTTCAGCTCATGTTTCCTCGTTTAGTTATTGGTAGCTGGATGGCTGGCTATTTTATTTAACGTATTAACCTAAATGAAAAAAGGACTGATTGTTCTGATTCACACCATTCTCATCACATTGTATTAGGTAGGCTTGCCAGCTCGAGGAAAGACTTTTACTGCAGCAAAGTTGACAAGGTATCTACGCTGGTTGGGCCACGATACTAAACATTTTAATGTTGGAAAGGTTTGTTCTATTATCTTTTCTTGCGTGTTCTGCAATTTGCAACATTTGTTAAATGATTGACTCAATCAATTGCTCCATTTCTTCACAGTATCGACGGCTAAAACATGGAGTTAACATGGTAAAGCTGGATTTTTAAATCGGGGTTTATAAGTATCTGCCCTCCATTTTGGATGATTTTGTGATGGACATCGAATGAACTTTTTGTAGTCCGCTGATTTCTTTCGAGCTGACAATCCAGAAGGTGTAGAGGCACGAACTGAGGTAGGTGGTGATTTGAATTGCTTAGTTTAGTCAATTTGCGAGTCTGCGGCTGTCTCTTCTAATGTGTGCGACTAAATTCAGCTTTATGGTACTTCCAACTTAATTCGTTAGATTGGGAGTTGTTTTTTTCAGTGATCAATGATAACACTATCTATCTTCTTATTTGCGCATAGTTTTAATATATCACATTCCACTAGGTAGCAGCACTTGCGATGGAGGACATGATAGCTTGGATGCAAGATGGTGGTCAAGTAAGTACTTTTTCAGTTAGATGTTTTTCCTTGTTTCTTGCATTCTAAATAGTTTTCATCTGTAGGTCGGAATCTTTGATGCAACTAATAGCACACGAGCTCGACGGAATATGTTGATGAAAATGGCTGAAGGAAAGTGTAAGGTATTGAAGCTTCGAAATGATGATTCTTATGCTTTGTTTTACAGTGTGTCTTTCAAAAAATTCTTTTGATGCAGCGCTTTTAATACTGTCATGACCATCTTCGGCTAGTATTGAATTTGTAATTATTCAGTCACTGATTTTCCTTTTATCTATCATGTAGATAATTTTTCTGGAAACAATATGCAATGATGAACGCATTATTGAAAGAAACATACGTCTTAAAATCCAGCAAAGTCCTGATTATGCAGAAGAGTATGGTGCCTCTGTCAGCAACTTAATTTATCTTCCTGATGGACTTCTTTTACCTGCAACTAATGCTTTTGCCATTCTGCAGGACGGATTTTGAAGCTGGAGTGAGAGACTTTAGAGACCGTTTGGCCAATTATGAGAGGGTCAGTATACATACCTGCAGCTTCTATACGTGTCCTAATTTGTGGTCTTGGTACTGGATTCCAATGTTGAGTTTATACTTCTCTTACCAGGTTTATGAGCCTGTTGAAGAAGGTTCTTACATCAAAATGATTGATATGGTCAGCGGTAATGGTGGACAAATACAAGTATGTTTCATATATGTGCTTGATGAAGAAACGTGTCACTGATGGCGTTTTATTCTGATCTCGATAGAATACTCTATAGTTTTGACTATTCCCGACTGTTAATCTATTCCTTATGCAGGTGAACAATATTAGTGGTTACCTTCCTGGAAGAATTGTGTTCTTCTTGGTATGAACTAGCCATTTCTCTTGCTTATTTTCTTAACTGAAATGTTGTCTTTCGCAATTTGTAACATGAAAAATCGGCTTACAAGTTATATACTTGCAAGGGCGAATTAAGAATGAGTTAAGTAATCACGAGATCATTATTTTTGGAAGCTGATTTTATGTACCTTCAATCAGGTGAATACGCATCTTACTCCACGACCAATACTACTCACTCGGCATGGAGAGAGTATGGATAATGTTAGAGGCCGAACTGGAGGAGACAGTGTTATAAGGTATGTCTCTTCTCAGTGACTTCCAAATTCGAATTTCTTATGCCAATTGCTGCTCTGAGCCGATGCCTATGGTTTCTGAAAATTGTATATCTTGTTTAAAATGTGAAATTGTGTCCTCGTAACCTTTGTCAATTTTCAAACGCAGTGAATCTGGAAAAATTTATGCAAAGAAACTTGCCAACTTTGTCGAGAAGCGACTGAAAAATGAAAAGGCTGCTTCGGTAAGTATTGCAGACTGTTACAATATGTTTAAACTTTGATGTATTGGCAATTGTGTCAAAGAAAGCTTATTGGCAACTGTGAAACCTCTGAATCAGTCCAGCAAGCTCCAGAAAAAAAGTATTGAGAATAAATATGGTCACACAAGTTTTGGCTTTCGTACACCAACCTAGGCACTAAACCATCTTTGAAACCTTTTTCTGCCACACAAGTTCACAAAGGCACCAGTAGTTCCATACTTGCTTAAGTTGAAATCATAAAGCTCTTGATAATACGGTAATGTTGATCGATGTTGTCTATTTCAGATTTGGACCAGTACACTTCAGAGAACAATCATGACAGCAAGTTCCATAGTCGGATTTCCAAAGGTTGTTGTTTACCAACTGCCAGAATATCTCTCAACTCTTAATGTCTTGTAATTATATGTTGATGCAAGGAAAAAAAAATCAAATTTTTGTAGGTGCAATGGCGTGCCCTAGACGAGATCAACTCTGGAGTTTGCGATGGAATGACATATGAAGAGATAAAGAAGAACATGCCAGAAGAGTATGAGTAAGTGGCTTGGTAGAATCTGTATACAGTATTTTTAAAAAATGTGAGAAAGTGCATAAAAATCTATTTTATGAGGAAAGCTGGATAAGGGTGCTACGGTTGCAGTTAGATAGAACTACATGAACTTTGTAGTTTTTTGCTCATCATAAAGCCACGAAACTAGATTGCAAATTGTAAAAAAGGAACTTACTCCTATGTTGCACTGTATGGTGCTGCATATGAGCTCTAAGACTTCTCTAATCATCTTGTGGTGTATATGACTGCAGATCTCGGAGAAAGGACAAATTGCGATACAGATACCCTCGTGGAGAGTCGTACCTCGATGTAATTCAACGGTATGTTCTTTTCTTCTTATTCTTCTTTGACTTTCAGTAATAAACTGAAAACCTCAAGCGAACATTGCTTCGTTGAGAATGTAGGCTGGAACCTGTAATCATTGAGTTAGAGCGACAAAGAGCTCCTGTCGTCGTGATATCTCACCAGGTGATACTCCAAACGATCTGTAACACTTAGACAAACACAGTACACTCAAATGTGGAATTGAATCCTCTGACTTGTCAATGAGTTCCTCTTACGGTTGCTTGGTTTTTGCGCAGGCCGTTCTGAGGGCCTTGTATGCTTATTTTGCGGATCGTCCCCTCAAAGAAATACCCCAGATCGAGGTAATCTGAATTAGAAACATGAGATTGTATGATTAATAAGATGCTCACAGAATAATAACTGCATTGGCATTTCATGGATGTATTCAACAGATGCCACTTCACACTATCATAGAGATACAGATGGGAGTTTCTGGTGTGCAAGAGAAGCGCTACAAACTTATGGACTGAAAACAACAACCACAATTACGGTCGAATCACACAACAACAACTCTTGTTCGAAAGGTTTTAAATTTTTACTTTGCAAATAGGAAGATTTGCAGATATCACTGGGTTGCATTTTGGCCCTCCCAGTTCTTAGTTTTATCCTTCGAATAATACTCCGACATGTCTTGTAATTCCAACCTGTTATATCTTCTTCATAATAATTTACTTTTGCATTATAGATCCGAAAAAAAATACTGTCTTCGCGATCAGTTCTTAGCATACTGTTTGGTTTCCTTGGGTTCAGACTCAGCGTGTAACTTGCCTTTGAGCGTGTTTAGTTAAAAATTACGTGAACGATAAGGGGATGAAACGTTAACGTCTTTGACCCTCACATCGAACTCATATGATAAATCATCAATCATCCTCAACTATTTATTAGTATATATTATCGTGTTTCGTCTTATTATATGTCACACGAGAGGACAGAATTTGATCAACATTTGATTGTCCTGTAACTTGAACCCATCACATTTTAGGGTATCATGTTACATAGCACGACAGAAAGTGAAGGTGTTTTATAGCAGGCCTCTGATGTTGACGTACGACGATAAAGAGGTTTTGATACGCTCCAACAAATCCCACATCGTATTGACTCCTTTCATGCAAACCAGAGGGAAGCGATTCCCTTTGACACTGCCAATGAACTCGTACGATGCATACTTGGCACAAGCTCCAGGCACTTTATCACCTTTGTAAGCCTTGCAGATGTAGCTTATGAAATTTTCATAATCCTACAACAATCACAATCTGAGGTAAGTTCAAAGCCAAGAAACATCAAGTACAAATACATACACAGAACTTGTATTTTAATTTCCTATTGATCAATGGATTCTTAAGCAGCACATCCATTCCTCATCATGAGAATCTCCTGGAGACAGTGACACTTCTCATCGGCCCTTGCCAGCAAGCCTTGTGGGGAGCTTTACTTCTTGTCTGCTAACTACGTCTAAGATAATACCCTGATTCTAAACTGCCTAGGCCTATCTACTCCACAAGGACAAGAAGCATGGTTACTCAAGTGAAACATTCGCCTATTACCCCCAAAATTAAATAAATAATTTACATTAACATAAACCTCTAAATTTTTGATTAAACTCTTATTAAATTGTCTACATATAGCCCCTAAAATCTGAGGACAAAAGAACTCCCAATCCATTTCTCATAGAGTATTGAGTATTAATGATATTCATGAACAGGGAGTAAGAGAACGTGTATTTGTTCACGGTAAGAACTAAATAGATCCTAAAAGAAATCATACTACACGAACCTCATAGAGTGGCTGACCATCAACCACAACCCATGGCACATATTCATGAGGCGGCTGAAGTGCACTCGTTTCTGCTGCATACTGCAACTCCAGCTGCAGCAAGGGAACAAGATTAGCAAGAAATGCATAAAACTTCAAAAGAAGAACATGGTACATAGGATTTATATATCTTACAGAGAAGTGAGTTTATTTAAGTATAAAACTTCTCAGAAATCCCTTCTACAACCAGACTATTCCAATGCTAAAAAAGCAATGCTCATAAAACAAGAGATTGTGGTGAAAAAAAAACTCTCTTATTATTTTTTTTTACCAAACAAAAAAAAAGAGAGAGATTGTGGTGAAAGTCATAAAGAGAAGGGGACTACTAACCTCTTGTCCATGTCCACTACCGAGGCAATCAGCAACAGGCTTTGAGCTCAGATTGAGCTTCTCGTAACAAGTCTCCCACTTGTCGTACTTGTTTTCTGTCACCAAACTCTCAACACAGTAGATGAAAGGGAAATGATCGCTCTGCATAACGAAAGTGACGGATCTATCACATATCTCTGTCTAAGAAGAGTATATAACTTGTCTCGCACGTCAAACAGATCTCTATCATTAGACTTACCAGTTTCGGCCAAGAATCAATGGCACACGCTTCTACCGTATCCAAGAAGCATTCAACTGCCCCGTGCTGCAACAATTAGAAGACAAGGTATCATGTAATCTGAATCTGATACTGTTGAAAGAAACAAGGAGTACCTGGCAAAGGGCAGTGACATTGTCGGGACGGAGGTAGGTGTTTCCCCAGGGAGATAGATGCAGATCAACAATAGATATGAGATCGTCATCAAAGAGCTTCACGAGGTGGTTAACTATGAAGGAAGAACAGGCTGGACAGAGAGACTCATAGTACAGGCTCAGCGAGACTTTCGACGAAGATGGTAGAGATACACCAGAGAGATCAGATGATGACGACAGCGATACGAAGCAGAGAAGAGAAACGTAACATATCAGGAGAAGATGTTTGCTCGTCGGCATCGACGCCATGAATGCAGAGACAGGCGTTGACTTTTTCTTTCGGTAAATTTCTTGCAAAGACTATTACATAAACAATATACCTCGATGCTCGCGAAAGATGTGACAATAATTTATTATGGTAATGATTAAAGAGACACGTGCTACATAGATCTATTGTATTTTGTAATGTTTTTTTTTCCTCTTCTACTTGGCTTTCCTCTCTGCAAAAACAATCACACATTATGTTAACGGTTAACCTAAACGAAATTGGAACTAGGAAAAAAGAAACAGAATACGAAATATGTAGAAGGCAATGATTTGGAATACCATTGATTTGGATGTGAATTAGGCTCGAACCACGCAGCTGTTACCGTGAGGCCCTTTTAGGTTTAATGAGCCTCAGTTTGCATAACGGCCCTTTTCCAAACTAAAGCAAATTATTTATTTTCTTAAAAGCTAAAAAATCAGTTTATTTGCCAATTAAAAACAAACAATTATTATTTTGGTCACCTAAAAAAACTGAGAAGCTTACTACAAAACTTTAAGAAAAACTGTAAATCCATAGAAGACTTAATATTTCATAGAAATTATTTGCTTTTTGTTAATATTAATATATTCTCATGTTAAACGTACACTATTATATAAAGTATTCAAGTGTTCTGTAGATATTTTTATACGTATGTAATATAACTATATAAGTATTCAAATGTTTCCATAGATATTTTTGAATACTTTGTATACTAGTCAAATGTATGGATTTGTATTAACTAAAGAAAGGGAAGACAGCATTACATCATTACTGTCTTTTGTGACTCGGCTACTAGTATAAAGAGGTCCCACGACTTGCATTCCAAGCTGGACTCTAAAAGCCAATCAGCTTGGGACTATTCCATCACTTTTGGGATAAGATGCCATGCCACGTCCTATATTATTTACATCACATGTAAAAGTACTAATAAAAATACCTACGCTATGTTGATAATATCTATAAATCCATGTTCCTTTTTGTTATGAGGTTGCATAGACACAGAAAAAATATAAGAGTGGAAAGAAAAAAACTGAGGTAGAGATAAGACATATATGGATACACAAAGGTCACCAAAGAAAGAAGAAGAAGAAGATGCTGATTATCAGCCTTCTTCAACCATCGAGTTCAAAAATGCTTTCTCTCAAGACCAACACAACTACTCTATGGATGATTTTGACAGCATTTTCGACCTCAACCTTGACGGTTCAAAATGCTCTCAAGAACTCACCTGGGATTTCTTTAAAGAAGATGAAGATGTAGAGGAAGAAGAAAAAAGATTGAGTACTGATCAAGAAGGCTCAAGTTCTGGGGTTTGGGATAATATGTCCACCACGGATTATGAAGACAAAGAGTTGGGTCTGAAGCTGAACTTGAACCATCAAGAAGTTATTGATGCTTGGTCTGATCGCCGCCAGCAACCTCTGTGGACAGATAACTCAACGTTAATGGCTCCGACCAGTGCCCTTTATGTTAGTTAGTGTGAATCTCTTACTTGTTGTGCAAGTTACCATTATTAATCTAAGTAATTTGTGATTAGTAGTGATGATTTAAAAAGTCTGTGTCGTCCAGAGTGGGGAAGTACCGGTGATGGATGAAGGGAGAAACACGAGAAGAGAAGCGAGTGTGTTAAGATACAAAGAGAAGAGGCAAAGTAGGCTCTTCTCTAAGAAGATAAGGTATCAAGTCCGAAAGCTCAACGCCGATAAACGACCACGTTTCAAGGTTACTTTCTTATTCCTTTTTTTCCTTTTACATCTTAACCTAAACTCCTTTTTAGTCATCGTTATTTACTTTCATTCACTGATTAAGTTTGTGTTAAATAACCCCTTTTTTGCTAAATAACCCTAAAACTCTATATTTTCTTATGAACTTTCTTGCGATGGATTTCTTTTCAATTATTTGTAGGGTCGGTTCGTCAAAAGGGAGACTTAAAAAGGAAAAGAAAACATCTTGAAGAAAAATATCTCCAATCTTCAGTGTGTCTCTTATTAGTATTATTATTATTAAGAAGATTTTTATTTCATATCTTATTTGTACTTTTACAACTTCGTCAAATTTGAAATGAAAATATCTCCTTGAAGAAAAGAAAAGGAGATGCAAAAATATCTTTTAAAGCAAAGGAGTTGAAGATTACATGAAGATGACGTTTATGGCAAGTCTCTGTTGAGTTTGCTGGTGGGACCTAAGTCTATAAAAAGGTTCATCACCACATGTTTGAATCCAAAACTAACCGTTCCTTTGTCGGGGCCAGTGTACCAACTGTGTATCAACAGCATAAACTTCATATGACGGTCAGTGAATGCCAATGCTCCTTTACAACAGACGTTCAGATTGTGTTGTAGCTGCCGACTATCCTAATATTTTTAGTTGTATTTTTCATCAACCCATAAATTTTAACTACCACGTTTCGAATAAAATCTAACTTTTTATCTCTTTGTAAATATGTTAGTAATCAAAATTGTTTACCAAATGCAAGCAAATCTGGTGTTGTAGATCAAAGGAGTTCATGCACGTTGTTGAGAAGTTTGATCCTTGTGACTTGGACCTTGGTAAAGATATTCAATAAGCTATTAGGACGTTTGTGGTTACCAGTTCTTTGAACTATACTGCTAAGCTCTATTATTTTTGTCTTCGTTTAATCTTTTCATTCTCAGGTCTTATACTAGGTCACTAGATAAAACTCCAAACTAGATGATAAACCCATCATCTATATTTCTTTTTTTTCATTATCATTAGCCCTACTAGAAATTTAATAAACCAAACAAAGAAAGAGCTACAAAAAAAAAAAAATCAAAGAGGACCTTTCAAATTCACATGGCAAAAAGAAGTAAAAATGCAATAATGAAAAAGAAATTTCATAAAAGAAAATATTCAGCTCTTTTTTTTCTCTCTCTCTCTCTCTTCTTCGTCATATATCATCTTTATATCTCCTCAAGTGATCATCCCAAGAAACTCAAAATCTTTAATCTTTTAAACTCAAACTCAAAATCCAAAGGTTCATTTATCAAGTCTTTAAACTTCACCTCTAGTTACATTGGATTTAGTGAAAATGGAAACTCAAAATCCAGATCACTTCACTTGAATGTCTGACTTTACTTCAGTTGTGCAAAACCATGTGGTGAAGTTGTGAACCATATCCTCGTCTCTACAGTTTAAAGTGGCGTACATACCTTTATTCAAAAAGGTCAACTTATAATATTATTTACGAAACAACAAGCACCAGTGGTCTAGTGGTAGAATAGTACCCTGCCACGTTACAGACCCGGGTTCGATTTCCGGCTGGTGCATTCGGAGCTATGAAGAAATTGGCTTTAGCGATGGTTGGGTCCTTCGCATTCATCTGACATCTTGATGATATAGCCGCAATCCTGAGCTCTCTTTTTTTGCTAAAAATAATTTTTGGTACTGTAATACCAACTGATCTGACTCTGTTTAGAGCTTTAGATTCGTATTTGGGCCTTATTAATTCCAACTGGACCTGACCTGATTAAATTAATGATTGGGCCTTATTAACATAAGCCTTTTTATATCTATAGGTAGACCTGATTAAATTAATGATTGTGCAAAACCATGTTACTTCCCCATAACCTCGTCTCTACAGTTTAAAGTGGCGTACATACCTTTATTCAAAATGGTAAACTTATAATATTAGTTACAAAACAACAAGCACCAGTGGTCTAGTGGTAGAATAGTACCCTGCCACGGTACAGACCCGGGTTCGATTCCCGGCTGGTGCATTCTGAGCTATGAAGAAATTGGCTTTAGCGATGGTTGGGTCCTTCGCATTCATCTGACATCTTGATGATATAGCCTTAATCCTGAGCTCTCTTTTTTTTCTTTTTTTTTTAAAAATATTTTGGTGTTCAGAATCAGTACTTCAGATACTGTAATACCAACTGATCTGACTCGGTCTAGAGCTTTAGATTCATATTTGGGCCTTATTAATTCCAACTGGACCCGATCTGATTAAATTAATGTTTGGGCCTTATAAACATAAGCCTTTTTATATCTATAGATAGGCCTGGTTCGATCCGAGTCAAAGTCTCATCGGCTTCTCTCTTCACCTCCCGTCTCAATTCGCCGGAAAATGGCTCTCGATCTCACTCACATGGAAGGTTCTCCTCTCCTCTTTATCCTGTTTAGTTCTTACAAATGATTCATAAACCCAGATTCGCAATTTTGATTTACGAATTAAAGATCTTGCTCATTTGCAGAGAACAACAACGCCGGAAGCGACTCGGACTCTAACTCCGTCGAAGAGTCACAAGACTACTACGAACCGATCTCAGCCGTCGATCTAGACGGCGGAAACGACGACGATGAGGAAGAAGAAGAAGAAGAAGGCAATTATCTTCCGATCGACGGAGACGGCTTGAGCAACGGCCAATGTGTGATACCGGAAGCAGTGGACGGAATCTCTTCTGTTAGTATAGACGGAAACGCAGAGGCCAAGAGCGATACCGAAGAAGAAGAGACGGAGACGGTGACGCCAGATTCGGAGATCCGTACAGCGTTTGAGGAAGAGGAGCGGCGCAGAAGATCGCCGTTATTGGTGGAGAACGCGGCTAGGGTTATGGAGGCGATGCGGGCCATCTCGTTCCCTGGAACGGCTCCTGATTGGGCCTCAGATGTTAATGAGGATCGTTGGGTTGATCAGCTTCGTAGATTGAGATCCACTTCTCAGTAGTAACTAAAACAGATCTCCTTCAAATGTTTTCAGATCTTTCTCAATATTGTTCTACGTGACATCAAACATTTTTCAATGCTATTGAGTATTTACGATATGATTCTGATGATTCACTTACATGTTTTTTACAATACATAAATAGACTTGAATGTTGGCCTCACTCAGCTGCATCTGTGTTCTCTCATACGAGTCTTGTCTGAAACTTCAGCTACTTCTTTTGGTTCATGAGTTCACAGTTTAAATCTTTTCTTGGACATGAGAGTGTGGTTCTTGTCGTTTTTAAGTTTTCTATATTCAATCTGCAACTTGAAGTTCAAGAAGTCTGTCCCAGTGGCGCCTCTTTATCTCCAGGACATGAAGAAACAAGAGTCTAGTGGTATAAAATACTGAAATTTATATATGTTACAATCTAACAACAAGCACCAGTGGTCTAGTGGTAGAATAGTACCCTGCCACGGTACAGACCCGGGTTCGATTCCCGGCTGGTGCATTCTGAGCTGTGAAGAAATTGGCTTTAGCGTTGGTTGGGTCCTCGCATTCATCTGATCTTCGGATTATCATAGCCATAATCCTGAGCTCTCCCTTTTTGTTAATTTTCTTTTTTTGTTTGGGGATATTAGTATCAGAAGATTAAGAACTGCGTAAAACTCCAGTATTTGATTGTTCAGAACTAGTGTTACAAAAAAAAAAAGATTGTTCAGAACTTCAATATCCAAATTCACATCCTTATCCAAAAAAAAAACAAGAGTCTGTCAGCATCTCTGAGAATTGATTGTAACAAAGACATGAAAGAGACTAATATTTTATCAAGATTGTTAAATACAGACCTCTGGTCTCAAGTCTAGAACACCACTGGACATGCCCACGTCAACTCGCCACATGCCACAACCATATTCTTAAACGCATATTTTATTATAGAGAGTTGCAAAGACCTTAGTAGTTAAGATCTTATGAGGAGTGAGTTTCGATAAATGTACCAGTGGAGAGTTTTTCTGGTGTAAGTACCAGTGGAGAGTTGTGCTTGATAGTCAAACTAGCCGAGTCCTGATCTCTCAATCAAACAAAGACTTGTTACAAGATTAAGCTTGCAACCACCATAAACCTGTATGAAATTACGAATGAAAATTAGTCATAGATGCTTCAACAAGCCTAAAGATGCGAGCTTATGTCTCAAACTTAAGCTAAAATATGGCCCTACGGCTCTATTTCGTTTCTTTTTTTCTTTTTTTCACTCCGATCCTGCCCTCGACGTTGTATTCTCTGCACGGACCATCATAAGATAAGCGAAGATATATGTGATAAATAGACTAGTATATATCTTAGACTTCTTACTTTGTAAAATATCCTCCACACCAGCCACACTATAGGTAAAATGTATGTAAGTTATATATTGTTTTATGAAAGCAATTAATCTAAACTCTTCACAACCTAAACTCACATGATCACTCCAGTATATATTCGTATCTAAACTCATCTACAGAAATCAAAGGCATATACATTCAATCAAAAAAAAATGCTTATAAAATGGACCGTCCTGGTCACTTAAAATTTTATATAGTAGATATGGAAAAATGATATATTTATGGTCAATGATACGCCTTAAGAAAAGAATGCATGCACATATCTTCTGAAATGTTAAAATATACGTACAAGGAAACCAACGAGATCATGCAAAAAGTTATCTATACTAATAAAGTATACATATGTGGTTATTACTGTCGATATCGCTATAGAATCTCTTAAATAATGGGTTCTCCGATATCCTAACCCGAAAACGAGTTTGGATTAGAAGTACGTGCAGCGGGAGATCACTTAAGATTACGCAAATGATTTACGGTTTAAAAACGTAAAGATATTATTGCACACGAGGGTAAATCTAACTAAACGTGTGTTGTAGGCTGGAGATATCTCCAAATAATATCTCAATACTAAAACTTTTAAATTCGTCAACTGATTTGTTGTCTTGATTCGATCATCAGGTACGTCCCCCCTACTGTCTTTCGTTTCTAATATTGCTTTCACAACAACAACAAAAAGAGAGTGGCTACAAATCCTATACTCCTCAGCTTTTGGAGAATTAGTATTCGACTATTTTCTGTAAATAATGTATTATTATTGTCTTTCGTGACTTACTAACGAAAATTTGATTGCGAAGATGCTGCAACGTTTCTTACGTTCTCATGATACAATTACTCGCTAAATGTGTAGAGCAAGATAAAAGAAAAAAAAAATGTAGAATTAGAGGGGGAAATGTAGAATTAGAACTTAACAGGTTGCGCTAATGGAACTAGAAAGTTGACTTTGATTGAATTGATCGTTTGACCAAAAATCCCAGCTGTAACTCTCATGATATAATTGCTCGCTGAATCCTTTAGGAATGGCTCGCTAGAAATGTACTTATCTCTGCATATGTGTGGATTCTTATATATAAACTTGAATATATGTTTCTGTTTGATTCTGTATTAAATTTGTATAAGTAATAGGGGTTTTGGTTTCGTTTTTTTTTTTGTTGGGTTGTTGTTTAAAATAATCAAACCATTTATTTCTAAATAATTCTTGGTGGTAAATATATTTTGGTTTTGTTTCGATCGAAACAGCTCGAATCAGTTCTGTTTTTCTAATTATGTATTTTTCTGCCGACTTCTACCTGCATGATAATGTAGACAAATAATTGAGAAAATAGGACAAATTCTCCTATTGAACATTATTGTAAATGCAAACTTGATTAAGTGGTTAATTAATGATCCACCGTGGCAGTTGTAGAACAAGACAGGTTTGGCTCACGTTCTTTAAGTCACTGTGGCACATATACACCGAAATTTTCATCTGTGTGTTCACTAATTTCGCCACTCTCTGAATAGGTTAATTAACTAAGGATTACTTGTCCGCTCTCTTGCTTAATCAAATTACTCATCAACCTCCGATACCAACGTGTCTTAAATTGTACTCTATTTACGGATTAGTACTTAAGCCCCGCAAGTGGTAGAGATCATAGATAACATACGTACGGTTTTGAGACTTTAATTAGTGCGAGAATAGTCATTGGCAGAAAGTCTTGAAAGCAACACAATAATTTAAGTTAAACTCAAATTTTATACTATTATAAATAAGCTAACTTAGATGATTCCTGCATTAGACAAAGCTGTTATGGTTTAAATTATTTGAACTATAAACGAATAATTATATCTATACGAGCGAGTAGCGAATATATTTTAAAAAGTAAAAAATGCATCCATAATAATGTCTTCACAGTATTGTTTTCTTATCTTTTGTTTAATGTGCAGTTCGTCCAAACCGATGATTGCATGTTAAATTAATAAAGTACACATGTATGTATTTGCCATTCAACGATTGATGGATATGGAACTACACATGGTATAGGACATATATTAAAGACTTAAAGTTGTGGCCATAGTGAACGTGGTGTGTACGTATTCCGTAACTATTAATCTCGACAAAATGTGGCAGGATATGGGGCCATAAAACTTATAACAATACTCCCAATGTCAATGAGTTCTTATTCTCTTTACTATTTTTTCACTTTGAATTGAAATCTTCAATAGATTTTTGAGAGTTGTTAATTTATATCTCCAAAAGTGAAGTAGCTCGAGCACAGACAACGAGAATGTGTAGTTCTCAATACTTAAATAAGTCAATTAGTAAAACTAATGTATTGTTACTTCCAACATTGATATCAAATCTTACTTAATAATCCGTAGTGTAGAGTACCCTTTTGCAGTTTCCAAGTCTCTGGTCATTGTTTCACATTATTAATTACGACTAATCTTATCTAATCCCAAGCTTCGAACACGCTCCTAGTTTCAAGATTTGGTATTTTTCGAGAAAGAATACAATAAAAAGGAAAAAAGTTCCTTCAAAATTTGTCACATAGCGTCAGAATATCTTTACTCGATCTATTTAGGACACATTTGCTAACCGTTGATTAAATATTTAAATTACTTTTACCAAAAAAAATAATATTCGAATTACTAGTCCCCACAAGGTTTTTTTTTGGTCAACTGATGATATTGATATTATCAAGGTAAAATACCATGGTGAGTTACATAAACCAGCGGACAAAATAGTAAATCCATGGAAACAAAAGACCCAAACAAGGCAAACGATTGAAACAAAATAAAAATACAACAGCCAAAGCAAACAACATTCAAACGTGTAAGCAAGATAAAGACCAAATTTTCCAAAGACCAATACCACATGTATATATAATGCTAAATATATAGATTAAAAGTTCCATCAGTGCTTAATATATAGATTTAAAAGATAGGATCATACGGATCTAGTATAAATTCGAAATAAATTCAAATAATAGAAATGGCTCTTGTGAAGGTAACTTATATGATAGTGCATGTGTTTGTGTTGGTGTATTCAGTTAATAACGATATAACAAAAGGACAATTCGGTCATTTAGTTATACGTATGGTCAAGCCCGCTTTGTTGTTACGTGACTTGTTGTGTTGGCTCCTATATAACCTCGTCTTCTCCAAGTTGTTCTTCCCATAACTCTGATTACCAATATATATATAAAGCACCCCAAAGAAAGTGAAAGAATTAATTGAGAGAACTAGAGAGATGGGAAACAGTCTAAGGTGTTGTCTAGCTTGTGTTCTTCCATGTGGAGCACTAGATTTGATCAGGATCGTTCATCTAAACGGACACGTTGACGAGATCACACGATCAATAACCGCCGGGGAGATCCTCCAAGCAAACCCAAACCATGTCCTAAGCAAACCATGCTCTCAAGGAGTTGTCCGCAAGATCTTGATCTTGTCCCCTGAATCCGAGCTCAAGCGAGGAAGTATCTATTTTCTCATCCCTGACTCTTCCTTGCCAGAGAAGAAAAGAAGGAGAAAAGATGGTCACGGCCAGAAAAAGACTCTCAACAACAACCCTAGCGGCGCTGCCCTCGGAGAAGTTAAAGATGTGAAACTGAGTGAGAAGTGCTCAGAAGGAGTTGTGTCATCGACGTCAAATGGTAAAGAACAACGTCATCGCCGGCGGCACAGCAGATCTGTGTCAGTATCCTCGTGGCAGCCTCACCTTGACAGTATCTCTGAGGATCTTAATTAATCTCTCCTTTTTTTTCTACCTAATGGGTGTTTTTTTTGTCCGTAAGCCGGATTTTTATTTCCGAGAGATCATTTTTTTGTGTGTTTTATGGAAAATCTGACAAAATGAAATTATATATTGTGGATAAGTTTATGTGTTAAAATGGTGTTGTAATTTCGAGTTACAAAGAAAGATTAAATTTCAATGGATAAACATTGATCGAAAGCGAAACATACATAAAATTGAGTAATTGACTATGGCAAGCTTCGTTTCAATTAAAATTTTAATGATTTCCTATTGATATCAATCAAATAATACGGAAAAAGCATCAATGAAGTTTAGTCAAAAAAAAAAGCATCAATGAAGTGGTTAATGATTATGATAAAATGTGTATTTAACGGAAATACCACTTTGAATGATTAGACTCGATTCTATAAGTTGGGTAGTTATAAATCAATAGTTAAAAATAATAGTTAGTAGGCTGGTTTGCACATGTTGGTGAACCAATCGGAAAAGCCTTTGATACTGAAATAAAAACCTTTTGTTTCAAATGATACTATAGTCTTTCAATCATTTAAATAAAAGGGAAATGACTTGTGATGTAAACCATACATGAACAAGAAAGTGTATCAATGATAATATATTAGAAAAATGAACAATTTGACCATCTACGTTTTTCAGCTTTAAGCTACAGATATTTATATTTTTCTATACATGCCTTACCAAAATTATTCTAACTATATTTAAGAATCTGACTTGTTTGAGCTGACATGTCAGCAGAGCTGCAGTTGTTATTGTTTGCAAATACAATATATATATATAGAGAGAGAGAGAGAGTTTAATTTTTTTACATATTAGTTTGTGATTGGTTCAACGATTGAAATGGAATATGAATTCGACTCCATTATAGCAGATACGGCTTTAAACATGAAATTACAAAGAAAAAAGATGTATTGAAGTCATGTTAGAATATGTTCTTTATTGGGCAAAAAGATTGGAGATGGCCACACCTACAAGTTAAGATACCTATAGAAAAATGAAATTCTTTCAATATTATATCAGGCTCAAAACTAATTTATTTTATTCTTTTTTTTTTGTTTAAAACTAATTTATTATTATTCTTGTTATTATTATTCTTGTTATCATAACATTCAAAGAGAAATGACCATTAAAAAGGAGAAAATGAAAGCTGGCGAACCCATCTGTATCAACTGCCTTCACATGGCCTCCCTCTTCTAGTCCCCATCTCTACAAAACATTCATTTTTTCTTTTGTTTATCACTCTTTCTCATTTCTTCTATTAAATTCCTCTCTACAGCAAATACTGTTAAAGTATAATGTGTATGCAACTATGCATATATTACTAAGAGCACGGTTATCCCAAGCTCTTCATTTCGGGGTTTTTCAATTTTTTTTTGGTTCGATTTAAAAAAAAAAAAAATTTAAAAAAAATCAACCGCCGTCGTGGGGTAAAAAGCTCAAAAACCTCTCCAAAAACGTCGCTTGCTCAGGCAACTTTCTCTTCTTCTTTTTCTTGGTTCTCACATATTGTGGGTCCCCTCCCCCTCAAGATACCCCAAAGAACCTTGGGATGCACATGCTCTAAGTTTAGTCCAAACAACCCATCTTCTCCATAAGCCTCAGCCATTAATGTTTCTACTTTTATTAAATGAATGTTACATTGAGGGTTTTCTCTTGTCCATTTTCGTAGTATACGTAATTACATACACGTACGTACTGATGCAATCTAGTATATACCGTCAAAACGTAATGTAATTATTGTAACTTGACTAGAAGTCTAGAAGTGGTGTAATGTCATTACATTTTTATTGACCACTCGTTATCCCAATTAGATATCTGACGCTACTCTCTCGCATGGAAGCATGACACGTCCATGTATGCTAATGTCCACATAACAACTTTGAGAACCCCCTTTCATCTGAGAATATAAAATGATCTGATCCACTGTCATTTTCTATCAATTCAAAGTGAAAACTACTGACCATTACAAAAAATTTCGTTCTACTATATCGAGTTGCATATCTTGTTATTTATACAAATAAACAAAAAAAACTACACCCTTTATTATTATTTAATAAAACAGTAGAAAAAGACTACCTAACGGTTGTGAAGATCAACAGAAGTGTACCCTTCTTCAACAGAGAAACGTGGGTGTACTCTCGGATCCCCACCTCTATGAGGCGAAACTGCTAGTTTATAGCCATTATCCATCGCAAAAGAGTCGTCCCCTTCTTGCTGATGAACCACAAGCACCGAGAAATGAAAATCCGGCGACGCAAACATGTCTCCGATCACACCTAGCTCAGGGCACTCGCTCCAGTCCGTCAGCCCGTACAGCACGGATGACTCTAGGTCATGGTCACGACCCACGACGACCAGATCGTACGTAGACCCGAGTGCGCTAATCACTTGCGTGGTCTCCACTCCATCTCTCACGATCTCTTCTTTGTAATGCACTTTGGGTTTGTTCAGCGAGAAGCTCTTGAAGTCGTTTATGAGGTGACACTCCGAGGGCTCTGTCTCTTCTCCCGTTGTTATGTTGGTGTTGTAAAGTGCGCTCTTGTGTCGGAAATGGATCATCGTGACGCTCACTTCCGGGTGCTCCGCCATCCTCATGCAGAACGCGAGCGCTTCCGCGTCGTCTCTGCCTTCGATGAAGATCATAGCCACGTTACGCCACGTGTGGCTCATCAGGACAGAGCGACGACCTTCGGTTTCTCCTCGGTCGATGAATATTGCAACCGAGCAAGGTGCCTTGTCCAACACGTTAATGTTTATGCTACGGATCGCCGGGTTCACATGGTCGACGGTCCCGTCTATCGCGTACTCTTTGTGAAACGGGATGACGATGAGCGCGGCTTTCTTGTCGAGCGCGAGAGTGCAGATGTCGTCGTTGATGCTGGAGAAGGGAGCCGCGGCCGTGAAATGCTGAGCCATCAGGGTTCCTTGGTGCTGCTGCTCGAAGCGCTGGAAACCGTTGACGATCTGCGTGGACTGAGCCGTGTTGGGGTCGAGTTTGTTCATCAGGTGGTGTGGCATGAGCACCGCGTGAGCTCTGCCTTTGAGCTCGACTAGGTGCAGCGTGAAGACGGAGACGGGGCTGTAGCGGCTCGGGTAAGAAGCTTCGAGGAGGTTAACCATCGAAGGCACGTTTTCGACGTTGTAGACGCAGAAGAGGAGACGGAGCTGGATGTTTCGCTGTCTCGTGTTGAGGATCGTTCGCTTGCTCTCGCTTCTGTAACGTTTTGATGGGTCGTAGAGGCGCACGACGAGGTAGCGTGAGACGCCCGTCACGAGCAAGAGCGTGATGATAACGAGATTGAAGCATTCTGTGTCTAGAATCTGCAAACGATAATTTGGTGAATATTTTTGAAAATATGTGCATGGACTAGTTTTTTAAACGTCCATTGGCTAGACGGTAGTCGACTATCTCAATTTCGTTTAGTGTGTTATGCAAATAAAGTAACTTTGATGAATAATACTCAAAATGTGTTACTTTTCGTAAAGATTAAGAAAATAATTGAAATACATTTATATTTTTATTAATTAAATCTATTCAACTAATATTATTTGAAAGAAATAAAGTTATTTATAACATTCGAATTAATATTAATCTAAAAGTTGCATTGGAATTTTAAAATGACATTTTGTGTAAAAAAATATATACTAAAATGATATTGGAAGTAGTATTTAGACGGATTATAAATACTAGTATTTAAATATTAAAATATTAATAGAATTACACACTTTATACATATTATTATTATTTTATATATATTTAAAACTAGTAATTTGAAAGCATTTATATATGTTTAAATATATTTTGTACATAAAATTTTCTCTGCAATATATTCTATTTTAAGTTGTCTAAAACTAGTGTATGTATCAATTTTTATATAATTATTTATGTAATAAATATATCATTTTAGGTCATGTTCGCATGTATGAGTAGGCCCTAGATGTTCGTTTAGCACCTAGCGTCTAGTGAGTTTTAGGATCTTGACCGATCTTATTGTGTGTAGATGAAATTTAATCAGACAAACGCAAACAAACAATGTAGGTTTTGTGATATAATACCTTTTCATCTTTCCACATGACAGATGTGTAGATCTCGATGACTCCTTGGCAACACATCAATAAGGCCAAAGAAATTGCGTCTCCTACCTGTATCTTGCAATACACGGCAGCGGCTGCGGTTCCAAGGAACTTGCAGGTGTAGTTAATGAGGATCACGGACTCAATGACCCTCACGTGGCTCTGTTCAATCTTTAAGAAATTGGTCTGTAATCCACTGATGGCGATAAAACATGGGAGCATAAGGCTCGATGCAAACATCTCGAGCTTGGTCGTGAGCCCTGTCCCTAATGGAGGTCCATCAGGGAGCGATACACCTAGCCAGAACGCTCCAAACGCTGCATGGACGCCGAGCACTTCTGATCCCAAACTTATCACCAACAAGACCGTTATGATAGGGAAGAACGGTATATCGTTTGTTTTATCAACCGAAACGCTTCTTCTCTGCGTCAGCCAGATGATCAAAGGTCTGCAGATGAAGAAGATAGCTAGGAGAAGAACGGTGACCCAAGCGAAAGACCAAACGGTAGCGAGTGTACCGTCCTGTAAGAACATTCTGAAAACGAGTGCAACGACCCAGCTAAAGGCCTCGCAGACAATGGAGCAGTTCGTGGCTAATCTCCCGAGATCGGAGTTAAGGAAGTTGAGCTCGGCTAAGACCGTTGTGGTGACCGGGAACGAGGTCATTGCGTTGAGAGAGATCACCGTGTGGATGCAGTGGGCAACATCTGGTGAGAGCTCGAAAGTGTTTTTCAAGAAGAGGACGGTGAGGTTACCGAGGGAGAACGGGAAGGCGTAGGAGGCTGTACCAATGAGCAAGGCTTTGGAACCTGCTTTACGTAGAATGCTAGCGTCGATTCTTAGACCAAGTAAGAAAAGATGCATGAAGAAACCAATGTTTGAGAAGGTTTGTAGATTGACTTTGCCACTCATGGGAAAGAACATCTCCATGTATCTCCTGCTTTGGCCAAAGAGAGACGGTCCTAGGATTATACCAGCCTGCCAGTAAACATTTAGAAAAATTTAACAAAAGGGAAATGTATCAGAGCACCTTCAACTATTGATAATAGGTTTCTTAACAACAAAATTAAAGAAAAATTAAGAAATTTAGGAGAGAGACAAAGTTAAGTTTATTAAAAGTGATGATATTAGTTCAGTTTATCAAAAGTAATTAAATTTAACTAGATAATTTAAATTAATGCTAAATATTAATACTTTTTAGTTAAGAATTCCTATTTAAGAAACTTACCAATAAGATCACTCTAAAAGAGCTTCGAGTATTGTATTGCAGGCAGGCTCAACATTTTTATGAGTCGAGTCATAGGGTAAAACAAAATGAACTCTTAAAAATTATGTTTACTTCGACTTTATTTTTTTTTATCAATATTATTTTATAAAATTTGTGATGGAAATAAAATTCTACGTATTTAAAATATTTTGAGGAATCTTTTCTATCTAATTTATTAAATATTTTAAAAAATTATAAACAAAATATGGATGTATTAAGTATTTGTTCCTTGTTAGCCGGCCCTGCAAGTTTCCAAAAAAGGAAATGAATAAATACAGACAAGTTATTGTGGAGTTATTACCAAGACTTGTGCAGAGATCATGCCTTGCTTCAAGGGTTTGAGGAGGCGGTAGAGAAGCCTTGAAGTAATAATAATGGCAGCCATTTGCAGCAAGAGATGTGGCATCGCGTACTTGAGAGGATCACTTCCCAAGAAAACTCCCCTTGAGGTTAACATATGGTTTGTCTGGCACACGAGGTTTTCCAACACGAAGGGCCCATGAACTTTGCCTCTCTGCATCGAGGTGGCCTCATCCATGTTTAGCTTTGACATCTCTACTTTCTTTCTTGAGCGCGCCAAAAATGCAACTATTTTGCTATATCATTCAATGAAGATTCCTCTCTAGATTAATAACAAAACAGAGTACTCTGTTTTTTATTTTATTTTAGGAAATGCTAGTTATCGTGCTATCATCTTATAAAGATTTCTCTCTAAATTATGGCAAAAGTTAAAAGACCAAAGACAAAAGGGAAGTGGGAGATAAATGAAACCATATTTCTTGTTTCTATTTACTGATTTTTACTATTTTTTGGTTGGCTAATGTTAATAATCCATGATCTCCAACCATTCTAAATTCATAATTTTAATTTGCACACATTATTGCCTGGAGTCTCTGGATTATAAAATATAATCGTGCTTATTAGGGTATCTCTAATGGTACACAAAAAATTACTTTATAATTTATTCTAAAACAGAACAATTATATTATAGAGTTAGATTTGCTCCAATGGTTTACTCTATAACAGAGTTACTCTATAATAGGGTGGAATACAGAGTAATGTTGCTTTTTAACTCCAAATATAAAGTAAAAAAACAATATTACTCTATATTTCACTCTATTATAGAGTGAAACAATGGAAAAAATCCAATTCTATAATAGATTTACTCTATTTTAGAGTGAAATATAAAGTAATTTTTTTGTGTCATTGGAGATGGTCTTAAACAGCTACAAATTAGTATATCATTACCATCCCTCATAGCACTGTAAAGTGTGTTCCAACTTGATATACCTTAGAATGAAAGGTCAGCTACTTTAATCATCTTAGCTATTGATGACATTTCTAAAAATCACCAAAAGTATATATATTTATAAGAGATCGGAAGCAAATGCTCCAGTTTAAATTAAAAAAAAATCCAGTAAAATCAAAATAAAATTAAAAATGTTCATACCAAATCATGTTTGGAATCCCATCTCGTATGTTATTCATGTATTGACCATCAATTATTATTTATTCTCAAGTCTACTAAGATATTCTTCTTCGATCCGTTGTATTTGTTGTGCTTAACTACTGTTATATCTATCTTCAAAATCTGGAATTTTGTGAAGCTTGATAAAATTGTGAAGAACCATTGTGCATGGACATTTCTATTTTTGGGTCTTGACGTTTTATTAACATTTTCAGCATTTTCATTACTAGACATCTTCATCCAAAAAATAAACAGAAATCAATAAACATAAAAAATACTTTATTATTTTAAAACAATCTATAAAGCTAATGCAAGTAAAAAACATAAAAATATAGTTTTCACGTAAAAAAGAAGAAGACAGAAACACTGAACATAAGCTTATTGGTTTCTTCAAGTAAGAATATAAATATATCTTTTGATAATATTGATAAGAATTTTTTTTTGGAAATAAAGACGAAGAAGAATAATAAAGAAATACGGGTCAAACATTAAGCTTATTGGTGTTTTTCTTAAATGTTATATTATGTGGAACCATGTTTTTTACTTCCAAATATAGACACACAATACAAAAGGTTTTAGAGTCTTGAAATCTCTTCTGCGATCTAACAAGTGAACCTGATATAGTAGTATGATACAAAGATATGAAAGATGTTCTGATTAAACAACACAATATGCATATATGTTTCTATTTAAACATCAAACAACAACACTATTGATTGAACTATTGTCATTTTATATTCAAACAATAGTCAAAGCCTTTTTATTCTTGTGGTCCAAAAATTGATTAAGTTGATTCGGTACTCGGTTTACTTGGACTGGATCGGTTTACTATTCTTTTGCAAAGTGAAAGACTTTTTATTAGAGAATCATGAAAAGCATCTTCTTTCTCTCAAACATATTAAACGATTTAAAAAATATTCGATTTTAATGCATTTTTAGCTGATTATATATCTCTGTCTTGAACAAATGAATATCATAATGCAATATCGAATATCAATTGTCTAATACATTGTTATATAAATATTGATATATTTTCTAATGTAATATGCATGAAAATGTTTAAATTTGGTAATTCAAAAATATTATGTTGGGTCAAAAGATCAAAGATAAAAGGGAAGTGTGAGAACCAGAAAGAGAGATGAAACCATAATTCTTGCTTCTAGTTAGTGATTCTGACTATTTTTTTGTTGGTTGATGTTAATATTCCATGATCTCCAACCTTCTAAATTCATGGTTTTAATTTCACTTTAAGGTTCTAATAATAATAAATAATTTTAAAGGAGATTTTCTCCAACCATTCTAAATGGTTCGATCCCATTACACATTATAGTCCAGAGCTCCTGCCTCCTTCAAACTACTAACCCAAGTTGAACCAAATAAAAGTAAGAACATTTGACTGTGGACTTTTAGACCACATAATGTGCTTCTTAAACAACTACAAATTAGTATTTCATTAGCATCCCACATAGCACTGTTCTTAAGAGAGACAAAACACCTGTTTTAACTCGGCCATTGGATTCAGTGGAGTGATCTTGAAACCCTGAAGAGCATGCAAAGCCGCAGAGACTATTATTTAGACTCCTAAACTGGAGCTAAAGAGCCAAAGAAGCAGGAAAAGAAGAGAGTAGAAATCGTAACGTTTCCAACTCGCCCGCGGTGTAATTGTTTTTAAAATTTAACTTCTTGATGTCTTTCGCTGAGTAAAACACCACGCAGTGTTTGCTTTATTGTTAAAATCGTTAGACGTTTTAAAAGTCCTATCCCTTTCCCCTTTCTTCCTCCGCGTTTCTGTCCTCTCTCTCTCTTCACTTCTTCAAATCGTTAAACCCTACGAGCTTCTTCACAGTAGAGGGGAACCAACCATGAATCCCTCGCTCATCACCGCCATCAACTCTCCAATCTCACCTTCCCCTCAGTCTCCTTTACTCTGCCACGTCCTCACTCCGTTACCTCACCGTTTATCGAAGTCTCAGTATCCGTCTCGCCGCCGTTATCGAGTTTCGTTCCCTCGCTGCGCAGCTACTTCTTCCGATCAACCATTGGTGAAGAAATCCGATGTACACGGGAATAAGAAGGAGCTCACCGGATTGCAACCGATTGTGGAGAAAATGACGCCGCCGGTGAGGCTGGCGACTTCCGCTGTCGTTCTAGCGGCGTCGTTAGCTTCTGGTTACGGCCTTGGGCTCCGGTTCGCCGGCTCCAGGAATATCGCCTTGGGTGGAGCTGCTGTAGCCGGAGCCGCCGGTGGAGCTCTCGTCTATGCTCTGAGCTCCGCCGTACCGGAGGTGGCTGCCATCGGTTTGCACAATTACGTTGCTGAGATTGAAGATCCTGCCTCTGTGACGAAAGATGATGTTGAAAAGATCGCTTCTAGGTTAGTCGTTGCTTGAATTTGAAGATCATGCCAAGGATATAGAAAGGACCAAAATAGCCTTGACGATCCTTCTTATATGTTGCAGGTATGGTGTCAGCAAAGGAGACGAGGCATTCCAGGCTGAGATTTGTGATATATATTGCCGGTGAGTCAAGTTCTTTGCTCCTAATCTTAGTGTGTGGAGAATTCATTAGTTAATTTTTTTTTTTTTTTGCGTTTGATTAGGTACGTAACTTCCGTGCTTCCAGCTGAAGGACAGTCACTTAAAGGAGATGAAGTGGAGAAGATAGTCAAATTCAAGAGTGCTCTGGGAATAGACGACCCTGATGCAGCCTCCATGCATATGGAGGTGTTTTCTAGATTCTTTTTTCTTCGTTTGAATTATCCCTTAGCCTTTTGCAGTTGATTCAGAAGGATCTTCAATGTAGAGTTACTTACTCGTTGGTTTTTGTCTAGATTGGCCGGAGGATTTTTAGGCAAAGGCTTGAGACTGGGGAGCGTGAAGGTGATGCAGAACAGCGTCGGGTGAGTCGTTAATCCGTAATATTCGTTTATATATTGTAGTTTGGTTCAGTGAGAGAGCAAAAGTGTGATCACAAGTTGTATGCTCCCAGTGCAGGCATTCATGAGGCTTGTATATGTTTCAGCTCTTGTGTTTGGAGATGCTGCATCCTTCCTTTTACCTTGGAAGCGAGTTCTGAAGGTCACAGATGCTCAGGTAGGCATTTTCAGTTTTGTCGAACCTGGGATTTCCTGTAATATTTGTACTTTTAGCACCTTACTCTCAAGTCCCAATTTGGTAATATAAAGTTCTCCGCTAACGTGTTAATCTCCTATAGGTTGAGATTGCTATTCGTGAAAATGCAAAGCAGCTTTATGCCGAAAGGTTGAAATTAGTTGGTAGAGGTAATGTTATTCATGCTTTTCATTTAAGATATTAAGCAATGATACAATTTTCGAATGGCAGTAGTTGCCGGAGCTGGTTAAATCAATTATTGTGTCCGCTCTTGGAAATAGGATCTTGTAATGTGCTCGGCATGGAACTAGAATGATGCAGTGGATACTTCTCATTTGGCATTGATGAAAGCCTTTTCTTCAGCTTTATGCATGGAAACTGACAAGGTTATGTTTGTTAACATGTTCTTTCAGATATTAACGTAGAAAACCTTGTGGACCTAAGAAAAGCACAGCTATCATTCAAGCTTTCTGATGAGGTACTCTTATCTCTTTGTGACATTAACTTCGTACTGCCGCTGGCTATAGTTCTTCTGACAGTTATTTTTCTCCCTTGCAGCTTGCTGAAGACCTATTTAGAGAACATACACGAACAGTAGCCATAGAGAATATTTCATCAGCACTTAGCGTACTAAAATCCCGCACACGAGCAGTGTAAGGCATTGTATTGTTGAATTACGTTTAGAAAAGTTATATAGAAATTTTTGATACATGTTAACATTGAGTATGGTCGGGCTGAAAAAGATGTTAATGTTTTTTGCTTTAACTTTGAGATTTGGTTTTTCCAAAAGAACTGACCTGTTCGATCGTTTCCTATAGTGAAGTAACTCTTAGTATAACAATTTATATGCGAATGAAGTTAAATAGTTAATTTAATGGGAATTTAGATGGAGCCAGCTATGAGATTTTGATTTATAGGCGTTTTTGTTACCCGTTGATAATTAATAGTGAAAAAATTTGGATCATCTAGTCTATTTGAGTTTACAATGCTTGCCGTTTGTTGCTCCGATTTTATCCAGGAAGAGCATGACACTTGTTGTGGAAGAGCTTGAAAAAGTACTGGAGTTTAATAACCTGCTGGTTTCCTTGAAAAGTCATTCAGAGGCAGATCAATTTGCACGGGGTCTTGGCCCTATATCTTTGCTAGGTAAAAATGCTTTTGACGGTCTCTTTTCTGAGTAGTAATTTAAGGCTCTTAACCTTGGATCTCTGTGGCTAAGGTGGTGAGTCTGATTTTGAGAGGAGGATGGATGATTTAAAGCTCCTGTATAGAGCATATGTTACCGATGCTTTATCAACTGGGCGCATTGAAGAAAACAAGGTAAGCTGAAACCAGTTCTGTATCCGCTATTATTATATAGTAAAATGAGTACATTACGGAGCATGTTTTTCAGACTCTTTTTTTTTTCTATCTCCGTCCCATGCAATGTTAATTCTGGTAATCTTTGTGCTGAATTGTAGCTTGTGGCAATGAGCCAACTGAGAAACATACTTGGACTGGGAACACGGGAGGCTGAAGCTATTAGTGTTGATGTTACGTCCAAGGCATACCGTAAAAGACTTGCTAACGCTGTTACTAGTGGTGACCTTGAAGCACAAGATAGTAAAGCAAAATACCTTCAAAAGCTATGCGAAGAGCTGCACTTTGATGCACAGAAGGCAAGCGCAATCCATGAAGGTAAAATGGGGACCACCTGATCTTATGCTGTTATGTTATACATGAGTTTTACACAGTTTGAATTGCCATTATATCGCTCAAAGATAGAATGGATGGGGTCCATGGAATAACTAGAATCTTCTCAAATTTGATTTTGTAAACCTGCTTGTCCCTTACCTTGCAAACTAGCTTCAAATGTTGTGGATTTGGGGGATAATAGATTTCCAACAAGTCTGGCACTTTCCTTTGAGTACATGCTGTTACTAACAGTTTTAATGTTTATTGGAGACTTTTATTCTCAGTCATCTGACCGTCACCTGCTCTTCTTCAGAAATCTACAGGCAGAAGCTTCAACAGTATGTTACTGATGGAGAGCTGAGCGATGACAATGTTGCTGCTTTGTTAAGGTTAAGAGTCATGCTCTGTATTCCTCAGCAAACTATTGAGGCAGCTCATGCAGAAATCTGTGGAAGCATATTTGAAAAGGTAATCCAGCTTATCAGTCCCCTTCTGTATCGATGTTTGTTCCCGTTGTCTTTCGTCTTGGCATTGCAATTTCAGCGCTGTCTTTTAGAAAAAGTCTAGTGTTAATACTTAATAGTACGTATTGCCTTGTGTTAATCCAATAACTTCATATTGGTCATATCTCAACTTAATTGCCTTGTTACCGGACGGTTTGCTTACAGATACTTATTCGTTACATCTTTTCCAGGTTGTCAGAGAAGCTATTTCTTCTGGAGTGGATGGTTATGATGCTGAAACTCGCAAATCAGTAAGAAAGGCTGCTCATGGTCTTCGGTTATCCAGAGAGACTGCCATGTCTATTGCTAGCAAGGCTGTGAGTATCACTCTCTTTGCTTTTCCCATGTTTGGTACTAGGATTTGGTTTCTCTAAAAAAGAAAACAAAAAATCTTTATTGATGCAGGCCCGTAGGGTTTTCACAAACTATATCAGACGAGCAAGGGCGGCAGAGAACCGCACCGAGTCAGCAAAGGAGCTCAAAAAAATGATTGCTTTCAACACGTTAGTTGTGACTGAGATGGTGGCTGACATTAAGGGAGAGTCTTCTGATAAGGAACCTGAGGAGCCTGTTCAAGTGAAGAAAGAAGAAGATGGTGAAGATGATGAATGGGGATCCCTTGAATCGCTCAAAAAGACTAGACCTGACAAAGAACTCGCTGAGAAGATGGGAAAGCCTGGCCAGACTGAGATAACTCTCAAAGATGACCTTCCCGACAGGGACAGGATCGATCTCTACAAAACGTACTTGCTCTACTGTGTAACCGGAGAGGTAACAAGAATCCCGTTTGGCGCCCAGATCACAACAAAGAGAGACGACTCAGAGTACTTGCTTCTGAACCAGCTTGGTGGGATCCTCGGATTGACTTCGAAAGAAATAGTCAACATTCACGTAGGTTTAGCCGAGCAGGCTTTCAGGCAACAAGCGGAAGTGATTTTAGCTGATGGGCAATTGACAAAGGCTAGAGTAGAGCAGTTAGACGAGCTGCAGAAACAAGTTGGGTTGCCTCAGCCACAAGCTGAAAAGGTTATAAAGAACATAACAACCACAAAAATGGCGAACGCGATAGAAACTGCTGTTAACCAAGGAAGACTGAACATAAAGCAGATACGTGAGCTCAAGGAGGCAAACGTAAGTCTGGACAGCATGATCGCTGTGAGTCTGAGAGAGAAGCTATTCAAGAAGACAGTAAACGACATATTCTCATCAGGAACAGGTGAGTTCGATGAAACAGAAGTCTACGAGACCATCCCATCTGATCTCAGTATCGATGTTGAAAAGGCAAAAGGCGTTGTCCATGATCTTGCTAGGAGTAGACTATCAAACTCGTTGATTCAATCCGTAGCATTACTCAGGCAGAGAAACCGTAAAGGAGTGGTATGCATCCTCGTTTCCTTATCTTGACATAAACTCTTTAGATATACATCAGACTGATTTGGTGCATGCTTCTTCTACGTGTGTTAGGTCTCGTCGTTGAATGATCTGCTTGCATGCGACAAAGCTGTACCGGCCGAGCCACTGTCATGGGAGGTCTCAGAGGAACTGTCTGATCTATATGACATTTATTCAAAGAGTGATCCCAAACCGGCTGCAGAAAAAGTGTCGAGGCTACAATATCTACTGGGGATAGATGATTCAACTGCAACCGCCCTCCGTGAGATGGAAGATGGAGTGTTCTCTTCTGCTGCAGAAGAGGGCAACTTTGTCTTCTAAATCTTTTGATGAACGGCTCTATGCTTTTGAAAACGATTTGATGGAGAGATGGAAAACGATTTGATGGAGAGATGTTTTAGCAAAGCCTGTGAAAAATGTTGTTTCAGAACAAAACATGATTTGGTTGGAATATTTTGAAAAATCTGCAAACAAATGATGTGAACTATGTAATATCACCACTAGATTCCCCAATCTGCAAATAAAAAGTCAATTACACTGATTATGAGAGGCAAAGTAGGGCTGGGCACTAATACTTGTTACTCGGTCGATACTTGCTACTCGGCTCGAAAACGTAAATACTTGAAATTGTCAAGTCAAGTAGCAAGTCCGCAAATTTTACTACTTGCAAATACAAGTCAAGTATCAAGTAATACGATTTTTTCTAATATTTGACTTGTTACTTGTTTTACTACTTGTTATTGGTTCTAAAAATATATATACCCTATTAAATCATTTGTTTTATTTCTCACATTGTAATTAATTTTTATTTTTAGGTATTTTATTTTATAAGTACTTATTTTGAATGGATCATATATACACTAAAAATCAAATTACTTGAATGGATTGAATAAAATAACAAGTATATGGAAAAATAAAAGTATTTATTCCATGTTTAATTACATTTATCATTTTTGGTACATTTAGTTTTAAAATTTTAAATCTAAATAAACAAGTATCAAGTATTAACAAGTACTTTGCAAGTATTAAAAATATAGGCAAGTACTTGATTAGTAAGTACTTGATCGGATCAAGTACAAGTACAAGCCGGAAATTCTAATACTCGCACAAGGCAAGTCAAGTAACGAGTAAGGCAAAAAGACCAAGTACCCGGTTTGCGCCCAGGCCTAAGGCAAAGACGAAGCTTGGATGTATGAGGTCTACCTTTCGTGCTGTTTTCGTTCCTTAAAATAGCAATGCGTGTCGCTTTCTAGCATGAAAATAACGTGTAAATTATTCTACGGAGATATCGGCAAGACATTGCGTTTTAGTGATTTTTTTCCTTTTTTAAACTTTCTTCTTAATAAAATAAAAAGAAACCTAACAAACAAGGAGAGACTCTTGCCTGCCGCCGCAGCTGCTACGCTTCTCCACGAGTCGCTATCTTCTTTCAGAACGAGAACAATGCCTGAGACGAAAGCCGTTTCGACCTTAGACAATGTAGTGGTGAAGTCACCCAACGATCGGAGGTTATACAGAGTCATTGAATTGGAGAACGGATTGTCTGCTCTGCTTATTCACGATCCAGACATTTATCCCGAAGGCTTGCCAGCGGATGGCCAGATTCCAATGGATGAAGACGACGAGGACGGAGAAGAAGAAGAAGAAGATAGTGACGGAAGCTATGAAGATGATGAAGATGACGAGGAAGATGAGGAAGGGGATGATGGTGATGAGGATGAAGTAGAAGAGAAAGGAGATCACCAGACCAAAAAGGTTTTTCGATTGCTTTTTCTTAGTCTTTAATTAAAATTTGATTTTAAACTCGTATCTGTTGTAATGTGACTGTTTCAGGCAGCTGCAGCTATGTGTGTTGCAATGGGTAGCTTCTTGGATCCTCCAGAGGCGCAAGGCCTGGCTCACTTTCTTGGTATTTTCATCTTTCTGTGAGTTTGAGTTTATTACTACAAGTTTGACTACTTGAATCACTCTCATGTTTATGTTTTGTGCAGAGCACATGCTTTTTATGGGTAGCACCGAGTTCCCCGATGAGAATGAAGTAAGCATAATGGATGATGATTGGATTTTTTCAACGTTTAGTACAGATTTTGTTTTGTTTGAATAGTGTATCTTCTGGGTTTGACTTTGTTTTTGGGCTTGTAGTATGATAGTTACTTGTCTAAGCATGGAGGATCCTCTAACGCATACACCGAAATGGAGCATACGTGCTATCATTTTGAAGTCAAGAGAGAATTCCTTCAAGGTGCCTTGAAAAGGTACAATATTTGGTTGCGCTGCCACTTAACTTGTCTTTTTAATTTTCAACTGCTGTAAATTTACAAGGCAGTCGATATATGACTGTATGTGTACATATGCAGAGGGGTTATGATTGTTCAATTTTGCGATGATACAGTAAAGGAAGATGCATAGTTCTGTTTATTTTTCTTGCTTGTTAAACGTAAATTGTCTCCCTAATATGTGGTCACCTGCATTTTACCAAAATCATTTGCTGTAGAACATTTTCCATAGGCAATATTTGAGCTTGCTGTTAGGTTCTTATTCTTTGGAACACTTATTTGACCTTAGTTTGTCTTCTTGTTCATAGATTCTCTCAGTTTTTTGTTGCACCGCTCATGAAGACTGAAGCCATGGAACGAGAAGTCCTTGCTGTTGATTCCGGTACTTCCTGTTAACCATACCCTTCGTTCCTTTGTTAGAAAATATAGAAAGATTCATCTCAATGTTCAAGTGAATTAACCTCTTATATAGTTAAAACTGTCTTGCTAACAAGATCCAAACTTGTAGAATTTAACCAGGCCCTCCAAAATGATGCATGCCGTCTGCAACAGTTACAGTGCTATACGTCTGCAAAGGGTCATCCTTTTAATAGGTTCTCATGGGGTAAGGACTTGTCGGCGTTACTTTCTTGCCACACTTAAAATAATCATGAAATAGTTAATGTTAATCTGTCTTTTGTGTGCTCTGTAAAGGTAACAAGAAGAGCTTGAGTGGTGCAATGGAAAATGGGGTTGATCTACGGGAATGCATCGTGAAGTTGTACAAGGAATATTACCGCGGTGGATTGATGAAACTCGTTGTCATCGGAGGAGGTATTTTCTTTAGGTTTATGATGTGTTTGGCTCTAATACTTGGAAAAACGTTATTTGGATTCATATACGTTGGCTTTTGTTCCTCTTGAGTTTATTTTAATTTTATGGCTACCTATAAAATCTTGCAGAATCTCTCGATACACTTGAAAGCTGGGTTGTAGAACTATTTGGCAATGTTAAAAACGGATCCAAAATTAGGCCAACACTGGAGGCAAAAGGTCCTATATGGGAAGGGGGTAAATTATATCGCCTAGAAGCCGTTAAAGATGTTCATACTCTTGATTTGACATGGACTCTCCCTCCTCTTCGCCATGCCTATGTGAAGAAGCCAGAGGACTATCTAGCACATCTATTAGGACATGGTGAGGAATCACATCCATTTTAGTTTGTATATAGTTTTCTTAAAGCGTGTTTGTGCATGCACTCATGTCAACTGCATACTGAAGAATGTTGTTTATACCATTATCTATTTCAGAGGGTAGAGGAAGTCTTCTATCATTCCTTAAAGGTATGGGCTGGGCAACCTCGCTGTCTGCTGGTGTTGGAGATGATGGAATTAACCGCTCGTCTTTGGCCTATGTTTTCGGAATGTCCATACATCTCACTGACTCTGGTTTGGAGAAGGTAAATTGATATATTTTAACTAAGCTGCAGGGGTTATTTGAATCGTTTTTAACTGTTTATGGCTTTTTACATACTGTTGTTATTCTCCATTTTTGCGTTGTTATGTTACTCATTGGACCTGTTACAAAAAAAATGGTACTCATTGGACCTTATCAATTGACAACTTCTATAAACAGATTTATGACATCATTGGTTACGTCTATCAATATCTCAAGTTACTGCGTGATATGTCACCACAAGAATGGATATTCAAGGAACTCCAAGATATTGGGAACATGGACTTTAGATATGCTGAGGAACAGGCTGCAGATGATTATGCTGCTGAGCTGTCAGGTTTGTACTTACATGGTCACTCGTCTAGTTCTTTTAAGGCGTTAGTAGTGGTTAGCCTATTATGTTGACATGTAAAGCCTAAATATTTTCAGAATTTATCATGTATTGATGTATGCAAAGCATCATGGGTTTTCTTAAGTAAACATTAAAAGTGTTATTGTGCAGAGAATATGCTTGCTTATCCGGTTGAGCACATTATCTATGGTGATTATGTATACCAGACATGGGATCCAAAAATGATAGAAGATCTCATGGGTTTCTTCATACCAAAAAACATGAGGATTGATGTTGTTTCGAAATCCATCAAGTCAGAAGGTACCTTAGAGATTTGTTGAGTATGTAACTTTTGGATTGCAGATTTCTCACTATCTTCCCCTTGAAACTTCCTTGTTTCAGAGTTCCAAACAGAGCCTTGGTTCGGTTCTCATTACATAGTAGAAGATGTTCCATTGGCGTTGATGGAAACATGGAGCAATCCTTCAGAAGTGGATAAATCTTTGCATCTGCCTTCAGAAAACCAATTCATCCCTTCAGACTTTTCCATCCGAGCCATTAATTCTGATGGGGATCCCAAAAGTCAGTCTCCCCCTAAATGTATAATTGATGAACCGTTAATGAAGTTCTGGTACAAGCTTGACGAAACGTTCAAGGTTCCCCGTGCAAATACGTACTTCCGCATAAATTTGAAGGGGGCATATGGCAGTGTGAAGAACTGCCTTTTGACGGAATTATTTATCAACCTTCTGAAAGACGAGCTAAATGAGATCATATACCAGGCAAGTCACTACCTTTCAGGAAGATCTTTTTAGATGTTTTTGTTTTTTTTTACTGACGTGAATATCTGTTTTTTTTTTTGCAGGCCAGTATAGCGAAACTTGAAACTTCCTTATCTATGTATGGTGATAAACTAGAGCTTAAAGTGTATGGTTTTAACGAAAAAATTCCAGCTCTCTTATCAAAAATCTTAGCCATAGCCAAATCCTTCATGCCAAGCCTGGACCGGTTTAAGGTATGTGAAATTTGCATGTATAATCATTCAGCATTGAACTTCATTTTATGGGTCAGTCTCTTCTCATTCTTTGTTGATCCGTGAATACCTTCTCCATCTAACCTTGCAGGTTATAAAAGAAAACATGGAGAGAGGGCTTAGAAATACTAATATGAAGCCTTTGAACCATTCCACATACCTGAGACTGCAACTCTTGTGTAAACGAATCTATGACAGCGACGAGAAGTTGTCTGTACTAAATGATATATCTCTCAGTGATCTCAACAGCTTTATTCCTGAAGTCCGCTCTCAGGTAATATTCTGCATCAACCATGATTTCCGTTTTACAACACTCGACTCCTTGCCTTTGCGATTGTTCTCTGGTTTTGTTTAAATCGAGCAAAGGTTAGATAAAACGTTTGGTATTGCTTGCAGATATTTATTGAGGCTCTGTGCCATGGTAATTTGTCGGAAGACGAAGCAGTAAACATATCAAACATATTCAAAAACAGTTTGACGGTTGAACCGCTCCCAGTCAAATCCAGACATGGAGAACAGATAACGTGCTTCCCTCTGAGTGCCAAACTTGTAAGAGATGTCAATGTGAAGAACAAATCTGAAACAAACTCAGTAGTCGAGGTAAAAGGAAAAATGTCTGTTCTTGTGATGAGAGTCAGCTAAGTAGAAGCTTTAGTAGGCTTCTCTGATATAGTCATGGTAATGAATTGATCCTGTTTTGCAGCTTTACTATCAAATCGAGCCAGAGGAAGCTAAGTCAACAAGAATGAAAGCTGTGGTGGATCTCTTTAGTGAGATCATAGAAGAGCCATTGTTCAATCAGTTGAGGTTAGTCATCACATGTTTATCAAGTTTGTTTTATAGATCAAAAAGTCTCTCATATATAATGCTATTTTGGTTGTAGGACAAAGGAGCAGCTGGGGTATGTTGTCGAGTGTGGCCCTCGCTTAACTTACCGTGTCCACGGATTCTGTTTCTGTGTGCAATCTTCCAAGTACGGTCCAGTTCATTTGCTCGGGAGAATTGACAATTTCATAAAAGACATCGAAGGCATGCTGGTAAGTTTGTAATGAAATAAAGAAAACATTAAAGCCTTGTTTAAACCTTTTTCTATCTCATTCCACAAATGTTACTTGGGTTTTAATTGCAGGAACAACTGGATGAAGAATCCTTTGAAGATTATCGAAGTGGTCTGATTGGTAGATTGCTGGAAAAGGATCCCTCGCTTTTGTCTGAGACAAATGAGTTATGGAGTCAGATTGTTGACAAAAGGTAAGCATCTACAAGGGTTTTGAAGTATGAGTTACTTGATTCCATATTGGTCACTGACAAAGATGGAGTTAACTCTCTCGCATAGGTACGTGTTTGATTACTCTCAGAAAGAAGCAGAAGAACTAAGAAGCATAGAGAAGAAAGATGTGATCAACTGGTACAAAACCTATTTCAAAGAATCATCACCTAAATCGCGTAGGCTTGCGGTGAGGGTGTGGGGATGCAACACCAATGTGAAAGAAACTCAGACAGATACCACCAAGTCGGTGCAGGTCATCGCCGACGCTGTGGCTTTCAAGTCAACTTCAAAGTTTTACCCAAGCCTCTGCTAGTGAGTGACACAAACCATACTACAGTTTTTGCTTCGTCCTCTATTTCTTTTGTTTTCTCTTTTGATATTCTTCATTCAACTCATTTTTATTAATACCCAGATCTGTTATAGTTTGGGAGAAAAATACCAAAATGTCGTTTTTTTTTGTTATGATTTGACGATAATGCGGTTAAAGTATGCTTTGTCGGTTGGTTGAGGTTGAAATCTATACAAGCAGGCCGGCTAGTGACATTTTTTAATGAATTAGATTTTATAATATTTTTTCTGTTCTTTATTATTTGAAGTATTGCTATTAAATCCACAAATTAAGAAGAGCGTTTCTAATAAAAACATCATTCTTTGTCCATCTAAACATATTTTAACTACAAATATATAAATAATATTTAATGTATAATTAAGAAATTTAGACCGAAATAACGTCATATAATTTTTTAGAAAAAATATCATTTTGAGTAATATAAATTTAGACCGAAATAACGTCATTAGAAAAAAATATAATTTTGAGTAATAAAAAGCTCTCAGACACAGTGAATATATATAGTTTTCCATAAAAAAAAGCAGCAAATGTACCTTGATTTAACCCGCGGTTAAATTCTGGTGGGGCCTATAAGTATCAACGTAGAAAGCGAAACTCATTCTCTCTCTCTCTCTCACTATTTTCCTCTGAACGGTGGTGGTGAGTGCAGACCACCATCAGATTTGCGAATATAGGAATCTCTCTTATTATACACACAGATTCTGAATCTCTTCTCCTCCGTCGAAGTTTTGAATTCTCTCTCCCGTGAGTTTCCCTCTCCCTCTTATCTTCTCCTTCTTTCCTTTCGCGTCTCCTCAATTTCCGTTCAACTAGTTTTCTGATCTCTCTGTCTCTTATCATAACGGCAGATCTAGGGTTTATAGCTTCTCAATAAATCTTCTTCGCTCTCCAACTTATGTTTAAATGTTTCTCCTAACGACTTTTGAATTTCTCCGTTTTTTTTTGTTGCTGCAGTTGTCTGAGCTTCCCCCAGCTTCGATCCTCTCGCGTTTACGTATACGTTATGCACGAATAAGGTTCGTTTTTCACCAGATCGCTCTTGTTTCTTCCTTTAAAGTTTATGATTCTGAATCAAATATAAATATATTTTGGTGGATAATATAGATCATTGTAGATCGTGATTGAAAGCGAGAGAGAGAGAGAGATAAAAAAAAAAATAAGGAGAGGGAAGATGAGCGAGGGGCAGAAGTTCCAGCTGGGAACAATCGGCGCTTTGAGTTTATCCGTTGTGTCGTCTGTGTCCATCGTGATCTGCAACAAGGCGCTTATCAGCACCCTTGGCTTCACCTTCGGTAACCTTTTTTCAACTCTTATACGTGTGCTTGCTTGTATGCGAATGTTTTACTCTTAGCGTATGAGTTGAAGGATAGGTTAGAGATCATTTTACTTTATACTATGTTTGGAATTGTTAGGTGGTTTATCTCTTTTCTTTCCCATTATGGTCCATAACGAGAATTGCATAGATGATTTGATAATGTTTTAAAAAAGTTTCATATCTTTGGTATGTAATATAAAAGATTTTGAAGCTCCTTTGACTTTAAACGATGTTTGTGTATTCTCTGGTTTGTTTAGAAGGTTCTTCTTTTCTGTGAGACTCAATTTTTTTTGTTGTTGCTGTGAGGCAGATTCACGGGCAATTTTTATGTAGTATTACACTGAGAAAGTCGCTGATCAACTCTTTTTGAAGCTTCCGTCACCATAGCTGCTTATATGCTATTGATCTCATAAGCTATCTCTGTACTTACTCTTGTTATTTTTTTTGTAATTACAGCGACTACTTTGACAAGTTGGCATCTTTTGGTCACGTTTTGTTCCCTTCATGTGGCACTATGGATGAAGATGTTTGAACACAAGCCGTTTGATCCTAGAGCTGTGATGGGATTTGGCATATTGAATGGGATATCCATTGGATTATTGAACCTCAGCCTAGGCTTCAATTCCGTTGGTTTTTACCAGGTATAGCTTTGTTATTCAAGCCGCTACATGATGATTTCCTTTTGACCTGTGTTTTGTAACCCATCCTCCCTTCTGTTGGTATTAGATGACAAAACTAGCAATCATCCCCTGTACTGTTCTCTTGGAGACTCTTTTCTTCAGGAAAAAGTTCAGGTTAGCACAAAGTTGTCTTACCTTTTGTACATTTCTACTACACTTGAGTGATTGTTAAGTTGGAGGATACCATTTTATATGACATCATCTATCTTTTCCTAGGGTCATACATTTCTTGTTAACTAATTAAGTTCTTTTTGTTTGCAGTCGAAAAATTCAGTTTTCATTAACCATCCTTCTCCTTGGTGTTGGGATTGCAACCGTCACAGATCTTCAGCTTAATATGCTTGGTTCTGTCTTGTCTCTGCTGGCTGTTATCACTACTTGTGTTGCTCAAATTGTATCCTATCCATAGCCATTCTTTTCTCATTGCTTTATTCTCTCGATCTTTCTATATTTTGTGTTCTCTTAACCAATTGTACACAGATGACAAATACCATCCAGAAGAAGTTCAAAGTTTCATCCACGCAACTTCTTTATCAGTCTTGCCCCTATCAAGCAATTACACTTTTCGTCACTGGCCCATTTTTAGATGGGCTCCTAACAAACCAGAATGTGTTTGCTTTCAAGTACACTTCTCAAGTTGTGGTAAGACTCAATCTGGCAGGGATTCTACCCCATCTTACGCACTGGTTTTATAGCTTCCATGTATATATGTTTACACGTGCTTCTTTGTTTACTGCAGTTCTTCATCGTCCTGTCCTGCATGATATCAGTCTCTGTAAACTTCAGCACTTTTCTGGTCATTGGGAAAACGTCTCCGGTCACATATCAGGTTCTAGGACATCTGAAAACTTGCCTGGTTCTAGCATTTGGCTATGTGTTGCTGAAGGACCCATTCAACTGGCGCAACATTCTTGGTATTATGGTGGCAGTGATTGGAATGGTTGTTTATTCCTATTTCTGCTCGGTTGAGACTCAGCAGAAGGCAAGTGAAACATCAACCCAATTGCCTCAGGTATATTTCCTCTAAGCTAATATCTTTATGTTGGGTTATATATAAGCTTAAATACTATTGAGTGCTGGACTCCAGTAAATTGACCCCTGGTACATATCAAATAACAGTCACCTACTTTTCTCGTATGATTTAAAGAGAAGAAACACCCTTTTTAAGTCAGCGGTACAAGAAAAATAGTGAGATGATATCAGAAAAGCAACCGTATCATAGGGGGGTTGTTTTGGTTGGTAAAAGTCTATCTATACGTAGGTGTATGCTGATTTTGTGTAATGTTGAAAGGACAGAGAAACTGATGTAACTTGTTTGGGATTGGCAGATGAAAGAGAGCGAGAAGGATCCGCTAATAGCAGTTGAAAATGGAAGCGGAGTGTTATCAGATGGTGGTGGTAATGGTGTGCAAAAGACGGCGGCTCCTGTATGGAACTCAAATAAAGATTTTCAAGCCTAAAGCTGAACGTTTGCTATATTTCTTTTGTATCAGAGATCTTTTCAGAAGGAAGAAAAAAAAACTTCTGAAAATTCCTTTTGTTTGTTTGTTCTCTTTTTAAAATTCGCATAGTAGGGGAAGTAGGAGAGGCTGAAAAAATCAGCAGCTTTCCACACCGTAATGGAAAATGGAAGAGAGTAGGGAGTGAGGGGGAGAATACAAGCTTTGATGATCCAAGTTTATTATATTTTCAGCTTTGGATTGAGTGTTGCATCTGTATTCCAAAGTTGTGGCTATGTTCATACACGCATTTGACACATGTATTTGATTTTCGGACTCTTTGATTTGTACATACAACCTACTCAGTTCTCCTCGCCAACTGCTTGTTTTCTTTTTCTCATTCCAGTACTAAAGACAATGAGAGTTACAGAGACTTAATGAACAACGAAGCACCAGTGGTCTAGTGGTAGAATAGTACCCTGCCACGGTACAGACCCGGGTTCGATTCCCGGCTGGTGCATTCCATGAGCTGTGAAGAAATATGGTTTAACGAAGGTTGGGTCCTTCGCTCTCATCTGATTTCAAGATGATATCGCCACCATCCTGAGCTCATTCTTTTTTTTTTCAACTCACGTAGCAAACAACATTTTTTCCTACGGGGAAAACGAATTTATTAAGAATCTCCATGTTCCTTTAAGAACAAACAAACAATGGGAGTAACAAAGCAATAAAACTCACACACAGTGACCACCAACTTAACAACATCAAACGAACACAAATCTTTGTATGTCCTTTCTTGGTATTTCTAACTCCATAGAAAAAGAAAAAAGAATTGGTAAATAATCGAAAGTGAATCAAATCAAATGAATTCAAAAGCCTAGATGTATTCTCAACCCCCGTAGTCTTTTTTGTCAATACGCAGAGCTACTCTCACTAGCAGAGAGCGAAGGTCCTTCAGATTTAACCAAACTCGAGCTATTATTGCTTATCTCTAGCCCTTGCAACCGTCCGTTCTGCAGAAACTCCGACACGCTCTGAGAATTCGACATCTCCATCATCGGACGGCTTCCATTGAACCCTCGCATCTGCTGAACATCTTGTCCGCTGTTGATCGAACCATGATGATACGGTGGTATCGCCATGAACGTTGAAGAAGAATACTGAACCTGATGCATTCCCATATCATACGAATCTGAATTACCAGAGATCTCTCCAGTCTCCATCTTCATCCTCTCCACTTCTTTCCTCAATGCTTCGTTTAAAGCTGACAAAAAAAAAGCAAAGAGATTAAAGATCACAGACACCAAAATGCATAGAGTTTGGTTAGTACCGTTACGAAGGTGAGCTTGTTGCTCCATTGCTTGTAGTCTCATTTTTAGCTCTGTGTTCTCGTTTGCTAATCCATTTGTATCTCTCTGATACAATCAAACAAGACTGTTAAATCTCTTTTTTTTACTTTTTTGAATTACCAATGAGGTTTGGGCCGAAAGTCCTAATCCCCAGGCCCGAAACCATGTAGAACAGAGCATTACCTGGAAGAGAGTGAGCTGAGCAGAGAGAGTGGTGGCTTCGGTTTGAAGCGATTGGACTCTACGCTCGAGCTCTTGAATGTATCTTGCTTTCCTCTCCTTTGACCGAGCCGCAGATTGCCGATTCGCTAAGATCCTGCAAATGAATTCTCAATCCCTAAGTTTTGTGATTCATAAACCAAAACCATTTGAAAATTCTCTATTCAAAACCTTTTGGCGCGTTTTGGATCGATGCTCCAGAGCTCAGAGAGCTTCTCAGGAGGCATGGCTTTCTTCGCATCCATGATCTCGTCGCCGGCGGCGTACATCGCGCATCCGGCGTCGACGGAGTTGCTGTGACGGTGGCGAGGACGAGACGAGGACGGAGGAGCGGCGGCGGCGGGATCTGGGAATGGGATCGTCGGATGAGGATTCGAGGAGAGGCTGTCGACGTCGATGAAGGAAGAGAAGAGATCGTCGTCGGAGGGAAGGTCGTCGGAGGAAGGTTGCGGTGCGGTGGAGAGCGGATCCGTGAGCATGAACATCGACATGTCGTCGGAGCGAGATCGGCGGTGGAAGGAGGAGGGAGTGGGACCGGCATTTGAATTCGGTTGAGGATCCGATTTGTCCATCGGGTTGATCCGAATCCGAGAAAGGAAATGAAATGCTGTGAGTTAATTAAAATTCTCTGGTTTGATGTGTTTATGGGGCGACTTTTTAGAGTCAATGTGTGTGTTACGAAGAGGGAGATAATAATGAGTTAATGACGGAGATGAAGCTCTTTCTCTGTCTCTCTCTCTATCAAATGAAAGAGCATAGGATGAACTCAAGTCTGAGGAGAGAGAAGTGACGTCAATAACTATAAATTGCCACTAAAAACGAATTATTATTTTTAATTGGTCGGTTTATAAAATATTAGTAGTGATGAAAAGTAAAAGGCACATTAACACGTGCAGCGTCACAACATCTTGTCTCCCTTTGAAAGATTATTTAAAGAAAGTAATCACAGCATCACAACATCTTGTAAAAGACACTCGTATTTAAATAACACATGTTTATTTATTTAACTAATTTCCTGTCTGAAAGTATAATTTTATGTCTATATTTTTTTAGTTTTGTTGAAAAAATTAATTGCAGTGATATAACTGTGGCTTAGGTAAAACTGTAGACTGTGAATAAATTATATGTTATTGAGTTTTCAAAGCCATTTTTTAAAATGAAGTGCATCTATTTCATTTTTCATTTGTATATAAATAGAATCTCCAAACACCGTAACAATTGCTTATGTGTTGCGCCTGTAGCTCAGTGGATAGAGCGTCTGTTTCCTAAGCAGAAGGCCGTAGGTTCGACCCCTACCTGGCGCGGTTTGATATATTTTGTGCCTTCTCTTCATTGGCCCATTTTGCAATTGGGCATCACTATATCGAATAAGAATGCGATAATTGAGAAGAGAGAATTGGATCTAGCCGTTCAATCCTTTTTCGCGCCATAGAAATCCTGTGAGATGTTTTCCTGGTCAGGGAGTTATAGCCTGTGGCTTTCTCAGGAGTGATGTCTGCTCATGTGGTGAGAAAAGCCTTTTATTGTTCAAAATCTTGATAGAGACTTATTGATTGCTATGAGCATAAGAAGCAATCACATTGTTTTTTTAATATATATACTACAAAAAGGCCCAAGGCTTTCCCAACTAAACAAAATTCTAAGTCATCAATTTTTGAGATAGAAAGTTTTGCTCAGGTCTCTTAATCTTCGCCGTCACTAATCGGGGCACAAGACTCCCACCAAGAAACAGGGCCCAAACCATCATCATCTATAGTCCCCTGCACATTTCACAAGATTCTATATATATTATTACTGGAGGAATCAAGAGGCTTTATATCAACTAGCTTTGTTGTATAATCAAGTGGAATAGCTTCAGAGTTCAGAGAATGGTAACTTACAGTGACCACCATAGGAGCAAAAGGCTTTGCGTCCTCTGCTCGCTCAATTGGAACAGGTGGATACCTGATATTCTCAACTCGAAACTTGATCTGCCAATCACAACGCCATCGTTAACCACTTTTCATAATTAAACACGCAAGGAGAAACTTGGGAACCAAAAAAAGAAGTTAACCTGACATGAATCGTCGATAATAAACTCGTCTTCTCCATATTTCCACACCCATCTCATCTGATTCCTGTTAACAGAAAAAAACATTTTTACTTAGTGATTCAGTTAAGTACACACAGACGTAGGTAAAAAAGCTCATAAACTGCAGGACACACATTTATTTCAATACCTATTGTAAGGGTCAGGCTCACAGCGGTTAGGTGTCGGTATGAGTGGAGCAGGCACATAAATATCTTCAAAGAATCCAAGTGTTACTGCCAGGTATAGATGGAATCTTTACTAAGTATATGAATTACAATATCCATAGTTCAGTAAAAATGTTATGTAGTTACTCACAGCGCAAGCCATTGGAATCAGATTCTTTGAACTTTGCAGCTATGACCTCACCAACAAATGGACGAAACACTACAATTCTAAAACGTACCTATCAATCAATCATTAAGAACAAGAACAAGGAAAGTAAGTTACTAACATCACAACATAACATGAGATCTTCAGACAAGGCATCATGATGAAAGCTTTTAACACTAACAAGGTTTGAGATTTACCTTATAGGTGGGAGCACCATCACCGGGTAAAACAAACCCTCCTTCGACTGATCTAATGTCGTAGATTGATACGCAAAGGCCAATGGACAAAACCTTTTTTAAAATATCAAAAAAAAAAACATCAACTTTCGTAAGATTAGCGAGTGTGTTGTGTATAAATAACAAGGAACAAAATAAAAAGGGAAAATGATGAGAAAAACCTTGTCCAAGAACAGTTTTTTAAGCACTTCCTTAATGGCATCTTCGAGGGGGCGGGCAAGGAGAGACGGATGCACTCTTACCGTATCTTCCAGCTCGCTAAGACAGAACATGTTTGCAAAACTGCTCAAAACTTAAAAGCTCGAGATTTCTCGGGTCTAAGAAAGATTCACCAGGACGGTGTTGGTGATGAGATTAAAACCCTAATTCTAATTGGCCGCGGAATCACAAAAGGAAGAAGATGACAACGTGCCAGTGTAAATTGTGCACGTGAGTGAAGTTTATAATGGGCCGGGCCCAATATAGTAAATAAACCTCTTTAGAGTTTAGACTGAAACGCGTGTTGCATAATCGCTACCTAAACAAACACCCGTTTTTGCGGTTAACTTAAAGACAGTGAAAAGTACATTTAAATATAGATTTTTATTATTTGTTTATTATTATGATTTTGGTCGGACCGCCAACGTCCTACGTGTCCGTTTAACCGTCGCTCAACCTCTCGCAGTAGCCCAACCTCTTCTTCTTCTTCTTCTCTTTTTTTTTTTCAGTTTCATTAATTTCATCGAACCCCAATGGCCATGGCTACGCATTTCAGCTTCCCTGTCAACTACGTTCTCTCGGAAGTCTCTCGGAGTAGAGGAAGGTTCGATCGGAAGCTGGTCAGAGCAGCAGTAGCCTCAGGAGATTCCGTAGCTCCGGCGATTTCGGAAGAGACGAAAGTGAAACTAGGTGGCTCGGATCTGAAGGTGACGAAGCTTGGCATCGGAGTGTGGTCATGGGGTGATAACAGTTACTGGAATGATTTCCAGTGGGATGGTTAGTAATCTAAAGAAGAAGCATGCTTTGAATTTTCACTATTTTTTTTTTGAATAAAATCTCTGTTTCACTATTATTTGTAATTGAAATTGATTTTTCCAATGCATAAAGATTGATACTTACTTCTATCTATATTACTGTGATGGTAGACAGGAAATTGAAGGCTGCTAAAGGTGCTTTCGATGTCAGTGTTGACAACGGTATAGATTTTTTCGATACAGCTGAAGTTTACGGTTCCAAGGTAAGAAACGAGAAAACCTTATTGCTTTGTTTTTTTGAAATGGAATCTCACGTTCTTGTTTGCCACTAGTTTTCCTTGGGTGCTATAAGCTCTGAAACTCTTCTTGGAAGGTACGTTGTTTGTAAAACTGTATTTACCAAGAATGTTGATAAGAGATTCTTCTTGACTGTTTATTGGTGAGTTTGTGAACAGGTTCATCAGGGAGAGGAAAGAGAGATATCCTGGAACTGAGGTTTCAGTTGCAACAAAGTATGCTGCTTTGCCTTGGCGATTGGGTCGTGAAAGTGTTATCTCTGCCCTTAAAGATTCTCTTTCCCGTCTTGAGCTTTCGTCTGTGGATCTCTATCAACTCCATTGGTATGTTTTTCATATATTGCGTTAAAAGAGTAATAACTGTTGTGGAACAATCTCACCATTCGCTTGGTTTCATTTCAGGCCGGGGTTATGGGGAAATGAAGGTTTGTTTTTTTTGTCTCTTAACACCTGCGTTGAAGATATTTTGATGAACTAGAGTTTAGTAGCTTTTGGTTGATATAGAAAATCCAGTGACAAGATGAATTATGGATTTAGGATATCTGGACGGTCTTGGGGATGCTGTTGAGCAAGGACTTGTGAAGGCTGTTGGTGTTTCTAACTACAGTGGTACCATTTTCAATCTGTTTTTGCTCTTTCTCATTGATGATACGCATTTGAAAGCGAAAGACATTTAAATCAGGATGTATAAGTTTTCCTTGTTAAATAGAAATTATATCATGCTCACTGTATTGTGTTGCATTTATTCAGAGAAGCGGCTACGTGATGCTTATGAAAGACTGAAAAAGAGAGGAATCCCTCTGGCCTCAAATCAAGTCAACTACAGTTTGATATACAGAGCTCCAGAGCAGACTGGTGTAAAGGCTGCCTGTGATGAGTTGGGAGTCACTTTGATTGCATATTCCCCTATAGCTCAAGGTGATTTTCCTTTATGTCCATCTTACTCTAGAAAATTTGCATACAGATCCTATAGTATTACTTAAACACACAACCTGGTCAATGAACATCAACTTCTTCTGTTATTTTCTGCAGGTGCTCTAACTGGTAAATACACCCCAGAGAACCCACCTTCAGGTCCTCGTGGTCGCATCTATACTCGTGAATTTTTAACAAAGGTAATAGCTTCTGTAATACCCCGTCCTCAAGTCTTCTAAGAAACGTTTTGTTTTCCATGACATACTCCTGTTTTTTTACTCTAGTAAGTGTTGTGCTGAGAAGATGCATACAGCATATACACCACACACCTACAAATGAATGTTGCTATGCTAAAATTATCACAAAGTAGCATAATCCTGCGAGGTTCTTCACTAATCATTAGTTGTGATTACAGCTTCAACCCCTGCTTAATAGAATCAAACAAATAGGCGAAAACTACAGCAAAACTCCCACACAGGTTCTTTCTCTATTTTCCTTTTTGATTGTTACTTCTTGTCATTTTCAAGGTATCCACAGAACTAGTTAACTAAATCATTTGAGACAAAATGTCACTAGAGCACTTGTTGATATCGCAGAGCAAGTCTCGGTTAGAAGTTGAGTAAACCGTGACAGTGAAGCTCTCAATTCACATCAAACACATGAATCTTTTGTTTTGTGTTGTGCTGTGTAGGTAGCATTGAACTGGTTGGTGGCACAAGGGAACGTGATACCGATCCCAGGAGCTAAGAACGCGGAACAAGCCAAAGAGTTTGCTGGAGCGATAGGTTGGAGTCTGACAGACGATGAAGTGGCCGAGCTACGGTCCCTGGCCTCTGAGGTTAACCCCGTCGTTGGTTTCCCTGTTGAGTATCTCTGAACTCTTAAAGACTTGTTTGTAGCATTTGTAAAGCTCAAAAGTTATACAATATGAATTAACAGTGGCATATAGATGATTGTAAGTGTTGTAAAAGATGTATACAAATAAAATCTCTTTGCTTCTTGAAGTAAGCAAATGATATTGAAAGGGGGAACTTTGAAACTTGCTTTAAGAGATGTTACAGTCACACCTCTGTTCTTCTGCATGTTAACTGTTGAACTAGAAAAACCATTTCATTCATACCTCTAGGCTTTTATATAAAATAAGTTCTCTTCAGTGTCTTGGTTTTCAAGGACTTAGAATTAGTCTATAGCTGTTTCTTGGGTCAGTGTCTTTAGTTTGAGCAATCATTATAGAAATAAGCATCTATCGAATATAATTTTTAAAAGCATCGAAAAAGAGAGCCAGTTATCACAGGAACACAAGTGAAGCCGCAAAAGTAAAACACCATCTTGATAGTTCTCAAAAGCTAAGTTTCATTTTCCATTTTTTTACAAGAGACAAATGAAGATAAAAGCAAGCAGAGCATAGTTGCTTTTTATTCAAGCAACACTGAAAGAAGTGGCTGCTTTCTCGACAAATTTATTGGCTCCCTTGAACCACCTCTTGTCTCCAGCTTGTGCTTTGCAGATATAAAGCTTGCCTCCATTCACGGTGGCTGTGATCAGCTGATGCTTACCACCTTCGTCTCCGTCGGCTGTTCTTGTCAACACCGACAAGTAATAGTATGGTTTCCCACCAACGTCCTGAATATTAGTCTCCAGAATGTTTGCTGTTGCCACTGCATTGTTGTCAAACCCTCCCTGCAATGAACATCAGATTCACACACACAGTTATGTACTGAGACAATGGTGATGCCTATATTCTATTCTCTTTCGCGTTTGATTCAAATTCATATCATATTCTTGCAGCATCAGGTTTTCAATAACAAATGGAGATTGGGAGTTTACCTCAGAGGCAGTCTCACCGAAGTAAGCTTGTTTTCCTAGAAGGTAATTGACCTGCAAGAAAAGATCCAAAGAGTTGTTGAATCAATCATTTAATCTCACAAGTCATCTGATCTTATCTATGTAAGATGTCATGGAGTAAAGACCTGAGAGAGGAACTCTTCAGGAGAACCGTAATCAGTGATGGACTTCTTGTCAGTAGGAGTGACCATGACATTGAGATTGCTAGTAGCGTCGAAGTTGTCTTCATACCTAAGGACTTGTCCTGGATACTCCACCTCTCTGCTTGGGTTCCACTTAGCTGGCACCTGCACTTGGAATCCATCTCCACTGTATGCAGTGAAGTCTGTGTTTTTCTTTGGCTTCCCAAACACATTTGCTGCAAAACCAAAACCAAGATTTAGTTTTTCAAGATTCATTTGGTCTGAGGAAAATGAAATGATCCTAATCCTAGGTTGTTTAGATTTTTCTTTACCAGCTTCACCGTAGGCAGCATCGGCGGGAGACACTTTGGAACCAACGGCAGCTGCGCCGACGAGGAGTGTGAGAGCTAGACGGCGAGAGACGGCGGAGGTATCGTCTTCGTGAGTCTGTTGTGCTTTGCACACTAGTTTAGAGATTGACACGTAGCGCTGGGATGAGGAGGAAGGTGATGATCGTGCCGCGGAGGAGGCTAGTGCGCTCTGATGTAGGAAACACGCGCTGTACGCCATTTTCTCTCTCTCTCTCTCTCTTAAGCTCTGTGTCTGGTTTAAGTTTTGAGGATTGTGGAGTGTGATAATGTATTGAGGTGAAATGAAGAGTGAAGATGATTGGTTGGTTTTGGATATTAGATGATCTCTCTGTTGATGTCCAGATAACGTTGTTGAGGTCTTGTAACGCGCCACGTGTCAGATGCCATATGTTCTTGTTCCACGTCAGATTAAGCACGAAGTCCGGGCCTTTTGGGCCATTTCCGCTGGATGGCCCATAACAGAAATACGCTCAACGACACGTGGCAATGACGAATCGGGTAACTAATCTTCTTCCACGCGCCTGTGAGATACGTTCCATTTTTGGGATCGGATACACCCGCACGCACCTGATTAGTTCCCTCGCACCCTTTAGGTTTCAAATTTCGAAAAAACGGCTTACACTCATTCCCTTTTCTATCTCATTTTCTGCGTGTTTCTCGGGAAAAATCTTCCTCTCCTGATTGAGAAAAGGACTTGTAGAATTCTCTCTCGGTCTCTGATTCTCCCTATGAGACGCTTGTTGATGAAGCGGAACCTTAGTCTATTGTGCAGATCGGCGCTCAGGTTTATCGACGTTTCAGCTTGCAGAGCCATGGCTTGTTTTCTCAACTGCTTCCGCGGAAGAGACGACCGATCTACTAGTAATCTCGTCCCTCACTCTTCACTCGCCAATTCCAGAGTAACTCTCTCGCTTCTCTGGCTATTCGCATCTTTTCTTTGCATGATCGTGCTCGTTTTGGCGTTAATCTAGCTCATACAATGATCCTTGATGAGAAATAGAACCTTCGAAGATAGATCACAGTGCTCAATTTGATTGTTGAGCTGGTTTGTGTATGATGCAAAGATCTGGCCCTCGTTTATTTACCAAAATCATTTCGATATGATCCGTTAATTCATTTGCTAACATCGTTTCTTTTCATAATATCCGCCAGAGAGGTCAGGAATCGCAGAGTCATCTGTCTGCTTTGTTTCGATCTGAAGGTTAATATCTTATTTTTCGATGTGTTTGTATCAGCTTTGTCTCTGTGAAATTCGAGCTAATGTAAGGTGTTGTTGTTTTTTTGATTTATAGAGGAGGCAGCTTCTTCGCCTTGCCTTGGCAAAGAAAGATTTGATTTGGATTCTATACATATCGACAAAGGCCTACGGGATGAGGTATTTGCTTCTAATCATCTGATTATATTGGATGGATATTTTTTTATGATGACTACTAAGATCTGTGCTCTTCTTGCGTGATGAGAAGATAGAGTCTACGTTTTTTTTTGTGTGACTGAGGTGTGGTCTTTAGCTTTGTTTGTATAATGAATCTGCTACAGCTTCTATATGTTTTCTCAATAGTGTTTGCAATTATTTGAGTTTCTTACAATGTAGCAGATTCATTATAGAAACAGTACTTTGTATTGGTAGTTCAAACAACCCTTTCTCTGTATATATCAATAGAATCTGATTGTGCATTCCTTCAAGAATTCATGTTGAGTATATAACCATCTATTATAAACTTGTGGAATCCTATAGGCGCAGTTTCTTAAAGCTTGTGGCACTATACCCGAGACGCCTATTGAAATTAGGAAAGCGTCCCAAAAACTCAGTAGTCCTCAACATTCTGGAACTTCCTATTTCCATTCATGGATGTCTAGTAGCTCTGCGCTAGGGTTTCATTTGGACGAATCACCAACCCCCATGAAAGCTTGTGAAGAGGTGGGAAGGCCATCGAATACTTCAGAGCAAACACCAAGCAGGTAGAGCACTAGAGTTTTACTTTGTTTAATTAAACAGGCATTTTGCCTTCTTGTGCTATGTTTGATAGAATTGGCGTGGTTTCTATGCTGACATTACTGTCGAAACACATATTTCGATCTGGAACTGACTCTGTTCTATTTCATATTAGTCGTGTAATCGATGACGGGGACATTGCGAGGGTCTCATCTGGTTCTAGTGATGCTGATGAAGTAGAAAGCGTTGGCACTGCGTTAAAGAGTGAGTTAGATAAATCTGGCAGGCCAACACTCACAGCTGGAAAGACAAAGTCGGTGCGGTTTGAATGTGATCTTGATCAATCTCAGTCTTCTAACTCTTCTGAGAATAGCAGTTCAAGAAAACCAGGGATTGGTGGCAAAATTAGTTTTTCGGTGAGCTCGCCTAATCCAACCCCATTGAAGCTATCTGATGAGATGCAAACTCCTGGAACCGTATATCCAGCAAACATGGAGTCAGCAGGAAAGGGAAGGCCTAGAATCAGATCGCAGTTTGTGCATTCGGTTTCCAGTCTAATGGAAAATGCATCCATTTATAATGTCCATGATGATTCATACGAGGGTGAAACTCCCACTTCAGCAACTTATGGAGTAAAGGTGGAAGAAAGGTCAGATGAGAAACTGTCCAAGTTTGAGGCAAGCTCTTCTCCTTCGCTATACCCAATCAACGAAGACTCTGGAGAAGACATTGGTGTTTTAAACGATATAACACATGGAGTCAATGCCATGACTCCAGGTGACAGGCCTATCATTGGATTGGTTGCTGCTCACTGGAATGAGAAGGAACAATCTGAGATTTCACCCAAATGGTGGGATGGGAATGGGATCCCAAATTCCACAACCAAATACAAGGAGGTACTACTCTTCGTGTTACTCATACGATGCCTATAAATAATATTCAGAAAACTATACATGATTGAGCTGAACTGTTTTCATTCTTCTTACCTTTACAGGATCAGAAAGTGAGTTGGCATGCAACACCATTCGAGGTGAGACTGGAGAAGGCACTCTCTGAAGAAGGTGGTCTGAGTTTATTCCCTCGAAGGTATTAACCTTAAACCTCAACGATATCTACCTAGGAGAAGTGATAGAAATCTATCTAGGTGATCTATTATCATCTATCAATGTGTGTGATGCAGGAATCTTGAAGCGATGGACGAGGGTGAAGAAGACTCGGAGATATCGCAACTGCAGCATTCGGTGCAACCAAACTCAGTAGTTTCGTTCTGAAGCTCTGCACTCGTACAGAAGAGTGTTACTTACAGATGGCAATGAAGACACTCTCATTTCCATCTTTTATGGAACCTTATAATAAAATTTTAGAGTAAAAAAGCGTAAACTGTGGTGTTTTTATGAACCTCTTGGGAGTTCTCTTCCCCAGGCACTCGGTGTGATGTTTTTTTTTTTCTCGAGTAATTTTCATCTGCAAATCTAGATATATTACATATACATTCGTGTCTGAGTATTTGTGAGAAAGATGTAGTTCATATTTTAAAATGTAGCAAGACAGAGGTTTCTTCAAGTCTATTGACATTGGACGTAAGCAGCGTAGCCTATGTTTCTCTGTACTTTGGAGGGTTTTCTTCAGAAACAAGATTATGTAGTGTGTCCGTACATTCTAGGATTTGGTCTTACACCGGCGGTCACAACGGGAGACTCATCAAAAACATTGATTAACGGAGACTTAAAACGAATATGCAAGTAATAGTGTAATACTACATGTCCACGTTTCCATGTGGGAGAAACAAAGGTAAATAAAGAGACGGCTAAAAAGGACAAGACAGAAAGTAAGAAACATAAAATAAGAAAAAGAAAAGATGGAGATGCGGGGTATCGATCCCCGTACCTCTCGCATGCTAAGCGAGCGCTCTACCATCTGAGCTACATCCCCGATGATGATTCCATTTAGGTGTATAGAAATACCATAACACCTTCTCATATCTTCACCTTTGCCTCATTTGAAATCATCTTAACCGGACAACCGTCTGTACAGGCCCGAATACTCGGTTCTCAAATCTTTGAGAGGAAAGGGGTGAGATATTTGCTTCCTTTTTTCAAAAAATGTTGATGATGCTAATTGAGAGCTATATCTCCGATAATGATGACATTTATCTTGTTAAATTCAAAAAGATGATTACAAAATTGTATCTCCATCTCATCCAGAAAACGAGAACAGTAACAATGCATAAACCACCAGTCTCTTTCTGGAATGTCTTTGGGATCAGGAATCAGCATTTTGACATCTTTAATCCTTGGGGCCTACGCTGAACTTAGCTATGAAGAAGCCGATGGTATCAAGCTCAGATGACGGGTCGAACTTCTGAACCATTTCTTCTTCACCCTGTTTTAACCACTCCCTGCAAAACGTAATAATGAGAGCCATCTCTTACTAGTACCATCAGCTCCTTACAGAGTTTTGGTTTGTTGAGTGTAATCACTCTTGTGAAGTATAGATAGATACTTACTCTACATATCCATCAGGGAATTCACATCGACCAACTAGACCTGGGCCTCCAATCCTAGGATGCTGCAACAAGACAACAGCAACACACATGAAGATTATTAGGACAAAAGAACAAGAAAGATCCTTATGCAAATGCTCCCCAAACAGTTTCTTAAAAGACGGTATTTTAGATTCGAACCTGTGGTGCTAAAGAAAGAAATTTGTATTTATCCAGAGCATAGCGAACCACCGCCTCGTTCTCGCTAGGGTTAATTGTGCATCTAGCAAAATGGAAAACAAATCATCCACATGTAAGTTTATTGTAAACTCTGCGTCACTGCGGACACGTCTCATTTTATGTTGTTAGGCTTCATCTGCACAGCTTTGATAACGCAAATTCAGAAGTAAATGAACACATACTTACGTTGAGTATACAAGAATTCCACCAACGCGGACCAATTGAACAGCCTGGTCCAACATTTTCCGCTGGTACCTTCCATGGTTTCTCAACGATACAACAGTCTCCTACAAGACATAACAATGGCATATTCATTCCACAAGTCACTCCCAACAATCTTTTAAAAAAGAAAGAAGTAGAAGAAACAGAAATTCTACTCCGAATTACTACAAACACTTCAGTTTTTTGGTTTTCACTTATAACAACAGTATTTATATTACTTTACTTCAAGAAGCTACTACGAAATAATATTTCCGCCACATACAAGTGATTAAGCTAAGGGCTATCCACATGTTAACACAAATACTAGGATGTGTGCACGCTGTTACTCATGAGAAGTTTATGCTTAATCAACCATAATCACGAAAAGCAGAAGTCTTGAAGTTATCTTACCAGTCCAGCGAAAAGACGAGGTCTCAGGCCAAGAGCAGAACAAGGAGCATCTAAAAGGACCCTATCAAAGCTATTAGGTGGGAAACCTTGTGATTTTCCAGCCCTTCCACCTTGAGATTGAGTTCTTCCGCGACCATTTTTCAGCCTTCCCTTATTCTTCATGATTTCAGCTTGGCTAACATTATCTCCTCCATTTGCCTGTTCAATGCTGGCTAAAATATGGATGATAATGAGAAGATCAAGATTCAGCTTGTTTTTCTTTCAACTACTGGAATTATTATATAGGGGATTTGCATATACACACACATGCATAGGAACAATATAACGGACTGCAGATTCCGATTCAGTAATGTTCTGTATAAGTGATAACTAAGGTCCTTTTCCGCAAACTGGCCAGGGAATGCAAACATGGCAAGTTTATTCATGTACTTTCACCTAGCAAACACAGAGGCTAACATCTAGAAGAAAACAACTAAACTAAGCAAAACACTATGAGAGGGTCGCTTACTTTCTCTTCCAGATGCCATTTCTTCGTTTGATGATAATTCAGAATGGCTGGCCACAGAACCAATGTTGTCACCGTTAGCTAATGTTGTTGAATCACTGAGTGCGTTTGGAAGACGAACAGATTTCAGCGCATCCAGTTTACATGTAGTTATGCAACTTAAGCCCATCTCAGCAGACAATTTCTGGACATCCAGCACCTACTTTTTCCGAAGAGTAAAAGGACTAATTAGAGAAGATAAATTTTGAAATCCCAACCAGGTTTTGTGTTTATTCGCATTCAATAAATATTACGTAACTGTGTGAGAAATTAAAAAGGTTGTTGCTATGTAATAAAAAGAAACTGTACTTTGTTATGAGATCTATCTGCAGCCACTATCTCTCCCTCATCATTCATAAGTATAGCAATTGCAGTAGTCTTCCCGCCTGGTGCTGCACACATGTCTAATATTCTCTCCCCTTTCTGAGGATCTGGGCGGCCAAAACAAAAATTTAGCATAAAAAATCTCAATCGTGTATCTCGCAGGCTTTCTCATATACATAACTACTATATTTGAACTATGGATTTACATAAACTAGATCATACAAGGGGCTGAAGGTATAAGCATAGACCAAAAAAGTTCACGTACCGAGAGCATGAGCAGCAACAATACTTGGCAAGTTTTGAAGAAATATCTCCCCCTCGAGGACATCTAAAGATCCAAAAACGACAATGTGAGAAACCAATACCTCATGAAGAAATAAGATACTGATAGTTATAAACTGTGGTTAGCTAAAGTAGAAAGAACACTTATGGCAAAAGAAAAAGCATACTATGGAAAGAAGGCAATCTGAAAACTCTATTGCTCAAATCCACCGCAACTCCATGAGGAACACGAAACATGCCAGCCCGTGACAACATAGCTGTTCCCATGCCGATATACAGTCCACTTCGTTCACAATAGAAAGGATCTACAATAACACTACATCACATGTCAACTGTTTTAACTTCAAAACATAAGATTCGTGATCAAATCAAAAATGCATAATAATTCTGATTCTTGCCTGAGGGTAGACCCTGAAGGGTGGTCCCACGAGTCATATTAACACTCCAGTCACCTTCTTCATCACCAGGCTGTTCCATAGCAACACACACAGCAACTGCATCTCCTTTCTCAACATGGGCAGTGCAAGCCAGTACACCTGGTACATAGACCTACAACAGAATCCATATGCTTATGGCCCAATGTCAAGAACTATTACAAATAAAACCTACTACAAGCCAAAAAATAAAAAAAAATAAAAAACCTATTACAAGGCATTATAGATTTTTTATTGAGATAAAAAGGCATTATAGATTTTTATTGAGATAAAATTGAGTTTAACCTGAGCTCCTCTAAGAACTGCTTCAGCACACTTCCTGCTCACTAACACCTCCTTGGGAGGGGTTTCAAGCCCAGGCCCATAGTCAATTCTATGTGGGCCTGAGCCATGGACAAAAACAACATATTCCAAACCAGGAATCCGGCACTTGGAGATGGAACTGCTTCCATCTGATTGCACTAGCTTCAAGCTATCCTCGGACTCGTTCAAGATCTTCGTAAGCTTTTCGATAACATCGTCACTCGTTGTTTTCACTGTGTTCACTCGAATGCACGAGTAGGAAGATGGACGCCTAACAAGGAGAAACCGTAATCAATTCGAAGCTATTAGGCAAAAAAAAGAAGGATGAAAAGAAGGTAAAGTACGTGAGAGCCTTTGAGATTCGAGAAAAGTGATCAGATCCATAAGCTTTGTTGAAGTAGTCTTCGACTTGAGGATCCCATCGCAACACTGGATCATAGCAGTAACGCGACGAATCCGGCTCCATCAGGTCCGAGAGAGGGCGAGAAGAGATGATGGTGGTTGCTCTGGCTAAGCAACTGGGGAGTAAAGAGGGTTTTAGCAGAACCCTCACTTTCTTCATACGAGGTGGAGGCGGAGAGAGGGGGGGATGCATTTTGTTTAAGCTTGAGAGAGCTTTAATGGCGGATGGGCCTGATTTTGCTAGGATAAAGCCCATCGAATGTTTTTGATAAAATAGCCCAACAAAGTGCAATCAGTGATTAGTTGATTACTAATCATACTTTTAACAAAAACAGTAATGATGTACACACTTAAAACGATTGTGTGTACTATTTTTCTTCTTTTTTTTTGTCAACATGTGTACTATTTTTCTTTTTTTTTTTTTTTGGTATTGTCTCCAGTTAAGTTCGAAATTGTGACTACAAATGAAATGTTGTAACTTCATTTTCTAAAATTTTATATTCATGAACCAATTAAAATTTCTATACATTTAAAATCTTTTTTTATTGAAACTTTTTAAAATATTTTTTTTAGTTGATTTAAAAAAAAAAGTAACAGTAGGATATTGAATTTGCAGAGAAGTTAGGTAGAAGAGGCAAGTTCATACCAAACCCTCGTTTTGATATGGTATGATGAGCTTCACACCTGCCTTTTTCCAGTGTCCTACCAAATATTCACAGTTTATTTATTTAGCACATATGTTTGGCTTCAGAGCTCCATTGCTTACCACCAACCCCACTTTTGCATCTCTCCTCTCTCTCTCAAGGTTTTTCCCCTTCTCTCTCATTTAGATTCACACTCTCTTTGCTTCTTCAGTTTCGTGAGAGGCTCTAGAATTTGATTGTTGCATGTGTGTGTTTGGAACTTGTAACATGGGTTTGTTCCACCCTCAAATTGATCAGAAGAACAGTGTAGTTTTGTTTGAAAGGTTGTTAAAAGTTCATCTAATGATCATAAAAGTTCAACTCTTTTAAATATAGTTTGTGTTCTTGGTGGTAGAGGAGTTTTTATTATATCATTTAAAAGGCTGTTACAAGTTCTTAAGGTCTTGGGATTTGTTACATTGGGGGTCTCTGAAGTTTTTGTGGAATTTTCTTGCCGAAGTGTAAATATCTGTCGTTTGAGATTGTGTGTTTTAATGTCTGGATCTTTCAACTTGATGGTCTTTATTGATCAGATAAATAAGATGTCTCAAGAAGGTCGAAACATCATCGATGAGCAGGTAATAATAATCTCTCTGCCTTATTCAACCATGTTGTGTGTGGTCTGTGTCTGTGTTCTTCATGATTCAATTGTAAGCCATCATTGATATAGGTTGTTGTTGGAGAGGAGAAAGGTTCGGTGAGATTGGCCACACTAAACCGCCCTCGTCAGCTAAATGTCATCTCTTCTGAAGTGGTATGTGTTAGTGATCTTAGATCAGAAGTTGATTATATGAGATGCCTAATGGGAAAACTTTGAAACACTCAGGTCCTCAAGCTTGCAAAATATTTTGAAACGTGGGAGAAGGACGACGAAACAAAGCTTATACTGATCAAGGTTTTGATTCTTTTGCTGTCTTTGGTCTGATGATGGTTTCTGCTACAAACACTATAGACTTGTTTCTTAACATATCTTTATTATATTTGCAGGGTGAAGGGAGAGCTTTCTCCGCAGGTGGTGATCTCAAGATGTTTTATGACGGCCGTGAATCAAGTAAGAGGCCAAGAGAAACACATACTTAGAGAGTCTGTCTCATAACTTAATGATGATAAGTCGTTTTTGGACAGAGGATTCTTGCCTTGAGGTTGTTTACAGGATGTACTGGCTTTGCTATCATATCCACACATACAAGAAAACTCAGGTGGAGTTTAATTATTATTTTGTTGGTATGGAAGAGTTCTCTTGAGGAGTATCAATTAACCAAATAGAGTCTTGTAGGTTTCTCTTGTTAATGGAATATCGATGGGTGGCGGTGCATCATTGATGGTCCCAATGAAGTTCTCTGTTGTGACAGAGAAAACTGTAAGTTTATATGAGTTTAATCTGCTTCATATCTTATTTCTGTATAATAATGATAATAGTATAGAAACAAGTATATATACTCTGCTTTTTTTTCTGTCATTTGATTAGGTATTTGCAACTCCAGAAGCAAGTATTGGGTTTCACACTGATTGTGGCTTCTCTTACATTCATTCACGTCTTCCTGGTCATCTAGGTAACTACTAAACCAACTTTTTTTTAGTTCCAACTATACGTTAGCTAATCTCTGATGAAACATATTGCAGGAGAATTCTTGGCTTTAACTGGGGCAAGATTGAATGGCAGAGAACTTGTAGCAGTTGGCATGGCAACACATTTTGTTCCTTCTGCTGTGAGCTTTTTGAGAATTTATTTCCTTTTTAGTTATAGATATATTCTTGGCTCATGTGTTTATGTTCTGAGTATTCAGTATAATATATTCAGTTTTATAGGACTATGTAATGTGACAGCTAGCATCTGCAAATTTAGTAAAGTATGAAACCTGTGTATTAGTGGAAAGGCTTTAACTTCAGCATCTTTGCTCAATTTCAGAAACTGGCTGATCTGGAGGCACGGCTTGTGAGTTTAGACTCTGGAGACACAGATGTAGTCCGAACCACAATTGAAGAGTTCTCAGAGAAAGTTGACCTCGACAAAGACAGCATCCTTAACAAGTAACACTCTCTTTTTTCAGTCTTCATGTGTTATGTAATCTTTTCTCCTCCTTGGTATATATCATAATCACATGGACGTTGTTAACGTTGAGACGATGGCTGATGTGCAGGCAGTCAATAATTGATGAGTGTTTCTCAAAAGAAAGTGTGAAGCAGATCATACAAGCATTTGTAAGTACATCTGATTTTCCCTAGAACATGAGTCATGTTTCCAGGGTCTGTTCATCGGTATGAACACACATTTGTGGTCCTCTAACACAGGAAGCTGAAGGGAGCAAAGAGGGAAATGAGTGGATAACTCCAATCATCAAAGGTCTAAAACGATCATCTCCTACAGGGTTGAAAATAACCCTACGATCTGTAAGTGTTTACCTTCTTAAATGATTTTACTCTTTTATCATATATGCTCTTTGGGTGTAACTGTCTCTAGTAAATACATGAATCTTATCTTTATATCTGAGCCATGCTGTTTTTGTGTACAGATTCGTGAAGGTAGGAAACAAACACTGAGTGATTGCCTCAAGAAGGAGTTTAGGATCACCGTGAATATCTTGAGGAGCACCATATCTCCTGACGTGTATGAGGTAAAAAAACACATATTGCAAAAACTATGACATATTTTTTTGGTTTTCCTCTCCAAGAAGACAGTAACAAGCATCATGTATGTTTATGTCTGACTGTGTAATAACGTTGCAGGGTATAAGAGCTTTGACCATAGACAAAGACAATTCTCCCAAGGTATGTTTACACTCTTAGAACTGAGATCAGCAAGCTAACATACTAAGCAAACTTATATGGTTGGGTTTGGTGCAGTGGAATCCAGCTACGTTGGATGAGGTAGCTGAGGAGAAGATCAACTTGGTGTTTGAGCCGTTGGAGGGTGATATTGAGCTTCATATCCCTGAAACCGAAGAAAACAGGTCCGTGTTAAGGGATAAAAAAAATTCTTGAATTAAGATCTTCATAAGAAACAGAGCCTTTTTATGTGTTTGATATTTGGTCATTTGATGACATTGATGATAGGTGGGGAGGCAGATACGAGACTTCAGGTTTTGCATGAGAGAGTACAAGAATAGAAGAGAGGACGAGATGATGATACTAGCTAGTATGTTTGTTTTCGATCAAACAAGACATTATTTGCAAAACTTCGAAACTCTGTCGCCTAGTATTATCAGTTCTGCCTAGTATTGCTGTAAGTTTACATAATGTGTTGTTTGCTGTGTGTTCAAACTACTCTATGCAGTGATATGGTTTAATTAATGGTTATTTATGTCTGAATTAATTTCTGTTTTCATGGCTGTTATTACTAATTAGTAATGTCTAAAATACACATAAAATTGTAATCATCCTAATGACTAAGTAAGCAAACCCCAAACGAAAATGAGTTGTCATCAAGACTTATTTCTTAATACTTTTTACCCAGCTCTAACCCCAGACTAAGGCTAGACTGATAAAAGAGTGACTTAGTGATTTTCAATAAAGTGTCAAGTTAAATAAAACACATCACCTCTAACGATCATCGATCGATGACAGGACCATATCTTCTATTTGGTTTTCCACAATTATGAAAATTCACAAAAGTTTCCATATCAAATCTGAGTAATCTCAGAATTTCCCCCCAAAAAAGCTTTGACAGAAAAAAAAAACATTTGAAAATCCATTTCAGAGAACACAAGACTTGAATTCAGCACACATACACATGCAAAGAGATATTGAGAAAAGGAACTCATCTGATGTTGGGAGGGAGAATCAGAATCACGGCCGATGATAGAAGTAGTGTTTGTTTCCCTCGGATGAGATGCAGAGTGACAATCAAAATGAGATGTCTGACTGTGTAATAACGTTGCAGGGTATAAGAGCTTTGACCATAGACAAAGACAATTCTCCCAAGGTATGTTTACCCTCTTAGAACTGAGATTAGCAAGCTAACATACTAAGCAAACTTCTATGGTTTGGTTTGGTGCAGTGGAATCCAGCGACCTTGGATGAGGTAGCTGAGGAGAAAATCAACTTAGTGTTTGAGCCCTTGGAGGGTGCTATTGAGCTTCAAATCCCTGAAACCGAAGTGAACAGGTCTGTTTAAGAGCCTTTTTTATGTGTTTGATATTTGGCCATTTGATGACATTGATGATAGGTGGGGAGGCAAATACGAGACTTCAGGTTTTGCATGAGAGAGTACAAGAATAGAAGAGAGGAGATGATGATACTAGTATGTTGGTTTTGCTCAAACAAGACATTATGCAAAACTTTCGAACACTAGTATTGCTGTATGATTACATAATGTGTTGTTGCTACATGTTCAAACACTCTATGCCGTGATATGTTTAATAAGGGTTGTTGTTATGTCTGAATTCATTTCTGTTTTAATGGCTGTGTTATTAGTACTTTTTTTTTTTTTTTTTTTTTTTTTTTTTTTGAACACATCTGTGTTATTAGTACTTATTAGTGTCTAAAATACACATAAATTATAATCATCCTAAAGACTAAATAAATATGCAAACCCCAAACGAAAATCAGGGATTCTAAGCAATAAATTATATGTGCATTTTTCTGCAAAACAATCAGACAACAAAATAAACAAACATACAACAAGCACAAATATGTCTTAAAGATTTCAGAAAACATGGAAAACACGAGAGGGGGAAAGAAGCTATTGCCCAATCGACTCAGAGAAACTCAAATTCACTCGCAAGTGTGAAAAAATAAAGGTAAGTGGAACATAAGTGATCTCTAACAATCTCACGACCGGACAATTGTTCTATTTGTTTTTTTTTCCACACTATGCAAATTACAAATAAGCTCCCCCATCATCAATCAAACAACAGAATCCTTCCCTCAAAAAAAAAACACTGAAAAATACGACAAGGGGAAAAAATCTTTAATTGCTAGACTGATAAAAAGAGTGACTTAGTGATGATCAATAAAGTGTCAAGTTAAATAAAACACATCATCTCTAATGATCATCGATCGATGGCAGGACCATATCTTCTATTTGGTTTTCCACGATTATGAAATTCACAAAAGTTTCCATATCAAAATCTGAGTAATCTCAGAATTTCCCCCCAAAAAAGCTTTGACAGAAAAAAAAAATAACATTTGAAAATCCGTTTCAGAGAACAAGACTTGAAAACAAGTGGCCGTGAAAAAATTGAATTCAGCGCACACACACACATATGCAAAGGGATATTGAGAGAAAAGGAACTCATCTGATGTTGGGAGGGAGAATCAGAATCACGGCCGATAATAGAAGAAGTAGTGTGTGTTTCCCTCTCGGATGAGATGCAGAGTAGACAGAGACAATCAAAACAAATCATGATTGTTGTGATGGAGAGAGAGAGACACGTGGCGCGCTTGCCCACCTGCAAAAGCAAAGAAAAGCCATCAAGAGAAGAAAAAATTTGAATCCAAACTAAAACAATACGATTCCTAAGGCTGGAAAATCAAACCATCCTTGAGCTGAGAGAGAGAGAGAGAGAGAGAGACCGTACCTCCATCAGTCGAGAATGCATGGTAATCAGCTGGATCCGAGTACGGTCGAGTGTGGTCATCGTAGTAGATGATATGAGCGACGGAGAAGGGGACGGGAAGTAGCCACCGTTGAAGTTGCTCTCCGTGGATATCGACGGCAAGTATGTCTGGTTTGTAGAGCCGTCGGCGATGGTGTCTCCATGATTATTATTATTATTATTTTCTTGATAGAAATGAGAAATAAGATTTTTTCTTTTTGGAACAGAAGTGAGAAATGGGATTGTCTGGTGTGAGATTGTCGGAAGGAAGTGAACTCTATTTATAGATAAAAAAAAGGAAACTTTATCAACGGCTACTTCCCGAATACCAAAAAAATTAAAATTTTCTTTTCGTTTTTTCTTTTTTGCTAATTTTCCATTTCCCTTGATTTAAATGAAAATGCTACTTCCCAAGAAACTAAAAGAAATATTAAAAAAAAGAAACCCAACAACGGCTACTTCCCAAAACCAAAAAATTAATTTTTAACTTTTCTAATTTTCCTTTTCACTTGAATTAAAAGAGAAACTGCTACTTCCCAAAATAAACAAACAAATAAAAAAAAAGAAACATGACAACGGCTATTTCCTGAAAACCAAAAATAATTTTATTTTCATTTTTTTGCTAATTTTCTTTTCACTTGAATTAAAAGAAATTGCTACTTCCCAAAAAAAAAATATATATATATATAAAAATGGAACCTGGCAACGGCTACTTCCTGAAAACCCAAAAAATTTAAATTTGAATTAACAGAAACGGCTACTTCCCAGGAAAACAAAAAATAATATAAAATTTATTAGCAAGTTTTGGCCTTTGGGTTTCACATTGAATGTGGGTTCTCTTACATCTATCTATTCACGTCTTCCTGGACATTTAGGTAACTCCTAGACTACTAATACCAATTTTTTCTTAGTTCCAAAATTACTTTGGTTAATCTATGATTTACTTGAGTTATATAAAACATTTGTAGGAGAATTCTTGGCTTTAACTGGGGAAATATTGAATGGCAAAGAACTTGTAACAATTGGCATGGCAACACATTTTGTTCCTCGTGTGAGCTTTTGATAATTTTTTTTCCCTCGCTTAAGTAAGTGTAACTAACCAAAGGGTTTATGTTTTGAGTATTCAGTTTTCTTGGATTATGTAAACTGAATAGCCCGTTGTCATGTTTGACCTTTCTTGAGCTGCCGTCCTACTTTATACTTCCCAAAAAACTAAAAAGAAATATATATATTAAAAAAAAAGAAACTCACAACGGCTACTTCCCAAAAACCAAAAAGTTAAATTTTCATTTTCATTTTTTTTTGCTAATTTTCCTTTTCACTTGAATTAAAAGAAACGGCTACTTCCCAAGAAAGTAAAAAGAAATCTTCGTTAGTTACTTAAATTGTTTTCTTGATGGCTTTCTTAACATTTAAATGTTATTCATTTATTGTTTGACTTTTGCTCTTTCTATTCATGCATAAGTAACCATTGTTAGTTACTTAAATGTTTTCTTAATGGTTTTTTTAAGAATTTCTGATGGTTCCATGCAACAAGGAAATATAATCCAATTTCATGAGAGCGTTTACAGCAAAAAAGACGGGCTTTATCTGACCGAATCTTGATCGGTTAGTTGCTTACTACTTTTTTATGAAACAAATCTGAACACTCTCTGAGTAACCAATAGAATTACAAAAATCACAAAAGAAAATTTTATTTAAACTCTTCAAAATGGCTTGTGTTCTTCTTTAACTCTTTTGAAGGAAACATCCAAAATTTCCAAATGTTTTCTCAAGGAAGGTCCACATATAATGATGTCCCAATATAAACGGGTTACCCAGAGAACGGTGGGCCAACACACAAAAAAAATGCTTAGGGACCATTTTCTTGATCATCCGTCTCATCAAGAATCACATATTTTCCAGTTTGACTTGGAGCTTGTAGCTGCTTCTCATCTTCTGCTTTGTGCCCCTTTTGTATTTTCTCATACCTGGGGACGACATCAGAGCATATATAGCATTTTCAAATGTACAATACGAGATGCTATTCATTTATATCAACAGATTAGATGTTTGATTAAAGAAATTCTTCAAAGTTCCTTCCTCCAAAAGGAGAAGAGTTACTTACTTGTACCAGTTGAACAAACTGACACCAACCATGATAATCATCAGACCAAAACCTTTCAGCCACGTAAATTCGTCGTGGAAGTAAAACACTGCAACCTGTACGCACCCAGTAGAAGAACAACAATCAAGTTTTTACATCCCCAAATTTGCTTCTGCATTCAATAAATATTCAGCAGAAGCACCAATACAACAAAAACTAGAGTTCTGTATCATCGGTCTCTATCACAAGGCCAGACATAAGATATGAGTTAATCAGATACAGTCAGGACTTTCTTGCTTAAGAATAGAGCCAACTTAGAACTTACAATCTAAGCTTCACGAGTTATAACATCCCTACGAAAAAAAAACTCACAGTCGTCTAAATCTTATGAATATATATTTAGAAACTCCGGACATTGCTAGAGGTTATTATCACATCCGAAACATACTAACAAACATAATTAAAAAAAGGCAAGAAATGTAGCAAATACCACTATGGTGACAGCCTCTTTAACGACCCCAGCTATTGTGACGGTTACAGCACTGGTCACCGAAACAAGAATATACTCTGTTAAAACCTGAAACAAAATACCAACTAGTGAGCAAAAGCTGGTTCGACCCCCCACTATCGAAACATGTTCATTCTTAAAATAACTATAAGAGTGTTAGCAAATGCTTACCATGCAAAAAGCCAATGCTCCACCAAAAAGCATCAAGAAACAAGTTCGAGTGAAATGCGCTCCACTGTCAAAGTATATGTTGTCTCTAAATTCACTCCATGGATCCAGAAGGAGAGAAAGAAGACCAGTCACTATGGCCATCACTGGTGCCACGTAACTCATAAATGTGAAGGGATTTTTCAGGCCTAGATAAACAGAAAAAGTCTAGATTAGTTCGTGAATTGTCACTTATAAGTAATTAACAACGAAGACAAGAAAACACCAAGAGCAGAACTCACCATAGGTTTCTTTCTGTACATCATGTTGTCATCAGGATGCACCAAAAATATTGGAAGACAACAACCAAGGGTTAATACAGAAAGATCCGATGCATGGTTTTAGAAAATGCATGGTTTTAGAAGCAATTAAAAATTGATTTGGATAATTTACCTGCAAAAGAACTTGGGTCATACACCAACGGAAACCGGACATGACAGCAGCGAGCATGACAAAAACGAAACCCCAAAACTCAAACTCTGTCTCCTTTGCAACTGGATGCAAATGAATACAAGTTAACAGTTTGGTTAGAAAAATTAAACCTAAGACATGTAGATGAATATTTGGCAAACAGGAAGAAAAAGGGTTAAAGTTCGAAGACGGAAGAAAGCACCATAAATGTTTTGGAGAAAAACATACCTGATAACAGCACTCCTGCGGAGATAACTGATATAATGCCAAAAAGCTTCAGGCTTGGAGACTCCAACCTTACAAGAGAAACTGTGTCAGAATAACACAACAAACAAAAATGATAGAATTTCTCCTTAATGAAAATGCAGCAAAAATTCAGTGTGATGTTTGAAAAAATTATCTGTAATGGAAGAATAATGTAAACGAAAGTAGTAGTAGTATTATGTTTTAACTCAAGCTACAGAGTCTACCATTGATAAATTTGTTAAGTAGAGACCTTCAAGCATGGGTTTAAATATCAAGATAGAAAATATAGTTATGGATAAAGCACCTGAAGGCAAAAGCAAACAGAAGAAGAAATATTGGGGCTGCAGATTTGCACTGCAAATGAAAAATAATGTGAATTTCATTAGACAAATCTCACCTTCTATCACCCACAAATTCCTAACAAGTTGCAAAGACCTCTACCATATGAAATTAAGCAACTAACCATTGTTGCAAAAGTAACCGATATGAAGACCAGTGACTCATTACTTAGATTTATATCCAACGCAGTTGCAAGTGCTGTTGGTACAACTGTGAAAGGAAAGTCCATGTGGGTCATCAGTTCACAGAAATTCAATATAATCAACTTTGAAAAACTGAAACAAAAATAAATAATTCCACATCAAGTTCTCAATACTATATAGTGAGAAATCACATATAAATAATGGACAGGGAAATCCTGATTAGCACGTAGTAAAGAAGAGTTCATGACATAGTTTTAGTTAGTTTACCTCTAAGGAAATAGTCTCTCCATGATATGGTAACATCAGGTTGAAATCTTCCCGACCAATACCAAGTTATCATCTTTGCTAAAACCGCTTGAATAGAAAAGTGAATGGTATTCATTAACAAGGGAGCTGGAAATTTCCCCAAATCATCTCCTAAGAGAGTTTTGTTGTACCTAGAAAAAAAAAGCAAACAAACTAAATGATAGATGTAAGGAAATAAAACAAGAAAAAGGAGAAAGGATAGTCGCAAAGACATACTTACAGAGTCAAAAATGTGCTGAAAGTGTACCATACAAGTATAAAGAAGAGTGTTTTCAGGATGTCAGCGGGAGAGATAGCCTCTTTAGGCAACGTTTCGAGGTTATCACCGGAACTGTAACCAACATCAAAACTGCTGGACTCCTTCCTGGATTCATTCTCAACATCAAAAGGCTCTAAAGCCAGTTCTCTGTCCGCATCTCCCTGATTGGATAGAACCTCGACTGTGCTACTACCGCGTAGCTGTTTTCTTTGCTCCATCAATAATCTTAAAACTCAACAACCAACCGTTTTGGCTCCCATTCACAGACCCACTCTAACAGAGCACGCAATCTAGTACACACAGCCTTTATTCACTCAACAGGGACTTCGAAATTTTTTATCTTTGACCCAGTGGGGCACTCACTATATACAGATATGTTCAAATGGTACAGTCTTCAACTCTCTCTATACGTCCCAGCAGATGAACTGAGTTCAAGGAAGGTAGGAACCTCAGTTTTTGGTAGAAAATATGGAAAGCGTTTCTCCTGGAATCACTTGACGTTTGACCTAAAATCACAAACAGAAGCTTAAGCCAGTCAATGTCTAAGTGGAGAGAGCAAAGGAAGTAACCACAAGAGACACATTTTCAATCAAGGCAAGCTCCTAATACGCTGATGCAAAGATTCAAACACACAGGATCATTCTAAAAACCGAATGAAAACGACACACTGTTTTTCTATAAGAAAGCAAAAGACTTCACTAGAAATTGAATACATCAATAAATTGACAAATAACGAAACTAACGAAAAATGAAGAAAAAAACAAACACATACACGAACGAATCTGAGTTTCGATTCAGCTCAATGATAATTCTCTCACAACCTGGATCGAGAGGAAGCTTAAAAAAAATCACAGATTCGAAGACAGATCAAATCTCGCATAGAAGAAGATGAAATTGGGAAGACAGACTTACGAGGAGGAGGAGGAGGGAGAGAAATGAGCGTGTTGGATCTGATCGGAGCGTGGGAGCTGCGGTAGCTTTGTGTGTGTTCAACTTTTTGATTTGATTTTTAGTGTCGCAACCGATGGTGGTTGGAGTTTGGTGCAATTTTTTTTTTTTACAAAAACATTACCGATCCGACTCGTTTTTCTGCGACAATGCAACTTGCGTTACCATTTGCAGAAAGATAATATTATTATTGCAACTATATAAAAAAAAATATTTTTCGAATTCTAAATTCTAATGGACTTTCTCAGAAATTATTTTTTTAGTTTGAAAACGTTGAATCCTCAATCAAAGCTTTAACATTATCTGGGAAAAGTCCAATAACGTGTCATGGTAACATCCACATCTTTACTGATATTGAAAAGTTGTATGCTTTGCTCAAAAGCAATTCATTTTGTACTATGATCATTTTTTTCTACGATACATAATGACACACAACAACAAATCGTCCCCATGTATACCAATGAGAGAGAGATCCATTATTTTGGTTGCTTGATAGTAGTACTAGTTGTAGTAATTTACCGCTGAGATATTTTTATTTTATTTTATTTCTCAAAACGGGTCGTTGTCTTTAATGTATGTCTAATCTAATCAATCCCCACAGGCCCATCAAATCAATCCCCACAAGCCCACCACATTGAGAAGATATTTTCGAATAACGCGCGCAAAGCTAAAGCCACACATTTTTTTCTCATCCTTTTAGTCTCTCTGCCCCTCTCACTCGCTCATCCCTCCCCTCCCCCACAGATCGGAGAAATCAGAGAGACATGGAGCTCGATTCCATCACCGCCAGGCGCAGACTCGCTACCGTCGCCGCTCACTTCCCCTCAGCAACCAACGATCCCATCTCTGCGGCGTCTCTCGTCCCCTTGGTAAGAATCTGGCGATTTTCGAATTAGGCTTTCTGGATTTTGCTTATTTTTTAGCTTTGTGGAGTTCGTTACTCGTCGTGATGCTTTTTCTGATCTGGATCGGATGTTGAACGATCTCGATTCTCGCTGTGAATATTCCTCCCGATGTAGTAGAACGATCTCGAACCAATAACTCCTTCGCTGATATGATTTATTTGCTTTTGATTCTTTCGTTTTTTTGCTTTATAATTATCTTTTGTTTGTGATGCTTCAGAACTGTAGTAGCAGTTTGAACTCTGTCATCAGAAGCTGTGACAACAAAATCGCTTTTGCTCGGCAAGCATCTTCTGAACAAGGCTTTTTTATGAGGCAGGCTTCCACTGACCAGGTACCACCACAACTCCCCCTTCATGTCTGTGAAGCTGAGAGATGCAATGCACAAATAGTTTTTGCTCACTCGTTTTCTCTTGTCTTTGTTCAGTTTACACCTCGGCCTGGCGGCGCCATCACTTTGAAGAGCTCTGTCATTAGAAGAGGTGACAGCAGGCTCTGTTTTGCTCGGCAAGCATCTTCTGCACAGGGTCTTTTTATGAGGCAGGCTTCTACTGAAGAGGAGGTACCATGAAAACTCCTTCTTGTCTGGTGATTGAAATTGCAAATGATCCTATACTTTCTATGAAAAGAAATTTAATTTTGCAGAAGGGGACCATACCACAGGAAGCTGCATCTACTAAGTCCTTTGCGATCCCTTCTTCTACAGAACAACCTTTGATTTCCAGACCGGAGTACGCCCCACCACAGTTTTCCAAGGCCGCTGCTAAAGACGAGTTCTTTGTTTTGTCTGATTTGCTAAACCAGACAAAGGAAAACTTGGAAAAGCCATATAACCCTGACCTTCCTAAGTTACCCAATCCAGGTATGCATACAAATATATATCTATATGATACCTGATACACTACTTTTTATACTATAATCTGATAAATTTTCTGTAGAACTCAATGTTTTCTTATACTGCAAACACACAGTTGTTATATCTAATAACTAGTAAGTGAGTAACTGTGTTTTTGACATCGCCCTGGATCTACAGCGAAAAGTACAGGAGCTAGCAACCCGTACTTCAATCAAACACATCTTCATTGATACACATGAGAGCTGATACAAGCTTGTTTTCTTTCTGCAGGTACTGTTTGGTCTCCGAGATCGAATGTTGCAGAATATGAGCATAACTACGTTGTGGCGGTAGAGCTACCAGGGGCCAGTATCAATGACATAAGAGTGGAGGTCGACAACTCAAAGTAACTAAAACACATCCTCGCACATCTTTTCAATATGTTCCCATTACTCACACACTTGTATGCATTATGTAACAAAGATACTCACCGTGCTACCACTGCAGCTTGACTGTCACAGGGAGACGCACAGCTGTCTGTCAAAAAGTTGATGCAGGCACCAAAGGTTCAATCTGTGGATATCACAAGCAAGAAATACTACAAGGACCATTCAACGTTTCCTGGCCATTACCCAGCAATGTGAACAAGGATAACGTTTCTGCTGAATTTATGTAAGTAAGTTCTATTAAAAAAAAAAGAATTTATGTAAGTTGAAACAATACTTCTCTACAAGCCATCACTATGACTAGTGGTTTTGGCTAGTATACACCTAAAGGCATGCTTTTAGATTCCTGTTTTAATTCTTGGTACAAGTTACTAGCTTATATGAAGTTATCTAGAACTTGTCATGTTTCATAGAGAGCACTAATACCAATTAAATAATTGCATGTGGAGCAGGGATGGGCTTCTGAGAGTAGTGATTCCAAAGCTTTGAGGGCTCATTGTTCTGGAACCATATACGTTTACTGTAAACAATGTGTATAATATATGCTGTTTGTGTGGAAGAAGGGAAAGAAAAAGGCAATAATTGATGAGAGAGATGTAAAATAGTTTGGTCTTTTATTTATCACAGATTGCAGACATGCTTGCTCAGTTGATAGTGTGTACCATGTAAACAATCCATATATATATAAATAATAAAAAATAAGGCTTGATCTAAAAGCTAAAGAAAAAATCTCAATCTAGCATTGTTGTTGTATTGAATTGTGAGTTTTTGTTCCTTTTTAGCTTAAGACATACTATTGTCCCATATGCTTATCAGCTATATCACATCCTGTGAAGTTTATGAAACACTTGAGAGATGAGCTAACCAAGAACCAAGCAATCTCGAGTCTCTTTGACTGCATGTGCGTTGAGGATTAACAATAGAAGCTCTGACTCTGTAGTGCTTTGCCTAAATTAATCTCGACACGATCAATGGTTCTGCTCAGAAGCAGTGTTTTAGCAGAGAAAAATCAAGTGACTCAAGGCATATACAAACTTTGTATATGTTATGTCGACAGGAAGGTAGAAACTATCCAAACTCAATACGTTTCTTCTTCCTTTGGATTTATGCTTGGTTGCCAAATGATGCATGTGGCTTTCCTTGTGCTACTAGAACTCTTTTTTTTGGGTTGGTATATGTTTTGCTTTTTAAAAGGAAAACTACATCTCTAATTGCAATTTTTTCTTAAAAGTTACACTTTAATAGACTACTACGTATTTATTGAAATATTAGGGGTAGACAATTTAGATTATTTATTCTTGGATTATTTTCTCTGGTGTGAAAAATAAAATAAAATCAGAGTTTTAAGGAAATAGCCGAGAAGCCACTCAGAGGAAGACACGTAAGATGTTCAGAAACCACATCTGTTCTCTTCAAAAAAAACCCAACTCAAACTCTTCACCGAACAAATTATTCTTGTTTCACATTAGCAGCTTCTTTTTCTTCGTCTGTCAAATTTCCACAGCAGGTGCGGTTCTCTACACTCATCCTTGTGTTGCCTCGATCTTCTTCTTGTGCATGGTTTTACAATCTGGGTTATGTTCTCCCGGATTTTCTCGATTCGATTTTTTATTTAATTTGAGGAATTCCAATTGAATTTAGAGGGATGGTTAGATTATGTGTGCTTGCATGGAAATTAATGGTATACTCAGTGGATATTTTGATACATATTTTATTTCTGCACCATAGAAAGGTTTCAATCTCTGTTCCCTTGCGTAGCTAATGGTTTTACTCAGGTTGATTATACAGTTCTACCACAAACTTGGATTTTCAAGTCAATATGTTCTTCGTTTTGTTTTTCTTGTTCTTGGTTCGATCTCGTGTTTTGTTTTCTTTCACTGCTTAGCTAGTAATAGTCTAAACTGTTCACTGTTCTGTTGTGTTTATGTATAGTGCAGATGGCTGCTTCATCGGCTTGTCTTATCGGGAGCGGATTATCTGTCCACACAACCAAACAAAGGTCTAAATACCTTGGTCTCTCCTCAACGTCAGCTTCAGTTAATAGGACATCAAAAGTTACTGTTGTGAAGGCTTCTTTGGATGCTAACAAACACGAAGCAAGAAGAGGCTTCTTTAAGCTTTTACTCGGAAACGCAGCAGCTGCTGGAGTGACCTTGCTTGGAAGTGGGAAAGCAAATGCAGCAGATGAACAAGAGGTTTCTTCGTCTAGGATGTCTTACTCTAGGTTCCTAGAGTATTTAGACAAAGGAAGAGTTGATAAAGTAGATCTGTACGAGAACGGGACTATAGCTATAGTTGAGGCTGTTTCTCCTGAGCTTGGTAACAGGATCCAGCGAGTACGCGTGCAGCTACCGGGGTTGAGTCAGGAGCTTCTACAGAAGCTGAGGGCAAAGAATATCGATTTTGCATCTCATAATGCTCAGGAAGACCAAGGCTCTCCGTTGCTTAACTTGATTGGGAACCTCGCTTTCCCTGTGATTCTGATTGGTGGTTTGTTCCTTCTCTCGAGACGGTCCTCTGGTGGAATGGGTGGTCCTGGTGGTCCTGGCTTCCCGCTTCAGATTGGTCAGTCCAAAGCAAAGTTCCAGATGGAGCCAAACACCGGTGTGACTTTTGATGACGTTGCTGGAGTTGATGAAGCCAAGCAAGATTTCATGGAAGTGGTGGAGTTTCTGAAGAAGCCTGAGAGGTTCACTGCGGTTGGTGCTCGGATCCCGAAAGGTGTCCTTCTTGTTGGTCCTCCTGGTACTGGTAAAACCCTCTTGGCGAAGGCCATTGCTGGTGAAGCCGGTGTGCCTTTCTTCTCCATCTCGGGTTCTGAGTTTGTTGAGATGTTTGTCGGTGTTGGTGCTTCGAGGGTCCGTGATCTTTTCAAAAAGGCCAAGGAGAATGCTCCGTGCATTGTTTTTGTGGACGAGATTGATGCTGTTGGTAGGCAGAGGGGAACTGGAATCGGTGGAGGTAATGATGAGAGAGAGCAGACGCTTAATCAGCTCTTGACTGAGATGGATGGGTTTGAGGGTAACACTGGTGTTATTGTGGTTGCTGCAACCAATAGAGCAGATATTCTTGACTCTGCCTTGCTGAGACCAGGGCGTTTTGACCGGCAGGTATGCTCTGTGACTTTCCTTTGATCCTCTACTGCTGGTTGCTTAACGTGTGTTGTGCTCAATGCAGGTGTCTGTTGACGTTCCAGACGTCAAGGGAAGAACAGATATACTCAAGGTTCACTCAGGGAATAAGAAATTCGAGAATGGTGTTTCACTTGAAGTGATAGCAATGAGAACGCCTGGATTTAGCGGAGCTGATCTTGCAAACCTCTTGAACGAGGCAGCCATATTGGCTGGACGCCGTGGGAAGACAGCAATATCATCAAAAGAGATTGATGACTCGATTGATAGAATTGTAGCTGGGATGGAAGGAACAGTCATGACAGATGGGAAGAGCAAAAGCTTGGTTGCTTACCATGAAGTTGGCCATGCCGTCTGTGGGTAAGTCAGAATCAGATTAGAAGCATGTGTGTGTGTTATCTAGAGCTTAGTTTGAAGTTGTTCTTGCAGAACATTGACTCCAGGGCACGATGCTGTTCAAAAGGTCACGTTGATACCACGTGGCCAAGCGAGAGGTCTGACTTGGTTCATTCCCTCAGATGATCCAACTCTAATCTCGAAACAGCAACTATTTGCAAGGATTGTTGGTGGACTCGGTGGTAGAGCTGCTGAAGAAGTTATCTTTGGTGAGTCTGAGGTGACAACTGGCGCAGTTGGTGACTTGCAACAGATCACCGGTTTAGCTAAGCAGGTATCTATCTACTACAGTCCCAGCTTCACTTTCTGTTCTGTTATAGCCTAAACTAGATGATATTGATGTTTATATACTTGCAGATGGTTACAACATTTGGGATGTCTGAAATTGGACCATGGTCGCTAATGGACTCATCAGCACAAAGCGATGTCATTATGAGGATGATGGCAAGAAACTCAATGTCTGAGAAGCTTGCAAATGACATAGACACAGCGGTGAAGACATTATCAGACAGGGCATACGAGATAGCTTTGGGACACATAAGGAACAATCGTGAAGCCATGGACAAGATTGTTGAAGTACTTCTCGAGAAAGAGACAATGTCAGGCGATGAGTTCAGAGCAATCCTATCAGAATTTACAGAGATTCCTCCGGAGAACCGCGTGGCTTCTTCCTCAACGTCAACATCAACACCAACACCAGCTTCTGTTTGAGTAAAAAGAGACATTGAATCTCTTCTTGTGTATATCCTAAAGATACTACTTCCCATACTGTGTCACAAGTATTGTCTAGTTGGAGTGTATAGACGAACTCAGTTATAGATATATAAAAGGAAAGTTTGCTTAACAAAAACTACACAGAGAGAATGAAGCAAAGAAAAATGTATGATTAAAAATTCTCAACAAATGGTGTCTACAGCAAGTTATCTAATCTTTGCAGAACATTTTCTCAAAATTTTAACGAGAAACTTAAATACACTGGAGTGAAATGTTTCAACAATCAACATTTTTTACAGTGGGTAGATATAATAAATTATTTTGGTCCACTAAAAACAAATTCAATAAAAAAAAAAAAAATTATTTTAGTCCAACGGCTAGTATTTATAGGATTATGGGAAGCAACAGCACAATTATAGCTGTCAAATGGTCTTATATGGACATGGTTCTTATGGACATGGTCACTCTCTATCCACAAACTGTAAATGGACAAACGGATATGGGCTAATGGACATGGGATTTCCCATCTGACAGCTCTAAGCACAATGTTGGGAAGTGTTGCAAAAAGGAAATTGAGGTCTATATATAGTATTTGTTATCAGATAATTTCTCCAATTACTTGATGCAGAAAAGATTTAGCCGGAGATGGAGTTCATCAGTTTTTAGAGAAGAGTTCGTACGGCTCATTGTTGTACACAGCAAGGGAGACTTGCCTCTGTTGTGATTAAAGAGTTGCTTCGAAAGGAGATGATTCTCATGAAAACAGAGTCTACACGGGTATGTTTCTCTTTTCTTGAACTTTTTAAAATATAAACAAAATGTTTTCACTGTAATGTTTTTTAAAAAAACTTTCAAACTTGAGGGAAAATTTCTATATTATTTGATTGGTAATGAAAACTTAATGTGTAATTTGTGAAAAGAATTAGAAGTTACATCCGGTCATTGATTGTTAGAGATTGTATATTTCTTTTGTCTTGACACTTATGATCATTTAGTTCTTCGTAATCAATCTCCTGATGAAGCAATTTTCCCTCTTGTTTTTTTTTTCTAAAATCAACATCACATTTGCTTTCTGGTTTTGTGTTTCTTACTTGCTTTTATGTTTTTGTTTCCTTCGATTCTTTTGCTTGTTTTAACTTTCTTCTTGTGTTTGTTTCTTTTATTGGATAAGAGACAAATCTGCTAGTGGGAAACCGAATGATGTTCATAATGCAAAGAGGATCAAAGCTTATATGGACAAGGTTGAGCTCTAGAGCATTCAAACATATGTGTTGATAGTCTGTGTTGGATGAGCATCTCATTCCCTCTGCTTCCGAGGGTCAATAATCAACCATCTTCTTCAACAAGATGTAAGCTTAACAATTCTCACTTAAAGGATTAGTTACATGTTTCTGAAGATTTGTTTGGTTCTCTTTGCAGGAAAGGTGACACTATTACCGCTATCTTGCATAAGAAGCCGGTCTTTGAAAGCCTATGAGGTGAAGACTTGTTTGGCTCTTTTTGCGTAGATTCTTTCTTACTCACCTGAAAGGTTTTAGAGACTCATATGTTATTTGAGGTTGTTTTTACTACTTAAATTCAGGGCACGCCTCCTTTGCTGATAATTAATGTAGAGAGGATCTTTTTTTTGTTCTTGATGCAGTGAACTGATGATATGTGTGCACACACTCTGCAGCGTCACTGGACTAACATGTTTCAAGAACAACTGAACTTGCGGTGTGAAATGAGAGTTCCTCTGTTTCATGTATCATCACTATCGTGTGTGTACTCTGGTTTGACCGTTTTGAGTGTTTTGCATTATCTTGATGAATGTCTCAGACACTGTCTTTCTTGTTTGTTATTTGAAACTCATTACTGCCTTCTTCTTCTCCACCCATTGCTCTACTTTCATACAATTTGTCATGGATCCAAAATATAAAGTGACAATCATCAAGCTTGCATTTAATCTTCTGAACATTTTTACTCATTTAGCGATGTAACCAAAGCAAGTAGAGTAGTCAAACTCCAAAAGAACATGTAAAAAAAAAAAATATGAATAATTTGCTGAATGATGATGATGATTATAGTGATGGACTTTTATATTTAAGCGAATGTTGATGATGATATGAGAGGAAGTGCTTTCAAACTTTTGAGTCAGACATAAAGGGTGAATAGTTTTGTTGAGTCTGACACACAACACGTGAAGAAAGAAGTCCTTTGTAGAGTGTGTCAAACTTTTTTTTTCCCACCTTTATTTGGTTCTCTGTGCATGTGACCATCATTGGTCGTATCCCTCTTGACTCATTCCTTCACAGTTCACACACATACACACGTGTGTAACATATTCACAGTCACATGTCACTGTGTGTATTAATACTCACACCTCTGTAGTTCTTATGTCTACTTGTGCCCAAATGTCAATCTCTCTCAAGTTCCTTCTTTGGTCATCTCTTGCTCTCTTGCTTCTTCAAACAGGTAATAACTTCAAAACTTCTTGGATTGTAACCATATATACAGACATGTGAATGGTGGATGTATGTGTATGTAGGTTTTGGAGAAAAATGTGACAGCAAAAGCAGCGAACCAACGGTGAGGCAGACGCAGGTGAAGTTGGGAGAAGGAAAGAAGTTCAGAGTTGAAGTGATGAACAAATGTCCGATGTGTCCAATCATCAACCTTCGTCTGAAATGCCAAGGCTTTCCCCAGTCGCTTGTGGACCCCACGCTCCTCCGCGTTCTCTCCACTTCAGCCGGAAACTGTGTGGTTAACGACGGCTTGCCGTTGAGTCCAATGGAGACTCTCTCTTTCAACTACTCCAACTCTTACCAGTTTGCTCTGCGTCCTCTTTCTTGGTCTTTTCAATGCGAGTGAATAATCAATAAAATATACTTAAAATCAATAAAAGTAGATCTCTTCGCTTACCAATCTGCTGGTTTTTCTCTGTATTATATATGTACAAAAGAGAATGCTATAAGTTGTCTCTACTATGAACTCGACGTCAACATCAACACCAGCACTAACACCAGCTTCTGGTTACGTAAAAAGAGACTTTGAATGAAGCTCTTCTTGTGTATATCCTAAAGATACTACTTCCGATACTACGTAACAAGTATTTCTAGTTGGAGTCTATAGACGAACTCAGTTATAAATATATAAAAGGAAAGTTTGCTAAAAAAAACTACACATAGAAAGAAGCAAAGAAAAATGTATAATTAAGAATTCTCAACAAATGGTGTCCACGCAAGTTATCTAATCTCTCCAGAACATTTTTTCACAGTTTGAATAGACACCCGAATCCAACAAATCCATAGTTTCTCAAGATCATCCAATTACAATAACAAATAGTAATATAATATTAGAATTAAAAAAAAAAAAGCAAAGATCAGGAAATGCTCTTCAACATCCTGCAAAGATAAACAAAGCTTCACATCACCAATTTATTTTCTTGCAGAAACAGAGCAAAACAGAACTGAAGCTGAGATCATAAAGGACAAAACCTTGCAAAAGACTCTGGTTGTTTTCGAAATCAAAGGGCTTCATCAAGTTCACGCATAGAGAAGTTTGAAGCCTCTGATGCTTCAGCTAGAGATTCAAGCATGCTTGTCACTTCCATAGTATCATCCAAATAATATTTAGCCTTGCTTGGCTTTTGCCCAACCGTGCATGCAAAGACGAGAGCATTGTCACAGAGCAATCTTTTCGACATAGCATTACCAATCGCTTCAAACATGTCCTCGTCAGATCTGTCATCTCCGATACATAGCACGAAATCAACTGGTTTTCCTTTGTCATCCATTGATGAAAATATCTTCTCTGCCACTGATCCTTTGCTCACTCCCTATATAAGAAAACATGAATTTGAGTGCCATGAAACTAGAATACTAAAGCCATCACCATTAACGAAAATCACTTACCTGAGGCTTGACTTCTACGATGTAGTGGCCGCTTTTGACTGCAACAGGCTCATTAGCTAGAACACTCTCTAAATGCTCCAACATTTCCTTCGCTTGCAAAGAACCAAAGCCAGAATCCGCATCCCTATATTGCCAAACTAGAGCACTGTCTTTAATTTCAATGGAAGAGCCATCCGTAGCTTCGGTGTACTGTTTCATTACAGGTTCCACGATCTGCATCCAACCAAAATCACAGCTCTGACCACATGTTTCCCATTCTTTGTTCCCTGGCCACCTATGTATAAAGGCAATGTTATGTTATTAACACTGAAGGAGAAGAATTTAAACTACTTCCAAGAAAAAAAAAAACAAGAGAAGGATTGTTACTTTAAGAAGTATCCATGCTCAGCTGCGATTCCAATGTTTTCACATGGAGAGAACCATTGGCCTAAGCTTTCCCTTCCTCTTCCGCTGACAATGAAAATTGTATTCTTCTTGTCCTCACAAAGTTCATTCAAGAATTTAAGAACTTCCTGGCTGGGAGCTTTATTGATGGAGTTCTGAGGCATCAAAGTGCCATCATAATCCAACAGTATCGCTCTGCTTTTCGCCCTTTTGTAGTCCGACACAATGCACGGTATCGAAAGCTTTCTAAAGTTAGGATCCAGCGCCACAACTCTGAAACCAAAACTGATCCCCATCCCCCAACACCTCTTCTTGAAATGGTCCACGCATATCCTCTCCAGGTCTTGCAGGAAACTCCTCGACCAAAACGCAACGTCGTGAGTGCTAACATACCGAAAATGTTTCTCATGCCGGAGCTGTTTCTCGGGATCACGCATCGAGAGGGCCTCGTTTAGAGCTTCTCCGGTCGCTTCCACGTTCCACGGGTTTACCCTTATAGCCCCACTAAGCGAAGGAGAGCATCCGATAAACTCCGACGCAACCAACATGCTCTTCTTCGGACCGTTAAAATCTGATTCAGACCCGAGCAGACCCTGTCTGCACACGATGTACTCATAGGGTGTAAGGTTCATACCATCTCTAACAGCTGTAACGACTACACACTCAGCGATATGGTAATAAGCAATGATCTCATTTACTGACACCGGAGTGTCAATATACACGATAGGCTGATATCCAGGCTTCCCAAACTCCTCATTGATCCTTTTGCAACTCCCTTGAATCTCACCACGTATCTCGTCTATATCAATACCTTTACCCCTAGCGGGATTCACAATCTGAACCAGGACAGCCCTTCCTCTCCAGTTAGAGTGCTGGTTAAGCATTTGTTCCATCGCTAGAAGCTTCAAGTTTATACCTTTGAAGATATCCATGTCATCAATACCAAGCAGCACCGTTTTACCTTCGTAACGCTTTCTGAGCTCCATCACCTTACCTTCCTCCTCTGAATATCTCATCACAGACTGAATCCTACCCATGTTGATCCCCACCGGCATGATCTTTATCCCCACGGTCCTCCCGTAATACTCCAGACCAATGTATCCTCTCTTGGACTGGTACTCAAGACCCAACATCCGGCTGCAGCAAGTGAGGAAGTGACGAGCGTAGTCGAACGTGTGGAAACCAATAAGGTCACTGTTCAGCAGCGCCTTGAGGATCTCTTCACGAACTGGAAGAGACCTATATATCTCTGACGATGGAAACGGGCTGTGGAGGAAGAAACCCATCCTTATCCGGTTAAACCGTCTTCTCAGAAACGTTGGCAAAACCATCAAATGGTAGTCATGAATCCAAACGTAATCATCATCAGGGTTTATAACCTCGATGACTTTCTGGAAGAAGAGCTTGTTCGTCGCCACGTAAGCCTCCCAAAGCGACCTATCAAACCTCGTGCCGTGATCAGCCGTAAACGGAAGCATGTAGTGAAAGAGCGGCCATAGCTGCCTCTTGCAGAACCCGTCGTAGAACTTTGACTGCAGATCAGGCGGGAGGAAAGTGGGGACGCATTTGAACTTATCCAAGAGTATCTGCGCCACGTCGTCTTGCTCATACGAATCAACGTCAACGCTCAGAGAACCAACGTATAACACCTCCATATCCTCAGGCAAACCGTCTTTGAGCTGGAGATACAACGCGTCTTGATCCCAGGTGAAGCTCCAGCTTCCATCGTTTCGTCTCTCGGCCTTCAAGGGGAGACGATTCGCGACGATGATCATACGATCGGAGGAGACGGAGGAGGGGTTATCGGAGGAGACGCTATAAGCTTGATCGTCGTCGAACTCGGAGACGTTGCCGGGGACTGTCATGACTCTGGGGAGACGCCTGCGCGGCTCTCTCCCCATTACAGGGAAGTTCCCTGAAGCTAAGTCTAAGAGATTCGTGTACGACCTAGAAATCATCTCTCGCTTTGTCTCCAATTCAATTAATCTGCAAAATCAAAACTTGAGCTGTTAATTGAATACCCATTAACCCTAATCGAGAGCTTGAATCGAAAAAATGAGGGGAAAAAAAAAACAAAATAAAAATCGAACGAATTTGACTCATTTCACCTATCATCCGAAGGTAAGATCTATGAGATAACAACCTAAAAGCTACAAGATTATCACTGTTAATCTAAATCGGAGGGATCCGATCCCCAAATTCAGCAAACCCAGAGAGAAAATCGAAATCGAGAATCAGTTTGGATTGGGAAACCTCACCTTCTTTTTCGTTCCTTTGGAGATGGAGAATATGTTAACTCTGTGACAGAGACAGAGAGGGAGGTTGAGAGACAGAAGAAGGGGATGAGAATCAGAAGCAGAAAGAAGTAGAGAGGAAGATACGAGCGAGAGATTAGAAATGAGAGATGATACGTTTCTCGTATACTTTTCACCACCGAACCAAATACACCAAAGAAACAGGCTTAATGCTAATAAAGCCCATCAACAGTTAAATGAGGCCCAAATGATATAAGAGCTGCTTTGTCCTGAATCCAACGTTGGACCTGCTTTGAAATGCAAATGAGGCCCAAATAATATAACAGCTGCTTATACATTGTTGGTATGAATCATGGTCTTCATTGGGTTGTTTAAAGGACGTGCTAAGTGACAGAGGTTGCTTGTGTATTATGCCAAGAGCCGTTGGAGACAATGGATCATCTACGTTTTGAATGTCTATACTCTACTCAGAGATGGGAGAATCTGATGAAGGGGGTATTGGGACATCAATACACGACGAATTGGAGACGCATAATCAGGCTAGCTTTGGATCACACGCAGAGTAAGCTCAAGCTTTTCACTGTCAAGTATATATTCCAATCAGCAGCTCATAGCATTTAGAGAGAAAATGAATAAGAGAAGACGCGGAGAATATTCCTGACCAGCGGGATTATTGATCAAGATGATTGATAAGAACATGAGGAATTTGAAGGTGGAATGGTGTATTGGCTTGACACAAGATAAGAGGCTCAAAGAAGAAAAAGCAGAAGAGGGGATGTAGGAGTTACAATAGGAAAAGATGGAAAATTACAATTTTGAAGTTCTAAAAAGGATGCATTTGATGTAAAAAAAAAGGATTTAAAAAAAAAATAAATATAATGTTCAATTCAAAAAAAAAAAACCAATGTTGGACCTGCTTTGAAATGCTCCTAAACGTCTTCTTCTTCATCAAGCACCCAAGGTAGGGAATATGGATTAAATCAACCTGTCTCCCATGTTTATAAATATTCTTTTTTTTTGGACGGCATGTCAAATCAACTTGTCTCCCATGTTTATAAATATTTGTTGTGTCTTGTCACTATACATGGATTCTTCTACTCTATATATGAATGTACATATATACCTGCAACTTATGACTTTTCAATTCATAATCAATTTTGTAACGAATATGTTTTTATGAGAAACTATATATGTACATTCATGATAGAACTAATTTCTTTAGCAAAAATAATTTGCATATTTTAACGAATGTAGTTTTTATCATGAAAGATTGAGATACAACAAATATGTTAAGATTTATGAGCTTAGTAATCCAATACGATATATACCATTGCTAAGTGGTATAATCAATTGGATCAAATTTAAAACTATGGTACAAGTAATTTTTCTTCTCTACTATTTTTTCCAACATTACTATAAATATATAAGTACATTATAGAAAGAATATGTTCATTGCATGTACGATTGCTTTTCACTTGTCCAAATCTTAAGATGATAAAAAAAAAACATTGTTAGATACAACCACAATAGACAGAATACTAGATTATAAGTCGGGATAGCCTATGTACGTATTTAACTGACACATAGACGTATTAAGAAATTAACTTGATAAACGAAAGCTTAGTTAGATCCTCATTTGGAGACAATCCAATTTAAGGGTTAGCTGGTGAGTAGATATGTAGTAAACAAGTGCGGCTGCAATGATATTAAAGTAGATAGAGAGCATTAAAGAAGAGCTGGTGGACTGCATTTATCAAGGTGGACCACGACGCAACAACATTAGCCCTTGTATATATACCCATATCTGCTCACTCTTATGCTCATACAACTAGTAAGTTTTAACTAAAACAAGCATAACTGCATAAGTGCAATATTCCTCACGGGTCCGAGATGTGTAATCCCACTAAAAACAGTGGCTCTAGCCAAAGCGGCTTGGTGAGTAAGGAAAAAAGAGCGTATTTTCAGAGATATTGGACGTGGGCCGATGTAGCAAGAGCGTTAACCGTCACGATTGTGCACTTTTGGTGTCTCCTAGCGCCATTCAACTACAAATGGGAAGCGTTACGGTTCGGTTTGATTCTGGTCGCAGTGACTAACTTGCTCATCACATTCTCCTACCATAGGAACTTGGCTCATCGGAGCTTTAAGCTCCCAAAGTGGCTTGAATATCCTATTGCTTACGCTGCTGTTTTCGCTCTTCAGGTCAAAACCGGTTTATTATTTGTCTATTTAGTCAATCAAAACCGGTTTAGATAAATGATATCAGCTAATAAGTATCAAACTTTTTTTATTAATTTTTTATCATATGTTTATAAATTTTGTTTTTATTATATCCAGGGTGATCCATTGGATTGGGTGAGCATACATAGGTTCCATCACCAGTTCACAGATTCTGACCGTGACCCACATAGTCCTAAGGAAGGATTTTTGTTCAGTCATGTCATGTGGATATTTGACACGCTTTATATAAAGTATAAGGTAACATACACGTACAAAGATCTCATTCTCTTATTCTAATATGATTTTTTTATGTCGTTTGTAACATTGTAAGTTAAATGTAATAGTGTGGTGGACGTAACAACGTGATGGACTTGAAGCAGCAATGGTTCTATAGGTTTCTACGAAAGACGATTGGTTTCCACGTCTTAATGTTTTGGACCGTCCTCTATCTATACGGTGGTTTACCATACCTTACTTGTGGCGGGGTAATTAATTCTTTTATCCAATATTCGAAATTTGATAAAACTATAAGTTATGAATTTGAAAATATTTATGACAGGGCGTTGGAGGTGTGCTAGGGTATCACGTGACATGGCTTGTAAACTCAGCATGCCATATTTGTGGTTCGAGGTCGTGGAAAACTAAAGACACATCTCGTAACGTTTGGTAATATATATTAAGACTGATGTATATATCATTAATTCAACTAACTTATCATTAAGAACATCGAATCGGACGGGTGAACCACAAAATTATCACAAACATCGAGTATATAGTATTGGCATAAAAATCAGATAACCTAGAGGAACTGATCATAAAACGAAAAGGAAAAAGATAAGAAACTTTGTTTTATATGTGCATATCCATATATATATATATATATATGTATATATGTATATATATTGTTTACTAAAAAGTAAGATTTGATTATCGTGTGAATATAATGAAGGTGGCTAAGCTTGTTTACGATGGGGGAGAGTTGGCACAACAACCACCACGCATTTCAGTCATCGGCGAGGCAAGGATTAGAGTGGTGGCAGATGGATATCACTTGGTACGTCATTCGACTATTTGAGGTTCTCGGATTAGCCACCGATGTGAAATTGCCCTCTGAATACCAGAAACAGAAGTTGGCTCTCGCTCGTTGATGTTTTTTTTTTAATATTTGAATTATTCACTTGAGAAACAGAGCAGAAATTTATTTAGCAAAAGAAAAAAAAGCTGAAATTTATTTTAAAAGTAATTTAAGTTCTATAGTTAAAAAGATTGGAGTATTTTTATAAGTTGAGAATAAAGTTATTTTCGAGATTATGGTTGTTTTCCAAAATAGATGAATGTTTACTTCTGTCTTAATAGTAGACTTAGATGTCCTGGATCTTTTTTTTTTGTTCAACTTAAATGTCCTTGATCAAGTACTATGTTCTTAAAAATCATTAATTTGATGTTTGTTTTTAAGTGAATATTTGCATCTTACGAGTCTCCATCTCCAAGTATACGAATAATCAAATCTAGGAGCAAGTCATTTCAGAGAAAGTCAATCAAAATTCGAAATAAACGAACAAAAAAAGTTTAATTTAATACGAAGGAGATATGACGTATATTTATACGATACTGCATGGGATGCCACACGAAGTCACGTGCGTGCTTCTTCCATGCAATTGTCATCAACATCGAGATATCAATTTTGCGGTCCGTCTAAAGTCGTACAGAGATCCGAATTTGTCATAAATTATCGATCGACCCAATTATTTACTAAAAAAAAAGTTAGGTGAATAACACTACGTACATTTATTTGTTCAGAGCAAAAAAAACCAATAAAAGTTACTCCACATTAAGATATTATATAACCCCAAGAAAAATCAAAGGCTTCGAAGTTATATATTGTAAGTAGGTAATGTAGAAAACATTGCTTAAAAGGCACTCATCAGACGGATAGCATCAACATGCATTTCTTAAATATATACTACTATACTTGTGTAAATATTAATCTCAGAGCTAATTAGTTAGACACATCTTTAATGTCTTTAACATCTTCATCTGTGTAAATATTCATTCCTTAGTTAAATCCTGATTTGGAGGCAACCCAATTACTTAGCTGTTAGCTAGTAAGTAGAGATGAACTAATAGTAACGCGACAAATCATGAATTCATCTCATCAACATGGTATATCGAAAAAGAGGTTGTAAAACAAGTAATGAAGGTGAACGTTGGGATCAGTGAAATCATGTGCTGCCTGTCAGGATATGATGAAAACGAAGGAAAAAAAGGTAGATAGATAGCATTGAAGAACAGTGAACATTTACATTTAACAACGTGGACCTCGATGCAACAATATTAGTCTATGCACGAATACCCATGAGCTCTTCACTTAAATGTTCATGCAACTTGCATAAACATAAACAACCTTTCTCAAAACAAAAAACTTACATAAACAAATACAAACTCTTCTACAATCGATATGTAATTTTTGGGTTTAAAGAAAACACAAATAATATACTTACCAACTTAAAAGAGTAATATGAATTATCAACATAATAGCAAGTGTTTTTGAAGAAAATCAATTGAAATAAAAACATAGCTCATTTCTGAATTGAAGAAGAAAGTTATCAATTACTATTATCATAATAATTTTGAGATGCGTGTGATGAATGTCTCGTGTGGTCATGTGCGTACGTTTTTTCTTTTCCTCGAAATCTTTTTAATGGTGTCCGTCCGATTTTGTCATAAAACATCTCAATCAATCCCCACACCTCAAATTCAACAGGTTCTCAGAAGTTGACAGTGACATTAATACCTCTGTGCAACGCTGTCATTGTTTTCTTTCATGTGCCTTGTTTTAGCAATAATATCTCTACATAGAACTACTCTTTTTAATTTAGTACTAGTATATCAAGATTCTTAACATTTTACCAAGAAAAAAAGAGTCTCTGTATTTTTACTATGCACATTGGCTATTTGTCAGATTGGAATAACAGAATATTACATTTAATTTTGTGTAAGAACTAATTTTTCCTCAAACCAAAACTCACACATTCATTTTCTTAGCAAATACAAAATTCATACATTCATGTTATTAACGCATGTGTGTGTGTCAGTGTGTGTGTGGAAGAACCTAGTCAACAGAGTGCGTGTGGGAAAACCGTTTACCTGTTTCATCGCTAACAAAACAGATGTTATTAGTCCCTTAATGCAAAATAAACAAATAACGTAAACGTTTGACAAAAACAAGGGAACAATTGTGTTCTTTCTTCCAACTTGCCTCTTTAAAGGAATATAGGCTAACAAAATCTCGTAATATGTAATGTTAAAAAAAAATCTCCTAATTTGGTTTGCTTCTGATGCAAGCAACATAATGTGACTAGGCGGCTCTAACCAGTTTCCAGCTAACTTTGCAAAACTTAAAGGGGTCCATCCAGAATTGACCTGACTCATCAACTACTCCTTTCTCTTCAGCGTTCAATAAGAGGAATATGAATCCCTAAAAATCACATTGTACATTGAAGCATAAACTCTGACTCTGGGAGTGATCTACCTTGGCGTGCAGTCAAGAAATTGTATTGGAATCTCTTACTATGGAGATTCGAATAATGGCATGGAATGAGAAACGTAATGTTCTTTACTCTCCCTTTGAATCATTTTATGCTTCGTCCAGTAACTAGTTCATGGCATCCTCTGTTCCTCTGTGTTAATTAACAACAACATATCTATAGCACAGTTAGAGAGAGGTTTTAAAGTACAATTATAAGGCCAACAGAAATTAGAGTGATTGATTTAAAATCGGGTAATCATATGATTTTTCTGGTTAAATAACTAAAGAAAAGGCAAAAACAAAACAAAGGAGAAAAGAAGTCCCAATATGATTTTCTCAAAAAAAAAAAAAAAGAAGTCCAAAAATGAAAACAGAGGGAAATAATTTAGAGTAGAAGTACAAACCTCTCAATAAAATGATAAATACAACCAATCCCCCTACACGTCTCTTCACGACAAGAAAACAACAAATATGAGAAAAGTGTTAGTTTTTTTTTTTGAACATAATTTTTCAAAGAAAAGTATTAGGTAATAATTCAGTTTCGTATATCTAATAAAATCATATAAGTTAGTGTGTAATGTAAAGCGAAGAGGTGTGTGTGGAAGAGTCGTGACTTGTCACCCAAGAAAGGGTAGTTAGTCAGTTTGTGAAAAGTCACGTATCAATACGAAGAGTTACGTTCGTTCACGTAAATAATCTATTTAAGTTGAATGTTGTCCCAACGTAGAAGTTGCCGAGAGAAAAAAACAAAAGAGTTTCGCAGATTCTATCTCTCGATCTCTCGTCCAAGTAGAAATAAATTTTTAACGAAAGATGGGCGAGTTCGGGGAAGGAGAGTTGGTGGAAGTACGCCTGAAAGAAGATGGTTACTTCGGGTCTTTCTTCGAGGCCAAGGTATTGTCCAAGCTTCCCCATGGACCTTTCTACGAGGTCGAGTACAGGAACCTTGTGACTGAAGGCGAGAACCCTCAGCCGTTGGTTGAAATCATCCCCGCCGACGAAATCCGTCCGATGCCACCTACATTACCCCAGCCGTCGACGTTTAGCTTCCGTGAGAAGGTTGATGCTTTTGACATGGACGCGTGGTGGTACGGAGAGATCTACGGTCAAGACGGCGATACGTACTACGTTCACTTCCCGACGACCAACCAGTTGTGCGAGTACCCAATTGAAAGCCTCAGAAAGCATCTCGAATTGGTTAACGGTCAATGGGTTCCTTCGGCAATGTCAACAAGGCGTCGTTGAGCGATTCTCCGATGTTTCTTGGTCACTAGTTATTGTTCTTGATAATCTGCAACGTTTGTTGTGGAAAAAACTCCCTTTTTCTCGTTTAAATCTGTTTCCAGAAAATGGATGCTCTGTATCCAAGACGTCCAAATAAAAGCGGTTAACGCTTCTACAACAATTTGTTAGCCCTGGAAAGGGTGACTATTTTGTATTATCTTTGTTTACTTTGCTAAAACTTGAGTTATTTTGGATTATCATTATTTTAAATCGTCAAAATATCTGATTATTCAATTGGTGTTTTCATCATACTAGTATCCAAGAATAATTTGAATAATCGTCTAAAAGTAAAACTGGAACCATAATGATAAATCAAAAATCTGATAATAGTTCTTGATTTCATATGGAGTAATGTAGATTATAGAGATAAATATGATTAATTATCATTTTGTCCCAAATAACCGGACGAGTCTTGGGCCTCTACTGGAGAGAAAATGCCCGTTACTCCCTCGACCCTCCGGCATCAGCCTTGTCGCCATTATTAAGTCAGAACATCACTAATTGCTAAGCGAGTTATTAGTCCTCTGGATCTAAGATTCATCTCCCACCATGAACACTTGATATGAGTCCATTTACATTTATACATTTACATCGTCTATATTACCTTTTATTTGTTTTTTTTTGACAAAAACAATATGCTTCTTATATGTTATGTAGAACACTGAATATTTTCGAATGACATCAGGTAAAATTTTACGAAAGTATATTATTTTTTGTTAAAAGTGAGTTGAAAATAAAAATGGTTGTATTGAAATAAACAAAATTAACGTGAGTGTCACCAATAAAATTTACTTAGAAAGTCAATTTAAGAAAGTTGGCCAAGAGAGAGCGTTGGCTGTTTGCAATAAGGAATTTTCTCAAGTCCAAACTTTATGTGTCTTCATCTTAAAGATGTTTTGGGTGCGTAGTGGTCTCGAGACTAAGCTCTCCGCGCGTGCATATATTCATTACGAAGTATGAACGCTTGATTCTTAGTTCTTATTTTATGTTTATCGAGGTTTTGAATTAATAATCAGTAAAGTAATATATTTATGTTTATTATGATTTCAGAATCCAAATATATATATTTCTCAAATTTAGAATAGAAATTATTGCGGCTAAAATATAAAGATGAAGAAAATTGAGTTGTTAAAAAATATAAAGATTAAAAGCACACCAAAATTTCAATTACATTTTGAAAAACAAAAAAAAATTAATGGGTTTCTTCAGGAACAAGGCAAAATTGACCTTTAACCGGTTCAACTTATAGTACCGGTTCGGTTAAGCACTAATTAAGTTGATTATGAACATTTTTTTTTTGAACTGTTGATTATGATTATGAACATTATTGGTCGGCTTATAAGGACAAGATCCGTCAGTGTCGCTCGCTGAGCACTACAGGTGTCCATCGTCCATGCTTTGATCTCAAGTTTACATTCATGAACTGATTTCAATATCAACTATGTTCTCTCATCCTTTCGCATTTACAACTAATAAAGGTCAACGATCATTTACCAAGAATATCAAGATTAGATCAATGATTCCTGTTCTTCTTTATTTGGGTAAAATAATTTATATTATTTTCTTATATATTAAAATAAGAGCCTACATGCAAATGCTGGATAAAATATATAATGAAACTACAATTAGTGGCCGTTGTGGATGCCCATATGAAGTTATTAAGTGAAACTTTTAATTATTGAAAGCTTATAGAAAAAACGGGTTAGTAATCTTGGATAGCAAGGAACACTATATATATATTGCACATGCCTGTGCCATTCATTGATCAAACAATTCATCGCAAACTACTTATTTTGCATCTGACTACTTACATTCTAAAATCATCAACTAAAGTCCAAGATGACGGTAAGAAAACTTCTTTTGGTTTTGTTTACAAGATGATAATCTTAGTATGTTTTTCTTGAGTATGAGTTTAACAATCTCTGATCCATCTCCAGACTATTGAGATGAGAGTTCACATGGATTGTGTGGGACGCGAGAGCAGAGTTAAAACTGCCCTTCAGTCTTCAGAAGATAAGAGGCGAAAACGCTTTGATCTCTAGCGAATTGCTTTATATCGTTTGTCTAAATCATAAACTACAACCCTCACGGCTGCAACGGCCCAATCAACCACCACGCACCAGTCCCAGCTTCTTTCTTACAACTACTACAAGCATGGTTACGATAGCAACGACTATTCGTCGTACCAGCACCACTCTGTTCACGCATCTATCTTCAGCCACCAAGCTGGCTGGTTCTAAGTTTAGCGAAGAGAATCCTAACGCTGCTTGTTCGATTAAGTGACTGAGATATACTTTTGCTTACTATATATAATATATCTCATATAATGTTACTCGTATAATGCATAGTTTATCAGTTTCAAAACGTGAGACTAATTAGGAAGATTAATAAACCGTAATTAGAAATTTCCAGAGAGCGGTTACGTCGTCGTAGGAGGTATCTGCTTTGTTCATAGATCTGATGCTCTTCGCATTTTCATCATCTTCTTTTGGTTTCCGATCTTTCTCTTGTTCGATTTCTGCTTGGGGCTGGCGACGGCGGCGGCTGCTCGAGTGACTTCATCGGAGTTGATGATCTGGAGAGAGGTGAGGCGGCATTCCTGCCATTTGAGAGCTTCGATGTCGGTGATCACTTGATCGAGAGTCAGGGGAGCTGATGACGACGAGACGGAGGTTTGATTGAGAGTCGAGCGTGAGAGATCTAGTAGATCCACTGCGTCTACCGCTTTGCCTACAGTTTTCTGGTACAAATCCGATCGATCGCGAAATCGATTCAACCAAAATCCAGAATCGAATCTCCCAAAGCTATTTCTCAAATTTCTACGGATTGAAGACATGATCGATCGGCGGTTACGTACCTTATTGGATTTGTGAAGCTTTCGGAAACCGTGAATGTGAAGGATCTACAGGAGATGAGAGAAATCGAGAGGTTAGAGAATCATGAGATTCTGTTGAGAGGGGAAAATAGAGAAACCTGATTGAGGTAGGAGCAGGTGAAGTCGATGGAGTTTCCAGAGTTGATGAAATCAACGTATTCTTCCAGAGTGATCTTCTTCTCTCCTCCTCCTCTCATTCTTCTTCGCCGATCTTTCGCTTTTTTTTTTTCCTCTGTTTGTGATGTTTGTTGGTGAAATATAAAGAGACTACTAATGTGGAGTTCAAATTTCAAAATCAGCGACGGAGAGAGTTTGTTATTAGCTACGAAAAGACGAAATTACCCCTGAATTTATTCCATATTTCCGCGTCCCAGTCTTATAGCAAGTTATGTCATCGGAGTCGCTTTATATTCTAAAAACAACATATTATAATAACAACTAATTGAAATTATAGTTTCACATTATAATATGATTAAAAAATATTCTTGGTTATTGTTATTGTCCTTTGTCATGAGCAACCTAAAATCTCATCATAATCCACCCTTCATCCAAACACCTTTTTCTTTCACTTAACCAAACAATCTTTTCATGTTCATATAAGACTCTTTATGCAACACCTTAATTAGCCCCTCTGTTATCGATATAAACACACATCTCCGGTTGCTATTAACCCACAAATGAAGGGAAAGAAAGGAGGCAAGAGGTTTGTGTGTTTATTCTCGAAACTAGTTATGTTCAAACTCTTATTCTTCTAAGAGACATTTGTTTTCTCTTATTTCCTTGTGAATTGTGATTCATCCATGCATATAGATATTCTCACGAAGATGGCATTCCCATAATCTATAGCACGAACATGAATCATTTTGTTATATTTTTTTGTTTGAATCACTAATTATTTGTTATATACTTTTAATATTTAGTGCATTTTTCTCTTGATCCTTATTTTTCATCATGCTTCAATTAGTCTACTAGATCCATTCATGCATATATAGATATGCACACGAAGATGTGATTCCCATAATCGATAGCAATTACATGAATTGTTTGTTATACTTTAGCACACTTTCTCTCTTAATATAATTAGAATGCTTGAAAGACCATATTACGCATTGCTATGTATCAGCTCGCACATGTGTTTTTGGTTAGAATATTAATTTTTGCTTAATTAATCTTATACATTTTAAGACACTAACAATTTTATGTGTGTTTAAATTTTCAAATTCTCAACTACTGGCTAGGGAGATGACATGATGCAAAGGAACTCTACCAACAACAACAACAGCATCTCCAATAACACATCGTCACATCAAGCCTGCGCTTCATGCAAACACCAGAGAAAGAAATGCAACAACGAATGCATCTTGTCTCCTTATTTTCCGGCTCGCAAGACCAAGGAGTTTCAGGCCGTTCACAAAGTCTTTGGTGTTAGCAACGTACAGAAAATGGTACGGACCGTAAGTGAAGAGGACCGTACCAAGCTGTCTGAATCTTTGACATGGGAAGCTCTATGGAGACAAAAAGATCCGGTCCTTGGCTCCTACGGAGAGTATAGGAGAATCAGTGAAGAGCTCAAGCTTTACAAAAGCTTGGTTCATACTCAACCTCTCATTGGTTGGGATAATAATCAACGTGTGTTCAACAATAACAATCACAACAAAAACGGATTAATAGCGGTAAATTCAAGTGGATCTGATGGGTTTAGTGTCAATAACAATGGTGTCTGTGTGAACCGGGACGTTACTAACGGTGGATATACATCGAGGAGTTTGCAAGGTGGCTACGAAAACTTAAGGCAAGATCAAAGGCAACAATGTTATGCCGTGGTTAATGGGTTTAAACAGCATTATCTCCCTCTAAGCAATTGATTGTTAAGATCTAGTGGATACGAAGCCTGCATGCTGTTAGTAGTTGCTTGTGGCTTACTTACTTATAAGTTGTTGAGCTTTCTTTCTTATTTTTAATGCAATTTGTGGTGTATTTTAGTGTCTTCGAGGAGTAACAACTTGTACGGTAATTCACAAATATTATAGGATCATCTCATAAAGTATGTTTATGTGTGCTATAAGTTTTGGAATTGGCAATAAAGATTACAAAATGTTTTGATTTGGAGTATAGAACTAGGTTGCATGGAAGCTTTGTCATACGTCCGCTTCCTGCTTCGAAATTGGAATCGGAATCGGAAGCTTGTGGAAGTTCTCGGAATCTCGCTTCCAATGCGCTTCCAAAAATATCCTTTTTAAAACACTTTGGAAGCTTACGATTCCGTTTTGGAGTCACGCTTCCATTTAAAAAAGATATAATATCGTAAGTAAATAAAAATATAAGAAACAACGTTTTTATTTTTATATGATAGTGAATAAAGAATATAAATATACAAATAGTAAAACTAATATTATAAATTGTCTTTATGCATTGAGGGTTTATTAGAGATATATCGTATATATTCAAATATATTGTGTTAATTATTTACTAAATATTAAAAATAATTAGTATAATAATATCTTATAAACTTAGTTTATGTATATTTTCACGGTAATAACATGAAATCATTTAAAATTATTACAAATGAATAAATGTTTTAATTTAATTTGAATCATATAAGTTTTAATCATATTTGTATTTTCTTATATTTTAATATGTGTATATATATATATGTATATACATATACGCTTCCAACACGTTTCCGCTTTCTATTTTTTTTAGAAAATCTCGCTTCTACGCTTCCATACAATTCCGCTTCCGCGTATCGGCTTCCGTTTCCATGTAACATAGGTATAGAATTAATGTTCAAAGCTAGCGTACAGTGATGAATCACTAGACTCAATGCCAAAACTATTGTGAAAAGATTCAGCTTCTCAAACATGATGCTTATAAGAGAAAGTATCAGTGCATTGTTCAAGGGAATCTTGTGTGTTTAACACAATGTTTCTATTATAATCGCATCTTATCTTAGGAATCATGTTAGCAATACCTTGGTTCTTAAGTATCTCTAGTACTTTATTTCACAATCATAATTATTTTAGCTGCGCTAATGCATATACAGAGAGAAAATGCTCTTTGAAGTTTCTGGAGATTCGTAGACTCACTGCGTAGGATAGCTTGCAAGCATAGCAATACCACATTTACCCGTCTCTTCACTATAACCACGTTCCATCCGCACGTAGCCCTGTTCACCCCAACCAGTACCCCATGAGTTCTTTACAATCCAATACTTTTGACCATCTTCTTCTCCATATCCAACAAGAGTCACTCCATGGTTAAGATGGCTTCCACAAAAACCTGTGAAAACACCAGAAGAGTAAAGCTGAAAGATGAAACCACTAGCGTCTATTCCAACTGATACTGGTTGCTGAGCAGTAGCGGCTTGTAGACTCGCCTCGTCTTGTGCAACTTTTGTGTAACCTTTTATAGTAACTACCTTTTTTTGGGACTTCTCCTGGTCGCATGTATCCTGTATGGCTACGTATGGGTAGTCAGCCTCGGTGACTAGTCCACCATTGGCTATGAGGTATTCATATGCTGTTGTCATTAATCCACCGCTACAGCCTTTGTTGTAAGCGCCGACGTCACAATCTATGAGCTGTTGTTCCGAGAGAGATACTAAGTTCCCTGTTTTTATCTTGTTGATGCCTTCAATAGCTGCCACAGCAGTGAACGCCCAGCAACCTCCTGCAGAAGTTAAAAAAAACAACACAATCATGTCCTTATCTTTAGAATGAACTAGGTGGATGCTCGCAATTTTGCGGGTTTGAATGTTTTGTAACAATATATTTATTATAGTCTATTAAATTAAAATATGTTTTTATCATCAAAAATTGAATATGTGTTTTCTGTTAAATAGTTTTCTAAAAATAATTGTTTTTGAAAAAAAATGAATATGACTATTTTAAATATCTGTTGATATTTTGTATTTAAAATTTGAACTAATTAGTTATATTTAATACTCATAATTCAGTATTTAAAGTTTTGAAGGTGTATAGCATTGAACTTTTGATTTTTAAATAATTTATAGCTCAAGTTTTATGTCTTTAATAAGATTAAAAGATAAAACAATATGATTGTTACACATTTTCTACATATTCATATCCAATTACATAGGAATATAAAACTACTATATCAATTCTATAAATTACTTTTAAAATATATTATATAGTTTATAAATACTTGATTACTAATTTTTTTTGATGATCATTACATATATTTTATATAAATCACATATTTAATTACCATAAATCATTTTATGCTATATTTTTAGATCGTTTGGATACGGATACAAATTGGTTTTAGAAGTGATTTTATTACACATAAAATAAATAAAAATAGAAAATCCATTAACAAATCAAATTATGATAGTATTTTTAAACTTATAGACACCTAAGCAAAAATCAATTAAGTGAGCTCTCATTTAATATAAAATGAAATTTCAAAATAGATTTTATAGATTAATATATAAGTTTTTATAAATGACTTAAAACCTCTTATAATAATATAAAAATATGATAACCCAATATAATTAAATTTATAAATGTATTTTATGATTTTTATAAATGATTTATAAAGCATGTATGAACTTTATTAGACATTAATAGTTATTATAATACTTTATATACATGAAAATATAATACTTTATATACAAATATAAGGCCTTATATAAGAATATAAAATAATTATATCAATTATAATATTTTTTTGTTTACCAAAAATAATTATTCTAATATTATGTAATGTTTGTCGTTTATTATTTTATGTATTTTATAAATATAAAAACTGATCAACATTATTACTCTTTCTATATTTCAAAAATTAGTTATCATAAATCAATATTTGTAAAATTATGTAGATTGTTTGGCAAGTGATATTAATTGGTAATAGATTTACTTTTTATTCTTAGATCTAATTAAAATAAATAAAAAATAAAAATCGTTGATCAATCAAATCATAACAATTTTTTAAGAGTTCAACTATGACGGACACATAATCAAGAATCACTTAAATGGCTTCTCAATTAATATATAGTGAGATTTATTCCTGAGAGTTTTCACAATGTAATTATTAATAACAACACGTCTCGTTAGACTTGAAGTTATTGTTTCCGTTTTTTTTTTCCAAAACTATAGTTAGGAAATATGCATTAAATAGACGGAAAAAAGTTTATTAAATGGCTTCTCAATTAATATAGTTAAATGGCTTCTCAATTAATATATAGTGAGATTTATTCCTGAGAGTTTTCACAATGTAATTATTAATAACAACACGTCTCGTTAGACTTGAAGTTATTGTTTCCGTTTTTTTTTTTTCCAAAACTATAGTTAGGAAATATGCATTAAATAAACGGAAAAAAGTTTATTAAAAGGAAAGATTATTAATAGTCTCAGTAGTGACAGAGAAGAGTAAATAAGTTTAAAAATTTAGGGGTATTTTATATTTGTAATCCTATTTTAATACTATAGAAGAGTACAATTGTTTCATACCGCATTTTCCTTGGTCTCTAATAGGAGTCACTGCACCTTCTTTCCTCCAGTCCACAGCGTCAGGCACATTACCCACTGCGTCACAAACCAGCCTTTGGTCCGTGTTTAACCTCAAGGAAGACGTGTTCAGCCCGAGAAAATGTGCCTTAAACTCAGCATTGGTCATGTCCGCAAATCTGTTGTCTGTTAACTTAAAGGGCAAGTGGAGGGAGTTGATGTAGTCAATCAGCTGGAGATTAGTCTGGTATATCCCAAACCGTAGCATCCACTCCTCCTTTCCTCCGTATAAGATGCTGTGTGTTTGAAGCCACTTCTTGAACCGTTCCCTCAAGGTTTTGCTTGGGTCGTACACAAAGGAGTCGTCCCCAGAACATAGCGTTGAAGTTATCAGGACAGAGCAGATCAATACGACAAGGGTCAGGTTAGAGTTTCTAAATGCATTCATCATTTTTTTTTTGTTTGTTTTGTGGAAATGAGTTTGGTTTTCTGGTATTATAAGCTTCAGTGTCGTGTCTGCTTTCTTGGTCACAGGTTTTGCATTTTGTTGCAGTTCTAATGGAACAAGTTTCCTTCTGTCTCATCCCTAATAGTTGTGAAGTCTTTTGATCCTACAGATTGTAACATGTGTACACTTAACAAACATATATGGGCACTATTTATGTGAAGGGACATGCATTAAGGACCAGTTTCTTCACGTTTTATCCAGTTCTCTCACACAAGTAGCAATGTTGTTGTCCAAAAAGAACGCAAGAACAAGGAAAGGTTGGTGAAAATTTCCTGAGGCAAAAACATGTTGGAAGACATACCAAAGAGATGGGAGGTGCTAAGTGGCCAAGACAAATGGAAAGGCCTGCTTGATCCACTCGACTCCGATCTACGTCGCTACCTCATTCACTATGGCGAGATGGCTCAGGTTGGTTATGATGCCTTTAACTGGGACCGTAAGTCCGAATACTGCGGTGATTGTTATTACTCCAAGAGTCAAATCCACGCTCGAACTGGCTACCTTAAAGCCAACCCTTTCAGGTACACTTAACCACAAATCCAAAAAACGTTTTCATCCATGTGAAGGCAAACCAGGTGGTTGATTTCTCTCAGGTACAATGTGACTAAGTACATCTACGCAACAGCTTCTATAAAGATGCCGCTCTGTTTCATCGTCAAGTCTTTGTCAAAGAAAGCGTCACGCGTGCAGACTAACTGGATGGGTTACATTGCAGTTGCTACAGACGAGGGGAAGGCGATGCTAGGGAGGAGAGACATTGTTGTAGCTTGGAGAGGAACTCTTCAGCCATATGAATGGGCTAACGACTTCGATTTTCCTCTCGAGTCAGGTGTCAAAGTTTTCCCTGTAACGGACTCCAAACACGTGCCTCGTATTGGAAGTGGCTGGCTTGATGTTTATACAGCTTCTGATGCTAAGTCTCCTTATGACACAACTAGCGCACGAGAACAGGTCTTCTTCACTTCTACCTTTTTTACCTTTATCATTGCATTCTGTCACAACAACCTTACTTCCATTTTCAGGTACAAGCAGAGCTCAAGAGATTGCTAGAAGTATACAAGAACGAAGAAGTAAGCATCACTTTCACAGGCCATAGCTTGGGCGGAGTTATGTCAACACTAGCAGCTGCAGATCTTGTCCACAGCAGGAAAAACATGATTGAAACAGGTCTTCAAAGTAAACAAGTTCCTATCACTGTTTTTGCGTTCGGGTGTCCTCGAATTGGAGACCAAGACTTCAAAAGAACTGTCAACTCACACAAAGACCTAAACATCCTAAGAATAGTAAACGTTCCGGATGTCGCACCAAACTATCCACTCTTCCTGTATGCAGAAGTAGGGGAGGTGCTGCAGATCAATACACTGAACTCGACTTACCTCAAGCGGTCTCTAAACTGGAGGAACTACCATAACCTGGAGATATACCTGCACGGGATAGCAGGGATGCAAGACAAAGCCGGGGTATTCAAACTGGAGATTGGTCGGGATGTTTCATTGGTAAACAAAGGATTAGATGCTCTGAAGGATAAGTACTTAGTGCCAAGTACCTGGAGGTGTCTTGCAAACAAAGGGATGATTCAAATGGATGATGGGACATGGAAGCTGGATGTCCACAGGTATGAAGATGATGATGATGATGATGATGATGATGATGATGATGATGATGATGATGACAAATAAGTAACGGGCTACAAGAGCTTTCACCTATACAAGTTTAGTTACAAACACATACAAAATGTTCCGGACAATATGTTTGTAATTGTACACAAAAATCCAATTAGAAGAACAAAGAATCTAAGGGCCATATCTCAGTCAGTCTATAGAAATGCAATACATGGAGGAAGAACAACTTGAATACTATTGAATATAATAACAGCGTATCTTGGATGTTAACAAGACCATAACAAAGATTGGTTCCCTGGATCAACTCTAATGCATCTCCATTATTATAGTTATCCACAAGTCATAAACATGCTAACAACGATCACCCAAAATAGAAGCAACACAGAGAGAGGAAAGATTATAAGCTGAAGCTTAGATTTGAAACTATTTCGTATAAGAAAGAAACAGCAGCAGCATTAATCTCTACATTCAGAGCCCAATAAGTCACAGCCTCACTCACACTCAATTCATTTCATTTGGCTGGCCGCCTCTCGAGACTTGAATTCTCACTCTCCATTGAGATTATGTGAGTGAGCCTATCGTAAACCTGTCATGATAAAATTGCAACAAAGTTCATACATAAATACTTTTAACTTAAAGATAAATCGTCAGCTTTATCAACCTTTTTATCTAGAGACTCATCATCATCTGATAAACCATCTAACGTAACATTCTCCTCCTCCTCTTGGTATGAGTCTAGCTGCAGCTCTGACTCTGGTTCAAGAATAGCTGTCACAGGGCTAGGTTCTGACTCATAGTCAGATTCATCATGTTCCTCGTACTCAGACACAATCTCAGGCTCAGCCTGAAGTTTGTCTTCAGGTTCATCATGTATCTCTGCTGCGTTGCGAAGAATCATTCTTTGGTCCCTGGTTAAACTCGAGCTCGAGGAAGACATGGACGTGTCCAGCCCACCAAGATAACGTGCCTTAAACTCATCATTGGTCATGTCCGTAAATCTGTTGTCTGTTAACTTATAGGACAAGTCGAGGGAGTTGATGTAGTCTATCCGCTGGACATTAGATTGGTATATCTCAAACCGTTTCATCCACTCCTCTTTTCCTCCATATACGACGCCATGGGTTTGACACCACTTCTCGAACCGTTCCTTATAGTCACCAGAACTGGCTCGGCAAACAAAGGGACGACTATTCGGGGCCCAACATTTCAGACGTCCATTTAGTTTGTGAACCAGAGAGGAGGAGGAGCAAGGAAATCTAGCAGTTGTTGTTTTTGTCAACAAAACAGCAGAATTAGAGAAGAAGCCCCTGCTGTCTGAAAGTGTGTAAGCTGTGTTACAAAAGCAAATACCACACGGAGTAAGCAAATAAAATAAAGCATTGCTACAAGTGAATCCCTCCATCCCTTTCTTCGTGTCTTATCTTCTTCTGGTTATGCCTCCTCTTCTTGGTGTCTTGTCTCTTTTTCTGGTTCGTCTCGTCTTACTTAGGTAACACGAAACCCTACTAATTTTTTTCTATTGAGATTGGGCTTATGATGGGCTCGTAAACAGATTCGGTTTGATATCGGTTTACAACTTCTCCGAACCGAGTTCAATAGCTTTTTAACTGAACCGATTAAAATGCATGCCGCATGTGGTGACTGGTGGTGAACAAATGAATTTAGTTAACCAAATCAAAGTTTAAACCAGATCCAATTTCAGATTATGTTCTATTGGGTTGGTATAGTTTTTTTCTGTTCAGTTTCAAACCATTGGTTTGGATTCTGTAAAGAAGTGGTTTGCTTATCAATAGAGGAATGAAGAAGCTAAGGAACACTTTTCCTCAACATTTGCCACAAATTAATATCTCGAAAATTGGAGTTCAGAACGGAAACAAAGGCATACAAAGAGTCTGGTGAAATGAACAATGTCTCCTTGTTACTACTTACTAGGCCTTGGGGTCTTTAACCAATTCATCAACGTCAAGTTCTACCGCCAGGATTGGAGAATCCTCTTGCATGGAAAATTCACTGTTACACAGATATAGTTCTTATTTAGTAAGAGAAAAATTAACAGAAAGATATACTAAGAATAATTTTGTTCTCTTCTCCGGTACCTGTTACTTACTGGACCATGATCCACGGCTGTCCTCATACAATATATAGCTCTTCCTACTATGTCCGCCAGTGAAACCGGACCAAATGTTCGACTATCGTATGCTTCCTATCAAACCCCCCACACAGAGTCAACAAAAAGAAAACAACCAAATCACACAAAGATTCAGATCATCTTATTATGTAATGAGAGAGACCAATGATAAGCAGCAAGAAGGCAGGACTAGTCTACAATAGTGTGTGTGTGGTGTTGGTGTATGGGAGAAACAAAAGTTGTTACCTTAGATTTGATCTCTTTGTTCTCAGCTACGACCCAGCACTGATCCTTTTCGAGAACAAAAGGCTCCTCTTTCTCATCGCTTGAGACCATTTCGGATCCTTCTAACGCTGCTAGTCTTCTGACTAGATACTTATGTGTCTCATTCGGGTCCTTCAAGACAACAGCATCTCCAACGGAAACATACCTAGACACAAAAAAAAAAGATAAGTGGAACTAAAAAGACTTTTAAACCCTTAACGGCAACAAAACATACCTTGTATCAACATCAGGTAGCTTACGGACAAGCAGAGTGTTACCATGTGGTCCCATGGTTGGAGCCATCCCTTCTCCTTTAACTGAATCTGAATGCAAGTAGGTGATCCTTCCATAGAGTAGATTCTTCGTGACTACACCAATGAACTCTCGGTCAATGACCCTCCCTTCAGTATGATTCTGTCACATTAAATAACTCAAGCATGGTAAATCATTAAAAAAAAAAATTGGATCAAAATCCTAAAATCAAAATTCATATAATGTTGCAGAGAGAGAGAGAGAAGCCAAAGGCAAGTGAGAGAGAGAGAACCTTGAGGCTGAGAGTGAGGGAGTACTCAAGCTTGTGAGTCATGTATCGGACCCAATTCGAGATGTACGCCATCTTCCAAAACCCTTAAAGAGAGAGCTTCTGGTGATCGGAAAGGACCCTTAGCCGCGTCGGTTTTGTCATTTCGATCGTCGCCGTTATCTTTTACTTCTTTACGGAGAAAAAAAAAGAGTTATTTATCAAAATTAGCCCCGGAACTGTTATCCAGTTTCGATTACCACCCTGTATTAAAACATTGACAATTAACCCCCACAAAACGAGAGGATCTCAAACTAAAACCGTATGGACTTTCTCAACCTGCCACGTATGCACGCACACACAACCTTTCTCCTCTTTGTTGCTACTACTTGCCTACTTCTCTGCTCGACATTTCAACATTTCGTTCCGACAGATTCAATTCAAGCTTAAAGAACCAAAGACAAGATTTTTTCTAGAAGGTTTGATCGTCCGAAAGGAATTTATACATCTCAGGTTCTCTCTCCTCTTCTTCTTCAGATTCTCATCTATGTTCAATGATCACCACGTCTGATAGATCCAATTTAATTCATTTTTGAAATTTTTTAATAGAATCTGAAAGTTTTGGTTGATTAATCTCTATTCGAATCTTTCGATTATGTAGTCTTAGACCGATCACAGCTCAAAAATGAAATAAATTTAGATAAAGTTTGTATTTTTTAATTTTTATATGCAGGTGAATTACAAGAAAGATGGACAAATTGAAGATAGCTGAATGGGGAGAGAAGCTAAAGACGGGAGGAGCTCAGATGAGCAGGATGGTGAGCGAGAAATTCAAAGACATCCTCCAAGCTCCCACCTTGGAATCCAAAATGGTCGACGAAGCCACTCTGGAGACTCTCGAGGAGCCTAACTGGGGAATGAACATGAGGATATGCGCTCAGATCAACAACCACGAGTTCAACGCCGCCGAGATCGTTAGAGCCATCAAGAGGAAGATCTCTGGTAATAATAGAAGCCCCGTGAGCCAGAGGCTGAGCCTTGAGCTTCTTGAGGCTTGTGCTATGAACTGTGATAGGATCTTCTCTGAAGTTGCTTCTGAGGGGGTTCTTGATGAGATGGTTTGGTTGGTTAAGAACGGAGAGGGTGATTCTGAGAATAGGAGCAGAGCTTTTCAGCTTATTAGAGCTTGGGGTCGGTCCAAAGATCTTGCTTACCTTCCTGTTTTCAAGCAGACTTATATGGTATAACTAAGAACCTCTCTGAATCTTATATGATCCAAAGAGGTTTTTGTTAATGTTCTTGTTTGTTTGTTAAGAGCTTGGAGGGAGAGAATGGTTTAAATGCTCCTCGTAACGAGGAGAATCCAATGAGGGGACAAAGTTCTCTGGAGTCTCTCATGCAACGGCCTGTTCCAGTTCCTCCACCTGGTAGCTATCCGGTTCCTAATCAAGAACAGGCTCGTGGAAACCATGATGGTGGTCTTCTTGACTATAACTTTGGGAACTTATCGATCAAGGATAAGAGAGAACAGATTGAGATTACGCGGAACAGCCTTGAGTTGCTCTCTAGCATGTTGAACACTGAAGGCAAGCCGAATCACACAGAGGTAAATCTCACTCATGTAAACATATTCTGATTATGTTGCGTCCTTTAACAAGTCTTTTGAGTCTAGAATCTGGATTGAAAGGAGAAAGATAAGTAATGGTGTGTTATTGTATAAATGTGATGGTTACAGGACGAGCTAACGGTAAGCCTGATGGAGAAATGCAAGCAGTCACAGCCGTTGATTCAAATGATCATAGAGAGCACAACAGACGACGAGAGTGTTCTTTTCGAGGCTCTGCATCTCAACGATGAGCTCCAACGCGTTCTATCTATTTACGAGAAGACTGATGAGACTGAGAAGAAGGCGTTGTCCATGGTGGACCAAGAATCATCGGGTCCGAAACCAACAGAAGAAGAACATCCTGTGAAACAAAAAGATGAACATCCAGAATCACCAGGATCCTCCAACAAAACAGGCAAAGAAGATAAGCAGGTTAAAATAGAGCTCGGATTATCGAGTGATGAAGATGAGAAATGATCAAGTCTAATGTTTGTCTTCTTACATTGGTTATCAAAAATGTTGGGGACGTTCTGATGTTCTTTTGATGTTTTCTTCTGCAATGTAGTTTTAGACTATACATTTGTGGAACTTTTCTAGCTTCATTTTCTATGCTTTTGTTTTTCTTGACATAATAAAAACCGTATGTGAATCTTCACCCGACACCGTATGTATTCATTATACGTTTGGTGTATTTATACGAGGTGTTTTAGCAAGAGATACCGTATGTATTCATATACGTAGTGTATTTTCTACGCTTTGAGAAAAAAAAACTTTAAACCCAAAATCTATAAAACTCTACCTGGCCTAGAGGCTTCTATCTTAAAACATAGCTCTAAAACTCTTTCTCAGCCAGAGGCTTCTCTATTATAAACCTAACTCTAAAATCTCTCCCTTCGTCCTTCGACGGCTCCGTTCAACACAACAGTGCTCACACTGCTCAGAGTCTCTCGGACGAACCCAATCGCCGAGCAATCCTTCTCTTACCTCTCTCTCTCTCTACACTCGTTTCGCCGTACGCTAGCATCTCGCTCTTTCCTAGCTGGTTCGTTCTCTCACTCCTTAACTTAGTTTGCAGCTATCTTCTCGAGAAGTTTCTGGTTGTTTCTAGCTTAGGGTTTTGGTCTAGTTGATTCGAGCTTAGAGTTTTTCTCTAGTCCAAGTTAGCTTAAGTTTCTAATTGATTATAGCTTAGGGTACGACGCTTTGGCAAATCTCGCAAGGATCCTTCGTTTCTGTTTATTGTGTACTGTGCTTACCGATTTGATAGTTCCTGGATTTCATGTTTTACGTCCCCTCGCATTTTCTCCAGATCCGAGAATGATTTTGCGGTTATTATCCAGATTCGCATTTTCTTATGGGATTCTTTTTGACAGGTTTACATTTAAAGATGGATGATAGCTTGTATGATGAGTTTGGTAACTACATTGGACCTGAGATCGAATCCGACAGAGAGAGTGATGATGAGATAGAAGACGAGGAGTTTCAGGATAAGCACCCTGAAGAAGAGGATGGTTCAGATGGAGAACATCCCCCTGGGGGCTCTAACGGCTGGATCACCACCATCAATGACGTAGAGATGGACAACCAGATCGTCCTCCCTGAGGATAAAAAGTACTATCCCACCGCAGAGGAAGTTTACGGGGAGGATGTCGAGACGTTGGTCATGGACGAGGATGAGCAGCCTCTCGAGATGCCGATCATCAAACCTGTCAGAGACGTCAGATTCGAGGTGGGGGTGAAGGATTCCACGACGTACGTGTCGACGCAGTTTCTCGTCGGCCTCATGTCTAATCCAGCGCTTATGAGGAACGTTGCTCTTGTGGGGCATCTACAGCATGGGAAGACTGTCTTCATGGATATGTTGGTGGAGCAGACGCACCATATGTCGACTTTTAATGCTAAGAACGAGAAGCACATGAAGTATACGGACACGAGAGTTGATGAGCAGGAGAGGAACATTTCGATCAAGGCGGTTCCGATGTCGCTTGTCCTTGAGGACAGCAGGTCGAAATCGTATCTATGCAATGTCATAGATACCCCGGGTCATGTGAATTTCTCTGATGAGATGACTGCTTCTCTAAGACTCTCTGATGGTGCTGTTCTGATTGTTGACGCTGCTGAAGGAGTGATGGTAAGTGTTTGCTTCTTTTTTAAGTCTAAACTTGTTATTTGAATTTTGTTACTTGTATTAACGATATGTCTTTCTGTAGGTGAACACTGAGAGGGCTATAAGACATGCAATCCAGGATCATCTTCCTATTGTTGTTGTGATCAACAAGGTACATTTCCATACTTTCTTCAACGTGTAAATTGAGATACATTGTGAGATTTATATTTCTATACATTCTACTTGACCTTTGTAACATGTCAATTTTGTTCTCCAACAGGTTGACAGGCTCATAACCGAGCTCAAACTACCTCCAAGGGATGCGTACTACAAGCTGAGGCATACAATTGAAGTCATTAATAACCACATATCTGCTGCTTCGACGACTGCTGGAAACTTACCCCTTATAGACCCTGCAGCAGGGAATGTTTGCTTTGCCAGTGGTACTGCCGGATGGTCCTTCACTCTGCAATCTTTTGCTAAACTGTATTCGAAGCTTCATGGGGTGGACATGGACGTGGATAAGTTTGCATCTAAGCTTTGGGGAGATGTGTATTATCACCCTGATACTAGGGCATTCAAGAGAAGTCCTCCAGTAGGTGGTGGGGAAAGAGCATTTGTTCAGTTTATTCTAGAGCCTCTATACAAGATATACAGCCAAGTGATAGGCGAGCATAAGAAGAGTGTAGAGACCACCCTTGCAGAACTGGGAGTGACCCTGAGTAATAGTGCATATAAGCTGAACGTCAGACCTCTACTTAGGTTAGCCTGTAGCTCAGTTTTCGGTTCTTCATCAGGCTTCACTGATATGTTGGTAAAGCACATTCCTTCTCCCAAAGAAGCTGCAGCTAGGAAAGTGGACCACGCATACACTGGACCCAAAGATTCTGCCATTTATGAAGCAATGGTAGAATGTGATCCGTCTGGACCTCTCATGGTTAATGTGACAAAGCTGTACCCCAAATCAGATACTAGTGTGTTTGATGTATTCGGAAGAGTTTACAGCGGTACGCTTCAAACAGGGCAAAGCGTACGTGTACTAGGAGAAGGGTATTCACCTGAAGATGAGGAGGACATGACTATAAAAGAAGTAACCAAGCTGTGGATTTATCAAGCTAGGTATAGAATACCTGTTAGCAGTGCCCCTCCCGGTTCGTGGGTTCTGATTGAAGGCGTTGATGCGTCCATCATGAAGACGGCAACTCTCTGCAATGAGAACTACGACGAAGACGTCTTCATATTCCGGGCTCTCCAGTTTAATACTCTTCCAGTTGTCAAGACTGCTACTGAGCCTTTGAATCCTAGTGAGCTGCCTAAAATGGTGGAAGGGCTTAGGAAGATTAGCAAAAGCTATCCCCTTGCGATTACCAAAGTTGAGGAGTCCGGTGAACATACTATTCTAGGCACAGGGGAGTTGTACCTGGATTCTATCATGAAGGACCTCAGGGAGCTCTATTCAGAGGTCGAAGTAAAGGTATCTAATTGTTTTTCTAACTTGGTCTTTCACTGTGATTTGTTTGTTTGGGTCTTTAAATTCTCTTCACTTTCTTAAATTTGTAGGTCGCAGATCCGGTTGTCTCCTTTTGTGAGACAGTAGTTGAATCTTCGTCGATGAAGTGTTTTGCTGAGACACCGAACAAAAAGAACAAAATAACTATGGTAAGAGATCTTCCCTTTCCTCTATTACTCCTTATGTATTGGACTGAGATGTTTGGTATAGTGCTCAAGCACAATTACTTTTGTGGCTAATTTTATATCTGCTTCATGCCAAAGATTGCAGAGCCATTGGATAGAGGACTTGCAGAGGACATTGAGAATGGTGTCGTAAGCATTGACTGGAACAGAAAACAACTCGGGGACTTCTTCAAGACCAAATATGACTGGGATTTACTTGCAGCACGTTCCATTTGGGCATTTGGCCCTGACAAGCAGGTGAAAATGCATTGTTTGTTTTCTTAAAAGCCCAAAAATTTTCAGCCCTCGCTTTATCTTTATGGTTGTTTTGTGATATGGCTCTAGCAAGTGTAATGTGTTTTGGCTAATTCATATCTTGTCTGTTGGTTTCTTACTGATCAGGGTCCGAATATTTTACTGGATGACACGCTCCCAACTGAGGTTGACAAGAACTTGATGATGGCAGTGAAAGACTCCATTGTTCAAGGGTAAACGTCTTTCTTCTGCTACACTTCACTTCACTTCACTTCACTTCGGTTCCATTTTGTTGGCTGCGGTTGAATGACTTTCGATATTATGTTTTTACAGATTCCAGTGGGGGGCGCGAGAAGGACCACTGTGTGATGAGCCCATCAGGAATGTCAAGTTCAAGATTGTTGATGCCTGGATAGCACCAGAGCCGTTGCACCGAGGATCTGGTCAGATGATTCCAACAGCACGTCGTGTTGCATACTCATCTTTTCTCATGGCGACTCCGAGGCTAATGGAACCTGTCTACTATGTTGAGGTATAATATCCCCTTCTAGAGTCTTTCCCCTTTTGCTCTTTTACATTCTTCCCTTTGTAACAATTGACTTGTGTTTGTTTCAGATTCAAACACCAATCGACTGTGTAACTGCCATCTACACGGTTCTGTCACGCAGGCGTGGGCATGTGACTTCGGATGTTCCTCAGCCTGGTACCCCTGCGTATATCGTGAAGGTTGGTTTGTTATTAATATGTTTTAACAAGTGTTCCATCATCTAATAGAGTGATTCATTGATCGATTGTCTTGTTGTCGTGATGATTCCAGGCTTTCCTGCCAGTGATAGAGTCATTCGGGTTTGAGACAGATCTCAGATACCACACACAGGGACAAGCCTTCTGCGTATCAGTGTTTGATCACTGGGCCATAGTTCCAGGAGATCCTCTCGACAAATCCATCCTATTGCGCCCACTTGAGCCAGCTCCCATTCAGCACCTAGCTCGTGAGTTCATGGTTAAGACCCGCCGTAGAAAGGTATTTGCTCTCCAGATCTTTCTAAGTATAATATGCTTCATCTGTTTTTCAATCTCTAATTATCATATATGGGATTGGGTTTTGTAGGGAATGAGTGAGGACGTAAGCGGGAACAAGTTCTTCGATGAAGCAATGATGGTAGAGCTAGCACAGCAGACGGGTGATCTGCATCTCCAAATGATGTGATCTTTTATGTGTGAATGGGAATACACTAGAAATAACAAAATCCTTATTCCTCCGACACTAAAGTTAATGTATCACTGCATGCTACTAGTACACTTGTTTTACCAGTGTTTGTTATCAATCAAGTTGTTCAATGAACATGTCTAAAGCTTTCACGTTAGTTGATTTGCCATCATCATGCTGATGAGTGATGACGCAATATTTGAAAGAAGTTCTTATCATGAGACACTATAGATGGACATTACTGCGTGCACGTGATCCGCAGGATTTTATGACAAAATTTTAAATAATGTTTGAAAGTATGATTAAAAGGAATAACATTTAGGTAAATGACTAATATCTAAGCTATTTGATTTGATAATGACAAGTACATATAAAACTTTTTAATCAAAACTTTGATTATAAATTATAAATGTAGAAAACAACTAATGATATAGCACTTTATATAAAAAAGTAATGATTTACAATTATTCAACGTTGATAAAAAAATCAAAATCCAAATGTAGATTTTAGTTACAAAGCATAATTTTCAAAACATATCTAAGGAAATATATGATCATTTTTCTTTTACTTTAGGTGCTTATTTTTTTTTATAATTATAGCTTTTTAATGATTTTTGCCAAACTGATTTGTTGTCGGCCCAAACCTAAAAAGCTCCGGGTCGGGTAAGAAAAAAAAGCAAACTCAAACGCGGGTTTGTTCTTCTCTCTCTCTCTCTCTCTCTCTCTCTCTCTCGGCGGCGCGTCCTCTCTCCCAAACTCGTAGGTAAAAGCTTCCTCCGATTTCAATATTGCTTACGCATACCTTTCCCCTGCTCTCATTTCTCACCTTATTCTTTCTCCTTATTCTTCTCCCCCAAGGTTTGTGTCGATCTCGAAGCTCAGAGGCATTTCAGTGACCTAATTGTCTCCCTTCTCGTCAAAAACCTATATCCCAAATTTCTCTAAGGTTTTATATCCACTCGTTGCGTCGAATTCATCTCTGCGACGTAAAAAAAAACCCGGCCTTTTGGTTGCACACTCTCTGAATCGAACGAAGGTGTCTTCTGGAAAAATTAGGGTTTCTCACGGTGGAGGATATTTTCCGTCTGATTTGAGCTGTAGATTAAGTGAAGAAAGGATTCAATCGAGAACAAATCAAGGCGTGAGCTTAGGAAGTATATGTATGGCTTCAGAGCCTGTTAACGGAGAAGGAAACGATGGAGCGAGGGAGAAGCCAAAGATTAAAGTTTATACTAGGAAAGGTAAAGGTCAGAGGAAACTGTCACCCTTCTTTGCCTTTGACCGCGAGAAACCAGAGGCGAATCTAGAAAACAATCGTCAGACTCCTCCTGATAATACTCTAGCTCAAGAGTCTGACAAGAGTCTTGTTCAAGAGGCTCCTGTGTCCTCCACTGTAGCTGAAGACTTAGCTGAGAAAGTGATTGACAAGCCTCTTGTGGAAGCATTTACTCAAGCTCAGGATGATGCTAGTTTGGCACCTACTGATAAGAACGTTATTCAACCTGTCTCTAATCCTTTGGATCAGGTAGATGCGAACACTAGTACAGGAGACAAGTCTGTGGAAGTACCTTCTCGAAGTCACAGAGCTCAAGATGATGTCAATACAGTGGTTGTTGATGAGAACTCTATCAAGGAAAGCCTTGCTCAAGAAGATGTTACTACCATGATTATTGACAAGAAAGCTATTGAAGCACCTTCTCAAACCCTATCCTCGGAAGATGCCAATACTGCTCTTGTTGTTGACAAGAATCCCATTGAAGTGTCTTCTGATGAAGATGTCCACGTGGTAGGTGCAGATAACCTGATAAAAGAAGCCCATCCTGAAAACCCTGTTGCAAGAGACGCCACTGATGCCCAACAGCCAGCAGGGGTTACATCTGATTCTGCTCAGAGCACGCATGCTACTGCTGCTGAAAGCATGCCAATGGAGGAGGACGTAGATGGACGCACGAAGATACGTGTAGCCTCCAAGTCGAAGCAAGAGAAAGAGGAGATTAGGAAGAAGCTTGAAGATCAGCTTAACGTGGTCAGATCTCTGGTGAAGAAGATAGAGGACAAAGAGGGGGAGATTGGTGCTTATAATGACTCTCGGCTTTTGGCTAGCACTACTGTTAATAACGGAGGAGGAAGGATCCTTTCAGGGTTCGCATCTGATGGAGTTCCTCGTGAGGTCATCAGAACACCAAGGCCTTTAAATCAACTAAGTATATCAGTGTTGGAGAATCCTCAAGGAGCCAGTGAGCATGTGGAGAAAGAGAAAAGAACACCCAAGGCAAATCAGTTCTATAGAACTTCAGAGTTTTTACTTGGTGACAAGTTGCCACCCGCAGAGAGTAACAAGAAATCAAAATCAAGTGGGAAGAAGCACGGAGGGGAGGTTGGGCACGGGTTTGGTGCAGGCTCTAAAGTTTTCAAGAACTGCAGTGCTCTATTAGAAAGGCTGATGAAGCATAAGCATGGTTGGGTGTTCAATGCTCCTGTAGATGTGAAGGGTCTTGGTTTACATGATTACTTTGCCATTATCGAACACCCTATGGATTTGGGAACGGTCAAGTCTGCGTTAACAAATAATTTGTACAAGTCGCCAAGAGAATTTGCAGAGGATGTTAGACTTACTTTCCACAATGCCATGACATACAACCCACCAGGACAAGATGTCCATATAATGGCGGAAGTGCTATTACAGATGTTTGAGGAGAGGTGGGCTGTCATAGAGGCAGATTATAATCGTCAAATGAGGTTTGCCACTAGTTATGAGATGAATCTTCCAGCTTCTACAATGAGGTCTAGATTGGGTCCTACAATGCCGCCACCGCCTATCAGTGTGAGTAATACAATGGATTGGAGTAGTCTCCCTTCTGACTTGCAGCACCCAAAGCCAACAACGACGCCTGGCAGAACACCGACCAGTGCAACACCTTCTGGAAGGACACCTGCTCTGAAGAAGCCAAAGGCAAACGAACCAAATAAAAGAGATATGACGTATGAAGAGAAGCAGAAGCTTAGTGGCCACTTGCAGAATTTGCCTCCAGAAAAACTTGATGCGATTGTACAAATTGTTAACAAGAGGAACACTGCTGTGAAGCTAAGGGATGAAGAAATTGAAGTCGACATTGATAGTGTTGATCCGGAGACCTTGTGGGAGTTGGACAGATTTGTAACCAACTACAAAAAGGGATTGAGCAAGAAAAAGAGAAGAGCTGAGCTAGCCATTCAAGCTAGAGCAGAAGCCGAGAGAAATAGCCAACAACAGATGGTACTTGTGCTTCTGAGAATTCACTCCTCATTCCGTTCTCTTTTTTTTACTTTAATTTGTATGTTCAAGTTCATATATATTTGGTCCTTTGCTACAGGCTCCAGCACCGGTGGCACGTGAGTTTTCTAGGGAAGGTGGCAACACAGGTACTTTTGCAGGATATTTGTGACTTGCACTTTCCTCTGTATGGTGTGAACTACTTTGGGATTATAATTGCTACTGCTTTTTTTTTAATCAGCTAAAAAGACGCTCCCTACAACAACATTACATTCTCAAGTGGAGAAACAAAACAATGAGACAAGCAGATCAAGTAGTTCAAGCAGCTCTTCCAGTAGTTCCAGCTCTTCTAGTGGTACATGCTTTTCTTTGAGTTACCTAACTAATGTATAGCCTTGGTGTTGGTGTAATTTTTGTGACTAAACGCTCTCTGTGTTTGGTCTGCAGATTCGGACAGCGATAGCTCTTCATCATCTGGATCATGATCAGACCTAGAGACTACTGTACAAGAGGCTTTGGTGGTGAAAAATATGTAAGGTCATCCAAAGATCCATCTCTATCATCTTTGTTGATCTGTTAGTAAGAAGCTTTTGTTGACTGTTTGCTAAATAACACACGTGTTAATGGAATCTTTTTCAACGGCATCTTACATGTCTCTGTTTTGGTATGGTTGGAAACTTGTAACATTTTTCTGTGATTGGTCTTGTTCACATCTGGTACATATTCTGGGTAGTTAGTTCATAATTCTTGGTAACGTATGGATTTATTACGGCTGATTATATATGTGATAGTAACAGGTAGTTAAAAAGATGGAAGGTAGAGCTAGAAGAGCATTTGGGAGGTTAAAGATGATGTGGCGTACAGGCTTGAGGCAGATATAACAGAGCGGTTGGGTTTTGTGGAAGGAAAGATTGTATTATATTCATATGACTGTTAGAGTAAAAAGAAAAATATATTCGTAATTTTTTTTCCCTCTCTTTTAGAATTGGTAGGATTATGTAGTTGTGGCTGTCTACGTTTAGATTTAACGGTTAGGGTTGGGTTTGGTCTGGTTCGGCACGTTTGTATATCTCTGCCTCGCTCTTCCTCTGGTCGTTAGCAGATTTAGTTTGGTTGACTGTTTCACGTTTTTAGTTTAGAGCTTTTGAATCAGCAAAAAAAAAAGCATCACAACAGATTATGGATTCTTGATGACTACTTGTGTATTGTAAGGTTGTGAGTTTGTGACTCCCTTTTGTAGCTTTGTTTTCTCCTTTGCTTCCCACAAATACATGCCTCATTTTTCTTCTATCTTTCTGATTCCTTCCAACACATCTACCTAAAGAAAGAGAGACCTGTGGACTTGCTCGATTTAGTGATGTGAAGTCGTTAGGCTTACGATTCTTTAATCATCAAAATACATGAACTTAAAAGAAAAAAAAGTCAGTGTTCTTTTGGTAAAAAAGAAATAGTTTAGGGGCTTCGTTGCAATATTGAACAAGATTTAAGACTGTTGTGTGGAGTGGTGGTGATGAACCATCGGAGAAATGGTTAGAATGTTGATTCATCTCCGTTCCTTTCCAACCACTTCTCTGTCTTCTCGTTCTCTCACCATCTCTTCATCTTCTCCGACACAGCAACACAAGCTTTGGTCTGGTCTAGACAATTGGAGAAACAGTCCCATCAATGACCTTCGTCTCTGGGGACCCAACGGTCCTCTCCTCCCTTCTTCTTCTGATTCCATCTCCTCCTCAAGCTTCCACGGTCTAGTCTCCGCTGCCCCTTCTCTCGCCGACCTCGGAGCTCTCGTCCTCTCAACCTCCGACCCTCTCTCCAAATCCCACATCTCACACTTAGCCTTCTCCCGTTGGCGCCGTGAGAATAATCTCCCCGTTGGCTCCATCTCTCACCTCCCTTCTTCTCCCGCTCGCCCTCCCAAACCACTCCTCGTTCCGACCAACGAAGTGCCGAGTCCGAAAGACTCACCCCTTCCTCTCAACGCCTATATGCTTCACACCCTCGCTCACATCGAGCTCAACGCTATTGACTTGGCTTGGGACACTGTTGCTCGCTTCTCCCCTTTCCTCGACCTTCTCGGTCGCGAGTTCTTCGATGACTTCGCTCATGTCGCTGATGATGAGAGCCGACATTTCATGTGGTGTTCCCAGAGACTCGCTGAGCTTGGTTTCAAGTATAAAGTTTCAAACTTTGATTCATAATTGTTTCAAAAACAACACCTTTTTTAAGAAAAGTCATTCTTCTTGTCGTCTTCTTCTGCAAGGTATGGAGATATACCGGCGAATAATTTGTTGATGAGGGAATGCGAGAATACATCCAACAATGTCGCTGCTCGCTTGGCTGTTATCCCTCTTGTTCAGGTATAGTGTAGTGACTCTCTCACAATCAAGTTTTCATCTTTCTTTAGAAGATTATTAGAAGCTTTCAATGCGTTCTTTAACTCATTAAGATTTAACAGGAGGCTAGAGGACTTGACGCTGGACCTAGGTTGGTGAAAAGGCTGATGGGATTCGGAGATCATAGGACTTCAAAAATAGTGGAAAAGATTGCTGATGAGGAGATTGCGCATGTAGCTGTGGGTGTAGACTGGTTTCTCTCTGTGTGTCAAAAGATGAACCGTGCCCCTTGCCCTACGTTTAAAGGCACATACAGACCGACAGACAGACAACTCTTCTCTCTTCCATATGCTTTTTTTTTTTTTAAACTCATCATGTAAACGCCATGTGCAGATCTGATCAAAGAGTATGGTGCTGAGTTAAGGGGACCTTTTAACCACTCAGCTCGGGAGACAGCTGGCATTCCGCGAGATTGGTAAAAGGATATAACTATCCCACCAAGATGGTGTTGTGAAAAAGCTTTTGAGTCATAATCATATAAAAAACTAGCTTATCCAACTGCTTTTCTCTTATCTTTAGGTATGATCCCTCATGTGGCACCCAAGTGGATGAAGGAGGCAGCAACAAACAGAGTGACAAGGAGCAACTTTCTGCGGTATGTTTCTGGAGGAGGAGGCAAATTTTTTGCTGACGATTTTTATCGTTGTATTTATTTATGTATGAACTTTGTTGCAATTTTATCATATGACAGGTTTACGATAGGCTCACTCACATAATCTCAATGGAGAGTGAGAATTCAAGTCTCGAGAGGCCAGCCAAACGAAATGAATGGCGTAACTTATTGGGCTCTGAAAGTAGAGATTAATGCTGCTGGCTGTTTCTTCCTTATACGAAATAGTTTCATCATTTTGGACGGTTAGAGAAGCTACACAATCAGGGTCTTGGATGTGGGGAAAGATTCTGAAATATCGACAAAAAGCTAAAGATTTATACAGAGTGACAGTAAATAATGGGAAGCAAACATCATTTTGGTATGAGTCTTGGTCGGAGTTGGGATGCCTTATTGATATCATTGGAACAAGAGGATTCATTGATATGGGTATAAATAGGGAGGCTACAGTTGAAGATGCGATGAGAAATCATAGAAGAAGAAGGCACAGAGATCAGATTTTTAATCTGCTAGAAGACGAGATAATGAAATATAAAGAGAAAGCTGCAAGAGAAGATGACATTGGCTTATGGAAGGAGAAGGAAAACACTTTCAAAAGGAAATTCTCTTCAAAGTCAACATGGGACTTACTACGGGTTCGAGGAGATCATTGTGAGTGGAGTAATGGAGTATGGTTCCACTATGCTACCCCGAAGTTTGCTTTTCTCACCTGGCTTGCTATACAAAATAGACTTGCTACAGGTGATCGAATGCTGAGCTGGAGTGGAAATGTAAATGCAGTTTGCTCTCTTTGTGATGAGAATATAGAAACAAGGGATCATCTGTTCTTTGAGTGCAGATATTCAGCAGAGGTTTGGAATAATCTTACTCGAGGCCTCATGGGAGAAGACTATACTAATACTTGGTCGAACATAGTTTTGATGATTTCCACAGGTCAAAAAACTATTAAGATCTTTGTATTGAGGTATGTTTTTCAAGCAACGATACATGGGTTGTGGTTGGAGAGAAATGGAAGAAGACATGGGGAGGCTTCCTTACCACCAAACAGGATGATTAGAATGATTGATCAGGGGGTCAGAAATAGACTCTCATCCATCTTACGGACAGGAGATAACAGGATGAAAGGAGGATTACAATTTTGGTTTTCAACAAGGCCCACAATATGAGTATAGAAAGTTACATTAGGAAAAGCTTTTTTCATTTGAATTAAACAAGGAAGCATTGTAAATGTAACAAGGGTTTTTTTGAATAAATTTAACATTCATTCAAAAAAAAAAGAAATAGTTTCAAATCTAAGCTTCAGCTAATCTTTCCTCTCTCTGTGTTGCTTCTATTTTGGGTGATTGTTGTTGTTAACAGAATCTGAAACTGGATCTGGTTTAAATTTTGATTTGGTTATAACTAAATTCATTTGTTCAGCTGAAACCTCACCATGCATACATACCCCTTGGCATTCATTTTAATCGGTTTAGTTAAAAAGCTATTGAACTCGAAGTTGTAAACCGATATTAAACCGAATCTGTTTGTCTATAATTTGATAAACCCAACTTACCGAGCCCATTTAGAAATATAATAACCATAGCCCAACCAATCTCAATATATAAAAAAAAAAAAGGTTCTGTGTTACAGAAGAGAAGACACGAAGAAGAGGCATCGTAAGAAGGGGATGGCAGGAACTTTCCAGCTCACCTATGTCCCTGGTATCCTCTCTCTCTCTCTCTGTCTCTCTTAGGCGTCGTTGCAATTGTTAAGGTTTGTGTTGCCTGGGAAGATTGTTAGTTTTCATCATCTATGAGATATTGAGATTCCACTGTATTTTATTGCGCCTGTCATAGGTGAAGGAGGGCTCTATGAATATATTGAATTTGTATTTCAAGTATCAAGATTTTATTTAGAATAAAGTATCAAGATTTTGGAACAGTTTAATCATTATTAATAGTCATTGAAAACCAACTATGTGCTATGCAGGTTACTTGAAGTTTGATCTTAAATCATTCTGAATCTAAATTTATGGTTTCTTCCAACAAGTTTGAAGTCTGAATTTTAACATGTGGTATTTTGCTTTGTAACACAGTTTGCACACTTAGGGGCTTCTCTAGTTCTGCTGTTTTGTTGAAAAAAACAACAACTGCTAGATTTCCTTCCTCCTCCTGTCTGGATCACAAACTAACTGGACGTCTGAAATGTGCTGCCCCCAATAGTCGTCGTCCCTTTGTTTGCCGATCGAGTTCTGATGGCTATAGGGAACGGTTCGAGAAGTGGCTTCACACCCACGGCATCTCATACGGAGGAAAAGAGGAGTGGATGCGACGGTTTGAGATATACAAGTCTAATCTCCAGCTGATTGACCACATCAACTCCCTCGACTTGCCCTCTAAGTTAACAGACACCTTATTTGCGGACATGACCATGGATGAGGAATGGCACTTTTTCCTGTGATGGACGACGAAAGGCTGGTTTGCGACGCAGCAGCAGCAGAGATGCATGATGAACCTGAAGACGGACTTCAGGCTGAGCCTGAGATTGTGTCTGAGTACGATAGGAACCTGGCCCTGTGACAGCTATTCTGGAGCCAGAGTCAGAGCTGAAGCTAGACTCATACCAAGAGGAGGAGGAGAATGTTACGTTAGATGTTTTATCAGATGATAATTGGTTTAACTAATGGGCATTGAAAAATTATTAAAATTGGGTTGTTTTGCAAATAAAGAGTCATACGATTATGTAAACCAATTTATATTAGGTCTTATAAATATTGGGTCTTTAACTCTTAACCAACTAACAATAAGTTGAAATTTAAAAATAAAAAGACTATGTAATATATCCACAAACAATATTATAATAAAAAAATATATTAAATTTATTTTTGTGGAATTAAAGTTTAGTTGGTTTTTTCGTTATCATTGTTTAAATATTTTCATTATAATTTTTGGGTCTCATACATTAACATTTATATATATGGGAAGTTGTAATTTAGAAAAATGTGTATATTTTATAACCAAAAAAAATATTATTCAAAAACTATATATATAATATGTAGCTTGGGGTTTCCAGCACCATCACAAAATGCGGATACGAGTTCCCCGTAAGGACAGCGCCGCTGCGGATAGGTTACTTCCTTGGCTGTTGCCCAGCCAACGTTTTATATCTACTTCCCTTACGGTTATTTTGCTTTCTTTCTTTCTTCCTTTCTATATAGTATTGTTATTCATTTGTGAATCGCAATTGATCTCAATTTATGTCATCTCTTGGCTTTGGTTATTTTGGCTGATTTTGATTTTGATTCTGCTTATATATATATTTGTTGTTATGACAGAGACGTCTCAATTTTGTGACCAAAAAAAGAGTCTCCAAGAGGTCTAAGTCGTCGTCATCAAGGTATATAGTAAAGTCGCAGAATCTGAGCTTGATAAGAACGTATGAACACAAACACAAACTTAATAAAACTGTTGCTTTGTTTTATTTATCTTTCTTAACTTTCTTATGCTTTTTTTCTTGTGAGATCATCTTACACTTAGATCTCTATATATATAGGTAATAGAAACCCTTGACTTGTCCTATTACAACATGATCTAGGAAGCTTATCTTAACTTATCTTTATCCTATATCTAATAGATTTTGTTATTCATCTTTCCTTTTATGAATAACTTGTTTCCTAAGCTTCCTCTTTGAAGCTTATCCAACATTCTCCCTTCTAAGCTTCAAGCCATTTTCTTGAACTTGAATCAAGTCTCTCATCTCTTTGAACTTGATCTTTGCTAAAGCTTTAGTTAGTATATCTGCTTTTTGCTTCGTCCGGCACATGCTCCACATCTATCAATCCTCGTTCCACGCCTCCTAATGAAATGAAACCGCTTATGAATGTGCTTACTTCTTCGGTGAAAGACTGGGTTCTTAGCCAAGGCAATGGCCGATTTGTTATCAACCCTTATCAACGTCTTCTCTTCTTTACTTCCAGTTATCTCACTCATAAGTTCTTGCAGCCATATTGCTTGTTTAGTAGCTTTTGCAGCCATGTATTCCGCTTCACACGACGATAAAGCTACTACGTCCTTTCGAGAGCACCAGCTGATAGGTGATTGTCCAACGCAAAATATGTAGCCTGTTGTGCTCCTTCCATCATCTGGGTCTGTGTTGTGGCTCTGTCACTGTATCCAACAAGCTTCGCAATCTTTCACGCTTATATTCTAATCCGTATCTTAGAGTTCCTTTAAGATATCTTAGAACCTGCTCGTTCCCGTGTGATTGTCGAGGTGAGTGCATATACCTGCTTAGAATCCCAACTGAGAATGCCATATCTGGTCTTGTATGCATTAGATACCTTAAGCATCCTATTCTCCTTCGATCTGAGTGGCGTCAATCTCAGCTTCATCTTCGATTTTGATATTTGCAAACCAAACTCCATAGGAACATGAGTTAGATTACAATTGTCCATGCTTGCTTCTTCTAACACACGTCTTGCATAAGCCTCTTGGCTTATAGATATACCATTCGGTCCTTGCTTAACTTCAATACCGAGATAGTATGTAAGTAACCCGAGATCAGACATCTCAAACTGTTTGGACATTGCTTCTTTGAACTCTTTTACAGCAAGTAGAGTTCCCTGTTACGAACAGATCATCAACATAGGTTGCAACAATGAGTAGGAGTTTACCTTCTTGCTTACGGTAAACAGAGCACTCTTTGCACATCTTGAGAATCCGAGGCCTTTTAGGATTTGATCCAGCTTTGTGTTCCAAGCGCGAGGGGCTTGTCTCAATCCATATAGAGCTTTGGATAGTTTGAAAACTTTGTGCTCTTCTCCCTTCTTTTCAAACCCTTCGGTTGAGACACATAGACTTCTTCACATAACTCACCATATAAGAATGCTGTTTTCACATCTAGGTGGTGAATTTCCCATCCATGAGCTGAAGCTAGACTAATAAGAAGTCTTATAGTCTCTATCCGAGCTACTGGTGCGAATACTTCTTCGAAGTCTATCCCAAGTTCTTGGGTAACCTTTTGCAACGAGTCTTGCTTTAAACTTGTTGATAGTACCATCAGCATTCTTCTTTACTTTGAAGATCCATTTAAGTCCAATGATCTTGACTCCATGCGGCTTATTGACTAGCGTCCATGTCTTATTTTGTTGATTGATTCTATCTCCTCTTTGCATGCTTTTATCCATCGAACATATCTCTTAGCTTCTTGATATGTTGAGGGTTCATCATCAATAGATAGTAGCAGCATGGCACCTTCAATCTCGGCAAGCATTACATAATCTTCCAAATACTTAGGTGTATTTACTTGTCGAGATGATCTTCTTGGACCCGTCTCGATGCTCGGTTCTGTTTCCCCTGTTTCTGCTGATACATCTTGATATTGTTCCTCTTCTTCGGTAATGTCTTCATCTTGCTGTGTATCAATAGTATAAGACCCATTACCATCATCAAGACTTAAACCCCACGTCATGCTAAAGTTACCAGACTCTGTTTCTTCTTGCTCTTGCTCTCCTTCCAGTTCCAGCATGCTTCTTCATTAAATATGATATCTCGACTTACAACCACCCTTTTAGTACTTGGGTTATAAAGACGATAGGCTTTTGAACCAGGTTCAATGCCTAAATGAACCAAGGTCACTGATCGTCATCCAGTTTCTTTGTGTGAACTGAATCAACCTTAGTATGTGCAATGCAACCAAATATTCGTATGTGTCCAACACTTGGTTTTCTTCCTCTTAATCTTTCATAAGGAGTTTGATCTTTCAATGCACGAGTGGGGACACGATTGATGAGATATGTTGCGTGGCGCACAGCTTCTCCCCATGTAGTTAGGTACTTTCATGGCTTTTAACATGCTTCTTGTCATCTCCATTAGAGTTCGGTTTCTTCTTTCGACAACTCCGTTCTGTTGCGGAGTATACGGAGCTGTTAAGTGTCGCCTAATACCGTTGATGTTGCAGAAATCTTGAAACTCGTTTGAAGTAAACTCTCCTCCTCTATCTGTTCGGAGGGTTACTATCTTCTTGTTAACTTCCTTCTCCACAAGAGCCTTAAAACTCTTAAATCTCTCAAACGCTTCACTTTTGTCTTTGAGTAAGATGGACCACATGTACCTTGTGCAGTCGTCTATGATGACAAATACATATCGGTTTTGAGACATCGTTGCTGGACTTATTGGACCACATAGATCAGCATGAAGGAGTTCCAACGGAATTGATGATCTATATGTTGTGGATGTAGGAAAGGACTGTCGGGTTTGCTTTCCGACCAAACATGAGTCACATATCTTCTTCTCTTCTGTGATTTCAGGTAAGCCGTAAACCATCTCTTTTGTTGCCATTGTCTTGATCGTCTTGAAACTTATATGACCAAGTCTTGCATGCCATCTCCATGGTTCTTCTTTTAACCGTGAGTAAGCATGTTGGTTTCCCAACTTGCAGGATCTTGTAGAGTCTATTAGGTGACCTTAAGACTTTAACCAATAGTCGACCACTAGGATCCCTTACGGTGAGATAGTTGTCCCTCATCCTCACATCACACCCTTGTTCTGTGGCTTGTCCTAAGCTTAGTATGTTGCTTTTTAGCTCAGGTATGTAATAGATATCCTTTAGTAACTTCTGTTCTCCTGTCTTTGCTTCAAGAGAATCGAGCCTTTCCCATTAATGTCAACATATGATCCATCTCCGAACTTGACCTTTCCTTTGATGTTCTCATTGAGTTGTGCAAAGTAGGATCTCTCTCCTCATGTGATTGCTAGCACCGTTGTCAGATACCACATTCCTTCTTCGTTTTAAGTTCCTTCGTATCACTTTTCCTTCGTTTAAGAACACAACCTCATGCATATACAGAGCACTGTCTGCCGTTCAGTCTCTGTTTATTGAGTTCTTGGTCCTCTTTCTTTTCTGGACATACGGAGGCAAAGTGACCCTTTAATGGCAATTGAAGCATTGATTTGTGAGTAATCTCTTTTCTCCTTGCTTTTATCTCCATTACTGCTTCTACCACGTCCCCTTCCTCTGTTTTCTCTCCACGACCCTCTTCCGGTTCCATGATTAGAAGCTTTGTTCTTGCTTTCTCCTCGCTTTCCGCTCCTCAAATGCTTTGAGGCGACCTACCACATCTTCATATCTTGTGTTATTTAGGTCGAGAACCTGTTCTAGTGTTGCGGAGAGTTGAAACTTGCTTGGTAGACATGACAGAAACTTCTTTACTAGTTTTGCTTCTTATCGTATGGCCTAGTGATGCAGCTATGCCTACAAACTCGATAATTTTCCGAGAATGTATCTATTGAGTCGTTATCTTTCATTCTTAGATGATCGAACTCAATCATCAGTGTGTGCAGACGGGCTTCTATCACTCGATCAGCTCCAACGTTCATTGCTTTCAACGCCTCCCACATACCTTTAGGAGTGTCTTGATCACCAACTTGCGAATTAAGTTCTCTGGAATCCCTTGAAACAAGAGAACCGTAGCTAGGTCATTCTTCTTTTGGTCCTTTGATCCTGGATCAATGGTTTCCCATACTTCATGGAATCTCAATAGAACCTTCATACGTAAAGACCACACAGCATAGTTGGTTGTTGTGAGCATTGGTGTCTTGACAGAGGGTGGTACGGCTTAGCTTCATAGACGGTTTTGTATCTGAATCGCTCATGATTTGTGTCTCGTTTTCTTTATCAACACAGGCTCTGATACCAAATAAAGTCGCAGAATCTGAGCTTGATAAGAACGTATGAACACAAACACAAACTTAATAAAACTGTTGCTTTGTTTTATTTATCTTTCTTAACTTTCTTATGCTTTTTTTCTTGTGAGATCATCTTACACTTAGATCTCTATATATATAGGTAATAGAAACCCTTGACTTGTCCTATTACAACATGATCTAGGAAGCTTATCTTAACTTATCTTTATCCTATATCTAATAGATTTTGTTATTCATCTTTCCTTTTATGAATAACTTGTTTCCTAAGCTTCCTCTTTGAAGCTTATCCAACATATAGTACATTCATGTCACACCATCTCTCGATCGAATGGTTATGTTGGATTATTGCTTGCTCACATATTGTTGGATTGTTTTTCTGGGCCTGACACAGCACAACTAAGAAGCTCGGATCATCTGGAAAACATATTCTGCTCAGTAAGATAAAAGACATCAGCCAAATCCCCCACCTAAGTGAGCAAGAAGAAAAAGAAGATGTTGTTTTATCAGATGATGAAAAGGTTGATGAAGCTGAGGAAGACGCTGTGGAAGAAAGCTGAACTTGTGGAGTTGCTTAGTAGTAGTAAATGCAGCTGATTTAACTGTGAAAAGAGAGAGACCCTTTCAACAAACAATATGAACATTGCTATCTAGTTAATGACAATAAATGTGTTGTTTCTCTATTTTTCTCTTAGGACATCATTATTGGTGGTCTTCGGTTGAAGTCTCTTAGCGGAAAGTCCCTTAACTTTTAACTAAAAACGCTAAGGAACATCCCTAAAATCCCTTATTTAAGGGATGTCCCTTAGCGTTTTTAGTTAAAAGTTAAGGAACTTTCCGCTAAGGAACTTCAACCGAAGACCACCAATAATGATGCCCTTAGTGTTTCTTTTTAGTTTTTTACCGAAGAGTTTTTATCTTTGAATGAGGCCATTGATAATATTTGAACAAATTCAGGACCTTTTTGGTAATTTTACAAGAAAGATGTGAAACGTATCCAAAAGTTGATGAGATGTGTCATAACAAAACGGGGCTTTTCTAGTTTCTTCTGATTGAAAAACATTCGAAGAGCCGACAGCAACAGAGAGAGAGACCAAAAGCCATGGGTCTAGAGGAAGCTGGAGATTTGATTCTCCACATCATCCTGTCCAAAATCGGACCTGAGAACACAGCGAGAGTGGCTTGCGTCAGCAAACGCCTCAAGGTCTCCGCCTCCGAGGACTCCCTCTGGTCCATCTTCTGCTCCCTTGATCTCAACATCTCTACTCCTCTCGGTCCCCATGGAGACCCTTCTCCTTCCTTCAAGGTCAAGTTTGTTCCTTTTCGTTAGAATCTTCCTGAAAGTTTGAGTCTTTCAATTGAATTTTTAGGTTTTGTGTTTGAAACTGTGAAATTTAGAGGTTATGATCCTCCTTGGTGGTGGTTTAGTTCATTAAAGGTTGTGTCTTTATTCTTCTTTTCAGGCGGCATATCAGTCATGGAGGGAGTCCTTTAGAATGTATCCATGGCATCTCGTTAAACGCGTTGGACGTTGTTGGGACAACCTCAAACTATGGTTGAGATTAAACTTCGCTGAAGCAGAGGCAACACTGAGGAAAGGAGCCACAGAGGAGGATCTTGAAGAGTTTGAGTCTGCTCTCAAGGTCAAACTTCCTCTCCCCACAAGGCTTCTCTACCGTTTCGTCGATGGCCAAGAGCCTTCTGGGTCTCTTGGCCTTATCGGTGGCTATTCTGTGTACTCTCATGATGTTAATGTCTACTTGCTACCTCTTAAAGAAGTGATGAGGGAGACCAACGAAACCATGAGTGATCTCGGTGTCTCTAACGGATCCAACTTCATCGTTGTGGCTGCATCCGCGACGGCTAGTTTGAAAATGTTTTTCCTAGACTGCACTGACGGACAGCTTTACACTGGGACGAGTACACGCCAAATGCTTCCCTGTGTGCCTGAATCTTTGGTTAGGTCGGTTCATGATGTCAACGGCGAACAGCAACAGGACGCTATGCTGCTTTGGTTGGAAGAACATGGCAGGAGGTTACAGACCGGTGTTATTAAAGTCCGTGAGCAGGAAAACGTCAAGAGTATCAGTTTGTTCCCGGAGGTTCCTCCCTTGTGTTCTGTCGCTGTAACCAACGGTGTGCAGGTAAGCAACAACAATAGCTTATTTAGTTACTAGATTGAACCAGCCTTGTGAGTTGTTGTTGATTACGCCTGCCTGCAGGTGCGTGCCTCGTCTGTGTTTATCCCGGAAGTATCTAATCTTCGTGCTCAGCCACCTGCTTACTGGTATGCATACTCCATCCGCATGTCGCTCATGCCAGAAGGATGCTTCTTGAACGGGAGACACCATAGCTCTTGCCAACTGTATTGGAGGCATTGGACTATCCGAGCTGATGATGAGGTGATAGATAAAGTCAATGGAGAAGCTGTGATAGGAAAGGTATGAATGTTGATCCCTCAGTGCTAATACATGTTGAATTTGAGCTTCTTTCTAATAGGGTTTGTTGTAATGTGTAGTACCCTCTCTTACAAGCCGAGGAAGAAGAAGAGTTTGTGTATGAGAGTTGTTCAAATTTTCCAACAACTAGTGGATCCATTGAAGGATCTTTCACCTTTGTGCCTGGAAGGTATGCTTTATAGACAATGATGTTTAGTTAACAATGCAGACCACTTAATGTTGTTGTAGTTATGATAATCTTGACCTTTGGTTCTTTCGTTTTATATTAGTTTGAGAGATCCAAAAGGGAGTCAATTCGAAGTCAAAGTCGAAGAGTTTCCTCTGAAGTTACCAGACTACATCTTCTAAACTCACCTGACTCCCTCAATGTTTGTTACTGTTTCAAGATAATGTGTTTTGTTCATGCTAGTGTGCAATGTACTTATTAAGTTTAAGGTGTGTTGAAAACAGACTAGTTTGACAAGTTCTTGAGAACAGATTATTCAATAAATAAACAGTTGAAGTTGTGTACATAAATGTAGTATTAAAAACAAAAAAGGTTGAAAAAGCGATAATGGAACTAGAGATTAACGAACGAAAGCCAACTTGCGTCTCTGAGCTTCTGAAGGCAGTTTGACATCGGTGGCTAAACCGAGAGCCTGGAAGAACAGAATGAGGTACCAAGTTAAGTCTAGCTGATACCATTCCAGTCCGTGCCTAGCTGAGGCCTCAAAGGCATGGTGGTTGTTGTGCCAACTCTCTCCCATCGTGAGTGGTGCTAGCCACCTACACCACAAAATACTCAAAATCAGTTCCCACTTATATGGTTTGCTACAACGTTTAGTTAACCAAATTTGAACCGGTTGTGGACTGGTTTGGTTTAGTAGTCAAACTGAACAGTAATCAGTTATTTCTTTTTAGGTTTGGTTTATCTAACATAATTTGAACCGGTTGTGGATTGGTTTGGTTTAGTAGTCAAACGGAAACTGAATAGTAATCAGTTATTCCTTTTTAGATTTGGTTTATCTAACATAGTAACATGTATATCTAAGGATGTGCTTATGTCTGTACAGAATAGAGTTTGTAAAAAAAAAAAAAATACCAAACGTTACGAGAGGTGTCCTTGGTGTTCCACGCTCTCGAGCCGCATATATGGCATGCTGAGTTTACGAACCAAGTCCCGTGGTAACCGATTGCTCCTCCCACACCCTGTTGCAATATATATTAGCTTTATGATATAAAATGATAACTTTTATACAAATTTTAAAAAATATATATATAGCGAAATTAGTCTTTAAAACGAGAAATTTTGATGAATGAGATAAGTGATAAAAAAGATAGTGGAATAAAATTTCAGAAAGTAAAAAATCTTAAGAGAAAATGGTAAAAATATTCAATTAAAAAGGATAAAAAAAATCTGAAGAAAAAATGATAAAAAATATTCAATTAAAAAGGATATTCCTTACCACGCCACAAGTCAGGTAAGGTAGACCACCCCAGAGATAGACGAGTGTCCAAAACGTCAGGATGTGGTAACCAGTTGTCTTTTGTAGAAACCTATAGAACCATTGTAGTTTCAAGTCCATCACGTTGTTGCGTCCTCCGCACTGTTACATTACATTATTTTGCATGGTTACAACTTGTACGTACGTAGTTCACCATTAGTTGATCGTAAATTAAGACCGATTTGGCTAGTAGATGTTTTTTATTTTTTTTAACATTGTTTTGACCTTTTCTCTTATGTAATTGGTGTCGAATATCCACAAGACATGACTGAACCAGAATCCTTCGATAGGGCTATGTGGGTCACGGTCAGAATCTGTGAACTGGTGATGGAATCTATGTGTGCTCACCCAATCTATTGGATGACCCTGCCAAAAATGAAAATGTCATTTCAATTATAACTGGGGATACACATTCTTGTTTCAAAAATTACTTTCTGGTTAAAATCAAATCCATTTCTGAGTACATCCGGATAAAACATTTACTCTTAACTTTAAATTTTAAAGATGTATTATAAATAAATAGCATAGCTTTCGAATTATCAAAAAAGTTATTAAAATTAACTTAAAACATTTATAATCTCTGAAGTTTCAGATTTGGTTAAAACGATATGTACCTGAAGCGCAAAAAGAGCAGAATAAGCGAATGGATATTCAAGCCATTTTGGAAGCTTAAAGCTCTTGTGAGTCAAGTTTCTATGGTACGAGAACGTAATGCTGAGGCCCGTCACCAAGGCGAGAACAAAACCGAACCGGAGAGCTTCCCATTCGTAGTTAAAAGGAGCCAAGGCACATAAAAAATGCACGATCAGAACAGCCGAAGCTCTCATTACATCTATCCGTGTCCATTCTCTAAACAGATAGGCTCTTTTCTCCTTACGCACCGTGTTTTTTCGGCTAGAGCCATCCTCCTTGGTTTCACTACCCATTGTGCAGACTAGTACGTACGTTCGTGTTTTTGAGATTTGAGTAGTATGAGTATATATGGTTGAACAAAGGTTTTAGATTATATATAGGGGGATGATGTTGGTATGTTTAATTAATGGTGTGGTTATCGTAACGGTGGGTTTGAGTAGTCGTCACTACTTAACAACGATATAATAAACTTGTATAATTTACCTTGTCTCCAGATGAGGAGAAAAGAATTAAATCCATTTACTTAGGAAATAGATAAGTCCAATTAGAGCAACTTCAGTGGGGTTCTTAACTTAAGTTTCTCAAATGTTCATATAGAAAATATTTATATTTTACCATAGATGTCTCAAATTCAAAATAATATAGTTTCAAAATATTTCATTTAAGATAGTTTTAGTTAAGGTTTTTATGATTTGAGATAATATTCAAGAACTTGTATGAGAACTATGGTTAAATGTTTTGGCGTAGCAATCCTGATTCATTGGTTAGTCCGAGAATTAAAAGTTAAGCATAGGCACATGTACAAACCTGGACATTTGTTTTAATGAATGCTTTGACGTCATAAAAACAGGCATTTTGATACCTCTTAACGTTTAAGGTTTTGAAACTTTGAAAACAATTTTATCTACTTAGAGCATTTCCAACAATAACACCAAATTTGATTTTGAAATTACATCAAATCTGGTATTTTGATGTCATATTCTTTGGTCATCTCCAACAATGACACCAAATTTTACACCAAATGCAATATTATATATTACTTAATGTTTTTAATTTTAGAACTTTTATATTTTTATTATTTATAATTGCTATTTCAAAACACTTAGTAAAATACTTAGTCATCTTACCACATTTATATTTTTATTATTTGTAAGTATAAATAATAATAGTCATTTAGTTGTTTATTTTGTAAATAAAAATAATACAATATATTTTATTTAATTACTAATGATCTATTAAATCAATTATTTTATTTAATAAAAATTAATAAATATGTATTTTAAAAATTTGGTGTGATGAATAGTTACACCAAATTTGGTGTAAACTATTCATATTACAAAAAATTTGATAGAATGGTGTAATTTTTGGTATCTTGTTGGAGATGAAACATTGAAACTACACCAAATATGGTGTTTTTGGTGTTTTATTGGAGATGACCTTATGTATATATATAGTTTTTAATCAACCTGATGCGTCCATAAAAAAATATGATAAACGCATATACAGATAATCTTTTTATAGATTGTCCACTTAATCATAAACAATAAATTTTAATAGTATAGATACTTTCTAAGTTGTTGATCAATTTAGTTTTGGTTGTTACATTAATTATTATTGTTCTCATCGGTTTTGGACCTTTGGTCAACAAAATTTACAATTTTTCTATATGACCATTTTCCATATTTTCTGAAAATGGTTTTACTTTTGTTTAATTACAGAGTTGGATTCTTTTTTTTTTTTTGAATATGAGTTGGATTCTTTTATGGAACAAAATCGAAGATACAGTTGCACTGGCTCTTATTCATCGCCTTCTAAGCAAATATTCATTTTAAAAAATCGGCAAATAAAAACCCATCAAGAACAGGTAAAAAATCGATAAAATCCGGTGAAGCTTATGATGGATGCATGCTTGTTTGATTTATTACCGAGTTGAGATATCTTTTACATAGTAGTTAAGATTCAAAACCAAGTTTAGGAATCAAATATACAACTCATGCTTCATGCATTAATCGATATGCTTGGTCTTTTTTCTTTAATTAACAATTTATAAAAATATTTTTCTTATTAATAATAAATTTATAATTTATAAAATATTTTTCTTATTGTTGTTAATACTCTCTCAATTTCAATTAACTTGTCGTCGTTAAAATAAGTGTTGTTCTATAGTTTCAGTATAATATTTACTAATTATATATGCTATTTTAATTTTGTATTGGTTAAAATATCATAATTATATATAATGTTATTTTTGCTTAGAAAATATAAAAATTATTTATTTTCTTAATCTGTGTGGATTAATATTTTATAAGTTCTTCCGTCAACTGGATCTACTTAATAATATAGCTCAAGTAGTTAACCAAAATTAATTTACTAGCATTGTAAAAATTAGATATCTTATTGATCTAACGGCCAGGAACAACGTACATGTCAACAACACGCTAAAAGCACCTGATCACCGCCCAATTTCCGACAAGAAATTATAAAAAGAACTTTAGGACACGTCCACCAAAATCAAATACTTCAAAACGACGTCATTTCAGAAAGAGAATGTTCTTCTTCTTCTTCCTCCTCCTCGGATCTCTCTGACATTTTTCCTTCTCTATGCTCCCATTTCTCTCTATCGCCTTACTCGCTCATACTCTTTCTGCTAAAAATATCAACTTTCCCGGATACTTTCCTCTACCCATCTTTTCTCCTGTGTCTCGCTGATTGGATCTCTCTGTAAGTGTGTGAGAAAGACCCTCTCTTTTAATATATTTTTTAAGAGTTTTCGTTTTTGAGCTAGTGATTATAGATAAAGCATGCGACTTTAATATGGTTAGAGGAATCAATCGGTAGACCCTAATTTTAGTATGAATTTTTGGAAATGAAGATATGCAGATTAGTGAGTTATTAATGGATAAGGAGAAATCTCCAGCACCTCCTCCTAGTGGAGGTCTTCCTCCAACTCCAACAGGTCGTTACTCTGCATTTTCACCAAACGGAAGTAGTACCTTTGCAATGAAACCTCCTGAATCATCATCATCCTTTCCTTCTCTGACACCAAGTGGGAGCAGCTCAGATGTTAATCCGTTTAGCCACGATATAAGAAGAATGTCTGATAATCCACCCAAGAATCTTGGCCATCGCCGAGCTCACTCGGAGATCCTCACTCTTCCTGATGACTTGAGCTTTGATAGTGATCTTGGTGTGGTTGGAGGTGGTGCTGGTGATGGACCTTCTTTCTCTGATGACGCGGATGAGGACTTGCTGTCTATGTATCTTGATATGGATAAGTTCAATTCCTCTGAGGCGTCTTCTTCTCAAATGGGTGAGCCATCAGAACCAACGGCTTGGAGGAATGAGTTAGGCTCGAGTTCTAATGAAAGACCGAGGATCAGACACCAACACAGCCAATCTATGGACGGGACAACAAGTATTATTAAGCCTGAGTTGCTTATGTCTGGGAGTAATGAAGTTGACTCTAAGAAAGCCCTCTCTGCTGCTAAACTCTCGGAGCTTGCTCTCATTGATCCAAAACGTGCTAAGAGGTATTATATTATGATTTTAATTAGTTTTTGTGGAGAAGATGTATGACAACGGTTGTATCGTTTGATTTAGGATATGGGCGAACAGGCAGTCTGCTGCGAGGTCAAAGGAAAGGAAGATGAGATACATTGCAGAGCTCGAGAGGAAAGTACAGACTTTGCAAACAGAGGCTACAACTCTCTCAGCGCAGTTGACTCTCTTGCAGGTTTGGTTGCATCATCGTGCAGACCAGATTCTAATTCTAGAGTTTTGCAAGTATATGGTTTTAATCTTGTTAGCCTTTCTTTCTGCTCTTCAGAGAGATACAAATGGACTGAGTGTTGAAAACAATGAGCTGAAACTCAGAGTACAGTCAATGGAGCAACAAGTTCACCTGCAGGATGGTCGGTATCTTTTCTCAAAAAACATTTTCCTATTATTTTTTTTCAATCTCTTTACTATCTGGATGGATAGTAGAATATGTGGGCAAGTCACGCAGTTGTATGTATATGCCATGCTAATTATTGTTTTGTGAATGTAGTGCTGCTAGTTGATTAAGTGTAATAACTTTATTTGACAGCATTGAATGAGGCACTGAAGGAGGAAGTCCAACATCTGAAGGTATTAACAGGGCAAGGTGTTTCAAATGGTGGTACATCAATGATGAGCTATGGTTCCTTTGGATCAAACCAGCAATTCTATCCCAATAATCAGTCCAGGCACACTATGTTAGCCGCACAACAGTTCCAGCAGCTTCAGATCCAGTCACAGAAACAGCAGCAACAACAACATCAGCAACAACAACTGTATCAACGTCAGCTTCTGCAGCAGCAGTGCATTCAACAGCAGGAACAACAAGGTGGTGTCACGGAGCTGAAAGGGCCCTTGTCTTCTTCGGGTCTGAAAGAGAGTGTAACATCGCCTGAACTTGAGGCTCCCTCGACAAAAGACTGAAGAGTGTAGACTTTAGACTTTGTAGTGTCCAATCTCAATCTCCTTCCTCTTTCCAATTACAAAGCTTGTAGCGTTTTTCTCCCTGATCAGTTGTTATTGCATTCTATAGTATAAAAACAAGGCACCTTACAAGTTGTTAGTGGAAAGCCTTTGTTTGTTTGTTGTCTGCTCGTAGTTTATAGTCTTCTCTTTGTATGGTCCTAAGCTCTTAAAAACATTTGGTTAAAACTGTGGTTTTGAATCCAAGTCTGTAGTCTTTTTAACCAGATTCAAACTCTTAGGCTTTTTAGCTCTTTCTAATTATTTGAAAAGTGTCTCCTTTGGCTTTGGCTTTGAAGCTTTATGAGTCTGCAAAGATTCTTGAATAGTATCAGAACATAAACGATAATTACAAAGAGAAACAAGTTTTCCAAGAACGTGGATTACAGGATTTGTCGACTAAATCTCACAAAAGGTAAAAGGAAACAATCTTCCAGTAGAGAACTGAACCAAACCAAACCAAACCAAGAAGAACCGGTCTTAACAATATTCATCTCCGGCAACAGCAAACGGAAGCCATCTGTGGCCATGGATGACTAACTTTTTTCCATGTTTGCAGAATTTGAAGATATGTGTAAAACAATGGAGAGATGAAATTGAAAGTCAAAGCCATTTTCTGTATATACATGAAAATGTTAAGCATATCCTTCTCCTAGCAAACTCTGGAGCCGTCCTGCGATCCTAGCCTTTAACATAATCTTTCAAGGAGAATGGAGGAAACGCATCCTAACCATAAGACACAAAAACAGCGTTTTAACACAGGCACTATTCCCCAGAGTTTCTACTACAGTGAAATAGAGTAAATTTACAGTATCACTATGATTACTTTGCCGTTCTCCTCAGTCAAGTACTGTCTCGCAACTGTCACCTGTTGTAAAAGCCTTTCCATGGGTGTATAGCTTGGATGGTTTGCGTGCTCTGGACGATGTGAAAAACGAGTTAAAACTTATTAACTTGCAAGTCAGAGGAGGAAAAAGAAAAAGATAAAGGAACTGACCAAGAATGGTGCGGTTCAGATTATCAGCAACCTGTTGACGGTATTCAGAGCTCAAAAGGTAGAACATTGGGGATTTCTCAGGATCGTCATAAGCCAGCAAAGCGATCACGTCCTGCCTCAGGGAAACAAACTATGTTTAACTAACTCTCCCATCATTTGGAAGAAAACAGAAAGCATAATAGAGGATCAAAGAAGATGAAGACTTACTTCAAGCTTTCCCACATATTTTTGGAAATTTCCAAAAGGAGCCAAACTTGTCTTGGCAAATTCAAGAGCTTCTTTGCTGCACATGTTGATAACCAATTATAAGAAGGTTCAGAGAAACCTGAGATCCTAATGGCAAAAACTTCTCACCACTTGCGATCACAGACAAGCTCCACAAAGTGAAGGCACAGAAGATCAAAGTGCAAATCCTTGTTCTTCTCAAGCAACTCTCGTCCTAGTTGCTCGGTTAGTTCAACAGCCTTGAGCGCCTTCTTCTCCAGTATAAAATGCATTATTTCTGTAACGTTACAACAATCAATCAATCACAGAGTGAATTAGCTATATAGCATATATCATTTTTAACAAGAGATAAGTTTTTGCTGTAACTCACGTTTTCTTCTCTCCATGTTATCACGATCAATTACAGGTTGGTGTATTCCAGTAGTGGAAGCAAGTGAGTCAGCGGTGTCATCGAAGCAGTTGTGGAGAAGATAAGACATTACGATGCTATGAATATCATTATCATTCACAACCTGTTCAAACAGAGAGAAAAAAAAGTTAACATTTTTTAATAAAGACTCCAACTTTGGGATAAAAAGATAACATTTTTGCATATATATTTACAATCTCACAGACAAAGTCAACAATGCTTACACATAGATGAGAGAGCCATTAACAACACAAACCTTAGAATAATCCAAAACTCAAAACGAATGAAAGAGATAACGATCACTCTGGAGCAGGATCGTGATTCCAATTTCTGAAATCTCGAGAAAAAGGAAGAAGAGCTTACGATGTGTTCGAATTGACGAGGATCCATGTTTGTACAAGGGAGGATTCGTCTAACCGCTCCACACTCTACAACCACGTTGGTAAGGGAAGGTGTATGATTCTCTTCCGGTGACGGAGGGGAAGAAGCGAAGAGGAGATTGACAACTCGGTGAGGGAGAAAGCGCCGAATATAGTGACGATGTGGGGAAGAGAAAAAAAAAAAGAAAACAAAACAAAAGTAATCTGAAGTTTTTCGTTTTTTCTTTCTTGTTAATTTTTTACTTACGTTAAATTGACATTATTTTCTAATTTTTCTTAAATACCATAATTACTTGTCTGATTGTTATCCAAAATATAATTTTGTATACTAGTGGTCTCTAATCACAAAAATTTATTAATAAACGAATAAAAATGTAGAAAAAGAATAAAAAATGTAGAAAAATAAAGATTATAAAAAAAATCCTTTGTCATAATCCATGATCTCATTTTGAAAAATAAACAATGGATTCTCTAATCTGCTCAGTCAAAAAAATTCTGTAATTCAGTTTATATATATATATAGTAAGTGTTAAAGTGTATTGAGATCACTATTGTGCCAAATAGTGTCAGAAATGTATCAACTAGTACATACATTAACATAACATGAAAAGATGGCATTTATCATTTTAGTTCTCGAAAAAATAAAAGAAAAATTGATAGAATAAAAAGAAAATATCTCATTGACTGGTACGTTTTACATAATTTGAAAAGAATAAATTCAAAATGTCTTTTTTTTTTTGAAAGAATTTTAAATTTATTCATCTCAAAAAAAACATTTTTACAGAAAAGGACTGCTATTTTTTATAAGTATAAGAGAACTCTAAAAGCAAAAATCCTCTAATCAACTTCTTATCTTCTCCCAAACCAAGTCTCCATGGCCTTTTCATATTTTTCTCTGTTCTTCCTCCTTAGTGATGTAATTCTGTTTCTCACCATTTTATCCAATCTTACAATTAGACACTCAACTGGCTGATTCGGATCTCCAACTCTTCTTCTATTCCTCTCAAGCCATAGAGAATAAGTCACAGCCTGGAAGCAATATCGCATCAAGAAAGTCGAGTTTCTCTCTTGCCTTCCTCTTATCACCGCTTGTAATACTTGGTCCCATTTATATAAATCCTCATCTCCCGCCAAATTACCAATTGTTTCCTGCCATGCTTTCTTCGAGAAATGGCATTCAAAAAACAAGTGGTCTCTTGTCTCCCATTCCTCTCTACAAAGCCAGCATGTAGCAGTAGCAAGAGGGTTCCATTTTTGGATTCTGTCCCCCGTTGCTAGCCTGTTTCGTATTGCTATCCAAGTTAGAAAAGCAAATTTTGGTGTGCCTTCTGCAATCCATACACTTTTGCTCCACGCAACTCTCGGTGAATGAGCTCTAATAAGGTTCCACGTCTGAGAAGTGATAAATCCCTTTCTAAATTCCCCATTCTCCCTCCTCCACAAGCAAACATCATCCATATTACTCATACCTCTCTCTCTCAATCTCAGAACTTCATTTTCTATCTGGCGATAAACAGAGATTCGATGGAGCCTTCCCCGATACATTTGAATAGCCCTCTCAACTGTAGTATGAATCGGGATACCCAAAGCCACACATCCTCCTTCTCCTGTTAGATCTAAAAGCCTTCCAAGAGGGGACCAATTATCTAACCAAAAGAAAGTGGAAACTCCATTATTTATCTCCATTCGCGTGAACTGAAAAGCCAATGATCTTAGTTTCAACAGCTTCTTCCACATCCATGAACCCAGCCCACTGTTTTCCTTTACACTCCAAAATGATCCCTTCCTTATCAGGTATTTCCATATCCACTGAACCCATAGAGAATTCCTAGTTGATAGGATACGCCATATGAGTTTTAAACAAGACACCTTGTTTGCCTCAGTAAGATTACGCAAACCTAGACCACCTTCATCTTTCGGTTTGCAAACATCTTTCCAAGCAATTTTTGCTTTATGAGTTGAGAGGACTGGACCTGACCAAAGAAAAGCAGCACAAATGCTATCCATTTCCTGAATACAAGCTTGAGGCAGGCGATAGGCCGACATCCAGAAATTTATTATGCTATACAACACTGATCCAATTAACTGGAGTCGTCCTGCAAACGTAAGATGTCTAGCTGTCCAGGATGATATACGAGCTCTTATACGAGAGATAAGAGGACTGTAATCATGAATGTTCATTCGCCTAGTGAGTAGAGGGAGACCCAGATATCGGACCGGTAGGTTACCTGATTCAAAGGGGAATTGATCCAGGATAGCTGTCCTATCCTCTTCTTTTACTCCAGCCAAATACAACGTCGACTTCTCAAGACTGATGTTCAGGCCCGACATCTTCGCAAACTGCTTAAAAACTCCCAAGATACCTTCAATAGAGTTCTTTCTTCCATCAGAAAAGACTAAGACATCATCTGCAAAGCAAATATGCGTCAAACTCATCTCTTTGCAGTATGGATGGTAGCCTATTCTTTTCTCCAAAGCAGCCTTATCTAGAAGTTTCGAAAGCACTTGCATGGATATTACAAATAGATAAGGGGACAAAGAACATCCTTGACGAAGTCCACGCTTACTATTGAAATAACCTGCAAGTTCTCCGTTGATTTGGATAGAAAACGAAGCCAGCTCTATACATTTCTTGATCCATAGAACAAACTTCTCCGGAAAATTGAGAGCCTCCAACACTTTCAATAAAAAATCCCACTGAACAGAATCAAAAGCCTTGGATATATCAATTTTTACCGCACACCTTTCTGAGATGGACTCTCTATTATAGCTCTTTACCAACTCCGAAGCAAGTAGTACGTTCTCCATTAACAACCGATCCTTCACAAAAGCCGATTGATTCAAAGATATAAACAAGGGGAGAAGTCTTTTCATCCGGTTTGCAAGTATCTTCGATATTATCTTATAAATCACGTTGCAACATGAAATTGGACGATAGTCCTTCATGGCAATTGCTTCAGTTGACTTGGGAATAAGCGTCAGAATGGTAGAGTTGATGCCCTTCGGGAGGAAGCCTTTATCAAAGAAGGATTGAATGGCAATGATCAGATCCTTACCAGTAAATAGCCAGGATGCCTTGAAGAATTCCGAAGTATATCCATCTGGACCCGGGGATTTATCTGCAGCCATTGAAAACACTACTTTCTTCACTTCATCATCAGTAACCGAACCAGTCAGCATGCTTCTGTCACCCTCCGAGCATTCATAATTAAGAAGCTCTCTCAAATCCTCAACACTAGTACCTTCATAATCACCCGGGGACTTGGTTAAAAAATTGTAGAAATGATTCACCGCCTCACTTTTTATCTCATCTTGAGTTTCAGCTAAAGAACCATCTGCTCTTTTGATCTCCCGAATTGAGTTTCTGACCTCCCTCACTTTTGTAGCTCGATGAAAGCTTTTGTTATTCCCATCTCCCACCTCTAGCCAATGAATTTTTGCTCTCTGACTGATTACCTTCTCCTCAATATTAGATAATAGAGACCATCTAGAATAAGCCAAAGATTCTGCTTCCATATTACTTTGGTTCGGATCATCCAACGTCTTGGTTTGAGCCATACATAAATTTTGATAAGCTTCACTCGTCCTCTTAAAGATATCCCCAAATTTATCTTTGCTCAACTTCCTGAGGATTGGTTTTAAAGCCTTCAGTTTCTTTGAGAGCCGGTATAATGCCGAAGTAGAGTTAAATAATGGCTCAGTCTCTGTCCAAAAACCTTCCACCAGTCTATAAAATTCAGGATAATCCACCAAAGCATTTACAAACTTAAAAGGTTTCCTTGGCCTCATCTCCTCATTCTTAAAAATCATCCTACAACGTTGATGATCAGAGCACCCACCAGCTTCGAAAACACAATAAGCTTGAGGAAAACAACGCATCCAAACCTCATTCATCAAAACTCTGTCCAGCTTCTTGCAAATGATCCCCACATCCCTTTTGTTACACCAAGTAAAACGAGGACCTTGATAAGACATATCAAGCAACGCGCCATAACCCACCACTTCCTGAAACTCCTTCATCCCCAAACTATCCTGAGACGAAACCACTGAATGCTCCGTAACATCTAATATCTCATTGAAATCTCCCTGAACAATCCATGGCTTCTTTTGAATAATGGGAGAATCCGAGTGGTCTTTCAAATCTTGCCATAACTCCCTTCTCTCTTCCGCTTGGTTTTTCCCATAAACGAATGAACAAAACACTTCATCAACCCTTCCTTCCAATAGAATAGAACATGTGATCAGTTGAGAGCTCTTAAAGCAAGGCGTAACTCTCACTTTCGGACTCCATATAATCCATATTCTCCCCAACCTATTATATTCATAGTTTGTTAAGTAAGCCCACCCCGGAACTACCTTCTCCAGAATTCCTTTTACTTTGTTCTCCTTAACTCTCGTCTCTATCAAACATCCATACTGAAAATTATTCCTTCGTATCCAATCCTTAACCACTTTATGCTTTGAATTTTGGTTAAAGCCTCGAATGTTCCAGAAGAACCCTGACATGCTATTGGCGTCGAGGTTTCTTTCTGTTCAGACTACTCAGACCTGTGTTCTGAGCTTTCTGACCTCCTTTCAGATACCTGTGATTTAATTTTGAATCACGAGGTAAGCATTGCCTATGAATAATCAATTCATCCTCTTCTTTCTCTTCTGATGAAATAACTTCCTCCTCCTTCTGCACTTCCTTCTCTAGATCAATCTCAGGCATTTTTCCTTCATCCACTGGCGTTAAAACTGAAAATCTGGACTTTGTAAGAATAGAGACCTGTCCAAATTCCAGCTCTCTCGGTGATCTACTGGCTTTACCCGGAGATACCGCAGACCATTCATCATTTTTCTCTGTTACCTTCTCTATAGGAGATTTCTCTACAATCGAATTCTCCTTTATTTCTTCTACCATCACCCTCTCATTTCCTTCATCTTCCTCCATCCGATCCATTATTTTATTCTCCTTGACAGCCTCCTTATTCTCCTGTCTATCCTCCTTTATTTCACCTTCCTCCAGAACTTCTTGTTTTCCTTTTAATATCTCTCTTCCTCCAGTACATATCTTTTCAGTATGTCCCCATTTACCACACTTCTCGCATTTCTTCGGCAACCAAGGATAACTATATTCAACTAGAACTTCTTCTCCTTCGATGATGAAGTTCAGTTTTTTGGGTAGGTCCTTGGTTAAATCCACATTCACAAACACCTTTGCTACCTCCAAGTTAAGACATTGAGCTGTTTCCGGATGAAGTCTGCCTGGTACTCCCAATGGACTAGTTAAAAAACTGAGTCCTGGCCATGAAAACATCTTCAACGGGACGTGTTTGACATGAACCCACATCGGTATGGATTGTGTAGGCGGTTTCTCCTTTTCTACCACTGGTGACCATTTAGTCATCACCACTGGCACTCCAGCTAGATTCCACATACCTCTTCTCAGCACTCTATTCTTATCCGCCTGATTGAGCATCTTGAATTTCATCATTGTATCATTAACCTGAAAGACTTCAATCTTCTGCGTTTTGTCATTCAATGTCCAGATCTTGTTAACAATCGAATGGACTTTGGCAATATGAGGAGCCTCATCCAGAAATTTTCCAATCAGAAAGTCATCCCAGAGGGGTGCAACATCCTTCGTGATCTCATCCGGTACCGTAATCCTCCCAATCCCATCCTTCAATTCAACCTCCACTTCGTATTTTTTCAAGATTTTTTGACCTTGAACCACTCCTACCCATGACCCTTTCGCCTTTGGAACCTGATTTTGATCCACCATCGTTACATCTATCGATCCCTTTCCGACAGATTTTTCTTCTCCAAACTCCCTCGGCGACGAAATCTCCGTAGAAATCCCTCCACTCTTCACCAAGTGCTCCGATCTTGACATCTCTTCCGTAGATAGACCTTCCTTCGCTGGAGAACAAAGTAAATCCGGCGGATCCACCGTATCCATGCCGGTATCGAACGTGAAATTTCTCAGATCGCCTTTCGCAAATTCAAAATGTCATTTTCCAGATTTAAGTAAAAATGTAGATATTATTTTTATTAGAATAAAAGGGACCCAAATTTCTGGTAGAAAACAAAAACATAAATTGAAAAAGAAAAAGTGTGAATATAGTATTTAAATGAGGAAAGATGACGAAAGGAGAAAGGAGAAAGGAGAGCCACAAAAGAAGCGTGGGACCCAAGAGACCTTGCTGTAACAAGCATAGTGTTTCTTCTTCTACTTATTCACCGCTGATTGTCAAATCATTTCTTTATTAACATCATCGCTCCTATTCTTGTTTACTTATTCTCCAAGTCCTTTCCACATTCACCTACATTTTCTGCTAAGCAAACAAAGTCAGATTCAGGCCTCTTCTTGATTTAACAACCAACAGAATCAAGAACTGTAGTTTTGGAGAATATGAAGATCCAGTGTGATGTGTGTGAGAAAGCTCCAGCGACTGTGATATGCTGTGCCGACGAAGCAGCTCTGTGTCCTAAATGCGACGTGTCACGCAGCTAACAAACTCGCAAGCAAGCACCAACGGCTACATCTCAATTCTCTTGCCACCAAGTTCCCTCGTTGTGATATCTGCCAAGTAAGTTTATAGATAAATCTTTCTCTTTCTCCCTTAGATCTTGTTTGTTTAGCAATGTGTAGCGCTCATTACAATGTTGTTGTTACTCTTCTTGTGACTTGTAGGAGAAGGCAGCTTTCATTTTCTGTGTTGAGGATAGAGCTCTGCTTTGCAGGGACTGTGATGAATCCATCCACGTTGCTAACACTAGATCTGCTAATCACCAGAGGTTCTTAGCCACTGGGATCAAAGTGGCACACAGCTCAAGTAGCTGTAGCAAGATTCAATCTGAGCCTTCCAAGAAGCAAAAGAAAGCTAAGGAGGTTCCAGCTAAAACAACCCTAAGCCAGCAACAACCTTCCTCTGCTACTCCTCTTCCGTGGGCTGTTGACGATTTCTTTCACTTCTCTGACCTTGAGTGTACCGAGAAGAAGGTAGAGACTGAGATTTGAAATGTCGATGCTTGGTTTTGTAGAGCTATTTTATTGACCTTTTTTTTTCTTGTCTTGAGCAGAAAGGACAGCTTGATCTTGGGGAGTTAGAGTGGTTTTCAGACATGGGTTTCTTCGGTGATCAGATTAACCAGGAGAGTCTTCCTGCAGCTGAAGTTCCCGAGCTTTCTGTTTCGCATTTAGGTCATGTTCATTCATACAGATCCACCATGAAGTCCAATGTTTCATACAAGAAGCCTAGGTTGGAGTTCAGAGATGATGACGAGGAAGAGCACTTCATTGTCCCTGATCTAGGCTAAAATGCTATATGTAAGCTACGTGTAGAGACTAGAAAAATAAGGAGGAGGATGCGTGGATGCAATGTTATACCTTTAGTTTTGTTTAAGTTGAGTAAGCTAAGTTGAGAGCTTATTTCACAATTCTTTATTTTATGTCCGAATCTTTATAAGATGTTTGTGCTTGAGTTTGTTCATATATACGTCTTGAACAATGAATTTTCTACAAATTGAATAAAAGTAGTTTTGAGTCGTAAAGAAAGCAGCTGACGTAGCCAACACGGAGGGTGTTTAGGTCAACTCGAGGTTTAGTTCTGTGTCAAAGCTTCTCGCACAGAAACATGTGGAAACCAAAACAGAAACATGAAGGACTACAAACAGAAAAGATAGAACATTGTGATATATTTTTTTTAATTTCAAATCAGAATATCAGCAATTACTACAATACAAGAAGCGCAATTTTGTGGATTTAAAAGGGTTGTTACTACGTTTCAGATTGTCTTTAAGAAAGCTTAGAGCTTCACTGTCTGAAGGAAGAGCTGGAATGGCTCCTTTCTTGGTGGTCGTGATGGCTCCACAAGCGTTTGCGAACCTCAGCACTTTCCTCAGTTTCTTTTCATCCTAATTAGAAAATATATATACATCAGTAAATCACACCTGTTGATATTCAAATGAGTACACACAATATCATTTGAGAATTTTAGGGTTATGTGTAACCTCTAGTACAGATTGATCATCAACAATCTTGCTTAGAAACGCGCCAATGAAGGAATCTCCAGCTCCCGTTGTATCCACCGCGTTGACATTGAAAGTCTCAACAGCTCCATGGAATTTCTATACAGGGAAAAACTAGCTTTCTTGAGTAGCAAGCAACCAAATTCAAGAATGAAAGGCAGAGTTAGCTTTCTTGATTAACAAGCGATCAAATTAAAGAAAGAAATGGCATTGCTTGCTTAGTCCAAGATATAACATTGAAAACCTATGGACACACGTCGTAATCATGCACTAATTATCATTCAAAAGCAAGCCATGGTCATGATGATGACGAAGATAACTTATGGCAAAAGTTACCTTAGTGTAGTAACGACATCCATCTTCCCCGAGGGTAACAAGCAAGAGCTTCAAATTAGGATGCCACAGAGACATGGCTGACTCATCACCAATCGTTTTGCTTTCGGTAAGGAACTCAAGCTCGACGTCGCTGACCTTAATGATCTCAGCCTTGTCCCATATGCTCATGATCTGTGTACGAGCTTCTTCGGGAGATGGCCAAAGAGGTTCCCTTAGGTTAGGGTCGTAGGAAAGAAGAGCTCCAGATTCTTTGGCCACTTCCATTGCTTTCAAGTGGGCTGACCTACATGGCTCAGTGATCAAACTAATTGATCCATAGTGAAACACTTTGGCCTACAAAAACAAAATCAAATGCATCAAAGCTTCAACCAATAATATATGCTTAGATTAAATTTAAGAAAAAGTTTAACCTAATTTACAAAAAAAAAAGTTTAACCTGTTTTAAAAAATTATAAATAAAAGAAAATGCAAGCTTATATTGTTTGTTTATTATAAGGGCATACTATCATGACGTCTTTTTAGCATGTGAAAGTAAAACGGTCAATTATGATAAAAATAGGAATTTTTTAAAAATTAATATCTAAAACTTTTAATTTTAAGATCTATATATATATATATATATATATATATTTTTTTCTTTTGAAACTAAATTTTAGGTATATTTCTAACTATGGCTTATAATTCCTTTAAAAGATGACACTATTAAAACTACATCATTATTTCGGTGAATATATAATTAGTATTTTTTTGATAAAAAAAATATAATTAGTATTTTTTAACAGGGCATATAAATAATTTAAGACGTTACTAACACTATTTTAAATTTACAAAATGAAAATATGAATTGTGTATATCGTATGCATAATGCATGCAACGTAAAAAACATTTTACGTACGGATCTGATTAGTTCGAGGTTAAGTTCGTCTGGTCGGAGAAGCATGTCGGCGCTGGGGTTTCGGTAAAACATAAACTCACGGTCACCGTCGGCACGCAACGTAACGAAAGCGAGTGCGGTCCTTGCTCCCTCGTCGAAGGTGACCCCCTTGTCATCAACGCCGTTCTCCCTCAAGATTCCGGCAAGCATGTGACCGAACTCATCACCGCCTAGCTTACCAACGAAGGCGGAGCGACCTCCGAGACGAGTGACTGCAATGGCGACGTTGGCCGGAGCACCGCCGGGAGCTTTGAGAAAGCCTGGGGATTCAGCGAGGGAGACGCCGGATTCGTTGGGGACGAAGTCAATGAGCATCTCGCCGAAGGTCACGATGAGGCCTTTCTCTCTGGTGGAAGGCATTTGAACAAGATCGGAGATTGAAAACAATAGAGAGGATGACAAGTGAACCAATCTTAAGAGTAGTTTATATAAGAGAGTGAAGAAAAGCTTTTGAAGTGATCATTACATTATGGTCAAGAAAATAGTCAAAAAGATAATCATATCGTTGTAGAAATATTTTTTCAAACGTTTGAATGTCATATTTCTTAACACTTCTGCAAAAATTTGTTCTTCAAAAAGCAAAAACTTCCCCATAATTGTAGTTGATACAGCTTTTATGGTTCAGTGGACCGTGTGTGTCTTCGCCTTTTAAGAAAATAACATAACGTGTGACTACTGACTACGTAAGGGTTGCATTTTGAATTATTTAAATTCTATATATATATATATATTTTTTTTTTTGTAACTATATATATATGTTTCAAGGTTCAGTGAATTCAACGTCTGTATATGGTTATCATAAATATTCATATCTAGTTATTAATGGATAGGATATTAAAAAAAATCACTATTGATGGATAAGAACAGAACACTTAAAAATCAACTCAAACACACACTCTTTTACATAACGTATTCATGCATATGTATTAAGGCTTTTCTAAAATTTTTGATTTTTGATTTTTTTTTTTGGTTTGGAAAGTGCCAACTTGATAATAAGCACTTTACAACAAAGATATAATCTCTAAAATTGATTTTTCATAGTATGTAGCCTTGATTAACACAGAATATAGGAAAACAAAATCTAGCTAGCTTCTTTACAAAATACTCCTAATCAAGCTTAATATTGTTTTCTTTTCAAATGATTCTCCTTGTAACATATATTATCTTCTAGTTATAGTTGCAAACTAGACGTACCAAAACCATTAAAACATCATCTTCACAGAGCACAACCCACTGAGAAGGAAGAGAAGAAACAAAAAAATAAAAAGAAAAACCGTAGAACCATTGACTGTTGTTCATTTGAGTTCTTTGGCAATCTCTCGATCTGACTCAGGCAAAACTGTTACATCCGAATGAGCTGCAGTTATGTGGTGGGTTTGTTTCGATGTGTGTTCCTGGTTCATCATCGACTCCATGTCCTGCATTCTTGTGCGGACTACACTAGCCACCAATACTGCAAACAAGTACAAGATTTGTCAAAATATTACATACATACATACATACATACATACATATCATCTAATTAGATGATCTATCCATAGAGAGAAGGGCAACGATTTGACCAAAAAAAAAAAAGAGAGAAGGGCAACGAATGATAGAAAGAGGGTCATAGTGGCAGCAGTGCCGAGAGTCCAGACCCAGAGGATCTTCAAGCCAGGATTCTTCTCTCTTCCCATTTCCAATCACTGCATCACCCACACATTCATTCGAGTTTTACTGTAGGTGATCAGAAACCTCCCAGACCAATTGACAAGTTCTTGAACTGAACCAAAACTAAACAAGAAACACAAAGCATTCATATCTAGCTGGGTGAAGGTTTGGTGGTTCCCCCTCCTCTTAGATGATTTTGGATCTAAACTAGTCAGAACAAGGTTGATAAAAATCAGAGTCTAGAGACAAGATCCAATCCCAATAAAATATGTAATTCATTTTAAAAGAAAAAAAATCAAACACTGATTGCTAATTTCGTGAGCTCGAAACTGATAAGGTTTTAAGTAAATCCAAATTCGCGATATCGACCCAATGTGGTTCCCTTTACATATAAGAGATACAAATCAAAGAAGGAAAAAAAAAACGAAAAAGTTGACGAAAGCGATGAATTTTCCGGGAGCGTCTATAGTTAGTTTAAATCAACGCGGTTTAGTATTACTTAATACGCGAAACCAAACTTAACCACCTGACATTTTGAGGCTGGGTATGGGCCGAATATGTTTTTCTAATATTCTTAAGCTCAACAAAACATAGTCTTTACTATGTAGTTGAATCAATTTAATATTTTTGTTGGGATTTTTTCTTAATATTAAAGCACAACCAAATGTCTTTGATCCACATTGTTACACATTTTATTACGGTAACATATTCCGAATACAATGCTATAATGCCGGAAGAAACAATAGAGAACATTTGTTTTTTTTTTTTTTTTCTCTTGTGTTTTTCATTCCTAAAACAATATAATTAAATCAAGAAGAAGAAGGAAGAAAGAAAGAAACACAATGATGAAAAGAAAAAAACATTAGCCCAGAGCGCTAAAACCACCACCTTTCATCATTTGTCTAAACTCCTTGAAGTTAACTCTACCGTCCCCATCCCCATCCACTTGCTTAATCATCTTCTTACAATCATCCAATGTCTTACCTTGCTTGAGCCCCAAGGATGACAAAACCGCCTTTAATTCATCCACCGTTATAAACCCATCTCCGTTCTGATCAAACACATTGAAAGCTTCCTTCATGTCCTCTTCTTCTTCGTCTTCCCCCTCCATGATCGTCTTGTAAAGCTCCTTAAACTCGTCTATGTCCACACACCCGTCGCCATTCACGTCTATCTTCTCGATCATTTGAGTCAGCTCCTTGTCGGGGATGTAGATCCCGAGGGTCCGCAGCGTCTCGCTCAGCTCTTTGTTTGTGATGGAACCGTCACCGTTCTTGTCGAACATTTGGAACACGCGTTTGAGCTCTGTTGGATCCATCTCTGTTTGTAGGGTTTCGTGTGGAACAAGAAAGGATAATAGTGAAGGCTCCTAGAAGTTGAGAAAGGGTTTCCGGGAAGATCTTTTCACCCTTTCATGGCTTCTTGGAGATCGCGAAGAGAAGACAATTCAGAAATCTAGGAGGAAGTTTAATAAGTCAGAGAGATGCAAAGAGATATATTAGTAAAGCCAAAATTAGGGAAGGATGTGTCTTTTTGGTTGATATTATTATTGGTTGAGAGAAAATGTTGGAGGGTTTTTAATGGATATAACTCTCTTACATTCTGAATCAAATATAACATAGTTTTGATTTTATATTGGGGATAAATCAAAATATATTTGATTGGATTTTACCAGACAATTAAAGCAAAGGAACAAGATGGGGTTCAACTTTCAAATAATATAATAATCTAATAGATTTGTGTATTTTTCTAACAATATTATCACTCTTTTAACCTTATTGTAGGAAATGTAATCTGTTAAGATTTTCTAGTTATTGTCTCCATGTCTGTCTATGCGTGTACAATGCAATTGCCATTTTGTATTATGATTTCAAGTTACAACATGTCAACCTGGTAGTCAAAAAATGTATCTTAAATACATCATAGACATAGGATCACTTTCTCGAATTTCAGTGATTTAACAATGAGTATAACTAAAATGTTGTACTCATTGCTAAATCACTCTCTAATATGTACTAAATTGTTTTGGACTAGTATTGTACTAAAATTTTTTGAGAAAGTGATCCTACGGTCTATGAATCTAAAATAAATGATGATTTTTTTGGACTATCTTATCGGTCATGAGATGCCTTCATCGCAATGAACTATTTCTCGATAGCAGTTAGAAGTATTCTTCAACTGAAATGTGTTTTATTAGATAAATTTTAAATTGTAGACAAAAAAATAACATGTGAGAAATAATTTGGATGGTACAAATAGCCTAGATTGGATTTCATCCAATCTCAACACCAACATTACTAGTTAACTATGTTATATCTCTTCCCGGTGATCTAGATTGGATGACCAACTTCCTCTTGTCTAGATTGGATGACCAACTTCCTCATAAACAAAACTCAGTTTGATATTTTTTGCAATATAAAAGTCTAAAATAACTTAGTACATACATTATTGTACTAAGTTATTGATTTTTTTAGCTATACTCATTGCTAAATCACTTATTTGGGGTGGATTCGCTTGGAATTGCCGCTGGAATATGGCGTCTAGTTCATCGTGCTGGAGCCACCGTTGCGTCGATATCTGGAGAATACCGGCCAAAGCCCCGCTGACGCCGACCATTTGCTGCTGTAGATTAGAGTCGGCCATATTTTCTTGATCTCTATTTTTCGCTCTCTCTCTCGCATTTGTAAGCAAAGACGCGAGATGTAAGTTTTCTTTATAGATAAAAAATCTATATTTTAAAGCTACGTGAGATGTGAATCGATGGATCTTTAGAGAGATCTCAGCCATAGGTTTAAAAAGATCTCAGCCGTAGGTTTAAAGCCACGTGAGATGTGAACCGTTGGATGGTAGGCTCGAGAATAATTTGCATTCTCTTTATAATATGTGAACCGTTGGATATTAAAGAGATCTCAGCCCTAGGTTTAAAGCCACATGAGATGTGGTAGTTTGGGTCCAATCACTTTCCTCGGTATGTAGGAATGTTGTTTCTACCTTTTCTTGTGGTGGTTTGGGTCCAATCACTTCTATTTCATCAATGTTCAACTTCAGACAATCAATTTACTAATTAGCCTGAAAGTTGTTGTTAACTATATTAAATTACCAGTCGTTTTGATAAATAGTTTCTTGATGAAAAGAAAGCTAACAAAAAAAAAAAACTAAAACCAAATTTAGTAGTGAACCACTATGGGTAAAGGAAAAGTATCAAGAAATATTTTGTTTTGATTATAAGAATCAAAAAATCGATCTATACATGGAAATAAGCTGCATAGGATTTTTACTTAATATATGTTTCAATTTTCTTATTTTGTCGGGGATGAAAAATATAATTTAAACCTTGAAGTAAAATAAAAATAAAAAAAGGTGCCCACACGCAGGATCGAACTACGGACCTTCAGTTTACAAGACTGACGCTCTACCACTGAGCTATACGGGCTTCGTTTGTGATTTCAATAAAAAAAGCTCTGTGTCCCTTATCCACAGACAAGATGTTACAAAGGGTATTTAAGTAAAGTTTCTCGGACTGAAAAAACTTTCCGACATTAATGGCGGAAAAACAGAGAAGAGAAAACTTAAAATCGGTTTTTTAATAATAACGGAAAAAAAAAGACTGAGAGAAGAGCGAAGCCACCTCCGAGCGGGCTAGCCGGATTAGATTTTCCTTCGCCCCAGCTGCCTCTCTCTCGGCTCTTCTGGCATCTCAATTCAAAAAATTTGCCTCGCTGGGGGTACGATTCTCTCCAACGTTTCTTTCCTGTGTGCATTGTTCTTGGTTTCTACTTTTTAACAAGGGAATTTGAATTCAGGGAAGAAGACAAAATGGGGGTAATGTCGAGACGGGTCTTGCCCGCCTGTGGTAATATCTGTTTCTTCTGTTGTCCTTCCTTGAGGGTGAGGTCTAGGCATCCCGTCAAACGCTACAAGCAAATGCTCGCCGATATTTTCCCTCGTAATCAGGTTTGTCTTACTCTTTTTTTTTTTATATCAATTAATCTTTGTTAAAGTTTCGATTTTTTAAGTTTCAACAAAGAAAAGTTTCGATTTTTTTGGTAGTAGTGAAGATCATTTCGATTCTTAAGTGTGTTTTTTTTCTTCTTCTTTGCATTCTGTTCAGTGATTATTCTGAGGGATTCCAGTTTTTGGTACTAGCCTTGTTGATGTTATATACTTGTTGATTACTATTAACTTAGGCTGGAGATATGTTAAATTCACTATTGCGCAATATTATTTTTTTTACTTGAAATTCAGAATCAATATACATATTTTCTCACATCATTCTTTTTTTTTAATGGTTTTTTTTTTTAAAAAGTTTTGAACATGTTTTTTTCTTTCCATGTTGTGATTTGGCAGGATGCTGAACCAAATGATAGAAAAATAGGCAAGCTTTGTGAGTATGCGTCAAGGAATCCTTTACGCATTCCAAAGGTGTGTTTTGCATATTTTTTTTCTCTTGTTTTAATTTTGAAATTTTATCCTCATGTGTTGCAGTCTTCTTCCCTTTTTTTTTTTATGTGACAGATCAATGAGTACCTTGAGCAAAAATGTTACAGAGAATTGCGAAATGGGAATATCGGATCAGTTAAAGTGGTCTTGTGCATTTACAAGAAACTGCTTTCATCATGTAAGGATCAGATGTAAGTAGTTTTAGTTTCTTCAATGAATAAACGTGGTTTGTGTGGCATATTCAGGTAAATTAAGAACTAGTTCATCATCTTTCTTGTAGGCCTTTGTTTTCGTGTAGTTTGCTAAGCATTGTCCCAACTCTTTTGGAGCAAACAAAAGATGTTGAAGTGCAGATCTTGGGTTGCTATACCCTTGTTGACTTTATAACCTTACAGGTAACATTTGAGCTACTTCTCCAGCTTGCACTACATAAATTTTGTTTCTAGGCAATGGCAAGTATTCCTGATAGCTTTTGCTCTCTGTTCAATGGTACATGGTAACACATTTGTCTAAATACAGACTGAGAATTCACACATGTTCAACTTAGAAGGTCTAATCCCTAAACTTTGTCAACTTGCTCAAGAAATGGGGGATGATGAAAGATTACTCAGATTACGGTCAGCAGGAATGCAGGCTTTGGCAATCATGGTGACAGTTTCTCTTACTTGTTCTTTTTGTTTATCTGACAGCAAATATGTCCTTTAGATTTAGGTGCAACATGTTACTAATCACTAGTGTTATTGCTAGGTATCTTTCATTGGTGAGCATTCCCAACTATCAATGGACTTGGATATGGTACGTCATCAGCTACTTTAACTTTTTGCCCGTCTATTACATCTTGTGCTTGTGCTTTGTAGTTAGATTATGAACCTTTTTTCATCTTGAAATAGATTATTTCTGTGATTCTGGAGAACTATATGGACTTGGAGAAGGGCCAAGAGGATACCAACGAAAATGGTGAAATTTCAGAAACGAAGGTTCCTAGCATGAGGAAAAAGGTTTCGTTCAAACCTAATCCTGTGACTGACTATAACTTGGAAAACATGTAAGGCTTCTCAGAACTGTATTGTCACTTGTTTTCTTTCACTGGAAGTGCATCATGTGTGTATTCGTTAAATCCATCCAGGGATATTTCGAAGAGTCCTTCATACTGGTCTATGGTTTGCCTCTGCAATATAGCCAAGTTAGCAAAGGAAACTACAACAGTTCGTCGGGTTCTGGAACCGCTTTTGAATGCTTTTGACAGTGGGGATTACTGGTCTCCGCAGAAGAGCGTTGCCTCTTCTGTTTTGTTGTTTCTGCAGTGTCGCCTAGAAGAATCAGGTCATAGATGATATTTAAGTTGCTACTTTTCGGATTTTAGCTGACTAATGAAGTATTATTTTAAGCAGGAGAAAATTGTCATGTGTTGGTATCTTCTTTGATCAAGCACTTGGATCATAAGAATGTAATGAAGCAACAAGGTATTCAAGTTAACATGGTTAATGTAGCCACATGCCTTGTGCTGCATGCTAAGCAGCAGGCTTCAAGCGCGATGACTGCTGTAATAGCTGACTTGATTAAGCACTTGCGGAAATGCCTGCAAAATGCAGCTGGATCAGATCTGTCTGCTGATGAAACGAAGCAGAACTCTGAGCTTCAGCATGCGTTAGAAAATTGCATTGCAGAGCTCTCAAATAAGGTTAGCTGGGCTGCTTTCTCTATCTTCTTGTGGATTATATGTCTTAATACACCAACCCAATAACTTTGTTCAACTTTGCTCTGCTTTAAGGTTGGGGACGCAGGTCCTATTCTTGATATGTTGGCGGTTGTTCTTGAGACGATATCCACCAATGTATTCGTTGCTAGAACCACAGCATCAGCCATTCTCCATGCTGCACATATAGTATCAGTGGTCCCAAATGTTTCTTACCACAAGAAAGTAAGTGAGATTTTTTTACTTCAACTTTTGTTTTTTTTATTTTAATTTGACTATTGCATTAATTATTCTGTTCTATCGGATTTACTGTGGTCTATCCCAGGTATTTCCAGACGCCTTGTTTCACCAACTGCTCCTTGCAATGTCACACACAGATTGTGAAACTAGAGTTGAAGCACACAATATATTCTCAGTTCTGCTTCTTGGAACTGTTCGTTTGCCTTGGTCAGACAAACATAAGGATGCTGTTTCTGAGATATTGTCAGTCGATGGGACTTGTACAGGAACGAGCCATAGTTGTCAGTCCTTGAGTAGCTTAAAGGATGTAGATGGTGGTATAATGGTATATGGAGTTTCTAAAACTGATATCAATTGTCACCTTTCTTATTGTATTTGATAGTGAGCTGACTATAGTGTGATTTCGTGCTTTTACAGTCGTTATGTTCACTCCGACTCAGTAGTAATCAAGTGAATATGCTCCTTTCATCCCTATGGATCCAAGCAACTTCTACCGAGAACACCCCTGCGAATTTTGAGGCTATGGCCAGCACGTATAGTACCACTATTTTGTTTTCACTAGCAAAGGTTAGTCGAAGCATCTTATACTAAAATTAAAAAAGAACCTTACAGCTTGCTATTGCTTTTTATAATCCGATTTGCTGACTGCAAATGACAGAGATCAAAGCACATGGCTCTGGTTTGGTGTTTTCAGCTAGCATTCTCTCTTCGAAATCTCTCATTGAATCAAAATGGTAAGTTAAGAGACTGTGATCAGTGCTTTTGGCTTCCATTTAGAAATTACCTACTCTGCTGGCTTTGATATAATGCAACTCTGCCATGTGTTTCTCGTATGGTTTTGAAGGAGGTTTGCAGCTCTCTCGTAGAAGATCGATCTTCACGTTTGCATCATATTTGCTTATTTTTAGTGCCAAGATCTCCAATATTCCAGAGCTGATTCCAATAGTCAAAGAATCTTTAACTACCGAAATGGTGAGCCCTCGTTAAATATAGTATCTGTTCGTTTCCTTTTGGGTGAGTTGTCTTCTAATCCGTTATGTCCTGAATAGGTTGATCCTTGTCTTGTACTGGAAGGAGATATCAGACTGCGTGCTGTATGCTCTGGATTTCCACAAGAAGAGGTGGCAGCACAGGGATCTGAGAAAGATGATAGTGCTGCTCTCAACTCGTCAGTGATTGCCACAAATGATAGCCGCCTGAAAGATATCGTTATCACTCATTTTACATCGAAATTTCCGACATTATCCGAGGTACTAACCTAGTTTAAAATCATAAGATGCTGTATCCATTTATGATGGTTCTGTTTTCCAAATCAGCAGATAGAAGCTGTTTTGAGTATGGTTCCTAGTCTTTTAGCAGTGAAGATATTGTCCACATGCTCTGTTTGGTCACTGTAACCTTGACCTTTTTTTTTCTGAAAAATGTTTTTATGTATAATGCTCTTAGGAGGAGCAATCAAATTTGAGAAAGGAAATTCACTCAGATTTTTGCCGAGATGATGCACACCCGCTTGTTGCACCATTGTTCATGGATACATCAGGAACTGGTTCTCCTCCTAATCAAATTGAACTTCCAGCTTTTGAAGAGGTATAATGACTTCATTAGAAACTCTGCTTCAGGAGTCAGTTCCTTACTGCAGCTGTGTTGATCAATTCAGGTTGAGCTTCCAGCAATAGTGGCATTCGAAGGAATTTCCTCGGGGGCTAGTGGGAGTCAGTCCGGCCACACAACATCGTTTTCCACAAACACTAACCCTGTAGATGTTCTCAGTGTCAACGAGTTGTTAGAATCGGTAATATACACACACTTGGTGCTTCATACTAATTTCCATTGGACTCCTCTGTGATCGTTTTATCATGGGTGCTGTGTAGGTATCAGAAACTGCTCGGCAAGTTGCAAGTCTTCCTGTTTCCTCGACTCCTGTACCTTATGACCAAATGATGAATCAGTGTGAAGCTCTTATGACGGGTAAGCAGCAAAAGATGTCTGTTCTTCGAAGTTTCAAACCCAAACCTATAACTTTCTCTGAAGATGCTGAAGAGGAGGAACTCTTTCTTCTCAAGGAGGTGAGAGAGTTTGTTCTATGTTCTGTTGAAATTAATTGTCCTCCCATCAACGTTAAATCTCGTTTTGGTATTTTTTTTGTGTGTGTTGCAGACAGAAGAAGCTGATGAAGGTGATCAGAAGGCACTTACTGTGGCACAAGTCCAACCTCAAGGCCAGCTCGCATCCTGCTCACATGGAGTGGAACAAAATTCTTTTCGGTTACCTCCTTCAAGCCCCTACGATGAATTTTTGAAAGCAGCCGGATGTTAAACCCGGTACATCTTAGAACCTTGCATATAACATACACATATATATATATATATATATATATATATATATAGACACACACGGTTCTGTTCTGGTTCTGATCAGTCAATGTTTGTGTCTGGTTTGTTTTGTGCTTGGATGGATTGTGTTGATTTTGTATGTGACAAATGGAATAAATGAGTGAAACGTAGTTTTGAAAGAGAACAATAGTTAAAGATATAAAAGCAACTTTACAAAAAGATCCTACTGGTTTACTTTCCTCAATTATTCATGAACAAAAAGAGGCTACATAGCTCTTAAACTCTCAAAAGACTTATCACACTCGATGGTTGTTTTCTAAATGTGATCTTAAACTCAGTATGAAGAGCCAATGATATAATCATGACCGGAATATATGTTGCCAAAGACAGGTTTCAGAGTTATATATTCTCTAGTTTCAGAGAGAATCATTAAACAAGAAAGTGTCAGAGTTAAACTCTGAATCTATACCCTCTCTACCCTTAAACTCGCTAAGCCCCACTGCTTTTTCAATCGAGAAATCATTCAGAAATGCAAATTCATCTTCCAACATTGTCTTGCTTCTACGGTTAATCAGCTTTCTGGTTGTTATTTCCGCTTTGGCTCGTTCTTCTGCAATAATCACTTCTTCAGCAACTTCTATAGGTACAACCTTTGAACATGGTTTGCTTGATTTTCTCAACCTTGATGGCAAACTTGTGTTCCTCTTCACGCCGTTCCTGACGGGAATGTTCTTGATGCTGTTGTCATTTTTCTTGTAGCTGCTATTGCTGGATGTTCGTTTGAGCTCTGGAATATTGGATGGCTTTGTAACAGGACCATTGAACAAAAGCTTTCTTTTAGACCCGTCTTTGAGATCTGTTTTTCTTGTCTGGAGAAGTTGTGCTCTCATGGATCTTGGGGAAGTACCTGCAGACATTTTGGCATTCAGTAACTTCTTTCTCCGAGGTGACATTGAGAAATGCTTCAAGATATCCTCTGGTGTCCAGTCAAATCTCTGCTCATATGGCCAGAAAAGCGGCTCATCAACTTTAGTAATGTTCTTAGATGATTCCAACACCTCTGCACTTATCTCATGAGGCAAAGAAGTTGCGGCCCGTTTGTTCTGATCAGATGGAACATCAGAGGAGATGTTTTTCAGAGAAGCAGAAGAGTTGTCTGAGTCAAGTTGTACACCTGAAGATGGTGAGAAGCTCACTTTCTTCTCTGCACTCTCCTTGCTGCTTCTTGGGATTCTACAAGGGTCTTTAACGGAAGCTGCTTCTTCTTGATGATTCAGAGAATTGGCAAGTTTTGATAACCAAGAGACTACACTATCATCAACCGAGAAACGAAACGCAACAGATAACCTGCGTTCCTCGAGAAGAGAAGTAGGAGATGCACAATCCGAAGACAACCATATTGAATCACTGTCATCAAAGCTTCTCCATTTTCCAAAGCTCTTGTTGATCCTCACACCACCACGATCATCAATCTTTTCCCGTCTTGGTAGCTGCGTTCCACCAGCTGATGGTTTGATCCTTGTAGCATCTTGAATCTTCTTTGCTGCAGGTAGCTTCATGGATTCATAGTTATTAGTAGAACCTGTTGATTTCGATCTTGGAAGCAACTTGGGTCCACCATTGCCTCCTCCTGTGCTCATTTCATTCTTCTTCTTCTTTCTCATAGAGAAAGATGAAGCCACCCTCTTCACAAAGCCTTTAGATCCATCTTTCCCATCGGTGAGAGCCATTGATGATCCTTGAAAAAAGGAACAGGAGAAGAGAAGTTTCAAGAAGTCACGAACACTGCTGTAGGTTGAGGAGTACATGTTGAAGGATCATCGAAGAAGATAATGACACACTAACCACTAACATGTTGGAGAATCTGAAGAAGTCAACGAGTTGTGGCTCTAGAGAAACACACAAGATACATATTGACCCTTTCACTAATCCTTCGCGCGTTATTACAAAAGCAAATATTTATGTAAGTAGCTTATTGGACAGAACGTTCGTTCTCTTATTACCTTATCAGGTTGAGTTGACCAATGTCAGGCTAACATTTTTGTAAAAGAGCCAGATTTTCAGTTCTCGTGTTGTGACAATATCAGTAAAATTTGAAAATATTGAGATTCCATAGTTATTGGTTAATAAAACATGTAGTTTTCAATAAAATTATAAAACATTTTAACTCAACCTAATTTATATTAAACTAAAAAGAATATTCCATTAAAACTAAAATATTATAATTTCTTTTTAAATCTGACTTTAACTTCTATTTAGAAATTTTAAAATTGAGAAGTTGAAATTCTATAACTATATAATACTCAAAATTACACATAATATATCATTTTCATATAAATTTTATAGATTTGATTTTTATTGTGTGCATGTTGTAAGTAAAAAAAAAAACATAAAAAAATAAGTACACCAATCTGAACATTAATTATGTCTATATTATAACTTTTATCAAATAAAACTTTTTACAATTACAAAACAATCCGGTGCTTTTAAAGAGAGCAGGGTAAAGGGATTGTGTAACTGAAACCTTGAAGAGACCTCAGTTTCCATCTAGGTTTTTGCTGGACCCGCGCCATTATTGGAGTTGGAGCTTCCTTTACCTTTCCCACCGCCATTTGTCTTGCTAGATTTAGAGTTTGTTGACTTGCTGCTAGTCCCTTGGGTATCCACATCAGCAAGACCATTCTCCAGAGCTTTCACCAGATTTTCAAAGTAGGTTTTCGTTATGCTGTTAAAATACACGATACAAGTCATTACGGTTAGCATTCATATGGTTGTTCAACGTCTCAGCTTGTTCAGCCAAACCTAAGACAGTGTCTGAACACAGATGCGACAGAGACAGTTACCTGGTCAAACCCGTTAGTTTTGTCCGGAAATGATTGAAGTCATCTGAAGGGCCTTCAGCAACTAGAAACACCTCCAGTTCCTTCTCTACGCATTTGTGGAGCCTCTCCAGACCTGACTCAGCCTCCCCTAAACAAATCAACAAGAGAATTATCAAACTTCAAGGGCTCACTGACACAACTAGCTTATCCAGAAAACAATCAACTAGATGAGGATTCTAACCTTGCAAATACTCGAAAAATTGTTTCTTATCGTGATCAGGTAGATAGTACCCATATGCATATGTCCATTTCAGCACCCGTCTGCATTCAATGATCTGTAAAAGATATACGTTAAACGTGGGAACATTCGAGAGATGTTGTCCACAGATCTTAAAAAATTTAGATGCTAACCTGAAGCCACGCCTCTGTAATGAACTTGAGCTGAGATTCTGGTGTGCCATGTATGTCACTAAGCTTCTCAAGCTAGCAAACAAAGAGATAACGATTGACAAACAGCATGTGAGAAACTTCTATAAACATTCTTACGTTCAAAACTCTATAATTTCCCACAAATTCAACAATGGAGTCCCCCCCTATCTAGAGTCTGAATACAATTTGGTGTTGCAAATAATAGCAAAGGAAATAAGCTGTTAGCTCATAAAATTCTCTACTCCAAAGAAGATTGAATAATAACGTTAACAACAATTATACCTTCTCTAATCTCGCTTTCTCCAGATCCTCCATAGCTTTTTGCCTCGACTGCCAAATCACACAAGAAAAGTAAATATATATATGATGGGAAGACGAGAAACCTCTTATCATAGGGTAAAAGCTAATGTATTGTAAGTATTATTTTCTAAACACCAATACTGATTTGCTCATAAATGGAGAGTCACAATATCTCATGATTTTCTATCTCAGGATAGAAACTAAAGTAGAGTGTAAAGAATACTTCAAGCTTTCAAGTGTCTTCAAGGCATAAGAAATATAAGAAAGATTATACATATACCGTTTGATTGCTTGCCCAGCGTTCATAATAATGAGTGTATCTCTCTAGCGAATTTTTAGCCATCTCTCGCCTCTTTTCAGCCTCATCATACTAAAAACAAAATTCAAACGATATGAACAAAAACAATACTAAAAAAGGTATCAAAGAGAATACCACAACAAAATTATCAAAGAAGTACAAGAGGTCCTTACACGTCCTTCTTGCTTCCCCGCCTCATACTTGTTGCAGGCATAAAAACCACCAGTTCTTTCCCCATGCTCTGTCCATGCGTTAAGGCATAACCTAAAGATTCATATAAAGAAGATACATTCATTAGCACTTTTATCACAAGATCAAATCCAAAAGATATCAGAGAGAAACAAGCTTGCAGAGCAAGAGCAACAATCAAACTTAAGACATCTTCAGAGGTAGGGATAAAGCTTTACCAACAAAATTCATATTTACAAGGCGGTGTGCATGTCATATGCATGCATCCATGATTCTTTTCAATCGGCCGCTTACACTTCGGACAAGGCTTTGAATTGGCAAGTATCCTGTGTATAATGAAATTTGAAGATGCAAGAGAAATGCCATAAGCTCCTGAGGTAATAAATATATTCATGCAAGATGTACCGTAGAAATAAACAGAAGATTAAGGAAGCATGAACCAAGAATAATACCAATTCATATTTTCCGATTCAGCGCTGTTCTTACGTATCCATTGCGCAACTGTCTCACAATCCACAGGGCGGTGGGCCTCTTCGGTGCACTTGGAATTTTCAGATTTAAACACAGTTCCACAGATAAATTAAAAACGATTAAGTAGTCAAGGGAAAACAGATTAGGCACCAAGAACTTACATTCCAACAAAAGCTATGCGAGCACAAGCAGGACACATCATAACTACCAGTTCCAGCAGCAAAATCAATTGCATGCTCACATCCTGGGGCTGGACACCATTTCATCTAAAGGCAGGGGAAAAAATGAGAGCGACATCAAAACAAGAAAAGCGCTATATCATAGGCATACTTATGAAAGTACTATACAAAATATTATCTTAGAAGTCTTACCTTTCTGTTGTCTTCAACATAAGATCTAATAAAATATCTATAATACTTCTCCTTGTCTTCCTCGGAAGCCAATTTTTCGAACATATCTTGACCGACAGCAGCAGGACAAGAAGGCTCTGGACACTTTAGCATCAAGCATCCTGGGCCACCATTTATGGTTGTACTGATATAACCTATATAAGTTTGTAATTATAAGAGGAAATGTATAAGAAAACAAATGTTCTAGCAAAAAAACAGAAAGCTTAATTCCACACACTTCAAGATGGGAAGAAACAAAGCTTAACAGTTAAATTTATAGGCACACATCTTTGAAATTGTGTAACAAAATGCCAACTAGATAACAATCCAAATATAACAGGCCCCGTTTCTGAAAAGCTACAGATACAATCATCTACAAGGATAATAAAAAATAGGACCTACCAGTCCAGCATGTAGAGCAGAAAGGATGACCACATGCAACCGAAAGAATTTCTTCAGGAGGGAAGATATCAAAGCATATTCCACATGTAAGCTAAAACATCAAATGCGTCAGTAAAACGTTTTGAGTTACCAAGCGAGAAATATATATAGAGAAAAAATAATCAGAGTCAAAGGAATTACTTCTCCGCCATCATCAGGGGTTGGAATCACAGGTCCATCCAATATGCCAACGGTTTCACGAACTCTCTTTTCATCCGCAAACCATTCATCATGAACTTTACTAACACTCCTGATAATGACACATTTCTCAAGCATTAGGGAACAAAGAGAAAGCCCACATGAGGCATGTACATTGATATCTGCTCTCAAACAACCTAATAGAGTCCATTTAGTGTAGCAAATCAAAAAAAAAAATCTCATGGATGAGAAAAGTCGTTTTGAAACAATTATTTTGAGGACCAACAATATGGTAAACAAAGAGATTGATAAGAAAATCAAATGGTACATGTCAAGGGAATTTTACCAGTGATAGTGAAGGAGCAGAATGCTAGCTTCGACCTCGCTTATGGAGAGTACCATGGAAACTTGTCCAATATCATTGTTCTGATGCCTGCGGATATCTTCTTCCTTGAGAACAGCATAATTTATCTGGAAGCATGCATCATCACAACAAGAATGAGGCAATGGTCACAGTAAAACGAGAGCAAATGTTAAAATACACATATAGAAAACCAATCAACCATTCAATGCAGTAATAAGAAGTTCAGCCAAAACTGTAATTTAGTGTGTAGTTCTGTAAAGACAAAAATATAGATAGCCAAGGAATAAACAATGAGCATGTAACCAGGATAGTAAGTAAAAGAATAGACAAAGAGTCTAACAATCACTTCATTTCCATCTAGCTGCTGCTACAATAAGACAGCAATCAATAGCAACTAAAATGCCTCGAACCTAAGACTAGGCATTTCATGAACAAAAGAGAGGAAAACTCTTAACCATAATCCTTCTGTCAGCTAAGCAATTCTGAGAAAACTAAAACAGCTAAAAACGGCAACAAGTTCCAAACTTTAATAGCCACTAAAAATGTAGCTTACAATCAAATGAAGTAAACACACAAAGAGTCATATAGACTAATTATCCTAAAGCAGAACAAAACCCAAAACAAACTAAAGTGTCTTTCCTCAACAAACCAACCCACCTGAGAGCGATGGGATGCGATCATGACGGAGTCGTCCACGTCATCTTCCTCAACAAACCCGTAATCGGGCTCATCATCACCATCACTTTCGTTGTAGTAATCATCGGTCCCGCCGCTGTAAAAGTCATCCTCCTCCTCTCCAGATTCCATATCGTGGGCATTGAGCAGATCATCCTCGGAATCCATAAATCGGCGATGATTCTCCTCTATTCTCTCTAAAGGCTTGAGCTTTATAAGAATCAGACCAAACCCTTGTAGCTGCTCAAAGGTAGGGAGGGTTTGAGGTTTCGTTAACCCAAAAAGAAAGGTTCCTGCTTTGTAAGATAGGAGAGAGAATCTCGCAGAGGAGAGTTTGATCAAAGAAAGAACTTTTGTAGGTAAGATTCAGAAAAAACGAGTAGATGGAGATTAAGACTTCTACCATTTTCGGCTTGAGTTCAAGTCGAAAAATGTAATCTTTCTCCTTTTTTAACATCCGTAATTTTTTTATTGCATTAGTTCTGTCTTAATGTAATCGTGTTTTTTTCTAACATAAATCTATTTTTGTAAAGTTTCTAATTTTTTTGGGTATTTATGTTTTGTCTTTTGGCAAGAAAAACTGCAATTAAGAACTCCAATAACGGGAAAATAGAATAAATACCACAAGACACTGCTTAGCAAAGATTAACAAAGAAAACATCTACAACATCTCCAGTGTAGCCAAGACTTTATCACACTACAAAAATCAGCTTTCTTCATGATGATGCATAGTTGATTGCAGTATCCATCTCTATCGACATATTAGGAATCAGCTTACACGTCCCTCTCTCACACTTGTGATGATAATACATTACCTTCCAGTCGTGGAAACAAGTTATTTCTTCTCTGCACTCTCAGCTTGTACTTTCTTCTTTGACTGAGGTTTTTAGCTTCCCCTCTCTCCGCACACCACCACATTTTCTCTTTGCTTGAATATGATGCACAAACGCAGCGACAATGTCGTGGAGTTTCGGTGGAGGCCTATTCGTTGAAGAAACATTATGACCAGCCTCTTTCAAAGCTCGAGCGACATCCTTTTGCGCTTTCTGGAAATGGGTATTACACAAGGCAGGAAGGGTCGACGCAAGTGTTGGCTTTGGACACGTTATTGCTTTCGACTGAGCTCTGCGTATACCAATATAACAACACCAACGAGTTAGAATAGAGCTGGCTAAAGTAATCATCACATGCTAGCTGCAATTCAGAACACAAAATTTCCGCTAATGTAATAACAAAGATGGTCTGTTTACAGTTAGAACTTCAGGAAGATATAACTATGCACAGAATCCTAACCATATCTCTACCGCAAAGGACACAAAAGGAGACAACAGTCAGTTCCATTACACTCAAAACCAACCAAAGCAAGTTGCTTCAGGAAGATCTTATTACGCACAGAATCCTAACCATATCTCTACCGCAAAGGACACAAAAGGACACAACAGTCAATTCTATTACACTCAAAACCAAAGTAAGTTACTTTCAGTTCCTAACCACGAGACACAACCAGTAATCATCAGATGCCTCAGTTGCACTAATGTAATAACAAAGACGGTCTATATCTCTACCGCAAAGGACACAAAAGGAGACAGCAGTCAATTTCATTACACACAAAACCAACCAAAGCAAGTTACTTTCAGTTCCTAACCACGACACGAAACCAGAATGAACCAAACTGTGTTTCAAAAGCATCACAAACTAGCGAGAGAAGTAACTGCGAATCCAAAAAAAGTAGCGAACTTGTGAACTAACTTTTTATTAACGAAAGTGCAAGAAGTGTAAAGCTTCTGCTTTTTATCCGACAGGATATGAAGCTGACAGTAATTCGTGAGAGGCATAGCCTTTGACTTGCTCCCATTACCACAAGCCACACAGTAGTTTCCTTTCAGACTCGGATCACTACTCTTAACGCCACCCTCATTGTTGTCTCCGCTACCTTCAACGGTAGCAGCAACTTCATCCCCACCACAACCATCAACCTTACGTCTCTTGTTCTGGTGATGATGATTGTCTTCTTTGAAAGGACTAACACCGTACTTCCAGTAATACTCTCTGTGTTGGGCCTTGAGATCCTCCATCAAGGCCCAGTAATGGTCTCTGTAGCATTTAGCCAGCTGCTTCAGGTTGTGCGATCGGCGACGGAGAAGCTCCGGGCGTGTTAGGTGCGTGGAGAGTGCGAGGTTTTGATCCTCCGGTGATATCGTAATCGGTGGATTCGGTGAGAGGCTTGTGCTAGGGTTTCGAAATTGGGGGTCTTCTGTCACACCGCTGGCCTTCGTGGGGATTGAGGCGGCGATGGTGAACGGGTGCCTCGGGGGTTTTGCAGAAGATGGATTTTGCTTCGGCGCAGACGCCATTCTCACGGCGATGAGAGAGAGAGAAGAGGGATAACAGTGAATCGCTCATCGCCTCCTCTTGATAAGTTGTTATACCATTCAAAAAAGCCCATTGGGCCGTAAAGAATAACCCAAAGTCTAGATCGAATTTGAAATTAAACCGTATCGAATCGGTTCGGTTCGGTTGGTGGCGGGGAAATTGACAGGTCAGCCGTCGGTGGAAGGTGCCACTTCCCTTAAGTAGGTCCCAACCAGCCTGTCTTCTCATACCGACACATTCATCTCACCAAACGCAATCTCCACCGTCGATTACACTCCAATCCAACGGTTGATGGAGACCGCTGATCTCTCACCAGCTTTAGTTTAATCCTTCCTCTCTTCTTCCCCTGAGAATCTTAATTTCACGACAACGAAGCAACAAAAAAAAGTAATTTTTGTTCCCCGTTGAAGCTCAACTAGTTTTGTCTCGGTCTCTCTAGATCTAGCTGATCGACATTGCAGGTAATCGCTATCACCTCAAGTACTTAGTGTAACATTAGTAGATTTTTGTGTAGCTGATTCAGTTATTGATTTCGTGATCTGAATTTCACATTTTGAAGTCTTTCACAAGTTGTATACTTGAGATTCTAATCTTGTGGCTATCCAAGTTTTTGGCTTTTTACTGATTTGATTCTGCTTTTTTGGCTGATTGCAATCTTTGAGAGTTTGAATTTGAGATCTTTAAGCTTTTATCTTGTTGGATTTGATGTTGTTTGGTTTTAGATCTGTGTATGGTCAGAGTTTAATATGTGTTCTCTCCTGAAAGTTCATTTCTTTATATCATGTTCATGGGGTAACACTTGCTTGTTAGGAAGAATTAAAAAAAAAAAGTTTCTATTTTTTAATTATTTTTGTATGAACTTGCAGCTGATATACTTTACTCCATAGTTGTAAAGCTATGGTGACGATCCGGAGCGTTTCAGTCTTTATTCTAGTTCTGCTCGCTGTATCAACCCTGGCTTTGGTTGCAAATGGGGAAGACAAAACGATTAAAGTGAAGAAGGTGAAGGGAAAGAAGGTGTGCACGCAGGGATGGGAATGTGTCTGGTGGTCTCAGTACTGCTGCAACGAAACCATATCAGATTACTTTCAGGTTTACCAGTTTGAGCAGCTCTTTGCCAAAAGAAACACTCCCATAGCTCATGCTGTTGGTTTCTGGGACTACCAGTCCTTCATCACCGCTGCTGCTCTCTTTGAGCCTCTTGGATTTGGTACCACCGGTGGAAAGCTCATGGGACAGAAAGAAATGGCTGCCTTTCTCGGCCATGTCGCCAGCAAAACTTCCTGTCAGTTTCTCTTCCAAACTCTTTAAGCTTTTTGATTTTTAGTTCTGTCTATAAAAGCATATGTGCTCTTTTCTCATTTTTGGATGATGCTATGCATATGAAGAATGGTTGCTTTATGTTAAGCTCCGTTGCTTTTTCATCTTATTAATCTGATCAGACATTCACATTCGTTCAAAATGGGCACCCTCCAGAGGGATTTTGTGGTTTATTGTGTTGTAAGCAGCAGTGTGTTACTGTGTTTGTTGTCTTATTTATAGGTGGATACGGAGTGGCAACAGGAGGGCCTTTAGCTTGGGGTCTTTGCTATAACAGGGAGATGAGTCCAATGCAATCTTACTGTGATGAGACCTGGAAATACAAGTACCCTTGCAGCCCTGGAGCTGAATACTACGGACGTGGTGCTTTACCCATTTACTGGTATGCATTTTCTCCTCTCTTTGCATTCTTATGTGTACTCAAAAGGATCTTAGAGGTTTGAGTATTTTGACTTGTGTTTTATATGAAGGAACTTCAACTACGGTGCAGCTGGGGAAGCACTAAAAGCTGATCTCTTGAACCACCCCGAGTACATCGAGCAGAACGCCACGCTTGCCTTCCAAGCAGCAATCTGGAGATGGATGACACCAATCAAGAAGGCTCAGCCTTCAGCTCACGATATCTTTGTTGGAAACTGGAAACCAACAAAGAACGATACTCTGTCCAAACGTGGCCCCACTTTTGGTACCACCATGAACGTCTTGTACGGAGAGTACACATGCGGTCAAGGTGACATTGAGCCAATGAACAACATTGTCTCGCACTACTTGTACTTCCTCGACCTTTTGGGAATTGGAAGAGAAGACGCGGGACCGAACGAGGAGCTCAGTTGCGCTGAGCAGAAACCATTTAACCCTTCAACTGCACCTTCCTCCTCCTCCTCGTAAGTCTTCCTCACGTCTCTTTGCTTTCAACTCGACAAGTGTAATGTAATAAGTGAATTTTGCTTGTGTGTGTGGTTCTTTTTGTCTAAGGCTTGGTCCCTGTAGAACTTATGCAAACGAAATTTTATATTTTCCTGTATGTAATACCTTATTCAATTATTATGTTTGCCGAATGTGTGTAAAAAATAGAGAAAGCAAGGAGACATTAATGTGGTTGCGAATGATGTTTCTATTCGTTTATAAAATAAAAGTTTGGCTTCTCATGGAGTCTGCTGTGTTCTTGTTGGAGGATGATCTACCAGCTTATAGCTTATGGTAGAGACAACTTATAGCTTCTCTTTTGTACATAGATATTCAACATATTGCTAGCTCAGATGATAAAAAAAGGTGGTCTGAATATTAGATTGATGAGAAAAGAAATCTACTTTTATTGATTTTAAGCATTTTTATTGATGATTCACTCGCATTGAAAAGACCAAGAAAGAGGACGCAGAGCAAACTGGTAAGAGTTGGAGTAGTTGAAAGAGAGAGTCTCCATTGGACTCAACGGCAAGCCGTCGTTAACCACACAGTTTCCGGCTGAAGTGGAGAGAACACGGAGGAGCGTGGGGTCCACAAGCGACTGGGGAAAGCCTTGGCATTTCAGACGAAGGTTGATGATTGGACACATAGGACATTTGTTCATCACTTCAACTCTGAACTTCTTTCCTTCTCCCAACTTCACCTGCATCTGTCTCACCATTGGTTCGCTGCTTTTGCTGTCACATTTTTCTCCACAACCTACATACATATACATCCACCATTCACATGTCTGTATATATGGTTACAACCCAAGAAGTTTCGAAGTTATTACCTGGTTGAAGAAGCAAGAGAGCAAGAGATGACCAAAGAAGGAACTTGAGAGAGATTGACATTTGGACACAAGTAGACAGAAGAACTACAGAACTGTGAGTATAAATACACACACAGTGGACATGTGACTGTGAATATATACACACGTGTGTATGTGTGTGAACTGTGAAGGAATGAGTCAAGGGATACGACCAATAATGGTCACATGCATAGAGAACCAAATAAAGGTCGGAAATAAAGTTAACCACACACTCTACAAAGGACTTCTTTCTTCACGTGTTGTGTGTCAGACTCGAGAAAACTATTCACCCTGTTATGTCTCTAACTCAAAACTTGATCCCTTGTCTAATCTCTAATCACAGTGTTTATAATCTTTGAAAGCACTTCCTCTCATATCATCATCATCATTTGCTTAAGCATAAAAAGTCCATCACCATAGTCATCATATCATTTAACAGAAATTATTCATATTTTTCTTTTTTTTTACATGTCCTTTTGGAGTCGGACTCTGCTTGCTTTTGTTACATCGCTAAATATGATTAAAATGTTCAGAAGATTTCAAGAAATGCAAGCTTGATTATCACTTATTTGGATCCATGAAAAATGGTATGAAAAGTAAAGCACAATCTGAGACTTGCATCAAGAGTAGAGCAAAATGTAGAAGGCATTGATGAGTTTCAAATTACAAACAAGAAGACATTGTCTGAGACTCAAATTACAAACAAGAAGACATTGTCTGAGACTTGCATCATCAAACCAGAGTACAACATACATAATAATGATAAAACAGAGGTACTCTACATTTTACTATTTATTCACCGCAAGTTCAGCTGTTCTTGAAACATGTTTTGTCTACTGACGCTGCAGCGTGTGCACGCATATATCAGTTCACTGCATCAAAAACAAAAAACATCCTCTTTACATTAATTATCAGCAAGGTGGCATGCTTCTGAATTTAAGTAGTAAAAACGATCTCAAATAACATATGAGTCTCTAGTAACTAAACAATCTCTAAAACCTTTCAGGATCTACGCAAAAAGAACTAAACAAATCTTCACCTCATAGACTTTCAAAGAGTGATCAGCGGCTTCTTAAGCAATATAGCTGTAATAGTCACCTTTTCTGCAAAAAAGAACCAAACATATCTTCAGAAACATGTAACTAATCTTTAAGTGAGCATTGTTAGCTTACATCTTGTTGAAGAAGATGGTTGATTATTGACCCTCGGAAGCAGAGGGAATGAGATGCTCATCCAACACAGACTATCAACACATGTTTGAATGCGATCTAGCTCAACCTTGTCCATATAAGCTTTTATTTGTCTCTTAGCCAATAAAAGAAACAAACACAAGAAGAAAGTTAAAACAAGCAAAAGAATCAAAAACATAAAAGCAAGTAAGAAAACATAAAACAAGAAAGCAAATGTGATGTTGATTTTAGAAAAGAAGACAAGAGGGAAAATTGTTTCATCAGGAGATTGATTACGAAGAACTAAATGATCATGAGTGTCAAGACAAAAGAAATATACAATCTCTAACAATCAATGACCGGATGTAACTTCTAATTCTTTTCACAAATTACACAATATGTTTCCATTATCAACCAGATAATATAGAAATTTTCCCCCAAGTTTGAAAGTTTTTTTAGAAACATTATACTGAAACACCTCACAGTGAAAACATTTCACTCTATCCTACTTGTATTTACGTTTCTCGTTAAAATCTAGAAAAAAAAAATAATAATCGATTTTTAAAATATTGTTGTTCCTCACTAGTTCATTATATCAGTGATAAGTTATTGTTGTTCCTCACTAGTTCATTATATCAGTGATAAAGATAAATTAAATTTTAGATACAGAAGTTTGGTGAAAATACGTATACTTTATACAATTACATTATAACGAGTGGGGTGCTCAACTAGTGTGTACATGTAAGGGTCAAATCCCATGTGTTACATTTATGAGCAAAACAAAAAGAAAAAAATGTCAGATTCATGTTGCTGCTTTCTTATGTAGGAGAGGAGAGCAAGTTATGCATCTGGAGATCGATTTACATCTGAAGCTGAAGCCTGCTCAGTCCCATAGTTCCACAAGTCTTTGAGTTCTTTCCTCATCAACCCGAGTATGACCGTGATTCCTGCAAAGTGTTCAACATGTGGTTGGTTAACACATTAAATGACTCGAGGAGTTTTTCTTGAGATGAACGAGAGATACCAAGAGTGCATGGCACGAGATAGAGCAGTGCAGGTTGACCGTGTCCGTTCATAAGATATAGTCCGAAGTATGTTAAGAATAGTCCAAGTCCGTAACCAAACATCAACCATGGGAAGTATCCTCTCGCTACTCCTTTGTTGTTTTCTCTGTCGTATCTGAGGGAAAGAGAGACGCAAATGGGTTCAATATTGAATAAGGACAGTGATTGAAACACTATAAAAAGTCGATGCATGAGAGGGTTTACCTGAAGATAAAGCAAATGAGAAGACCAGGGAATAGAATGTCTCCAAAACCGATCATGTTGTAACCACCCCATGGATCAGAAAGCCTTGGGAATCTCAGTAGCATGGGAATAGATTCTCCTGTATCTTTACTCCCCTTTGCAACCTATATGTCATAGATTAATAACTATTAAGGTTATGAGAGACACAGATCGGTCAATGAAGGAAAAAAAATATAGAAAACTCACCGCAATCATTACACTTTGCTTGAAGATTAGTGGTGACAGGAAGACCCAAAAGATGTCATAGAAAAATGCACAACAGAGAAGAATGGTAGCAACCTAAAGTGTGTTCAAACACCATTAGAACATACAACACAAAATGAAATGCACTAAACACAATACTCACCCTGATATTAGGTAGCCGAGCGACTTGCAAGACATTTATCATCAAGCATATACCCTGTATTTAACAGAGTCATACACTTAGATATTAAGCTTTCAAACAACTATGGAGTTATGAGTCTCAAGAGGGACTACTTACAAAAATATCTTGGCCGACCCATGCATACGAAGTTTTGCGGTTTATGAACCAGACGACAGCAACCACAAAGCAGAACAACAGAACCAAGAGTGATAGAATCGTTACGTTCCCAAACAAAGGGACTTTCACAGTCTTCCTTCCACATTTATTGCATCTCCTGCAGAGAAATAAAACATTCCCTGATGATGCTTTTAACTATTTGGAACAGAGAGCTCTTTCATGTGTTGAAAAGTTTAGGATTCTGAGTATACATTGTTATGAGGGTATAGATAATATTATGCATTCCCTGAGATACAAAAGTATATATATGTTAGTAACTATGATGTTAAGATTAAGATAAAATCAAGATTTGCCAACAATACCTGCATACCACCAATGCAGAAAAAGATGGTGAGGATCAAGATGAACCATGATGACATAAAGAAGAAGAGCAACACAAGGAACGTGGACGCTGATATGACAAAGATAATAGCACCAGTAGCACTGATATCAAGTGTTTCCTCGTCTTCTTTAGTAGCATCTTTAGTAGCACCATCAACTGAAGACTTCTACCAAAAAAGATTCAGATGTTAGGGAAAATAACATTTTGAACTTTCTTGTTGATAGATATGTTCATTTCAGTAGAGCTTCTAAACAAAAGTCTGGTAAAAGGAACCTTTGGTGATAATTCATTGTACTCCTCATCGTTCGCCTTAGGAGCGGTGCAATGTGACCATACAGAAGCAATGAAAACTGTTCCAACAGACATTAGCCAGAGGAATGCCACTGCATAGTCCACAACTGGGCTTTTTGGAGCATACAATAATAACTCCACTGCAACAAACAAAAAAAAAACATTAAGTAGCCATCAAAAGAATGGCACAAAGAAAGAGATAGACTATCATAAAAATTGATAGAATAAGAACTTACCTTTCTTATTTGCCATAAGGGATTTCTTCAAGGCATCTCCAGATGATGATGTAATCATCAAAACAGGTATAGAAAGAGTTGAGGAAGTTTCTCCCTCAGTACAAGCCATCTCATCCAGCTCTGAACATGATAATCAAAGATAGGAGAAACAAAGAGATGTCAGAGGCTCATGGAAACAAAAACAGGAAGGTGTTTAGTTTAAAACTCCCAACCTTCTTTGTCGTTTATTAAAACCAAAGCTGCAGCTCCTCCTGCCTGTGCAACCTGAGCCTTAGCTGTGAATGTACATTCCCCACGTACAGATAACGCAATAGAACCAGATATCTGCATGAATAAAAGAAACATCATCATAACAAAGAAAACAAGAGAACAATGATGATTATGATGGAGAAGACAGAGGGACAACAAAACCTTTGAGGTTAAATTGGAGCAACTGTCCAAAGGAGTGGTAAGAACAACAGGAAGTCTAACAGCTTTGTCTTTATCAGACGGAAGCGTGGCACCAAACTGTGCAGTCATGCCACTAAATTCTTCACCATTTTCTCCGTTAACCCATTGCTCAACCTTGACCTGGACAATATCTTGTCTATATTAATAAGATTCTTAATGATAAAACACGTATATATAGTTTCTAATTAACGGGGAAAACCCTAATGAGCCATTGGACATTTACCATTTGATATTCGTTGGAACAGCCAGGAATCTTAGGAGCCACGGCATCTTTAGAAGGAGCTTCACCAGCGCCAAGACATAGCAGACCGGTCAGATAAAGGGTCACCGCCGCTGCGAGAATGCGGCAGCTAAACGGAGGCAACGACATCGCCACCCTAAGAGAGGGATAGAGAAGAAGGGAATCTTAGGATGATGGAAGAAAGGGAAAAGAAGGGAGCGAGAAGAGGGAAATAGATTATTCTCGGTTCACCTTCCTTGTTACAAAAGTCATCTTTTCCCTTTTTAATCTTTTTTCTATTTCGATTTCTTTTTTTTTTCCTTGCTAACAATGAAGGAAAAACTCATAAGTTAAAAACAATCAAATTAGTTTCCATCGTTAATTTGACGATGGTCAAAAATAGATAAATAATATTTATAAACAAACGAAGTCAAGTGAATGGATAATTTTAAATATTTGCCAAAACTATGAAAGGAAAAAGAGACAAATCAATTATACTTCATGAGATAAAGAGATAATAACAAAAAAAAATATATATATATAGGGAAATTTTGGAGAAATACACTTATATGAGAATTTAATTTTAAAACTACATCATTCTTTAAGTTTTTTTTTTTTTAAAAATAAACTTTGGTATATATAAATTTACTAAATTATCCTATACTAATATTTAATACTATTATCACTTTTTATCATTGCCTTTCTTGTTTTTCCTTCATAAGTCGGTTGATTTGAATCCTTTAATGAAAGTACTTTAATGAAAGGACTCATAGACAACAACAAAAAAAAGATTACCAAAAATAAAGATTAGATTATCAATATAGTTGGAGTTTTTGGAGAGTGAAATGAATATGTTTGTAGAAAAGACATCATTTTCTATGATTTATTTATCTAAGATTCTAAAAATAAAAAAAAATTACATCGATAAACTTCACAATAAAACAAAATCATCATAGTTTATTTTATTTCATAATAATATTGCCATTTCAAAATTCTGAATAGTAAAATAAAATATTTATCTCAAGCATAGATTTACTTTAAATATAAATGATTATAATAATAATATTATTATTATTATTAATTTCAATTTATATTTTATTTATTCAAATATCTAATCAAAATCAAATGGGACATGTCTTTTCATATTTAATAAAATTGTAGCTTTCAAAAAAAAAAAAATAAATTATAATTTTCAAATTTTAATCTATTAATAAAGTCAAATCATTCAATGGTGTCACTAATTACGATAAAATGTACACTAATGAGAAATATAACACCCTGCAACGCCAAGATGACTATGCTTCTATATTCTACCTTAACAGTGTTGATGATATTCTTCGATGACACCGGCAAGTTTGTGCAAGATATGAAGAAGATTGTGATAAGACAAAGACATTTGAGGCTTCTTAGATAAACAATGTTGACTATTTTTTTGTCCTAGGTCTGTACACTATGTATAGTTTTCTATCTTCGCTAACAAAAAAAAATGTTTCCTTTATTCATTTTAGTTTGGCCAGTTTTATATTCAAAATATAGTATTGGCTTAAGACTTCACCAATTTGCTTTATATTCTTTTTCTTTATTTATAATTTCAGTTAGTTGATTCTTAATTCTTTTTTTTTCTGATAGATTTTTTTTTTTACAAATTCATAACAAACACAAAATATAAATGGTAGAATACAATACATATAATAAATGTATAACATTAATTTCATATTGTGAAGTTTTTATTGAGCTTTCATTGAGTAAAAGAAAATTATAACCACATGATAATATATATGAAGAAGATTTACATTGGAAAATATCAATCAACAATGAAACGTGGAATATGAGCAACCGGTAATTCAAATTAGTAAAAAAAAAATGAAATATGACTTTGAATAGATCAATCAGAATATTATTTAATTTGAGATATTATTTTATTTAAGTGTAAAATAAAAGAAGATAAATAGAGAACATTAGACAGTTAAATAATGGAAATTAGTTGTCTTTTTCATGAGTTAAACCGACTCATGAAGAAGACAACTATTAAGAATATAACATAACCAAAATAAAAAGAACAACAAAATATAATGGACAACTGGCATTTGACATTGTTCAGCCTTATAGAGATTATTGGTGAGAAGCTTATAAGAGGATTAAGGCATTTTATAATCTATTTATTTACATTTCTCTAGTTCTCTTATATATTATCAAACAAGTGGTAAAATTAGGATGATCCTTATGCCGTTAGGGTTGCATCTAGTTTGCTTGGTCTCTCACTGCCTTCACACTTGCAATTCTTTTTTTTTTTTTTTCAAATTCCGCTTTCCTAGATGAAAATGTAGTGTGTATTAAAGAAAAAAATAGATTTATTACAGTGAGGTAAATAGAAAAATATGATGTTCGCTAGTTCTGTAGAGGACCTGAAGTTGGTGTTGAAGGCCTATGATATGTTGTCCGCTAAATCCAGCATGTTAGAATAAAATCAGCAAAAGTAATAAAATTGTTTTAAGTGAATGTTTACATTTGTATTCACTTTAGCAAAAGAAAAATAAACCGAACCAATCCAAGTAAACCGAATACTGAGTCAGCTTTTCATGATTCTGTAATAAAAAGTCTTTCATTCAATAATGTAGTTGATTGATGTTTAATAAATAGAAACATATGTGCACATTGTGTTGTTTTATCGTAACATCTTTCATGTCTTTGTATCATACGACTATATCAGGTTCACTTGTAAGATCGCAGAAGAGATTCCGAGACTCTAGAACCTTGTGCATTGCATGTCTACACCTGGAGTGAAAACAATAAGACAGACTTAAGAGAGAGTTTAATTAAGAGATTCTGAGTTTTGGATTAGGGAAGAGTTGCTACCTCCAAGGAAGATGATCAAGGAACATTGATGGAGAAACCATAAGCTCTTTAAAGCTCTCTCTTTTTGCAACATACGCTCTGTAACCACCATGTGCCACATCACAGATCGGCCATCCTCGCCATATTGGTACGCTCATGTTGTTTACTTCTGGTACAATATGGATGACTAAACCCGGTAAGAACATCTCTGGAGCTTCTTCTTCACCTTCTTCTCCTCTTGTTGGCACTGTTTCCATAAACTGAGTCACAGGATTATCTGTTGAGGCCACCAACTCGTGGAACGGATTAATGAACTCTTCGTCATGTTGCCTCACTTCTGGTTCAGCTGAGTCTTCAACTTATTAAGACAAGAAGAAGCAGATCTTTTCTCATTAGGTTGCCTTTCTTGATGGAGAAGTTATCTTAAGAGTGAGATTAAAAGTTGTTACCAGTTATTATTGATGATGGTATTGCTTCTCCGGTGGCTTGTTCTTCTTCAACATTTTGTCGTTGGCGTTTGCTGGCAGACAAGAACCGGCGTGCGAGTCTGAAAATGAGTGCTGTGTCAGCTTTAGGGTCTTGAGACAGCACTTTGAGCGCTGCTACTTGGAGTCGGCGGATTGATCCATAAGAAAGCCGTGATGAGAACTCGTTGTCTAATACAATGCTGGTGAGAGACTATTAAACATTAGTCACTTGTATATAAACCATCAAAGTTAGCATATGATTCATAACAAAACAATCTACCTTGTAACAAATTCTGAACAAGCTTCTGCCACATCTGAATCTACACATGGGAGTGGTCCGTATGCATATACATAGAGGTTAGGGAATCTGCAACGAAGCTATACGCCAAGAAGAAAGGAAACGAGTCAGACACAAAAGATAAGCACTAACGAGACTTTTGTGAAATTGAAAACGTACTCTAATTCCTAGTAACGAGGCAATAGCACCTCCCAAGGAGTGGCCAACTATGCGAATGCTGTAGCCATCACACTCGCATCCATCACCAATTAACGAGGACAGGAACCCCATAGATTCTGATTCTGCACACTCCATTTGTATGATTAGCTTAAGAGAAACCTTGTGTTGTGAACAGTTAATATCCTAGAACTCTTACCTCCAAATTTGGGTTCTCCTTCTATTTGCATAAACAGATCTCTTGCAGCTTCTACTATTCCTGAATGGCCGTAGTGTGTACGAGAAGTATCCATAACATGAATGTGACTGACATATAACACACATGAAAAAACAATTAAGTATTTCATTATTGATTCCAAACTCACAAGCACAACAGAGAGATAGAGACTGACTTTGTTAGACCGTCCAAGTCTTCAGCAGTTAGTGAACACGCGCGACCCAAACCATCGGTTATGAGGTCTTCAGCCGTCTCGGTTCCTCGAACAGCAATTACAACGCATCTAAGATAATGCAAGACTACAACGAAGTATGTTGCTTTACACTTCTCCTGTCAGAACAGAATAATTACACGAATAGATGAGAAAGATTCTAATGCATTGAAGCCACAAGATCCTCAAAACAACTTCAAACAAACAACATTTTTCTACTATGACTCCATTTCGATTCATTGAGTCAGACCATAGATAAAGCATGGCATACATGATTTTTCTGCCGTAGCTGGATTTGGTCATGGAAACATATATATAACGGAGGCACAACACTGCTATATATTGCATTTTCACTATTGATGTAGGAACATAGGACTAAAGGGAACAAACATACCCTACAAATTCGACCTCGTCTAAGAACATGAGCAGGAAAATCTATGAACTTAAGGAAGGCAGCTGCATGACCTCGCCACCAATTGTCACCATCAAGCTTAGGCCGCCTGCGAATAAATTGCAAGGAAACTTCTTACATTAATATCATACGACTTTGACTATATTAACACCATAGACACAGGAAAAGCATGAAAACTGGAATTAAAGACTTTAAAGAAACAAGTAGAGTTTCTTCAAACGAGCTAACCAGGTATAGTATACCATTTACGGCTCCAAGGTGATAGTATCCCTTGCCTACATATCCATGTGCATAAAAATAAGGCAGGATTTCTCCCAACATCGAGCAATGGTCCCTGCAAAATGCCACACATGGAGGTAAGAAGTAATCTACATCTAAAAAAGAGCTCTGGAGACTGTCGTTTAAACGTACAGTATAAGCAGCTTCTGCAAATTTATGCAACGTAGCAGCCTCCTGAAGATGAAACGCTGGAGCTTCCATACAGTCCTCGTATGATTCAGGAAACTGGCTATTATTCTGCAACAGAGCAAGGCCTGAAAAGACGAAGATTAGAGAGACTTCTCCACATTGTTTATTCCTAAAATAGCCTAAAGTTTCAGATCTTAACCTGCCAAAAATTCCAAATGTCCAGTGCCTGATGCACGATATGAAACAAGATCACCTAGCAGCCTTGCAACTGAACACACCTCGTCTTCCTCTATAACACCCCTGGGAGCAGACAATGTCAATTTCTAAGATCTGGAATAGACAAGAAATCAGTTTCCACAACCAGGAAAACGAAACTTACATGTATTCACGACGTCCAAGACAGCACAAAACCTCACGAATCCCATGGTCAAACACCTCCTGGTAATGAGCTTTCCAGGCATCATCTTGAGTCGCATAGAAAGACCGCCATTGCAATATATCTGATCCCGTAAAGCATTGTGCCAAGGCCACAAAGCAAACTGTGATCAAGAAGGCAACCTGCAGCGTTTGCTTCCATCCACGAGTGTCTGGAGAAAGCCCTGAGCAAAGAAAGTTACTAAAGAGGTTCTTCAACACGAAAAAAGTGGTTAGATACAATTACATAGCTAGATAACTGAACTACAAATAAAGCTTTCAACTTATATGGGGTCAAACAACAACCAGAATTTTTGTATCTTTTGTAAGTGTTACCTAAAATGCAATGTCTTGGCATGCCATCAGGGGAAACAAAGGTGGAGACACGGAACATAAGGTAAGTTGCACCAATAAATTGCAGTAGAGTAATTACCATTGCAAACCGAGTCCACCATAGCCACGTCTTATACTTCAACTGCAACAAATCCCAGTTAAACCCAAAAAATCATGGTGTCATGTCATAGAAGAATCCACAAAGTACACACTAAAGAGACTTGATTTTAAGAACGAAAATTCACAATCCACATAACAAATTAAAGACTTGATTTTAAGAACGAAAATTCACAATTTAGAGGATGAGAATTGGAAATATAGAGAGAAAAAAAAAAGACGTTACCTTTCTTTCGAGGCTGTAATGAGTAGGAGACTCCATGATGGTCATAGCCATGAGTTCCTGTGTAGACCCGACCTTAACCATGGCGGCGAGTTTGACACATGCAACTACACAGACGACGTAGAGGGGGAATAGCTGGGCGGCGCTGTCGCAATTCGAGTTGGAAACGAGAGTCAGGACGCCGCCGGAGACAATCACGGCCAAATTGGCAATGCCTAGAACCATAATCGTTTTCCTAACTCTCTTCAGCCTCGAAATCCACATGATTTTTGTTTTTTCCCCTCTTGATGTTTTGGGTTCTTGTGTCGGAGATTAGGTCAATGTCTCGACGGGCGAGGAAGCGCGAAGAGACATCTCCCGAGAGAAATCCGCACTCGATCTCTGTCTGTCGTTCTGTTTCAGATATGGTTTTGAGAGAAAACAATTAGATCTTCGGCTGACACAGTTGGAAACTTATGTCCGAACGAAATTAAAATTAAGTAAATAACACGGAACACTTTATTAAAAGTTTCATTATAAATTCCCTTAATACTAGAATATGGTTGGCTTGTTACCAAAATTATGTTTCGATTACTCCCACGTTACATGATGAATATTGAGTTGGCAAAAGATTGGAGTTATTATTGTGAGCAATATATATAGTATTAATTTTTTGTAACAAAGCAGTATCTGTTAGACTACCAAAAAAAAAGCAGTATCTGTTAGATTAAAGAAAACAGAGGAATGTGAAACAGAGCAGTAGTCTCTCTCACAGAGCAGAGTTTTGGAATGCTGGAGTGGTTTTTTTTATGTCAGTGCATGAAGAGAGCCATGAGACTGAGATGAATCTTTTTCAACGGTACATAGACCAGACACAGATTAATACAAATGGATCCCTCCCTGGTCAACAATGTCGGCATGATTAGATGGCCCCTTGTGAAGGAAGGGAGCTCGGATTCTAAGCTTATCAAATCACAGGACTATAAGTACACCATGTTTTCAGTGTGGCCTCTATTCACCAGATTTATATATAGGGGTATGCTTTGACAACAAGGTTGGTGAAAGTAGTCCCTAGATTTTCAATCACCCATGTGATCCCCAGCAAGGGTTGAAAGTTCAACCACACTGCATTGTAATCGCGAATCAGAAGAAATTAACTCTAGAACCTCTCGGATATAAGCGGTCTCAACATGGGCACTATCACCAGCCATGAACACATGCGTCCGATCATCAATCTCTATGGAACTAAACCCAGGCTGCTTCTTTAGACCTAAACCCTTCATCTTCCTTCTCATCTTACTTGCTCCTTCCCATTGCCCATCAGCGGCATACATGTTCGAGAGAATCACGTAGTTTGAATGGCTCTTCACTTTAAGCTCGCTAAGATGCTTCATCATCCTCTCCGCTAGATCCGTATCGTTCCCATGAGTCCTGCAGGCTGCAAGCAACGAGCCAATCACAACTTCATTAGGCTTCATCGGCATGCTCTCTACCACCTTCAAAGCGTCTTCCAATCTCCCAGCCCGACTATACAAATCCACTAAGCATCCATAGTGTTCAATCCGAGGCGAGATTCTGTAATCCCTTTTCATAGCTTCGAAGTACCGTACACCTTCTTCAACTAGACCTACATGGCTACAAGCGGTTAGCGCCCCGGTGAAAGTAACCGCGTCAGGCTTAAACCTCTCTTCTTGCATCTTTCTGAAGTAGACCAAAGACTCATTGGCATGTCCGTTAGCAGCAAAACCAACAATCACCGAGTTCCACGAAACCACGGTTCGTTTCTCCATCTTATCAAAAACTTGTCGTGCAAACTCCACACACCCGCAGCGACAATACAAATCGATCAGCGAGTTACTAACCCTGACATTGTTCTTGAAATCCTGACTCACAACATAACGATGCACCCATAACCCAAAAGACAAAGCACCAATGTTTGTGCAAGCGGCGAGAGCAGCGATAACAGCAACGTAATCTGGCTTCACTCCAGAAACTTGCATCTCACGGAACCAAGCCAAAGCTTCCTCGTGCAGACCTTTCTTAACAAACCCGTTTATCATAGCGGTCCAAGAAATCAAGTCTCTGTCAGGCATTTCGTCGAACAGCTTCACGGCGTCATCGATTCGACCGCTCCTCATGTACCCGTCGATCATTGTGTTCCAAGTAACAGAATTTCTGTCTTCCATGTGATCGAAAACCAGCCTAGATTTCCTAAAACGACCGCGTTTTGAGTACATGCCGAGAATCGCTGTGCCGACCATGACATGGTTTCTATCGAGGCCGAGTTTACAAGCATACCCGTGAAGCGAATCGCCCAAGGGTTCGGAATCGCCACATCCAGAGAGCAGAGCGATGAAAGTAATGTGGTTAGGCTCGACGCCGGCGAGTCTCATGGCGGTGAATTCCTTCGCTGCGTCGGCTAATCGACCGTTGCGTGAGAGGAGAGTGATGCGAGAAGTCCATGAGACTGTGGTTTCGGAGGTGGATTGATGATTAAGCTGATGAGTGTTTCGATTGGCGTGGTTATTGCGAGAGACGAAAGGTGTCTGTTGCGGTGGCGCCGGCGATGGGATTCCGATGGCGGGAAGGAGAGCCATTGGATATGTGGTGTGATGTGCTAAACCGGGAAAATCTGATTTTGTTTGGTTTTATATTACCCGGTCCTTTATAAACCGGAGATGATGTTCTTTATAAATACCAATTGCATTTTGGATATTTAAAACCGGAATTAACCGGATTCGATTAATAGCAACCCAACATTAATCTCGCATCTTGCGCAGGCTTTGGATCTGTTGATGAGAAAGGGAAAGAGAGAGATGGCTCGAGCGTCGTCGAAGATGGTTGTGTTATCAGCGAAAATGATGGTGATGATGATCTTGATGTTGACCTCGACGATCTCAGCGAAAGAGCAGCTGAGCAGTAAAGAGTGCGAGGATCTAGGATTCACCGGTCTTGCTCTCTGCTCCGATTGCCACTCACTCTCTGAATACGTCAAGGACCAAGGTTTAGTTTCCTTGATTTGAGTAGAGATTTGATCTGAATCTCGATTCGGGATGCGATGATTTTGCAATGTAGAACTGTGGATTAGGATTGCTTAAGATATTTTGTGAATGTATGAGCTTGAGATCATTCTCTTCAGAGTGTTTAGTTTATGGACAACGTTCTATCTTATTGTATACACCAATTTGGCTGTATCACGTGAATCAAACTCTTTTGAGGGAATATCATATTGTATACATTTATCTTTATATTAGTATTGTATTTGCAGAGTTGGTATCTGACTGCTTGAAATGTTGTGCTGATGATTCTGAGGATTCCATGAGTAAGGTATGCTTTTGGAACTGAGAATAGATTACATGGAGACAGAATCGTCTTCTCTAACATTCATTGGATGAAGATAAGGAGAGTGATGGCTTGTTATGCGACTGCAGATTACTTACTCAGGAGCTATATTGGAGGTGTGTATGAGAAAGCTGGTTTTCTATCCTGAGATTGTTGGTTTTATTGAAGAAGAGAAACAAAACTTCCCTACCCTTAAAGTTGAGTACGTTTTCAACTCGCCACCCAAGTTGATCATGCTCGATGGAGATGATCAACGTAAGGAAACAATAAGGTAATTTTGCTTTCTCCCCCCTTTTTCTTCAACCTTTTTTTTTGCTCTGTTATGAGCTCGAGTTGACCTGATCTAAGAGTTCAATGTAAACTAATAGGCTAATTTATTCATTTTAGCATGGTAGATAAATGTGTAAATGCAACTATCTATCTATCCGTAGAAACTTTCAGTTTCACTCTCTGCATGCTCTGATACATTCTCCCGTATAATTACTGAAATCCCCTCTTTTGAAAATTGGTTATTATCATATTTTAAAAGCATGAATAAATCAAAACTAGTGTCGTGTTTGACACCTCATTCACTTTTAGTAGAAGGGCTACTACATTTGCTACAAAGTTGTAACTCGCCTTTTTGTTTCTTGATTTACAGAATCGACAACTGGAAACGCGAACATCTACTGCAGTATATGCGGGAGAAGGTCAAGCCTACTTCATCAAGTTAGTCTAATCCATATGATCATATGCCAAAGCATTGTGATCTAATAGTTAAATAAACACATTGTGGTCGACTTGTTTTTACTTTCTCCAAGCTGTGGGTCCCTCGGCATAAGTAGTCTGTATGTTATGAACCTTTGCAATCTCGGTGTTAGTGTCTTCTATCCAATGTTGTTATGAAAGAGCAACCTGGTGTAATTCTAAGCAAAATCCATCACACTTGTGTTATGTAACGGATAGCTCTGACTAGATCACAACAAAACTAAGATATCTGAGGCGATCTTTGGCATAAAGATTATTTAGCATTAGAATCGTTTGGTTTAAGTTTGGGCAAATTACATATTACGGCGGTCAAACAAGCAGTCAAATAGTAACAGCCATGACCAACTCTGAGCTGTTATAAACCAACTTATGTGTCTCTGGTCTACAGAGGCAGCATCTGAACAGTAACAGTTGGCCACCTTCTAAAAGCTTAAGACAAAGATCTTGGTAGGTTGGGAAGAGTCTGAATCAGTCATCTAAAGGGTGACTGAGACTTGACACCGAAAGCTGGAGATGGAGGAGTCTTCACGGGCGCCCAGATATCAGCCCCGTTGCTTTGAGCAACTCCCGCTGTATACTCCATTGGAACAAGACATAATCCTCTGTTTCTCATGCTGTACTGCTCCAGCTCCTCCTGTAAGATATCCAAAAAGTTATAGTTCAGATCCGAGTACGGATTATTGCAATTGCAGAATGATAAGTGAACCGGAAATTAATGTGTTCACCTGCGTAGCAGCGGTCATTGTTTGCAGATACGGAGCGCTAAGCACCTGCACAAGAAGAACATGATGTTTTCTTAAGCAAAAAGGATGAAAGAATCATGGTTGGTAAATGGTAACGGTATTGAACTGATATGAAGAGAAATGCGCAGACCTTCACTTGATCATGTAGAAACTCTATGTAATGCAACGCGTCTTGAAGAACTGATGCAGTGTCGGTCTGTTGCATGGAGGAGTCAAATGAAGATTAGATGAAAAAAGCATGTGTGGGGAAAGATGAATTCTCTTGAAGTACCTTTCCGTAAGGGGAGACTATCTGTTGAAGAGCTGAGATACGTTCTCCAGCTTTGTCCTTTCTCTGCTGTTCAAACCATTTAAGAGAACAAAGATGGAAGAACCATTATTATGCCGGTTCGCTAACACTACCACACTCTTTGGCAGTCCATGGAGACTAGTGTAAAGCAATACCTTGGAACTAAAAGAGAGATCAGACTTATGGCGCTTGATGCTACTTTCTTCAAGAGAACACACACTCCGCTTATTTTCCATCATCATTCCAGCTTCTCCAGAGAACTCCATCCCTTTTTTTCAATGAGAAAACCAGAGGAAAAAAAACATCAAGAACCAACATGATAAAGATTATATTACTACTACAAGAGATAGACATTTCACAAAGAGGTTTAACAGACCAAGAAGATTACAAGATCTATATGAATGAGAATCTTGTATTGAACCAATCAATGCCTTTGGGAGACAGGATATGGATTTGAGAAAATTTAGCCAAGACAAAGGTTTGGTCAACGAAGTAGGCAAGGACCTTGTGGTCAGAGGCTAAGAGGACTTGAGAGTTCACATCAACTTAAGCATTATTTTAAGGATTTGTAAGCACAATTATAAGTTCAAACAGAATATTTTATCATAACTTGCTTAAATTATGTTCTTAATACTCATAAACTGACAATAACATCTTATCTGCATGAATCACTTCGTCCCTTAAAATCAGGAGAAAACCCAAAACAAAACAAAAGCTAGTAAAAACTAGCAGAAGCTAAGCCAACTGAAAATCAGCACCAAGAAGAGGTATGCTACAAGTTTGTATAACTAAGCCAAAAAAAAAATGTAGAAATGAAACAGAGCAAAAGAAGAAAGAAACAGAGCAGAGAGAGAAAGCTTACGGGGAGAGGTGAGACTCACGAATTGGCAGAGGAATGTAAGAAAAAGCTTTGCTTTTTTTTGCTCAAAAAAAAAAAGCTTTGTTCTTCAAGAACACACCACTCACAACTTCTCAAAGCTCCAACTTTTGTTCCTCAAAACCCTGGAAACAATTGTATTATTATTTTTTGTCCTTGAGCTTCTTGACAACACAAAAACCGAGAAGACACTGATGTTCCTCTCTCTCACACACACTCTCTCTTTGTTTTGAGTTTTCTAAGTCCAAAAGAAAAAAATCCTAAACCGTATTACATGACTTTTTGGAAGAGGAGGAGCTCAGACTAAGCGAAAACGGTGTCGTTTCTTTTAAAAAAGGATTAGAGCATTAGCAGAAATCTCGGCCTTAGAATAGGGGAGAGAGAGACAGAAGAAACTGTGTGTGTATGCTTAAAGAAACTTTTGCGAACTTTAACTTTATAAAGTTGTAACAGATGAACAAAGACTTTTGTTTAGCAACACAGATGACTAAAGATTAGTCCCAGATTAGATGAATTTAATTCCCTTGGTAAACTTTGTAAGATTCACTGATACTGATCGTGGAAAACATTTGATTGATAATTTTAATCATAGAATAATTTGACAGCTATTATGCAACCCATAGGGATGGAGAAAGGTCCTAGCTAGAAGTTATATACACTCACTCCCCCAGGTAGAATTCGCTTTTATTATTATTTTCAACACTAGTCATCATTATAGCCTTTATCTTCTTTGTTTTGACAGTGACATTTGAAAAGTTATTTTAAATTTTGTCAAAACATTTGACCAACTCTCCATCTTTTCCTTTCAACTTTTTTTTGCCTTTCCCTTTCTTTTGAAATTTTGCTCTCTTTTCTCTTTGAAAATTAACCTCTGAAGTCATATCAAACAGAGAGAGAGAGAGAGGAGGTTAAACGCATCAGACTCTACTGAATAAAGGCCAGTACAATTCTCAGAGTTGTTGATATTTCAAGATAAATTTATAAATCAATCAATCAATCGGTTTCAAAATGAAAAGAAAACATGAACAGATGAAAATTAAATAAAGAGAAAGAAAACATCAATTCTTTACAAAATATAGTACAGTTTCACTAGCTTCTACATTATTATTTTCATAAAATATGCTACATATAAATTAAATCTGTATCAAATAAAAGCATAGCATCCGGATTTTAATCTTTAGTATTACTCACAAGAGAATTATAGATGAAGAGTGGTGATAAATTAGAATTGATCATTAAATTATTAAAGTGACTGAGAAACAAGTAAGACAACTATAAGCTTGTCTCTGACGTCAATGCAAACACGCTCACAAGACACGCGCGCGTGCGCATAAATACCACAAACTGGCGCTTTTGAAATCATTCACGTTTCAGGGGTTTAAAAAGAATCGCGTTCTAAAACGCAGAGTAGGTTAAACAGAGAGAGATTCGTGGGGACAGATGCACAGACCGTGCGTCGCAAAAGTCCAAGGAATCAGCGTTTTCTTCAAAAAGTTTAATGGGCCCCAACGCGTTTTTGGTCTTTGTCTCCATGTCACTATCCTCTTTTGTCCTTATTTTTTTGTTCTTGTGGCGACCGGATTAGGTTATGTACTATTAATGGATAAATGTTGGGCTTTAAAATTTGTAATATATTTAATAATTGTTGGGCTCCGTTTTAAACATCCGTTAGGCCTTTTACTCACAACAACACAAATTTTAAGCCTTCAAAAACATATTTGCAACCTTGTGTTATCAGTGATTCTTGTTTATTTCTTCTCTTTGAAGACACTCCTTGAGTCCTCTAACAACATGTTGCATGTCTGGCCTCTCATTAACATTCTGCGAAACAGAGGCCAATGCAAGCTCTACAATTTTCCAAACTGAGTTCGCATCAAAATCTCTCCCCATTTTAGAATCTACAACGTTGCTCACATCATTAGTAGACTTCAAGACGGATACCACCCAATCACTCACATGCACACGGTTCGTCTGTGACTCACCGATCACAGCTTTGCCAGTAATCATCTCTAATAAAACAACTCCAAAGCTGTAAACGTCACTCTTCTCGTTTAACTCATTTGTTTTAAAGCATCTGCACATTGTTTCAACAAACACAACACAATCAAAACAAACATGTTGGTGAATCGCGCAGAGACAAGAGAGAGAGAACTGACAGTGGATCGAGATATCCAGGAGTTCCAGCGACTAGAGTGGACACATGAGAACGACTCTCTGTCTGAAAACTCCTCGAGAGTCCAAAATCCGCAAGCTTTGCTCTGTTTTTCTCGTCCAGCAATATGTTCGATGTCTTCACGTCTCTGTGAACTATCGCAGGTTTGCATCCACTGTGAAGATACTCCAGCCCTTGTGCTGCATCGAGTGCGACCTGAAGTCTTTGGGTCCAGCTCAACGTATGCTCATACTTTCCTGAGAGATGATCAGCCATGTTGCCATTAGCCATAAACTCATAGACCAATCCCATTTGATCAGATTCGTGGAAATAGCCGATCAGGGCAGTGAGGTTTACGTGATGAACCCTCACAAGAACTTCGACCTCAGATCGAAACTCTTTGAATCCTTGAGCTGATGTTGCTGATAAAAGTTTAACTGCTACTTGAAGGTTGTTATAGTAGCCATGGTACACTGTTCCGAACCCTCCTTTGCCAAGGACACGTCCAAAGTTGTTTGTCATCTTTACAATGTCTGAAAAGGTAAATGATAATGTGTTTGAATCCGACACCGGACGGTCTCTTTTTCCATTGTCTGTATCTTCTTCCACCGCAGAGTTTACTTTGCAAAATAAAGTGTAACAGTTTGGTAAAGTGATAAGCAGTTAGATAGGTAAACAAGGTAGGTGTATAGATAGACTTTTACCAGACTTGTTACTTCGTTTCTTGATCTTCCAAAACACACCAGACAGAAACAGGAGAATGAACAATGTTGAGAATGATGCGACAAGCGTCGTCATGAGTGTTTTCTTGTTGCTTTTGACACAAGAAACCTCGGTGCAGAGTCCTGGATTATCTCCAACCCTTAGCAAGAGTGATCCGCTCTTTGATCTTTCTAATAACTCAGATGGAACTGAGCCTGTTAGCTTGTTCTTCTCTAGATTTCTGCAGATGTTATTAATAGTTAGAGCCCATCTTTCTCGATCTAATCTGTTATTGTTGTACAAACATGTCTAAAACTTACAAAACCCTCAAGAACCTCAGTTTTGAAAGAGACTCTGGAATGTCTCCCGTTAAGTCATTGTTTGACAAGTCTCTGCCAATTAATAAGATAAATAGAGTTAAGTTCCTTGTTCAAAACAAGAAACTGTTTAACAGAATCTTGAATTAGCTAAACTCACAGCTCTTCAATCATTGTGAGGTTAGAGAAGGAGGGAGATATGTGACCTGTTAACCCGCTCGAAGATAAGTTCCTGAATCCAAGCAACCAAACTTTTGAAATCAATATACAAAATCAATAGATAAATCAAGAACACATGAAGATGAAACTACACTTACAGTAATGTGATTCTAGGAGGAGAGAGACTAGCATAACTACAGTTCAGTCCCTCCCAAATGTAGCTATTAGGCAAACAAGGATCTCCTTGCCAGTTTCTCTTCACTTTATAACTCGTCTTTATACTCGTAACTGCGTCATCTGTACATTTTAACAGAAACAATTGATCAAACTATGAAAAAAAGATTGAGTTTGTATAGTCATGTTACTATACCATCCTCTTGGCTAGTAAAAGACTGTGAGTAAGTATTCCCAATGTATATCTCTAGAGCGTTAATGAGAGGTGGAAGCGTAGATGTTGGTGTTCTCACGAGCGAAAACTTGATATTCGTTTGGCTCTCAGGCTTCAAGAAGAAGGTATCTGTTTGAAGGTATCTGGGACTGAAGTCAGCGATTTTCACTTCGTTGATGTAGATTTCAAACTCTCTGGTCTGGTTAGGTGTGAGACTGAGATCCTCGACCTCAGCGAAGTGCATGTATACAAAGTACCTTACAGTTGGATCAGGGTCTGCCAACTCCATGGAGATTGGTGCTGTTGTGTTTGTGGGAGTCAGTGCTGTGGTCATCAGCAAACCTGGAAGGTTGTAGCTGTTGTTGCTCGAGGTAACTGAAAGTGATGTGTTGATCTCTTTATATTGGGCCCCGAGATTGCGAGGAAGCCATATTCGGTCATATACATCTTCACTATATCTGATTTAGAAGATAAAAGACAAAAGCTATGGAAACAGAGCAAAAAACAGAGCAAAAACAGAGGGAAAACAGAGCAAAAAACAGAAGAAGAAACAGAGCAAGAAACAGAGGTTTTTACCTGATAGGTGAAGCAGTGAGAGCCCGAACAAGAGAACAAAAGTTCCAGCGTCTGGAGAAGAACAGAGCACCGTTTGGAGAGTCGTATGTCGTGTTGTCGTTCCCGAGAAACCGAAGCTCTAACGTTGAAATAAATGGAGTTCCTTTGCCTCTGTTCCCCAAACAGACAAAGATTTTCTCAGACTGGCTCAAGTAAACAACTTCTTTGGTCACAGCGTCGGGTGTGTTGTTTAACGACAGAGTTGTCCAGAGATTGCCTCCAAGAAACAGATCAAACTCGGGAGAGCTAGCTTCTCCGTCGTAGTTTCCATATAAGAAACTGGCTCTTATCAAGTACTTCTTGCCTTTCCCCTGTTTTGGAATCAGAGTGTAACAGTTTCTTGAACCTTCAGGGAAGATCATCAGGTTCTGAAGCTGTCTTTGAACAGCGAATGAGATTGTTTTGGAGACTCCGGTTTCAACAAAGGATGAATCAGAGACGTAGTTTATCCCCGTTGTGTCGTCTGTGTAGGATGATCCACTTGGGATTCCACAGTCAATGCTTATGAAACCTGTGAGATTAGTCATTTTCATCCAATTTATGAGTAAAGGATTAGACTTTTTTTTTAGAGATACAAGAATCAGTTAGTAAAACCAAACCTGATTGATCTTGGGAAACAACTGAAACGAGGAGACACAATGCAAGATATACCAAATATGGAAAACGAACGTTTCCCATTTTAATCTGACTTTTTGAAAAAAAAAGGCAACCAGAAATGTGTTTGAGATCTTTGATGTGATGAAGTTTGAAGTTCTGTATTTAAAGACAAAAAGATAGTTGTCTTGGAGGTAAACTCTGAAGACCAAACATAAACAGATTGGGAAGTTAAGTGATTTATATTAGCTACTTGCTCTCTGTGACTTAGCAAAGTCAAGGAGAGGGCTCAAACTTATATTTTCAGTATAAAGTACTCAAAATATGTGTTATACATGACTAGCATGATCTATATTATCTTCTGTCTGCCTTTAATGTCGTCTGATAGACTGATTTATATATACTTATACTTTGATATGAACAACACATTGTATACAACAAAAAAAAAAACAAGTTGTATGATGATGCGAAAACTTCTTTACAACACTGTCACGGATCACGAATCATCATGTATATAGAATAGTAACCACCAAACGTGGTAAAGACTGTTTGTTCCAAAACGACTTGTTCTTAAGCAATATTGCGCACATAGAAATGTTATGGCTCTCCCCCTTCTATATATTTACACTTCAATGACTCTGAAAAAGTAAAAAGTAAAACCTATCTTTATATCAAAGCAGAACGTCTTGAAGAGAATGGGCCAAGACTTTTTTTAGCTTTGATAACGTTTTCCGCAAGCAATCTCCATTTAGACTCTTCTCTCTTGCTAATCTTTTTCATTTGCTCCTTGAAGTTCCTGCAAGACATAAAAGAAATGGTTTTACAATCTGTTTCCACAAGATTTGGAGTTGTCTGTAATCTGTAAACTAAAAAAAAAAACTTACCGGCAGAGAGGGATCTCGCAAGAATCAGAACTACCACAGAGACAAGAGTGAAGCTGAAGAAGCTGCCACATCCGTTTGCAATGAGCACACGAAGCCCTAGTAGACTTGCATCCCAAGAAATGTCTAAGCGCACCTTCAACCCCTTTACACGCAGAGAACTCACACACGCTTTCCGTTCCTTTAAGAGCTTTACCTCGAGGCCCTATCGTCCCACAACCTTCTCTGTATATGTGAACAAGAGCTTCCACGGCTCCGTAAAGCTCCAAATACGTTCTCCTCTCCTCGACCTTTCTCCTTCTCTCTTGTTTCCTAGCATCTGCTTCCACGACTGCTTCAATTAGCTCTTGTTCTAGCAGAGGATCACCTCGTGTCATCACTTTCCACCCTTCCGTTGAAGATATAGACTTGAAGTCTCTGATGACCATTGAGACGCAGACAAAGGAGATCCTTGTGGCGTCGCAGCTACGTGCTAGTTGGAGCACGTCGATCACGTTCTCCTTGTTGATCCATCCTTGATCGAGAACCTCTACACAAACTCTTTTGAGAGATGGAACCGAGTAGCAGTGTGAGAGAACCAGCAGAGGGAGCACATGCTTCTTCATCTCTTCCTCCTCGTAGCTGCAAGTTCTTTTTGTTATCAGACATTCTTCACAAAAAAAAGAACATGTAGTTAAACACAGAGGACATACATACCAGGAGGAGTAAAGAAACCGAATGAACAAGTAGACTGCTTCGTAAGGCACTCCAAAGAATTTGAGGTGTGCATTCCCTTTTTTATCCCTTGATCCATATAGAAGTTGCGGCATAACAGGTGAAGCTGCAGCCTACATAAGATACAATCTTCTCTCAGTGACCCATTACATTTAGCATATCACTTCTCTTACCAAGAAACTCACCAGGACGCATGAGTGGGCTAGAAAATGAGACTTGTTATCGACTTCAACGTATGTATCTGCTCCGGTTCCTTGTTTGAAAAGCTTATCCCAAGTTTCCACTGTTTCTTTGGGCACAAGGCGTGATGATGATGATGAGCATGAAGGTCTGCTTCCGTAAGCTCGAAGACGCTGGTAGGTAACACACGGAAGAGGTGGAGGTTTAGGAATGTTCTTGGTACTAGACATTGCTGGTGGTGGTGTAGCAGGAGCATGGAAAGACTCTTCTTCTCCCATATCGAACACTTGTGAGAATGTCTCATCGCCTTGATCAGTAGACACTTCTGAAGAAGCCATTGAATCAAAACCCGCGACTTGACAATAGATTAGTGGGAACAGTTCTTGAATCTGCTGAGACCAAATGCAAGAGGTAACCAATGTCAAGAATCGTAACTTGAGCAAACCATCGACCATAAAGTTCGCAACTTTGACACAGAACTGATCCAACAATGACTCTTAACAGGAACAGAATGAAACGAAAAAACAGAGAAGCAAGAACGTTCTGATGATTCAATAAATCTGATCAACAGATGAAACTATACATAAAGATTCTCACTCATCATGCAAGATACAGTAATCAAGACCCAGAAAGTGTAACGATCGAAAAATGCTCACGCAAACGAAGAGATGGAAATTAGAAAGAGAAAGGAAGAGACTTTGATCATTCTTACCCAGAAAGAGAGAAGACGACGTTTACCCAATACTCTGGCTGAAGTTCAGAACCATTAGACTTCTTCAATCACCAAAACTCAACGCGATACAGAGAATGATCACAATGGAAGGAGCCAAGAAAGAGAAGTTTTGGTGCCAAGTGGTTGGTTTCGTCCTTTAAATCAAAGAGAGGACACGGGAAGTAGCAAATTTGCATACAAAACGTCTTCCAAACGCCGTCGTTTTAGGTGGGGGGAAAGAATTATGAGTATGGCATTTTTCGATATAAAGAAACGAAAAATTTAAGGCCACGAATGATTTTTTTTTTTAGAAAAGAGAATATTAGCTTAGAATATGGTTTGAGAGGAGATATTATAAGGTTGAAAGACGTATATGGCTGATCTTGAATTGCACTAAAGACTAAAGTTAGTGATCCTTGTCACCCCCATTTTTTGTATTATATGTCTCTTGCCGGTAAATCAAACTATATATATACATTATTGGCACCTTATCTTACCGACCAGCCGGTGGAAAAATAGTACCGACCAACTAATAATATGATCGAAGTGAAGATGTTTTTTGGTTTCATAGATATAAAGATGGAGTGTAAACGTTTTAGTACTAATGCAAAATATATAAGGAATGTTTCATGCTTTTCATAGAAGATATATAAGTATGACGCCTGTAAAAAAATTATAATTAAGAATGAAAAAAAATCTTGGTTGTTAATATACTGAAGTAATATTTGTTAGAGTTTGGAACAAAAAAGAAACAAATAAAAAGGCTAGAAAATAAAGATTATCAGTGATTGAGTGATATAATAAGGTATAGTGATAACCAATTTTGTCACGGGTTTCCAGTGGACGAACCACGGGAAACTTAATTAATCGGAGTGATTGAACAATAAAATGTTTAAATAAAATGAACAATAAACACAGTATCATTTTGTTTACCAAAAAAAAAAAACACAGTATCATTTTTAGTTTAAAAAAAAAAAGCACAACTGTTATTTCATTTTGCAGAAATTTGTTCTCGGCCGTGACGGATACATGTCACTAGCCAATAAATGAGCGCCAGATGGATGGATGGGTTTTCAGCTTCCATGTAGGAGACGGCGTTGAACGACGTATCTATTTGACTGTTTGCATTCAAATTAGTCAAATTGCATTTTAGCGTTCCAGCTTTGGGCCCAAGTAATAGAACTTCGAGCCCAATTATTGGATATAAATAGTTCATCAATGATTCTCTTTAAGGTGGGACGGATCCAGATATCCGAAAAATTTGGAGTATCCGGTTCGGATTCGCCGGATCCGTGGATTTAGTATCTGGATCCGGATTCCGGATATCTGTCTAGTTATCTAACTATCCGCGGATATCCGGATCCGGATTCGTAAAAATAATAAATAAAATAAAAATAATATTTTTAAAAATATTAAAATTATAAAATTATACATAAATTAAATATTTATACAAAATTTATAAATATAAATATAATATTTAAAAATTAAAATATAGTATTAGAAAACTAATTTTATGAATAAATATTAATATATCAAATACATTTATTAATAAAAAAATTAAAAAATTAATATATTTTAAAAGTACGGATCCGGATCCGGATATCCAGACCTAAAAATTAAGATATCCGGATCCGGATTCGGTTTTGACGGATCCTTAGTTTTACTATCCGGATTCGGATCCGGGCGTCCTAGATATCCTATTTTCGGAGCGGATCTCGGATCGAATCCAGATCCCGGATAACAAGTCTCAGGCCTAATTCTCTTACATATTTTTCATTTACCATAAGATTTTTTATGAGCATGAACTCTATTTTCTAGGCTCGTTTAGTAAATAAAATTAATGATCGAGCTTAAATTAGATTATGAGTTATATAAATGATTTTTAATAAATATGAGCTAACTCATAAACTTTGTCGTTTTATACTTTATATATATATATATATACATACGGATGACTTTTATTATTCTTATCTAAGAAAAGATAGTTTCTATATCAATCATATTTATCTTCTAAAATTAAAATGTAAAACTAAAAAGTTTTAAATGTATATAAAAATGTGAAAGAATTATGATATCAATCCTCATATATTTGTAGAATTAAAATGTAAAACAAAATATTCCTAAGACTTTCATGCGTAATATACATTTTTATAATTTGAATAGATGAAAACTTTGAAAATAAATCATCTCAAGATTCTTATGTGGAATATATTTTTGGATCATTGATTTAGCTTTGATTTAATTTATTATTAGGTGTTAGTTTTATTCAGTATTTTAATATTAATATTTTATATTTTTATTATTTAAATTTTAAATTATAGTATGAGGTTTTTTATATTATGAAATTTTTATTCAATATTTTCTTTGATGGTTATTTTATAATTTTTATTTTTTTATATTGGATTGTGAGTTAGCTCATTTAACTTCTAATTTAAATAATATGAGTTCGAAATTTACATATTGAAACTCATATAGTAAATGAGCTAGAGCGAGCTAGCTCATGAAAGATTCGAGCTCACTACGAATTGAGCGAGTTGAGCGAGTCAGGATACATCACCCATTACGATGGTGTGAGAGACTTCATGCAGCGACACGGGATGGTCCCCGAGGACCAGTGCCCATGGACAGGAGAGGTGGATAAAGAGCTGGGAAGCACTCACGAACATGTAGAGGAAGAATCTGTCTGTAGGGTTAATGACCTAGTCTACCTCTACAAAATTGTTGAAAAGGATCTAATACTGATTCTTCAGAAGCAGCAAATTCTTGCGGTGATGGAATATTGTGATGAATTAGAAGATCACCGAGAGGTAAACTTCTTGCCTACTTCTATTTGATATTGTGTTTCATTTTCAATACAATAATTGGTCATTGCCGTTTTCTTTTATTCCTTTTTTCTTCTATTTGACAATATTTTAATATGTGAAATGCAGAGTGAGAGTATATACGATAGACCTGAACCGAGTACATCAGACAAGACGTCAGCCAAAAAGAAGCAGAGGTCCGGGCTCCATGTCGTGGAAGTATTAGGTTACAATACCGATACCTGCTGGCAAGCATTACTGGCTTGTTCATATAGCCTGAAACCACGGAAAAAATGAGACCAAAACCAACAATACATGAGCCATGAATAAGACAATAAATTCATGTTTGGAAATAATTAAAAAAAAGGCTAGACATTGTCTTTATACTAAAAATGATCAATGATTGCAACAAAACATGAACCTAGGCTGCACGGGAGCTTCATTGGACGTCCGCTCGAAATCGAAACTTTGTGGAAGCTTACAAAATTTCGTTTCCAAACTGCTTCTAAAATATTCTTTTTAAGAACACGTTGGATGTTTACGATTCCATTTTGGAATTACACTTCCATAATTTTTTTAAAACACAATGCCATAAATCAATAAAAATTTATAAAATCATAGTTTTTAATTTATACAAAATCCAAATTTTAATAGTAATGAAATAAAGATAATAGAAATATACAAATATTAAAACTAATACTATAAATCTTCTTTATACATTGAGGTTTTTATTAAAGATATATCATATATTCAAAATAATGTGTCAATAAATTTATGAAGTATTAAAATAATTAATAAAAATAATTTCTTTAAACTTAATTTACGTGTATTTTAACAGTTTAAATATGAAATCATTTCAAAATTATTATAAATAAATAAATGCTTTATTTTATATTTAAATCATATAACTGTTAGTCCTAAATTTATTCTTTTCTTATATTTTAGTTTATATATATATATTTATATATAGATGGATATACGATTCTAACTTGTACATGCTTTCTAATTTTTTTTGAAGTCTCGCTTCTGCATTTCCATACGCTTCCGCTTCCACATATCCGCTTCTGTTTCCATGTAACATAGACATGAACTGAGTTGATGGAATAATACGGCATCATTACCTGGTACAGCTGCAGCTGATTATCTTCACGGCCTTGTAATGTAATGTAAAACTTTTGTAAGTGACAAACGGCCTTATGAGCCTCCACAAACTCAACCTTCTTACACTACAAGTACGAAAGACAGAAGTTAGGTTCTGTTTTATTCTGTTATACGGACAAAGGCATTAAGTAACTACTCCTTACATAAAAAGGCATTAAGTAACAACTCCCTGCGGCGTCGCAGCTGCGTGCCAGCTGGAGCACGTCGATCACGTTCTCCTTTTGGATCCATCCTTGATCGAGAACTTCTACGCAAACTCTTTTGAGAGATGGGACCGAGTAGCAGTGTGATAGGACCAACCGAGGGAGCACATACTTCTTCATCTCTTCCTCCTCGTAGCTGCAAGTTCTTTTTGTACGAGACATGCTTCACAGAAAAAAGAACATGTAGTCAACACAGAGGACATACATACCAGGAGGAGTTAAACCGAATGAACATGTAGACTGCTTCGTAAGGCACTCCAAAGAATTTGAGGTGCGCCACTGTGCCTCCAAAGAAACCGACCAACTAAAAATGTGATCGAAGTGAGGATGTTTTTTGGTAGCAATGCAAAATATAGAAGGATGTTTCATTCTTTTCATATAAGTATGAACATGTATTAAACTATAATTAAGAATGGAAAAATCAATTTGTCTGATTGATAGTTAACATAATGCAGCAATATCTGTCAGAGAGTTTTGGAACAAAAAACAAATAAAAAGGGTTTAGAAAAAAAGATTACGTGAATGAGTAATAATAAGGTAGTGATAACCAATTTTGTCACGGGTTTCCAGTGGACGAACGACGGGAAACTTAATTAATCGGAGTGATTGAACAATAAAGTGTTTCAATAAATAAAAAAACAATAAACACGACTATTGTTTTTCGTAAAAAAACACAATTGTTATTTTATTTTGCAGAAATTTAGTGTGAGTTCAGGAGAGCTAGGCCGTGACGGATACATGTGATTATCCAATAAATGAGCGCCAGGTGGATGGATGGGTTTTCAGCTTCCATGTAGGAGACGGCGTGAACGACGTATCTATTTGACTATTTGCATTCAAATTACATTTTAGCTCTCCAGCTATGGGCCCAAATAATAGAAACCCAATTATTGGATCAAAAATTACACAATAATTCTCTTACATATATATACTTTTCATTTACCATAATGTTTTTTTTTTCCATTTAAGAACTTAAGAGACCTCCAATAACTTTTAAGCTAAAATTTAGATTTTAAGATTCTGAAAATGTATCATTTGACAGTTAGTATAGTAACGGAAAATAATGGACATCAATATATAGAAATTTGTTAGCATGTTAAACAAAATTCTATAAAAGAACGAAAAATATATATCATCACTTGACAAACATCTAGGGAGAACACATGTATAATATGTTTGGAACTCTCTACTCTTTTACATACTGAGAATGTAACGAAGACTAGTCATATATGTCTGACTAAATGTTTTTGTTTATATGAATAAATAACGTTCGACCACTCAGAATTCACAGGAAAATGACGGCAGAATCTTGAGCTTCAAGAAAGAAAAGTCGCCAACGACTCCAATCTCATTTGGCATCAAAGTTATCGTTTGTAAACACCACTTCTTTATAGCAAAATTATTTGTAAATATATGATATTTTTTTTGAATAAAGTAAATATATGATATATTACTTTTAATTAGTATCCATTAGCTTGTTGCTGTAAAAACAAAAATTTCTTATCTACAATAATTTGAAGTTAATTACTCTTGAAAAATTGAGCACAACAACAAAAACCCACGACAAGCTATCAGTTAAGCTTTTAATACTATTTAATTAAACTCGTTTTAATATAACCAATTAGCTTTAGATAGGTGGACCCAAAAAAATAGCTTTAGAATTTAGATAGCATGAGATGGGTATCTATCAATGATTTACACCTTGGATCCGGGTTGCATCAGCAATGACATCAACGGTAGTAATATACAGCTGAGGTGCAGTGTCTGTGTCTCCCCATGGTGAAGAGGACAAAAATAACCTGATATAGTATATGTTTTTTGGTTGGTGTTAAAAGTATACATACGTATACAAGTTGCAAATTATATATATGTCGTACACTGAGTACATATATGTCACATGTAAATTACAATAAACAATTATGTCAATATTGATTGGTGGGTTGCATTATCACTGACCTCGGCCTCTGTTCCACACATCTTGGTCGCCACGGAACCTTTACCTTTTTTGTATTCTAGTCCAATAAATCGCCCCACCAAAGACGTAGTCATATCAAAGTCTTCTTAATCCAACCTATGGCTATATATAAACGTTAACACACCCACATGTTAAACTGAGTAAGCAAGAACATAATATAAAAAGATAAAAAGAAAAAAAAAATGAAAGAAGGGTCTCATGTTATCGTCTTGCCTTTCCCTGGACAAGGCCACATAACTCCATTGTCTCAATTCTGCAAACGCTTAGCCTCCAAAGGTCTTAAGCCCACTCTTATCCTCGTCTCCGACAAACCCACTCCGCCTTACAAAACAGAGAAGGATTCAATCACTGTATTCCCCATCTCCAACGGCTTCCAAGAAGGCGAGGACCCGTTACAAGACCTAGATGATTACATGGACAGAGTAGAAACCAGCATCAAGAAACGCTTACCGGAGTTGATACAAGACATGAAGCTGTCCGGAAACTCTCCTAAGGCTCTTGTCTATGACTCCACCATGCCGTGGCTTCTTGATGTAGCTCATGCTCATGGTTTGAGTGGTGCCGCGTTCTTCACGCAACCTTGGCTTGTCTCGGTTATTTACTACCATGTTCTCAAGGGCTCCTTCTCTGTACCGTCTACAAAGTATGCTCACTCAACGTTAGCATCTTTCCCTTCGTTGCCTATGCTGAATGCGAATGATTTGCCGTCTTTCCTATGCGAGTCTTCCTCTTACCCCAATATACTAAGGATTGTGGTTGAGCAGCTCTCAAACATAGATCGTGTCGACATAGTGTTGTGCAACACCTTCGATAAATTGGAAGAAAAGGTAACGAATCACAACACATATTTTTCAAAACTATTTTATCAACTTTTATCCAACAAAAGTTGTTAGAACATCAAAATTAGTTGAATTTTTCAGTAAGTTTTTAACTAAAATGAAATATAAAAAAGAAAAAGAGATGAATTATGAGATATATGTTTCTTTTTTTTGAGAGAGAGATTCAAACACATGTTTGAGAAACTCTTATCACACATGTCATTTTCATATAATCTATAGGTATTTAAGTTTATTGTTAAGCAACTTTAGTGAAACTCTCATGCTTTTAGTTTTGACAAAAGATTTTTTACCCTTGTTTTTCTTTTTAATCTTATTCATCTATGTGATCATCATTAACTATTTATTTTTGATGTTTTTCTAGTTGATGAAATGGGTCAAAAGCATGTGGCCAGTGTTGAACATAGGGCCAACGCTTCCATCGATGTATTTAGACAAGCGACTGTCTGAAGATAAGAACTATGGATTCAGCCTCTTCACTGCGAAATCCACTGAATGCATCGAGTGGCTAAACTCAAAGCAGCCTAGTTCAGTTGTCTACGTATCATTCGGAAGCTTGGTGATTCTAAACGAAGGCCAAATGATGGAGCTAGCAACTGGTCTGAGACAGAGCGGATGTTTCTTCTTGTGGGTTGTGAGAGAAACAGAGACGGGCAAGATTCCAAAAAATTATGTAGATGAAATCGGTGAGAAAGGACTTATTGTGAGCTGGAGTCCTCAGCTTGAAGTTCTTGCGCATGAATCTGTAGGTTGTTTCTTGACACATTGTGGATGGAACTCGACATTAGAAGGATTAAGTCTTGGCGTTCCAATGATCGGTATGCCTCATTGGACAGATCAGCCAACAAATGCTAAGTTCATGGAGGATGTGTGGAAGGTTGGGGTTAGGGTTAAGGCAGAAGGTGATGGGTTTGTGAGAAGAGAGGAGATAGTGAGATGTGTGGGAGAAGTTATGGAAGGAGAGAAAGGGAAAGAGATTAGAAAGAATGCTGAGAAGTGGAAAGTGTTGGCTCGAGAAGCTGTTTCTGAAGGAGGTAGCTCTGATAAGAGCATTGATGAGTTTGTTTCTATGGTTTGTTGAAGGATTTTAATTCAGATGTTATAAAGTAATTGTTTATTACAAATTCACTTTTTTAGTCAAGTCTTTTTTACTATTAGTTGTTGTTTTGTTTTGTTTTGTTTTGATAATTCACTTTGTTGTTGTTGTTGTTGTAATAAGGATGGTTTTTCTCAAGTTTCAAATGAAACACATGCATGGGGAATTCATATATACTTTTGATTTTTGTTCGGTAAGACTTACTATTTTTATTTTTGTCAACAAGACTTGCTATTTATAATAAACTTGTTGAAAACTCTACGTGCGCTACGTGATTAGAGGACATTCTACTGTTCAAAATAACTATTTTTAATCAAAATCATAATTTCATTTTCAGTGATTGACTAAGCTGCCAAGAACGTTTGCCTAAATTAACCTAAATTTTCATAAAGATGACTATAAACACCCAACCGCTTTTAGCAAAAAAAACCCAACCGTTTCCAATACGCACCACAAACAAATTTTGACTACTAGGAAAAGTTTGCATGAGTACAAAGTTCACGTGGAACTTCTAAAAAATCTCTCTATCCCAAAGACTTGCTAAGACGTGACGGCCTTATCCAGTTAAAGCCACATGGGGTTGGTTAGCCGCTTACGAATTGGTTTTCACTTGGTAGTCTATGTTACGTCGTTTTCACCTTCACTTTCAATCGTCAGTTTGTACAGAGTACGTAGTACATGATTCCAAAGTCCAATGCAAATTGAAGATTCTGCTAGACCTTTCTTCTCTTCTGGTGATAGAGACTTGTTTATGGGCCTGAGTGTTCTTCTTAATGAGCCTTAAGTGTTTCAGTTCCGACACGACACGGACCCGGTTTAGATTCAAAGTAACTGTCTTAACCAAAACCCCTCGTTTTGATCAAAGTCTCACACTTGCTCGTTGCAGCAGACTAGTTGATATTTCAAGAGATAAATAAACCATTGGTCCTAAATAGTTTGGGTCTCTGACCAAATATTATGCCTACTAGTTAATACTGTTTGTAAACAATTTTCTTTCCAATTTATCTTTGACTATAGATTTGTTGGTATATGATCAACATAGATTTGTTGGTATATGATCAACAAAATGTCATTTTTGTTATGATTTGTCTGTGTTGTTTTACATTAAACTTAATTCCGCGATATATTTCTTCTTGTTGTTAATTATGGATTCATATATGAATACTTACCAAAAAGCTCTTATCTTATTCTTAATAATCCGAGAGTTCCGGCGGCTCCTTCTCCGTCAACTAATGCGCCTCTCCTCTTCTCTTCGACTCACATCACATGTGAGTCATGTGACTGATTTGTTTATTTGATGCTCCATGTGACTGATTTGTTTATTTGATGCTCCTTTAGTTTTTTTTTGGTATTTTACTCCAAAACATATATTATCCGAATCTTTTAAGCATCTAATCGACTGGGGTCACAAAGCCACCGTTTAACTAAAAAGTTGGTAACGACGTCTCAAATTGGACAGTAGAATGAAAGTTGAATTTGGTAATAATCTTTGGTTACAACGTATTTAAACCGAAGCTAATAAGCTGAAAAATACATCTAACAAAAAAGTGTATTAGATTCGTAAAATAGTTTATAAATAATCAATAATTTCACAACATAGTTACAGTTGACATCATTTTCATTTACTTAGTTTCAATCTTACTATTATCATCTACATAGTTAACTCATAAATAAATTGCATGTGCTCGCTTATATATAATGACTTTCTGTCATTCGATCCGAATGATTAACGAATATGATTGGGTTAGTTTCAATAATGTTAATCACATGTCTTCTATTGGTCAATAGCTAGTGAACCACATGTCATGTGTTATAAAAAAATATGGTGATTGTCGTGATGTAGACATTTATATGTATTCTATTTTCACTACATTTTCAATTCATATTAAGTAACGGTATGGCTTTTGGCCTTGTCGTGCATATACGTAAGTACTGAGTAACCTGACTACGCAAGCTGCGTAGACATTCCTATATGTGCAGTGCATATAGCAACCATGTGTGCACCAAATGATTGGAAATGTAAACTCTTTTCTCAGTCGCAAATTATTTCAAAGTCTCTTAACATATAGATATAGCACATGTACTTAACTGCACCATAGATTCCAATAACGAACAAGTTGATGCACTATATATACACCCATGCATCAACACTACTACAAACACAAAAGCCAAACTGACATAAATAAAATGACGAGATCGAATATTACAGTACCACTTCTATTTACACTCCTCACCTTCATCGATGTCTCGACCGGGGCATCCACCATATTCAACGTCGTTAGCTTCGGGGCCAAACCGGACGGTGTGACGGATTCGACGGTAGCATTCCTCAAAGCATGGAAAGCGGCTTGTGGCTCGGCAGCTGCAGCTACTGTGATGGTTCCAAGTGGGACATTTATGGTGAAGGGAATAACGTTTGGAGGGCCATGCAAGAGCAGGCTAAAGTTTCAAGTGGCTGGAACCGTCGTTGCTCCGCTAGATTACAGGGCATTTGGTAACTCCGGCTACTGGATTCTTTTCAACAAGGTTAGCAAAATGTCACTAATCGGTGGGACTTTTGACGCTAGAGCTAGTGGGTTCTGGGCTTGTCGAAAATCTGGTCAGAGTTGTCCTCCCGGTGTTAGGGTATGCTTCTCTCCTTTTATCTCTAGTTTCTGTAATTTATATATGCATACTTACTTTACATATGATATAGATAAATTTGCAGAAACAATGTTTAACCAAAAAACATTACACATATATGCGTCACATTAAATATTAGTCAAGCATCCATATATATTCCAATTATTAATGACAATAAAAATATGAAGTTGATATGCAACTACATTTTATAGATTTTTCATTATTATTTTTGACCAAAAAAATAATATTTTTCATTATGAATATGCGCTAACTTCACAAAGTTGTTCTTTATAGAAAACTACATATATATAATAAGTTTTATCATAATTATTTCTAATAAGGAAGTGGATTCCTTGTTCAAAATATAAATAGTATTTTTTTTGTGCACAAATAGTAATTATAATCTTATTATAAAAGTACAAGGTTCTACGAATTATGATAATTATCGACTGATGAAACTCCATTAGGCCACCGATATACATATATATTACATGAAGTAAAACTACCGGAGAAGCCAATCTTATAAAATATTTGATGAATTATTGCAGTCAATAACGTTTAACTCGGGCAAAGATGTGATCATAAGTGGAGTGAAATCGATGAACAGCCAGGTCACTCATATGACTCTCAACGGTTGCACCAATGTGGCCGTCCGTAACGTGAAGCTAGTGGCTCCCGGGAATAGTCCAAACACCGACGGTTTCCACGTTCAATTCTCCACCGGAGTTACATTCACTGGAAGCACCGTTCAGACCGGAGACGATTGTGTTGCTATTGGTGCTGGTACCCGCAACTTACTCATCTCCAAACTTGCTTGTGGCCCAGGTCATGGTGTTAGGTACACATGTACAAAATCACATTATATATTCGAGACTGTCTAATATTTTAGAATTATATTTTATTTTATATTAATGGACTGTCTATATAGACGACAAAAAATAGTGTATCCAATTTTAAAGAATACACATGTAATTATGTGTGTGTTTTGTCTTCTTTTTCCAACACAAGGAATTTATATTATGTGTGCCTCGCAGTATCGGGAGCTTAGCAAAGGAATTAAACGAAGATGGAGTAGAGAATGTAACACTATCTAGTTCCGTATTCACCGGCACACAGAACGGCGTGAGGATAAAGTCGTGGGCGAGGCCAAGTAACGGATTCGTTAAGAACGTATTCTTCCAAAACCTAATCATGAAGAACGTCCAAAACCCTATCATAATCGACCAAAACTATTGTCCTTCTCACAAAGGTTGCCCTACCGAGGTATATATCCATATATGTCATATATATGTAAATACAATATACTTTATCAAATATATATAGTGATCTAAGCTCTAATAAAGATTTGTGTGAAATAGCATTCGGGGGTGAAGATAAGCCAAGTGACGTATAAGAACATACAAGGAACTTCCGCAACGCAGCAAGCGATGAAGCTGGTATGCAGCCAGAGCAATCCATGTACTGGAATCACATTACAAGACATTAAGCTTACTTACAGAAAAGGAAGTCCTGCTACTTCCTACTGTTTCAATGCTCTTGGGACTAGTCTTGGTGTTATTCAACCTACTAGTTGTCTAAGCCGATAAAATCAAATATATATTGGTGTAAAAATTTAGTTGGTGTAAGATGAAATGATAAAATGTTATTAGGGGATTTGATGTTTTTCATCTTTTAAGCCTGGCGTCCTTGAATATCAGATTAATGCAATACTAATCTAAAAGTTCTGTTCTCAATGGCCTTGAATTTAGTCAACAAGTTAAAGAGCAACTCCATTGCTTATATTTTCCAAAAAAAAAATAAAAAAATCAAATAATCTTCTCTCACCACATCGGTTTGAATCTTTACAACAAATATGCAGATTACAAGGAGATGAAGGTTTTTCATTTCCCATCTGATTCTTTTGCTACGAAGATAAGGGTTGCTGGAAAGATCTCACGTTAAAATAACAATGATTCGAATGTCAACTATATCTTTATACATTTAGACATATAATTTATCTAATAGATTTATCTCTCAGTGGTAGAAGTTAATTTTTCCTTCATTATCTCTGAGTTGTATAAATTTATATAATTCTACGACACAATTAGTAAAGTAGTGTGTTAAACATAAAACAATATAAAAAATAATCAAATTAATCTCACAGTATTTCATATAGTAATAAATTACATTATTATCATTTTCTTAATTTCTTACCATGATCATCCACATAAATTATTACATGTGCTCGCTTATACAGTATATATTAACTTTTCTGTCATTCTCATCAGAATGATTAATGAATATGATTGGGTAAGTTTCAATTATGTGCGAACATGTGGGAGCTAGTTAATCACATGTCTTTTTGGTCAATAGCTAGTTAAGTTAATCACAGGTCATGTGATGTGATTTTTTTTCAAAAAAAAAAAAGGTCATGTGATGTGATTAAAGAATGTGGTGATATCATAATTTACACATGAGAATATTTTAACAACGTTTTTTAATTTATTTTCCAATTCAATTGACGACGATATGGCTGATTTTGCCCGTGTTCGTGACTACGCAAGCTGCGTACTATACGTTTCTATATGTGTAAACATGCTAACATACAATGCAAAGATTGCAAGATTGTTCAAGTTAACATTAGACCTGTAAATATAAAACTTGATAGTGAAAGTGTTCCTAATTTTTCAAAATAGAATTCTAATGTTAGAATCTAGCATTGAGCTGCAAGAAAGTGACAGATACGACAAATTAGTACTAATACTTTCAGGATTCGACTGTGGTAAATGGTAATGCTGCAGTCTTGCAGATAGCCTTTTACTGTTGTTGTGTCGTCGTCTCTCTATCGATTTAACGTAAAATTAGGATTATTTTCTTCTCTAATTTTTATGGTGAATTAACCGTTTAGTTTGTTCCAACGTATTTTCTTAAATATCAGAAATAAAAGTATATTATCAAAAGTTACATCGCTAATAACAACGATCGTTGCTCCTAATGATAAAAGATTGTATATATACGAACCATGTGTGCACCTAATGATATTTAAATTCTTTTATCAATCACAAACAATTTCACAAAATCTTATCATATAAATCGCATATGCTCTTAATTGTACCATAGACTCCAATTACGATCCATCCATGCACTATATATATATAGGGGTGGCACGGATCGAATATTACCGTATTTTTTAGTATTTGTGATTTGCTTCGGACTTCACGGGTATCTGATTTTTCGATTTACTTTGCTTCGGAAAAATACTGATATTCGATTTTACGGATATCCGAAAAAATTAGGATATTTGCGAATATTCACGGATATCTTTTCCATTATTTTTAATATAAGTAAATCTGAAAATATTATACAAATTTATTCTTATAAAAGACAAAGTAAAACATTAATGAAACTATTTATTTATAAATTCTTAAAAATTCATAAAAATTCTTATAAATTAAATGTTTTAAGAAGAATTGTAGTTTTTTATAAAGATCTTATAATTCTTTTCTTCATATTATATTTTTATAAGTAATTTTATAAATAAATTATATAATATTATACATTAAAAAATCTATTTAACTATAGATATATAACTATTTATATAAAAGTCGAAGCGGATCGGATATTCGTCTCTAATTTTTTAGTATTTGTGATTTGCTTTGTTTTTAACGGATAGTGATTTTTAATATTTGCTTTGCTTCGAAGACTTACGGATATCCGAATTTTTCGGATCGAATCGAAACGAATAACGAATCGAATCAAATCTAACGAATAAAATGTCCAGCCTTATATATATATATACACCCATGCATGATGCATCACCCCAAAATCAAACACAAAGTCAAACTCACATATCTGGAAATGAAGAAATCAAATATTATACCACTTCTCTTCACACTCCTCACCTTCATCGATGTCTCAACCGGCGCATCCAACGTATTCAACGTCGTTAGCTTCGGGGCCAATCCGGACGGAGTCACGGATTCAACGGCAGCATTCCTCAAGGCATGGCAAGCGGCTTGTGGCTCGGCAGCTTCAGCCACTATAATGGTTCCGACTGGTACATTTCTAGTGAAGGCAATAACATTTGGAGGGCCATGCAAGAGCGAACTCATGTTTCAAGTGGCTGGAACCGTCGTCGCTCCAGCAGATTACAGAGCATTTAGAAACTCCGGCTACTGGATTCTCTTCAAAAAGGTTAGCAAATTATCCCTTGTTGGTGGGACTTTCGACGCTCGAGCTAACGGGTTCTGGGCTTGCCGGAAATCTGGTCAGAGCTGTCCTCCTGGTGTTAGGGTATGCACTTCTCGATCTATGTTTTCTATTTATATATGCATACTTACGTATATATATATATGCGTGAATAAATGTAATATATTAGATATGTAACATTGCTTACGTATGCGTTAATTTACTTTAGTTAACACAATTCAGTTTGCTTAAAATTTGTATTTTTAAAATTAATCCAGTGTCTTCTAAAATTTGTAAATATGAACAAGCATACTTGACATTTTCCCCGTATGATCGCTAAAAGTACGGAAATTCGATCCTGTTTGTATAATAAACACTACGATAACATGCATATACATAAACGCAATCATAACCTTAATAATGATTCATTAGTAGTAGTCAACTGCGTTCATATTCCAGTTATTTCTTTACAACTAAAAACTTGAAGTTGATAATTTTAGACATTGTTTAAGAATTTAATGAAAACTGCATAATATATTTTACAAACAAAAAAAATTTGGAATAAGGAGAAAAAGAAATAATGATAGGTTTATCTAATTAATCTATGGTACTACGAATTATCAATTATGGTACTAATTTTGTTTGAAGTATCCACTTATTACTACTACACTCTATTAGACCACCTCATATACTTCATATAAATGTAAGAAACCAATCTCACAAAACCAATGATGCATTATTGTAGTCCATATCGTTCAGCTCGGCAAATGACGTGATCATAAGTGGAGTGAAATCAATGAACAGCCAGATCACTCATATGACCCTCAACGGTTGCACCAATGTGGCCGTCCGTAACGTCAAGCTAGTGGCTCCCAAAAACAGCCCAAACACAGACGGCTTAGACGTTCAATTATCCACTGGAGTCACATTCACTGGAAGCACAGTTCAGACCGGAGACGATTGTGTTGCTATCGGCCCTGGTACTCGCAACTTTCTCATCTCCAAACTTGCTTGTGGCCCAGGTCATGGAGTTAGGTATGTGTCACACACCGTCTAATTTCTTAGAACAACATATTTGTGTGTACAAAGTCACACTATATACTGGATTATCTAATATTTAAAAATGATATATATTAGTAATATAGATGATGAACAGAGAGATCTCCTGAGCTCAACAATGGTGACAGAGAGAGCGAAGGAGAAGATGACAAAAGAAGAAATTTCTGTTATTTTATTAAATGACGTGAAAAGAAATTATATACAGTTGGCTCTAACAACTATACCGGAACAAACCGGGTCTATACAAATACTATACCGATAATCGAATTTACATAACCAATATTCCCCCTCAAGATGGAGCATATATGTTGATGAACTCCATCTTGCCTAAGAGATGTCGGAAAGGATTAGGATAAAGAGGTTTGGTGAATAAATCCGCAAGTTGATTCTCAGAACGTACATGAAGAGTTTTGATGAATCCCCGCTTCACCTTTTCACGCACAATGTGACAATCACGCTCGATATGTTTTGTTCTTTCGTGGAAAACAGAGTTGTTAGCAATATGGATAGCTGCAGTGTTGTCACAATATAGAGGTGTAGCATCAGAAACATCAACCCAAAGATCTTCAAGAAGAAACCGGAATGACATTATCTCACGAACAGCATCAGCCATGGCACGATATTCTGATTCTGCTGAAGAGTGGGAAACTGTGTCTTGTTTATTTGACTTCCAGGCAACAAGAGATGTACCAACAAACATGCATAAACCTGAGACACTTCTTCTCGTATCAGGGCAAGAGCCCCAGTCAGCATCAGCAAACGCCGAAAGCTTCAAATCAGACTTGGCAGAATAAAACAAGCCCTGACCAGCAGTGCCTTTTAGGTAATGGAGAACCTTATAGGCAGCTTGAAGATGGGGTGCACGAGGAGTGGCAGTAAACTGACAAAGTTTGTGAACAGCGTATGTTATATCAGGTCGAGTGAATGTGAGGTAGAGAAGTTTACCCACGAGACGTCGATATAAATCAGCATTAGGAAGCAGCTCACCGTCTTCTAGAGCTAATTTGAAACTAGGATCCATAGGGATAGAAGATGGCTTACATCCGAGGAGACCAGTTTCAGTCAATAAGTCCAGAATATATTTTCGTTGACACAGAGTAATGCCAGCAGAGGAACGCGCTATTTCAAGGCCAAGAAAATAACGCAGTGTGCCAAGATCACGAAGCTTGAATGAGCATTCAAGAGCCTGCTTGAGAAGATCAGTAGCTTTGTCACAACTGCTAGCTATGATTATGTCGTCAACATAAACCAACACTGCCATGTATACATTTCCTGAGTTCTTAGTGAATAGAGTGTGATCACCCGAGGAAGTTGTGAAACCCAAGTCATGTAAAGCAGCAGTGAATTTTAAAAACCACTGACGAGATGCCTGCTTTAACCCGTATAAAGACTTCTTTAACTTGCAAACAGCATTAGGAGGTAGAGATTCCCCCTGTCTTGGAGAGTATCCTGGAGGAATAGTCATATAAATCTCTTCTTCTAAGTCTCCATTCAAAAAGGCATTAGATATATCAAGTTGTGAGAGAGACCATCCTTTAGCTGCAGCAACAGCAATCAAGAGCTTGACAGTGGAAAGTTTAGCAACCGGTGAAAAAGTCTCAACATAATCTAGACCTTCCTGCTGTGTGTAGCCCTTAGCGACGAGCCGAGCTTTAAATCTCTCCAATGTACCATCCGCATTCAGCTTAACTTTGTAAACCCACTTGCATCCTACTGCACGCTTTCCTTTTGGTAAAGAACAGATCAACCATGTGTCATTATCTTCAAGAGCAGTGATTTCGATGCCCATTGCATCACACCATTCCTTAAATTTACATGCTTGAGCATAAGTAGTAGGTTCAGGAATAGTATTGAGTGCGTTGATGAAGATCATGTACGGATCAGAGAGAGCAGAGTATGACAACACGTTGGAAATAGGATGCTCTGTGGAGGAGTTAACAGAGTAAAGCTGATAATCTTTAAGATGACTGGGCGTTTTATGAACCCGTCGAGAAGATGTTGTAGATACTGGAGGAGCATCATTAGGAGAGATCACATCGGGCATTGCAGGGTCTGAAGCACCAACATGAGGGAAGAAATGTTGAGTGTCTGCAGAGATTGAATCTTGGAGAAAAGGAAATAAATCTTCATAGAAAACCACATTTCGTGAGATAAACACGGAATGACTCTGAAGATCCATCAACTTGTATCCTTTATATCCAGCTGGATAGCCAAGAAAAACGCAAGCACGAGCACGGGGTTCAAATTTGTTCCTCTGTTTCGGTGAGGTACTAGCATAGCATAAGCATCCAAAAGTCTTCAAATGTTGATACTCAGGAACTTTAGCAGTGAGTTTCTCATACGGTGTCTTGTTATCCAGAAGAGGTGTCGGTGTTCTGTTGATAAGGAACACAGCGGTAAGAACACAATCCCCCCAGAAAGACAAAGGAACATTAGACTGAAAGAGGAGAGAACGAGCAACATTCAGGATATGCTGATGTTTTCGTTCAACCACGGAATTCTGTTCCGGAGTCTCTGGACATGAATGATAAGAGATGATCCCTTTCTGTTTGTATAACTCATCAAACCGCAGCTCTGGAGCGTTATCGGAGCGAACAGATTTCACTCGAGCAGCAAACTGATTCTCTATCATGGAGAGAAATTCCGGGAAAACCTTAAGAACATCGCTTTTCAACTTAAGAAGATATATCCAGGTTACACGAGAATAATCATCGACAATTGTGAGGAAATAGCGATGACCATCTTGTGTTGATTCAGAGAAAGGACCCCAGACGTCGATGTGTAATAGTTCAAATGCAGTAGAACACATATTTTGACGAGTTGGAAAGGGTAATTTCTTCTGTTTAGCTCTTTGGCAAATATCACAATGTAAGAGACCTTTATTTTTATGGTTTGAAATCCCAAGTACATCACTGATAGAGTCTAAACGAGCAAAAGAAGTATGGCCAAGTCGCTTGTGCCAAACAGATGCATCAAGGACAGTATTTGCAATAACAGAGGGAGCAACACTATCTTCAAGTAAAGCTGCTGATCCGTCCAAAACGTATAGGTTCGCTATCCTTCTACCTCTGCCAATCGTCGACCCCTTGGTAAGATCCTGTATGAGACAACACTCAGGATCAAACATAACACGGGAGCCAAGATCTGAGGTAAGTGAACTGATGCTTATCAAATTCAAACGGAACTCTGGAATAAACAGAACATTCCGCAAGGTGATATCAGCATTTATAACCACACTGCCTATACCACTGACTGTAACTTGATGCCCAGTGGGAAGGTTCACATGAGGGTTGACAGAGGTGTCAAGCTCATGGAACAAATGTCTATCATGGGACACATGGTGAGTCGCGCCAGAATCAATAATCCAAGTATTTATATTTGTCACACATTCAGAAACAGAGAGAATTCCAATGAAGTTGAATGTGGAAGATGAAAAAGAAATACCAGATGGATTAGATGAGTGACTGGTGGAAGGCACAGAGTTACTGGTGGTATAGGGCGTAGAAGAGGTTTGAAGCTGAGAACTGAAGTAGGCAATGAAGTTCTGGATTTGGTCTTTGGACAAATTGCTAACGAGACTGTCTAAACCACCAGACGGAACTTTCTCTGCAACAGTAACCTGAGCTGAAACTGCAGGTGATTGCTGAGATGCTGGAGAAGGCTTACCATGAGAAGGCTTATTCTTCTTCCAACCAACAGGAAAACCATGTAATTTGTAGCATCGATCAATCACATGGCCTACATAACCACAGTGAGAACAAGTAGGACGATTGTCCCTTCTCGAACAGCATTCAACGCACTGGGATCATTAGTGGAAACACCGAAGGCAAGATGAAGAATGCGCTGAAGCTCGAGAGGAAACATGATATGCAGCAGAACAACCGCATTGTTGAACAAGCGCTGACTGTCATCTTGATCCAGAATGTTGCATATCTCGGCAAGGTCAGGAAGAGGCTTTTTCATAATGATTTGACCTCGAATGATCGAATACTTCTCATTTAGACCCAAGAAACTTGATTGTTCTGCCACGATCCACCTTGGCTTGAGCGGCGTTGACCAGCACAAAGGAAGGTGTTGCAACAAGCACAAGGTTCAGAGATTTCAGAGCTATCAAGACTATCCCATAGAGTCTTCAGAGTAGTATAATAAACAGACAAATCCATAGATCCTTGACGTAGATCTTGGATTTGCTGAACAATCTGAAAAGTTCTAGGCAAGTTGGTCTTATGGAAACGAGTATGAAGATCCATCCAAATCTGAGATGCATCATTAAAGGAGAGGATGCTACCATAGATTTGCTTTGAAACCGTATTCAGAATCCATGATTTGACCATGCTATTACACCTAGACCAGATCCGGAAAAGAGGATTACCTTCTGCAGGACGAGGCATAGACTCATCGATGAAAGCGATTTTGTTCTTCGCATCCAAAGCTATCTTCATCGCAGAGCTCCACTGTCCATAGTTCGATCCATCCAAGGAAACAGAGACGATCAACAATCCTGGGTGATCGGCGCTATGGAGAAACAGAGGCGAGTGTACGCTATCCGGATCCAACAACGGAGACTGATCGATCGGTGCATCAGGAGCAGGTGATGAGCTGCCAGCACGTGTAGATCGAACAGGTCGGCGGTTGTTACGGCGAATATTAGCGATAACCATCGTCGATGAACAGGAACGAAAACTGGATCAAAAGATGCGGAAATCAAGAGCGAAACGAGCTAAGCGTATTGCTCTGATACCATATTAGTAATATAGATGATGAACAGAGAGATCTCCTGAGCTCAACAATGGTGACAGAGAGAGCGAAGGAGAAGATGACAAAGAAGAAATTTCTGTTATTTTATTAAATGACGTGAAAAGAAATTATATACAGTTGGCTCTAACAACTATACCGGAACAAACCGGGTCTATACAAATACTATACCGATAATCGAATTTACATAACCAATAATATATAGTCTGTTAGGATCTAAAAGTTACAGAAATTTAATATAGTTTAGGATGGCTCTGAATTTATATATATGACTGTGTGATTACTCGCAGTATCGGGAGCTTGGCAAAGGAAATGAACGAAGATGGAGTAGAGAATGTGACACTGTCGAGTTCAGTATTCATCGGGACGCAAAACGGCGTGAGGATAAAGTCGTGGGCGAGGCCAAGTACCGGATTCGTTAAGAACGTATTCTTCCAAGACCTAATCATGAAGAACGTCCAAAACCCTATCATAATCGACCAAAATTATTGTCCTTCTCATAAAGGTTGCCCTACGGAGGTACATATATATCAATATCTCTAATACTTAAATCAAACTGATCGAATAAATTTATCAAATAGTGATCTAAGTTTTAACAAAAAATTATGTAAAAAATAGCATTCTGGGGTGAAGATAAGCCAAGTGACGTATAAGAACATACAAGGAACGTCTGCCACAAAGCAAGCGATGAAGCTGGTATGCAGCAAGAGCAATCCATGTACAGGAATCACATTACAAGACATCAAGCTTACTTACAAGAAAGGAGCTCCTGCTACTTCCTATTGTTTCAGTGCCCTTGGGACTAGTCTCGGTGTCAATCAACCTACTAGTTGTCTAAACCGATAACATCAAATACTCTTGGTGTAAAAAATTAGTTGGTGTAAGATGAAATGGTAAAATGTTATTAGATGATTGATGTTTTATCATCTTTTAAGCCTTGTGTCTTTGAATTTAAGATTAATAGAACGTTGATACATCATACAATGGTTTTATGCCCAGTGGCTTTGGATATCAACCGGTTATATGTGACATACAGATATATATAGCTTTCTTCATTAATAAAATATTGTTTTCATATATCCAAGCGGAAGACTGACCTGTCACAATCACAAAGGGGCTTATACTTTTTGTTTTTACTTGATTCGGACAGCAAATATACGGCTAAATATAATTGAATTTTAATAATAAATAAAGTAGATTCTGGAAATTTAATGGTATTAATAAATAAAACATCACCAAAAGGGATGGTTCCTAGCTGAAGATGCTGTCACTCTGTAAGTCTTTGTCTCTGTGCTTCGTCAATGGCTTAGGACTAAAGATTATTACATGTGGGTGTTTAAAAAAAGCCTTGAGATTTTCAAACACTTCTTCAACAACTCGAGTCAAGCTCTCTGGTTTCTCAGATGCAGTGATAGTTCAACTACACTCCACTGAACTCATCTACCACCTTTTTTTTCTTAATCTTCTCTCATCAAATGGAAGAGATCTGCAAATTACAAGAAAGTCAAGATTTTTCATCTTCCAGCTGATTCTTTCGTTAGAAAAAACAAGGGTTGCTGGAAAAGATCTCACGGGCTAATTTGTCATCTTCAAGATCTTTGACTAACTAGATTACTGTTTCTTTCTGGATCTTCTTTAACTACAAAGAACGGTTGTAATCTGATGGGTTCTTTGCCTCCTGTAAAAGAGGAGGATCAACATAGCTTTCTAGGTAACTCCACCGAGGTACAAGAGAGTCTCAGATGCGTTGGTGCAGCAGAGCATCACCCTCGAAAGGGAAGACCACCTTTGGAGAAGCAAGTTAGTTTCCAACACGGAACCGAAGGAAGACCGATGGAGAGGCAGAGAAGCTTGCGCGGGTTCGTCGAGAAACAGAAAAGCTTCCGTGTAGTGATAGAGAGACAGTTAAGTTTCATGAACGGTGAGAGGAAGACGAAGAAGATCAACGAGTCGCCTGGTAAAAGAGGAGACTCTCCTCTCCACATCGCAGCTCGAACAGGGAACTTAGGAAAGGTGTTGGAATCGATCCGAGGTTGTAACGGTGCCCAAGAGTTGTTGAAGGAGTTGCTGTCAAAACAGAATCTAGAAGGAGAGACTCCTCTTTACACTGCAGCGGACAACGGACATTCTTTAGTAGTTGAAGAGATGTTGAAGCATATGAATCTTGAAACCGCATCGATTGCAGCTAGGAACGGGTTTGATCCTTTCCATGTCGCAGCAAAACAAGGCCATCTCGGTAAATAAGAAACTTTTATCGTTACACTTGCAGTTACTACTGCGTACTTTACTGTGCACTTGCAGCTAGTTATCTTGAATTTGCGTTATGTTTTTGTAGAGACATTAAAGAAACTGTTGGAGACGTTTCCGAACCTGGCCATGACAACTGATCTGTTGTGCACAACAGCATTGCATACGGCTGCTACACAGGGACACATCGATGTTGTGAATCTTCTTTTGAAGACGGATTCTCATTTAGCTAAGATAGCTAAGAACAACGGTAAAACCGCACTTCATTCTGCGGCTCGGATGGGGCATGTCGAAGTCGTCAAGTCGTTGATAGGTAACGATACGAGCATTGGGTTTAGAACTGATAAAAAGGGACAGACGGCGCTTCACATGGCTGTCAAAGGCAAGCAAGAAGGGATTGTTCTCGAGTTGGTGAGGCCTGATCCTTCTGTTTTGAGCGTTGAGGATAACAAAGGAAACACGCCGTTGCATATTGCCACAAAGAAAGGCCGTACTAAGGTATCTATTAGACACAAAGCCTCCCACATCTATATTTGGAAAGGATCCTAAACAATATATACATCGGTAGTATCATCATCGTTGAGTCTCTCAAATATACATGAGTTTCTTGTTACCAACTGCGTTCTTTGTCTTTTTTTGCTTGTAGATTGTGAAATGTTTGGTATCGTTTGATGGGATTAACATCAATGCTCTGAACAAGGCTGGAGATACTGCACTTGATATAGCGGAAAAGATTGGAAACGCAGAGCTTGTGTTGGCTTTGAAGGAAGCTGGAGCTGCCACAGCTAAAGATCTTGGGAAGCCTCAGAACCCAGCTAAACAGCTTAAGCAGACGGTGAGCGACATTAGACACGAGGTGCAATCTCAGCTCCAACAGTCTCGCCAGACAGGTGCTAGAGTTCAGAGGATAGCAAAGAGACTCAAGAAGCTTCACATAAACGGTCTGAACAACGCTATCAACTCAGCAACCGTCGTAGCTGTCCTAATCGCAACGGTTGCATTTGCAGCGATCTTCACCATACCTGGACAGTACGAAGAGGACAGAACGAAAGGAGAGTTGTTGTTAGGAGAAGCAAGGATAGCCAACGAAGCACCGTTCTTGGTCTTCTTTATATTCGACAGCTTGGCGCTGTTCATATCTTTGGCGGTTGTTGTGGTGCAGACATCGGTTGTGGTGATCGAACAGAAGGCGAAGAAGAAGCTTGTGTTTGTGATCAACAAGCTCATGTGGTTGGCTTGTCTGTTCATATCCATTGCCTTTGTTTCTCTTTCGTTTGTCGTTGTGGGTAAGGAAGATATGTGGCTGGCGATCTGTGCAGCGGTTATTGGTGGGACGATCATGCTGACCACGATAGGTGCAATGTGTTACTGTGTGGTGATGCATAGGATCGAGGAGTGTAAGCTGAAAAACATGAGGAAAGAGAGAAGCAAGTCCAGGTCTTTCTCACTCTCTCATATGCCTTCAGAGTCAGAGATTCTCAACGGTGAACTCAACAAGAGAATGTATGCACTCTGATGAGAGACTAAGTCTAAGTCTCAAGTTACACGTTACATGAGGAATGGTCTCAAAGCAAACCTATAGGTTCTGACACAAAATGTATTTTCTAAAGAATCAAAAGAATGAATTAAAAAGTGATTACTTCACCTGATGCATTTATTTTTTGTGATGGTTCATCTGCTCTAAAGATCTCTAGTTTAAAACTGTTAACGACACAAGAGCTCTCTCATCATTGGCTTTTACCTCGCCTAACCGAGTCTTCATTTCTTGGTCTAGTGCTTCCACCATGACGGCTTTTATCTGTTGGATGACGGCGCGAACCGCCTAGGTGCTTTGTTGGGTGTTTAGGTTTGGATTCAAGGAGGCATACTCTAGCTGAGTAGCAGTGACGGACTTTGACAGAGTGGCTTGTCCATGTAGTTGAGCAGCTTCCTCGTATGTTCACCAACAGGATTGCTTCTTTATCTCGAGTGTCTTCACACCACCAACTCTGTGGGATGCCATCAACACACTCTTCCAACGTGTGGAAATCTTCGTGATGAACCTTCACATCCACGGTTCCTTCCGGGTTTATTATCCCTGCTGCTGGCGTGACCTACAAGAAAACAAATTATTTGAATACTTACATGAAGCTTCTTGGAGGGAGAAAGCCAAATATAATTACCTCAAGCCAGCGAGGTAGACCAAAGGAGCCTCTTGGAGTATACTCAGAATCTTCACCATCATCCTTGACGAAAGTAAGACCACCACAGAGAATGCTAAACAAGGCTTTGCTAGTGGTTGAAGTGTTTGTGATGGTTAGTATAACTGTGTCCTGACTCTGGAGAACAATGCTGTTAGTGCTCACAGTCGTTTCTGGAACAGATTTTAGATCCTCGAATATGGATCTTATTTTCTCATTGGTTCTTATTATATTCCCAAGCTCCTGTCTCCTCACAGATTTATCAACGTGGGCTATGGTCGCATGAAACTTGCAGCGTACGGGCTTGTGATCGCTCTCAACAACATCCATGCAAGCTTCATACATTATAACCGATGAAACTACAGGGCACTGCAAATTGCTCTCTGAGAAAGGACTTGCTTGAGTGTCTCTGTATATAACTCTGTCACACCATGCAGGGATTCGCTTCTTCTCTCCTGAGTCATATCCTGGAGAGTACAGAACAGGAAGTCTATACATAACTCTGTCACACCATATGAAGGGAACTACATGTCAAATACACACTTACCTCCAAGGCCAGGGCGGTTCCTTTCGAATTTGTAAGTGGGAGGGAAAGTGATTAATGCCTCACGCATTCCTTGGAAGACTTTTCCAGCCTTCATCTCTTGTCTAAGTTGGTCCCTTTCTCTGAGCCAGTCAAAGGATCGCTGTGAAATGAAGTCTCTCGCTTCATCATAGGTTATACCATAAAGCCTATAGTTAAAATCGCCGAAAAATGCGATCAGGTCTGCTGCTGCTAAATCAGACTTGACTTCTTCAGTGCCGGTGGTTGGATTCTGGAGAAACAGAGAAACATGTTTTAGTAGAAAAATAAAATAAAGGAACGACTAAGATAAAGAACATACAGTGGTAGTCTTGAGTGTATAAGCTGTTGTTGAGACACCAGCTGCAAGAGAGAGGGCCCATGGCAAACCAGAAGTATAAAGCAGCCAAAATAAATATGCGGAAAAGCCAAGTGAGCAAGACAAGAACAGGAACAGCACCATACCAGCTGCAGTGTTACTTAGGTTTTGTCCTTTGGAGAACACCATTAACCGGAAAATGTGATTGAAATCGGCGTTTCTGCGGTTAACTGCCTCCAAATGTGCAGCCAAATGGCAATTCACAAAGCACATGATTCTGTCATAAACTCTGATTCTCAGTCCCACACCTCCCTAATTTAACAAAACAATGCGTTACTGAGAGTAAACAAATGAGTAAAAGGCTGAGTGCATATAGGTTTCATAATGAGAATTTTAAGAAGTAAAATAAATGAAGATGAGATAGTATATAAGACATACCTTGTTGCCAATGGCACGGCCGAAGCCACATGGAACTGCTGCAACATCAAGATCTCCAACATGTGTTCTAATCTTCTTCCTCGCCCTACAGACAATTACACCACACAAGGAGTTAGTTAAACATGGGAAGACAAACAACATGAAAATTTTGCACTTACCAAAGAGATATCAAAAGCCCTGCCAACTGCCTTGAACCCATACGTTCGAAAGTGTTCTTCTCATCAAGTGCTTTTCCAATTGCATCAATCCACCATTGCCCCACAACACTTCCTTCAAGTCCAACCTACACAACCTCAACACTCAGTTTCTTTTGACCTTTATCAAAGCTTTGCATTCAAGCAACACCAGAAAAATAAGTTACCGTTTCCTTAGCAGCAGACATGGCAAGGAAACCTGCCCCCATATCCACTTCTTGCAACCCAACAACGACAATGCCAACATCTGAAGCGACAGAGCCTAGCCAAGACATAAGCGCATCGTGTGAAGCCCTTCCTTGACCAACGTTCCAAGTACCAATCAAGATCCTAACATTATCTTGTCTAGCATACAAAGCCTCCTTCTGAGACAGTTCAGTTCTGATTATGTTGTCCAAGGGTCCTGGAGACGTCACGTACCATCCACGCACTCCACCATGAGTAGCCAAGCTAAAAACGAAACCACCACCTGCTGCTAGCTTTATCACAGGCTCATTGTGTGAGACCCAGCTCGCCATTAACTTCCCATCAGGATCCAAAACCTGGATGTATCCACTCGCGTAACCAACATAGATTCGATCTCCGAACGTGCAGAAGCACAGAACAGGCTTGTGATGGTGATTCACATCCCTCAAGCGGCTTCCATTTCCATCCCACTGGACGATCTGACCACTCATGTTACCAGTCCAGATAGTTCCATCTACAGCTAAGACGATGGCTTCGGTTTTCCTCGTATCTTCCGCAAACCCTCCTGCGCCTCTAGTGGCGACTCGGCGAACAGCTCCCGCAGCTCCCATGATGGCGTTACGTGACCGCTGTAGAAACCCCTGCGGTTTCTCCTTTTTGGAAGGTGAGAAGAACTTCAGTTTGGTCTCATCGTCGCCTTGTTGGTCTTGTGTAGGTGACATGTCCACACGACACTCAACTTGTCCGTCAACGTTTAGAACTTTCAAGAGGTCTTTACTCCGAGCATCCCTGCACAGATCCAATAAGTGATTAAAAAGGAACAGAACATATATACAACAAGTATGTCGAAAACCATACCATATTGAGAATGAGAGTGACTGCACAGCCCACACTTTAGCTCTTACTGAATCGGTTAACAGAAACTTGACCTCTGAGGAAGATATGCTACATGTTCCGTTGACAGTAACTTGTGTCCTGAGATCAATGGCAGATCTCTCCACTAATAACGCAGCCATGTGTTTCTCCTCAGGTTTAAGGAGAAGAGATTTCTCTAACGAGTCCCATGGCCATATCTTGATCACACCACCTTCAGAACATGACCACATATCACCTACATCATCAACATAAGCATGATGAGCATGAACATGTATTATTTTAGTTAAAATAAAATCAGAATAAACTAACCGTAAGAGCTAATGACAATAGAGTTCACAGGACCACGATGAGCTAGCCACGAGATTCGTTCCTTGAAAGGCTCTGAATCATCATCAGAAGCCTCACAATCCATCTTCCAAGCCCGGATCTTCCCATCCTTGTGACCGCTCCACAGAAGCTTGTTGCTTTGGTCAGCCACCAAACACATCGTGGGCGAAGTAGCAACAGACTCACGAAACGGCGCCGTATCCTCGTCCCCACGCCGTACTTGTCCGCCGATCCCACACCCTGCGTCGTACGCCTCTTCCAGACTCCAGACCATCACGCCGTTCTCCTGACCAGCCCAGAGCTGCGTCTCCGTGCAAGCGATGCTCCTCAGGAACCTCCCCGCCTGCGTCTCCCGGAGCGGATGCGGCCTCAGCTCGAGGCACGGCGGCCGTCCGGGATGCACCGCCGCGCGCACCGGAACTTTGAAAATCCCGGCGCCGCCTCCGGCTCCGACGAACTCCGGGAGCGGCTCGACGGCGTCTTCTCCGACGCCGGCGTTGGGAGGAGGCGCGACGACGGCGTAATCCTCGCCTCCGTCGGAGACTTTTTCGCCGCCGCCGGCGATGACTCCTCCGGTGGAGAACTCGTCGTCGGAGGAATCGAAGTAGACGGCGGAGGAGTCGAAGTAGACGGCGTCGTTTCCCAGCGTGGCGGATCGAGGGACCTCGTCGAGGCTGTGCTTGCGGATCTGGTGGCGAGGCTTCTGGTGGTCGAAGTGGACGCTGTAGGAATGCGTCTTGCGGCGGAGAGGGACGGGGACGAGGGAGGCCAGCGCCTCCTCGTCTTCTTCTTCGATGATCGGAGCATCCATGGATGATGATGATGATCAGAGAAACTCAACGATTTGGGGGGGAAGAGAAAAATGAGAGTGAGAGAAGTCGGGAGAATGAGAGGGGAGCACGTCGAAAGACAAGGAGAGAGAATCATGACGACAACGACAAGTGTACGGAGAGCTAATGTCTTTTGTTTATTATTGTCCGAAGAATGTTCTTTTGTGATTTTTCAAGGAAGAAGCAGTCAGAGAGACAACAACTAAATATATTTTTAATTATTTATTATCCCAGTCCTTATCACCACTGATAATATCATATTCATTCTTTAACTTTTGTGATATTATGATTAAATCCCTTAGTTTTTTCCTATTTCTCCTCTTTGACTGTTTTTTATTCTCTTGCAATGCATGGCAAATTGGCAATGGCACCTTTTTTTTTGAAACACAAATGCATTAAGGGCTTTAGCCAAAGTTTGGTGGTACATTAATGGCACCTTTATATCATCATAATTATAATATGTTTCTGGTAATGCCTTTTTATTATGGTTTTTGACTTTTGCTATACTTATTACTCAAATGAGTACATTGACTATTTTTTATAATGTTTTAGGAATAAAAAAAGAAGAAGAGAAACTGAATTTTATTATTGGTATTGAATATGATTTTCAGTTGATACGATAAAGAGCACCCAAATGAATTTTTGAGTCTTGAAAAAATGCAGCAAACAGAGCCTTATTCCAATAGGGTTTGTGGCAAAAGAGATGGCGCACAAGAAGAGAATGATTAAGACTCCATAAGCCTATCCATTATGAGCTTCAAGACCGCAGGAGCATCAACCGTCACTGCAACTTTTACCGATGGTTTGTCTGACCACTCTGTCTCTTCCTCAAACCTGGTTCACATCAAAAACAACACACATAAAACATGTTGTTGAACCCATAACTCCAAAGTTTTTATGTTCTAATCGTCTTAATACAATTGGTTAGCAAGCTTTCATGAATCTTTACCTCTTTTGATTGTTGTACAGTAAAGTCAGTCCTCTAGTGATGCCGTCTGTTTGCACTCTAGCAACTCCTTCTGTGTAAGTGAACAGAGATGGAAGAAACGCCGCAATGATCGTTGTCGGATCATGAAGATAAACACCTACCAGTTATAATAAAACAGGTTAAGATCTAACATACAGAGCGGAAACATAGTTATTTTTAGGTCTCTAAAGAACAAATGATTTATCAAATTGTACCTTTGATCTCATAAGCGTCAAGATGGTAAGAATAGTACAGGCCAAGGATTTTACAGAGGTATTGAGCTAATTTCCCGTTTGATGATGCCAATTTGTCTCTGTCATCAGCTGAATCAAGCAGAAACACACAACCAAAAAAAACAAGAAGATAAGTATCTGATTACAATATGTGTGGGGTATTGTCAAACATTACTAAGTAAAATCTGTTTCACTAAACTAGGTTCTTGGCTGTAACAAGAAACCAATCCAGAGCAATAGATTATGTTAACAACGTTTGTATACACATATAGAAAACACCAGAGTATCTTTCCAAGTAACCTGTCATAACAACTTGATGAGTCACGTTGATCCCTACAGCAATTATATCAGCCCCACATGTGAAGACAATATCTGCAGCTTCTGGATCTCCAAAAATCTACCATAGCCAAACAAGTTGGAGAAGAAAATATGTGGACATGTGAAGAAATAAACTCTACATAAGAACATTTTATTATTCACACTTAATAGTACTAGGTGAAGTGTATAAGCCAATGTGTATGAAGATCACATATTCACATTGCTTTTAACGAGTGAAAGAACTTACATTAGCTTCAGATGCTGGATTTACATTTCCATTTACCGCGAATGATCCACCAAGAAGAACAATTTGTCCGACGTTCTTGGAGAACTCAGGATCAAGCTGAACAGCCTGCATGTCAAGGTAAATGTAAATCTTCAATAAGACAGGGAGATAGATATAGATAGAGACAAGAGGCAAAAATGAGCATGAGAAAGTCTTAACCAGTGCTATGTTTGTCAGAGGTCCCAAAGCAACAACAGTGATTTCACCAGGGTGAAGCTTAGCTTGTTCAACTAAGAACTCAGGTGCAGATTTCTCAATTGGCTTTCCATTAGGTGGTGGGAAGTTTTGGTTGCCAAGCCCATCTTTCCCATGAACGAAGTCAGCAACTCGAAGTTTTGTGCCATTCTTTAACAGAAGAAAAGACAACAACAAGTTATCAGAACATTAAGGCGCAGAGACATGTTGTTGAATCTCAAACACGTTACTCAGAATAAACATACAAAGGCCACACAAAGAAGAGACATACCAGGATAGTTTTATGCGTTCCTTCAGCCACAGGAATATCAGTCCTACCAGCAACCTCTAACTACAGAGATAAAAGATGCTTATGTAATTTGATTTTACATAATGAGATCCATAAAGAACAAAAGTGTAGAGATTATTAGGATACCAAATGCAAGGCGTTTCGAGTGGCGAGAGTGGTGTAAACGTTGCCATAGATAGTAGTGAGGCCAATCACATCGACTTCTGGTGATTTCAAAGCCACGAATATCGCCATTGCATCATCTACACATAATCATCAAAACTAGTGAGAAGAAACACATGCGAGCTCTGTTCATAAAGCAGTTAGTAAAATCAAATATATTAAAAAAAAAAAACTCATGGATCCATCTCAAATCTTCAAGTTTCTTAAAAAACACATAAAACCCAGATTTTGAATCAGTAAACTCTGTAGCTTTAAGCAGAGGAATCAGTGACAACTCAATAAATCTAAGATCCAAAAGACAGAAACAGAGACTGCAGATTTGAAGGCTTTATAAAAGTAATCGGATTTGAAGATAATACCGATTCCAGGATCAGTATCGATGATGATTTTCTTGCGATCTCCCGTGGCCATCGTACTTTGAGGGACCCAAATGCAGAGAAAGATAGAATTTTTACTTTCTTATTCCTCCTGGTTCGTCGTTCGTACACGCAAAAAAGAGAGAGCCTTTTTGAATAGTCTTTTTGATTTGGACGCAAAAAGAAGAAGAATGAAGCAAAAAGGTTGTTTCTTTTTCCAGTAATGCGATCGTGGCTTTGTTGTAACCTTTTTGATGTTTCTTCTGTGCTTCTATTATAGAAATCGAATTTTATTCGGTCACGTTTATCATATTTTTATCCAGTTTTTTTTCTTCCTATCTACTCCAGTTTCAGACAAGATCCCGACTACAGCTAGTTCTGTCTTCTTCTTTTTTGCTTAAATTATTTTTTTTTTCAGATAAACAACAGTATTCATTAAATTCAAAATCAAATTGTAGTTGTTACCGTTCAAAAACTAAAAAACAGATACAAAATCTATTGTCGTAGAAATTGAGTTGCAATGCAGCAATCAGTGCCATCCCAAAATTTGGGGTGGCCTAAAGCACAAAAAAAATTATGTGGCTTCTTATATAAATACCAACAATAAAATAATAACAGTCAACCAATACAAAAATGCATCAAATGGTAAATTAAAATTATGTTGGACAAAAGGAAGATCAAACTATGGTATGATAACTCAAACAAATCTACTAAACCATTTGACCTAACTAATACTCAGTGACATGCGATCTTAATGTTTGTTTATATTTTGTGGCCTAAAACATATGCCTTAGCTACCTTATAGCAGGGACGGGTCTGGCAGCAATGAATTGTAGTTCATGAAGGTCTATGATTCCTTCTTAAGCCACAAGAATTGTAGTTCTGTCTGAAAGGTTTTTCCGGAAGAAACAACAAATCATTCTGGTTCGGTCTAATTATTACAACCCAGGTTTAATTGACATATCGGTTTAGACAAAGTAGTCTCAAACAGGGAAAAAAAAACTCGTCTAGGAGGTTTCATCTCGACAGATAAAAAACTGTTTCATCCGTAATGTTACGTACAATGGAATGACAGGAGTTTGTTTTGAAATCAGCAACTCTGAGCTCACGGAAAAGCATGTGTTGTTGAAGAAGGGTGCTAAACTTGAGTATTACATCCTGACGGAGCCAAATGACGTCTCAAAGGACAACTCCTTTAATCTCATCTTAAGCCTTCAGATGCCCCAGAAAACTCCTGCCGAGGGTGGAGATGGAGCTAGCAGCTCGAACTAGGTCCACTTCAACGGTCTGCATTATCCCGACTCGCTTTGGTAGTGAAGCTATCTACCTTTATTTTAATAATTGATGTCTTGTGGTCTGTAATAGTTTTCCTGTCTTAAGATCGTGAGTCGTGTCTTAAATAAATGAGTCTTCTTGAGTCCTTATATGTTGTAAGGGTCTCACAGAGACTCTCGATCGACTCTTTCTATCCCTTTAAAATTGATGCATGATCCTATGATCTGTATCAATTGAGAAGTATGGTTGTTGTAGTAAGTCTTATGAGTCATGTAATAAAATTAACAATGGTTTAAGAAATTCTATCGTATTGTATGGAATAAAAAATACTTATATGCATGCATGACAAACTTCAAATATAATGGACGCGATTAACTAGTTAATTAGTATATTAGTATTAGGGATTTATCATATAAAATCCCTGATGGTTTGCATTGACGTGTGGCTAATTCGTGGGTCACGTGTTAATTTATTGTATACTAGTGATATTCCGGCGCTACGCGCCGGATTCATATGTTGTATTCTTACTTAAATTTATAATTTATTATATGGTCTTAGTAAAGAAAATATGTTAAATGAAAATATGTAAAAAATGATATTTTCTGATCTTTTTGATAGTGGTTTGCGACCGTAGTATATTATTTTGTTTGAAGTTGTTTAGTTCAAAGTAGAATAGCATAAGTAGTTGTTACTAATCGATTAATAAAAATAGAATTAAAATCGATAATCATAAAACAGTTAATTTAGTTGGAATCTTAAATATTCATGTCATAGACTGAGCTTTCTTTCAAGAAATGTTTGAAGGTAATAAACCTGGGAAAGTTGATTAACGCATGTAAAAGCACCACCCGAGAAAAGAAATGATGCATAAGAAAACTACTACTTTAAAAGTAAGCAATCATTAACTGGTAAACTGAAATAAGAAATCGGTGTACCTTCCCATTAATCAACAACATATCAATCCCAATATCTCACCCCTTTCTTAACATTTCAGGCTTGCCAAAATTGTTGTGGCCTAGTCTGAATATCTCTACACCGATTTGTCTTCAACTCCGAGCAATGAAACTGGGAATTCGACAATGATTGAATTGGAAAAAGTAAAAGGATTATCGTCCGAACTCTCACACCGTCTATACATATACAATGAAACTGAGAAAGCAGGAACTAAAGAAGCATTCAATAAGAGATAGTGGGATGAGTGGGATTTCTGGATTGATTATATGAACGATTACGTCGATTGCGTTAAAGAAGAAGAATTGTAGAGGCTATATTCTCCATCGTCAACATCAAATACAAAGAATTCCTATAAACCAGTGTTTTGAAACCTGACCCGGACATTGAATCGGATGATTTACCGGATCACTGGATCATTGGATCAACCGCGGATGAATCGCGGATAAATAAATGAATTAGTTTTATTATATAATAATATATTAGCTATGAAAACGAATATATATAAAAACTAAAGTTAAGTATTTTAAGTGTACATACAAAATATTAAGAAATAATTTAAACTATTTAAAAAAATTGTAACATAAGAGTTATGACATCTAAAAAAATCAAGACATAAAATTAAACTTTCAATCAAAAATAAACCATGATTAAAACATCATTGTAATAAATTATCAATAACAAAAATAAACTAACACCAGATCACATCAACTAATTTTGGTTTTATCTAAATTTTAAAACTTACCAACAAAATTTTCTAAATTTGTCACTTCATCATCTTTGGGATATTCTTCAACAAGAACATTCTCTAATTTATTATAATCAAGCTCGCTGGGTTTTCTTCTTCAACAATCCAAAACTCTGTTTTGTAATTCATATGATCATATGATTTTATTCTTTTTGATCTGTAAATTAAAAATGTAATGATTTGTTATAAACTAAGTTAAATAAAAACTAAAAAATTGATTTACTCACCTTTCTTGCAAACGTAAATTTTAGTGTAGAGGAATAATAAGCCTCATCGTGCTTTAGTCTGTTTTACGGACGTGTGGCTCAAGCACAATCATGACTCACCTTTCTTGCAAACGTAAATTATAGTGTAGAAGAAGAGGAAGACGACAATAAAGCTGAAAATTTTAAATTTTTAATTAGAAATTTAGAATATAAAAAATAATTTTAAAACATAACTTGAACTAAAAATAGTAAAAAAATAAAAATTAATTATTGGTTCAACCAGTGCTGCAACATGTATCGGGTCCTAGTGAGTTTTTGTGTGTTTTATGGGTTTTTCACAAAACCCAAATCCGATTTATATTGGGTCACCGGATTTATCAGTTCAACTACGGATCCGGGTCAGATCCAAAACACTCTTATAAACGTTTGGACCTGTATAAAGGAAAGTTTAAAACCTCCAATTTATTTCACAATTAATACCAAAATTTATTAAATTTAAATTGAGAAAATATTTTAATTATGAAAAAGAAAATGACACATGACATTTCTCCCCCTAGAAAGATAAAAAAACCTACTTTATTAGTATAGATGTTTGCTTCGTCAATAGAGTTAATTGTAGATTTGACGAGTGGAAGTGAATATCTGGTAATAAATAAAACATAGAAAGTGAACAAAAATAAGAAAATAATACTAAGTGTAAATTGAAGAAGAAAAGGCAAGATTCCATTTTGTTCCACCAAAAAGGAAAGACGAAAGAAATATTTGGTAACAAATTTAATTATGAATGGCTCTTCTCGCTCTCTCTCTTTTAAAGTTGGTGGAGAAGATATGTAGGAGACTTTTTACTTTGTAAAATCATCAAAACACGAATTTATTCCATTTTGAAGTCTATTGAACAATGTCACAGCTTCTCTTCCGTCTCTCCAAACTCTCTTCCCGGAACAAGAATGTTTTTGTACGTAAAAGCTTCTCTCTCTATTGGTTTAAGTTCTAATCTAGTTAGGTTGGCTTTTTTGTAGAGGAACCCAGTTGAGTTTGTCTCTTGTTACTGCATCAAGGGTTAAATCTAGGCTTAGTTAGACAAGATGAGTGTTTCTGTTCTGATCTCTGAGTTTAATTTGGCAGGTACAGAAGAGCGTTCGTTTGCTTTCAACCAGCCCTTGTTTGACACTTTGCTTCGTTTGGGATGAATTGTTAGAAGGTGGCAGCTACATCGGAAAGGCCGTCTTTTATGATCCGGCCAAGGATAAGATACACCATGTCCCAGGAAAAACAATTCCACAAGAGCTAGCTAACTCGAAAATGATGGGATCTTCACAAGGATGGGGTTTTTTCTCTCAACGGTCCAATCATAACTCAGTATGTATCAGCGACCATTTTAATCCTCCGGTGTTTCCTAACTTTCCCAATTTGCCACAGTCCACGTGGGAGGATTTAGATTCTTGTATAAGGGAGGACCATTGGGTGGAGTCACCTTCCGGTCAAAGTTTTCTAGTCAAACTGTAAGCGAATGTAACATGTAGACAGAGATTTTGGTCAATGCTAACGAATGTTGACATATATGTGCGTGTGCTTGTGCAGTTATTCACGTGTAGGAAGCAAAGCCGCGACGGTGATGGTGCTGGTGTTTAGAGAGGAGGAGGATCAAGTCACAGCAAAAGGGACAAGAAACATGTGTTACACACAGGACATTGGAGATCTTTGTATCTTCCTTTCAAAGAACGATCCTTTTTGCGTTGTGGCAAGCTCTTGCCCTGGTCTCATTCCCAACTCCATCTACATGATGGATCACTCCATAGCTATTTGTGATCTCACCAAGGGAACTGTCACTCGTATTGATCTTCCCGATATTTTCCCTTTATTCCCTTTCTGGATTCCTCCATGTTCTGTCTAGTTCTTTGGTTGGTATGTGTTTCCTTTTGGATTTGCTATGATCATCTTTTATGTTCTTTTTTTTTGTACTCTGTTATTTAGTTTTATGTCATTTTTTCCTCAAATTTTAGCTAACATGTCACATTACGATCATTAGACTAATAGAGCTTATAGACACATAAATATTGCCCCCAAAAAAGTTCATACCCGCCTTGGCATTATTTTTCACATCAAAGAAGTTGGTCTCATGAACCATCACTCAAACTTGGAAGCCGGATGTTTACAATAAGAGGTTGGTCTGAAGCCGAACTCCTTTTGCAAACTGCCTTTAACACTTGACTATTTTATTCCCTTAGCTATATGAATAAAAGTGTTTATTTCTACACTTTCTACACAATAATAACCATACGGATTGTCAGATTCAAAGCGCCCTAGATTCAATATTTGTTGCAAGATGGTTTCACTTAAAAATCGAACTGAATCATGAAAAAAACAATGTTTTAAATCTTAGCAGTCCAAACCGGTTAAGAGAAAATAAAAGCGACAACAATAGTATGACTAGATAGAAACTGGAGGAAGCCAGCAAGGTGTGGTGATAACACCGTCCGGAGCTTTATAATGATGTGTGTCTCCGGTAGTGAGATCATAAGAACCAAAGCCATGTCCCATAAAATAGATGGTGCTAGGTTTCAGACCGGGGCACGAGCTAGCCGGGATACAGAAAGCCTCGTTACTCGCAATGAAAATGCACATTTCTCCAATATCCTCTGTGTAACACATGAATTTTCCTTCAACCGTCTCCTCCTCACTAAACACCATGAACCTCTTTGTTTTGTATTCAATTCCATTTAACACCGATGAGTAGGAGCCATGAGCGTACCTACACATATGCAACCACAGTTATTCTCAACACACTCTTTAAAAAAATGAATACTCACACTTGTATGATTGATTTAAAGAGTAAACCATTTGACTAGGTAACGTTCATGACCAGAGGATGACTCCACAAGGTATTCCCTCCTGGAACACAAACTCAAAATCTTCCACTCAGACTGATCCAGCTCTGGATGGTCGCGGTAGACCAACTCATGGTGCTCAGTGTTTTCATTTAGATGATAGGAGAAAAAGTGAATGCCTCCATGAACAGCTAAGTAGAATCTCTTGTATCTTTTTGAATACATGATATTTGAGTTTTCACAGGAGTTGAAAGGGGCTGAGGTGTTTGTCCACTCTAGGTCACGACCAGGCCTGCACAGACTCAACTGGCGACCTGAAAACTTGATAGCCACTACACAGTCTTCATCACCAAGAGGAGAGGAAGACGTCATTGCTACGTTACATACTTGTTCGATTTGTTCACAGGGAAGATCAGTAAGCCGAGGCAGAGTAATCACGGTGGGGTTTGATTTGGATGCAGAAGGATTGAAAATGTCGCTCATACGTACGGATAGATCATGCCGGTCGTAGAAAAAACTCCATCCATGTGAAGCTCCGATCATTTCTTCGTCCTTGAGCTCTTTAGGTATTGTCTTGTCATGGAGAGTCACTATCTGTTCTTTGGCCGGGTCAAACAAGAGAACATCTCCAGTTTTACAACCGCTCGGTAAAACTTCTTGAACCCTAGTATTAAGTGTCAAGTACGGGCCAGTACTGGAGAACAAACGAACGCACTTGTGGATCTGCAATTGTAAACTCGGACATCAGATCTTGTCTAACAAACTCAAACTCAGTTGTGTTCTACTTCAAAAGCATAGCTGAACAAAACCTAACTAATACAGAACTAAACTAACAGAGAGATAGAGAAGGGAGGAGAAACTTTTACATACGCAAACATTGTTGTTCCGGGAAGAGAGCTTGGAGAGGCGGATGAGAAGCTGAGACATTTTTTTTTTTTTTGCAAAATTATAAAAACTACAAAATGTTTTGATAAATAACAAATAAAAAGTCTCCTTAATATTTTTCCCATTCTCCACCATTAAAAGAGAAGAGAGCCACTTAAGATTAGTTACCAATTCTACTTTCCCCTTTCTTTTTTTGATTAAATCTACTTATGGAAACTTGCAGAATAAGGCATTATTTTTTTGACTTTCTCTATAATATATTTACTTTCTGTTTTTATTTATTTATACAATATTCGTTTCACCATGGACCACTCGTTAAGTCTACAATACTATCTTGAAAGTAAATTTGTTGAATGCAATAATTCACGTACCTACTGCCCACTGTCCAATATATTAAAAGTTTTTTGTCGAAATTTGCCATAAACGGTTCTAACATACGCCAATGAGTGTCCTTTTTAACGCCGTAAACAAGGTAAAATGTATGCATTTTATATATAAGATTTTTAGTTAACCTTTGGTTAATATGAATAGAGCATGAAAGCTTTAATCTTATATAGTACTAAGTGTTTTTCTGCACTGTGTAGTGATAAAAATTTTAAGTTTAAAATATATTTTAGAATAAAATTTTCTTATTATTTTAGGTTTATTATATTTTCATCAATATTTTAGTATAAATTTTGATTTAAGAATAGATATGTATATATTTAAAAGATTTTAAATTTTTATTTATCATTGACTCTCTCTCTCTCTCTCTCTCTTTTAAAGTTGGTGGAGATTGGAGAAGATATTTTTACTTTGTAAATTCCCTCTTTGAAGATTTATTGAAACAATGTCACAGCTTCTCTGCCGTCTCTCCAAACTCTCTTTCCGGAACAAAGATGTAGTTGTATGTAAAAAGCTTCTCTTCCCTGTTTTCTTTAGCTCTAATCTAGTTAGGTTGGCTTTTGTAGGGGAACCTAGTTAAATTTGTCGCTTGTTACTCCATCAAGGATTAATTATAAGCTAGGCTTTAGAGTTAGTCAAGATGAGTGTTTATGGTTCTGATCTCTTGAGTTTAAATTTGGCAGAAACAGAAGAGTGTTCGTTTGTTTTCAACCAGCCCTTGTTTGGCACTTTGCTGCGTTTGGAATGATACTTTGGGTTTGGTAGAAGGTGGCAGCTACATCGGAAAGGTCCTCTTTTTTGATCCGGCCAAGAAAGAGATACTCCAGGTCCCGGATAAAACAATTCCACAAAAGCTACTTAACTCGAAAACAATAGGAGCTTCACAAGGATGGGGATTTTCATCTGAAGAGTCCAATCATAACTCTCTACATATCAGCGACCTTTTTAATCCTCTGACTGCTTCCAAGTCAAAAACCAAGATGATTCCTCTGCCTCCGCTTACTAGTATGCTCTATGGTCAAACCAAAGTGGTTTGGAACGTGGCAATGTCCTCCTCTTCCCCTCATGAGGAAGATTGTGTGGTGGCAATCAAGTTCTTTGGTAGGCAACTGAGCATGTGCAAGCCTGGTCGTGACATCGCTTGGACTAACATACTAATCCCTTTCGACTGCGCCGAAAACTCTAATCTCATGTATTCAAAGAGAGATCAAAGGTTCTATTTGCCTGCCGCTGGAGGCAACTACTTGTGCTCTTGGGACCTCCACTTCGGTAACGACCCTAAGTTCATTGAGTTGGTGTTTCCTGATCTTCCCAGTTTTCCACAGTCCACGTGGGAGGATTTAGATTCTTGTATCAGGGAGGACCATTGGGTCGAGTCACCTTCCGGTCAAAGTTTTCTAGTCAAACGGTAAACGAATGTAACATGTAGACAGAGATTTTAGTCAGTGCTAACGAATATAACATGAAAACATATATGTGCATGTGCAGCTATTCACGTGTAGGAAGCAAAGGCCCGATAAAGCAGATGATGGTGTTTAGAGAGGAGGATCAAGTCACAGCAAATGGGACAAGAAACATGTGTTACACCCAGGACATTGGAGATCTTTGTATCTTCCTTTCAAAGAACGATCCTTTTTGCGTTGTGGCAAGCTCTTGCCCTGGTCTCATTCCTAACTCCATCTACTTGATGGATTATTGCGTAGCTATTTGTGATCTCACCAAGGGAACTGTCACTCGTGTTGATTTTCCCGAAATGCCCTCCACCCCTTTCTGGATTCCTCCATGTTCTGTCTAGTTCTTTCGTTGGTGTGTTTGCGTTTGGATTTGCTATGATCATCTTTCTTTTATGTTCCTTGACTTCTGCTATTTAGTTCATGTTACTTAATTCTACAATATTGCCCAACTTGTCACATTACATGAAATATAGAGGATAGGTCTTCAGCCAAATCTCTAGATATCTGGATATCACACCACCAGATGTTTTGTAGTTTACTGCTATTTTACCAGATTTTTGTCAAATTGGTGACAAGGTGGAAGCTGGTAAGCTATTTCCATGAGATGATTTGCAGGGGGCTAGAGCCAGATATTGTTATTTTATATGTTTGTGTCTATTCAATTATATATATATATATGTAATAGTTAATTACTTCTATCAATAGAAGAATTGTATATCGTATGTTCGTTTATACAATATGCGTTTCGCCATGGACCACTTGTTAAGAAAATCTGTTACATGCAATAATCCATGTAACATGCATCAGTGTCCTTTTAACCCTAAACAAAGTAAAATTTGTGCATTTTATGTATAAGACTTTTAGTTAACTTTGGTTAATATAAATGAAGCATGAAGCTCTGATCTTATTTTTTTTTTCTGGGATCATATACAGTTACACAACAAGACGCAGGTTTGTGGAAAAAAAAATAGAATTGTGTCTTATAAATAATCAATAAAAGAAATGTATTGTACTTGTAGCACTTCATGCATGCATCACGTGAACTTATCTCTATCCTTCGCTTACCGTCTCGTCCAAACCACCAACGCAAGTGTCGCTTTCGGCACGTGCATGCATATCTGTGCCAACCATCATAGCCTGAAACAACGTGACAAGTCTCTCCTTTCTTGCCTGCTCCGATGGCTTCGAAGATTGGAGTCATCTCCATTCTCCAATACAGACGACGTCCAAAACCTGCTGCTCAACCTCAGACGTAACGGCTATAACTTTGAGGTTGTGTAAGCAATGTAGTAATCAATATACATTGTTGGCATACACAGTTCATATGTATTTAGTACGTTGTTGGAGTATTTATTTATATATCATCATGAAACTAAAATGCTCTGTTAATTTATTGTATATGTAGTATTTGTTTTCTTCGTCAATGGTAGATTTGACGAGTGGGTCCGTGGGGAAAATGAATATTCGGTAGTAAATAAAATAGAAATAAAATAAATAAAGAAAAATAGAAAGGGCTAAATTGAAGAAGAAAAGGAAAAATCCCATTATGTTGTGTAAGAAATATGAGTATTTGGTAACCAATTAATTATCATTGACTCTTCTCTCTCTTTTAAAGTTGGTGGAGATTGGAGAAGATATGTAATATCACTTTTACTTTGTAAATTCATCAAAACACTAATTTTTTTTTTTTTTGTAATTTCGAAGTTTATTGAACAATGTCACAACTTCTCTTCCGTCTCTCCAAACTCTCTTACCGAAACAAGGATGTTTCTGTATGTAAAAGCTTCTCTTCCTCTTCCCTATTGGTTTAGTTCTAATTTAGTTAGGTTTTGTAGGGGAACCCAGTTGAGTTTGTCTCTAGTCGTTGCACCAAAAATTAATTATAAGCTACGCTTTAGAGTTAGACAAGATGAGTGTTTCGGTTTCTGATCTCTTGAGTTTTAATTTGGCAGATACAGAAGAACGTTCGTTTGTTTTCAACCAGCCCTTATTTGACACTTGGCTGCCTTTGGGATGATGCTTTGCGTTTGGTAGAAGGTAGCAGCCACTACGGAGGTATCCTCTTGTTCGATCCGGCCAAGGAAGAGGTACTCAAAGTCCTGGGAAAAGTAGTTCCACGAGAGCTACTTAACTCGACATTGATGGGAGCTTCACAAGGATGGGGTTTTTTCTCTCAACTGCCCAATCATAGCTCTCTATGTATCAGCGACCATTTTAATCCTCTGTCTTCCAGACCAAAAACCAAGATGATTCCTCTGCCCCCGCTTACTAGTATGCCCTATGGTCAAACCAAAGTGGTCTGGAACGTGGCAATGTCCTCCTCTCCCCCTCATGAGGAAGAAGCAAAAGAAGAAGATTGTGTGGTGGCTGTCAAGTTCTTGGGTAGGCAACTGAGTATGTGCAAGCCCGGTCGTGACCTTGCTTGGACTAACATACTAATCCCTTTTGACTGCTCCGAAAACTCTAATCTCATGTATTCAAAGAGAGATCAAAGGTTCTATTTGCCTGCCCCTGGAGGCAACTACTTGTGCTCTTGGGATCTCAACTTCAATAACGACCCTAAGTTCAATGAGTTGGTGTTTCATAACCTTCCCAAGTTGCCACACTCTGGTTGGGAGGTGTTAGATTCTTGTTTCAGGGAGGACCATTGGGTGGAGTCACCTTCCGGTCCAAGTTTCCTAGTCAGATGGTAAGGAATATAAATGTAACATGAAGAAATAGATTTTTGGTTAGTGCTATAACACTAGGGGTGAGCGTGTGCATGCAGGTATTCAACTGCCCCTTATCAACGAGGCAAAGACCCTATAGTGATGGTGTTTAGAGAGGAGGATCAAGTCACAGAAAAAGGAACAAGAAACATGTGTTACACCGAGGACATTGGAGATCTTTGCATCTTCCTTTCAAAGAGTGATCCTTTCTGCGTTGTGGCAAGCTCTTGCCCTGGTCTCAAGCCCAACTCCATCTACTTGATGGGCCGTTGCTTTGCTGTTTGTGATCTCACCACCGGAACTGTTCGTCATTTTGTTCATCCCAGCAGTGCAGAAAAAAGTTATCCTTTCTTATTCCCTTTCTGGCTTCCTCCCTTTTCTAGCTAGTTGGTGTGTTTGCGAGTTTGGTTTCTATGATCTAAGGTTAAGATCATCTTTCTATTCATTTTTGACCCTGTTATTTAGTTTATAGCTTGTTTCACTTACTGGTGATAAAAAAAAAAAAAGTTTGTTTCACTTACTCTAAAACATTGGACAACAACTAATCTATTAAAATTGAAGTACATATATAAATTGCCCCTAAGTTTTCCAACTTATTTACAATGGCATATCACTGAAGTTAATTAAATAAACCTATCTTTCAGTAATTATTGTATTTTCCTATTTATTAAACAATTTCTTAAATCAAATCTAGCTTGATTTTCGTATATAATATATTTCCTAAAAAAAATTAGCTAATTTTTGGAAATATTCAAATTTAAAATTGATTTTAACAATATCAAACTTGGATAATGTTACCATTAATTATTCTTGAACAAAATTCAAATTTAAATTTGATATTAAACAATATGATGAATATTCCTAAAATATATGTTTAACTTACCATTAACTATTTTGAACAATAAAATCTATATGTGCTAAGATTTAAATATCTTTAAAGTATTTATAGAACAATATGAAAGATTTGTAACTGAATATTATTTTTAATATAATTAAATCACGCCTAAGATTAAATATATTTTTTAAAAAATCTAAAATATATGTTTAACCATTCTGGTTACTATTAATTAATTTCAAAAAGAAATTTAATACTAATCCCTACGAAAATAATGATTTTTTCGTTAATGCTCTTATACGGAAGCTTATACTCTTTAATATTGTTTAAAAATATTTAACCACATTCTACATTTGTATTAATGTAGTCTAAACCATCTTTCAAGGTACATGAACATCATTCTAATTTTTAACAGTTAATTTAGTTTAAATTCTTATAATGCTTAAATAATTGGACTAACCACTATGAAATCACTATTATCTAGAAAAATGGAGACAACAAAGGTTCCTAACCTCTTTGACCATCATAATATGTAAATGGAGAATGCGACTGTGCAATAAAATCAGTTGTCATATTTTTTTGAATTTCACTCGAAATATGTATGTTAACCCCTACGAAAATAATGATTTTTTCATTAAATGTTCTCATACTGAAGCTTATACTCTTTAGTGTTGCTTAAAAATATTTAACCACATTCCACATTTGTATTAGTGTATTCAAGACTATCTTTCAAGGTACATGTACATCATTCTAATTTATAACAATTAATTTAGTGTAAATTAATATACTTCTTATACACTTTAGTGTTGTTTAAAATTATTTGACCACATTATACATTTGCATTAATGTATTCTAAACTATCTTTTAAAGGTTATGTACATAATTCTAATTTTTAACAATTAATTAGTTTAAATTCTTATACTACTTAAATAACTAGACTAACCACTATGAAATCACTATTATCTAGAGAAACTAGGACAACAAAGGTTCCTAAGATCTTTGACCATCATAATATGCAAGTGGAGGATGCAATTATGCAATAAAACAATATTGTCATATTTTTTGAATTTCTCTCAAAATTTGTAGGTTTAACCCCTACGAAAATATAGAGTTTTTCGTTAAATGCTCTATATACATAATCTTATACTCTTTAATGTTGTTTGAAATTATTTGACCACATTATACATTTGAATTAATGTATTCTAAACTATATTTTAAAGTATATGTACATCATTCTAATTTTTAACAATTAATTTAGTTTAAATTCATATACTGCTTAAATAACTAGACTAACCAATATGAAATCACTATTATCTAGAGAAACTAGGACAACAAAGGTTCCTAAGCTCTTTGACGATCATAATATGTAAGTGGAGGATGCAATTATGCAATAAAACAATATTGTCATATTTTTAGAATTTCTCTCAAAATGTGTAGGTTAACCCCTACGAAAATATTGAGTTTTTCGTTAAATGCTCTATATACATAATCTTATGCTCTTTAGTGTTATTTGAAATTATTTGACCACATTCTACATTTGCATTAATGTATTCTAAACTATCTTTTAAAGTACATGTACATCATTCTAATTTTTAACAATTAATTTAGTTTAAATTCTTATACTGCTTAAATAACTAAACTAACCACTATGAAATCACAACTATCTAGAGAAACTAGGAAAACAAAGGTTCCTAAGCTCTTTGACCATCATAATATGTAAATGGAGGATGCAATTATGCAATAAAAAATATTGTCATATTTTTTGAATTTCTCTCAAAATTTGTAGGTTAACCCCTACGAAAATATTGAGTTTTTCGTTAAATGTTCTATATACATAATCTTATACCCTTTAGTGTTGTTTAAAATTATTTGACCACATTCTACATTTGCATCATTGTATTCTAAACTATATTTCAAGGTACAAGTACATCATTCTAATTTTTACCAAATAATTTAGTGTAAATTAATATACTTCTTAAATATTTAGACTAACCACTATGAAATCACTATTATCTAGAGAAACAAGGACAACAAAAGTTCCTAAGCTCTTTTACCATCATAATATGTAAGTGGAGGATGCAATTATGCAATAAAATAATATTGTCATTTTTTTTGAATTTCTCTCAAAATTTGTAGGTTAACCCTACGAAAATATTGGGTTTTTCTTTAAATGTTCTATATACATAATCTTATACCCTTTAGTGTTGTTTGAAATTATTTGACCACATTCTACATTTGCATCATTGTATTCTAAACTATATTTCAAGGTACAAGTACATCATTCTAATTTTTACCAAATAATTTAGTGTAAATTAATATACTTCTTAAATATTTAGACTAACCACTATGAAATCACTATTATCTAGAGAAACAAGGACAACAAAAGTTCCTAAGCTCTTTTACCATCATAATATGTAAGTGGAGGATGCAATTATGCAATAAAATAATATTGTCATTTTTTTTGAATTTCTCTCAAAATTTGTAGGTTAACCCTACGAAAATATTGGGTTTTTCTTTAAATGTTCTATATACATAATCTTATACTCTTTAGTGTTGTTTGAAATTATTTGACCACATTCTACATTTGCATTAATGTATTCTAAACTATATTTTAAGGTACATGTACATCATTCAATTTTTAACAATTAATTTAGTTTAAATTTTTATACTGTTTAAATAACTAGACTAACCACTATGAAATCACTATTATCTAGAGAAACTAGGACAACAAAGGTTTCCTAAACTCTTTGACCATCATAATATGTAAGTGGAGGATGCAATTATGCAATAAAACAATATTGTCATATTTTTTAATTTCTCTCAAAATTTGTAGGTTAACCCCTACGAAAATATTGAGTTTTTCGTTAAATGTTCTATATACATAATCTAATACTCTTTAGTGTTGTTTAAAATTATTTGACCACATTCTACATTTGCATCAATGTATTCTAAACTATCTTTCAAGGTACATGAACATCATTCTACATTTTAACAATTAATTTAGTGTAAATTAATATACTTCTTAAATAAGTAGAGTTACCACTATGAAATCACTATTATCTAGAGAAACTAGGAAAACAAAGGTTTCTAAGCTCTTTGACCATCATAATATGTAAGTGGAGGATGCAATTATGCAATAAAACAACATTGTCATATTTTTTGAATTTCTCTCAAAATTTGTAGGTTAACCCCTACGAAAATCTTGAGTTTTTCGTTAAATGCTCTATATACATAATCTTATACTCTTTATTGTTGTTTAAAATGATTTAACCATATTTTATATTTGTATTAATGTATTCTAAACTATCTTTCAAGGGACATGTACATCATTCTAATTTTTAACAATTAATTTAGTGTAAATTAATATACTGCTTAAATAATTAGACTAACCACTATAAAATCACTATTATCTAGAGAAACTAGGACAACAAAGGTTCCTAAGCTCTTTGACCATCATAATATGTAAATGGAGGATGCAATTATGCAACAAAACAATATTGTCATATTTTTTGAATTTCTTTCAAAATTATTAGGTTAACTCCTACGAAAATATTGAGTTTTTCGTTAAATGCTCTATATACATAATCTTATGCTCTTTAGTGTTGTTTGAAATTATTTGACCACATTCTACATTTGCATTAATGTATTCTAAACTATCTTTTAAGGTACATGTACATCATTCTAATTTTTAACAATTAATTTAGTGTAAATTAATATACTTCTTAAATAACTAGACTAACCACTATGAAATCACTATTATCAAGAGAAACAAGGACAACAAAGGTTCCTAAGCTCTTTGACGATCATAATATGTAAGTGGAGGATGCAATTATGCAATAATACAATATTGTCATATTTTTTGAATTTCTCTCAAAATTTGTAGGTTAACTCCTACGAAAATATTGAGTTTTTCGTTAAATGCTCAATATACATAATCTTATACTCTTTAGTGTTGTTTGAAATTATTTGACCACATTCTACATTTGCATTAATGTATTCTAAACTATCTTTTAAAGTACATGTACATCATTCTAATTTTTAACAATTAATTTAGTTTAAATTCTTATACTGCTTAAATAACTAGACTAACCACTAAGAATTCACAATTATCTAGAGAAACTAGAACAACAAAGGTTCCTAAGCTCTTTGACCATCATAATAAGTAAATGGAGGATGCAATTATGCAATAAAAAATATTTTCATATTTTTTGAATTTCTCTCAAAATTTGTAGGTTAACCCCTACGAAAATATTGAGTTTTTCGTTAAATGTTCTATATACATAATCTTATACCCTTTAGTGTTGTTTAAAATTATTTGACCACAATCTACATTTGCATCATTGTATTCTAAACTATATTTCAAGGTACATGTACATCATCCTAATTTTTACCAAATAATTTAGTGTAAATTAATATACTTCTTAAATATTTAGACTAACCACTATGAAATCACTATTATCTAGAGAAACAAGGACAACAAAAGTTCCTAAGCTCTTTTACCATCATAATATGTAAGTGGAGGATGCAATTATGCAATAAAATAATATTGTCATTTTTTTTGAATTTCTCTCAAAATTTGTAGGTTAACCCCTACGAAAATATTGAGTTTTTCTTTAAATGTTCTATATACATAATCTTATACTCTTTAGTGTTGTTTGAAATTATTTGACCACATTCTACATTTGCATCATTGTATTCTAAACTATATTTCAAGGTACATGTACATCATTCTAATTTTTAACAATTAATTTAGTGTAAATTAATTTACTTCTTAAATAACTAGACTAACCACTAGGAAATCACTATTATCTAGAGAAACTAGGACAACAAAGGTTCCTAAGCTCTTTGACCATCATAATATGTAAGTGGAGGATGCAATTATGCAATAAAACAATATTGTCATTTTTTTTGAATTTCTCTCAAAATTTGTAGGTTAACCCCTACGATAATATTGAGTTTTTCTTTAAATGCTCTATATACATAATCTTATACTCTTTAGTGTTGTTTGAAATTATTTGACCATATTCTACATTTGCATTAATGTATTCTAAACTATATTTCAAGGTACATGTACATCATTCTAATTTTTACCAAATAATTTAGTGTAAATTAATATACTTCTTAAATATTTAGACTAACCACTATGAAATCACTATTATCTAGAGAAACAAGGACAACAAAGGTTCCTAAGCTCTTTTACCATCATAATATGTAAGTGGAGGATGCAATTATGAAATAAAATAATATTATCATTTTTTTTGAATTTCTCTCAAAATTTGTAGGTAAACCCCTACGAAAATATTGAGTTTTTCTTTAAATGCTCTATATACATAATCTTATACTCTTTAGTGTTGTTTGAAATTATTTGACCACATTCTACATTTGCATTAATGTATTCTAAACTATATTTTAAGGTACATGTACATCATTCAAATTTTTAACATTTAATTTAGTTTAAATTTTTATACTGTTTAAATAACTAGACTAACCACTATGAAATCACTATTATCTAGAGAAACTAGGACAACAAAGGTTTCCTAAGCTCTTTGACCATCATAATATGTAAGTGGAGGATGCAATTATGCAATAAAACTATATTGTCATATTTTTTAATTTCTCTCAAAATTTGTAGGTTAACCCCTACGAAAATATTGAGTTTTTCGTTAAATGTTATATATACATAATCTTATACTCTTTAGTGTTGTTTAAAATTATTTGACCACATTCTACATTTGCATTAATGTATTCTAAACTATCTTTCAAGGTACATGAACATCATTCTACATTTTAACAATTAATTTAGTGTAAATTAATATACTTCTTAAATAAGTAGAGTTACCACTATGAAATCACTATTATCTAGAGAAACTAGGAAAACAAAGGTTTTCTAAGCTCTTTGACCATCATAATATGTAAGTGGAGGATGCAATTATGCAATAAAACAACATTGTCATATTTTTTGAATTTCTCTCAAAATTTGTAGGTTAACCCCTACGAAAATCTTGAGTTTTTCGTTAAATGCTCTATATACATAATCTTATACTTTTTATTGTTGTTTAAAATTATTTAACCATATTTTATATTTGTATTAATGTATTCTAAACTATCTTTCAAGGGACATGTACATCATTCTAATTTTTAACAATTAATTTAGTGTAAATTAATATACTGCTTAAATAATTAGACTAACCACTATAAAATCACTATTATCTAGAGAAACTAAGACAACAAAGGTTCCTAAGCTCTTTGACCATCATAATATGTAAATGGAGGACGCAGTTATGCAACAAAACAATATTGTCATATTTTTTGAATTTCTTTCAAAATTATTAGGTTAACTCATACGAAAATATTGAGTTTTTCGTTAAATGCTCTATATACATAATCTTATGCTCTTTAGTGTTGTTTGAAATTATTTGACCACATTCTACATTTGCATTAATGTATTCTAAACTATCTTTTAAGGTACATGTACATCATTCTAATTTTTAACAATTAATTTAGTGTAAATTAATATACTTCTTAAATAACTAGACTAACCACTATGAAATCACTATTATCAAGAGAAACAAGGACAACAAAGGTTCCTTAGCTCTTTGACGATCATAATATGTAAGTGGAGGATGAAATTATGCAATAATACAATATTGTCATATTTTTTGAATTTCTCTCAAAATTTGTAGGTTAACCCCTACGAAATATTGAGTTTTTCGTTAAATGCTCAATATACATAATCTTATACTCTTTAGTGTTGTTTGAAATTATTTGACCACATTCTACATTTGCATTAATGTATTCTAAACTATCTTTTAAAGTACATGTACATCATTCTAATTTTTAACAATTAATTTAGTTTAAATTCTTATACTGCTTAAATAACTATAGACTAACCACTATGAAATCACAATTATCTGGAGAAACTAGGAAAACAAAGGTTCCTAAGCTCTTTGACCATCATAATATGTAAATGGAGGATGCAATTATGCAATAAAAAATATTGTCATATTTTTTGAATTTCTCTCAAAATTTGTAGGTTAACCCCTACGAAAATATTGAGTTTTTCGTTAAATGTTCTATATACATAATCTTATACCCTTTAGTGTTGTTTAAAATTATTTGACCACATTCTACATTTGCATCATTGTATTCTAAACTATATTTCAAGGTACATGTACATCATTCTAATTTTTAACAATTAATTTAGTGTAATTTAATATACTTCTTAAATATTTAGACTAACCACTATGAAATCACTATTATCTAGAGAAACTAGGACAACAAAGATTACTAAGCTCTTTGACCATCATAATATGTAAGTGGAGGATGCAATTATGCAATAAAACAATATTGTCATTTTTTTTGAATTTCTCTCAAAATTTGTAGGTTAACCCCTACGAAAATATTGAGTTTTTCTTTAAATGCTCTATATACATAATCTTATACTCTTTAGTGTTGTTTGAAATTATTTGACCACATTCTACATTTGCATTAATGTATTCTAAACTATATTTTAAGGTACATGTACATCATTCAAATTTTTAACAATTAATTTAGTTTAAATTTTTATACTGTTTAAATAACTAGACTAACCACTATGAAATCACTATTATCTAGAGAAACTAGGACAACAAAGGTTTCCTAAGCTCTTTGACCATCATAATATATAAGTGGAGGATGCAATTATGCAATAAAACAATATTGTCATATTTTTTTAATTTCTCTCAAAATTTGTAGGTTAACCCCTACGTAAATATTGAGTTTTTCGTTAAATGTTCTATATACATAATCTTATACTCTTTAGTGTTTCTTAAAATTATTTGACCACATTCTACATTTGCATTAATGTATTATAAACATTCTTTCAAGGTACATGAACATCATTCTACATTTTAACAATTAATTTAGTGTAAATTAATATACTTCTTAAATAAGTAGAGTTACCACTATGAAATCACTATTATCTAGAGAAACTAGGAAAACAAAGGTTTCTAAGCTCTTTGACCATCATAATATGTAAGTGGATGATGCAATTATGCAATAAAACAACATTGTCATATTTTTGAATTTCTCTCAAAATTTGTAGGTTTAACCCCTACGAAAATCTTGAGTTTTTCGTTACATGCTCTATATACATAATCTTATACTCTTTATTGTTGTTTAAAATTATTTAACCATATTTTATATTTGTATTAATGTATTCTAAACTATCTTTCAAGGGACATGTACGTCATTCTAATTTTTAACAATTAATTTAGATTAAATTCATATACTGGTTAAATAATTAGACTAACAACTATGAAATCACTATTATTTAGAGAAACTAGGACAACAAAGGTTCCTAAACTCATTGACCATCATAATATGTAAGTGGAGGATGCAATTATGCAACAAAACAATATTGTCATATTTTTTGAATTTCATTCAAAATTTGTAAGTTAACCCCTACGAAAATATTTACTTTTTCGTTAAATGCTCTATATACAAAATCTTATGCTCTTTAGTGTTGTTTAAAATTATTTGACCACATTCTACATTTGGATTATTGCATTCTAAACTATCTTTCAAGGTACATGTACGTCATTCTAATTTTTAACAATTAATTTAGTGTAAATTAATATACTTCTTAAATAACTAGACTAAACACTATTAAATCACTATTATCTAGAGAAACTATGACAAAAAAGGTTACTAAGCTCTTTGACCATCATAATATGTAAGTGGAGGATGAAATTATGCAATAAAACAATATTGTCATATTTTTTTAATTTCTCTCAAAATTTATAGGTTAACCCATACGAAAATATTGAGTTTTTCGTTAAATGCTCTATATACATAATCTTATGCTCTTTAGTGTTGTTTAAAATTATTTGACCACATTTTACATTTGCATTAATGTATTCTAAACTATCTTTTAAGGTACATGTACATCATTCTAATTTTTAACAATTACTTTAGTTTAAATTCATATACTGCTTAAATAACTAGACACTATGAAATCACTATTATCTGGAGAAACTAGGACAACAAATGTTCCTAAGCTCTTTGACCATCATAATATGTAAGTGGAAGATGCAAATATGCAATAAAATAATATTGTCATATTTTTTTAATTTCTCTCAAAATTTGTAGGTTAACCCCTACAAAAATATTGAGTTTTTCGTTAAATGCTCTATGTACATAATCTTATACTCTTTAGTGTTGTTTAAAATTATTTGACCACATTTTACATTTGCATTAATGTATTCTAAACTATCTTTCAAGGTACATGTAAATCATTCTAATTTTTAACAATTAATTTAGTATAAGTTAATATACTTCTAAAATAACTAGACTAACCACTATGAAATCACTATTATCTAGAGAAACTAGGACAGCAAAGGTTCCTAAGCTCTTTGACCATCATAATATGTAAGTGGAGGATGCAATTATGCAATAAAAACATATTGTCATATTTTTTTAATTTCTCTCAAAATTTGTAGGTTAACCCATACGAAAATATTGAATTTTTCGTTAAATGCTCTATATACATAATCTTATGCTCTTTAGTGTTGTTTAAAATTATTTGACCACATTCTACATTTGCATTAATGTATTCTAAACTATATTTTAAGGTACATGTACATCATTCTAATTTTTAACAATTACTTTAGTTTAAATTCATATACTTCTTAAATAACTAGACTAGTCACTATGAAATCACTATTATCTAGAGAAACTAGGACAACAAAGGTTCCTAAGCTCTTTGACCATTATAATATGTAAGTGGAGGATGCAATTATGCAATAAAACAATATTGTCATATTTTTTAATTTCTCTCAAAATTTGTAGGTTAACCCCTACAATGATATTGAGTTTTTCGTTAAATGCTCTATATAAATAATCTTATATTCTTTAATGTTGTTTAAAATTATTTGACCACATTTTACATTTGCATTAATGTATTCTAAACTATCTTTTAAGGTACATGTACATCATTCTAATTTTTTAACAATTACTTTAGTTTAAATTCATATACTGCTTAAATAACTAGACTAGTCACTATGAAATCACTATTATCTAGAGAAACTAGGACAACAAAGGTTCCTAAGCTCTTTGACCATCATAATATGTAAGTGGAGGATGCAATTATGCAATAAAACAATATTGTCATATTTTTAGAATTTCTCTCAAAATGTGTAGGTTAACCCTACGAAAATATTGAGTTTTTCGTTAAAAGCTCTATATACATAATCTTATGCTCTTTAGTGTTGTTTAAAATTATTTGACCACATTCTAAATTTGCATTATTGTATTCTAAACTATATTTCAAGGTACATGTACATCATTCTAATTTTTAACAATTAATTTAGTGTAAATTAATATACTTCTTAAGTAACTAGACTAACCACTAGGAAATCACTATTATCTAGAGAAACTAGGATAATAAAGGTTCCTAAGCTCTTTGACCATCATAATATGTAAGTGGAGGATGCAATTATGCAATAAAACAATATTGTCATATTTTTTTAATTTTTCTCAAAATTTGTAGGTTAACCCCTACGAAAATCTTGAGTTTTTTGTTAAATGCTCTATATACATTATCTTATACTCTTTATTGTTGTTTAAAATTATTTAACCATATTCTATATTTGTATTAATGTATTCTAAACTATCTTTCAAGGTACATGTACATCATTCTAATTTTTAACAATTAATTTAGTTTAAATTCATATACTACTTAAATAATTAGACTAACAACTATGAAATCACTATTATCTAGAGAAACTAGGACAACAAAGGTTCCTAAACTCTTTGACCATCATAATATGTAAGTGTAGGATGCAATTATGCAACAAAACAATATTGTCATATTTTTTTAATTTCATTCAAAATTTGTAGGTTAACCCCTACGAAAATATTGAGTTTTTCGTTAAATGCTCTATATACATAATCTTATGCTCTTTAGTGTTGTTTAAAATTATTTTACCACATTCTACATTTGCATTATTGTATTCTAAACTATCTTTCAAGGTACATGTACATCATTCTAATTTTTAACAATTAATTTAGTGTAAATTTATAAACTTCCTAAATAACTAGACTAACCACTATGAAATCACTATTATCTAGAGAAACTAGGACAACAAAGGTTCCTAAGCTCTTTGACCATCATAATATGTAAGTGGAGGATGCAATTATGCAATAAAACAATATCGTCATATTTTTTGAATTTCTCTCAAAATATGTAGAGCTACCACTAAAAAATCACTATTATCTAGTGAAACGGACACACCAAAGTTTCCTAAGCTCTTTGACCATCATAATATGTAAGTGGAGGATGCAATTATGCAATAAAACAATATTGTCATATTTTTTTAATTTTTCTCAAAATTTGTAGGTTTACCCCTACGAAAATCTTGAGTTTTTTGTTAAATGCTCTATATACATAATCTTATGCTCTTTAGTGTTGTTTAAAATTATTTAACCATATTCTATATTTGTATTAATGTATTCTAAACTATCTTTCAAGGTACATGTACATCATTCTAATTTTTTACAATTAATTTAGTTTAAATTCATATACTACTTAAATAATTAGACTAACACCTATGAAATCACTATTATCTAGAGAAACTAGGACAACAAAGGTTCCTAAACTCTTTGACCATCATAATATGTAAGTGTAGGATGCAATTATGCAACAAAACAATATTGTCATATTTTTTAATTTCATTCAAAATTTGTAGGTTAACCCGTACGAAAATATTGAGTTTTTCGTTAAATGCTCTATATACATAATCTTATGCTCTTTAGTGTTGTTTAAAATTATTTTACCACATTCTACATTTGCATTATTGTATTCTAAACTATCTTTCAAGGTACATGTACATCATTCTAATTTTTAACAATTAATTTAGTGTAAATTTATATACTTCCTAAATAACTAGACTAACCACTATGAAATCACTATTATCTAGAGAAACTAGGACAACAAAGGTTCCTAAGCTCTTTGACCATCATAATATGTAAGTGGAGGATGCAATTATGCAATAAAACAATATCGTCATATTTTTTGAATTTCTCTCAAAATATGTAGAGTTACCACTAAAAAATCACTATTATCTAGTGAAACGGACACACCAAAGTTTCCTAAGCTCTTTGACCATCATAATATGTAAGTGGATGATGCAATTATGCAATAAAACAATATTGTCATATTTTTTTAATTTCTCTCAAAATTTGTAGGTTTACCCCTACGAAAATCTTGAGTTTTTTGTTAAATGCTCTATATACATAATCTTATACTCTTTATTGTTGTTTAAAATTATTTAACCATATTCTATATTTGTATTAATGTATTCTAAACTATCTTTCAAGGTACATGTACATCATTCTAATTTTTAACAATTAATTTAGTTTAAATTCATATACTACTTAAATAATTAGACTAACACCTATGAAATAACTATTATCTAGAGAAACTAGGACAACAAAGGTTCCTAAACTCTTTGACCATCATAATATGTAAGTGTAGGATGCAATTATGCAACAAAACAATATTGTCATATTTTTTTAATTTCATTCAAAATTTGTAGGTTAACCCCTACGAAAATATTGAGTTTTTCGTTAAATCCTCTATATACATAATCTTATGCTCTTTAGTGTTGTTTAAAATTATTTTACCACATTCTACATTTGCATTATTGTATTCTAAACTATCTTTCAAGGTACATGTACATCATTCTAATTTTTAACAATTAATTTAGTGTAAATTTATATACTTCCTAAATAACTAGACTAACCACTAGGAAATCACTATTATCTAGAGAAACTAGGACAACAAAGGTTCCTAAGCTCTTTGACCATCATAATATGTAAGTGGAGGATGCAATTATGCAATAAAACAATATTGTCATATTTTTTGAATTTCTCTCAAAATATGTAGAGTTACCACTAAAAAATCACTATTATCTAGTGAAACGGACACACCAAAGTTTCCTAAGCTCTTTGACCATCATAATATGTAAGTGGAGGATGCAATTATGCAATAAAACAATATTGTCATATTTTTTTAATTTCTCTCAAAATTTGTAGGTTAACCCCTACGAAAATATTGAGTTTTTCGTTAAATGTTCTATATACATAATCTTATACTCTTTAGTGTTGTTTAAAATTATTTGACCACATTCTACATTTGTATTAATGTATTCTAATCTATCTTTCAAGGTACATGAACATCATTCTACATTTTAACAATTAATTTAGTGTAAATTAATATACTTCTTAAATAAGTAGAGTTACCACTATGAAATCACTATTATCTAGAGAAACTAGGACAACAAAGGTTCCTAAGCTCTTTGACCATCATATTATGTAAGTGGAGGATGAAATTATGCAATAAAACAATCTTGTCATATTTTTAGAATTTCTTTCAAAATTTGTAGGTTAACCCCTACGAAAATATTGAGTTTTTCGTTAAATGTTCTATATACATAATCTTATGCTCTTTAGTGTTGTTTAAAATTATTTGACCACATTCTACATTTGCATTATTATATTCTAAACTATCTTTCAAGGTACATGTACATCATTCTAATTTTTAATAATTAATTTAGTGTAAATTAATTTACTTCTTAAATAACTAGACTAACCACTAGGAAATCACTATTATCTAGAGAAACTAGGACAACAAAGGTTCCTAAGCTCTTTGACCATCATAATATGTAAGTGGAGGATGCAATTATGCAATAAAACAATATTGTCATATTTTTTTAATTTCTCTCAAAATTTGTAGGTTAACCCCTACGAAAATCTTGAGTTTTTCGTTAAATGCTCTATATACATAATCTTATACTCTTTATTGTTGTTTAAAATTATTTAACCACATTCTACATTTGTATTAATGTATTCTAAAATATCTTTCATGGGACACGTACATCATTCTACTTTTTAACAATTAATTTAGTTTAAATATTGTCATATTTTATTAATTTCACTGAATATATGTAGGTTAACCCCTACGAAAATATTAAGTTTTTCGTTAAATGCTCCGTATACTGAAGCTTGTACTCTTTAGTGTTGTTTAAAATTATTTAACCACATTCTACATTTGTATTAATGTATTATAAACTATCTTTCAAGGTACATGTACATCATTCTAACTTTTAACAATAAATTTTGTTTTAATTCATATACAACTTAAATAACTAGACTTATCACTACGAAATCACTATTATCTAGAGAAACGGACACAACAAAGGTTCATTACCACTTTGACCATCATATATGTAAGTGGAAGATGAAACTATACAATAAAACAATATTGTCATTTTTTAATTTCACTCAAAAGATGTAGGTTAACCATTACGAAAATAATGAGTTTTTTGTTAAATGCTCTATATACTTAAGCTTATACTCTTTAGTGTTGTTTAAAAATATTTAAATACATTCTATATTTGTATTTATGTATTCTAAACCATATTTCAAGTTACATGGAAATCATTTTAATTTTTAACAATTAATTTAGTTTAAATTCATATAATGCTTAAATAAGTGGACTAACCATTAAGAAATCACTAAAATCCATAGAAACGAAGACAACAAAGGTTCATAACCTCTTTGACCATCATAATATGGAAGTATAGAATGAAACTGTGCAATAAAACAATATTTTCATATTTTTTAAATTTACTCGAAATATATAGATTAACCCTTACAAAAATAATGAGTTTTTCGTTAAATGCTCTATGTATTGAAGCTTATACTCTTTAGTGATGTTTAAAAATATTTTACCACATTCTACATTTGTATTAATGTATTCCCAACTATCTTTCAGGGTACATGTATATCATTCTAATTTTTAACAATTAATTTAGGTTAAATTCATATACTGCTTAAATTAGTGGGCTAACCACAATAAAGTCACTATTATCTAGAGAAATGGAAACAACAAAGGTTCATAAACTCTTTGACCATCATAATATGTAAGTGGAGGATGCAACTATGCAATAAAACAATATTGTCATATTTTTTAATTTCACTCAAAATTTGTAGGTTAACCCCTTAAAAATATTAAGTTTTTCGTTTAATGCTTTTTATATTAAAGCTTATACTCTTTAGTGTTTTTTAAAAATATTTAGCCACATTCTACATTTGTATTAATTTATTCTAAATCATCTTTCACGGTACATGGACATCATTCTAATTTTTAACATTTAATTTAGTTTAAATTCATATACTGCTTAAATAAGTGGACTAACCACTATGAAATCACTATTATCTAGAGAAACAGAGACAACAATGGTTTCTAACCTCTTTGACCATCATAATATGTAAGTGGAGAATGCAACTGTGCAATAAAATAATATTGTCATATTTTTTGAATTTCACTCGAAATATGTTGGTTAATCCCTACGAAAAAAATGATTTATTCGTTAAATGCTCTTATACTGAAGCTTATTCTCTTTAGTTTATATGATACTAAATATCAGTTACATGTTGGATTGTTTATATGATACTAAATATCAGTTACATGTTAAATTGATGACACATAAACAATCCAACATATATATATAATTAGAGTGTTTTGGATCTTGGCAATCCAAACCGGTTACTAAAAAATAAAAGGGATTTAAAAAAAAAAAAGAGTATGACTCCATATTCAAGAAATAGGTAGACGGTAACTGTGAGTTTCATATGTGACTACATAGAAAACGGAGGAAGCCAGTAAGGAGTGGTGATAACACCACCACCGGGAGCTTTGTAATGATGTGTGTCTCCAGTAGCGAGATCGTAAGAACCAAAGCCACGTCCCATAAAATAGATGGTGCTAGGTTTGAGGCCAGGGCATGAGCTAGCCGGGATGCAGAAAGCCTCGTTACTCGCAATGAAAATGCACATATCTCCAATATCCTCTGTGTAACACATGATTTTTCCCTCAGTAGTCTCCTCCTCACTAAACACCATGAACCTCTTCGTTTCGTAATCGATTCCTTTTAACGCAGATGAGTAGAAGCCGTGTGCGTACCATTTGACTAGGTAACGTTCCTCACTAGAGGTTGATTCCACAAGGTACTCTCTCCTGGAACACGAACTCAAAACCTCCCACTCGGACTGATCCAGCTCTGGATGGCCGCGATAGACCAGCTCATGGAGCTCAGGGTTGTTATCTGTTCTGGAGTTGAGATGATAGGAGAACAAGTGTTTGCCTCCAGGAGCAGGTAAGTATAATCTATGGTCTCTTTTTGAATACATGAGATTTGAGTTTTGGCAGCAGTCGATAGGGGTTAAGATGTTAGTCCACTCAAGGTCACGACAAGGCCTGCACAGACTCAGCTGGCCACCTGAAAACTTGATAGCCACTACGTAGTCTTCCTCACAGGAAGACGTCATTGCTACGTTACATACTTGTTCGATTTGTTCAGAGAAAAGATCAGTGAGACAAGGCAGAGGAATCACGGTGGGGTTTGATTTGGATGCCAAAGGGTTGAAAATGTCGGTTATACGTACGGTACGATCACGCCGGTCATAGAAAAAACTCCATCCATGGGAAGCTCCAATCATGTCTTCGTCCTTGAGCTCTTTAGGTATTGTTTTGTCCTGGAGCGTTACTAGCTGTTCTTTGGCCGGGTCAAACAAGAGAACATCTCCAACTGTGCAGCCGCTCAGCATAACTTCTTGGACCCTAGTGCCAAGTGTCAAGTACGGGCCGGTACTGGAGAACAAACGAATGCACTTGTGGATCTGTCAAGTAAATTCGGACCATCAGAACTGAATAGTATATACAAACCACTAATCTTGCCTAACAAATTCAAACTCAATTGTGTTCTACTACAAGAAGCCTAATCTGAACAAAACCTAACTAATACAGAAACTAAATCAATAAAGAGAGAGAGAAGCTATTACATACAAAAACATTGTTGTTCCGGGAAGAGTTCTTGGAGAAATGGATGAGACGCTGAGACATTATTCGCAAAATTAAAACTACAAAATGTTTTGATGAAATAACAGAGAAAAAAAAATCTCCTAAATAATTTCTTCAATCTCCACCATTAAAGAGAGAGCAGAGCCACGCAAGCGTATTTACCAAGTTCTTCTTTTCACTTTCCGTTTTGAGTAAACAAAATAATGGAATCTTGCCAAACCAAGGTACTTGTTACCTGCAGAAATAAAGAAAGTTTTTTCCAATTTACTTTTTCTGTTTTTCTATAATTTATTCACTTTCTGTTTTTAATTTATTTATACAATATTAATTTCACCATGGACCACTCGTTAAGTCTACATTAACTTTCTTGAAAGAAAATCTAATACATGCAATAATTCATGTAACCTACAAACTACATTTCATACGAACTCAATTTTCTTATAGAACAGATCCCCTATAATATACTGTCCTCAATAACAAAAGTTTTGACGAAATTTGCCATTAACGGGTTCTAACATACGCTAATTACTTTTACCAAAAAATGCTAATTACTTAATTAGTTTAAGCAATGTAGTAACCAATATACACTGTTGTCATTTATTTATATATCATGAAATCACGTCGCCTTACACAGATGCATGTATTGTTTGAGAGATGTTCCGCCACTGCATGAAACTAAAATGCTCACAAGTCACAACGTGTCTTTACACAAATGCATGTCTAGTTCGAGTATAAAATTAAAATGATCAAAGCGACATCGTTTTAGTTCAACAAAAACGTTTATATATTTATCATAAATATCTTCTGATTACGTTTCTTCCAAGTGTTGTTGAATTCTTCTTCTTCCTTCCTCCTCGATCGATCAAATCAAATCAACCATGTCAGAGATGGAGAGCATGGATCCGGAAGGAATCGACTCCGTCCGCATGACGTGGAACGTCTGGCCACGCAACAAAGTGGAGGCCAGCAAGTGCGTCATCCCCGTCGCCGCCTGCATCTCCCCGATCCGCCCCCACCGCGACATCCAGTCCGTCCCCTACGCCCCCCTCCGCTGCCGCACCTGCTCCTCCGCTCTCAACCCCTTCTCCCGCGTCGATTTCGACGCCAAGATCTGGATCTGCCCCATCTGCTTCCAGCGCAACCACTTCCCCCCTCACTACCACGTCATCTCCGAGACCAACCTCCCCTGCGAGCTCTACCCTCAGTACACCACCGTCGAGTACGCCATGCCTCCTCCTCCCGGGAGCGAGCCTTCTTCTTCTTCGCCTTCGGTGTTTGTGTTTGTGGTGGACACGTGTATGATCGAGGAGGAGTTTGAGTACGCGAAGTCGGCGGTTAGGAGGGCGGTGGGGCTGCTTCCGGAGAATGCGCTTGTTGGGTTTGTGTCGTTTGGCACGCAGGCGCACGTGCACGAGTTGGGGTATTCTGATCTGACGAAAGTTTATGTCTTTAGGGGAGATAAGGAGATTTCGAAAGATGGGATTTTGGAGCAGTTGGGGCTTGGTGGTGCTTCTGGGAGGAGGGCTCATGGTGGTGGGTTTGCGGTGGGGAGAGACGGTTCCGGTGTTAGTAGGTTCTTGTTGCCGGCTTCTGAGTGTGAATTCACCATTGATTCTGTGAGTGTTTTGTAAAAAAAAAAAAGCTTATTCCTTTTTATTAGTGTAATTTTTGTATAATTGTTTTTTTTTGGTTTTGTGTTTTTGTGTAGCTGTTGGATGAGTTGCAGACGGATCAGTGGCCTGTACAGGGTGGACGTCGTCAGTCGAGGTGTACGGGAGTGGCTTTGAGTGTGGCTACGGGTCTGCTTGGAGCTTGTTTCCCTGGAACTGGGGCTAGGATCGTGGCTTTGGTTGGAGGACCATGCTCTGAGGGACCAGGCACGGTAACTACATTTGTTTTAACGCCCTCCCTTCTTTCTTGTGTTTATTAACTATGGAATTGGAATCGTTCAGTGTCGAGTTTTGAAATGGTAATGGTGACAACTGGATATGATAGTTAGGAGAAGATGAGAGATAGATATTTGCTAGTTTTTGTTGTTGAGATTTGATTGAGCATTAGATGCCCCATGTAGCCTAAATAGCGATGCTTAAAATAGTTGAATTTTGCATCACGGAGGCTGTAATCCTGGACAAAATGAGATTGTGAGTTTTGCCTCTTGATACAAAAATCTTCTTTTAAGTTACTTTGTCTTATGTTTGGCTTCTGCAGATTGTGTCAAAGGATCTATCAGAACCTTTGCGTTCACATAAAGACCTCGATAAAGATGCGGCTCCATTCTATAAGAAAGCAGAGAAATTTTACGATGGTCTCGCCAACCAGTTGGTTAACCAAGGACATGTACTTGACCTTTTTGCATCCGCACTTGATCAGGTATTTCTTTTCCCTCAATGTTTTTTACTGTGTTAAGTATCATAAGGAGAAAATATGGTGTAAAACATTTCCTCTCAATTGCAAGTCGCAAAGAATTTTGTAGCACGAAGAAGATTATTTTGATTAATTTCTTATTTACTCTAACTTTGCTCACAGATTTTTTGAAATCTGCTTTAATCTTATTTTCTAATGTGTTTCGAATATTAGGTTGGTGTTGCTGAAATGAAAGCTACGGTTGAAAGAACTGGAGGACTTGTTGTTTTATCAGAAAGTTTTGGTCATTCTGTATTCAAGGATTCCTTCAAGCGAGTATTTGAAGGTGGCGAACAGTCTCTCGGACTTTGTTTCAAGTGAGCTACTTGCTATTTCATTTTTCCATTCATGCTAATCCAAGTTCTTTAGCTAGTGGCATTCTTACTCATTTTCAAACTAACATTTCAGTGGTACATTTGAGATCAACTGTTCGAAGGACATAAAAATCCAAGGAATCATTGGACCTTGCGCGTCATTGCAAAAGGTTGAAGCTACTCATACTCGGAAGTTTATCTTTTTTTTTTTGTCTTGAAATTATGGTAGAACCTAACAGTTATACTTTTTTGGGGGGAAATTTGCAGAAAGGCCCCAGCGTTGCTGATACAGTTGTTGGGGAGGGGAATACTACAGCATGGAAGATGTGTGGTCTCGACAAAAGTACTTGTCTGACGGTCTTCTTTGATCTTTCTTCAAGTGATCAATCAAATAACCCTGGAGCTTTAAATAACCAGCTATATATACAGTTTATGACAAGGTATCCTCTTCATGCAATTCCGGGTTTGATCATGTTCACCAATCTAATTGAAAATTTGATCTTAATTATATGATTGCAGCTACCAAAATCCAGAAGGTAAATCATTACTTCGAGTTACTACTGTTACCAGACAATGGGTGGATACTGCTCTTAGCACAGAGGTTAGTACTATTCCACATTATTTTCGGAAATTACTTGGATACTGCTACTTCATTATGGGGTTTCTAAAATCACTAGCCGATGTGTTTCCTTACTCCAAGAATGGTCGAGTTATATCCTGGTCAATAGCCTTTTTTGCAATTTTGTTTTTGTCTTTAGCTAATGAGGTGTGTAAAATCTTCAGGAATTGGTGCAAGGTTTTGATCAAGAAACTGCTGCTGTGGTGGTGGCCAGATTAGCTTCCTTTAAAATGGAAACAGAGGTAAATATTAAATCCAGGCACTTTCAAGCTCAGACTCTTGGATTTGCATTCTTCAATTGGGAAATTCTCTTCACCATTGTTTATCTTTGGTTACCAAACTTCTTAACTACACTCAACTATGATTTCTCAGGAGGGGTTTGATGCTACTCGATGGCTTGACAGGAACCTTATTCGTCTTTGTTCCAAATTCGGTGATTACCGGAAGGATGATCCTGCATCATTTACTCTGAATCAAAACTTTTCACTATTCCCTCAGTTTACATTTAATCTCCGACGTTCACAGTTTGTCCAGGTAATAGTGAAACAGGAGAAGCTGTAAATTTTTCTCTGTATCAACTTGCCAGCGAATCTGTAATCTTCTCTTGTTTCTTCATATGGTGATGTTGGCAGGTGTTCAACAACAGTCCAGACGAAACTGCATACAACCGCATGCTATTGAACCGAGAAAATATTTCAAACGCAGCTGTTATGATTCAGCCATCTCTAACAACTTACTCGTTTAGCACGCTGCCTCAGCCCGCATTGTTGGATGTTGCATCCATCGCTGCAGACCGTATCCTCTTGTTGGATTCTTACATTAGTGTTGTCATTTTCCATGGGATGACCATAGCGCAGTGGCGCAACTTGGGCTATCAAAATCAGCCTGAACATCAGGTAATGGTGATTTTTCTTGAAGATGCATTGGTAAATCAAGCTTACATGTTTTCATTTGATCTAAGGCATTTGCACAACTCCTGGAAGCTCCTCAAGAAGATGCGCAGATGATCATCCGTGAACGTTTTCCTGTACCGAGATTAGTTGTATGTGATCAACATGGATCTCAGGTTAGTTTTTCATAACTCTTTCATCTCTGAATGTGTAGTTACTTTCTTGAAGTGTTCCTATTGTTTGTTGACTTTTGAGTAATACGTGTGGTATTAATGGTGGCAGGCAAGGTTTTTGTTAGCGAAGCTAAATCCGTCAGCAACATACAACAACCCGAGCGAGATGAATGCAGGTTCTGATGTAATCTTCACGGATGATGTTAGTCTCCAAGTCTTCTTCCAACATCTTCAGAAATTGGCTGTTCAATCCTGAAAGCACAGAGGTTGACAGAATCAGAGCAAGTCTGAGACCGAATCCCACAAAGACAAATAAAGATGCAGCCATCGCTCACCAAAGTGTCTCTGTGTCTTAAGTTTTCTCATAACACATACATGAATGAACAAGACTATGCTTTTGTTTTCTTTTCAAAGAGTCTCTTTTTTTTCTCATGTAGTTAACAAATTTTGTAGTTCCATTTCGTCATAGTTTTATTTATCTTATTATATTTTCTCCTTATTTATTATTAAACTAGATGGAGTCCGCTCATTATGGAGACATATATATGACTAACAAATTAAATTTTAATGTTAATTTTATTTAAATCTAAATTATTAAATTAGAAATAAATTAAATTATTATTATTAGGTCATTTAAATTTAAAATGAACACTTTTGTAGTTGCGGTTTAAAAAGAATTCGAGTAGCATTAAACATCATATATTTTCAACTATTTAGACTTTAGAAACTATGAGACAAAAAGCAAAAGTAATAAATTATTTAATATTCATCATAATTTTCATAGAATAAATTCATTATATGTCATTTTATTTTTATGTTATTTAATAGTTCATCATAATTTTCATATCATAAATTTGAAATTGTTAGATTGTATTTTTATGCTATTAAAACGTTATCCTAACTTTAGTTTTGTAAAAATCTCAAACCGAAATAGTAATAATTCTAATAAAAACTCGAAAGTTAGTTATGATATGAACCACTAAAATCATTAAATAAATATAAAATGAACTTAAATATGATAGTATTGATAGAATATGTTAATATTCATTTATTAATTATCTTAATATCATGATATATATATATATATTGAAATAAAGTTTTAAATAATAATATTATTAAAATAATGACTTAATTTAACATTATGGAGAATATGGACACCTAATTTATTAATTATCTTAATATCATGATATATATATATATATATTGAAATAAATTTTTAAATAATAATATTATTAAAATAATGACTTAATTTTACATTATGGAGAATATGACCAAATCAGCAAATCACTTCTTTCACCATAGTCTTTTTATGTCTTAAGTTTTCATAACAAACAGATGAATAAAGACTATACTTTTTTGTTTTCTTTTCAACGAGGTTTCTGTTTTATCATAGTTAACAAATTTTATTGTTCCATTTCATCGTAGTTTTATTTATTATTATCTTTTTTTCATTTGTTATTAAACTAGATGAATATCCGTATCTTGTGCATACTTATATATATATATATACCCAAAAAAAATAGTTTAATGATAACTATTTGTTAAAATCTTAATTATTAAATTAGAATTAGATTCAGAATGCAATTTGGATTAGGAATCAAACACTTTTTGTAGTTATGTATTGAAAAGAATTCAAGTGAAAAAAAAAAAGAATTCAAGTGGCATTAAACATCATATATTATCAACTATTTAGATCGTAGAAATTATGACTCAAAAAATACAAGCAATAAATTACAAAACATCACATGTTTTGGAGAAAATTGCCAATTGTGACTCAAAACATGATTTCAAATACAATAGTAAACCCAAACTTGAATCAATAGCAAAAGTAACCTAAAAGGGTATTGAAATTACAACTAACCCCTTGTGAACAAACAAAAAAACCGAATATTTGTTCCGCTTCTACCCCATGTCGTCATGCACGACTTTAAACTTAGTCGTCCAGACGACTTAAAACTAAGTCGTCTGGCTCTGTTGAGCTTAAAAATAATTTATAAATTAAAAAAAAAATGTTTGGACAAGTGAAAAATAAAAATCATGTAATTATTAACAGTTTTAAATGATGTAAATTAACATATAATAAAATGAATAGTTTTCAACATAGATGAGTGAAAGTAGTTAATCATGATATTCTTTGGTTTTGAGGGTTTGAAAACATATGTTGTAGTATTGTATGTATTCTTAGGGTTAGATTTTGGAAAGCTTGGATTTTTTCTAAAATATATATTTTTTACTTATATGTCTTTATTTCGTGTATAGTTAACACTTTTAAGTTTAATTTGATTTTTAAAGTGTCTAGTTAGTTAATTAAGTTTAGGGTTATGTTTAGGAAAAGACGACTTAACTATAAGTCGCCCTGTTGAATAATTAATGTAGACGACTTACATTTAAGTCGCCCAAACCGCACCGAACCTATAATTTAACAAAGTAATTTAAGCCTAACCGAATAATTTACCGGACATATAAATACATTTTTTTCCCTTTTTCACAAATTTTGGAAACCCTAGCCGTTTCTCTCCTTAGGCGACAACGGCGAAATCCATCTTCTCGATTCTTTCCTTCTTCTTTTCTCGCGATATTTGCAGATCTGTAATCGCTGGTGTCGTTATCTTCTCCTACCGTAAGTCATTCATCCATCCATCTTGTAATAAGAGTCCTTAGAAGACTTACTGGAAGTCGTGACGACTTAAGACTTCTTGGAAGTCGCCTTGGAAGTCGTCGAGCAATCTTCTCACTATATTTTACATGCAGATTTGTATTTAGAATAGTTTGCTTGTTCGATGCTTGTATTTGATTGTATTTGATTGTTTTGCAAGGAAAAATGGATTTACCAGAACTCCCGGAGGATATATACGCTTGGGAAAGAACCCACTGAATGAAGAGCATTTCAGTATCATACTGATAACTCGAAGTTGTTTGCTGCTCTAAGTGAAGGTCTAAGAGCTGACGAATACGAGGAGCTGAAGGAGTCGAAGTTGGGAGTGTTCATCAAGTTCAAGGAGCTGAATTTTAATTGGGCTTCAAGGCTGGTGCATTATATACTCGGTTTCCAGCTTAAGATCAAGAAGAAATATGAGCTCTGGTCTCTCGTTGGTGTAGAACCGATGAGGTTTTCACTGATAGAGTTTGAACACCTCACTGGTCTGAACTGCGCGGACATGAAGGACCTCGAAAATCCAAGGTGTGAGGTTACGAAGGAGATGGCTGCTTTCTGGACAAGATGGGTGTTCATATCGAGGCTGGGCCAAATGTTGATCGATAATAGGAGCATTTAAGAGATGCCAAGAGTGGTCGCGGGAAGATCGCATACGGCTCGGATACCTTGCTATCTTAGCCGGATTCATTGAAGGGAGAAAGTTCTCAACCCCTATATCGCTAGTCTTGCAAAGCTAGTGATGGATTTAGAAAAATTTGAGAATTATCCTTGGGGAGAGTGGCTTCAGGGTGCTGATAGCTTCTGTGAAGGCAGCAAATTTGGAAGCAAATTCATACACTGTTGATGGCTTTATTCAAGTTCTTCAGGTGTGGGTGTACAACTTCCTGCCAGATTTAGGTGCAAATTTTGGGAATCCCCAACCAAACAGGCCGACTCCACCGTTGCTGGCTTACAAGGGTGGCAAAGGACGCCGATGTTTTAAAGAGGCCATCTTGAGGCAGGTATATAAACTTCAGTCCCTAAACTTGCAGCGACTTAAATTTAAGTCGGCTGGAAAGTCGTCGAAAATGCTTACTTTAATTTAAGTCGGTTATCCAGAAAATGCTTGACGACTTTAATTTAAGTTGGAAAGTCGTCGAAAATCACAGATAACTAAAATTTAAGTCGTCCGAAAAGTCGTCTGAAGTCTTTTCTAGACGACTTTTCGGACGACTTAAATTTAAGTCGTCGTGAAGCATTTTCGACGACTTTCCAGCCGACTTAAATTAAAGTCGTCGTGAAGTAGTAGGGACTGAAGTTTATGCATTTTGCGACTAAGGTGATCAACTTTATTGAGAAGGACTTTGGTGAAATGTTTCCACGCTGGGAGTTTGATGCAGAGGACTCGGCCGGATAACATAATCAAAGTTATGTTTAATTCAATCCTAAATGGAAGTGGACCATGGATTGCTGGGAAGTCAATCAGATGAATGAAGTGATTGCAGCGGAGACTTTGAGTGGTTTGAAGGAAGATAGTGGAAGGCCTCGGAAAAAGCTTGTAAAGGGGTCTCAAGGAGGCTTGCAAGGAGGTCGTAGAGGCACCTAAAGATGAGACTGAAAAAGCTGTTCGGGATGTGCAGTAACCTTTTGTATTTTGTGGAGGCACTTGATATTTTGTGCAGTAACCTTTGTATTTGTAAACTTTTGTAATCTTATGTGCAGTTCCCTTTGTTATCATTTGTTTCATACTCGCCTGTTTAATCTACAACCATCTCAACTCAACTAATATAAAACACTAATAATAGATTTTTGACACATAAGTTCATTACATGAAGACCATGAAGACCTTACGGACGACCTTCGACGACTTAAATGAAGGTCGTCTAGAAGACTAAACACCGACGACTAACTTGAAGGTCTTCTTGAATAAAACAACTCTAGACGACTAAATGGACGACCTTCGGACGACTTAAATGAAGGTCGTCTAGAAGACTAAACACTGGACGACTAACTTGAAGGTCTTCTTGAATAAAACAACTCTAGACGACTAAATGGACGACCTTCGACGACTTAAATGAAGGTCGTCTAGAAGACTAAACTGGACGACTAACTTGAAGGTCTTCTTGAATAAAAACTCGGACGACTAAATGGACGACCTTCGACGACTTAAATGAAGGTCGCCCGGAAGACTAAACCTCGTCTTTCTTACATTGTGGTTTCAGATGGCCAGGTTCCTTGCACACGAGCATCTATAAGCTCGTGTTGCTTCCTGGTTTACGCCCTCTCATCCTGGATAGCTCCAACCAGGATTGCCATCTTGATTTCTTCTGTCCCGACCACGCTTTACTTCGAGGAAGGCATGCGTTCCTCAACTTGTTGTCCATTACAAGGATATATATTCTCGAGTATCCTGCAAACAGAAAATCCTTTGAGTACACCGGAGATACAAGTGTGTTGATATGCAAACCGACAGATTCTCCAGCAGCTATAGCATGAGAGCAAGGTATTTTCTCCACTGCATAGACACCACAATCACATTTCCCATGTTCCAAATCAACCACACAGTCCATTCTGCCACCTTTCACAAAGAATTGCCATCCGCCAATTGGTTGTACCGTCATCGATCTGCTATCTCCGATCGAACAGCAAGCAAGTGTTCAACACCCGACTATGTTGAGTAGTGAGACTCAAAGCATCTTCTCTCCTTTTCCAAAACCACTTTCCTAGCTTCTCCCTTATGAACTCCAACAGGAACTGAATCGGAAATCCTCTAGCTCGCTTCAGTGCGGAATTAATAGATTCAGCGATGTTGCTTGTTTTATGTTGTACCTGTCCCCGGCAATGAACCCTTGACCATAGGCTGACGCCGCACCCTTAATGTTGTAACCGACGATCATCTGCAAAAATTCAAAATAAAACACATTAGTAAACATAGAAGACGACTAAACAGAAGTGACGACTAGACGACTAAACATTAAGGCGACGACTAAACGAAGTCGCCTAGACGACTAAACAGTAAGTCGCCTGGACTAAAAGTAAGTCTTCTAGACGACTAACAAGAAGTCGCCTAGACGACTAAACATAAGTTGTCTGACAACTAAACAGAAGTCGTCCAAACAGGTCATTTTGCAATTGAATTTTAATTAGACGACTTACCATTAAGTCGTCGTAAGTCGCCTAAACAGTAAGTCGCCCAAGGAAGTCGCCTAGGATAAACGGGTTAGGTTTGCATTTGAACTAATTGTGTCGATATTTGACTTTTCTGGACGACTTACGGGTAAGTCGTCTCGGTAAACAAAATTACAATATTTAATTGAAGCTAGACGACTTAATTGTAGGTCTTCTACGGTTAGTTAACTTTACCCAGACGACTTTACGAAAGTCGTCCGGCAGATGACTTAGAGAAAGTCGCCCAAGATAACCAAGGTTTGACCAGATGACTTGGGACGACTTACCAAGAATCTGACGACTTTGCTTATCTTGGAAGACTTTCAACTAAGTCGTTCCGGACGACTTCCGTAAGTCGCCCGAGATAAGTTAAATATTTAAGTTTTATTTTCCAATTGCAAAGTAACCAAGGACGACGCAGTTAAGTCGCCTAGATTTAATAAAATTTGAAATTTTGTTTTCCTTGGGACGACTTACCATTAAGTCGTCCGAAAAGTCAAATATCGACACAATTCGGTCAAATGCAAAATTAACCCGCTTATTCTAGACTTTAGTTAAGTCGTCCGTTGGACCGAAGACTTACGGGTAAGTCTTCTACTAACAGCTTCGGAAAAAATTCAATTTCTTACCTTAAACTAGTGAGATGACTTCCTTAGCACACAGTCTTCTCAACCACCTTAACCTCAAACGAAAGTAACCCACGTTGAATAGTATGCTTCAATAGCTCTATCAACCATAAAAGTTTTGAATCAAAAGCTTGAGTTTTGGATGAATATTGAGGCAAAGTGAGAGAGAAGTTGTTTTTAGTTCATAACAATTGAGAAAGAGAGTGTAAATCGTACTAGGTGCATTAAGGGGGGCATTAAGAGCTCCAAATTGGTAGTTTGTTGTGGTTGGTGTATTGATGGCAATGGCAATCAAGTAAATTTGTGAAGGTGATGAGGTTGAGAGAGTAAAAGAGCCATTTTCGGAAAAAAAAAAAAACATAAATTAATGGCATTTTCGTGAATAATGTGAACAAGTAGGGTTGAATATAGCTAACCATTTCCAACAAAGAAGGAGAGGTTAGTTTTGTGTTTGACTTTGAGTTGTGAGTTACTTTTGCAACAACCCCCATGTTTTGCTTAGATTATACTTATATTATGTTTATATTTTTCATTTTATTTTCATGTTATTTAATAGTTTATCTTAATTTTCATGGAACAAATTTTGAATAAGGTGTTAGATTGTATTTTTTATGTGATTACAAAACATTACCTTAATTTTAATTTTGTAATATTCTAAAATAAGGTTTTGGTTGGTATATCTACATAGGATCGTGTATCCTATGCTGATAGGTATTTAGCACGTACTGGAGCAGCATACGTAGGAATCAAGCCATCTGCTATACGTCGAGACGACATTGAAGGAAAAAAGACTTATTGCTTACACGTTCAGAAGGAGGATGGGAATAATTTCTTTCTCATCAAAAAGCTCTTCCAAGGTGAAATTTTCTGTCTAATACCGTCTCCACCTATATTTGTAACATCAATAAACAAACACAGCCAATCGTTGAAAGCCAGTGATGAGCTCTTGTGACATTAACAGGTTTAAACTAGAGATCTTTAGAGCAGATGAACCATCAGAAAAATAAATGAATCAGGTGAAGTAATCGCTTTTTTTTTACTCATTCTTTGATTCTTTAGAGAATACATGTTGTGTCAGAAACTTTAGATTTGCTTTGAGACCATTAACGTGTATTCAACTTTTGACGTTCTTGAGACTCTCATCAGAGTGCATACATTCTTTGAGAATCTCTGACTCCGAAGGCAAATGAGAGAGTGAGTAAGATCTAGACTTGCTTCTCTCTTCCTCATGTTTTTCAGCTTACATTCCTCAATCCTATGCATGACCACACAAAAACACATTGCACCCATCATGGTTAGCATGATCGTCCCTTCAATAACCCTTGCACAGATCACCAGCCACATATCCCTCCTTAGTCCTTACCCACAACGATAAACAAAAGAGAAACAAAGGCAATGGATATGAACAAACAAGCCAACCACATGAGCTTGTTAATCACAAACACAGCTAAAGAAATGAACAGGGCCAAGCTCTCGAATATAAAGAAAACTAAGTTAAAAGTCGTGAAGACAAAAAAAAAACAAAAACCATGAGACTCCATCTAACTCTATTTCAAGTGCCTTTTACAACTTAATACACATGATCAAGAGCTATAATTAACAAAAGCAAAGCTCGATCCTTTCTCTTATGTATTCTCTCTCTTATGTAAACTTAGACGAAGACTTAGGAATCACGATAAATTGACTGAGCCATCCACTTGAGATGCAACTGAAGCTTGCCTGATTTGGATTCGTCTAATTGAAACCAGTCCTTGTATTCCTCTTCCATTATAACCCTTGTCAGCGTCAAGATGCATCTCCCAATGTAATCCTGCACCATAAAGTAAAAAACCACAACTTATATTGCCAACGCGTGAAAATGACAATCCAGGTTATGCGATGCAGAGTGTTGCAGTTCGGTGTTACCTTTCCAAAGGTGTCATGGTCCCAGACTTCAAGGACTAGCATATCGTGTAACCCATCTTCAACCACAAAATCAAAAGTCTGGTTCCAAACCGGGTTTAAGCTGTCATTGACAACCTGGTGACATAAAATTACAGTTAGTTAGACACGAGGAGGATGAAACATCATTCACTTGGATAACTCTCCTTGTATGAGTGAGATCTTACCCGAGTTTTGCTCTTAGCACCAGATTTCTTCATGGAGAGAACGACATATGGATCAGCTTTCCCCATCATATCTTGTTTCGGTATCTCTTCTGCAGATATCACTGTCACAGAAAGCACTCCTCTTACGATGACATCTTTTTTTTTACGCGATGTTGCATTCTCTTCGTCTGTCGTATCATTCTTGAGCACCCTTTCTAAGGACGTCATCGATGAATAGGCAAAGGGATTTACGATGCCGTTGTTTCCCGCACCAAAAGGAACATACAGTAGCTCAAGGTGAACCTAAGTTACAGAAGAATAACGTGTGTTCATTGGCCATTTACAAAATCTAATCTGAGGAAATTTATAGCTTATCTAACCTCTCCACGGTTCTTGTTATCCCTCTGGATCTCTAAATCCTTGACCAAATTCAACCAGACGTCTTTCACTTTACCAGGTTCAAGTTCACAAAGCCGGATTTGTGCACAACCGATAAGCTCGGAGGCCTGTACACCCTCGTCGTCATATATTCTAACCACTAAGTGTTGAGTTGATGCGTCTTCAACAACAAATTCAAAATGCTCATTCCAGATGGGATTCAGATCATTGTTCTGATGGGAATAAACATGATCAATCAGATATCATCCTTGTAAGGTTTAGAACAAATAAATGAACAAATGGACTACTTACAATTGTCTTGCTTCTCTGAGTCTTTTCACGCAAAGGGCGTATAAACATTTTAGCAAAGGGGTCAGATTTTCCCACTAGATCTTTGTTGGTCAAGTTCTTCGCTTGCACAAGCTTCACCTCCAACATTCCAACAGGCTTTAGCTCCAGATCGCTGGGTCAAGAAACACAAAAATAGCTCAAATAAAAATCCAAAACTAAAATCACAAGCACTTTCATTTTGCTATAAAGCAACTGCAAAAAGTGGAAAAAGAAGTTGAGGATATACTCCACTGAAGTAAGCGCTTAAACCCTGAATAAAAACAATAAACATTACGTCGATGGTTCAGCTTCATGTTTTTAGTGTGAGGTGTACCTATAATCACCAGGTAAAATTGGGATAACCTTCCGAACAGGCCATGTGATTGAATCTTCCACGGCATCCCGTATTGTTTCCTGTTACATATCAACTTAATGGTAAGCTTCATATGCCCCAGGGCATAAAAGAGCAATGAGTGAGAAAATGAGATGGAATCATGGAAAAGGAAAAGAAAACTAGAAACGTATACTATAATTTTACAAAATAAAAAGTACCATACAAACAAGGGTTCATGTGTTACTAGAGTAACTGTCCTGACACGAATAACAATGAATGCATATATACTATTATGATAAAAGGTGGACAACACCAGGAATCAATAGAACGCCAAACCTCAATAGCATCAGAGAGTCCAGGAATTGCTGAAATGTCGCCTCCAACAACCTTAAGGGTGAAGTCCAATTTTTTCTGCAACACAAAATTGGATGTCTTAAGCTAAACAACATACAACAGAGACTTTTATTCACACACACGTGCATGCTCAGTTATGCACACAGAAGAATGTAACAACATTAAACAAAAGTAAAGAAAAACGATTATGTAAACAACAGCTTCAAAAGTGTCAGAGGACACCAACCTTTTCTCTAAGAGAAACACTGACAGCTCCAAAGCAAGGAAACTCATCAACCAGTGGCCTAAAAATCAGCCTGAAAACACCAGTGAATCCAATGTTTTTCACCTAGAAAACAGACAATAAGAAATCAGTAGAAGTCAGCTAATCATGGATCAAACTAGAAAAGCTACAAATAAAACATCAGTATTGACTTCACATGTTCTGCAAGACAGAAAAACTAACAAGCATTACAAAAGTCTATTTGCTTCCGCATAAACTATTTCCCAGAATGAATATCTAGAAAAAAATCCACTGTAGCTATCCAAGGGTTTTATTGTCACAAAAACTGAATCATCAGTAGCTATATCTGCCTTGTTCTTTATTTGCATATGACTTATCCCATCGGGTGTGACCTATTAGTAGACGTGAGGCATTGCCGGGAGAATGTGGTGCCAAATCAGATGTCAAGCATCAATCTAGAAGTATACAAAATAAACATTTGAATGCAGGCATGAGGTACATGTCCTATACCTGAACTGGAAGAGATACACCAACTAAGGTCTTGATGCCAAGTACTATATTTGGGTTTCCATCCCAGTTCATATCAAGTTCCATGGTCATCCCATTTTCATCACCTTCGACAATGGAAACACCTAAAGAAACACCAAGGAGCACAAGCAGACACATAAATCCTAAAGCAACAGAAAAATATTATTTTGAGATTATGGCTCCTCTTTTTGAAAACCTTGAACACACTATCTACAGAAATATAAAGAAGGAAACCACCACCATTGAATATTAGTTTTCCAGTTTAATTTAACCACTTCTCGTTATTTTATTCAGTTGCATATAAATTTCCCCTTTGACATCAATTCAGTTACTATCACGGAAACGTAGGTTACAAAGTGGAGACACGTTAAGAACATAAACAATCTCGACTAAGGATCCAAGCTCAAGATGGACTCAAACTAAACCGAAAAGTTCAACAAGCAAAGAGACTTTCAACGCCAATTCAACATGATTCCAATTGCACAAGTTCTAGTTACCTCACAAACACACAAAATTACATATAAACAAAGGCAAACCTGTAAACTGAGGCGCCACGGTACCGAGAGTGAGCTTAGAAAACGTCAAGGAGGCCACAACGGCAGGTCTATATTGCTCGAGAACAGGCTCCACGGATGCCCTTATAAGCTCAGAAGCTGCCTAAAACTCCAAAGAAAAGGAGAAAAGAACCTCCATTTTAGAAACAACATCTTCATCCATTACACAGAAACAACATACATACCTCATCAACATAAGGCCAGATCTTTGTCAAGTGATGGTTCAGCCAAGTCAACTGAAGTAAAACAAAAAAAAAAAAGCAACTGAGTTATGACCACCAATTCGCAAAAAGGAAGAAGCTTTTTCTAAGCAGATTGGGAAACTTAACTTCTGACGCTCGGAGAAGACGACCCAGGAAGGATAAAACTCAGCAGGAAGAAGCTTCCTGGAATCCTCCACCGTCATCCTCGCGAAAGCAGCCACCGTATTCGCCTGAGAAAAAAACAAAGAGACAAGAATCCAGCTCAACGAATCTGGAAAACCGAATCTTTTCAAAAACAGAGAGTGTGTGTGGGGCTCACGAGTTCAGAGCGAAGCTTGGATCGATAATTCTCAGCCTTGACGAAGCCGATGATGATGGTGATTCCCACGGCGAGTCCGATCACGAGTCCGACTATGAATCCCATTTTACTTCGCCGCGAAATTGAAAAGTGTCCGTACTGTTTTAGTACAGCAACCAGATTCCGCGAGCTCAACCGACAAAAGTAAGAATAATATCTCAAAAAGGTTTTACTTTCCAATTAATTAATTTAAGTTGGGATTAGTGAAAGATTAACAACAGTTAATTAGAAAATAACACGTTTCTTTGGGCTTAAATCTTGGAAGTGAAAGCCTGTGCTAAAACTTATAAGCCCAATAGCACACTGTTTCTTTGGGCTTCAATCTTGAATCCAATAACGTTCATTCAAACTTTGATCGAACCAGACCGGTAAAAAGTTCGGTCAGAGGGTATTTAAACTCAAACCGACCAGAGTGAATCGGACCGGTGATTGAACCGGCTTGTAGAAGAAAAAGTTGGTGTTTCTTTACATTGAAAATGAAAAACTAACGCTCTTTACCAACCAAAGCCCTTTTATCAACATCGATTCTTGCAAAACCTTGTCAACAAGGTTGCATATCTTAGCTTTGCCTGTTCTGGAAACTTAGGTTAACTATATACTAATCTTTTAGATCAAGGGATTATAATTGAATATACGAGGAGCAATTAACCAATTACCAGACATTATCCTAAATAATTTATATATCCATCTTTGTATTTCTAAGCTTTATTGATTTTTTTCTCCTGAAAATGCTATTTCACCCGAGTCTAAATACAACGGGCATTACATAGCCTACTAGCAAACATAAAGAAAATGTGGGCCTCCCCACCATAAAAGCAAAAGAAAAAAAAAACAGATGCATATACTATATTAAATAGTTTTTAATTATATATGTAATTTATTTTATATAGGTGAATCTTTGCTCTGACTGCCTCGTAAATATTGCAATTTTAAGAGATGGGATTTGTACTTAAAACAGAAAGTAAAAGCAAAATCTTCCTTGTGTTTTATTTTTAATGAAAGTAAAAAGCTTTGGTGATAAGATGTAATTACTATGTGAAACCATGCAATCTACTTTTGTCCCCTTCATTTCGTTAACCATTGAGTATGGATCAAAAGCCTAGCACATTTTTCAACGGATGTCGTTTCATGACTATCCTGGACCTAAACTATGGGTTGGGTTTATATACTGTCTTTGGCATAATGATTTTATACCATCGAACTGTAGATTAAAGTAAAGAGATATTATGGGAAAACTAAAGTGATTATGACACATGATATATACTAAATACCTAGAAGTAAATCATCCATATCGGTTTATCATCCATAAAGAAGAGTAGGATTTCCACTTAAAACTACATAATATTGGTATATGAAAAATATTTGTTTTAGAAAGTCATTTGACATATTAAAAAAAAAATCAAAGCTATAAAACGAAACTATAAGGTTAAATAAAAGATTGTGCTCAGCAGTGTAAGAAACATTGTACAAGTTAGGGAATATCCCTTTTATTTTGGATATGGAAAACATAGACTTCATTTTAAATGCGCATCCATCTGACACCACTTGGTCATGTCCCTTGTTCTTTCGCCCATTAAAGAAACTGGCACGTAGAATATAAAAAGCTGAAAGAAGTTTCATTCATGATTCGATTTACTGATAAAACAAAGATTTGCGATAGTTTGAATCCGAACCTCCGGATGTTGGAAATTTCTTAACATGAAATGAAATCACAATTTAGATTGACTTTATAACCATGTGTTGCATGCATACTTGCATGCCCTTGATTATTTCTTCTTTGGGAACATCTCACCTAATAAACTTTATATATATGTGTGTGTGTGTGTATATATATATATGTATGTGTGTGCGTGTGCGCGACTGTGTGTGAATGTGAAACTGTATTGAACTGTGTAAAAATGGGAAGATGCATTGCCTTGTGTTGTGTCCACTAGTGCGAAAGTGTACATCATCTACGAGTTCGTGGGACAAATTAATGATAATATTCCTGCCGATTAGATACCAATGAAATCAAAGTGCACTCATATAATAGATAGGTTACACAGAGATATATATCAAGAGAAGTTTAATGGTATAAAATGTGTCTATTTGCACATATAATCTCAGATAAATGAAGACAGGTAAAACTATATCTATATGGTTTCTTTCTCTATTTACTAGTCGCTTCTTTGCCCATCTAGACGCAAGTGATTGTGCTTGTCAATAAATATCGGATGTGTTGATTAAAAAAGAAGCCATAAAGATTGACTGGATAACATGGACCATTTGGTGTTTCAAAACGTGTTTTAGAATACTCAAACTATCAACGATGTCGAAATGGTTAAAATCATATGTTGAATATAGTCATCAAGTTATATGATTAACCATGTGTACGTCGTCTGATCAAAAATCTGTAATTATTAACGTCTATATGTTCTATATTGCGTTTCCCATTGTCTGTAAACAAATATGGATGTATCTTGATGGGACTAGCAATCTAGCGTAACGAATTAATGGTGTATATGCTGCTAATCATGATTAGCATTCATGAGTGTTTAATGTATGGTGGAGCTAAGTTCCGTATTTTATACTATTGTGGATCATTTTATTTGATAAAACTTATGCTGCTTTTATTGAAATTAATTTAAAATACACATTATAGTTAATCTATCAATTTAAAAGGATAATTTTAATCATATGGGACATTTGGCTGCCCCAGCATGAAATTCTCCGCCGTCTAGCCATTATCAACTTCTTAATTATTTTCTGTATTCTGTGTAGTTAAGTTAGGTATATAACTTTATATACATATAATAACAAGTTTTGTGGGATTTCAAGATTGGATCATATCATCTCAGTATAGTTAATATCTCTAGATACATTCACTGTGCACTGTGCGAATGTTCTCACCATGATCTTTTAAGAACTTGTAATGTTTTTACCTACTTATCTTAAGCCATTTGACATATACTAACGGATTGTCTATAACTCGATAGAGACTTTGGACTTGGATATTCTAAGTGTTGTATTTCTAATTTTTATACTTAAGTCTATTGTCTTGACCAAAAAAAAAATATATATATACTTAAGTCTATTGTCTACTGACTAAGTATTTTAATACAAAAAATAAAAATAAAGTGGGTAGAAAATACTTTTATATACGACTTGGCAAGATTTCTTTAGTTCTACTTTTTTTTGTTCATGTAAGAAAATGGGAGTCTCGAGAAAAATACAAAAACGGAGAACTCATATCAGGGGCGACTGGCGAGTGGACTTCAATACAGTATCTTGTGTCCAGCATTTTTGCTACAAGGAAATGATAAATCTAAAATCAAAGAACCGTCCAATGTAAGGAGATTCAGAAACTGTAAATTTCAGTAAAGAAAAATTCGAAAAAGTACAAACAAAAATAAAAATAATTAAACAAATTGAAAAGGAAAGATGATATGGCAACCATAACAATAGACCAAGACAGATAGCTCTCTTTATCTCTTTTTCTTTCTTTTCCCCCTCTACTTCTCTCTTTTCAGTCTTTAATAGTATTATTTGTTTACTTTTCTACTTTCTTGATATACCAAAATCTTGGAGAGAAAATGCGATACTTTACTTCTTAATAATGTGGTGCTCTATTACAAGTAAAATTGTATAACTACTATTATTGTACTTAATAGTGTTGCAAATATGAGTTATATTTTTGATATATGAGTTCTGTTATTATTTAGATAAGTATTAATAACACAGTAATTTCTATATTTAAAATTGATGGTATCAGAGGTATATTCGGTCCTTAACATCACTAAAAAGAGTATCAGAGGTATATTTTTATAAACAAACCCATTTCTTTAAGCAAAAAAAAAAAAAAAAAAAACCCATTTCGTTTAGGTTAGGGTGGTCATGGCTTCATGTAGCTTTGCATATTTTAAATTTAAACATTTAATAATAACCGCGCGCATTAGTTTGAGGGTAATTTTATCCTATAGTTTTATATGCTTTCTTCGTGCTTTATCAGTCAACATCAATTCACAATTCTCTCATGCACCTATGTGGAAAATTGTAAAATCCTTTCTAATTTCTGTTGCTTTTGGTTCATTCTGAATCAAATATTAATAGCACCAACACTAGTATCTCAATTAATTTGTAAAGTTTAAAATGTTACTATTTTAAATTAACTTGGTCTTCAAGCAATTAGATTGTTTATCTGACATTTGATACATACCTTTTATAGGGCAAGTACTTAACAGTTAACACATCTTACTAGGTAAAGGATTATGATTTAAAATTAAAAAAAAAAAACACGTCTTGACTTTTTCTGTATCGTGTTATTACAAATGGTGATGATAATTTTTTTACTAGAGTTGACAAAAGCACTCGGCATGTTTATAACAATCATAGAAATTCAAAGAATCATGATTTACATTCATGTATCATATAATTCTACAAGATCTGTTACAAATATATACATGATTATGTCATTCCACAGTTTTTTAACCTTTTCAGTTAAATTAAAACTCATTAGTATTTTAATTATCATCTGTTGCTTCTATTCTTCTTTTTAGATTATGAATAAAGGATTAAACAAATATTTCATATTCATTGAGATGGCTTGAATCCTACATCTCAAAATGAGTTTTCTATGAACTTTTACGTATTTTTGGTTAAATATAAGAGATCAAATGAGGTGAAAATAAAAGATATATATATATATATGTGGTAAGAGTATATATAAAATGTTATTAGCAAACTTCCTCAACAACAAGAAAATATAATCAATGCAGATTTTGAATTAGAAAAACGTTGCAAATATTAAATTTTCGTTTTGGCAATCTAATCAATGGTTATCTCCCAGATAAAGTTCTGGAAAAAACAATAATACACATTCAGTAATAAATAAACTAATACCTAATGATTATTAAAAGTAAAAGTTAGAAGAAAGAATAAACTAGTTTCTCTGCACTTTATTTGGTTCAAAATCCGCTGCTGCTTTTACTTTGCCGTTTCAGTGAGGACTGAGGACTAATAAGAAGCTCTCTCACAGAAGCAAAAACAAAAGAAGCTTGACTGTCTCTCTCTCTCTATGCAGAATTTCACTTTAACTTTCTCCCTCTAAAAACTACCCTCATTGTCTTGCCTCTGTCTTCTTCAAGAATTGATGTCTCTTCAACACTTTCTCTTATTTTAAAGTACCTCTCTCTCTCCTCTTCGTTGCTTTGTCCCTGTGAGATAAATAGAGAGTCTAAGAATATAAACTCATCTTTAGGGAGAAACCCAGGGTCTACTTTCCTAGCTTACTCTTATTCCAGTTTCTGTCTGGTCCATAGGGAGAAAGAACCACAGCACCAGTCAAATCTGGCAGTGATTCATACAGAAGTGACGATCTCTAACATGTTTTTGAGTAATTAAGGGAAACATTTCCACCTTTTTATCTTGGTTATGGATGGGTTGAGTTACTGTTGAAGTAGAAACCACACACACACAATGGTAAAAGAAGCAAAAGAAGGAGTAACAATGAGAGAAGACAAATCCAAGACAAATAAGGTTTCTACTCTTTTCTCTGTGTGTCTTCTCTAAATCTGTGACTTGCTTTTATTATGTCTTGGCCATCTTGATGAAATTTCAAGATTGTATATTCATAAAAATTCTTTTGAATTTTGTGAAATGAAGCTTGCCTGGTCCATGAAGATGGTCAGGAAATGGTTTAATATAAAAAGCAAAACAGAGGAGTTTCAAGCAGATGATCCTGCTCCTTCTGCTGGTAAAGTCTCTCTCTCTTTCTCTTTCTTTCCTTAACCAACTTTGTTTGTTTGTTCTTTTTTTTTTTTTCCCTTGAGAGTTGTGTTACAATTTTTCTTGTCTCTTCTGAGGTAATCTTAATGTCATCTGTTTTCTGATATTGACTAAAGGAGTTGAAGTAGAGCACAGAAGTAGCTTCTCAGCAGAGAAAGCTCCCAGCACACTCAAGAAGGCTAAAACTGGTATAAACATACATATAGTCCAACTTTTAGGATTTTATCAAATTTTTTTTTTCACTGATGATTTTTGGGTTTCACAGAGAAGCTCAGTAAGAACTGGGAGCAGCAAGCTCGGCAAAGGAGAATGAACTATGAGAATCCTAGGATCGTTGATGTCCAAAACTACAGGTATATATATATATTCAAACTCAACACATACACATGCCATGAGTCATAACTATGATCCATTGTTACTAAAAAATCTTGGTGGTGATTAACTTTTGAGCAGCATCTTTACTGCTACCTGGAACGTAGCTGGACGCTCTCCTCCTTCTGACTTAAACCTCGATGAGTGGCTTCATTCTTCAGCTCCTGCAGATATATACGTCCTCGGATTCCAAGAGATTGTTCCTCTTAACGCTGGTAATGTCCTTGGAGCTGAAGACAATGGACCTGCTCAGAAATGGCTCTCACTTATCCGTAAAACACTCAACAACCGACCAGGAACTAGTGGAACCAGCGGTTATCACACGCCTTCCCCTGTCCCTGTGCCTATGGCAGAGCTTGACGCTGACTTCTCTGGTTCCACAAGGCAGAAGAACTCCACCTTCTTCCACAGACGCTCTTTCCAGACACCAAGTAGCACATGGAACGATCCTTCAATCCCTCAGCCAGGTCTTGACCGCCGTCTCAGCGTCTGTGACCGTGTCTTCTTCAGCCACAGGCCAAGTGATTTCGACCCGAGTTTCCGTGGTAGCAGCAGCAGCAGCAGTCATAGGCCTAGTGACTACTCCAGAAGGCCTAGTGACTACTCCAGGAGGCCTAGTGATTACTCAAGACCGAGTGATTACTCAAGACCAAGTGATTACTACTCTAGACCGAGTGATTACTCACGGCCAAGTGACTTCTCAAGGTCTTCAGATGATGATAATGGTACTGGAGACTCTCCAAGCACTGTCTTGTACTCACCAGGCTCTACAGCAAACGAGAACGGGTATAGGATGCCATGGAACACTTCCCAGTATTGCTTAGTTGCTAGCAAACAAATGGTGGGTGTCTTCTTAACCATTTGGGTGAAGAGCGAGCTAAGGGAACACGTCAAGAACATGAAAGTGTCTTGTGTTGGCAGAGGACTAATGGGATATCTTGGGAATAAGGTTAGACATTGTTCTTCGTTACGCAGTGTTTATGTTTGCCCCTTTTGTTTATAACGTCTTTGTTTCTTGTTTAGGGATCGATCTCAATAAGCATGTTGCTTCATCAAACAAGCTTTTGCTTTGTTTGTACACACTTGACTTCAGGACAAAAAGAAGGTGATGAGCTGAAGAGAAACTCAGATGTCATGGAGATACTTAAGAAAACAAGGTTTCCTCGTGTCAAGAGCTCAGAGGATGAAAAATCCCCTGAGAATATACTTCAGCATGAGTAAGATTGATAACATCTCTTACTTCAAGAAACAGTTTCTTGATTTTTTGTTTACAGTTTCTTGATCATATCTTTCTTACCAGCCGTGTAATATGGCTTGGCGATCTGAACTACCGGATAGCACTGTCTTATCGATCTGCTAAAGCACTCGTTGAGATGCAGAACTGGAGAGCTTTGCTAGAAAACGACCAGGTACGTTTTTGTAATACATACTAATGGCCTGAAGAAAGCGGCAAGAAGTTCTTATCCAAAAACATGTTTGCTTGCAGTTAAGGATTGAGCAGAAACGAGGCCATGTGTTCAAGGGATGGAACGAAGGAAAGATCTATTTCCCACCAACGTACAAGTACTCAAGGAATTCTGATAGATATTCTGGAGATGACTTGCATCCCAAGGAGAAACGTCGCACTCCTGCTTGGTAAGAAAGCAAGAACTTCTTGTATATATATATGAATCTATTATATGATCTAACGTTTGTTTTCTTTTGAAACAGGTGTGATAGGATACTGTGGTACGGTGAAGGACTGCATCAGTTATCTTATGTAAGAGGAGAGTCAAAGTTCTCAGATCATAGACCTGTCTATGGCATTTTCTGTGCAGAGGTTGAGTCAGCTCATAATAGGTTAAAGAGAACAATGAGTTGCTCCGCTTCACGTGTCCAAGCTGAAGAGCTCTTACCTTATTCCCGTGGATACACCGAGCTCAGCTTCTTCTAGAAGTTTCACACGGTAACTTTTCTTGTCTTGTCTTTTGCATCTAATATTATAGTTCAGAAGTCTTAAGAGTAATTACAATTCACCTAACTAGCAAAACTGGGACATAAATAGATGAAAATGCCATTTGTGTCAGTGACATGAGCTGTTCAGAACTTAAGAAGTCCACAAGTATGTGTGGTCCTGAGATGCAAATAGAGTTGAGACCAGTCTATAATTCTCTGCATTTATGTGCATAGGTCTGTGGTAATCTCAACCAAGGAATGAGCCACTGCCTTTGTCTCAGATCATTTAAGATCAACCAATTAATTTTGCATCCAGATAAAGGATAAGGAGAACCAAAAAAACATTGAAAGCTCTTACTATCAAGTCTTTGTCATTTATGACATTAAAACATTTAAACTCTTTAGGATTACAAAACCAGGATTTGTTTTGTGCTATATATCTTTATTCTTGAGGAAGTTATGAAAGTTTTCTTTTCTTTTTTCACTCATGGTAGAATTGGATTTTATTTTGTCAGGTGAACAAAAGTGCTTTTGGATCTTTGAGAGTGATGGAGACATTTCATTGCCTCTTTAACTCAATGGGAACAGGTTTGTCAAAAAAAAAAAAAAAAATTTGACATTTTCACTTTCCGGTTTGAGTTTTTAACTCATTGGTTTCCGGTTTGTGTAATTTCCAGTTTGCAGGTGTAGAAAGTGTTTTGTAATTTTGGCCTCGGTTAACCAATTTTCACGTACCGGCTGTTCTGTGGTTTATCCGGTTCATAGTTTTGATGGTTTTAGCTAACTCTGGTGGATTTGAAACTTTACAAGCTACATTATAAGGTAATATTTTAGTTACCATTGCTTTGAAATTAATTACTGTTTTATTTTCTTGGTAAGAAACTAATAATGTAATGAAAACACTTTTTTACATAACTTGTGTTTTGTTTTATACAGGCAATCAACTAACTCAATCAGAAACTGCCAAGTAGACAGAAGTTCTTTTTTCTTTTTTTTTTTTTAATTTTCATTCTTTTGAGTTAGCACAAGTAGGATAAATTAAGTTTTATGTTCTTTGTTTTAGTCAATTGTAGTGTGTCCCCATGGTAATCATATTGTAATGTTTATTATATTAAGGTTTTAGGAAATACAAAGAGAAGACTTCCATTTTTATTTTATGAAAATTGGCGAAAGGTTAAAGTGAGCTTGATGCCGTCTCGTAATGATCGTTGGACTACAAAAAAGTTTGGGTTTCTAGATAACTAATTATCAATCTTGCATTTAAATACAAGTTTAATACAAACAATCAAATGCATTAGACCAAAAAAAAAACAATCAAATGCATTGTCTTCCTAAAACAAAACAAAAAACAGTAATCGAAAGGAATTTAAAATAGAGATTTCTATGTTTCTTTTTCGTTTCAAGAACTATAATAGATGCAGTTTTCGATAAGAAAGATTTAGTTAAAGAGAAATTTAAATGACATGTTGCTTTCACTAAATTCTAAGACTGGTTTTCCAACCAAATTCAAAGATTCTTACAGAACTTTTTAAAAAACCGAGATTTCGATTTGTGTATATAAATGACTTTATAAGAAAACATTACCTGTGAGAGACAGGGACTGGACCAGTTAATGTAGAAGGGAATGATTAAAAACTAAAAAAGAGAGCCTGAAAGTGAAGAGTGTGTTTGTGTAAATCATGCTTTGTCTTTTTCCTGTTTCTTCATGCTTTGTCTTCTTCCAGCTTTTGTTGATCACATTCACAGCAACGCTTATCAATGTTTTATTAAAACGAATATTCTTGTGAAAATGGGAGCCATATGATTAATTACACAGACAATGATCAGCTGTGGTTTTTCCAAGAAAATTACTTAAAGCAAAAACATTAACAATCGGATAAAACAAGGGTAGCTTCTTTTTTTTTGCCATCTGAAATATTATTAATATAAAGTCATATTTTACAAATAGAAAAACAAGGGTAGCTAGTCTTTATAATCTCATTTAATACTTAGCTAGGAAAATACGTAAAGATAACCCCTTAGTTTAGAAAAATACGAATAGAAAAACCCCGTGTTACTATGCTATATTGATTCCTCTTGTTACCCATATAGTTAGCAATTTGCACCAATTGAAACGCCACATATGATCAGCAATTCCTTAAAACAGATTAGTAAGAACTTTTTAAAATATTGTTTCATCATATGATCATCCATTCTTAAATTCTGGTACTCTTAAGCTCTGTTTTCTGTGGCATTTGGTTCTTCTTTTGTTGGCCCAATTCATCCATGTTGTGTTTGCTTAAAAGCCCATGTCTTCATTTTCCTTTTGACCCAGATCTTTTTTAATAACAAGAAGAAGTTTCTCTTTTGGATGCAGTCTGCCGAGACTTTGCCTTGTAATGTCCGAGCGAGTGGCAAATATTTTTAAAGTTTTATATCTAATCACTAACTAACCACTTCTTTTGCAGATTCATGTCATTCCAAATTTTTCTTTCATCTTTAATCATTTTTTTTCACGACACAAAGTTCAACTATTTCGGAGGACAACAAATATATAAATATTCCATATGGTTCGGATCTTGTGACATTGCACATGTTGAAGGCAGCAACATTTACGTTACTAAACGTTGCATGTTTCGTCCTCTCAATGTTTTAGTGTGTAATCTTATATGCTAACAAGAAAGCATTTTTTAAAAACAAAGAAAAACAGGACAACTCAATGGAATTAGTTGGATCTTGAATCTTAACATTAAACTCACCCAAATAGAATTAGGAACGAGATCTACTTACACTTTTACTAAACATCTTTATAATTTAATTTTCTCAACGAACCTCTAATAATTTAATATATCATCAATCTAACAGAAAAAAGTCTTGTTGTGAGTGTTACAAAAAAAAGTGTTGTTGTGGAAAATGCATTCCATAAGTACCTTCAATACCGTAAAAATATATGCAACTTGATTTATCGAGGTTAGTTTGAAATAGGTTGAGTCAAGCAGTTCATTAAGATGCATACCACTTCAGATTGAGAATTGGTAAGTGGACAAACAAAAGAAGTAAGGTACGAAAGAGTCCAAAACGACTCCAACACTCAAATTAAAATTCCTATATTAAGTAAAAATAGAACAAATAATCCAGCAATTAAGCCTTCTTTGTCTCTACGCCTTATTAGCTTACGTGCTAAATCACAACTAGTTTTAGATAGTTAGGCCACATTTATTCCATACATTGATATAAATCACTTTTATATCCATTAAGACTCGTGTCACGTATAGCTACCGTGACCACCATTTTAATATAGCCACCTTCGTACCAAAACTCATATTGAGATATTTTTCATCTATCTATTCATATATAGACCAAAATTTATCATTCTTCAGATATTTTTCTCTCTTTCGACCCCTACGGAGATGTGTCTCTTTCAACGCACATCGAAAACTCATTCTTCATCTTCTTCTTCAACTATCTCGAGCCGTATGATAAATTGCATACTACTTTCTGTTTTTATTTTCTTGGTCTACGTTCTCGTCTCGTTATCAAGGTTTCAATCTAAAGACACTATTAATACCTACTTCTTATCTTCTCAAGATCAACCTCAGAGCCTAACAGCGATCGATCACATCGTCTTTGGGATCGGATCGAGCATTAAGTCGTGGCCTGCACGTAGAGACTATGTTAAGCTTTGGTGGGATGCTCAGAGAATGAGAGGATGCGTCTTTGTTGACCGTCCCTTGTCGTCTTTGGTGAACGACTCAGATTCTCCTCTCCTTCCTCCGATTTGTGTTTCCGAAGATACATCACGATTCAGGTAACTATAAATATCATCGTTGTTTCAAACAGGTATAGTTTGTGTTCGACCAAAAAAGGTACAATTTGTAGCTTATTATTTTATTCAAGGGGTCTTGATTTTGTTGTAATGCCTATTATTTTATTTGCGAGTACAAACTCTCAAAAATCAAAGTTATACCTTCTAAAAATATTTTATTGTATTTCATGATACTCCGTCATTTACATCAATATTCTATTAGTTAAAATCATATAAAATAATGATAATAATAATAATCAATTGTATTTTTAAAAGATTTATTAATTACTATATATAAAGTTATTGTTTAAAATAAACTAAAATACAAATCTCAACTTGGTTGGAACACTACTTAAAGTCGTACTACAAAAATATTATTGAAACACTACTTGAAGTCGTACTAAAAAGTTGTGTGTCAGGTTCACGACTATTTACCTTTCAAGAACTCTTCATAATTAATATAATCCTTTTTGTGTGTATAAAAGAAATTCATTTTTGTTATAAGTTTGATTTAAAGAAAAACTTCAATAAAAAAACGTCAATAACTTATGTTTAGCAAAAAATTAGAAAATATAAATAATTAAAAACTAATATTTCTTTGGTAGTTGTAACATTTTGAAATAGATAAGAGTAACCAAACTGAATCGGCTAATGAAATATTGATCATCACCCAACAGATACACTTGGAGACGCGGTGACAGAAACGCGATTAGGATCGCGCGGTGCGTGTTAGAAACCGTAAGGATGTTTAATACCTCCTCAGAGGAAGTAAGATGGTACGTATTCGGAGACGACGACACAATATTCATCCCTGAAAACCTCGCAAGAACGCTCTCCAAATACGACCACACATCATGGTATTACATAGGAGCAAGCTCAGAAATTTATCACCAGAACTCGTTGTTCGGACACGACATGGCTTTTGGCGGTGGAGGGTTCGCTTTAAGCAGCTCGTTGGCTAACGTTTTAGCTAAAAATTTCGATTCTTGTATCGAAAGGTATCCACATTTGTACGGAGGAGATTCTAGGATTCATGCTTGTGTGCTTGAGCTTGGAGTTGGATTGTCTCATGAGCCTGGCTTCCATCAGGTTTACTAAAATTTATAAAAATTACACAAGGAATTAGTAATTATTTTTGCAAAATATAGAGTAAATGTATTTTTTATTTTATTTTATCAGTTTGATGTGAAAGGAAATGCATTGGGAATATTGACATCACATTCAACGAGACCGTTGGTGTCTCTACACCACATGGCCCACATTGATCCAATTTTCCCAAACTTAACCACATTCTCTGCCGTCAGCCACCTCTTCTCCGCCGTAGAACTTGATCCTCTCCGTATATTTCAAGTCTCAGTTTGCTACGACCGTTGGCATTCTTGGACCATCTCTGTCTCCTGGGGCTATGCTGTTCAGGTTAATATTGCTATGTCCTAAACTATATACATGATTTTGCATGTCATGTAGTAACTTAATGTTATTAAATCAAATTATTTGTCTGTCTCTATTGTTAGATTGAGAGTAGGCATTTGTTTCTACGGGATGTTTTGCGAACACAAAAAACGTTCCGACCATGGAAAAATTCGGGCGGGTTGGCAAGTGTGTACACATTCAACACAAGAGATATTCATCGTGATCCTTGCCAAAGACCTGTCACTTTCTTCATGGAACATGTTTCTTCTTCTCCCGGTGATGGAACTATTAAAAGTTTGTATAAGCAAGCTTACCAGAATTGCACGTACGATCCCGTTTCATCTCCTCGCAAAATCGAAGAGGTTAGAGTGTTTTCAACAAGGTTGGATCCCGATATCAGACAAGTAAGTCCATATACTTTGTCTTAGTTTTGTGAATATGGTTTTGGATTAAAGATATTGTGTTTCTATGTGGATAATAGGATAAATAATGAAGTTCTGGTCATCTGTGAAAATCATTTGCTAGATTAGTAGTGATTTGTTGAAATGTCAATTACTAAAGTTTTCCCTAGAAATACTTATCCCTTTTACTCTAAAATTAAATACCGGCAAAAATAGGAATGTCACATCTTATTTACAAGAAATGCAAGATAAAAGCCTGGAAAAAAAAGATTTTTTTCTGAGAGATAAATGCTTGGAAATACATTAATTAACATGTTCCTAATTGCAAGAAAAATTCAAAATAATTCAGATAAGTTTGATAGTTTGAATATTTATATGTAATTTTAGTTGATGACAAAATTTTTATCTTTCAAAAATCCATTTCAGTATTGATTTTGTGAACTTTGACATTTAAGCTTAAAAATGATCTTGAATTCTAAAAGTGTAAACATTAAAATATTAAAAAGAAATATCGAATGTGTTGGAGTTTTATACAAAATAGCACCTTAACAAATACTATTACTACGTAAAAATCTTACATTTACTATTTATTTTAAATTTTTATTATAACTAAATTACTTCTTCTTTTTTTTTCTTGATGTGGTAGTTGAAGGCTCCCAGAAGACAGTGTTGTGATATCTTACCAGCTTCTTCCAATGGTGGAAAAGTATTGGAAATAGGAATTCGAGAGTGCAAAGAGGATGAGTTAATCTATATAGCAACGTAAATACTACACTATTGATACCCTCTTTTTGTTTAATACGTTGCTATCCAAATTTAACAAATGTCGTTGCCATATACTAGTATTTAGTTATTTTTTGTATACTATAAAAAAAGAAGGGTTGACCTTTCCATGGAGAGAGAATGTGAATGTTCTGGTGGTCATGCACCGTGTTTATCTGGGTTTAACAGTGGATTCGAATTCGGGTCTCTTAGAGATTCACGGAACGTCATGTGCCACCCGACTACTGACGCGTGGTTTTTTTGTATACTATATACAGCATTAAACTGTTACTCAGATTGTTGCCTTTCAATTTTGGATATGCTTACTTTGGTGATTCAAGAAATGAGCAAGGAATTTCCATCTCTCATATGGCATCGTTGGATCCTCGGAGCTGCATGTCCGGTTTTCGTTTCCAGTATCACATCTCCTGTTCGATGGATGACTGGCGCTTGACTTTGTGGCCGTGCCGTTTCTTCTTCGGTGGTGGTTGCCGGCTATCGTTCCCGTGGAAGTGATCGAGCTGTGTGAAGGTTTTCGTTTTGTGTTTGGTGGCCGAGTTTGGATGAGATCTCGATTCAATCGATTGACGCTCTCCAAAACTTAGGCGTATGTGTGGAAGATACTGAATCCCTATATTTTCAATACAGTCGATGGAGGTGGCTTTCGGTGGTCATGGTCAATGTCCCGGTTGATTCCGGTGGTCAAGTGCTTTGTTTGTTCCAGTGACGATTTTAAGTCGGTAATGAAGATGGTGGCTAGTGTTTTCTGTGGAGTGACGGTTAGCGGTTCCGGCGGCGATTTCCTGTCGATAGAGATGGTGACGCTTCAATCCTAGCCACACGTCTTTTTGGTGTTTCGGTTTCAACACGTGGTGGCAGTGTGCGGTGAAGATTGGGTCACTCTCCTTTTCTTTTTGGGTTTGAGAATTATCGGCCTGGTGAGCCTGTATTGTTTTTGTTTATGGGCTCTGGTCTTTCGGACTTTATTTGTATCTAGTGTCTATCTTTCTTGGCCTGTTAGGCTTTGATAAAATGAGATGGCAAAAAAAGTGTTGTTTTACAAAGGGTGGCTAGTTTTTAATTTTTTATAATCTCATTTAATACTTAACTAGGAAAATACGAAATATAGCCCCTTTTTAGAAAAATACGAATATAAAACCCTTGTTACTATGCTATATTAGATTCCTCTTGTTACCCACATAGTTAGGAATTTGCACCAAATGAAACACCAGATATGATCAGCCATTCCTTAAAAGAGATTTGTAAGAACTTGTTAAAAAGATGGTTGCATCATATGGTCAGCATTCTTACTTATACAAAAAAAAAGATAAGCCATTCCTTAAATTGTGGTAATAAGAAGAAAAAAACACACTTCTGTGCTCTGCTTTCTGTGGAATTTGGTTCTTTTTTTGTTGGTCCAATTCATCAGTCTTCTGTTTGCTTATAAAAGCCCATGTCTTCATTTTCCTTTTGACCCAAATCCTTTTTAATAACAAGAGGAAGTCTCTCTTCTGGAGACTCTGCGTTGTAATGTCCGAATGTTGGCAAAAAATTTTAAAGTTTATATCTAAACACTAACTAACCACTTCTTTTGCAGATTCATGTCATTCCAAATTTTTATTTCAAGTTCATTTATCATTTTTTTCACGAACACAAAGTTCAACTATTTCGTGAGGAGATATATATATTCCATATGGTCCGGATCTTGTGACATTGCACATGTTGAAGGCAGCAAATTTTGCGTTACTAAACGTTGCATGTTTCGTCTTCTCTTAATGTTTTAATGTGTAATCTTATATGCTAACAAGAAAACATTTTTTAAAACAGAACAAACTCAATGGAACTAGTTCGATCTGTAATATTAACATTTAACCCAAATAAAGGAACGAGATCTACTTACACTTTTAAACATCTATATAATTTAATTTTATCAACGAATACCTAGTGACTTAATATATCAATCTAACAGAAAAAAATATCTTCACTACCGTAAAAAATGTATGCAACTAGATTTGTGGTGATTAGATTGATATAGGTTGATGAGTCAATAATCCATCAAGATGTATACTACTTCAAATTGAGAATTTGTTAAGCGGAGAAAGAAAACAAGTAAGGTACTTACGAGTCCAAAAACGACTCCAACACTCAAATAAAATTCCTCTATTAAGTAAAAAAAGAACAAATAATCCAACAATTAAGCCTTCTTTGTCTCTACGCCTTATTAGCTTACGTGCCAAATGACAACTAGATAGGCCACATTCATTCCATACATTGATATAAACCATTTTTATATCCATTAAGACTCGTGTCGCGTATAGCCATCGTGACCACCATTTTAATATGGCCACCTTCGTACCATAACTCATTTTGAGATATTTCCATCAATTTAGTTATATATATAATAAAGGTAATAGACCAAAATTTATCATTATTCAGATATTTTTGTTTTCTCTTTCGACCCCTATGGAGATGTGTCTCTTTCAACGCTCATCGAAAACTCATTGTTCATCTTCTTTTTCGACCCGTATGATATATTGCATACTACTTTCTGTTTTTACTTTCTTGGTCTACCTTCTCCTCTCCCTCTCGTTGTTTCAATCTAAAGAAACTAATGCCTACTTCTTATCTTCTCAAGATCAACCTCAGAGCCCAACAGCGATCGATCACATCGTCTTTGGGATTTCATCGAGCATTAAGACGTGGCCTGCACGTAGAGAATATGTTAAGCTTTGGTGGAATGCTCAGAGAATGAGAGGGTGTGTCTTTGTTGACCGTCCCTTGCCGTCTTTGGTGAACCACACAAATTCTCCTCTCCTTCCTCCGATCTGTGTTTCCGAAGATACATCACGGTTCAGGTAACTAAGCAAACCATTAATATGTCATCATCATTTAACAATCAGGTATAATTTGTATTCGATCAAAAAGGGTATAATTTGTGGCTTATTATTTTATTCAAGGGGTTTTGATTTTGTTTTGACGCCTATTATTTATATTTGCGAGTACAAAATCTCAAAAACTCCAAGTTATAGTTTCTATAATATTTTATTTTATTTCATGATATTTTATTAGTTAAAATCATATAAGATAATAATAATAATTCTAGTTCACTGTATTTTAAAAAGAATTATTAATTAACTTTTTTTTTCCTCGAGTTTTTGTTTTATTAAAAAACGGGCTAAGCCCAGCTGGTCGAGGCCCAAGTACATCAGATACCAAAACAAAAAGCCCATAAACCACCGGGCTACAAATATTACTGGCCGAAACCCAAATACATTGAAAAGGCACAAAACCCAAAAAAATTATTAGTTAACTATATCTAAAGTTTTTAAAATAAACTAAAATAGAAATCTCAACTTTTTTGGAGATTGAAGTCCAAACTCTACAAAATGTTTTACATTTACAACTATATCTAAGCATACACAAAATTTCATCAGAAGTTCTCCAAAATAAGATTTTTATATGTACAAAAATATTATTAGAACACCTCCAATAGAAGTGGGTATATTACAATAAAAATTGGAAATAATCAAAATTAAAGAGAGAGGAGAGAGAGAAGTTCTAAACTAAAAGATTTCAAGAACCTCATTATAAATTCATGGAACACTTGTCATTTTGTGATTGATGTAATTATGTTTTATATATAGAATTTAACAGAACAATTAATTTGCATTAAAATATTAATATTTTTTTTTGTTTAAGAACTTTTCAAGAGTTATAATCCTTGGAGGTACTCTTAAAACACTACTTAATGTCGTGCTTAAAAGTTGTGTGTCAGGTTCAAGACCCTTTACCGTTCTAACATTTTGAAATATAGTAACTACTTGAAGTTGTGTGTCAGGTTTAGCACAGAAATTAGAAAATATAAGTAATGAAAAATTTATATTCCTATCCTATTCCTTTGGTGGTTATAACATTTTGAGATAGAGTAACTAAAATGAATCGGCTACTGAAACAAATATTGATCATCGCCCAACAGATACACTTGGAAACACGGTGACAGAAACGCGATTAGGATCGCTCGGTGCGTGTTAGAAACTGTAAGGATGTTTAATACCTCCTCAGAGGAAGTAAGATGGTACGTATTTGGAGACGATGACACAATATTCATCCCTGAAAACCTCGCAAGAACGCTCTCCAAATACGACCACACATCATGGTATTACATAGGAGCAAGCTCAGAGATTTATTACCAGAACTCGTTGTTCGGACACGACATGGCATTTGGCGGTGGAGGGATCGCTATAAGCAGCTCGTTGGCTAAAGTTTTAGCTAAAAATATTGATTCATGTATCGAAAGGTATCCACATTTGTACGGAGGAGACTCTAGGATTCATGCTTGTATGCTTGAGCTTGGAGTTGGATTGTCTCATGAGCCTGGCTTCCATCAGGTTTACTAAAAAATTACTAAAATTAAGATTATTTTTGCAAAATATTGTTTAAATGTTTTCGTTAAAAAAAATAAATTAATCAGCTTGATGTGAAAGGAAATGCCTTGGGAATATTAACATCACATTCAACGAGACCGTTGGTGTCTCTACACCACATGGCCCACATTGATCCAATTTTCCCAAAGTCAACCACATTCTCGGCCGTCAGCCACCTCTTCTCCGCCGTAGAACTTGATCCTCTCCGTATATTTCAAGTCTCCGTTTGCTACGACCGTTGGCACTCTTGGACCATCTCTGTCTCCTGGGGCTATGCTATTCAGGTTAATATCGTTTTGCCCTAACTATATACATGATTCTGCATGACATGTAACTTAAGGTTATTAATTCAAAATAATTTTTGGTTGTCCCTAAAATTAGATTGAGAGTAGGCATTTATTTCTACGGGATGTTTTGCGAACACAAAAAACGTTCCGAACATGGATAAATTACGGCTGGTTGGCAAATGTGTACACATTCAACACAAGAGATATTCATCCTGATCCATGCCAAAGACCTGTCACTTTCTTCATGGAACATGTTTCTTCTTCTCCTGGTGATGGAACTATTATAAGTGTGTATAAGCAAGCTTACCAGAACTGCACGTACGATCCCGTTTCATCTCCTCGCAAAATCGAAGAGGTTAGAGTGTTTTCAACAAGGTTGGATCCCGATATCAGACAAGTAAGTCAATGTACTTTGTCTTAGTTTTGTGAATATGGTTTTGGATTAAAGATATTGTGTTTCTATGTGGATAAAAGGATAAATAATGAAGTTTTGGTCATCTGTGAAAATCATTTGCTAGATTAGTAGTGATTTGTTGAAATGTCAATTACTAAAGTTTTCCTAGAAATATTTATCCCTTCTACTCTAAAATTAGGTACAAACAAAACTAGGAATGTCACATATTATTTACAAGAAATGCAAGATAAATTCCTGGAAAAAGATTTTTTTTTTCTAAGAGATAAATGCTTGGACATACATTAAAAGATGTTTCGAATTGCAAGTAAAATTCAAAATAATTCAAATAAGTGTGTGATAGTTTGAATATTTATATGTAATTTCAGTTGATGATAAAATCTTTCAAAAATTCATTTCAGTATTGTTTTTGAGTGAACTTTGACATTTAAGCTTTAAAACTAACATTGAGTATAAACTGTAAACATTAAAATTTTAAAAAGAAATATCAAGTGTGTTGTTCTTTTTTTGAAAACTATCAAAAGTGTTGGAATTTTAAAATAACACCATAACAAATACTACTACTACGTACGTAGAAATCTTACATTTCTATTTATTTATTGTAATAAAATTGTTTTATTTTCCTTCTGGATTTGGTAGTTGAAGGCTCCCAGAAGACAATGTTGTGATATCTTACCAACTTCTTACAATGGTGGAAAAGTATTGGAAATTGGAATTCGAGAGTGCAAAGAAGATGAGTTGATCTATATACATCCCTAACCACTACACTAGTGAAGCCTCTTTTTTGTTTATTACATTGCTATCCAAATTTAACAAATGTCATTGTCATATAGTTTTTAGTTATTTTTTTTGTATACTATATACTGCATTAAACTGTTACTCAGATTGTTTTTTTTTTTGCTAAAGTGTTACTCAGCTTGCTGCCTTTCTTTTTTAAAGTTTAGTAACTATTTTTGATTATAGACCCGGCGGCCGTAACAATCTGCTAAAATATATTTTATTTGAATGGAGAACCTATGAACATGCAACGAGAAAAATTAAGTATGATGGTAATATATGTAGCCTTTGTCTGGGGCCAATGGTCAAAACTAATAGGTTTTTACAAAAGAATGGTAGAGAAAAAGAGATTTGAATGGTAGGAAAAGAATAACATTTCGACAAATAAAGGATAGAATATTCATCTAAAGCGTGGCTAACAAATTATTCTCTCCTAATATATAACTTTGTTTAGACTAATGTTTTACGTCTATTACAAGATAAGAATCCAACATGTTGGTTTGGTTTAGTCTTTTCAAGTTCTTTTTACATTAAATTTTCTCCTTACTACATCAACAATTTGTAACCAATAATTCTAATATCTTATGTAGATTCACATTTCATACTAAATTTTACAATAGACAGTTAATGTTTGACAGTTCTATTTGTACAACAAAATTTTAATTTTTTTTTTGTTTGTTATTATCAATTTATAGGTTTCTACCATAATTAATGGGCTTCCATCACCTTTTCTCTATTTTTACATATGTCATAATGGGCTTCCACTACTTCTTAAAGTTTTAGCCCATTAAAAGGGTCAATATTACTCGATTATATCATTTTTTAAAATCAAATGATCAGTGTTAATTAAGTATTTAATTCAAGGAAACGAAACTATATTATAAAAAAATAAAAGCTAAAAGCGTTACATTAGCGAGAGATGATAATATATCTTTCTTATTCTCAGGTATTAGACGACTTTCTCACCATTACTAATAAGCAAACACCATTGCGTGATCCCAAATCTTATCACACCTCCCTCCCCTCGATTCGATTCGATTCGATGTCGACGGAGCCGGAGGTTCACTCTGGCGAGGACTTCGTTCACATCGAAGAACAACACTCCACCAGACCTACCGGCGACATCTCGTTAAGCGACAGCATAGTGAATGTGGAGAAAGAGGACGCCGTCGAGGATGAAGAAGAATACAGAGACTCCGATTCCGTCGTTAGCGGCGGCGATGCGGGCGATGGAGTCGTCGGTGGCGAGGGTTCATCGTCTGAGGCGACGAAGGCGGAGCTCCCGGAGGAATTGGCGAAAAGCGTTGTGATTCTGACGTGTGAGTCTACAGGGGAAAGTGGATCTTGCGATGTGTATTTGATCGGGACTGCTCATGTTTCAAAGGTTATTCTCTTTTTGCGGAAAGGATCTGTCTTTGGTTTTGTGTGAATGATGAATTGCATGTCAAATGTTCGGACCGTGTTTTTTTGGTTGTGTAAGAAGAGTCTCTGAAGCTTGGGTTTAGGATTTAGTAAGAAATCACTAGCTTCTTGTAATATAATCAGCATTGAATCATGGGATAATCCTGTAATTAATATCGTTGCAATTTTTTTTTGTTTGTTTGTTATAGGAATCATGTCGAGAAGTTCAAGCAGTAATCAGCATCTTGAAACCAGAGGTTCGTTTTTTTTTTAGATGTTCACTGAGAACTGAGGTTTGGTATCTCTTGTGTCTATGTTTTTTGGTCTAAGCAAGTGGCTGATGATTGATAGGCTGTCTTCGTGGAGTTGTGTTCAAGCCGTTTGTCTATTCTCAAACCTCAGGCTTTGAAGGTTTGCTTCTTTCTCTTCCTATTTGCTTTGCTTTTCACATTTTATGGCCATCTATCCAATTGTGTGAGAGATTCTGTTAAAGAATGTGCATGCTGTTTCTTTTAGATGATAGATATTGTTGCCGTCGTTGTCTAGAAATTTAACAAATAAGAGAGATGCCAAAATTAATTTATTTAATTATAAAAACAGAGGATTCCTTTCTTTCAAATGATGCATGAGCTCTGGGTTGTCTGCTGGAAAAGAGTTTTCCTATAGAATGTACTTCACTTGATCTGTATGCTATGCTTTGTTGATAATATATCAGAGATACATCTACTTATACATGATTCTACCTCTTCTAGCCGTTTTGCTTATCCTGAAATGCTACTATGTTTTGGCTTCCCTAGATTCCAACCATGTCAGACATGATAGAAAGCTGGAAGCAGAAACAGAACACGTTCGGAATACTTTATGGATGGTTTCTTGCAAAGGCATGTTTCCTTGATCTATATTTTCTGTGTGGAAGCTATGTCTTTTTCTGAACAAAAAATTTACATCCAGTCCTTCTGTTATTAGATCGCCAGTCAGCTTGAGGTTCTTCCTGGTGCTGAGTTTCGTGTCGCATATGAAGAGGCCCTTAAATATGGCGGCAAGGTGATACTTGGTGATCGTCCTGTACAGGTGATACGTTCCTCCACAGTTTCAAAGCATTTTCTTAGATATGATGGAGTTGCATTCTCTAACATAGTTCCAATATATTGTTCTTTTGATTTTCAATATTTTTTTTACGAAGCAGATCACGTTAAAAAGAACATGGGCAAAGATGCCTCTGTGGCACAAGGTCAAGTTTCTATACTCCTTGCTGTTTCAAGCCGTCTTCTTACCTAGCGCTGAAGAACTCGACAAAATGGTAAGTCTTACTGTATACATTCTGTATATTAATTCAATGCGACTCATCATATCTAGTAATCTTGATTCTGGATATCTCTCTGTCTATGATAAATGGTGGGTCGCTTCAGTTGAAAGAAATGGACAATGTGGATATGCTGACTTTGGTGATTCAAGAAATGAGCAAGGAATTTCCATCTCTCATGGATACACTTGTGCATGAGCGAGACCAGTTAGTCTTCTCTAATCCCTCTCTATGCAGATTATCAAATTCGCTATGCTTGGCTTATTCATCTGTAACTGAAATAGAAGTCTAGGTATTAGCAAATATTAGAGAAGTTTGATGATGATGATTGGTGGCAACAAAAATGAAATTTTCAGGTACATGGCGTCCTCTTTGCTGAGAGTTGCAAGTGAGCACAGTTCGGTTGTGGCAGTGATCGGCAGAGGGCATATTAATGGGATCAAGAAGAATTGGCAGCAACCTATAACGGTTAGTTGGTTGTTGTGAAACTTGTCCTCATCAATCTCTCAATTAAGGAGCTTATTTTGTTTTTTTTTTCATGGAACTGTGCAGATGAAAGATCTAATGGAGATACCGAGCGACGAGTCAGTATTCACAGTGAAGAGGATAATATCATCAGTGGCGATTGCAGTTACAGGGACAGCTATAGTTACTGGTATACTTCTTGCAAGAAGAAGGTGAAAACGATTGTGATGAGGGCAGAGTTTTTCTCTTCGTTCTCCTGAGTGCCATACAAAAGAAAACTACACAAACTCAACAACATTACACAATCGTTATGCTTTCTTTCTTTACTTTTTTTTTTTACTTTTTTTCGTCGGTTGATTGAAACTTTTCTTGATAATAAATCTTTTTGCAACGGCACATTGTCTTCTCACCTCAGTCCTGCTGAAACAGTTTTCATATTGATCCGACCCATCTTCTCCACGGACTGGGCAAACTCAGATAAGAAACTCTCTCGACCGAACCCCTCAAGATCTTGTTTATGTTTGACAATGTTGTGGGATTGGTGGTGAAAGCAGAGTCTGATTGAAACAGACCTCTACGCTTCGGAACGAGCTGGTGATAGCTAAGATCAAACGTGTTGCGTCTCCCTGGATCCTGAGCCCGTCCATTCTTATTTGGAATTTTTGTTTTGTTTTGTCCTAAACTGTTGTTGCTCATATCATATCTTGAGCCTGTCTTTCTTTCTAACATGCGAATCAACTTAGAAACATTGTATTATAAGGTGAAGTGGAGAGCAGATTAAAACTTCATACAACTGCTCTATAGAATTTAACGTTTGTATCTTCTCAAATAGATCATGCACATTTGTATCAATATTAAAGGTTTTGTGAAATTTGGTAAATATATAGAAGGATATTTGGCAATTCACTCATATAATTCAGGACCGTGCAAATGACTTTCAGAATGATCGTTTAGCTGAAAGATCAACTTTTGTAACACGTTCAATAAGTAAGTGACGAAGAAAATGATGTAAGAAAAGAAAAACAAAGATGACGCCGGCGAAGAATATGAACGTGTGCAAGTGTAACACACATGACAAACTAGCTAGTTATTATTATATTTATTTTAATTTTAATAAAATAACTATTTTTGAGGTAAACGACTGAGAATAGGTTTGAGAATACTATTTACTTAGAATGAAAAACTGAGTTTGCTTTCTCAAAAGTCAATAGCCTACCATAGAGCAAAAGTGACGGCAGAAACGTTAATGATCATTTTCAAAACTTTGTGTTTATATATTATATTCCTTATAATCTAAGCATCAAACGAGGATCAGAAAGATCGTGGAGGCCTGCAATGTTCTTCAAATTCTGTCAACAAAAACATAGTATTGTTTTTTCTTAAACGAAACATATTAATATTTGCAAATGGGTATTATCCTGTTAATTCCTATGTTGACAATGGAACTTTTCAAAATCCCCAATCCAATTAATGATCTATAAAAGGCCTGAGACTTTCTCCATTTTCTTCATCCTTAAACTCGGCTTAATACTCAACAAAGAAGAGAGACAACAATGGCACTCAAGAACTTGCTTGCCCTTGTGGTTCTTCTTGGCGTTGTTGGAGTTTCAGTCGCGAAGCCATATGGGAACCCGCTTGGGAACCCACGTTTGAAGGGTGATCTTGACCTCGACTACTACCGCTTCAAGTGTCCACAAATGGAATCCATTGTCCGACGTGTCACTTTTCAATACGTCTCTCGCAGGCCAACTCTTGCTGCTGCCCTTCTGAGGATGCATTTTCACGACTGCTTTGTCAGAGTAAGTTTATAACTCTCCTTTAATTTTTATGTTTTAGTAATAAGTCATGAGTGGAGAGGCTCATGCATGTCCTTTATATAGTAATGTTTTTTGAATGAAATATACCATAGTAATGTTTGTCCCTTCATAATTTCGCAATAACTCCTTTTCTTTTTCTTCTTTTGTATGTGTTGTGTACATTTATTAAATTAGGGATGTGATGGTTCCGTTCTTCTGAAATCACCAAACAAGGATGCGGAAAGAGACGCTCCACCCAACTTGACACTGAGAGGCTGGGAAGTGGTCGATGCTGTCAAGTCATCCCTCGAGAGGAAGTGTCCTGGTATTGTTTCTTGCGCTGATGTTCTTGCCTTGGTCGCTAGAGACGCTGTTGCAGTGGTAACATTTTTGCACTTTTGATGATTTTCTCATGCAAAAACCATGCAATGATATTTATTGTACGTACTAAACTTGTTTTGCACATTGATTGGTTTCTTTTTTTTCTTAGATAAGAGGACCATGGTGGCCTGTTCCATTGGGTCGTAGAGACGGACGCATCTCGAGACTTTCCGAGGCTAACTTACCATCTCCATTTGCCGACATAAAGACACTGAAGAAGAACTTCCTTGTCAAGGGTCTTAACAGTAAAGACCTAGTCGTCCTCTCAGGGGCTCACACCATTGGTGTATCTTCTTGCGGTCTCATCAGCAGCCGTATCCATAACTTTACTGGCAGAGGCGACTTTGACCCAGCGATGGACCCTAGCTACGTTAGGGCATTGAAGAAAAGGTGCAAACCAACTGATGTCAGGACCCCAGTGGATATGGACCCAGGCAGTGCTAGGAAGTTTGACTCTCACTACTTCGACATTGTGGCTAAGAAGAAGGGTTTGTTCATATCTGATTCTGCACTTCTCAATGACTTTGTCACCAAGCGCTACATTGAGACGCAGGTTGGGACTCGTGGTGCTTCCTTCAACAGAGATTTCTCTGACTCAATGGTCAAACTTGGATTCATCGAAATTCTTACCGGGAGGAAGGGTGAGATCAGGAGGAGATGCGCTTTCGTTAACTGATGTTTGGACCGATGATTGAAGTTCTAAAACGTTTTCCTCCTTCATCAACTCCATTTTCTGCGGAAGTTCTTTTTTTTTTTTTGAATTTCAATAACGTGTAACGAATGTTATCTACTGAGTAACAATCATTGTTTGAATTAAATGTTTTTCTCTCTAATGTTTCTCTTTGAGTTTCATAATAATAAGTTTTAGTAACAAGCTATCCAAAAAATGGATAACTATATAATATATTTTTCACGAGAAGCTTAATTTGAATCAAATCAGAGCTCTCAAAGTTGAAAAGACTATAATAAACTAACCGGCAGCGTATGGAACCCACGTTCTTATATTACTTCAGAAAATCAACCAGGGTTAATTACTAAATATAGCCACTGGGAACTCATACGGCTTAAGAGTTAAGACTGCACTTTCTTGTGCGACAAGTAACGGCATAAAGACTATAAAACCAAAAGAACAGCCAATTCTAAGCTTATGAAATGATGAAAAAGCATGTCCCCTCGAGGAGATAGCATATGATGTGTCTACGTTAAACTGGTGGTGACTGGTTTGGTGTGAAAGCTCAACAGAGCTTGAGGATACTAGAAGAAGAAGAAGGTTTTATTTCAATCTTTCTTTCTTGCTTACAACGAAAGCAGAGCATTACAATATATATAGATGAAGGATAAACGTGAGAGGAGCCTCCTAGGGTACAGCTCAGCAGGTGACAGCGCAGAGGTTTAAGGAATCAAATCGGTTGCAGAGTTGAACGCCTCCAGCTGGTGATGTCGTACACTGACCTGCTTTTGGCGTGACTCTGTTTGTTGCGTTGTTACCGTTGCTGTGCAGCTGGATCATCTTATTGGGCTCATACGTTTGGGCTTGAACCGAATCTTGTGGGCTTGAGTGATTCAAGCTTAGACACCCCCTCAAACTTGGAGGAGGAGGAGGCTCAACGACTCCAAGTTTGGCGCGCAGAGAACAGAACGGTTGTTGAGGCAGAGATTTGGTAAAGATATCTGCAAGTTGCTGTGCAGCTGGGATCTGATTGACGACAAGGGCTCCAAGAGCAACTCGTTCCCGAACATAATGAAAATCCGTGTCGAAGTGTTTGGACCTGTTATGCAGAGCCGGGTTTGCAGTTAAATAAACAGCGGACAAATTGTCACAATACAGCTGCGGAGTCTCAGGGAGCGATATTCCCATCTCACCAAGCAACGAAGCAAGCCATTTGAGTTCCGTTGCTGTAAGAGAAAGTGTCCTGTACTCTGCCTCTGTCGAAGAGCGAGAGACTGTAGGGTGGCGCTTAGCCGACCAAGAGATGATGTTAGAGCCAATGAATGTACAAAACCCTCCTGTAGACCTCCGTGTCTCTCGGCAACCAGCCCAATCGCTATCACTAAACCCGTACAGAAGAAACCCTGTCTTTGCATTGATCGTCAATCCAAGATGAGACGTACCCTTTAAGTAACGTAAGATACGTCGCAAGTTGCTGAAATCTGCTACGGTCGGGGCATGCATCTTCTGACACACATAGTTTACTGCATACTGAATATCCGGTCTCGTCAGAGTCAGGTATTGGAGTTTACCTGCAAGACTACGAAAGTATGTAGGCTGATCAAACAACTTATCTTGACCAATTACTCTGTCCAATTGGAGTGGCAACGGAGTTGGCATGGCGTCGCATCCTGCCATCCCTGCAGTTTCCAAGAGCTCTTTGGTGTATTTCTCTTGACATAGAAACAACCCTTCATCATATGGTTTCACCTCAATGCCTAAGAAATAGTGCACGGGACCCATATCCTTCATTCGAAAAGTACCATTCAGAGTCACCATTAACTGCTGTATCAATGTTTCATTGTTTCCTGTCAGCAGCATGTCGTCGACATATAACAAAAGGTAGATCACGTCCTTTCCATGGAGATAGACGAACAAGGAAGGATCCCCATGAGTACATTTGAAGCCAAATTCTATCAAGAATGTACTGAATTTATCAAACCAGGCGCGAGGAGACTGGCGTAGACCATAGATTGCCTTACGAAGCTTGCACAGATAGTGTGGTTTTGCAGGATCCTCGAAGCCTGGTGGCTGCTTCATGTAAACAGTTTCTTTGAGATCACCGTGGAGGAAGGCACTTTCAACATCGAGTTGTTTAATGTTCCAACCCTGTACCGTAGCTATGTGAAGAACAGAGCGGATTGTTGCGGTTCTCACTACGGGGCTATAAGTCTCCACAAAATCAATTCCTTCTTCTTGTTGGTTTCCTCTAGCAACCAGACGAGCTCTGCGCTTCTTAAGAGAACCATCTGCGTTGAACTGAGATTTGAATATCCATCCACAGCTGATAGGCTCCACAGAAGGATCCGGAGGAACAAGATCCCACGTGTGTGTTATTTCCATATTCCCCTTCTCATGTCCCATTGCAGCTGTCCAGTTAGGGTCTTTTAACGCAGCAGCAACGGACTTTGGCTCAGGATATGCAGTCTTAACACTCATCATCACATAGCGTGGGTTTGGCTTTCTAATCCCATCTCTGCCTCTTGTAACCATAGAGTGAACAGGTGCTGGTGGAGGGACAGGTGCAGCTAGAGGAGAGAGGGGGGGGGGAAGTCATCTTCAGAGAAGATTGACTCAGAGGACTGCGGTGATGCAGACACTTGTGGAGGGGATAAAGTTTGCTGTGCAGCTGGCTTGCGTGGTGGTATGAATTCTTCAGCTTCAGTGGGCGCAGGCTCACTTACAGAGGGAGAAATAAACTCAGCCTTCCAAGCTTCTAACAGAGGTGTCTCAGAGATGTTGAGAAAACGCTGATACTCATTCTGATACGGAAAGTTAGTCTCGTTGAACAAGACATGCCGACTGATGTATACACGAGCACTGGGTGGATGAAGACACCGATACCCTTTATGCTGCTCACTGTAACCAAGCAGAACACAATGAAGACTTTTCGGATCAAATTTGCTCTTCGCATAAGGTCTCAAGAATGGGAAGCAGTTGCAGCCAAACACCCGTAACGAGGAATACACCGGTGGTTTTCCTACCAACACTTCGTAAGGGCTCTTGTTGTTCGGAAGAACAGACGAGGGCAGGAGGTTACTCAGGTACACAGCAGTCAGGAAAGCATCGACCCATAGCTGCTGCGGAACCTTGCTTTGAAACAAGAGTGAGAGACCAAGCTCAGTGACATGTCTATGCTTACGCTCCGCAAGGCCATTTTGTTGAGGGGTATGAGGGCAAGACATAGTATGCTTGATCCCGCAGGAAGCAAGATGATGCTTCAGTTGAGTGTTTGTAAATTCACCACCACCATCAGTTTGAAACGTTTTGATTTTGCACTCAAGCTGATGTTCAACCATCTTTTGGAAACGCAGGAAGATAAAAAAGAAGTCGGATTTCAATTTCATCGGATACATCCAAGTAAAACGAGAAAAGTGATCCACAAACACTGCATAATACCGAAACCCTTGAGTTGAAACCACGGGAGAAGGCCCCCAGAGGTCACAGTGAACTCGTTCTAAAGGTTTGGCTGCTACAAAATCAGAGGAAGAAAATGGTAATCTACTGAACTTTCCAAGCTGACATGCCTCACAGAGCTTTGAGCTTGGTTTATTAACTTCAATGGCTTTATTCAGGGAAAGTCGTTGGAGAACTTCTTGATGAGGATGACCTAGCCGAAGGTGCCAAACCTCACCACTAGTGGCTTGCTGCCTGTGAGAATAGAAAGCCTTGAACTGCTGATTCTCCAAGACATAGAGATCCTTCTGTCTAGTACCCTTGGCGAGAAGCTGCCTTGTCTGTTTGTCCTTCACAATCACACTATTAGAATCGAACTCCACGCAGCAGGGATAATCAGAGGTAAGTTTGGAAACGGATAATAGAGATTTAGTTATAAAGGGGCAGACAAGGACGTCTTTCAACAAAAGTTTACCTTGCAGACTTGGCAACTCTGCTGTTCCAACATGTGTTATGGGGATATACTCACCGTTTCCCACCAAGACAGTGTCATCTCCAGTGTACGCTTGAGAAGACTGCAACTGTGACTGAGCGTTGGTGATGTGAGCTGTCGCAGCAGAGTCAGCACACCATTCTCCGCCTTGTCCTTGAGTTCCGTTGTGTGCACGCATAGCAGCTAATGCAGTGTGGTATTCATCAGCTTGATAGGAGTGATCGAATCGCTTGTAGCACTTATACGCAGGATGACCGTATTTGTTGCAGATCTGACATGTAGGCCTGCCCTCTGCATTCGACGTACCACGACCAGAACCTTGACTGATTTGCTGATGAAAACCTCTGCCTTGTGTCGAATAGCCACCACGACCACGTGAGTTACCTCTGTTTTGACCCCGTCCTCGAGAGGAATACCCTCCTCTGTTGGAGTAAAATGCTTGGTGAGCAGATGGCTCCGTCGAGGACTCATACGAAGATAGTTTTTCGTTGAAACCCACGAGCTTAAACACGACATCTTCAAAAGTTGGACCTGGGAAAGCATCCATGGAGTTCTCGATAACAGTAGCAATCGACTCATACTCTCTCCCGAGGCCACGCAGAACACCGTATATTTTTTCCTGCTCCGACAGAGGAGCACCGATAGAGTCGAGTTGATCACACAGGGACTTGATCTCCGAAAGATACTCAGACAAAGGACGACCCCCCTTCTTTGTTCCTTGAATCCGGCTTTGAAGCTCCAGTTTGCGTGTCGGTGAGACACGGTTGTATTTTTGAGCCAAGTAATGCCAGATCTCTTGAGACGAACGCAGGCCATACACGTTTCTGATAGCTTCTTCAGAGAGAGAACCCACCAGCCACGCTGTTATGCGTTGGTCTGTACGAACCCACTTCTCGTACGCAGGGTTGGGGTTATCTTCAACTTCATCGCCGTTTCGGACAGTGAGGATCGGAGGAGGTCTAGGAGTAGCACCAGTAACGTACCCAAGAAGGGCTTGGCTGTTGAGGAATTGCTCAAACTGAAATTTCCAGGAAAGGTAGTTCTTTTCGTTGAGCTTTAAAGTAACACACTGAGTGATAGTTAGAGGAGAAGAGAAAGGATCAGTATCCATGGCTCTGATACCATGAAAGCTCAACAGAGCTTGAGGATACTAGAAGAAGAAGAAGGTTTTATTTCAATCTTTCTTTCTTGCTTACAACGAAAGCAGAGCATTACAATATATATAGATGAAGGATAAACGTGAGAGGAGCCTCCTAGGGTACAGCTCAGCAGGTGACAGCGCAGAGGTTTAAGGAATCAAATCGGTTGCAGAGTTGAACGCCTCCAGCTGGTGATGTCGTACACTGACCTGCTTTTGGCGTGACTCTGTTTGTTGCGTTGTTACCGTTGCTGTGCAGCTGGATCATCTTATTGGGCTCATACGTTTGGGCTTGAATCGAATCTTGTGGGCTTGAGTGATTCAAGCTTAGATGGTGAACCTGTTTAAGTTTGATCCACGATTTTTTTTATTCTCTTTTATAACATCCTTGTTTTCAACGAGATATTAGCTAAATCAGAATGTAAGATCGATTATCAAACAGATTTTAAAATGATTGACCTGCTTGAGATTTTAGGTTTCTCTTTGATTATCAAAGATATTAACTTTTACGTAATTTTTTATTAAAAACAATAATGTAAATTTCGCAAGCTTCTAGATTTTTTTTGTTTAATATCGGGGAGTTCCAATTTGTTAGGTGTGGATAGATTTTTGACAAAGTAAAGGTTGAGGAGCTGGAGGAAGACAATAGAGTTTGAGAAAATGATAGAAGAGCAGAAATAAGATGATGCAGGAGACAAACAAGAACGTGTGTAACAGACATGACAAAATAATAATTATTATGTTTATTTTCTTACAAATTGCAGTTAGTATAATAATTATTTTGAGGTTAACAGCAGAGTATTGGTTTGAGAATACTATTCTACTTGGAATGAAAAACAGAGTTTGCTTTCTAAAAAGTCCATATAGATTTTCCGTAGAGAAAAAGAGAAGGCAGACGAGTTAAAATTCATTTCAAAATTTTTGAGTTTATAATATTCCTGAAGATTGAATATTTAAGCGTCAAACAAGAATCAGAAAGATAGTGGAGGCCTGCATTTTCATCAGACTCTATCAAGAAACAGATAAATATTTGCAAATGGGCATTATCTAATTCTGTGTTGACATTTAGCAATGGAACTTTTCAACACGCCCTCTAATGATCTATAAAAAGCCTGGAACCCTCTTATTTTTATTCATCCCTAAACTCGTCTTAATACTCAACAAAATAGAGAGACAACAATGGCGCTCAAAAACTTACTTGCCCTTGTTGTTCTTCTGGCCCTTGTTGGAGTCTCCCTTGCAAAGCCATATGGGAACCCACTAAGGAGCCAAAATGGACATAGAAAGCCACATATGCAGGGTGATCTTGATCTTGACTACTACCGCTTCAAGTGTCCGCAGGTGGAATCCATTGTCCGCCGTGTCACATTTCAATACGTCTCTCGCAGGCCAACTCTCGCTGCTGCGCTTCTGAGGATGCATTTTCACGACTGTTTCGTCAGAGTAAGTTCATAATATATATGTTTTAGTAATTCATGAGGACTCATGTCCTTTATATAGTAATGTTTGCTCCTTTTTAATTCACATGTGGATATTCATGTATACGTTAGGGATGTGATGGTTCGGTTCTTCTGAAATCACCGAACAAGGATGCGGAAAGAGACGCTATCCCCAACTTGACATTGAGAGGCTACGAAGTGGTCGATGCTGCCAAGTCAGCACTCGAGAGGAGTTGTCCTGGTGTTGTTTCTTGCGCTGATGTTCTTGCCTTGGTGGCTAGAGACGCTGTTTTAGTGGTATAATATCTTGCACTCTAATGATTATTTTTTTCTCATGCAAAAACCATGCATTAATATTTATTGTACGTACTAAACTTGTTAGGCTCATTGATTGGTTTGTTTTTTCTAGATAAGAGGACCATGGTGGCCTGTTCCATTGGGGAGGAGAGACGGACGCATCTCTAGACTTTCCGAGGCTAACTTACCATCTCCTTTTGCCGACGTAAAGACACTGAAGAAGAACTTCTTGGACAAGGGTCTTAACACTAAAGACCTAGTCGTACTCTCAGGGGCTCACACCATTGGTGTATCTTCTTGCGGTCTCATCAGCGGCCGTATCCATAACTTCACGGGCAGAGGCGACTTTGACCCAGCGATGAACCCTAGCTACGTTAGGACATTGAAGAAAAGGTGCAAGCCAACTGATGTCAGGACCCCGGTGGATATGGACCCAGGCAGTGCCAGGAAGTTCGACTCTCACTACTTCAACATTGTGGCTCAGAAGAAGGGTTTGTTCACATCTGATTCAACACTTCTTGATGACTTTGAGACCAACTTGTACATTCAGACTCAGGTCCTAACCCGTGGGGCTTCCTTCGACAGAGATTTCTCTGAATCAATGGTTAAACTCGGTTTCGTCGAGATTCTTACTGGGAGGCAAGGTGAGATCAGGAGGAGATGCGCTTTCGTTAACTAACTTTGAGCCGGTTTAGTCAAAAAAAAAAAAACTTTGAGCCAATGATTGAAGTTGTAAAACGTTTTCTGCTTATTTATGTTCTTTTATTCAAGTCCTTTTTCCATGGAAGTTCTTTGTGTTTGAATTTCAAAATGTGTAATAATCTATTGTTTGAATGAAAATGTTTATTTGTTTTAAAGTTCGTTTCTGTTTGAGTTTCATACTAAGGTCCTGATTGGCAAAGCAGATGAGAAAGCGATAGCGATGCTATAAAAAGATATCAGATGGATATGCTATATAAAATTATTATTAAATTAGTATATAATATATAATATATTTATTAATAATGGATATATTTCTAATATATATATTATTTATATATTAATATATATATTATATTAATATATAAAAGATATATAATTATTTTATTTTATTTACCAATTTTAAAATTATGTTTATATCGAAAATATTATTTTTAAAAATAAATTTTACAGTTAAAATATCTATTTTAAAATAATATTTCGCATTTAAAATATAATATAATTTATATGATCAATTTTAATTATATTATATTTTAAAATATAATTTAATTTATATAATTAATTTATATATAATATAATTTATATAATCAATTTATCTAATTTTTATAATTTAATTTATATAATTAGTTTAAAATATAATTTATATAATTAATTTAAAATATAATTTATATAATTAATTTAATTAAATGTAATTAAATTATATTTTAAATGTGAAATAATATTTTAAAATATATATTTATATGGTAAATTTATTTTAGAAATCAAAATTTCATTTTCTGGATATAAAAATAATTTTATGATATTATTAAATCAAATAAATGAACTAATTATATATTATTATTAAATTTATAAATTATAAATGCAAATGCTCTTCCAAAAGCTTCATATGAGAGCATTTACCAGAGAGCATTTGGAGAGCATTAGCATTTAGTAAATGCTTTTCTAAATGCTTTTGTAACAAATGTTGATTGGATAATGTAGAGCATAATGCTAATGCTAATATTCTACCAATCAAGGCCTAATAAGTAAGATATAGAAACCAGCTATCCAAAAATTAATAACTAAAATATATTTTCTTTAGAAACTGAATCAAACCATAGCCAAACACGAATCTCAAACAAATGTCAAAACAACACAAACTTGGTTTCAATATTTTCTTTATATGGTTGAAGACATAATAATAATAATAATAATAAGAAGAAGAAGAGGAAGAAGAAGAAGAAATAGTCCTTGGTTTAAGATAGCATGGCAAAATGGATTTTCTCATGACGCCTTGACCAATTTAATGGAGGGAAAATGTTCCTTTTCAGATTCTGGTTGACTTGTTTCGCACGGTTAAGCTGTCTCTTGGCTCTGTTGCAACTGTTAAAAATTTGATAGCTTGCACTGTTGAGAGGATCAAAGCTTCTATGTCTTGTGAGACAACTCACCAGATATACCATTGAGTAAGGTTATGTGTTGTAGTGTTAAGTTTTGTTCTGCTTTTTTTGGTTGAAACTAGACAGTGAAAAACTTTTTACTTTGAAAGTGAAAATGCAAATGGTTATAAGAGGTTCGGGAATTGACTTCCCCTGCAACATACTGCTTCTAAACCTGTTTTTGTGTTACAGTTGTGTTTCTTCTTTCTGTCTTGCAGTTATATGGAATCTCATTAGAAGATAGCAGAAGTTCCAAGCATGGATTTTTTTCAACCAAGTAAACACTTAACATTAACTGCTACTGAGAGAACATTAACTGAACAGAACTCCAAAACATTTATACAGGCGGTGATAAAGAACAGACATGTAGCTTAAACCCTCATGCACGCTTTCTCCTGGCCAAAACAGGGGATCTTTTGGTCGAATGAGAAACCAGACCACGAAGCAACGCCAGAAAGATTATATCTTTAAGCGCAGCAGCCTAAAAGATTCCCAAAAAACAAAACCTAATGAGGCCATACTCGAGCAGAAACCTCATAAACAAGCATCTACCGATGGAAAACTTCAACCGATATCAGAGTCAAGAAAGAAAACTTTTACCATGGAAGTGACGAAGGAAGCAACATACAACAAACAGGTGGTACCATACCACGACTTTCTGGTAAGAAACGCGTAGACATTGGCAATCGTGAGAGGCCACTGGAATAGAAGCTCTTGCCAGGCCAGACCGACGAAGAAGTGGGGTTTCTCCGTGAAGAGGTAATCGTTGAACTCAGAGCTGTACCAGTTTTTCAGATCGGTGAGGAACTTGGGGTAGATTCCAGAAAGAACTACTTGGCCTTCAATAAGCGGCAAGAACACAGCCAACACTGCGAAGAAGAAAAAACAGAGACATATCTATCAGCTTCCCTAAAGCTCCCATCCCTTTAAACTTTTTGACTCGGTGATCGTGCAGCAAACCAAAGAGAAAGAAGAAGAAGACTACCAAGAAGAGTCATTGACATTCACGCTGTATTATTTTATTACTTGTTTTTAGTGAACAGAACCAAAAAGAAAGACTGAAACTGTAAAAACAATCCTCCATCTAAGTAAAATCTCGTTAAATGTTGTTGTTTGGCAGCTTCTGTAAAAGATGGTTTTAGCTTAGAATGTTTTATTTCTGCATCATTTTGCCATTTTTAGAATGAACAGTTGAATCTGATTTCGATCAAAGGAAACATTTCATTGTTGCTGAGAGAACAAACAAAGAGTTCAAGAGGAAACGTTTTCACATTGAAAAAGTCAATAACTCTCCAACCAAAGTTATCCAAAGGCACATAAAAGAAAAAGGATAAATAGAACCAACCATCACAAAACGAGAAACAACCTCTTCTATGCCAGCTTCCTCCTGGGCTTAACAGTGGAGGATCTCTTCTCAACAGATCCGGTGCTCCTGGTTGAACGAGAGACTAAACCACGAAGAGTAGCCAGTATCCCAATACCCATGAAAGGCGCATACAGCATTAGCAGTGTCTCAGAAGCCTTCCCCGAACCTATCATATCTCCCAGCACTGCAGACTAAAGATCCACAAATAATATACATATCAGAAGAAGACACAAACACACACACACATAGTTGTCAAAACATAGGTCCACAAGAACACAGACTAGATCTAAATGTCGTTCAAGATTGACTCTAGATTCACCATTCACGCTGAGAATATTAACAAAAAGTTCAGTAACTTTTAGCATAACTTAAATGAAACATACACTAAAATGTACTACTGAGCATTACACTACTCCATACAGATCTCACTAGTAGAACTCGTTGGTCAATGAATCGTCAAAGAAGCAAAAGTTCTGAACTTTGCACACTCAACTTGCAGATCAAGACTAAAACGGAAAGTATTAGATGCAGAGAGAGATGAAGTTGATATAATCTGTTATATTCATTATGATTCTGTTACAATGTAACCGACATTTCATCTATATATATACAAAGCTCTTAACCGGTATAAACCACATTTAACCAGCATACAATGTATATTATGATCTAATAAATCAATGTACCATGGAAGTAACGACGGAAGCTCCGTAGAGCAAGCACGTGGTACCGAACCACGACTTTCCGGCGAGAATCGCGTAGACGTTGGCGATCGCGAGCGGCCAAAGGAAGATAAGCTCGTGCCAGATGAGTCCGACGAGGAAATGCGGCTCCTCCGCGAGCAAGTAGTCTCCGAAGTCGGCGATGTAGTTTCTGTTCAGATCGGTGAGAACCTTCGGGTAGATTTCTTTGGGAAGCACCGTTTGTGCGTCGAAGAGCGGCGGGATGAAGACCATTAGAGTGAAGAATAGGAAGAGGATCGCGTCGATCAGTTTCCCGAAAGCTCCCATCTTCGTCTTCGTCTTCCTTCCTTCTCCGATTGAAAGTTTTGAGCTTTGAATCTGAGACTGAGAAGTCGTTGACTTGAATTTATAACAAGTGGAGTTTTAGTTAACGGAGATTATTTTCGGTTCGGTTATTTACTTCCGGTTTAGTCATAAAGTGTTTTTTTACCTTTGGAACTTTTTAGCTGACCATGTGTAAGCGTCAAAGCTCAAAAGGCTGTGAGATTTTAACTTTTAAAGCTTTTTCCCTTCAACATGTATCAGCAACATCGTTAACCTCTCTCCCTGATCGAGATGGCTTCCTCATTTAGTCCCTCGTCAAATTTGACAATAAGAAGAAGCATGTTAAACATAAATCAAAACACTTTTGCATAGTCAAAGAAAACTTTGAAAAATATTTTAAATGTTAAATTTAAAATACTAAAAATATATTAAACATATATGCACTTTTTCAGACCATAGAAATTCTCTGGACAGGATGTAAAAGTTTGGTTTGCTTCTACACATTGCAATTTACCTTAGACTTTTTCCCAAAATGAAAATTAGTATAAGTGTTAAATTTACAATACAGAGAACATGTTAAACATATCAACCCCTCACGGACCATAGAAATTCTACAGACACGGTGATATAATCTGGTTTGTTCTCAATGCATTAAAATTTATCACCTAAACCTTTTCCCAAAATGAAAATTAGTGTAAGAGTGAAATTTACAATATGAATAACAGATTAAACATATATACACCTCTAACGGACAGAAAATTTAATGGACAGGATGTACAAGTTTAGGTTGCTTCTACACATTGCAATTTACCTTAGACTTTTTCCCAAAATGAAAATTAGTATAAGTGTTAAATTTACAATACAGAAAACATGTTAAACATATCAACCCCTCACGGACCATAGAAATTCTACAGACACGGTGATATAATTTGGTCTGTTCTCAATGCATTTAAAATTTATCACCTAAACCTTTTCCCAAAATGAAAATTAGTGTAAGAGTGAAATTTACAATATGAATAACAGATTAAACATATAACACCTCTAACAGACCATTTTTTTATGGACATGATTGTGCAAAACATATCTATATACATAGTATCAAAATTTAAAATCTAAAATAAAAAGTGAAAGAAAAACAGTTTTCTTAGTAAAAAATGAAAAAAAAAAAACTGACCTGATCCGATCTTTGACATGAAACGAGATGCTTTCCTCATATCAAATCTTGTGAATGGAAGGAATCCTTTCAGTAAAACATTCCACAGAGCTTTGCTCAAGAAGATGCTCATAAACCTCCATGCATGATCGAGATGACTCCATCATTTGGCTTGCCCTTCATTGCTCTCCACTCTGGTAATAATCTCTGCCACAGCCAGAAAATCCTCCAGAAGAACACGATAAGTGCCATGTTACAAGTGATGCAACAGATAAGTTCTCCATAAAAAAATATACTTTTTTCAAAAAAAAAATGGTTTGGTCGAGAAGAGACAAGAACTTTTACAAAATAATTAAAGATGGGAAATTTTGATGTGTGGAGTGAAGTAAGAGTGAGTATTTATAGAAGAAGTGTTGACCCAAAAGAAAAAAGATCCGTTGCATAATTTTTTTTTTTGCAGTTAATGCTAAAAGGAAAAAAAGAAATTAATCACAAAAGTAATAAAATTTCTTACCGTGTAACGGTCCTATTTTTTGGGACTCGGTAATAATCTATCACGCATGCGACTTGTGAGTGACGGGACAAGTGTGACAACTGAATTTTGCTTTTGTCAAATAAGAAAATAAGAAAAATTGATCACAACGGTAAAAAAAGTTACCGTACCATTTCAACAGTCATATTTTCTTTTCTTTTTAAAACGTCCGAATTGATTCAAATAATGGTGAAGACATACACACACCTCAAATGAGTGACAAAAACCTTAGACAACTAAGGATAGATCGAAACGAGTACGACAACATTCTAAGTAAAAAATCAAAAGTCGGCTCCAGTAATTGTCTCGTTGCATCCGACCATATATTTCCTTAATGCGTAATAGTTTATTTACCAAGGTAAAAAAAAAATAGTTTGAGTGACTAAAACGGTGTAACCAAAGTTATTGACAACACAACACAACACAACACAACTTCATGGGTATTATTATGCACACTGATTTTTTTTTTTTTTTTGATATTTAGCTTCTATGGAATTGATTGTGTATCAGATTTTTTTTCGGAACTTGGTATCATGCGTGCGACACTGTGACTTCTGAGTTGACAACTTTCTTTTTCTCTGAGTTGACTCAACTTTATTTCTTTTTGTAAAATACGAAAAGAAGAAAAATTGATCACAACGGTAAAAAAATTACCTTTACCATTTCAACAGTCTGAATTGATTCAAATAACGAGGAAGACAAGACATAGACACCTCATAACGAGCCAAATTCGGATTAATTGGATAGTGGGCATTAACTAGTAAGATAATGGACCGTTTGAGTAATAATAAAGAGGAGGACGCTGGAGCAGACAGAGAGCTCCGTCGTCAATCCTCCTAGCAATGTTCTTGAGAAATGTCAATCAGAATGTTTATGTTCCATGTTTTAATGAAAGTCCAGATGGTGTTTAATGCTTTTAGCCTTTGAAATTAGGAACGAAAACAGTTGTAGAGGATGATGGTAGAAAAGAACTTGTGAAAAAAACTATTCTCCATGATTCTGGTTAATATTTATCCATTGTTTCGGTTCTTTTACAAGAGCTTCTAATGGAATGATTTTTCTGTATAAAATACGGAGAAAAATGTTGATAAAAGCCTTTTTAAAGTGGAAACTCGGTAGTCTAATATTTTAATAAAAATAGTATAATGTTTATATATAAGAAAATCTGGATTTGAAACTAAAGAAAATATGTTTTGTCATAAATTATGCAAATTATTGGTAAAATTATAAGGTAATTTTAACTTTACAAATAGATCATCATAGATCTTTACAAAACAGTCGAGTACAATGTAAAAATATAACTATCAGACGTGAAGTCAGCATACAGATAGATCAGAAATTTTATATATTTATTATAGTTTATTATTAAATAAACCAATGTTACTAAAAAAAGGTAATTAAACCAAACATTTATTCCGAAGTTTACATAATTGATGTAACCGGTCTTGGTTAACTCTTATTTCAGTACTTGGTTATGAAATAGAAGTTTTTTTTTTGGTTAACTCTTATTTGAGTAACCGGTCTTCTCGCACTTTGGCTCTGAGAGAGTGCAGCAGCTTAGCTTAACGATGTCTAAAACCAAGTACGATCGTCAGCTCAGGTATACACCATCTTCCCTTCTTCTCCTCCGAATCTCTTTGTCTCTCTTCGTACGCTTCTTATTTTTTGGAACATCGATCGCAGGATATGGGGGGAGGTAGGGCAAGCTGCGTTGGAAGAAGCGAGCATCTGTTTGCTCAATTGTGGCCCTACTGGATCCGAGGCCTTGAAGAATCTCGTCCTCGGTGGAGTTGGGAGCATCACCATCGTTGATGGATCCAAAGTCGAGCTTGGTGACCTTGGAAACAACTTCATGGGTATATTCTGATTTTTTTTTTTTTTTGTTATTACTAGCTTCTAATGGAATTTGATTGTTTTTTTTGTTTGTTATGTGAAAGTGGATGAGAGGAGTGTTGGTCAGTCAAAAGCTAAGTCTACTTGTGCGTTTCTCCAAGAGCTTAATGATTCTGTTAATGCCAAGTTTATTGAGGAGAATCCTGACACTTTGATTATGACAAGCCCGTCTTTCTTCTCTCAGTTTACTCTCGTTATAGCCACTCAGGTAATAATGATTATGTTGATAACTTGTAAAGTTGGGTGCTTTTTGCTTCAAGTCTTTCACCAGACAGAGTCTTTGCCTATTGATGGTTGTAAAGTTGGGTGATTTTTTTTTGTAAAGATGATATCTTTTGTTACCTCTTTGAACTGCTGGATATGAATAATCATGATGCCTTCTATTGATGCTCTCAGATTTTATTATGTACCTGCCTTTCCCAGTGCGTCATTGATTATTGCTTTATTGGTCCTTGTTTGTGTTGCATGTAGCTGGTGGAAGATTCAATGGTGAAGCTTGATAGAATCTGTCGAGAAGCAGACGTCAAGTTGGTTTTTGTTCGCTCTTACGGTCTTGCTGGGCTTGTTCGTGTCTCTGTGAAGGTAAATACCTTTCTTGGCCCATTGTCAGAAAACTAATGAAGAACTGTGTTGTTTTTGAGTGTTGCCATGGTTGTGGAGATTGGCCAATTGGAAGTATGCTAAGTTGTATTGTTTTGTTTTCTTGTTTGTCAGGAGCACACTATAATTGACTCAAAGCCTGATCACTTTCTTGATGATCTTCGCTTGAATAATCCATGGCCTGAACTCAAGAGGTACACTGCTTTCCTATCCTCGCTCATTATGTTTTTTTTTTTTTGGCATCCTTTAACATTGTGGTTATAGACTGGTGATGTGATGTGACATTCTCAGTTATTCATTGAACTGTACAGTTTTGTGGAGACCATTGATCTAAATGTATCAGACCATGTTGCACATAAGCACATACCTTACGTTGTCATTCTTGTGAAGATGGCTGATGAATGGACTAAGTCTCATAGTGGTAATCTTCCCTCCACGAGAGAAGAGAAAAAAGAGTTTAAGGTGTACTTCTTTTCTTGTAGCAAATTCTATAGCTAGATTGCTTCCTTCTTGTTCTAATTTATCTTTATCCTTGAAATCTTAGGATTTTATTAAGTCCAAGATGATATCTATGGATGAGGATAACTACAAGGAAGCCATTGAAGCTGCTTTCAAAGTTTTTGCTCCTCGTGGAATCAGTAAGTTTATATCTCGTGTTGTGTGGTAACTCACAGAAAACTTTTTCATGGGTCGTAGATAACCTGGTCTCTATTCCAGGCTCAGAGATTCAACAAATTTGCAATGATAGTTGTGCTGAACCGAGTTCAAACTCCTCAGATTTTTGGGTGATGGTATCGGCTCTGAAGGTTTGAAGCTAGAATATTACTCTACGAAACTCATATTTTCCTTTTGATTTGTTCATAATACTCATCCATCTCCACCTGCAGGAGTTTGTCTCAAACGAAGGTGATGGAGAGGCACCCCTTGAAGGCTCCATACCTGATATGACGTCTTCCACAGAGTTAGTGCAACTGCCTGGATGGGATTGAGTTTCATCCTCTTCTAGATTGCTAACGTAGCTGTATTGTTTCTTTTTGCAAGACACTATATCAATCTGCAGAAAATCTATCTAGCGAAAGCCGAGGCTGATTTTCTTGTCATGGAGAAACGAGTTAAAAACATTTTGAAGAAAATTGGTCGAGATCCGAGCAGCATCTCAAAAACAACAATCAAGAGCTTCTGTAAGAATGCAAGAAAACTTAAAGTGAGAATACTTATCTGTCAATGGTTAAATATTTCTTGTTTAGTTTTGCTTTTAAAGCAGTATCAGAAACATATGTTCTGACTAAAATATAATCTTCAATCTGTGCTTTGCAGGTATGCAGATATCGTATGGTAGAAGACGAGTTCAGCAATCCTTCTGTAACCGAAATTCAAAAGTGTTTAGCGGACGAGGATTACAGGTGCGAATGTCTTCAAGGAGTCTGTCCCTTACGTTTTATAAGATGCTGTGATTGAGTATTGCAAACACTGCTATTTATCTAGTTAACCTTAGCTAACCGAAACTTCTAGTTCAGCTTATGCTCATACAGCAGCTAAATAGTTTTAGTCCAAATCTTTAATAGAGTTGCATGTGGAAAGCAGTTGTTAGCTCTTGTGACAATATTGTTTACCATCGCAGTGGTGCAATGGGGTTTTATGTTCTTCTCAGAGCTGTGGACAGATTCACTGCCAACTATAACAAGTTTCCTGGCCAGTTTGATGGGTAAGAAACTCAACGTGGCAATAAGCTTCTGAACAAATGAGTCCTTGTTTGGCTACTAATATGCAAAATCTACTTTGGTAGAGGAATGGACGAGGACATTTCGCGGTTAAAAACTACTGCTTTGAGTCTTCTTGCCGATTTGGGCTGTAACGGCTCAGTGCTGCCCGATGACCTTATCAATGAGATGTGTCGCTTTGGTGCATCGGAGCTTCATGTGGTTGCTGCCTTTGTTGGAGGAATTGCATCTCAAGAAGTCATCAAGGTTCATACTTCCTTCTTATTGCTCTGAACTTAAATTCACTAGCTTTAAAAGATGATTGAACTTGTTGCTGTGTGTCTCTCTCTCTCTATGTGTTGCAGCTTGTCACAAAACAGTTTGTTCCAATGTTGGGGACTTACATCTTCAATGGCATTGATCACAAGTCTCAGTTGTTGACATTGTAGAAGATCATTGGTGGCTTGAAACAGAGAGAATAGCTTTATAATATGTTTTTGTTTGACAAAAAAAAAAGCTTTATAATATGTTTTTTATTCTTCACAGAATTTTAAAAGAATCTTTTCGCGGGTGTATCGAGACACAAACTGTTCAAGGATATATGATTTAGCTGGCACAAAATTATGCCCTGAGTGTTTAGCTTTTATATCAATTGTCGCATGATCGATCGTATTGATGGTCAAGGTTATAACCGCATTAACCAAGCATATGATAGTTGAAAACTTCAGTTTACTACTTAGCTTTTGTATCAGTGTGATCTTATCCATGAATGAGTATGTTTTATAAGCTCATGCCAGTGATGTAGTTGCCTCATACCAGACCAACTGATAATTGCATGGCAACTATCAGTAAAACATGATTCTCATCTTCTCCCTGTAGCTCTAATGAGATGCTGCTCCATTGAGTTTACTATTTCTTGCGTCTGAAAAAACTTCATCAGACTACTTAATCTGTTCCATGAAACAGAGCTCTTAGCCCTCTTACTCTCTTCAGTTTGTATTTAGTGTTATAGAACTCTCTATCTTAAGGCACTTATATGGTGATTTTGAAAGCAAATACTTCAATTTTTAAAGTTACCTCATGGCATCCACAAAATCTTTTAAATTAGTCTGAAAATTAAACAATGTTTTTAGCACATAATACACACTATGTTGGATTTAATCAAACCAACAATAGTTCATAAGAAATTGTTTTTTTTTGTCAAACAGTTCATAAGAAATTATAGAAATTGTTTTTTTTTTTTGTCAAACAGTTCATAAGAAATTGTTAATTAAATTAATATAGGATCAGGTAATAAAATGTTAACAAAATTGATAGCTGCCACAATCTGACACTGCTGTCCACTATCTGCCTACACACAAAGACAAACAAACTTTGGATATTGGACCATTTCATTAACATTATCAAAGACTTTCGTTTTTACTTTAATTTATTTTTATCTTTTTTCCTTAGGAAGGCAAAAACAGAGAGAAGCTTCACAGATCGAGATTGATCAAATCCCAGCTTCCTGCATTTGATTCCTCTTCTGGGTCTCTGTAATTACATCAATCCTGAATCCTCTGTTCTTGTGAAACCAAAAAAAGGCTGAAACTTTACTCAAAAAAACAAAATGGCGAACAGAGGAAGCAGATCGGAGAAAGTCAAGAGAATCTTCCACCAGTTCGACGGGAACCGCGACGGCGGGCTCGACCGGGAAGAGATGGCCTCCCTCGTCGTTGCCGTGAACCCCAGGGTCAAATTCAGCGACGAGCAGATCAACGCGATCCTCGACGAAGTCTTCAGAACCTACGCCGAGTTCATCGATCCCGCCAACGGTCTGACCTACGACGGTCTCCTCCGCACGTACGACGACGGCGCCGGAGACGTCGACAGAGACTTCGACGCGCTGGGGCTTGCCGAGGAGGAGGTCACGAAAGCCGCCTCTTCGTCTTCTTCTTCGATTGTTGCGGACGAGAGAGCCGTCGAGGCGCAGAGGAAACAGAGGACGGCTGCTTGGGCGGTTTCTCCGAACCACGGGATCGTGTTCGACGACACGTGGAAGCTGGTGGATGATTTGGAGATTTTAGTGAAGAGATTGAAGTCGAAACAGGAGAAAGATGGAAACTTTAAATCAGATAACAACAATGCTGACGTGTTTTCAGACGGTGGTTGGTCTAGAGAGTTAGGTCCGTCTTATTCCGAAGTCTCAGACAAGAGAGTCTACTACGAAGAGTCGAGTCATGACTACTCGGTGTTTGTTAAGGAGCTGGGAGCGTTGAGAAGCAGAGCAGATGGAGCTAGATCGAGAGATGAGGCCTTCGATGGACACATGGCGATTGGTAAGGTGTTGTACGAGCACCACCTCTTCAGAGAAGCGCTCGTTAGCTTCAAGAGAGGTTGCGAGCTGCAGCCTACTGATGTGAGACCTCATTTCAAGTCCGGGAACTGTCTCTACGTTTTGGGGAAGTGCAGAGAGTCTAAAGACGAGTTTTTGTTGGCCTTGGAAGCTGCTGAGTCCGGTGGGAACCAATGGGCTTATCTGCTTCCTCAGATTTATGTGAATCTCGGTATCGCCCTGGAAGGTGAAGGTATGGTTTTGAGCGCTTGTGAGTATTACAGAGAAGCTGCGATACTCTGTCCTACGCATTATAGAGCGTTGAAGCTACTAGGTAGTGCGTTGCTCGGTGTGGGAGAGTGTAGAGCAGCGGTTAAGGCCTTGGAGGAAGCTATATTCTTGAAACCGGATTACGCTGATGCTCATTGTGATCTAGCTTCGTCTTTGCATTCGATGGGGGAGGATGAGAGGGGTATCGAGGTTTTCCAGAGGGCTATAGACTTGAAGCCTGGCCATGTCGATGCTTTGTATAATCTTGGTGGGCTTTACATGGATCTAGGTAGGTTTCAGAGAGCTTCTGAGATGTACGCTAAGGTGTTAGCTGTGTGGCCTAACCATTGGCGTGCTCAGCTCAACAGAGCTGTTTCTTTGCTCGGTGCTGGTGAGACTGAAGAAGCTAAAAAGGCGCTTAAGGAAGCTTTGAAACTGACTAACCGTGTTGAGTTGCATGATGCAATATCTCATCTAAAACATTTGGGTAAGAAGAATGGTAATGGAGGAGAAGGTTCTTTCATCGTTGTTGAGCCTTCTAAGTTCAAAACCGTGGGAGAGAAGACAACTCTGAGGCCTGATCTAGCCACAGCTCTTCAGATTAGAGCCTTTCAGAAGGTCACAAGGCTTGGGAAATGCGACGTGGAGGCTGTGAGAAAGGAGATGAGAGACAACGATGTTCCTGTGTCCTATTCCGGAAGCGGAGGGCCGACCAAATCAGTAAGGAAACCCAATGTAGAGGAGATTCTCAGACGTCTCCTCATCTCCTTGAAGCCTGAGGCTTTTCAAGGAGCTATTAAAGCCATTAACGAGAGGATCCTCTCGGTTCTTGATGACTCAGGGTCTGGTAGAGTCGACGTGGGCATGTTCTACGCTGTGATTGCTCCTCTGTGCGGTGGACATTCAGACAAACGAAAAAGAGTTGCTTTCGAGGCGCTTCTTTGGAGACCAGTGAACGAAGGAAGCTCTCAGATTACAAAAGAAGATGCAGAGAAATACATCAAGCTCTTGAGAGCTATCTACATTCCATCACAGGGGATGAGAGAGATGCTAGAAGTTCACGGTGAAGAAGAAGAAGAAGCTGGTTCCTCCGTGACGGTCACGTTTAATCAGTTTCTAGACATGTTGGATGATCCTGATTGGGGGTTTGGTATCATGTCTACGATTCTTAGACTGGAGGTTAACGATAGAAACCGACATGGGAACCAAGTGTGTTCGGTTTGTCGGTATCCGATCATTGGATCTCGGTTTAAGGAAGTGAAAGCCCGGTTTAGTTTGTGTAACCAGTGCTATAGTGAAGGGAAGGTTCCTCCTTCGTTTAAACAGGAGGAATATAAGTTCAGAGAGTATGTGAGTGAAGCTGAAGCCATGAAAGCTAAGTGTGTTTGTTTCTCTATGCAGTCTCATAAGAAACTGATTGCCACTTGAAAGAAACAATGAAACTAACTCATCAAGTTTTTTATTTGAATCTTTGCTTCTAATCTGCAAGTTATAACGTTTTTTATTTTAACTTGTGTGCATAGTTTCAGTGAAATGTATTATTGAGAGTGTGTAATGATGATGTTCTTCCATGTCAGATGAGAGGTGGTGAACCAATTAATTGGTTTGGTTCTATTAATTCTTTTTGTTATTTGGTTGTGGTTCTACCTACAACATTTTTTACCGGTTTTGATTTGCACATCAGTATTGATTTGTTATCACGAGCAGTATTCTCTTTAAGAAAAAGAGTTTTAACGTTAAAAACTTAAAATGCAATTAGTCTGTGGGATCCCATTAGTCTGTATTAATTAGGGACTAGTTATTATATACTCTCTAAATCTCTCTGTTAGAACTTTATAAAGTTTGAAAAAGTTGTTAAATTGTAGTAGATGATGTTTCTTTAACATACACACACAGATTCTTCTCTCTATTAGTAGCGTGTATGCATGCACGTTTCAAAAGGAGATTCATCGTTAGATATTAAAGATGATTTATGTTTATGTTACTCTATTTGAGATGTAAAAAGGTTAGTAAAACATGAGATAATTTTTCTCTGTCCTTGAAACGAGAGAGTTTTAAAGTTATTTTGGTTCTCCGAGAGGTTTCAATAAGGCAGCAACAACTGGTAACCTGCTGTCGTCTCACGACACCCTCCAATCTTAGTATTCGAAAAGCAAAAAGCATCTTTCAACCACGCAACCACGTTAGACGTAGCAGATTTGGCTCTCTCCTTGTCCATTTCAACCTTGAGATCCGACACCATCTGCTCCAACGACAAAACTTTGGACTTCTCAGCTTTCAGTTTGAGTTCATCAATCTGAGCTTTTCTCTTCAACTCAAGGGCTACCCCTAGATTGTATAGCTTTAATCCAAGTCTACAAAGCTCGGTCCACTCCATGTGAGCTTTGCTAAGCTCTGTATCCGAGACACTAGGCTTGCGCGCTGTCTCGAGGACATTCATGTATGTTGTCTCCGTATAAAGAAAACAACCAATCGTGAGACTACCTATAACATTAAATTTAAGTTGAGCTTTACCACACGTCCAATATTTTTCTTTGCTATTCTGTGAATCCTAATCTACGGTATAACGATATATATTTATAAATATGAATTATGCATATGTGCTTATACAATTTAGTATAATAAATTTGGAAGTGGGTATGATTGGTGGTTTTAGTTGGGGAAATAGTAACACATTAAATGTGTATAGTAAGGTTTAGACAATGTACTTACAAATGCATGTGAGCCAAATTTATTTTCTCTCAAGATTTCAACCGTTGACTCTCAGTCTCTCACTGCTTTTGTTCTTAAATTTAACTAGATTTTGGACCCGCGCACCCGCGCGGGTGAACACTCTGAATGATTATATGTTAAACATTTATGTTACTGATTCATAGTTTATTGGGTTTTAAACATTCATAATACTAATTATCTTTTATACTATAAGGATGTGTTTTTTGTACAACTTTTAATTTTACTTCATAACCTAAACATTAAAGTTTAAAATTTTGAGTATAAAATTTAGATTGTGCGTCATTATTTTACTATAATTTTTTTTTAATTAAATTTTTGTCGTAGTATAATTACAGTTTTAAAACTGTAATACTAAAACTAATGAAAAGGTACCAATTTGAGCAAAAAAAAAAAAGGTACCAAAACACAAAACAAAAACTTAATTCGTAACTCAATATACCAAACCCACTATGATATATTAAGTTGGGCTTAGTTTGTTCACATTTTAAAATTGGTACACATACAACAAAAATGTGGACCCTGAACAAAGCCCAAAACTCATATAATTTTTTTCCATGAAACAAACAGAAAAAAAGGCGATTTTTGCCATTCTTCGAGAGTATTTTTCCTCTATAATCTCTCTTTCTGCCAAATGCAGAGTTTCTGTCTCAATCTATTAGGCGGCTGGGAAGTTTTCACTGGAAGGATGATCACTACGGAAGAATTTATACTACGGATCGAGTTTCAAAGTTTAGGTTCGTTTGGTTTATTTACGTTTTTTGAATCTATGTTCTGTGTATGGATTTTCTTAAATATTATCTAAGGTTTGTAATCGAAGACCATTCTATTGGATAGACAGAGCCGTCCCTGTTTAATCATGAAAAGAAACCTCTTGCATGTTACATGTCGGTGAAGGATCAGTTGAAGCTTGGTTTGGCTTTTGGTTGCATGTGTTAATTTTCAGGACTTCCTCTCATTGTCAGATCTTTATTCCAAGCTACTTCTAATCTATAATTTCCGGTTAAATCTTTAAGTTATTCATGATCTATCTAAGATGAAACCGAGATAATATTGTTTAGCTAAAGCTTAGGATGGAATGACTTATCAAATTGGATTCATTATTAAAGTTCTGATTAAGAATTAACAGTATAGACAATTTAAAATAAAGAAGGCAGATTAAATTTATTGTCTCAGTTCTATAAAATATAGATTTGTAAATATTCAGTCTCTGAGCATACCAATATTTCAAAGAATTAATATACTTTTCAGGCATGATGTATTAGTAAAGAGACCAACACTCTTTACGGAGAAACAGACGGACAGGGAACAGCATTAAGAAATATAAAAGCTGGAGCAGAGACATTGTGAAGGAAAGAGATATGCGAGACAGTTTTAATATATTAGATAGCAAAGGGAGGACACACTAATTATCTCGTAAGTTTTATAAATTCAGTCCACATTTTACAGAATTATTTTCTATATGCTGTTAACACCTTTAAACGTCATGGTATTGGACGTTGAGAGGATCAATTACCAGTAATCAAGCTGCAAAAGAAGACAACAACCTTGACGGGACAACCGACTCAAAAAACGGTTAGTAATGAAAGATCTATTGTAGCTAATACATACGGTGATAGAAAAGTAGGACAGTGAAGAATAAGTTATATAATTGAAGAACCCTTGTTAATGCTTGATGTTTGATTTTCACTTGCCTCGGTGATGATTAATTGAGTTTATGTTAATAATAGTCTTATATAACAACAGATTAAATTCGTAATGGTTTTAAATAACAGAAGAGAATTCATAGATTTGTATAAATCAACTGAATAGCAATCTTATTGAAATGAATTATTGGAAAAAAACAAATATTCTTTGCAAATAACTTTAAAAAATACTGAAACAGCAAGCATTCTTCTACCAGAGTAAAGATCCAAAACAGATTGAAATCTGCAAAGAGAAAAGTGGAACTTTAAAAAAAAAAAACATAACACATCCAAACATAAACCGTATAAGAAATCTAAACTTAATAAATCACATACCTACGATCTTAAATGTTAAGTATCTCCGAAAGAATTGTTCTGCCTCCAAGAATGTAAGCACTTAACTTGAATTCGCCAGTTATTTTTGTAAGGCCTGGGTTTTGTGAGAGGATGATAAGTAGTAACTGCAGTAATTTTTAAGTGGATTTACTTTTCGGGGAATAAAGGAGAATATGGTTTAACGTTAGATGGGAAGGACGTATATATAGCTACTTAGGAAAATTGTAGGGTGATATGTAATTGTTAAAGATTTTGTAAGTTGTGATTTAGCAGCATTTAAAAGGATTATACTTGTCGATTTTTTCCCTATTTTGATTAGTTTGTTTTAAATTTGAAGTAATTACGCGAATATAGGTCTTTAATTGTTAGATATTGTGCGTGATTTGCAAGATTAGAAGCAAAATAAGAATCTTGTGATAGTTGATTGATATTGAAATCTTTATGGTGATTGCTTAGATATAGGAAGATAATATCAATCAGGAAATAAATATATTCTCATATTCGAATTTGAATTACAGAAATTATGGTGATAATATCAATTTTTAAGACAGTTTTGATTTTTAATTGTTAGATTTATAATACACTGGTTTTGATTAGGCAAACGAAAATTAAACCGATGGAAATCTATGGTTAAGAAGCTCATATTGGTAGGTATATGATAATGTATTTATTGACTTATTTGATTCATTAGACAAAAACAAACGTTCGATCATAGTATCCCAATTTTAATATATTTAAGTAATGTTGTAAAACGATATGAAGAAAGTACATATTGTATTTTGATGGTTTACAAATGTTCTGGTTTTGTAATGATATTGTAGTTTCAGGGTTTATTTAATCAACCAAACGTTTAAGGGTCTAGAAAACCAAACCAAACGTCTGTGTTTTAATAATGATATACAATGATTGGTTTTGTTATGCTATGGTCCGTAACGGTTTAGTAAATTCACGGATTGGTAGAGCAATAAGTAAAACTGCAGTGTTTTAAGAGCAATGGCATAAGGATGTAAATATTATGGAAAATTCAGGGGTAAGTTCTAAATGTACTCCTGTTTTAATAGATTAGATTTCCCATGCCCGTATACAGCTATCACGGGGTGTAATATTTCCATCACCCATGGTAAATGCGAGTGAAAACAAAGCACCGTTAAAAAGAAACTACGAAGCAGGACTTAAAAGTTAAAACCATCAAAGGTTAATATTAATTAATAATTATCGCTTTTTAAACCTAGTTCCAATTATTTTCATGGTAAAGCTTTAGCAAAAGTAGAATATTCAACTTTCAAGTGCCAAGTAGCACAATAGTTATTGGTAAAACTTGGTGTAATCATTAATGGTGATTTACGGATGTGATTGTTTGAAATGTCAACGAAGCTTTGGATAATCAAGGAATGTATTTAAGGACCAAACTAGAGATCGAAAGCTAGTGATCAGAGTCTGAACTAAGTATATAGATCCATATGGACTTTGAAGAAAACAAAATTTTCATTAAATGATGTGTTCCCGCCAATGGCCCAACGGCCCCGAACGCGTTGAACGTAACATGCATGGGGATCCATATTAATGGCGTCTTCATCCCACTTGCTTATTATTTTTCACAACTCTGAGATATTCATTATCTACTATATAAGGCAATGTAGTTCTAGAGGCTGAGACACCCCAAGAAAAACAAGACAAGAGAAACTATCATTTCTCTAGAGATGAAACTCAAGAGTGTTACATGTTTAATTCTTTCTTTAATTTTCCTACATTTGGGTGTGGAATGTGTTCTTGGGGATGGATCTGTGGTTGATCCTGCGAGGTATAGGGGCGATGATTGTAGGTGGGGCCGCAGGTGTGGTGGACGTGGCCGGTTTGGACGTGGTGGCGGTTTAGGGGGCGGAGGTGGTGGAGGTTTCGGAGGAGGTGGAGGTAGAGGTGGTGGTGGCGGTATTGGCGGTGGTGCAGGACACGGTGGAGGTTTTGGAGCCGGGGGTGGAGTTGGAGGTGGAGCTGGTGGGGGAATTGGTGGTGGAGGTGGAGCTGGTGGCGGTGGAGGAGGAGGAGTTGGTGGTGGCTCAGGTCATGGTGGAGGATTTGGAGCTGGAGGAGGAGTTGGTGGTGGAGCCGGTGGAGGAGTCGGTGGTGGAGGTGGAGCTGGTGGCGGTGGAGGGGGAGGTATTGGTGGTGGTTCTGGTCACGGGGGTGGATTTGGAGCCGGAGGAGGAATTGGTGGTGGAGGCGGAGGAGCTGGTGGTGGTGGAGGAGCCGGTGGTGGTGGAGGCGGTGGTGTTGGTGGTGGATCCGGACACGGTGGAGGATTCGGAGCCGGAGGAGGAGTTGGTGGCGGCGGAGGAGTTGGTGGTGGAGGTGGAGGCGGTGGTGGTGGAGGAGGAGGTGGAGGTGGTGGTGCTGGTGGTGGATCAGGTCACGGTGGTGGTTTTGGAGCTGGAGGAGGAGTTGGAGGTGGAGCCGGAGGAGGTGTTGGGGGAGGCGGTGGATTTGGTGGTGGTGGAGGAGGCGGTGTTGGTGGTGGATCTGGACATGGTGGTGGATTTGGTGCTGGAGGAGGCGTTGGACACGGTGGTGGTGCTGGTGGTGGCGCGGGTGGAGGTCATGGGATAGGACACGGTGGAGGAGGAGGGTTTGGGATTGGAATAGGAATAGGTGTTGGGGTTGGTGGAGGCTCCGGCAAAGGTTCTGGAAGCGGAAGCGGTGGTGGCGGTCACCGTTAATCAGAGCAATTATTCACAAACTCACGTTTTAGTACTACTACGTACTTGTGATCCTACTTCTCTTGTCATATGCTTAAAAGCAGAAAAATGTATGATATACATCAGTGTTGATTTCAGGATGTGAGTTTCTTCTATTTTGTGTAAGAATGTTTTGGGAAATTCAAATAAGAAAATATTGAATACCGATTGATCTTAATTTTGACTTTACTAACCGGAACGAATCCAACAATTCATACTTTGTGTAATATATGACTCAAATGAATTGACTCGTTTTACATGCACATGTTACATATACCCCACCCCCATCGACTTCAATTTTTAGGTCCTATCGTCAGATATTTATCCAAACTATCACAATACGCAATCGATCTTTTATAGATATTCCACTAGCTTCACTTAAAATTTTCAAAATTTGCATAAACTTAGTATTATAAACAACGTCACTGTGGAAAATCAGAGGTTGATTATGATCAACATGTCTAACGTTCAGAAGGTATACCCCTATATATAAACTTTCTCCTTGAATTCAATGCGACAATTGTTATGGATTAATGTATAAGAAAGTCGAAATGAATGTTTGTTGAAGAATGTGGACATTATTTGAAAATGACTAGTTCAAAGAGAATTGAGCTTTCGGTTGATCCGGGTACTTGGAATCCTATGGATGAAGACATGGTCTCTCTGGATCCCATTGAATTTCATTCGAGGGAAGAACCTTATAAAAAGCCTATTAACTCTGCTCAAAAAACAACATTCATGAAATATTGTTAAAAGTTTTGGGTTCATATATGAAATCTCTAGGCCGACCCTTGTCCTCGTTCTAGAAATAAAAACCAGAAGCTAATACCCCACAGGGTGTTAACGTCAACATAATCTTTCTCTAAAATGCTTTTGCTATACCATGCCGCTCGTCTTTTTTTTCATCCTCATGGACACTAATCCAATAACCGCATAGGCACTTACTCTGCATAGGTCATCATGGGCCGGTCCTGGCCATGGGTTGTTGTCTTCCACATTGTTGGACCTTATTTTACCTAAATCTCTAGAATTTGTAGAAAAATTAGTCTTAATCTCTCATACACACACTAATGAATATTCTTCACTTTTATGTAAAGAGATTTCCAAGTAAGGGAAAATCTTTATATAATTTTTTTTAACATTGGTCAAATTTTTTTTTTATCTAGGAAACACAATAACAAGCAAATAAACGTAACATTACATATTAGAAAGATGACATAGCGTGTAATTAAATGTGACATGGATGATTACATTTAATATTAATTTATATTTTTGATAATTTTTTAGAATATGGTATAATCATCATTGAATTAAATCTATTCAAATATGAAATTTAATAATATAATAATATAAATCTAATAATATTTTATTAATTTCAAAATATTATTTATTTATATTTCTATTTCTATGATTTTTTTACAAAATTATAATTCTTAATCGAAATATCATTAGTTTCTTATATATATTTACAAATATTAGAAATACGGTTTACTTTTACTTTTTGGTAATTCTACAACTTTTATATCAAATTTTTATTAATTTTATACAAGTTTATTTAATATATATCATCCAAAAGAAATAGATAAAATCTATCTAAGATTATAATTTAAAAAATATATACATATCTATTTTAAAATATAAGTCAACTAAATCAAAATTTATTTCAAAATATTAGTAAGAAAATAATAAAATCTAAAAGAATAATAGACTTTTATTTTTAAAATATAATTTAAATATAAAAATTATTGCTGCACATGGTGCATGAAAACAACTAGTAATTATTGATATATCAAAAAAAAAACTATTGCTATATGATACAGTGTAAACTTAAAATCTTGGTTGTTGAAAAAAAAAAAATGATATTCTCGGTTTATATTAAGTTGACGCGTTCCCCCGCGGTTCTCGACTCAAGTTTATATTAATGTGTGTTCCGTCTCTTTTGTGTTATATGTATATGGAAATATAGAACGACACCTCCTTTTGATAAACCTCAATCTCTTTTCTTCTTTCTCCCTCTGATTTTGGGTGCGGGCGACGATGGAGCTTCGACCTCGCAACAAGGCGATTGTTACATCGGACCAAGGTTATCATTCTTCTCATTACCTTTTTGGTTTCTGTCTATTGATCGTTCGTCTTCTCTGTTTTTTTTTTTTTTTTTTTCTGAGAATTTGCGATGTTAGTGGAGTAGTGTGTGTGATTTTGGACTCAGAGTTTACAATTGTTTGAGAAAAACTATAACTTTAAGCACTTTGGCATGCTTTCTTGTGGAATAGGTTTGAATCTGGAGGAAGAACTTGATGAAGAACCTTATGATATGTCTTCTTCAGACAATGATTCTACCGACTCTGAGTTTCAAGGTATGTTGTCTCGTACCTGAAGAGATTTGTTATATTTCTCATGTCTTTTTGGCTTCTTTTCTTTGATGATGAGTTTTTTTGCATGGTATAGATATTACCCAATGTCTGTTTTGTAGTATAGTATACTTATGTTAGTTCATTCCTGGTAGACTTCCTTGCTTGTTATTACCATGTTAAACTAATTCTTGAAAAAACAGCCTCGGAAGAGGAGGATAATGATGATGATGATGATGATGGTAATGATGATTTACCAAATCCTGTTCCTGTCCCTGCACCTGTGCCTGCTGTCCCTGTTGCTGTCCTTGCACCTTTGCCAAATGCAAACCCACCAAGAGGCACTAAAAGGAAAAGCTACCCAGTCATCAGAGAGAAAGGCAAGCTCTTGTGGGAGATTTGGGAAAAAGAAGACGAGAGATGGGTTGACCAACACATGACAGATGACGTTGACTTGGATCAGCACAACGCCATCATCGCCGAAACCGCCGAGCCGCCTCCTGATCTGATCATGCCGCTCCTAAGGTACCAAAGGGAGTTTTTAGCATGGGCGTCGAAACAAGAACACTCGGTTTCAGGAGGCATTCTAGCAGACGAGATGGGGATGGGGAAAACCATACAAGCCATCTCACTCGTTCTCGCACAACGTGAAGTCGACAGAGCTAGATCCAAGAAAGCAGTCGGGTGCACGCTTGTGCTCTGTCCTCTCGTCGCTGTCTCTCAGTGGTTGAGCGAGATCGATCGGTTCACATCAAAAGGAAGCACCAAGGTCCTTGTGTACCATGGGGCCAAGAGAGCGAAGAACGGTAACGAGTTAAAGAAGTACGACTTTGTGTTGACCACGTACTCCACGGTTGAGAATGAGTACAGGAAGTGTGTGATGCCGGGCAAGAAGCAATGCGAATACTGCAGCAAATGGTTTCTTCCGAACAGGCTTGTGACCCATCATGCGTATACTTGTGGGCCATCGTCTGTGAAAGCGAATAAACATATAGTAAATATGAACCCTATTGGTATCATCATGCAAAGAATGGCAGCAGGCGAGGCTGAAGAGGGTAGCAGCAAGGTGAAGCGATCCAAGAAGAAGACTAAACAAACACTAGAGGAAGAAGATTCAGTGAATAGAAAGAAATCTGTTTTGTACTCTATTAAATGGAACCGGGTCATTTTGGATGAGGTCAGTTCGGTACTAGAGATGTCTCTTTTGTTTAGTTATTATATAGTTTTGAATTTACATTTTGTACATAAACAGGCTCATTACATCAAAGAGAGACGTAGCAACACTGCGAGAGCTGTTTTTGCATTGGAGGCTACTTACAGATGGGCTTTGAGCGGTACTCCTCTCCAGAATCGTGTTGGAGAGCTTTACTCTCTGGTTAGTTTAATCTATAGCACTTTTGCACATTATCATTTAACGTGACTCATCTGACTCTTTTTATTTTATTTTTCTCAGATTCGCTTCCTGCAGATTAGTCCATACTCTTATTACTTCTGCAAGGACTGTGACTGTAGAATTCTTGACTACACGTAAAACTTTTATTCCTAGTTACTTTCTGTTTCATAGCCTCTATAATGCTGTTTGATCGATCTCCTTTTGGTTTGCAGTACGCATGCAGACTGTCACAGCTGCCCTCATAATGCAGTTCGGCATTTCTGTTGGTGGAACAAGGTTTTGTATCCACCAAAATTTTTGAAAACATGATATCACCATTTTGTATCTTGTCCTGATGATTTTTTTTTTTTTTGTTGTTTACAATCTTTGTATCTAGAATGTGGCAAACCCAATAACAGAGCCTGCTTATGGAAACCAGGAGCGGGGGAAGAGAGCCATGATATTGCTTAAACACAAAGTTCTGAAAGACATCCTCCTAAGACGTACTAAATTGGGCCGGGCAGCTGATCTTGCTCTTCCTCCTAGAATCGTATGTTTGCTTTTGTCTCCCTTTGTCTTGATGTAAATGAAAGCTCGGTGTAGTTGCTTATCAGTTTTTTATTTCCTGTAGATCACTCTGAGGCGGGATACACTAGATGTAAAAGAGTCTGATTACTATGAGTCACTATACCAAAACAGCAAAGCCCAGTTCAATACGTTAAGTACCTTTCTATTCTATTGTTTTCTACTGTCTTTTGACTCCTTGGTTCATGTAACATATATTTTGATTTCTGCCATATGTATTCAGGTATATTGAGGCTGGGACAATTATGAATAACTTTGCTCATATATTTGATCTTCTCACCCGTCTGAGACAGGTGTGTGGCATCTACAGTTTTCTGGTTCAACTAACCAGCTCATATACACTTTCTGGATGACACAGAGTGTAGTAGGTGTTTGATGTATGTTCTCTGCAATTTTTGCAGGCTGTTGATCATCCATACCTCGTGGTGTACTCCAGTTCTGGAGGTGCTAATGCTAACTTGATTGATGAGAACAAAAAGGAGCATGAATGTGGTCTCTGCCACGAGCCAGCTGAGGACAATGTTGTAAGTGTATCTATTTGCTATTTCTCTGTATCTAGACTTTTGTTTCTTCTTAGTAATTAATATTTTCTTTGGGTTATTTGAATTTGAAGGTGACTTCTTGTGAACATGTGTTCTGTAAAGCTTGTTTGATTGATTTCTCTGCATCCCTGGGGGAAGTCTCCTGTCCAACATGCTCTACACTACTGACTATGGATTGGACTGATAAAGCTGGCATTGAGCAGAAGGCAAACAAGACAACAATTAAAGGATTTAGAGCCTCAAGCATTTTAAACCGGATCAAGCTCGATGATTTCCAGACGAGTACAAAGATAGAGGCCTTGGTATGTGGTGCTCTTGAATCTATTTATTTAAAAGTTTATGTCTCCACCCTGTTAAGTTTCTTTAAACGATTTTGTGATCATGTGTTGTATGCAGAGGGAAGAAATAAGGCTCATGGTGGAAAGAGATGGGTCTGCGAAAGCAATAGTTTTCAGCCAGTTCACATCATTCTTGGATCTGATAAACTACACACTCGGGAAGGTAAATAAATATAAAGAGCAACACACTATGCTCTACGAATATGTTCATTAGTTTTTGATCAGAATGAAACACTCTTCTTTTAGTGTGGGGTTGGTTGCACCCAACTGGTTGGAAGCATGTCGATGGCGGCTAGAGATGTTGCTATCAACAAATTCAGGGAAGATCCGGATTGCAAAGTTTTCCTGATGAGTTTGAAAGCTGGAGGGGTTGCTCTCAACTTAACAGTCGCTTCACATGTAAGTACTTGTCTAGTTAGCAACTATGGAGATGGACACATATTGAAAACATGTTACAACGTTTGTTGCCTGTGGAAAAAACTGTATAGGTGTTCATGATGGACCCGTGGTGGAACCCAGCGGTTGAGAGGCAAGCACAAGACAGAATTCATAGGATCGGACAGTACAAGCCAATCAGGTTACACTCTAGTTCTTCTTCTATGTCGTTGGTTGGTGAGAAGAAATATTGGGTACATTTGTGATTTGTGTGAAAATTACAGGGTTGTGAGATTCATAATAGAGAACACAGTGGAGGAAAAGATTCTGAAGCTTCAAAACAAGAAGGAACTTGTGTTTGAAGGGTAAGTAAAAAGATTCTCTACTTCTGTTTTTTCCCCGAACATAAACTATTAATATAAGAAGTGAGAAAGTTATCATTAAACTATTTGTTCGCTTACAGGACCGTTGGTGGTTCTCAGGAGGCCATAGGAAAGTTGACAGCGGAAGATATGAGGTTTCTGTTTACCACCTAACTTTATCTATTAGAATATAAACCTTCTTTTTGTATGTAAGACCACAAAAGACGGAAGCAAAATGTTTTTTTTTTGGTGTTTTTTACATTGTATCAAGAATAAACCAGTTTAACTTTTTTCACCTAATATCTATAGACATGTCTTTGATTAGAAATCTAGAACTCACAAGTGCTATGTAAGTAACTAAGAGGCACAGCAGATGCATTGGTAACCAATCATTGGACGATACACACTAGAGTAGAGTAGTGGATCTTTTGAGTTACTGAAAGTGAAACATATCTAGTGGATCTTTTGAGTTACTGAAAGTGAAACATATACGTGGTTACAAACAATCTTCGAGCCCCAATAAAAAAACAGGTGAGGCGAAAGAGAGATAGATAGATAGTACAATATGTCATAATATTACTCTGCCTTGGAGATTGGAGGCACAGAGAGTTCGGTCTCGAGCATAAACGAGAGATCATGCATCTGTGACATCAGCTCCTCCGCAACATCACTCTTTGTCTTGCGGGGTACTGTTGTTACTTGATCTTGACCATCAGGATCACCCGTTCTGAAAACAAAGCAAAAGGAAACCACAAGGGCGAAACATGTTTTATTACATCTGAAATGAATATTGCCTATATAGATTGGAGAACAACAAGTTTAGGTGAGTATAAGAAACCTCTCTGAGGTTGAGGTTCCGGAAGGCATGGCTTTGACTTCATCAGAGTTGGTTTGGCCTCCAATACTTTCCGAAAACAAACCAGAATCAAGGTCTCTCTGCTGGTTACTTTCCCCGAACAAGTTCATCCCCTGATTCTGCTCAGCAGATTGATTCACATGGTTTGTGGGAGGCTGCACAGGTGTCTGCAAAACGGTTGAGGATGCGAAACTATCCCAAGTTCCAAAGAGATCATCTTCTTGACCTTTGGCTATGTCAGATACCATGTTTGTACCAGTATTCTGCTTCTCATATTCGCTCTGTTCTTTAACATCGTTCCCATCAAATATCTCTTCTTGGGATCTTTCCATGGTTCTCGAAAGCACATTACTAGGAGTCTTGGAGTTAGCTGAGCTAGCAAAATCATTCCAGTCATCGTCATCATCATTATCATCCGTAGGTGTCTTCTCAATAGCTTTCTTTTCACTGGTTTGCCATAGATCATCTCCAATCCAATCAATATCCATGGATGAACTTCCAACGACTTGTCCCTCATTATTATCATGGCCAGCCGGGTCGTTGTTTTGAGACTTGCCAGTAACATTACCAAACAAATCATCTTGCAGCCAGTCACCAGCATTGGAAACATACGCAGTTGAAGAATCTGCTGGTTTTCCGGAACCAAAGACAGAATCCATATGAGCAGATAAATCAACCGGAGAACTTACAAACGGATCGCCACTAGTCTTTTCCTGGGAGACAGATTGAAAGTCAGAATCCCAATCAGCAGAAGAGGCAACAACCTTGTCATCAAAAGACTTGAAGCCATCATTTGATGATGGTGCTCCCTCAAACAAACCAAAGCTTACATCCTCTTTAGAAGAACTATTGCTCTGACCATCTTTACCCTCGAACAAACCAAGATTACCATCCTCTTTCGAAGCACTATTTCTCTGAGCATCTTTGCCCTCAAAGAAACCAAAACTCTCATCGTCTTTAGAAGAACTTGTTCTCTGAGCATCTGTACCCACAAAGAATCCAAAACTATCATCTTTTCTAGAAGAACTAGTTCTCGGAGTAGCTTTCCCTTCAAACAAACTGAGATTTTCATCCTCTTTAAAAGAGTGCTCGGAATCTTTTCCCTCAAAGAACCCAAAGTTTCCCTGCTCTGCGAAAGAAACACTATCCTGTCCATCTCGTCCTGCAAACAAACTAAGACTCTTATCTTCTCCAGATGAAACATTCTTCTTCACATCATTTACCTTAACCAAACCAACATTCTCATTCTGTTGTGATTCAACAACCTCTTGGTTCTTAACACTATCAAACAAGCTAAGACTACGTGGATCCTTAAAATCATCGTCCTCCGGTTCACTCTCAACTTTTGAAAGATCTCCTCTTTCTTCAACGGAATAATCATCAAGACTGATTCCTCCAAGATCCAGGGGGCTTTTCTTCTCCACTGATAGTCCATCACTCGTTTCATCTTTCGCAGACCATTGCACTTCCAAATCAAGAAACTCAGACAAAGCAACTCCTTTCACTACAGGTGCCTTCTTAGCTCCTCTGCTGGATCCATTCGTTTCCTCTAGCGGCTCCACCATCTCCTGCAGATGCAAAATCGTTTCATAAAGTCTCCATCTTTACAATAACACAAACACAATCAACAGAATGTTTTTACCGATCCATCTAGATTGAGAGAGCTGAGAAACCATTTGTAAGCGAAAGTGGAGGTGAGCTTGATCGGATCAGGAGCATTATCGCTCGTCCGTTGCTGCTCGCCGCAGAAAACGCAGATCAGAGACTCGATCCCACGCAGAAGCTTTCCTTTACAGTTACCGCAACGGAGGTAAGGAGGTGAAGGATCGAGTTCCGCGATCGCCTCCGGAGCTGTGGGAAGAAGGCTGGGAGAAGATGAATCGAAAGAGGAGAGCTTGGCGTTCTTACGAAGCGAGAGCTTGAGTTGGTCGATCAGATCCAAGGAGATCTCCGTCGCCATTTCGTAAGGAGAAATCAAGATTCTGAGAGTCTCCTCCCTCTCAGGCCGATTGAATTGTAGATGAGGTCTAAATAGTCACGATTGGAAGTTATAGTTAAAAATTGTGAACGTTATAATAAGTAAGGTCTCTTACTGTAATTTTTTGCTTAGGCGATTAATTTACAATTGGAGTTGGACGCATCTTGTAATTGATAATCTCCGGTGGGATATTTCGGTTACAGCATATGAAAATGATATTTTCTGACGGATATTAAAATTACAACATCAACTGACACCGATTCTCAATTATTACGTGCAACCGCAAAACCTTAGAGAATGGATGCAGCTTATTATTACAAACAAATAAAAATTTACATATATGATATTAACCATAAATCTAATGATCATGTATCTTACCAAATTACTGAAACCTACTAAATTTCTGTATGCGATGAATAAACGAAGTTCTAAATCAAAATTCATGATTCATATAGACCTATTATTGTTAATAATAAAAAAAATTCAGATAGACCTATTATTGCTAATAATGAAAAAAACATATAGACCTATTATTGCTATATAAATCAATATCCCTATTATTTTGCTAATAATAATAAAAAATAATACAAGAGATACACGTGGTATAAAATCGCATGAAGAGGAAATAATAAAAGTACACAATAAAACAGCTTAAAACTTTATTGTTTAACATGTTTAAAACTTTATGTTTTAACATGTTCTAGGTTTTAAACATGTTCTAGGCTCTATGCATCTGCTGGAAGTGCATTTGCACAGGGTCCATCGTAATTTTTTAAGTTTTTGGGTTAAGATTAGGGTTTATTTTTTTACAAAAAAAAATTACTTGAAGAAATAGATTCAGTTTATCTTTTTTTGCTCAGGGTCCATTTTATATTTTTTACCCTTTTTGTGGCTTTCTTAGACACCCATGCTTTAATTAGCTTTCCTAGGTTCGCTAGGTTTGATTTCATCAAAACTATTGTATCACCTTGTATCATTAACATGTTAATGAAAATTCACATACTTAACAAAAAAAAAAAACAAAGGAACGAGCGAACACAGACGGTAATCAAACATGTATGAAGAAGACTCACATGAAAACAGAAATCTGAGGAACAGAGGAGAAATAGTCTCAAAATAAAGAAGTATATCAATTCAAAGGCAACACGCGTGGACATACAAACTCTCATTTTTTCCACCTCTAAATCGGTAGTTACAATTTTTCTATAGATGTAGATAATCACCGTTTTTTTTTTAGAATAAAATATTTAGAAATTGTCTAATTAGTTGTGTTTCTATTTTTTTTTAACCTGGTCAGTGTCTTCCCTATGGAGTTCAATATCAACTTCTTCTGATCAAGATAAGGTTCTAAAATCATTTTATAAAGGATGTTGTGTTAGTTGACTGATATTAAAATTACAACATCAATTGACATCAATTATTACGTGCAGCCGCAAAACCATGTGGTTTGATTCGTTCTCAATAGTCATGAGATATGACATCAATTATTATATGCAACCGCAAAACTATGTAATTTGATTCATTCTAGATAGCTATGAGATGATTATCTGGATGCACCTTACTATTACAAACAAATAAATTTTTTACATATATGATATAAACGATAAATCTAACGATCATGTATCTTACCAAATAACTGAACCCTACTAAAATTCTGTATGCAATGAATAAACGAAGTTCTACATCAAAATTTATATTGACCTATTATTGCTAATAATAACAAATAATACAAGAGATAGACGTGATATAAGATTGCATGAAGAGGAAATAATAAAAATACACAATAAATTTTTTTAAATGTTTAAACAAAGTACACCCTACTCGCGTTCGTGTATAAAGAAAATGGCTAATACACCGGTTGGTGAAGTTAATTCCATTAAACAAATAAACACAACTCGATTGTGTTGCAATAATTAAACTGAAATAATGTGAATAAAAATTTGAAAAGCTAAGAACAATTTACACAATGGGTACATCCACATGTCAATCCAACAAACAAACAAAATTTAATTACAAAAAGTAATCCCAAACAAAAAAAAAAAACATCGCGCGGGCTGAACACTAGTCTACTATATAAGGCGGTGTAGTTCTAGAGGCTGAGACACCCCGAGAAAAACAAGACAAGAGAAACTATCATTTCTCTAGAAATGAAACTCAAGAGTGTTACATGTTTAATTCTTTCTCTAATTTTCCTACATTTGGGTGTGGAATGTGTTCTTGGGGATGGACCTAAGGATGGATCTGGTGGAGGAGGAGGTGGCGGGGGTGGAGGCGGTGGTGTTGGTGGAGGATCCGGACGCGGTGGAGGATTTGGAGCTGGTGGTGGAGACGGAGGAGCTCGTGGGGGAGGCGGAGGAGGTGGTGTGGGAGGTGGATCTGGACGTGGTGGTGGATTTGGTGCTGGAGGAGGACGTGGTGGTGGAGCCGTCGGAGGAGGTTTTGGGGGAGGCGGTGGATTTGGTGGAGGTGAAGGAGGTGGTGTGGGAGGTGGATCCGGATGCGGTGAAGGATTCGGAGCCGGAAGAGGATCTGGTGGTGGAGCTGGAGGAGGTCTTGGGGGAGGCGGTGGATTTGGTGCTGGAGGAGGTGTTGGACCTGGTGGTGCTGGTGGTGGCGTAGGTGCAGGTCTTGGGATAGGACACGGTGGGCTAGGAGGGGTTGGGATTGGAATAGGAATAGGTGTTGGGGTTGGTGGAGGCTGCAGCAAAGGTTCTGGAAGCGGAAGCGGAGGTGGCGGTCACCGTTAATCAGAGCACTTATTCAAAAATCTCACGTTTTAGTGCTACTGCGTACTTGTGATCTTACTTCTCTTGTCATGCTAACAAAGCAGAAAAATGTATGATATACATCATTGTTCATTTCACGATGTGTGTTTCTTCTATTTTCGTGTAAGAATGTCTTGGAAAAATTTAGTTATAAAATATTGAATACGGTATTGATCTTAATTTCTTGATTTTTTCTAACCGGAACAATTCCCACAATTTATTCATATTTTGTGTAATATATGACCTCAAATGAATTGACCTGTTTTACATGCATGTCACGTATACCCCCATCAACTTCAATTTTTAGGTCATATCGTCAGATATTTCTCTACCAAACCAACACAATATGGTATGTGTGGCGCTCTTGAATATATTTAGTTACAGTTTATGTCTCTAACCCCAAGGAAATCTCCATCGCCATTTTATGAAGAAACTTGGGTTTGGAGAAATGAAGATTCCGAGAGTCTCCCTCTCTAGCCGATTGCATTGTAGACAAGGTCTAAATAGCCACCATCGGAAGTATAGCCAAAAATTGTGAACGTTATAATAAGTAAGGTCTCCTCTGTAAGTTTTTGCTCAGAAGATTATTTTACAGTTGGAGTTGGACACATCTGGCCAATTGCATCGTAGACGAGGTCTAAATATCCACATTTAAGAAGTTATAGCTAACAATTAACTTTATAGTAAGTAAGGTCAGTGTAGATACTAGATAGGGACTAATATGTACAATAAGAAGTGATAGCTAATAATTGTGAACTTAATAAAACACAAGGGGTTTTTCTGTAATCTTTTGCTCGAACTTTTATAATAAGCTATAGATCTTTTTCTGAGGAGAGGTAAAGGATGAGTAATCAGAGAAAGAGACCCAACGGAGAAAGAGAAGAAGACGACGAGGAGGACGATGCGGAAGGTATCGGCCAGTGGGAGAGAGCTTATGTTGACGACAGATCTTGGGAGGCTTTGCAAGAGGATGAGTCTGGGCTTCTTCGGCCAATTGATACCAGTGCCATTTACCATGCTCAGTATCGCCGCCGTCTCCGTATGCTCTCCGCCGCCGCGGCTGGTACTCGTATCCAGAAGGGGCTTATCCGCTATTTATACATCGTCATTGACTTCTCTCGGGTTAAAATTCTATTCCTTTTGTGCTGTAAAGGTTTATGGAATTGAGTTGGAGATTTTGTGAATGTTAGCTTTAAAGTCGTTTCCTTTTAGTTGGTTTGAGTGATGCTCAGCTTATGCTGCTTTCATTGGAGCTTATATGGATTAGAAAGTATGCTCTTCTTCTAAAGTGCCTATAGCTGGCTCGGTGTTGTTTTGTAATTGATAATCTCACTATAAGTGGGGTTTTTTTTTGGCTAGAGCATATGAAGATGATGATGATACTGTTTCTTGTGATCCTTACTAAGATTATACCATTCTGGCAACATTGAGATTTGGATTCATAATCCAAGAAGCTTGTTTTACTTCATGGTTTCAAATATTTCATCAGTTCTGTAATATGCAACGTCTTACACTTGGTATGTTTTTGGAGTGTGTGTCTATGGAATTGAGTAGGGGATTATGTGAATGTCAGTTTTAAAGTCGTTTCCTTTTGTTGAATTGAGTGAAGCTGAGCATGTTCTGTTTTCATTGGAACTTATATAGAAGAGAACGTATGAACTTTGTGGTTATACAGAGAACTGTACTCTGCTTCTACCTTTGAAACCTTGGCTTGAGTGTAGGAGATCTCTGCTCTTTCGTCTTATTAACAGTGTCTATAGCTGAATCTGTGAATGTTTTGTTATTGATAATCTCACTTTAAGTGGGTTTTGTCCGGTTAGAGCATATGAAAAATGCTAATATTGTTTCTTGTGATCCTTACTGACAGCATTGTGATTTGGATTCATATTCCGGGAAGCTTATCTTACTCCATGGGTTCCTTAATATGCATTGTCTTACACTTGCTTTGTTTTTCTGTGTGTGTGTCTAGGCAGCTGCGGAAACGGATTTCAGACCAAGCAGGATGGCCATAATGGCAAAACATGTTGAAGCTTTCATCAGAGAGTTCTTTGACCAGAATCCACTCAGTCAGATCGGTTTGGTCTCTATAAAAAATGGAATTGCGCATACACTAACAGATCTTGGCGGTAGTCCTGAGTCACACATACAAGCGTTGATGGGAAAGCTGGAAGCCGCGGGTGACTCCTCTTTGCAGAACGCCCTAGAGCTTGTACATGAGCATCTCAACCAGATCCCATCTTATGGCCATCGCGAGGTTCTGATATTGTATTCAGCTCTAAGCACCTCTGATCCAGGAGATATCATGGAGACCATTCAGAAATGCAAGAAATCAAGATTAAGATGCTCTGTTATTGGACTTTCTGCAGAGATGTTTATATGCAAACACCTATGCCAAGAAACTGGTGGGTTGTATTCAGTTGCGGTAGATGAGGTGCGTTTAGTTACCTTCTACTTCAACTTTGTAACTTTGATTTTTCGCATATGCTTTGTGTCTTATTTTATCATCACGCAGGTGCATTTAAAAGATCTTCTGCTTGAACATGCACCTCCACCTCCGGCAATAGCAGAGTTTGCAATTTCTAATCTGATCAAGATGGGGTTCCCACAAAGAGCAGCTGAAGGTTCAATGGCAATATGTTCGTGTCATAAGGAAGTTAAGATCGGAGCTGGTTACACGTGCCCGAGATGCAAAGCTCGTGTATGTGAGCTCCCTACGGAATGCACCATCTGTGGTCTGACGCTTGTTTCATCGCCACATCTTGCAAGATCATACCATCATCTCTTCCCAATTGCTCCGTTTGATGAAGTTCCTACTCTTGCAAGTTCGAATGATCCTCGGAGAAAATTGGGAAAGAGTTGTTTTGGTTGCCAACAGAGCCTACTTGGTGCAGGTAAACAATAAAACCATATTGTTTGAACATCAGTTCTTGTAGTCTTCTTACATGTTTCTTAATGCAACTGGTTAATAATCGTCATTGATCTACTAGAGACCCGAAATTAAACTTAAGACAAGCTTAGTGGTATGCTGACTCATTGTGCGTCGCACTTGCCGAGAGAGACATTAATTTGGATATAAACGAGGGCTCATTGGTGCTTTTTTATTATGTGCAGGGAACAAACCGGGGCCATGCGTAACATGTAGGAAATGCAAGCACTATTTCTGTCTGGACTGCGACATATACATCCACGAGAGCCTGCACAACTGTCCTGGCTGCGAGAGCATTCACCGTCCCAAATCAGTTTCCTTGATGGAAGAATGAGAGAATCTGTTCACACTCGCACAATTTTTCAAACACTGATTGGTTTTTGACAAAGTGAATTTGTTTATTATCCTCGACAGGTCTTTTATTATATAGTTAATGGTTGATCTGAGAGTAATAATGTTAGAGCATAGCATACTAATAAATAAACTTAAGACAGAGCTTGCTGGATAACGTGCAACAAAGGATACATAAAGGAAGACTTTCAAACAAAAGCCGAACTAATATTCACGTGCAATTGAATACCGAGAAGAAACTATTAGAAGCAAACATAAGTCCAAAATGGTTTGTTACCTTGGTGGGCCGATATACATGGTGAAGGACTTTTACCGTTTACAAGTCAAGTCAAGCAATGCGACTTACTCGTTATATATATTGTAAGATTTGACTGCAAAACCAAATCATACATACTAATTTCTTCCTTTTTGTTGGAAAATTCAATTATCTTTCGAAGATGAAACTGCATTTGGCCGTTTTCTCCATCACTTGTTGCGTCTGTGTGACCAGCTCCCCAGTTCCTCCTCGTCAGGACCAAGTTGAGATTCTGTTGGCTTTCAAGAACGAGTTTCCATCCCGCAGCTGCGACCATATTTGGAACACCCCGGATGTTGTATTCCATAGTCCAAATATAACCTCTTGGACCAAAGAAGGTGTTTCCTTCGATGGAGTTGTCTTTGATAACGCGACAGGCGCCGTTACAGAACTAAACCTTGGTGGTGCATGTATCAGCGGCACCATCCAGGCTAATAGTAGCCTCTTCCGCTTCCAACACCTCAGGTACCTCCGTCTGTTTATCAACCACTTTGACTCGTCCCCGTTTCCTGCCGGATTTGGCAGACTCACCAACTTGGAATACTTGGATCTTAGCCAAAATGGTTTTATCGGAGAAGTTCCATCATCAATCAGTAACCTAAGCCGCTTAACCTTCTTGGACCTTTCACATAACAAGCTCACCGGTCGTTTTCCCCATGTACATAATTTAACACTTCTTTCTTATATAGACCTTTCCTATAATCACTTTTCTGGAACAATTCCTTCTAATCTATTCACCATGCTTTCCCTAGATTATCTTGATTTGCGCCAAAATCATCTTAAAGACCCTCTTGAAAATATGACTTCTTCTCCAACCTCTAAGCTTGTGCATCTAGACATGGCCAAGAACCTTTTTAGCTCTCGAGTCCTAGAACCTATCTCAAAGTTGCCTAGCCTCACACATCTCGACCTATCTTTTCAGAACACAACAACCTACACGATCAACTTTGATTTCTTGCCCTTCAAGTCTCTAGAATATCTGGATCTTTCCGGAAACAGTGTGTCAGTGCTTAACACCGGTTCCACAAATCTGTCGTTTCTAATCTTGTCCCACTGCAACCTCACCGAGTTCCCCACGTTTATAAAGACCTCAAGGAACTTGGAGGGACTAGACGTTTCCAAGAATAGGCTCAAAGGAAAAGTGCCTCAGTGGTTATGGAAACTTCCTTCTTTGGGCCATGCAAATCTCTCTCACAACTCCTTCAGCGGTTCGCCAAAAGTGCTCCTTAACTCATCTCTCTCCGAGTTGGATTTGAGTTCAAACGCCTTCCACGGGTCTTTTCCTATTATTCCACACACCATCAAGGTCATGGCTGCATCAAATAACAGTTTCACTGGAGACATACCTCTAACACTCTGCCAAGCATCTCAGCTGAGACTTCTTGATCTATCACACAACAATTTCAGCGGGTCAATTCACCGATGCTTGACAAATGTATCGGTGTTGAAACTCCGTAACAACGACCTCACTGGGAGACTTCCTGACATAGATAGCCGTTCATTAGTGATACTTGATGTTGGCCACAATCAAATAAGTGGGAAGCTTCCAAGGTCTCTTGTAAACTGCACAAGCCTAAAGTTTCTAAATGTGGAAGGGAACCGCATCAGTGACACTTTCCCTTTCTGGCTGATTGCTTTGCAGCAACTGGAAGTCATTGTTCTGAGATCAAACAGATTCCATGGTCCCATATCTTCACCGGGAACCTCTCTTTCGTTTACAGCACTGCGGATAATGGACATATCACTTAACAGCTTCAACGGGACTCTACCACCAGATTACTTTGCGAATTTGAGTGAACCTCTGGTTAATTCTTCTCCAGTTACTAATCGTTGGCCTGGGTACAGAGGAGACTTGCACTATATATATCCGACCGAGCCGTGGTATTATCCTTCCATTTATGTGAGAAGCAAAGGACGAAACATGGAGTTGGAAAAGATCCCGGACAGATGCGCAGTAATTGAATTCTCAGGGAATAGTTTTGGAGGACAGATTCCAGAATCCATAGGTTTCTTGAAATCGTTGATTGTGCTTGACTTGTCAAACAACGGTTTCACAGGTCGTATTCCATCGTCTTTGGCCAAACTCACGCAACTCGAGTCATTGGATCTATCTCAAAACAAACTTTCTGGAAGAATTCCTCAGGAGCTAAGAGTTCTCTCGTTCTTGTCATACACTAACATGTCACATAACAGACTCACTGGCCAGATACCACAGGGTACACAAATTGGAGGCCAATCTAAATCCTCCTTTGAAGGGAATATCAATCTTTGTGGTCTTCCTCTTGAGAAGACTTGTTGTTTCAGGGAAACTGGAGCACTGTCAACACCACAGTCACAAGAGCCAGAACAGAGAGAGCAAGAACAAGTGTTGAACTGGAAAGCAGCCGCAATAGGATATGGACCAGGAGTCTTGTTTGGACTGGCCATCGGACAAGCCTTTGCTTCATATAAACCGGCCTTGTTCTATAAGTTGTTTCACCTCTGAGATTGATCGTTTCTTTCTAGTGGCAAAAATTAAAAAAACATCTGTTCGTGTTATACTGTAATCCCATCAAATAGTACTATCAAAACAACTCGTGATCATATTTGATCGATTGCACGTCTACAAGAAAAAAATAGAGATTTATATCATATCAAATATAAACATCTCTTCTTCTTTTTTTTTTTTGACAACAAAATAGCAATAAGAAAAGAAGTAGAAATGTTTATATTTGATATGATATAATCTAAATATTTCTTTTCGCCTAAGATTAACGTAATCAACGTAGCAGCTTGCTCGTCTACACTGTCAAATGATTACGTCAACTCAGATTACTTCATACAAAATTGATACACAATCTACAAATCATTGTTACTTGCATGCTTTCAAACACATAGTTCGTTAATACCGTTATAAACGACGCGCCACAATTGCGCGTGGGTGAAATAACAGAAGTCGCCGGTGTCTATAGTCAACGTATATCTTTGTCACGTCTTAAAAGGGTCACCAGAGAGTCTCCCGCCTTTCTATCCTCTCTTCCACTCTTTTATATTTAGAAAACAGAACAAAAAAAAAATCAAAATTTTTTCCGTAGAGAGAGAGAAAACACAGAGGAGGAAGAAGAAGGAGAAGGAGAAGACGGCGATTGGTTGAAAATTCAAGAACGCGACGACAATGCCGAGCAAGCTGAAAAAGGCGATTGGAGCGGTTAAAGACCAGACGAGCATCAGCCTCGCCAAAGTCACCAACGGAGCCAACAGAGGCCGCGGCGGCGATCTCACCACCCTCGAGGTCGCCATCCTCAAAGCCACGAGCCACGACGAGGACGTCCCGATCGACGACCGTCTCGTCTCCGACATCCTCGCCATCATATCCTCCAAGAAATCTCACGCCGCCGCTTGCGCCGCCGCGATCGGTCGCCGCATCGGGAGGACTCGGAACTGGATCGTCGCGCTCAAATCCCTGGTCCTCGTCCTCAGGATCTTCCAGGACGGAGACCCTTACTTCCCTCGCGAGGTCCTCCACGTCATGAAACGCGGCGCGAAAATCCTCAACCTCTCCACCTTTCGCGACGACTCGAACTCGCGTCCTTGGGATTACTCCGCTTTCGTCCGCACGTTCGCGTTGTACCTCGACGAGAGACTCGACTGCTTCTTAACCGGGAAGTTACAGAGACGGTACACTAATTACCAGAACCAAACCGGAAGAATCAACAGCACATCCACGTTCTCCAGTAAATCCCGGTTTAATCCGAGAATTAGAAACAAATCCGACGAACCGGCGGTTCGTGACATGAAACCGGCGATGCTCCTCGACAAAATCACCTACTGGCAGAGACTACTAGACAGAGCCATCGCGACGCGCCCCACGGGAGACGCGAAAGCCAACAAGCTCGTGAAGACGTCTCTCTACGCCGTCTTGCAAGAGAGTTTCGATCTCTACAGAGACATCTCCGACGGTTTAGCTCTCCTCCTCGACAGCTTCTTCCATCTCCCGTACAAATCTTGCGTCCACGCGTTTCAAGCCTCCGTCCGAGCCTCGAAACAGTTCGAGGAGCTCAGCGGATTCTACGACCTCTGCAAGTCCAACGGCGTGGGACGCACGTCGGAGTATCCCAGCATTCAGAAAATCTCGCTGGAGCTTCTCGAGACGCTGCAGGAGTTTTTGAAAGACCAGTCGTCGTTTCCGGGGAACAACGCGGGGATGTATCCGTCGCCGAACAGTCTTCTTCTTCCTCCTCCTCCTTCGACGGTCTCGAGCTCGCTTTCGGAGAGGTGTTGTTCGGATTACGGGTCGTTTCGGAGTGCTTCTTTGGAGGATTTGACGAGCAGGACTGAAGCGGGGACTAGTAGTCCTCCGATGTCTTGTCACTCAGAGCCTTACGGAGGAGGAAGAGACGATCCTAATGGGAATAGCTTCGATACGGTTTCGACTAAGTCTCTTCCGAATACTCCCTCCAGTCACACATTAAACCTGTCGGATGACGCTAAAACAAAAGTTGTGGAAGAGAAGAAGAAGAAGAAGAAGAAGCAAGAGGAGTCAAAAGTGGAAGCTTTTGATCCTTGGGAGGCGTTGATGTTGAGAGATGATCCGAGGAAGAACATAGAAACGATACCTGAAGAACCTTCAACCTCTGAGGGCCAGAGGGATTCAGGGAACTGGTTGCTTACGCTGGAAGAAACAGTTACGCAAGTGCATGATACTAACTCCATGGCTATAGTACCGTTCGGATTAGATGATCGCATGCCTGCGTTTCAAGCCACCATGGACCAGTACAATCCGTTTTTGGTAGAATCAGCTGCGCCGTTAGCTGAAGTCGGTCCAACAGGAGAACTGATGAGCACCACGTTCAATGTCTTGGCTTTGACGGAGTTTCAGCCGGAGCTGACAATTCAGGGAAACGTTCCTGGCGATTTTGAGCCGTCGACTGTGCCAACTTTCAAGGCCACAGGGAGTTTGCCCGAAAAGTGTGAGCCATTTGCAACATTTGAGGGTTTTGGGTTCGGAGAAACTGTTTCAGAAAATGGAGGGGTAGATCAGCAATCTGTTTTGCAAGAACAGCAGTTATGGTTGCAGAATCAAAACAAGATCATAGCTAAACATTTGAATTGATATGCTCTTAATTTGGCTAGGCAGAGATTGAGATGTTTCTTGAATTTTTTTTCTTTTGTAAAATTGTAAAATGAACTAATTTTCCACAACTAAGAGAAAGTAATATAACAATTGTTTAACTACACATTCAGACTGGATTATTGGATCTTAGCCCAGCGTGCGAATCAACATCCATCGTGGAAAACACGAATCTAAATAGACCGGAAATGTTGTGAGGCCCACGTTTGGTGGCTTGTCAGAGCAAATGGAGACTGATCAAGGGTTTCGGGCTCTAATCACCATCAATTGGCACATGCATAACCTCTCATCACTTCACCAACATATGCATTTACAAATTCTACTATTGACATGACTATGCATACGCTTTATCTATATGAAATTGAAAAGTAAAGAGTGTATGAGGCGGAGACTTGAAGTCATAGGAAGCTAATAAAGCTATGGTCATGTCTCTTCAGTCACCACAGCAGAGAATTACTACAGTAAGTTAACAGAGATCGCAGAGCTCTTTACGCTGCTCCAGTCACCACCAAATTGCAGCTGACCCTTTCTAATAATCACTCCTCCTAATTTATTATTTATCACAACTTTATTTTTGTTTTTTATTTAATTCTAAAATCCTAATAAGCATTTAATTCTATACATTATTATTTTTCCATCCAAAAGATGTTTTGGAAAATGTTTAAACTTTATCTATTTAAATAATAGTTTTTTTTTGTTTCAAATACATTGATTATTTCCAAAGATATTGCTAAGACTATGGGAAATCTTTCAGTGATAACAATAAAAAATATGTGTGATACAAATTATATGTATACAACAAAGTTTAGAAGATAATAAGATATTTCTTATAATTTAATTGCAGAAATTTAAAAACACGAGATGATATTGTCTATTTATTATCTTTTAACAATAGATTAAAACTAATGAATATCAGTATTTCCACTCTCTTTCATTAAAAAGTAAAGGAACCCCATTGAGGGGATCTAAACAAGTATCCAACAATTAAAACACTGGAAAAAGTTGAAAAAAATGAGAGAGACAAAGGAATGGCTCTGGTTTCAGAACCTCAAAAAAAAAAAATCCAACATACCTTTTGCCTATGTGTTGCTTTAAGATTAGCTACATTATTATTTGTGATTTAAAATTAATTATTAACTAGATTAAATTCAATTAGAAATCCATATGCACATACTCACCAATGGAACTGCTTAGATTAATTATAGTATTGTCACATTGAAGATACGAGTATAGGGGGAGGGGTAAGATTGTGATTTAAGTAAGGTACATGCAGAATTTAATAACCGTACACGAGGGGAGGCAAGAATATTTACTTAAACAACAGTTTGATTTTGTTTTTCTGAATTCACATTGAAAAAAGAGACATCGGAGGAGAGAAAAGGACAAAACCAAAAAAAAAAACAAAAGGGAAGAAGATCCAAAAGAAAACATCCTCTGAAAAATCTCTCACTCGGAGTCTGAGCAAATGATACAAGAGAGAAAATAAGAAAATTTCAAAAAAAATTTAGCATAGTTATTTTCATTGGATCTAACTGTTAGATTTTTTTGATCTTTCCTGCTCTGTTTTTCACCAAGCAATCTGTTTTTCCTTTAGATGAATCATAACACTATTTATCTGTGATTTTCCCATTTTTCTTTTGTTTGTTGTTGATCATCTTCCCTTCACTGTCTGTAACCGTCTTTTTTTTTCTTACATGCGACAACACATGTCAGACACTCAGCATGTTCAGGTTCAGGGCTCTGCTGTGTCTATTCAATCTTCCGACAAAATCGAAGGTAAGTTTCTAAATCTAGATAGATCCATCTGATCTGGTTTCAAGAACATATTGTGCTGTCCTACTTTTTTGATCATCATTGTTTATATAAAATCTCATTTGTGATTTACAGCATTTACACTCTGTTTACATTTTGAAGCTTGATCTCTTTAAGAATTATAGTATCTAGTGATCGTGGACAGCATTACTTAATAATCATGTGATGTTTGTGTTGTTGATATGATCCTCAGATGCCTTTATGAAGATGAAAATAGGTGAAAACAGAGTGTTGCAATCTAATGCGTATCCGGATCGTCCTGGTGAACGAGATTGCAAGTACTATCTAAGAACTGGTCTCTGTGGCTATCGAAGCAGTTGCCGTTACAATCATCCCACTCCTCTTCCACAGGTGAGGAAGATAATAGTTTTCCTAAGTTTAAAATTTCTTTTTTAATTATTTTTGCTTCTGCATCATATGGTTTTACTGCCATTTAAACTTTTTTAATAGGGTACAATGTATTACAACGAGGAGCTCCCCGAGAGGATTGGGCAGCCGGATTGTGAGGTGCAGTTCTTGGATCTCTCTAATAATCATCTATAGTCTGATTAACTCCATTGGTTAAAAAGAGATATCTTTTCTAGCGTGATGCATTTCAACTTTAAGCTTATTCTCCTTTCATCTAGCATTAGTAGCAGAGAACATATTCTTGTTTGTAATTTTAATTAAGAAGCAACAAGAATCTACATTTAACTCCAGAATATATTCCTCTTGTCTGGTTTAGTCTTAATCTCGATTTGAAAGATAGATACGCTTGGCTAGTTAGAAAAAAAAACGATATTTTGTTAAACGTGATGCATTTGTGTTACAATTATTGTCCATTTAGAATAAGGAACATAAATCATTTCTTGTTTTTAAGTTCATTTAAGAGTTAATAAGAAGCTACATTAAACTGCAGAACATATTCATCATGTTTGGTTTCTTGAATAATGCTTTTCAAACCACTTTTGCAGTATTTTCTCAAGACAGGAGCTTGTAAGTACGGGTCAACTTGTAAATACCATCACCCAAAAGACAGGAATGGAGCAGAACCTGTGTTGTTCAATGTCCTTAGTTTACCTATGCGTCAGGTAGTTTCATCTTGGTTACTGTGATTCCTTTTTTTTCAATATCGAACGTGGAAGACTTATTTGAGTTTCTCCTCCAGGGTGAGAAGCCATGTGCATATTACCTGCGAACGGGAACATGCAGATTCGGAGTTTCTTGTAGATTCCACCATCCTCAACCTGATAATGGACATTCTACTGCTGCATATGGGAAGTCTAGCTTTCCTTCTGCAGGCTTACATTATGGTGGTGGATTAACAATGATGTCTGCATATGGAACTCTGACTCGTCCGCAACTTCCTCAGTCCTATGTTCCTGTCATGGTTTCACACTCTCAAAGCCAAAGGTGGGCCACTTACATGGTAAGTCTGAATATAGAAGCTACCAATGATGTATAGTGTTGTGCTTTTAGCAAATTTGAAAAAAATCAATAAGGATTTACCTCCAATTTGTTTTGTTGCAGGGTGCATCTAACTCCATGTATAATGTGAAGAATCAACCTTATTACTCTGGTTCTAGTGCATCAATGCCCGTGGCTGTGACACTGAATGGTGGGTTGCCTGAAAGATCCGAACAAGCACAATGTCGGTTTTTTATGAACACTGGTACATGTAAATATGGGGAGGATTGCAAATACAGTCATATGTCACCACCAAATGTCATAGACCCTTTTGTTCTTCCAGCCAGACCTGTAAGTCTTCTTGCTCTCTTGGTTTTGTAGATCAAATCCTGGTTTTTGACTAGGATAAGTTACAAAAAGATGTGGTCTTCATTTTGTTCCTACAGGTTATATGTATAATCAATGCTGTGCATTTTTTCTGCTGTCCAGGGACAACCAGCTTGTGGTAACGTCAAGTCTTATGGATTCTGCAAGTTTGGGCCAAACTGCAACTTCGACCATTCAATGCTGCCATACCCGCCTTATGTTTCCCCTGTTTCACCAAAATATCAGATGTATCTCACCATCATCGCCAAGCCGCCGCTCTGGTTCAAAGGCTCTGTTTAACGACAAACCTGATGTGAAGAAGGAAATGCCAGAGACTCAGAAACCAGACAAAGATTCTAAACAATTTGAATAACTCTCAAAGGAAGGAAGAATCGTCATCACCATGATAACAACATCGAATATCATCAGCAATATGTAATTTTTGTTTGTTTTGACTCTGTTAATAATAAAATTTACATGAGATAAACGCCGCCACTATTATTAATTTACAAAAAGCCATAGATACAGAAAAAAGTCTTAAGATAGTACTTACTATATAAGTTAATCTAATTTTTAATAAGGAAGGTTAAAGCAAATAGAATAATTACTGGTTATTAGTCTTTTGGTTATTAATTTTGTTATTATTTTTTTTTTATTTTGGGTAAAATTGGTTATTAATTTTGAACCGAACATTCCAAGTATAGAAATGAAAAAGGGTTGTTTTTTAGACTTTTGGTCGGAGAAAAAAAAAAAAGAATCTGCGTGAAGCTTCGTCCTTTTTTGCGTGTGGGGGAAATCGCCTGGGTGGGTTCTCTTCTCTCCCAGACGATTTTGCGTTGGCACAAATCCAGGCGTATCTCAAAATCAACACCGCCGAGTCAATTCGCTCTACCCGCATCAGGAGGAGCTATGAATCGGCTGAGAGGGCGAGGGGCATGGATTCTCGGTTCCGCAGCTATGCCTCATCTTAAGAAGAGAGCCCACAACTCATTGGTCGCTATCCAAGACTCTTATCTCTCCACCAAGGTGATCGATTCCCCCTCCCTTTCCCTCTTCTGTAAAAAGTTCATTTTTTTTTGGTATGAGTTTCAATTCGATTCGTATCGATTTTTGAGGAATTGTGTTTACGGTTTTCGTTAAGATTTCTATTTTATCATTATCATAATTATCATCTTGTAAATTGGGGGCTTGGTTGTCATTTCATAGGATTTGCTCGAGAGGCAGAGGGTCGTGTTTACAGTTGCTACTTCTGTTGCTTCTGTTGCTACGGCTTGGATTGGTAAGTTTGCTAGTTTATACCCTTGCATCTCAAATTCCCTTCCTTTGTAGATTCATTTCAGACTTAGATTTCACGGTAAATATTGTGTTTGATACTATAGATTAATGTTAGAGGTTTGGAGATGATGTTTATACTTGTATGATTATGATAAACTGATCTTCTCATAACAAAGTTCTCTACTTTGAGCTTTCTAGGGAAGTTGTTGTGTTGTACTGAGTGTTGCAAGAGTATCTTAGTTGATGTATTTGTTTCTGTTCACACCGAATTGACTTTTGTAACTGACCCATTGGATGATGAATGATTGATTGTGCAGGTTATTCATTACGACACTACAATGAAACTAGGATCGATCAGAGGCTGGAATCGATTGAGAATGCGGTTAGTGTCTATGATCAACGACGATACTATCAACATTTCATTTTTATTATCACTGTATACTTGCCTCCTATCTGGATTGTTAGTTGTTAGTGGAGACTATGTCTATGTATTACATTGATGCGCATCGGATTTAGCTGCTTGTATATTTGGATTTCTGTAGCTTCTCTTCTGTCTGGAAACTCTTGAAAATGACTTATAGCTTCTTCTTATTTGAATGCCTATGCGGTTAACTAACTTACTTTTTAAAAACATTCACTGTTTTGCTCGTTGTGTCTTTACGATCCCTAATTGCCACTTGAAACTTTTGTTTTCTTCTCACGGCAGATGAAACACACCCATGAACTAGAACGAGGAGAACTCAAGGAGCTTGTTGATCCAGTCGGTTCCAGGTTCACTTCAACAATTGCCACCGCTGGAACCACTTTGATTCTCGGGTTTGTTGTTTAGTTTACACAAAGACTCTTCTTAGGCTCAACAACAAGTTCTGTGCTTATTAATAGTCTTCCGTCTCTTTTTTTTCTCCTTCCAGGTATGGCTTGGGGTGGCGTGGAGGGATATGGTATGCAAACAGGAAGTTTAAAAGAGAACAAATGAGATTGGCTGGGCAGTTAAAACCGAGAGAATGGAAGTTATTATTAGGGAGGATTAAACCACGAGCTTGGCCTACCTCAAGGTTCCTCAGACGACCATTCCCAAGGCAGAACAAAACAGCAACAACAGAAAATGCTTTGAAGACACCACCAGAGAATGCTGCTTGAAAGAATCAGAAAACTGGGTTGGGGAGAAACAATTGAAAGCAATAGCTAATCGAAACAAAGAACGATTATTTTTTTTTACTCTCTCTGTAGATTCTTGATATTAATCTAAGTAAGTCTACACATCGGTTTTGTCATGAAGCCAAAGGCTGTTCCTCTTTGTTCCCTTGTAATTGATCAAGTTCAAATACTGTATTCATTTTTCTTCTTGTTGTTCTGCTTCTTCTTGTTGCTCTGTGATAACCCTCAGTCTGAGACAATACTAATTTTGAAATGTTTTAACTCCTATAACACATGTTTGAAATGATGAGTTGATTGTCCTAATGATTTCTTGAATTTGGTTGTATATAGACCTTTACTGCAACAAGTATCATTCGATTAGGCGTATCCAAATTCCCAAGTCAAAAACATATCAAACCTGTGTTGCTGCTTTAAACAACGTTTGATTTGGGCTGGCAGAGGCAGAAAACGGGCAAACTCGGTCCTTAGTGGGCTACAAAGGCCCAATAAATATTTATTGATATAACTAATCGGGTGAATCCAACCTCACTTAAATACCCGACCCGATGCTGATTGATTCACTTTCTTCGATAATAGACCGGATCTTTGCATCGGGTTATATGTAATTCAAGCTGCTTGTTTTTCTGGATCTGTGCGTCTCTTTATAATTGTGCTCTGGTGTTTGCTTCATAGTAAAATTCGTAAGTCATTTGTGGTCGAATATAGTGTAATAGGAGAAGAGAAGATGAGCATTGTACCTAAGGAAACGATTGAGGTTACAGCACAGAGTATTGGGATCACCAACTTATCACCCGAGGCTGCGCTTATGCTTGCTCCTGATGTTGAGTATCGTGTTCGTGAGATCATGCAGGTAGGTTACCTTTTCTTCTAGTCATGCAGGTGTGTGTGAAGGAATCAGGTCCTCATCTTTTTTTTGGATTGTCTTTGCAGGAAGCTATCAAATGCATGCGTCACTCAAAGAGAACGACTTTAACAGCTTCGGATGTTGATGGTGCTCTCAACTTAAGGAGCCTTGAGGTACTAACTAGAGGCCATCATCTAGAGTTTTGGTAGTGCATTATCAGTAGAATGTTTTTGGTGGAGTTGTCTAGTAGTGAGAAAGAGATAGGTATCTGGTTTTGAGGTTTGGCCACCTTCCTGGTGCATATGATAACAAAACCAGTTAAACATTGCATCCAAATATTTTATCTTTAGCAGTTAGCTGATTCAAAGGCATCTATCTGAGAGTGATCATTTTTATTGTAGCCGACATATGGCTTTGCCTCAGGAGAACCATTTCGTTTTAGGAAAGCTATTGGGCATCAGGATTTGTTCTACACTGATGACAGAGAGGTGGATTTTAAAGATGTAAGATGTTGGGGATGCTATATATTTTTGTTTCAGTTAAACCCTTCATGATGTTCTTCTAATATTTTCAACAAATATCATGATTCTAGGTGATCGAAGCCCCACTACCAAAAGCTCCCGTTAATACTGAAGTTGTCTGTCACTGGCTAGCTATTGAAGGAGTGCAGCCAGCTATACCAGAAAATGCTCCTTTAGAAGGTTTGCTTCTCAATTTTATGTCCAGGGATCGAGTTGTAAAATCATTAACTAACGTTTAAGTTGTAAATTAAGTTTTCTCTGCCTTTGTTTATTCCCATCGTGAATATATTTCCACTTGTTTATGGTGTTTGTAGTCATCAGAGCACCTGCAGAAAACAAAATATATGAGCAAAAGGATGGACCTCTAATTGATGTTAGGCTACCAGTGAAGCATGTACTATCTAGGGAACTTCAGGTATGTGGTGCAGACTATATACCACACTGACGTATTTTACATGTGGTAAGACTGATCTGTTGTTTTCTCTTAACAGTTATACTTCCAAAAGATTGCTGAACTTACAATGAGCAAGTCAAGTCCTGCTCTGCTAAAAGAAGCATTAGTGAGCTTGGCCTCAGACTCAGGACTTCATCCTCTAGTTCCATATTTTACAAAATTCATTGCTGATGAGGTAACATAATGCACCACCAAGGAATCTTACAAGAAATTAAGCACGCAATCACTTGATGCACATTATAATAATTATTTTCTCCACTGATGCAGGTATCACGTGGTTTAAATGACTTCCTACTCCTGTTTAATCTAATGCACGTTGTTAGAAGTCTTCTACAGAATCCCCATATACACATAGAACCTTATGTAAGTTGCTTTCTGGATTATTTTTTACCACTTCCAAGAATTATTGTAGAATCATGTGACTACATCTTCTTTGTTGTGGGTTTCTTCAAATTCCATTTTAGGCATGCTCTGTATTATGCATATAACACGGTTAGGTACTTAGGTGTAGACAAGACAGCTAGTGTTGTTCTGACTTGGAGAACGCTGTGCAAGTGCAAATGAAAAAAATATTCTCCGTAGATCTGTATTGAGATAATTTCATATTCACTTGGGATAACTTTTACGTAAACAGCCTTGGGATTATGTTCAGTATAAGTTGTTTTTACGGCGTTGTTTCATAAAATTTTCTTTTGGTGACAGCTGCACCAGTTGATGCCTTCTATTGTAACATGCCTTGTATCGAGAAAGCTTGGCAATAGATTTTCCGATAACCATTGGGAGCTTCGAGATTTTACAGCGAATCTGGTTGCTCTGATATGTAAAAGGTTCGTTCTTTCCCTTTCATCTCATGTTACTGTGTTCATCCGAACGTGATTTTTCACTGAATAATGTTTTATACGGAGAAATTGTATGAATATGGTGAGATAATAGTATCCATGTATATGGTCAACTAAAGAGCAATACCTAATAACTTTCTAAAGTTCCTTCACTGTTTAGATGGGTTATGGTCATTGTCTCCAAAATCTCTATTACTCGTGTCACCTTAATATTGTTCTAAAATCATAAATCTTGTGGTTTGAATAAAATGTTCCAGGTTTGGAAACACTTACAGTACTCTTCAGTCTCGTCTTTCGAAAACTCTAGTCAATGCACTTTTGGACCCAAAGAAAGCTTTGACTCAGCACTATGGTGCAATTCAAGGATTAACAGCTTTGGGGCACAATGTTGTAAGTACTTCCTTTACTCTCCTGATGCTACTTTTTCTTGATTCGTTAGCTCCGTCACGTCTCATTTTACTGCTAGCACTTTGCTATTTTCAAGTTTTCGATTAGCTCTATAAGTTTCCCCGAGATTCAATGTTTACTCCTCCATGAAAAATATTTTCACCGTTGTCACAAAAAAAAAACTGAATCTCAGTACTCCTCCGATGTTAGCTGAATGTCATTTTATTGTGTAGGTACGCCTTCTTATTCTATCAAATCTCGAACCGTATCTAAGCCTTCTCGAACCAGAACTGGATGCTGAGAAGCAAAAGAACCAAATGAAGAGCTACGAAGCTTGGCGTGTGTATGGGGCCTTGCTGGTAAGTCCAAGTCATCGTCTAAAAAGTGCATACAAAATCTCAGTAGTTTCATATATGGACAGTCCTTGACTTGTGATTTTTTTCGCAGCGTGCTGCAGGCCTGTGTATACATGATCGGCTTAAAATCTTCCCAAATTTACCATCCCCTTTACCAAGTTTCCTCCATAAGGGAAAGGGAAAAATAATCAATGCCGAGCCACGTAAGTTGCATCAACCAATTTACTTTCTCTGCTTTATATGATTGTTGGTGCGTCAGACACATGCTTAGAGACTAATCGTTTACTCAATATACGTTCATATATGGCTCGGTGATAAAAATTGTTTCAACTATCAACGTTTTATATTCCCCTTTATGAATATGTCAGGTAAGCGGAAGCTGAGTGCTGATTCTTCAGAAAACCAGTCACCCCATAAAAGATTGATAACTACAGAGGGACCGCTAGATCACACTGGTCTAACTCCAATGCATGTAGATAAACCGATGGGAAATTACAATCTGCCACAAAACTCTGTCCAACCATCCTCATCAGAACAAGCTTCTGATGGTAACGAAAGGGGCAAGAGCCGGGCTATTACCAGGAAAGCAATTCTCGGTCAGATTTGGAGAGATGACCTTGATTCTGGACGAGTCTTGGTGAAACTCCACCAGCTCTATGGTGATAGGATTCTTCCTTTTATCCCTTCTACAGAGATGTCATTATTCCTCTAACCATTAGGTACGTTTGCTATAAAAATTCATGGTTCTGCGCTTGAAGAGATTAAAAGCACCATCTGATTCGTCATCCATCTGTGCCAATGTCCTCAGGTCAACTCTTTTAGTGAATCTCATGACCCTGAGGGACATCTAAATCCCTGAGCATCTCGGGTTTTAGGAGAAGTCTACCTGTAGAACCGAGTAAACGTTGAGGCCTTCCTCGAATACAGAATCTTCCAATGTATATATTAAGAGGATTTTAGTGGTTGGTGAATTTATTTGTTTCGTTAAGAAACTCATGGCATGTAATTTTCAAATCTATATGTTGTCATGTAGATTGCAGGTAAGTTCCTTCATGTACTTGCTTATTGCTCGTTACACGGATACATCTTGGCTGTTCTCAGCATCGAACACACGGTTAGAGTGACAGTATATGGTTTCTGGTCTGTGTTACTTTGGACTACGCAAACGGTCTTCAACACTACAAGACTTGTTTGTAGATAGAAAGAGGACGAGAATAAACAAAAAGTTTCGCAGGGGTTCTCTTACATCGATTAAATAATATTGAATGTAACAAATAATTAAACACACAAAACTACAGAAACACCTGTTGATCCGATCTCCAACCAAAAACGTTTATGACCACTAGTTCTGCAATCAAATGGATTGGCTATCTAGTCAATGTGCTTCGACAAGGGAAGTTCAGTTAAGGCATGACCAAGACGGTTGCAGTGGGAGCACCTTCTTCTGCTATTTCTTTTAAATCGGAAGAGAAAGATGACTATCATTCAAGAATCTCCCCTTCCTCTAGTCCATCAATGTTCAAATCAGTAGTAGCTAAACTTTGGAGGTTGCAGTTATCATCAGAATCAAACCCCTTCGCAAACTCACATTCAAAGTTGAAATAATCACCTGGGTTCAACTCCGGGAAAAGATCAGCGTACGTGTCTATTAACCCTTGCTCAAACTCTAGCTCCATGTTATCGTCAGGATGTGCATTTTTACTAACCCCACCCTCAGCCTTGCTGTCCTCTGAGACTTGCTGACGCGGGTTATAGTTTATCTGTTTGATAAGATCAAGAACCTCTGGCTCAAAGGAGTTCATGTCGTCTTCTTCTTCTACTATTTTCTCTTCTCGTGTAATTGCACCTTCTGCGTGGCTATAGTATGTAGGCTCAGGTGTCGTTTTCTCATGGTCGAAGTCTCTGATAACTTCAAAGTCATAGCTGTGTGAAGGAAGATAAACATGGATCACCGGGTACTCTAAGATAGTTACTTGAGCAAGCTGCTGCCTCAAAGAAGACTTGATGTCCAGCTCCTTGTAAGGAACCTTTACACCCTGCAAACCAGAGGAGAGAAAAGTAAGCATGGTGCAAGAAAAGGGGAGCAGAACAATGTAACAAGAGTTACAGTGGTAACGAAGCCAAACCTTGGGGTATTTGCGAATAAAAAGCTTGAGAGAATCAAGATCCACGTCACAAAAGGGCTTGAGCTTGTGAATCCAAGGGCCTGGCTTAAGATGATTCTCAATCACAGAGCAAAGGCTTGTATCTTCACCAACACCATGATCAACAAGAACCACATCTGTAGAGTGGAACCGCCACTCGACTGTCCAAGAGATGCACTTTCTCCTAAAACCAACAACCAGATTGGTCAGAAACTAGTCATCAGAAGCTCATTGTTAGAGAATATAAATCATTTTACCGGTTATCGTAACGGCTCTGGTTCTTATCCCTCTTCAACATCCCACCAGGGAGAAGCCACAGCTTAGTTCCCCGGTTGTCAGCAGCAGACTTAAGGCTCTTTAGATCACCGGGTAGCCTAAAGTAAGGGTTCTTAGCATTAAGAAACCTAAAGTTTGGGTTGTTTTTACATAACTGTTGTCTCCTTCTCTGAGCAGACTCCGCCACTCTCTTCGTCTCCTCCAGCATATTGTAATCTAATGCATTCAAAAAATCAAAACTTTCACGAGAAAGCTAATAAACAATCAAAGATCGAAGCTTTGAATGTGATTATTATACCAGAGAGGAGGAGATTATCGTCGAACTTAGAGAGGGGAACGAAGTCGGTGAGTTTCCTTTTTCCGGTACAGCCTGTTCGCTTCTTGTGAGCTTTGACACAGGGAAGGCCGCACGATCGGATTGAACATCCTGGGCATTTGTACTTCCATGGGTTCGACTTGCACTCCCCGCAGACTTTATCGTCATCCATTGGTTTTTGTTCAGATTCGACGTTGTTCATCGTTAAAGGTTTGGTTTTTTTTTTTGAGGTAGGAGAGGTTTTGTGGAAACTAGGGTTTATTACTCTGAGAGAGGAGATGTATGTTTTCTAATTTACATTCTAGTCCCCATATTTACAATTTCCTTCGAAATATATCTCATACCTCTTAAATTAATACTTAATCCAGAAAACTTCGATTTACACACTAGATTTTTGGTTTCATAACCGAACCATGTTAAGCGAACCTGGAGGTTTATGCTATTGCTATGTCGTCAATAAGACTTTTCACACAATTAAATAATTCAAAAAGGTCTTCAAGTTTTGGACAAAAAAAAAAAACTCTAGTCAATGAGGTTGATTGACTTTGTATGTCATGACTACCTGGACCTACATACATCACACTGTTAATAGACACCACATAAAGAAAAAAAACAATCCTAAGAATGTTGTTGTTTGCTTTACTGCCCACAATAATAAAGTTTCATCTCGCGCTTGGTAGGAAGTTATTGCAACTTGCAAGAGCAATTACTTCTCTTATCAGAAAAAAAAATAAAAAATTAACAGTACTGTAAGATCTCGCACATTATTGAAGTTAGGTAGAATATTCAATTATTGATTATGTTATATCTTCAAAAAGACTTTTCACAGTTAAACCAAAAGTCAATTGACGATATAGCCAAAAAAAAGGGACTACCGTGAACGTTGATTGGTTGAAGCATTTCAGGAATTCAGAATCAGTGAGGTAGAAGTTCAAGCTCACACTTGCTAGGAAGCTGTAAGAGCAAACATTGAAGACAGAGAAAAAATAAAAATAAAAATGAAGTCTGCGCTACTACTCTGGTCTCATCTCTCACTACTACTTGTCTCGATTCTTGCTTCAGCGGATCTCACAGCTTCGAGATCTTCTTGTCCGAGCCACTGTGGAAACATCTCGATACCTTATCCTTTCGGGATTGGAAAGGGTTGCTACCTCAACGAATGGTTTGCAATTCAATGCAACAATTTCACTTCCGGAGAGCTTGTACCATATCAACCAAAGATTAACAAAGAAGTTGTTAAAATCTTTCTACCGGAATCAGCTGGTACTGAGGGCTATAACTATGGGTCACTTCGCATCAAAACCAACATAACTTCCATGGGATGTTCCAACACCAGCGATGAAATAAAGTTTGGTGAGCCTTTGGATTTTACTGGCTCCCCGTTTACCATTGGCCGTTCCAACACCTTCCTAGCTATTGGCTGCAACTACAAGGCCACCTTGACACATCTTGAGCCCAGATTGGTGGGATGCATTTCGACTTGTGAACCAAGAAAGATACTGAATCATGATACAAGCTGCCGTGGTAACAAATGCTGCCAAGCAGACCCACCTAGTGGGATTGGACAGATAGTCGGTATCAGTATGGAGGAATTTTCGAGTAACATAACAAGAGAGCAAGGGTGTCGAGTGGCTTTCTTAACAGACGAAAATCGAGACCAACCAGCATACCCGGTGGCCAAATTTACTGATCCGCAATGGTTTTATGATAGGCAATATGTTATACTTCAACTAAGGTGGGCCATTCAGAAGACAAATCTCTCTTTTACCAACTCCTTGGGATGCGAAAGTTATGAATTGAGTCACTATATCAATGGCATTAATCATTGCGGATGCTCGAAAACAGATGATGAGAGCAGCAATGTAGGATGCGCATGTTATGCTGGTTACACAGGTAACCCATATATTATGGGTGGATGTAGAGGTTAGTAAAACTATTTCTTCTTTTCCCTATGTAATGTAAATATCATGTAAACATAACAAGTCCTATATGGGTGGTAGCATAAGCAAATCATAATGAATGAAAACAATCAAGTAACACCTATATTATATACTAGATTAAGACCAGCTAGGGATGGATTATATATATAAATTACTTTACGTATTATATGTTTTATTGAATAATATATATATTAAATAATTAAAATGTTAGTAAATATCACATATATAATCAAAATAATTATATATTTTATTAATCTAATGTTTTTCTATTTTATATGGTATATAATTATATTTAAATGATACTAATATAGATATATAGTACATTTTTAATTTTGATATCTATTAAATGATCAATTTTACTCATATGGTTTTTTGATCATTTGTATATTTTTATAACAAAAACTTTAAATTATTAATGAAAAAATCATTGTGGGATGTTTAATAGTTTTAGTAATTTATAAAGAAAACAAAATTTAACGAAAATGTTAAAATTAAATATTAAGTTGCCAATATTAGTTCAAAGCTTTTATCAAAAAATCAACACAAATATTTTGAAATCAAAATATTTATGTACTTTATAAATTGTATATAGTTTTATTAATTGACAACAATAAATATATATATATATATTAATATTTATTGAATTATACTTCCTACTTATATGATTTTATAATCATTTGTATCTTGTCATAACAAAATCTAAAACCATGGGATCACAAAACTTCAATGTGAGATTTTTAACAAATTTAGTAATTTATAGTCGTTTTGAAAATTCAAAATATAATATATAAGGAAAACTAAATTTTATTATATGGCTAATGTGGTTGTTTAAGTTATTTTAGTAATTGAAAATTAAACAAAATTTTAGAAAATATCCTAATTTTATAAAATCTTTATTATTCAAAATAATTAATTGTTATATATATATATTTTTAGCCACATTGAAAAATTCCATAATTTTTATTTAAGAAAAAATGAAAAGCACTAATAATTAATTTATTGTTAATTTAATTAAAGCTTATGATATATTTCTGTGTACCAACCTATTTTATAAGAATTATAAGAATCATTGCGATGATGACATACATGGTTACCTCAAAATGTTGTAATACTTCTCAAATGATATACAAGGGATTTAGGGTTGCCAAATCGTCTAGAGAATACTAAGCTGCATAATATATTTACTATACCATAAAAATCGTATTTACAGTATCTCATCATTAAATGTTTATTTACTAATCTACACCAACGACGGCAATAAACACATCACATATATTTTTCGTGATAAATAATCTAGCCTGGGCTAGATGTTTTCGAATATTAACTGCTTCGAAACATAAATATGGAAAGTCGGAGGATATGCACAGTAACATAATAAATATACTATAAATATGATAGTGGTTTAGAAAATAATCGTATACAAACGTCAATGGGTCTTAATATTCACAGGGCCTTTCAGCTGTAAACGTCCATCGTATGCGTTAATATCCCCTATAGTACATTAATACACTTATATACACTAATGTCTTAATGTCGTCCGTGTATTTCCCTAGCTATGTTGGTCCACTTAAAAAATGACTTTGAGAAGAGCTGAGGTGACGACACGTCAGCACTAATCTCTTAAGTCACAACTTAAAAATGTTTCACAAATAATATATAGAGGATATCAGGGATCTTCATCATCTAATTACACTTTCATGATGTTTATCTAGATATTGATGAGTGCCAAATCGGCAAGGGGTATGTCGAATATTGCAGACAACAAGGAGGCACTTGTGTGAATATTCCAGGAGGCTACGATTGCGTATTCAAGAATAACAAGACGCATGTGCAAATTACTATAGGTAAAGTCATCACCCAATTTATATCCGAATTGATACATCATCTATTGTATATTCTTTGTTGTTATCTGAGTGGTACAATAATAAAGTACACTTTTCAAATTTCTGGTTGGTGGTTTTCCAGGACTATGTGTCGGTTTTGGTGTGTTGATGTTTTCCGGTGTAACTTTGTGGTTATACAAATTTATTAAAAAGCAAAGGAAGATCAACCTCAAAAAAAAGTTGTTCAAACGTAATGGAGGTTTGTTATTGAAACAACAGTTGACATCAACTGAAGGCAGCATCGAGAAGACAAAAGTATTCACCTCCAAAGAGCTAGAGAAAGCTACTGAAAATTTCAGTTCAACTAGAGTCCTTGGACAAGGTGGCCAGGGTACCGTGTATAAAGGAATGCTTGTAGATGGTAGAATCGTAGCTGTGAAAAAATCTACAGTTGTGGATGAAGACAAGCTGGAAGAGTTCATTAACGAGGTTGTCGTTCTATCGCAGATCAACCACAGAAACATCGTGAAACTCATAGGTTGTTGCCTTGAGACAGAAGTACCTCTTCTAGTTTATGAGTTTATCTCTAATGGTAACCTATTTGAGCATCTTCACGGTGAGATTGATGAGTCCACAATGACTACTTGGGCAATGCGTTTGCGCATCATTATAGATATCGCTGGAGCTCTTTCATACCTCCACTCAGCAGCTGCGTCACCAATTTTTCATAGAGATGTCAAATCTACAAACATAATGTTGGATGAAAAATATCGAGCTAAAGTGTCTGACTTCGGCACTTCAAGAACGGTAACGGTTGATCATACCCATCTAACTACTGTGGTTTCAGGTACAGTTGGATATGTGGATCCGGAATACTTCCAGTCTAGCCAATTCACCGACAAAAGTGATGTCTATAGCTTCGGAGTGGTGCTCGTGGAACTAATCACCGGAGAGAAGCCCATATCTTTTGTGCGGTTTCAACAGAGCAGAACATTGGCGACTTATTTCATTGTTGCAATGGAAGAGAATCGAGTTGTCGACATTATTGACCCTCAAATCAGAGATGATTGCAATGTGGAGCAAGTCATGGCCGCAGCACAACTTGCAAGAAGGTGTCTGAATCTTAACGGAAGGAATCGTCCAAGCATGAGAGAAGTATCAATGGAATTAGAGAGAATTCGTTCACCAACTGGAGACTCACAGTCACATGTTCATAATGTCGACAACGATGCAGAGCAAGTAGCTGAGGCGATTAATATTGGTGTGGAATCCTGCAACAACATGGGTGTTAGTGCTTCTTCTGGATTTCAATACAATGTTGATACAACATCATTGTCAGATGTGGAGCCGTTATATCCTCGTCAGACATGGTGACCACAACGTTTCGGTAGCACCAGATGATTCCGTTAGTAAGTATTCTATATCAACTAGACCATAACTCTATAAATTTCTGGCTAGTGTATCAAAAACATGAACTAAGCGATGTATCTACGCTATGGTTTGCATTTGTACGCACTTGTATTAAAATAAAAAGTACTATTATGTTGTTGTCTGCACCAAGTTGAATGATATATTATGTTTTCAAAGCGCATACGACTCAAGTAACAAGCAGAGTGACAGGTAACATATACAAGTCGTATTTCTCATCATCTTATTTACAAAAATAGGGTTGTCATTTTTATTTTATTTTGCAGAGATGAAACCTTGATTATTTGAACTTAATATGAGTTGTTACAAAAAGAGAAAAAAAAAAATAGAGGTTATTTCCTTTGTAGTCTCTTAACACTTTCAAAGCTTCTTAGAAGAGAAAAAATCAAACGAGAGCCGTGAACTTTCCTTCTCGCTTTCCTCGTATCTCCGCTCCAGTTTCCACGACATTTCCACTGAATGAACTTACAGGTTCAGGCTTCACAGAGGTTTGTGTCCGGTTCTGTTCTTAAACTCCATATAATTCCGGTCTGCCACTGTATTTATTTGACCGGCTCACTAAACCGAATAGTTGACTAAAAACTACTGTAAACTTTTTTTATAACTGATTTTCATTCATATTTCTCAACTTGTAGAAATGTTTGAATGTTGATTGGTTAAAGAACTGTAGAAATTTACTAACTACGGTAAACTTCGGGTGACAAGGGAATGTTGATTGGTTACAGAATTGTAAAAATTCAAAAAAGGTCTTCAACTTTGGGACTAAGAAGAAGAACTTGATCAATGAGGTAGATTGATTGTATATCATGACTACCTCACCTGGACCTACATCTGAATGTTAATTAATCCACAGCTTTTTTCCCAGCTCAATACATTAATGCAACTAGATATTATGCTGAACCAACCAATCTAAACTTATATATGATTTGAAACTAGTGGAAATATAAACCAAACTATAGAACAAAAATATTCACGAAAATTGTAAAGACGATCAAATTATGAGTGGAATGAGAGTCAGTCCATCGAAATTTTAAATCATTTTTGATAAATCTAAACAATTCAACTATGATATGAATAATGGGATCTGCCTCTATTTTAAAATTTTTAAGTAAGACATTTGCCCACCACAAGATAGTAATAAATTATTAGTACTGCTTGCACTTGCTAGGAAGTGGTTGTAATAGCAGTCGTTTGACACGAGACTTGGACTTCTCAAACTTTCTTTTACACACATTATTTGGAGGTAAGAATATTCAATTGTGACAAGCTCTCGCTATTATATATACAGTATAGAGTATATGCTGTATTTAGATATGCAGAAAACAAAAACAAAAATGAAGTGTGCACAGATACTGACTCATCTCCCACTACTACTTGTCTTGATTCTTGCTTCAGCAAATCTCACCGCTTCCAGATCTTCTTGTCCAAGCCACTGTGGAAACACCTCGATACCGTATCCTTTCGGGATCGGAAAGGGTTGCTACCTCAACGAATGGTTTGCAATTCAATGCAACAATTCCACTTCCGGAGACCTTGTCCCCTATCTACCAAAGATTAACAACGAAGTTGTCAAAATCTCTCTACCGGATTCAACTGGTTTTTTCAAAACCACCGAATCATATGGGTCACTACGAATCAAAACCAACATAACGTCCATGGGATGTTCCAACAGCAGCGATGAAACAAAGTTTGGTGACCCTTTGAATTTTACTGGCACCCCGTTTACCGTTGGCCGTTCCAACACCTTCAAAGCTATCGGCTGCAACTACAAGGCCACCCTGACACATCTTGACCCCACCTTTGTGGGATGCATCTCGACTTGTGAACCAAGAAAGATAGGAGAACATACAAGCTGCCGTGGTTACAAATGCTGCCAAGTAGACCCACCTAGTGAGATTGGACAGGTAGTCGGTATCAACATGGAGGAAATATCGAGTAACATAACAAGAGAGCGAGGGTGTCGAGTAGCCTTCTTAACTGGCGAAACTCAAGACCCACTAGCGTCCCGTGAGGCCCAAGTAACTGATCCAGAATGGTTTTACGATAGACAATATGTTACAATCCAACTAAGGTGGGCCATTCAGATGACAAATCTCTCGTTTATCAACTCCTTGGGATGCACAATGGGGTACCTAAACTCTAGCATCAATCCTTGCATTTGCGTGAATAATACAAATGATCGGATCAGCAGTGTAGGTTGTGCATGTCACAAGGGTTACACAGGCAACCCATATATTTTGGGTGGATGTAAAGGTTAGTAAATTTTTCTTCTTTTCCCTTTTATGCCATGTAAATATTTTGTAAGCTTATAATAAGTCCTGTATCGGTGGTAGCAAATCATAATCAATGATAACAATTAAAGTAATTTATAAGAGATTCTCATCATCTAATTCCTCTTTCATAACATTGTTCATCTAGATATTGATGAGTGCCAACTCGACAAGGGTAATTATGAAAATTGTAGGCCACAAGGAGGCACTTGTGTGAATACTCAAGGAAGCTACCAGTGCGTATTCAAGAAGTACAAGACTATGCCAGTTACTATGGGTAAAATCACATAGTGCTAGTCATGATACACAATTACACATCATCTATTGCATATTATTTGATGTTATCTGAGTTGTACAAAAATTAAATATGCTTTTCATATTTCTTGTGGGTTTCCAGGACTATGTGTGGGTTTTGGTGTGCTGATGATGGTTTTCGCTGTAGCTTTTCTGTTATGCAAATTTATCAAAAAGCAAAGGAAGGTCATTGGCAAAAGAAAGTTGTTCAGACGTAATGGAGGTTTATTGTTGAAACAACAGTTGACTTCAGCTGAAGGCAGCATCGAGAAGACTAGAGTATTCACCTCGAAAGAGCTAAAGAAAGCAACTGAAAACTTCAGTTCAACTAGGGTGCTTGGAAAAGGTGGCCAGGGCACCGTGTATAAAGGAATGCTTGTAGATGGCAGAATCGTAGCTGTGAAAAAATCTACCGTTGTGGATCAAGACAAGGTGGGAGAGTTCATCAACGAGGTTGTCATTCTATCGCAGATCAACCACAGAAACATCGTGAAACTCATAGGCTGTTGCCTTGAGACAGAAGTGCCTCTTCTAGTTTATGAGTTTGTTTCTAATGGTAATCTTTTTGAGCATCTTCATGGTGAGTTTGATGAGTCTGCATTGACTACTTGGGAGATGCGTTTGCGAATTATCATAGATATTGCTGGAGCACTTTCATACCTCCACTCATCAGCCTCGTCTCCGATTTTTCATCGAGATGTCAAGTCTACAAACATAATGTTGGATGAAAAATATCGAGTTAAAGTGTCTGACTTCGGCACTTCAAGATGGGTAACTGATGATCATACCCACCTAACTACTGTGGTTTCAGGTACAGTTGGATATGTGGATCCGGAATATTTCCAGACCAGCCAATTCACCGACAAAAGTGATGTGTATAGCTTTGGGGTGGTGCTAGTGGAACTCATCACCGGAGAAAAGCCCATATCCTTTGTCCGGTTTCTAAAAAACAGAACATTGGCAGCTTATTTCATTCTTGCAATGGAAGAGAATCGTCTTGTTGACATTATTGACTCTCAAATCAGGGAGGATTGCAATCTTGAGCAAGTCATGGCAGCAGCACAACTTGCAAGGAGGTGTCTGAAGCTAACTGGAAAGGATCGACCGAGCATGAGAGAAGTGTCAATGGAGTTAGAGAGAATTCGTTCACCAACTAAAGATTTACAGTCAAATGTTCATATTGTCAAAAATAAAGCAGATGAAGCAGATATTGGTGTGGAATCATGCAACAAAGTGGCTGTTAGTGCTTCTTGGGGGTTCCAATACAACGTTGATACAACTTCAACGGTAGATGCTGAGCCGTTATTTCCTAGTCAAACATGGTGACCATCATATTTTCAATATCACTGGATGATTTCGTGATATAGTAAGTATATTGTATATGTAATTATATATTACTAGACGACTATAACTCTATAAAGTTCTAATGTATGAAAAACATGTGATAAACAATGTATATCTACGTTTTGATTTCCATTTGTATTAAATTAAGTACTATTGTGGTAGTTGTTGAATATGCACTGATTTGAATGATATGTTTATTTAAGCACATACGGTAGGTATACAAGTTGTAGTTCTCATAATCTTACGTACTCAATCTCAGTTGTATAGTATTATTTTAGCTTCATCGTCATGGACATTCACTATTTGGATGAAGCTTTTGCCGCAAGTCACCTCTTAAGATATCAATTTTAAATTATTATTTTAAACACAACATATGAATTTTTATTATTCTAAAGGATCGGGTATGATGTTTTGTGAATTGTTGAGATAGTGAATCTTCCGGATTTGAATCATCAAATATACATGATATTGTTCCTACTAATAAGATGCACTTTAAAAATAATAATTTATATATGTCCGTTGTTTAAGATTTTTCTCACTCTTACTCTTTTTCTCATTCTTATTTAAAAAGTTATGTATCAATCATATTGGCTAAGATTATATATAGACCCCAGACAAAAACTGATAACCTAAAATAACGTAAGTGAGAAATCTAGTATCATCATATCATCCCTTAAACTTTTGAATAAAACATAGATTTCAAATGTAACTGAGGATACTCTATTGTTATTATCTCTTTTTGAATTATTAAGTTTTCAACTTTTCATGTTAACTTGATCTGATAAATAATAAACAAAAGAGAAATTCTGAATTTCTATAATAGAAAAAGTTTATTGTATCACCATTATTAGCTAGTAAACTAAATGTGCCGTGCCAAGTCAAACTTTGAATGTCTAAAAGAATTTTTTTTTTAAAAAAAAATTCGTTTTATATAAAAACAGACAAAATTAGGTTTAAATAAAATCATTAAATTATATTTACCCACAATTAAAATACAAAAAAATGTCAAACTTGATTTGTGGTGAATCTTCAAAATCTAAATTCTAAATTAAAATAGAAAACTGTTTTATACCTTTAATTAAATCGACATAATTTTCCTTTAATTTCTTTCCTTATATCGTGCATTATTTCTCATTTCCTCTCGCACCCTTTGGTAAATATATATAAATTTGACCTATTTTATAGCCTCTCCATCTGTTATATATTTTTTTGCTTCATCTCTGGATTCTCTCCTCATTTGCGCGTCGTGTCCCTTCATTATATTCTCTATGCATTGCTTCACGATTAAAAGCAAACCAAAGCTTTGATTTTTATGAATATTCAAGGCTATATGGTCAGCAAAGGTGAGATCTTTTTAATCATTTAAAAAAATCTTCTCTATTATATTTTATCCATCATTCTGTCGTCTGAGCTATTTTTATATACTATCATCGTTTTCTCTGTTGCATCCCATCGAATAATCTATTCGTTGTCTGGTCATATAAAACAGAGAGCTAATGGCTTCTTTGGAGAAAGTTGTTGTTGTTGTGCATTACGTTTTCTTAGATTGTCTATATGCCTGATTGGGTGGCTAGATGTGTCGTTGTTATTGAATCCTTAAACGTGTAGAACTTCTCTAGCACAAGTCGCTTTACATTGATGGCAATATTCAGTTTTCACAATCTCTTTCTGCTTCTATACTTGTTATCAATTATCATCATTACATCATATTTATGTTCCTTCATTTGCATCTATGTGGATAACATTGTCAAAGTGTACTGCTTTGTATGTAGTTTAGATATGTAGAGGCTTAAAGTCTCTGACTTTTGTTTTATTTATAAGCAGGAAAGTAAACCTGAAGAAGGTTTAGTGGTTGGTGTAGACAGTAAATGATCTTGAAGTTTTGTATTTTTTTTTTGGTGTGCAAGGAATGTCATCAAGCTCTTGCCTTAAGCAAGGCTCAGTGCCAATGGACAATATCCACATTACACCTGAAGCAACCTATGAAGCTGTGATTGCAGACCCGAAGCTGTTCATGGGTTCCTTGGAGAGGCTACACTCTCAATTGGGTACTAAATTCATGTAAGTTTATTTTTCCTTGTCCTTTATTACTTATGAATTATGAGAGTAAGGTTTAGTGGATATCTGTTGATCTTGTGTGTGTTTAGAAAGTCTCCATCTTTGAGATTTAAGCTCTTGGATATGGCTGCAACACTATTAGCTTCAGGTTTCACCATTATTCATATACACATTTCTGATTGCAGGGTTCCCATTGTAGGAGGGAAAGATTTGGACTTGCACAAGCTTTTCGTTGAGGTAACCACTCGTGGTGGAATCAATAAGGTATGTATTAATAGTTTCATTTTCACATGTTTTCCCCTTGTTACCTACATTGATTGATCTTTGTCTTTGGATCATTTACCTTCTATGGATTTGCAGATACTTCATGAAAGGAGATGGAAAGAAGTAACAGCTAGATTTGCCTTTCCTCCAACAGCAACAAACGCATCATTTGTTCTGCGCAAATACTACTTCTCACTGCTTAACAACTATGAGCAGGTCTATTTCTTCAGATCCAATGACAAGATTCCTCCAGGTTTTTAACTCATTACAGAACACACTTACAACTATTAGGCAAATCTGTTTTGTAACATCATTTATTCTGTAGACTCTCTCCAGAACCCATCTGCTGGGGTGGTACTTACGCAGGGAACCATTAGACCTCCACAACAGCCCCAAGCTTTAACCTTTGCACCACAACCAAGGATTGATTCTGGAGGTCTCAACTTTTGTTTCCATGAATGGTCTTTCTGAGATACTGTGACTTACATATCTGTTGTTATTGTTGCAGGACCTTTAACTGGTCCAAATGTGGTGACTGGAGTGATTGATGGGAAATTCGAAGACGGTTACCTTGTGACTGTAACAATGGGAACAAAGCAGCTTAGAGGAGTTCTCTATGAACTTGTTCCACAGGACACAGTTTCTGCTAATCAAACTCAGCAACAGAGTTATTACACTTGGAACAGTAACGTCAACCCTCAGGGGGTTACTACTACAAAACGTCGCAGGAGAAGAAAGAAGTCAGAGATCAAAAGACGCGACCCTGCTCATCCCAAACCCAACAGAAGTGGTTACAACTTCTTCTTCTCCGAGCAGCACGCCAGGCTGAAACCTCTTAACCCTGGCAAGGACAGGGAGATCAGCAGGATGATTGGTGAGCTCTGGAACAAGCTCAATGAACAAGAGAGATTGGTTTACCAAGGGAAGGCGATGGAGGACAAAGAGAGATACCGAATTGAAATGGTAGACTACAGAGAGAAGCTTAGGACAGGACAGCTGATAAGTAACGCGGTTCCACTGCAGCAGAGGGTTCCAGAGCAGAACGTCGACACGGCCACTGAAGCTGATCTTCTAATAGAAGAAGAGGACGAAGAAGGCGATTCAAGCGATTGCTCAGGAGAAAGCGAGCCACATGATGATCCTGATCTGGAGGAGCCATCTCTGAATCCTTTAGGTCTAAACCTAAACCCTAATACACCTGCGATAGTGGTGGGCAATGTTGTGATGGAAACATGTCCAACTAAGAAACCTGAAGAGCCGAGTGTGGTTGTGGTTGCTGAGCAGAAGTGAAGATCCTTCTCTTGTTTCTTTTTCTTTTTGCTTTCTTTTTTTTTTGTTAGGGTTTCATATGGTTACTTGTGTTATAAGAGAATCTCTTTTAGGCTTGGTACTGGTGTTTTGTCTTTTTATTTTATTTAGTTTTCTTCTGCAACAAGACATGTTTAGGAGTGAATCTTTTTAACATTTTTGTTGGTCTTTTGGAATGCTAAACTCCTGTTTTGTTACATATGAGAGAAAAGATCTACAAAAATATACACATTACAAAGGGTATAACTTAGAGAAAAAATCTATTAAAAATATACACATTAAAGAATAATAGGGTTAAGTAAACAGAGTATGTTGTTTAGATTTTAGGTCAAAGATATAATATATTTCCCCATAGCAGACTGCTGTAGGACTTTTTAATTAATCTTTAAACTTTTTAACTAATCTTTAACATATACAAAAATAAGGATTTTATACCTATAACATTTGAAAAAGAAACTAAATTCTTAAAGTAGACCGGTATAAAATTGTTAGGAGACTATTGTAATTACGGCTGGGCATTTTACTCGATACCCGAACCCGTATCCGAATCCGATCCGAAAAACCTAAATCGAAATCCGAATCGAAGTAGCAAAATACCCGAACGGGTATTGAATTAGGAGAGATTTGATATCCGAACCCGAATGGATATCCGAAGATAACCGAACATATGTATCTTTAACCATATATTTCTAGTTTACTTCTCTAATTTTATTCAAAATATTTATATTGATTATGCACATGTTTCAAAATTAGAAAATATACATATAATTGCAAGGAAAGGAAATTTTTTACTCAATTAGAATGCTTAAAATGCAAGTCAAAATTTTTGTATCATGCATTAACAAAAGTTATATCTAAAATTTTAAAATAATAATCAAATTAGTATCTTTATTTTAAAAATGTTATCTTTAAATCTATTAATCATTCAATCTAATAGAAAGAAAAAAATCAGTTAAATGAAACTTATATTTTTAAATACAAAAAACTTGAGAAATGAAAAATTTAGTTTTTTTCCTAAATCTAAATATTCGAAAACCCGATCCGAAATAGCCGAACCCGAATTAAAAATATCTGAACCTGACCCGAAATACAGAAATACCCGAACGGATTCTATATTCCTATACCGAAATACCCGAAAATCCGAAATACTCGACCCAAACCCGAATCCGAACGGTTATCCGAACGCCCCACCCCTTCACCCCTTATAACTAAGACCGGTTAAGGATGAACCAACCAAACCTTTGCATAACCAATTGGGTCTTCCCCTCTTCCGAAGCGAATCCATTTCACAAACTATCGTCGAGACTCTCTGTCTCCTTTTTTAACGGCGGACGCAACAACGAAGCAGCCAGCAGTGATACCATCTCTCTCACTCTCTTTCCCCTCGGTGTGTATAATCCATATGATTAGAGGCTAGATCCCTGTTTTTCATGTGAAAGTCTCCCCAAAGCAGCTTCTCCTCCTTCTTCTTCAATTTGGGGGAGATTCTTACTTCTTAGTGGGTAAAATCTCTGGATTCTTCTTTTGATTGTTTTGAGGAACTTGGTCTCTTTGTTCCCGATTGGGATACTGGTTCCGCTGAGCTGTGATAAGATTTGAATCTTAGTTGATTCGATGCCTTGTAGCTTAGGTTCTAGTTCTTTGCAATTTTGGATCTTTGTTTGATAGTCATTACAAAGTCCAGTACTTTCTTTGTGGGTACTCCTTAGAATCCTGAAAATTTTAATCATTTCGTATAAATCTCAAAACTTTTATGAATCTGTTCTTAAGAACTCTTTAAGACTTTGAAGCTGAGTATCGATAAATCCAAGGTTTATATATATAAGTATTCACACGCTGCTTCATTGTCTTTGTTTGCAGTTGGATGTAGTTATGTAGATGATGTAGCAACTTGAGTTACTCACTGTTCTCTTATTGGCTTTGAATTTCAGTGCGTTCTGGATAGTAACTCATGGGGAAGAAAGCGAAGAAGAAGGCCCGAACCCCAACAAAGGAGAATCACTCCAAGAAGGTCTCTGAACAGCCTAGTGAGACCGGGGAAATAGCTGAGGGAGATGCAGTTCAAGCAGTTAAGGAGAAACAAGCTTGTGTTCATTTCGATAAGGGTCTTAATTTGGATAAACTGTTGGAGAAGATAAAGTCTTCACGGCAGATTAAGTGTCAAGAATGCAAGGGAGGGGTGCACGATAAGAGAGGAGCTAACGCAAAGGGTAATAAAGGGAAACATGCTTTTTCTTCTTCGTCTGCTGCTGAACCAAAAGCTGACAAAAAGGCTATTTGGGTTTGTTTGGAATGTGGCGCTTTTGTCTGTGGAGGTGTTGGTCTGCCAACTGGAGCGCAGAGTCATGTTGTGAGGCATATCAGATTGACTCGTCACCGATTGATGATTCAGTGGGAGAATCCTCAGTTAAGGTGGTGTTTTCCTTGCCAGTCGCTTCTCCCTGTTGAAAAAGAAGAGAACGGTGAGAAGAAAGATGTGTTGTTGGAGGTTATAAAACTGATGAAAGAGCGATCGTTGAACAGTTTACCGCCATCTGAGGCCGAAGAGGAGAGCTCAGGAAGTGGCAGTATCACTAGTGATATCAAATTACAAGGTGCTGTGACCAGTGGTATAGAAGCAAGGGATGGTTATGTTGTGCGAGGGTTAGTTAACCTTGGGAACACATGTTTCTTTAATTCAATAATGCAGAATCTTCTTTCCTTAGATCAGTTACGTGATCACTTCTTGAAGGAGGATGCGTCTGGTATCGTTGGGCCTCTTGCTTCTTCCCTGAAGAAATTATTTACTGAAACGAAACCAGAAGCAGGCTTAAAGAGTGTGATGAACCCTAGAGTCTTTTTTGGTTCTTTCTGTATTAAGGCACCGCAGTTTAGAGGATACGACCAGCATGACAGCCACGAGCTGCTACGCTGTTTGCTAGATTCCTTGAGCACCGAAGAATCAGCCTTGAGAAAGAAGCGTGGTGTTTCTGATAACGATGAGAAATCTACTACTCTCATAGAATCTGTGTTTGGAGGCGAAACGTCGAGCATTGTTTCTTGTATGGAGTGCGGGCATTCCTCAAAAGTCTATGAGCCGTTTTTGGATCTCTCTTTACCCGTACCATTCAAGAAAACCCCTCCTAAAAAGCAGCAAACCGTTTCTCTAGCAAAGAAAGCTAAGCTTCCACCAAAAAGAGTCAATAAGCATGTGTCGAAGGTAAGTAAAGTTTCGAAAGTCCTCCCAACCAAGGCTCTGTCGGATGTCAAATCTCCTGGAAAAGCTGCGGTTGTGACAGCTGATTCGGATGCATCCTCTTCCAGTTTAGCGCCAATTGATAATGGTACGGTTTCAGAGACTCATTCGGTTGATAAGCAGGCCTCAGAAGGTGTAACCCAATGTGATACTGTTTTCGATAGCTTCTGGTTGGATATTATTGGACCAGAACCCCTTGGAGATGAGACGAATGTGGATATGGAAGATAGTGTTAGTGAAAAAAACGCAACTACTGAGGCTAACCACACTCTTCCAGGTCCAAGTATTCCTTCCAACACCTCAATTTCGTTGGATGATCAGACTTTGGAAGGCAACTCAGAGAGGGTGATGCAAGATAATGACGAAGTTGCAAAGGCAGAAACCATCTTGGATGAAAAAGATGCACAAGCTACGCAGCCTGATGAAAGCACGGCTACAAGCGGTATTTCTACTGAAATCAATCAAGCTAGTTGCGTTGGTGGTGATCCTGGTTTAGGGGAAAGTTCTTCCTCGGTGAATCCTTGGGATGATGAAGAGCTTCCTTTGATGGTTGCAGATTCGCAAGTTCTGTACATGCCATACAAAGAAAACATATCCTATGATGATAAAACAGCTGTGGAAGGCGAGGGTGAGGCATCATCTTCATTTGTTGCTGGTGATCATGAGCCGCAAGACAATGATTTTGTTGGTTTAGGCGGTTTATTCGATGAGCCTGAGATAACCGAAGGGCCTGTTTTTGGACCTCCTTCTAAGGCTGAAGCTTCTTCGGGAGTTGGTTTTATGGCGTTCAGTAGCGAGTCTGATCCTGAAGAAATAGATGATTCAGATTCACCTGTGTCTGTAGAGAGGTGCTTGGCTCATTTCACTAAGCCTGAGATTTTGTCGGACGACAACGCTTGGCATTGCGAGAACTGTTCAAAGAACCTGAAACTCCAACGGTTGAGGGAAAAGCGCAAATCCAAGCAAGATGAATCGAGAGCAAGCAGCAACACCAGTAACGGATGGGTGAGTGAGAATGAAGATGGAGTTTTGGGAGAAACCGATGTTTCTGCTGTGAAGCAAGATCCAAGTGATGGTTCTAGTAGTGTCAAGGATAATGGAAGAGAAGCTATGAGTTCTAACTCAGCTAACGACAGTGAAACCGAAGGAAGTCAAGATGGAGGCGAAAATTCTGAGAAAGTGATAGCTGTGAAAAGAGATGCAACTAAAAGAGTACTTGTGAACAAAGCCCCACCTGTCTTGACCATACATCTAAAGCGATTCAGCCAAGACCTGCGTGGTAGGTTAAGTAAGTTAAATGGTCATGTTGCTTTCAAAGAAGTCATCGATCTTCGACAGTATATGGATTCAAGGTAACATCATCCGTTTATTTAAACTTAAATCTATCCACAATAAGAAACTGAGTCTTCATTCTTGTGGTTCTTTCAGTTGTAGTGGAGAAGCTCCGCCCGTTTACAGATTAGTTGGATTGGTGGAGCATTCAGGGACGATGAGAGGAGGTCACTATGTGGCGTATGTTAGAGGAGGAGGAGGTAGGAAAGTTAAAGAGAGTGACTCCTCCTCCAGTGTATGGTATAACGTAAGCGATGCACATGTCCGTCAGGTTTCGTTGGAAAAGGTTATGCATTCAGAAGCGTACATCTTGTTCTACGAACGTATCTCTACACAAGACTAAGATTATTTATTTTTGTTAGTTTCCATTATACTGAGAAAGGAAAGAAAGAAAAAGGTTTTGACGATCACATTTGATCAAATACCATTAGTTTTGTTTTTTTTTTAATTACATTGTTATGGAGTTACATATGTATTATCAGAAACATGTCTGAAAAATATATTTTTCCAAATATTTATTCAAAAATATATCTACCGTGAAGCAAAGATCAAAGGAGAGAGTTGAGCAATATGATGATGACTCTAACCAAACCAATACTTGTTCTTGCTTGTTACGTACCGAAAGCTAAACCGATTGAATCAATTTATTTCGATAAAACTGAACCGGCAGTGGAGATGATTGAACCGGCCCTATATCTTCCTCTCTCACCAAGCAACGTACGGACTTCTCCATTAAAAAGAAAGACATCGGAGTTTCTGAGAGATCGTAACCAATAGCCATGGCAGGAGTATCGCTCAAGTGTGGTGATTGTGGGGCGTTGCTGAAGTCAGTGGAGGAGGCTCAGGAGCATGCGGAGATCACCTCTCACTCCAATTTCGCAGAGTCCACTGAAGCGGTGCTCAATCTCGTTTGCACTACTTGCAGCAAGCCTTGCCGCTCTAAAACCGTACGAGATCTTCGATTTTCCTACCTCCTTTATGAATTTGAGTCTGCTTTTTATTTTGTTAGTGGTGGTTAGATGTTACTCGCAGATGTTGATTTGATTGGAGTTTGATCTGTTGCTTGGAATTGATGTGTTTTGACTTGATTTTTGAATGAAATTAAGTCTTTTTCCAGTGTTTACCACTGATTTGGTCGTAATCAGAACACAAAGCTGAGAACTTTTACTCAGATCTTAATCCTTTTTGAGCTATCTGCAGCTGTATTCGTTGTTTTTATTACTATCTTGTTGAACTAATGTGATTTGACGCATTTTACTAGAGTTCATTGTTTTGATTACCTGTGGAGTTTTCTTTGGCTACTGCAATTTTTTTACTAGAGTTCATTGTTTTGACGCTTTTTACTAGAGTTCATTGTTTTGATTACCCGTGGAGCTTTGGGCTTCTGCAATTTTTTTTACGAGTTTTTATGACTACTGTATTTTGATTATTTCTGATTTCTTTTCTCGTTGTTATACAATGCGAAGGAAAGCGACTTGCATACGAAAAGGACAGGGCATACTGAGTTTGTGGATAAGACAATGGAGACTGTGAAACCTATCAGCTTGGAAGCTCCCAAGGCTGCTATGGAGATTGACAACCCCGATGGTTCTAGTGGTAGTGGAGATACTGCTGAAGGTACATTGTTAATGTTAACACATATGTACTGCTTGATTTTCTGAATATGACATCAAGGTTGTTTCTTATGGTCTCTCTCTATCTCTTTCCTGCAGAGATGATTGTTCCAGACGTTGACAAAAACATACTCGAGGAACTTGAGGGGATGGGCTTTCCTAAAGCTCGTGCTACTAGAGCACTCCACTACTCAGGTAAAAATCTAGCGTTTTTTCACTATTGGTTGTGGGCTCCTTTTATAATCTTTGGTAAACCTTGCTTCACGTTTTTGGTCTCCTTTGAGAATGATCTGAAACGTAAAATGGTCATCTGCCTGAAAGCTCCAAAATTTAATTCCACTGTTCTCAATGGGTATAAGCTTATTTATTTAGTGTTGTGCTTCTCCGTTTCACTTTTTGTAACATAATTTGAACTTCATTCCTTCAGGAAATGCCAGTCTCGAGGCTGCAGTTAATTGGGTAGTGGAGCATGAGAATGATCCTGACATAGATGAAATGCCAAAGGTGGGTGTCTTGTCAATAGTATGGTTTTCAGCAGAATGTCTTTTCTTAACTGTTTTTTCCTCTTGATAATTGCTATCCAAATCATGGTTTTTAGTTCTTGTCTCAACCTGAAAAAGTGTTTGATTTTCCTGAATGTGATGTGACCATAATTATGTCAAATGTTCTTTTGATTTCGTTTTTAACCATTCTTATATCATCTTGTACTAAGCAATGTATGTGTTCTTAAGATTAGTTTATTGTTTCTCTTACTGTAAGTGTAATGTCTATGCTGTTAACTGTTTGCCTAGGTACCTGCTAACTCCAATGCTGGACCTCCTAAACCTGCTCTTACACCGGAAGAAGTGAAGATAAAAGCACAAGAACTAAGGTTCTATGAGTAATCTCTTTTTCAGTGCATGTTCATTTTATTTTGTAGCGTGCACCAGACACTAATACATCACTACTTTATCATGCTTTTCCTTCTTTATTCAACTAGTATCAAGACAAATGTGTACACTTCGATTAATATTGGTTAACTGAATCCTCATTTTGTGCTGTTGCACATAATAGGGAACGTGCACGGAAGAAGAAAGAGGAGGAAGAAAAACGGATGGAACGTGAAAGAGAGAAGGTTTCCTCTTGATCCTTTTATAAAATGCGTTGCGTTATTTAAATTTGCTTAATATTATGGTGGTTCAACAGTGGTTGTTCTGTTCTGTTAAAATTAACTTTTGCTCTACTGGCTGTAGTTACTCTGCAATTTTCTAAAGTGCAATACGCATTGTAGTATAATAAGTATGTGCATATAGAATGTCTGAGATACCGATTGTGCCATGGCTGAAACTGTCAGCACCCCTTTTGTTATCGTCTTTTGACATGTTGGTATTTTGGTTCAGGAGCGAATTAGAATTGGCAAGGAACTCCTAGAAGCAAAGCGGATAGAAGAAGATAACGAAAGAAAACGGTTTGTTTCTTCTACTCAATAGTGCTAGGCTTGTCAGCTCCACTGTTATTTGTGTATTTATTTATTCAAGTAAATACTTTTATCGGTTCTATATTTCAGTATAATCCTTTTGCGTAAAGCCGAGAAGGAAGAAGAAAGACGGTCTAGGGAAAAGATCCGTCAAAAAGTTGAAGAAGACAAGGTGAGATTTTACATGCCTTTTGCATTACATATCTCTTTCTCAACACAAACCTTGAAGACTCAAATATACATTATAACAAGGCTGAAAGAAGGCGAAAACTAGGACTGCCTGCAGAAGATCCTGCGGCTGCAAAACCCTCAGTGCCAGTTATGGAGGAAAAGAAGGTAAACGTTTTCAAAAAGTAAGTTATATTTATCCTCTCCTATTGTGTGCTTAGAGAGACGTTTTTTTTCTTTTTTTTGGCAGAGTTCATTGCCTATTAGACCCGCCACTAAGACTGAACAAATGAGAGAATGCTTGAGATCGCTTAAGCAAGCCCACAAGGTAAATGCATTCAGTATTTATATCAATCCCCACAGCAAGTAATCATTGGTCAAAGAGGAGAAAGGTTCAGGGACATAGGCAACCAATTAATTTGTTGGTCTTGCGGAAACCTGTGTCTTGCGAAAGTGTTTCAATTGAAACTTAGGTGAGAGAATCAGTTTAAACTTTAACTAAAACGGTAATGACTTGGTTGGTTGGTACAGGAGGATGATGCGAAAGTGAAGAGAGCGTTCCAGACACTGCTGACTTACATGGGAAATGTCGCTAAGAATCCAGATGAAGAGAAATTCCGGAAAATTAGACTCACCAACCAAACGTTTCAGGTAAACAATAGTTTTCACTCGATCAGTCATTGGTAGTCCAGTTTCTTACAAAGCATGGATCTTGGGATGAAACAGGAGAGGGTTGGTTCACTGAGAGGAGGCATAGAGTTCATGGAGCTATGTGGGTTTGAGAAAATGGAAGGAGGAGAGTTCTTGTTCTTGCCAAGGGACAAGATCGATCCAGCCGTAATCAACTCAGCTGGAACAGAGCTCAATTCCGCCATCAACAACCCTTTCTTTGGTGTTCTTTAAACTGATGCATTGTCTTCTTCTCTTTCTTTGGTAGTGTGTCAAATTATGGAACTATTAAAATGTTCAGCAATCTTATATATATATAATAAGGCACTCGCTATGAATATTACTAGCAAGTGTCATTCTTGTTTCTTCAACTCCCAATGTTCTTAAATACATACAATAAAATAAGTTTCATAAGCTGAGATTTTGTAAGAAAGAAGATTATGAGATGTTAATTTACGTGTGGTGGTTGTCAAATGTATTATTGAAGACAAAGGGACACATGGGAGTTGTATGTGAAGCATAGCTATCACATGAGAACAAATGCCACTCGCCAAGGTTAATAGGGTCCATCACTTTCTGATGGTTTTAAGCTTGTGTGTGTTGTTTGTATATACATTATCACGTTTTATGGTACTTCCATCAGATTCATAGTAATTGTTGCTTCCTCTTTTTTCTTATTAAGAACGAATATCTTATGTTTTTCAATTATCAACATCTCCCAATGGGGGAAAACTTAAGTAAATAAAAATAAAAGGGTTAAAAGTGTTTAGAAATAATAATCTGGGGGGTATAATTGATAAATAAATAATAGTTTGTCCGTGACTTGTTCATTTACCTTAAGGTCCCTCTCTCTCTCTCTCTCTCTCTCTTTCTCCTTTCTCTGAGAAGACAAAGGAAACATTTACGAACTTCGATTTCCACAATCACCGACTCGCTCGAATCCTCGATACTTTCTGAAATTGAATCTCTCGAGTTTCAAATCGATTGATCGATCAGTCAATCCCTAGAAGAGATGGTGAGGAAAAAAGTGCCGGAATGGCTGAACAGCACCATGTGGTCTACTCCTCCTCCGCCTCCGCCGTCATCTCTCGACGACGATGCTCTCCTCCGCAATTCCCATTCCACTAAAATGTCCTCGATGAAGAAAGAGGAAGATACGATCTCCGTCACTCCCCCGCCTTCCACGACTGCTTCTTCGGTTCAATCACCCTCTGCTAGACCGAGGAACAACGGTAGCAGCAGTATCTCTGGCGAATATGGAAACTCTAGTGTTCCTCCTCCTTCCTCGGCGGAGGACTTTTCCCGCCAGGCTCATCTCTCAGCTGAGGTCAATTGCAACCTTTCAATCTTTTGATTTGGTTTATCAATTACAAAATCTTTGATCACAGATTCTTAAAGTCTTACTTGATTGGATTTGATTAGTTATCGAAAAAAGTGATCAATATGAAGGAACTGAGGAGTCTTGCTTCACAAAGTTTGCCTGATTCTCCTGGGATCCGCTCTACTGTCTGGAAGGTCTGACAACCTCTACAATCTTTGATTTGGATGTAAAAAAAACCTTACTTAGGCAAAATTTTGGTTATCTTTGTTGCAGCTTTTGCTTGGCTACTTACCACCTGAACGTTCACTCTGGTCATCTGAACTGAAACAAAAGAGATCCCAATACAAGCACTATAAAGATGAGCTTCTAACTAGTCCTGTAAGTGATCCTGCTCTTTCCTTTCTCGCCTAGGAGTTTTTGCCTAGTTTGTAAGTTGGATTATGAAAGTTTCTTTCTTTACACAGCTATCTTTTCTTGAAATGTGTTTGTTGTACCTCTAAATGATTCTGTGGTAGTTAGTCAGAAATCACATGGAGATTGGTGAGGTCAAAGGGGTTTGACAATTACGAGTTGAAGAGTGGAAGCCGATGCATGCTTTCCCGATCCAGAATTACCGACGAGGACCATCCTTTAAGCTTAGGGAAGGCAAGCGTCTGGAATACATATTTCCAGGTACCGTATCTTTCATCCCTTCTTTGTTTCAAGGCCTCTACACATTACTTAAGGACAGGATTAAAAGCTATGGTAATGGTGTTCAATTTTGTCCACCGTTTCCAGCATTAACTCTTATATTAATACAGGATATTGAGACCATAGAACAAATAGACAAAGATGTCAAGCGTACACATCCTGATATTCCCTTTTTCTCTGCTGAATCATCGTTTGCGCGTTCTAATCAGGTGACCTTTTTTGTGTTCGAGTTAGCAAATTATCATCTATATTTGTTGATTCATCAAGCTCAGTGACGTTTCCCTTTACATGTCTAGGAATCTATGAAGAATATATTGCTTGTGTTTGCAAAGTTAAATCAAGGAATCAGATATGTTCAAGGGATGAACGAAATTTTGGCTCCTATCTTTTATGTATTCCGTAACGACCCTGATGAAGATAGTTCAGTAAGTACTCTCTTCTTCTTTTTTGCTACCTTTTAAACTACTTTGACAGGATAGGGTATTCAATTTCAGGATATCAGTGTTTGTCTTATTCAATCGTGTGTTTGATCTTATCTCATGAGCTTCAAACAGTTTCATATTAACTCTATTCAAATCATGCAGTCTCATGCTGAAGCTGATGCATTCTTCTGCTTTGTTGAACTGTTAAGTGGATTTCGTGACTTCTACTGTCAACAACTTGACAATAGTGTGGTTGGAATCCGGTCCGCAATAACAAGGCTTTCGCAACTTGTTAGGAAGCATGATGAGGAACTCTGGCGTCATCTAGAGATCACCACGAAAGTAAGACATTTTTTGTCTCCCCCTCTCTGTTATATCAGTTGCTAACCATGCAAGCAAGCTTACTAGTGTTCGTGTTCTGTGATATACAATATAATAGAGATGGATTTTACCTTCTGAGATGGCTGACATTGTATAGTTTCCATGGATTACAGGTAAACCCACAGTTCTATGCATTTAGGTGGATCACTCTCCTCCTTACACAAGAGTTTAGTTTCTTCGACTGTCTTCACATATGGGATGCACTCTTAAGCGACCCCGAAGGTCCTCTGGTAAGATTTGCCAAAATCAATTATTATCTGTTTCATCTTTTTTTCACTAATGGTAGCTTGAATGATAGAACTAAGTTATCTTGTATGGTTGCAGGAAAGCTTACTGGGGATATGTTGTGCCATGCTGGTATTGGTGAGAAGGAGGTTGATCGCTGGAGATTTCACATCGAATATGAAGTTACTTCAACATTATCCGACTACCAACATCAGCCATCTCTTGTATGTAGCTAATAAGCTTCGTTCCAAAATGTTAATCTAAATCTTTCCTTTTTCCCCAACTTTTGATCAAAGCAACTTTAGTTTACATATACAAAGCTCTGTTTGTTTTTACATGGCCCATTTGCTTCTGTCTTTTAAATCTTTTTTTTTTTTGTTGGTTATGATGTTGTTTTCTTAGTGAAAGGTAAAAGTTTAATGTCTCCCAAGTTCATCAGAAAAAGTCTTGAGAAAACTACATTGACACATACTTTTTACTTGCAAAAAAACTTATATGATGTTGATGTGTTATGGCTTATATATGACTGAGTTTATTTTTGGGAAATTTGTCTCTATATATATTTAAAAAAATCATAAATTCACTACCTAACCAAAACAATCATCTCTCTCCTCATTTATTTTCCTATCTTTCTCTAACTTCTTATTGAAAACTAATTACTCTTTTTTATTTTGGTTATTTAACAAATAACCCCTTTTTAGTTATTAATTGGCCCTATTTTTTACAATAAGAATTGTATCATTTTCTACATATTCATCACAGAACTTTGACAAGGGTACTATATGACAATGTACTTTGGGGATTTGTTTAAAGGCAAAAGTAAGGAAAAAAACACAAGTACAACAATCATTTATTGGGATAATCAAGTCACCAATTGCCTCAAAACCAATTACTTTGGCCGTTTCTTAATGAACTATTCGAGGATATATCCCCTCTTTTTTTCAATTTTAAAACATTAAATATTTGTATGGTACCATAGTTAAAATAATAATTCACCAAACTTGCAAGTTAGAATTGTTCTTAATATAATTTATGCTAATTTTATCTTCATCAATTTATGATTTTTTTTTCTTTTTAGAAAGAATTATTAAATTATTACTATTTTTGTCCTAATATCTTTTGAGGAGCTTTTAACGGTTTTTATCAAATCTAAATAACTCTTCCCAGATTCCATGTAAAACTTTTCCCGACCGGACTTTGAACTTTCCCCACTGGAGACAGAGCCAAAGGAACCGTGTCCACCTTCGGTTCTCTCCTCTTGCCTCTCTCTAACTATATTCCTTTCTTCCCCAACTTCACATCTCATCTTCTCTCTTTGCCTTCTTAGATCTCTTCTTTCCACAAAACTATCTTCTCGGGTGGGGTTTTCCCGATCCGGGTCGGATCTGATTCCCCCGAAGCAACGAATCTCGGGAACTCCTTTTGTTTTACCTTTCAGGGAAAGTCTAGAATAAACTTCCCTTTACTTCTCTGTAGCTGATTAGCTTCAATCATCTTGATCTGGGTATAGTAAAAAACTTTCCTTTTTTGGCAAATTGTTTCTGTGCTTGAGGAACAACTTCATAGGCTTTAGTTGAATGCTTGAATTGTTAAAAGTTGTCGACTTTAGGTATTTCTGATGGGACATGAGTTGGGTTTGTCTTTGTAAAAGATTGAGTCTTTTGTTCGTTACATTCATCTCCTGAGATCGATATGGCAACTAGCGTCATTGATGTTACAAAGTATGGTCACAGTCCTGTTCACCACGCCGTTGTCACAAGAGACTACACCCGTCTCAAGAAACTACTCTCCGCTCTTCCCAAGATGCGTGACCCTTCCGAGGTCAAAAACGAAGCAGCTTCCGCAGCCGAAGAGACGAAAGCTGACTCCATCGCATCCGTTATCGACAGACGCGACGTCGTTAACCGAGACACCGCTCTTCATCTAGCTGTCAAGCTCGGAGACGAGACCTCCGCGGAGATGCTCATGGCATCAGGAGCTGACTGGAGCCTGCAGAACGAGCAGGGGTGGAGCGCTCTGCAGGAAGCTATCTGCGGTAGAGAAGAGAGGATCGCTATGATTATTGTGAAGCATTATCAGCCTCTCGCTTGGGCTAAATGGTGCAGGAGGTTGCCAAGGCTTGTTGCCACGATGCATAGGATGAGAGACTTCTACATGGAGATCACTTTCCATTTCGAGAGCTCGGTGATACCTTTTATATCTAGAGTGGCGCCTTCTGATACTTACAAGATATGGAAGAGAGGTGCGAATCTCAGAGCTGATATGACGTTGGCTGGCTTTGACGGTTTCAGGATTCAGAGATCTGATCAGACGATACTCTTTCTTGGAGATGGATCTGAAGACGGTAGAGTTCCTTCTGGTTCTCTGCTTATGATATCGCATAAAGATAAGGAGGTTATGAATGCGTTGGACGGTGCTGGTGCTCCTGCGACGGAGGAAGAAGTGCGTCAAGAAGTGGCTGCTATGTCGAAAACGAGCATATTCAGACCGGGGATCGATGTGACTCAAGCGGTTCTGTTCCCGCAGTTGACGTGGAGGCGTCAGGAGAGGAGTGAGATGGTTGGGAAGTGGAAGGCTAAAGTGTATGATATGCACAATGTGGTTGTGAGTATAAAGTCTAGGAGAGTTCCCGGTGCGATGACTGATGAGGAGCTTTTCTCTAAGGGTGATCGAGAGAACGAGACTGATGGGGAGGATCTTGGAGATGTGTTGACTGAAGATGAGAAGAGGCAGCTGGAGTTAGCACTCAAGCTGGACGATTCTCCGGAAGAATCTTCTTTCGAGGAGAGGGAGGTGTCGGTGACAGATGGGAACAACGGCTACTGCAAACAGGAGAAGAAAGGGTGGTTTAGCGGGTGGAGGAAGCGTGAGGAAGGAGAGAAACGAAGTGGCGTTCCTCCGAGAAGTTCGCTTTGTGTTGATGAGAAAGTAAGCGATCTTCTTGGGGAGGATGATGGTGGAGGAAGAGAGATAAAACCGGGGAGACACTCGACTGTTGAGACTGTTGTGAGAGATGAAAGACACTCATCATCAAAAGCTTCAACATCAGAAGGCAGTAAGCGAAAGGAAGGTGGAAGCAAAGAGAACGAGTACAAGAAAGGGCTTAGACCAATTCTCTGGCTCTCTGAGAGGTTCCCGTTACAGACAAAGGAGCTTCTTCCATTGCTTGATATACTTGCAAACAAAGTCAAAGCAGTTCGGCGTTTGAGGGAGCTTATGACCACGAAACTACCATCCGGAACATTCCCTGTCAAGGTCTGTTTAAACCTTTATTTATCATATTTAGTGTGTACTTTACTCACTTCGTTTAGAATTTGTATTGCAGGTTGCTATTCCGGTGATCCCTACGATTAGAGTACTCGTTACATTCACAAAGTTTGAAGAGCTAGAAGCTATTGAAGATGAGTTTGTAACGCCACCATCTACCCCTACTTCCCCGGTGAAGAACAGTCCGAAAGAGGAACCACAGGCCTCATCAAGCTCATCATCCTCTTCATGGTATCAATGGATGAAAACACCGAGCCAACGACCATCAACAAGCTCGGGAGGGTTTAATAATGGTAAAGGTGAAAACGATCAAGACCCATTTGCAATTCCAAGGGGATACAGTTGGATCACATCTGAAGAGAAGAAAAAGAAGGTCCAAGAAAAGAATAAAGCTAAAAAGGGCAAGTCATCTCAGAACAGCTGAAGAACAAGTAAGAAAGGATCTTTCTGAAAACATTGATATAGGAAAAAATCTAGCAGGTTATAATATAGTGGGACGGGGGAAATAGAGGAATGATGTGGGGTTAAATGTTGTTGTGACTTTATATTTGCTTATGATTCTTTCTTTTGTATTTTTGTTTAATCGTTGGAGATGATTATTAACTCTGTATCATCATCTTGAAATAAGCTGAAGTTGTTGGTATGAGATAATGATATTTGTCATTGGATTATACAGAGACCACAATGTTTTGTTTTAGCATTTCCTACATGCTCTGCCTCCTCTGAAGCGCTGTTTCATCATCCTGGCGTAGAGCTATTTTTCTGCAGGACCTCCCCTACAGTATCGTCACTGCAGTAGAGTTTAACCACCAAGTTCGGGATGGATTGGTGTTGTTCCTCTACGCCTAGGACACCAGAATATCGAACCACGAACGAAGAAAGCAATCGCAGATTAATGTCCTTGTACCGAATTAAGGTAATCCGGCAATTAACCGTCACAAGATTAACTAGCCGAGCATAATGTATGTGTGTAGAAGATTACTACCTAAGCTCAAACTCTTGAACATGAGCAATATCTTTGCTGTGAGCATCAGGCCAGCTTACTTTCCTCTGTTCTGACCCTTTATCAAACTCTGTCTTGATCTTGATGTTGCTTTTAAGACGACAAGGCTCGATAAAGACAGCTGTGCAGCTTTTTCCAAGTTACACCGTGTCTCTTCGAATGCAGTGGAAGCTTAAGATTTAAGACCAAACAGCTTGTGCTTTTTTTTTCTTTTTTTTTTTGATTAACAACAGCTTGTGCTTTTACACCGAACATATATGACCAAGTCATAAAAATCCAGACGGTGGGCGAAAATCATTTTTCCTTTTTGACTTGTAGAGATCCGTCAACTTCTACTAGCGTCGGTGCTTTCTAGAAAACAGTGGGAAAAAATACATTAAAAAAAAAAGTCTAAAGATATTAACGAGATATGGTTAGGTGCAACTTATTTATGGATAAAAAATTGAAAATATTCAAAACAATACGACCCGAACTAAAAATCAAAACTGGATAAGTCGAAGTCGTGTGAGAATAATGGGGACAGGCATCTTACGTGGCGACGTCTAATAGGTTTAGAAAAACGATCAGACCGCGGTATTACAGATCCACTTGACGCTAATGAAGTAATGAACCAAGATGAGTTCCCGTCTCTGTTCCTTCTCCTCCTTACACAATATAATTATTTCCTCAGACAGAACGGTGTTACCACTTTTAGGAGAGAGAGAGATAGATAGAAGAGAAAGTTTGTTTTCTTCATTTAGAATTTTGGAAAGAGAGAAAGAAAGTGTTTTGTGATGATGAGTCAGAGAAGAGGAGGAGGAGGAGGAGGAGAGAGACTAGACTACAACGTTGTTCATAAGCTCCCTCACGGTGACAGCCCTTACGTCCGAGCCAAGCACGTTCAGGTAAAAGCATATACAATTTCAATTTGATTGGTTCTAAAGTCTGAAACTTGGACATGTTTGGGTCAGCTTGTGGAGAAGGATGCAGAAGCAGCGATAGAGCTGTTCTGGAGAGCGATTAAAGCGAGAGACAGAGTGGACAGCGCTCTTAAAGACATGGCTTTGCTTATGAAACAACAGAACAGAGCAGATGAAGCTGTTGATGCTATTCATTCATTTAGACATCTTTGTTCGAAGCAAGCTCAAGAATCACTCGACAATGTCCTCATCGATCTCTACAAGGTTTAAAACATTTCTCAGACCAACAACCAATCTATTGTCTGGTTTACTGTTTTTAAGACATTAAAAGTGACAAACTTTGGGTTTACTGATGCTGAGCAGAAGTGTGGCAGAATAGAAGAGCAAGTTGAGCTACTGAAGCAAAAGCTTTGGATGATATACCAAGGAGAAGCATTCAACGGAAAGCCAACAAAGACAGCTAGATCTCACGGGAAGAAGTTTCAGGTCACGGTCGAGAAGGAGACATCGAGGATCTTGGTACGGTTAAAATCACTTAAACGCAATAACTGCTGGAGCCGGATGATGAAAAATTATCATGTCCGGTATCTCAGTGATCTTCTAGTTTCGATTATAGAGGTTTTATCGAAGCTGATGAAAGCGTGTGTTTACAGGGAAACTTGGGATGGGCTTATATGCAGCTAAGGGACTATACGTCAGCTGAAACCGTGTACCGTAAGGCTCAAGTGATTGAGCCAGATGCAAACAAGGCTTGTAACCTTTGCTCATGTCTCATCAAGCAAGGGAAGCTCAGTGAGGCTAGATCAGTTCTATTTCGCGATGTATTGCAGGAGAAGAGAGAAGGGTTTGATGATGATTTGAGGTTGAAGGTTCGAGTTCAAGAGCTGTTGGATGAGCTACAGCGAGAGGAAGAAGCAGCAGCTGTTTTAGCTTCTGTGGAATGTGGAGATGGTATGGATGAGATCGCTCTTGTGGAAGGGTTTGTGAAGGAATGGAGGAGGCCTTTTAGGATAAGAAGAAGACTTCCGATTTTTGAAGAGATCTTACCACTAAGAGATCAACTAGCTTGTTGATGCATATGATTCTCTGTGCTTTTGGATACTGAATAGGAATTTTTTTGTGTGTGGGTGTGTAGAAGAATGTAGTGAATTAGTTTACTTGTTGTAAATTTTTTTTGGTGCCTTTCACTTGTTATCACTGTGATGTCAAGTTACATACTCCAAATAGAAACATTATTAGTTAAGAGACTGAGAAGAACATAAGAAGACTTGTAGATTACAAAAGCATTTTTCCTGGACTTCTAGCTCTCTAGGCTATCTGTAACGAAGCATATTTGTATAGTGCATGTTTCTTGTTAACAAAGCCTCGGTATAGTAGTTAGTACCATTCTCATTAATATAACTTGCATATCTCTAGGCTATCCTACTTAGTTAAGGAGATTTACCAGTGTGCTACTTGCTGGTGATGTCTTTGCATCATCTAGTTTAGATGTGGTTTACATCGTGTTATCGAGTCCACGTATGTTTTAAGTGCTTCACCTTGAAAATTTGAAAAAGAAGAAGAGAATTGCAAGTGTGAATGCAATGAGAGACTGATGTAGCGCAACATCGAGAGTATGGGCTTTCGTCTTCGACAGGCCTTGAGCGTCAAGACAAATTCATTTCAAGAATAGAACTTCTTTTATTTGTATGGATAATTACTAATGCTTTATAGATTAGGACTATAGATTACTTAGAATCTTCTTTTCTTCTTTATAAATAGCTAGCTAGCATCATTGTATTCTTCAGACTTATTTTTATTGATTGCAATTGCAAATACAGAGCTTTACAGCATTTAGAGGAGTACTCTAAAACTTTATTTTGCTTTGTTGAGAGTATCAACAATTAAAAAGACCTTCTTGTTCGAGTTGAGAGGATCAACAGTTCAAGGATTTACCGGTTCATTATCAAATCCCTAGTTATTAACCTGGCTCTGATATCACATTTTTTGTACCAAATATATCACACTTTAGAAAATTCCACAAATAGATAAATACACTAAAGTTCTAAGTATACTATGAAATTACACTAAAAATAATTAAATATCTTACTTTAGAAAGAACATTATTACTTACTCTTATAGTAATGGACGACATCAAACATTTGTATTGTGCATGTTTCTTCTAAACAAAGCCACTGTATAGTAGTACCATTCATTAGCATAGCTTGTATATCTCTAGGCTATCTACTTAGTTAAAGAGACACTCAGTTTTTGAGAAACTTAATTCTCACACAAGCTTGGATGAGTTTTGGGAGTATCAACTGCTAACCAGTGTGCTAGTTGCTGGTGATGTCTTTGCATCATCTAATTTAGATGTGGATTACATACATCGTCATTGATGTTTTAAGTGCTTTACCTTGAGAAAATTTATATGAAAATTAGAACTTAAGCAAATAACTGTATGTTACTTAAAGAGTGTTCAATGACAATAGTACAACAACCTGACCTTTAATTGCATTCCAATTAACCAACAGCAACCCAATTCTGGATCAAACAGCAAAAATTTCAATTCTTTGATTTGAGTTTGATTGTTGATAGAACATTGAGGGGTAGACAAAAAAAGTTTTTGCATTAATAAACAATGTAGACAAACTATAATCTTTGTAGTCAAACATCACACATTTGAATGCAGTTTACAAAAAAAAAAACATCACACATTGGATATGAATGGAATAAGTTATACGATCATATATGACGCCCAAACCATTGACATATGTAGCATGAAATATATATAGCCAGATAGAAGATTCTTGTCAAATGATATCATCATAAACAACAGTTTGATCTTTTTGCGCCATGGGTGTTTCTGTCTAAAGCAGGACTGTATTGTTATAAGTATACATCATTTAGGAATGAGTGTATCGATTGTCTTATAAAAATCACTCATATTTTAGCTTTTGCAGAGTTTTTGTGGCTAAGGTTTTGTGACTGAACATAAGACACGGATCATTGGTGGATTTGAAAAAAAAAAAAAGACAAGACAGACAGACTCTGTGTTACTCTTCGACACTGGGACCTGAAACTTGTCGTAAAAGTAACTTATTACGACTTTTGCCATCCGCAAGGCCCACGAGTTTCTTGGCTGGATCCGGTTATAACCCAAATAGGTTCAAATATCTCGAGATTTGGTCTTTACGTTTCGAAATTGTCGTCTAGTCCTTCAGTTATAGGTTTTATTATGTCTCGAAATGACCCTCATTTGTTAAAGTGAATGACTACTTTACCCTTGGCTTCTTTTCTACTTTTTCTTCCTTTCTTTTCTCACTTTAGTCCTCGTTCTAATGTTGTTTAGTCTTATAGTATAGATCTCTCGCGACAACAACACCATTAAAAATCCTCTGATTAGATTAGACGGTGGATCGGATCGAGTCGAGGATTTAGGGTTTGGAAAAAAAAAATGTCGCAGCAGCAATCGCTGATCTACAGCTTCGTGGCTCGAGGCACGGTGATCCTCGGGGAGTTCACTGATTTCAAAGGCAACTTCACATCCATCGCTGCACAGTGCCTCCAGAAGCTCCCCTCTTCCAACAACAAGTTCACCTACAACTGCGACGGCCACACCTTCAACTACCTCGTCGAAGATGGATTCAGTTGAGTCGTTTGATTTTTGAAAAATCTATTATAGATCTGATTATAATCTAACTTTTCTGTGTTGTTGTGGTGAGATTTTGATTTTGGTTTCATTGATTTGGTTTGTTGTAGCGTATTGTGTTGTTGCGGTTGAATCTGCTGGGAGGCAGATTCCGATGGCGTTTCTGGAGAGAGTGAAGGAGGATTTTAGCAAGAGATATGGTGGTGGGAAGGCTGCCACTGCTCAAGCAAACAGCTTGAATAAAGAGTTTGGGTACCTTTTTTTTTTTTTGTTGATGATTCTCTTTTTCTCATGACTCTGTTTTTGGATTGACTCTTGTTTTTGGTTGGTTTTTGAAGGTCTAAGCTGAAGGAGCACATGCAGTATTGTATGGATCATCCTGATGAGATTAGCAAGCTTGCTAAGGTGAAGGCTCAAGTTTCTGAAGTTAAGGGTGTTATGATGGAGAACATCGAGAAGGTTAGTAGTATCTGATTGTTGATGTAACACATTTTTTTTTGCTGTTAATTTATTGAATTTAAATTCATTTTCAGGTTCTTGACCGTGGGGAGAAGATTGAGCTTCTGGTGGACAAAACCGAGAACCTTCGCTCACAGGTTAGAGACTCTCATTTCAGATATGAGAAGCTGGTTGGTTCACCATGTTGACTTATTATCTCTTGTTTGATTTTAAACTTGAACCATTGTAGGCACAAGATTTCAGAACAACGGGGACGCAGATGAGAAGAAAGATGTGGCTTCAAAACATGAAGATAAAACTCATAGTTCTCGCCATCATTGTCGCGTTGATTCTCATTATCGTGCTCTCAGTTTGCCACGGTTTCAAGTGCTAAGCTCAGAAAAATTCAAAAACTCTCTCTCTCTTGAGATCTTTCTTTTATTGTTCTATCATCATATTATCATTCTAAATGTTTCCCGCTTTGAGTTGGTTTTTGTATAGATAGACATATATATGTAATGCTTCATATTTGCTTATATTGCTTGCACCTGGTAACGTTGATCTCATGCGAATCAGTACTCGCCAAGAGATCGAAAACTATTAACTGATTTTGTCTTTGACTAATGACTGCTTATACCTATGTTTTTGAAAACTGTTGAATTGATAATGATGATGATATTGGCATAGGTCATGAAATGTTCAGGGCTATATGATAATTAGTAGATTCAAATCGAATACATATTCTCTGCATTGTCCGGTTCCGACCACTCCGAGGATCAACCGGCATAGACTCTTGTGAAACACATAGACGAGACACGAAAGCCCTCATTTTTACGGAAGCATCTTGTCTTAAACAAAGGTTTCAAATTGTGGTCGACACGAGATAAATAGCAAAAGATACTGCAAGCAAGTGAAGGAAGGTCTTGAGCAAACCCGAAATCAAGAAAACAAGTCCAGACTTGGTCAGAAAAATTATTGCTGGGTCAAATGAGAGTCACAGAAATCCAAATGCTCAGAGAAGGGACGTTCAAGGTGTAAAGTTCCAAAGTGTGCATTTTAAACCCCTGAAGTCATCTTTAGGAAAAAAAAAAAGAATATCCTTTTCTAATTTGGAATGTTAGCAGAAGAGGGTGTCTAATTCCATAATGCGTGAAGCAAAAAAAAAATGTAAAAAAGAATGGGGTGAGAGAGGCTCGAACTCTCGACCTCAGGATCACTCAATAGCTATGAGACCTACGCGCTAGCCAACTGCGCCACCACCCCATTTGGTTATCTTAGCCTTCACAAGTTTTGAGAACAAAAAGATTTGTTAGTTTACCTTCTACTGAGCGAACCAATTACATTTTGGATAAAGCAAAAAAAGTTTACATTTTCGATAATACGCATAAGTAAAACATAACTTTCTTCATAAAATTCAATTTATTTTACATGTTAAAAACACGATTTATTTATAATAACGTTTATTTGTACTAAGCTATATATTACTAGTAGCTAGTGACTTGTGTAGTTTGTAAAAGTCTCTAGCGATGTTCCTTGGTCAAAAAGACCTATTGTTATTCCACTTTCCTGACGTTGCTGAGCTCATCCACGCCGTCTCCTCTCTCAAACACCCCGGCTGCTCCCATTCCCGACCCTGCACGGTTTCCCAAAACCCATACCTCAGCGAGAGTGAGGGATTTGATATTGATATTGGGGAGTGAGAGTGAACATACCTATGCACATTGACACTACTCCAAAACGGCAGTCTTTACCACGACGTTTCATCTCGTGCAGCAGCGTTGCAACGCATCTGGCGCCTGGGAAAATGTAACAAATCCCCGTTTGATCAAATGAACTCACTAACCCATATGGGGACAGTGGAGGAAGCATACCTGTGGCGCCTAAGGGATGTCCAATGGCTATAGCCCCTCCATTGACATTGATCTTCTCCGGGTCTAGCCCCAGCTTGTTTCGACAATAAACAAACTGAGATGCAAATGCCTAAACAAACACAGTAGGTTTTTAGTCACAGGACATAAGGGCTATAGAAAGAAGAGTTGTTGTATGATTTTTAACCTCATTAATCTCAAACAAGTCGATGTCATCGAGTTCTAAACCAGCCGCCTTGACTGCAGCAGGAATAGCAGCAGCTGGCCCAATGCCCATAACCGATGGGTCCACACCAACTGCAGCAAATGTCCTGCAGTGTGTCCAACAGTGATTTAGTTTTGCTCAAACGAATCAAAGTAAGGTCATTATTAAGTATCAAACTTACCTGAATACACCAAGAATGGAAAGCCCTTTCTGCATTGCGACACTCCTCTTCATGAGCAGAACTGCTCCTGCACCATCACTCACTTGACTAGAGTTTCCTGTTCAACACAAGTGAAGCGCTGAGTTTACAAACAAAACAAACAAAATCTCTGCGATGTAAAATATAGTACCAGCAGTTGTGGATCCGTCTTTCTTAAACACGGGCTTTAGCTTTGCAAGGCCGGAAAGGGTTGTGGTAGGTCGAATCCCATCATCCACAGAAACTGTTATGGGTTTCTCATCACCTGTCTTTGGGTCAACAACCTGATATGTTCAAACCAAAAGGCATTAACATGTGGAAAAGAGCACTTGACACATAAATGTTCACGGTTGTAAAACAGCAGCTACCCTGGTGTTCACGGGGGTTATTTCATCCTTGAATTTACCGGAAGCAGTAGCAGAAGCGGCCTTTCTGTGAGAATCAACCTACACATTTTGCTCCATAAACTAAGGCTGGCAGGTAACATCAAGTACATGGATTAGAAGAACTTAGAAAGTTTATTAGAGTTACAGCAGCTTGATCCTGCTCCTCCCTTGAGACACCAAAGCGGTGTGCTACATTCTCGGAAGTAATACCCATTGGAAGAAGGCAACTTTGTGCTTGTTCAAACTTCTTCACCTGCAACAACAGAACAGATTCCAAGGAAGGGAATAAAACTCAACAGAAACATTCAAAACACTCCAGAAAGGAGGGAAAGAGACAGAGAACAGGTACCTTTGGGTTGACTGATCCTTTCCACCCCCTTGGACTGGTTGTCATGGACTCAAGCCCAGCTCCAATGCCTGTATCCAACGTATTCTGAGCTCACTCAATTCTTCATGCCAACAAAAGATAATTTGGAAAGTTAGTCTCTTTACCAATGTCATAAAATCCTGCTTTGATGGCAGCAGCAACGTCAGCAACAGCCTGAAGCCCGGATGAACACTGTCTGTTCACGGTTCTGATGGGAACAGTTTCTTCCATTCCAACAAAAAAAAAAACATAAAGAGGAGCATAAGCATAAAGCAAAGATTCTGTATTACAGACCACCCAACTAAACAAGAAATCTCACCGGGGAAACCAGCATAGAAAGCAGCCATCCTGAACTCAGTGGCTTTCTGAGATCCTGATCCCAAAACATTGCCAACTACAATGTCACCAATTTCACTTGGGTTCAACTTTGTCTTCTCTATCAGTGCCTGCCAACAAAAAAAGCCACGAAATTGGAAAAGAGTGAGGGGGAAGCAAAACAGAACTGAAGAAATAATAAACATACTCTCAGCACAGATGCAAGAAGCTCGTCAGGATACGTGTCCTTGAAGCTTCCACGTTTCGCCTTGCAAAGTGCTGTCCTTTGTGCCCTGTTTAAGTTTCATCATCACAAATAATAATAATCTTAGAAAAAAAATGATTCCTTTTTCATAAAAGAAGAAAAAAAAAGAGAAACTTAACGCGACGATGACAACATCATCTCCATATAGAGAGGTCCTCTGATACGCAGCACTGTCTCCCGCTAAGCAAGCTGACGCCTTTCGACAAGGCAACAACAATAACACATCAAGAGATACGTTCGTTAATGAAATGAAAAAAAACAGCCTTTCATCGATCCCTATCTAACTAAAACTATACTAACGATCAGCACACAATCAGAGTTATGATTTGAGCAATTAGCGATCGGAAATTCGAAATTCGGATATGGATCAGAGGAGCTTACAGAGAGAGAAGCAGCCTGTGAAGAAGAAGACGGAAGAGGTTGAAGATGGTGAAGCAGTACCCTTTGTCTCTCCATCGCCTTCTCCATTTTCGCTTCGTTCTGTTACAAAAGATTAGATAACAAAAAGCTATAATGAATCTGGCAAAACCGTTATAATCAACATAACTGTTTATATGCCCGGTTAATATTTGGTTTATTCCGGTTCAGAATTTAGCCGGTTCTCACGCCGAAATGACGTCGTTTTTGCCTTTAGGGTTTTAGGTTTTTTTTTTCTCTTACATATTTAGCTTCTCTCCTCACAGGGAAAAACACTTTCGTCCGTCATTTTTCTCGACGGCTCTGTTTCTCTTCTCTACCTTTCACCTCGCCGCTTCAGCTTCGTAAGTCTCTCAGTTCTTACTCTCCTTTCGCTTGTGGAATTGAATCTCTGCTCTATGTATTCCCTTTCTGTTCTACTTACCCTGTTTTGTTGTTTCTTATTAGTTTTGGTTTCAATTAGTATCTCCCTAGTAAAAGTTCTTTACTTAATCAAAGCTTTTAACTTTGATGCTTTATGATGAGTCTGGTAACTTGTTATGTCTACACAGTTTATTACAAAACTATATTGCTGTTCTTTGCTCAGTTTTATTGCAAAACTAAATCGACTTTTTAGCTGTTATTTTTCATTACAAAACTAAATTGACTTTTTTTGCTGTTCTCGGTTCAGTTTTATTACAAAAACTATAATGATTAGTTTGCTGTTCTTGGTTCTGTAATCTTCTCCTTAACATAAGAGCTGTTTTAATGATGATGTTTTGATTGACATGTGCAGATCAATAAGCAAAAATGGTGCAGTATAATTTCAAGAAGATCACAGTTGTTCCCAATGGGAAAGACTTCATCGACATCATCCTATCGCGGACTCAGCGTCAGACCCCAACCGTCGTCCACAAGGGATACAAGATCAACCGTCTCCGTCAGTTCTACATGAGGAAAGTCAAGTACACTCAGACCAACTTCCACGAGAAGCTCTCCACCATCATCGAAGAGTTCCCTCGCCTCGACCAGATCCACCCTTTCTACGGAGACCTTCTCCACGTCCTCTACAACAAGGATCACTACAAGCTCGCCCTGGGACAGGTGAACACCGCCAGGAACTTGATCAGCAAGATTGCTAAAGATTACGTTAAGCTCCTCAAGTATGGTGATTCTCTGTACCGGTGCAAATGTCTGAAAGTTGCGGCGCTCGGTCGGATGTGTACTGTGTTGAAGAGGATCACTCCTAGTTTGGCTTATCTTGAGCAGATCAGGCAGCACATGGCGAGGCTTCCTTCTATTGATCCCAACACGAGAACTGTGTTGATCTGTGGGTATCCGAATGTTGGCAAGAGTTCTTTCATGAACAAAGTCACCAGAGCTGATGTTGATGTCCAGCCTTATGCTTTCACTACGAAGTCGCTCTTTGTTGGTCATACTGATTACAAGTACTTGAGGTATCAGGTCATTGATACTCCTGGGATCTTGGACAGGCCGTTTGAAGACCGGAACATCATTGAGATGTGCAGTATCACTGCCTTGGCACATCTTAGAGCTGCTGTTTTGTTCTTTCTGGATATCTCAGGGTCGTGTGGTTACACCATTGCTCAGCAGGCTGCTCTTTTCCACAGTATCAAGTCTCTGTTTATGAACAAGCCTCTGGTGATTGTCTGCAACAAGACTGATCTGATGCCCATGGAGAACATTTCTGAAGATGATCGGAAACTGATCGAAGAGATGAAAGCTGAGGCCATGAAGACTGCCATGGGAGCGAGCGAGGAAGCGGTGCTTTTGAAGATGAGTACTCTGACGGAAGAAGGTGTGATGTCTGTGAAGAATGCTGCCTGCGAGAGGCTGTTGGATCAGAGGGTTGAGGCGAAGATGAAGTCCAAGAAGATCAACGACCACTTGAACAGGTTCCACGTGGCGTTGCCTAAGCCTCGTGACAACATAGAGAGACCCCATAGCATACCTCAGGCGGTTCTGGAGGCTAAAGCCAAGGAGGCTGCTGCGGTGGAGAAGCGAAAGACGGAGAAGGATTTGGAAGAGGAGAACGGTGGAGCTGGAGTTTACTCCGCTAGTTTGAGGAAGCACTACATCTTGGAGCATGAAGAGTGGAAGGAGGACATATTGCCTGAGATTCTCGACGGTCATAACGTTGCTGACTTCCTTGATCCAGACATTTTGTTGAGGCTTGAGGAGTTGGAACGTGAGGAAGAGATCAGGCAGGCTAATGGCGAAGAGGAAGATTTCGAGATGGATGGGGATGAGCTCACGGAGGAGCAGAAAGAGCAGCTTGCTGCAATTAGGAACAAGAAAGCTGTGCTTATCCGAGAGCATAGGCTCAAGAAGACCGTCGCACAGAACAGATCAACTGTTCCTAGGAAGTTTGACAAGGACAAGAAGTACACAACTAAGAGAATGGGTAGGGAGCTGTCATCTCTGGGGCTTGATCCGTCTGCTGCAGTGGACCGTGCAAGAAGCAAGTCGAGAGGGAGGAAGAGGGACCGGTCAGAAGATGGAGGTAACGACGATGCAATGGATGTGGATGATGGGCAAGGGTCGAACAAGAAGATGCGTGTGAGATCGAAATCGAGATCTATGTCGATCTCGAGATCACAGTCAAGGCCACCTCCGCATGAAGTTGTGCCTGGCGAAGGGTTCAAAGACTCTACTCAGAAGAAGGCAGCGCTTAAGATTAGCAATAGCTCTCACAAGAAGAGAGACAAGAATGCAAGACGTGGTGAAGCTGATAGAGTTATACCAACTCTGAGGCCGAAACATTTGTTCTCAGGGAAGAGAGGTAAAGGAAAAACAGACAGGCGTTGATGAAACCAAACAAGGTATACTCTTTAACAAACCTTTACTTGTTTAGGTTCTGTTACTACAATTGTGTGATGATAATTGTTTGCTATCTCGACATTAATTGTGTTATTTTGTTGTGTTTGTACAGGGAAAACAGATGCTGGATCTATTGAAGAACATGTCTCAAGTTTTGGATTATGCTTTACTTTTTGTTTACTATTCCTATTATGTTGTTATGCGTCTTTTGTGGTTTTTCTACAGACATCATATGAAACATTGTAGCTTCTTCTGCGAGCATTGTGTTTCGAGGACTAAGAATCGTTTTAATGGATTTATTTTAATTAATCTTTTCGTTGCAAATGGTCTGTTATGTTGGTGTTTGTTTTTGAGGATAAGTTAGAGGACCAGATTCTCAACTGTGCAAGTGATCTAGTTCTTCTTTTTGAGTCTAAATCACATCACTGTTTCTTTTGGTGAAGAAAACACATTTCTTACAAGAAAATTTATGTTTTGACACGAGATCCTTAACTTTTCTTGTTATACAACTTCCACCTTGACCGGTAAATGCATCAATACTAATTTACAAACTCAATACACCTTGCGTTTTTAGATTTTTTTCTCTAAACTTTCGTTAGAGAGAGCTTTTAGGATCGTCGCTTGGGTTGCAAGGCAACAGTTATTGACAGTAACCATTCAACAATCTCCGTGAAAGATGGTCTTACTCCAGGATCAAATGACTAGCATTGCTCCATCAACTTTTATCCACCCAGTCTGCTTCACACCGTTTCGGTACCTGAGGCCTCAACGTTATTGTTCATTCACAAAAGGAAAATTTAAATGTTGAAATGGTAAGGTAACTTTTTACCGTTGTGATCAATTTTTCTTCTTTTCTTGTTTGACAAAATGAAATAGAGTTGTCACTCACAAGTCACAAGTCACAAGTCGCATGCATGATAGATTATTACCGAGTCCCGATAAATATTACCGTTACACGCTAAGAAAACTTAATTACTTTTGTAATCAGTTTCTTTTTCCTTTTGCAGCATTAACTTCAAACAAAAAAAAAAATTATACAACGGACACATTTCACTTTTTTTTTCTTTTGGGTAAACACTTTCTATAAATACTCACTCTTACTTCACTCAAACATCAAAATTTCCCTCTCATCAATTTCTTTACAATAATTGTTCTTTCTTCTCTCAGCGAAGATTGTTTTTTTGAAAAAGAACATTTTGTTATGGGGGAACTTATCAGTTGTATTACTTGCATCATGCCACTTACTGTGTTCTTCTGGAGGAATTTCTGGCCGTGGTAGAGGTTGTTATTACCTGAGTGGAGATGAGGGAAGGGCAAAGCCAAATGACGGAACCATCTCCATCATGGAAAGGTCCTTCTCGAGCAAAGCTCTGTGGAATGTTTTACTCAGAAGATCCCTTCCTCTCTGAGCCTTATCCATAAGATTAATATGAGGAAAGCATCTCGTGTCAAAGATCTACGTCCAATGGTCAGTTTTTTTTTCCTCTTTTTGCTAAGAAAACTGTTTTTTTTTCCTTTTGCTTTTAATTTTTTATTTTAAATTTTGATATATATATATATATATATATGTTTTGCACAGTCATATCTATAAAGAATTTTGTGGTCGGTTGGAGGTGTATAGTTTAATATGTTATTCATATTGTTAATTTAACACTTGCACTAGCTTTCAATTTGGAAAAAAAATCTATGTGATAAATTTCAGTACATTGAAAACAAACCAAACTTTGCACCCGGTCTCTAGAATTTCTATGGTCGGTTAGAGGTTGTATACAAAAGTTTAACATGTTTTCTGTATTGTAAATTTAACACTTTGACAAACTTTCATTTTGGAAAAAAGTGTAGGTAATAAATTTCAATATGTACAAGCAAACCAAACTTTTGCATCCTGTCCATAGAATTTTTTATAGTCTGTTATAAGTGTATATATGTTTAATATATTTTTAGTATTTAGTATTCAAAGTTTTCCTTGAGATAGCAAAGTGTTTTTGATTTAATTAAAGTTTTCGGCAGTATATTTAATATGGTTTTTCCTTTTGTAAATTTGACGAGAGAATGGCAAGCCAAACTACGACGGAAGGAGATGATCAAATTATTGATAAGAAGGAATCAGAGATCAAGGGAGATACACTGAAATAGAAGAGAGTATCAAGAAAATAAAAAGTAATCCAAAGTTGAGCACATTTACAGCATAGTGAGATTCCTTAAACAGAGAGAGTTCAAGAATGCATTTACAGTGACTATATTAACATACTTGGGGGGTTTGGACAAAATTTTCATTAAGAATTTGTAATAGCTAAGTTTATATATTTCCCGAAATGAGAGTTAATATTTCAGACTGAAAAGCTTGCAAGTGAAACAGAACTATCAGAAAATAAAAGGAGCACTCCTCCAAGTATCAATTTTATCTGCATCATAAAAAACAAGAAGATGTTGCACAGATTCATGTCGAAGAGAAAGTTTTAAAAGTTAAAAAAAAAAAAAGAGAGGAGGAAAGAATATCACTTTTCCTCACCTCAAGGTAACTTCCTTTCAAAATGAACAATATTCTTCAGATGTAAAAATACTTCATCATGCCAAACGCAACATGTATCAGCAAACTATTGATGTCATATCGCTAAAGTTCCTATGAATCATTTTGGCAGATAGTTTACCTGTCTTTTCTCTGCCAGACACTAAAGAATAGTTCACCATATACTCAGTAACTGTTGCCATTGTTCCATAAAAAGCCACCACATTTGGATGGTGAAGATTCGCCAATATCCGAGCTTCTCTCCAGAAATCTTTAGTCTGTTTCAAAAAAAAAAAACCAATATGGTTTTAAGTTTTGGTTTAAAATGTACAAAGAATCGAGACAAGAGCCTAAACCTGTCGTGCTTGCTTTGATGATCCACCAGAGAAACAGCTATTCGTACTATTGATACCAAACATCAGTACCTCTCCATTTCCCATAGTAAACAGTTCCAATGTAACAGATCCTACCTCGTCTAAGTCTTCAATATCAGTGTTCTTAATTCTCTGTAAGCTATAGATCTCACCAGCTTCAATCTCAACAATTGCAGCTTCACTGAATGCTTCATCGGTGATTCTGCTTTTCTGACCAGCATTTGTGATATCTTCCTCCCTGGTGTAAGTTTTGTGATCATCACCTGCCTCACTATGATGTACAATAGATGCTGATAAGAGAGTGTCAATGTTTGACAAATGAGAAGTGCCAAAAAAGTAAGATAAACATTAGACTAAGATGGTGCTGCTGACATTGTGATGTGCACGTTCAGCGTTACATGCTTTTCAGCAATCTTTAATTATAAATAACCTCGTGACAATGCAACTACAAAGAGCCTTACGTTTCACAAACAATATAAGAGACCGTTTTAAAAGATAGAAACTAACAGAACACACATATAACGCTCTCTGTCTCGAGTTTTAAAAATGCATGAGAACAACACAAAGACAACATCCCAGAGCTCCAAATGATCTCTTTTTTGCCTGCACCACTCTTTTTGAAACCGTTCCAATATGAAAAAGAGAGAGATCTCAGGATATGGTTTTTAACGGTATGATTCAGGACGTTTCGGTTTGCTCTGTATGACTTGCTCGATCTTGTCCAGAACATGTGGCGTCAACAATGGGATCACATCAACAGCCTTCATGTTTTCTTGAATCTGTGTAAAAGTACCACACACAAAAAAAAATAACTTAGTCAAATCTACACTTGATGACATTCCCTATGTCCCTGAGAATGTGGGGGTAAGAAAGAACTAACCTGAGACTCTCTCGTGGCACCAGTGATGACAGATGAGACATTAGGATTTGAAGCACACCACGCGATTGAAAGCTGAGCCAATGTCACACCTAGCTCATCTGCAATCGGCTTGAGACCACTGACTTTCCTCAGCACATCATCCACAAGTGATCTATTGGCAAGGTTCTGCAAAAAGAAGTTAGATCAGAAGCAGCTATGAATAACGACCAAGAATAAAATAAAGACATACTTTGTAGTTCTCCAATGCAAATCGGCTGTCCGAAGGAATAGCTCCCTTGTTGTATTTACCAGTGAGCACACCGGATGCAAGTGGGCTCCAAGTAGTGAGTCCTATGCCATGATTGGTGTACAGAGGAAGAAACTCTGACTCAACCTAACATACCACAACAACTTCAGCTGCATAACGTGACTTAAAGACGCAAAGTAAATGAGTGTAAGTTAGATAACAAACTTTGTGCCTAGCGAACATGTTGTACTCAGGCTGTTCAACGATTGGACCGACCAAATCAAGCCTCTCAGCAGCTCCCCATGCCTCTGTGATCTGTTGAGCTGACCATTCACTCGTTCCCCAGTAGAATGCCCAACCTTTATCAATCACATAGTTCATCGCCCTCACTGTCTCTTCTATAGGAGTTGAAGCATCTGGCCTGTGACAAGATTATTCATATACCATAAGATGAAAAGCTATTGCTACTAAAAGATCAATCCAAAGATGCTAACTTTTTGTTCTTTCCTTAATCATCACACATCACAAAAATAGAAAGATAATGTTCTTAAATCTAAAAACGTATAATTCAAGATACAGACCAAAGAATTAAATGCAGAGACAACATAGTACACAACACAAAGCTATTGCTACTAAGATCAATGCAAAGATACACGCTTTATGTTCTTTCCTTAATCATCACACATCACAAAAATAGAAAGATAATGTTTTTAAAACTAAAACTGTGAAAGACTGAATCTTTATATCAACCTGTGACAATAGAGCACATCAACGTAGTCCATATCGAGTCTTTTGAGAGAAGCTTTGGTTCCTTCGACGATATGTTTCCTCGACAAACCTTTATCGTTAGGACCAGGACCACCCCAGAAGATCTTGGTCGAGACGACGACGTCGGATCTGCGCCAGCCCAGCTCACGAATCGCCTGACCCATAATCTCCTCGGCGCGGCCATTGGCGTAGACCTCGGCGTTGTCGAAGAAATTGACTCCGTGGTCACGGCAGCACTGGAGGATCGATTTGGCTTCTTTGACATCGAGCTGGTTGCCGAAAGTGACCCACGCTCCGAAAGAGAGCGTGCTCACCTTCAGACCCGATCTCCCCAAGTTCTTGTACTGCATCTTTCGAGACGAATCTGTGTTTGATCTGAAGAGTTGAAATGAGACGATGATCAGATATTAAGTAAGTACTTTATTAGCAATAAATAACAAGTGACACTTAGAAAAAAGTGCCATAAGATCCGGTTTGGTTTAATCGGTACTTGTAAACCGAATTTGAATAGTTTACGGTTTATCCACAATCGAGATTAATATTTTGATAGATTTGTTTAATTTCCGGTTAATTTGTAGAAAACCTCACAAAAATTCGTAAAAATTGTTGATTTGATACCGGTATTTTCCGGTTTGAGGGTACTTCGGTTTAGTGAATTTAAATCGTTGTCGTACTTGAGACCAGACAAACTAAAGATGGTGATCTTCGTACTTTAAAAGAAACGCGTGATAGTGTTTTGCACTTTAGTTATTATAAAAGGTAAAAAGGTCTCAAGGCGAAGATTTGTTGGCTATTAATGGCCACAGGATCACATGTGGCCATGTGGAATGTTGGTGTGACTTTAGTCTAATCTCATGGAGAGTTGTGGTGTAATGGGAGAGCGTTGGCGTATACGAATGATAACAAGTCACTGTCACGTGAAAATCGCTCGGGGCTCCGCTCTCTCATGTTCACACCGAAAAAGACACATGCATATTGAACTCTGTTTTTCTTTTTTCATGTGTCTTGGGCTCTGTCTCTATGTAGGCCACTTCAAGGCCCAACGTTATCTTACTTTCCAGATTTTGTAGTGAACTCTTTCACATGATTTTTTGCAAACAAGTTGGGCTGATAAAAATCAAATCTTCTCCTTTTCTTTGACAAAAGGCTAATCTAATTTTTTATTTAGGAAGTTATGAACTTAAATCTTATAGTCTGCAAGGAATAAGAATTGGTTCCTTTCCACAGCTGCTGAGACTCGAACTTTATACATATACTTTTAGGATTAGAAATTTTACAAGTAGAGGTAGCGGCTCCGGTTAGCTAATCAAATCTTGGATGATGCTTTTGGTTATATTTTATTATCGATGATATAATTTTGTGGAACGACACTTTTCAATTCTTTAAGCTTTTTAAAAGTTATATTATCCAGCAATTGAACGTACTATATTCTTCAAAAAATGTTTTGTTAGGTTGGGTAGTATTTCGCTATTTTACTAGGTTACCAAACAAGCTATATAACTATTTTGCTTAATTTTTGATTCTTATAATAGAGATTAATTTGTATAATTAAAATAGAGAACTTTAGAAACGGTAAATATTTAATACTAATGTTTGAGATTAAATTTTATAATTATGAGTAGATATTAGGTAGAGTTTGGTGATGAATGGGTTGAGGAAACATAACGCATTTGATGCCATGTGAGTGTGGGGTTTTGCTTCGATATCCATCTTGAAAATTCCAGTTTTATTGGCCACCATCCACCAAGAAAGAAAGAAAAGGTGGCAAAGATCAAAAAGTTCGACGAAATCTCCGACCAAGGGTTGACATTTGTTCTTGAGCTTTTATATTCCTTTCCTCGTACGTTATCAATTACTATTGTCTGAGATAAATTAATTTATTGATCTACAGGACACAATCAAAGAGTTTCGTGATATTCTCCACGATATCTAGACATGATATTCCATTCTGTTCCACAACGTGCCAAAGTTTTGGTATAATTTTTGGCTGAGTTAGTCATATATTATTATCACTGCAAAGTCCATCTATATACTAGTATAACTTTTGCCAATAAAACCAACAAATTTTTTGATAAACCAAAAACTTTTGTTTTCTTTTCTTGCATAAAAATTTTGTCATCTAGTTTACAACAAAAACAACGGATAGAGTAACAAACAAACAAAAAACGACGTCTCCTCATAGTACTCTAAACGATGACATCGAGTGACGATTGGACTGTGGATCCAAGCTCCAACCATTCGATAATTATGTAACGTTTCGGGAGTGTCGGTGCTCCGGCTAATATAGTAGGTTAGTAACAAACGACATGAAGATGACATCTCGGTGATTGTATTCAAGTTGATCAACTCAAACATTTACGTGCAGTAAAGTTAAGAAGAAAAACACTTACATGCAGTAAAGATATTGTAAATGGAATGTGATGATAGAATCCAGTCATCAGACAAAAACAATATATATATATATATATATATATATATATATATATATATATATATATATATATATATATATATATACATGAACTGATGAACACTAAAGTCGGATAATGGTTACTTGCTGTTTTTCACTTATATGAGGAAAAGGAAACACAAAATAAAAAAGAGAGAGAAATGTTAAGTTAAATAAAAGTGACTGCGATCCAATTTGACCCGCGAGTTTTGGCATAACCAAACAAACATTTAGCACCAACAAGATCTTTCTCTTTATTTAAACCTTTTTCCCTTTTACAAAAGTAATTGAGCAGCAAAAGTGTAACAAAAAAAGGTTTCAATAATTACCAGTTACCACCAGTCCAACCTCTCCCATGATGAACACACATGGTATACATCATATATTTATGTATAGGAATATACTTTAAAATGAAATTTATATTAATGTGTGCAAAATATATCTATGATTGATTAGAATGAAACGTTATATCATTGTTCTTTTTTCTCAGTTCAGTCTGGAATGTGATTTATTTTTGTTTCAATTTGCTTTTAATTCGTTGTCACAATACAGTTTCCATTCTGCTTTAATCGTTTTGACCAAATTTATTGAGCACCCAGTTTACAACTAATATAGTGAGAACAGTTTGAAACTTCTTTTGGTGGTTAGTCAATGACTCAACGCGTATTCTTTAAGTTCTTCTACGTGGATTTTTCTTTCTATCCAAGCCGTGATTTACGCCTCCGGAAATCAAAGGATAGTACCCGCCAATTCAGCAAGAAACTATGACAACTGGTTTCCGTCATATTCTGCTTAAGTCATATTCACATCATCACATGATGTTAATGCGAGTGAAAGCATCAGTTAGAAGCCAATTAACTTCTTCTTTAGTCGATTACCATCTCATTTTATATTATTTTAAAATGCATAGTCATTTATACGAACTTATAACTACTCATAAGCTAACTATACTCGAGTATATACTGACAGTATATACAATATGGTGACACAATATTAGCAAATAATTTGATTAATGAATATTATGAATTTTATTATAATTTCGTTTCAGTTAGAATTACAGCTAACTAATATCTAATGACTATGGTTTCGTTGTTAGTCAATCATCTAAGTTTTGTGTAATCTGGCTTTTAACTTACTCTCTGGTTGTTAACTCAATAATAATATATTTTACATAATAATTGCTATCCCAAGTGTTACAAATTATATATAATTAATTTGAGTTATGAAAATCCTGTCATATAAGTTTTTTTTTTTTAAATCCTATCATATTGTTTGATCAAAATATATTTACATAAAATTTTGTATAGAAGGGGGAAACGTTTGAGAACATATACTTACAAACCTATGTAGATATATTTATCATACAGATATTAAATTATAAAGTACTAGTTTATATTTAGACATATGCTCGATAGATTTTACAAGAATTCAATTATCCTTTTTTATAAAAAAACGTCCTTTTTTATAAACAAGCAAATTATATGTTATCAAAGGTGAAAAAAGTATTGGTTAGCAAAAAAAAAAGCATTAAAGCGTGCAATGTCTGTTAATCACACTTTTGAGCAGTTAGTGGAGGTTAGAGCGGTAAATAAAAGTGATCGAGTTAACAACTAATCACGTTAAAAAGGCAAAACGAAGAATCAAATTGTGTAAATGATGTCGTATAAATACATGACGGCCGTCTTAACGGCTCTTTTGCGTGTCGTCTTCTTTTTTTTTTGGCCTCTCCATATTCTATAAATCTCCAAGCTCGTTCATTCACTGTCTTTTAACTCTCACCCCGCTCTCTCTCTCTCTCTCCACTGCTCTAATTCTCTCGGACACGACAAACACTCTGCTCTAATGACGGTTCTTCCGACATGGATTCTAGCTATGATCTGTCTATTCTTCTTCGTCGGAGCAATGGAGAACAAAACACAAGACAAGATCACATCTCTCTCCAGGTCTTTATCTATGCACCTCTCTGTTGTTTCTCATGAAATGTAATAAAGATACAGAGAAGAAGATTTGTTTTCATTGTATGTTTTACATTAGTAATCCGTTTACATTTCTTCATTCTCGAACTACATTTCCCCAAGATTTCAAAGATAACTTCACAAATTAAAAAATCGTTAGTTTACTTTTTACTGTTTTAATTATTTTCCAGCCGACAAAATTAGCAGCAGAACCAGATAATTAATAACTTGAGCCATTGAAATTTTGTTCTGTGATTGAGATCCAAAGGTCTAGACCGTTCATCCCGCTTTTTAGCTTGCACACACTCATGAGTCAACGCCATTGTGTACGTACACTTGACTCTGTTTAAGTAATTTACCGGATTTAGCCTTACACAATGAGGTACGCAGTACACTGTCGGAACAATCAGTTAGGGCTATTTTCGTCATTAACAATAATTCCGAAGACACGTCACTCTAACTGTAGTGTGTCAACGAACAATTGAACATTACTATAATGTCAACCGTTAGTTTTAGCTAGATTCTCAATCTAAGATTTATATATTCTTTTTTAGATCGGACGAAATCGAATGGAACAAACACGCAGTGACGAATCCAGATGAAGTAGCGGACGAAGTTCTCGCCTTGGTTGAAATGTAAGTACTACTGTTATTTCTTGATTTTATTATTACACATTAATGTTTTTCCTTTTTTAACGGTTCTCTGTAACGTCGTTTACCTCTAGAATCTTACCCAGAGAACCTAGCCCCACCGACACACGTCTATGAAAAAAAAGTCTTAAAGTGCATAAGTATCTATCATCCACCATTGCTGCATGTGCACATGTCCTTATGTGATTTTTAATAAATTATTTATTTTAAGTACATGATTTGATTTATACAGGAGTGTAAGAAACCATACCGAGAGGAGGAAGCTAGGTTACTTTACTTGCGGAACAGGCAACCCAATCGACGATTGCTGGCGATGCGATCGCAACTGGCACAATAACCGCAAACGCCTAGCGGACTGCGGAATCGGGTTCGGAAGAAACGCGATCGGTGGCCGCGACGGGCGTTTCTACGTAGTCACTGACCCAAGTGACCACGACGCTGTCAACCCTAGACCGGGGACGTTACGTCACGCCGTGATCCAAGACCGACCGCTATGGATCGTTTTCAAACGTGACATGGTGATTCAGCTAAAACAAGAGCTGATCATCAACAGCTTCAAAACGATAGACGGACGCGGTGCAAACGTTCACATCGCTAACGGCGGTTGCATCACGATTCAGTTTGTGACCAACGTCATCGTACATGGATTGCATATTCATGACTGTAGACCGACGGGTAACGCTATGGTGAGAAGCTCGGAGACGCATTTTGGGTGGAGGACGATGGCGGATGGTGACGCGATTTCGATCTTCGAATCGAGTCATGTTTGGATTGATCACAACTCGCTGTCTCATTGTGCTGATGGGCTTGTGGATGCTGTCATGGGCTCGACGGCCATTACCATCTCTAACAACCACATGACGCACCACAACGAGGTTATGTTGCTCGGACATAGTGATTCTTACACGAAGGATAGAGCTATGCAAGTTACCATTGCTTATAATCATTTTGGGGTCGGACTTATTCAAAGGATGCCAAGGTATATATATATATATATATATAAAAAAAAAAACAGAACGGAAACAGAGTATGCTCTGTTTACTCTGTTTCTATGTTTATGTTTTTTCTGACCGATGTGATTTAACTTTTCTTGCAGATGTCGACATGGCTATTTCCATGTCGTGAACAATGACTACACTCACTGGGAGATGTACGCTCTAGGTGGAAGTGCAAACCCTACAATCAACAGTCAAGGAAACCGCTACGCCGCCCCTAAGAACCCCTTTGCTAAAGAGGTTTGTGACATTATGATGAAATGATGCTGAGCTTGTGACATTATGGTGCTATGATGTTGAGTTTGTGACATTATGGTGTTGAATGGTTTGATAGGTGACGAAGAGAGTGGACACACCGGCGAGTCATTGGAAAGGATGGAACTGGAGATCAGAAGGAGATTTGCTTCAGAATGGAGCTTACTTCACTTCTTCAGGAGCCGCTGCATCTGGTAGCTACGCACGTGCCTCTAGCCTCGCCGCTAAATCTTCTTCATTGGTTGCAACCATTACTTCCGATGCTGGAGCTCTGCCTTGTCGCAGAGGACGTCAATGTTCCTCATAGTTGTTTTTAACATCATCCCAACATACCACTACCCCCAAAATTTAAAACCATCTTCCATTATTATTCAGACAAAAGTGTACATTCTCACACGTTTGTCATGTAAAATCAATTTTTTTTGTGTGTGTGTTTGTGTCGATCTTTATCGACTTCGGGGTTGCTTGCTTCAAACGCAAGCTAACACAAGAAAAGGGGAAGGAAACCAACCTTTCATGTAAAATAGATTGCTCTTCTTTTGTCTCTGTCATCGACCTAGAAAAAAACAAGAACATTATGTCTTGTTTTTTTTTATTTGTGTGTTCATAAGGTTTATAATTTAATATAGGGTCTAAATGATTTGTTAGTCTTGCTACCTTTCGTTGTATTTTTTCTGTTAGCTGTATTTGCTAGCTTTATTTTCCCATGTGGTTGCAATCACTCTTGATTATATACTTTACCTATTGAAGCAAGCAACTAATTGTAAATGAGATATCCAAACAAACAAAAGACTAATAGTTAGAAGAATATTAAAAAAAAAAACAAACTAATAGTGATTTGGAGGTTTATAAAACCTTTTCTATAATGCTATTTTGATTTTTAACATTAGAAAAAGTTTATTGCGACAGATTTGAATCGACAGCTATATATCACCCGCAAAAGTTTATCATAGTTAAGATGCTTTTTCGTTGTTTACATTAGATAACAGTTTTATAGTATAGAATTATAAATAACTGACGATATATTCTAAAGAATAAAATCTTGGTAAGAAAATTAGCATATCTATTTGGCTTTTTGCATTAGAAAGTTGATTGTTACATGAAAAGAAAGAGAAACCTTAACACACGCTAAATCGGCTCCATGTGCCAGACACATGACAAAAAGAAGTTCAGAAATCACAAGCAAAATGTTCCGACAGATAATGATAACCTTTTATTTCACTATCATTAAGGTTTCACTGGGACAAGTTATGATTATCCACAACTAATTAATAAACAAATCAGAGTATATATCATCTACAACCTAAAGTGATGTAGGCTTTAAGAAATACTACTAGATTTTGTCGAAATCTACCCATATATTCAATACAAATATCTAAAAGAAAATTACGTTTATAAGAACTCTTTTCTTTTATGGTTTAGTTTTATTTGGTTTCGTTTACACTAAAAAAAGAGAAAAAAAAAACACGATGTACGAATTAAATTTTAATTCAACATCTTAGTGCACCTTCATCAGTTAAAAACAGAATTCCACAACTAAATTAACATCAGAATAACGAAAAATGATAGTGTAGAAATAGGAAGATCGGTTTTCGTTCAAGAGACTCTTTAACTTTTTTAAAAAGAAAATTATTGTGCAATGTGTCATGTCATATTCTTTAAGTGTTTTTAACATTGAAATTTAAGCACTTAATAAAATTAGCTTAAAATATTAACAAAGGTAAAGTTTCAAAAAAAAAATTAACAAAGGTACGTTGAGAGACTCATTTTAAAAAACATTTGGATGTTGATGCTCTTAGCCCGCTTGCGGTAGTGCATGAAGCGTGAAGAGAACTAGCCAATTACAGTTTACGCAAAACTACAAATGAACCAACATTTAAAATTGGACCAATCAGTTGTCAATCGTATAGTTGTATCATCAGGCAAGCCTTTACTAAGGAGAAAGTGTTATAAATTTTGTTCGTAGCCAAATTTATTACTTTCAACTGTCACCAACCTAACATTTGCTATATAAACCCTAGAAACCCCATTGTAAACCTCAACAACATACGAGACGATCAATAATAATATTAATAAAAGAGAGAGAGAGCAGTGAGAGGAGAGATGTTGAGAGTTTTGTCAGTCGTTTGTGTCTTGCTCGTTATGTCATTCGTCCATGCACGTGCTCGTCAAGTGCCGGGTGACCAGTCTGATGAGGGCAAGACGAAGCCACATGACAATACAAAAACTACGCTTGTGCATGCAAATGCACCAGCTCAGTCAACACCAACTAGTATCCGTGACAAAAAATGCATCGGAGGAGTCGGAGGATTAGCCGGAGTTGGTGGTTACGCTGGCGTGGGAGGTCTAGGAATGCCACTCATCGGTGGTCTTGGCGGCATTGGTAAATACGGTGGCATAGGCGGTGCAGCTGGAATCGGTGGCTTTCATAGTATAGGCGGCATTGGTAAATACGGTGGCGTAGGTGGTGCAGCTGGAATAGGTGGCTTTCATGGTCTAGGCGGCATTGGAAAATACGGTGGCATAGGCGGTGCAGCTGGAATCGGTGGCTTTCATGGTCTGGGAGGTGTTGGCGGCCTTGGTGGAGCCGGAGGTGGTATTGGTGGTGGCATTGGTAAAGCAGGTGGTATTGGCGGTATAGGTGGAGCCGGAGGTGGTTTAGGCGGTGTAGGCGGAGGAGTCGGTGGTGGTATTGGTAAGGCAGGTGGCGTTGGTGGTGTCGGCGGTATTGGCGCTGGACACGGCGTGGTCGGTGGCGTTGGCGGTGGGTTCGTTCCACATCCTTGAATTTGAATTGAAGCTTTAGTAGAGAATTCTTGTCAAGTAGCGTTTAGTTAAGGAATAAGCAATAATTAGTAGTTGGATGTTATTGTTGGTCTTTTGGGGGTGATCACTATGGTGACTTTTAATCCATTTTCTAGTTTGGGGTTTGCAAACGTTTGATTTGATTTCGGCTGTGGTTCTATGTAATGCGACTCTCTATGCTTAATCGTTGATTATTAGTTATGGTTTGTTTTGGTTGATGGGTTCCCTTTCCTATATATATTTGCATGTCTATCATGTTCAAATAAAGTTTAGAGCAACTATATATTAAGAAATATTTACGCGTAGACATACTTTCTCTTGGACCACTATCATGTCAACATACTTTGAACATGTAGAGTACTTTTTCATGTTCTTTTGTCTAAATTGCCCTCAAAACAAAAACAAACTCATTTACTCATTTAAAAATACATTTCGTGATTTACCGTCGTCCTTTAATCTCACTAAAATAAAGAGAATCATTTTATCGGGATCACTTCTCTTTCCTTAGCCCCAAATCCCTTTCACCCAAACCCTAGGAATCGTCGATTCTCACCGCTCTCTGTCTCGCACCAGAGTTCATCACTTGTTATACTTTTCTCCTTTCTTAACTTTTTTACCTCTTAATTGTCTCAAATTTTAACTCTCACATTGATTCACTCCACCTTTCTTCTTCTCTAGCAACCGGTGACTTATCACCGTTGAATTAGCCATGAAAATTTTGACTTTTCATCACTTGTTATACTTTTCTCATTTTTTAACTTTTTTACCTCTTAATTGTCTCAAATTCTAATTCTCACGATTGATTCACTCCACTTTTCTTCTTTTCTAGCAATCGGTGACTCTTCTTAGCCATATTACAACTACTTAAATGGTTCTTTGCAACTACAAAAAATAAAAGACAGCTTTCAGTAAAACTTTACTATTGAACATTTATTCCAACATTTCCTGTAGGACTCTAATGGTCGCAACATGAGGAAGCTGACCACATCTATACCACTGAATGTATAGCTCTCCAATTATCAACCAGTATGATGCTGAATGTTTCGCCGATCAAAATCCTTACTTGTGGATAGGCATGACCTCTACCAGGAAGCTAACCACATTATCAACAACATGACTACACCCCTCGACCACTTACAATCTTCTCCCAAAACACCAGCTCACCAACCTACTATCGACAAATCCACTTACCACATGCTCACGAACTCTAACCTTTCTGGTTTCCACCAAAACCTAATAACCTTTAACCAAATATCCTGTCTCTAACCATCCGGTTTGTGACCAACCCTTTTCACTTAACCTTCTGTCCGTTTGTGCGCACAATGACAACATAACATCCACACATGACCACACGATCTCTCACCCTGACTATTGTCTTTGATATGAGTCCCCTGACCACACAATTGCTTGGTGTCCACAAATCCACTGACCACATTAGTAAACTCACCGACAAAGAAACGGTGAGGACGAACATTTAATACATACATGCTTTTAGTATCATCGTACTTGCTTGTTCTTAGCCGTTTGATTGGTCTCAAAAAACTTTAATCTAACGGTCATCGCACTGTCCCACTGTTCAATAAACCTAACCAATTAATGGTATCAGAAAGCTTTTTTTTTAGCAAACTTAGACCAGTATTTACTTCTCTTTTTTTACCGTGACCATAATTTGCCTCTTGTTTGTGAGAAGGTCACTTATGTAAACCCACATCTTGAAAGAAGGTCCAAAAGTACCTCTCTACTGGAAAGTATGTCTACATGATATGGACACAGAAGAAAGTAACCCAATACGTAAACATCTCATAATGCTACTAACGATATTTGTTTCAAAGGACTTTCTTTATACTTGCGTTGATGTTTATAATCTATATACAATAAATTTAAAATGAAAATATTTAGATAAAACAGTAATATATTCTTTTATATAAAAAATACCAAAATGTCTAATAAAATATTAACTACTCACAAAATAACTAAATGGAATTTGCATGAAAACATATCCATATTATGTCTGTTGCACCTATCAGCGTCTGAAGAGACGTCAAAGATATCCCCGAATTCATATATATGGAAGCCTTCAAAATAATCAGATCTAACCTGTGTTTAACATCGAAAGTTAGCTTTTTTTTTTTTTGTTTGAACCAATAACTTATATTAATAGAGCTGTTTACTCAGTACCAAAATGGCCTGAGTAAAATTGAACAAAAGCTAACAAATAGATACATTATTCTTTTGATATACATTTTTCTTTTGATACGTACACTATATGGCTGATCCGGTCTAGATTCATTTTCAAAACGAACCAACACAAGAACTTAGATAAAAATGATATTTATAGATATTTATTTACCCACGCTTAATCGCTGATGCTTACAACTTACAAGAATACAAAAAATGCATGATTAGCTCAACGTAAAAATGAATATGATTCATGTGAAACGTGTTTAATTCATAATAAACATATGTTTTAAGTTGGTATCTTAATTAAGTATCCATGGAGATATTTCAAAACTTGAAATTGTACTATAGTACTATAATTAACATAGTAGTGAATTATTTTGCCAGTTCGATATTTTAAAGAACTTGTTTAAAAGAAAAGTATATAATAAATGTGGGCGAAAACAGCAAGAATCCACAGAATATATATATGTATATATATAAGCGATAATAAAGGACGTTCAGCCAGTTACAAAAAAAAAGATAATAAAGGACGTAGTAAAGGCCTTGGGATGAGAGTGGCGAAAATTAAAGAAGATACGAGTTGCATGACAAACACTTGTTTCATGCAGTGTCCTGCTCTCTATCGACCTTTCCACTGGCCCAACTTAAATTTGCAGCGCATGCAATCATTTACGACGTGTATTAAGTTTTCTTTTTCGTTTGTATTTGTATGCATGTATGCTTATACACGAAGTAGGAGTATATTATTAGTAGAAGTCAATTTTTTTCCAACTATTTTATTTAAATATGGTCTAAAAAGTTCAGACATCACATTTATTGAAACTTGAATTCAATTTTTAAATAAGAGATTAGACTAATCTCCTACAATATATAGAACCTGGGCTACCTTTAAAGTCCAATTAAATCTAATGGACCTTTACATTTCAGATATTTTTAATAGCTGAAAATGTAAAGGGCGGGAAACTAAGAAGTAAAGAGCCATTCTCGGTTTCGAGGGGTATCAACAACATCCGAGAGAAAGTGAGAGGGAGAGGAAGAGAAATGGAGAACAACGCGATGAGGATACTCGAAAAGATCAAATCTTCCGATGTAAGCTTCTTATTTGTTTCCTTCAGCTTCGATTGGTTTTCTAGGAATCTGCAATTTCCCCCCTAATTAAATCTAGTGATTGTAAATTTCACGATCCGATTCCTTCCGGTCGAGTTTCCGGCAGCTTTAGTCAGTTGTTAGCTGAATCATTTTTTTTTGAGCATGTATCCTCTTCAGGTGTATGAAGAGCAGTGGTGGAAATGAGACTTTCACTTCAATATTTGTTTTGTTCACTTTATTACTTTTTAATGAATGTTAGAGTTTGACCAGCATGTTCGTGTAGGTATTTTTTAATTTTATAAATGTATAGATAAATTTTTTAAATATATGATTTATATTTTAATGCTATATATTGTATCACTCTATAATCTTATCGTTATATATAATGACTTTTATATACATTAAACTTGTTGTTAATTATTAATACATACTAATATATTTTGAGTTCAATACAACAGATTCATAATCTGAAATAAAGATAATCACATATTAAATATTTATAATTTTTGGAAAGATTGAATCTCTACATTTTAAAATTTATTTAGTTATACTATATAACTGATATTTGTTTAGAATAATTTATGTTTTCATATGATATTTAAAAATATACTTTAGCATCTATTATATTAAAATTTTGCATAATATTATGAATAAATATATTATTCTGTTTAAGTAATTCAATCATAATAGTTTGGTTATGCATAGCATCATCTATAATATTATTTATAAAATTTACCAAACTATTAGGATTGCATTACTTAAAATTTATTGATATATCTTTAATATTAGGATTTCAAAATATTATACTATTTTAATTTTTACAAAATAGTTTGTTTTTCGTATTGCATTTCAAAAAATTATATTTTAGGACCTTATATTTGGAAAAAATTGGAATATTATCATAATAAGTTTGGAATATTTATTTTCAAAATAGTATATTTACTGAAGAGATTTAAAAATGACACAACTATTTTTGAGTTTGGAAGATTATATGAATTTTGAATTTTTTTTTGTTACTAATTTGATGCTCTATTTTATATAATTTTGTTTGAATGTTGGTAATTTTTTCATATTTCGACAATTTTTTTATAATTGTAAATAAACAATAAAATTTATTGTTAAAATTTATTTTTATTAATATTTCCAATGAATATTAAAATTTTAAAGTTTTGTTATAGTTTAAATAGCACATGATTTAAAGTTTAGTTATATAATTTATATTTTGTATATAATTATTTTTAAATAATATATTTTGGGGATTTTAAAATAAATAAAACAATTATTTTTAGATAATATATTTTCTGAGTTACAAAATATATGTTAACAATTTGTTTTTCTTGTATAAAAATATTACATTATTTACCAATTTTAACCCGTTTTAACAGTGATTGATATCTATTAAAAATAATATAGGTCACTTTATTAATTTATTATAATTTTGTTATATTTATTTCATATAGTATTTTTAGTTTAATATAATATAGACTATAATTATAAAATTTATGAATATAGAATATAATTTATTCTAATTAACATTAATTTATAATAATATTATATTGCTAATCACGAAATTAATTAATATATTATTTTATAAAAGTTATTTCAATTTTTGTTAAGATCTTGTTATATTTTTAATGGATATAGTTATTACTAAAAATAAAATTTAATTTTAGTTAAAATGATTTATTATTAAGATCTTTCTTAATTATTAAAATATTTTAAAATGATATATATATATTTGATTGATTAATGTAAATAGTAAAATATGCAATATTAAATGATTAATGAAATGGTCCAATATAACTTTTGTTTGGTAGATTTTTTTGTAATTATTTTTGACAGAGAAGATAATCAAATATACCATATTAAATAATTAATGAAATGGTTCAACATGACTTTTGTTTCTCAAAAAAAAAATATGACTTTTGTATAGTAGATTTTTTTCGTATTTTTCTTTTAATAGAGAAGATTTTGTTATTATGAAGTCAAAACTTTGTAATGTGCATGTCTCTTTGGGCGACAAGTTTCACAGACATACGTTACAAGACGGACCTAGCCTCGGTAATTCCACATTGGCTGATCGCTTGTTTAACTGGTGTTAATGATTTAATTTATTACTCTTTGACTGATTCACTTGTTCAATTCGTATTTATTTTCTGGTCAAAATTCAATTGGTGTTAATAATTAATTTATTACTCTTAAGAAAACGTTTGCTTAATTACTACGAAAGCACTATATATACGGACTGAATCTGTTGAGCCATCCCAAATTACTTCAAGTTTAACTCCAGTATAGCAATCTTAAAAAAAATCCTGCATCAATGAGAAATTCACCAAAACTTTGTGTTGCTTTTCTGATCGTGTTTCTTTTGTTTGGTCCGAGTCATGAGTTACCACCGTTTTGGCCCCGAACCGACCTCGCGATGACAAATAATCTTGGAGGTCCACTTCTTACGGTTCATTGCAAATCCAAAGATAACGATTTGGGGGTTCACATGGTGGCTGCCAACACAGACTACCACTTTACATTTCAGCCAAATATATGGAAATCAACACTGTTCTTCTGCAGCTTCCAATGGAACAATCAGGTCAAGCAGTTTGATATATTTGATGCTCCGAGAGATCAAGATGACGGTTATAAATTTAAGTGGAGTATCAAACCTGATGGCCCATGCAAGCTTGGTAAAAAGGTTAAATGTTTCCCATGGAAATAATTTGATAGTATATGATTGTGATGATGAATATATAAAGTTGTTTTTTACCAAAAAAATAAAAAAAATATATAAAGATGATCAAACGAAATATCTAATAAAAGACTTCTTATGATGATCACCTTCTCAAAGACTCCGTTTATCTATTTTCTTTCGTTTCATTGTGTTTTTTCCCTTGTATTAGTTTTGAAATGTTCTGTTGTGAAGTTAATAATCTGAGATATTTTGTGATATTTGAATTTACTGTTTTATTAACTTTAAGGTATTTCAATATTTGTTATTGGAACGAGAAAAAATATTATATATTAATGTATAATCAGAGGAGATAAGAACTGTTGGGAAAAAAGATATTCATTTTGAGATCTGACATAATCAAACCCTTAGATAATTGTATAAGGTAAAACAGGAAAAGGTTGCAATATATAAGGATTAACTAAGGCCTTAAACTTCGACTAATATTATTATTACCCAAAAAGCGAAACCATGGATCCTGCAGTTATGGTCGATGAAAATCAGACTAATATTACCATTAAGCGACGTCCATGGTGGTGAGTCCCATAAACGATTCTTACCCTTTGTTATACAGAAATTGTATTAACTAACAAGTTAAGCTTCCCTCTTCTTGTATATACAAATAATTAAATATGTTCTTCTGGTGGGTTGATCGATGCAGGTTAAAGAAATTCGTGATTTACGACATTGTCATGAGCGCACTCTTGATAGCCTTAAACGTTGCAATATTTTTGTATATAAGACACTCGAAGATTCACATAGCTGTTCCACACAAATGGCACATGATCGAGGTGTTTTTGGGTTTCTACTGCGCAGCATTTATTTATGGTGTAGCTTTATGGGTCTACATCTTCTTACAGAACATACCCGAAGGTTTCGAAGGCGGCATCATGGGACTTAGTCATGTCATGGCCATTGTTTTACTCATCATCTTCATCTATTCCATCTCTCCCGTTTATTCTCTCTATTTAGGTATACCTTCTGCATTATGGTTTGTATTCTATTTGCTCTACTCTTTATCTTTGCTTTAGTTTTCTTGACCAACAATGTTTCTTATATATTAGGATGATTCTCAATCTTTTTAGATTTATACATGTTTGTGTTAACTAACTGAGAAATTCAATTAGTCGTTATACTCCTTCTCTCGATCTTCCTTCGCCACACCACATCATCATATGAGAACGCTTTGGCACAACAAGAAACCAAATGCTCATGAATCACTTCTTCAGAAGGAAGCAGAGTATATGTCTCTCTTCTCAGAGAAGAAACGAATTGGTGGATGCGGAAGAGAGAGGAGGGTAACGGGGATTCGATTAGATTTTCTCTAACGTGTCTTGAAGTTTAAGAGATTTTTAAGTAGTTGACGGTGCCTAGATTCCAACTCGCCGAAATTGAGGAGGATACTGTGTTTGATTGATAGCTTCGGAGAGATTGAGTTTAACAGGAGTTACTTCTCCGAGAAGATCATTGTCAGGGTCGAGATAAACCGCTCCATCAACATGTACATGTTCTTAAATCCCACCAAGTTGCGGGAAACTTAAGGGGGTTTATATTTAAAAGAAGAGGAAGGTAATCACGTGACTCCTCCACGTGACTTGCGAAAATTGGGTTTTTGGAATAAATGGGCTTGGGCTTCGTAATAGCCCAGTTCAATGAAAGAAAACAAACGCCTATGTCCTGAGCACTCGGGTTTGCAAAATCGAATCGGATCTCAGAGAGAGAGAGAGAGAGAGAGAGAGTCAATTCGATCGAGGAAAGATGACGGAGGCGATGATAAGGAAGAAGCCGGGGATGGCGAGTGTTAAGGATATGCCGGTGCTTCAAGATGGTCCGCCTCCGGGTGGGTTCGCGCCGGTCCGATATGCTCGCCGGATATCGAATACGGGTCCTAGCGCCATGGCTATTTTCCTTACCGTATCTGGTGCATTTGCTTGGGGGATGTACCAGGTCGGTCAAGGTAACAAGATCCGCAGGTAACAAAGGAGATTCATGTAGCTGCTCGCTCGCGTTCATTTCGTTTTTTTCTTAGATCGCCTTTGTCAGTTTTTTTTTTTTAATTGCGGAACTGTCCAATGTGTGTTGGTAGTATATATGCTTCTGTTATCTGGATTTTATCACAACCTTCTTATCCATTGACACTATTTATTTGCAATGTTTTTTTTCTAGTAAACATGAAAAAACACGTTTAATTCGTTCTTAATTAATAAGCTGAAATTTTTAAAAAGTTTTAACTTCCATCAGAACTGGATTTTATATTGTTTCCCTTGGAATTCCTTAACTTCCATCAAAAACTTTCAATTTGAAGCATTAAGTATATGTTTAATTCGCTGTCAATAAGTTATAAGGTTTTGGAGGTTCTTAGAAAGTTTGATTCGTGGTGTGTAGGGCGTTGAAGGAAGAGAAATATGCTGCTCGTAGAGCTATACTTCCCATTCTTCAAGCTGAAGAAGATGAAAGGTAACGATAATTTTTTTTAATACAACTCTTTGTTTCTGCAACCTTCAGACAGTAAGTAACGATATTTGGTGTTGCATAGGTTTGTGTCTGAGTGGAAAAAGTATCTGGACTACGAGGCAGATGTGATGAAGGATGTCCCGGGATGGAAAGTTGGCGAGAACGTTTATAATTCTGGTCGTTGGATGCCACCGGCGACTGGGGAACTCCGTCCTGATGTCTGGTGATCATCTTCTTAGTTTCTCACAAACGCATTTGATGGTGATGGTGATGTATGAATGAATGTTTTTAAGTGACGGTTAATAATATGTTCTTGTTTTTAATCTTTTTCATTGGGTAATAAGGGAAAGAATGATTCAGCAGACAGTTGCTCTTGTATTGGTTTTGCTGGAACGTTAATCTGTGTGTGTGTTTGTGTAATTGTTTCAATGGTAAAATGAGACAACAACAGTTTTTTTAACAATCATTCAAGATTGGTTAAGTTTTACACTGGGTTTTCATTTTTTTTAACAATCATTCAAGATTGGTTAAGTTTTTTAACAATAATTTATCTGTTCCTTTTGAATATTTTAAAAGTCTACAGTGAATTAGAACAAAATCACAGTAATCACAAAGGAAAACTTGAGGCTTAAGCCCAAAGCTTTCCATGGCCCAGTTGGCTGTCTTAGGTGTCATAATAAATTTATATAAACAACAAAATTTGTTTTAGATCCCGCCTGAGGTTTCTTGATCTACAAGTAACAAAAGTGAAAAGAGTAGAGTGAACCGCCACAGACGTTCAGTTTCAAAACGCTCTTTGGGGAAATTAGAAACAGAAACCTATTAAATATACCGCTTATACCGAGGTGAATCAATGGTAGCTTAGCCCCATTGATTTGTTAGGAAGAAGGCTGAAACACCTTCTCAATCATTGAGAAATTGGAAGTTAGGGTTATCAGCGAGCTCGGATACTGATTTCACATTCGCAAAGTCCTTTTCTTGCATGCAGTTCGCAATTTCATCGGTTTCAAAAGGGATGCTGTTGTTTTCACATACAAAGGAGAAAATATATTATAATCATGATGTCTGACAATGTTTAAAGAGGTTTGTGAGTGAATTTCGCAAGTACCTCGAATCATCGTCCAATAAAAAGGAACGGCTGTCTTCATCTTCATTTGTCATTAGAAGTTTTAAGTTTGAAATCACCTGCATCGAATGCAGCATGAAGACCAAAATAGAGAAGTCAATAGAGAGTCTCTTGTTCAGAGCACCGTACCTCTGGCGATACATTATGATTGTTGTGGTCTTCGTTATTGCAAAGGGTACATATCCTATACAGTTGCTGAGTACTAAGAACCTGATAAACAGAGAAAGATCAGAAAAAGGTTAACCAAAATGTCATTTTCTTTCTGGTATCTAAAAGTTATTTGATTAATGTGAATTGTGGCATCAGAGAAGCAGAGTTACCGGGCAAAGGTTAGTTGTAAGATCGTCGTATGTAATTGTCGACTTCAGTTCTGAAACCTGAAAGAAGAAACCCATCAACATTCAGGAACGAGATAGAAGGGGAGAGTGGTAAACTGTAACTCTGTCAAGTAGAAGATCACCAACCAGGAGCACTACGGCTTGTCTCGTGGGCTTTAGTTCATCCCAAGAAGATCCCACGAACTGCATTTAAGAGTAACAAGTGACATCATGCCCTAAAAACGTTTTGTTACTGAAGTTGTTTTCAAACAAATTATACCTCTTCAGTCGCTTGGCTACACCATGAGTCGAATTCATCTAACCCTGCCTTCACTTCCTTGCCCATATTGAATGTGCAGTATTCTTGTTCGAGGAGAAGACTGCATCGTTCAGATAACAGATCTAGTTTAACGGTTGACGGCATGACATGTGATTCATTTCACAGCTGAAGTCGATGAGGGGGATAGAAAAAAAATTACCTGTTGAAGAGTTGAACATTAATGTATTGGAATGTTTGGCTGAAGATCTTCTGGACGAGAAATGGAGGAACCTGAAAGCGAACGTTTTTAGTAGGGAGGTTAAGGAGTAATCTGAAGACTTAAATACAGAAATATTCTTACATAGTTTTTCTTCCACGTGAAGAGGTTGTGATTCAATAGCCCAATAATACTTTGCCAAGAGTTGGCTGGCGAGTTCTCTGCAGACAACTTGGCTGCTTGGCCCTCTTTAGCTGGTGAATCCCCCTCAGATAACTGTTTTGGTGAACTTGACTTAACGGGGAGATTCTCTTCAGATGACTTAGCAGGTGCATTATCATCTTCAGATGATTTTGCGGCGAGATTCTCTTCAGGTGACTTAGAGCTAGCGGGCGAATTACCTTCAGATGACTTCTTCAGGGAGTTCTTTTCAGACGTCTTAGAGGGTGAATCATTATCTTCTGATGACTTTGCGGCCAGATTCTCTTCAGATGACTTTGCGGGTGAACTGTCTTCAAATGACTTTGATGGTGATTTCACAACAGAAGAGTCATGTGATGATTTCTTGAGATCCTGAATTATTAGAAGAGAATTAATTAAATGAAGTGATAATTTCTTCTTGGTGAATAGTGTCTCAAAGGTTTAGTTTGTTAGTCGGTCACCAAAGGTATGTATATACACCTCAATGCAGGAAGAAAGCAGGGACGATACTTCTCTCTTGAAATTCTCTCTGATGATTCCATACATTGTTTCCACATAAGCCGTAAGCTGCTGTTTGAAAAGCAAAGCAGGATATCTGGCATCTACTTGATGCACCACATCAGTTGAAAGGTTCGGGGAAGAGGTTGAACGAAAACCCTGAGACAAACCATATTTCGGGTACACCCAGATACATAAGCTTTAAGTACCATGAAACATTCAAAAATATAATAGCTGTTTAGAGTGCATGGCCACCAAGACAACAGTTTCTTTTGACCTTACCTGTGTCATCCTTCCCAAAAAAGAAGTTGGCTGAGGAGGTTTTGTGGGACTTGAGCCAGTTGGGCTATGTCTTAGGCTTCTTTGAAGCAGGAATAACAGAGTTGATGTGTTTGTTAGCCAATAAGCCAAATGATTGTCGTCTTCCTGATTCTGAAAATTAATAAGCAGAGGATGATTGCTTTTAACTTCTAGCATTGGTCTCTGACCAAACGAGTAAATCCTAACTTCTCTGTTTACCTCTATTGCAGAGCCAAAAACAGGAACAATGCGGTCAAAGATGCTGGTTTTGTCTGCTTCAAATATTTTCCAGTGTATAAGACATTTATATATTGTAAGAGCTGCGACAGGCTTCCCATGACTGAAACCGACATTTTGGGATACACATTTGATAAGAACGTCAACAGATTCCTGAATCATAGAACATGACAAACATGTTAAACCAGTTAAAACAAGTATGAAAGTAGTATTAGGACTAATGTTTTTCGGTAAGCACATACATGTGGTGGTTGTTCAATACGAGAAGATTCTGTCCCAGATTTTTTAGCCGGTATAGGAGCAGGTGATTCCTGTAAGAACGCAAAATATGTCAAAAAAATGTTTTTCTATAAGTACTCATGATGAGAAAAAAGATGATTGAGACAGTTCCACAATAGTTTTATCACTTACATGATGTCCATTCTCCTGCAAAAGGTAAATAAAAAGAGTTAAATATTGCTTCAAAAAAGTCTACAAGGAAGTATGAGAAACAGTAAACAAATGTTTACCGAGGCTCCTGTAAATGACACCTGAGGTGACATTTTCCGGGAAGTCGAATTAACCAGCGCCTGCTTCCGGCGAATATGTTCTTCTGTTTCCATGTCGGAGACCCTTTCCTGAAGCCTACAATAGAAGAATATTAGAGTAATTGATACGTACTAACTAGACATACTGTAGAAAAAAAAGAACACCAAGGGTAAAACCTTAGCATCGATGTCTTCGCTTCAATTAGCTTTGTCTCCGCGTCTACAGCTTGCTTCAGCCTCTCTTCACAGAGTCTACTTGCTTCCTCATACTTCTTCTCTGTTTCATCTATTTTCTTTTCCAATGAACTTACCAGATCCTGTTAATTTTTTATCAATCAAATTAGAGATGCAGACAAAACACACTATTAAGTATTAGCAGAGAAAGTATATGCATATGGAAAACTCACATTCAGGTCTTTGTTTTGAGCAGCAAGTTTGTTGACCTTCTCCTCATCAGTTGAAGCATCCTCTGCCAAACTCTCTTCTTTCAATATGTGATTCCCCTCCTTTTGCCCATCTGAAGAATTGTTCCCATTTATCTTCTTCTCTAATGAACCTACTAGTGCCTAAGAAATAGTAGCTTTCATCAGATTAAGAGAACTAATAAATTGAACACACTTAGTTAAGGTCACATCTGTAGAAAGGTTACCTTGAGCCGCTCGTTCTCAGCTGCAAGATTGCTCACAATCTCGTAATCAGATGAAACATTCTCCTTCAACTGCTCTGTGATATTTGAGCTTGTTTCATCATGTTTTCTGTCTAAGGCATCGATTTTTTCCTCCAGAGAACTTACCAATTCCTAAGAAATGTTATGCTTGATGAGATACATTATCAAGAGGAAAACTCCAAATCTGTTACGAATCTAGATTGTGTAATCCTACCTTCAGCTGCTGATTTTCAGCTTCAAGTTTGATGATTGCGGTCTGATCAATTACAGGAACTTCTTGTTTCATCGGCTCTTCACTAAGATTATTTACATCTCCATCATTCTTCTTTTGCAAAGAACTCACCAACTCCTTTTAAAGAAAGAGTATAAGATAAAAGATACAAGGATAATACATAAGAAAAAATCTTAAACATAATCTTCAACTTATACACTGAATTCCCGAGGAACAAAAGGTTATGATATAGACTTGTTACGGACTAACCTTAAGCTGTTCATTTTCAGCAGAAAGATCGTTACTCATCTCAAGTCCCTTAGAAAGTTCTTCAATCTCAAGTTGCATGTCTTGTAAAGCGGACTGCAATCTTGAGATCTCCGCACTTTTAGTTTCTTGAGTTTCCCTCAGCTGAAGCTTCATGTCTGTTAAAGCTGACTGTAATGCTTCGACTTCTTGAGATTTTGCTTCCTCGACCTCCATCTGCACTAGTACACTGATCAGGCGCCTCATATAGAACCAAAAATATGTGGTCGTGTTTACAACGATTTTAAGAAATATAATTTGTTTTCATCAGAAAATAAACAATGTTACATAACAGGTGCTGTGGTGTCCAGCATGATATCATAGATGAAGAGATGTGTACCCTCATCTTTTTCTCAAGCTCTAATTTTGACGTGAGTTCTTCCAATTGATTTTCCAGCTTGCTCTTAGCATCTTGAAGTGCCCCGGCTTCTTTAGCAGCCTGAAGAAATATAAGAAATATCTACTAATCTAGTAGATTGATTACAAAATCGACTAAATCACTTGACACTAGAGACATTATAAACGAAGATAGTGATAGAAAAGGTACAAAATATTGCGAAAATGAGTCTTTATTATGGAAGATCAGCTTTTGTAAAGAGTATATTTAGTGAGAGCAAGAACTTCATATGTTAGTAAACGAGTGTTACCATTTTAAGGTTACGCAATTCTCGTCGTGCAACTCTCCTTCTCCAGCCACATTGAGTGGTAATCGCTGCTTTCTTCATTCTCACATAGTGCCGATGACACAAACATCTTCTGATTTGACTCTGTGTAAAGAGAAAGTTGCATGTCATGAATACCCAAACAAGTAGAAAGAAATAAAAATTTCATTATGTGAGCTTAAACTTGCTTGAATAATGATTGCCGCTCTTCTCTTCTTCCTAAACTGAAGTTCGACTCGAGCAGCTTTTGCTCGCATCCCTGTCTGAACTGAACAAGCAGAAGAGCACAGACTTTTATAGGCTTTCTGGCATATATAAGTCCGTGCCTGATTCTGAATTCTCAGACAAGCCACTTCTATTCGCATCTTCTCAAACAAAACACGTGCAACTTGCCCTGTATTCAGTTTGACGGGGGAATAAGACAGACTGATGGCAGTTTCTTGAAGCCAATAAATAAGCGCATACATCATGTATTACCTCTACACAAGGCTTGGATATCTGTTGAAGCAGCCTGCAACAACAGAAACTTTTTGCGGGACTGATAAGAAAGAACTTTCCTCTGTATTATCCGTGCTGAACGACCAAGAACTTCAGCTCGGTGAGCATCTAGTTCTGCCATTTGACCTGCCCTAAGAAATACCTTTGTTTTCCCGATCTAAGATGCAAGAAAATATTTTATACGAATAATCATATTTCCAGTGGTATATGTACCAGAAAAAGAAAGCTAAAATAAACTTTGCGCAGTGTTAACCAAGTAACAAACATGTTCGAATATGGAAGTTCCAGAACCCTTTATATGTATTCTACTAATTCCAAAATACAAGAAACAAACTAGAATAAAAAACGAGATAAGATTAAGAAACTGCACCTGAAAACCTTTGAGGTCCACTTTTGCTAGTAGCTTTTTGCAAGCGTCAACTTCGTCATTGCTAATAACAAAAAAAAAAAAATCAGAACCCAAAAAGAGAGAGAAATTTCAAATACCTTAAGTTTCATTAGAACTAAACTAAGAGAATATGAAGAACCTCGAACAGTTGGTAAACCTACCTTTTATTTGTAGTCTCCGGAGCTAAAACTTTGAATCGGGTCAAAAATTCATTGAAAGGCTTCCTTGTGGGATATCCAGCACAACTAATCCTAATGGCTTCCATGACTCCCTGAGATCAGATATACATGAAGTTTCACAACATCATCGGAAAGCAGAATAGTTAATACAGTTGCAAAACTGAAAGCTATGGTTCTCTGAAACACCAAAAGCTTACCCCACACCTAAGTTGCTGCAGAATATTATTGTTCTCAAATATTTCTGGCTTAAGAAGGTTATTTGGTTTAACACATCGTATGTAGTGTGGCTCTGTTGTGCTCAAACTCTCGAGCAAAGATTGCAGTTGATGCTGTATTTTAGTACATGGTGAGAAACACAGTAGATATTATGAGAATAATTAATAGGGACTAAACATTACATCAGACCTTAAACTGAGAGCCTATTGATGAGAACTTTGATGTTTTCGAAGATTCCTCTGGCAAAGGTGGAAATAACGAGGAGACAAAGGAACAATCTGAAGAGCTCAGGAGAGCTTGATGTTCTCCAACAACATAATCTTTGTTTTTGTCCAAAAACAGTTCTGTCTGATAGGTGACCTGGAATTAAAGACGAGTAGTCATTGAACCACGGTCATTTTTCCTTTAGACTAAGACAAGCAATTAAGCGAGAGGTCCAGGTTATGAAGGACACTAACATCACCAGCATAGTGGCAAATTGTAAAGTCTGTTTGAGCCAATTTTGGCTTGGAAAAACGCTTGTGGTCTTTAAAAGTCTGGTATAGCTTTTGTGCAAAAGTATCATGTGTAGATCTTGGAAACATGCTGCAGAAGCAAACAAAATACCAATCAGATTTTCTTTGTAATTAAAAAGAAAGCAATTACAAACACGACTTTTAACATTACCAAGCCTCGTCTAGAAGGGCAATGATACCACCAGGTTTCTGCGATGAAAAAAACAGTATATCAGATACCTCAAACCTAGTGGTATGCTAACACTAAGTTTCAACATCGCACACTATGTGACTGCTAACCTTTTCAATGAGATCGAGGATATCCTGATTGTCAATGAACTCTATGTAACTCCAGTCAATCTCTTCTTTAGTATATTCTTCTTGCTCCATCTTGAACACATGCTGTAGAGAAGAGGAAGTAATGCATGAATATGGGTCAGCCAAAGAAACAGAACAATCTATTGACATTGTCCAACCTGGTTGAAATGTTGCTGTAGCTTCTCGTTTGTCAAATTTATACAGAATTGTTCAAAACTGCAAATTGCCGGTGAAAATGAGAAGAGATTATTAATAATAATTAAATAGCCAACCACAGAACTGCAAGAAACGGCCAAAACCAAAATAATCACATTGTTCTAAATCACAAAAAAGCTTTTAGCGAAGCAACTGATATATATGGAACTCGATAACAGGCCATTAGTTCAATGTTTAAAGAAGCTTAATCAGAGAGTGTAGAAATACAAAGCAATGTAAGAATTCAGTTATCAGTTTCAGAGGCTTAACATATCAGCAGAAAACAAAAGCATACCGGTTAGCACCTGTTTGTCTTGAAACTCTCGAATCCGTAAATATCCAGAACTCCAATAATGTGTTTTGAATCTGGGTCTTGGCCGATGGAATTATTGATCTTGGTCACGAGCCTGTGAACAAGAAAATTAAAACCTTTTGCATTGAAACCCAAGAAAATGTTAATTCCCTTAAAGATCTAGTTGTCATTAACCTACCAATCAAACAATTTAGAATAGACAATTTTGGCTAGTGCATCTCTCCCTAGAGCTGCACTATCAGGATCAAGCGACTTTGTAATGCTTTCATCACGAGTCACCATGACCCTTTTGCACAAGGAATCTTCTAAAGCCTTCTCATCACACCTGAAACAAAGGGCAAGTTAAGACTCTAACTATGGCTAACCAGAAAACCGTTTGTCAGAGAAAACACAAGAGTAGTCAAGCATTTACATGAAAAGTTCGGCTGCTGTTTTTAGATGGAACCGTGATTTTTCGTCCTTAGGTTCTGAAGCTTCTGATTCTTCACCCTTTGCAAACTCGATGTTGCCTAGATGAAGGATTGCAGCTACTACTCGGAAGATTGCATCCTGAAGAAGTATAATGTAAGTAATATTGTTCCTATGTCTAAGCATGAAAATAAACAACTAAAAGGAAAGTACCTGGTCTTCAGAATCGATTCCAACAACGTCCATAGCTTTCCTTGTAGCTAGGTATTCCTTGGAATCATCAAGCCCATCCAACGCATAGCAATTCGACTGATTTAGATAGCGAAATGTGCTTGGTTTTCCTAACTTGTACCTCTCAGTTTCCTGAAACCTCATGACAAATACTGTCTTAGTCAATGGGGATCTCATCTAAAGTCAATATGGGACATACATGTTCTCCAGCATTTCAACCTAACACCGCCAAAGAAGAGATTGAGGTTACCTGTTCTGGTGCAGCACAAAGCATGTAAAAGCAATGATAGTTTCTTTCAGGGTCAGAAACTTGACAAACCCGCGACCTCTCTAACAAATATGTCCTGATAGCAGCTCCCGAGATTCTTCCTCTTTGATCGAACTGAATCTCCACAAATTTACCAAAACGACTGCAACAATGGGATTTGCTTAAGTATCTTAAAGTTGAAATACAAAAAGTAAATGGAAAAAATTAACAAACGTGAGACTCATCCACTCCACCTTGAGTTATTGTTTCTAACGGTTTTTGCATTGCCAAAAGCTTCTAAAACTGGATTGGACTGCAAAGCATGAAAGGTAAATCAGAGAAAAGCATGACAAAGGCACTAGTGGAGGAAACTCGGTAAGTCTGACTTTTGGAAGAATGTAGCCTTGTGTTTTAGAAAATTGCAAACCTCCAAAACTTGCTGCTCCACGGATCGTCCTTCACTCTCAGATCTTCCCCCCATGTAGGCGAGAAAGCGCATGAGCATCTTTGTGCTCTCCGTCTTCCCGGCACCGCTTTCACCACTCACCAAAATCGCCTGGCTCACTCCCTCATTGATCATTTTCCTAAACGTTATATATTTTTGGTGATGATTGCAAGGCTGAAAACAAGTGATAGTGCAACAATAATACAAGCAGACACAGAGTGAAGCGATACCTGTATGCAGAATCTGCAACCGCGAAAGGATGTGGGGTCAGTTCACCTAAAGGGGCTCCCTTGTACTGTTTCATCGTATCAATTCCATAAAGGTGGGGTAATCTTTTAAAGGGATTCACAGCTATCAATATATTTCCTGTGTATGTCTGGAATAATCATAAACAAACAAGTTTAGCTTACATCTTTTATGGCAAATGTAAAACCAACACAATTCCACCTACAAAACTAGTAAATGAATTCAAAAACAGCTAAGCTTACATAAATTTCATTTGCATCATATCTACACTTAAGGTTGAGGAGAAGGCCTGGTTCATGCAAATAGGCAAGCTTTGTCATGTCGTCGACCCCGAGTTCAGGGAACTCGGGGTCCTTGGGGTAAACAGCATTTACCTTTGTCACAACCTAAGAAAAAGATGCATCAGTTACATACATGTGCTTTTGTTTTTATTTTCACAAGCTAGTATTTATTACCTTCTTTCCAGAGCAGTTGACAGTGATTTCATCAGTGTTAGCTTCTTCTACTTCTCCATCAATCCAGGCTTCATCCGGATCCTCCACCCATACATGAGACCCTACACTAACTTTGGCTGAAGCAGCCTGCACATACAATCACATCATCAAAACCAGCCAAGAGAAGAACAATGTAATATGATTTTTCTGTTTATTTAGAGATTCGTTATTTGTTACTCTTCTTCATATCGTTTTAGTAAATGTTCATTCACGATTCAATCAAGCAAGGAAAGTTTTTCAAATCAACAGAAAGACGGGACCAACCATTATTGCGATGGAATCTGGTCAGAATTTTCTCGGCTCGACAATCGCAACGGAGAGAAGCATCAACAAAACCAAAAAAATTGGGAAAATCCAATCACAGGGGGAAAATTATCCGACGTGATTCTCAATCTGTAAACGAACATTTCTCTTTCCCAGCTTCAGGATTTTCTCGCGTTTGGTAGAGAATCAAAATGTGATTATAGTTTCTCTCTTCTCTTCTCGTCTTTCCCCCATGGACGTTGGAAAAGCGAACGGAGTGTCATGAAACTTTCTGATTCCTATATTACCCCTCTCCATTCCATTAAACCGGTTCGGTTTATATTTAATCTCGCTTTCCGCGGATCGAAGAGGAGAGAAAGAAGCAACGTTGTTTGCGTGGCATCGTTGTCCTTAATGGGCCACTCGTTGTCCTAATGGGAGGCTATATTTATGAAAAAACGCCGTTTCACAAAATTTTTAAGAAAATTAAAAATTTTAGCTTGTAATGTAATCGAGACATGTATAAAGGTTATGTTCCAATGGCGTACACATGTGTGAAATGACGTAGAACAAAAAAAAAAACAAAATAACACGAAAGATTGGTCTAAACTTATTAAGTTATAACATTACATAATCATAAGACTGACTCTAAACGGCCACGGTGGTTCCAACTTCCAAACCAGCCTTGTACTCGCCTGCATGAGTGCCTCGTACGTGACAATGACCGTGACTTGTAGCATAGTCATGGTCTTTATAACCAGGACCATACTTGCTACTCAATGCACCAGCATGGATCAACAGGAGGTAGAGCAATTGCGTGAACGTCAGGAATCAGAGATTATGAGGCTTCAATCATCTTTGATCTCCATCCTCCTATGTTTGTTTGCTTGCATGATACTTAAGATGCGGAAAATTGATGTGAACATCTCACTGTAATACAAGACTACATGTAACACACTAAACACATTAGTACAGTTTCAATAACTTCCTCACATGAACCATTCATGTACACCACAATATGCTTTTGGTAAACATATACGTATATGATGCACTCCATGGCAAGAGCGGTAACAGGATTACCAAAAAAATAAAAAAATAAAAAAGAGCGGTAACAGCCCATGCAACGTTAGAGGAAGATCCTGCGGCCGCAAGACTATCGTTCCTCCAGAACTTAATATGGTTAGCTCCGGCCAACTTCGACGCAATCCCTATAACAGCTGCTAAGATCCAGAATGTAAGGAAGAACGGCGTTGCTCCATTGCCTACGAAACCTAAGCAACAACTAACAACATCGTAAGTTTCAAAAAAAAAAAAAGGCTAACAACATCAAATAAATTATTTAAAATGGTCAAATGTACGAATAGAGAGAGACATGAAGAAGAGTTTACTTGGGTGGTTGGTCTGGCCGTTGATGTATTTATTAGCACACCAACTAGCGAAACCAAGTACAATAAGGTACATAATCGTCGCCATTTTTCAATTTCCTCGTTTCCCCTTCTAATAATTCTATTCAACTCCTGTGATCTACTTCTTTGCAACTCTTATCCAACAGAAGCTCTACTTGTTCGGTGATGATCGGTTGATAGGATATGTGACATATATAGTTTATATACACAAAGCTTAAGGTCGTTTCTTGGCGAGGAGCACGTGCCATGCACATAGGACCTTCTTTGTTTAGCTAGTTACAGGTGTTGGGAACACGTGTCTTGTATTCCAAAGTGTTGGAGATAATATCCAGTGTTGTCATTAAGCTCGAATCTCCAAGTGAATAAATGTGAGTCATAAAAATCCCTTCTTAATATTGTACTAGAAGTCATATTCTGTTTAAGATTTCAACAAAAAATATTTTAAAACTATAATTATGGTAGATGGTACTGAATATTGTTTTGGTTGTATAACAAGGTAAAATCTGTGACGAACATTTTACTTTCCCAGCTTCGGATTTTTCTCGCGTTTGCTCTCATGGTAGAGAATCAAAATGTGATTAGTTTCTCTCTTCTCGTCTTCTTCCTCCCCCCGGATGTTGGAAAAGCGAATGGAGTGTCATAAAACTTTCTGATTCCTAAATTACCCCTCTATTCTATTAAACGGGTCTGGTTTATATAATCTCAATTTCACAGATTAAAGAAGAGAAAATAAAGCAATGTTTTTAACTAATCGGACACCAGATTACTGATTCAATCATGGATAAACCGTGGATTAATAAATTTATTAATTTTAATTTGTTATTATATATTAGCTATTAAAAGTACAAGAAATATTTCACATTTCTTAAAAAATATAAAAAACAATATTTTAAACTAAAATATAATAAATATTCAAAATTGGTTTGTTTTTATTTTCATTTCATGTATAAAGTATTTAAAATCATTTAAATAGTTTAATATATAACTTACAATAAAAGTTTGAACACACAAATTATATGATAGATGTTAGAACCTAGAAGGCTAAACCAAATACTATTCGCGATGAGCAAAATAAGTAAAATATGTAAAAAGAGAGTTGAAAGAGATATAAGTGGCAGTAAAGAAAACAATGATCTCATGAGAAAACTAAAAATTTAAAAAGTTTAACATCTTATTTCGGATACAAAACATATTTAATAAATAAAAAAAATCTAAGAAAAAATAAATAAAAATTATTCACGGATTCACCCGATGGTTCAACTAATAGCGGATTGTAGGGTTTTAGATTTTTAGTGGTTTTTATCGAATTCTTAATTAAAGAATATTTCTTAAAATCCAAACCGAATTATTTAGTGGGTCACCGGATTTACCGTTCGACTCGCTTCACCATTTTTGTGAAAAACAAATATGACTATAATGTCGGCGAGAAAACGTAATTTTATTAATAAATTATTATATAACATTAATATTTAATATAAAACCAACTGTGTTTTGTGTTGAAAGATATTTAAGTATTTGGATTTTTATATATAAATTTTACATCCAAACTTCATAGTTTTAGATATAAAATAAATGAATTAAAAATATTTATTCAATAAATATAAAATTATAGATGGGATTAATTTGGTCAAACTAAATCCCTTTATATCGGAATTTGAAAATATATATATAACTTAAATTAGACATGTTTTAATTTTTGATTCATCTATAAATATACTTCTCTGCCTTTCTCATTTTTAAAACACCATTATTTCACTATTAAAGATGAAAGTTGCTTTCAAACCTTGGCTTATTGGTTTTTGTGTGCTCACAATTTTTCTGCTCGGTTTGTATTTTCATTTACAACTTTATTAGTATATTATATAATTATTCTAAAATAATTTTATTTGATGCCATTTATTTTATGTGCTCACAACTTTTATGCTCGGTTTGTATTTTCATTTACAACTTTATTAGTATATTATATAATCATTCTAAAATAAATTTTATTTGATGCCGTTTATTTTATATACCTATGTAAATAGTATATATATATATATATCTAATTCTATAATATTGAGTTTAATGATTTTTAAGAGTATTCAATGATTAAGAAAGAAGATGTTTTAGATTTTCATTTTTTCTAATTATGAAGAAAATTCTTTAAACATGTGTTTTACAATAAAATGATTTTCTATTTTAAATATGAAAACTAAAATTATGTTTTAATTATTATAATAACAGGAGAAACGACGATTGCTCGGAACAGAAAAAGTGACAACCAGTGTAATGAAACATTACGAAACAAAGGTGGAACATGTGATGAAAACAAGTGTAAAGACGCATGTGTCAAAAAACATAAAAAGGGGGTAGGTAAATGCACAACTAATCCAACAGACAAAAAAATTGATATGCATGTGTTATTATCTTTGCCCACGCTAATTTTTTATCTACATAAAAACTCAATAATATTTATAATAATGTTATGTCTTGTAAAAGAAAAGAATAAAAGTTTTAATAAATTGCTGTTGGTGTTTAGGATAATAAGGTGTAATCAATGTTTTAAAACCTAATCCGAACACCGAACCAAACAACTTCTCGAATTACAAAGTTATTGAATCAACCGTGGACGAACCACAAATTAATAAACAACTAGTTTTCTTATATAATAATATATTACATATTAAAAATATAAGAGATATTTTATGTTTTACAAGAATTATATAAAAATACTTAAGTTTAGTTTTCTTTATTTTTATTTTCATTTCACATACAAAATATCAAAAAATAATTTAGACTATTTAAATTTTAATAAAAATATTAAGACTTAAAATCCATAAATATTGAAATGTGAATAATAAAATTAAAATTTAAGTCCAAAATAAACCAAAAATAAAATTTCAAATTGTAGTAGATTATCGATATCAAATCACATAAACTAATGTTGATTTTCTATATCATCGTTTATGTCATTGTACGAATGGCATGATAAAATTTTCATCAAAATCTAAAATTTACAAATAAAATTAAAACGACAAATATAATGTAAGTGATGTTCACGGTGACAAAAAAAAAGCAAAAAACATAAAAAGTCAAAGGACATACAGAGTGAAAAACTGAGTCAAAAAGGATATACAGATTTAGCAATAGAGGAAGACGATAGTACAACAAACTATAAATCTAACTTTTAATTTAAGAATAAAAACTAGCTTTTGACCCGTGCGTCCGCACGGGTGTAAGTTTTGTATAAATGAAAAGTTTACATAAATTTAATAATATATATAACATTTACTATATTATATATATGTTATATATAACATGTTTACCCATAACATTTTATTATATTTGAATCATCAATATATTATATTTACTTATAGATCTTCTAAACTATCTTGTAGGTTGGCTACCAAATTACCTGGTCCGACTTTAGAATCTCTTTCGACTAATGCCAAGAGATGAATTGATCATCTATTATAACTCGTTATGTTAACCACTTGGGTCGAACCTGAAATTCAAACTGGTCAAACAGTGATAATTTATTTCCCAAAAGAAGTTTCTAAATTATTATAGTCGTGTAAATAACCACAATTTAAACTTTTTCTAATGCGAATTTATATTGGTTTGAAAATAAATATTTTCATGTGCCAAGACTTTAGTAAATAAGTTATTTCTCAAGATACATTGAACAACACGTCAATCATGCCACTTCTACCACAAGAAACATGAACTAAATACCATATATATATATATGTATGAGAACAAAACAGAGAAATTATTAATCAAGACCTGAGTACCTGACATGTATATTTCCTTTGGTGAAAGCTGGATCCAAGGCTTTGTCAAATCTTGATGAGGAATCGGCCGCCTGATATTATAATAAACAGAATGCACAGTTAAACATGGTTTTGAAGGTTCATAACAACTATAGTCTTCTGGTTAAGTTATTTGGAACATGCTAAAAGAAGGAGAGCAAAGAAAAACCGTACAGGGGAGTACGGAAAGGTCTTTCTCGTCCTCCAAAACAAAGTTGTTCTGATTCTTTCCTACCAAGTCCACTTCCTTGTCCAGAGAAGAAGAAGAAGCATTAATCTAAGGGATGATGAAGATCTAACTCCTATTATTATAATCAGAAATAATCTCTCGACCCTTAATAAATGAATGATGAGCATCCTGTAAAAAACCACCACAAAAGAACATTCCTTTCCGACAACTAAACTCCAAACAGAAAATATACATTTTAAACAGCTTTAAAGAACCAAAAAAAAAGTTAGCATCACCATAGTACCCCGTAAGCTCGACGCATCTCCTTCTTACTCCACAAAAGCATATCCTCGTGGACACCCGTCACTTAACAAAACGTAACAACATAATGTATAATCAACACAGTCATGCTAAGACAATATGTGTACAAACGAACAGAGGTAAGATCATAAAGTTTGAGAAATTGCAAAGCCTTTAGGTATCTGACTAATCGCTAGCTCTTAACTTTGCCGTATTTACTCATAGCCTGTAAAAAAGAAACCTTTATGATCACTCGTGCAACGAAAGAGTGTAACTCCACGTAAACACAGACTCTTACCTCACGAAGAGTCTCCTCCGACGTAAGATGAGAGATTCGACCAACGAACAAAGTACAGAAAGGATCTCCAGTTGCTTTCGGATCACCAAAGGGATCATCTTCAAAACCCCAAATCACATACAAGGAAATCAACTTTGCGACTTCAGAGACAAAAACAGAGAGCAATAGATAGAGAGAGAGAGAGATTACATAGGCCGGCGTTATAGCAGAGGACAACTCGACGAACGCCGTTATCATGTAGGGCAACGTTGCAGGTTTAGTAATTAGGAGATAAAACACTGTGTTTTATTCCAGTGGCATTCTTTGTAAATATTTAGGAAAATTCAGGGTTAACTTTTATTTGTACTCCTGTTTTAATAGATTAGATATTTAATTTTATTAATTAAGAATCTAATAAAAGTTATCTATTGAGTTAACCACTATTTTAACCGATAACCAGGTTCCGGATTTTAAAAGTTTTTGCAGATTTTATCAGATTTTTAAATAGTAGTTTTTCTAAAACCTAAATCGGATTATATATCGGATCACCAAATTTATCGGTTCGATCATGAATTCGGATCGGGTTTCAAAACACTGGAAAAAAAGAACGGTTGTCACAAAAGTTAAATAATTTATAACAAGGTTTGCGAAGTTCAAAGTAGGAAACATTACAACATTTCAGATCCTTTCCTTTGTATTTCTTCACCTTTCACACATGAATGTGTGTGATAGTAATATGAATATTTTCTGAGACTTTGTAATGTTTACATAGTTTTACATAGCAGCGCCATGATAATCTGATATCTTCTTCTTCTTTTTTTTGTAATAATGTTTAAAAGTCTGATAGCGCTTCTTGAGAGTTAGTAGTGTCTTTATGATGTTTTGGATGATGAAACTCCTCCGGTTGCTTTGCTCGTTCCATTTTCCGCTTTCGCCAATCTTCAAATGCTGTGCGGTTCAGAGAACATTTGCAACAGATCAAAACCTCTTCGTATAGTTTTGTGCCTCATCTCTAAATTCCATAGCATAAGCAACAAAAAAAAAAGGATTAATTATTACGAAAGGTTGTTGCAAGTTTTACCTTTCAAGCTTGATGCATCGTCTGTGGGGCGGAAACCTTTAAGCCGTTTGAATAAATCAACGAATGTGTTCTGCTTCACATCTTTCGGATGCCTCCAGTTGGATTTTTTTGACCTATCATTCAAATACACAAAGGGTCTCTCTTCATATTACTAGTAATCTTTTGAACATATAGAATATATAGCTTTGATATATTCTCCAAGAGTGTATCCAACGTGATTCTAGGGTAGAATCTGTAACGAACATTTTCTCTTCCAGCTTCAGAATTTTCTCGCGTGTTTGCTCTATGGTAGAGAATCAAAATGGTGATTAGTTTCTCTCTTGTCGTCTTCCCCCACCCCATGGACGTTGGAAAAGCGAACGGATTATCATGAGACTTTTTAATTCCTATATTACCCCTCTCCATTACACTAAACCAAAGAAGGAACATCGTCTATCTATGAAAGAGGCTGTTTCATCACAAAAATTAAATAATTAATTATTTTGAGAAAATTAAAAAATTTAAGCTTGTAATCGAGGCATGTATAAAGGTTAAACATGTATGTGTATGATAGTGATATGAATATTTTATGAGACTTGTAATGTTATATAATTTTATATAATGTTTGATTTCTTTGAGGATTAGTGTCTTTTATAATGTTTTGGATGAAACACCTCCAGTTTTCTCAAGGTCCCGTTGTCTTGATCGTTCCATTTTCCGCTTTCGCCATTCTTCCAATGCTGTGTGGTTTAGAGAACATATGTGAGTGACTGATCAAAACACTCTTCGTATGTAGTTTTTTGTTTCTGATCTAAATCACATAGCATATTATAAACAACAAAAGAATACTGTTGCCAGTTTTTTACCTTTCAAGCTTAATGCCTCGTTTGTGGGGAGGAAAGCATTAAGCCGTTTAGACAGATCAACGGCAGTGTTGTGCTTCACATCTTTCTGCTGCTCTCTTTCATGTCCTTCAGATGCCTCCTGTTGGATTTCTTTGACCTATCATTCAAAAGACACATAGGTCAGAAGAATCTCTTCACATTATTTGGCTTTGACAAAAATGCTACGGGAATGTATGTAAACAGTGTAAGCTTACGTACTCTTTTGATGAGCTCTAAAGGTTGCATGGCAAGCCTAATCTCTCGGGCTTCCTTGATATATCGAAGCCGAGCTGTATGGTGAAGGAATGAAACAAAGCAAAGCCAAAAAAAAAAAGAATACATTTTAAGAACGTAATGTCAAAAGCAAGATAACAGTTTCCATGGACAATGATCACAACACATACGAGAAAGAGTCAACACAAGATGATTTACTCAAGCGACTTTGATTTGAAATCCTGTGAAACTTTGCAACAATCAGGCTAATACTCAGAAGAAAACTACAAGAGAGAGATCGCAACAAACCTGAAATGATTCGGTGAGAGGAAGAAGAAGACGATGGTGATGAAGTGAAAAAGCCACGAAGGAGGAAGAGGAAGATGAGCACGTTGACGATAGTCAGAGCTATTGTTGCGTTCTTGAAGGAAAACCTCTTTCGACATTTTTGATAAATATGATCCATTTTCATTTTTTTTTTTGCTTAATTCCAAATTCCCCCAGAACTAATTGTGGTCTCTTCTATATGATTGATTTCGAAAAATTTGAAATTTATGAAGTTCAATGATTTCTTCTTCTACAGACTAAATAGGTGTTTGACTTTTGTTTTTTTTAATAATCTCTGTCTTAAATCTTTGGTTGGACTCTTTAATAGTTGATATGTTTCCTTTTTAGGTTATTTATGGAGAGTCTTGAATCTAAACATTTCTTACCTTGTTTCCCTTTAATTAAATTTTAACTGATTATCTTCTTCTTCTTTTTTTTACAAAAGATGGATCATACTAGATAAATCTACCAGGTTCATAATTAATATTTAGTTGAGACTTGAGAGGCATAATTAATATATTTGATAGTTGATATATTTCCTTTTTTAGGTTATTTATGGAGAGTCTTGAATCTAAACATTTCTTACCTTGTTTCCCTTTAATTAAATTTTAACTGATTATCTTCTTCTTCTTTTTTTTACCAAAAGATGGATCATACTAGATAAATCTACCAGGTTCATAATTAATATTTAGTTGAGACTTGAGAGGCATAATTAATATTTAGTTGAGACTTGAGAGGCATACTAGATAAATCTACCAGGTTCATAATTAATATTTAGTTGAGACTCTTCTTGGTGATGAATGACAAACGAAATCACTTTTCTCGGGTCTTTTTAGGGTTACATTGTTGTTGTATATGCTTTGGCTAGATTTTATGATTTCATTGTATATGATTCTTCTTGGTGATGAATGACTTGGTCATGTATAAGTTATGTTGGTATACTATTCTTTGTTGAAAACAATATGTCGTATGGTTAAGGGTTGTGCTTATTTGTCTCTGTGAGAGTTTTTGATTGTCAACAACTATGTCTACTTTCTCTCTTTCCCGTGTGTCTTCTATATTCTCCTGCCCAAACTATTATCTTCTTCCTTACATTTGTATCTTTCTTTTGTATCTCTTTAGAAGGGAGGTTGAGTTTTAGATAAAATTTAATCTGGAAACCACAAAACTGAAAAGAAATAATGCATGAATTTAAGGTCACAGTAAGTTATGAGATAACTTCAACAAAAACACACTAGAACATAAGATAATCTGCAATGTCAGACGACCAGAAGAAAACCTAAGATTTAACAAAACTGAAAAGAAATTATGCATGAATTTTAAGGTCACAGGAAGTTGTAAATTCTCTTGGCTGATGTCAAAGTGTTCGATAGAAGCATGTCTGATTCCAGTAGTCCGTCGCCACTAACATCAGTTATGATAGCTGATGCAACTTCGCAAGCCTCCTCATAGCAAATGTCTCCGACACATCGAAAGCCATGAGGAGCATTTCGGTCCTGCAGTTCATAGTATATATGAATGTCTCATAATTGTGACTCAAATCAATATGAGTACATTTTCTACGAAAAAAGCTTACTCGAACAAAACTAATTCCAACATCGACGATGACTGCTCCCGGTTTTATCCAGCTTCCTCTGATCATGTTTGGTTTACCAACGGCAGAGATTATGATGTCAGCTTGTCTTGTAATGTCTTGAGGATTCTTGGTTTTTGAATGGATAATGGTAACAGTTGCGTCTTCTCTCTATAGCCATACACAAAATAATCAGAAAGACCATCCAAAACTATCATTTCAAAAGGACAATAATATTACCTGCAGTAATAGAGCAGCTGGCATACCGAAAGTGTTACTCCTGCCGATAACAACAGCTCTCTTTCCTTTGATCTCAATGTTGTTCCGGTGTAACAGCTCGATGCATGCTTTTGGAGTCTGTGGAAGGAAAAAGGGTTCTCTTCCGCGCATAGCAAGCAGTCCAATATTTAATGGATGAAATCCCTTGATGTCTTTCTCTATACTAACCGCATTTAATATCTTGTGCTCATCCATATGCTGCGGTATACATATAATTAAAACCCATATCACTATACTTGTCTACTAATGTGAATGGTCGAGAGAGCAATATATACCGTTGGTAGAGGCAACTCAACAAGGATGCCATGGACACAAGGATCATCGTTGAAGCTTGAGACACATTCCAACGTCTTCTCTTCTGTCGTATCTTCGGCTAGATGAACTACAAATGATCTGATGCCAACAAATCCACAAGGTGCCGAATAAGGTTTGGAGAGTTTTGTGTCCCCAACATGGAGTACTGCTAATCCAGGAACCATGCCAATTGATTCCTTCATTCTTGAGACTTCCGTTCTGATCTCATGTAAGATGTCTACTGCAACCTTCTTTTTATCAATTACCATAGCTGCATCAGCTGACCATAAAAAAAAATAAAAAAAAATAAAAAAAAACTTATTAGGATAATTGGAATTTGCGCCAATTAAAAAGAAAAGTGTTAAAAGTTCTTACAAGAGGAGCCACGGGCGGACACAGCTGTCCTTAGGCCTGGGCGTTCGGGCCCCCGATCGGGTTCGGTTCGGTGTAATCGGGTTTTCGGGTTTTCGGATCATAACATATAAGTCCCATTCGGTTATTAGAGACTTTTGGTACGGGGTCGGTTCGGAACTAACCGGGTTCGGATCGGTTCGGTTTTAATTTTCAAAACCCGCCTAAACCCGAGAACATATTGGATTCGGTTCGGTTACTGATTTTTACAAAAAAAAATAACCAAAGAACCGAAACAAACCAAATATAACCGAAGTAAACCAGATTTAACCGAAAAATAACCATACATATCCGAAATTATCCATTGAAAACATAAGACATTTCATCAAGTTCAACTTCCGAAAACAAACTTAAAATAGATAAGATAGCATAAGTTTAAAACCAGAAACAAATAGCAATCTTAAAAAACAAACATACATTCAAAATGAAATCAGATAACAAGATTCTTCAACAGATGAAAGCCATGAACTTCTCTTCTAATGCTTCATGTCTCAAGTAGCTTAGTCTTCCTCCGGAATTGTTTTGTCCCCATACTCTGTAAAGAGAGCAAAAACGTTTAAAACAACAGTCAAAGTACTAAAAGAATTGAAGAATGAAAGGATTTATATTACCTCTTTCAAGCCTGTCGACTTCTTCTAGATCAGCAAGTATTTGAGCATTTGTAAGCACTCTTGACTCCATCTTTACGTCTTGCTTCAGCCACTGCTCGGTACACATTAGGACCTCGACCATGTAATGTGTAAGACAACTCCTATGAGGTTCAAGAAGCCTTCCACTGGTGCTAAAAGCACTCTCCGACTAACAGATGAAACCTGCATTGCTAACACATCGCGAGCAATCTCAGACAGAATAGGGAACTTAGACTGGTGCTTTCTCCACCATGAAAGTACATCGTACTCCAATCCTATCATCAGGTCAGGAGTTTCCACGGCTTCTCTAAGGTAAGTCTCCAACTCATCCTTCTTTTCCCTAACCCCCATTTCAGTTACTTTCTTTGTACCTAATATCCATCCTCTTGTACCCCACATAATCGGCAGCAAGCTGCATCCTCTCAACAGACTGACTCTGAACTTGCTCGGATGATTGAGATGCCTGGTCATTTGGATCTGATCCGCCTCCATACCTTGCACTGTACTCCTTGAACAAGCTTCTCAACAGAGTGATCAACTTCTCCAACATCTCCTTGTACTCAATGGTATCCAGCTCATACATCTCCTCGAAACACACTTTTGCAAGCTCCAACTTACTGGTAGGATCGAACACAGTAGCCACAATTAGCATCATGTTGATGTTCTTCACACCACCCCAGTATTTATCAAACTTCTTCATCATCTCTGTCGCTTTTGACTTCAATTCCAGATCATAGCTGCTAGAGAGAGATCTCTGAGGTTGGTCGCGATAGTCACTATCTCACCATAGCATCTATGCGAGTTGAGTGAAGTTGAAGCTGAAACCACCAAAGTCGAGTTGTAGAAAATCAAAAGAAACTTACACAGCTTGTCCACCGCATTCCAATCCTTTAGCTGAGGAGGTCCTACCCTTTTGGCTCCATTCTCAAGCTCCGAGAAGTGATCATTGTAGAGCTTGTCTTCTGCCTCCATTTTATCGAAAGCCACTTTGAACTTCTGAGCAGTTGTCAACATTAGATAGGTTGAGTTCCACCTTGTCTTCACGTCCAGTGGCAAACTTCCTCTTGTAATCTTACCCGCATCAACTTTCAGCTCAAACGAACTCAACCTGTTAGCGTGAGATCTAACGTACGAGATAGCATTACGGATAGCCACAACATTCTTATCTATTTCAGCCATTCCATCTCTAACTATCAGGTTAATAATATGAGCACTGCATCTCAAGTGTAAAAACTCTCCATCTAAGACAAAAGCCTCATCCGAACCCATACAGTAAACACTCTCAAACTTCCTCAAAGCAGATGTATTGGCCGTAGCATTGTCTACCGTTATGCAGAAAATCCTATCTATTCCCCATTCGGACAGACAGTCTAGAAGAACAGTTGATATCGTCTGACCTTTGTGATCTGTGATGTGCTTGAATCCTATGATGAGCTTCTTGAGACGCCAAGCAGAATCAATGAAGTGCACTGTCACGACCATATAACTCGCACCTATATAAATTTATAAAAAGTCATATGATCAGTTTCGTATAAAGAATAAAATGGTGTCTATTATCTGTAGTAAGAGATTAAAAGATCATGGATTACCTGTAGTTGGTGACACCCAAATATCTGTAGTCAGAGATACTCGTTGCTTGTTACTTATGAACCATTTCTTGAGTGCTTCTTTCCTTTCAACATACATCTTCACAATGTCTTTAGTTGTGGTTCTTCTTGAAAGAGGAGTGAACAAAGATATCTACAAACAGCAAACATATTATATTAGTTACCTTGTCTACGGAATGATAACAGAATATACATACAAATTAGAGAACCAGAGAATTTACCTTGTCTACGAAATGTTTCCATGCTGCACTCTCAACAAATGCTAAAGGCAATTGCCCCATCACCAGCATCTGATTGGTAGCTTCCCTAAACTGAGTCTCAGTCACCTTTGCCTTCTTAAGTTTCCCTTCATCATCAATAACGGGCTGGGTGTTTTTCTGTCCAGCTGTCCAAGCAAGATGGTTCTTGCATACTCTAAGATGTTTCATCAAATTTGATGTCCCTGACGATGTGAGACAGGAGAATGTGTTCTGGCAGTGGTTGCATTGACACCTATCTCGATCTTCTTTTAATCTTGTGTAATGTTCCCAAACATCTGATCTTGTCGGGAGGAGACGCTTCACTTTGATCGGTTGAGATGATGCTCCACTAGGTGGCGGAGTTCCTTTCCTCTTTCCCCCGCTAATCGGTGTTCGAATCTCTCCTTCACCGTCATTGTTACTTTGGCCAAGAGTTGATGTTGAGTCCATCTGTAAAAAAAAAAAGAACCGTTAGAGATGTATAATCAAACATGCAAGCCATTAGAAATGTATAATCAAACATGCAAGCCTAAATGATACTATATGAAGAATAAGAGTCAAGAAAGAGAGAGACAATACTTGTGAAATGATTCTCGAATGGTCGGATGAAGAACAAGATGGAGCCGGTAGGTGATTTATAGTAGCAAGTTTGAGCTTCATAATGATGAAAATCAACAATCGATGCTGCTTTTTCGAAACTAGGGTTCGTCTCTTCGTCGCCTCGCCGCCGCTGTAAAGAACTCAGGAACCGAAGAGATTCTCAATATATGTGTAAAATGTATAATGAATGTAAGCATATGCGACATGACTTTAATACTCGGTCCAAACGGTTACCTACTTTGGACATCGGTTTAATACCGACCCGAACCGTAGTCCAAAATGTTGGGCCTTAAAGACCCATTCGGTATTTTGAACGGATCCGTTACCGATCCGGACCCACGAGTTTGGTTCGGGCTAAGGTATGGGCTTCGGGTTCAGTATAATGCGCCCAGGCCTAGCTGTCCTTAAGCAGAGATGGCGGATGCATCGGCGGGGGATGATGGCTCCTTTTTGGATGAGAACCGACGGCGTGAAGGAGGTACAACCCATCAACGATCTCATGATATTGGCTTCCATCAGCTTTAGGGTGTAACAAAAACAATAAAATAGAACTTTTCCATATATTATCTCCAATTTATAAAAGGCACTAATTTCTTAGCTTCTATTAGGCCTGGGACGGATCCGGATATCCGGGATATTCGGGAGTACCCGGATCCGGATCCGTATCCGTCGGATCCGTAATTTTAGTATCCAGATCCGGATCCGTGCCTTCCGAATATCCGGAGTTCGGATATCCGCGAGTATCCGGATTCGGATCCGGATCCGTTAAAATAATTAAAAAAAAATTTAAAATACAAAAATCCATAAATATTACATAAATTAAATATTTTACAAAATTTATAAATATATTTATACATATAATATTATTAAAATTAAAATATAATATTATAAGACTAATTTTATGTATAAATATTAATAAAGTAACTATAATTATTAATAAATTTTAAATTTAATATATTTATAAAAATCGGATCCGGATCCGGAATCCGAACCTAAAAATCCAGATATCCGGATTCGGATCCGGATTCGACGGATCCGACATTTTACTATCCGGATCCGGATCCGGACACCCCGGGTATCCTATTTTCGGAGCGGATCCGGATCGGATCTTAATTAATTATGATTAGACCGATTCTAAACATCAACTAAAATATATCACAACCAATCAAATTGCCATATCATCTTAATTAAACATGTTATCTTACTTGTGCAAAATCAGTCAAATCTCAATTACACTATTTTCCCCAACGCCGCCAAACACAGCAATTTATAGAATGGCTTACAGGCAAGGTAGGTTGGCTTTCTGTCTTTGTTTGCGAGGCAAGGTAGGTTCTGAATAATTAGCTATATTATATTATCTTGTGTCGCAAGTAAAAAGATCAGCTGGAGTCTACTTTATTGGCAGATTAGGATTTTTTTTTTGTTTTTACTTTTTGACGGCGAAGATGATAAACTTGTAGACGGTGGTTAACAGAGTCCTCAAGGGTTAAGGTTTTATGGGAGAAGATTCATATATATGTGCAATTGTTTGGTGAATGACTATTGAATTTAGCTTAGACTGATTATGGATGGACAAAGTCGAATAAAACATTTGTTTCTGGTATCTAAATTTTTTGAAAAAAATTATATAAACATAAGTATTCAAATTCATAAATTTTTTTATTTATTAAAATTCTTAATAAATGGTTTACATGATCCAAAATTTCAGGGATGTTATAGACTTATAGACAAACAATTTACCCTCAAGAGCAGCTTTTAAACATACTTTCACATATATTTTTTGGTATGCTAGAAATTTTGAGATTGCATTAAAACCTATGAAGGTCTTTGACTTGGTTGGAACATATGCATTCGGGAATATGTTCTTCATACATCATTTTAGCAAAAAAAAAGAAGAAAAAAATTCTTCTGCATGGAAACGTAATATCAAATTATCATAAAGAACTAGCTAAATGGAAACGAGGTTCCAGATTAAAGGTGATAATTCTAATCTTTACAACTTCACGTAAGTGTTGCAGTATATTGAGATTCAATTTCTCACGAGATTTTGCATGAGGCAAAATCTTTCGGTTTTGTAGTATAGACTTCAAGAAAAAATTGTTTTTGAATGGTATGTTGTAATTTGGATTTTTTCTTGTGTTCTTAAATTTAGCGTGTCCGTTTCTTCAAGGCATTTTGCTATGAGATATTTACGGTTTATCCCCTACAATATTTTGCTCAAATTAGCTTCAATAGTTCTTTTAAGTTCGAAAATCTAATATAGTTGCTCTCAAACTTTATAATACACAAATGAAAATGCAAATGTAATATATGTTTCTAAATACAATCTAAATAGAATAATTTTGAATGAAAGATGCTAAAAAGAGGTAAAAATGTAAGACATCACAAAATGCAAAAAAAATCTAAATATTATTAATTATAAAATAAAAACTAGAAAATTATTAAAATATAAAATTATAATGAAAACTTCAAAATGTGAAAATATATATATATTTTATTCAAAATTCCCATTGGCATCATCAATATGTTTAAGTATATATGGGAAAATAATTTTATCACTTATTTTAAAATTTTGAATTTTTGAGAAAATCTTCTTAATTTTCATATTGAAATGTTTACATTTGTAATTTCTAAATTTTGATAGTTTCTTTTAATTAAGTAAAAAATTTATAGGTTTCTTATAGTTTATAAAATTTTAAACAAATATTTTAGTTTATATGGAGTTTTCAGTTTTGAAAATAATATTTTCTGAATTTTAGATGTTTTTAAAACTAATTTTCGAGCGAAATAAACCGTTATAAAAGCGGTTACACATCTTCTTCTTCTTCTTTAACCAAAATAACAGAGAGAATCGAGAGAGAAAGAGAGATCGTCTTCATCATCTCTAACTCCTCAAAACATCACTATGCAGTCGCTTTCAATGGTCGCCATCGTCACTCCCGTAAACTGTGGGATCGTATCATTTCCCTCCTCCTCTCGATTCAAGAAGCAGAGCGTCTCGCTTACACATGATGTTCTGATCGCGAAGAAGAATAAAAGCTTGATTGTACGTGCTACTAGTGAAGATCATGGTCCTCGAGTCAGTAACCTTGGTAAATTCTGGAGACGTGTGCGCAATGCATCAGCAAATTTGGAAGCATCTTGATGCAGGAGCAAGAATTGATCGTGGAACTAATCTTGGCAACCTTGGCCTTAAACAAGCTGGAGAAGACTCTTCTTGGTGATGACTGACAAACAAAATCACTTTTCTCTGGTCTTTTTAGGGTTACATTGTTGTTGTATATGCTTTGGCTAGATTTTATGATTTCATTGTATATGATTCTTCTTGGTGATGAATCTTTTTAGGGGTGGCTGGATTTTATGATTTCATTGTATATAAGATGTTGCTTTGGTGTGATTTTATGATTTGACTCTACATGATTACGTTTGATCTTCGTGGTAAAGTTACAAGTCACTAGATTATGCAGAAGAGAAAAAGATTAATACGTGACATTGTTTCTTTTCAGATTATAAGAGGCTTATATACACAATTAGCTTAAGCAGAAACTCCAGTTTGGTAATGGTTTCTTCTGGTTTTCCAGTTTCTAATCGTTGCCAAAGTCCTTTCCACCTTTATAAAACGTGCCTTCATATCCAGTGCTAGCTTCTCCATTTCCACTCTTCTTCCTTCTCATTGAATCTTTCCTTTTCTCCATAGAGCAAACACTTTGCTCAAAGTCCTCTTCTTCTCTAGATTGTTTCCTCCATTTACCTCAACTTCATCATCACATGTGCAGTAACATGGTACTTGAAAGAGCAGAAGAGGTCACCACAGCGACATTTGAATCTGAGTCAAACCAACCCGTTTGTTGCAAGTAGTACATCAGCTTGGTCCTTCCTTTGGTTTCGCTGCTGGTTCTACTACCTCTGCAACGTCAACAAATTCCTGAATCATAGAAACATGGCAGAAATTTAAGCCAGTTAAAACAAGTATGAAAGTAGTACTCAAGTAGTATTAGGACTAATGTTTTCGCTAAGCACATACATGTGGTTGTTGTTCAATACGAGAAGATTCTGTCCCAGTTTTTTTAGCCGGTATAGGAGCAAGCGACTCCTGTAAGAACGAAAGATAAGCCAAACACTCGTGATGTGAAAGAAGATGTTTGAGTCAGTTCCACAACAGTTTTCTCACTTACATGATGTCCCATTCCTGAAAGCACAATATAAATATGAAAAAAAAACTTATACATTTATTTTGCAGAATTCAACATAATAGTGGACAATCCTTTCTTGACAGCAGTAACAAATGAAGGAAACAAATGAACGAATGACTCAAGCACCAGCTTTACTAAAGAGCAGAGTGCAAATCTGCTATGTTAGATAGCTTAAACAGAGACATGGACCTAGCCATGCATAATCTATCAAGTTCTTAGATATACGGAGCTCTACTCTTACTCTACATAATCCTTAATGGGCAGACAGAAATATTTCTCAGATTCCACAAGAAGTAAAGCAAGCATAAAGCCTCGAAAAGCAAGCATGGGAAGGAAAAAAAATTTTAGCAAACAATATAAAAGCTTACAGTCTGGAACGCTCCGAGCAATCCAGGGATGCTAGCAGTGTGTAATGGTTTTGGTTTTACAATCTGCAAAACGGTCCCAAAAAGAGCGAATCAGGCTGTAAATAAGTTTCTCCAAACACATCTCTATGACAAGTAGTTCAGCAAATGCATATTACCTTTCCAGTTTTGATGGCAACAATGTCATTAATGGTGTGTGGTTCACCAGTAACTGGACATTTCCCATAATCCTACTGGGTACCCAAAGCACTTCACAATGTCATTGACCCATACACAAACCGGATATTAAGTATTATCAATGTCTGACTATCATGCATTATAAGAATCTAATCACGAAGAGAAGAAAAGAAAATCGAAGAGCTTACGGATATGTGCGTATCGATTAGCCGCTTCTCGTAGAGCAAACCAGTCTTCTTCGAAACCACAGGCTCCACCGGAACTTCGCCGGAAACTAAACGAGAAATAGAAAAACAAGAGTGTCACTAACAGACACCAGCCAGAGTGAGACCGCAAATGGAGAAGAAAGAGAAGTCTTACTTGCGCAGTTCATCTTAGTATGAACGAAGACGAGGAATAAGAAGGTGCAGTAACAGAGAGTCCTCAGTAACAGAAGATCTATTCGAATGAGGAGACGCAAACTCCTAACTGGAAATTAAAAAGAGGCAAACACTCTTACTGCTCAGTGCAAGTTGTAAGTTCCAGATCTTTTGCTATAGAAATTGGGCCTTTATGATTGCGAAATTTGGGCGACTTTGGGCTTTTTTATTAAGCCCATTAGTGAACGCGCGTTTTCATCTCTTTTTGTTGCAAATGTGAAAAAGCATTACTGATGAGTGATGAGTGCTTCCCTAACCCTACTAAATAATACTGGAGAAAAATATAAGGATTCCATTAGAATTAAGTATTTGATTTTTGTGTTTAACAGATAAAATCAAAATTTGATGACATAATAAAACAAATAAACACGAATTAATATGAAATTGTTTTCAAATTACAAAATTAAGCATTCAGAGAAGAACATAAGGGATGCGATGCTTATTGTCTTCTAAGCTATAGGTTTTAGATTCTAATCACGAAGTTATTATCTATGTTGATAATTAGTCTCGTATTATACAGCATGGTAGTTATAATCAATCTACTTTAGTTAGATTATTGTACTTTACCAGATATTAAATCAATTATTGTATCCTACATTTTATAGCATCTTCCTTTTTATTATCATGTAACATTGTTCTAAAAGGACGTATATATATGTCTGTATATATATAACGCTTCAGTCGTTTAAATTTATTTTTGTTTGTGAGATTTTAGTTTCTAGAATCGACAATCTTGTCTGTGAGTAGTTGTTAATAATACATTTGCGTGTGCAGTATTGCACTCAAACCTTTTGTGGAAGATGCTCATACGTACATATCTCTAAAGTCTCGAGAATCATCGAATCAGCTTTGATCTCAAGCTGTTTCTTTTTCTTTCTGCCAACAAAAGTAAATAGCTATTTACATTTCTCTTTGTAAATGGTTTATTGCAACTCATTACCGCCGATTCCTCTGAATCTTGTAAATATAAAATAAATAACAAGAGCGTTTATATGCATTGTATTATTATTTTTTGGTTCAAATATGCATTGTATCAAAAGAACTATTGTGGAATGGAATCTCGGGTACACTTGGGGAGGGTGGGGGTGGGGGTAATTAGATACTCATGCCAATGATTTTCAATGCTTCACATTTCACAGAGCCGAAGCCCTTAAGATATTCACAAGATGAAAAGTCATTTAAAAAGACTATATTTTCTCTTACAAAGATTCAATGTTCAGTTATAAAAAAAAAAAAATTAACCAGAAGATATATATAATAGTTCTTTTTTGATATCCAGAAGATATAATAGTTTAGTTGTCTCTCTTTGTTGAAATAGTTTAGTTGTTTGTATTATGTATAGATGTATTAATGTTGTTGTTCTTAACATCCATACTAAAACGCGGCATGCCCGTTCCTTACGTTACCTCGATCAATATTCTGATCTACAAGACTACAAAATTATCTTTTGACATGTTCTTTATTATCACTCTCTGGTAACAATATAAGAAAATGACAACTCGGAGCATGGTATGCTAAAAATATCACAATCACAGAGTTGTTATCCAGAGAAAACCATTTTCATATGAAATTTTTTAGTTTTCGAATTTAGTTAAGCATCACGTAACTATTTTCATCATATATGAAAATGAAATATTTGACTTTGTACGTTCTGATTTATGTAATTTGTTAATATATTTAATTTCACTGACCCGGGGTCCTCTTTTCCACGTCTTATCAACATGAAAAAAAATAGCAAGTGAATAAATTAGAAAATTAGAATAAAAGATAGAAAAACAAATATTACTAAAAATAAAATAGAAAAGCCAATTCTATAAATAAAAAGCTTAATTTAGTGCGAGTTTCAGTCAATAGGTCAAAATAATCGGAAACAAAAGAATTGGGTCAAACTCCATTACAGGTCAACAAAGTCACCCTTTAGGTGGGACCAACTTCTCCACGTCAACTGAAAAATATAATATTTTCCAATCAGAACACGACATGTCACGCTAATAAGAAACTCTAGGACCAGCGTGTTTACCGTTAATTTCCATGTGGCATTTTTCGAGGACTTGTTACATTAACAAACACTAGTACTTTACTTACATGCAGATACATACACATATACATACACATTTAACAAAAACTATATATAACTTGGTTACGTTAACTTGCATAACCTCCAATTAGTTTCTCCAGAAAGCTGTAAGAACATTTTCTTTTCTTCTCTGTCATAAACAGAATTGTTTTTTTGTTCTGTTTGATTATTTATCATCCTTTTTCCCCAGTATTAACTCTAAGGATCTTCTTGTTCAGATACATCACTCCTCTCACACATTCTACAAAGCATCCAAGAAGCCTTTCTTGGGAAACTTTCTCTCTTGATCTTTCCCAGAAAATCTTGGGGTCACGTTGGAGTCCTTAAAGAAAACAGATAAACATGTCACAGGACGTAATTTCGTCGCATGAACAGCTCTCAATGGTATACTTCTTTGTTTTTCTTCTTAATTTCTATCATTCGTCAATGCTTCTTTTCAATATAATATGAAAAATAAAATTCGTGCAATGATAATTCTATCTTTGAATCTGCTTTGATCCCTTGAATGCATGGTTTATCTTCATTGTGTTTTGTACCAGAAACATAAGATACAAATTGTTTTAATAAGTTCATTAGGCATGCATGCATGTACCAGACCGCTCCGAAATATCTATCATTTAGAAATCGAAGTTAGGTTATATATTTGAATGGAATAATTATTCTTTTCTAAAATCTAAGTTTTTTTAGGTAACATCGTTTTCTTATTTATTCCATTTTATCTTCTTGTTCAATTTGCTTCATTGCTTTTACTTTCTTTTTTGTTTGTGGTTATTCCTTATTCACCTCCCAAACCTTTGAAACGACGATTATATGATAATAGAGTTTACATGGCTAGCTCTTTCGTACCGTGCTTCATGTACTTATTATCCAACTACAAATGTCCACAAGATATATATAGCATAGAACTGTTTATCAGAATTCAAAAGATGCCACACTTATTTTTAGTTATTATAGTCGTCAAGAAACATTCATCTTATTTTTCCTAATGTTAATCGCTCACGCCCTTAGATATATAAACTTGAAGGGAAAACATCACATTAGTTATCATTTTAATATTGATTTCACACTTCAAAATAAAGGCCTCAACAAGAACAAAAATTGTTTATTTTGTATATCACTACAATAAAAAAAAAATTGAAGTGATATACACAATAAATGATTCTTGTTCTTATTGAGTCCTTTATTTTTTAAGTGTGAAATGTTTCAGATGTTGGTTCTTACTAGGCAATGTTCTTTATTTCTCTACGCAAAAGAAACACTAGAATCCAAAAACTTTCCTTTTACGGAAACTCTCCCTCGGTATCGTTAATTTTTATTTATCTAGATTCCCTCTTGATAAAACACTCGAATAATCTGATAATATAAATAACATGGTCTCTCTAAACAACTGTTTTAAGTTAAACGGGTATCTAAATTATAGTTTCTTGCTTCGCAAGATAGTTTGTCCTAGTAGGTTTTTATGCAAGTCTTCAGAGTATGTCTCAAAAACAAACTATAGGTACATATTTTACTATGTTTTTTTAAGCTAAATCAGTCTCACCTTGTTGTTATTACGTTGCAGGATGAGATCACAAGCCCTCTTACTGCACAAATTGTCGACTTCTGTGATCCGCAGTTCTTTCAAGAGACTTTTAATCAAACTTCTGAAGTGACCTCTGCTTCAAATTGTTGTGGCTATGTCGAACACAACATCAACAACGATGGTTCGAATCAAGACCATGAAGACAACAAAAACAACAACAACAATAATGACAACGGGGACTTATCAATCATATTCGATTCACAAGACGATTTCGATAACGACATCACAGCTTCCATCGATTTCTCTTCCTCTATTCAGTTTCCAGCGTCCGATCAGCTCCAAGACCAGTTTGATTTCACCGGAGTTCAGCTTCATCAGCCTCCCAACATCCTCTACTCTTCATCTTCTTGTGATCCTCTGCCTCCGCCTTTATCAGTTTTTGAAGATGATTGTCTTTCTTCTGTGCCAAGTTACAATCTTGGCTCCCTAAACCCAACTTCCCCCTCTTGCTCTTTTTTGAGTAACCCCGGTTTACCAACTTACATGTCCGTAACCGGGAATATGATGAACACCGGTTTAGCCACTGAGAGATCCGGTTTTTACCCTGGGAGTATCCATTTTGGCTCTGATTTTAAGCCCTCACATGACCAATTGATGGAGATCCAGGCTGATGCTAGTGGAATGTTCTTCCCTGATTCGATTAAACCCATCTTCAACAATCCAGAAAATCATCATCTCCAGGTATAAATTCCAATATTAAATTTAGAATGAAACCGGTATAATAATCCGGTTAAATATCTGCATCCGGTATTTACCGGTTTTTGTTTGAAATAGACAATTGACTGCGGCGAGAACCAGAACCACCAGGTGGCAACACCGGTTCTTCCACAGTTAGGAACAGATATAACCGGTTTAGACGACGGGAGTGTCAACAAAGTAGCTAAACTCACTGCTGAGCAGAGGAAAGAGAAGATTCATAGGTACATGAAAAAGAGAAACGAGAGAAACTTTAGCAAGAAAATTAAGGTATCTATGCTTAACCATTATAACAAGATTAAACCATTGGTTATTAATAACACCGATTTGTTAAAATGTTGTTTAAAACAGTATGCATGTAGGAAGACATTGGCAGATAGTCGTCCAAGAGTTAGAGGAAGATTTGCAAAGAACGATGAATTGTGTGAACCAAACAGACATGGTTCTTCAAGCCATCACGAAGAAGACGATGATGATGTAAGATTAGAATGGTCTAATCCAATAAAAAGGAATATGAATTTTTTAGGTATTTGATATGATAAACGTTTTGAACCGGGTTTGGTTTGCAGGTGGGGGTCAAGGAAGAAGAACAATTGGTTGATTCTTCTGACATATTTTCACACATAAGTGGTGTCAACTCGTTCAAGTGCAGTTATCCAATCCAGTCTTGGATTTGAGTTTGATTGCGTGGTCTTATAATCACAAACATAGTATTTTTTATAGAGGTTTATTTGTATATTTATTAGTACATTTTTTAGCCATGACTCATATTTTCTCGGAAATATTTAGAGCATAAGAAAAGAGAGAGATGAATAATGGGTTTTAGGCAGGTCATTACAATAAAACTGTAACGAGGAGAGAGAGAGAGGGTTTGCTATTATGCTAAATAGAACATTACAAAGTTTTGTAGATATTTAATTATATAACATGGTATGATATTATAATGTTTTACTGTATTTGATGAGTGTTGTATAATAATAGTAGTCATTTGAATATCATTTGCAAGTCTTAAACTTACAAGATTGAGATGTTCTTCCTATGAGAAGTTGCAACTATCAAACTTAGACCATAATAAGATGAATCTACTGAAAACAACCTTCTAACCAAATCTTGAAAGGTTAGCTATTTGTGCGTTAGGTGAAACTAGAGTTTCTTGAAGAAGAAACTGGAGGTGGGGTGGGGGGCTGAAGTTCTTGAAAAAATCTTCGTTGGTCCAAAGTGAAAGTGGGAGTTCAAAATCTTTGATAAGTATGGATGTTGTGATCCCATCAGGACTTGATTGAGGTAGAAATCTCTGTGATCGTGGAAGATGGGACTTGGGATGTTCCTTAACCCTTCTTAAAGGCCAATCACGAAAAGGTAATTTGTTCGAGCTAATCATAGAGGTTACAACATTCAAGGTTCGGTAATAAGATTATGATGGAGTTAAACAGTTTATTTTCATTGTAGTTTATGGATCAAAACATGAGAAAATGACTCAGGATTATCTAAAATCTAAATAACCAAAATATTTGAACGTCGTTCAGATTGTCAGAAAATCAAAAAACCATCTACCAAAATCCTCAAATTTGTTTTTGATATATTTAGAACTCCAACAATATTCAGAAAAATAATCAAACGCACAACATCAAAGACAGACTAGTGATTGATTGGTTGTTCTCTTATCATTTTAGACAATGGCATTGGCAGCACTAGCAATTCTTGGCCAGAGATCAGCGCACTCTTTACCAATAGGACCAGTGATCGCAGAACCTTTCATTTCTCCCTTGGGGTTCACGATGACTCCAGCATTATCTGCACAACGGACAAACAAAAGATCACCAGATTAATATACAATAATTACAAATGGGAGAAACCAAACAAACAGTTGAAAACAAACAATGATCTGATATGTAGAGTCCATATGGAGCAGAAGCAAGCGTTAAAGCAAATAAAGCATCTGTAACGAAGGACACAATTAAGTATACCAGACTTGTAACCGTATCGACACCCTCTAAACGTGTCGGTGGATACTTGACTTAAGCCTGGAGACACTGTATGCAATACTCTAACCATACCAAATGAATCTAAATGACTGGTCATAGCTATAACCAAAAACTACATATCACTAACTATAGATAGCTACATGGCCAAGTGGGTCCAAATAATAAAGACAGAACATGTTTTAGTACTAGAGAACATGTTTTAATAACGATGAACACAACACTAACTTTAACAACAACCTCTAACCGTGTCAGATCACGAATTTGATTGAAGAGAGTAAAATTATATACCTTCGAAGTACATGAAGACACCATCCTTTCGGCGCCAAGGCTTCCTCTGCCTAACGATGACAGCTGGCAAAACCTTCTTACGGAGATCAGGCTTACCTTTCTTGACGGTGGCCATCACCATGTCCCCGACGCAAGCAGAAGGCAATCTGTTGAGACGACCCTTGATCCCCTTCACGGAAATGATGTAAAGGTTCTTGGCGCCCGTGTTGTCAGCACAGTTCACGGTTGCAGCCACGGGAAGACCCAGCGACATCCTGAACTTGTTACCCGACGTACCTCCACGTCCTGATCAGGAGATTCAAAACACAAACAGAAACTCAGTCAAGAAATGTATAAGCAATAAATTAACGACGAAGAGTACAAACCTCGCTTCGACATTTTCGACGGCTTGAGCAGAGACCTGGTGTAAGAAAATTAGGGTTTGCGTGTCTATATAGCGTTAGTGTTAGGGTCTAAGTAGAAGAAGATGACAGCTTGTGTTTTAAAAGCCCAACTATTAAAATTTTTCAGGCCCATTTTAAGCCCACGAATATTTACTTTGTGAAATGAATGTCTTTTGGTTTTAAACGTCCCACATCGAGCAGCTGGGAGTAACAAGCAGCAACAGTTGTGCATTAAATAAAGGTCTCGTTCGTCTTCATTCGAATCACGCAGCCATGTGGTGAGCACAAAGCGAACTATTCTTTCGCCTTTTACTAAAGAATACCGTGTGCTCTCTACGCTTAAGTGGCATACGCCTATTTTTGGAGGATATCCACCTAACAGTGGATCCCAACAACTATCAGTTAAAATTGTTTAGTTGTTATTTCTGTCCTGATGATGACACATTTGGTCAATAGATAAGAAGGTTGACGTAGTAAATGTAGCGACAGTAAAAGCTTTGTTAAATTTAGGGCTGGGCAAAAAAATCCGAATTCGAAAAACCGAACCCGATCCGAAAAAGTAGCACCGAATCTGAACCGAAATTAATTAAATCCGAACGGGTTCAAAATTTTGGTATCCATAAAACCGAACCCGATCCAAACCGAAGTATTTCGGGTATCCGAATATATTCGAAATATATTTATATATCTAAATATATTACTTATTTTTAGATTTAATGTATATTAAAAATATCCAAAATATATAAGGTACTTTTAAATTGTTCAAAATACTTGAAAATATATACAAATAGTCAAATAGTAATGTTTAAAATAGCTAGAGTATATTCAAAACACCAAAAATACATGAAATATCTATTGATTATTTATCCAAATATTCAAACCAAAACCAATTTATATGTTAAGTTTAGCTATTTTGACATATGTTATTCAAATTTATATGTAATATATTACTTTTTATAGATTTTGAGAAATTTAAAGTATATAATAGATTTTCAAATTAAAAAAAATAATAATTTAAATGGGTTATCCGAACCGAACGTGCAAAAATCTGAATCGAAATTTAGAAATACCCGAATGGGACTGAAATTTTTGACCCCAAAAACTTGAAACCCGAATAGAACCAAACCAAAACCCGAATGGGTATCCGAATGTCCACCCCTAGTTAAATTGGACTTGTTTTGCTCAACAGATTGATGGGGGCTTTTGCTAGATAGTAATGTGTGGAATCAATATCAAAAGCTTTAGGTTAGTATGTTTTGTTGCTGATATCAATGTTTGAACTGGTCTCACGAATGTAACATATGTGTTAGTTCCTAATCTATAGTTACTGAGCTACTGCTTTTGATCAGCATATTTCTCGTGGTTGTTTAGCTGTACTCAACTGTGTATTCAGAAAGCTACTATGATTTATTTTAAGTGTCTCCATACTCTGTTATTAAACTTACACTCTGAGCCCATTGAATATGTTACAATTTTATTTCTAATGGAAAATCCAGAAGTGTAGCCCTTAGTCAAAAAAAAAAAAAATCAGAAGTGCTTTTTTTTTAGCTTTTATTTTCTTCAGTAGAATCATTCAATGATCGCTGTTTCAACCAGAACTGCAACAAGTAGAATCTCTCATATGATATCATCACCCCCTCTGGTGGATGAATCATATTGTTCACTGTGAAAACAAATATGTTATTCTCTACGGAACAGTCAAGAAAAACAAGACTACCGTTTAGTCTTTGTCGCTGGTATTATTGTTATTATTATCATTACATATACTGTCTGATTGAACAGTAGTAGACTTCTCGGGTTTAGCTTTGGTCTTCTTCATAGACACCTCTCCTCCTCCTGATCCTTTCACCTTCCTATGACGGGACGAAGACTTTCTATTAGAAGCAGAATTAGAACAGTCTGAAAGATGATTAGAACCTTCCTCGTCGTTAACCGAGACAACAGCACGCCTCCTCCTGAGCGATGGATCATTAGATGAATCCAACGACGCGTGCCTACTCCTGTGGTGACGTCTCGAGGGTTTTGGTACCAGTTCAGATGGTAACACGTTGCTGTTTCGCCTAGGAGGAGAACCGTGATGCGACTCGGATTTACGCCTTGTCTTCTTGTGCTTTGGTTTCTCGGGTGGAGGCAGCAACTCTTGTAATCCAACTCCTTCTCCTGTTGGATTGTTGCTGGCATCTCTTCGAGAAACTACTTGAGCATTCTCGTTTCCTTGAGGGTTGAAGTCACTCATCTACATTTTTAACATATGATGAGTATACTTATATTTTAATGGGGATAAATACTTAGAAAGTGTTCTAAAAATCAGCAGCAAATCCGTTATAAACAAAACGATTTTATGTAACGATTATTTTTTTAAAAAAAATTGGTCTAGACGGTGTATGCGCCTGTTTAGACATTAATTCCATATCAAAAACGCCAAATTACTGTCTATCAATTCCATATACTTATATGTATATGGGGATAAATACGTAGAAATGTAGAAACGGTACGTACCCAGCTTGGTGCATTTGATGCGGGACCATCGGATCCTATGTGGGCGACATGTTTTACATCGGTGGGAAACCCGATCTGAATATCACGATCTTTACCTTCCTCTGCAGTTTAGATTTTTTTTTTTATCATACAGAGATCTGACTTGTGTTACAAGAAACGTCAAATGTTCCTTGTAACGTAAGAATTCGTGTTACAGGAATTAATGTGACTCACCGAAAATCTGAGTGATGTGGCGAAGGCCTTTAAAAAATCCTTTCACGCCCGTCGTAGTCATATCCGGACGAATGGTTTTCACCTTTTCGGTTAGAGGTTCAGATGCTGCAACTTTGTGAATGCGCCAAGCCCTAACGTGTAGAGCAAACAAACATAACAAATCAATGTTCTTGTCATTCAAGGAATCTTAAGAGATTATGAGAGACTGCAAAGGTAACATTTAAAAAACACTAACAAAGAATGTAATGAGATCAGAGAATGTAAACCTTCATCGCATTGATTTTAATTTTCTCTTAACAGGGAGAATCGGAAAGAGGGAGAGATCTAGAGAGACTCAAGATTAGGCTTCAGACAAATTCTTGGTTGAGAAGATGAGGGAGAGCACTGAATTTTTTTTACCCACAAAAAAAAAACGCAAATATTTTTTTTTCAAGGTTCTTATTTTTACTGTTTATATATATTTTTATAAATAGGTTTCTTTCTATTTTAGTGGAGGCAACGTAGAGTTAGGATTTTGTTTTCCTCGATTCAGAATTTGATGACTTTATTGATGTTTGGTTTAAAGATTGAAAAAATTGGCTCTATACCAACGTGACTGGTACGTTATGTACATACGCTCACATTACTATATTCTCATGTACATACGTACATTAACATAATCTAAAGAGTGAAAGACTTGAATAATTTCAAAAGAGAACCATCCAAAATTAAAACTATATAAAATTTCTTATGGGGGTACAAATCAACTACAGAACAAAACTATATAAAAGCTTGTGGGAATAAAACAATTTCATTCTTTGATCTTTCATTTGATCAATGATCACTCAGTGTCCCTAAGGCTTTCACTGGTGAGCCACAGTTTCTTCCGGACAATGAAAACCACATTGTTCTCACCATCTTCACTGTCTTGGTCAAGTTCTGAACCTGTAGTTACCTTCTCTGACGCCACAACCTCCCAATGCAGAGCCTTCATATACTTCTTGATCGATTCAACAATGCTCTCTTTATCTCTGATGATGATGAATCCTGTAGGTCTAAGAATCCTATCCATCTCGAGTAATAGATCCTCCGCACTGCATCCTTTGCTTCTAATGTCTGAAAAGACAGTCCATGCGTGCAAGAGATCGTATGTTCGAGGGTACGTAGAGAAAGCCTCACACCTACAACCATTAGGAAACAAAATGGTGAAAATGTGAAATACTATTGTTAAACAGTTTTAAGACTTTCAGGTTTTGATGTTTATACCAGTTATGGTTCGTCCCTATTAAACCGCGGTCGTAGATCAGTTTAAGAGTGTTGGGACCGTAGGGAGAGACAACGTTCATAACCCAAACATCTTTGTCTTTAAGAGCAGCTGCGAAAGAACCCATGTGAGCTTTCATGTCCATTATGTTCCTCACAGTGTTTGCTTTGATTTTTGACGACATTAGGTTCCAGTAACTGTCCACTTGCTGTTTCCAAAGCTCCTGCAAACAAGAAAAAAAGAAGAAAAACAAAAACAATATGGCTTTTAGACTCTTTCTTTGTGTCTGTTCTATAATCTATCAAGAGGTAAAAAAAAAAAAGAATATTGCAGGTCTTAGTACCGTGTCTTTCTCAAACATATGTGTTGAGTAACCAAAATCTGCAAGGCGAGGAGGAGGAGAAGTCATCCTAGCTGGCCATGGAGCTAATCCACTTCCCTTGGTTTTATGGTCATCTGTATTAACAAAGAAACATATACAAAAAACGAACTAAATGTTGTGAACAAACGTGAATGAAACTCAAAGAAACCAAAACAATCGAAGCAAATACCTGTTTAGTGTTTGTATATTATTATGTAAACTAAAACATTTTACAATCCCTTACATCCATACATATTAGCCTTAAAATTCGATTTCTTTTTCTTTAGAAATTATGTATTTATCATAGAAAAAGTAATTTATTTAAAACACTTTCAGAATTAACACTAAGTATGTCTTAAAATAGAGAAAGTACTTACGCTTGGAGTAAGGAGTGATGCAAGCTTCCATCGAGACACCATAAACAGCATCAGGATCAGCATCCGAGCGGCAAAGAGGAGGCTGTGTCCCAGGCTCTCTCTCCAAGTAACAGTCATTGCTCAAAGGTTTCTGCCAAACAACAGTCTGGTTTCTTTTAGCAGCGATTCTCCAACACATTCTCTCAACAAGAGCACTCATCTCCTTCCATATCCTCAGATCCTCTTCGTCTTGCGCGTAAGCTTCAGGAGAGGAATAAGCGAAGTAGCCTCCAGGTCTCAGCACACGGTCGAGCTCGAGGAGAAGGATGCCGTCTCTCTGAAGCCAGTCGATCCTACACCGAGAGCAGTGAGCTAGCTCGAATGATCTGCTCGGGTAAGGAAGTCTCTTGGTACCTAAAACACCGAGGTAAGCAGGGATGCCTCTCTCTAACGCAAACTGGATTTGGTTCTGGTGAACGTCGTTAGGAGCTAATGACATTGCGATTATGTCAGATGAGAGGAGGTAAGCTCCGAAGCTAGCTACACCACATCCAACATCGAGAACCGTTCTTAACCTCCCTTGGTCGTTTAATACATCATTAGAGAAGTTAAGCATCTGCAAGTAACAAAAAAAAAACATTAGACAAATATTTTGAGTAACTAGAGAGAAACAAAGAGGCTTACATTAGCGATGGATGCAATGTATTTATCAGCACCGTAATGGAAGTGAGTGCCACCACCTGGGAAATTGATCTTATCGCCTTTGACAACCATCCAGTTCTGATCAGACTTCTCTTTGGCGAGGTGAGTGTGAGGTATGTTGGCTTGCCACACTTCATCTCTGCTTTTAGGCCACTTGATAGGAACCTTGTAGCCAGATGGAGGAGGAATCAAACAGTTGAACTTTCTTTCTGGTGGAGGACAATGACGTTCATAATGTTCCATAAGAGATAGATCAAGCTTCAACCTCATCTGGTAGATGAAGTTCCTATCTAAGCAAGGGATGATCTCTGAGTGCCGATCATCACAAACCTTATAAATATACAAACCAAAAGTTAGCTTTGCATTAAGCATATAAATTTTGCCTTTGAGATTTGGATAAAGCAACTTACAGGGAAGCTTTTGGCGACAACAAGATTATCTTCTTCACTGGTGACAGATCCATCCTGTTTGGTATCATCATCATCACCACCTAAATAAGAAGATCCGAGTTTCCTCAATGATCTTCCGTACTCCAAAGCTGATGCACCTTGGCTAGAGGAATCATAGTACATATACAAGAAACAGAGGAATAAAGCCACTATGCAGAAGGAAGCAATGAGGCGCTTCTTTTGGCCTCCATCAGATCTCCCTCTCATCATCAAAAACGCAGCTTCCTAAACGAAGATTCTCCTATCTCTCTCTTCTGTCTATGTGAGTTTCTCTGCATAAATAAAGAAAGAGAAGAATCATAAGACTTAGTCAGTGGCAACAAAATTTTCAAGGTTTATCAGTAAATGAATGGAATAAAACACAGACTTGGAACGGAAGAAGATTCAGATCTGTGTTTGATGGGTCAGAAACAAAACCTTAGCATCTTGAAACAGAACATAAAGTTAAGTGGAAACCAAGTAACTGTGTTGTAATAGTATTTATATAAATCTTTAGTATTGGAGTAATCACCGACAAGTTTTGTTCTTCCTCAGGACAAAAAAAAAAGATTAAAATCTTTTAGAAACTAAACTGGACTAGTAGATCTGGGAGTATAGAGTAGTAAGTAGCGTTTTCATAATCTGAATATCAATTTCCCGGGAAAACTGAAGCAAGCATTCATTGATTAGAGAAAAGAAAATGAAAAGGTTGAAGACTCACCACCGAACAATAAGAGTTGAGTCGTGCCACTGGTAAACGAGAGATCCGAGAATGGGAGTCAGTGTAGTGACGAATGACTTTACAGATTCAGATCTCACAGGAGAATGATAGATATAAAGCCTTTTTTTCCACTGGGCGAAATGTTTTTATTTTTTTCCTATTTTCGGTGAGATAAGTACAGTGCCGCTTCCGCTTGTACAGCTTTAAAGGTCGCTATCTCTGTCTACACTGTCGACTTGCTGTTAAATCTCTCTTTTTTTTTAATTTATTTTCCGGTATAATAAATATTTATTTTCACAACTTAAATGTTGCTTAATCAATCAATCAATTGAGATCTCTGCAAGAAGATTCGACATAATGCGTTCTCTAATTTCATCATTGCTAAGTTCTAAGTTAACAACTACCCACAATAGTGTTTAATACTTTGCCTTTTAAAACGAATTAATTAAATGACTAGACGAATAAGAAAAGAAAACCAGTTGACTATTGGACAAGACACTGTCTTATGTCCATTTTACACACGGAATTATATTCTTTGAAACGCGTTTATACATTCATTATGTCGGTGGTGATTACTGGTTACTGACTCATGATCGGTGATTCTTTATTCAGTCACCATTTCACTCATGTTATTCGATTTATCATTTGATTAGCTTTTTAATCAACTAAATTATTATGGTTAGTTACCACTGGGAAATCTGAAGCTAGATATACAGATCTGGCTTTGAGCTGACGAGATCCAGATCCAACCTTTGAGTCCATAAAATACAAATATTATTACATCATGGAGAGGGAAAAGACGTTCACGTGTGGTATAGTCACAAACTCATAAAGAGAAAAAACCTTTTCTCAAAAGAAAGGAAGGGTCTTTGTACCTTCAGAGAACGTACGGCTCTTCCGTTCCGTCATCAGAAACGCAGCAAATGTCTTCTTTAAGTTGCTCCGATGATCATGCTCATCACAAAAGGCAGGTGACGTACATACCCGAGAGCTAGCTCTACATGCCGGAGTTAAACCGTGCTTCTTCACCACCTTCAGTGTAGACTTATGTAGTGACAGTGTATGTGTATCTTCCTAAGACGTATGACATTGGTTTACAATTTTTCTTAAGCATGGTTGGATCAAGAACAAACCTAGCTAACTTTCCATGAATATCCATTGGCCTTGTACTCTTTGCATATTCTGGACCTGTAACTTCGACTATAACCCAAGAACATCAGAAAATAAGGACATGCTCATAAGGTCACAAGATAGTATGAGCTCAAATGCATGGGCCTTCTTTCTCTTAAACAAGCCCATTAAAACTATATTATCTTATTGAATATCTTTTCCAAATTTAAATCTGGATAATTTATTACTTCGAGATAATACGATTAAATTAGGTGACGTGGCATGAAACAACCCTTCGATATCTCCCACCACAACCACCAATAAATAAAATCACAGTGAGCTCTCTCGAACAAAAGCCTCTCCCAAAATCTCAAAAATCAGATCCATTTTCCCGGCGATAATCGACGATCTAGATCCGATGGCGAAGGAACCAGTTCGTGTTCTCGTTACCGGTGCTGCAGGTAACGTTACGTTTTCTCTCAGATCCTGTAGTATCGTCGGATCTTCGGCTAGTCTAGCGAAACAAAAAACCTCTTGCTTACTGTAGTCAGATCTCTGCCTAGTCTTGGTTATGTTGTTTGTATGCTTTATCGATCGATTAAACCAGACGTAGATACTAAGTTTTGCTTGAATGAGATCTGAGTGTATGAAATTTATCGAGGATCGTTACTTTGCTAGTAGGTTCGAGACACGAAGAAACAATGATTCTGATTCTTCGTGCTCTTGTTTCTCCGGTTTGGGTGCATTCGTGCTGGTTTGGTTTAACATTGATATGAAATGAAAACGGTTTAGGTTGTAATTGGATTATATGGTTTATAGTTTGGTGAATGAAAGTGTTTGTAATATTGTCGCAGGACAAATTGGATACGCTCTTGTTCCTATGATTGCGAGGGGTATCATGCTTGGTGCTGACCAGCCCGTGATCCTCCACATGTTGGATATTCCTCCTGCTGCTGAAGCTCTCAACGGTGTCAAGATGGAGTTGATCGATGCTGCTTTCCCCCTTCTCAAAGGTAACTTACAGTTTTCCTCAAGCTGTGTTTTCATGTTTGAGTTAAACATTTTTTTTTAAATGTTAATATTTGCAAAGTGAGAGAGAATTACTAACATTTTGATGTGTTTTATCAGGTGTTGTTGCTACAACTGATGCCGTTGAGGGATGTACTGGAGTCAACGTTGCTGTTATGGTTGGTGGTTTCCCGAGGAAAGAAGGAATGGAGAGGAAGGATGTCATGTCCAAGAATGTCTCCATTTACAAGTCCCAGGCTGCTGCCTTGGAGAAGCATGCCGCTCCAAACTGCAAGGTGAATAAAGAACTGTTTGCCCTTTTTAAAAATCAGTTTCTTTCAATGAAATCACTTAATCCAGTTGGGGTCTAGTTTGTTACTCTCTTACTCAAGACATGTTCTCTGGTTTTGACTTTTATTCAGGTTCTTGTTGTTGCAAACCCTGCAAACACCAACGCCTTGATCCTGAAGGAATTTGCACCATCCATCCCCGAGAAGAACATCACTTGTTTGACAAGGCTTGACCACAACAGGGCCTTGGGTCAGATCTCTGAGAGGCTGAGCGTGCCTGTCTCTGATGTTAAGAACGTGATCATCTGGGGAAACCACTCATCCACACAGTACCCAGATGTCAACCACGCCAAGGTGCAGACTTCGTCTGGAGAAAAGCCAGTCCGTGAGCTCGTCAAGAACGATGAATGGTTGAATGGAGAGTTCATCACTACGGTTCAACAACGTGGAGCTGCAATCATCAAGGCGAGGAAGTTGTCTAGTGCACTCTCTGCTGCTAGCTCTGCATGTGACCACATCCGTGACTGGGTTCTTGGAACTCCAGAGGTTCATAACAAAACCTTTTCCCCATTATTCGGAATGCTGTTTTTCATAGCCGTTCTAACATGACTTCTTTCTTTGGTTCCTTTCTTCAGGGTACATTTGTTTCCATGGGAGTATACTCGGATGGCTCTTACAACGTTCCATCAGGACTTATCTACTCCTTCCCTGTCACTTGTCGCAACGGAGAGTGGAGTATTGTCCAAGGTAATAAGACAAGCTTTTAACAACTCAAATACTCAGGTTCTCATACTAACGTGAATTTGTTTGATTAGGGCTTCCGATCGATGAGGTATCAAGGAAGAAGATGGATTTGACAGCAGAGGAGCTGAAGGAAGAGAAGGACTTGGCCTACTCATGCCTCTCTTAAACCAATACTCTTCTTCTTCTCAATCAGGTGTGAGATCAATAAAGCTTTTAGGGCTTTGTCGAAATAAAGAGTTTGTTTAAAAGATCTCCAAACACTTTCCCTGAGCTGATATTCATGTACTCTGTTTTGTTTGTGTCTGATTTGGTTTTACCTATAGTAATAAAAAAAACTACATCTACTAAACTTAAATCAGAAACCGAATCATATAACAGTTGTCCTTGGGTACTGGTCCACTAAACTAGGATTCGATTCATATAAAGCGTTGGAGTACAAATATTCAAAGTTACAGAGAATTTAATTGTTTATCTTTACCTTTTTGGAAAGTAAAAAGAAAAAAAAAAGCAGTGGATCTTGATTAGACTCCAGTAGGAAATGAGAATCAAGTTCTTAACTTTATAGCCTTTATAGTAAATATCCAATGGATTCTACAAAAGTGGGCATGACCAGAATCGTGTTCATGAACCACCCAACGTTTGACAACGTAAGAGAAGATGATCATTCACTGCATTTTTATAGGCCCATTCTAAATTTTTCTTTTATAAAAAAGCAAAACAAAATTCGATTCCTTGTAAAATATCTACTTATACCAAAAAGTTCGTTCGTTGATGATGATCCCCATGAAAATCTTACAAGAGCAAATGAAAAATGAGAGGGGTAAAAAAAAACCAATTAAATTCGAACGCCACTAGTTGTGGATAAAGTTGGCTACTTTTGTCTTTGTATTGAATATTATATGTGCATTATTGCAATACATACACATACAACACTCTCATCATGGGTATGTTTTCGTCTTCCATTTAGATCTCAAAGTCTTTACCTTTCATACCCAAAATAGGAAGAAGAGGTCGGTCATCAAAATCCTCTTCACAACTCGAAGTTCTTTCTCCTCAAGATCCGAAGCTGCTCAAAGAACTCTGATTAAGCTCTGGTAAAAAGTTCCGAAATTTTTATTTTTATTCAAACATCTACTTCTTGAATATGTTTTTCATCTGTTAGAGTAAAACTTGATTTTTATTTAGTAGTTATTGTATCTCTGAATTGAAAGTATGTTGCTTTCTATCTGTTTTTAGGGGAGTAAAGGCTTTTAAAGATCACAGATTTTTTGATTAATCATTCTCTGGAATTTTTTGGACAGAGAGTGGAGTTTAGCTGATTTTGTGTCATAAGCATGTCGACAAACAAGAAGACTATAGTTTGGTTCAGAAGGGACCTAAGGATCGAGGACAACCCTGCATTAGCAGCCGCTGCTCACGAAGGATCCGTTTTCCCTGTTTTCATCTGGTGTCCTGAAGAAGAAGGACAGTTTTATCCAGGAAGAGCTTCCAGATGGTGGATGAAACAATCACTTGCTCACTTGAGCCAATCCTTGAAAGCTCTTGGATCTGAACTCACTTTGATCAAAACCCATAACACCGTTTCAGCTATCATGGACTGTGTTCGTGCAACCGGTGCTACTAAAGTTGTCTTTAATCATCTCTATGGTACTCTCTCTATCTCTTGTTGGTTTTGTGTGTAAAGCTGAGGTTGATATGAAGTACATACACTTTCCTTGTTGTAGATCCTGTTTCGCTGGTTCGGGACCATACCGTTAAGGAGAAGCTTGTGGAACGTGGAGTCTCTGTGCAAAGCTACAATGGAGATCTATTGTATGAGCCGTGGGAGATATACTGTGAAAAGGGAAAACCTTTTACTAGTTTCAATTCTTACTGGAAGAAATGCTTAGACATGTCTGTTGAATCCGTTGTGCTTCCTCCTCCTTGGCGCTTGATTCCTCTCACTGCAGGTAAAGAGCATTTTAAAAAACATTTTCAACTTTTTTTGGGGGCGTAACAGTTGAGTGTGTTTTCTATGTGTTAAGCAGCTGAGACGGTTTGGGCATGTTCAATCGAAGAGCTAGGACTAGAAAACGAGGCCGAGAAGCCGAGCAATGCTTTGTTAACCAGAGCTTGGTCTCCAGGGTGGAGCAATGCTGACAAGATACTTAACGAGTTCATCGAGAAGCAGCTCATAGACTACGCAAAGAACAGCAAGAAAGTCGTTGGGAACTCGACCTCGCTGCTCTCTCCCTATCTCCACTTCGGGGAGATAAGCGTCAGGCGCGTGTTCCAATGCGCTAGGATGAAACAGATCATATGGACGAGAGACAAGAACGGCGAAGGAGAAGAGAGTGCGGTTCTTTTCCTCAGAGGGATCGGTTTAAGAGACTACTCTCGTTATATATGTTTCAACTTCCCTTTCACTCACGAGCAGTCTTTGCTGAGTCATCTTCGTTTCTTCCCTTGGGATGCTGATGTTGAGAAGTTCAAGGCGTGGAGACAAGGCAGGACTGGCTATCCGTTGGTGGATGCTGGAATGAGAGAGCTTTGGGCTACTGGGTGGATGCATAACAGGATAAGAGTGATTGTTTCGAGCTTTGCTGTGAAGTTTCTTCTCCTTCCGTGGAAATGGGGAATGAAGTACTTCTGGGATACTCTTCTGGATGCTGATTTGGAGTGTGACATCATAGGATGGCAGTATATCTCTGGGAGCTTGCCTGATGGCCACGAGCTTGATCGCTTGGACAATCCTGCGGTAAACTTTTGAAACTTATCTTTTACTTAGGAGTTTAAGATGCATGACTACTTGTTAGGGCTGAGCATACGGGTTTTCGGTTCGGGTCAGTTTGGGTTATTCGTTTTTTGGTTATCCGGGTTGGAATGTTTAGGATCCGTTTAGGAATTAGAAAATTTTAGGATCGGTTCAGGTAATGTCGGGTTTGAGTCAGGTTTATATTTTTTTTAGAAACCCGAAATGAAACCAAATTAAAATAGTTCGGGTTTGGTTCGGGTTTAAAGCCCAAAAAACCGATGTAAATCCGGAAAAAAATCAAAAAAAATATTCGGTAGTTTTAGTTTTTCAAAAAAAAAAAAATTAAATTATATGTTATATATATATGAAAATTTGAAAAATTAAAATTTTCAGTTAAGGTTTGGTTTATGTTTTTCGGGTTTAGAAAAATAGGAACTGTTCGGGTTTTTGTAATTTTCTGTCCGGCTTCAGTCTTGATTTTCGAGTTTAATATGCTCAGGACTAATTGTGTGTTTGTCTCATTGAGAAGTCTCAAACAATATGTCTGGTTTGGTTTCAGATACAAGGCGCAAAGTATGACCCGGAAGGAGAGTACATAAGGCAATGGCTACCCGAGCTGGCGAGGTTGCCAACTGAATGGATCCATCATCCATGGGACGCTCCATTAACCGTACTCAAAGCTTCCGGTGTGGAACTCGGAACAAACTACGCCAAACCCATCGTAGATATCGACACAGCTCGTGAGCTGCTTACCAAAGCCATATCAAGAACTCGTGAGGCACAGATCATGATCGGAGCAGCGCCTGATGAGATTGTAGCCGATAGCTTCGAGGCTTTAGAGGCTGCTCATACCGTTAAAGAGCATGGTCTTTGCCCGTCTTCTAATGACCAGCAAGTACCATCGGATGTTCGTTACAATGGGTCAAAGAGAGTGAAACTTGGGGAAGAAGAAGAAGAAGAAGAGAGAGACATGAAGAAACTTAGGGGATTCAATGAAGTTATTAGAGAAGAAGAAAGGGGTTTGTTTTCAACTGCTGAGTCTTCTTCTTCTTCGAGTGTTAGGAGTGTGTTCATGGTTTCTCATTCTTGCTCGCTGGTATCAGAAGGGAAGAACTTGGAAGGTATTCAAGATTCTTCTGATCAGATTGCTACAAGTTTGGGGAAAAATGGTTAGAAATAATCAAACATAAGCTTTATGTTACTGTCGCTGTTATTTATATATTACTATAAAACCTAACATGTAGAATATGATTGTGTGTCTCTTGACTCTTTGCTGCTTGTGATGATGCTCCCAAGAACAAGATGGAATAAGCTTATATTATATTTGCTGATAGATGTATGGATTATAATAATAAAACATATTTTTATAAATGTTTTTGTAATTGTTGTGTGTATGCAATAAGAAACATGATTTGTTTTGAACATAAAGTTTACGGAACTGAACGGTTATAACGTAAAAGCAGGTGAAAAGTTAACAAAACAAAACTCTAAAATCTTGTCAATGACTCTTCTCAGGCATTGAATGATCTTTTCTATGTGTCTCTTCTGTTGCCTGGTCTCTTCCTCTACAATCTTCTCATTGCCTCTCCTATATCTATATGCAGCCTTTGTCACAGATCTTGAACGAAACACAAATAACCGAATACAAAAAAATGGCCAAAAAATCAATTGATGAAACGAAAGATGACTTGGACGACAAGAAACCGTTTGTCTCTGCCTCAGACTTCTCAGTCCCTATCATCGACTTCGCAGGCATCCACGAGGATGCATTATCACGTGAACGTGTAGTAGAGAAGATCAAAGACGCTGCAGAGAAGTGGGGAATTTTCCAGGTGATCAATCATAGTGTTCCTCTAACTGTTCTTGAAGAGATCAAAGATGGAGTGATTAGGTTTCATGAGGAAGATCCTGAGGTTAAAAAATCTTATTTCTCGCGAGATAACACCAAGACATTTAATTACTTTAACAGTTTCGAGCGTGAAGATTTGTCCGTTGGTAACTGGAGAAACAGCTTCGCTTGTTACATGGCTCCTGATCTTCCAAACCCTGAGGAGCTCCCAGTGACTTGCAGAGATGCTATGATTGGATACTCAGATCATGTGAAGAGGTTAGGTGGTTTGATCCTTGAACTCATCTCAGAATCTCTTGGTATGAGCCCTGAGACTCTTAAGAGGATGGATTGCACAAAGGGTTTGCAAATGATCGGTCATTATTACCCTCCTTGCCCACAACCTGACCTAACGTTGGGCACAAGGAAACATACAGACAACACTTTCATCACTATTCTTCTTCAAGATCACATAGGTGGTCTTCAAGTTCTTCATCGAGACTGTTGGGTCGATGTAACGCCTATACCGGGAGCTCTTGTCATCAACATCGGAGATTTCTTGCAGGTGAGATCATTTAACTTTGAACTAATAGTCTAAAAGAAACATGATAACATAGAATCAGAGGTGTTGGTCAGAGATGCAATGAGTTGATGTCTCACGTTTTTGTTTGGTTTGTGTAGATGATGACTAACAACAAGTTCATAAGTGTGAACCATAGGGTGCTTGCCAACATAGGTGGACCGAGGATTTCTGTCGTCTGCTTCTTCTGTTATCCCACGAATCTTAACTCCACAGTTTAAGAGTACACCAAAGGGATTATATCTATCGAGTTTTAAGATATTAACAAAACATAAACACTTATGTGTTTCATATATTTCTTGGTGAGCAGTTACAGAAGCTCAAGTAATGAAATACTAAAAGGCTAAAACGCTTGCATAAGCTTCACGTCTTCTAAATGGTCAAGGTTTGAGGACGCAGTGTACTTAGTACTGTAAAAAAACGTCAAGCACACTAAAACCAACCACTTCAGTGACTACATAACATAACAAATTGTTGCAGGTTGTCTTAGTTTTGACTACAACAAGCAACTTTTGATCAGTTTGGTTTGGCTCAGTAACACTTGGACAAAAGTAAGACAAGATAATCATCTAACTTTCTTCAGTAAACAACTTTTCAAAATATGTTAGTTATATTGTGATGCTGATGAATTATAACTTTATATTGGCACCAAGTGGAAGTAAGTAAATAAAGTTTGAAAGCTTTAGATCCTATCCAAAGCTCTTATTTCTTCTTTTTGGTACAAAGGGTTAAGAGAAATACACAAATATCTTACAAGTTACAACGAACCAGACGTTGTGTGTTATTCGTTTTTTTGTTAAGTGTTTTTTCTTATCTTGAAATTGGACAGATAAGATGTTCCATCAAGGCCCTTTTTAAAGTATCCTTTTGTGTATTCCTCTAAAGTAAACTCTCTGTATTTTGGAGGGTTTTCTTCAGAGAGAAGCTCTTTGATTGGCCCATAAACTGTTGCATTTGGAAGCATACTCGTGCTGAAAAAGCTCGCTACTGAAATCCTCGTTTCATTTCTGTTGGAAAGCACCCTATGCTCTGCGCTTATGAACCTGTCGTTCGTTATCAGCTGCATTTCAAAGACGTCTCTCAGATTCTCAACAAAAGCAGACACTCTTGGTTTTAAAAATAATTAAAAAAAAAGGAATGGATTAATGAGCCTTTGCCTGCAAAAAATCTCCTATGTTGATAACAAGAGCACCAGGAATAGGCGTGACATCGACCCAGTGGCCTTGATGATGAATCTGAAGGCCACCGACTTGGTCTTGTAGAAGAACCGTGAGGAAAGAGTTGTCTGAATGGTTATTTGTGCCGATAGTCAAGTCAGGTTGAGGACATGGAGGGTAGTAATGACATATCATAAGAAAACCCTTCATACAGTCCATGCTCTTAAGCTTATCAGAGCTCAGACCAAGAGCTTTTGACAAGAGTTCAAAGAGCAAAACACCTAAGCTCGTCATGTGCTTCGTGTGTTCGATCATAGCATCCCTGAATCAATATGATGCTTATTATAATGATGACTCAAAACATTTTGTTAGATTTTTTTTTTCTTTTGACTAATTATAGATTTTATTTTGTTAATTTTCTGAGATTATTGAAAGAGAGTTATATGTACCTGCAAACCACAGGGAGCTCATCAGGGTTTGGAGGATCAGGAGCCATGTAACAAGCGAAGCTATCTCTCCAGCCAACACATAAAGAAGAACTATACAGATCAAAGTTACTATTATAGACAAATGTCTTGGCGGCGTCACGCGTGAAGTAAGATTTCTTAACCTCGGTATCCTGCTCAAAGAACCTTCGAACACCTTCTTGGATCTCTTCAAGAACGGTTAGAGGAACACCATGATTGATCACCTGGAAAAAACCCCAGTTACCTGCAGCGTCTTTGATCTTCTCGACGATATGCTCACGCGAGACGTGGACGTCTGCAAAGTCGATGATAGGGATCGCGGGATCCGAGGCGGAAGAAGAAGGTTTCTTGTCGGATAAGGTACCTTGAGGGAGACGGAATATACGAGGAATCTCGGTGATATGAGCATCGACGAGACCTTTCACACCTTCTTTCGTCTCGTCGAAAGCTTTGCGCTCACTGTAAGTGTCGTATTCTTTGGTCTCCATATGTTTTCTTTAACCTGTTTCAAGATTTTCTAACGAAGGTTGCTTCGTATACAGGGAGAGCAAGAAGAAGAATGTTGTTGTCGTATACTGGATCTTGAGATGACTACGGGTATCAAGTGGTTTCTGTGCGTTTTCGTTCTTGTGGTCAAGAAGTTATCGTTAATATAATACTTTTGGGTATATGGTGTGTGGGACCGACAATGATCGTTGATGACGTTGTCCGTTTTTGTTGACGGTTTTGTAACTGATGTCAGCATGTTTCTTCCTCTTTGCCAAAGCTGATGTAATAATAATACACACATTGACAGCCAGGAAAGGAATCCTCGTAGTCAGTGTTCTTTATACGTCAGGGTCCGTTTGGTGAATGAGGTTGACTTGGTAACACCAAAACCACTAAAAACTGAGCTTACAGAAACGTTTTGACAAAAGCTTAACCAGAACACAGGAATTTCGATGTGGTAAAGAACTTAATTAACTAGAACGTAACGTAAACGAAGTAATAAATGGGTTGGCATTGTACCACACGTTAAAACACCAAGTATAGCTAGAGTTGAATCTTATCCTCGGAGTAGTTGAAGGTAGTATTGGTAAGAAATAACCTGATTGTATCACGAGCTAATAGCTAGAGAAAAAGTAAAATTTTGATAGGAAACGTCAGTTAAAAAAAAATAAAAATAAAAATAAAACGTACTATTGTTCACATTTGAATTCTTTGTTATTGACAAAAAAGAAACAAATGCATGTGTTTCACATGATCATCGTTAGTTTATTATTTCATCTCTGTAAAACTGCAATCCAAGTTGCGTTTCGCTATCTATGTTTGTTTATTCATTTCTAGCTAAAATATCAATTTTATTAACCCATTTGTGGTAGCAAAGTTAAATTTCTAACCCCACATACAATGAAATTTTATTTTATGAAAAAACTCATTGTTTTCATTGTTTTTTTACTTTATTAGCTGACAAAATTATTTTAGATATGTAATCTAGTTTACTGCTCAACTTTTTACATCTTTATTTAAAAACACTTATAATCCTGCTTAAGTCAGTCTTAGTTTGATTTACTAATCCTTTTGGGTAGAAAATAACTTCTTATATCATATGATTAGTTTATATTAAATTTCTGTAATGTGGCTGTATCTAATTTGAACCCAAAAATGGTTACATTAAAATTGGTTTAAATTGTTTAAGGTCTTAAATTATAAATCAATCAGTCGATAAAATACGTTCTGGTTTAGTATTAATTTAACTAGTTCGGTTTGGTTATGACAAACCGGAACTAGAACTAAACCGAATTCGTTATACGTAAATGGAAGCAGAGGAACCGAACATTCGCTGCCACCGAGAAAGATAGTTCCTGTCTCCGACGACAGACCAAACCTACGTGCGACATCCTTGAGATAGAGAGAGAGAGAGAGAGAGAGAGAGAGAGAAAAATGGGTTTCTTCTCGTTTCTCGGAAGAGTTCTCTTCGCTTCTCTTTTCATCCTCTCCGCTTGGCAAATGTGAGTTCTTTTATCATTTTGAATTCTCTCCGAGGAACTTCTATATTGCGAGATCTGATTTGATCGAGAAACCTTCTCAAAAGCTGTTTGATTTGGTCTAAGCGCATCTAGGGTAGATCTAGAGCACTTCCTAGCTGATGAACCTAGCCTGAATTTGAGTTCTTAATTATAGGATCCAGATCTCTTTCCTCATAAAGATTGATCCTTTTGAATCCTTTAACCGTTGTTTCAAATCAACTCCTATCAATGTAAAGTTTTGTACTTTGATCTTTGTCTCTCAATGTCTGATTCGCTCATTGCTTGTATGTCTGTCTATGTATCCCTTACCACTTTAGAGAGGACACACAAATAAGTTTTTTTTTCTTAAATTCTAAGGGAAAGAGTTGGATTCAACCTATTCATTTTGGTACTTGGTATTAGGTTCAATGACTTTGGATCTGACGGTGGTCTAGCAGCTAAAGAGTTGGCTCCAAAGCTTCATCTGACCAAAGCACATCTCTCTTCCAGATTAGGAGTTGCATTGCCCGACATTGAGGTATTGCCTTGTTTGTTGGTTGCTTCATCTTATGCTGTCTATATTAATGTTTGGTCTAAACTTGGAGAACTGAATATATTTTTTTTTTGTAAAGGTGAAACAAGTTGTATCGGCCATTGTTGCTCTGAAAGGACTCGGAGGCTTACTCTTTGTTGTTGGCAACGTCTTTGGTGCCTATCTTCTGGTTAAGAGACTCACTTCATTTCTGTTTATTAATATTCAAAGCTTAGCTTACTTGTTGTTGTATTGACCTTTGGATTTCAATTCTTTGTTTCTTAATCAGGCTTTCTACTTGGTGGTCGTTAGCCCCATCTTATATGATTTCTACAACTATGGACCTCAGGACCGCGAGTTCTCTCTTCTCTTTACTGAGTTTTTGCAGGTTTGTCTAAACACCTCTCTTCATTCACGCATTTTTGATCTTTGCCATGAGATGGGTTCTTGTTCTTTAAAGCTGAACTTACTCTGAATAATGAATGTTCCTTAATGACCTCTTCTCATTCTTTTTTTTTGGATTGTAATGTTTTATGGCAGAGCGTTGCGCTTCTTGGGGCATTGCTGTTTTTTATCGGAATGAAGAATTCGACGGCTACGACCTCCTCCTCCTCCTCCGGAAGGAACCTGAAGAAGAGGACACCCAAGCCTAAAGCTGCTTAGAGTTCTTCTTCTAGTCTCTTCCACACAAATGTATGAGTCTTTTAGAACAGCTTCTGATGTCTTCCAAAGCTCTACCTTCTGTTTTTCTTCCTTACAACTTTTGCTTCTGTGGGATTCTAGAGTTAGCCAAATTTTGTAACTTCTCTTCTAGTTTTTATTTTATTTTCGAATCTAAGAGTTTTCTTTTGTTGGATCAGACAATTCTTTCTGCTTTTATCCTCAAACAGCTGCGTCTGCTTGTGATACTGAAGTAAAGAAGATGAATTTCGGCAAAGCCGGTTGGAACCAATTATCAGGGCATTTCCAATAATACTCTATAATTTCTAAAATAGTGTAATTCTATTATAGCTTTAGATTTGTTCAGTTTACTATATAATATAATTTCTTTATAATAGAGTGAATAAATCATTGGAATAAATCCAACTCTATAATAAAGTTATACTCTTTTAGAGTAAAATATAGAGAGAATTATAAATATTATTGGAGATAGTCTTATAAACTAATTGTGAGTGGTCATCTTACAGAATTTTTTATTTTTCAAAAGATTGTGCGTCTCATACAAAAATTAAAAAAGGATTATCTACATTCATTTACTTCACTCAAGTGTCAATGATGCATGCATACATTCTTTTCTTCTTTCTCTTTCTTTCCTTTTCTAGCTAATGATGCATCCATTCTTACCTGACATTTTTGAAAAAGCAAGATATTTGTTTTGCCTGAACAAGGATGAAATGGACAGAAAAGGGAGAGAATCAGCACGTGTTCTTCACCCGAACGTACAGTTCATTATGAATGCTTTGAGATAAGTGAAAAAAACCAATAAAAATAGTGCACCAGCCCGGAGTCAAACCGGGTCTGTACCGTGGCAATGCTGTTCTACCACTAAACCACTGGTGCCTTTATTACATCTCTTTCATTGGTAAATTCTTTGGGCTTCAAGGATAATGCTAAGATTCCGTTAAAACACTTCAACTAGCAGTTGTCCTTAATCGTTGGGTAATTGGAAACTTATAGATTGCTTATACTAATATGTTGCGAAGTTACGCAGGATTATTTTATATTTATGTTTTAATTAAAATTTAATGAATTGATGATGTTTTGTAAATTTTGGTTTGAGTTTGAAATTTATAGATTGCGTGTGCTAATACGTTGCGCGGTTGCGCATGATTATTTTATATTTATGTTTTAATTAAAATTTTATGAATTGATGATATTTTGTAAATTTTGGTTTGAGTTTGAATCTTGGTTTTTCGGTTCTGTTATGATTTTGGTTTTTGATTCACGAAATATAGTAATAGTTAAGTTATATATGAATTTGTGTTTGGTTTGAGTTTTGTTATTTTGCTTTTTAATTTGGTTTAAATTACAATTTTAGTAGCCTGGTAAAATTTTGAGTTCTATTCGAACGTGTGAGTCTGATTAAAAATATGAATTTTTTTTTTATCTTGATTCTGATTTAGGTAGCCATATTTTTTGTTACATTTTATAGTTTTTATTTTTGGTTATTAAATGTATTTATACTTTAAATATGTTGAAGAATTGTAGGTTGGTTCAATTTAGAAATAGATTTTTATTTGGTTAACAAAAGATATAAACCTTGGTATAATTGTAGGTTGGTTCAGTTTAAATAAATTAGTTATCATGTAAACTTATATATGAAGCTTGTTTTTATATATAGTCACAATATGTTTAATATGCCTAAATTTAAATTTGCCGTAGTAAATTTTAGATAAGATTTTAAATTAATAGATTATATAAGATGGAAATTAAAAAATTATTTCATATAGTTTGCATATTTTCATTGATAACATATTAATACAAAGACCTAAGCTTACATGTTTAATCTGGCATTTAAAAAAAAATCTCTATACCTATGTCAGATGTATAAATTTTAGATCTGACATTTCAAAAAACAAATATTTAATAATTTATATAATTTGTCATTTGGTTAAGTTCTATTGTATTTTATTTGATCATATTAGTGTATAGGTTATTGTTTTCTTTAAATTTTTATATTCAAAACATTACGTCGATCACCAAGATCTTATGCCAACGACATAAAATATGGAGTTATTTAAGCTATTTCTTTTTTATACACCAATAATTACGAGTGCAAAACAGATTGTATTAATAGAACCAAATTGCAAAGTCAGTTATATTTGCTATTAATGAAATAAAGAATAGATCCAAAAGTTAGTAACAATATACGATAGATAAGATTGATTATTTTAATTTATTCACCCTAAAATTATTGCAAAAAAAAACAAGAGTGATCGTTTGATTTATATGCGCACGTCAATTTATTACATAATATTAACCGATTTCTTAGTTATTTAATATATAATTACTATTTTATTATTCATAATATGCAGAAAAATTTAAAATAAGTAATAAATATAAAATATTATTCTGCACAAGGCGCATATCTTAAACTAAGTATGTATCTTTTTAATAATTTTAAATCTTAGACATTTCAAAATCTCAGGTCAAAACAAAAGAACAAAATGAGATAAACTCCAAAATTAATATTTATATCAAGCAATAACCAAAATGAAAAAAGCAACCCAAAAAAGAGAAAAATATTGAAGATAGATAGGATTGGCATGTGAACGTAAACTTCTCGTAACCATAATTAACTTTTAAATTGCTAAATCATGATATAAAACCGAGTTGACATTATTTTATTGTAACCAAATAGTAAGTCTGAGATTTTTCGGTCTAAACGTTAGATTCTTATGCGATAAGTGATTTTTTGACCTAAATTTTTTTTTAAAAATAGAATCAGCTCCTCATTAAACAAATTATGTAATTAACAACAAAAAGTTTAAAAAATCGTTGAAGGGTCAAAAATATTAATTCGATCAAAAATATAAATTTTTATTTTCAATACAATATTTTTTGATTAATTTTTAAATAAATTCACCATGCGCCTCAACATGGCAATGTCTTATCCTAGTAAATCTTATAAAATGGAAATTTGGTTATGAAAATTTAATACTATGGTATTTTTTAAGTGATTTTGCGTCCGATAAGATGCTCTGCACTCAACACTCCTTTTGTGGTAAGAGTTAAGTTGAATTCGGCCCACATGAAAATTGATTCGGCATGTTTTGAATAAAAACACATAGATGGAGTGTTTAACTAAACCATGTCTACAAAAAGGAAAAAGAAACAAATTCATGTAAGTAGGTCAAGATAACAGGCAAACATACCGCATTTGTTTCAAATTAAACTTTTCTCTAGCCAAGTAATTAATCATTGGCAAAGCAAAATTTGATGTGTTCATAAAATAATTTAATAATAACATAACATTATTCATGGCATAGAATTTTAAAACTACTTTTGAAAACGTTCATAATACAAAACTCATCTAATGTTAATTAATAAAATATTAAGTATTATATTCTATACTTTATCAAAAAGTGTCACTTCAACATTTTTTTGTTATACAAAATGTCGTTTAAAAATTTAATTACAGTTTATACTTATTTTCAACTAAATATAAATTACAAATTGCATTAATTTTATAAGTACAATTATTTATGTCAAATAGTATTGGTTAAATATATACAACTAATAAAAATTAATTTATTTCAATCATTTTTCTTAATATAAGTAAAAATTGTCTAAACGATACTTCTTATGATTTTTGTACGGAACAGAAGGAGTATTATCTCTCAAGCAAGTTCAGCTTTATTTACATTTTTTCTCTGTCTCACTATAAGTGGATTTTAAGGTTTTTGCACATGAATTAAGAAAGTACACTAATTTATCTTGGTAACATAAAAATATCATTAAATGAAACTAGTTCAACCAATAAGAAAATGATACAATATTTTTTAATTGGTCACAAATTGAAATGATATTAAATTCTATCTAGATTTGTGAGAACATCAATTAAAATGGAACAAAATAAAAAATCTAAAACACCACTTAAAGTGGGACAGATGGAATATAGTTTTTCATAATTTATATATATATATATATATATATATATCAATATAAATAATTTTTTCCTGACGTTTGTCATTTATCATTCTAAACCAGTTAATTTTGTGATATGTATACAGTCACTTAATTTGACAGTCATTAAGTCCCTATAAAAAGAAAAGAATCCAACAATTAATAGATTTGGGTAAGAGTCCACGTAGGTCAAGGTGTCGTGCTCGTGTTGTGTTCCAAACGAAAAAACGTCTATGTTCTCTTCATGCACCCCCTCTATGGGCCCCACCCATTTCTTTCCTCAGTCTCCCCTCAAAATTCCTCTCTCACAATTTACTCGCTGCAGAGTCTAGTCCTCCCTCCTCTCCCATTATTTACTCTCTCTTCCTTCGGTTGGGTTTTGTGAGATAGAGGGAGGTAGAGAATCAAAGAAACCCACAAGTGATTAACCTTTTCCTCGTGACGATTTTACATTCTCCGGGCAGGAGAGATTTTGTCTGATCCTTATATTACTACTTGCCGTTGCAGGTAACTGTTTCTCAAATGCAATATGAAATTTTGAGAATTGTCTCCATTTCTCATCTGATTTTGGCTGTGTTGTTATTGTTCTTGTTCATTAATTTCATATATATTTTTTTTTGGTGAAAGTAAAAGAAAACTGGTTGGTGAAAGTAAAAGAAAACTGGTTGGTGAAAGTAAAAGAAAACTGGTTGGTAATTGTGATATATAATGTTTCAGTTAACTTACCCTTGAACAAGTGTTGTACTTTTGTCTGATTTTGATTTTCACCATGTTCATTGGTAAACAACGTCTTTGAAAGTCTCAAACCTTTGACGCATATTAAATAAAAAATCTCACCTTTTTAATGTTTACTTATCTCAGGAATAGCAATGATGCTAAAGACATTGTTAGTTCACGGGCTCTTGTTGGTCTCCTTCTTCTTGATCGGCTCTGTTTCCGGCGAAGAAAACGACGGCGGCTTGTCGATATGCAACTGCGACGACGACGACAGCTACTTCAGCTACGCGGGAATCCTCGAATCGCAGAAAGTCGGCGACTTTCTAATCGCGGTCGCCTACTTCTCCATCCCCATCGAGCTTCTCTACTTCGTGAGCCGCACCAACGTCTCTTCCCCTTACATTTGGGTCGTCTGCGAGTTCATAGCCTTCATCGTCCTCTGTGGCATGTCCCATCTCCTCTCTGGTTTCACCTACGGGCCCCACTACCCTTGGGTCATGACAGCTGCTACCGTCTTCAAGATGCTGACTGCCATCGTCTCCTTCCTCACGGCCATCTCGCTGGTTACTCTCTTACCTCTGCTTCTTAAAGCCAAGGTTCGAGAGTTTATGCTGAGTAAGAAGACGAGAGAGCTTGATCGCGAGGTTGGTCTCATAATGAAGCAGACCGAGACGAGTCTACACGTGCGTATGCTGACGACTAAGATAAGGACGTCTCTAGACCGTCACACGATACTCTACACGACGCTTGTGGAGTTGAGCAAGACTCTGGGGCTCAAGAACTGCGCGGTTTGGATTCCTAATGAGATCAAGACGGAGATGAATCTTACGCATGAGTTGCACGGTGAGAATGTAGGTGGTCGCTCTGGTGGGTTTTCTATACCGATCACCGAGTCTGATGTTGTGAGGATCAAGAGAAGTGTAGAGGTGAACATGTTGAGTTCAGGCTCTGCGCTTGCCTCGGTCACTAGCCGAGGCAAACCAGGCCAGACGGTTGGGATCAGAGTCCCGATGCTCCGTGTTTGCAACTTCAAAGGCGGGACGCCGGAGGCTATCCACATGTGCTACGCGATCTTGGTCTGCGTGCTCCCCTTGGGGCCGTCGCGGAGCTGGAGTTACCAGGAGATGGAGATCGTTAAGGTCGTTGCTGATCAGGTCGCTGTCGCGATCTCTCACGCCGTGATACTCGAAGAGTCTCAGCTCATGAGAGAGAAGCTCGCGGAACAGAACAGAGCGCTTCAGGTGGCGAGGGAGAACGCGATGAGAGCTAACCAGGCGAAAGCTGCGTTCGAGGAGATGATGAGCGATGCGATGAGGCGTCCCGTGAGGTCTATTCTCGAGCTGCTTCCTTTGATAACGCAGGACGGGACGTTACCCTATGACGAGGCGCAGAAGGTTATCGTCGATGCTATGGGGAGAACGGGCGAGCTGCTATTACACCTTGTGAACAATGCTGGAGATATAAATACGAACCGAGCTGGAGAGACGCATTGTTTCAGTTTGCGTTCGGTTGTGAAGGAAACGGTTTGCTTGGCGAGGTGTTTGTGTTTGGGGAACGGGTTTGGTTTCTCGACGGATGTTGATAGAGCGTTGCCTGATTACGTTGTGGGTGATGCTAGGAAGGTGCTTCAAGTGATATTGCATATGCTCGGAGGTGTGATGAACCGGAAGATCAAAGGGAATGTGACTTTCAGGGTTGTGCCGGAAAGAGGAAACTCAGAGGTAGGAGAGAAGAAAGATAATAACCAAGAAGCGGTTTGGCGTCAATGCTATTCCAGAGAATACATTGAAGTTAAGTTCGTATTTGATGTAGCTGCAAATGGCGAAGAGAGTAGTAACAGCAGCAGCAGCAGCAGCAGCATTAAGGTTTGACATTTTTTGTTTTTTTTTTGTTTTATAACGTTATTGCACGTAAATATGTTAATGGGCTTTTCTTGTTGTTATGTGTCAGTTGATGCAAGGGAACGTTTTGGTTGTGGAGGATGGTCAAGGTTTGGTGAAAAGCCTCTCTGTTGTGTTCCAGTTCCAGCTCCGGCGATCTATACAGTCAAGAGGCGGTGGTTATTCTGGAGAAACTTTTAAAACATCAACTCCTCCGTCTACTAGTAACGGTCATTGGCGCCAGTAAAGGGGGAGATGTTAGAGCAGAAGAGAGAGTGGATAAAGGGTTAAGAATTTCATAGATGAGAGAAAACTAAAAAGTAAAAACAGCGTCGTTTTAGGGTTGTATGAACCTGACTCAAGAAATTAACTAGGTTTAGCCTATTGTTATGTAGGCAAAAGGCATGGTTCAGACTTGTTACCTGGTAGATAACCGAATTTAAAAGGTGGAATGTGTCGGAGGATGTTTTTTTCTTCTTTTTTCATTCTGTTATTGTCACATCGGTGTCGTTAAATGTTTAAAAGAAAGAAAACTAATTAGACTAAACAAAAACGGATTAAGATTAACAACTTATTACAAAGCCTAATATAACTCCTTTGTAATATTACTAAAAGCTCACTGGACTTTTCAAAAACTTCATAATCTTAACTCTAACCGAGATTAAGCTTTTTCCTATTAGAAAGCGGTTTGAAACTCACACCACAAACATTTTTCTATTTGACATATCCAATAAGATTGAACTAGTGATGAACTGTAGTTCTATTACAAAAATCAAATTAGATTAATGTAATTTTGTTATGGACTATTATCCGATTGGGCGACTGCGGCGAGAGTTAGTACTAATTAAGTTTATATTATTTTAATAATCATTTTAAGGTTTTTATTTTCCTGGAGCTGTTTCGAGCGACCTCCCTCTCTCTCTATATATCTCACATTCATGCTTCCGTCGTCATTTTTTGTTTCTCTCGCTCATCGCTAGAATCTATCTATTGAAGCTGCGCTGCCATTCAACAAAATTAAACCTCTCTTTGCTCTTTCCCCTCCACCATCAACAACAGGTTCGCTTCGATCTACACGATTCACGTAGCCCCCCTCCTTTGTTGTTCTGATTTCGCGATGACAGTCTATGATTTTTCTCTCTTAATCTGAGAGCAGTTTTTTGATTTTCCGATCGTGATTTCGTCTAGGGTTTTTGGTAGGTTTCCGATTTCTTCATGAAATTGGTGCGGTGTTCTCCTGAGATTGTAGCTGATTGGAATCAAATATTGATTGAAATCTATTTTTTTCGGTTGATTTTTTTTTTTTGTTTTGGCAATTATCTCTATCTCGGTTTCGAAATTTGAATTCATTACCCGTCGATTATCTTGGATTTAAGCCATGAACTCGTTACGGATTTAGACTTTCACCTGAGTGGTACACAGCTCTAGAGAGAGAGAGAGAGAGAGAGAGAGTTGAATATGATTCAATTCTAGGTTTGGGAATGAGTTAAAAGGCAGATGATCGTTCAAGCTGCTTCTCCTTTGTTCATTTCAGTGATCAAATCAATTGCTTCTTCTTTTTTTTAATGTCAGTTAGTCTTATTAATTTTTTCTTGAATTTTTTTTTTTGTTTTATAGTTGAAGGAGGACGAAAAAAAATCAAACTGGGGAATGACAGAGATTGTTAATGAAGATTCTGGAGTGGGACGATCAGTAGAGGTTAGTTCAAACGGACATCACAGTCTATCACGAGGAGAATCGCTCTCTGAGTGGCGGTCTTCTGCTCAAGTGGAGAATGGGACTCCATCCACATCCCTCTCTTACTGGGACACCGATGATGATCAAGACCATGGTAGGTCTTTTGCACCAGTATTTTTTTGGTTGTGCCTATCTTCAAAATGAACTTCTTCATACTTTAAACAAACTGAAAGTGGTTGGACAGATGTGACTCAAATGATGCAGTTGTCTCTCATTTCTAAATTGTTCTTTTTCGGAAAGTTTGTATCGCATCTAAAAACTGGCTACTTCCTCTCTTATATGTATGATATCTGTGTGCCTTATGTATTATACTTTTATGTGTTTTCAGCTGCTTTATGTGAATTTTTTTTTTTTTTGTCCAGGTCTTAAACCTTCTCAGTTATTTGGAAAACATAAATGGAAGATAGAGAAATTCTCGGAAATCAAGAAAAGGGAGCTCCGTAGCAATTATTTTGAAGCTGGCGGCTACAAATGGTACATGGCATATTTTAATCTTTCTCATCCTTCAATTTTGAGGAGTCACACAATAAAGACTTGGGATCTGGTTTTTAAGGCTCTGCTTTGTTACCCTTATCTTCTTTATGTCAGGTATATTTTAATCTATCCACAAGGATGTGATGTTAGCAATCATCTCTCCTTGTTTCTCTGTGTTGCAAACCATGATAAACTTCTTCCAGGTTAGTGTTCTGTCCACTGGTCTGCATGGTCCCTTTTCTCTCTTTGGATACCTTGTCACGTAGGTTCCTTTGCTGTCTTTTTGGAACAGGCTGGAGTCATTTCGCTCAGTTTACTATAGCTGTGGTGAATAAAGATCCAAAGAAATCCAAATTTTCAGGTGACTATTTGAGTCCTTAATTTGCCTCCCCCCCCCCCTCTTTAAAATATGCAGACAACTGAACTCACTTCTTGCAGATACGCTTCACCGGTTTTGGAAGAAAGAGCATGATTGGGGATGGAAAAAGTTTATGGAGTCAACTAAGTTACAGGATGGGTTCATAGATGATTCCGACTCTCTTACAATTGAGGCTCAAGTTCAGGTGATCAGGTAATACAAAAATTGACTCTATGTAGAGCCTGAGTAAAAAAATTACCACGTCATTTTCCATGCTGCCATTCACTTACAGCTCCACAAGTTCTTATTTTCTCCGATTAAACACATGTGATAAAATTATTCTTTGTTTTCCAGTGACACTGATTTATGTATTGTGGATAATTTCCTTGTAACTGGTTCTATCAGGGAAAGGGTGGACCGACCTTTTCGCTGCCTTCATTGCGGTTATAGGAGAGAGCTTGTTAGGGTGTATTTGTCAAACGTAGAGCAAAATTGCCGACGTTTTGTGGAAGAGAAAAGAAGCAAGCTTGGGAGGTTGATAGAAGACAAGGCAAGATGGACGAGGTATTTCACGTTACACCAATCTAGTAGAGTAGTGTTACCTTACTTTTATATTTCTTGTGATATTTTTCTCTCAAACTAATCAATTATTGCTAAAACTGAATGAATTATGATTCTTGGCTGCAGCTTTGGTGTTTTCTGGTTAGGGATGGACCAAAACTCTAGGCATCAGATGTCTAGAGAAAAAATGGACGTAATCCTAAAAGGAATTGTAAAACACTTTTTCATAGAGAAAGAAGTTACATCCACTTTGGTGATGGATTCCTTGTATAGTGGGTTGAAGGCTCTTGAAGGCCAATCTAAGAGCAAGAAAGCTAGGCCAAGATCATTAGACGCCAAGGAATGGCCAGCTCCGATTGTTAGTGTGGACAAAGATATGTTCGTATTAGTTGATGATGTGCTGTTACTCCTAGAGAGAGCTGCTCTAGAACCATTGCCTCCAAAAGAGAATAAAGCCCCCCAAAACCGTACAAAGGTCGGTTTCATGGGTTGTAAATATATGTTTCTTTTTGTTGAAATTCCGTTATCTGTGGTTGTATCTGCATTAGTTTTATATTTATTTTTGTCATCTGTCCATTTTTCTGTTCAAAGGTCTTGTTGCATTGCCCACTAGAAAGTTGCATGTATTGAGATAATTGTTTTTGTTATTCGATGCAAATCTAGGATGACAATGATGGAGAAGAGGTCAGCAATGAAGCCGTTAAGCGTGATGAGAGACATTTAACAGAGTTGGGCAGACGAGCTGTGGAGATATTTGTTCTTACCCACATCTTCAAGTAAGAATCCATAACTATGTTTCTATACGGGATTCCATTGTGTTCTTCCTTGCTGTTCTTATGTATCGTACTTCAATATCTATGACAACTCCAGCAGCAAAATTGAGGTTGCATACAAAGAAGCCATTGCGCTAAAAAGGCAGGAAGACTTAATTCGTGAGGAAGAGGAAGAGTGGTTGGCAGAAACCGAACAGAGAGCCAAAAGAGGAGCAGCAGAGAGAGAGAAGAAATCTAAGAAGAAACAGGTGTGATACTTCCTGCTGTTCCAAAAACTAATCTTGCTCCTTCTGCATGTCCTATATCAGCTTGGTGGATGTTGATGAAAGGTTTCTTTGGTTGTTGGACATTTATAGGCAAAGCAGAAACGGAATAAAAATAAAGGGAAGGACAAAAGGAAGGAAGAAAAGGTGACATTTGCAACACATGAAAAGGATCTCGAGGAAAAGGATTCTGTTGCAGAGAAAGCACAACCCTCAGCTGAAAAGGCTGATACTTTTGAAGATGTGTCCGACATATCTGATTCTGTGGATGGTTCAGCTGACATTCTTCACCCTGATTTAGAAGATGGGGACAGTAGTTCTGTTCATTGGGATGCCGATGCTTCGGAAGTTCATCCTCCTCAATCAGAAGAGAGCAGCAGAGGAAGCGGCATTTCCATATCTACACCCAATGGAATTGCAGAAAGAAAGAATCAGTCCACTATGGATGATAGTTCCTCGACTTGTTCTAACGAATCTATCCGGTCAGGTGTTACTAATGGCTCTTACAAAAGGAGTATTTCGAATTTCCGAAACCAGAAGTGGCCAAACAAGTAAGTTTGTCTTGACGTTCCCCTGCTTCTTTTGTCTGTTCTGATTACTAATGATAAGACGCCTTTGTGAATTGCAGCGGAAAGAACCAGCAAGTAAAAATAATATCTGATGCCCGCAGTTTAGTGACAGAAACAGATGATGATCAGCCAAAGAGTCAGAACTCTTCTTCCGAATCTGATTGGGTTGTTGTCTCCCACATCCAGGAATCAGAGAGCTCTCGGAATCGTAAACCCGTTGGGAAGGTTTGTGGTCACTCATAGTTTTAGTGTTGGAAACATTTACATTATAGAAGTGAGATTCTGACTGATTGAATTAATGCAAATTCCTTTTTTTCAGCAACGCAACTTAGCTCAAGTCACTGTGAACTCAGTTGACATGAATCGACCTGAAGAGAAAAGCGCTGCTGTACTTTCTTCCCCAAGAACTGCTGCCAAGAATCCCTTACCATTAACTCAGACAAAGCCGGAGAAAAGGAGCGTTTCAAACGCAGACGCTGTTCCAAACAAGAAAGTAATGTCAGCTACTGGACCACCTTCATCAAGACAGGTGTCCCCGCCATCTTCATATATTCAGTCGGAAGCTGTTGGTCTCAAAGCTGATATGCAAAAGATCCCTGCTCCGAAACAACCTGCTGCAACAACAACTATAAGTAGGCCTTCTAGTGCTCCAATAATACCTGCGATGCGACCCGCGCCTGTTATCGTCTCCTCCTCGGTTCAACCAACAACATCACTTCCTCGGTCTGTTAGCTCAGTTGGTCGTCTAGGTCCCGACTCTTCACTACACAACCACCAAACTTACATTCCTCAATCCTATAAGCACGCCATAGTCGGCAACTCTGCTAGTTCATCATCTAGTTTCAACCACCACCCAAGCTCCCATGGAGTTGTCCCAACGGCATTGCCGTCAGCATCTTACACACAAACACCGACTTATCAGTCGAGCTTCCCTTTCAGCCAGGATGGGCCCTATCAATCAAGGAGTTCAAATTCTGTACATATCGGTATGAACAATCGTTACATACCTGCCGCGACTAGCAACAGTTCTGTGAACCACATTGATATTGAGATGGCGCGACAACAAGCACAAAGCTTGATGACCGACGAGTTCCCTCACCTCGACATCATCAACGACCTGCTGGAAGACGAAAACTGCAGCAACATGGTGTATAATGGAAGCATATACAATTCACAACCCCAGCTGTTCAACAGCCAACACTCTTACCATGGTGGTGATTTAGGCATCTCAGGTGAGTTATTATTGTCTAGTAGCAGGTCCAGGAGTTTTGGAGAAGAAGGATTCCACTACATGCCACGTGGACCATATGCAGAGACGCAGTGGCAAATGGCAAACATGGACTTGTCTTTACTAGCTATGAGGAATGGTAACATGGAAGACACGACACCATACCATCACGCATACTTTGGATTGGACTCTACGAATCAGAGTTTTTCTTCAGGGATTAATGGCTACACTGAGTTCAGGCCGTCCAATGGTCACTGAGTGCAGCATCAATCTCTGCCTCTTGTGAGGAAATGAAGATGGATTAATTATAGTTTTTCAGGTATTTGGGATTTGTAATGATTTTACTTAAAAGAAAAGAAAAAAAAAAGAAATCATGAAAATACAATTTGTGTAAAGAGAGTCGTCTTTGTCTTACTCTACGTTTCAAATGAATAATCCTTTCCTTTTATATAAAGATAGATTTCGCATTTCTATAAACAAAGTTATTGCTCTGGAATTACAAGAATTAACCATATTAAGTTTATATAAATAACTATAATTAACCTCTTTTTATGTAATAAACCATGGAATTACAAGAATTAACTTCGGTTGATATTAGCATAACATATGGTTAATTATCTTGTCTAATTGTATAATAATAATGTATGTGTAGTAAATTTGTCTAATATTTGCCTAACCTCCTGACTAGTTCTTTACAGAATAATTCGTGTGGCCAATCCTTCAAAATCTGATCAAATAAAAACACTCATAATCGATTATCCTTGGAAAAGCCACGAGAAAGAGAGAGAAAAAGGGTAAGAAGAAGGCATGAACCTTGGATCGGTTACGCGGTATCTTGAGGGAGAAGTAATCGGGAATGATGGCAAGGACAAGGCATCAAAAGTTGCGAAACTACCACCGAGATTCATCGAGCGATTCGTGTTGAAAGGTATAAAAGTAGATCTCATCGAACCTGGTCGAATCGTCTGCTCCATGAAAGTCCAGCCTCATCTCCTGGTAAAATATATATTTATTTTTTTAAAAAAAAACCTAAAAGTTTTCAAAATTTGGGATGTGAAACTCAGTCGAAATCCCTTTTAATTTTGGGATTTTTGGTGTTGAGGAAAGAACGCAGGAAAATTCGTACACGGAGGAGCAATGGCGACAGTGGTGGATTTGATAGGAACAGCTGCAATTTACACAGATGTAGATTCAGATCAGTCGGAGGGAGTGTCAGTGGAGATCAATGTTTCATACCTTGATGCTGCTTTCCTTGACGTAATAATTAAAGATCATCATAATAATATTCTTTTTTGTGCTGAGAAAGAAACGAAATTCATATTAGTGGTTGTTACAGGAAGAGATAGAGATCGAATCGAGGGCTCTACGTGTGGGTAAAGCTGTTGCGGTTGCGAGTGTTGAGCTGAGGAGGAAGAAGAATGGTAATATTATTGCTCAAGGTCGCCATACTAAGTACCTTGCTCCCCGTCCTAAGCTTTGAAGATATCTTTATTATTCTTTACTATATCTATTTCCTTACCTCATGCAAAATAAGAATCGTTTTGTTTTATCTGATCATGCATGCGTTTGCGTGAATCAGATCCTTAACAATAATGCTCACAAAATCTCAAGTGATCTACAATAAATTGTAACGACGATCTTTGTGGTAATTTAGAACTGATTATGTTGGTTTGTGATACAAAGTTGATCTCTGTTTTAGTTTGGCATCATGATTCCAGTGCTTTGAAACAGCCAGATGTGATTCTTATCACTCTAATGGTTTTACTGTCTAATTATTGTTTTTTTCATGGTAAATACTAATGCTAGAGCTAAGCAAGTTTGGAGACTAATGAAACATTCAACTTCCTTACTAGCTATATAGTCTTTAAAACTAAATATTATACTAGTGAGGATGGAAGCTAATCAAGCCTCTACAACTATCCCCTCCAATGCTTTCCGGTGGTTAGAGAAGGGTCTCGTTAGGTTGTTGAGGTGGGTAACCAAAGTCAAAGCTAATTGGAAATAAATGAATATGTTTTCACATTCCTAGGACGTAGCATCATCTCTTATTTGACTAGGTTTCTTAAAAAACGTTTAAATCAAAATATTAGTATAAAATTATTTTCGCATCTCAAAATTTTAGATATTTTTAAATAGTTTTCAAATGAGGACTTGATTATATAATAAGAAATAAAGATGATCTACTAAGACTGACATTATTAATTAAAAACTATTGGTATGTATATAAAATGCACTACATCACGCATGATATAATATTGGTCATTTAATAATAATTGAGTAAGTATTACTACTTACTCTTATATAATAATGAAAATTGAAAACCAAAGTTTGCAATATTATGAGATATCCCCAACCGACAAAACAAAGAAAAGAGATATCCGAGCGGCTCGAGCAATGCGTAGTGAAATATTTGCAATAGTCCTCTAAAATTTTGAAAAATATTACATGAATATAAGTCTCCAAATTTTTTTAGGTCTCCAAATTTGTAAAAAAAAAAATTACGTAGACATTGCCATAAGCCTCCAAAATCTCGAGAGAGGAGGGTAACGGGATTCAATAGATTTTCTCTGAGAAACTAACGTGTCTTGAAGTTTAAGAGATTTTAAGTAGTTGACGGTGCCTAGATTCCAACCCTCCATCCCGGTTCTAGGGATCTCATTTCCTGCACATTATCCATGAACCATGATCACTCATCTCAGTTCTAAATATTAATGATATATATGTACTTTGATAGTTTAGAATACATTAATACAAATGTAGAATGTGGTTAAATAATTTTAAACAACACTAAAGAGTATAAGATTATGTATATAAAGTATTTAACTAAAAATTCAATATTTTCAGTAGGGATTATTAACCTACAAATTTTGAGAGAAATTAAAAAATATGACAATATTGTTTTATTGCATAATTGCATCCTCCACTTACATATTATAAAGGTCATAGATGTTAGAAACGTTTGTTGTCTCCGTTTCTAGATAATAGTGATTTGATCGTGGTTAGTCTACTTATTTAAGCAGTTTATGAATTTAAACTAAATTAATTGTTAAAAATTAGAATGCTGTACATGTACCTTGAAAGATAGTTTAGAATACATTAATACAAATGTAAAATATGGTTAAATAAATTAAAACAACACTAAAGAATATAAGATTATGTATATAGAGCAATTAATGAAAAACTCAATATTTTGGAGGGTTAACCTACAAATTTTGAGAGAAATTAAAAAAATATGACAATATTTTTTATTGCATAATTGCATCCTCCATTTACATATTATAAAGGTCAAAGAGGTTAGAAACATTTGATGTCTCTGTTTCTCTAGATAATAGTGATTTCATAGTGGTTAGTCTACTTATTTAATTAGAATATGAATTTAAACTAAATTAATCGTTAAAAATTAGAATGATGTACATGTAACTTGAAAGATAGTTTAGAATACATTAATACAAATGTAGAATGTGGTTAAAAATTTTAAACAACACTAAAGAGTATAAGATTATGTATATAGAGCATTTAAAAAAATTCAATATTTTCGTAGGGTTAACCTACAAATTTTGAGAGAAATTCAAAAATATGACCATATTATTTTATTGCATAATTGCATCCTCCACTTACATATTATAAAGGTCAAAGAGGTTAGAAACGTTTGTTTTATCCGTTTCTCTAAATAATAGTGATTTCATAGTGGTTAGTTTACTTATTTAAGCAGTATATGAATTTAAACTAAATTAATTGTTAAAAATTAGAATGATGTACATGTACCTTGAAAGATAGTTTAAAATACATTAATACAAATTTAGAATTTGGTTAAATAATTTTAAACAACACTAAAGAGTATAATATTTTGTATATAGAGCATTTAACTAAAAATGAATATTTTCGTAGGGTTAACCTACAAATTTTGAGAGAAATTCAAAAATATGACAATATTGTTTTATTGCCTAATTGCATCCTCCACTTATATATTATAAAGGTCAAAAAGGTTAGAAACATTCGTTGTCTCTGTTTCTCTAGATAATAGTGATTTCATAGTGGTTAGTCTACTTATTTAATCAAGATATGAATTTAAACTAAATTAATCGTTAAAATTAGAATGATGTACATGTACCTTGAAAGATAGTTTAGAATACATTAATACAAATGTTGAATGTGGTTAAATAATTTAAAACAACACTAAATAGTATAAGATTATGTATATAGAGCAATTAACTAAAACTCAATATTTTCAGAGGGTTAACCTACAAATTTTGAGAGAAATTCAAAAAATATGAAAATATTGTTTTACTGCACAATTGAATCCACCACTTACATATTATAATGGTCAAAGAGGTTAGAAACATTTGTTGTCTCCGTTTCTCCAGATAATAGTGATTTCTTAGTGGTTACTCTAGTTATTTAAGCAGTATATGAATTTAAACTAAATTAATTGTTAAAAATTAGAATGATTTACATGTATCTTGAAAGTTAGTTTAGAATACATTAATACAAATGTAGAATGTGGTTAAATAATTTTAAACAAAAGTAAAGAGTATAAGATTTTGTATATAGAGCACTTAACGAAAAACTCAATATTTTGTAGGGTTTACCTACAAATTTTGAGAGAAATTCAAAAATATGACAATATTTTTTTATTGCTTAATTGCATCCTCCACTTATATATTATAAAGGTCAAAGAGGTTAGAAACATTCGTTGTCCATGTTTCTCTAGATAATAGTGATTTCATAGTGGTTAGTCTACTTATTTAATCAAGATATGAATTTAAACTAAATTAATCGTTAAAAATTAGAATGATGTAAATGTACCTTGAAAGATAGTTTAGAATACATTAATACAAATATAGAATGTGGTTAAATAATTTAAAACAACACTAAAGAGTATAAGATTATGTATATAGAGCAATTAACGAAAAACTTAATATTTTCGTAGGGGGTTAACCTACAAATTTTGATATAAATTCAAAAAATATGACAATATTGTTTTATTGCATAATTGCATCCTCCACTTAAATATTATGATGGTCAAAGAGGTTAGAAACATTTGTTGTCTCCGTTTCTCTAGATAATAGTGATTTCACAGTGGTTAGACTATTTATTTAAGCAGTAAATGAATTTAAACTAAATTAATTGTTAAAAATTAGAATGATGTACATGTATCTTGAAAGTTAGTTTAGAATACATTAATACAAATGGTGAATGTGGCTAAATAATTTAAAACAACACTAAAGAGAATAAGATTATGTATATAAATTATTTAACGAAAAATTCAATATTTTCGTATGGGTTAACCTACAAATTCTGAGAGAATTTCAAAAATGTGACAATGTTGTTTTATTGCCTAATTGCATCATCCACTTACATATTATGATGGTCAAATAGGTTAGTAACCTTTGTTGTCTCCGTTTCTCCAGATAATAGTGATTTCATAGTGGTTATTCTACTTATTTAAGCAATATATGAATTTAAACTAAATTAATCGTTAAAAATTAGAATGATGTACTTGTACCTAGAAAAATAGTTTAGAATACATTAATTCAAATTTAGAATGTGTTAAATAATTTTAAACAACACTAAAGAGTATATGATTATGTATATAGAGCATTTAACGAAAAACTCAATATTTTCGTAGGGGTTAACCTACAAATTTTGAGAGAAATTCAAAAAATATGAAAATATTGTTTTATTGCCTAATTGCATAATCCACTTATATATTATAAAGGTCAAAGAGGTTAGAAACATTTGTTGTCTCTGTTTCTCCTGATAATAGTGATTTCATAGTGGTTATTCTACTTATTTAAGCAGTATATGAATTTAAACTAAATTAATCGTTAAAAATTAGAATGATGTACATGTACCTTGAAAGATAGTTTAGAATACATTAATACAAATTTTGAATGTGGTTAAATAATTTTAAACAACACTAAAAGTATAAGATTATGTATATAAAACATTTAACGAAAACTCAATATTTTCGTAGGGGTTAACCTACAAATTTTGATAGAAATTAAAAAAATATAAAAATATTGTTTGATTGCCTAATTGCATCCTCCACTTACATATTATGATGGTCAAAGAAGTTAGGAACCTTCGTTGTTTCTGTTTCTCCATATAATAGTGATTTCATAGTGGTTATTCTACTTATTTAAGCAATATATGAATTTAAACTAAATTAATTGTTAAAAATTAGAATGATGTACTTGTACCTTGAAAAATAGTTTATAATACATTAATACAAATTTAGAATGTGGTTAAAAAATTTTAAACAACACTAAAGAGTATAAGATTATGTATATAGAGCATTTAACGAAAAACTCAATATTTTCGTAGGGGTTAACCTACAAATTTTGAGAGAAATTCAAAAAATGTGACAATATTATTTTATTGCATAATTGCATCCTCCACTTACATATTATAAAGGTCGAAGAGGTTAGAAACGTTTGTTGTCTCCGTTTCTCTAGATAATACATATTGCATACTCCACTTACATATCTAGTTTCAACCACCACCCAAGCTCCCATGGAGTTGTCCCAACGGCATTGCCGTCAGCATCTTACACACAAACACCGACTTATCAGTCGAGCTTCCCTTTCAGCCAGGATGGGCCCTATCAATCAAGGAGTTCAAATTCTGTACATATCGGTATGAACAATCGTTACATACCTGCCGCGACTAGCAACAGTTCTGTGAACCACATTGATATTGAGATGGCGCGACAACAAGCACAAAGCTTGATGACCGACGAGTTCCCTCACCTCGACATCATCAACGACCTGCTGGAAGACGAAAACTGCAGCAACATGGTGTATAATGGAAGCATATACAATTCACAACCCCAGCTGTTCAACAGCCAACACTCTTACCATGGTGGTGATTTAGGCATCTCAGGTGAGTTATTATTGTCTAGTAGCAGGTCCAGGAGTTTTGGAGAAGAAGGATTCCACTACATGCCACGTGGACCATATGCAGAGACGCAGTGGCAAATGGCAAACATGGACTTGTCTTTACTAGCTATGAGGAATGGTAACATGGAAGACACGACACCATACCATCACGCATACTTTGGATTGGACTCTACGAATCAGAGTTTTTCTTCAGGGATTAATGGCTACACTGAGTTCAGGCCGTCCAATGGTCACTGAGTGCAGCATCAATCTCTGCCTCTTGTGAGGAAATGAAGATGGATTAATTATAGTTTTCAGGTATTTGGGATTTGTAATGATTTTACTTAAAAGAAAAGAAAAAAAAGAAATCATGAAAATACAATTTGTGTAAAGAGAGTCGTCTTTGTCTTACTCTACGTTTCAAATGAATAATCCTTTCCTTTTATATAAAAGATAGATTTCGCATTTCTATAAACAAAGTTATTGCTCTGGAATTACAAGAATTAACCATATTAAGTTTATATAAATAACTATAATTAACCTCTTTTTATGTAATAAACCATGGAATTACAAGAATTAACTTCGGTTGATATTAGCATAACATATGGTTAATTATCTTGTCTAATTGTATAATAATAATGTATGTGTAGTAAATTTGTCTAATATTTGCCTAACCTCCTGACTAGTTCTTTACAGAATAATTCGTGTGGCCAATCCTTCAAAATCTGATCAAATAAAAACACTCATAATCGATTATCCTTGGAAAAGCCACGAGAAAGAGAGAGAGAAAAAAGGGTAAGAAGAAGGCATGAACCTTGGATCGGTTACGCGGTATCTTGAGGGAGAAGTAATCGGGAATGATGGCAAGGACAAGGCATCAAAAGTTGCGAAACTACCACCGAGATTCATCGAGCGATTCGTGTTGAAAGGTATAAAAGTAGATCTCATCGAACCTGGTCGAATCGTCTGCTCCATGAAAGTCCAGCCTCATCTCCTGGTAAAATATATATTTATTTTTTTAAAAAAAAACCTAAAAGTTTTCAAAATTTGGGATGTGAAACTCAGTCGAAATCCCTTTTAATTTTGGGATTTTTTGGTGTTGAGGAAAGAACGCAGGAAAATTCGTACACGGAGGAGCAATGGCGACAGTGGTGGATTTGATAGGAACAGCTGCAATTTACACAGATGTAGATTCAGATCAGTCGGAGGGAGTGTCAGTGGAGATCAATGTTTCATACCTTGATGCTGCTTTCCTTGACGTAATAATTAAAGATCATCATAATAATATTCTTTTTTTTTGTGCTGAGAAAGAAACGAAATTCATATTAGTGGTTGTTACAGGAAGAGATAGAGATCGAATCGAGGGCTCTACGTGTGGGTAAAGCTGTTGCGGTTGCGAGTGTTGAGCTGAGGAGGAAGAAGAATGGTAATATTATTGCTCAAGGTCGCCATACTAAGTACCTTGCTCCCCGTCCTAAGCTTTGAAGATATCTTTATTATTCTTTACTATATCTATTTCCTTACCTCATGCAAAATAAGAATCGTTTTGTTTTATCTGATCATGCATGCGTTTGCGTGAATCAGATCCTTAACAATAATGCTCACAAAATCTCAAGTGATCTACAATAAATTGTAACGACGATCTTTGTGGTAATTTAGAACTGATTATGTTGGTTTGTGATACAAAGTTGATCTCTGTTTTAGTTTGGCATCATGATTCCAGTGCTTTGAAACAGCCAGATGTGATTCTTATCACTCTAATGGTTTTACTGTCTAATTATTGTTTTTTTTCATGGTAAATACTAATGCTAGAGCTAAGCAAGTTTGGAGACTAATGAAACATTCAACTTCCTTACTAGCTATATAGTCTTTAAAACTAAATATTATACTAGTGAGGATGGAAGCTAATCAAGCCTCTACAACTATCCCCTCCAATGCTTTCCGGTGGTTAGAGAAGGGTCTCGTTAGGTTGTTGAGGTGGGTAACCAAAGTCAAAGCTAATTGGAAATAAATGAATATGTTTTCACATTCCTAGGACGTAGCATCATCTCTTATTTGACTAGGTTTCTTAAAAAACGTTTAAATCAAAATATTAGTATAAAATTATTTTCGCATCTCAAAATTTTAGATATTTTTTAAATAGTTTTTCAAATGAGGACTTGATTATATAATAAGAAATAAAGATGATCTACTAAGACTGACATTATTAATTAAAAACTATTGGTATGTATATAAAATGCACTACATCACGCATGATATAATATTGGTCATTTAATAATAATTGAGTAAGTATTACTACTTACTCTTATATAATAATGAAAATTGAAAACCAAAGTTTGCAATATTATGAGATATCCCCCAACCGACAAAAACAAAGAAAAGAGATATCCGAGCCGGCTCCGAGCAATGCGTAGTGAAATATTTGCAATAGTCCTCTAAAATTTTTGAAAAATATTACATGAATATAAGTCTCCAAATTTTTTTTAGGTCTCCAAATTTGTAAAAAAAAGAAAATTACGTAGACATTGCCATAAGCCTCCAAAATCTCAGAGAGAGGAGGGTAACGGGGATTCGAATAGATTTTCTCTGAGAAACTAACGTGTCTTGAAGTTTAAGAGATTTTTAAGTAGTTGACGGTGCCTAGATTCCAACCCTCCATCCCGGGTTCTAGGGATCTCATTTCCTGCACATTATCCATGAACCATGATCACTCATCTCAGTTCTAAATATTAATGATATATATGTACTTTGATAGTTTAGAATACATTAATACAAATGTAGAATGTGGTTAAATAATTTTAAACAACACTAAAGAGTATAAGATTATGTATATAAAGTATTTAACGAAAAATTCAATATTTTCAGTAGGGATTATTAACCTACAAATTTTGAGAGAAATTAAAAAATATGACAATATTGTTTTATTGCATAATTGCATCCTCCACTTACATATTATAAAGGTCATAGATGTTAGAAACGTTTGTTGTCTCCGTTTCTCTAGATAATAGTGATTTGATCGTGGTTAGTCTACTTATTTAAGCAGTTTATGAATTTAAACTAAATTAATTGTTAAAAATTAGAATGCTGTACATGTACCTTGAAAGATAGTTTAGAATACATTAATACAAATGTAAAATATGGTTAAATAAATTAAAACAACACTAAAGAATATAAGATTATGTATATAGAGCAATTAATGAAAAACTCAATATTTTGGAGGGGTTAACCTACAAATTTTGAGAGAAATTAAAAAAATATGACAATATTTTTTATTGCATAATTGCATCCTCCATTTACATATTATAAAGGTCAAAGAGGTTAGAAACATTTGATGTCTCTGTTTCTCTAGATAATAGTGATTTCATAGTGGTTAGTCTACTTATTTAATTAGAATATGAATTTAAACTAAATTAATCGTTAAAATTAGAATGATGTACATGTAACTTGAAAGATAGTTTAGAATACATTAATACAAATGTAGAATGTGGTTAAAAATTTTAAACAACACTAAAGAGTATAAGATTATGTATATAGAGCATTTAACTAAAAATTCAATATTTTCGTAGGGTTAACCTACAAATTTTGAGAGAAATTCAAAAATATGACCATATTATTTTATTGCATAATTGCATCCTCCACTTACATATTATAAAGGTCAAAGAGGTTAGAAACGTTTGTTTTATCCGTTTCTCTAAATAATAGTGATTTCATAGTGGTTAGTTTACTTATTTAAGCAGTATATGAATTTAAACTAAATTAATTGTTAAAAATTAGAATGATGTACATGTACCTTGAAAGATAGTTTAAAATACATTAATACAAATTTAGAATTTGGTTAAATAATTTTAAACAACACTAAAGAGTATAATATTTTGTATATAGAGCATTTAACTAAAACTGAATATTTTCGTAGGGTTAACCTACAAATTTTGAGAGAAATTCAAAAAATATGACAATATTGTTTTATTGCCTAATTGCATCCTCCACTTATATATTATAAAGGTCAAAAAGGTTAGAAACATTCGTTGTCTCTGTTTCTCTAGATAATAGTGATTTCATAGTGGTTAGTCTACTTATTTAATCAGTATATGAATTTAAACTAAATTAATCGTTAAAAATTAGAATGATGTACATGTACCTTGAAAGATAGTTTAGAATACATTAATACAAATGTTGAATGTGGTTAAATAATTTAAAACAACACTAAATAGTATAAGATTATGTATATAGAGCAATTAACGAAAAACTCAATATTTTCGCAGGGGTTAACCTACAAATTTTGAGAGAAATTCAAAAAATATGAAAATATTGTTTTACTGCACAATTGAATCCACCACTTACATATTATAATGGTCAAAGAGGTTAGAAACATTTGTTGTCTCCGTTTCTCCAGATAATAGTGATTTCTTAGTGGTTACTCTAGTTATTTAAGCAGTATATGAATTTAAACTAAATTAATTGTTAAAAATTAGAATGATTTACATGTATCTTGAAAGTTAGTTTAGAATACATTAATACAAATGTAGAATGTGGTTAAATAATTTTAAACAAAAGTAAAGAGTATAAGATTTTGTATATAGAGCACTTAACGAAAAACTCAATATTTTTGTAGGGGTTTACCTACAAATTTTGAGAGAAATTCAAAAAATATGACAATATTTTTTTATTGCTTAATTGCATCCTCCACTTATATATTATAAAGGTCAAAGAGGTTAGAAACATTCGTTGTCCATGTTTCTCTAGATAATAGTGATTTCATAGTGGTTAGTCTACTTATTTAATCAGTATATGAATTTAAACTAAATTAATCGTTAAAAATTAGAATGATGTAAATGTACCTTGAAAGATAGTTTAGAATACATTAATACAAATATAGAATGTGGTTAAATAATTTAAAACAACACTAAAGAGTATAAGATTATGTATATAGAGCAATTAACGAAAAACTTAATATTTTCGTAGGGGGTTAACCTACAAATTTTGATATAAATTCAAAAATATGACAATATTGTTTTATTGCATAATTGCATCCTCCACTTAAATATTATGATGGTCAAAGAGGTTAGAAACATTTGTTGTCTCCGTTTCTCTAGATAATAGTGATTTCACAGTGGTTAGACTATTTATTTAAGCAGTAAATGAATTTAAACTAAATTAATTGTTGAAAATTAGAATGATGTACATGTATTTTGAAAGTTAGTTTAGAATACATTAATACAAATGTTGAATGTGGTTAAATAATTTAAAACAACACTAAAGAGTATAAGATTATGTATATAAATTATTTAACGAAAAATTCAATATTTTCGTAGGGGTTAACCTACAAATTTTGAGAGAACTTCAAAAAATGTGACAATATTGTTTTATTGCCTAATTGCATCCTCCACTTAAATATTATGATGGTCAAAGAGGTTAGTAACCTTTGTTGTCTCCGTTTCTCCAGATAATAGTGATTTCATAGTGGTTATTATACTTATTTAAGCAATATATGAATTTAAACTAAATTATTCGTTAAAAATTAGAATGATGTATTTGAACCTTGAAAAATAGTTAAGAATACATTAATACAAATTTAGAATGTGGTTAAATAATTTTAAACAACACTAAAGAGTATAAGATTATGTATATAGAGTATTTAACGAAAAACTCAATATTTTCGTAGGGGTTAACCTACAAATTTTGAGAGAAATTAAAAAAATATGAAAATATTGTTTTATTGCCTAATTGCATCCTCCAATTATATATTATAAAGGTCAAAGAGGTTAGAAACATTCGTTGTCTCTGTTTCTCTAGATAATAGTGATTTCATAGTGGTTAGTCTACTTATTTAATCAGTATATGAATTTAAACTAAATTAATCGTTAAAAATTAGAATGATGTACATGTACCTTGAAAGATAGTTTAGAATACATTAATACAAATGTTGAATGTGGTTAAATAATTTTAAACAACACGAAAAGTATAAGATTATGTATATAAAACACTTAACGAAAACTCAATATTTTCGTAGGGGTTAACCTACAAATTTTGATAGAAATTAAAAAAATATAAAAATATTGTTTGATTGCCTAATTGCATCCTCCACTTACATATTATGATGGTCAAAGAAGTTAGGAACCTTCGTTGTTTCTGTTTCTCCATATAATAGTGATTTCATAGTGGTTATTCTACTTATTTAAGCAATATATGAATTTAAACTAAATTAATTGTTAAAAATTAGAATGATGTACTTGTACCTTGAAAAATAGTTTATAATACATTAATACAAATTTAGAATGTGGTTAAAAAATTTTAAACAACACTAAAGAGTATAAGATTATGTATATAGAGCATTTAACGAAAAACTCAATATTTTCGTAGGGGTTAACCTACAAATTTTGAGAGAAATTCAAAAAATGTGACAATATTATTTTATTGCATAATTGCATCCTCCACTTACATATTATAAAGGTCGAAGAGGTTAGAAACGTTTGTTGTCTCCGTTTCTCTAGATAATACATATTGCATACTCCACTTACATATCTAGTTTCAACCACCACCCAAGCTCCCATGGAGTTGTCCCAACGGCATTGCCGTCAGCATCTTACACACAAACACCGACTTATCAGTCGAGCTTCCCTTTCAGCCAGGATGGGCCCTATCAATCAAGGAGTTCAAATTCTGTACATATCGGTATGAACAATCGTTACATACCTGCCGCGACTAGCAACAGTTCTGTGAACCACATTGATATTGAGATGGCGCGACAACAAGCACAAAGCTTGATGACCGACGAGTTCCCTCACCTCGACATCATCAACGACCTGCTGGAAGACGAAAACTGCAGCAACATGGTGTATAATGGAAGCATATACAATTCACAACCCCAGCTGTTCAACAGCCAACACTCTTACCATGGTGGTGATTTAGGCATCTCAGGTGAGTTATTATTGTCTAGTAGCAGGTCCAGGAGTTTTGGAGAAGAAGGATTCCACTACATGCCACGTGGACCATATGCAGAGACGCAGTGGCAAATGGCAAACATGGACTTGTCTTTACTAGCTATGAGGAATGGTAACATGGAAGACACGACACCATACCATCACGCATACTTTGGATTGGACTCTACGAATCAGAGTTTTTCTTCAGGGATTAATGGCTACACTGAGTTCAGGCCGTCCAATGGTCACTGAGTGCAGCATCAATCTCTCTGCCTCTTGTGAGGAAATGAAGATGGATTAATTATAGTTTTTCAGGTATTTGGGATTTGTAATGATTTTACTTAAAAGAAAAGAAAAAAAAAAGAAATCATGAAAATACAATTTGTGTAAAGAGAGTCGTCTTTGTCTTACTCTACGTTTCAAATGAATAATCCTTTCCTTTTATATAAAAGATAGATTTCGCATTTCTATAAACAAAGTTATTGCTCTGGAATTACAAGAATTAACCATATTAAGTTTATATAAATAACTATAATTAACCTCTTTTTATGTAATAAACCATGGAATTACAAGAATTAACTTCGGTTGATATTAGCATAACATATGGTTAATTATCTTGTCTAATTGTATAATAATAATGTATGTGTAGTAAATTTGTCTAATATTTGCCTAACCTCCTGACTAGTTCTTTACAGAATAATTCGTGTGGCCAATCCTTCAAAATCTGATCAAATAAAAACACTCATAATCGATTATCCTTGGAAAAGCCACGAGAAGAGAGAGAGAAAAAGGTAAGAAGAAGGCATGAACCTTGGATCGGTTACGCGGTATCTTGAGGGAGAAGTAATCGGGAATGATGGCAAGGACAAGGCATCAAAAGTTGCGAAACTACCACCGAGATTCATCGAGCGATTCGTGTTGAAAGGTATAAAAGTAGATCTCATCGAACCTGGTCGAATCGTCTGCTCCATGAAAGTCCAGCCTCATCTCCTGGTAAAATATATATTTATTTTTTTAAAAAAAAACCTAAAAGTTTTCAAAATTTGGGATGTGAAACTCAGTCGAAATCCCTTTTAATTTTGGGATTTTTGGTGTTGAGGAAAGAACGCAGGAAAATTCGTACACGGAGGAGCAATGGCGACAGTGGTGGATTTGATAGGAACAGCTGCAATTTACACAGATGTAGATTCAGATCAGTCGGAGGGAGTGTCAGTGGAGATCAATGTTTCATACCTTGATGCTGCTTTCCTTGACGTAATAATTAAAGATCATCATAATAATATTCTTTTTTTTTTGTGCTGAGAAAGAAACGAAATTCATATTAGTGGTTGTTACAGGAAGAGATAGAGATCGAATCGAGGGCTCTACGTGTGGGTAAAGCTGTTGCGGTTGCGAGTGTTGAGCTGAGGAGGAAGAAGAATGGTAATATTATTGCTCAAGGTCGCCATACTAAGTACCTTGCTCCCCGTCCTAAGCTTTGAAGATATCTTTATTATTCTTTACTATATCTATTTCCTTACCTCATGCAAAATAAGAATCGTTTTGTTTTATCTGATCATGCATGCGTTTGCGTGAATCAGATCCTTAACAATAATGCTCACAAAATCTCAAGTGATCTACAATAAATTGTAACGACGATCTTTGTGGTAATTTAGAACTGATTATGTTGGTTTGTGATACAAAGTTGATCTCTGTTTTAGTTTGGCATCATGATTCCAGTGCTTTGAAACAGCCAGATGTGATTCTTATCACTCTAATGGTTTTACTGTCTAATTATTGTTTTTTTTTCATGGTAAATACTAATGCTAGAGCTAAGCAAGTTTGGAGACTAATGAAACATTCAACTTCCTTACTAGCTATATAGTCTTTAAAACTAAATATTATACTAGTGAGGATGGAAGCTAATCAAGCCTCTACAACTATCCCCTCCAATGCTTTCCGGTGGTTAGAGAAGGGTCTCGTTAGGTTGTTGAGGTGGGTAACCAAAGTCAAAGCTAATTGGAAATAAATGAATATGTTTTCACATTCCTAGGACGTAGCATCATCTCTTATTTGACTAGGTTTCTTAAAAAACGTTTAAATCAAAATATTAGTATAAAATTATTTTCGCATCTCAAAATTTTAGATATTTTTTAAATAGTTTTTCAAATGAGGACTTGATTATATAATAAGAAATAAAGATGATCTACTAAGACTGACATTATTAATTAAAAACTATTGGTATGTATATAAAATGCACTACATCACGCATGATATAATATTGGTCATTTAATAATAATTGAGTAAGTATTACTACTTACTCTTATATAATAATGAAAATTGAAAACCAAAGTTTGCAATATTATGAGATATCCCCCAACCGACAAAAACAAAGAAAAGAGATATCCGAGCCGGCTCCGAGCAATGCGTAGTGAAATATTTGCAATAGTCCTCTAAAATTTTTGAAAAATATTACATGAATATAAGTCTCCAAATTTTTTTTAGGTCTCCAAATTTGTAAAAAAAAGAAAATTACGTAGACATTGCCATAAGCCTCCAAAATCTCAGAGAGAGGAGGGTAACGGGGATTCGAATAGATTTTCTCTGAGAAACTAACGTGTCTTGAAGTTTAAGAGATTTTTAAGTAGTTGACGGTGCCTAGATTCCAACCCTCCATCCCGGGTTCTAGGGGATCTCATTTCCTGCACATTATCCATGAACCATGATCACTCATCTCAGTTCTAAATATTAATGATATATATGTACTTTGATAGTTTAGAATACATTAATACAAATGTAGAATGTGGTTAAATAATTTTAAACAACACTAAAGAGTATAAGATTATGTATATAAAGTATTTAACGAAAAATTCAATATTTTCGTAGGGATTATTAACCTACAAATTTTGAGAGAAATTAAAAAAATATGACAATATTGTTTTATTGCATAATTGCATCCTCCACTTACATATTATAAAGGTCATAGATGTTAGAAACGTTTGTTGTCTCCGTTTCTCTAGATAATAGTGATTTGATCGTGGTTAGTCTACTTATTTAAGCAGTTTATGAATTTAAACTAAATTAATTGTTAAAAATTAGAATGCTGTACATGTACCTTGAAAGATAGTTTAGAATACATTAATACAAATGTAAAATATGGTTAAATAAATTAAAACAACACTAAAGAATATAAGATTATGTATATAGAGCAATTAATGAAAAACTCAATATTTTGGAGGGGTTAACCTACAAATTTTGAGAGAAATTAAAAAAATATGACAATATTTTTTATTGCATAATTGCATCCTCCATTTACATATTATAAAGGTCAAAGAGGTTAGAAACATTTGATGTCTCTGTTTCTCTAGATAATAGTGATTTCATAGTGGTTAGTCTACTTATTTAATTAGAATATGAATTTAAACTAAATTAATCGTTAAAAATTAGAATGATGTACATGTAACTTGAAAGATAGTTTAGAATACATTAATACAAATGTAGAATGTGGTTAAAAATTTTAAACAACACTAAAGAGTATAAGATTATGTATATAGAGCATTTAACGAAAATTCAATATTTTCGTAGGGGTTAACCTACAAATTTTGAGAGAAATTCAAAAAATATGACCATATTATTTTATTGCATAATTGCATCCTCCACTTACATATTATAAAGGTCAAAGAGGTTAGAAACGTTTGTTTTATCCGTTTCTCTAAATAATAGTGATTTCATAGTGGTTAGTTTACTTATTTAAGCAGTATATGAATTTAAACTAAATTAATTGTTAAAAATTAGAATGATGTACATGTACCTTGAAAGATAGTTTAAAATACATTAATACAAATTTAGAATTTGGTTAAATAATTTTAAACAACACTAAAGAGTATAATATTTTGTATATAGAGCATTTAACGAAAAACTGAATATTTTCGTAGGGTTAACCTACAAATTTTGAGAGAAATTCAAAAAATATGACAATATTGTTTTATTGCCTAATTGCATCCTCCACTTATATATTATAAAGGTCAAAAAGGTTAGAAACATTCGTTGTCTCTGTTTCTCTAGATAATAGTGATTTCATAGTGGTTAGTCTACTTATTTAATCAGTATATGAATTTAAACTAAATTAATCGTTAAAAATTAGAATGATGTACATGTACCTTGAAAGATAGTTTAGAATACATTAATACAAATGTTGAATGTGGTTAAATAATTTAAAACAACACTAAATAGTATAAGATTATGTATATAGAGCAATTAACGAAAAACTCAATATTTTTAGGGTTAACCTACAAATTTTGAGAGAAATTCAAAAATATGAAAATATTGTTTTACTGCACAATTGCATCCACCACTTACATATTATAATGGTCAAAGAGGTTAGAAACATTTGTTGTCTCCGTTTCTCCAGATAATAGTGATTTCTTAGTGGTTACTCTAGTTATTTAAGCAGTATATGAATTTAAACTAAATTAATTGTTAAAATTAGAATGATTTACATGTATCTTGAAAGTTAGTTTAGAATACATTAATACAAATGTAGAATGTGGTTAAATAATTTTAAACAAAGTAAAGAGTATAAGATTTTGTATATAGAGCAAACGAAAAACTCAATATTTTTGTAGGGGTTTACCTACAAATTTTGAGAGAAATTCAAAAATATGACAATATTTTTTATTGTAATTGCATCCTCCACTTATATATTATAAAGGTCAAAGAGGTTAGAAACATTCGTTGTCTCTGTTTCTCTAGATAATAGTGATTTCATAGTGGTTAGTTTACTTATTTAATCAGTATATGAATATAAACTAAATTAATCGTTAAAAATTAGAATGATGTAAATGTACCTTGAAAGATAGTTTAGAATACATTAATACAAATATAGAATGTGGTTAAATAATTTAAAACAACACTAAAGAGTATAAGATTATGTATATAGAGCATTTGAAAAACAATATTTTCGTAGGGGTTAACCTACAAATTTTGATAGAAATTCAAAAAATATGACAATATTGTTTTATTGCATAATTGCATCCTCCGCTTAAATATTATGATGGTCAAAGAGGTTAGAAACGTTTGTTGTCTCCGTTTCTCTAGATAATAGTGATTTCATAGTGGTTAGTCTACTTATTTAAGCAATATATGAATTTAAACTAAATTAATTGTTAAAGATTAGATTGATGTACATGTACCTTGAAATATAGTTTAGAATACATTAATACAAATGGTGAATGTGGTTAAATAATTTAAAACAACACTAAAGAGTATAAGATTATGTATATAAAATTTTATGAAAATTCAATATTTTCGTAGGGTTAACCTACAAATTTTGAGAGAAATTCAAAAATGTGACAATATTGTTTTATTGCCTAATTGCATCCTCCACTTACATATAATGATGGTCAAATAGGTTAATAACCTTTGTTGTCTCCGTTTCTCCAGATAATAGTGATTTCATAGTGGTTATTCTACTTATTTAAGCAATATATGAATTTAAACTAAATTAATCGTTAAAAATTAGAATGATGTACTTGTACCTTGAAAGATAGTTTAGAATACATTAATACAAATTTAGAATGTGGTTAAATAATTTTAAACAACACTAAAGAGTATAAGATTATGTATATAGAGCATTTAACGAAAAACTCAATATTTTCGTAGGGGTTAACCTACAAATTTTGAGAGAAATTAAAAAAATATGAAAATATTGTTTTATTGCATAATTGCATCCTCCATTACATATTATGATGGTCAAAGAGGTTAGAAACATTTGTTGTCTCTGTTTCTCTAGATAATAGTGATTTCATAGTGGTTAGTCTACTTATTTAAGCAGTATATGAATTTAAACTAAATTAATTGTTAAAATTAGAATGATGTACATGTACCTTGAAAGATAGTTTAGAATACATTAATACAAATGTTGAATGTGGTTAAATAATTTTAAACAACACTAAAGTATAAGATTATGTATATAGAGCATTACTTGAAAACTCAATATTTTCGTAGGGTTAACCTACAAATTTTGAGAGAAATTAAAAATATGAAAATATTGTTTTATTGCATAATTGCATCCTCCACTTACATATTATGATGGTCAAAGAGTTAGGAACCTTTGTTGTCTCTGTTTCTCCATAATAGTGATTTCATAGTGGTTAGTCTACTTATTTAAGCAATATATGAATTTAAACTAAATTAATTGTTAAAAATTAGAATGATGTACATGTACCTTGAAAGATAGTTTAGAATACATTAATACAAATTTAGAATGTGGTTAAATAATTTTAAACAACACTAAAGAGTATAAGATTATGTATATAGAGCATTTAACGAAAAACTCAATATTTTCGTAGGGGTTAACCTACAAATTTTGAGAGAAATTCAAAAAAATATGACAATATTGTTTTATTGCATAATTGCATCCTCCACTTACATATTATGATGGTCAAAGAGGTTAGAAACGTTTGTTGTCTCCGTTTCTCTAGATAATAGTGATTTCATAGTGGTTAGTCTACTTATTTAAGCAGTATATGAATTTAAACTAAATTAATTGTTAAAAATTAGAATGATGTACATGTACCTTGAAAGATAGTTTAGAATACATTAATACAAATGTAGAATGTGGTTAAATAATTTTAAACAACACTAAAGAGTATAAGATTATGTATATAGAGCATTTAGAAAAACTCAATATTTTCGTAGGGTTAACCTACAAATTTTGAGAGAAATTCAAAAAATATGACCATATTTTTTTATTGCATAATTGCATCCTCCACTTACATATTATGATGTCAAAGAGGTTAGGAACAGTTGTTCTGTTTCTCTGATAATAGTGATTTCATATGGTTAGTCTACTTATTTAAGCAGTATATGAATTTAAACTAAATTAATTGTTAAAAATTAGAATGATGTACATGTACCTTGAAAGATAGTTTAGAATACATTAATACAAATGTAGAATGTGGTTAAATAATTTTAAACAACACTAAAAGTATAAGATTATGTATATAGAGCATTAACGAAAAACTCAATATTTTAGTAGGGGTTAACCTACAAATTTTGAGAGAAATTCAAAAAAATATGACAATATTGTTTTATTGCATAATTGCATCCTCCACTTACATATTATGATGGTCAAAGAGGTTAGGAACCTTTGTTGTCTGTTTCTCTAGATAATAGTGATTTCATAGTGGTTAGTCTACTTATTTAAGCAGTATATGAATTTAAACTAAATTAATTGTTAAAAATTAGAATGATGTACATGTACCTTGAAAGATAGTTTAGAATACATTAATACAAATTTAGAATGTGGTTAAATAATTTTAAACAACACTAAAGAGTATAAGATTATGTATATAGAGCATTTAACTGAAAAACTCAATATTTTCTAGGGGTTAACCTACAAATTTTGAGAGAAATTCAAAAATATGACAATATTTTTTATTGCATAATTGCATCCTCCACTTACATATTATGATGGTCAAAGAGGTTAGAAACGTTTGTTGTCTCTGTTTCTCTGATAATAGTGATTTCATAGTGGTTAGTCTACTTATTTAAGCAGTATATGAATAAACTAAATTAATTGTTAAAAATTAGAATGATGTACATGTACCTTGAAAGATAGTTTATAATACATTAATAAAAATATATAATGTGGTTAAATAATTTTAAACAACACTAAAGAGTATAAGATTATGTATATAGAGCATTTAAAAACTCAATATTTTAGTAGGGGTTAACCTACAAATTTTGAGAGAAATTAAAAAATATGAAATATTGTTTTATTGCATAATTGCATCCTCCACTTACATATTATGATGGTCAAAGAGGTTAGGAAACATTTGTTGTCTCTGTTTCTCTAGATAATAGTGATTTCATAGTGTTAGTCTACTTATTTAAGCATATATGAATTTAAACTAAATTAATTGTTAAAAATTAGAATGATGTACATGTACCTTGAAATATAGTTTAGAATACATTAATACAAATGTAGAATGTGGTTAAATAATTTAAAACAACACTAAAGAGTATAAGATTATGTATATAGAGCAATTAACGAAAAACTCAATATTTTATGGGGTTAACCTACAAATTTTGAGAGAAATTCAAAAAAATGACAATATTGTTTTATTGCATAATTGCATCCTCCACTTACATATTATGATGGTCAAAGAGGTTAGGAACATTTGTTGTCTCCGTTTCTCCAGATAATAGTGATTTCATAGTGGTTAGTCTACTTATTTAAGCAATATATGAATTTAAACTAAATTAATTGTTAAAAATTAGAATGATGTACATGTACCTTGAAAGATAGTTTAGAATACATTAATACAAATGTAGAATGTGGTTAAATAATTTTAAACAACACTAAAGAGTATAAGATTATGTATATAGAGCATTTAACGAAAAACTCAATATTTTAAGTAGGGGTTAACTACAAATTTTGAGAGAAATTCAAAAAATATGACAATATTGTTTTATTGCATAATTGCATCCTCCACTTACATATTATGATGGTCAAAGGTTAGGAAACGTTTGTTGTCTGTTTCTCAGATAATAGTGATTTCATAGTGGTTAGTCACTTATTTAAGGTATGAATTTAAACTAAATTAATTGTTAAAAATTAGAATGATGTACATGTATCTTGAAAGATAGTTTAGAATACATTAATACAAATTTTGAATGTGGTTAAATAATTTTAAACAACACTAAAAGTATAAGATTATGTATATAAAACATTTAACGAAAAACTCAATATTTTAGTAGGGTTAACCTACAAATTTTGAGAGAAATTAAAAAATATGAAATATTTTATTGCATAATTGCATCCTCCACTTACATATTATGATGGTCAAAGAGGTTAGAAACATTTGTTGTTTCTGTTTCTCTAGATAATAGTGATTTCATAGTGGTTAGTCTACTTATTTAAGCGGTATATGAATTTAAACTAAATTAATTGTTAAAAATTAGATTGATGTACATGTACCTTGAAAGATAGTTTAGAATACATTAATACAAATGTAGAATGTGGTTAAATAATTTTAAACAACACTAAAGGTATAAGATATGTATATATAGCATTTAACGAAAAACTCAATATTTTTGTAGGGGTTAACCTACAAATTTTGAGAGAAATTCAAAAATATGACAATATTGTTTATTGCATAATTGCATCCTCCACTACATATTATGATGGTCAAAGAGGTTAGAAACGTTTGTTGTCTCTGTTTCTCTAGATAATAGTGATTTCATAGTGGTTAGTCTACTTATTTAAGCAGTATATGAATTTAAACTAAATTAATTGTTAAAAATTAGAATGATGTACATGTACCTTGAAAGATAGTTTAGAATACATTAATACAAATGTAGAATGTGGTTAAATAATTTAAAACAACACTAAAGAGTATAAGATTATGTATATAGAGCATTTAGCAGAAAACTCAATATTTTAGGTAGGGTTAACCTACAAATTTTGAGAGAAATTAAAAAAATATGACAATATTGTTTTATTGCATAATTGCATCCTCCACTTACATATTATGATGGTCAAAGAGGTTAGAAACGTTTGTTGTCTCCGTTTCTCTAGATAATAGTGATTTCATAGTGGTTAGTCTACTTATTTAAGCAGTATATGAATTTAAACTAAATTAATTGTTAAAAATTAGAATGATGTACATGTACCTTGAAAGATAGTTTAGAATACATTAATACAAATGTAGAATGTGGTTAAATAATTTAAAACAACACTAAAGAGTATAAGATTATGTATATAGAGCATTTAACGAAAATTCAATATTTTAGTAGGGGTTAACCTACAAATTTTGAGAGAAATTCAAAATATGACAATATTGTTTTATTGCATAATTGCATCCTCCACTTACATATTATGATGGAAAGAGGTTAGGAACCTGTTGTCTCCGTTTCTCTAGATAATAGTGATTTCATAGTGGTTTCTACTTATTTAAGCATATGAATTTAAACTAAATTAATTGTTAAAAATTAGAATGATGTACATGTACCTTGAAAGATAGTTTAGAATACATTAATACAAATGTAGAATGTGTTAAATAATTTTAAACAACACTAAAGAGTATAAGATTATGTATATAGGCATTTAACGAAAAACTCAATATTTTCGTGAGGTTAACCTACAAATTTTGAGAGAAATTCAAAAATATGACAATATTGTTTTATTGCATAATTGCATCCTCCACTTATATTATTATGATGGTCAAAGAGTTTAGAAACATTCGTTGTCTCTGTTTCTCCTGATAGTAGTGATTTCATAGTGGTTAGTCTACTTATTTCAGTATATGAATTTAACCTAAATTAATCGTTAAAAATTAGAATGATGTAAATGTACCTTGAAAGATAGTTTAGAATACATTAATACAAATGTAGAATGTGGTTAAATAATTTTAAACAACACTAAAGAGTATAAGATTATGTATATAGAGCATTTGCTGAAAACTCAATATTTTCGTAGGGGTTAACCTACAAATTTTGAGAAATTAAAAAAAAAAATATGAAAGTATTTTTTTATTTTAATTTCATCCTCCGCTTAAATATTATGATGGTCAAAGAGGTTAGAAACATTCGTTGTCTCTGTTTCTCCATATAATAGTGATTTCGTAGTGTTTAGTCTACTTATTTAAGCAGTATATGAATTTAAACTAAATTAATTGTTAAAAATTAGAATGATGTGTACATGTATTGAAAATAGTTTAGAATACATTAATACAAATGTAGAATGTGGTTAAATAATTTTAAACAACACTAAAGAGTATAAGATTATGTATATAAAGCATTTAACGAAAATTCAATATTTTCGTAGGGTTATACAAATTTTGAGAGAAATTCAAAAATATGACAATATTGTTTTATGCATTGCATCCTCCACTACATATATGATGGTCAAAGGGTTAGGAACCTTTGTTGTCTCCGTTTCTCCAGATAATAGTGATTTCATAGTGGTTATTCTACTTATTTAAGCAATATATATGAATTTAAACTAAATTAATTGTTAAAAATTAGAATGATGTGGCTTGAAAAATAGTTTGAATACATTAATACAAATTTAGAATGTATTGTTT